>JAEOAD010000025.1:20542500-23230000 GCA_036365145.1 Orientallactaga sibirica
TAAATAAATAAATAAATAAATAAAAAACAAAGCAAGCCAGGCATGGTGGCACACACCTTTAATCCCAGCACTCAGTAGGCAGAAGTAGGAGGATTGCCGTGAGTTCGAGGCCACCCTGAGAATACATAGTTAACTCCAAATCAGGCTGGGCCAAAGTGAGACCCTACCTCAAAAAAAACAAAAAAATAAATAAATAAATAAGTAAATTGAATTTTTTTTTTAACTTAGCTGGAGAGATAACTTAGTAGTTAAGGCACTTGCCTGCGAAGCCTTAAGGACCCAGGTTCAACTCCCCAGTACCCATGTAAGTAAGATGTACATAGTGGTACATGCATCTGGAGTTCATTTTCAGTGCCTAAAGGGCCTGATACACCCATTCATTCTCTCTCTTTCTCTTTCTCCCTTTCTCTCTCTTTCTCAAATAAATAAATAAATAAATAAAATACAAATTTAATCAAAATTAAGTAAATTAAAATAGCAGTTTTCCGGGAGGCAGAGGTAGGAGGAGTGCCGTGAGTTCAAGGCCATCCTGAGACTACATAATGAATTCCAAGTCAGCCTGAGAAAAGCGAGACCCCACCTTGGGGGAAAAAAAAAGACAGTTTTCTCCTTAAAAACTGAACACATTTCCTATTAAAATGTCTTCAAAAATGGTAAGATAATATAGGAATCAAACACCAAGGAAATTGCTAAGTACCAAAAAAGAGATAAGGGTAAAATTCTGAATATGATATCATTCTCCCTCAAGGGCCCACACACTCCCCAACAGTGTGTGTTATTTCCTGGTAATTTTTGCCCTTTTCATATAAAAGTGTGATGTTTCTAAAAGGCCATTTGGGGACCTGGAAGAAAGAATAATAGAAATACAGAAGCGGGTTTGACCCTACTCTCATCATTTAAAAAAAAAAGGTTGCTAAAGATAGATGTATGAAGACATCACAACGTTTTTGGTCACAGCCCCGTACTAACTGTGGAGGGAGCAATCTTAATGCAGGGAGACTTCCGACACCACGGTATACTGAAGTGCAGCGGGCCAGCCTCATATCCCACAAAAAGAATAGACTTCAGCCCGGTGTGGTGGCGCACGCCTTTAATCCCAGCACTCGGAAGGCAGAGGTAGGAGGATCGCTGTGAGTTCGAGGCCACCCTGAGACTACATAATTAATTCCAGGTCAGCCTGGGCCAGAGTGAGACCCTACCTCAAAAAAAACAAACAAACAAACAAACAAAAAAGAATAGACTTCAAGTCACGATGAGAAATTCAGTCAAAAAATTTTGCACAGTGAGAGTAATTCAGAGTAAATCTTCTGTCACAAACATACAGCCAACACACTATCTTTTCAATTTTTAAAAAATTATGTTTGTGTGTATGGGCCTAACAGGGTCTTTTGGTGCTGCAAATGAACACCCATACCAGTTTGTGTGGGTGGCTAGGGAACTAAGCCCAGGCTGGCAGACTTTGCAAGTAAGTGCCTTTAACCACTAAGCCACCTCCCCAACCCCAAGAAACTGTTTTAAGGTCATTTGAAATACCCTTTCTTAAACGAATGAACAAGTGAATTTCCCCATTAATATGTGGACGTCCTCTAATAAGGCTGGCAAATTATGAATCAGGTACAAAAATTAAACTCATGAAGTATTCAATGAAAGCCACTTCATTGCCAATAACTGTAAAGAGCTAAAATTAAATTATTTTCTGTTCTGACAGTAAGAAAGAAAGAAAGAAAAGAAAGAAAGAAAAAAGAAGGGAGGGAGGGAGGGGGAGGGAGGGGGGAGGAGGGAGGGAGGGGAGGAATGAAGGAAGGAAAGAAGGAAAGAAGGAAAGAAGGGAAGGGAAAGGAAGGGAAGGGAAGAAGCCGGGCATGGTGGTGCACACCTTTAATCCCAGCACTCAGGAGGCAGAAGTAGGAGGATCACTGTGAGTTCAAGGCCACCCTGAGACTACATAGTGAATTCCAGGTCAGCCTGAGCTAGAGTGAAACCCTACTTTGAAAAACCAAAGAAAGAAAGAAAGAAAGAAAGAAAGAAAGAAGGAAGGAAGGAAGGAAGGAAGGAAGGAAGGAAGGAAGGAAGGAAGGAAGGAAGGAAGGAAGGGAGAGAGAGAGAGAGAGAAAGAGAGGGAGAGGGAGGAAGGGAAGGAGGGAGGGAGGGAGGGGGGAAGGGAGAGAGGAGAGAAGAGAAGAGAAGAGAAGAGAAGAGAAGAGAAGAGAAGAGAAGAGAAGAGAAGAGAAGAAGAGAAAAGTCAAAGAAGTAAAACATTTGGAGTCCTGCAAAGGGAGGAAGGTGGGGAAAAGAAAGGCTATCTCCTCATGGGAAGGACAAAGAAAGTGGGACCAAGTCACTCTTTGCCCACCGGTGCTGGCCACACATTGTGGGGACAGAGCACTAAGCTGCAGGGTGTTTTCTAGCAGCATACCTCACTCTTCTCTTCTCATGAGATTTACAGACGCTAGGGCCATCATGTCTGTGTCTTTGGTTTTTTCTAATAGGCTGTTATTTAAGTGAGTCTGTTCCTAGAGGAATCACTATTGCAGGCACTGTGAGACCTTATTCGACATATGAGAGGTTTTCTGTGAACATTTTCAACTCCTCAGCAAAAAGATAAGCTATTCTACTCCAAGCATTGGCCATTCATTCAACAAAATGTATGGCCACCCATTCTGAACAGCATGCTACAAATTAACATATTAACCAAAGACCGTTTATGATGCAAAATACCTGCATTCAAAAGAAAATTTACAAACCTATAAGGCATGCCAAGTCTTTAATTGTTCAGCATCCCTGTTCACGTTTCTTGTCTATTCATGTATGTTTGTTTATTTGAGGCAGAGAGAGAGAGAGAGAATGGGCACACCAGGGCCTCCAGCCACTGGAAATGAACTCCAGACGCATGCGCCACCTTATGCATCTGGCTTATGTGAGTACTGGGGAATCGAACCTGGGTCCTTAGGCTTCACAGGCAAGCACCTTAACCACTGAGCAATTGCTCCAGCCCATTTTTTGTCTATTCATTTGTTCATTCTACTATTTATTGAAAATCTGCTGTCCAGCAGCCTCTACCCAGATGGAGTTTACCACCTACTGAAAAGATAAGATTACAAGATGATAAATGCTAACTAAGACAGCGCTGTCCCCCAACACAGACATGCATGTGTATGAAACTGTGCAGAAATGAACCAACAGTGCCACTGTCTTCAAATACCAATTCATGTTTTCCATATTACTAGATTACTGTCAATACCTCTGCAGTCAGAAGATAACATTTCTGTACATGGTTAAACACACATTAATCACATTCTTAAAAAGGTCCTGAGTTTGCTCTTTTCCGCCATCTTGGGTCCTGTGTAGGCCAGCTGGAAGGCTCTGGTGCAAGGCCATTTTTGCTGGCTATAAACGGGGTCTCCAGAACCAAAGGGAGCACACAGCTCTTCTTAAAATTGAAGGTGTTGGGCTGGAGAGATGACTTAGTGGTTAAGGCGCCTGCCTCCTAAGCCTAAGAACGCTGGTTCCAATCTCCAGTGGTTCCAATCTCCAGGTCCCACGTTTAGCCAGATGCAAAGTGACACAAGGGCGCAATGCCGCACTTGACCACAAGGGGGCGCACACATCTGGATTTCGTTCACAGCAGCTGAGAGGCTGCTGGCGCGCCCATCTCTATCTGTCTCCCTCTCCCTCTCTCTCTCTGTCTCTCTCCAAAAAAAAAAAAAAAAAAATGAAGGTGTTTATGCCCGAGATGAAACTGAATTCTACTTGGGCAAGAGGTGTGCGTATGTGTACAAAGCAAAACACAACACAGTGACTCCCGGTGGCAAGCCTAATAAAACAAGAGCAATCTGGGGAAAGGTAACGCGGGCCCATGGAAACAGTGGCAGGGTTCGAGCCAACCTTCCTGCCAAGGTCATTGGACACAGAATATATGTGATGCTGTACCCTTCAAAGAAAGGTCAAAGCCGGGCGTGGTGGTGCATGCCTTTAATCCCAGCACTCGGGAGGCAGAGGTAGGAGGATTGCCGTGAGTTCAAGGCCACCCTGAGACTACATAGTTAATTCCAGGTCAGCCTGGGCCAGAGTGAGACCCTACCTCGAAAAACCAAAATAAGAAAAAAAAAAAAAAGAAAGAAAAGTCAAATAAATAAAAGTGTATTTTTACTCTTTAAAAAAAGAAGTCCTGAGTTAAGCCAGGCATGGTGGCGCATGCCTTTTATCCCATCACTCAGGAGGCAGAGGTAGAAGGATTGCTGAGAGTTCAAGGCCAGCCTGAGACTACATAGTGAATTCCAGGTCAGTCGGCTACAGCAAGAAACAAAAACAAGAAAAGTCATGAGTTGGGGGCTGGAGAGATGGCTCAGCGGTTGAAGCACTTGCCTGCAAAGCCTAACAACCCAGGTTTGATTCCCCAATACCCAACACAAAGTGGCCCATGCATCTGGAGTTCATTTGCAGCAGCTGGAGGCCCTGGTGCACACATTCTATCTCTCTGTCTCTCTTTCTATCTCTCTCTGCTTGCAAAATAAATAAACTTAAAATTTTTTTTAATTAAAAAAAAAATTTAAGTCATGAGCCGGGGAGATGGCTCAGTGGGTAAAACACTTGCTGCCCAAGCCCAAGTACCTGAGTTCAAGTTCCAGATCTCTTTAAAAAGGGGCTGGATGGATGGTTTAATGGTTAAGGCATTTGCCTGCAAAGCCAAAGGACCCAGGTTCGATTCCCCAAGACCCATGTAAGCCATATACACAAGGCAGTGCATGTGTCAGGAGTTCATTTGCTGTGGCTGGAGGCCCTGGCGTACCCATTCTCTCCCTTTCTCTCTCTCTCTATCAAATAAATAATAAAAAAAAAAAGTGTTTAAAAAGAAAGCTGGAAGCTGCGACAGGCTTCTACAATCCTAGCATGTTGATGACAAGATGGGAGACACAGTCAAAAGAATTTCCTGCAAGTGCTCAGGGTAGACAGACTCAAAAGTTATCCTCTGACCTCTACATGCATACCGTGGCACATGTGTGTGCACAAAAAGATAAATACATAAATAAGATCTTTAAGTACTAATTGTTCATTGACTACTAAACTAAGATTAGGGCACAAATCTGGGTTCTTATAACCCCTACAATGACAGACACCAGGGTCCTAGGGAAGAGCAGGCAGACACTTAGCAAACTTCCCGTGTAGCTGACCGTGTGATGCAGAAGAAAAGCCCGCTCAGAGCCAAGGAATTCCAGTCCCAGCTTGGTCACTGCATTTCTCCAGGCTGGTGGTTTTACCTTCACATTCTCCTCTATAGACTTAGAGGCTGTAATACCTAAGGACCTGGGTTCAATTCCCCAGTACCCTCATAAAGCCAGGTGCACAAAGTGGTGCATGCATCTGAAAATTTGACACACCCATTCATTCTTCCTCTCTCTCTCCTTATAAATAAATAAATTTTTAAAAAAAAATCTCAAGCTTGCCTTCGAAGTCCTGGGTGGTGCAACCCTACCACCTCTCTTTGGAAACTCATTTTGTACCAATTCCCACTTCTTTACAACTGCACACCAGCCACAGTGGATGCTTCGATTTCAGCATGCAACTCCCCACCTCAAAAAAAAAAAACCTACCAAAAAAGCAGAGAAATATATATATATAGTATGAAATTTGTTACACAAAGACCCCAAGGACAGGACTCTCGCCAATCTGCAGTCCAAGGGAATTTGAATCATAAATGAGCACAAAACAAAGTCAGATTGTTTCTTTCAAAGTTTGCCACCAACCCGGTGACCTTTACATGTGTATGCTAGAGCCTCGCAGTCTTGAACAGTCTTGTCTTATTTGGATCCCAATATTCCAAAAGCATGACATCCGAGTTCAGTGTCCACGTACTCCATGCCTGAGTGTGCTCACCCATCAGCTGATCCCAGTGGCTGGTGCACTGACAGATGTCAAAAGCTAGCAACGCCTGACAGTAAACAGCACCAAGAAAGTACTCTACTCAAAGCCAGCGTGGTGGCTCATGCCTGGAATCCCAGTCATAAGTTCAGGCCAGCATGGGCTACATAGTGAGAGCCTGCCTTAAGAATAGAAGAAAGGGGCTGGAGAGATGGCTTAGCGGTTAAGGCGCCTGTCTCCTAAGCCTAAGAATCTGGTTCCAATCTCCAGGTCCCACGTTTAGCCAGATAGATGCAAAGTGACGCAAGGGCGCAATGCGCACTTGACCACAAGGGGGCGCACGCATCTGGATTTCATTCACAGCAGCTGAGAGACTGCTGGCGCGCCCATCTCTATCTGTCTCTCTCTCTCTCTGTCTCTCAAAAAAAAAAAAAAAAATAGAAGAGAGGAAGGAAGAGAAGGGGAGGGGAAAGAGGATGAGAGGGGAGAAAGGGAAAAGGAGAAAGGAAAAAAGGAGATAAGAGAAAAGGGGAGGGAGGGTGGGAAGGGGGGGGGAGGGGAGGGGTGGGGAGGGGAGAGAAGAAGAGAAAGGGAATGGAATACTCAATTTATTGAAAAGTCATCAAAATAGCTGTACATGGTGGCTCACACCTTTCATCCCAGCACTCAAGAGTCTGAGATAGGGATCATCATGAATTTAAGGCCAGCCTGGGCTACAGAATAAGTTGCATGTCAGCCAGGGATAGAGTGAGATTGCCTCAAAAAAAAAAAAATAGTGAGGTGGGGGGACCATGAATTGGGTATGTTGTACATAGTCTAGAGGTTGTTGACAAAGAAATGGTTTTTAAAAAGTAATAAATGGGCCGGGAGTGGTGGTGCATGTCTTTAATCCCAGCACTCAGGAGGCAGAGGTAGGAGGATTGCCTTGAGTAAAAGGCCACCCTGAGACTACAGAGTGAGTTCCAAGTCAGCCTTGGCTAGAGTGAAACCCTACCTCGAAAAACCAAAATAATAATAATAATAAATGGGCTTAGTGGTTAAGACGCTTGCCTGTGGAGCCTAAGGACACAGATCTGATTTCCCAGTACCCTCATAAGCCAGATGTACAAGGTGGGGCATGCATCTGGAGTTCATTTGCAGTGGCTGGAGGCCCTGGCATGCCTATTAACTCTCTCTCTCTCTCTCTCTTTCTCTCTCTCCCTCTCTTTCCCTCCCTCTCTCTCCTTTTTTTCTAGCTGCCTTTCTCTTTCAAATAAAATATAAAAAGGAAACAATAAATATGACACTAATAACTAGAAAAAAGTAAAGTCATCAACAAAAACTGACCAAATAAATTGATGTTCAGTAAATAGGAACCATCTGACAACAAGCAAAGAGCCTTTTACCCTTAGAAGGCCTTGACTCGATCCCTGAATCCATGAAATGGTAGTCAATGTGATCATAACGACAGAGTCAGAGTATTACAGAAAAGAAAGTCAGTCATGGGCTGGAGAGATGGCTTAGTGGTTAAAGCGCTTGCCTGCAAATCCTAAGGTCCCAGGTCCGATGCCCCAGGTGACCCATGTAAGCCAGTGCACAAGGTGGCGCACGCATCTGGACTTCATTTGCAGTGGATAGAGGACCTGGTTTGCTCTCTCTCTCTCTCTCTGCCTATTTCTCTCTCTCTCTTTTTCTCAAATGAATAAATAAAATAAAAATTTTTAAATAATTTTTTTAAAAGTCAGTCATGATCATTCAATTATTTGGGAAGGCAGAAACACAGGTTCATTTTAGAAAGGTTTAAAGGCTGCACAGTATTTCAGATGCCGTGGCCTAGTCTGGAGGAGCAGCGTGGTGGCAGAACACTTGCCTAGAATGTGTGAAGCCCTGACTTCCATCTCCAGCACCAGCAAGAAAGAGAAGTGGGGCTTTCCAATTCTATGTGGAATTGCTTTACTGAAATGGCACATCCCCAGACAGACATAAATATGTCCCTTACTAGAATGTACCAACCAAGAAAACCAAACTTGAAACAAACCAACATTAAAAAATATATTTTTTAAATTTATTTACCTGCACACATAGAGAGGCAGAGAGAATCAACACGCCAGGTCCTCTGGCCACTGCAAACAGACTCCAGATGCAAGTGCCACTTTGTGCATCTGGCTTTACATGGGTACTGGGGAATCAAACCCAGGCTGTTAGGCTTTGCAGGCAAGGGCCTTAACCCCTGAACCATCTCTCCAGTCCAATAAACCACCTTTTCTGGATCTCAAAAAGAAAATTAAATTTTTACCACAGAGGTCCAAACTGGTAAATCCTTCAATTCATAACATGAACACATTAAACACAAAAATATCAAAATTAATAAAATTCATTTATACCTATATAATATTGCTACTCTCACTTTTGGTTAGAGAAGTTTCTCTTTTTAGATGGCAGTGAACACTGAGATGACTCAAAAGGCAACACAGTGCTGAGAAGTGACAGAGGAGTGTTCAGCACTGAAACATCTCTATCACACCTTCCAAGGCTCAGGGTCCATTGCAGAAGAGGTGACAGAAAGAACGTAAGAGCCAAAGAAAAGGGTAGGACTCCTTACACTGCACTCTTCCAGAAAGAAAATGGCTTGGATGTACATGACCTCACAGTGCCTGACACTACCTACACAAGACCATCATAATAGGAGGAAAAGATGATGACATTGAAATAAAAGAGACTGATTGAGAGGGAGAGGAGATATGATGGAGGGTGGATTTATGATGGGAAAAGAAGGTAGGGGTGGGAAGGGAGCTATGGTTTATTATCTATAATTATGGAAGCTGTCAATAAAAGTTTTTTAAACCGGGCGTGGTGGTGCAATGCCTTTAATCCCAACAGAGGTAGGAGGATCACCATGAGTTCAAGGCCACCCTGAGGCTACATGGTGAATTCCAGGTCAGCCTGGGCTAGAGTGAGACCCTACCTTGAAAAAAAACAAAATAATAAATAAATAAATAAATAAATAAATAAATAAATAAATAAATAAATAAAAGAAGCCCATGCTGGCGTGATGGTACACACCTTTAATCCCAGCACTCGGAAGGCAGAGGTAGGAGGATCGCCATGAGTTCGAGGCCACCCTGAGACTACAGAGTGAATTCCAGGTCAGCCTAAGGTAGAGTGAGCCTCTACCTGAAAAAAAAAAAAAAAAAAAAAAAAAAAGCCCTTAATTTAAAAACTACAGTTCAGGAGATAGAGAGATGGCTTAGCTGTTAAGGCACTTGTCTGCGAAGCCTAAGAACCCATGTTCAACTCTGCAGGTCCCACATAAGTCAGACACACAAAGTGACACAAGTGCTGCAAGGTTGCACATGCACACAGGTGGTGCATGCATCTGGAGTTCAATTGCAGTGGCTGGAGGCTCTGGTACATACTCTCTCTCTTGCTCTCTCTCTCCTGCTCTCTAATAAAAAACTACAGTTCAGGGGTGGAGAGATGGCTTAGCAGCTAAGGCGCCTGCCTGCTAAGCCTAAAAACGCTGGTTCCAATCTCCAGCGGTTCCAATCTCCAGGTCCCACATTTAGCCAGATGCAAAGTGAGAGACTGCTGGCACGCCCATTTCTGTCTCCCTCTCCCTCTCTATCTCTCTCCAAAAATAAATAATTTTAAAAAATTTAAAAAAAAACTACAGTTCAACACTTTTTTTTCTACTTTTTTTGTTTTCTAAAAATAAACTCTTGTTCTAAGCCCAAGCTGGTTTCACACATCTGGATTTCATTCCCAGGGCAGCTGAGAGACTGCTGGCTCTCAGTACCCAGTTTCTGTCTCCATCAACCCAAAGAGTTCTCATTTATCAGATCTCTCCAAAAAAACTACAGTTCAACACAGTGTTTTTTTTCTAATTTTTTAAAACATTTTTAAAAACAATTTAAATATTTTATTTAATTAAGTGTACAGAGTCCAACTCAAATCCCAAAGCCAGAAAAGAGGTTGAGGCAAGCCCCTTAACCACTGAGCCATCTCTCTCCAGCCCTAAAACATTTTTTTAAACCCACAATCCCTAGACTTTAAACAACAGCTCTTACCTATTTGCTGCTTAAAGATTACAAGACAAAGACTCAGTTACAAAACAAACAAAAAATAAATCCTTATTTCCTATTTCCCATCCAATAAAAATAAAAACAGAACCTTTAAAAGGCAGCTCTGGCCAGGTGTAGTAGCACACTCCTTTGACCCCAGCACTCTGAAGGCTGAGGTAGGAGGATGGCTGAGAGGCCAGCCTGGGGCTACAGTGAATTTCAGGTCAGCCTGGGCTGGAATGAACCCCTGCCTCAGGGGGTTAAAAAAGATAGCTCCCCTTCTGTTGACTCTTCCCCATTTATCCTGTCACTTTCGCCTGGCTAGAATCTTGGGAGCTCTCTTTCCACTCCCTCCTCCCTGCCAATCTAGTCAAGCCATTCTTCCCGCCCCTGTTCCCATTGCTTTACTTGTCTTTTTCTTCTCTTCCTCCTTCTATGCATGCTGGAGATCAGACCCTGGCTTCTGTTCCCATTGCTATGGCCAGAAAAACCAACCATGTCAAATGACCACGGGACTGCTAGTCCTCAGAACCCTGGACACTCCTCCCTCAGTTCATCAGCAAACAGAACAGGCTAACACCCCAACACAGCTTCGACAATCCAGCCTTCCTGCACTAGAATATTCCACCTGCACTAGCAGGTTCTTGCTATACCAAGACATGCCTTTTCTTATAACTCTGCCTGAAATCTAACTTCCTTTCTTCTTCCCTCTTTCCTTCCTTTCCCTTCCTCCCTCACTCATTCATTCAACTTGAATTTCTTCATCACCATCTCGATGCCCAACACTGTGCCAGGCATATGATGGTGAGAAAAAAAAAACGGGTAGTACTGGTCCTCAGAGATCATTACATGTCCTGCGCTCTTTCCACATCAAACACCACACTATGAAGTCTTTACCACCTACCCTGAGCAGTAGCCATCTCTGGATTTCCTCACTCCTAGCACGTTAAGTCTACAGCTTCTGCCACAGACTGTCCTACACTGCCCACTTCCTTATGTACCTGTGCGTACCCGGTGCCTCAGCAATGCTTGAGATCAAAATCTTACTCCATTGAAATATGACTTTCTTACATAGCAATTTCCAGCCTATTTACACCCCATTAAAAAAATGTGTCCAGTCCTTAGTGGTTTGTTTTTGTTTTTAAGCACAAAGTTGTTTTGAGCTCAGTCAAAGCCATTTACTTTGGGCTTGAGAATGTGTTTATGAACTTACAAATGAGAACATCTGCTGTCTTAGGAGTCTACTTCAAACAAAATAATGAAGCCGCCCTGGGGTGACCTGGCACAGCAAGCCCTCTCCCGCAGCCCACTCAGATGACTCTCACACTGCCAGTGCTGGAGAGAAGCCCTCTGGGAAAGAAAAAAAGTCTTAGCGTTTCAGTGCAAGTTTACATTCTCACCAGGTTTATCTCCAGCAAAAACCCTGAGGAACAGCTTATCATTATGCAGATGAAAAGGCAACTAAATACACTGCCAATGCCTAAGAGGTCAAAACAGCAAGTACGTAAATAAGTGAATATTTCAAAAGGAAAAACTAATTGAATTAAGAATGGACTGTTGGATGTGAGGGCGATCTGGCTGTGACATCTGTCACCCCACTGATCGCCAGGGTTAATTCGGCTGATCTGGACGGCTAGGCTGGTGTCCCCTTCCTCCCTCGCAGTTCCATGTGCATCCCTCCTGAAGCTGAGCGCTCCGTCGAAGAGGACGACCTTCCCCGAATAGAGGAGGACCAGTCTTCAGTCAAGGGTATACGAGTAGCTGCGCTCCCCTGCTAGAACCTCCAAACAAGCTCTCAAGAATGGACTGTAGCCGGGCGTGGTGGCGCACGCCTTTAATCCCAGCACTCGGGAGGCAGAGGTAGGAGGATCGCCATAAGTTCAAGACCACCCTGAGACTACAGAGTGAATTTTAGGTCAGCCTAAGCTAGAGTGAGACTCTACCTCAAGAAAAAAAAAAAAAAAAAAGAATGGACTGTTAGGGGGTTGGAGAGATGGTTTAGTGGTGAAGGCACTTAAAAGCAAAGCCTAAGGACCCAGATTTGATTCTCCAGTATCCACATAAGCCAGATGCACAAGATGGCGCATGCATCTGGAGTTTGCAGTGGCTGCAGGCCTCTGGCATGCCCATTCTCTTTCTCTCTCTCTCTCTCTCTCTCTCTCTCTCTCTGCCTCTTTCTTTCTCTCTCTCACATAAATAAATAAAATATTTTAAATATATATATATAAATTTTCTTTTTGGTTTTTTGAGATAGGGTTTCACTCTACCCAGGCTGAACTGCAAGTCACTATGTATTTTCAGGGTGGCCTGGAACTCAACAGTGATCCTCCTACCTCTGCCTCCCAAATACTGGGACTACAGGCATGCGCCACCATGCCCCGTTCTAAATATATATAAATTTTTAAAATAAAAAACAAACGCTAAACAGAGCCAAGCATGGTGGCGGCTTTTAACCCCACCACTCTGGAGGTAGAGACAGGAGATCAGCCTGAGCTAGAATGCTACCCCGACTCAAAAAAAGAAAGAAAAGAGGACTGCAGAGATGGCTTAGCGGTTAAAGCACTTGCCTGCAAAGCCAAAGGACCTAGGTTCAATTCCCCAGGACCCATGTGAGCCAGATGCACAAGGGGGCACATGCATCTGGAGTTCATTTGCATTGGCTGGAGGCCATTCTCTCTCTCTCAAATAAATAAAATATTTTTTTTAATGAAAGAAAAAAAGAAAGAAAAGAAAATGGCTAAATAGTTTTCTAGGAAAAAAAAGTTTATGCAGAAAACATTAATAAGTTAAGCAACAAAAGCATATCAGCAATAGAGGTAGAGTGACACGTGCCTGTATTCCTAGCGTGCAGCCCCGAAGGCAAGAGGCTCAGGAGTGCAAGGCCAGGCTGCAGTACACGGCAGGGCCTGTTCCCCATCCCATAAAGCTAAAAAATAATAGTAATGCTAACAAGTCACCTGATGGCCTACAGAGGTGCTTTTTAGGCTCCTAAATAATGGGTTTCTTTTGTTTTTCACGTGCCCTACAAATACAAAATAACTATCTCAATTTGTTTTCTCTCTTTGTTTTTGGCCGTGCACTGAATGAAAAGGCAAAAATTATACACACAAGAGAAAAACAGGGAACAAGGAGGGGAGGGAGAGAGGGAACCTTTTAATTACCCCTAGATATGACCTGGCTATGCACATTTCACACTAATGCCATCAGCACCCATTTAGGAGGGTCAAGGCCACCAAGGAAAAACAAAACTTCCTAACGGACTCCTCGCCAGCTTCAGGTTCAGGGCAACTGGGAATGTACTGGAAGCCTCCGAGCACGATGTTGCAGTCAGCTCCACGTTGCTGGGATGAACATCCAAACCAGACAGTTTATAGGGGGAAGGGGTTTATTTCAAGCTTATAGATTCAGGGGAAGTTCCATCAAGGGCAGAAGGAGCCGCTTCCATACACCCAAGCAGAGAGACAACCAAACAACCAGCAAAAGACAAAAGCCGCAGGAGGGAACTGGCAGCAAGCAGCATGAAATTGGCCTGAGCTCAGGCAGCTCTTAAAGCTTTGCACTGGAATTCAGATCCCCGCCAAACACACCTTAGGGCTGGACCTCAGGACCCGCCCCCAGTGACACCTTCTCCAGCCAGGCAGCTGGAGACCCAACTTACAAGATTTAGTAAAAGACCCGAGTCTATGGGGGACACGTATTCAAACGACCACACACAAACTCCAGGACAATCTTCCTGTGGCTTGAATTCCAGCTCCACCACTCCGTGACCTTAGACCAGACAATGCAGGGCTCATGGCAAAGCACTCGCCTACCATATGCAAGGTTCTCGGTTCTATCCTCAGCACAACCAAAAAAAAAAAAAAAAAAGGAGAAGGAGAAAGAAGAGGAGGAGGAGGAAAAGAAATAGTGAACAATACAATACAATACACCTACCTATCCTCTCTGATCCTCGACCTCCTAACTGTAATGTGGTGATCACAATAACACCTAGTTGCTAAGACTGTTCTGAGAATTAACTAAATTAATGTTGTGTGGGAAGTCCTATAATTCAAACAGAGACATGCTGGTGTTACAACTTTCTTTCATTCTTTCTTTACTTATTTATTTATTTATTTGTTATTTTTATGTATTTATCTGACACAGAGAAAGGGTGGGAGATAGAGAGAAAGAGAGAATGGGCGCGCCAGGGCCTCCAGCCACTGTAAAAAACTCCAGACGCATGCGCCCCCTTGTGCATCTGGCTCATGTGGGTCCTGGAGAATCAAACCAGGGTCCTTAGGCTTCACAGGCAAATGCCTTAACCGCTAAGCCATCTCTCCAGCCTTTTTTTTTTTTTTTTTTGGTTTTTCCGAGGTAGGCTGACCTAGAATTCACTATGTAATCTCAGGGTGGCCTTGAACTCTCGGCAATCCTCCTCTGCCTCCCGAGTGCTGGGATTAAGGGCGTGTGCCACCATGCCCGGCTTCCATATTTTTTTTTAAGAGAGAGACAGAGAGAGAGAGAATTGGCATGCCAGGGCCTCAGCCACTACAATTGAATTCCAGATGCTTGAGCCACCTTGTGGGCATGTGTGACCTTGCGCTTGCCTCACCTTTGTGCATCTGGCTTACATGGGATCTGGAGAGTAGAACATGGGTCCTTAGGCTTGGCAGACAAGCATTTTAACGGCTAAGCCATCTCTCCAGCCCAGTTATAACTTCATTAATATTCCAAAGGTGAACCTTGTCCTGAATTCACCCACATCTCTTCTGTCTACACTACAGCTATTCATAATAAGAACTGAGGGACAAAATGATAATGCTACAGCAATATAAGATCATGGGGGCGATCATGAGCTTAAATGACATCTAACTTCCCAATAACTTATCCTCCTTGAAATAAAAATTGAAAAATAAAAACAGGGCTGGAGGGATGGCTCAGTAGTTAAAGGTGCTTGCTTGTAAAGCCTGACCACCAAGTTTTGATTCTGCCAGACCCATGCAAGTCAGATGCACAAAGTGGTACATGCATCTGGAGTTCATGTGCAATAGCAGGAGGCCTTGGTGCACCCATGCCTCTTTCTCTCTCCCTCTCTCTCTCCCTCTCTCTCTCTCTCCTTGCAAATAAATAAAATTTTTAAAAAAGAAAAATCAAAAAGGTTTATTCTCACCCACATCTAAAGACTCACTCCTACAATATTTCCAGGCAAGAGAAATTTCTCTGTACTTCATTCAAAGATGTCCTATGTTCATATTTTTACTCAAACACAGGTAACAGACAAGATACAAGACATCACCATTTTTTAAGACTTGAAGAGAATTTATTAGATTAAGAAGAAAGTATAGAGAGCTCCTGCCACATGAAAGGCAGAGGGCATGGGCAGAGAGCCCACGGGGCCTCCCCTCCACCACCTCGGCCCAGCAGAGTCGAGATGAGGGGGGCTTACCAGAGCAGGGACCTGGAAGTTCAAAAGAGGTGAAAAGCCTAAAAGAGGAAGGTATCATTTTTGTACAAATCATTTTCCCAAAAATTTCTGGGATGCATTATCAGGCTGCTTTAGTAAAGCTGAAATGAAAATGGACTATTTGACCATTCTTTTCCTGAGACCAGGTCTATGTATCTCAGGCTGGCCTCAAACTTGTTATGGAGCATGAGTGACCTTGAACTTCTGATACTCCCGCCTTGACCTCCCAACAGCTGAAATAACAGATAACAGGCTTGCACCACCATGCCAGCTTTATTTAGTGCTGGAAATCAAATCCAGAGGCTGGAGCATGCGAAGCAAGCACTCTACCAACTGAGCCACGTCCTCAGCCCTTTCGTTTTGGAAGACACAGTCTCACTATGAAGCCCAAACTGGCTTTGAACTCATGATTCTCCAGTCTCAGCTCTCTGAATGTGAGCTACCACACTGTGGTGGATTGAATATGAAATGTCCTCCACATCCTCGTGTGTTTTGAACATGGTGTCCCCACCTAGTGGCAATCTGGAAAGGTTATGAAACCTTATGAAGCCAAGCAACATGAGCCAAGCCATTAAAAGTTACCCTTGGAAGCCGGGTGTGGAGGCGCACCCCTTTAATCCCAGCACTCGGGAGGCAGAGGTATGAGGACTGCCGTGAGTTCGAGGCCACCCTGAGACTACATAGTGAATTCCAGGTCAGCCTGAGCTAGAGTGAGACCCTACCTCAAAAAAAAAAAAAAAATGTTATCCTTGGGCTGGGGGAATGACTTAGCAGTTAAGGCGCTTGCGTGCGAAGCCTAAGGACCCAGGTTCCATTCCCCAGGACCCACATAAGCCAGATGCACAAGGTGGTGCTTGTGTCTGGAGCTTATTTGCAGTGGCTGGAGGCCCTGGTGCACCCGTTCTCTCTATCTGCCTCTTCCTTCTTCTCTCCCCACCCCTCTCTCTCTCTCCAATAAATAAATAAAATAATTTTTTTAAGTTAGTCTCAATTAGGATAGCAGGGCCCAATTCCAACACCAAAGAATTGGTCTTTCTGAATTTTAAGAGCCACAGAGTGGGTAGGAGTACCCTGAGGCATGCCCACCCCCACCCCTACCCCCACTACCCCACAGGGACTGACTGAGGCCTTCATGAACCCACAGTGATTACAATTACCCCACTATGAAGGGCCCCAGGGAAATGGGAGCAGGGGACGAGGGGATAAAAGAGTATAACTTGTTTAAATATATATATAATTTAATTTTTAAAAATAGCTTTTCTACAGAACTATGTGCTATGGGTGGCTTAATCTCATACAAATAACTCTTTGGCAGGCTCCCTTTCTGAGGAGCTACTTTTTGTGCCACAGTATGTTAGCCTATACTCTGGTGTACTTTGGACCCATGAAAATGCAACCCGAGGACAGGCAGAGTATGACTTTTTATCGTCCATGTGTTATCAAACCTGCTCAGGCCTTCATGGAGTAAGTTCTGTTGACACGCTAAGCAGAACATTCAAAACTTTCATTCTCTCAGCCTCCCCCAAGAAGGTCATTTTGTGAAATTTTCCTCACTGGCTTTTTAGACGGTTGCCAATGTCAATCGTGGGGCTCTATCGTTCTTTCATGCGCACAAAATACAGCTGTGCCCAGACTAAACATACCCTCATATTGAAAGAATTCACTCACTAGTTTCTAAATGATAATTTGCCCAGAAAGGCAACAGTTTGGTGGAAGAATCAGCAAATAATGACTGTGATAGGGCTATACGAAGCCCCGTGTGATAGCATCCATAATTACCCCCCTCCCAAGTGCTGGGATTAAAGGCATGCGCCTCCACGCCCAGCTTCCATTTCTCAAAGTTCATCTCTCCCTGATGGAATGCCTGACCTACCCGCCCAAACCCAGCATCCTCCCTGTCCTGTGTCATTTACCAGATGCACTGTGACGAAATGACTTCAAATCTACTTTGACTCTCTTTCCCTCAGCTCCCCGCCAACTACCCATCTGATCTGTTGCCAGGTCACATGGACTCAAAGTTCACCTTTTCCAGCAACATTGCCACCATCCCAATCTAGACACTTTTTCTTTCCTCTGAACATCCCAGAGTCTTTCCCAGTGGACTCTTCCCGCCCCTCCCGCATACATTTTTTTGAGAGAAAATACATAACCTCTGGACCCAGATGGTTCCATTTCAAATTCCAGCTCTGCTTGTTTTAATTACCCAGGGCAAGTTCCTGAACCTCACTGTTCACTGTCCTCATCAATGTACAGTGGATGTTGGTACTTGCTGGCTTCACAGCATCATTATAAAAACACAGCGAGGGCTGGAGAGATGGCTTAGCGGTTAAGGCGCCTGCCTGCTAAGCCTAAGAACCCGGTTCCAATCTCCAGGTCCCACGTTTAGCCAGATGCAAAGTGATGCAAGGGCGCAATGCCGCACTTGACCACAAGGGGGCGCACACATCTGGATTTCGTTCACAGCAGCTGAGAGACTGCTGGCGCACTCATCTCTATCTGTCTCCTTCTCCCTCTCTGTCTGTCTCTCTCTGTGTCTCTCTCCAAAAATAAATTAAAATAAGAAAAAAATTAAAAACACACAGTGAGGGGGGCTCATTTGCAGTGGCTAGAGGCCCTGATGTACCCATTCTCTCCCTACCTCCTTCCTTCCCTCTCTCCTCTCTCCCCTCCTTCTCATTCTCTCACTAATAAATAAGATACTTTTTAAAAAACACAAAACACACACACATAGTGAGGGCTGGAGAGATTGCCTAGTGGTTAAGGCATTTAACCACTGTGAAGCCTAAGGACCTAGGTTCGATTCCCCAGTACCCAGGTAAAGCCAGATTCACAAGGTGGTATATGCATCTGGAGTTCATTTGCAGTAGCTGGAGGCCTTGGTGTGCCCATTATTTCTCCCTCTCCCTCTCCCTCTCTCTCTCACACACACACACACACAAGTTAATAAATTAATAAATAAATAAATAAATAAATAAATAAATAAATAAATAAATAAATTTTTTTAAAGTGAGCTGGACATGGTGGTGCAGGCCTTTAATCCCAGAGGTAGAGGTAGAAGGATCACTGTGAGTTCAAAGTCAGCCTGAAACTACAGAGTGAATTCCAGGTCAGCCTAGGCTAGAGCGAGACCCTGCCTCAAAACAAAGCAACCAAACAAGGCGAATGTCTAGTCACAGGGCATACTGAAATGCCCAGGAGTGTTTGCCTTATTTTTGCAATTTGTATAAGTCTAGCCATACCATTCTTGCCCCAAAATTCTTACAAGAGTTCCAAGACGTACCAAGAAAAGGGCAGGCTCCTCATCCTTGCATGATGTCCGTCCCCATCCCACCCTCTCAGTGTCATATTCCACACCTCCCCCATGTGACCTGTATATACACCAGGCAAGCTGGAGGACTTGCTGTTCCCTGAACACACACCCTAAGCCTCCCTCCTGCTCCTTGCCCTTCTCTCTCTCTCCTCTCACATCTCTGCCCGATAAATACGAATCCTCCTGCTGTACCCTCCTCCACCAAACATGCCCTCGCCCTCCTGGGAGTTCTTTCCAGGTAAAAAGGTGGGGTTTCTCTCTGGCCACTTATCTTCCTATCAACACAGCTCTGTTAGTCATCCTGTCGGCTTGGAGCTCCTTGGAGGAAGCATGTGTTTCATCATTCCATTACACCAAAGCACAGTGTAACACGCCAGGCTAACAAAAACACGGGGTTGTATTATGACCCATCACAGCCATAGTTTACTGTGGCAAGGTACTATAAGTTCAAACTAAAATGTAAATGCTGGGCCTGGAGAGATGGCTCAACAGTTAAGCACTTGCCTGTGAAGCCTAAGGACGCTGGTTCGAGGCTCAATTCCCCAGGACCCACGTAAGCCAGATGCACAAGGGGGCGCATGCATCTGGAGTTCATTTGCAGTGGCTGGAGGCCCTGGTGTGCCCATTCTCTCTCTCTCTCTCTCTCTCTCTCTGTCACTCTCAAATAAATAAATAAAAAGAAACAAAAAATTAAAACGTAAATGCTGTTATCATTTCATTTGTTTGTGTGTTTGTGGCAGGGTATTGTTCTAAAGCCCAAGCTGACTTGCAACTCACCTTGAATTCACAGATACTTTCCCTCCCTCACCTCCAATGTACTGGGAGCGCAGAGGTGAGTCACCACGCCTAACTTCTTATAGTTTCAAATTGACAAAATAAACCAAGTGGCCTCTCTAGCAAGTCTTTCCTTACAAGAAATGGAGTCAAACAAACACCAAAGGCATATAATTTGTAAGTAGCCCTATCCTGAACTACCACCATTTAAAAAAAAAAAAAAATCACATAAAAATCTTAATGCTAGAATCAAAAGGCCATTGTGCACTGTGTTTAGTCGGCTAAATGTAATTTTCTGCCAGATCCACCACCTAGCAATCTCAAAAGCTGTGACTCAGACCTCAATAACTGGAGCCTGTTCAATGACATATTAATAATAAACACTGTCACCTTAGTCACTACAGACCTGAACAAAAATGGCATGTACACAGTGTCACCCTCAGACCAGGAGAGGTCCCTAAGGCGCTAAACTCACAAACAAGACCTATTCTCAACAATAGAACATCCACTCAATAAACCCTGCCTGCGGTGACATCACCCAGGTACACAGGGTCAGGGAGGGCTGCCCATAACTCTATTCTGTCTAGGAGTGGAGCTGTAATCTGACACCAGGGATTTAGCCCGATTTGCCTCAGCAGCTCAGGGCATTCACAAGGAGCAGCAAAGGGCTCTTTCATTGTCACTCTCCCCTCAGCCTGCCTGCACCAGTAGGAGAAGGGTTCTAAGACATCAGTTTCAGGAACCCCTTACAAGGAGTGACAATGAATGGTTGTTTTCTCTTAGATAAAAGATAGGTTCTTAGAGCCGGGGAGATGGCTCAGCAGTTAAAGGCCCTTGCTTGCAAAGTCTGCCAGCCTGAGTTCAATTCCCCAGGACCCATGAAAAACCATGTATAAAGTGGTGCATGCATCTGGAGTTCCTCTGCAATGGCCAAAGGCCCTGGTGCACCCATACAATCTCAATCTCTCTTTGCAAATAAATATTTAAAAAAAAGGGGGGGGGGTGATGGTCCATAATGCTTCCTCTTCCCAGTCCTGATGGTATGCACAAATTCGTAAACATAACTGCCAATATCCTAACAGGACCAGCCCTAGGAAACTTATTACAGTCATTTAACTGTGTTCCTTTCAGTGTACGTGTGGGGAATTGAGTCTCCCAGGCTCCTCGGCAATTCCAAGCCCTTTAAGCAAAGAATATAACTAAGTCCTTTGCTTTTACTGAATGGTGATTTAGCTCTCCAATTCAGTTTGCACTATACCTGAAGTATTCAAACATCCCTTTCCCATGGAGCCACAGTCTTTCCCAAGAAGCAGTTCCCTACTCTTATCCTGCGCTCGGAAATCCTACTCCCATTGGGGCACAGGAGCCACCGAATGTAAATGAGCACTACTTGGTTGGTACTGCTTAGGCAAAGGCAGAGAAAAATAACGCCAAGAAGTATGGGGCACCTAAATAAAATAACTCAATCATGCGGTCAAAATCTCCCCTCCTAGATCCGACTTGGGTAGAGTTCCCAAGCGGCCCATGTGTCCCACTTTCTGAAAACAAGCCACCGCACAAACAAAAACATCCTGAGATACAAGAGCAGCCTTGTGAGGCGACAGCTTGAGCACCTGTAATACACACAGTGCCCTGTGCCCTGTG
Organism: Orientallactaga sibirica; assembly: GCA_036365145.1. NCBI lineage: Eukaryota > Metazoa > Chordata > Mammalia > Rodentia > Dipodidae > Orientallactaga > Orientallactaga sibirica. Next base: position 20,563,571 of record JAEOAD010000025.1, read on the forward strand.
GGTGCTCCATAAATACCTGGTGACTGATTCACCAGCCAATTACACGGCTGGCAAGGACAGTGTTGGGACTGCCTGCTCTCACTCGGGGCAGTACGAGGGGAATGCACGATGTTCGTGCGATGATGGAGAACTAAAATTCCAGAGTTCTAAAAAGATCGAGGTGAGGACAGGTTCAAAGTGTGTCTGTTTTCCCTGCACTTCTCACCAAGTAACTTGAGTTTTAAAAAACCAATGGGGTGGAGGAATAAAACGCTCATAAAAACGCATGGTGCTCGCTTACCACAAAACCAACGAGCAAAATAAGGGAGTTGGGGGGAGGGCGGTGGGGGGGGGGGGAAACTTACTTTTCATAGACCAGCTCCTCATCGATGGAGAAATAGTGGGTATTTACTGTGCTTTTTGGTCTAGTCCTTAAAGTAGCAAAATATAATCGATCTGAAAGACAAATTTAAAAGACAGAAGAAAACATATGAGAAGTAGGGAAGTGAGGGAAGGGTGACACATGAAGGATCCATTATTACAACTGCTACAAATAATTTAAAGAGTCTTGAAAGCCCGGTAGTGCACGCCTTTAAACCCAGCACTTAGGAGGCAAGAGGTAGGAGGATCGCTGTGAGTTCGAGGCCAGCCTGGGACTTACAGAGTGAGTTCCAGGTCAGCCTGGGCTAGAGTGAGAGCCTACCTTGAATAAAAATAAGATAAATAAAATAAAATAAAATAAAATAAAATAAAATAAAATAAAATAAAATAAAATAAAATAAAATAAAATAAAATAAAAGAGCGTCGTGGGATTCTTGCAGAAACCCAATCTCTCCCCGAAAGCCAGAGTCCCAAGGGCACACCAGCCCCTCAGAGGTGAAAAGAGGACGTGACTGGGGATCCTGTAGGGAGCAGAGCGTCCGAGTCCGCGGGTCCCCCACACCACCACCCATCCCCGCTAGTTTTTCCGGCCAGTGGGATACAGACAAGGAGCTGAGGGGTACCCGCCAAACTGGAGACCCAAGAAGTCTGGTTCTGAAATCTCCAGATCGCATCAGCGGGCTGCGGAAAGGGAAGAGAGGCGCGCCTCACAGACTTCAAGAAGAGAGGAAGGGAGGAAAGAGGCCAAAGGGGGTGTGGTTGGGGGGGGTGAACCCCGAAATCCCAGATCAGACACAGTACGGTAAAAGGTGTCCGTAGACGGCAGAGTGGAGGAGCCAGGGGCTGTAACATCACCAGGAAGCTGCAGAGGGAACGGGGAGGTGGTGGGAGGGGGAGACTCGAGAAAAGAAGCCGGAAGCAGGGGGTCCTCGGGGAGCCGAGAGCGGCGAGAGGGACCCGGAGCGCGCGCAAGGGCTGCGGGACACTGGGCGCGCGCGGGGTGGACAGGAGCTGGGACAAAGAGGGACAGGAAAAGTGAAGAGTTGGGGAAGGGGCTCGGGTGGGCGTAGAAGGGTTTGGCGGATGCCGGGTGGCCGCTCCTCACCTTTGATGAACTCACAAGCCCCGATTAGTTCCCCTGATTCCGCTGCCATCTTAAAGGAGATCCGCACGGGAGAGGAAGGCTGGCTGGGTCGTGGTTAGCTGTGGTCACCCGCCCCCCCGGGAGTGGGGGGGGTTGTGGGGAAGGTGTGTGCTTCTCCACTGCCCAGGAGCCGGGAAGTTCGGGATCTCGAACCCCCCCGAGCCCACCTGAGACAAGCCGGAGGTGATGGGCAAGCAGGTTCAGCTCGCCGCACGCCCCGGGGACATTCCGCGGACCAGCCGAGCCCACCGGGCGCCAGGGAGCGCACGCCCGGGGCTGCTGTGGCTGCGGCGTTGGGGACTCTGAGGTCGCCTCGCAGGTCCCGGCACCGCTGCCGCCGAGCCTGGGGGACGCACACCAGCTCTCTCGACCCGGCAAAGTCTTCCCCCGGCTCCCAAAGTGATCATGGAGGAGGACGCGTCTGGCCCGGACAGGCGTCCCCTGACCACTCGTGCGGGCGCAGCGGGCAGGACTCGGGTGCCCGCGGGGCTGGGTGGCACCAGCTGCTCCCCGGCTCCTCCTCCTCCTCCTCCTCCTCCTTCTCCTCCTCCTCCTCCACCTCCTTTCAGCGGCGACTCTTCTTCCTCCACCTCCTTCCTCCTCCTCTTCCTCCTCCTCTTCCCCTTAGGTCCGCCCCCAGATCTGCCTCCCCGCCTCCCCTCGGCCCCCCTCCACGGTCAAGGCTCCGAGGCCATCCCTTAAAGGGACAGCCCGCTCCTTTCTCCGCGCCCTTGGGGGGAGGGAGGGAGAGGGAGGAGGACAGTGACCCGGCGCCCCGCAGGTCACTAGGAGCCGGTTGCTAAGGCTTTGTTACCGTTCACCAATTGCGGTACAGGAAGCGGAGCCCTGGCAAGGGAGGGGAGGGGAGAGGAGGGGAGGGGAGGGGGGACCTCCTCCGAGAGCAGAAACTTATGAATGAAACCGACATGGGAGAGGGGATGCCAGGATGCGCGGTCCCCACGTTCCTTGTCTGCATCCATTAAGTGTTCCTGCAGCCCAGAATGTTCTACTCTTGTCTCTCGGGCTTCTGCCCAACCCCCCCTCCACACACACACACACACTGTCCTGTCCCCATTCACCCTTGTTCGAAACTCACACAGAGACTGAAAAATAATACATTCATTAATAAATAAATAATGGTGTTTCTCCGCACCCCAGCATGTTCTACTCTGTCTCCCCTGCTTTAAAAAAAATTTTTCCCCATCCCGCCCCCATTCACTCTTGTTCCAAACTCAGAGACTGAACTATAATAAAATAAATAAATAAATAAATAAATAAATAAATAAATAAATGTGGTCCTCCATCCTAGAATGTTCTACTCTGTCTCTCTCCAGCTTTTTGTTTTTTAATTTTCCCCCATCCTGCCCCTGTACACCCTTATTCGAAACTCACACAGAGACTGAAAAATAATAAATTACCTAATAAATAAATAATGGTGTTCCTCCACCCCAGCATGTTGTACTCTGTCTCTCGTGGGTTTTTTTTTTTTTTAATTTTCCCCTTCCTGACTTCCCATTCACCCTTTTTTTCGAAACTCACACAATAGACTGAAAAACAAATAAATATATAAATAAGTATAAATAAATGCACCCTGGGACCCTGTTCCATGTACCCCCCTTACCTCTAGCTAACCTGTGAACCCCACCCCCATCAGCGCCCCGGGAAAGCTGCCTGTTGAGTGCCAGGCTTCAGCCCTCGGAGCCCGGGCACGGGCGCGGGGCAGGCGTTCCGCGGTCGGCTTTAACCCGAGCTTTGTTCTCGAGGGGACGAACGCTCCCATGGGCTTCTCGGCGTCCCGGTCCTCTGAGCTCTGAGCTCAAGATAAAAAATAAATAAATATAAATAAATGCTTAAAATCCTCATCACAAACACCTAATCCCACTGCTCTGGCCCCCGGGAGAGATGGGGGGCGGAGGCGGGAGCAGGCTGCGTGGACGTGGACAGGACGGGGTGAGCAGCAGCCAGCCCCGGGAAAGGACCCCACCGTCCCCCCCGCGGGGAGGCGGGCACAGGAAAGTTGCCGCACGTGGTCTCGGCTGAAGCGTAGCAGGGAGGGGAGGGGGGTCCCTCGTTCCACTGGGGGGCCCTAGGCGGGTTTCCGCGGGCCAACGCGAAGGGACGCGCCTAAGGAGCGGAGCGGAGCGGGGCAGGGCAGTGCCTTCCATATGAAAATGGCGCCACAGACCCACTGTCACCAGAGCATGCGCTGAAGGGTTGGTCCAGACCCGGAGGGGGGCGCTCGAGGGACGACCAGCCCGGGGATGCCTTGCAGGGACTCGAGCAGCCAGCGAGACACCTCGGCAAAACGGAACAAACGCACACGCGCGCACGCACACACACAGTGCATAAGTTACTTTTGATAGTCAGAAAAGTGATCCACGGCGCCTCGGGTCGTTCTAACCAAACATGTTCTGGTAAGATAATTAAAAACCCTATGCCAATATCCAAACTTGACCCCAGAACCGATTTAAAAAAAGAAAAAGATATATTCTCTCTCTCCATCTTTCTCTCTCTCTCTCTCTCTCTCTCTCTCTCTCTCTCTCTCTCTTTCTCTCTCATAAATAAATGTTATATACAAGGCCCATTTCCTAAGGTTCGAGGGAGGAAAAAAAGATCTCAACAATGTTTTCAAAACTACAATAGGCCTGAAAAGAGTTGTAATGAGTATGTGCAAAACCCTGTTTAAGTACATGCCGTGTTCAAAGACGAGCTCTAGAGTTTAGAGCAAAGCTTCTCCCGAATTTATTTATTCTCCCAAATCTTAGTTTAAACAATCATGTTGGCCAATTCAAATTATTTTGTTTGAAAAAACTTGAGATTTAAATAAAACTTTTTAACTAAAAAAATTTGAGCTTAATCACAGTTACCTTAATAAAAGTCCTTTTTCTACAAACTTTATAGATGATAGATATATTAATAGATAGATAGATAATACATAGATAATAGATGATAGATAGATAGATAGATAGATAGATAGATAGATAGATAGATAGATAGATAGATAATAGACAGATTCAGTCAGGACTGGTGCTGCATGCCTTTAATCCCAGCACTTGAGAAGCTGAGGTAAGAGGATTGCCATGAGTTTGAGGCCAGCCTGGGCTATAGAGTGAGTTTCAGGTCAGAGTGAGACCCTGCCTCAAAACAAAACTCAATTGTAAAAATAAAAAAATATGGAAAAACAAAATATAGAAAGCTCAATATGCTTAATGTTTTTGTCTAAAAAAAAAACTAAGCAAACGCAATAAGGGTCATCCATTTCTAAATTTGCTGCCCTAAGGGGCTGCGGAAATGGCTCAGTCGTTAGAGACACTTTCTTGCAAAGCCTGTGCCTCGCTGGCTGCTCAAGAGTCTCCAGGAACCCATGTAAATCCAGACACAAAAAGTGGAGCATTTATCTAGCATTGGTTAGCAGTGGCAAGAGATGTCTACACACACACAGGTACAAATTATTAATTTTAAAAATAAAGTTGTTTGCTTAAAATTCCTGTATAATCTAAATGTACTTAAATTATCTAAAAATTTCTCATATAATTATTACAAAAAAGTGCATTAAAAATGGGGATCAAATAGTGGCTCACGCCTTTAATCCGAGCGCTTGAGAGGCTGAGGTAAAGGGATAGTAGTCAGTTCCAGGTCAGCCTGGGCTACAGTGAGACCCTGCCCTACATAAACAGACAAATAAATAAATTAGAGGCACTTGCTATAGCTTGTGCCTTCAATTGCAGCATTTAGAAGGCTGAGACAGGATGATCACCATAAATTCACGATTAACCTAAGCTAGTTCCAGGCCAGCCTGGGCTACAAGTCCAATTCTGTCTTTAAACAAAAACAAAAATAAAAGGATAAAGGCTTAGCATTTAAGGCACTTGCCTGTAAAGCCTAAAGAACCAGGTTTGTTTCCCCAGTATCCATGTAAGTAAAGGGAAAAAATCTTATTTAATTATTTAATACTGCATATGTGTTTTTATTTGGTTGCTTCCCCCCCCCCCCCTTCGAGGTTCAGGCTGACATGGAATTCACTATGTTCAGGCTGGTCTGATCCTCCCACCTCTGCCTCCATGCTGGGATTAAAGGCATGTACCACCATGCCTGGCTTTGGTTGGGTTTTCTTTGTTTCTTGAGACATGTCTCACACAGCCCAGGCTGGACTTCAACTCACTGTGCAGCTGAAGATGGCCTTCGATTCCTGATCCTTGTGACTCCATCCTTCAAGGGCTAGAACTACAGGCATGAATTTTAATTTCATAAAAGGTCTCTTTTTTTGATTTTATAAATAGTCTCATGAGAAATCCAAATCACTTTTCTACTTATGTGTGTGTGTGTACGTCAGGGTCTCTTGCCACTACATATGAATTCCAGTGTTCTGGCTTTGTGTGGAGTGGCTGGAGAACTGAATCAGGGCCACCAGGCTTGGCAATAAAGCATCTTTAACCACTGAGCCAAGTCCCCAGGTCCCCAAATCACTTTTAGAGAGGCCAGAGTTAGTTAAATGTCCTCTCATTGTTTTTTAAAATGAATTTATAAAGCATCTTTTTTCCCCTATACCTCTGTCATGAGAAATGGCATGTGACTTTACAGAAGTCCTCAACAGACGAAAAAATGTTCCAGCCTGGGTTTGTGGCTCATCGCTATAATCCCAGGATTTGGGAGGCTAAAACAGGAGGATTTGTGTGAACTGGAGGTTAGCCTGTGCTATCGTGTGAGCTGAAACCCTCTCTCAAAACACAATAATTGAAAATGTAAAGGTTGCTCATCTTTAGTGTGAATATATATGATGATAATGTCCTTAAGAGCAACACGATGCTATAAATAATGTAGTTGTTAAAGGAAAACAAATGTCCCTGTGATAGGATGTCTCTGACTCATGGTATGAAAAATGCCACCAGGAAAAATGTGAAGCAGATAGAGTACACATGGTATACATGCACACCAAAGTTCTAGTGAGATCATAAGACGCATTATTCTCTCAGTTCTCAGGAGGTCAAAGTTCTTCTGGGTTGTAGTTTCACAATAAAGGCTTGTTTTTACAGTCCATGGAGGAAGATAATGTGGAAGAAAATTCCTCCCAACCACCCACTTCATACAAATGTAAGGAACATTCCCTTTTGACAACAATAAAGAATGCCATGCCCCACATAAAGGACATCATAAGAGATCTACGATGTCCCCTAACTGGAGAAAAGGAAAGAAAAGGAACGTTAACATGCGTGGATTAGCAGATAAGCACAGAGTCGGAGGGAACAACATTTAACGCTGCGACTTCAAACAGTGCATCCGGTAGCTCTAAACCATGTCAGCAGCTTGATCCGCCAGTTGTTCCCCTGGAGCCTGTGCTAAAGATCCCTCGTGACCCTCACACGTGACAGCTCTTCACAAGGCCCATGCAGCTCTTCTGACAACCTCTTAGAAACCCACAGATTTGAATCCCATGTTCTTCTGCCTATAGCACGTGGTGTCAAGCTTCCTAGCTTTCTAATCCAGTCTCTTCATTCCTGTGTCTGATTTCTCCTATAATGTGACGCCGCATGGAATCTGGGCCAATGGTGATCTGGTGTGGCCAGTTATGGGATCAGGTGGGGAGAAGGTGAGGTGATGGAAGACTCAGATGGGTGCAAATGGAATGAACAACATAAAACACTAATTTTATCATTTAACCACAAGGTAAAAGGAGAAATGGGGGCTGGCTGGAGAGATGGCTAAGTGGTTAAGGAGCTTGTCTGCAGAGCCTAACAACCCAGGTTCAGTTCCCCGGTAGTCATGTAAAGCCAGATGTGCAAGCATCTGGAGTTCGTTTGCAGTGGCTGAAGGCCCTAGTGCTCTCGCTCACTCTCACTCTCTCTCTCTCCTATCTGTCCCACTCTGCTAGCAAATAAATTTACAAAGATGGAAAATGTTCTTTTGTTTGACAAAGGCAAAGGGAAAATGAACTCAGGAGAGTTAGAGGCCTGACAGCTGAGACATTTATATATTCTATTCTTTTAAAATGCCCATCATTTCTCATTGGAATGTGTCATTGCAACATAGAAAATTCCAGATCGGCCTGAGCTAGAGTGAAACCCTACCTCGAAAAACCAGAAGAAAGAAATTATATATATACAGAGAACTGGGGATGTCACTCAGCAGAGAACTTGCCTGCCATTCACAAGGCCCCAAGTTCAGTCCCTAATACCTTAAAAAATAAATAAAAAGAAAAAGCACATACAAGCTCAGCATGGTGATTTAGGCCTTTAATCTCAGCACTCTGGAGGCTGAGGTGGAGTATCATCCTGTGTTCAAGGCCAGCCTGGAGCTACAATGTGAGTTCCGGGTCAGCCTGGGCTACAGTGAGACTTGCCTCAAAAAAAAAAAAAAATACACACACACACACACACACACACACACACACACACACGCAGTTATAATAGAACCAGGATGCCAAAAATGTATGGGTAACATGGCTTATAAAATACCTACCCACATATGCCAAGACCTTGGCCTAACCCAGCCAGAAAGTGCATCACAATAATGCTTGTTTAAGAATTCCAAAATGGAATTTAAGATCCACAAAGAACCTGGAACTAACTAGAACATCAGACAGTTCCAATTTTCCAATAAAATCTATAGCGTCCAAACATTTAGCAAAAGGCAAACATGGGGATAAGGACAGAGGATGATGGATGAAGGCCTAAGGGCTTCTGTGAAATAGTTCATTCATGCAAAATTAGGCAGCATTGTTCCCCTCAAGCAATAAGAACTTCTATGAATCAACTAGCAAAAAACTAGAACCAAAATCCTGATCAAACAGACCACATTTGATGAATATTGTTTAATTATGAATGCCTTTTGCTTCCTGCCCCATTTCATCTTCATGTCAGTACCCCAAAGATGGAGTTGGGGGTCACTGAACTCTTATATCAGAACTTCCCAATGGGGCCACATTGATTCACTCTTTTCTCTGTCTTTCATCATTAAAGAAAAGGGCAGGGCGTAGTGGCATACGCCTTTAATCCCAGCACTCGGGAGACAGAGGTAGGAGAATCGCCATGAGTTCGAGGCCAGCCTGAGACTACATAGTGAATTCCAGGTCAGCCTGGGCTAGAAGAAGACATTACCTCAGGAAGGAGAAAATTTAAAAAAAAAAAAAAAGGAAGTTCATAACCAAGCTGATACATTTAATAGTACTCACTTTATTCTATTTCTCAAGATAACTATAACTTTTGAATTTTTAAAAATATTTTTAAAAGCCGGGCATGGTGGCGCACGCCTTTAATCCCAGCACTTGGGAGGCAGAGGTAGGAGGATCGCCGTGAGTTCGAGGCCACCCTGAGACTACATAGTTAATTCCAGGTCAGCCTGGGCCAGAGTGAGACTCTACCTCGAAACCCCCCCCCCAAAAAAAAGTTAATATATTTTATTTAGTTATTTGAGAGAGAGAGAGAAACAAGCAAAGAGAGAGGGAGAGAATGGGTGCACCAGAGCCTCCAGCCACTGCCAACGAACTCCAGATGCATGCTCCCCCTTGTGCATCTGGCTTACATGGGTCCTGGAGAATCGAACCCCAGGATCCTTTGGCTTTGCAGGCAAACACCTTAACTGCTAAGCCATTTCTCCAGCCTTATCTTTTGAACTTTATAGAACTTATCCATGTATACTTGCCATTTATACTCTATTACAGAAGAAATCAAAAGGTGAAGACTGGTTTGGAGGCTCATGCCTAAAGGCCAGCACTTAGGTATATGAGGCAAGAGGGTTACCTGGGGTACTAGGCCGTCCTGGCTAGATAGTGAATCCCAAGTTGGCTTGAGTATAGAATGCCACTCTGTCTCTAAATTAGTACATCAACATAAATAAATTTAAGGTAAAACTTTTTCTCAAAAATAAGTATCAAGAGCTGGGCGTGGTGGCGCACGCTTTTAATCCCAGCACTTGGGAGGCAGAGGTAGGAGAATCGCTGAGAGTTCGAGGCCACCCTGAGACTACATAGTTAATTCCAGGTCAGCCTGGACCAGAGTGAGACCCTACCTCAAAAAAAAAAAAAAAGTATCAAATAATATTTCCACAAAATTCCTCACTCACCCCTACTCTACTGTGGTGTGGTGACTTGTATGAAGATGTCCCCATAGCCTCATGTGTTTTGAAGATTGGGTCCCCAGTTGACGGAAATTTAGAAGGCGGGGCCTTGCTAGAGGAGGTGTGTTGCTGGGGGCAGAGCTGTGGGATGTTACAGCCCAGTTCCTCTGGCACGTAGCACTAGTTCAGCTCAGCTCACTCCCTTGCTACTTCTTGCCAGCTGCTATACAAGGTAGGACAGCCAGCCTCTGCTCTACCAGCCTTCTCTCACCATGATGTAGATTTCCCTCAAGACTGTAAGTCAAATGAAGCAATTCCTCCCATCAGCTGCTTTTGGTCAGGTTTTTTTTTTTTTTTTTTTTTTTTTTTTTTTTTTGAGAGAGAGAGATACAGAAATTTGTTTGCAATGGCTAGAGACTCTGGTGCACCCATTCTCTCTGTGTCTCTCCCTCTCTCTCTCTGTCTCATAAATAAATAAATATAAAATATATACAAAAAATAAGTCTGGAGCCGGGCGTGGTGGTGCACGCCTTTAATCCCAGCACTCAGGAGGCAGAGGTAAGAGGATCGCCATGAGTTCTAAGCCACCCTGAGACTACATAGTGAATTCCAGGTCAGCCTGGACCAGAGTGAGACCCTACCTTGCAAAACCAAAAAAAAATAATAATAATAAATCTGGGAATATAGCTTAGTGATAGAGAGCTTAATTAGCTCATGTAAGTAAGGTCATAGGTTCCAAGTTCAGCTCCTCCAATGAAAACAAAATCTCTTAGAAATAATAAGCCTGGGTGATATAATTAATCAATTTAGAAAGCAAGTCAACGGGCCTTCTACTTTGGGAATTAAAATATATATATATAGGGCTGGAGAGATGGCTGAGCAGTTAAGGTGTATGCCTGTGAAGCCTAAGGACCCCGGGTCGATTCTCCAGGTCCCACATAAGCCAGATGCACAAGGTGGCACACGGAGTTTGTTTGCAGTGACTGGAGGCCCTGGTGTGCTCATTCTCACTCTTGTTCTCTCCCCGCTCTCTGTCTCTAATTAATAAAATAAATAAAATGTTTAAAAAAATTAGAATAGCCGGGCGTGGTGGCGCACACCTTTAATCCCAGCACTCAGGAGGCAGAGGTAGGAGGATTGCCGAGAGTTCAAGCCACCACGCCCGGCCTTCTTCTTCTTCCTCTTTTTTTTTTAACTTCATTTCTGGATATTCAGTCTGATGCCCTATGCAAGTTCGGCAAGCACTCTACCACTGAGTTCTATCCCTAGTCTTTTTGGAGCATCATTATCCTAAATATTACTTCTTTTTTTCTTTTCGGTGTTTTGAAGTAGGGTCTCACTCTAGCCCAGGCTAACCTGGAATTCACTATGTAGTCTCAGGGTGGCTTTGTCTTTTTGTTATTGTTGTTGTTTGTTTGTTTGTTTGTGGGTTTTTTTTTTCCTGAAATTCACTAAGTAGTCTCAGGGTGGCCTCGAACTCACAACAATCCTCCTACCTCTGCCTCCTGAGTGCTGGGAGTAAAGGTGCGTGTCACCACGCCTGGCTATCCTAACTATTACTGTCTATTGCCACACCACATCCACACAGAGGGCACATCTGACAAGACTGCTATTTACCAAGCTGACTCAACCCTTTCCTAACACATGAACTGCTCCTGGAGAGAGCTTATCTGCCTGCATGCCTACCCTTCTCCGGGATTTTCCAGCTCCTTGCATATTCTTATCCATCCAGTTGCTCAAGACAACTCCAAGTTAAGAGTCATCTTTAATTTATCTCCCCAGACGCTCCACATGACCTGCCTGCTGTGCCTTCATAATACTTCCTGACTCCTACCTTTCTCTCGGGGCCAGTGGTATCTCTTCCCCCAGATCTCTGCCATGACAAGAGCTGTTGACCTTACGCTTGTGTTGGTATCTGTTGGCAGGACCCAAGGACGACTGGAATCCTTCACTATTGTGACTTCCAAGTTAGGGGGAGAGGCGTCTTGTTTTAGTCAGCTCCTCTCTTTGCAGGGCTGTGAAGTTCAACTGCTTCTCCTGCTTCGCTTTACTCACTTTCCCCCAACTCTGAATGTTGAGGCTTTGGGAATCAGGCTGGGATGTTTGGCCAGAACATAGCTCCCCGGGGTTCGGCCAGGAAAGTGTAGTTGAGGCAAGACAAGAGTCAGACTGTGACTGACCTTATAAACTTTTCAAAAAAAAAAAAAAAGAAAGAAAGAAAGAAAGAAAGAAAAAAAAAAACAAAACAAAAGAAAGAAAAGAAGAAAAAGAAAAGAATCCAGTCCTTGATGCTTCAAGCAGTAGAAGTCACAGAACATTCCTTAAAAGGGGAAAAACAATCACATAACTAACCGGCTAGTTTCCAGTGTGGTGCATGGTAAACAGTGAAAATATTTTTAAATATTTTATTCATTTATTTATTTATTTGAGAGACAGAGAGAGAATGGGTGTGCCAGGCCCCTAGCCACTACAAACGAACTCCAGATGCATGCGCCACCTTATGCATCTGGCTTACATGGGTCCTGGAGATTTGAACCTGGGTCCTTAGGCTTTACAGGCAAGCACCTTAACCGTTAAGCCACCTCTCCAGCCCCAACAGTGAAAATAATTTAAGTAATTTTTTTTTTTTATTTTTGGAGAGAGACACAGAGAGAGACAGACAGAGAGAGAGGGAGAGGGAGACAGATAGAGAATGGGCGCGCCAGCAGTGTCTCGGCTGCTGTGAACGAAATCCAGATGTGTGCGCCCCCTTGTGGTCAAGTGCGCCATTGCGCCCTTGCGTCACTTTGCATCTGGCTAAACGTGGGACCTGGAGATGGGAACCAGATTCTTAGGTTTAGCAGGCAGGCACCTTAACCGCTAAGCCATCTCCACGCCTTTAATCTCGGGAGGCTAGGAGGATCGCTGAGAGTTCAGCCTGAGACACATAGTTAATTCCAGGTCAGCCTGGACCAAGTTTTGCAAAAAAAAAAAAAAAAAAAAAAAAGTGAGATCACTGTGGAAGGGAATAGATATGAATGTCTAAGGATGGTTAGATTAAAGGTCCGACCCTATGGTCATGAGCTGGTGTGGTAGGCTGAGTGTAAAGTGTCCTCCATAGAATCACATGTTTGGAATCCTTGGACCCCAGCCGGTGGCCATCTGGAAAGGCTGTGCGGCCTTTAGGAGGTGGAGCCTTGCTGGAGGAGGCGTGTCACAGGGGCTAGTCTTGACACTTATTAGACCAGCCCCATTGCGTGTTCCGAGCTAGCTCAGTCTTGCTGTTTCCTCCAAGCTTAGGTGACAAGGTGTGAGGCCCTGCTGTCTGCTGTGCCGTGCTTGCATCACCATGAGCAAGCGGCCCCTCAAAACCATAAGTCAAAATAGACCCTGTCCCCCCATAAATTGCTTCTGGCTGAGTGTTTTGTCCTAGCAATGAGAAGGTATCTGCAACAGCTGGTGTTCAGCACACAGTTGTTGTTGTTTATTCCTGTCTCTTTTCTGTGAGTGTTTATAAGTGATAAAGTAATTCTAGAGGATAGAAGAAAACCTACTGTGAGCCCAAGTGAAAATTTCAAATAGGCCCTTAACTCTTGTTACTCAGCTAAGACTGTCAGTGATGGATTTATAGGTGAGAGGCAAGTTAAAGGCCTAGACTTCAGTTTGGTGGCAATGGTACTGTCTTTTTTTTTTTTTAATTATTTCAGAGAAAGAGAAAGAAAGAGGAAAGAAAGGAAAAAAGAAAGAAGGAAGGAAGGAAAGACACAGAGAAAGCAAGAGAAAAAGAAAGAAAGAAAGAAAGAAAGAAAGAAAGAAAGAAAGAAAGAAAGAAGAAAGAAGAAAGAAAGAAAGAAAGAAAGAAAGAAAGAAAGAAAGAAAGAAAGAAAGAAAGAAAGAGGGAGGGAGGGAGGGAGGAAGGAAGGAAGGAAGGAAGGGGCTGGAGAGATGGCTTAGTGTTTAAGCCCTTGCTTATGAAGCTTAAGGACCCCAGTTCGAGGCTTGATTCCCCAGTACTCACGTAAGCCAGATGCACAAGGTGGCGCATGCATCTGGAGTTCATTTGCAGTGGCTGGAGGCCCTGGTGTGCCCATTCTCTGCCTCTCTCTCTCTTTCTCTCTCTCTCTCTCTCTCTCTCTCTCTCTCTCTGCCTCTTTCTCTGTCACTCTCAAATAAATAAATAAATAAATAAACAAACAAAAAGCTCTAATTTTTTAAAAAAGGAAAGAAAAATAAAGAGAGAATGGATGTGCCAGGGTTTCCTAATGCATACGCCACCTTGTGTATCTGGACTATGTGGGTCCTGGGGAAGCAAACCTGGGTCCTTAGGTTTCACTGGCAAGCACCTTATCTGCTCAGCCATTTCTCCCTCCCTGATGCTTTCTTTGAGTTATATAATATATGTATTAGTTCCCTTTCTCCTTTCTGTGATAAAATACCTGCCAAGAGCAGCTGAAGGAAGAAAGAAGCTGAGAATTGTGCAGGAGGAAGAGTTAGAGGTGAGCTCACGCTGCTCAGAAGCCGTTACAGTCTTAGGAAGGGAGGGTAGCCTCACTAAATAAGGCTGAGGGTGCAGTCCATTGTGGCACTGAAGGAATGGTGGCAAGAGTAGAGGTCACAGCCGGGCGTGGTGGCGCACGCCTTTAATCCCAGCACTCGGGAGGCAGAGGTAGGAGGATCACCGAGAGTTCGAGGCCACCCTGAGACTACATAGTTAATTCCAGGTCAGCCTGGACCAGAGTGAGACCCTACCTTGCAAAAAAAAAAAAAAAAAAAAGAGTAGAGATCACGTTGTATCTGTAGTCAGGACGCAGGAAGAGATGAATGTTGGTGCTCACTTCACTTTCTCCTTTTTTCTTCTCTTTTTCCATATGTGTCTGTGTGTGTGTGTGTGTGTGTGTGTGTGTGTAGGTGTATGTATGTGAGTGCACATGTGTGGATGTGCATGCATGTGGAAGCCAGAAGTCAATGTCAGGTGTCTTTATCACTTTCCACCCTATTTCACGAGTCAGGGTTTCTCACTGAAGCCAGAGCTTGTCTCGGAGATCCGTCTGCCTCCTCCTCCTGCACACTGGGATAATGAGCGCATACCACCATTCGAACCACAGCACTTACATGAGTTCTACAGACCCAAAACTGGGTCCTCATGTTTCAAAGCAAACACTTGACTCCTGAGCTATCTCACCAGCCCCATCTTTTTTTCTTTTCTTTTTTTAAAAATATTTTATTAAGACAGAGAGAGAGAGAGAGGGAGAGAGAGAGAGAGAGAATGGGCGCACCAGGGCCTCCAGCCACTGCAAACGAACTGCAGATACATGCGTCCCCTTGTGCATCTGGCTTATGTGGGTCCTGGGGAATCGAACTGAGGTCCTGTGGCTTTGCAGGCAAGCACCTTAACCACTAAACCATCTCTCCAGCCCACCCATCTTTTAAAAAATATTTTTTTAATTAATTATTTATTTATTTGAGAGAGAGAGAGAGAGAGAGATACAGAAATAGGCAGGTAGAGAGAGAGAGAGAGAATGGGCACACCAGGGCCTCCAGCCACTGCAAATGAACTCCAGATGCATGCACCCCCTTGTGCATCTGGCTTACATGGGTCCTGGGGAATCGAGCCTCGAACCGGGGTCCTTAGGCTTCATAGGCAAGCGTTTAACCACTAAGCTATCTCTCCAGCCCTAAAAAATATGTTATTATTTATTTAGTTAGTTATGATAAAGAAAGAGAGAGAGAATGGGTGCACCAGGGCTTCTAGCCACGGAGATGAACTACAGACACATGCACCACAGTGTGCATCTGGGTTATGTGGTTGCTGGCATATCAAACTTGGGTCCTTAGGCTTCTCAGGAAAGTGCCTTAACCGCTAAGCCATCTCTCTAGCCCCTAATTTTCTTTTAAACATTTATCTTTTTTCTGTACCGTCATGGCTAAAGACAGACAAACACTTCCTTAAGAATTGTTTTTTGAGTGTTGAGTCGCTTTAGCAGACCTTTCAGTTTGGGCTCTCCCAAATGAATTTTTGATGGGTAAAGATCTGACCCTCAGGGCACCTTTCCTTTTGTCCTGTTGAAGATCATGAAGTTTTTCTATATTGGTGCTTAATCACTTTTGCAATTACAGCTGCTTTCTCTTGCCACTGCAAATGAACGCCAGAAGCTTGCACCATGGTTTCTTTTTCTTTTTTTCTTTTGCATTTTGCTTACATGGGTGCCTTGGTAATTGAACCCAGGCCAGCTGACTTTACAAGCAAGCACCTTTAACTGGGGAGCCATGTCCCCTAGCCCCGTAGCTGCTTTCTCTAAATCCACTTCATCTACATCTCTAAGCTTACTCACCTTTTCTTCCTTGCCAAACTGCACATTTTTTTCATATATATTTTTTTCTCTCACTGTAGATTTAAGAGCAGTCAGTAGTAACTGTGCCACGGGCTGGATGTTACATTGTCTGAAATATCATCTGCCAAACAAGCTAATCCATTATCTTTGAACTGAGCCTCACTCAAGATTTCAGGACACTAGTAAAAAGCAACCAGGGGCTGGAGAGATGGCTTAGCAGTTAAGGCAGTTGCCTGCAGAGCCAAAGGATCCCAGTTCAATTCTCCCGGCCCTACGTAAGCCAGGTCCACAAGGGGCGGACACGTCTGGAGTTTGTTTGCAGTGGCTGGAGGCCCTGGCGTGCCCATTCTTTCCCTCCCTCTCTCTCTCTCACTCTGTCTCTTTCTCTCTCTCAAATAAACAAATAAATAAATAAATAATAAATAAATAAATAAATAAATAAAATATTAAAAAATAGATTTTTTTGCCAGAACAAAACATGAATGAGTCCTGATTTCTCTCTGAAGCTTTATGAGCCAAGCCTTCATTGTCCACATTTCTCTCAGCATTCTGGTTTCCCACACCCCTACCAGTATGGCCCATTAAGTTCTACCTACACCATCATATGACTTCTCTAGTCCAAAGTTCCAAATCTTTCCATATTCCTCCTGAAAACCAGTTTCAAAGGCCTCAGACCCATGTGATAGTTTAAACAGATGCCCCCGCCCCCTTAGATTCAGGAGTTTATTAAAACTTCTTAGATTTCACCCACCTGCCTGGAGGAGGTGTCACTGGGCAGATCTTAGGGTCCAGCCCTAAGGTGTGGTGGTGGATTTGAAATTCCAGTCTAAAGATATTCAAAGTGCCTAAGTTCCTCCTGGAATCCTGAAGTGTGCTGTGTGGCTTTTGAGTTTTTTGGCTTGGGGCTTCCCTCTCTCTCCTTGGACCTGTAAAGGCAGGCCATCTTCTTCTGCCATTATGAAATTTTCCCTGGATCTGTAAGCTTCAATAAATATCCCGTCCTCCATAACTGTGTCTAGTTTGGATGTTCATCTCAGTGACTTACGGCTGTCTGCTACAACCCACAGGGTGAAGTTTTATCACAGTAATAGTCCCAGTCCTCAGTAATCATGTTCTGTATTGCTTTCCTCTCTCGTTGCTATGACAACATTCCTAACAAGAGCAATGGAAGGAAAGGCAGGCTTATTATTTTCCCCATTTGGAGGGATACATACAGTCCATCGTAGAGGGAAGGCATGGTGGTGGGGACATGGGGAAGCTGGTCACATGACACCTACAGTCAGGAAGCAGAAGAGATAGACAAGGGTACTCAGCTTGCTTTCTCCTTTCTGTTCAGTCTGGGACCTCAGCCCACCGTTAAAGTGGCTCTTCCTTCCTCAGTAAACCTCGCTGGAAACCCCTTCACAGACACACCCAGAGTTGTGCTTCTAGGTGACAGCAACTCCAGTCAAATTGACAATGAAGACTGTTACAGCATACATAATAAGGCAGAATTTCCACGGAGACTAACGTAGTACTTAGGATCTCTGAGATGATGTAATTATGAAAGTAGCTCACAGGATGTTTAGGGACAATAATATTAATAGTTCTACAATGGCCGGGCGTGGTGGCGCACGCCTTTAATCCCAGCACTCGGGAGGCAGAGGTAGGAGGATCACTGAGAGTTCGAGGCCACCCTGAGACTACATAGTGAATTCCAGGTCAGCCTGGACCAGAGTGAGACCCTACCTTGCAAAACCAAAAAAAAAAAAAAAAAAAAAAAAAAAAAAATAGTTCTACAATGTAGCTCATGGGCTAGAGAGATGGCTTAGCGGTTAAGGCGTTTGCCCGCAACGCCAAAGGACCCAGGTTCTATTCCCCAGGACCCATGTTAGCCAGATGCACAAGGGGCGCACACGTCTGGAGTCATTAGCAGTGGCTGGAGAGGCCCTGGCACCCCCATTCTCTCTGTGTGTGTGTCAAATAAATAAATAAAAATAAAATATTTTAAAATGTAGCTCAGTGCTGAAGTGCAGGCCTAACATACATGATGCCCTGGGTTCACTCCCTAGACCCAAAAACGTAAAGCAAAATAGACATCTAGAAAATGCTAAATCTGGAGAGTAATTTTGAAACATAATAGAAGATTATTCAATGAGTGCTGAGAGGCCAGCTTTCAGGTCAAGCCTTGCTTTCTACACATTTGAGGCAAGGTTTACTCCTACATTTGTGAGCTTCTGGCAAGTTCTCCCATCTCTTCCTCTTTTCTGGCTATAGGCATGCTGGGATGACAGAAGCCCACCACAGCTTTGGACTTTTACATGGGACTCGGGGATTCAAACTCAATTGCACGGCAAACACTTTATCCACTGAGCCGTCTCCCCTGCCCTCTAGACGCCCTCTCTCATGAAGTTAAAACCATACCTCACTCATTAAAGTTACACTGCATAGATCACTAATGTTTCCTTTCTTTTTTTCGAGATAGGGTCTCACTCTAGCCCAGGCTGACCTGGAATTCACTATGAAGTCTCAGGGTGGCCTCGAACCCACAGCAATCCTCCTACCTCTGCCTCCCCAGTGCTGGGATTAAAGGCGTGCGCCACTACACCCGGCAAGATCACTAATATTTTCAAGCACCTTTCTTCACACCTCAGGGTACACTGATTAGTTTGTTCATTTGTTTTTGAGGTAGGGTCTCACTCTGGCCTAGGCTAACTTGAAATTCACTATGCAGTTTCAGGGTGGCCTTGAACTCACATCAATCCTCCTACCTCTGCCGGAATTAAAGGCGTGCGCCACCATGCTACACTGATTCTGTAGCATCAATACCACTAAACGCTATTCTGAAGACAGAAATCTGGGACTTGCTCCCTCCTCCACATGATCGGTGCCTCACAGATAAACTCTTCTTTGCAACACTTGTCATGCCATTACCTGGCAATCTGAAATGGTTCAATGTTTGTTAATAATGTCAACATTTGAGCTGGAGGGATGGTTCAGTGGTTAAGACGTCTGCTTACAAAACCTGATGGCCCAGGTTCAATTCCCGGATCCTCATGTAAAGCCACAAAGCGGGGCATGCGTCTGGAGGTTTTCTCTTTTTTTTCTCTCTCTCTCTCTCTCTCGAATAAATAAAAAAAATAATTTTTAAAATATCAACATTTTAAAATATTTGTCCTGATGTGCCCATCCTCTCCCCCCCCCCGCTCTTGTAAATAAATAAAATATTCATTGCAAGAGAGTGAAACAGCAGAGAGAGAAAGAGCATGGGGATTCCAGGAACTCTTATTGCAAAGGAACTCAGATGCATGGTCTACTTTGCATATCTTCACATGGGTACTTGGGAACTGAACTCAGGCCAGCAGGCTTTACAACCAAGCGTCTTTAACCACTGAGCTGTCTTCTCAGCCCAATGTCAACATTTTAAGACGTCATGAAAAAAAGAGAATGAGAATAAGCCCTAGGCAGGTTTTTTTTTTTTTTTTGTTTTTGTTTTGTTTTTGTTTTTCTCAGAAGACACCAAAACAGATACAGAAACAGAAAATCAGGGCTGTGCCTTGGAAGCAAAGCTCTCCACAACTTTAATGGGCAGGTTGTATGATTATTTAAGAATTAAAGCATTTTTCTATCATTTTAAATATTTTTAAATATTTATTTATTCATTTATTTGAAAGAGAGAAAAAGAAAGAGGCAGATAGAGAGAGAAGGTGGGCACACCAGAGCCTCCAGCCGCTGCAAACGAACTCCAGACACATGTGCCACCTTGGGCATCTGGCTTACATGGATCCTGGAGAGTCAAACCTGGGTCCTTTGGCTTTGCAGGCAAGCGTTTTAACTGCTAAACCATCTCTCCAGCCCTAGAATTAAAACATTTTCAGGTTGTGCAGGAGCAAAGAGAAGGAAAGTATGTCTTTAGCTATATAAAAGAGGGGATATATGGGCTGGGGGTATGATTCAAGGGATAAAGTGCTTGACAAGTAACTCTGAGTTCAGACCCCCAGGCCCCATGCAAAAGGCAAAGCTGTGGAGAGCTCTGTGTCTTCCCAGCATGCCTCTGGCCAGGAGAAAAGCAGAGGCAGGAGAATTTCCTGGAAGCCTGCAAATGGAACAGTCAAGCCTCAGAGGAAATGGAAGGAGAGGTCTGACCTGAAATTAGCCTCTGACGTCTATGCATGTGCTCACATGAACACACACACACAAATAAATAATTTTAAAAGAGGGGTATAGGGCTGGAGGGATGGCTTAGCGGTTAAGGTGTTTGCCTGCAAAGCCAAAAGACCCAAGTTCGACTCCCCAGGACCCATGTAAGCCAGATGCACAAGGGGGTGCATGCATCTGGAGTTTGTTTGCAGTTGCTGGAGGCCCTGGTGTGCCCATTCTCTCTGTCTGTCTGTCTGTCTGTCTCTCTCTCTCTCTCTCTTTGACTCTCTCAAATAAATAAAACAAATTAAAAGAGGGCTATACAGTATTCTTTGTATACTTTTTTGTATACTTATATAGAAGTCTCCCTTTTTATTTTTATTTATTTATTAGAGAGAGAGAGAGAGAGAATGGGCACACCAGGGCCTCTAACCACTGCAAACTAACTCCAGACACACGCATCACCATGTGCATCTTGCTGACATGGGTTCTGGGGAATTGAACCCAGTTCCTTAGGCTTCATTAAGGCAAGCACCTTAACTGCTAATCCCCAGCCCCTCTCCCTGCTTTTTTTTTTTTTTTTGAGACAGGGTCTCATGTAGTCTAAACTGGCTTTGAACTTGCTATGTAGCTGAAGATGACCATGAACTTCTGATCTACCTGCTTCCATCTTCTAAGTGCTGGGATCACAGATATGTGCCATTCTGCCTCCTTTATGTAATGCTGGGGATTAAAGTTAGGGCTTCATGCATGCTAGGCAGGCACTCTACCCACTGAGCCACATCCCCAGTCCCAAGTCTTATATTTTCATAGCAACTGAATATGCTACATGGAGAAAAACTAGTCTCTTAAGAAGTGTTAAAAAAATTCTGCATTTAAAACAATCTGGACACACACATGTATAAATAAATAAATAAATAAATAAATAAATAAATAAATAAAAGTCTGTCTACCTCATAAGTTCTAGGTTGAGTAATTAACACTCATGAAGTGTTCTAAAAGGAAAATCACTTAAGAGCCCCCTGAGTATTACCGTTTAATTAATAATTTCCCAGACTTTATGTGATTAGATATCATGCATACAAAATTACTATATCTGGCATGAAATCAAACTTTTGCTCTCCTCATCATATCCAGCAATGTTCACAGCATACCCTTAAAATGCTGGAGAAAGTTTGTTAAAATTTCTATGTTTTGAGTTGGGTGTGGTGGTGCATGCCTTTAATTACAGCACTTGGGAGGCAGAGGTAGGAGGATTGCTGTGAGTTCAAGGCCACCCTGAGAATCCAGAGTGAATTCCAGGTCAGCCTGGACTAGAGTGAGACCCTACCTCAAAATAAAAAAGGGGGAGGGCTAGAGAGATGGCTTAGCGGTTACAGGGTTTGCCTGTGAAGCCAAAGGATCCCGTTTGATTTTCCAGGACCCACGTAAGCCAGATGCACAAGGGGCACATGCATCTGGAGTTCGTTTGCAGTGGCTAAAGGCCCTGGCATGTCCATTCTCTCTTTGTCTGCCTCTCTCTCTCTCTCTCTCTCTCTCTCTCTCTCTCTGCTTGCAAATAAATACATTTAAAAAATTTTTTTAAAAAAAGGAATTTTATGTTTTAGTAGTCCCTTACTGTTTACTCACAGGACTTCTCACACAAATGTGTGGATCTTTCTCCCAACAACCAGCTCTCTGCCAATGCTAATGGGTGTCCTACAACATAATTGAACTCTGAACTGTCTGCCTGGAGTTATCAAATCCCACCAGTCAAGGGCTTACTACCACAGACTGTTCCACTTCAGACGCCAGTTACAAGTCCCAGGCTGTCTTAATAGGCAGCTGCAAATCACGGGTGTTTACGCCACTTCCTCATGTCTGTTAGT
The DNA here is from genome assembly GCA_036365145.1 of Orientallactaga sibirica. Classification (NCBI taxonomy): domain Eukaryota; kingdom Metazoa; phylum Chordata; class Mammalia; order Rodentia; family Dipodidae; genus Orientallactaga; species Orientallactaga sibirica. The sequence continues at coordinate 20,585,425 of JAEOAD010000025.1, forward strand.
TTCCCCGAATGGCTCATGGAACTCAACAAAACGTTTACTTACCACTACCAGGTTTATATTAAAAGACACAAGTAAGGAGCTAAGAAGAGAGGTATAAGGAAGTGTGTGAAGGAAGTAACCCAGAGATTCCCAATAGCAGAGTTGTGTGTGTATGTTTTGTTTTGTTTTGTGAGGTAGGGTTTCACTCTAGTCCAGGCTGACCTGGAATTCACTCTGTAGTCTCAGGGTGACCTTGAACTCACTGCGATCCTCCTACCTCTGCCTCCTGAGTGCTGGGATGAAAGGAGTGCGCTTCTATTCCCGGCTGGGTATTCTGTTTTTAAAAGCTCAGGAAAGGATAAGGAATAGAGTCAAACAAATCAGGAGTCCATAAGGCAGAAGGGCAACCAAGAGACAGTGTCATGGACGCTTATGAACGGGACGATTGGAGGAGGCGAATGTTTCGTTCATTATTGCTAATGAGTAAAATAAAATGAAGACTGAGGGCTGGAGATATGGCTTAGTGGTTAAGATATTTGCCTGCAAAACCAAAGGACCCAGGTTGAATTTCCCCAGGATTCACTTAAGCCAGATGCACTAGGTGGCACATGCATCTGGAGTTTGTTTGTAGTGGCTGGATGCCCTGGCACACCCATTCTCTCTCTCCCTCTGCCTCTTTCTCTCTCATAAATAAGTAACTAGATAAATAAATAGAAATACAAAGTTTAAGAAATGAAGACTGAGAATTGACCATTGCATTGAACGCCATAGGGGGTCACTGGTGACCCCCTCAAGATCAGCTGTGGAGGAATGTGACACAGAAGTCTGAATGGAGTATGTTCAAGAGAGGATGCACTGAGGAGAGCTGGAGACAGGGAAGACAGAAACATTTTGGGTAATTTTGCCATGAAAAGCAGCACAGAAATATTTTATTTGGTAAAGCCAAAGACACTTGTTTTCATGTTTGTTTCTTATTTTTTTCTCCCTCCCTCCCTTTCATTTGCTGTGCTAGAGTTCAAACCCAGAGCCTCATGAATGCAAGGCAAGCTCTTAACCAATTGAGTGATATCCCCAAATTTTCCTCTCTGTTATCTTTGACTTCTGCACTGATCCTTGTTGCTTCCAATCTAAATTAAGACACTCCATACTTAAAAGTCATCTAAATTTTTATGACGCTCATATGGCCCCATTCCTCAGGAAATACAGTTCACAAACGTAATATTTAAAAGCATCTTTCTTAGCAATTTTTTTTCTTTTTTTCTCCCCCCCCCCCCAAGGTACAGTCTCACTCTAGCCCAGGCTGACCTGGAATTCACTATGTAATCTCAGGGTGGCCTTGAACTCATGGCGATCCTCCTACCTCTGCCTCCCAAGTGCTGGGATTAAAGGTGTGTACCACCATGCCCGGCTCCTTAACAAATATTTTTGAGCAAATGCACTCAATGCATTAACAAATGGCAAGATTAAGAAAGCTTTCTTTTTAAAAAGTATTTTATTAATTTATTTATTTGAGAGAGAGAGAGATTAAAAATAGGCCTGCCAGGGCCTCTAGCCACTGCAAATGAACTCCAGACACGTGTGCCACCTTGTGCATCTGGCTTACATGGGTCCTGGGAATTGAACCTGGGTCCTTTGGTTTTGCAGGCAAGTGTCTTAACTACTGAGCCATCTCTCCAGTCTGAAAGTTTCCCTTTGCTAATAATCCCCAGGCTTCTTTTTCTATCTGTTATTAAAGGTGTGGGGAGGGGCTTGAGAGATGCCTTAGTGGTGAAAGTGCTTCCCTTCAAAACCTGGAGACTGAGTTCATTTCCCAGGACCCATAAGCCAGATGCACTAGATGGCACATGCATCTGAGTTTGTTTGTAGTGGCTGGATGCCCTGGCACACCCATTCTCTCTCTCCCTCTGCCTCTTTCTCTCTCATAAATAAGTAACTAGATAAATAAATAGAAATACAAAGTTTAAGAAATGAAGACTGAGAATTGACCATTGCATTGACGCCATAGGGGTCACTGGTGACCCCCTCAAGATCAGCTGTGGAGAATGTGACACAGAAGTCTGAATGGAGTATGTTCAAGAGAGGATGCACTGAGGAGAGCTGGAGACAGGAAGACAGAAACATTTTGGGTAATTTTGCCATGAAAAGCAGCACAGAAATATTTTATTTGGTAAAGCCAAAGACACTTGTTTTCATGTTTGTTTCTTATTTTTTCTCCCTCCTCCCTTTCATTTGCTGTGCTAGAGTTCAAACCCAGAGCCTCATGAATGCAAGGCAAGCTCTTAACCAATTGAGTGATATCCCCAAATTTTCCTCTCTGTTATCTTTGACTTCTGCACTGATCCTTGTTGCTTCCAATCTAAATTAAGACACTCCATACTTAAAAGTCATCTAAATTTTTATGACGCTCATATGGCCCCATTCCTCAGGAAATACAGTTCACAAACGTAATATTTAAAAGCATCTTTCTTAGCAATTTTTTCTTTTTTTCTCCCAAGGTACAGTCTCACTCTAGCCCAGGCTGACCTGGAATTCACTATGTAATCTCAGGGTGGCCTTGAACTCATGGCGATCCTCCTACCTCTGCCTCCCAAGTGCTGGGATTAAAGGTGTGTACCACCATGCCCGGCTCCTTAACAAATATTTTTGAGCAAATGCACTCAATGCATTAACAAATGGCAAGATTAAGAAAGCTTTCTTTTTAAAAAGTATTTTATTAATTTATTTATTTGAGAGAGAGAGAGATTAAAAATAGGCCTGCCAGGGCCTCTAGCCACTGCAAATGAACTCCAGACACGTGTGCCACCTTGTGCATCTGGCTTACATGGGTCCTGGGGAATTGAACCTGGGTCCTTTGGTTTTGCAGGCAAGTGTCTTAACTACTGAGCCATCTCTCCAGTCTGAAAGTTTCCCTTTTGCTAATAATCCCCAGGCTTCTTTTTCTATCTGTTATTAAAGGTGTGGGGGGAGGGGCTTGAGAGATGCCTTAGTGGTGAAAGTGCTTCCCTTCAAAACCTGGAGACCCAGGTTCATTTCCCAGGACCCACATAAGCCAGATGCACAAGGTGGCACATGCATCTGGAGTTCATTTGCAGTGGCTGGATGCCCTGGCGTGCCCATTCTCTCTCTCTCTTTCCAATAAATAAATAAAAACACTTTTTTAAAAGGTGTGTGTGAGCCGGGCGTGGTGGCGCACGCCTTTAATCCCAGCACTCGGGAGGCAGAGGTAGGAGGATTGCCGTGAGTTCGAGGCCACCCTGAGACTATATAGTTAATTCCAGGTCAGCCTGGACCAGAGTGAGACCCTACCTTGAAAAACCAAAAAATAAATAAATAAATAAATAAATAAATAAATAAATAAATAAATAAAAGGTGTGTGTGTGTGTGTGTGTGTGTGTGTGTGTGTGTGTGGTGAGTTCAACCACCAATGTCCTGTGACTAGTTAGCCACGCTCACATGGAAGAAACCCCATTAAGAACCCGAAGCTGGCATTCAGAGAGCTTCCAAATTGGCCAACACATGGAAGCATTGGGCGGGTGGTGTGTGCAGAGAGGACACGGAAACCCTGTGTTACTCTCTTCATAAAACTCTTCTATTGGAGCCAGGCGTGGTGGCGCACGCCTTGAATCCCAGCACTCGGGAGGCAGAGGTAGGAGGATCACTGTGAGTTCAAGGCCACCCTGAGACTACCTAGTGAATTCCAGGTCAGCCTGGGCTAGAGTGAGACCCTACCTCTTAAAAAACAAACAAACAGGGCTGGAGAGATGGCTTAGCGGATAAGGCGCCTGCCTGCTAAGCCTAGAACGCTGGTTCCAATCTCCAGGTCCCACATTTAGCCAGATGCAAAGTGATGCAAGGGTGCAATGCTTCACTTGCCCACAAGAGGGCGCACGCATCTGGATTTCGTTCACAGCAGCTGAGAGACTGCTGGCGCGCCCATCTCTGTCTTCCCCTCCCTCTCTGTCTATCTCTCTCTGTGTCTCTCTCCAAAAATAAATAAAATAAAATAAATAAAAAATAAAAACAAAAAATAGAATACCCAAAGCTCAGAGCACATACACTTCTCTCTCAGCCATGCGTTCTATGACTTTATGTCCTCCTGTGGCTCTTAATTATGATTTATAATATGCTGTCTTATAAAGGTTTCTCCCAAACCCTGGCCTCTTTGCTGACTTCCCAGTTTACTTGTTTACTATATTATTTATTTGCAAGAAAGAGAGAAAGAGCATGGGTACACCAAGGCCTTTGCCACTGCAAATGAACTCCAGATGCATGCACCACTTTGTACATCTGGCTTTATGTGGGTATCGGGGAACTGAACCCAGACCAGCAGACTTTGCAAACAAACATCTTTAACCACTGAGACATCTCCCCAACCCTGATTTCCTGATTTACATGTGCAACTTTAAAACAGGGTTTTTTGTTTGTTTGTTTTTGTTTGTTTTCAAGGTAGGGTTTCGCTCTAGCTCAGGCTAACCTGGAATTCACTCTGTAGTCTCAGGGTAGCCTCAAATTCACAGCGATCCTCCTACCTCTGCCTCCCAAATGCTGGGATTAAAGGCATGCACCACCATGCCTGGCTGGATATTTTCACTGGAGTGTCTGAAAGGTAACTCCAGGGCTGGAGAGATGGCTTAGTGGTTAAGGTCCTTGCCTGCGAAGCCTAAGGACCCAGGTTCAATTCCCCAGATCCCATGTAAGCCAGATGCACATGGCGGCACACACACCTAGAGTTCTGCAGTGGCTAGATCCCTGATGTGCCCATTCTCTCTCTCTCATAAATAAATTAATTAAATTAAAAAAAAAAACATAAAAGGTAACTCCATCTTGATATGCTCCAAAACAAGCTCCTGATATTTTCCAAAACGCTTGCTCCTCATAAACGCTTGTTCATCTCAATCAGCTGTCATTGTACCTTCCCAGTATTTTTTTAACTTTTTTGTTTTATTTATTTATTTGAAAGAAAGAGGAAAGAAAGAGAGAGAGAGAGAGAATAGAGAGAAAATGGGCTCACCAGAGCTTCCAGCCACTGCAGACGAACTCCAGATGCATGCGCCCCCTTGGGGACGTGGGTCCTGGGGAATCAAACCAAGGTCCTTTGGCTTTACAGGTAAGCACCTTAACCACTAAGCCATCTCTCCAGTCCCCTTCCCAGTATTTTTGGCTACAACCTTGAATTTATCCTCAACTCCCCTTTTTATATCACATGCCACATCTAATCTGCAGCATACCCTGGATCATCTACCTTAAATATGTATTTAGAACTGGGATAGCTTTACAATCAGTACCACATCCAAGCCATCCCATTTCTAAATATTTGCAGCAATCCCCTGACTAGGTCACAGAGCACCTAGCTTCTACCAGGATGCTTTATTATTTATTTATTTATTTATTTATTTATTTATTTATTTATTTAAAAGAGAGAAAGAGGCAGAGAGAGAGAGAGAGAGAGAGAGAATGGGTGCCCCAGGGCCTCCAGCCACTGCAAACAAACTCCAGATACATGCGCCTCCCTTGTGCATCTGGCTAACGTGGGTTCTGGAGAATCAAATCTGGGTCCTTTGGCTTTTCAGGCAAACGCCTTAACTGCTAAGCCATCTCTCCAGCCCTACGTGGATTCTTTTACAGTGCTGCTGAATGATATCATTTCGTGGCTCAAAACCTTTCAATATACGCCCGGGTGGTTCACAGTAAGACCCCACAGGTTACCAACTCCAAAGTTGAGATTAGAGAAAGAAGGAAGAATGAACACAAGTATAGATAGATACAATTGTGAATCAGATGGGCAGGTGGGAAAAAATGGGTATGCTATCTACTTCTGTTTTCTTTGTAAGCGGTGGTCACTCACTAAGAAAGAAGAAACGACACTACATAGGGATTTTGTGGAAAGTGATAAGCAACATACCAGTGCTTGAAATACAACAGAAAGGAATAGGTACATCCACGTGTGCGAACACACACACACACACACACACACACACACACAATATTGCCCATCTGAGACTCGAAACCAGTCCACACAATTGAGGTCCAGCAACACCAGTCTCAGGATCAGAGATCAACACCGTGCAAGAGAAAAGCCTGAAGCGCCATCTTGTGTTTACTGTCTCCCTAACTTTCACTTTCTTCCTCCAGACCTTTCCTTGGAGGTATTTGTCCCTCAGTCACTTTCATGTCCGCGGGTTGGCGGTAGCACGCATCACCTGTCTCAGCTGTAGAGGTGGGCACTGGCTGGCTTAACCTGTCAGGACAGCGGGACTCCCACAGCGGTCACAGGGAGTGAGCGGGGAATAAGGGAGAGATGGAATTTGGAACAAAGAAACAGAGTGAATTGCAAACACTGTGCCAGATCAACTTCAAAAAAATGCAGTTTTGGGCTGGGGAAGCGGTTAAAGCATTTGCCTGTGAAGCCTAAAGAGCATTCGATTCCCCAGGACCCATGTAAGACAGATGTACAAGGGGGCGCATGCATCTGTACAAGGGGGCGCATGCATCTGGAGTTCGTTTGCAATGGCTGGAGACCCTGACATGCCCATTCTCTCTCTCTCTCTCTAAAATAAATAAATAAATAAATAAATAAATAAATAAATAAATAAATAAATAAATAACGCAGTTTGGAGCCAGGCATGGTGGCACATGCCTTTAATCCCAGCACTCGGGAGGCAGAGGTAGGAGGATCACTGAGTTTGAGGCCACCCTGAGACTACATAGTGAGTTCCAGGTCAGCCTGGACTGGAGTGAAACCACCTCGAAAAAACAAAACAAACAAACAAACAAACAAACAAAAAACGCAGTTTGGGGGCTGGAAAGATGGCTTAGTGGTCAAGGCACTTGCCTGCAAAGCCAAAGGACCCAGATAAGCACAATGCACAAGGTGGTGCATGCATCTGGAGTTCATTTACAGAGGCTGGAGACACTGGTGTGCCCATTGTCTTTCTCTTTCTCTCTCTCTCTCCCTAAAATAAATAAATAAAACAATTTCTTTGTTTGAGACACACACAGAGAGAATGGGTATGCCAGGGCCTCTAGCCACTACAGATGAACTCCAAATGCATGTGCCACCTTGTGCATCTGGCTTATGGGGACCTGGAGAATCAAACCTGGGTGCTTAGGCTTTGCAGGCAAGTGCCTTAACAGCTAAGTCATCTCTCCAGCCCCTCCCTCCCTTTTTTTTGGTTTTCAAGGTAGGGTTTCACTCTAGCCCAGCCTAACCTGGAATTCACTATGTAATCTTAAGACCTCGAACTCGCAGCGATCTTCCTACCTCTGCCTCCTGAGTACTGGGATTAATTTTTTTTTTAATGCTGTTTTCTTCCCCTTAGATAAATGGTGATGGGAGAAAAGAGGATGTCTAGAAATCTTCTCACCACTTTGCCACTGTTTTAGTCAGCTTGTCAATCCTGTAATAAAATGAGAAATGCCTTCCGTTCCTTAAACAGAGGGATCTGGAGAGGTGGCTCAGTGCTTAAAAGTGCTTGCTAAGCAGCCTGCCAACGGGGGTTTGGATTCTCAGGACCTGAGATCGAAGCTGTAGAATTTTGAGGCCTGGTGGCACACGCTTGTAAACCAGCACTGGGGAGGCAGAGACACGAGGCTTTCTGGGGCTCACGGGCTAGTCAGTCTAGCCTGATTGGTGAGCTCCAGGCCAAAGAGAGAGTCTGTCTCAAAATAAAAAGTAGATGGACCTGGGAAGAAGATGGCTGTTTGATTGCAAAGCCTGCCAGCCTGGGTTTGATTCCCCACCACCCACATATGGCCAGATGTACAAAGTGGCACACGCATCTGGAGTTCGTTTGCAGCAGCAAAAGGCCTAGCGTGTCCATTCTCTTTTTCTTTCTTCCTCTCTCTTTTTTAAAAAGTGGAGCTGGGTGTGGTGTTACACGCCTTTAATCCCAGCACTTGGGAGGCAGAGGTAGGAGAATCGCAACCTGAGACTACATATAGTGAATTCCAGGTTGGCCTGGGCTAGAGTGAAACCCTACCTTTGAAAAACCAAAAAAAAAAAAAAAAAAAAAAAAAAAAAGAAGAAGAAGAAAAGAAAAAAATTAGAAAAAAATGTAAGAAGTGGATAGTATTCCTGGAAATTGACATCTAAGGTTGTCCTCTGGCTTCTACATTAGTACACATACACATGCACACACACGCATAAAAAATAACACAGAGCAAAGATATGCTGTTTGCATAGGAAACACAGGGAAATCTCTCTAATTTTTGTGTTACTTAATTTAATTGTATAATTCTTCTCTTCCACACTATGTGACTCTTCTCTCTCTCTCTCTCTCTCTCTCTCTCTCTCTTAAATTTTTTGTTTGGTTGTTTTGTTTTTCGACGTAAGGTTTCACTCTAGCCCAGGCTGACCTGGAATTCACTATGTCATCTCAGCGATCCTCCTACCTCTGCCTCCCGAGTGCTGGGATTAAAGGCGTGCCCCACCACGCCCGGCTCTTTTTTAAATTTTATTTTATATGTATTATGACAGGTTATACACTATTGTCCCCTCGCCCCAACTCCTGTTACCCTGGGGGGTCCCCCTCAGTGGAGTAATGGTATTCACTGTGGAGTCATGAAGGTCTCAGTCAGTCTCTATGGGGTAGCCATACCTCAGGGTATTCCTACCCACTCTTTGGCTTTTACAATCTTTCTGCCCCCTCTTCGGCAAAGTTCCCTGAGCCATGGCAGGCCTGTTGGCAGTCTGTTTTAGTGGTGAGATCTGTGTAGCCTCTGGATTTCCGCTTGCATAGGTTTTGATTATTATTCCAAGTGTCTGTCACCATCACCCTGGGACTGGTTGTCAACCCCCGCCATTAAAACCCAGGCTCAGGGCTGTAGAGATGGCTTAGTGGTTAAGGCACTTGCCTGTGAAGCCTACGGATCCAGGTTCAATTCTCCAGAACCCACGTACGCCAGATGCACAAGGTGGTGCATGTGTCTGCAGATCATTTGCAGTGCTTAGAGGCCCTGGCTCTCATTCTGTCTCTCTGTCTCTGTCTCTTTCTTTCATATATATAATATTTTTAAAAACTTAAAAATCCAGGCTCATCTACTTTCATCTCAGCTGTGTGACTGGCCCCAGTTGCTTCATAAAAACTATACCTGTCTCCTTAAGTCAGATGGGCACAAATGAAGGCGCTGTTACATAGATGACAGTAGAGGAGAAAACAGCCAGTTCTGTGCAGACACATTGCAGTCATAGGTGCATTTTTCACTGTATTTTCCCTCAAGTACTTAGCGCTTAAGTAGAAATGCTTAGAACTCTAAGCACGTCCAGTGTAAAGAAGAGTTTGCAGAAAGAGTAAAAGGCCATCTCTGGAAGGCGGCTGAGTAAGAGTTGACCCTCCCCCAAGCTTTTCTAAGACTCTGACTTGTAAGGCAACACTGAGAATCTAAACTATAATAAACCTTCACTTTCAGATTTTTAACCTTTCCATGACTTTTAAAGGACAAGAGAAAACACACACACACACACACCCCAGACAACCATCTACCAGGCAAGAAATTCAGAGGTCATGAATTTTGAGACTTATTTTTTGAGACTTATTCAATTATATGGAAAAGAGATACTAAATTAGTCTTGGTAACAAACAGGAAAAAGATGCTACAAAAATATCCAGAACTGTCAACCCCCTCCTTAGATGATAATGGTTTTTAAAAATATACATCACCACATTTGACATTTAACCCACCAAAAACTGTTATTGGCTCTGCGTGTAAAGGAGTTTTTGCTCACCTTCAGCAAGCCAACATGCACTCCAGTTAAGTTATTCTTTCTAAAGCCATGCTTTAGCACGTGTTAAAGATGCCCATACCCACACCTATCTTAGGAACCTAGACATGAAATAGCCACATCTCTGGGTTACTTCAAAACTGAGTCCAAAACATCCCCCGCTCCCCACTGACCTGCGATTTGTGCAGCCCATACTTCCTCTTCTTCGTAAGGATATCCTCCTGGGCTATACGGACCCCACATATTCCGAGCTACCTTCTCATTCTTCTGGGTGGCACAAGCCTGTTGTACTCAGGTGAGAAGACAGAAGAATTCTGCCCTATCACATGGGCAGACGTGGTGTTTGATTACCTCCTATCGGCTAGATTATGGGGCTAAGGAACTCGATCACATTACAGCCCAGGAGTGTTCTGCACTGCAGTGCAAGCGAAAGGGATGAAGGACATGACTTCAGGAAATGCCAGTTTTGAGAAAAGTGTGTTCTCATCCCTGCACCCCTGCCCCACACCATTTCATTGTTTCAAAGCAGAAAGCTGTCCAAGAGGTCTGAATAAAGCAGAAGGGTAGAATGATTTTTTCTTATCTTTATTATTATTATTATTATTATTATTATTATTATTATTATTATTTGAGAGCAACAGACAGAGAGGGAAAGAGGCAGATAGAGAGAGAATGGGCACGCCAGCTACTGCAAACAAACTCCAGATACGTGCGCCACTTTGTGCATCTGGCTTATATGGGTCCTGGGGAACTGAGCCTCGAACCGGGGTCCTTAGGCTTCAGAGGCAAGCATTTAAGCACTAAGCCATCTCTCCAGCCCCCCCTTTTTTTTTTTTTAAAATCATTCTACCCGGGCTGGAGAGATAGCTTAGCAGTTAAGGCACCTGCCTCCTAAGCCTAAGAACGCCGGTTCCAATCTCCAGCGGTTCCAATCTCCAGGTCCCACGTTTAGCCAGATGCAAAGTGACACAAGGGTGCAATACCACACTTGACCACAAGGGGGTGCACACATCTGGATTTCGTTCACAGCAGCTGAGACGCTGCTGGCGCGCCCATCTCTATCTGTTTTCCTCTCCCTTTCTCTGTTTCTCTCTGTGTCTCTCTCAAAAAAAAAAAAAAAGAAGAAAGAAGGAGAAGGAGGAGGAGGAGAAGAAGACAGGCTGGAGAGATAGTTTAGTGGTTAAGGCACTTGCCTGCAAAGCCAAAGGACCCAGGTTCAATTCCCCAGGACCCACGTAAGCCTGATGCACAAGAAGGCACATGCATCTGGAGTTCATTTGCAGTGGCTGGAGGCCCTGGCACACCCATTCTCTATCTGTCTCTCTCCTCTCTCTTTCTCTCTCTCTCTCTCTCTCTGTCTCTCTCTCTCTCCCTGCTTGCAAATAAATAAATAAAAATGTAACAACTTTTTAAAAATGAAGCCACAGCAATACTGTGTAAGACAAGGCAAGCTGGCTGCACCTCAGCCCGTTCACTTGCTTCTGCTATTTATAGCATGTGGTTTACTGTGTCAACACAGCCAGAGCCAAATTAGAGATGACTAACAGTCTGAGTTGATTCAGGTTAATTGGGACAGATTAATATGCCTGCTACAGCATCATGTGGGAGGACTGTTAATTAATCACATAAACTACATGTTGAGGTTTGAAAGTGCAAAATGCTCTTTTCCAAGATTTTGGTTGGGATGTAAACTTTGCTTTTAACTCTTTTTAAAAATTATTTATTAGTAGGCTGGAGAGATGGCTTAGTGGTTAAGGCACTTGCCTGCACAGCCTAAGGATCCAGGTTCGATTCTCCAGGTCCCATGTAAGCCAGATGCACAAGGTAGCGCATGCATCTGGAGTTCTTTGCAGTAGCTAGAGGCCCAGGCGCACCCATTCTCTCTCTCTCCCTCATTCTCTCTGTCTCTAATAAATAAATAAAATAAATATTTTAAAAATTATTTATTTATAAGCAGAGAGACAGACGGAGAGAAGAGAGACAGAGAAAGAGAGAATGGGCACACCAGGGCCTCTAGCAGCTGCAAACAAACTCCATATGCATGTGCCACTTTGAGCATCTCACTTTACATGGGTACTGGGGAATCAAACCCAGATTGCTAGGCTTGGCAGGCAAGTGTCTTAACCGCTGAGCCATCTCTCCAACCCTGTTTTTAATGTTTTATTGACAACCTTCATACATATAGAGAATATATCATGATAATCCCCTCCTGCAACCCTCCCTTTATCCCTCTTGAATCCTCCCTCCACTGAATCCTGTCTTCTTTTCAACTCGTCTGAAAAGAGAAGATTCTCTAACCAAAAGTGAGATTGGGGACTGAGGAGATTGCTCAGTGGTTAAAGTTATTGCTTGCAAAAATGAGAGTAGGAGCCGGGCGTGGTGGTGCACGCCTTTAATCCCAGCACTTGGGAGGCAGAGGTAGGAGGATCGCTGAGAGTTCGAGGCCACCCTGAGACTACATAGTTAATTCCAGGTCAGCCTGGACCAGAGTGAGACCCTACCTTGCAAAAAAAAAAAAAAAAAAAAAAAAAATGAGAGTAGGGCTGGAGGAATGACTTAGTGGTTAAGGCGTTTGCCTGCAAAGCCAAAGGACCCATGTTCAATTCCCCAGGACCCATGTAAGCCAGTTGCACAAGGTAGCATGTGCATCTGGAGTTCATCTGCAATGGCTGGAGGTCCTGGCATGCCCATTCTCTCTCTCTCTCTCTTTCTCTCTTTCTCTGTCTTTCAAATAAATAAATTTCAAAACAGTGAGAGTAGCATTAATATATGGTCAGAAACATAGTATTTTGAGGGCAGTTTGGTGGGCATAATATATCCGCTTAGCCAGACAACAGTGGCAGTTTCTTCCTAGGGCTCAGGACCTCCCCAGCCATAGGCTTTCGATTCAGTTTCAGTATCAGGCATGAGTTCCCGTCCACGGAGTGGGCCTCAAATCCAGTCAAAAAGAAGTTGGTTTCTTCCCTAACAATCATGCCATCATTGTTCATACACATGGCCTGGTTGGTCAGTTATAAAGCTTATGGAGTCCACTGCTGGTTAAGTTCATTGGTGAGTTTGGACCAGAGTGAGATCCTTTTTGCAAAACCAAAAAAAAAAAAAAAAAAAGTTAGGGTCTTCACTAACAGTCAGGCTGACCATTATTGTGTAGTCTCACATGGCCTGAACTCATGGCGATCCTCCTACCTCTGCGGAGTCCAGTGCTGGGGTTAAGGCGTCCATTGGTAAGTTTGAGTTATACACTTTTATGTCACCCTCTTCTCCCTCAGACCTGCAACAGAAGTGTGTGACCCACACACACTCACAAGGGGTTGATGGCGCATTCGAGCTAGAGATGGCGTGACAGTGGTGAAGAGTGAGTGAGGTATCAGACCTTCCGGGTTTAGCTGGAACCTCTGCTCTGCCACTTATCAACAATGGAGTCTTGGGCATTGTTAGTTTTCTTTGCTTGTTCAATCATTCCTTCTTTCCTTTTTTTAAAAAAAATTTTAGAGGGAGAGAGAGAGAGAGAGAATTGGCGTGCCAGGGCCTCAGCCACTATAATCAAACTCCAGATGCCTGCACAACCTAGTGGGCATGTACTGCCTTGTTCTTGCCTCACCTTTGTGCATCTGGCCTACATGGGATCTGGAGAGTCGAACATGGGTCCTTAGGCTTGCAGGCAAGTGCCTTAACCACTGAGCCATGTCTCCAGCTCTCTTCTTTCTTTCCATGGTTCTCGGAACTGAAGATTGAACTCAGGACTCCATGAATGCTAGGCAAGTGCTCTACCACTGAGCTATACCCCCAGACTTTGAGTAAGTTTCTTAGCCCACTAAACTCATTTCTCTATCTCTAAAATAGAGCTAAGATGGATGCCGCCCTAAGGATTTTTGAGGAATAGATGAAATCATCAAAGGGGCTGGAGAGATGGCTCAGCACTTAAAGGCGCTTGCTTGCAGATCCTGACAGCCAGTGTTCAAGTCCCCGGTGCCCACATCCGGCTCCCAGACATTCTTATTGATGATAGTAACAGATGCCAAGCTCGTGGAAACCTTCTTGATAGCTATTTTCATGGACACATTTGCATTGACATATGCAATGGCCAGGACGTCTCAACTTTAATTCTGTTCACTTTTTTTTTTTTTTTTTTTTAGCGCTGGGGATGGGACACAGGACTCTTGGACACGCCAGGCAGACCCTCCACCACTGAGCTGCATCCGCAAACCCTCTATGTTGTCGTTTTGGACTCAATAGTTCTTCACTATGAGGGACTCATTTGTGCCCTGTAGGTTATTGAACAGTGTCTCTGACTTCTAGTCTCTATGGGCATCCAAAAATGTCTTCAGATGTTGCCCAGGGTCTCATGGCAAAAGCAGGAAGTGACAGTCACACCCCAGTTTGAACCTCCATCAAAATAACTAATGGCTGCTCTAATGAGCACATTATCCTATCATTCTCCCTGATTGTACAGTCAACTAGTTCCTTTGCATAATTGCATGATAAACAAGACACACACACACATCAAAGAAAAGCTAAGAGATGGCTTAGCAGTTAAAGCATTTGCCTGAGAAGCCTAAGGACTCATGTTCCACTCTCTAGATCCCATGTAAGGCAGATGCATAAAGGTGAGGCAAGCACAAATTCACACATGCCCACTAGGTGGCACAAGCCTCTGAAGTTTGATTGCAGTGGCTGAGGACCTGGTATGCCAATTCTCTCTCTCTATTTTCTCTCTCTCTCTCTCTTTCTAAAAAAAAAAAAAATACTTCTTTCCAGCCAGGAGTGGTGGTGCACACCTTTAGTCCCAACACTGAAGAGGTTGAGATAGGAGGATCCCTGTGAGTTTGAGATTAGCCTGGGACTAGTTCCAGGTCAATCTGGACTAGAGTGAGACTTGCTTTCAAAAAAAATTACTGGGCTAGAGAGATGGCTCAGTGGTTAAAGTCGCATGCTTGCAAAGCTTGATGGTCTAGGGTTCCATTCCCCAGCACCCACATAAAGCCAGATGCACAAAGTAACACATGTGTCTGGAGTTGTGTTTGCAGTGGCAGGAGGGTCTGGTGTGTTTTCTCTCTCTCTCTCCTTGTAAATAAGTAATAAATAAAACAAAGCACAAGTAAATGACCTTTTTCCTTATCATTAGTTCAAATCTGTGAAGATAAATCAGTATCTATCATGCTCACCCCGTGTGTCCAGGTCCAGCACACCACAGATGAATGGATAGATGGGTGGATGATGGACAGTTGGGCCGGTGGATACACCTTTGAGCATTTTCACTAAACCACTGTGAACAGCATTGGGGTTTTCTCTAGACCACACATGAGGGAGAGAAAGACTGATCACTGGGGCTGGAGAGATGGCTTAGCAGTTAAGGTGCTTGCCTTCGAAGACTAAGGGCCCTGGTTCGACTCCCCAGAACCCACATAAGCCAGATGCACAAGGTGACACATGCACACAAGTCATGCATACGCACAAGATGGCACATGCATCTGGAGTTCGTTTGCAGTGGCTAGAGGCCTGGCATGCCAATTCTCTCTTTCACTCACTGTCTCTGTCCCTCATAAAAAATAAAATTTTGAAAAAAAATTTTTTTTTGGTTTTTCAAGGTAGGGTCTCACTCTGGTCCAGGCTGACCTGGAATTAACTATGTAGTCTCAGGGTGGCCTTGAACTCATGGCGATCCTCCTACCTCTGCCTCCCGAGAGCTGGGATGAAAGGCATGCACCACCATGCCTGGCTTAAAATTTTGAAAAAATTTAAAAAGACTGATCATATATTCACAGGCACAAAGAAATGCAGCATGCTGACCCCACTGAGGGGGACTGGGGACAGGAGGATGGCAGAAGCCCCCTGTGAGGTGAGAAACACAGATCACCTCCAGGAGATAATACAGAGACCCTAGCTGCGGCAGGGACACGGAAGGAGCAGGGCCTCCGAGCAAGAAGTGGTCTGGAAAACTCCTACAATGGGGCAGATCTGCCTCTGGCTGCTTCAGACTACTTATGACACGGTCAAGGTGGAATGAGACCCGGATTCCGTCCCCATTGTCTGAATTAACTTTGCTCATTCAGAATCTGTTAAAGTTGTGGTCACTGTGCTCTGTCTTGTCCAGGACAATGATAAACATGGCAAACAAAACTCTTCCTTGGGCTGGAGGGATGGCTTAGCAGTTAAGGCGTTTGCCTGCAAAGCCAAAGGACCCAGGTTCAATTCCCCAGGGCCCACGTTAGTCAGATGCACAAGGTGACACATGCATCTGGAGTTCGTTTGCAGTGGCTGGAGGCTCTGGTGCACCCATTCTCTCCTCTCTCTCTCTCTCTCTCTGTCAAATAAATAAATAAAAATAAAATATTTTTTAAAACTCTTCCTTAGGGCTAGAGAGATGGAGCACAGTTAATGCACTTACCTGCAAAGCCTAAGGACCTGGGTTCTATTCCCCAATACCCACGTAAAGCCAGATGCACAAAGTGGTACATGAACCTAGAGCCTATTTGCAGAGGTTAAAGGCCTGGTGCTCTCCCTCTCTTTCCTCTCTCTCTCTCTCCTTGCAAATAAATAAATTAAAATATTTTTTGAAAAAACTTTTTCTGGGCTGGAGAGATGGCTTAGCGGTTAAGGCGTTTGCCTGCAAAGCCAAAGGACCTTGGTTCGATTCCCTAGGACCCACGTCAGCCAGATGCACAAGGGGGAACATGTGTCTAGAGTTAGTTTGCAGTGGCTGGAGACCCTGGAGCACCCATTCTCTCCCTCTATCTGCCTCTTTCTCTGTGTATCAAATAAAATAAAAATATTAAAAAAAAAAAAAAAAAACTTTTCCTGGGCTAGAGAGATGGCTTAGCGGTCAAGGCACTTGCTGTGAAGTCTAAGAACCCAGGTCCAATTCCCCAGTACCCACATAAGCCAGGTGCACAAAAGTGGCACATGCATCTGGGGTTTGTTTGCAGTGACTAGAGGCCCTGGTGTGCCCATTCTCTCTCTAGCTATCTCCCCTCCCCCAAATAAAATAAATAGATAAAAACCTCTTCCTTAGAAACTGTCATGATTTTTCAAATGACATACTGGATGAGGGCATTTAATTATGTAGAAATCAAGTTAGCCATGCCCGTTGCAGTCGCTCCACAAACAGAACGTCAAGTGAGCCTCATTTCAGCTGTTTCCATATGAACCCAGGAGTGATGCAACCATACCCTGGTGATTACGAGATTCTTCCTAAGCACGCCAGCGAGGATCCTTAAATCCCATGTCATTTGTTGCTGAGCTAAACATCTGTAAACAAATACACACTCCCTCAAGCCGTGCCTCTTACCCTCACTGTTTCCTTCCAAGCCAGGCCACCCGCTAGCCATCCATTCATTCTCGATTCTATGAGCTCTTGTTGACTTTGTGTTTTGTGCTCCTTATCATGCCAGGGTATGTGGAAACGGCAGTCATGAAAACATGGATGCATTTCTTCTGGGGTTACATACTTCTCCTAAAGAAACAGAAGGTGGGGAGGGTTGGGGAACAGCGAGGGGAGGAAGAAAACAAAGTAACATATCATGTGTCCCTTTTCACTTTCCCCAGGAATCCTAGACCAGACTTGAAACTCAATTCTCGTGGTTCATCTGAGTTCTACTTTTATGCCTTTCCACCTGAGTTTTTATTCCTCAGGGCCTGATTTTTAATTCCTCGTTTGCATGTTACTACTTTATGATCCATGTTTATTATAAGTTGCCTCAGACAACTGATGAAACGAGGCAAGATAGGAACACAGTGTAACAGTGATCAAAAATTATCTTGTAAGGCTGGAGAGATGGCTTAGCGGTTAAGGCGTTTGCCTGCAAAGCCAAAGGATCCCAGCTTGACTTTCCATGTCTCACATAAGCCAGATGCACAAGGGGGCGCACGCATCTGGAGTTCGTTTGTAGTAGCTGGGGGCCCTGGTGCACCCATTTTCTCCCTCTATCTCTCTTTCTCTCTCTCAAATAAAAAATATATGTTTTTTAAAAATCATATTATAGGTGGGCGTGGTGGTGCATGCCTTTAATCCCAGCACTTGGGAGGCAGAGGTAGGAGGATCACCGTGAGTTTGGGGCCACCCTAAGACTACATAGGGAATTCTAGGTCAGCCTGAACTAGAGTGAGACCCTACCTCAAAAAAAAAACCAAACAAAAAATTATATTATAAAAATGACATTGTAAAACAAGAGGCAAGATCAGCCTTAGTAATTAGTCAAGGAGTATGTGAAAAAGAAACATTGGAAACTTCACAATTATTTTTAGTTTTGAGAGATCTTTGATTTTAAGAAATCCTAATGAGAGTCGGGCATGGTGGCACATGCCTTTAATTCCAGCACTCAGGAGGAAGAGGCAGGAGGATCACTGTGTGTTCAATGCTACCCTGAGACTGCATAGTGAATTCCAGGTCAGCCTGGGCTAGAGTGAGACCCTACTTAAAAAAAAAAGAAGAAGAAGAAGAAGAAGGAGAAGAAGAAGGAGAAGGAGAAGAAGAAGGAGAAAGAAAGAAAGAAAGAAAGAAAGAAAGAAAGAAAGAAAGAAAGAAAGAAAGAACAAGAAAACAAAGAAAAAAAAAAGAAATTCTAACGAGGACCCAGATACCAACTGTAGCTCAGTGGTGGAGTACTCGCCTGGCATGCCCAGTGGCCTGGGTTTGATCCCCATTGCAAGCGCACACGCACGCGCACACACGCGCGCGCACACACAAATATGCAAACACCACAGAACCTCTTGGAGGGCTAATATTTAAGGTTGTATCCCACAGCTGACTAAAGACCAGCTCACCTGCACAGGATTACATACAAGAAAGGATGCTACAAGAAGAGATACAGCAAGGGCTGGCAGGTAGTGTCAAGGACCAGCCTAACTTTATGATTTATAAACAGGGCCGCCATCAGGCTCAGCCAGGGAGCAGGTCCACTATTTCTTTGTGCTGCGTGAGCTTTTGGTAAATCAATGAGTTTATTAGGCTTACTTACAGGGGCATGAGTGACTCCCACGACTGCCTAGATGGAGTTGCCCTTCAGCTAATCTTCCACGCCTTATACACTCTAGCATCTCCCTTCTCGGAGCAGAATCACTGAGCTGGCAGGAAGGTTGGGCAGAGAGTAGCAGAACTCTCAGACAAAGCTCCAATGATCCTCCCACCCCTTCTTCTACCAGGGAACATCAGTAGGCCCTATCTGGGGGACCTCTTGGGAGTGGTCACGGCCTCTCCAAGGAAGATGGTGGGTCTGCTCAGAGAAGCGCATTCCAAGACAGGCGCCTGTATCACACGCGTCACTCAAGGTGACTGCCCACTTCTACACTTCTGAAGAGACAGCTGCAGTAGCTCACTGGTCAGCCAGTCCAGCATAATTGGTTAGCTGTAGGACAATAAGAGATCCTGCCTCAAAAAGAGGTGGACAGAGCCTGGAGAGATGGCTTAGCGGTTAAAGCACTTGCCTGCGAAACCTAAGGACCCAGGTTTGATCCCCAGGACCCACGTAAGCCAGATGCACAAGGTGACGCATGCATCTGGAGTTCATTTGCAGTGGCAGGAAGGCTTGCACCCATTTTCTCTCTATATCTGCATCATCCTCTTCCTTTCTCTCACTCTCTCTCAAATAAATAAATAAATACATGATTTTTAAAAGTTTTTTAAAAATTTTATTTATTTATTTGAGAGAGTGGGAGAGAAAGAGGCACACAGAGAGAGAGAGAGAGAGAGAGAGAGAGAGAGATAATGGGCACGCCAGGGTCTCCAGCCACTGCAAACGAATTCCAGACACATGCGCCACTTTGTGCATTTGGCTTATGTGGGTCCTGGGGAATTGAACTGAGGTCATTTGGCTTTGCAGGCGAATGCCTTAACCGCTAAGCCATCTCTCCAGCCCTACATAAAATTCTTTAAAAGTTTATTTTAAAAAAGAGGTCTCTTTTCTATCCTTATCTGTCTGGCCAAGCCATTCCTGGTCTTGTGGGCCCCACTATGGAAGCAATAGATTTCTCTCTTTTATATTATTTATTTACTTATTTATTTATGAGAGAGAGAGAGAAATGGACGTGCCAGGGCCTCCAGCCACTGCAAACGAACTCCAGATGCGTGCGCAACCTTGAGCATCTGGCTTACATGGATCCTGAGGATCGAACCTGGGTCCTTAGGCTTTGCAGCCAAGCACCTTAACTACTGAGCCATCTCTCCATCCCTCTCTCTCTCTTTCTTTTTGTCTCCCTCTCACTCTATAGTAAAATAAATAGAAAATTAAAATACTTTTAAAAAACATAGGCGAAAGCCAGCATGGTGGTGCACACCTTTAATCCCAGCACTCGGGAGGCAGAGGTGGGAAGATTACCATGAATTCGAGACCACCCTGAGACTACATAGTGAATTCCAGGTCAGCCTGGGCTATAGTGAGACCCTACCTCAAAAAAACAAAAAACAAACAAACAAACAAACAAAACATAGGTGAACCTAACAGAAACCCAAAGATGAGAGAATGTTGCAGCTAATCTCATTATTTTGGCTGATATCTACCTTACAACAAAACCCTTGGGGGTGGGAGAGGGTCAGAATGAGTCCTGGGAGGAAGAGGAGAAAGTAAAATTAAATTGAATTCAAAATGGAATAAAGGTGGTAAGTGGGAGTGAGAAGAGGAAAAATTAACTTGTCTTTTCTCGTGATTTTGCCTGGCCACAGCCCTGGCTTTCCAGCTTCAGCTTTCCAAGAAGCTAGCTATTGTTTTTAACTTTTTTTTTTTTAATTTATTGTCAAGTAGAGAGAGAAAGAGAATGGGTGAGCCAGGGTTGCTCACCACTGAAAACAAACTCCAGATATATGAACCACTTTGGGCCTCTGGCTTTTACATGGGTACAGGGTTTTTCTGACAAAATTGGCAGTTAAAAACATTCCTGTTGATTCAGCAGTTAAAGGCCTTTGCTTGTAAAGCCCATTAGGCCAGGTTCAATTCTCCAACCCCATGTAAAGCCATATGCACAAAGTGACACATGTGTGTGGAGTTTGTTTGAAATGGCAAGAAACCCTGGCATGCCCATTCTCCCACTCCCTTCAAGTAGCTAAATAATTAAAAAAAAAAAAAAAAAGAACGAAATATTTCTCATCAATCCCAAATTCATTCTCTAACTGTATCCTTGTTGCCTTCATTTTGCTCTGCAGGTGCAAGACCTTGGCCTTAGCTATTGTTAACCCTCCCGATCTCCAATCTCACCCCCTGTATTGACTCCTCTTCAGTTTACAAACGAACCCACCCAGTTGTCTACTACACTAAACATGCCTCTGCCAAGGGCCGTGTCTGTTCCCTGAGAACAATGAGAGTACTTCTGACAGAAGCTACCGTCAATGACTGTAGCACGGGGACGCTGTCAGGAAGGGTCCCCTGTGATTTCAAGATAAATGTCCCCTTGGCCTTATGGGTGGGTCATTCCTTTGAAGTTCCAAGGCAATTCACTGATAAGGCTCAACTTCAAATGGGCACAATGACAGTTCACCTGTAGCATTTCAGTATTTTGTGCAACAAGGAAAGATTATAAAAGAATAAAACTAGGGCTGGCTGGATAGATGGCCCAGTGGTTAAAGGCACTTGTTTGCAAGACCTGATGGCCTAAATTCAATTCCCCAGTGCCCATGTAAAGCCAGATGCACAAAGTGGCATATGTGTCTGGAGTTCATCTACAGTGACAGGAGGCCCTAGTGTGCCCATATTCTCTCCCCCTCTGTCTCTGTCTCTCTGTCTCTCTCTGTTTCTCCTCAAATAAAAATTTAAAGAAAGAATAGAAATAATAGCCAGTGTGGTGGTGCACGCCTTTAATCCCAGCACTTGGGAGGCAGAGGTAGGAGGATTGCCATGAGATTGAGGCCAGCCTGGGCTAGAGTGAGACCCTACTTTAAAAAAAAAACAAAAAAACAGGGCTGGAGAGATGGCTTAGTGGTTAAGGCGCTTGCCTGCAAAGCCAAAGGATCCCGGTTTGACTCTCCAGGCCCCACATAAGCCAGATGCACAAGGGGGCGCATGCATCTGGAGTTCGTTTGCAGTGGCTGGAGGCCCTGGCACGCCCATTCTCTCCCTCTCTCTCTGCCTCTGTCTTTCATATAAATAAATAAATAAATAAATAAATAAATAAATAAATAAATAAAATATTTTTAAAAGAATAGAAATAATAGAATATACGAACTAAGTGGTGTCTCTGTTGCAAAAACAAATTTAAAAATTCACTGAACAAGGACTAGAGAGATGGCTTAGCGGTTAAGGCGTTTGCCTGCAAAGCCAAATGACCCAGGTTCAATTCCCCAGGACCCACGTAAGCCAGATGCACAAAGTGGCTCATGCATCTGGAGTTTGTTTACAGAGGTTGAAGGCCCTGGCGCATCCATTCTGTCTCTCTTTCTCAAATACATAAAAATAAACTTTAAAAGAAAACTTTTGAAAATTCACTGAGTGACTCTTTCTAGTTAGAATATCAGTTGAGGGCTAGGGAGGGTAGCTCAGTGGATCCAGGGCTTGCCTTACAAGCATGAGGATCTGAGTTCACGTCTCAGAAGCCATGTACCTGGGCACACTGACACAGGTTTATAACCCAGGGACTGAGGAGGCAGACACAAGTGGATCACTGCGGCTCACTGGCCAGTGTAGCCTAGTTGGTGAGTGCCAGTCAAAGACCCCTGTCTCCAAAATGGCCATGGTATTCATGACCTCACCGTGGCTGGTGCCACCCTACACAAGACCTGAATAACAGGTGGGGGGAAAATGATGATGTCAAAATAGAAAAGAAACCAGTTGGAATGAAGAAGGGATTCAGTGAGGGGGGATTTTCAAGGGGAAAAGAAGAGGTTGGTGGAAGGGGAATAGGATTATGGTATATTGTCTATATGTTACAGAGGTTGTAAATGTTTTAAAAAGTTTTAAAGAAAAAGAAAGAAGCCAGGCGTGTTAGCGCACACCTTTAATCCCAGTACCCGGGAGGCAGAGGTAGGAGGATCACAGTGAGGTCAAGGCCAGCCTGGGCCACAGTGAGTTCTAGGTCAGCCTGGGCTAGAGCAATATCCTGTTTCAAAAAAATTTTTAATGTTCTATTTATTTATATGTTTATTTAAGAGAAAGAGAGAGAAGAGAGAGAGAGGCAGATGGAGACAGTGGCTGTGCCAGGGCCTCCAGCCCTCCAAACGAACTCCAGATGTATGAGCCCCCTTGTGTTTCTGGCTTATGTGGGTATGGGAGAATCAAACCTGGGTCCTTAGGCTATGCAGGCAAGTGCCTTAACCACTAAGCCAGCCCTCCAGCCCAATTTTTTTTTTTAGTTGAGGATTTTTACTATTAACATTAGGGATTCAAAAGATATCAAATAATAATAGTAGTAACAATGAGAGCATAACAAGTTGCTAAATTTATGGCCTTCTCTAATTCTATTTCTAGAATGGAAGCTAGAATGGATTTCTACTTTTGCTTTGCACGTGTGTACTGGGAAATTGAACCCGGGCCAGCAGGCTTTGCAAGCAAGCCCCTTTAACTACTAAGCCATCCCCCCAACCCCTCCTTTGTATTTCTTTCTCTTTTTTTCCCTCTAGTATTTCTCTTCCAAGAGAAAATATATGTGGATCCATACTGAGGTAGGATAGAAAGATAGAGAAATTTGGGGAACATAAGAAGGAAAATGTGCCCCCCAACTCAGGAATCTGTAGCCTCTCTTCAGCAAAGAAGTGACAATTCCCTTTCCCAGCTGCTAAACCCACAATTTTCCAGGAATCTCACCCAAAACTTCATTTACAGTAAAAGCCATGTCCTACATCCCTTATACAAACCTAGCTGCTCCCGTTTTTGTTTTTAATGTATTTTTTTAAATTTTTAGTAATTGATTTATTATTTGAGTGTGACAGACAGAGAGAGAAAGAGGCAGAGAGAGAGAGAATGGGCGCACCAGGGCCTACAGCCAGTGCAAATGAACTCCAGATGCATGTGCCAACTTGTGCATCTGGCTTATGTGAGTCCTGGGGAATCAAGCCTCGAACCGGGGTCCTTAGACTTCACAGGCAAGCATTTAACCGCTAAGCCATCTCTCCAGCCCTGCTCCTGGTTTTATCTCATCAGATTATAAAACCTGCAAAGTCATCCTATCAAGGGGGAGGCAGAGATAGAGGAGGGAAAGGTCCCCAAGAAAGTCACTGAACAATAGGATTCCAAAGCTCTTCTCAAAACCTATTTACAGTCACTACCTGGACTCTTGATTGTGACTCTCCCTTGAGATGCAGAGACTCACACCTGGGTACGTCTTGGTCTGAGTGACTGTTCATTCTCTTTCTCAGCACCACTCCTTTCTCCTAACCTTTGTACGAAGGCCTTATTAAAATGTCATCAGGGCTGGAGAGATGGCCTAGAGGTTAAGGCACTTGCTCACGAAGCCTAAGGACCCAGGTTGGATTCTCCAGATCCCACATAAGCCAGAAGCACAGAGGTGAGGTCGGCACAAGGTTGCACATGCCCACTAGGCGGTGCAAGTGTCTGGAGTGCGATTGCAATGGCCGAAGCCCTGGTACACCAATTCTGTCTCCCTCTCTCACATAAAAATATATCTTCAGCCGGGCGTGGTGGTGCACACCTTTAATCCCAGCACTCGGGAGGCAGAGGTAGGAGGATCACCATGAGTTCGAGGCCACCCTGAGACTACAGAGTGAATTCCAGGTCAGCCTGAGCTAGAGTGAGACTCTACCTCAAAAAACCATACAAAAATAAATAAATAAAATAAAAAAATTAAAATTTTCCAGGAATCTCACCCAAAACTTCATTTACAGAAAAAGCCATGTCCTACATCCCTTATACAAACCTAGCTGCTCCTGATTTTTTTAATGTCTTTTTTAAATGTTTAGTTAATGATTTATTATTTATTTATTATTATTGATTTATTATTTGAGAGAGAGCTCAGAGGTTAAAGGCACTTGCTTGAAAGACTGATGGATTCATAAAGCCAGATACCCAAAGTGGTGCAAACTTCGGGAGTTCCTTTACAGGAGCAAGAGACCCTGGTGCACCTGCCCTCATTTTCATTCTTTTCTCTCTCTCTTTCTCTCTCTCCCCTTCTTTCTTTCTCTCTCCTTGCAAATAAATAATCAATACATTCTTTAAAAATCTTCAGTGCTGGAGAGATGACTTAGCAGTTAAGGCACTTGCCTACAAAGCCAAAGGACCTGGATTCAATCCCCCAGGATCCATGTAAGCCAGATGCACAAGGTGATACATGTGTCTGGAGTTCATTTGCAGCAGCTGAAGGCCCTAGTGTGCCCATTCTCTCTCTCTGTCTCTCTCTCTCTGAAATAAATAAAATTATAATAAATATATATATAAATATAATAAATAAAATTAATCTCTAAGTCTGCTTTCTACTGGTTCTTCCTAGACTTCTTTCCTGTGACAAAGCCATAAATCCTGGATTCTACCTGAGTTGAGGTCCCTAAACGTCTAGGCGAACCTCCTCAGGTTATTGAGGGTGACAGTGTGGACCATGTCTCAGTTCCCCCTCCCCATGTAATATTCTTTTCCAAAATCTCAAATCAAGGCAAAATGATAGGTCATACTATTTCTACTAAGCCTTCATATCTTTCCAGAAATTAAAAAAAAAAAAATGATTCCTAGAAGTATTCATATCCAGCCCCCAGCCCCGTTTTTGTTGTTGTTGGTTTTCCAGGTAGGATCTTACTCTAGCCCACACTGACCTGGAATTCAATCTATACTTCCAGGCTGGCCTCGAACTCACAATGATCCTCCTACTCTGCCTCCTGAGTGCTGGGATTAAATGCCTGTACCACCACACATGCCCTTTTTTCTTTCTTTCTTTCTTTTCTTTTCTTTTCTTTTTTTTTTTTTTTTTTTGTTTTTGTTTTTTCGAGTAGGGTCTCACTCTGGCCCAAGCTGATCTGGAATTTACTCTATACTCTCAGGGTGGCCTTGAACTCATGGCAGTCCTCCTTCCTACCTCTGCCTCCTGAGGGACTAAAGGTGTGCACCACCACATCCAGCTTTTTTTTTTTTTTTTTTTTTTTTTTTTGGTTTCCAGCTCCATTTTTAAAAAATGTTTTTATTTATTTATTTGAGAGAGAGAAAGACAGACAGAGGTAAATAAAGAACGACTTGGCGTATCAGGACCTCTAGCCATTGTAAACAAATTCTAAAGGCATGCACCATTTTGTGCATCTGGCTTTACATGGATACTGGGGAATTGAACCTGGATCCTTAGGGTTCGCTGGCAAGTGCCTTAACCACTGAGATATGTCTCCAGCCCCTATTTTTGTTTTATAATATATCAGACACTGTAGATTTCCCTTTAAGAGATGTTTGTGGTGACTGAGTGTTTGTGTATTCTTTTAAACTCATTGCCTTGGTTCTAGGCCATACTTATGTTGCTGGATAATAATTTCGTACTTTTATAACTATCTTAAATGTGTAAATGAGGGCTGGAGAGATTGTTCAGCAGTTATAGGTGCTTGTTTGAAAACCTGATGGTCTATGTTTGATTCCCCAGTGA
Organism: Orientallactaga sibirica; assembly: GCA_036365145.1. Taxonomy (NCBI): domain Eukaryota; kingdom Metazoa; phylum Chordata; class Mammalia; order Rodentia; family Dipodidae; genus Orientallactaga; species Orientallactaga sibirica. The sequence continues at coordinate 20,611,613 of JAEOAD010000025.1, forward strand.
CCATGTTGAGCCAGATGCATAAAAGTGGTGCATGTGTCTGGAGTTCATTTGCAGTGGCAGGAGGCCCTGGCACGCCCATATTCACTTTCTTTCTGTGTGCCTCTTTCTCTCAAATAAATAATAAAAATTTGGTAAAAAGGAAGTTAGTAAAAGTGGCAAAGCTAGGTGAGACCAACTCAGCATTTATGCTGTTCCTTCCCTGTTGTGAGGAAAATCTGTTCTTTTTCTTTTCTTTTTCTTTTTCTTTTTTTGTTTTGTTTTTGTTTGTTTTTTCGAGGTAAGGTCTCACTCTAGCCCAGGCTGACCTGGAACTCACTCTGTAGTCTCAGAGTGGCTTCAAACTCAAGGTGATCCTCCTAGCTCTGCCTCCGAAAGGCTGGGATTAAAGACGTGTACCACCATGCCCACTGGATAGCTCTTTTAAAAATTTTATTTATTTATTTATTTGACAGAGAAAGAGGGAGAGAGAGAGAATGGGCACCCCAGAGTCTCGAGCCACTGCAAACAAACTCCAGACACATGTGCCCCCTTGTGCATCTGGCTAACGTGGATCCTGGGGAATCGAACCTGGGTCCTTTGGCTTTGCAGGCAAACGCTTTAACCACTAAGCTATCCCTCCAGTCCTGGATTGCTCTTTTTTTAAAAAAAAAAGTTTCTGAGCCGGGCGTGGTGGCGCATGCCTTTAATCCCAGCACTCGGGAGGCAGAGGTAGGAGGATCGCCGAGAGTTCGAGGCCACCCTGAGACTAGATAGTTAATTCCAGGTCAGCCTGAGCCAGAGTGAGACCCTACCTCGAAAAACCAAAAAAAAAAAAAAATTTCTGTGTGTGTGTGAGAGAGAGAGTATGCCAGGGTCTTCTGCTGTTGCAAGACACTAGACACATGACCAGCTTTGGATTCCGCTTTGTGTGGGTGCAAAGAGATTGAACCTAGGCCGTCAGTCTTTGCAAGCAAGGGCCTTTCCCCACTGAGCCGTCTCTCCAGGCCCAAGGCAGAAGATACTTAGAATTCCTCTTACTCCGTCCTCGTCAGAAGTGGAAGCCTGCTACTTTGTATTGTAGTATTATATCTACAAACAGAAAAATAGTCATGAGCCGGGCGTGGTGGCGCACGCCTTTAATCCCAGCACTCGGGAGGCAGAGGTAGGAGGATCGCTGAGAGTTCGAGGCCACCCTGAGACTACATAGTTAATTCCAGGTCAGCCTGTCTACCAAAAAAAAAAAAAAAAAAAAAAAAAAAAAAAAAAGAAAAGAAAAATTTTATATTTTATATTTTTTTGGGTTTTTGAGGTAGTGTCTCACTCTAGCCCAGGCTGACCTGGAATTCACTATGTAGTCCCAGGCTGGCCTCAAATTCATGGTGACTTCCCTCTATTTCTGCCTCCCAAGTGCTGGGATTAAAGGTGTGTGCCACCAGGCCCAACTTTTATAAATTAATTCTAAAAAATACAATTCAATTTCATTCTATTAATTTAAAGTGACTAATGATATAATTCGGTTGAAAGTAAGCATGGCACTTGATCGGTCCTGCACAAGTTGGTTTGTTTGTCAGGCATTTTACTACAGGCACTGTGGTGATTCATTCCCCGCCCCCCACACACACCTTTATTCTGTGTCTGTGAATCACTGAAAAACATTCCCCTGTACAATGCACTGTGACATCACTCAGCCTCCGCTCACTTCACATACATCACTTGCAGACGTTCTATTCCTGTTTTCTCTGACGTCTATGCAATTATATTTTTAACAATACTGAAATGATGACAGCGCTTAACGATTTGAAAGAGAGGCTCAAAAATCTACCTGAGTACGTTTCCATTCTTTGTTAGCTCATCATAGACTTAGAAAAATGAACTTGAAAAGAAAATCCCACAGCAAACTGTCAACGGTTGCAATACAAGGCACTAAAGCATTGCTCAAGTGCATGGATATCCGTGTTGAGAAAGAAGCTCACAGATGTATTTGAGCCAAGACAATCGCTGAGAGAGAAGACTGGGGGCGAGGGGGGAGGGACAGAGGACGATGGGGTTGTGGTGAGCCAGAGAAAGAAGAGGAGACTAAGACAGCAATGACAGACAATGGCCCAGGTCCAGAGGAGGTCCGGAGGAAAAGAGAGGGAGACCTGACAGAGAGAGTGCAAAGAACAACATTGTTTGATTTGAAAGAGAAAGGAAAAGAGAGGAAGGGAGGGAAGGGGGGAGAGGGAAGAGACAGGGAAGAGTGGTCTTACTTTAGGAGGCCCTAGGGCATTACCAAAGCAATTACTGCCTTATCCTTCATTATTCAACTTAGGGATATAATGATTATAACATTGCTCTGCCCAAGGAAACACTTAATATTTTTATTTACTCTTTGGTGTGTGTATGGGTGTGCCAGGGTCTCTTGCAAATTAACTCCAGATGCCTGGGTCACTTTGTGTTCCTGACTTTACATGAGCACCAGGGAATTGAACCTGGGCAAACCAGCACCTTTAACCACTGAACCACCTCCCAGCCCAGAAATAGTTATTTTAATGACTATGGGTGCGCCAGGGCCTCCAGCCTCTGCAGACGAATTCCAGACGTGTGTACCCCCTTGGGCAACTGGCTAATGTGGGTCCTGGGGAATTGAATCTGGGTCCTTTGGCTTTGCAGGCAAACGCCTTAACTTCTAAGCCATCCCTCCAGCCTGACGTTATGTTTTTTGTTTGTGAATTTTTTTTTTTTTTGGCCTTTCAAGGCAGGGTCTCACTCTAGCTCAGGCTGAACTGGAATTTACTATGTAGTCTCAGGATGGCCTTGAACTGACAGCAATCCTCCTACCTCTGCCTCCCCAATGCTTGGATTAAAGGCACGCACCACCATGCCCAACTGTTCATAAATATTTTTATTTGGTTTATAGTAGACATTGGATCCTCATACCATATGCAAATAATTGTAGAGCTGGACCATTGTATAAGAAATTCCAGTCCTCCTTATTGTGCAAATGAACTGAGATCTAAAATAATTAAGCCTGGGCATGGCTGATACATGCCTTGAATCCCAGCACTCAGGCAAGCAGAAGTAGAAGGCTAGACTGGGACTACAGAGTGAATTCCAGGTCAGCCTGGACTAGAGTGACACCCTACCTCAAAAAAAAAATATGTATATATGTATGTATGTATGTATGTATGTATGAATGGCTGAAGAGATGGCTTAGTGGTTAAAGCACTTGCCTGTGAAGCCTGAGCACTCTTGTTCGACTCTCCAGGTCCCATGTATGCCGGATGCCCAGTGATGCATGCATGCAAGGTCGCACATGCACACAAGAGGGCTCATGCATCTGGAGTTCAATTGCAGTGGCTAGAGGCCCTGGCATGCCCATTCTCTTTCTCTCTCTCACTCTCTCGCATAAAATAAAAGGCCAGTCTGCTGCGCTTGCTCAAAAAAAATTAAAAAAATAAACAGTCTCTGCTAGTTTTTGTAATCATAGTTCATCTATACATGGCTTTTTTTCTGAACATTAAAATTTGTAATCTACAGATAGAATCCCCTCCCTTTTTTTTTTTTTTTTTTTTTTTTTTTTTTTTTTTTTTTTTTTGTTTTGTGAGGTAGGGTCTCACTCTGGTCCAGGCTGACCTGGAATTAACTATGTAGTCTCACGCTGGCCTCGAACTCTCGGCAATCCTCCTACCTCTGCCTCCCGAGTGCTGGGGTTAAAGGCATGTGCCACCACACCCAGCTTAGAATCCCATTTTTAATGAATTTAAAGAGCTAGCAAAATCATTCCTTTCATGCCCTTGGGGAAGAGCTATTGCCAAAGTGGAGAGGTGGGTAATATTTCATCTTGTTATACAATGGAGATGTGGTTTGCAGAGAAATTGTTTTCGTAAAATTGGAATTTCAAGGGCTGTCAGTGTTCACTTATGCCATATTAGCAGTCCCAAAATGTTTCTATTTTGTTCTAGAAATCTGAAATAATGCAATTTGAAATCCTTAATAAAATTGTATTTAGCTGGGTGTGGTGGCGCGTGCCTTTAATCCCAGCACTCGGGAGGCAGAGGTAGGAGGATTGCCGTGAGTTCAGGGACACTCTGAGACTACCTAGTGAATTCCAGGTCAGCCTGGACTAGAGTGAGACCCTACCTCGAAAAACCAATAAATAAATAAATAAATAAATAAATAAATAAATAAATAAATAAATAAAATTGGATTTAATTTTATTAACTAAATAGAACAAGTATTTCTATTCAAATCATACGTCAGTAGCAGCTGAAAAGGATCATTCTGGTGAAAACTCCCAAGCCTAGTGAATTACTCTAAGGCAGACAACTTGGAAGTGGGGAGGCTGCGACTCACACTCAGCTCTGTTTGTCTCCACAGGCCCTGGAGGCAGCTGTGATCCGGTCCCCAAAGAGCCATCTGATACCAGCACCCATTATGCTTTGAGCCTTTCTCAGGCCCGTAGACAAGCACTGTGCATCCCCAGGCTGGTAATGTGAGTGCTGACGTGCTCCCTTTTCAATCAAGGCTGAGCAAAGGCAGGACAGATTTGGGGTTGTCTTTCCCCTTGTGTTTCTGAAATCTGATTCCCCTGACAACAATAGCAACTTGAACCTGTTTCCAAGTTTCACTTGAATTTTTTCTCAACCATGGACCCACCTGTAAATCTACGGCAGTGCTCCTTAAAAGATGTTAGGTGGACTGCCTCACCCAGAACCACCTGGGGACCCTTTAAAAATATATACAGATTCCAGGTCTGAAGAGATGGCTTAGCGGTTAAAGCATCTGCCTGTGAAGCCTAAGGACCCAGGTTCAATTCCCCAGGACCCACGTAAGCCAAATGCACAAGATGGTGCATGTGTCTGGAGTTTGTTTGCAGTGGCTAGAAGCTCTGGGGTGCCCATTCTCTCTCTTTCTCCCCCTCCCTCCTGTCTATCTGCCTCTCTTATCTCTCAAATAAATAAAAATATTTTTTTAACATACAGATTCCTAGGTACTACCCAGAGTTACTCATGCAGAATTTCCTGGAGAGGGGCTGGAGAGATGGCTTAGTGATTAAAGCGCTTGCCTGTGAAGCCTAAGGACCCATGTTTGACTCTCCAGATTCCAGACACACAGATGTAAGTGTAAGGTCACACATGTTCACTAGGTGGAGCATGCATCTGCAGTGCAATTGCAGTGGCTGAGGTCCTGGCTCGCTGATTCTCTGATTCTGTGTCTCTCTGAATCTCTCTTTCTCTCTGTTTCTTAAAAAAAAAAAAAAAAAAAAAAAAAAAAAAAAAAGAATATGGACTGTAATTTTTTTCTTCAGGGGACAGAAAATTCCCCATGATACAGAGGGGGAAAGAACTATTCGGGGCATCTATAATTTCCATGGTTAGTTTCTTATAGGGCTTGCAGAGATAAATGGAATGCCTGGTTAGTGTTCTTGATGCTTATTATACTGAAGTCGGAGACTCACTATGATTTAGAGAAATGCCATTGGGAGAGACTGCAATTGTCTCAGCCTCAGTGATCAGAACATAATGGTACTAAAATAGGTGGAGGTAGGGCTAGAGAGATGGCTTAGTGGTTAAGGCATTTGCCTGCAAAGCCAAAGGATCCTGGTTCGATGATCCAGGACCCACGTAAGCCAGATGCTCAAGGGACTCATGCGTCTGGAGTTCGTTTGCAATGGCTGGAGGCCCTGGCATGGGCATCATTTTTTCTCTCTGCCTCTCTCTCTCTCATAAACAAATAAAACATATTTTTTAAAAAGCCAGATGCAAAAACTACTGCAGGCATCTGGCATTTATTTGCAAAGGCAAGAAATCTTGCCTCCCCCACACAAACAAATAAGCAAATAAATAAAATGTTTTTAAAACATTTCTTTCAGACAGAAATAACAATTTTTGCAGTTTGTTTATATAGCAAGGGGCCCTAGTGCACCCATTCCCCCTCCCCCCTTGCAAACAACAACAGCAACAATGAAAGCCAAGCATGGTGACACACTCCTTTAATCCGGGCATTTTCACTGTCTCTCTTCATATTTATCATTCCATCAAATAAGCGAAGAAAGAAAACCTATAAATAAATACAAAATTCAGGAAGGAAAAAACCGAGGGCTGGGGTGATGGCTCAGTGGTTAAAGACGCTAACTTACAAAACCTTCCCGGGGGGGCGGATAAGAAAACTATTCCAAGGGCTGCGGAGGTAGCACGGTGGGTAGAGTACTTGCCAATCATGCATAAGGCTCTGGGTTTTATTCCTAGCACCACATAAACGAGGCATGGTGCCCATGCCTTTAATGTCATTATTGGAGAGGTGGGGGTAAGAAAGTCAGAACTTTAAGACAATCCTCAGCTACATAGCAAATTCAAGACCAGTCTGTGATACATGAGACATTGTCAAAGACCATATATATATATATATATATATATTCCAAAACCCCTAGATCTGTTCTTCCAGCATAAATGACTAAAATGTGCTCTAAATGACTTCCACTTCCTGCTATTTATGCCCTTAAGTTTTCTGGTTGCCTCAGGAAGGAGTTGGACTAGTGGCTTCTTCCTAATCAACAGAAAATGGAAGAGACTACGTTACACAGACTGCAGTTTCCATTCGGAGAGCCTCTCTTTCTTTCTCTCCCTCCCCCAAATCTGGTTCATGGATCACTCGTACTGGAGGAGGCAAGCCACCATTCTGTGACACGCCTTATGAAAAGATCTATGTGATGGGAGGGAATACAACCCTAATACTGAAAACCTACAACAGGGGTAGTCATGAACTCTAGGGTGTAACATCTGCTGGTGTCACACTAATTGTATATATAGTGCTCACCAAACTGCCCAGTAAGCACTTCTCTTAATGTCCACACCCATATATTAATGCTACTCTCACTTTTGGTTAGAGAAGTTTCACTTTTCAGATAGTGGTGACCTTGGGATGACTCAGAAGGCACCATGGTGCTGAGAAGAAGGAGTGCTCAGCACTGAAACATCTCTAATACACCTTCCAAGGCTCAGGGTCCATTGCAGAAGAAGGGGCGGAAAGAATGTAAATGAATGTAAGAGCCAAAGGAAGAGTAGGACTCCTTACAATATGCTCCTCCAGACACAAAATGGCCTGGATATCCATGACCTCACAGTGCCTGACACTACCTACATAAGACCATTATAACAGGAGGAAAAGATGATGACATCAAAATGAAATCATGACATCAAACTGAAAAGAGAGACTGACTGAGAGGGGGAGGGGGTATGATGAAGAGTGGAGTTTCAAAGGGGAAAGTGGGGAGAGAGAGGGAAGTACCATGGGATATTGTCTACAATTAAAGACATTGTCAATAATAAATAAATAAATAAATAAATAAATAAATAAATAAATAAATAAATAAATAAAGTAAGGTAGAAAGCAACTAAAAAAAGAAAAGAAAAGAAAAGATCTGTGTGACATAGCAAGGCACGCATTGCTCTCAAAGAAAAGATCTGTGTCTGCAAGGCCCAATGCTCTCACTGAAAAGATCTGTGTGCAATAGTGGCGTGTCTCACTCTTGGGGTAAACAACAACCATCCAGTCAGGTTGGACTGCAGGCCTTCAAATCTATGGGAGGGAATACATACAGCTCTTTGAAAAACCTAAGTAAAAGTCTGCAGGTAGGTGAGGTCTTTGAGCCTTGGGGGTATAAGCCTGCTCATGCCTGACTAAATGATAAATTATTGAAACCAGTGAACACCTGGGACGTGAGCTGCTAAACTTTTCATGTTACATATTTATTTTTCTCACTTCAACATAGAATGAGACTCTTTTCAGATGGTCTTGACCACTGGGATGCTTCTCAAAGGCAAGGACTGCTGAGAAGAAGGGATGGAGGAGTGCCTTAGCACTGAAACACCTCTGTCACATCCTCCAGTGGCTCAGGACCATTCCAGAAGAGTGGGCAAGCATAGCAATGGAAGACACGCCCAAAGGAAGGATATGACCTCTAGAGTTCAGCTGCCCAGACAGAAATTGGCCTCGATATCCATGATCTTGCAGTCTTTCTCTACCTCTCAAAGAAGATTAAAAAAAGAAAAGAAAGATGAAGGAATCAAATTAGGAGAGGAAGACTAATGGAGAAGGGAGGAAGGAAGGAAGGAAGGAAGGAAGGAAGGAAGGAAGGAAGGAAGGAAGGGGAAATATCAGGTGGGGTTCTTTTGGTATGTAAGAGAAGAAAGTCAATAAAAAAAAAAAAGAAACAAAGTCATGAGGGACCAAGGCATGCATTGCTCTAGGTAAACAAAAGTTAAAAATAACATAGGACACTGGGCATTGTCTCAAAGAAAAGATCTGTGTGGCATAGCAAGGATGGATCTCTCTCAGTTCCCAGCAACCAACAACCATGTGAGTCAGGTTAGAAGCAATCCTTCAAATCTGTTCATAAACAAACAAACAAATAACTCTTCAGATAAATGCTTAGCAGCAGCCCTTCTGTTCTTACCTTTTAGGTGAATTTTCCCATCTAGGTTGTTTCTGGATTGTCTGAACAAGAGAAATAGGGAAATAGTCAACACTGTTTGCAATGACCAAGCAGGAAACTTTTGTGTTAATTTATTTTGCAGCAACATAGGAATGAGACTGGATTTATAGATGCTCTTCACAATATTGCTTCTCATGGGAGGACTGGAGAGATGCCTCTTACTTTCACTTTAAATCAACTTTTGCAAAATTTAAGAACTCAGACAAGCCTCCAGGTCCCATAGATCCAGATGCAGTGATGCAGGGCATGCAATGTCAAACAAACGCAGATGCATGTGCCCCTTTCTGTGTCTATGAGTTCATTTGAACCAGGGTGGCTGAAGAAGTGGCAACCACTAAGCCATCTCTCTCCCTAAATCAACTTTTAAAAAGATTTTAAAATCTTTTTTGTTGTTGTTGTTGTTGAAGGAAGAAGGAAGGAAGGAAGGAAGGGAGAGGAAGGAAGGAAGGAAGGAAGGAAGGCCATTTCCCAGGAATTATTAAAGGAAGGAAGGAACCCAAAAGGAATAAATTCTGAGGAAGCCCCTGCCAAACTGCCATATCCTCCTCCATCAGAAGGGAAGAGAAGAGAAGCCAGCAGAGACAAGAGAAGAAACAAAGTCATGAGGGACCCCTCAGCCCTCACTTTAAATAACCTTTGTTCTGTAGACAAATAGTTAAAAATAACCTCTTCATTCTTTAATGGGGGTGGTATCAACCCTAAACGGTGTCCCTTGTTTGTCAGCCATAGCTTATTGGTTCTGCCCTGTATAATTATCATGGCACCCTGGGACAAGACATAGTGAGACACCAGCCTTGAAGCCTGGGCCATTTTTGGAAGAGTCACTTACCTTGAAAACTGAAAATAAACAAACAAACAAATAACTGTAACACCATTACAATGAATGTCAGCACTTTCTGGTTCTCACCCTGCAGCTCTAATTGCTGTTGGTTTCCTCTCTGCAGGGACCCTTGCTGGGGTGGCTGGGACATGAACTAGCACAAGACTTCCTCAGGCCTTGGGATGCTTTTTGCCCTCATCACTGCCAACAACCAACCAGGACACTGGGGCTGGATGCTCTTCCGTCAAACCAAGGGTGAATGGAGTGGCTGCTATGACAATGGAGGCAGGAGCGCCTTGTCCATAGCCCAGAATTTCTCTAGCAAATCCACAGTAAAGGTTTTTTGTTTGTTTGTTTTTCTGAGATCGTCTTGCTTTCAGGCTTAAATCAACTTTTTTTTTTAAATTAGTTTCAGGATGGCAGACAGACACAGAAAGAGGCAGATCTGATAGCTGGGAGAGGGCATGCACCAGGGCCTCCCGCCACTGGTAAAAAACAAAACTACAGCAATGCATGGGAGTGGTGATACACACCTGTAATCCCAGTCCTTGGGAGACTGAGATCGAACCAGGATCCTCAGAGTTCAAAGGCTTGAGCTTAACCAGTGAAAGCCATCAGACTCCACACCATAAATCAACTTTTAAAAATATTTTAAAATCTTTTTAAGTTTTTGTTGTTCAAGATGTTTTTGTTTAATTTCTGGGAGAACAAAGAACAGTCATTTCCTGGAAAGTTGCAAAATGTCTAAGGCCAGTCCCATTTCCCAGCCCCAGCCAATTAATTATAAAATAATGTGAGATGGCTTAACCCAAAACTGGCCACTTCATAAAAGATTTAGGACCTAGAGCCCCTCCCAAAGCCCCCCTAGCTCCATCACTGGGGAATTATAACCAGTCAGCAGACTTCACAAGTATTATATCTTTCAAAGTAGCCAATTAGCCACCTCCTCAGCCCTCACTTTAAATAACCTTTGTTCTTCTTTACCATTGAAGCTGCACATGGTGCCTCTTCATTCTTTACTTCTCTGAAAACAAACCTCAATGATTTTTAAATGGTGTCCTTGTTTGTCCCCCATCAGCTTTTTGGTTCTAACAAATTCCAATTAGCATGGCTGTTGGAGACAAGATTCCATGAAGAAAAACAAAACAGAACAGAAGACTGGGCCATTTTTTGGAAACAGGTCACTAAACATTCAGGTGCCAGACACATAGAAGAATGATGATGGGCTGAGATGGACTGACAGACACCATTACAATGAAGGATCAAAGTTGTATCAAGGTGTAAACTAAACCCTGTTAGCTCTAATTGACTTTTCTCCATTGTTCACCTTGATTTTATAGGGTTAGACAGGTGGTTAACTTTACAATTTTGCTCCATTTAAAAACTTTATTTGAGAGACTTCCTCAGGCCTTGTTGAGCTTTTTGTGCTATTAATCCTGACATGGCAAATGAACTCCAGATACATTTGCTGGGGCTTTGTCCATCTTACTAAGGGTGAATGGCTGGCTGGAATGAAACAAAGGGAGTCAGGAGCAGCTTTGTCCATAGCCCAGAATTTAACCACTGAGCCATCTCTCCAGTTTTTTGTTTGTTTGGTTTTAAAAACAGTCATTTGGGTAGGATTGTATAAAGCAGACATGATTATTCACTACAAGTCTCAGGATGGCGTTCCAGCTTTGGGCGATCCTCCTATCTCTGCCTTCTGCAAAATGGGATAGCTGTGTCTTGTCGGCAAAAGAAAGATGTTATCATGATAGAAATATGTAAATGAGGGTTGTAGAAATGGCTTAGCGGTGTTAAGGCACCTGCCTGCTAAGCCTAAGAACTCCGGTTCCAATCTCCAGGTCCCACGTTTAGCCAGATGCAAAGTGACGCAAGAGTGCAATACCACACTTGACCACAAGGGGGCACACACATCTGGAGTTTGTTCACAGTGGCTGAGAGGCCGCTAGGCGCCCATTCTCTGTCTGTCTGTCTCTCTCTCTCTCTCTTTCTCTCAAAAAAATATGTAAATGGTAGCTAAATAAATGGATAGATTTAGGTATTCACTGTCTCTAGGCCCCAAACACAAGTTCCATGCTTGGATGCAGGCTATAATTTCCAGGATCCCATTGTCACCTGGCCTCTGGTGACATTCTTTTTTTTTTTTTTTTTCATTTTTCAGTTTTTCAAGGTAGGGTCTCACTCTAGCCCAGGCTGACCTGGAATTCACTATGTAATCTCAGGGTGGCCTCAAACTCATGGCAATCCTCCTACCTTTGCCTCCCGAATGCTGGGATTAAAGGCATGCACCACCACACCCAGCTTCTGGTGACATTCTTAAAGAGCTGGGTGTGGTGGTGCATGCTTATGTTCTCAGCACGTGGAAGGTGGAGGCAGGAGGATCAGGAGTTTAAGGCCAGCCTTGGCTACAGAGTTTGAATCTAGCCTGAGATACATAAGACCCTGTTGTCCAAAAAACTAATGGCAGGGGAGAAAGCTGGGGAGATGGCTCAGTAGTTAAAGGGGCTTGCTTCTAATGCCTGCTGACCCTGATCTGTCAGTACCCACATAAAGCCAGACACAAAGTGGTACAACAGCAAGAAACACTGGTGTGTGTGTTTATGTGTGTGGCTTAAAAAAGAAAAAGATGGCTGTATGGTGTGTTGAATCAACAGAATCAGTATTCTTTGGTCAAATACAAACATGAAATAGGAATGTTGAATAGTGACCACATACATGTTTTTTTTCCTTTATTTATTTGAGAGAGAGAAATCGGCAGGGGGAGAGAGAGAGAAAGAATGGGTGTGCCAGGGCCTCTAGCTGCTGCAAATGAACTCCAGATGCGTACGCCCCTTGTGCATCTGACTTACGTGGGTCCTGGGGGAATCGAACCTGAGTCCTTTGGCTTCACAGGCAAGCGTCTTAAACACTAAGCCATTTCTCCAGCCCATGGTTTAGCTTTTCTTTCTTTCTGCTATCTCTCCAGTTCATTCTGGTCTAAAAGCATTCAATGTTTTTTTTTTTTTTTTTTTAATCTATTTTATTTATGAGAGAGAGGAAGAGGCAGATAAAGAACATGGGCATGCCAGGGCCTCCAGCCACTGCAAATGAACACCAGATGCATGTGCCACCTTAGGTATCTGGTTCTGTGGGCACTGGGGAATCGAACCTGAGTCCTTAAGCTTTGCAGGCAAGTGTCTTAACCACTAAGCTACCTCTCCAGCCCTTCAATGGGTTTTTAATGTTCCAAGCCAAAGGTATACCTAGGATGAACCTGACCAAACCTGGTAGGGTTAAGATCTGTCTGATTTTCAAATATATTCAACAGATTGAAATTCTCCAGCTTTTTTTTTCTGAGATAAGATCTTGCTCTAGCTCAGACCGACCAGGAATTCACTACATAGTCTCAGGGTGCCTTCGAACTCATGGTGATCTGCCTACCTCTGCCTATGAGTGCTGGGATTAAAGGCGTGCGCCACCATGCCTGGCCCTTTTAGTTTTTAAGGCAGGGTCTCACTCTAGTCTAGACTGACCTCATTCTGTAGCCCGCGCTGGCCTTAAACTCACATCAGTTCTCCTACCTCAGCTCCTGAGTGCTGGGATTAAAAAGGCATGCCCCACCACATCCAACGCCACTGTATGTGCAAATGTGATCTCTCTCAAAATATCACTGTCGACCTGGGGAGAATGCCCAGCCATTAAAGGCGCTTGTTTACAAAACCTACTGGCCCTGGCTTAATTCCTTGTATCCATGTAAGGCCAGAAATACAGTGGTGCATGTGTGTGGGATTTGTTTGCAGCTGTAAGAGGTCCTGGCACACCTATACTTTCTCTTCTCCTCTCCTCCAAATAAATAAATGAATTTTTTTTTCTATTTTTTATTTTTTATTTATTTGAGACAGAGAGGGGGAGAGAGAGAAAGAGTGAGAAAGGGTGCGCCAGGGCCTCCAGCCATTGCAAACAAACTCCAGATGCATGCGCCACCATGTGCTTCTGGCTTATGTGGGTCCTGGAGAATTGAACCAGTGTCATTAGGCTTTGCAGGCATATGCCTTAACCTTTAATCCATCTCTCTATCCCTGAAAATATTTTTTTAAAAAATCTGTAATCCATCTCTCTTTAATCCCAGCACTCGGGAGGCCTGAAAATATTTTGAGAAAAATCTGAATTCCAGGTCAGCCTGGACCAGATGTGAAATGATGTGAAATGGTACTTAAAGAAAGCACTCTAGGGGCTGGAGAGATGGCTTAGCAGTTAAGGTGCTTGCCTGCGAAGCCACAGGATCCTGGTCTGATTCTCCATGACCCACGTAAGCCAGATGCACAGGGAGGCACATGCATCTGGAGTTCGCTTGCAGTGGCTGGAGGCCCTGGCGTGCCCATTCTCTCTGTCTCTCTCTCCTCTCTGCCTATTTTTCTCTCTCAAATAAATAAATTAAAAAGAAAGAAAGCACTCTATAGCTTTTCTTTGGCATGCCTGAATGAACAGCCTCATTACTCTCGCACATTGGGGCTATTATTAAGGAATTATAATGAGGGGTCCTGTGAACACAAGCACTGTAATCTAAGACAGTTGATCTGATAAGTGGCGGATGGGCAAGCTCGGGTACGATGCTAATACACTGGACACGGGTGACCCCGTCCAGGTGGGACAGAGCAAAGGACAGATTTCATCATGCTACTAAAAATGGAGTAGCATGCCAAACTGATGAATTTATGTTGAATTTTCCACAGATGACTCTGGGTAGTTCTACAGAAAGTGAAAGTGGGTAAGAAGATGATTGCATACAAATTACTGATCAAATCTATGCCCTTAATTTATTATATGAAAAGAAAACATTTATCCCATGTATGAAGAAACTTTTATTTCAATACTTTAATATTGAAATCAGTGTCATAGGTGTCCATCAACTCTTACATCCCGCTGTCCGTCTCTCAGGAGATACTCAGCATGAGGGTAATTTGAGGAAGCACTTCCAGAAGTCCCGAGTACCAGGTCCTTTAAGGAGTTACTTCGTATTTGCTGGAGGACATCTGATGCACTGGCGACACAGCACTGCGGTCTCGTCAAAGGAAGTAGCTTACAGACTTGGATTTGTCATCCCAATCCCTTCACACTCGATCACGTAAGTATCTTTAGAGGCGTCTTCCTCATCCTCTGATTTCTTCACAGTGAATTTAGCCTGAAAGCAGAATATTCAGTACAGAGGGAATTTAGGCATAGCCCCAGCGTAAGTAGGCAGAAAGTAATTCATATCAAGCCCATTTGTTGAAATGTATAAACACAAAAATCAAATGATTTATGAAGAAATTCCACAGCCTAGAGACAGGACATTTTGTCCTGGGACAGTGATTCTTGTTCAGGGTGTATGTTGTTTGGAGTAGACTCCAGTTCATATACACTGCATGAGAACCCGCAGGGTACAGCCAGGCGAGTAACCATTCTGAAACCCCAGCTGTCGGTTAGAATGCACCCTCTCCTGGCTCCCTACGGTATTTCTAAATATGGACCGGAGACATTTAACTATTATCCTTCAAGTATGAAATTATCATTTCATCTCAGAACAATTTTCCTGCCAATTTAATTCTCCAAATACATGATTCAAAAAGATCGAGTTTAAAGCTGGGCGTGGTGGCGCACGCCTTTAATCCCAGCACTTGGGAGGCAGAGGTAGGAGGATCTCCATGAGTTCAAGGCCACCCTGAGACTACACAGTGAATTCCAGGTCAGCCTGGGCTAGAGTGAGACCCTACCTTGAAAAGCAAAGCAAAGCAAAGCAAAACAAAACAAACAAAACAAAACAGATTAAGTTTAGAGAAAGTAGGTGGGGAGGAAGGATGGTGGCAGTGAGGAACATCTTTCATCATTCTAACTTAACATTCTAACTGTGACTTGTTAGCTAAAGCTGGCTTGGGGATAGCTGACTGTCATTTTAACACAACTGAATTAAAGTCGAAACAGCTTTATAAGCTGACTGTGTTTCTGGCAAATGTATTTCAAGAATGCCTACATTTTAGGATTCTTTGAAATACAATTGGAAACATAGTATTCAGCAGCCTTCCTAAACAGTAATGTTCAGAAATTGAGTCTCAGTATTCTATGACAGGTACTGATACCATGCGCACATCTGCAGTTACTGTGGAATGAGCACAGAACACTGCTAAGTCACCAGATTCCTTATGAAGGTGTGAGGGCTGGGAAAATGGCTCAGTGGCTACAGGTGCTTGCTTGAAGACTGCTGGCTCAGGTTCAGTTCCCAAGATGCCCACATAAAGCAGGTGCAAATGAGGGTGCACATGTCTTGAATACATTTATAGATGCAGGAGGCCCAAGCACGCCCATATACCCAAATAAATAAATATTTTTAAAAAGAAGATATGAAACACAAATACTAGTTATGGAATTATTTCAAGCTTATGTTTAAACTTACTCAAGGATCTTAATAAAGGATCTACCTAGTCTCTGATTTTACAAGTGAGCTATTTGCACTGAAGGACAGAAAACTACAGACTTGCCCAAGTCAGCCAGTGAAAATGCAGGAGCTGGGCAAGGGTGGAAGACGCCGAGGCTGAAGCAGGAGGTTCATGAGTTTGAGGCCAACCTAGCTAAGTAACAGGGACCCTTGTTTCAAGCAACACACACACACACACACACACACAAGAAGCAGCAAGAGGTGCACATTCTTTTGCTCAGAGCGCCTCCTCGTTTCAAGTAACTCGACGAGCGTCTACTATACCCAAATTACTGTACAAGGTGAAGGCTACAATGGGTAAAACTTGGTTCCAGTTTCCAAGGTGACCACTACAAATATATCATCAGTAGTAGAATTAAAGTAGGCTGCCTGCCATGAGGCTCAGTGGTAAGGCACTTGCCTAAAATGTGCAAAGTGCTGGTTTGGACCCCAAGCACTGTAAGAAAAAAAAATAATAAGCAAAATGTTATCAAGGATATTTAAAATGTACTTTGTTCATTCTTGTCATCAGCTATAATTTGCCTTAGATTTTCATTAGTCTTTTTCTTTTTTAAAAAAATATCTTGGGCCAGGCGTGATGGTGCACACCTTTAATCCCAGCACTTGGGAAGCAGAAGAGGATCGCCATGAGTTCGAGGCCACATAGTGAGTTCCAGGTCAGCCTGGACTAGAGTGAGACCTTACGTTGAAAAACCAAAAAAAAAAAAAAAAAAAAAAAAAAAATTGGGCTGGAGAGATGTCTTAGTGGTTTAGGTGCTTGCCTGCAAAGCCAAAGGACCCAAGTTTAATTCTCCCTCTTTCTTTTAAACAAACAAATAAATGATATTAAAAATATTTTATTTATTTATTTATTTATTTGAGAGAGGCAGACAGAATGGGTGTGCCAGGACCTCTAGCCACTGCAAACAAACTCCAGATGTTTGTGCCACCTCATGCATCTGGCTAACATGGGTACTGGAGAATTGAACCTGAGTCCTTTGGCTTTGCCAGCAAGCACCTCAACTGCTAAGCCATCTCTCCAGCCCAGCCTTTTTCTATAATTTAACCAAAACTTGTTTATTTTGTTAAGAACTATACAAAAAGGAAAATGAAGCTGGGCATGGTGACACACACTTTTGACCCCAGCACTAAGAAGGCAGAGGTAGGAGGATGGCTATGAGTGAGGCCAGCCTGGAACTACAAATTTCCAGGTCAGCCTGACCTAGAGTCAGACTCTACCTTTTAAAAAAAAAAAAAAAAAGGAAAAGGAAAAGGAGGGTAGCAGTGGCTTTGTGCTTATAAACACCTGTAATGTTTCTTTCTGTTGCCTAGTGAATTATTTTCTTTTAATTTGGCTTTTATAAGACAGGGACTTCTTATGTAGCCCTGGCCTAGAACTCCCTGTGGCCTTAAATTTGTAGTAATACTCCTGCCTCCCATATGCTGGGATCATAGGTGTTCATCACATCAGATGTAAATTACTTTTATAATATAAAAACATGCCCAAGGTTTTTTAAATAAAAATTTTATAATTAAAAAAATTTTATTTATAAAAATTTGTTTATAAAAATTTATAAATTTTTAAAATAAAATTATAAATAAACTGGGCTGGAGGGATGGCTTAGCAGTTAAGGTGTTTGCCTACAAAGCCAAAGGACCCAGGTTTGATTCCCCAGAACCCATGTTAGCCAGATGCACAAGGGGGCGCACATGTCTGGAGTTCGTTTGCAGTGGCTGGAGGCCCTGGTGTGCCCATTCTCTCTCTCTCCCCCTCTTTCTCTGTCAAATAAATAAATAATAATAAATTATAAATAAACCAATATAGAAATATGTTATATGTTACTGAAAAAGGCAAAAGATGAAGCTATATGTGTTAACTGTTAAAGAAAAAAAAGCCAGGCATGATGTATATGCGTTTAGTCCTGGCACTCAGGAATCAGAGGTAGGAAGATCACTGTGTACTCCTGGTACAGAGGAAACACCAAAATGTCAGCAGTGGTTTTATTGGCCAGGGGAAAGAATATTTTGTAAACTTTTAAAATTAAATTAAATTAAATTAAATTTTATTATTTTGGATTTTTTTCAAGGCAGGGTCTCACTCTATAGCCCAGGCTGACCTGGAATTCACTATGTAGTCTCAGGGTGGCCTGAAACTCACAGCAATTCACCCACCTCTGCCTCCCAAGTGCTGGCATTAAAGGCATGCACCACCACACCTGGCATATTTTGTAAACTTTCTATAAAGAAATTCTAATAGTTTTATGATGAAATATGTTCTTTTTAAAAGTTCAGAATCGAGCTGGGCGTGGTGGTGCATGCCTTTAATCCCAGCACTCAGGAGGCCGAGGTAGGAGGATCCTTGTGAGTTCCAGGCCACCCTGAGACTACATCACAGTGATTTCCAGGTCAACCTGACTAGAGTGAGACCCTACCTAGAAAAAACAAACAAACAAACAAAAAAAAAACCCAGCTGTCACCAAGAAACTATATGGCCTCCATCTAATCTTCTGCTTCATTTTACTCACCTGTCAAAAGGGGACATTAAGTAGTCACCCTCAATGATTACTCAGAGAAGACACTTCAGATGAATGGTTGCGTTACCCAGGCCCTCAGTGAGTAATATCAATTGTGATTACTACTGACTTTCTGCTTAGTAAACTATATCCCAATTATCCGAATACAATACTCACCTTTGCTAGCTGTTCAGCAAAATGCATAGCAGTTTGCGTATGGAGTGTAACTGGTCCTGTTTTTATTCTGGAAACTCCATTGGCTAATGCCATGAAAATGATTAACTTTTAAAAAAAGAACCAAGAAGAAAAATGTCACAAATTTGCTAATTATACTTCCACAGCTGTCCATAATAAAAATATTAGGAAAAATCAAAATAGTTAAAACTACTTCTACAACCTGTTATATATGACAAACTTATTCTACTTTTCTAAAATTACATTTTAAAAGGTAAATAAACAAGATTAACACATAATTCCTGAGAACATGGCTTGGGCAAGAGGAGATGACTAAATGTGACCTAACCCTCTCCTATCCTCTTTCTTCTGTGGCGTTGGAGACCCAGCCCGGGCTTCGGGCCCACTAGACAGCAAGGAGCTCGGCCACTGAGCCATGGGCTACGTGCCCGCCCAAGAAACACTTTTCCCCCGAGTTAGGGTTTCACTCACTTTTTCCCCCGAATTAGGGTTTCACTCTAGCCTAGGCTGACCTGGAACTTACTCTGTAGTTCCAGATGGGCTTCAAACTTACAGTGATCTCCTACCTCAGCCTCCCGAGTGCTGGGACCAAAGGGGTACATCCCCCATGCCCAGAGAGGAACACACTTCTAGAACTCGACTGCCGACCAGAGTAAGGAGGGAAGAGAATGGCAGAAAGAATATTACGTCAAGCATCTCATCTGGGGCCTGGGGAGATGGGTTAGCAGGTAAGAGCCCTCAGTGTGCACATATGAAGACCTGAGTTCAATGGCTAGCAGCCATGTAAAAAGCTGGCCATAAAACAAACAACAATAAAAGGGCTGGTCATAGCTGTGCACCCCTGTAACCCCAGCACTGAGTGGAGGTGGAGACAGGCAGACTGCTGGGGCTCTCTGCTCAGCCAGTGCAGCCCTACAGAAGTGCAGGTCCATTCGGACGCTCATGGAGTAATAAAAAGAGAAGTGGGAATCCTTCTCACACGTGCACATGTGCACACACGAACACGCCATATACTCATACACACACTAAAAAGAAAAAAACCAGAGCAAGCAAGCAAACAAAAACAAAAAAAGCATTTGTGGTACAGTGGTGAGCAGAGCTGCCCTCCAAAAACATAAAAAGCCGGGCGTGGTGGCTTTAATCCCAGCACTTGGGAGGCAGAGGCAGGAGGACTGCAGTGAGTTCGAAGCCAACCTGAGTTACACAGTGAATTCCAGGTCAGCCTGAGCTAGAGTGAGACCCTACCTCGAAAAACTTTTTTAAAATATATATTTTTTAAAGAGATAGAAGCAGACTGCAAGTTCAAGATCAGTTTAGACCACAAAAACACAATCTCAAAAAGAAAACTTAGAGCCAGGCGTGGTGGCGCACGCCTTTAATCCCAGCACTCGGGAGGCAGATGTAGGAGGACTGCAGTTGAGTTCGAGGCCACCCTGAGACTACCATAGAGTGAATTCCAGGTCAGCCTGGACTAGAGTGAGACCTTGCCTTGAAAAACCAAAAACCAAAAAGAAAAAGAAAAGAAAAGAAAAGAAGAAAGAAAAGAAAAAGAAAAGAAGAAAGAAAAATGATATTCAGGCTGGAGAGATGATGGATCAGCAGTTAAAGGCGCTTGCCTGCAATGCCTTATGGCTTGGGTTCGAGTCCCCATCACTTGCATAAAGCCTGATGCACAAAGCGACACACATGCATCTGGAATTTGTTTTTGAGGCCCTAGCACAGCCATATTCTCTATCTGCCTCTTTCTGTTTCTCTAATAAATAAAAAAATATTTTTTAAAAATTATATTCATTCTCATTTTAAAACGTTTGAAGCCAGGCATGGTGGCACATGCCTTTGATCTCAGCACTAGGAAAGCAGAGATAGGAGGATTGCAGTGAGTTCAAGGCCAACCTGGGACTACACCGTGAGTTCCAGGTCAGCCTGGAGTAGAGTGAGACCCTACTTAGGAAAAAAGAAATGTCTGAATGCAGCTGGTAGAAGTTTTAGTATTCGGTTGGCATTACCTGGTCTTGTAGATACTCGTCCACAGCCCCACCATGTCGAAGATTTGCTAACAGCATCTCAGCAGCATCAATTCCTACCTTGTCTGCATTCACACCTAACACAGGAAAAGAGGGATCACAAAGTAAAACATGGGCTGGAGAGATGGCTTAGCGGTTAAGGCCTTTGCCTGCAAAGTCAAAGGACCTCGGTTCGATTCCCCAGGACCCACGTAAGCCAGATGCACAAGGGGGCACATGTATCTGGAGTTCATTTGCAGTGGCTGGAAGCCCTGGTGCGCCCATTCTCTCTCTATCTCATTCCCTCTCACAAATAAATAAATAAAAATAAATAAAAAAATTAAAAAAAAAAGTAAAACATTACTGTAAGGCAAAAGCTTAACTGAGCCCTGCGCACAGTACCACAGTACCCATGTAAGCCAGATGCACAAGGTGATGCATATGTCTGGAGTTCATTTGCAGCAAAGCTGGAGTCCCTGGCACGTCCATTTTCTCTCTCGCTCTCTCTCTCAAATAAATAAATAAATAAAAATAAAAATTTAAAGGGGCTAGAGAGATGGCTCAGCAGTTAAGGTGCTTGCCCGCAAAGCCAAACAACCTGTGTTCAATTCCCCAGTACTCACATAAAGCCAGATGCACAAAGTGATGCATGCATCTGGAGTTCTGGCACACACATTTCTCTCTCTCTTTGCTTGCAAATAAAATATTTAAAACTTTAAAAAATAATTTAAAGCCAGTTTAAGACTAAATTTAGAACCTGTGAGTTATATAAGTTGGAATTATTCTATTCTTCAGAACTTAAGGATTTTCAAGTCAGAGTGTGGATCTAAGGAGTTCAACGCCCCGGCACCATGTAAAGCTGCAGCAACGGGAACAGGAGCCGGGGGAAGCCAGAAAGGCCCAGGCCAGCTAGAATGGTGCTCATAAAAACAAAGCAGCCAAGAAAAGAAGGGGACCCTGTCTCGGGCCTCAAGGGTGGAGGGAGAGAACACACACCCCAAGGCTGTCCTCATACCTCCACAATTTGGTGGTGACACACACACACACACACACGGGGTCAAGATATGAACTATCTTTTAAAAAAGAGAAGATAACATTCTCAAACTAGTTATTTTCAAGTCTTAGTCTCGTTCAGATTTGAACAAATAGACAAGTGTGGTGGTGAACCCCTAAAACCTCAGCACTAAGGCTGAGGCAGGAGAATTGCAAGTTTGAAGCCTGCCTGAACTACAAAGACAGTATTTTAAAAAGGAGAATAAACAAAATACAAAATACTACAGCTCAGTTGTTACAGTGCTTGTCTGGCATACACAGACCCTGTGTTTAATTCCTAGTATTGATCAAAATAAAAAATTTCCGGACATGCCAGGTGTGGTGGCACATGCCTTTAATTCCAGCACTTGGGAGGCAGAGGTAGGAGGATTGCCATGAGTTTGAGGCCAGCCTGAGAATACATAGTGAATTCAAGGTCAGCCTGGACTAGAGTGAGACCCTACCTCAGGGAGAAAACAAAACAAAACAAAACAAAACAAAACAAAACAAAACAAAACAAAACAAAACAAAAAACAGGCCGGGCCAGGCATGGTGGCGCACGCCTTTAATCCCAGCACTCGGGAGGCAGAGGTAGGAGGATCACCGAGAGTTTGAGGCCACCCTGAGACTACATAGTTAATTCCAGGTCAGCCTGGACTAGAGTGAAACCCTACCTCAAAAAAAAAAAAAAAAAAAAAAAAAAAAAAACAGGCCGGTGTGGTGGAGCACTCAGGAGGCAGGGGTAAGAGGACTGCCATGAGTTTGAGGCCACCCTCAGACTACATAGTGAATTAAAGGTCAGCATGAGCTAGAGACCCTACCCCAGAAAACAAAACAAACAAAACAAAACAAAACGAAAAAACAATACAATAAATCCTACAGTGAATGAATAGTTTGGAGCAACTTGTTAAGTCGAAACTGTTGGTGTGTGTGACACATTTTCCAGGTATACACCCATCACCGTGACCACAGGGGTAATGTTCGTGGATGTGCATGCTACAGGACTCAGAGTGACACGGTGCCTGTAGCTTAACACTGAAACAGCTCAGAAACACACACAGCATGTATCTGAGCAATCACAACTAGCACCTAGAACACTGGACTCTTCTAGAGCTTTGAGGGTTTTCAAAGAATAACACTGGGAGAAAGATGTAAAGTTTAAGTGACTCTAAAACAAAATTACTTTACCATATCCTTTTAAATATGTGATCCATCATTCTCTATAATATCCCAAGCCTGCCAGATGAAGCATTTTGCAACAATGCTGGACCTTGAGACCCTTCATTCATTCTCACCTCGTTTTCCAAGTGCTGATCCAGCAAGCAAACAGCCAGTGGAGGTCTCAGCAACAATGCTGTAGGGAAAACACAGCATTACTACCATGCTGTGAGCACTCTCAATCTACATGGAAGCACAGCACAAGAAGACAGTGAGCGATCAACAGCCACATGAAATCTAGCCGGGACACTCTTCATATGAACAGACCAGTGCTCTCCATGAGCCTGAATCAGGCCGCAGGATGCTTTGGTGTTTGGGAGAAGGGACAGTGGTTCTAATCTGCTCACACGTAAAGAATGGCACCAGCTGGTTATGGTGGCGCACGCCAGTAGGAAATTGCTAAAGAGGTAGAGGCAAGAGAATCAGGAGTTCAAGGCCAGCCTGGAGTACACATTTTAAAGAAAAGAATGGCCAGGTGTGGTAGAGCACGCCTGTAATCCCAGCACTAAGGAGGCAGAGGTAGGAGGATTGCCATGAGTTCAAGGCCACCCTGAGACTACATAGTGAATTCCAGGTCAGCCTGGAGCTAGAGTGAGACCCTACCTCAGAAAAAAAAAAAAAAAAAAGACATGGTTTCCATGCTTAGTATTTGTGAATTAATTTCACATTTAAACTTTTTTAAACACCTAGAAATCTTCTTTTGCAGAGTTTCAAAGATTACCTTCTAGTCAGTGTGGACACTGAAGCTCACCATGGCTACCCCTCAGGATGCACGGAAGACTGGTTCTAGGCCCTCCAAACGGATATGATCATAATTAATATAAGCATGCTTATGCCCTTTGTATCAAAGCTGGCCATGGTAGATCACGTCTACAACCCCAGCATTGGGGAGGCTGAAGGAAGATTATGAATTTGAGGCCAGCACAGACTACACAGTGAGCCCTTGTCTCAAAAAAGCAAGCACTGAGCTGGGCGTGAGGGTGCACACCTTTAATCCCAGCACTCAGGAGGCAGAGGTAGGAGGACTGCTGTGAATTCAAGGCCAGCCTGAGACTACATAGTGAATTCCAGGTTAGCCTGGGCCAAAAAAAAAAAAAAAAAAAAAAGCCCATTGGGCATGGTGGCGCACACCTTTAATCCCAGCACCTGGGAGGCAGAGGTAGGATGATCACCATGAGTTTGAGACCACTCTGAGACAACATGGTGAATTCCAGGTCAGCCTGAGCTAGAGTGAAACCCTACCTCAAAAACCAAAAAAAAAAAAAAAAAAAAAAAAACAGTGAAAAAACAAAGCCATCAGGGAAATAGGGAAATGCAGATTAAAACTACGTTGCGATTCCATCTCACTCCTGTCAGAATGGCTACCATCATGAAAACAAATGACAATAAATGCTGGCGAAATGCGGAAAAAGAGGAACCCTTCTACACTGTTGGTGGGAATGCAATTTGGCCCAGCCATTGTGGAAATCAGTGTGGAGGTTCCTGAGAAAGCTAAATATATATCTCCCATATGACCCAGCTATACCATTCCTAGGCATATATCCTAAGGACTCATCTCACTACCTTAGAGATACTTGCTCCACCATATTTATTGCCGCTCTATTCACAATAGCTAGGAAATGGAACCAGCCTAGATGTCCCTTCACTGAGGAGTGGATAATGAAGATGTGGCACATTTACACAATGGAGTTCTACTCAGCAGTAAAAAAAAAAAAAAAAGAAATTATGAAATTTGCAGGAACATGGATGGATCTGGAAAAGATTATACCTAGTGAGGTAACCCAGGCCTAGAAAGCCAAACATCACATGTTCTCTCTCATATGTGGATCTCAGCTACAAATAATTGGACTTCACTGTGAGTTGGAATAAAACTCAGTAGCAGAGGCCAATAAACTAGAAAGGGGATATAAAGGGAATAGAAAGGGAGGGAGGGAGACTTAATAGGATGATATTGTATATATGTAAGTAGAAGAACAGATTAATGGGAGTGAAAAGGCCTAAGTGAGGTCAGGGGAAGAGAATGAGTAAAGGAAAGGTGGAGGGAGGGCTAATCAAAATCTAAGAGGATAGAAATAAGTCATATGGAAACCTACTTCTTTGGACAATGGAACACTCAGAAGCCATCGATTGTTACTAGAAAATTTTCAGTGCCAGGGATGGGATACCTTCCAGTGAGCTGTTGGCCAGGGAGGTCACTTATACTCCCAAAACATTACAGGCCATTGCCGAGACTCTTGGTTTCCACCAGGAATAGATGGTAAAACCCTATTGCTGAAGACTCCACATGCTTGGGTTGCAAGGTCACTGAGAAATCCTGCTGGAGCTGAGCTGAAAATCTCCTCCATGTAGACCAGCTGACAGAAAGTTGGAAAAAGTTATGCTGCATGCAGTTCAGTGGGAGAGAGAAATCACCAGTGGAGATACTCAACAGTGGACACTGCAAGCCTTAAATTTGGCCAGCCAGGCCAAATGAGCCAATGGGTGCAATAGTGGCATGTCTGTTATGGGGGAAACCAGCTACTCTCTAACTGGACTGGAGGATTGCTCCATGGGAGGAATACATCCCTGATACTGAAAACCTATGACAGGGGTAGTCATAAGCCCTAGGGGTGTAACACCTGCTGGTGTCTGGCTAAATGCACATATTATGCTCACCAAACTGCCAAGTACTTCTCTTAATGTCCATACCCATATGTTGCTACTCTCACTTGTGGTTAGAGAAGCTTCTCTTTTCACATGGTGCTGACCTTGGGATGACTCAGAAGGCACCATGGTGCTGAGAAGAAGTGACAGAGGAGTGCTTAGCACTGAAACATCTCTATCACATCTTTCAAGGCTCAGAGTCCATTGCGGAAGAGGGGTCAGAAAGAACATAAGAGCCAAAGGAAGGGCAGGACTCCTTACAACATGCTCCTCCAGACACAAAATGGCCTGGATATCCATGACCTCACAGTGTCTGACACTACCTACACAAGACCATCATAATAGGAGGAAAAGATCATGACATCAAAATGAAAGAGAGACTGATTGAGAGGCGGAGGGGATATGATGGAGAGTGGAAATTCAAAGGGGAAAGTGGGGAGAGGGAAGGAAGTACCATGGGTTACTGTCTGTAATTACGGAAGTTGCCAATAAAAAATAAATTTAAAAAACAAACAAACAACAAAAAAAACAAGAACAGGGCTGGAGAGATGGCTTAGTGGTTAAGGCGCCTGCCTGCTAAGCCTAAGAATGCCAGTTCCAATTTCCAGGTCCCATGTTTAGCCAGATGCAGTGACACAAGGGCGCAATGCCACACTTGCCCACAAGGGGGCATACACATCTGGAGTTCGTTCACAGCAGCTGAGAGGCTGCTGGCGCACCCATTCTCTGTCTGTCTTCCTCTCCCTCTAAAAAAATAAAAACAAGAACAGCATGTGTATATAACCTATACACACATCCTCCCATGTAGCCTGAATCATCTCTAGATTACTTACAATAACTGACACAAGTACACATTCTACACTGTCTGGTTTGAGATTGACAAGAAAAAGTCTGTGTATGCTTAATACTGGCACTTTTTTTTCCCCAAAAATATTTTCGGTGTAGCATTGTTTGAATCTGTGAACATGGAACCCGCAGATAATATGGAGCCCAAGCTGGCTTCAAACTTGCTATGCAGTCTAGAACCAAGCTGGCCTTGAACTTGTGATTCTCTTGCCTTGGCCTCCTGAGTCCTGGAATCACAGGAGTGCAACATGAAGCCCAGCCAGAATAATCACTTAATTCACCAGACTATCATCTATTGTCTTAGGTAGGAGTCTCCTTTCGGATATGTCTTCACGAAACTACACTGAGCAAAAACCAATCCTCAAGAATTCTTTCCGGGCTCTCAAGTTAAAGTCTAGCAGTGTGCTCGGTGTGCTCACATTATTCCACTTCCGTTGCCAAATGCTTGGTCTTTCGATTCCTGGACAGACTGAATGTTGACATACAGATCCCTGATCTCCTTTCTGATGCACCGAACAGCTGCCGCCGCCATGTCTTTTGCTACCTGTTTTGGCAAGTGAGAAACGGAGGAAAAAAATCCATTATTGTGCATTTGTGTACTTGTTTATGAGCTTTCAAAGTCCTATGAAATAGTCAACTTTTACATGCACCATTTAAGAATTTCAAGAGTGGAAAGAGTAGGGGTATAAAGCCTGCTCTTGTCTGACTAAATGTATATATTATTCCCACCAAGCTGCCCTGGGGGCACTACACTTAATGTTCATGTTCACATATTAACGCCACTCTCACTTCTGGTTAGAGAAGCTTCTCTTTTCAGATGGCGATGACCACTGGGATCACCCAAAAGGCAACATAGTGCTAAGAAGAAGGGATGGAGGAGTGCCCAGCACTGAAACACCTCTGTCACACCCTCCAAGGCTCAGGGACCATTGCGGAAGAGGGGGCAGATAGAATGGAAGAGCCAAAGGAAGGGTATGACTTCTTACAATGCAACTGCCCAGACAGAAATTGGCCTCAATATCTATGACCTTAGAGTGCCTAGCAATACCTTCGTAAGACCCTCCAAATAGAAGAAAAAGATGATGACATCAAATTAAAAGAAAGACTAATGGAGAGAGGAAGGGGATATGATGGAGACTGGTGTTCTAAAGTGGAATGGGGGGAGGGGAGGGAAATATCATATGTTTTTTGTATGTAAGTATAGAAGGTGTCAATAAAAAAATAATTAAAAAAAAAGAGTGGAAAGAGCACTGAATCAGAAAAGTCTTAATAAAGATGTATGAAAAATAGGTTCTTGGGCTGAGGAAATGGCTCAGCAGTTAGGGCACTTGCCTGCGAAACCTAAAGACCCTGGTTTGATTCCCCAGGACCGGCATAAGCCAGATGCACAAAGGGGTGCATGAATCTGGAGCTTGTTTGCAGTGGCTACAGGCTCTGGCGTGTCCATTCTCTCTTTCTCTGCCTCTTCCCCACTCTCAAATAAACAATAAAATATTTTTTTAAAAATAGGTTTTTTTTTTTTTTTTTTTTTTTTTTTTGGTTTTTTGAGGTAGGGTCATACTCTAGCTCAGGCTGACCTGGAACTCACTATGTAGTCTCAGGGTGGCCTCAAACTCATGGCGATCCTCCTACCTCTGCCTCCTGAGTGATGGGATTAAAGGCATGCGCCATCACACCCAGGCTTTTTTTTTCTTTGAGGTAGGGTCTCACTCTAGCCCAGGCTGACCTGGAAATCACTATGTAGTTCCAGGCCATCCTCAAAGTCCTGGTGATCCTTCTACCTCTGCCTCCTGAATGCTGGGATTAAAGGCGTGCGCCACCATGCCCAGCTAAAAACAGGTTCTCTTAATTTCAAACTACAGATGATGTATTTCTCAAAGTGTATATATACTTCTAAGAACATCAAGACGACTTACTTTAAGTGGCAAAACACCAGCAACAAAGGCTCTTCCATAGATTTTGGTCACAGAGCCACGATCAGTTAAATTTATTGGATCCAACTGTTTAACTGGTGACATTCGGAGGACCACTTCACCACCCCCTTTTGGGTAATAGCCCCTACGAAAAGTATAACAAAAACCCACATAAATTGATTGCACAAGAAAACTCAAGTTTAACATTAAAACAATAGGAATGATACCCAAAGACATAATTTATGAAAAAACCTAAGTTGTACTTAGGTCAGGATTGTCCAGACTACATGTGACTGTTAAGTTGAAATTATGATTTGGGATGTAGCTAAGTGGCAGAATGTATGCTTTGTTTATAGAAAATAAAAGGTGTTGGGCTAGTTAGCTCAGCCTTCACCCAGTGCTGTAAAAGACCCCAACTGGCCCTCTAGGTGGGCTTTCCCATGTTCCAGAAAAGGAGCTCTGCATTCCTTCCTTTTCGTAAATTCTAGCTATTATCTACATAATAAATATATTTCTAAACTTCAAGAAATAAAGGAAAAGTCAGACATCAGCTTCTCATTTATATTAAATATAGCCATTATTTTAAGTGCTCAACAGTTACATGGCTAGTGACTACCATTTTGAGCAATATAAAAGAACATTTTCCTCAATGCAGAAAGTTGTGCTGAAAGTGATGGAGGGCTTAAGAGAGATGGCTCAGTGGTTAAGGCGCTTGCCTGTGAAGCCTAAAGACCCATGGTCTATTCCCCAGTAACCACATAAGCCAGATGCACAAGGTGGTACACACGTTTGGAGTTTATCTGCAGTGGCTACAGGCCCGGATGTGCCCATTCTCAAATAAATAAATATATTTAAGTGGGCTCAGAACTTGCTTAAAAAGCCTAAGGGCCTGGGTTCGATTCCCCAGTGCCCAGATAAAGACAGATAAGGTGGCACATGTATCTGGAGTTATTTGCAGCAGCTAGAGGCCCTGGCATGCCCATTCTCTCTCTCTCTTTCCTCTCTGCTTACAAATAAATAAATCAAACATTAGCCGGGCATGGTGATGCACACCTTTAATCCCAGCACTCAAAAGGCAGAGGTAAGGGCCTGGAGAGATGGCTTAGTGGTTAAGCGCTTGCCTGTGAAGCCTATGGACCCTGGTTCGAGGCTCAATTCCCCAGGACTCATGTAAACCAGATGCACAAGGTGGCGCATGCATCTGGAGTTCATTTGCAGTGGCTGGAGGCCCTAGTAAGCCCATTCTCTCTGCCTCTTTCTCTGTCTGTCGCTCTCAAATAAATAAGTAAAAATAAACAAAAAGAAAATTTAAGCCGGGCGTAGTGGTGCACGCCTTTAATCCCAGTACTCAGGAGGCAGAAGTAGGAGGATCACCGTAAGTTCGAAGACACCCTGAGAGTACAGAGTGAATACCAGGTCAGCCTGAGCTAGAGTGACCTCGAAAAACCAAAAAAAAAAAAAAAAAAAAAAAAAAAAAAAAAAAAGAAAGAAGAAGAAGAAGAAGAAGAAGAAGAAGAAGAAGAAGAAGAAGAAGAAATTTAAGTCAGCTGTAGGATTGCCGTGAGCTCAAGGTCACCCTGAGACTACATACAGTGAGACCCTGGCTCAAAAAAAAAGAACAAAACCAAAAAAAGAACTGAGTAACTTACCTCATTTTAATGTCACAATTAAAATTGAAACCAAATTTTTCAACGATTGGCTTGAAGACCTGAAAAAGTCAGATGTCATGTCAGCCGCAAATATTCACTGATTCAAGTTCAATTAGTAAATGAAAAACACTCTGCAGTCAGCTAGTAACCAGATGCTACAGACATACCATTCAAACTAGTTCTACCTTTCAAGTGGAAAAACTGGCATATAGCTAGAATTGTAGTATTCAGTTAATTGGGGCTGTGCAAATCTATCTGATAAGAAAAAGAGAAACTCCTATACTTGATACCAGCACTTATTCTACCTTCAAGGCCAGTAATTCCTGAGCTTCTCAAAATACCGTATTGAGAGCTATGAGAGAGCACTGAGGAAATACCGTATTGAGAGCTATGAGAGAGCACTGGAAAGGATCCACTGTGGATCATCTTACCTAAGTTTACAACGCTTCATCCTGGTTTCTTCCACCTCATATTACAAACATAATTTTTTTTTTTTGGGGCTTCCAAGGTAGGGTCTCACTCTATCTCAGGCTGACCTGGAATTCACTGTGTAGTCTCAGGGTGGCCTCAAACTCTCAGCGATCCTCCTGCCTCTGCCTCCCGAGTGCTGGGATTAAAGGCGTGCGCCACCACGCCTGGATTACAAACATGACTTTTTTGACATGACAAGTTCTTCAGAAGCAATACTTGAAAGCTATCCAGCAATTGAGCATCTTTACCATTGTTCAAATGACCAGTTATGCAATGACGTGCACTATAAAACAGTGATTACAGCTTAAACAGTGCTCTGCTCAAGTATATTAAACATTTGTCATTGGCTAAATTTTATAATATTTAGGGTAGTTTCCTTAAAGTTGAATTACTAGGCAAAGAGATTAACTTTCATTATGTATCTTATCACACTGATATGAAAAGATACTTTCCCATGCCCTCCAAGGCCCAAGGAGATAGTGGAAGAGGTGGCTGCTGCATTCAGGACCTCACAGAGGCTGTCAGTACCTGTGCGAGCCCTGCACAATGCTGGGCCCATCAACATTCGGTCACGGGCAGCAGAGCAAGGCGCACACCAAACATTCTCGTAGCAGAGGGACTGGTTGGAAAGGAGTTCAGTGGAAGAGGGATGGGAGGAGGGACAAAAGCAAGCAATGGGAGGGCATTAGGATCAAACCAGACCTTTAATTCAATCAAAGATGAGGCAGGAGGTGACTGCCAGACTCCCCGAGTGACGGGAGCTCCAGTGAAGACACTGCTGGTGAAGACAGTGTGACTACAGGAGGAATGGAGGACGGAGATGAAAAATTTGGCCCCATGCATTAGAGACATCGCTATTAGATCACCAGCGTGCAGACCCTGCTGCGATTGTAAGGGATGAGGGCACGGAGCCCACTCTTCCCATTCCCGAGGTCGGTGTTAGTTTCATGTCCTTGGGGACCAGGGCAGTCAAAATGGCACTAATCTCAATGGAAAACAGATTCTTCAGCCATAAACTAAATGGGATCCTTATGTCCTTGAGCAAGGTGAAGAAGTGAAAATGGGAGAGACTGTGCTGTCCTTTCACATTCACCCTGGCAGTGAGGCCTCTGATGGCTGTGAACTGGGACAGTTAGAGTCCACATCTGCCTTGATAAGATGAATCTCAGGCTGTAGAGATGGCTTAGTGGTTAAGGTGCTTGCCTGCAAAGCCAAAGAACCCAGGTTTGATTCCCTAGGACCCATGAAAACCAGATGCACAAGGTGATGCATGTGTCTGGAGTGCGTCTGCAGTGGCTGGAGGCTCTGGAGTGCCCATTCTCTCTCTTAAATAAATAAATAAATACATACAAAATTAAAAATTATTTAAAAAGATGAATCTCTGTTGGCTCAGCATTGAGAGAAAAAGTTGAAAATAAACAAATTAAAGAACATATGAAAAAACACGGTTTGCAGAGTAGACTGTGAAGACGAAAAGGCACTACAGAATCTGAAATATAAAGACATTGCTGGAAATCCCAGGTGGAACGAAGGGGCTTTCCCAAAGAGCTGGCGCCCCCGTGCACGCTCATTCTGAAGCGACAGAGAGTAACAAGGGTCAGAAGACGTGGGAGGAGGTGGGCTAGAGAAAAAGAAAGGGCCTGGGAAAGGATGGGGAGGAATGAAAACACCAATAACCCAGCTTCAGCTTCCACAAACACATGCAGGCTTGGGACAGGCATGCCATCCTCAGCTGAGGATGTTCACCTTCTCCAGAATAAAAGCAAATAATAGGGCTGGAGAGATGGCTTAGTGGTTAAGGCACATGCCTGCAAAGCCTAAGGACCCTGGTTTGATTCTCCAGGTCCCATGTAAGCCAGATGTCAAGGGAGCACATGTGTCTGGAGTTCGTTTGCAATGGCTAGAGGTCCTGGAGCGCCCATTCTCACTCTCTCTCTCTCTCTCTCTAATAAATAAATAAAAATAAAATCTTTAAGATTAAAAAAAAAGCAAATAAATAAAATAAGAATAACTTGGACAAAGCACGAGAGGTTTGCTGAAAACTTCACAGAACCTAAACCTCCAAAAGATGCACCGGGGACCGTGCCTTAGGAAAAGGACCGCAGAGTAAAGGCTAGTCATGGGGAGAGACGGAACCTCTTTAAAAAGTGCAAAAACTTATTTTATTTAAAAAAAAAAAACTTTTGCCAGGCATGGTGGCGCACACCTTTAATCCCAGCACTAGGGAGGCAGAGGTGGGAGGATCACCATGAGTTTGAGGCCACGCTGAGACTACATACTGAATTCCAGTTCAGACTGAGCTAGAGTGAAACCCTACCTTGAAAAAACAAAACAAAAACAAAAAATTAAATTTAAAAAAGCCAGGCATTAGCCAGGCGTGGTGGCGCACACCTTTAATCCCAGCACTTGGGAGGCAGAGGTAGGAGGATCGCCATGAGTTCGAGGCCACCCTGAGACTACATAGTTAATTCCAGGTCAGCCTGGGTGGTGAGACCCACCGAAAAAAAAAAAAAAAAAAAAAGCCAAGCATAGCTGGGCATGGTGGTACACACCTTTAAACCAAGCACTCAGGAGGCAGAGATAGGAGGATCACTGTGAGTTCAAGGCCACCCTGAGACTACATGGTTACATAGTGAATTCCAGGTCAGCTTGGATGACAGCGAGACCCTACCTCAAAACAAACAAACAAACAAACAAAAAAACCTAAATAATTTAATTAAATAAAGAATTATACTACCTGCAAGAATAAAAGAGATTCATGTAGGATGGGTATCTCTGATCTGAAATGCACAAGACTAAACCTTTTTAGATCTTGTAACATGTACACACACATAATGAGATATCTTGAATGGGATCCAAGTCCAAACACAAAACTCATTTACATCTCAGAGCCGGAAGTTCACTTCTTGGGCACCTGTGTTGTGACCTCATCCCAACACATGAAGTCACCTTGGGGAGTTGCACTTGTGCATCAGGTTGGTACCTTAATATTCTGAATTCTAGAACATTTTGTATTTCAGACTTTCAAAGCAGGGTTGCCCGACCTGTGCTACTCTTCTTTCCTACTGGATGTACAAGCATGGTGGTGCTCAAATAAAATCCCTGACTCACATCTAAAGTCAGCATCATTCCCTGCTGTCTTGCACATGAAAACCAGGAACACATGAGAACATGCACGAAAGCACTCAGGACACATTTAGACAGAGGCTGGGCATTCGGAAGACGGTATGAGATCATCCCTCACCATCGTGGTGTAGTCGATCTGCGGTGCCATTTCAGCATTTGTGCCACCTTTCAGACGGAGCTCTGCCGGAGAGGCAGCAAACAGGACGCAGGGCATGGAAACCTGCATCAAGAGGCACACACTCCTAAGGGAAAGGCAGAACACGCTTCACTGGACTGTTTCCAGAGTCTCAAAGCTGGCTTTACTGCATACGGCTGCTATCTGAAGCAGAACAACTGAGAGGGAGGTTAGAAGACACTTGCGCTGGGGAATGTCCCCAACCTTTTCTTTCATAAGGCAGAGTCTCACTCTAGCCCAAGAAGGTTATAGCATGACAATGAATGACATATAGCATCTGGGCATTTCAACTGAGAATGTAGATCCTTCAAAGTTTCATGGTCTTTTAACCTTGAAAGGACATCACCTACATTTTAAAATTGAGAGAACTGAACCTCAAACGTGGTAACATTTCCAGTGAGTGACAACATACATGCGAAGCCAGGTTTAACTCCAAAACCCACCAAGTGGAGTGATAAGTGAAGATAACATACCCGGCTGTCTTGGTATCCGCTGTGTGGATTCCACCTTTGATCTTCTCTGGCGTAAAGGTTATTTCTGTTGAGCCGATTTCCGCCCCTTCCAGTTGTCCATCACACAAATCTCGAACCATTTCCAATCCAGATAAATGTTGAGGCCTTCAGGTCATAATACTGCATCAAAACGTGTGCACTCAGACAGCCTTGACCCCCACATTTCATGACACAGTGACTAAGCTGCAATGGCAAGAGAGCAGCCACGTCCGTGCCCAGCAAGTGCGAAGTTGGCGGCTTTATGCCTTGCATGACTAGTGGTTTGGATTTAC
Organism: Orientallactaga sibirica; assembly: GCA_036365145.1. Taxonomy (NCBI): domain Eukaryota; kingdom Metazoa; phylum Chordata; class Mammalia; order Rodentia; family Dipodidae; genus Orientallactaga; species Orientallactaga sibirica. The sequence goes on from JAEOAD010000025.1 coordinate 20,645,889, forward strand.
TTTAAAGGTTCCTTTGAGGCCAGTTATTTTGGCTACAAACACGTACACTGATAAACTGTTACGAATTACAAGTGTGCAAAAGAGGAAATGTAAAAGCCACCAGTCTTGCTTGCATTGCACTGAGATTCACATCACCTGTGGGGAGTGAACTGTGTCACGAAATAATTCTTATGTTGAAGCCTCCAATCCCAGACGCTCACACTGTGACTAGTTTTGAAAGCAGAACCTTTAAAAACAATTAATTGAAAAGGAGGCTGTCAGGGCGGCCCTGGCAAATTTGATGGTGCTCTTATAGAAAGAGAATTTGGAGGCTGAGGATATACCTCAGTTCAAAGAGGGCTTGCTTGACCTTTACAAAACCCTAGGTTCCGTCCCCAGCAGTGCAATAACTGGGTGTGGTAGCACACCCCTGTAATCCTAGCTATGGGGAATACAGTTAAGAGGATCAGAAGTTCAAGGTCATCCTCAGGTACAGTATCAACTTTGAGGCCAGCCTGAGTTACATGAAATCTTGTCTCAAAAAAAAAAAAAAAAAAAAACAGGGCCAGAGAGCTGGCTTAGCAGTTGTTTGCCTGCAAAGCCTAAGGACTAGAATCTGATTCCCCAGTACCCATGAAGCCAGATGCACAAGGTGGCACATTGCAGTAGCTAGAGGCCCTGGCACACCCATTCTCTCTCTTTCTCTCAAATAAAAATAAATAAGATTGTTTAAGAAATACATATTAAGAAACACCAATTGCAAGATGCACACAGATGCCATCCTGTGCAAGGGTAGCAAGAAGGAAGTTATCCCAAGTGAGGGACAAAGGCCAGCAATTAGATCTTTCCCTTCTGGCCCAGGGAGACCATGGCTGCCAGCACCTTGGTTTTGGCCCTCAGCCTCGAAAACTGTAGGAAATAGATTTCTGTTGTTTAAGCCATACAATCTTTGGTCCAGTAAAAAGCCAGCACCTACCATCACCCAAAGAACTGGATTCCCCTACTGCTCAACTGGATTGCTGTATTCAACTACCTTGGCAAAGGGGCTTAACGTCCAAAAACATATCAATTCAAAAATCTCAAAATTGAGCTGGAGATATAGCTCAGTGGTTAAAGGGACTTGTAGCAAATCCTGACGGTCTGGGTTCGATTCCCCAGTGCCCACAAAAAGCTAGACGCACAAAGTCTGGAAATCATTTGCAGCAACAAGAGGCCCTGGTGTATGTTCTCTCCCACCCTCCCTTTCTCCCCTAATCTCTCTAATAAATAAATAAAAATATTTTTTAAAGTCTCAAAACTGTGGACAAGTGTTGGGCATGGTGTCACACAAAAAGGCTGCCTTTAATCCCAGCACTCGGGAGGCAGAGGTAGGAGGATTGGCATGAGTTCAAGGCCACCCTGAGACTACATAGTGAATTCCAGGTCAGACTGGGCTAGAGTGAGATCCTACCTCGAAAAACCAAAAACCAAAAACAAACCAAAAAAACTGTGGACAAAATAAAAGACTAAGAGAATTGCCACATTATAACAGAATATTCAGAGCTGGAGATATGGCTTAGTGGTTAAGGCGCCTGCCTGCAAAACCAAAAGACGCAGGTTTGATTGCCCAGGACCCAGGTAAGCCAGATGCACAATGGTGGCTCATTCATCTGGAGATCGTTTGCAATGGCTAAAGGTCCTGGCACGGCCATTCTTTAAAAAAACAAAATGGAATATTCAGTGAGAATACGAGTATTAAGGAATCCGCCTCGCTTCAAGCTGGGTCCTCTTCTAACTGGTGCTTATTAGACTTTGAGACAGCCCAGCCTCTGGGAACAAGGGAAGTATCAAGGTGCTATCCCCCACTACAGATAAGTCTGGTCCGATTCCCTTTATCCTGAAGATCTAGACCAACACATGCCAGGACCTTTACCTGTCCCACGATATGAAATCGTGAAAAGTGGTTTCCTCTAGTCTTAGAAGTAAACTTTTTTTTCCCTCCCTTGAGACTGGGTCTCATGTAAACCTGGGGGCAGGCCTCAAACTCACTATGCGTAGCCCTGAACTTCTGATCCTCCAGTCTCCATCGTCTCCTGGGGGCTGAGATGACAGCTGTGCACTAGCACGCCCAGCTTATGCGGTGCAAGGACCGCTTCTTGCACGCTGGGAAAGCCGTCTACCAACTGAGCTACGCCCCTAACTCCAGGGTCAACACTGAACATCTTTTTCTTTCTTTAAATGTCAGCTTTATTTTTTTTTATTTTTTTATTTCTTCATTTGAGAGAGACAGAGAGAGAGAGAAAGAGGGAGGGAGGGAGAATATGGATGTGCCAGGGCCTTCAGCTACTGCACATGAACTCCAGATGCATGCCTCATCTTGTGCATCTGGCTTTACGTGGGTACTGGGGAATCGAACCTGGGGTCCTTAGGCTTCGAGCGCAATTGCCTTAACCACGAAGCCACCTCCGCAGCCCGTCAGTGAACATCTTTGACACGTTCGGACAACTGCCTTCCTGCAGAAGCCCGGGGGCGGCGGCCCTCCCCTGCCTCCAGCCCCGGCCCCGGCAGTACCTCAGGCCCGGGGTGCTGCGGCCCGCGCGGATCTTCTGCACCCGCAATGGGAGACCCAGGAGACAGCTGAGGGCGGTGGACACCCGGAGGATCTGGCCGCCCTGCCAGGACCGAAGGAAGAGAGGATGAGAAGCCGGGCCGTAAACGCCGGCGGCCCGCCCCGCGCAGCCCCGCCGCGGCCCCGCACTCACCCCTTCCAAAATCCCGCCGTCCACCTCCACCCGAGGCCCGGCCATGAGCGATGATGCCCCGCGGCCCGGCCCGCAGCGACCACGCCCTCGCTGCAGAAGGAGGAAGGACACTCGCCGGACCGCGGCCCGCAGCTCGGAAAGCTGGAGCAAAGGATGTGGAATCTAGCCGGAAAGTGAAAGAAGAGGCACATCCGGGGGAGGAAAAAAATCTGTTCCGGCAAGAAACCAAACCTTGGACGGTACCGTTCCGCTGCCTAGTGCGCACGCGCACTGCGGGGACTACGCGGGTCCCGCACATTCAGAAGCTGGAAGCGGCAAAGTGCACGGACCACCAGGGGGCGCCGTGGAGCACAGTGCTGAAAGACTGAAAAGCCTTTCAATAGATGAAGCCTCCATTTGTCCCGCAGATTGGTACCCTACCTCTGCTTTCTCCACAAAAGTGAGTATTTCTGGCCTTGAGAGATGGCTCAGCATTTGCCTGCAAAGTGTAACAACCCGGGTTCGATTCCCCAGGACCCACGTAAAGCCTGATGCACAAACTGGCACATGTGTCTGGAGTTCATTTGCAGTGGCTGGAGGCCCTGGCACTCACATACTCTCTCTCTTCCCGGCCCTCTCTCTGTCCTCTCTGTATCTCTCTGATTGCAAATAAATAAATAAAAACAGAAACTTTTAAAAAGTGCATATTTCTGTTTTCTCCAGGATTAAATAACCAGAAGAGTGGGAAATAAACCTAGATGGTCTCATGTAAATTGTCTCCTAATTTCAGTACTGCTCTAATAGAATATCCTGGAAACATACAGGTTACTTACCCCAGTCTGGCATTCGCTCTAAGATACTAACCAGGAAAGCAGTCATGCTTGGAGGTTAACACTAGAGGGCGGATCACTTTCTGGGGCCCAAGATTTTATTTAACAGGCGAGAGAGAGATGGGGCTAGGAGCAAGAGGAAAGGGGACTCCAAGCCATGTAGGAAGAAGAAAAAGTGTTTATTTATTTATTTATTGGGGGGGAGAGAATGGGCACATCAGGGACTCCATCTGCTGCAAAGGAACTCCAGATGCATGTGCCACCTTGTGTATCTTATTTATGTGGGTCCTGGGGAACCGAACCTGGGTCCTTTGGCTTTGCAGGTAAGTTCCTTAACCACTAAGTCATCACTCCAGCCCTGTGTCAATCTTTTTGGTAACTCAAAACCTATTATTTCCACCTTTCAGTTCACATAATGAAGGTGAACTATGAGTTCCTCAGAAAGAAAAAAGGTCTGAATGGCCTCAAAGTCATGTGCTACTGAGCCTAAAGTACAGACATCTACTGCCCCCACCTCCAAGGTTAACCGCCTTTCCCTCTTTTTACTGCAATCTCCCCATCTTAGGTCCCATCTTATCTTCTTTCATCCTTGCTTCTCTTTAGCCTCTTTCATTTCACTCCAAGCCCCACCCCATCCCATCCTTCTCAGTTGCCCTGAGGAGAGCGGGCCAGCCAGGACAGGTTTGAGGTCTTAGATGCTGCCAGTAAATAACTGACCAGAAAACTTACAGCGGAAAGAACTCTCATCAGATCAACTGAAACAAGTATGGGAGTCACAGTGGGGGCCAAAGAAAGCTGTGTCCCAGTACACCTTGGTATTTCCTCTGCTGCCTTTTGGTATCATAGCAGAAGGGTTCACTCAATATTAAGGTTTCTTCTTGCTCACCCCATTTCAACTAACATATATATTTTTTATTTTATTTATTTATTAGAGGACAGAGAGAGGGAGAGAGAGATAGAGAATGGGCATGCTAACGAACTCCAGACACGTGCGCCTCCATGTGTAGCTGGCTTACTTGGGACCTGGAGAATTGAACCTGGGTCCTTAGGCTTCGCAGGCATGCACCTTAACCGCTAAGCCATCTCTCCAGCCCTCAACTAACATATTTTTAATTAATTAATTAATTTGAGACAGAGAGAGGGAGAGAAAATGAGAATGGGTGCACCAGGGCCTCTAGCCACTGCCAATGAACTCCAGATGCATGTGCCACCATGTGCATCTGGCTTACGTGAGACCTGGAGAATTGAACCTGGGTCCTTAGGCTTTGCAGGCATGCACCTTAACCACTAAGTCATCTCTCCAGCCCTTAACTAATATTTATAGGAAGGTATTGGTTTGCATCTAACCTCAGAAAGAGAGGGAGAGGAAGAGTGCTGGAAAAAAGTAAATGCCCGCCTGGCACAGTGGCACATGCCTTTAATCTCAGCACTCGGAAGGTAGAAGTAGGAGGATCTCCATGAGGTCGAGGCCAGCCTGAAACTACATGGTGAATTTGAGGTCAGCCTGGGCTATTGCAAGACCCTATCTGGAAAAAAAACAAACCAGAAAAAAAGTAAATGCCAGTGAAGATATCTATCTAATCATACCTGGGCACTTGTAAGTCAATCATTCAGTGAAACTGGACTATCATTAAGGATTTAGCTTCAGCATTTACTCTGTAAAAGGAAGGGAAAGGCGGGCTGGAGAGATGGCTTAGTGGTTAAGGTGCTTGCCTGCAAAGCCAAAAGACTCAGGTTTGATTCCCTGGTACCCATGTAAAGCCAGATGCACAACGTGGAGCATGTGTCTGGAGGTTTTTTTTTTTTTGGTTTTGCAAGGTAGGGTCTCACTCTGGTCCAGGCTGACCTGGAATTAACTATGTAGTCTCAGGGTGGCCTTGAACTCATGGTGATCCTCCTACCTCTGCCTCCCGAGTGCTGGGATTAAAGGCGTGCGCCACCACGCCCGGCTTTTTTTTCTTGTTTTGGTTTTTCGAGGTAGGGTTTCACTCTGGTCCGGGCTGACCTGGAATTAATTGTGCAGTCTCAGGGTGCACTCGAACTCATAGCGATCCTCCTACCTCTGCCTCCCGAGTGCTGGGATTAAAGGCATGCGCCACCATGCCCGGCTGTGTCTGGAGTTCTTTTGCAGTGGCCAGAGGCCCTGGTGCACCCATTCTCTGTGTCTCGCCCTCTCATAAACTAATAAATAAATAAGTAAATGGGAAAAGCATTCCAATACCACTTGCAACATCTCAAAGGAGAAAGTGTGAGGACCAGGCCTGGCTCAGGGTGGAGAGGCCCCAGACAGTGATCAGATGAGAGACTCCCTCAGGCACCTCAGCGACCCAAAGCACAGAGCCAGCACCTGTCAGCTTTCCACAAGTCCCTACCTGTAACTCAGAAGGGAACTAGGGAGGTTCAGTCTAGGGAAGAATCTTACATTCTCAATCTTAGCACAGTGAACCCATGAGGCACTTATTTTTTTAAAGGCGGGGGGGGGCTGGAGAAATGGCTTAGCGATTAAGTCATTTGCCTGCGAAGCCAAAGGAACCCGGTTCAATTCTCCAGGTCCCATGTAAGCCAGATGCACATGGTGGCGCATGCGTCTGGAGTTCGTTTGCAGTGGTTGGAGGTCCTGGCGTGCCCATTCTCTCTCTGTCTGCCTCTCTTCTATCTCTCTCTCTCTGCTTGCAATGCTTGCAAATAAATAAATAAATAAAAAAAAAAAAAAGAGCCAGGTGTGGTGGTGCACACCTTTAATCCCAGCACTTGGGAGGCAGAGGTAGGAGGATCACTGTGAGTTTTAGGCCACCCTGAGACTAAGTGAATTCCAGGTGAGCCTGAGCTAGAGTGAGACCCTACCTCGAAAAACAAAACAAAACAAATTATTTTTATTTATTAGAGACAGAGAGGGAGAGAAAAAGAGAGATTGAGAATGGGTGTGCCAGGGCGTCTAGCCACTGCAAAGAACTCCATATGCATGTGCCACCATGTGCATCTGGCTTACGTGGGACCTGGAGATTTGAATCTGGGTCCTTAGGCTTGGCAGGCATGCACCTTAACTGCTAAGCCATCTCTCTAGCTTAATTATTTATTTATGAGGAGAGAGAGAGAAGCAGACAGAGAGGGCGAGAGAGGATAGGCACACCAGGGCCATATGCATCTGGCTTATGTGGGTACTGGGGAATAGAACCTGGGTCCTCTGGCTTTGCTGGCAAGCACCTTAGCTGCTGAGCCATCTCTTCAGCCCCCTCATTAGGCACCTCTGCCAGGGAAAGGCCAAGGTACCATCTCCAAAGGGCTCACATGAGCGGATGAAGAAAGAGAAGAGGGAGTTGATTGTTTCCCATATTGGATTGAATAAAGGCATGGCCTTGGGATTCTTTGACCAACAAAGCCCTCCTTCCCTTTTTTTCATTGGCCACCTGCAGTCACAGCTCTTGCACACAAACTCATGCATGGTACGCAAACACCACGCGGGGGCAGCAAAGACACAGGGGAGAATGGTAGGAGCCCCAATGTGCACACAACTGTCTTCCCCTCCGTGCGTGCTCAGCCATTGGTCTAAGTGTGGCACACCTGTAATTGCAGACAAGCCAAGCAGGTCTTCTGGAAAATTCCAGAGAGCAGGAGGGAAAACTCACGGTGATCCTCCTACCTCTGCCTCCTGATTGCTGGGTTGTTTTTGTTTGTTTGTTTGTTTGTTTGTTTGTTTGTTTGTTTGAGAGAGGGAGAGAAAGAAAAGAAGAGAGAGAGAGAGATGGGCATCCCAGGGCCTCCAGCCACTGCGAATGAACTCCAGATCCATGCACCACATTGTGCATCTGGCTTATTTGGATCCTGGGGAATTGAGCTTGGGTCCTTTGGCTTTGCAGGCAAGTGTCTTAACCACTAAGGCATCTTTCCAGCCCGAAAATTCTATTTTTAAAAACTGGGGGAAAAAAATTTCAAAAACTCTTCAATTTAGGGGATACCATGAGGGACTCAAGGTGAGGACAATTCAGTCCCTTGGCAAGGGGCACTTCACACAACCTCAGAGAACTCTGGGGAAATTGGGGGGCAAGTTTGCACTTTGGTGGGCCCATGTCTCACAGAAAGCAGTGGTGCAAGGAAAGGACTCAGGACCCACGTAAGCCAGATGCACAAGGTGGCGCATGTGTCTGGAGTTTGTTTGCAGTGGCAGGAGACTCTGGTGTGCCCATTCTCTTTCTCTCTAATAAATAAGATATATATATATATATATATATATATATATATATATATATATATATATATATAAATAGAGAGAGAGAGAGAGAGAGTTTTTAAAGGTAACGTCAGCAGCAGCAGGGAGCCCAGAGATTTGGGTGGTGACTCCCAGAATGGCCACGAGCTGGAAGGCTGCCTTCCAGTACATGCCACACACGTCTTACCATCCACCATTTGAATATTCTTCCACCACACTAACCCTGTGCCAGGGCAGCTCCTGCCTTCCTGCTTGCAACACATCTTACCCCTCGTGCACCTGTCTCCCTGCCGCCCTTCCCCCTGCTTTCGACTGACTTTCCCCCGGGAGTTGCAAGCCTGCCAAGGAAGGACGAAGCCTCCCTCTGCTGGGCACCTGTCGCCGGTCTGTGGTTGCTCATTCACGCGTCTGTCAACTCACCAGCCTGTGCATTCTCAGAGGACGTCACGGACACCCTGCACTGCCAAGCCACACTCAGATGTGTCCCACACCCGCTCCAGAATAAGCACTGTATAAATACTTCTGGATGGATGGAAGGAAACAGGACTATGTCCACATAAAAAGGGACACTAAGACAGGCATGGTGGCGCATGCCTTTAATCCCAGCACTCGGGAGGCAGAGGTAGGAGGATCGCCATGCTCGAGGCCACCCTGAGACTTAGTGAATTCCAGGTCAGCCCTGAGACTCAAAAAAAAAAAAAAAAAAAAAAAAAAAAAAAAAAAAAAACAGCACTCGGGAAGCAGACGTAGGAGGAATGAGTTCGAGGCCACCCAGGTCAGCCTGGGCAGGTCAGCCTGGGCTAGAGTGAGACCTTACCTTGAAAACCCCCCCAAAAAAAGGATCACTAAACCAGAACAGATAGGAAATGCATCCAAGCCCTCAACCAGCAGGCAGCAAGGGCGGTCTAACACAGTCCTGTGTCTGAGGATCTGCTTGTGTCAAGGCACAGACCTGTGAGACTGTCGTTTCCTATCCTGCTCCAGAAATCTGCCTGTGGCCTGGAGAGATGGTTTAGCGGTTAAGGCACTTGCCAGCAAAGCCACAGGACCCAGGGGGCACCTGTCTGTAAAGTGGCATCACGCTCCTCAAAGGACCATGAAGAACTTTGGGCAGTGAGGGAGAACTGGTCAAGAGTCCCCTCTCTCTCTCTGCAATCTCAACTGCACCCCAGAACGCTGACTCCAGCAGGACTTCTGGCTTGCTTGCATTGAGGTCTGGTGTTTTCCAGGTGAGTCTGAAGCTCAGTGCTTGTCACTGGACATCTCAGAGGGGACAGCCAAAAGAGGTGACGACTGCTTAGGAGCCAAGGCACCTGGAACACTCAGAACCTTTTGTAAAACCGCTGTTACTTGTTACCAAAAGTCTGCCTGCAGGCTAGAGAGACAGTTTAGCGGTTAACATGCTTGCCGGCAAAGCCAAAGGACCCAGGTTCGATTTCCCCAATATCCATGTAAGCCAGATGCACAAGATGGTACATCCATCTGGATTTCATTTGCAGTGGCTAGAGGCCCTGGCATGCACATTCTCTCCCGGTCTGCCTTTCTCTCTCTCCAATAAATAAATATTTTATTTATTCATTGGAGAGAGAGAAGAGGGAGAGTGGGCACGGCAAGACCTCCAGCCACGTCAAAGGAACTCCAGACACATGCGCCACCTTGTGCATCTGACTGATGTGGGTCCCAGAGTCAAACCTGGGTCCTTTGGCTTTTCAGGCAAGTGACTTAACTGCTAAGCCAGTTCTCTGCGCCCCCCCCCCCATTTTTGTTTTAAATTTACCTGCTCACCCTTAGCACAGCCCCAGAGGAGGGTGACCTTGATTTTTCTTCCTTCCTGTCCATGTCTTATCATTATCCTTCCTGGACATGACTTCCCTTTGTGTCCTGCCCCTGCCCCAGAAGATGGAGGTCCCAGACGACACAATCCCCAGGCTCTGCCCCCATCCCCTTACCTCTGAGGTTCTTAGAAGCTAATACCAGACCAGAATACCCCTCCACCGCAGCACGGGGCACATCCACCCCATGTACGTATTCGCATGGCCCCTGCTCTTCCAGGATCCTTCCTGGTTGTGATCGTACGGGATCTTCTTCACACACCTCACACCCATACCTTGTACACTGCACAGATGAGGCCAAAATCAAGTTCTGGGTTCGTGTGCAGTAGTACCACACAGTGGTTCTTCTCTTGGGCCAGCGACCTTGAAAATTATATGTGTGTGTGTGTGTGTGTGTGTGTGTGTGTGTGTGTATTTTGGTTTCCGAGGTAGGGTCTCACTCTAGTCCAGGCTGACCTGGAATTCACTATGTAGTCTTAGGGTGGCCTTGAACTCATGGTGATCCTCTTACCTCTGCCTCCCTAGTGCTGAGATTAAAGGAATGCGCCACCATGCCCGGCAAAGAGTCATATTTTAAGTGAAGAGTAGGAAATGAGGGCTGGAGAGATGGCTTAGTAGTTAAGGCACTTGCCTGCGAAGCCTAAGGACCCAGGTTCAACTCCTCAGATCCCATGTAAGCCAGACGCACAAAGGTGAGGCAAACACAAGGTCGCACATGCCCACTAGGTGGTGCAAACACCTGTAGTTCAATTGCAGTGGCCGAGGCCCTGGTGTGCCAATTCTCTCTCTCTAAAAAATAAAATAAAATAAATAAATAAATAAATAGCAGGAAATGAGATTTATTCAATCTGGCCAAATTGGGAAGAGGGAACCAAAAAACATCCAGTGAGGGCTGGAGAGATGGCTTAGCAGTTAAGGCGCCTGCCTCCTAAGCCTAAGAACGCCTGATCGATTCTCCAGGTCCCACATTTAGCCAGATGCAAAAAGTGAGAGTTCAAAGCCACCCTGAGACTACATAGTAAATTCCAGGTCAGCCTGGGTTAAAGTGAGACCCTACCTCAAAAAGCCAAATAAAATAAAACAAAACAAAATAAAATATTTTTGAGACAGATCTCACTTCACAGCCCAGGCTGTCCTCAAAGTTGTGTGTATCAGCCTCCTGAATATAGAACATGCAGGCATGTCCCACAAAGACCCACTGTGTTTTGAATGATACTGATGGTAACTATTTTAGGCTTGTAGCCCATGTGGCTTCTGTCACAACTACTCAGCTCTGTGTGAAAGTCACATGAATAAATGTACCCCAATAAAATGTCACAAAGAGTCAGGCCAGATCGGGGAGCTTGCCAACCCCCGTTTTACCAGCACATAGTTTCCAGAGACTAAGCTATTTCTTTTAACGGGTAGCAAAGAAGGAAGAAGGAAGGACATCGTCAAAGACTGATATGGATTTAATGTCAAATATTCCAGATTGGTTACTGAACACCAGAATTCTGTCCAATGAACCATCGTTAAATAAAGCAATCTGAAAACAAGGTGATTCTCACAGACACAAGCGCACTCACACGATAATACCTGGTACTCTTAGGGTTGTTAAATTACTCGCTACTTTAACAAACGGATGTGAAATAGCATTACATTGAAAATGTACACCAACTGCAGAAACACAGTTCAGATAGTCTATGAACTTAAATTATTAATTTGTACTTTTTCACATATGTGCAGCCTCTCAAGTACAGAGATCACATGGCTCAAAGGGTTAGCTGCTCATCTTCTCCTTCCAACTAAGAATTTAAGCTTAAACCAAATCATTTAACTTTTTTTTTTTTTTTTTTTTTTTTTGGACTGGGATAGCAAAGGTGCCTGCTCTTGTCCAAACTCCCCAGGAAACAAACAGTATGACCATCTCCACCATCACCAATGAGCTGGAGGGAGGAATCTTTAGATCAGTGTTCTTCCCCTCCCCGCCCCCCAAGGTAGGGTCTCACTCTAGTCCAGGCTGATCTGGAATTCACTATGTAGTCTCAGGGTGGCCTTGAACTCATGGCCATCCTCCTACCTCTGCCTCCCGAGTGCTGGGATTAAAGGCGTGCGCCACCACGCCAGGCTCTCTTGATCAGTGTTTTTAAGCATGAATCACAGTCAACAGTTTCCTAAAGAAATATTATGAGGCTAAGACGGAGGACAAGAACAACCACCTGGATACAGTTCATCTCATTTAACACAGGCATGTCCTTGAAGAAATGCAAGAAAAATTTAATCACTTTTTTTTTTCCCCGAGGTAGGGTCTTGCTCTAGCCCAGGCTGACCTGGAATTCACTATGTAGTCTCAGGGTGGCCTTGAACTCATGGCCATCCTCCTACCTCTGCCTCCCGAGTGCTGGGATTAAAGGCATGCACCACACCCCAGGCTAGAATCACATTTTAAATACTCCATGGGTGCCGGTGTGTGTGTGGGGGGGGGGAGTTCCTTCTTAAGGGGCTTGTTCACAGGACGGATGCTAACGTATAGCTCCCTCTCTTATCAAGGGCAATAGAAAGTCCAAAGACTTCAGTGCTGTTACTTGATACTAGCTTAATCACTACCGTCCGCTGAACCCCTTCTTTTAAGATGTTGATCTGTGTAATCCACCTGATACTGGCTCGACTTGCATAATGAAAGCAGCAAAAGGCCAAACTGCCCCAAGACGGCTAATCAATCAATGAAGAATCAAAAGCTGGATGTCTCTCAGAGGCACAGACTTGAAAGAACTTAAAACAGCTGGAAGAGGGCCTGGAGAGATGGCTTAGTGGTTACGGCACTTGCCTGCAAAGCCAAAGGACCCAGGTTCGACTCCCTAGCATCTACATAAGCCAGATGCACAAGGGGGCGCACGCATCTGGAGTTCATTTGCAGTGGCAGGAAGCCCTGGCGTGCCCATTCTCTCTCTCTCTGCCTGCTTATTTTTCTTTTCTTTTTGGTTTTTCGAGGTAGGGTTTCACTCTAGTCCAGGCTGACTTGGGATTCACTGTGTATTCTCAGGGTGGCCTCGAACTCACAGCAATCCTCCTACCTCTGACTCCTGAGTGCTGGGATTAAAGGCGTGCGCCATCATGCCTGGCTTAACCTGCCTATTTCTGTATCTCTCTCTCTCAAATAAGTCAATAAAAAAATAAAATATTTTTAAAAATGGAAGCACTTTTAAAAAAACAGCTGGAAGAGGTAGATGAGCACATGAGAAAAAAAAAAACCACAAAGAAGTGAGGTTACCTACAATCAGCTATATTATTTTAAGTAGGTCTTATATACTTGATGTTCAGACTACATGAGTCAGAATAAATAATGAGTATGAACTTTGCATGGGTAACTAACTCTTCACTAAAGGAAAAAAAATTTTTTTTTGTTTTAAAGTAATCCCTTCCAAACAGTCCCTAGTATGAGCATCTATTTTCATTTGTTCACAACAACCCACTGATTTAGTGGGTTAGATCAGCAGGCCATATACAAAGCCCAGAAGTCTCTAATGACGACACATGCTTGTCTACGGTTGGCAGAGAGGTTCAGCACTGAAATACAAAGGATCAAGTATAAATTACTAGCATTCACGGAAACCTTGCTAAAACTGTAAAACCAATCTTGTAGGTTTTCCCCTCCTTCAACTGTGTCCGAAGTTCGGGAAGATGCTTCCGTGAACAGTACAGAGCAACAAATGTGAGTGAAGTAAACAATATCGCTTGCCACAACTCTAACCTGTAATGGCTAACCTAGGGGAGGGGTTTCCGGTGCGGGTCACCAAAATCTATACAAGTCATTTAACTACAGTCCCATGCCCCTCCCTTTACTAGAAATCGAACGTACCTAGGACACTAGAATTGGATGACAAAGACCAGCTTTGCCAATAATGCCATCTTTGACCCTTTTAGGTAGGCTAGCTTTAAGTTTTCTATCAAGCCCATGAACGTCCAGTGTTCTTATTTCATTATAAAATCTGGACAGATAAGTCCTCCTAGCAGCCAAGCCGGAAAACAGTTCACAAGGTCAGGCCACACCAATTCAGTCCTCAGCCTTCCTTCAAGATAGTCAGACACACCCCTATGCCCAGGGCTTCTCTAAGGGGCTCTTAATTCTGATTTACCTTACAAAAGGTCTGAGGAAACAGCTAACAATCATTTAAGATCATAAAGCACTTTGCAAAGATGAAAGTGCTATTTTGGCATCCATATAACCCACTGGAAAACATTCATTGTTTGTGCTATTTGGCAATTTTTCATGCACACCTCTCCCTGACTGCGTCCTCCTCAGTGGAAGCTCGACAGTGCCTCTACAGGTAAGGGGAAAAGGAACTCCTGTTTGGACTGGATCCCTCCTTAATTTAATGGGTGAAGGTAGAGGCTCATGGGGACAGGGCACACACATGCGCAGTGAAGGCAAATGACAGCAAAGTCTTGCATCCTAATGATGCATGAACTTGGCTTTCTTGCATTTGTCACACTTTCTTCTTCTTCTTCTTCTTCTTTTTTTTTTTTTTTTTTTGTTTTGTAGCAGGTTTCTCGGTCAACTGGTGATGGCCTTAGGTTCACTTTGACCACACCCTTCAAGATGAACTTGAGAAGGGACAAGCCACCCACAGCCGGGATTGTTCCATCTCCCTACTCTGAAAAGGGTTTCATAAGAGACCTTAAGGAAATACCCGACCTGATGTGCGTCTTACACAGGGGTAAAGGGCCTGAATCAACCACTTAAGCTACCTTGTCCCAACGTGGAAGCTTGAGCGTTTTCAAGGATTAACAAAGAACGAGGAGGATTTCCTAAGAGATCTGAGAACGGACAGAGGTTGCCTCTTGAAAGGAGTATGACGTTTCCCCTGGGTGTTCCCCCCTCCAAAAAAAACTCTCAAAACAGCAGCTGTGGCTCATAGCAACCACTGACTGGCCAGTGGGCGGGGAGGGGCGAGCACTGGCTTACCACCAGTGTTTGGGAAAGGAGGTATATTCATTTGCACCTGAGTTTCATTGGATTACAACAACTGTGACTGCCCAAGAAACCTTCTCCGGATTCCCACAGGTCATGGAGGACCACCCCTTTCTAGTGCTTGCTGTCCTGTTTCTCCACCCAATCCCCAAATATCCCTTCCTCAAAAGCATCCACGGGCCCTCTGCTCCTCCACGCTCTTCCCTGCCTGTAAGTGGTGTGTCAAAGGCATCCACGGGGCCCTCTGCTCCTCCACGCTCTTCCCTGCCTGCAAGTGGTGTGTCAAAGGCATCCATGGGGCCCTCTGCTCCTCCACGCTCTTCCCTGCCTGCAAGTGGTGTGTCAAAGGCATCCATGGGGCCCTCTGCTCCTCCACGCTCTTCCCTGCCTGCAAGTGATGTATCAAAGGCATCCATGGGGCCCTCTGCTCCTCCACGCTCTTCCCTGCCTGTAAGTGGTGTGTCAAAGGCATCCATGGGGCCCTCTGCTCCTCCACGCTCTTCCCTGCCTGTATGTGGTGTGTCAAAGGCATCCATGGGGCCCTCTGCTCCTCCACGCTCTTCCCTGCCTGCAAGTGGTGTGTCAAAGGCATCCATGGGGCCCTCTGCTCCTCCCTCCTGCCTGCAAGTGGTGGGTCAAAGGCATCCATGGGGCCCTCGCTCCTCCACGCCCTTAAGTGGTGTGTCAAAGGCACTCTTCCCTGCCTGCAAGTGGTGTGTCAAAGGCATCCATGGGGCCCTCTGCTCCTCCACGCTCTTCCCTGCCTGCAAGTGGTGTGTCAAAGGCATCCATGGGGCCCTCTGCTCCTCCACACTCTTCCCTGCCTGTATGTGGTGTGTCAAAGGCATCCATGGAGCCCTCTGCTCCTCCACGCTCTTCCCTGCCTGTATGTGGTGTGTCAAGGGCATCCATGGGGCCCTCTGCTCCTCCACGCTCTTCCCTGCCTGCAAGTGGTGTGTCAAAGGCATCCATGGGGCCCTCTGCTCCTCCACGCTCTTCCCTGCCTGCAAATGGTGTGTCAAAGGCATCCATGGGGCCCTCTGCTCCTCCACGCTCTTCCCTGCCTGCATGTGGTGTATCAAAGGCATCCATGGGGCCCTCTGCTCCTCCATGCATCCATGTGGTGGTCCAGGCATCCTGCCCTCCTCCACGCTCTTCCCTGCCTGTATGTGGTGTCACAGGCATCCATGGGGCCCTCTGCTCCTCCACGCTCTTCCCTGCCTGCAAGTGGTGTGTCCCGCGAAGTGGTGTGTCCCGCGTACGGCATCAAGTCATGCACACCTCCCTTAAGTTTCTAAGCGAAAGGAGGTAGGTGAAACATAGCACCTTGGAAAAGCATCTTATTCAGTCGTTCTCCCTTGATGGACCCTCCCCCCACATCACATCAAAAAGGCACACCCCGGGGGGTCACGTCCCCAAGGGCAGCGGCCCGCCTGGCACTAGCACAGGTGCAGCTTCTGGTGCTGCGCCAGGTGCGTCTTGTAGCGGAAGCTCTTGCCGCAGCGCTCGCACTTGTGCGGCTTGTTGCCGGTGTGGATGCGGCGGTGGCGGATGAGGTGCGAGCTCTGGATGAAGCTCTTGCCGCACTCGGCGCACGCGTAGGGCTTCTCGCCGGTGTGCGTGCGCTGGTGCTGCGTGAGCGTGGAGAAGTCGCTGAAGCACTTGCCGCACTGGCCGCAGCCGAAGGGCTTCTCGCCCGTGTGCACGCGCAGGTGGTTGACCAGGTGCGAGTTGCGGCCGAAGCCCTTGCCGCACTCGCGGCACACGTAGGGCCTCTCGCCCGAGTGCGTGCGCTTGTGCGTGAAGAGGTGCGAGCTGACGCTGAACGTCTCGCCGCACTCGGAGCACATGTACGGCTTCTCGCCCGTGTGCACGCGCTGGTGCTTGACCAGATCCGAGCGCCAGCTGAAACGCTTGCCGCAGTCGCTGCAGCCGTGCGGCTTCTCGCCCGTGTGCACGCGCTGGTGGTTGGCCAGGTGCGAGCGCCGCGCGAAACCCTTGCCGCACTCGGTGCATGCAAACGGGCGCAGCGCCACCGCTGCAGCTGCGGCCGCTGCCGCTGCAGCTGCTGCAGCAGCCGCTGCAGCCTCGGTGCTGCCGCCGTCTCCGGCCATCGCCGCAGCCGCCGCCGCTGCTGCAGCCGCCGCCGCGTGCGCCCTCCGGTGGCTGAGCAGATGCGAGCTGAGGCTGAAGGCCTCTCCGCACTCCGGGCACGGGTACGGCTTCTCGCCCGTGTGCAAACGCCGGTGCTTGAGCAGATCGGCCCTCCAGCTGAAGCTCTTGCCGCAGTCGGCGCACTCGTTGGGCCGCTCGCCCGTGTGCACGCGCAGGTGGTTGCTCAGGTAGGTGTTGCGGCTGAAGCCTTTGCCGCATTCGCCGCAGCGGAATGGTTTCTCCCGGGCAGGCCTGGCCGGCGACGGATCTGACCCGAAGCCTCCCTGCACGTCCACGTCCACGTCCATCATCCCCACCGCTGCTGCCGCTGCAGCCTCGGCCAACCGGTGCATGCGTTGGTGCTGCAGGAAAGCCGAACCCGGGCTGAAGCTCTCCCCGCAATCCGGGCAGATGATGGGTGCGTCCATGATGCTGGCCACCAGGCTGTCGAGTTCGCCGAGGTCCACCATGGGGTCATGGAGCCGGTGGAAACGACGACGGCGGGCAGGTTTGTCACCTTGGTGCCGACTCCCTAAGGAGAGGTGGCGCCGCCAGGGAAGTACCGGAGGGGGCGGCTGCTCCTCTTCTTCTAACAGCTGGTTCTCCCTAGTACTTTCCTCCTCCTCCTCTTCTTCATCCTCTTCTCTAGGGCTCCTGGGTAAGCTGTCAGATTCTGACAGTCCCGGAAACATCTCCGTGTCAGCCACACCAGGCTGCTGGTCGTCCTCATTCAGCAGTCCCACTGCAGCAGAAAAAGTGGACCGGTCACTAGACCTGATGTGTGAAGGTCATGCTGGAGGTAACCGACCTGAAATAACGTTGCACCCGTTGCACCCGACAGGACCCTCACATTCCAGCTTCCCGCTCACTCCCCAGGCTCCTTCCAGGTAAGGCCTAAAGGACGGTGCACTCTGGCCCACTCCCACCCACCGTACCCCAAGCTCTGCCTAGCTGAGCCATCTGAAACCTAGAGGCGGCCAACTCTGTGTCAGCTCTCTAGAAAAGGAAAACTTGGTCACCCATGCCTTTAAAGGTTCTAGTCTCAAAAGTTAGTGAAGCTAGGCATGGTGGCCCACGCCTTTAATCCCAGCACTCGGGAGGCAGAGGACTGCAGTGAGTTTGAGGCCACCCTGAGACTACATAATGAATTCCAGGTCAGCCTGGTTTAGAATGAGATCTTACCTAGAAAAACCAAAAATTAATAAGTAAATAAATAAAACAATTAGCCTGGTGTGGTGGCACACACATTTAATCCCAGCACACAGGAGGAAGAGGTAGGAAGATTGCTGTGAGTTCAAGGCCAACCTGAGACTACACAGTGAATTCCAGGTCAGCCTAGGCTTAAAAAAAAAAAAAAAGTTGGGGCTGGAGAGATGGTTTAGCAGTTAAACGCTTGAAAAACCAAAAGGAAAAAAAAAAAAAGGCCAGTCCAGGTGGTGGCCAGATGCACCTTTAATCCCATGCATCAGGAGAAGTTTGCAGTGGAAGAAGGCCCTGTGAGTCCCAAGGCTCAACCTGCCTATTTCTAGTATCTTCCAGGTCAGCAAAGGCTAATAAAAAAAAAAAGTTAGTGAAATCACAAAAATGAACCACTTAGTCTAACCAGGCCCTGGACTGCTTTTTTTTTTTTTTTCCAAATCTTATTAATTAATTAATTTCTTTGAGAGAGAGGCAGATGAGAGAGAATGGGTGTGCCAGGGCCTCAAACCACCGCAGATGAACTCCAGACACATGCGCCACTATGTGCATCTGGCTTACATGGGTCCTGGGGAATAGAACTTAGGTCCTTAGGCTTTGCAGGCAAGCACCTTAACCACTAGCCATCTCTCCAACCCACACTTGTTCAAACAGCTTAAGGTGAAACAACAAACTGAACACACCAGAAGACTTTGACTAGGGGTCAGGGAGAAGAAGGTGTGGGAAGAGAGCCCAGAGCCAGTGAGACCAGCTTAGAGACCAGTCCACAACACACCTGCCAGTGCCTGGCTGCTTCCTCCTCAAGTAGAGGGCACTCCAGGAAGCTACTGAGACATGAAGGCCCCATGCTGTGTGCCCTGTGGAGCAGGGAACCAGGGAGACTGGGACTGATGGAGAAAGGATTGTAACAATTTAGGCCATAAAGTATTTTAGTTTATTTATGTCCCTAAGGCATACCCTGAGCAGCTATTACCCAAAGACAGGAAAAAAACAACAGGAAGGTAGGAAAGCCCAGGCTGACATTTGTTCACTTTTTTCAGGGTTTTTTGAACTCATGGTCTCTACCTCTCTGCCTCCCAAGGCTGGGACCTTTTATTTTTTTGAGGTAGGGTCTCTCTCTAGCCCAGGCTGACCTGGAACTCACTGTGTTAGTCTCAGGGGGGCCTTGAACTCATGGCAATCCTCCTACCTCTCTGCCTCCCCCAGTGCTGGGATTAAAGGCCTGTTGCCACCAAGCTCAGCCCAATATTTGCTCTTTCAGATCAGAAATCGTAAGGGAATTAGCCCAGGGCCCAGGCACTTTGGGAATCAGCCGTGTGATCCTGGGTGGGTCACTTACTACCGAGGAAGTGATGACTCAAATGGAATCATCTGTACACTCTGCCTTGTGAACTATACTAAGTCACTCTAATTACAGTATGTGTGGGCTGGAGGGATGGCTTAGCGGTTAAGGCACATGCCTGTGAAGCCTAAGGCCCCTAGTTTAATTCTCCAGGTCCCACGTTAGCCAGATGCACATGGTGGCGCATCTGTCTGGAGTTCGTTTTCAGTAGCTAGAGGCCCTGGCACACCCATTCTCCCTCTCTCTGTCACAAATAAATAAAATCTTAAATACAGTATGTGTTACTCTCCCAACATGAGAAGTAGGCCCCAATGTTGCCTGAGTGATTCTGTTATAATTTGTAACCATGGCTGGAGAGATGGCTTAGCGGTTAAGGGGCTTGCATATGAAGCCTGAGGATGCAGGATGCACGGAAGCCAGATGCACATGGTGGCGCATGCATCTGGAGTTCATCTGCCTGCAGTGTCTAGAGGCTTTGGTGCACCCATTCTTTCCCTCCCTCTCTCTCTGTTTTTCTCTCTCTCTCATCTCTAATAAATAAATAAATAAATTAATTAATAAATAAATAAAAATCTTTTAAAAAAACTGTAGCCGGGCGTGATGGTACACGCCATTAATCCCAGCACTCGGGAGGCAAAGGTAAGCGGATTGCTGTGAGTTCGAGGCCACCCTGAGGCTACAGAGTGAATTCTTGGTCAGCCTGGGCTAGAGCGAGACCCTACCTCGCAAAACAAAAATAAATAAATAAATAAATAAATGAATAAATAAATAAATAAATTGTAGCAGTACGCTGTACTGTGCCCATGATTTTCTTTTCTTTTCTTTTCTTTTTCTTTTTTTTTTTTTTGTGTGTGTGTGTTTTCGAGGTAGGGTCTCACTCCAGCTCAGGCTGACCTGGAATTAACTCTGTAGTCTCAGGGTGGCCTTGAACTCTCGGTGATTGATCCTCCTACTTCTGCCTCCCGAGTGCTGGGACTGAAGGCGTGCGCCACCACGCCCAGCTGTGCCATGAGTTTCTTCACTCATGCTTACCAGCATGGTCTGGGTCGTGGAGTCTCTGGAAGAAAAGGATGCTTCCGGGACTAACACTACGAGAAAAGTCCTGCTCGGTGATCTCTGGAAAGCGCCCCTCCTCCCCCGCAAGGGTTGTCTTCCGGAGAAAGCAGACATCAATGTGAGAGGGGCAACTTCCAAGGCTCCTGGAGACTTCTTACCTGTGCAGACATTAGGCACCGCTCCCTTGTCCTGCAAGTCCCCTCTCAGTGCGCCATGCTGCGGGTTGAAGCCCGTCTCCTGCTCGGAATGGCTTCTCTCTTCTGCATCCTGTGGGTTGGAGCCCATTCCTCTTCCTTCCGGGTCCCCTTCCCTGTCCTCCGAATGCTGATTGTCTCCCAGTTCCATCCAGGAAGAAAAGGGCGAGGGAGGTGATTTAGGATCCCTGCTCCAGATAACAACAAAAGAAAGAAAAAGATCGATCACATTAGGCTGGGTGTGGTGGCGCACGCCTTTAATCCCACCACTTGGGAGGCAGAGGTAGGAGGATAGCCATGAGTTCGAGGCCACCCTGAGACTACAGAGTAAATTCCAGGTCAGCCTGAGCTAGAGTGAGACCCTACCTCGAAAAACCAAAATAAATAAATAAATAAATAAATAAATGGTCACATCAACCTGGACTCATCCCCTCCCCTTACCGTGTCTACCACTTCCTCATCCAATAAAATCTAGTTACAAACCCCAAGCAGCAAATCTATTTGCTCCTCACATGTGAGATAAACTGGACACAGGAGGATGTCTGGGTGGTGGAGGGACAGTGACCACAACACTCACTGGGCCCAAGCTGGATCAGCTTCAGTCTGTGAAGTAGCTGTCTGGTAGTGGGTTTACAACTTAACACTGAAGGAAGTGCTGCCTGTTTTGTTTGATTGTGTTTTACATTACTGGGACTCAAAGACAAGGACTGGCTGAGCCAAAAGTTGTCCTCTGACCTCCACACATACACTGTGATACGTGTACACCTGCACTCACACACACCCCAAATAATAAATAAATAAATAACCCAATAAACCGGGCGTGGTGGTGCACACCTTTCATCCCAGTACTCGAGGCAGAGGTAGGAGGATCGCCATGAGTTCGTGGCCACCCTGAGACTACATAGTGAATTTCAGGTCAGTCTGGACTAGAGTGAAACCCTACCTTGAAAAAAAAAAAAAAAAGAAAAAAATAATAATATGCCATGACCTGTAAACACTAATGTAGAAATTCAACAAATTTTGCGGCCTCCAAGTTCTGGTCTCTCTTATTAAGCTTGCCTTACACAAGCCCATAAAAATCTTCCAAGGACTTTAGCTAACAGAGCCAGAGGATAAGTCCATTTAGCATATAAGAATAACAAACACCGAGTTGGGTTCAAGGCCAGCCTGAGCTAAAGTGAGACCCTACCTTGAAAAAAACCAAAAAAAAAAAAAAAAAAAAGAAGAAGAAGAAGAAGAACAAACACTACCGTGGCCTGGCGCCTTCTTATCTGAGACCTTGTATTCAATGGCACACCCAGCCTGGCTTTGTGGAGAGGATTTTCTACATCTCTATGAGCTGTAAGCCAAGATGATTCAAGCTTTGGGAAAGGGCAGAGATGCCAGCCTGAGCTAAAGTGAAATTCTACCTCAAAAACAACAACAACAACAAATCCAATAAACATCACCAGAAAATTCCAAAATTAAAACAGCATGGTCAGAGGTGACTGCAGCTCTCCTCCTGCAGGGTGGGTGGGGCGTAGGGTTCCATATAGGAAGTAGGGGGCTTCGCCTCTGAGCCCTTTTAAAGGACAGCTTCTTAAAATCTCGGAACTGGCAAGCAGGGAGCCAGAGGGCTTTCTGATTTATGATTTCCTGCACGCCCAGAGGTCAGTCATACACAAGGCTTCAAACTCAGTAACATGGTTTTTCTAGATTTTTCTAGTTTTCTAGGGAGGAGATAAGACAGAGAGCCAGGGCCCAAGTTCCCGACCTGGGTTCACATAAAATCAAACACGGTCTAAGCACCACAAGGTGTCCTTCCTTGTGGGGAGAGAAGGTAGGTATGTTCTGGAAAGAACGAGCGCCCCTGTCATCCACAGCAATAACATTCATAGCACAGCAACTACTGAGACATGTTTTAAAATGTATTAGGGGGCTGGAGAGATAGCTTAGTGGTTAAGGCGTTTGCCTGCAAAGCTTGAGGACCCCAGTTCGATTCCCCAGGACCCACATAAACCAGCTATACAAGATGGCACATGCATCTGGAGTTTGTTTGCAGTGGCTAGAAGTGATGGGCACCCATTCTCTATCTGCCTTTCTCTCTCTCAAATAAATGAACTTAAAAAAGAAAATGTATTAGGGGCTGGAAAGATGATTCAGCAATTAAGGACCTTGCTTGCAAGGCCTGACAGCCTGGGTTTGATTCCCCAGTATCCACATAAAGCCAGATACACAGAGTGGTTCATATACTGGGAGTTCCATTGAAATGGTGGGTGACCATGGAGTGCCCATTTCTCCCTCACTCTTGCAAATAAATAATAAATAGTATCTTGTAAAATGTATCATACTGGGCTGGGAAGATGGCTCAGTGGATAAAGTATGAGGACCTGAATTCAAATCCTGGAGTCCACATGAAGATGGATGCTGTGGCGTATGTCTATAATCCCGGCGAGCCTATGGCGAGATGAGAGGCAAAGACAGTAGAATCCGGAGAAGCCCTCGTCCCAGCTAGTCTGTCATACACAGCCACAGACAACAAGAGACTGTCTCAATCGAGGTGGAAGGTAAGAAGTGACACCCCAGGCCATCCTGACCTCCACACATGCCACTCTTAGATTACGTAGTGAATTCCAGGTCAGCCTGGGCTAGAGTGAAACTCTACCTCGAAAAACAAAACAAAAAAAAAAAAAAAAAAAAAAAAAATGCCGGGCGTGTGACATACGCCTTTAATCCTAGCACTCAGGAAGCAGAGGTAGGAGGATCGTCACAAGTTCGAGGCCACCCTGAGACTATATAGTGAATTCCAGGTCAGCCTGGGCTACAGTGAGACCCTACCTTGAAAAAACAAAAACAAACAAAAAAAGAATGAATCAGAAGCACTCTGGTGGGGCAGGGCAGGGCAGGAGAATGGGAGAAGAAAGCCCAGTGACTTAGACACCTTCACATAGCCTTTGAGACATAGTATCTCGAGCCAGGGTGGATTTGACTGGTTAGTGAATGCACGTGGGTGTCTGCTGATGCGCTGATGAGTTAGACAAAGCACTTGTTACTTTGTGTGCCTCTTGGCGAGTCAGCATGATTTGGGGCTTTTTGGGTTTCAATTCCCCGACTCTGTTTCTGGACATAGTATTATAAAATCTCTGTGCCTGTCTGTTCTGTCAGGCCACACAGGTATCTGCTTATTCCTTTGGGGGCCTGTAATTCTGTTTAGCTGGCCACAAAGTGGGGCCACTTCACTCCTAATCTCTATCAATTCTAGAAGCAACAAAAAGACAAGCACAGTGGTAATTACTTCAATCTAGACAACTTTTATCTTCAGAAGTGTTCTCTAAACACTGCAGTGGAACTGAATGTCCATAGATATTGAGGCACATTTTGTTCCAGCTCCTTTCCCACTCATTCTCAAAAATAAAACTAGCACGGCCAGGGCTTGACAATGAGTAGGCTCTGTAGCCAAACTGACCTGAGTTTAAATGATCTGCTCTTAAGAGCCAGGTGTGGTGGCACACGCCTTTAATCCCAGCACTCGGGAGGCAGAGGTGGGAGGATCGCAGTGAGTTCAAGGCCAGCCTGAGACTAGTGAATTCCAGGTCAGAGCATGGGCTAGAGCGAGACCCTGTCTCGAAAAAAATTATCTGCTCTCAAGCCAGCTGCTTGACCTTGTGCAAGTCATTATTATGACCTTGCCAGACTTCCGGATCTAGAATCGGGGAGGTCATTCAAAGAAACCACCTAAGGTTAATGCTCATTATTAAAGCTGCGGGCACACGAGGGACATTACGGAATGGTAGTTATTACCGCAGTATTATGAAACTGCAGACAACTTGTTAGTTTGAACCATCACCCACTAAATAGGGGTCAACTAGCCACAGCTTTGTTCACGAGGGGGACGCTCTTCGGCAACCAGAGGCAGAGCTTCCCCATTCCACCCTGTTGCTAAGACTGTATTAATGAACAACCTGCCACGCAAGGACAAAACCAAGGAGGGACGAGTTGCTCAGGGAAGCTGGCTACAGGGTGAAGCGACTGTGCACAGAGCGTGCGTCTAGCGCTGAAGAAGGAATGAGGCATGAGGTTCAGCAAGCCCTGATTTACACCATCTGTGAAGGAGCCTGCACTCCCAACAAGAAGGGATAGAAGCGCTGGAGAGAGGGCTTTGCAGTTTAGGCGCTTGCCTGTGAAGCCTAAGGACCCAGGTTCGATTCCCCAGTACCCATACAAGCCAGCTGCACAAGGTGACATAGGCACCTGGAGAGTTCGTTTGCAGTGGCTAGAGGCCCTGGCACACCCATTCTCCCTCCCTCCCTCTTTCTCTCAAATATATATATAGTGTTTGTTTGTTTGATTTGCTTTTCGAGGTAGGGTCTCACTCTAGCCCAGGCTGAATTTCTTCTGTATTCTCTGGGTAGCCTTGAACTCACTGGGATTAAAGGCGTGCGCCACCACGCCCAGCTTGTTTTGTTGTTTTTCAAGTAGCATTTTGCTCTAGCCCAGGCTGACCTGGAATTTACTCTGTAGTCTCAGGGTGGCCTTGAACTCATGGTGATCCTCCTACCTCCCAAGTGCTTGGACTAAAGGTATGCACCACCACATCCAGCATAAATAAAATATTTTAAAAAAATAAGAAGGGAGGGGGTGGAGAGATGGCTTAGCAGTTAAGGTGCATGCCTGCGAAGCCTAAGGACCCCAGCTTGATTCTCTAGGTCCCACGTAAGCCAGATGCACATGGTGGTGCATGCATCTGGAGTTCGTTTGCAGGGGCTAGAGGCCCTGGCGCGCCCATTCTTTCTTCTCTCTCTCCCTCTCTCTGTCTCTAATAAATAAATAAAAATTTTAAAATAATTATTAAAAAAAAAAAGAAGGGATAGACACTGAAGGGGAAAGAGCAGTAGAGTGGAGGGAGTGGCCAGACAGGCAAAACTAATTCCTCATCTAGTTACAATCACTGATGCAGACAAAAGAACAGTACGTAGTGACAGGAGAGGCCTGGTTACAGACAGTGCCACCACTGAGCTGTGGGACTCTGAGCACAGTTTGTCCCTCTGGGCTTCAGCTTCTCAAGGCCGCTGGGTTTGAATGTTCTCTTGCAGTCACTTGGGACAAACAGATGAGTCAATCCAGGGAAGTGCTATGGTCAGTTTCATTAGACAACTTCAGCTCCACCCTGCCAATGCACACACCGTCAAACACCTTCTCAAAACCATTTTCAGACAGGCTTTTTCTCGAAGATCACACATGCTAAGGTGAGACTGACCAATATCCCGAGACTGCGCAAATCCCAGTTTCGAGAATTTTCAGTATTTTCACGGCCCTTACCCTTCCTCTATAGACTCAACACACACACACACACACACACACACACACACACACAGAATGTTTACTTCCTGGGCTGGAGAGATGGCTTAGCAGTTAAAGCACTTGTCTATGAAGCCTAAGGACCCAGGTTCGACTCTCCAGATCCCCCCCCCTTAGCCAGACACACAAAGGTGAGGCAAGTGCAAGGTCACACGTGCCCACTAGGTGGTGCAAGGTCCTGGAGTCCAGTTGCAGTGGCTGAGACCCTGGTGCTCCAGTTGTGTTTCTTTCTCTCTCTAAAATAATTAATAATAATAATAATAATAATAATAATAATAATGATAATGTTTACTTCCCTAAAAAGTTACTAGGAAAATGCTCCAGAGCCTTCTAGACTCAACACCATCTGAAAGATGACTTATCAACTCCCTTTGAAGACACTGCTGCAAAGTGGAGGTAAATGTGATAGAAAGTATCTAGTTTTGTTGTTTTGTTTTAGTTTGGAGACAGGGTCTTTAGCTCAGGCTGGCCTCAAACTCCCTCTGTAGCCAAGGATAACCTTGAGCTTCTGATCTTCCTGCATCCACCTCCCAAGTCCTGGGATTACAGGCATGTGCCACCACAGCCAGTTAATGCAGCGCTTGGAATGAAACCCAGGGATTTGTGCATACTGCATGGCCAGGCTCTAAACTATCTGTGTGTGCGTGCAAGCATGGGGCGTGCAGGAGGCAACCTTGCGTGTCAATCCTGGCCTTCCACCTGGTTTGAGGCAGGGTTTCTTTGTTGCTTCCTACTTCGGATCCCAGGCTAGGAGCTTCCCAGAAGGTCTGCTCCCATCTGACCAAAGGACCCTGGGATTGCAGTGCATACTGCTCTATCCAGCTTCACATGGGTTTGAGGGACCTGAGCTCAGGTCCTCATGCCTGTGCAACAAGTGCTTTGACCCACTAAGCCGTCCCTGCTGTCCTAAAGTATCTTTTTAAAAAAGGGGAGAGCCAGGCGTGGTGGCACACACCTTTAATCCCAGCACTCAGGAGGCAGAGGTAGAAGGATCACCAAGAGCTCGAGGCCACCCTGAGAATACATAGTGAATTCCAAGTCAGCCTGAGCTAGAGTGAGACCCTGCCACCAAAACACAAACAAAAATAATTATAACAACCATTAAAGAACCTATTGGTGGGGCTGGAGAGATGGCTTAGCAGTTAGGGCACTGGCCTGCAAAGCCTAAGGATCCAGGTTTGACTCCCCAGTAACCATGTAAAGCAAGATACACAAGGTGGCGCATGTGTCTGGAATTCATTTACAGTGTCTAGAGGTCCTGGTGCGTCCATTCTCTCTTTCTCTCTCATAGATAAATATAACTAACTAAATAAAATATTTTACAATATTAAAATAAAATATTTTACAAAAAAGGGGAGGGGCTGGAGAGATGGCTTAGTGGTTAAGGCATATGCCTGCAAAGCCCAAGGACCCAGGTTCGATTCTTCAGGTCCCATGTAAACCAGATGCACATGGTGGCGCATGCATCTGGAGTTTGTTTGCAGTGGCTTAGAGGCCCTGATGTGCCCATTCTTACTTTCTCTCTATTGCTCTTTCCCTCTATTTCTAATAAATAAATAAAAAATTTTTTTTTAAAAAAAAACGGAGGGCTGGAGAGATGGCTTAGGGGTTAAGGCGCCTGCCTCCTAAGCCTAAGAATACTGGTTCCAATCTCCAGCGGTTCCAATCTCCAGCTCCCACGTTTAGCCAGATGCAAAGAGATGCAAGGGCACAATGCTGCACTTGACCACAAGGGGGCACACACATCTGGATTTCGTTCACAGCAGCTGAGACACTGCTGGCGCACCCATCTCTGTCTTCCCCTCTCTCTCTCTCTCTCCAAAAAAAATAATAAAAAATAAAAAGTTTTATTAAAAAAAAAAAAAAAAAAAGGAGAGGGAGGTGGGGCACCAGAAAGTGAAGTCAGTAGCAGAGCCACGATCAGAATTCAATCTGAGGTCACTGAAACATCCTATAAAAATCTATCATTCTGGGTTGGAGAGACGGCTTAGAAGTTAAGGTGCCTGCCTGCAAAGCCCAAGAATGTTTGCTCAAATCTCCAGGTCCCACATATAGCCAGATGCAAAAATGACGCAAGCATGCAATGTTGCACAGGTGCACAAGGGGGCTTGCATGTCTGGAGTTTGTTCACAGCAGCTGACAGGCCCTGGCGCACCCATTCTCTCTCTGTCTCTTCCTCTCTCTCTCTTTGTGTCTCTCTCAAATAATAATAATAATAATAATAACAACAATAAAATCTATCCTTCTGAGCAGGAGCCCCACTCCTTTGTAGATCAGACCTAACTTCCTGTGGATGGGTTAGAACAGACCCATCCAGCCCAAGCTACCTCCCACCTTCCTGGATTTAGCAGAGCA
The DNA here is from genome assembly GCA_036365145.1 of Orientallactaga sibirica. Classification (NCBI taxonomy): domain Eukaryota; kingdom Metazoa; phylum Chordata; class Mammalia; order Rodentia; family Dipodidae; genus Orientallactaga; species Orientallactaga sibirica. The sequence goes on from JAEOAD010000025.1 coordinate 20,674,043, forward strand.
AAACCATGGCCAGAAATAGTACCAAGCATCACAGCCGCTGAAAGACAAAACACTGGCCGCTCTCTGCCTGCCAGTGATGGCATTCAAGACCCCACACCTGCCTCACCACCTTCTGGTCAAGATGAGCGTGATGACGAGGGCAGTGTCAAACTGGGAGGCAGTGTCCCATGTGAACAGACCTAGACAATGCACTGCAGTTCACGGAGTCCCTCTCTGCTGACTCTGGTAACTGCCCGGTAACTTAGAGTGACCCATTTCCTGTGTGAAGGACACCAGGCAGGTGGGTCAATGACCACCCAAATCAGGACTCGCCCGTGTCCTGTGGTTCACGGCGTTTCCCATCCATGGGAAGCAACTGACAAGAAAGCTCTGCGGACGGCATGTCTGACAAGAGCCAAGGCAGGCCTGGGACCTTCCCACTCACTCCCTTGGACCTTGGATAGACTGGGAGAATCATGTGCCAAGGCCACTCACTGCCAGGTGGCAGGCAGCCAGGGCCGGCAGAGCCATCCTGTCGGGGGAAGGAAGCTGCCTGGACAGGCGACAGGCCAGAAGTAGCTCCCACTCAGCAGCCTTCAGACTACAGCTCCTTTCCTGTCTCCCCCAGGCATCCTCAGGGCCCCCTTCCTTACCTCCCTGCTCAGGGGGACACCAAAGGGCTGGCAGCAGTTGGAGGCATCTTCTTGCCGCCTGTCACATACCCTGCCCACCGCTCTCTTGAGGAACAGTCGCCAACCCAGACTCCAGGCAGAGCCACCCAACTGGACAGAGGCTGGAAAAACGGTTTCTTGCCCGCAGTTCAAAAGGTTTATTAACTCCTGACCATTCTCAGGTGTAACCAGGGACCATAGGGGTTAATCATTTGTCTGTCAAGTAAAGGTCAACTGGCTTCCCGGCAGGGGGTTGGCTACAGGGTCCCTGCCTCCTCACTGGCCGGCATGGTTAGGACATAAAGGGCAAAGAAAGCCACCTCACTGGATCTGTAGGGGGATGCCACTCCTGAGAAAGGCTCAGCCTTCATACTTCTATGACACATCCAAAGGGAGCGGCTGACCCTCTCCTTGGATGGCTTTCCCAGCCACAGACGCACACCACCCAACCCCAATGCCAGCTCCCCGGTGGCAGACCGCTGCGTGAGGAGGTGAACATTAGTTCAAGACAGGAAGATGATCACAACCAAGTGCTCACCAGTCTCCAGACATGACAGACTCAAATGATAGGGTTTCTGCCCTGTGGTTACTTCCTTTTTTTTTCCCCCACCTGGATAGAGAAGGCCAAGAAGGAAAAAAAGAGGTACTTTGACTTGCAGAAAGAACTAGATTCAATCCTTAGCAGCACCTCGCCCGCCCCCATACACATCAAGTGGCAAAGCAGTCAAAAACAAGCCCCTAGGTTAGCACTGCTCTTTTTTTTTTTTTGTTGTTGTTGTTGTTGTTTTTGAGGTAGGGTCTCACTCTGGCCCAGGCTGACCTGGAATTAACTATGTGGTGTCAGGGTGGCCTCGAACTCAAGGTGATCCTCCTACCTCTGCCTCCCAAGTGCTGGGATTAAAGGTGTGCGCCACCACACCTGGCTAGCACTGCTCTTAAGACACATTCAAGTGCTGGGGATTAATCCCAGCAAGGCAGAGGTAGGAGGATCGCTGAGAGTTCGAGGCCACCACACCTGGCTAGCACTGCTCTTAAGACACATTCTAGTATCCAAGAGCAAGAATGGTGTCAGCCGGGCGTGGTGGTGCATGCTTTTAATCCCAGCACTCGGGAGGCAGATGTAGGAGGATCGCCGAGAGTTCGAGGCCACCCTGAGACTACATAGTGAATTCCTGGTCAGCCTGAGTTAGACCAAGACCTTACCTCAGAAAACCAAAAAAAAAAACCAGAATTAGGGTGATGCAGAGGCAGACCCTAAGTACCCTGAAAGTGAGAGGCTCTGTCCTCACATGAGAGCTACAGGCTGGCTATGGTAGCAAGCACCCCCATAATCCCAGCACGTGGAGGGTTAAAGTAGGAGGCCTGGCTAGGAGCTCCTTACTGAGGTCCTATCTATCTCCAAAAGAAAAGAAATGCCTTCATGCAGGCATTTATTGATCCACATCTTCCATGACTGATTAGAATAGTCTAGCTGACACACAGCTCTCCAGACCTCTTACGCAGAAGGAAAGTACCAGATTGCAGACCAAAAGACAGGTTTCTAGAAGAGATATGGTCAGAATCTCAATTTATGGATGGCCTCCCCAATGATCTTGGCATCTCTTTAATATAAAATGCTGGGCTGGGGTGCTGGAGAAATGGCTTAGTGGTTAAGACACATGCCTGTGAAGCCTAAGGACCCCAGTTCGATTCCCCAGGTCCCACGTAAGCCAGATGCACATGATGGTGCATGCATCTGGAGTTCGTTTGCAGTGGCTAGAGGCTCTGGAGTGCCCATTCTCTCTCTGTCTCTCTCTGCTTGCAAATAAGATAAAGTGAGATCCTATCTCGAAAAACCAAAATAAATAAATAAATAAATAAATAAATAAATAAATAAATAAATAAATAAATAAATAAATGCTGGGTAGGGGAGATGGCTTAGCAGTTAGGGCATATGCCTGTGCAATTCCCCACCCCAGTACCCACACAAGTCAGATGCACAAGGTGATGCATGCATTCTGGAGTTTGTTTGCAGTGGCTAGAGGCCCTGGCATGCCCATTCTCTCTATCTCTTTCCCTCTCTCTCCCCTCTCAAAATAAACAAATAAATAAATAAATAAAATATTAATATATACATATATTTAAAAATCTTGCAGAAACACCCATAAAAAAGTTTTAGCACACACCTTGACACCCTGTGGCCCAGCTAAACTGGCATATAAAATTAAGCCTCACATATAGCTTAGCTAAAAAGCAGCCTGTAGTAATCCCTGCATACTTCATTTAAAAATCCATTTTTCACAAAACCACTAATCAGCATAATTGAATATCATCTTCATGTTTATGAGGGCAAAATTAAACTACAATAAAATGAAAATTAAGCCAAGGGTAGTGATGCATGCATCCCCAGAGGCTGAGAGAGGAGCATCACTGTGAGTTCAAGGCTAGCGTGGGGTTATAAAGTGAGCTCCATGGCAACCTGGGCTAGACTGAGACCCTGCCTCAAAAAAAATTTTTTTTTAATTAATCTCAGTGATTAGGCCTGTAGGGGATGTAGACCTATACACTCAGTACTCAGGAGGCTGAAACAGGGTTCTTATAAATTCATGGCCAGCTTGGGATACACAGGGTATCAAGGTAGCCAGAACTACACATAAAGACTTTTTAAAAAGTAGGGGAGGGCTGGAGAGATGGCTTAGCAGTTAAGGCGCCCACCTGCAAAGCCTAAGAACGCCTGTTCGATTCTCCAGGTCCCACCTTTAGCCAGTCGTAAAGTGATACAAGGGCACAATGGGGCTCATGCGTCTGGAGTTCATTCACAGCGGCTGAGAGGGGCACCCATTCTCTCTCTCTTTCTCTCATAAAAAAAAGTGGGCGGGGGATCCTCACACAGCACATGTAAACGTATATATGTGTGCACACAGCAGAACAGATGCAATCTGATCATCTGTTTCACTAAACAAAAGAAAAGACAGATGGGAGATGTCAGGTGTGGGATTTGCTTGCATTGTTCTGGGAGCACTGGAATCCTGTGTTAAGGTTTCCAGGTGGGGTCAAGTGAGACCCCAGGAAGTCTTTCCCAGTCCGGATGATTCTCTGACCGTGTTTCCACGGGAATGGATCCTCGTCAAGGGACTGTCCCTCACAGCCACAGAGAGAGGGTTGCTGGGGCCAAAGGTTGGAAGCACTTTCTTTTTATTATTATTTTTTTAATTTTTATTTATTTATTTGAGAGACAGAGAGAGAGAATGGGTGTGCCAGGGCCTCCAGCCGCTGCAAACGAATTACAAACGTGTGCACCACTTTGTGCATCTGGCTTACGTGGGTCCTGGGGAATCGAATCTGGGTCCTTTAGCTTTGCAGGCAAGCACCTTAACCGCTAAGCCATCTCTCCAGCCCTGGAAGCACTATCACCCAGCTTCCCACTGCAGATTCAACTGGAAAAACTGCCCTTGCACTTTTCTGCTGGAAACAACTGTTTGGTGTTATTGACAAGGAATGGCTGGTATGGTCCAGCCAAGTGCATTTCACTTGGTAAGTGACACCTCTATATCTTCCAACACATGGGGGACAGGGGTGGAGGTGGAGGTGTGAAGCTGCCTGATGCCTGAATCTTCCTGCTTGATCAAATCTTAAATCTTCACAACTAGATTTTTTTATTATTTTATTTATTTTTGGAGAGAGACACAGAGAGAGACAGACAGAGAGGGAGAGGGAGACAGAGATGGGCGTGCCAGCAGCCTCTCAGCTGCTGAGAACGAAATCCAGATGTGTGCGCCCCCTTGTGGGCAAGTGCGGCATTGCGCCCTTGCGTCACTTTGCATCTGGCTAAATGTGGGACCTGGAGATTGGAACTGCTGGAGATTGGAACCAGCGTTCTTAGGCTTAGCAGACAGGCGCCTTAACCTCTAAGCCGTCTCTCCAGCCCCACAACTAGATTTTTTTCAATACAAAGTAAAAACATTTGCATTCACCTAAAAACACATTTAAAAAGTAATTACAGCTGGGCGTAGTGGCGCATGCCTTTAATCCCAGCACTCTGGAGGCAGAGGTAGGAGGATGGCCATGAATTTGAGGCCACCCTAAGAATACATAGTGAATTCCAGGTCAGCCTGAACTAGAGTGAGACCCTACCTCAAAAAGGAAAGAAAGAAAAAGAAAGAAAGAAAGAAAGAAAGAAAGAAAGAAAGAAAGAAAGAAAGAAAAGGGGCTGGAGAGATGGCTTAGCAGTTAAGGCATTTGCTTGCAAAGCCAAAGGATCCGTGTTCAACTCTCCAGGTCCCACATAAGCCAGATGCACAAGGGGTTCATTTGCAGTGGTGGAGGCCCTGTTATGCCCATTCTCTCTCTCTCTCTCTGCCTCTTTCTCTCTCTCAAATGAATAAATAGAAATATTTTCTTTAAAAAATTACTCAGTTTAGCTGGGCATGGAGGTACACACATTTAATCTGAGCATTTGGGGAGGTTGAAGTAGGAAGATGGTAGTGAGTTAAGGGCAGCCTGAGTTACAGAGAGTTTCAGGTCAGCATGTACTACAGTGAGACCTGACTCAAAAAAAAAAAAAGAAAAGAAAGAAAGAAAGAAAGAAAAAAGATTATTCAGTAACAGAGTACACATAAAACAAGATCATAAGAAATTATATAGGGCACATGATCCAGTTTCATTAATAACATAATGATTATAAAATAAGTAAGGGAAAAAATTTTACAAAGGAGATGTACAGTTCAAAACCTATGTGAAGGCTGAGGGCTGGAGAGATGGCTTAGTGGTTAAGGTGCTTGCCTGAAAGCCAAAGGACCCAGGTTCCATTCCCCAATATCCACATAAGCCAGATACATAAGGTGGCACATGTGTCTGGAGTCCATTTGCAACAGCTGGAGGCCCTGCCACATCCATCTGTCCCTCTCCCTGCTTTCTCTCTCTCAAAAATAAAATAAAATAAAATAAAATAAAATAAAATAAAATAAAATAAAATAAAATAAAATAAAATAAAATAAAATGTTTTTAAAAACCCACATGATATAGCAACCAGCCTTCATGTGCAGACCTCATGTGAATCTCAACTCAAATGATCAAACCACAAGAATACGCCTTTAATCCCAGCACTCGGGAGAGATGGCATGAGTTAGGCCACCCTGAGACTACATAGTTAATTCCAGGCATTTGCCTGCAAATTTGCCTGCAAAGCCTAAAGACCCAGGTTCGATTCTTCAGGTTCCATATAAGCCAGATGCACAAGGTGGCGCACACATCTGAAGTTCATTTGAACTGGCCTGAGGTCCTGCTGTGCCCATTCTCCCCCCTCTCTATTTCTCTCCCTCCCCATCTCTAATAAAATTTTTAAAAAAATGAAAAAGAAAACTACAAGAATAAATTGTAAGTGATCAGATATGGTGGTGCAGTGATCAAAAGTTCAAGGCGTAGTCTCAGCGTGGCCTCGAATTCACGGTGATCCTCCTACCTCTGCCTCCTGAGTGCCGGGATTAAAGGCATGTGCCACCACACCTGGAAGTGACAGAGGAGTGCTCAGCACTGAAACATCTCAAACCTACCTTCCAAGGCTCAGGGTCCATTGTGGAAGAGGGGGCGGAAAGAATGTAAGAGCCAAAGGAAGAGTAGGACTCCTTACAACGTGCTCCTCCAGACACAAAATGGCCTGGATATGTTTTTTATTTTATTTTATTTATTTGCATGCAGAAGAGAGAGAGAGAGAGAACACACCAGGGCTTCCAACTACTACAAATAAATTCTAGATGCAGGGTCTGGAGTGATGGCTTAGCAGTTAAGACACTTGCCTGCAAAGCCAAAAGACCAAGGTTTGATTCCCCAGGACCCACATCAGCCAGATGCACAAGGTGGCTCATGCATCTGGAGTTCATTTGCAGTGGCTGGAAGCCCTGGCGTGCCCATTCACTCCCCCTCTCTCCCTTCTTTCATGCTCTCAAATAAATAAATAAAAATTTTTAAAAATTCCAGATGCATGCTCCACTTTGTGCAACTGGCTTTATGGGTCCTGGGGAATCGAACCTAGGACATTGGGCTTTGCAGGCAGGTGTCTTACCTGCTGAGCCATCTCTCCAGCTCTGTATTCACTCTTTATTGTATGGAGAAGAACCGGAACATTCCCAAGCCAAGTCTCTTCCCCCACCCTCTGCCATCACGGGAATAAGTCTACCGAGCTTTTATATCTTCAATACATGGAATGTTTATAGATGAAATGACGTGTCAGCAATTTGCTTCACATAATCCCAAGGCAAAGAGCGATTAGGCAGGGGTCCACTGCTGAAGCCAGATGTATGCAAGTTTATTATGTTACTGTATCCACGGTAATATTTGCCAGAAAGCAAAATGGTTTAAAATGGAAAACCATTTGTTTCTAAGTTGAGGTAAATGATATTCATTCCAAACATAATAAAATGTCGATGAAGCCCATAAAAGGCATAGTCTGTTTTCACAAATTATGCCAAATCAGGAGTGATTACTGTGCTTAATATTGGGTAGAACTCCTGGGAAATAGAGCGTGGAGCAATAAAAGAACTAAGGAAAGAAACTTAGGTTTGAGGTTCTTGACCTTTTTTACCCCCCCCCCCGAGACAGGAATTAAGTGTTGCATCCAAAATCGGACGAGCGTCATTTCCACTTTCATCCACATTCATATATTTAAAGAACCCCAAGTGCTCATTTCTACCATTAATTCAGCGACTCTATATCCAAAACCAAAGGGAAACAGACTGAGTTGGGAGTCCAGGTGTGACGGTTCTGCAAAGGGAATGCTCTTAACCCTGGGACAATCAAACTGAAGAAACGATTTAAGTGCCAGACAGAGTAAGTACGTCAATAATTGGCCATCGCGGAACAACCTTCTACATGGATGAGAAATGGGAAAGTGAGCTGGGCGCACACCTTTAATCCCAGCACTCGGGAGGCAGAGGTAGGAGGATCACAGTGAGTTCGAGGCCACCCTGAGACTACATAGTGAATTCCAGGTCAGCCTGGGCTAGAGTGAGTTCCTACCTCAAAAAAAAAAAAAAAAAAAAAAAAAAAAAAAGGCTAGAGAGATAGATGGCTTAGCGGTTAAGTTAGGGTCAACTCTCCAGGACCCACATAAATCAGAAGCACAAGGTGGCGCATGCATCTGGAGTTCGTTTGCAGTGGCTGGAGGCCCTGGCATGCCCATTCTCTCTCTCACTCTACCTCTTTCCCTCTCTCAAATAAATAAAAATAAAATGTAAACAAAAAAAGAAGAAAAAAGAAAAAAGGAAAAACAGAACTGTGAAAGTGTATTCAGATAAAAAGTTCCAGGCTTTTCTTACAGGGGCAGACAGGAGGATTTATCATGGGCATCTCAGCTTCTGTTCCAAGCCCCCTTGATGCTCCAACAGAGACAACAGCTCTTTCTGTTTTTCAATTTTTTGTTTATTTTTCTATGAGAGAGAATTGGCACATCCGGGTCTCCAGCCACTGCACTAGAACTCCAGACACATGTACCATCTTGTGCATATGTGTGCTTGCATCATCTTTGCATCTGTGCATCCAGCTTACGTGGGATCTGGAAAGTCAAACGTGGGTCCTTAGGCTTCGCAGGCAAGCGCCTCAATCACTAAGCCATCTCTCCAGCCCTCTTACTTAGCTAACGGGCACTACTGATGTCGGCCTCCCAGCATCACTGACGTGCCCGCTTTTCACTTCCTAATCACTTGTGTTATGTGGCATGGGTACTCAAGAGAGCTAGGTTGCTCCTCACATTTCTAACACTCTGCCTCTCTAAGATGCATGTAATTTATGTGAAATTTATTTGAGAGAGAGAAAGAGGCAGATTGGGAGTGCCAGAGCCTCCAGCCACTGCAAACGAACTCCAGGTGCATGCGCCACCTTGTGCATCTAGCTTTACATGGGGACTAGGGAATTGAACCTGGGTCCTTGGGCTTCAGGCAAACATCTTAACTGCTAAGCCATCTCTCCAGCTTTAAAATATTTTTTTTTATTTAAAAAAGAAGATTCTGGGCTGGAGAGATGGTTTAGCAGTTAAGACATTCACCTGTGAAGCCCAAGGACCCTGGTTCAATTCTCCAGGTCCCACATAAGCCAGATGCACATGGTGGCGCATGCATCTAGAGTTTGTTTGCAGTGGCTAGAGGCCCTGGTGCGCCCATTCTCACTCCTACATACATTCTCTCTCTCTCTGCCTCTCTCTATCTCTAAGAAAGAAAGAAAGAGAAAGAAAGAAAGAAAGAAAGAAAGAAAGAAAGAAAGAAAGAAAGAAAGAAAGAAAGGAGGGGAGGGAGGGAGGGAGGGAAGGAGGGAGGGAAGAAAGGAAGGAAGGAAGGAAGAAAGGAAGGAAGAAAGGAAGGAAGGAAGAAGAAAGAAAGAGGGTTCTAAGAGTTACACAAAACTCCCCAAGACAGGAGCTGACAAAATGTACCCATAGCTAAACGACCCAGTTTCTCAGACACACTACACAGTCCTTCACATTTGTCTGCTCCCATGACGGTTTCTGCTTCTGGTGTAATAGCTTTGCTCTCCCTGTGTGGGAGGCTACCCAGAAGTAGGCCAGGTGGCAGGGTCAGGCGACGGCAAATGAAATTTCACTTAAGAGACTATATCCGCTGATGAAAAGCCTTGCCACTTTCAGTTTCTTTACCTCATTTTCCAGATCAGAAAAATCAGGACCAAAGAACTGAAGTGCTGTGTTTGAACTCATGAAAGTGGCGAGTTGGTGGAACTGGGACTGCCATCTGGGCTACCTGGTTTTTTTCTGTACAACCTCCCCTGCATCAGACTGTCTCCCAAGCCACTCGGTCATATTTATGGGTTCAGTGCTCTGGCTCTAGCAACAGCATTTTGCAGACACTATCTTTCTTCTTCGTATTTTCTTGTTCTCTTCTGCTAAGTCCCATTTTCATTCTCCTACTATAATTTTAATTAGTATTCCTCTAAAAAGCAGAAAATAGGGCTTGGGAGATGACTCCCAAGAGCACAAACATGAGTACCTGAATTTGAATCCTCAGAACACACATAAAAAGCTGGATGCTGGGCTGGAGAGATGGCTTAGTGGTTAAGGTATTTGCCAGCAAAGCCAAAGGATCCCGGGTTCAATTCTCCAGGACCCATGTAAGCCAGAGAACAAGGGGGTGCATGCATCTGAAGTTCGTTTGCAGTGGCTGGAGGCCCTGGTGCACCCATTCTCTCCCTTTCTCTCTCTCTCAAATAAATAAATAAAATATCTTTTAAAAAAGAAAGCTGGATGCTGAGCAGGAGAGATGGCTTGGTGGTTAAGGCACTTGCCTGTGAAGCCTAAGGACCCAGGTTCGATTTTCCAGGTCCCACATAAGGCAGATGCACATGGTGGCACATGTGTCTGGAGTTTGTTTGCAGTGACTAAAGACCATGGTGTACCTATTCTCTCTCTCTCTCCTTCTCTGTCTCTAATAAAGACATAAAAATAAATCTTAAAAAAAAAAAAGCTGGATGCTGGGCTGGAGAGATGGCTTGGCAGTTAAGGCACACTTGTCTGTGAAGCCTAAAGACCCAGGTTTGATTCCTCAGCATCCATATAAGCCAGATGCACATGGTAGCGCATGTGTCTGGAGTCTGTTTGCCTTAACCACTAAGCCATCTCTCCAGCCCAGAACATCTTCTTTTTTTTTTTTTTTTTAATGTTACGTGAATTGGCATCGACTTCATGAAGTGTTACGGTAAACACTGAAGAACTCTGAGTCTTGTTTGTTGTTGTTATATTTGAAAGAAAAGTCAAGAGGGGTGGGGGATATGGAACTGCAAAGAGAGTACTGGCAATGCCATCGTCAAATCATTTTTTTGTGTGAAATGCTGGTGATTGATCCCACAGCTTTGTACATACTAGGCAAATGGCCAACAACACTGAGCTACTTACTCAGTTTCATAAAGAGAATCTTTAAAACCGGCCTGGAAGCCGGCCGTGGTGGCACACGCCTTTAATCCCAGCACTCGGGAGGCAGAGGTAGGAGGATTGCCGTGAGTTCGAGGCCACCCTGAGACTATATAGTTAATTCCAGGTCAGCCTGGGCCAGAGTGGTGAGACCCTACCTCGAAAGACAAAACAAACAAACAAAAACGGCCTGGAGAGATGGCTTAGCAGTTAAGGCGCTTGCCTACAAAGCCAAAGAACCTTGGTTTGATTCCCCAGGACCCACATAAGCCATATGCACATATCTGGAGTTCGTTTGCAGAGGCTGGAAGCCCTGGTGCGCCCATTCTCTCTCTCTCTCTCTCCCTTTTTGCCTCTTTCTCACAAAGAAAGAAAGAAAGAAAGAAAGAAAGAAAGAAAGAAAGGAAGGAAGGAAGGAAGGAAGGAAGGAAGGAAGGGAGGAAGGAAAGGAGTAAAAAGTAAAAAAAAAAATCTTTAAAATCTTTACTACCTTACAGTCACCGGGCATGGTGGCGCATGCCTTTAATCCCAGCACTTGGGAGGCAGAGGTAGGAAGATCGCCATGAGTTCAAGGCCACCCTGAGACTACATAGTGAATTCCAGGTCAGCCTGGGCCAGAGTGAGACCCTACCTTGAAGCAGAAAAAAAAGCCTGGGATGGAGAGATGGCTCAGCAGCACTTGCCTGCAAAGGCAAAGCCAAAGGACCCAGGTTCAATTCCCCAGTACCCACATAAGCCAGATGCACAAAGTGGAGCATGCGCCTGCAGTTTTTTTTGCAGTAGCTAGAGGCCATGTTGCACCCATTCTCTCTCTTTCTCTCTGCCTCATACTCTTGCTCCCTCTCTCAAATAAATAAATAAGGGCTTGAAAGATGGCTTAGCAGCTAAAGCACTTGCCTGCAAAACCAAAGAACCCAGGACCCATGTAAGCCAGATGCACAAGGTGGTGCATGTGTCTGGAGTTCATTTGCAGTGGATGGAGGCCCTGGTGTGCCCATTCTCTCTCTTTCTACCTCTTTCTTTCTCTCTCTCAAATAAATAAATAAATAAATATTAATAAATAAGTAAATAAAATATTTTTGACACCCTCTTGAATGGTGGTTGTGAAGACTAAATGAATTTCTATTTGGAATGAATGCATCTGGCTTGGGAGGCAGAGGCAGGAGGATCACCATGAATTTGAGGCCACCCTGAGACTACATAGTGAATTCCAGGTCAGCCTGGGCTAAAGAGAGACCCTACCTCAAAAAACCAAACCAACCAAAACAACCAACCAACAAACAAACAAACAAAAAAAAGCAAGAAGGAAGGCCCTGAAACAATGGGTCTACCCAGGAAACCTGAAATCATCAACTTCCACTATCTCTCCCTTTTTTTTTTTTTTTAAATAGGGGCATCTTAAACCCATATGCATCTACAGAAATTCCTTTTTTTAAAACTTTTTATTTTTTATTATTTTTTTGGAGAGAGACACAGAGACAGAGACAGAGACAGAGACAGAGACAGAGAGAGAGGAAGACAGAGATGGGCGCACCAGCAGTGTCTCAGCTGCTGCAAACGAAATCCAGATCTGTGCGCCCCCTTGTGGTCAAGTGCGGCATTGCGCCCTTGCGTCACTTGGCATCTGGCTAAACGTGGGACCTGGAGATTGGAACCAATGTTCTTAGGCTTAGGAGGCAGGCACCTTAACCCCTAAGCCATCTCTCCAGCCCCTTCCACTATCTCTTAGCTCTGGTATTGATGCAACTCATAACAGTTGGCATGACACAGGTCCGCTCTGGCATCCTTCCAGAAAGTGCTTATTTCTTTGGGCAGTCGCGTGAGAAAGGTGAAAATTAACTAAGATGAAAATTAACTAAGAAAGTCATTATCCTCCCTTCTCATCCCTCTTCTACGATCAGAGGAAACTACTGCCATGACAATGTCTCATACCCACATTGCTGTCATTTACCTATGACCAATTCATCATTAACACCACTTCTGAAAGTCTACCACACGCCACATCGTCTTCCGGACGTGGAGCCCGTCATGTACAGGGGCCACCGGCGCAAGTTTTCAGCAAGAAGTCAATGAACCCAGGTATTTCAGACACTGCAGGAGAATGAAGAAGAGGATAAAGCTGGCCTGGTATTAGTGAAGACCTACTATCCAAAAGAGACTTGGCCTGGAAAGAAAGAAAAGAATTCAGGTACACTAGAAGAAAAAGAAAAGAATTCTTGGGGCTGGAGAGATGGTTTCAAAGCACTTGCCTACAAAGCCTAATGACCCAGGTTTGATTCCCTAGTACCCATGTAAAGCCAGATACACAAGGTGGCGCATGCATCTGGAGTTTGTTTGCAGTGGCTAGAGGCCTGGCACACCTATTCTCTCCCTTCTTCTCTTTCTCTCTCTCCCCCTCAAATAAATAAAATATCAAAACAAAGGGAAAAGATATAAATATCACAAGCAGACTGAAATTGGTGTCATCAAAATAATACAAAGGGGGGGGGCTGGAGAGATGGCTTAGGGGTTAAGGTGTTTGCCTGCAAAGCCAACAGATCCTGGTTTGATTCTCCAGGACCCACATAAGCCAGATGCACAAGGGGGTGCATGCATCTGGGGTTTGACTGCAGTGGCTGGAGGCCTTGGTGCATGTCCACTCTCTCTCTCTCTCTCTCTCAAATAAATAAATAAATAAACAAATAAATAAATATTTAAAATCACCTGGGGATACTTTTAAAAAATAATAATAATACAAAGGACAATGAGGACATGAGTAATTCCAACTAGAAGTTTTGGGAAGGTTCTGAGAAGGGAGATAACCAACTGGGCCAAGATAGGGACAAAAATAATCAGAGGCAGAGCAGGAATGTGTGGCAGGCATATAGTTCAACCTGGGTAACAGATGTTCAAGAATGTCTGCAGGGGGCTGGAGAGATGGCTCAGCAGTTAAGGTGCTTGCCTGTAAAGTCTAAGGACCCAGGTTCAATTCCCCACTACCCACGTAAGCCAGATGGATATGGTGGTACATGCATCTGGAGTTTGTTTACAGCAGCTAGAGGCCCTGGCTATGTCCATTCTCTCTTTCTTTCATAAATAATAAATAAATAAAACATTAAAAAAAAAAAAAAAGAATGGCCTGGCATGGTGGCACACACCTTTAATCCCAGCACTTAGGAAGCAGAGGTAGGAGAAACACTGTGAATTCGAGGCCAGCCTGAGACTACATAGTGAATTCCAGGTCAGCCTGAGCTAGAGTGAGACCCTACCTCAAAAAACCAAAACAAGGGCTGGAGAGATGGCTTAGCGGTTAAGGTGCCTGCCTGCTAAGCCTAAGAACGCTGGTTCCAATCTCCAGCGGTTCCAATTTCCAGGTCCCACATTTAGCCAGATGCAGTGATGCAAGGGCACAATGCCGCACTTGACCACAAGGGGATGCACACATCTGGATTTCGTACACAGCAGCTGAGAGACTGCTGGCGTGCCCATTCTCTATCTGTCTCCCTCTCCCTCTCTGTCTGTCTGTCTCTCTCTCTCTCTGTGTCTCTCTCCAAAAAAATAAATAAAATAATTAAAAAAAAAAAAGAATGGGTATTGCAATGGGAACTGTTTGTTTGCAGCAAGGATGGGTAGATAAGTCAGAGTGGCCCAGGACCACAGGACAGGTAAGAAGACACTAGAGCTGGGCGTGGTGACACACACCTTTAATCCCAGCACGCGGGAGGCAGAGGTAGGAGGATCGCCTTGAGTTCAAGGCCACCCTGAGACTACATAGTGAATTCCAGGTCAGCCTGGGCCAGAGTGAGACCCTACCTCAAAAAACCAAAAAAAACAAAACAAAACAAAACAAAAAAACACTAGAAATGTGAAGGGCTCTGAATGGCAAAGCAAGCATTACCTTCATCCATCACATGAACACGAAGCAGTTTGGAAGCATGAAGTGCTGGGAAGCCTGCTTAAGAGATGAAGACAAGAAAAAGGAGGGCTGAAGAGACGGCTCAGCAGTTAAGGCACCTGCCTGTGGAGCCTGACAATCGGGATTTGATTTGCCTATACCCATGTGGAGTCAGATGCATCTGGATTGCAAAGGGTTGCAATGGTTAGATGCCCTGGCATGCCCCTCTCTCTCTCTCTCTCCTGTCTGTGCTTGCAAATAAACAAACAACATTTAAAATTTAAAAAAAAAAGAGCAATACTGAAAGTAAACCCCAAATGGCGCAGGCCATAGGGTCAGGTTCCAGATTTCTTAATGGTACAATCACTAGCTTTCTGTGTTCTTTTGATAAGAGCAGACAAATGCTGTCCTTACCTGTGTTTATCCTCTTTATAACCAACATGGGACACTCAACATTAGGCAAACATGTAGATGCTGAGGAAATCCAAAAAGCTTTTGGCAGAAAGGAAAGGAAATGTCAAGGGGCTCCATCAGCCTCAACCACGCAACCTCCAATGAGGTCACCTTCGCTCCCTTCACTCCATCTGCCTCAGCTATCTTTTCTGACTTCTAGCCACTCCCCCCTTCTTCCTAGTAGCATGCCAGGGCCTTCAGCATCTGCAAACGAACTCCAGACACATGCGCCACCTGGTACATCTGGCTAACGTGGGTCCTGGGGAATCGAACCTGGGTCCTCTGGCTTTGCAAGGCCAGCGCCTTAACGGCTAAGCCATCTCTTCAACCCATTCCCAGTAGTTCTTGAAAGCCACTCAGGATTCCCTCTGTGTTATGAATGGTCAGCCTGAATTCCCGCTTAGGATCTTGGTTCAATTTCATGTCGTATAGTTCTCTCTTAGCTCTGTGTTTCCCCAGGGACCCCAGCTCCTTCACACACAGCCAGCATGTGTAATTGGAGACTTTCTAAATCCGGAACCTCTTCCCTCATTTTACCATCCTCATACCCTCGGCTGCCTGGATAACTCCATTCCTCCCTCAGGTCAGGTACTTCCTCTCACCTGGAGAAGCGGGTGAAAACATTCCTCTCCCTACAGCAGGCCCGGTGGCCCATAGCATCCTGCTCATTGTAAGCCTTAGGCACTCCCTTCACACCACCCAAGAGGCATTTATTTGGCTTTAAAGCACATTAGGTAATAATCATGTCACCTTAAGAGAAGGCAGTAGGGCTGGAGAGATGGCTTAGCAGTTAAGGCGCTTGCCTGAGAAGCTTAAGGATCCAGGTTCAATTCCCTAGTGCCTATGTAAACCAGATGCACAAGGTGGCACATGCATCTGGAATTCGTTTGCAGCAACTAGAAGTGCTTCCAATCTCTCTCTCTCTCTCTCTCTCTCTCTCTCTCAAAATAAATAAACAAGGCCGGGCATGGTGGCACACACCTTTAATCCCAGCACTCGGGAGGCAGGGGTAGTAGGATCGCCATGAGTTCAAGGCCACCCTGAGACTATATGGTGAATTCCAGGTCAGCCTGAGCAAGAGTGAGACCTTACCTCGAAAAACCAAAAATAAATAAATAAACAAATAAAATATTTTTTTTTAAAAAAGAAAAGGGATAAATCTTTAAAAAGAAAAACGGGAAGCCGGGCGTGGTGGCGCACACCTTTAATCCCAGCACTCGGGAGGCAGAGTAGGAGGCCGAGAGTTCGAGGACACCCTGAGACTACATAGTTAATTCAGGTGAGCCTGGACCAGAGTGAGACCCTACCTTGAAAAAACAAAAAAAGAAAAAGAAAAAGAAAAAGGGGCTGGAGAGATGGCCAGGTTAAGGCCTTGCAAAGTAAGGACCCAGGTTCAATTCTCCAGGTTTAAAAAAGGTGGCGCAAAAAGTGGCTAATTATCTCGCTCTCTCTCCCCTCTCTCTCTCTTTCTCTGTTTAAATAAATAAATAAATAAAAGAAATTTAAAAAAGAAAAAAAAAGGCAAGTAGGAGGGCAGAAAGGAGACAAAGGCTGCTTAGGCAAGTGGATTCCCTTACAAGTCACACGTGGACTGTGTTCAGAGTGGCCATCACTCAGCCGTCATGCCTCTCAAAGACCATTAACTTGAGCCGGGCGTGGTGGCGCACGCCTTTAATCCCAGCATTCGGGAGGCAGAGGTAGGAGGATCGCCGAGAGTTCAAGGCCACCCTGAGACTACATAGTTAATTCCAGGTCAGCCTGGACCAGAGTGAGACCCTACCTCGCAAAAAAAAAAAAAAAAAAAAAAAAAGACCATTAACTTGCTAGCGACGATGCCACCCCGTTTACCACCCTCAGTCTCCTAAGAGAACCCACTTATAGGAGATGCAAGGGGCCAACTCAGCCTGGTACCCACAAGGATAGGGTACCACCAAATTAAATTAAGCCTGGTGCTCATAGGAAAACTGCAGGGTGATTCACTAGGGGAGTGGGGGTGGCGGTGGTGTTAAGAAAATGGAAAGTCTCAGAGGGAATGGTAAATCCCATTCTGGAGGCCTGGTCATTTTGACCCTTGGGTCTAAGGGACACTCAGCACCGCGTCACTGCTTCTCTTCAACCTTCCCCTCTCCGGGCTTCTCCCAACAGGAGCCTCACTCCAAGCCCCCACCCCACACTGTCCTGAACATCAGCAATCCCCCCCGCAACACACACACAGGGCGCAGGCTTCAGCTCTGTCCACCTGCCCACGAGCAGCCGACGTGGACATGTGTAGTTGGGCATTTAGACCTCACCGGGACCTCTAGTCCAGCACTTCCACCCTCCGGTCCTTATTGTGCCATTTGTCCAATCTGAGCGCAGCTCCAAAAACGCTAACGTGAGCAGGACCGAATAGATGCGGGAGGGCGTGGAACATACTCGAAGGGCCCAAGATGACCTGCGGCACCTCTCACGGTGCCCACCCTCGCCCCCCTCTCTCTCCTATCCCCCCCAGTCCCCAGCGGAGGGACCAGGCAAGGGGAGCGCGATCCGAGCGGGCGCGCCGGGCTGCACACAAAGCCTTCCTTTCACCTTCTCCTCGCCTTGCAAGATCCTCCCTGGGCTTCGCTTTTTTTTTTCCCCCTAGGGTCTCTGATGCCCCCTTCGGTGGTCAGCGGGACGGTCCCAAGTCGAGGTCACAGCACTGTCTTCCCTCGCGTCCTATCCTCCTCCTTGCCCTCGTCCTCCCCACTTCTCGCCACGGACCCGTGGGATGCAAAGGCACCCCAGGCACCCATGCGCCCATGGGGTAGCAGACGATATGCCAGGGTCCGAGGCACGGCCGTTCAAGCCTGAGCTCGCGGGCACGCACACACACACACACCCATCCACCCCATCCCTGCGGTGGTCAGGTCGGGACCCCAGAGCATCCCATCCCCGGCGAGCCCAGCGCGCAGCCACGCTCCTTACCTGCGGCGGGCGCAATGAGCATCCAGGCGCCCAGCCCGAGCCTCGCGCCCCGGAGCTCCCAGGGCTCCCACGGCCCGCAGGCTGGCCGGCTCCGCTGGCAGACTGGCTGGCTGCCCGCTGGCTCTTCGCGGGGGCTTCCTGTAGGGCTGGACAAAGGATATTTCCTGGGAGGAGCGGGGGGGGGGAATATTCCCAGCATGCCTCGATTTGTAGTTCGCGGGCACTTCCTGCCACCGTACGACCCGGGACTGCACGAGGTGGTCTGGTTGCAGTGGCTCCGCAGGCTCGTCCCCAGCCCTCCCCCCCCCCCGGCACTGCCCTGCACATGCAAGGTGCCCCCCTGGCTACCACCCTCTCCTGCGACACCACGGAGCTGTCAGTGCGCTGTGCCCAGGACTGTGCGGTGCAAGTGGCTTTTGCTTTAGAAATTAAGAGGTTTGGGGTTGGAGAGATGGCTCAGCGGTTAAGGCGCTTGCCTACAAAACCCAAGGACCACAGTTCGATTCCCCAGTACCCACATAAAGCCATTGCGCAGCGTGGCACATGCAATCTGGAGTTCATTTGCAGCAGCAGGAGGCCCTAGTGGGCCAATTCTCTCCCTCTCTCTCTCTCTCTCTCTCTCTCTCTCTCTCTCTCTCTTTCTCTAAATAAATAAATAAATAAATAAATAAATAAATAAATAAATAAAAGCTTGCCTGCGAAGCCTAAGGACTATGTTCGACTCTCCAGGTCCCATCTAAGACTGGTGCACAAGATCACTCATAAAGCCATGGCGGGCCAGTTCTCTCTTTCCCCTCTCTATCTCCCTCTCTCGTTCTCTTGCTCATAAACACCACGCCCAGCCAAGAAAAAGGAGGTTTGGGGTGTGTTTCCTTTGAACTGACTTTTTTTCTTAATAGATTTCCTTTTGGGGAGGGGATGGGATGGTATTGAGACAAGTCTCTATCCTAGGCTGGCTTGGATAGCATAGGTTGGTAGCATAGGTTGGACTTGAACTCGCCCCGCAATTCCCCTCCCTCGGTTTCCAGAATGATGGAATTTTTGGGCCCCGGGGAGAGATTAAAATTCCATAAAAAATACCAGGCGTGGTGGCATACACCTTTAATCCCAGCACTTGGGAGGCAGAGGTAGGAGAATTGTAAATTCAAGGCCACCTGGAGACAGGCATAGTGAATTCCGGGTCAGCTTGGACTAGAGTGAGGCCTTACCTCAAACAAAACAAAACAAACAACAACAGAAAAAAAAAAAAAAAAAAAAAAAAACCCTGAAGTTGTAGAAGACTTGCGTAATCCCAGGGCGCCTATGGCAAGAAGGGGGGAGGCAGATACCTTTTCCAATTTAACAGTCCGTTGGAAAAGCACACAGCAACTTCAGTACAATCTAAATTTCTAAGTCTGGAAACGTACAAAGATGAACAGTGAGAGATACCCTGCCTTGAAACAAGACGGAAGGCAAGGAGCCACAGAAGCCTGGCCTTCACATCCTAAGCATGGTGTGCTGGCACTTGCTTGGAGTCCCAGCACTTAGGCGTATGGGGCAGCAGATCCAGAATTCAAAGCTATCATGGGCCACAGAGCCAGACCCCATCTCTCTAAATAAATTACTAAATAACCAGAGGACCACAGTTACCTGTCATTTCCATGTGGCATCGCATGTTTTTGTTTTTTTGTTTTGTTTGGTTTGGTTTTTCGAGGTAGGATCTCACTCTAGCTCAGGCTGACCTGGAATTCACTCTGTAGTCTCAGGGTGGCCTCGAACTCACGGTGATCCTCCTACCTCTGCCTCCCAAGTGCTGGGATTAAAAGGCGTGTGCCACCACACCCGGCAACATCGCATATTTTTGAATCTGCGTGTATTAGGACATTTGAGTGAGAAAATTCACCTGCATTAAAAGCAGATTATGCCTGGCGTGGTGGCGCACGCCTTTAATCCCAGCACTTGGGAGGCAAAGGTAGGAGGATTGCCGTGAGTTCGAGGCCACCCTGAGACTACATAGTTAATTCCAGGTCAGCCTGGACCAGAGTGAAGCCCTACCTCGAACCCCCCTCCCCAAAAAAAAGCAGATTTTCAAAGCCAGGCATGGTGGCACACACCTTTAATCAGGATTGTCATGAGTTTGAGGCCACCCTGAGACTGCATAGTGAATTCCAAGTCAGCCTGGGCTAGAGTGAAACCCTACCTCAAAAAAACAAAAAAATTATCAGGCTGAAGAGATGGTGTAGCAGTTAAGGCTCTAAGGCACTTGCCTGCAGAGCCAAAGAACCCAGGTTTGATTTCCCAGTACATACATAAAGCCAGATATACAAGGTGATGCATGTGTCTGGAGTTCGTTTGCAGTGGCTAGAGGCCCTGTTGTGCCTTCTCATTCTCTTTTCCCTCTCCCTCCCCCCCCAAATAAATAAATAAATAAAATGTTTTTTTAAAAAAGAAATAGGTTAGCCGGGTGTGGTGGCGCACGTCTTTAATCCCAGCACTCAGGAGGCAGAGGTAGGAGGATCGCTGAGAGTTCGAGGCCACCCTGAGACTCCATAGTTAATTCCAGGTCAGCCTGAACCAGAGTGAGACCCTACCTTGCAAAACCCCCCAAAAAGAAAGAAAGAAATAAAAGAAATAGGTTATCGTCTAGGAGAAAGATAAAATAGTTATCGTTACCAGGCGTGGTAGCACACGCCTTTAATCCCAGCACTCGGGAGGCAGAGGTAGGAGGATCTCTGAGTTTGAGGCCATCCTGAGATTACATAGTGAATTCCAGGACAGCATGGGCTAGAGTGAGACCCTACCTCAAAAACAAAAAACAAACAAACAAACAAAAAGTTCTCTTTTCCTAGAGATCCTTAAACACAAAGATAAGATGGGCTGGTTTAATGTAAATTGTAGAATTGATAAGACTCAGGCAGGTATAACTTATCCGACACCAAAAGTTTCTGTCAGTCTGTTGACTAAAACAAAATTATTTGTGCAGCGAGGCTTTTCTGGACTCTACAAATTTCTGTTCCTTCACAGTTTGTAGCCTGTTAGTAGTCCAGTAAAACTTGCTACTTCCCCAAGAAAAAGTTCATGGTCATCAAATCAAGTAGCCTTAATAGTGTGAAAAGGAGAGGGGGGTTGCTGGGGAGATGGCTCAGCACTTACCTTCTGAGCCTAATGATCTGGGTTTGATTCCTCAGTATCCATGTAAAGCTATATGCATAAGGTAACGCATGCGTCTCGAGTTTCTTTGCAGCAGCTGGAGGCCCTGAAGCACCCATTTATTTTCTCTCTCTCTCTCTCTCTTTCTCTCTCTCTCTGTGTGTGTGTGTGTGTGTGTGTGTGTGGTGTTCTCTATCTCTCTCTGTTTGCAAATAAATGAATAAAAAGGTGATGGATTTGCCTGTGGCCCTGAACACCTTGCCCCCATTCAGCTGTTTTCTACCTTGCTGTTAGTTCTACTCTTGTATATTTTTGACTTTAAAAAAATATTTTAGGGCTGGAGAAATGGCTTAGTGGTTAAGGCATTTGCCTGCAAAGCCAAAGGATCCGGGTTCAATTCTCCAGGACCCATGTAAGCCAGATGCATGAGGGGCACATGCATCTGGAGTTCGTTCACAGTGGCTAGAGGCCCTGGCATGCCCATTCTCTCTCTCTGTCTGCCTCTCTTCTATCCCTCTCTATCTCTGTTTGCAAATAAATAAATAAAAATTAAAAAAAAAAAAAAAACTTAAAAAAATATTTTAAGCCAGGTGTGGTGGTGCATGCCTTTAATCCCAGCACTCGGGAGGCAGAGGTAGGAGGATCACCATGAGTTCAAGGCCACCCTGAGACGATATAATGAATTCCAGGTCAGCCTGGGCTAGAGTGAGACCCTACCTTGAGAAAAAAAAAAAAAAGAAGAAGAAGAAGAAGAAGAAGAAGAAGAAGAAGAAGAAGAAGAAGAAGAAGAAAAGAAAGGAAGGAAGGAAGGAAGGAAGGAAGGAAGGAAGAAAGAAAGAGAGAAAGAAAAAAGGGGCAGGGAGGAGGAAAAGGATGGTATGTCAATATCTAATAAATTTTTTTAAAGATTGGAAATAAAAAGAAAGAAAGAAATAGACACACTGCCACTGTAAGTGGAATGTGTGTGTCTGGGGGATACTTGAAGACCCTGCCTACAAGAGTGGAATTCCACTTCCAACCCAACAAGGGTCTGTCTGTAAGGTCCTCCACAAGCTATTCAGTGAGTCACTCTAAGCTATGTCTTACCCTCAGGAGCCCACACAACAGTTGACAAGACAGATGTCACATAATCATTTCAGAATGTCCAGGTGCTGCAGCACAGCCCTGAACGGGAATTTGCCTTCTCAGGAAGTATTGCTCTTGGGCTGGAGAGATGGCTCAGCAGTTAAGGCACTTGTCTGCGAAGCCTAAGGACTTCAGGTTCCATTCCCCAGAACCCACATAAGTCAGATGCACACGATGGCACGTGTGTCCCGAGTTTGTTTGCAATGGCTGGAGGAGGCCCTGGTGCACCCATTCTCCCTCTATCTCTAAGAAATTAACAAATGAAAATAAAATATTAAAAAAGGCACTTGTTTACAAAGCCTGATGGTTTAGGGTTTGATTCCCCAGTACCCATGTAAAGCTAGATGCACAAAGTGGTGCATTGCATCTAGAATTCATTTGCAGTGGCTAGAGAACCTGGTGCGCCATTCTCTCTCCTTCTCTCACCCTCTCTTCCTATTTCAAATAAATAAATAAATAATAAAAATAAAAAAACAGGGCTGGAGGGATGGCTTAGCAGTTAAGGCATTTGCCTGCAAAGCCAAAGGACCCAGGTTCAATTCCCCAGGACCCACGTTAGCCAGAGGCACAAGGGGGACACGCATCTGGAGTTCATTTGCAGTGGCTGGAGCCCCTGGCGCATCCATCCATTCTCTCTTTCTTTGTCAAATAAATAAATAAACATATATATATTGTATTACTCTTCCCATAAGCCCCTTTGTTTCTATGAAGGCCAAGAGTGGGAATGGGAGGGAGGAAACAGACCCCAAAAAAGTCACACGTAATGTGTGAGCTTAGGTTGTAGTTGATGAAAAGGGAGAAGGGTCAAAGGGGGGTTTTGTTTGTATTTGCTTGGTTTTCAAGAGGAAAAATTCTTGCAAATGCTTGAATGGTGACTGGAAAAGGTCTAAAAAGTAGACAAATGGTAAAGACGCAGAGAAAAAAGGATAAGGAATTAGCATTCAACAAGCACTTGTTGAATTAACTAACAGATTCTTGCAACTGTAGCATTACGCTGACATAAAAATTGAAAAATGACTAAACTGCATTCCCAGCTGAGAGACACAGTTTGAGACCAGACAGAAATGGCATTCCTTTCTCCCAATCAGGCCTCCCCCCTTGTCCTTCACGTCCCCAGAGGAGGATAATGGACAGTGAGGAAAAAGGGGAAGGAAGCAAGGCAGTGAGGGAGGCGGAAGCTTTTTCCAACTCAATGATAGGTTCAAAAAGCACACAGCAACTTCAGAACCATCAAAGCTTCTTATAAGGCTGTAGATTTTGATTATTTATTTATTTGTTATTATTATTATTATTATTATTTATTTTTATTTTTTTTTTATTTTGAGGTAAGGTCTCGCTCTAGCTCAGGCTGACCTGGAATTCACTACGTAGTCTCAGGGTGACCTCAAACTCGTAGTGATCCTCCTACCTCTGCCTCCCGAGGGCTGGGATTAAAAACGTGTGCGTCACCACCCCTGGCTAGTTCTGTAAAGAGAGCAAAATGTTATTATTTCGTTACATCAAGTTTAGAGAAAAGTAGAAGTCACTTTACACTTGCTTGAACAGGTGGGGATGGTAGCTAAACAGGATTCTCTGCTGGTCTGAATAGCATTGCCCTGGGCCTGCAAGTTAAGCAAAATCCTTAAGGGCAGATAAGCAGGACACTTGGAGACTCTGGCCTAACACCCCCACCCCAGGTGCTTATGTAACTGATTCACAAGTTTGTTTAAAGAGTGGAGTGCCCCTGCTGTAAAGCACGGAATTCCCCTTTATGTTGAAAGTTACTTTTATGGCTGAAACTGCAACATGTGAATTGTGATTTATGGTTTACCTCCCATCCTGGTTTTGCGATAAACACTGTGTAGTTTTTTTCCAATAAAAGCTGAGGCTCCAAACAACTCAGTGCTGCATGCTGACTCTGGCTGTAGCCCAGCTTTTCTTCTTTTTCTTTTCTTTCTTTTACCCAGTAAAACTTTGCCTCACATTCCGTGAGTCAATGGTCTTGCTTGTGCGACACCGGACCCCATAACAGTTCTAGTTTGGATTTTTGTTTTGTATTATTATTTGATGTGTGTAAAAAGTAGGATTTATTGGTGGTGTGTGTTATCAAGAAGAGGCACCACCCAGCATGGTGGCACACACACCTTTAATCCCAGCACTCAGGAGGCAGAGGTAGGAGGATCTCTGTGAGTTCAGGGCCACCCTGAGACTACATAGTGAATTCTAGGTCAACCTGGGCTAGAAAGAGACTGTACCTCAAAAACAAACAAACAAACAAACAACAAAATAATAAGAGGCACCATTATAGAAGCCCTCACAAATGCAGGACCTACCACTTGTTCAGGGAATGATGACTGGGGATATATATGTATGATCCCACAGCCTTTGGGAATAAGCCACTTGTCAGCCACCATATTCTCAAATTCATCTCTATTAAACATGGTAAAACCTTGCTTGCTTGAGATTCAGATCATCTGGTAGCCAAGGAACCGGGATTTGGCCCTGCTTGTGCCCAGTCACGTGCACCTTGTGCACCTTGGCCAGTGTGAACCCTGGCTACAGTGCTCTGGGTCTTACCAAAAGCAATTGTTACATTTGCCTGAAGTGTAGACTGGGACCAGCCTGAGGTCAGAGACATGCACAGCTACCTTAAGGGGTGGTCTCAAAAGTCCTTTAAGACAGTCCAGCGCAGTGACAGGCCAATAGAGTGCTGAGCAAGCTGCTCCTTGGAGCCATTACACACTGGGCACCCGCCCGGAAGTAAAGCAGCCCCTTACTGAGATTTTTTAAGTTTTCAGATATAAGGGAGAAACTATTTTTTCCTTGTTTTTTGATAAATAAGGTGGGTTTTGTTTGTTTATTTATTTACTTGAGAGAAAGAGAAAGATATAGAGAAAAAGAGAGATAGATAGAGAATGGGCATGCCGAGCCTCCAGCCACTGCAAAGGAACTCCAGATGCATGTGTCACCTTGTGTATCTGGCTTACATGGGTCCTGGGGGATCGAACCTAGGTCCTTTGGCTTTGCAGGCAAGTGCCTTAACCGCTAAGCTATTTCTGCAGTCCTCCCCCCCTTTTATTATTTTTTTTTTAATTATTTAGTTGAGAGAAAGAGAGAGAGAGAGAATGGGCTTGCCATAGCCTCTAGCCACTGCAAAGGAACTCCAGATGCTTGTGTCACCTTGTACATCTGGTTTATGTTTATGTACATCTCTACCCCAACTGTTTTTTCTTAACCCAGCCATCATTCATCTCTTTATTGGTTAACAGCACCTTTGGGAACTAAGCCCCTTCTACCTTCAGTCAGTGAGATAGAGGCGGGCGGGAGGCAGAATCTGCCCCACCTCCATTTCAGTGGTGAGGAAGGACACCATCAAGATGCATCAGTGACAGAATGTTCCAGGAAGTAAAACTGAGGACAGCAGTGGGGGGTGATTGAGTCCCTAGATTTTTGGTTATTTGAGCCAAAACATTCCCTTTGGGACTTGAGCTATTTTGAGTTAAATCCCATGCCTGCAGCCAAAAGTCCTATATAGCTGTACGTGGGACGTTGTGGCACAGCAACTGGCTAGGAAGCACTCTTCTATGCCAGGGCAGCGATGGGAATTCCTTGTGCCATGAGACTGGACAAAAGAGGTCAAGTCCCAGCTTTTCAGGGATGGAGTTTGAGATGACCTTTTTGTTTTTGTTCTTTTTTTTTTTTTTGATTTTTTAAATAATAAATGTATGTGTGTTCCAAGCCCGGAGCACACTCTGCATTCTCAGCACTAACTGCCTGGGAGAAGGGGCTTTTTTTTCTTTTATTTATTTTTTAATTTAATTTTATTTTTTATGTTTTTCGAGGTAGGGTCTCACTCTAGTCCAGGCTGAACTGGAATTTACTCTGTATACTCAGGGTAGCCTTGAACTCACGGCGATCCTCCTACCTCTGCCTCCCGAGTGCTGGGATCACTCAGGAAAGAGGAAGGGAAAAACACATGCCTTTAATTCCAGCACTCGGAAGGCCAAGGCAGGAAGATTGCCATGAGTTCAAGACCACCCTGAGACTACATGGTGAATCCAGGTCAGCCTGGGCAAGAGCCAGACCCTATTCAACAAAAACAAAAAGTAAAAAAATAAAAATAAATCCAGCATGGATTATGGTAGTGGAAGGAACAGTGTGTGTACAGAGAAAGAGAGAGGAAAAGAAAACCTTCAGTTGGTGGCTGTTGTTCATGTCAGTCTACTCTTCTGCCCTGCCTTGTTCTTTCTTTCTTTCTTTCTTTTTTTTTTTTTTCAGTTTGTTTGTTTTTTTTTTCGAGGTAGGGTCTCGCTCTAGCCCAGGCTGACCTAGAATTTACTATGTAGTCTCAGGGTGGCCTCAAATTCATGTCAATCCTTCTATCTCTGCCTCCCGAGAGCTGGAATTAAAGGCATTTGTTCTTCCCTTCCTCTTTCCTGAGTGATTTTGACACGCACACACACGTGCACACGCACACACACTAAGCAATCCCTCCAGCCCTTATTGAATATATTTTGTATGCAGCCGCAAGGAACATTCGCGTTCATCTGTGAGAAACTTGTCTTGGATGTGTTTTTCCAAAGTGTAGTGAGTAAAAGTGAATATTTCATTAGTATTTGAAGTGCATCTTTAACCCCAGGGGAGGCTTTGAGTTAGAGGAAAGTGAAAGTATTTCCCATGGTAAGGAAATAGGAGTGGGCGAAGGGAATATGTTATCACTAGGGTATGCTGGGCTGACTAAGAGCTGGTTCTAAAATAACCTACCTCCTAAATGCTTCCCATAGCAAAAGCCCACGGCTGAGCTTCATATAGGCTGAAACCTCTAGTCCCCGAAAGAAGAAAATCAACTGGGAAAGTCAATGAGGAAAAACAAGTAGACTCTGCTCACCTCCACGTTCCGAAGATTAAAAAGCACATGTCATTCATCAATCTAGCTGGGCATGGTGGCACGCCTTTAATCCCAGCACTTGGGAGGCAGAGGTAGGAAGATCACCATGAGTTCGAGTCCACCCTGAGACTATCTAGTGAATTCCAGGTCAGCCTGAGCTAGAGTGAGACCCTGCCTCTAAAAAACAAAAAATTAAAAAAAAAAAAAAAAGGTGAAGCCGAGTGTGGTGGCGCATGCCTTTAATCCCAACGCTCAGAGAGCAGAGATAGGAGGATTGCCATGAGTTCAAGGTCTCCCTGAGACTACCTAGTGAATTCCAGGCCAGCCTGGGCTGGAGTGAGACCTGCCTTGAAACCGCACCCCTCCCGCCAATAAATAAATAAAATAAATAAAACTAAATTTAAAAAAAGAAAGAAATGACAGAGGAGTGCTCAGCACTGAAACATCACTACCACACCTTCCAAGGCTCAGGGTCCTTTGTGGAAGAGGTGGCAGGAAGAATGTAAGAGCCAAAGGAAGAGTAGGATGGCTGACAGTGCACTCTTCCAGACACAAAATGGCCCGGATATCCATGACCTTGCAGTGCTGACACTACCCACACAAGACCATCATAATAGGGGGAAAAGATGATAACAACAAAATAACAGAGAGTCTGATTGAGAGGGAAGGGGATGTGATGGAGAGTGGAGTTGTGAAGGCAAAAGTGAGGGTGGGGAGGGAATTATCATGATTTATCGTCTATATTCAGGGAAGCTGTCAATAATAAAAAAGAAATCAAACCTCTGTCTGCAGATACTGTGATTTTTCTACAAGGGACAGAGTATCAGCCAGAAGTCAGTTCATGTATTTAACATTCACAAATCATCTTTAGGGGCTGGAGAGATGGCTTAATGGTTAAGCGCTTGCCTGTGAAGCCTAAGGACCCCGGTTTGAGTCTCGATTCCCCAGGACCCACACAAGCCAGATGCACAAGGTGGCGCACGCATCTGGAGTTCGTTTGCAGTGGCTGGAGGCCCTGGTGTGCTCATTCTCTCTCTCTCTCTCTCTGTATCTATCTATCTATCTGCCTCTTTCTCTCCATCTCTCTCTCTCATATAAATAAATAAAATCTTTTTTAAAAAACCAAATCATCTTTATTGCATAAATAATGGAAACGAGGCCCCAAGAAGCTACATTTGCCCAGGATTACCCATCAGTAAGCTTTAGAGGCTGAATTTAAACCCCCAAGACAGGCCTTGACTCTGAATAGGAACAGAGTCTAAGTGTGAAGGGGAGAGAGCCCGGAAGCCCCACCCATCTACCCTGTCATCCATCCGTTCACTCACTCAACAGCCGGACACTTGGACACATGCTGTGTTACATATGCCTGCTGTGCTCCCTGGACAGTGCCCTATAGGAGCGATCCCAGGATGAAAGGTTAACTGAGATTCTGTCTTTAATCACATCTTTTTTTGGGGGGTGGGGAGGTGCCTTCAAGGTTGGGTTGATCTGGAATTCACTATGTAGTCTCAGGGTGGCCTCGGACTCCAACCTTGGCCTCCCAAGTGCTGGGATTAAAGGTGTGTGCCACCACGCTCAGCCCCGCTGTCTTTTTGATATTTGGGTTTCTTCCATGTGATGTGACTAAGCAGTTGGAGTAAGAGCTTATCCCAGGCTGGGATCTATGAAGTCACATAATCAAACCACTTCAATGAATGTAGTCTCCAGGGGGTATCTTGAAAACCTACCGGGTGCAAGGGAAAGAGGCGGAAGCCGTAAGGCTGGAGTTCTGCTATCAGACTATCAATGCCCATGGAAAACACCAGTAGCTTCTCTATCTGCCTAGCTGCATATTGCAACTCCCATTCCTTATCCTGTCCCACAATCAGATTTTAACTATGTAGTCTCAAGGTGGCCTCCAACTCACGGCAATCCACCTATCTCTGCCTCCCAAGTGCTGGGTTTGAACGTGCACCACCTCCGGTTCCACAGTCAGATTTTAAACACCGGTGTCACCTGAGAAGCGAGGACTAAGAACCTACTGAGAGGGCAGGGGAAGAAATCGGTGGGTTGGGCTCACTTGCAAGTTACTTGCAAGGTAACTGTGAAACAAAACGTCAGTGCTGGCCAGGCGTGGAAGCGCACACCTTTAATCCCAGCACTCGGGAGGCAGAGGTAGGAGGATCGCTGTGAGCTCGAGGCCACCCTGAGACTACAGAGTGAATTCCAGGTCAGCCTGGGCTAGAGGGCGACCCTACCTTGCTGGATTCTCTCTACTGAGGCAGGTGAAGGAACTGGTTGTTACTTACGACACCCTGGGGCTCTGCAATACCAGGCCAGGGCACATGACTGTATCTTAACTCTATCTCCAGCCAGGAATCGCATGTCTGTCATAGTTGTGTTTGGAGAGAAGAGGAAGAGAGGAAAGGTCTGTTTCTCTGTTTCCCACGTCCTCGTGACAGTGTAGGTACTATGAGCGGGGACTCGTCATCACCTTTTTTGTTAAGCTGTCTGTTCCTGGTGAGCCATGTTGTACTTTATGTTGTTTGCTGATCCAGCCAGGAAGAATGGTTAATGTACAGCCACAGATGGACAGGGTCCAGTCAGCCTTAAATATTTAGACTCGGTGTGCATCTTGGGACACAGCTTTTGGAAAACAGTGCCTGGTAACTCTGAAGAGCTTCATGTTCCAAAGCCTGCTAAAAAAAAATTAAAATAGGGCTGGAGAGATGGCTTAGTGGTTAAGGCACATGCCTGCGAAGCCTAAGGACCCAAGTTCAATTCTCCAGGTCCCATGTAAGCCAGATGCACATAGTGGCACACGCATCTGGAGTTCATTCACAGTGGTTGAAAGCCCTGGTGTGCCCATTCTCTATCTATCTGCCTCTTTGTGGGCTGGAGAAATAGCTTAGCAGTTAAGGCACATGCCTGCGAAGCCTAAGGACCCAGGTTCAATTCTCCAGGTTCCATGTAAGCCAGATAGATGCACATGGTGGCACATACATGCATCTGGAGTTTGTTTGCAGTGGTTAGAGGCCCTGGCATGCCCATTCTCTCTGTCTGTCTGTCTGTCTCTCTCTTTGTCCAACAAATACATTTTTTAAATCTTTAAAAAATTAATGCCGGGCGTGGTGGCGCACGCCTTTAGTCCCAGCACTCGGGAGGCAGAGGTAGGAGGATCGCTGAGAGTTCGAGGCCAACCTGAGACTACATAGCTAATTCCAGGTCAGCCTGGGCTAGAGCGAGACCCTACCTCGAAAAACCAAACCAAACAACAACAAAAACTAAAACAAAAACCATGTCCCAAGTTCTAGGTTGAGAAGAGCTTGCTCTAAAGGCTCAGGAAAGCTGCGCTGTTTTGCCACCTGCTGGGTTTGAGGGAGAACTGCATAGGGAATTTATCAAGAAAGGGCGCCCCAATTAAGATAATGGGGAAGTTCTTTTTTTTTTTTGTTTGTTTTTTAAAATTATTTTGTTTATATTTATTTATTTATTAGCAACAGACAGAGAGAGAAAGAGGCAGAGAGAGAGAGAATGGGCGCACCAGGACCTCCAGCCACTGCAAACAAACTTCAGATGTGTGTGCCACCTTGTGCATCTGGCTTACGTGGGTAGTGGGGAACTGAGACTTGAACTGGAATCCTTAGGCTTCACAGGCGAGCACTTAACCACTAAGCCATCTCTCCAGCCCCTGTTTTTTGAGGCTTACTCTGGCTCAGGCTGACCTGGAATTCATTCTGTAGTCTCAGGCTGGCCTCAAACTCACAGTGATCCTCCTACTTCTGCCTCCCGAGTGTTGGGATTAAAGGCATGCACCACCATGCCTGGCTTAAAAATATGTTTTATTTATTTATTTGAGGGAGAGAAAGAGGCAGAGAGAGAGAATGGGTGTACCAAGGCTTCCAGCCACTGCAAACGAACTCCAGATGCATGTGCCCCCTTGTATATTTGGCTTACGTGGGTCCTGGAGAATAGAACCAGGATCCTTTGGCTTTTCAGGCAAAGGCCTTAACCACTAAGCCACCTCTCCAGCTCCCTGGTTTTGTGCTTTAAGACTATGTAACCCAGGTTGGTTTTGAACTTGTGTTTCCCCTGCATCAGCCTTCCAAGTGCTAGAACTACAGGTATGCAGCACCATGCACAGCTTTTCATCTCTCTCTCTCTTTTAAAAGTCTCATGTTTTTAAATATTTTTATTTTTATTTTTTTATTTATTTGAGAGAGACAGAGGCAAAGAGAGAGACAGAGACAGAGAGCGGGAGAATGGGCATGCCAGTGGCTTATAGCCACTGCA
Source organism: Orientallactaga sibirica (assembly GCA_036365145.1). Lineage (NCBI taxonomy): Eukaryota > Metazoa > Chordata > Mammalia > Rodentia > Dipodidae > Orientallactaga > Orientallactaga sibirica. Next base: position 20,705,245 of record JAEOAD010000025.1, read on the forward strand.
AACAAACTCCAGACGCATGCACCATGTGCATCTGGCTTATGTGGGTCCTGGGGAATCGAACCGAGGTCCTTTGGCTTTGCAGGCAAGTGTTTTAACTACTAAGCCATCTCTCCAGTCCTTTTTTGTTTTGTTTTGTTTTTGTTTTTTGAGTCTCACTCTAGCACAGGTTGACCTGGAATTCACTCTGTATTCTCAGGGTGGCTTCAAACTCACAGTGATCCTCTTACCTCTGCCTCCCAAGTGCTGGGATTAAAGGCGTGTGCCACCATGCCTGGCTCATCTCATATTATTTTTGGTGAAAAACACTTCATACTGTTGTTCTCCTGAAATCTCAGAGGAGTAGACCACAAAAGAAGAAGGGGGCTGGAGAGATGGCTTAGTAGTTAAAAACACTTGCCTGCAAAGCCAAAGGACCTAGGTTTGATTCCCCAGGACCCATGTAAGTACAAGGTGGCACATGCATCTGAGTTCATTTGCAGTGGCTGAAGGCCCTGGTGTGCCCATTCTCTATCTGTCTCTTTCTCTCTCTTAAATAAATAACTTTTTTTTAAAAAAAAAAGGAGGAGGAGAAGAGGCTGGAGAGATAGATGGCTTAACAGCTAAGGAGCTTGCCCAAAGGACCCAGGTTCAATTCTCTAGGACCCACATAAGCCAGATGCACAAGGTTGTGGTGCATGCATCTGGAATTCGTGTGCAGTGACTAGGGCTCTGGCATGCCCATTCTCTCTCTGCCTTTCTCTTTCTCAAATAAATAAATAAATAAATAAAAATAAAACATTTGAAAATAAAAAAGAAGAAGGGGGAGACGTGAGGGAAGAGGAGGAAGAAAGGGAAAGAGAAGGAGGACGAAGGAAGAGAAACCTGGTGTTGGGGTCAGGTTCACATTGCTGCCACCCGACCAAGAGCAGCTTGTGGGAAAAAGGTTTATTTTGGCTTACAGACTTGAGGGGAAGCTCCATGATGGTAGGGAAAATGATGGCAGGAGCAGAGGATGGACATCACCCCCTGGCCAACATAAGGTGGGCAACAGGAACAGGAGAGTGTGCCAAATACTAGCAAAGGGGAGCTGGCTATAATACCCATAAGCCGCCCCCAACAATGCACTACCTCTGGGAGGCGTTAATTCCCAAATCTCCATTAGCTAGGAACCCAGCATTCAGAACCCCTAAGTTTATGGGGGACACCCGAATCAAACCACCACACATGGTGAGTCCACTAAAGCTACGTCTTTCTGGGAACAAGTGGCATAAGTGAACACAGACCAATCAAGAGCCAGCACAGAGGCTGCAGGCCAGAACTGTTATTATATAAACATAGCCCTGGGTTATCACTACACAAACCTGCCTAGTTAAGCTTAAGACATACAGGCTATCATTACACTAAGCTGCTGTTTAAAAATTCAACTTTTGCCAGGCATGGTGGTGCACGCCTTTAATCCCAGCACTTGGGAGGCAGAGGTAGGAGGATCTCCGAGAGTTCGAGGCTGCCCTGAGACTACATAGTTAATTCCAGGTCAGCCTGGGCTAGAGTGAGACCCTACCTCGAAAAACCAAAAAAAAAAAAAAAAAAATCAACTTTCTTGATGGGCGTGGTGGCACAAGGCTTTCATCCCAGCACTCGGGAGGCAGAGGTAGGAGGATCACTGTGAGTTCGAGGCCACTCTGAGACTGCATAGTGAATTCCAGGTCAGCCTGGACTAGAATGAAACCCTGCCTTGAAAAACCAAAATAAATGAATGAATGAATGAATGAATGAATGAATGAACTTTCTCAAAGGAAGCGGACAAGTACTTACAGGCCTGTCTTCTAGACACAAAGTGGCCCTGACCTTCCAGTGGCTGACACTACTGACACAAGAAATGATGACATCAGGGTTGGAGAGATGGCTTAGCAGTTAAGGCGCTTGCCTGCAAAGCCTAAGGACCCAGGTTCAATTCCCCAGTACCCACGTAAGCTATTTGCACAAAGTGGTGCATGCGTCTGGAGTTCTTTTGCAGTGGCTGGAGGCTCTGGCGTGCCCTTTCTCTCTGTATCTGCCTCTCTTCTCTCTCTCTCTCTGCTTGCAAATAAATAAATTAAAAATTTAAAAATTAAAATGAATGTTCTAGCCAGTACAAGTTCTTGCAGAGAAACCACCCTAACCACAAGCATACAGCTCAACGAATTTTCTAAGAAAATGTCTGGGTAACCTAAATTCAAATTAAGAAACGTAGCTTTAAGGTTTTGTTGTTGTTGAGGTAGGGTCTCACTCTAGCTCAGGCTGACCTGGAATTCACTCTGTAGTCTCAGGGTGGCCTCGAACTCATGGCCATCCTCCTACCTCTGCCTCCCAAGTGCTGTAATTAAAGGCGTGCGCCTCCATGCCTGGCAGAAAAGTAACTTTCACTTTAAATTCATCCTAGAGACCTGCCTCCCAAGGGTCACCACTGTCCTCACATAGTGCGTAGATTCATTTCGTCCGTTTTTGAACGTTATGTAAATGACAACGTACATCATATAGAACACTTCCTGTTCTGTTTTTAGTTCAAGGTAGACTCTCGCTCTAGCCTAGGCTGATCTGGAACTCCAGGCTGGTCTCAAATTCACAGCGATCCTCCGACCTCTACCTCCTGAGTGCTAGGATTAAAGACATGCATCACCATGCCCGGCTCCGTATGGAACACTTGCCTTCCTCCCTCCATTCAACATTCCGTTTACCAGATTTATCCGTGTCTTTATGTGAGGCTGTGGCTTGTTCATTCTTGCTACTGAACAGGATCCTGAGTGGGAATATGCCACCATTCATTTATCCATTCTACTTCCGTTTGGAAGTCTTAGGAATAGTTGCTGCTGTGGACTTTCTACTTTTCTACTATGCAGATTTCTTTTTTAAAATATATTTTAAATTTTATTTATTTATTTATTAGAAACAGAGAGAGGGAGAGAGAAAGAGTGGGAATGGGCATGCCAGGGCTTCCAGCCACTGCAAACGAACTCCAGACACATGTGCCACCATTTGCATCTGGATTATGTGGGACCTGGAGAATTGAACCAGGGTCCTTAGGCTTCACAGGCAAGTTCCTTAACCGCTAAGCCATCTCTCCAGCCCCTACTACACAGATTGCTGTAACTATAGTATGTAGGTGGCTGTCAGCCTGTTTAAGCAAAAGCATTCTCTTCACAGAACACCCTGTGATTCTGCTGACACAATTACGCTGGGAGAAGGATGCCTGGAATGCTGGGAGCCGCGCTAGTGGTGTCTGTTCTCCAGCTGTTAGGGAGGTCTGGTCTTCATCTATAGCTTCAAGTCAGCCAAAGTTGCCTCCTGTTTCTAAGACAGGGAAGTGCTACGGACTTTGTTTTGGTATAAGCCACTGTCTGTATAAACTCTGCATGAACCCAATACACGACCTGTTCTAATAAAAATCTTAGTGCTCCCAGCACTTGGGAAGCAGAGGTAGGAGGATCACCGTGAGTTCAAGGCCACCCTGAGATTACAGAGTGAATTCCAGGTCAGCCTGGGCTAGAGGGAAACCCTACCTCGAAAACACACACACATAAAAAACAACAACAAAAAGAATCTTAGTCTTGCATGGTGGCACACGCCTTTAATCCCCGGATTTAGGAGGCAGAGGTAGGAGGATCACCAAGAGTTCGAGGCCACCCTGAGACTACATAGTGAATTCCAAGTCAGCGTGGGCTAAAGTGAGACCCTACCTCAAAAAAAAAAAAAAAAATCTTGCGAAGTGCTGATTTTGGCAGTTGGGAGTCCCCTGGTTCTGAGTAAGCCCCAGCCTCAGTTCTCTGGCACCATTCTGGACCTGCAGCAAGTTCAGATGATGCCAGCAGGTGGCGCCAACAATAGTACATTTCTATTGGGTACATACTTAAGGATATATATATATATAATTTTAGTCAAGATTTTGGTTAAATGACTGTCTCATTTCTGGTATCTCAAGTTCATTGCTTATAAAGCCAATTAACTCTTAAAACATTCCCTGCTCCAGGATATAGCCTCATGCTAAAACATGTCTTCATCTGGGGGGAAAAATGATCTCAAGGTCTATTGTTCTGATTTCAGCCTTCCTTGGGTAACTGGTATCCACACAGGTATCTAATCAAAGATATTTTCAAAGCCGGGTGCGGTGGCGCACGCCTTTAACCCCAGCACTGGGAGGCAGAGATAGGAGGATCGCCACAAGTTCAAGGCCACCTTGAGACTGCATAGTGAATTCCAGGTCAGTCCGGGCTGGAGTGAAACCCTAACTTGAAAAACCACACACAAAAAAGTATTTTTTTTAAATATTTTATTTATTTATTTATTTATTTGAGAGAGAGAGATACAGAAATAGGCAGGTAGAGAGAGAGAGAGAGAGAATGGGTGCGCCAGGGCCTCCAGCCACTGCAAACGAACTCCAGATGCATGCACCCCCTTGTGCATCTGGCTTACGTGGGTCCTGGAGAATCGAGCCTTGAACCGGGGTCCTTAGGCTCCATAGGCAAGCGTTTAACCGCTAAGCCATCTCTCCAGCCCACAAAAAAGTATTTTTAAACATTTTATTTATTTATTTGCGAGAGAGAGAGGGAGAGAGAGAGACAAAGAGGGAGAGAATGGGTGCTCTAGGGCCACCAGCCACTGCAAACAAACTCCAGATGCATGTGCCACCTTGTGCATCTAGCTTTACATGGGTCCTGGAGAATCGAACCTTAGTCCTTTGGCTTTGCACGCTAAGCCATCTCTCCAACTCTTTTCAGGTTTCTAAATTTTGCAAGGCCAGTGTGAATGGGAGAATTCTTTCCTAGCAGATCTGTTTTTGCTGACTCAGGCAGAGCCTGGCAAGCTCTTCCCAGTGGCTGCTGGCTGGAGCCCAATTCTCACTGGTTTGGTTTTTAGAAGCTTCAGCTCGCTCCTGCGTCTCTGCTGAGGTCTCACCTGAGTTAATAGTTCCCTACATAGCTTAACTGTGTGTGTGAGTGTGCGTGTGCGAGCGTGCGCGTGCGTGTATGTGCTACCTTGCTTCTCTTTTCCCCCAGGTTTCTTTAGCCATCTTAACCCTCTGGCCCAGTTTCCTGAGTCTTCAGAGTCGCCCTCTGGAGACAATGGCTCAACTTGGAAGAAAGTAGTCACAACATGGAGCCTCGGTGTACAGCCCCGGCTGGCCTTCCTCTCAAATGCTGGGATTACAGGCATATGCCACTATGTCCAGATAAAATTACTTTTTAAAAAATAATAATATATTTAGGGCCCAGACATGGTGGCACATACCTGTAATCCCAGCACTTAAGAGGCAGAGGTAGGAGGATTGCGTGAGTTTGAGGCCAGCCTGAGACTACAGAGTGAATTCCAGGTCAGCCTGGGCTACCTCAGAAAACCAAAGAACGAAAAAACCAACAAACAAACAAAAACAAAAAACTGGGTTGGAGAAATGGCTTATTGGTTAAGGCACTTTCCTGTAAAGCCTAAGGACCCAGGTTTGACACCCCAGAACCCACATAAGCCAGACACACAAAGTGACGGACACATCTGGGATTCTGTTTGTAGTGGCTAACTGGTGAGCCAAAATATAAGAATTAAGGGGCTGGAGAGATGGCTTAGCGGTTAAGGCATTTGCCTGCAAAGCCAAAGGATCCCTGTTCGACTCTCCAGGACCCATGTACGCCAGATGCACAAGGGGGCGCATGCTTCTGGAGTTCATTTGCAATGGCTGGAGGCCCTGGTGTGCCCATTCTCTCCCTCTCTCGCTTTACATGGGCACTAGTGTATTGAACCTTTGGTGTAGGCTCGGCAGGCACGCACCTTCAACCACTAAGCCATCTCTCCAGCCTGGGATGTGACTTTTTAATTGAAGAGTTCATACTGTTTTTAGATTTTCAAACTATTCTGAGATGGCTGGGGGTGAGGCTAAGCAGTAGAGCACTGGCCTAGCATGCAGGAGGCCCCAGCACTAAAAAAGGAATAGAAAAAGTAGTTTTAGAGCTGGAGAGATGGCTCAGCAGTTAAGGCACTTGCCTGCAAAGCCTAACAACAAGGGTTCATTATCCTAGAGCCTATGTAGAGCCAGGTGCACAGTGGTGCATGTATCTGGTGTTCGTTTGCAGTAGATGAAGACCCTGGTGTGCCCATTCTCTCTCTTATCTCTGCTTGCAAATAAATGAATTTTAAGTGTTTTTTAAAGATATATTTTTATTTATTTATTAGAGACACAGAGAGGGAGAGAGAGAGAAAGTGAGAATGGGCACACCAGGGCCTCTAGCCACTGCAAATGAACTCCAGATGCATGCGCCACCATGTGCATCTGGCTTACGTGGGACCTAGAGAATCAAACCTGTGTCCTTAGGCTTCACAGGCAAGCACCTTAAGCACTAAGCCATCTCTCCAGCTCACAGATAAATTTTTTGTTTATTGTTTTGACCCAGGTTTGATTCCCTAGTACCCACGTAAGCCAGATGCACAAGGTGGCGCATGCATCTGGAGTTCATTCACAGTGGCTAGAGGCCCTGGTGCGCCCATTCTCTCTCTATCTGCCTCTTTCTCTCTCAAAATAAATAACTAAAACATATACTTTTTTTTTTTTTTTTTTTTGGTTTTTGCAAGGTAGGGTCTCACTCTGGTCCAGGCTGACCTGGAATTAACTATGTAGTCTCAGGGTGGCCTCGAACTTAAAACATATATTTTTTAAAGTCCCAAAAAAGAGCAACAGGAAGACAGCAAGGAAAGACTGATTAAACAAAGACCAAAACCTTGCAGGGCAAAGACCAACTTCCGTATCTTGGTGTTCAGCAGCTGGGAGAAATGGTGTCATCAGCTGAGCTCCAAAGGCTTGGGCAAGTCTGCCCTACAGACTTCCTACCTTCAGTGCACATGGCCTCTCTCCAGAGCTGGCTCTGTTCATTGCCTGCAGGTTTCCTTGGCACATATCCCACCTTCCTGGCATCTCTAGCATCCTGAGTTTTCCATTGCGACTTGGGTAAAACAAAATCAATATATGCAATCAAATTACGCAGCAGATGAGTACACAGCAGAGGGCAGGGGTAGGGCCACTGCAAGAGGAGAGATGTGCATCTTTGAAAGATGCCACGGTAATGAATGAATTCAGGTCCAAACGGGGATTGCCTCTTGCGAGCACAGCTCAGCAATGGCCTGCTCTTCCCAGTCTCACTCTGAAGGGTAATACACGAATTCTGCCAAAGTTTGTATTTGAAGGGCAAAGAATAGGGTGTAGGAGTTTGTGTTCCTGTCTTGAACATCATACTGGGGATGGGAAATGGAACTGTTAAAAGCTTTATAGGGGCTAGAGAGATGTCTCAGCAGTTAAGGCATCTGCTGGCAAAGCAAAGGACCTGGGTTCGATTCCCCAGTACCCATGAACAGCGAGATGCATAAAGTGGCACATGCGTCTGGAGTTCGTTTGCAGCAGCTGGAGGCCATGCCCATTCAGTTTCTCTTGCTCTCTCTCTTCTCTTTATATCTCTCTACTTAGAAATAAGTAAAAACATTTGAAGACGCTGGGCATGGTGGTGCACACCTTTAAGCCCAGCACTCGGGAGGCAGAGGTAGGAGGATCTCTGTGAGTTCAAGGCCACCCTAAGACTATGTAGTGAATTCCAGGTCAGCCTGGGCTAGAGTGAGACCCTACCTCGGAAAAAGAACCACCCCCCGAAAAATCTGAAGAACTGTGAAAAAAAAAAAAAAGCTTGATAGAATATAAAATTACTGAGCTGAGTGTGGTGGTACACATCTTTAATCCCAGCACTTGGGAGGCTGAGGTAGGAGGATCACTGTGAGTTCGAGGCCACCCTGAGACTGCATAGTGAATTCCAGGTCAGCCTGGGCTAGAGTGAAACCCTACAAAAATTATATATGTGTGTGTGTGTGTATTCATGTATGTGTATGTATATATATATCTTGTGAAACAGAAGCCATACCTAATTTCCTTTTAATTTTTGTGTTGTTACACTGGAATCTCTTGATCGCCATCTAGTGGAAAGATTTCTACTTTCTCGCTCTCTCTAGAAATAAAACTAGGGCTGGAGAGATGGCTTAGTGGTTAAGATGCTTGTCTGCAAAGCTAAAAGACCAGGGTTCAGTTCTCCAGGACCCATGTAAGCCAGATGCACAAGTGGGCACATGCATCTGGAGTTCGTTTGCAGTGGCTGGATGCCCTGGTGCACCCATTTTCTCCCTCCCTCTTTCTCTCTCTGCCTCTTTCTCTCTCTCAAATAAATACATAAACATATTAAAATTAAGAAATAAAAATAAATTTTTTTAAAAGGAGTGGAGGGCCCGGCGTGGTGGCGCATGCCTTTAATCCCAGCACTCAGGAGGCAGAGGTAGGAAGATCACTATGAGTTCAAGACCACCCTAAGACTACGTGGACGATACCAGGTCAGCCTAGGTTAGAGTGAGACGGTACCTCGAAAAACCAAAATAAAAGCATCTAGAGGGAAATTTGATGGGCATAATATATGCATTTAGTGGTTTCCCACCTAGGGCCTATGACCTCCCCAGCCATAGGGTTTTGATTAGATTTTCAGTATCAGGCCTAAATTCCCTCCCATGGAGCAGGCCTCACATCCAATCAGAGAGCAGCTGCTTTTCCCCCATAGCACACATGCCACCATTGCACCAGTAGGCACATTTAGCCGGACAGCTGTAAAGCTTGCAGGTTAAGACACTGCTGGTTAAGACCACGGGTGACTTTTCTCCCCACATGAGCTGCTCAGCTGTTCCCAGCATCCTGACAGTGAGTCAACAGGGAAGAGGCTTCCAGCTCAGCTCCAGCTTGATTTTCCAAATATTTTTTTGAAAACCATGAGCAAAAAAAAAAAAATTGTGTTTGCAGCCAAAAGTTAGTGAGCCTTCAAAGAGGACTTTACGTTACTTCCCACTGCTCTGATGCACCGTGGCTCTGACCTCTGTCCCCACGTATGCATAGCTAATTTTTAAATGAGGTCAGTTGTCCTGGGTCAGCAAGGACCAGAGGGCAGGCGTGTTCTATCTTTGAAGTTTCAGGGCTATCAGCCTCTCTGTAGAGTGAGACCAAGGTGGTGGCTGTTTAGGTAAATTATTTCTAGAGCAGAACCGCAGCCCCATGCCTCCTGGATGTCGCTCTCCTCCGCTTCCCTGCGGCGTCCTTTGCGGCCTGTTGTTTTGTGCATTGGAACTACATCAAGCATCTGTAATCGAAAGTCTCACCATTGTGCAACCCTAACTCTTTTTTCTTTTTTTGGTTTTTCGAGGTAGGGTCTCACTCTAGCCCAGGCTGACCTGGAACTCACTATGTCATCTCAGGGTAGCCTCGAACTCAAGGTGATCCTCCTACCTCTGCCTCCCAAGTGCTTAGTGGTTAAGGTACTTGCCTGCAAAGCCAAAGGACCCAGGTTCAATTCCCCGGGACCCACATCAGCCAGATGCATATGGTGGCACATGCATCTATAGTTCATTTGTAGTGGCTAGAGGCCCTGGCATGCCCATTCTTTCTCTCTCTTTCTCTCTAATAAATAAAAGAAATTTTTTTTTCTTGGTTTTGTGAGGTAGGGTCTCACTCTGGTCCAGGCTGACCTGGAATTAACCATGTAGTCTCAGGGTGGCCTCAAACTCTCAGCGATCCTCCTACCTCTGCTTCCCGAGTGCTGGGATTAAAGGCGTGCGCCACCACGCCTAGCTATGAAAAATATTTTTTTTCAAAAATGGAAAGAGAGCTGAGGAGATGGCTAAATGGTTAAGGCACTTGCCTGCAAAGCTTAATGACCTGGGTTGATTTCCTAGTACACTCATAAATCCAGGTGTACAAAGTGGTACATACACCTGGGGTCCATTTTCAGCAGCTAGAGGCCTTGGTGTGCCCATACCCTCTTTCTCTGCTTGCAAATAAACAAAGAAAATATTTAGAAAAAAGAAAAAGAAAAGCCTGGTATGGTGGCACACACCTTTAATCCCAGCACTTGGGAGGCAGAGGTAGGAGGATTGCCATGAATTTGAGGCCACCCTGAGAATACAGAGTGAATTCTAGGTCAGCCTGGGCTAGAGTGAGACCCTACCTTGAAAAACCAAAAGAAAAAGAAAAAAGTAAAAGAAAAGAAAGGGGCTGGAGAGATGTTCAACAGTTAAGACACTTGCCTGCAAAGCCAAAAGACCCAGGTTTTATTCCTCAGTACCTAGGTAAGGCCAGATGCCCAAGGTGGCACATGCATCTGGAGTTCATTTGCAGTGGCTAAAGGCCCTGGAGTGCTCATTCTCTTTTTCCCTACCCCCACCCTGCCTCTTTCTCTATTTCACACTCTCTCAAATAAATGAAAGGAAGGAAGGAAGGAAGGAAGGAAGGAAGGAAGGAAGGAAGGAAGGAAGGAAGGAAGGAAAGAAAGAAGGAAAGAAGGAAGGAAGGGACAGGAAAGAAAGAAAGAGAGAGAGAGGAAGGAAGGAAGGGAGGGAGGGAGGGAGGGAGGGACAGGAAAGAAAGAAAGAAAAGAAAAAGAAAGAAAGAAAGAAAGAAAGAAAGAAAGAAAGAGGAAGAAGGAGGAAGGAAGGAAGGAGGGAAGGAAGGAAGGAAGGAAGGAAAGAAAGAAAGAGGGAAGGGAAAGAAAGAAGGAAAGAAAGAAAGAAAGAAAGAAAGAAAGAGGAGGAAGGAGAAAGAAAGGGAGGAAGGAAGGAAGGAAGGAAGGAAGGAAGGAAGGAAGGAAGGAAGGAAGGGAGCGAGGGAGGGAGGAAAGTGACAGGAAAGAAAGAAAAAAAAGAAAGAAAGAGAGAGAGAGAGAGGAGGGAGGGAGGGAAGGAGGAAGGAAGGAAGGAAGGAAGGAAGGAAGGAAGGAAGGAAGGAAGGAAGGAAGGAAGGAAGGAAGGAAGGAGAAAATTGGATCCACTTCTGAGAACATTATACAGAAAGTAGTTTGGGTAGGATAGAGACAAATGGTCATATCTGCTCAACCTCCTACATGCAACAGGCCAGGATTCACTAACCCTTCCATTTTAGGGCTGGAGGGATGGCTTAGCGGTTAAGGTGTTTGCCTGCACAGCCAAAGGACCCAGGTTCGATTCCACAGCACACACGTTAGCCAGATGCACAAGGAGGTGCATGCATCTGGAGTTCGTTTGCAGTGGCTGGAGGCCCTGGTGTGCCCATTCTCTCTCTCTCTCTCTCTCCTTCTTTCTCTGTCAAATAAATAAACAAATAAAAATAAAATATTTAAATTATTTAACTGGGCATGTTGGCACATGCCTTTAATTCCAGGATCGTCATGAGTTCAAGGCCACCCTGAGACTACATAGTGAATTCCAGGTCAGCCTGGACCAGAGTGAGACCCTACCTCGCAAAACAAAACAAAAAAAATTAAATTAAAAAAAAAGAATGAAGTGACAAGGCCAACATTTCCTATGCATCCTGCACAGCCAATGAATACACATATTATTCAATATTCTAGGCAAGTCAAACTTGTTAACATGTTTTATTTTATGTTGGAAATATCCAATCCATTTGTCAATAGGGCTGTTGTTACTAGGCGTGGACTTTTTCCTGAGCGGAACTGGTGAGGAGCCTCTTCTCTGTCTCTTTGAGAATGGTCTCCATGGATACTGGTACTTCATCATATAAGTACTTCATCATCATATCTGGGTGTGGTGGCGCAAGTCTTTAATCCAAGTATTCATGAGGCTGAGGTAGGAGGATTGCTGTGAGTTTCAGGCCACCCTGAGATTAATTCCAGGTCAGCCTGGGCTAGAGCAAGACCCTATCTCAAAAAAAAAAAAAAAAAAAAAAAAAAAAAAAAGCCAGGCCGTGGTGGCGCACGCCTTTAATCCCAGCACTCGGGAGGCAGAGGTAGGAGGAGGGAGGCCACCCTGAGACTACATAGTGAATTCCAGGTCAGCCTGAGCAGAGTGAGACCTCAAAAAACTAAAAAAAACAAACAAAAAAAAAAAACAAAAAAAAAAAAAACGAAAAAAAGGGGCTGGAGGGACAGCTTAGAGGCTGAGGCACTAGCCTGTAAAGCCAAAGGACCCAGGTTCCCTCCCGAGTGCTGGGATTAAAGGCATGCGCCACCACACCTGGCATTTTGTTTTTAATTTTTAAAATTTTTAATATTTTATTACTTATTTATTTGAGAGAGAGAAATACAGAAATAGGCAGGTAGAGAGAGAAAGAATGGGTGCACCAGGGCCTCCAGCCACTGCAAACGAACTCCAGATGCGTGCGTCCCCTTGTGCATCTGGCTTATGTGGGTCTTGGAGAATCGAGCTAGACCTGGCATCTTTAGGTGTTTAATGGCCATTCGTATTTCTTATCCTCCTACCTCTGCCCACCACGCCTGGTTTATGGTGTTTTTAATCTTAATACTATGCATGCATCACAAACAGCTTACACACGCATCACTTGGACGTCATACAGAGTGTCTTGGGGAGAACTTAGACTTGTTTGCTAGGAAGGTATCTGGCTATGGTAAACAGCGCCTGGGGCCTGTGGTTAGGATTTAACTTATTTTATCTAATTTTAGGTAGGAGTAGCTGTATTCCTCAACTTGCATGGCATGCATGTTTACTTTTGTACAATTATGCTGTCGGCAGTGGTCAGCCAACTGGCGAAGATTTCCTCCCATTCTTCAGTGGGTTGTCTGTTGGCTCTGTTGAGGGTTGCTTAGCTGTACAATAGCTTTTTATTTCATTTTATTTTAAATATTTTATTTATTCATTTGAGAGAGAGAAAGAGGCAGAGAGAAAGAGAGAGAGAATGGGCGAGCCAGGGCCTCCAGCCACTGCAAACAAACTCCAGATGCATGCACTCCCTTGTGCATCTGGCTTAAATGGGTCCTGGAGAGTCGAACCCGGGTCCTTTGGCTTTGCAGGCAAATGCCTTAACTGCTAAGCCATCTCTGCAGCCCAGCCTTTTGTTTTTATGAGGTCCCAGTTGTTGAGTGTTTGCCTAATGCCCTGAGCTATTGGAGTCTTATTCAGGAAGTCTTTCCCTATCTATATCTTGGAGTGCTCTCCCTACTTTTTTTTTTTAATTCCTTTTTTTAAAAAACTTTTTATTTTTTATTTTTATTTTTGGAGAGAGACAGACAGAGAGAGAGAGAGAGAGAGAGAGGGAGACTGATAGAGATGAATGCGCCAGCAGTGTCTGCTGCGAACGAAATCCAGATGTGTGTGCCCCCCCTTGTGGTCAAGTGCGGCATTGCGTCACTTTGCATCTGGCTAAACGTGGGACCTGGAGATTGGAACCGCTGGAGATTGGAACCGGTGTTCTTAGGCTTAGGAGGCAGGCGCCTTAACCCCTAAGCCATCTCTCCAGCCCTTTTTTTTTTTTTTTTTTTTTTTTTTTGGTTTTTCAAGGTAGGGTCTCACTCTGGCCCATGCTGACCTGGAATTCATTCTGTAGTCTCCTACCTCTGCCTCCCAAGTGCTGGGATTAAAGGTGTGTGCTACCATGCCTGGCTTTTTTTCTTTCTTTCTTTTTTTTTTTCTCCCTACTTTCTTTCTCTTCTAATCAATTTAGAGTTTTAGATCTTACCCCTACCCCAGGTTTTTTTGTTTCGTTTTGTTTTGGTTTGGTTTTTCCAGGTAGGGTCTCACTCTAGCCCAGGCTGACCTGGAATTCACTATGTAGTCTCAGGCTGGCCTCGAACTCAAAGTGATCCTCCTACCTCTGCCTCCCGAGTGCTGTCATTAAAGGCTTGCGCCACCATGTCCAGCTAGTTTCAGCTCTTATATGGAGGTCCTTGAGCCATTTAAAGTTGATTGTTGTGCAAATTGAGAGGAGGGGACCCAACTTCAATCTTCCACATGGGACTATCCAGCACCATCTGCTAAAGATGCTGTCTTTGTTCCCGTGAGAGTGTTTCTGGCCCCTTTGTTGAAGATCAGATAGCTGTAGTTACTCAAACCCGTACCTTGGGTCTTCTATTCTGTTCCACTGATCTATGTGCCTGTGTTCATGCCAGTATCATGCTGTTTTTATTATTATGACCTTATAGTATAACTTGAAATCAGGTATGGTGATACCACCAGAGGTGTTCCTTTTGCTGAGTACATTTTGGATATCCGAGGTCTTTTGTGCTTCCATATGTTTGGGGACTGTTTTTTCTGTTTTGACTGTTTTGGGGTTTGTTTTGTTTTGTTTTTTGAGGTTTTGAGGTAGGGTCTCACTCTAGCCCAGGCTGACTTGCAATTCACTCTGTAGTCTCAGGGTGGCCTGGAGCTCACAGGGATCTTCCTACCTCTGCCTCCCAGTTAAAGGCGTGCGCCACCATGCCCGGCTGATTATTATATGTTTTTTAAAAAATATTTTATTTATTTATTTACTTGAGAGACAGAGAGATAAAGAGGCAGAGAGAGAGAGAAATGGGTGTGTCAGGGCCTCCAGCCACTACAAACTCCAGATGCATGCATCACCATGTGCATCTGGCCTACGTGGGTACTGGGGAATCAAACCTGGGTCCTTAGGCTTCACAGGCAAGCATCTTAACCACTAAGTCATATCTCCAGCCCTTATTGCATTTAAAAAATATTTTTCTTTATTTGCAAGCAGGAAAAGAGAGAGAATGAGAATGGGCCTACTTATGTTTCAATGATCAAAGAAACCTGTCAGAATTAGCTAGTAACCTATATGTTACAGTTAGCTGCGAAATGTGCACAGGACTTGCTATTGTAGAATTTTTTAAAATTATTGTTTTTTATTGACTTTTATACTTACATACAAAAAAAAAAACCACCTGATATTTCCCTTCCCTCCCCCCATTCCACTTTAGAACTCAAGTCTCCATCATATCCCCTCCCTCTCTCCATTAGTCTCTCTTTTTATTGTAGAATTTTTAAAAAGTTGCTGGGCGTGGTGGCACACACCTTTAATCCCAGCACTCAGGAGGCAAAGGTAGGAGGATTGCTAAGAGTTTGAGGCCAACCTGAGACTACATAGTGAATTCCAGGTCAGCTTGGGCTAGAGTGAGACCCTACCTTGAAAAACAAACAAACAAACAAGAAAAAGTAAATGCCTGGAACTTAGAAAACACTCCAAAAATTATGTATTTATTTCTCCAGATATAATGATGCTCCCTAGTAAATTAAGCAATTGGGAAACTGAGACATGAGAATCGAAATGTCAGGGCCAATCTGGGCTACATTGCAAGACCCTGTTTCACCAAAAACATACATTAAGTCAGGCATGGTGGGGCACCCCTTTAATCCCAGCATTTGGGAGGCAGAGGCAGGAGGATCACTGTGAGTTCAAGACCAGCTTGAGACCACATAGTGAACTGCAGGTCAGCCTGGGTTAGACAGGGACCTTAGCTCTAAAAACAACAGCAAAAGTACATTAATCTAAAATTAAAATGTTAGCCAGGTGGGGTGGTGTACGCCATTAATCTGGGGAGGCAGAGGTAGGAAGATCACCATGAATTCAAGGCCTCCCTGAGACTACATAGTGAATTCCAGGTCAGCCTGAATAGCAGAGTGAGACCCTAAGTCTTCACCACTGAGCCGTCTCATCCCTGGATTCAATTTCTTTTTTCTTTTCTTTCTTTTTTTAAAAAAATATTTTATGTTTATTTATTTGAGAAAGAGAGAGAGAGATACAGAAATAGGCAGGTAGAGAGACAGAGAGAATGGGCACGCCAAGGCCTCCAGCCACTGCACCCCCTCTCCAGCCCTGGATTCAATTTCTTTCTCTCTCTCTCTTTTTTTTTTTTTTTTAGTAGGGTCTCGCTCTAGCCCAGGCTGACCTGGAATTCATTGTGTATCTCAGGGTGGCCTTGAACTTTCTGCTACCCTCCTACCTCTGCCTCCCCTGTGCTGGGATTAAAGGTGTGAGCTACCACGCCCTGCTGGCTTCATTTTCTTGAGGTGGGCTTGGGAAGCCTGTGCACCCATTGGACTGCTCTGCTGTCTGATGGGATGTTTAACAATGTCTGCCACTGCTGCCAGCGCCGGCAAAGGCGTGCCCAGATGAAAGAGGCTGCTTGCCAGACACTGCTGGCTGTCTGAGGGCAAGGATCACTAGAGAAGCAGAGCGTTATTAATGTCCCCAGCTTCCAACAAGCCAGGTTTTCCTCTCCAGTAATTCTCTGTGAGCTTCTGTTGACCCTCAGGGGTTTGGGCAAGATTCCACTTCGCAAGCTCTCTGCTAGCGGTCTTTACGGCCAGCTAGTGACCACTGCAGCATTCCATTCCAGAGCTGTTCATAGACAACTGGGGATTTTCCAACCTCCCTACATGGTTTAGATAGATTTATTTATTTATTTTTATTTTTATTTTATTTTTTGTTTTTCGAGGTAGGGTCTCACTCTAGCCCCAGGCTGACCTGGAATTCACTATGTAGTCTCAGGGTGGCCTCAAACTCACAGCGATCTTCCTACCTCTGCCTCCCGAGTGCTGGGATTAAAGACATGCGCCACCACGCCCGGCTTTATTTGTAACATTCCTTAAGTTTTATTTTATTTATTTGCAAGCAGAGAGAGAGAGAGAGAGAGAGAGAGAGAGAGAGAGAGAGAGAGAGAGAAAGAAGAGAGACAGACAGAGAATAGGCACACCGGGGACTCCAACCACTGCAAACGAACTCCAGATGCATGCGCCACTTTGTGCATTTGGCTTTACATGCATACTGGGCAATAGAACTCTGGTGGTTAACTCTGGTCGTTAACCTTTGCATGCAAGCGCCTTAACCGCTAAGCTATCTCTCCGGCCCCCTGTAATATGTTTTTGATTACCCAGGTAGTTTGGAAATTCTGCCCATGTTATTTTTTTTTTTCTGTTCAAAACAGCTGGATACAAAATATTATAATAATGCGGTACTATAAACACGGACAAAAGCCCATGGCTGGGAAGGTCACGCCATAGTGGGGAAGCTACTGCTGTTGTTTGGCTAAATGGACATGATGTGCCCATAAAATGCCTTTTAAATATTTTATTTTTCACTTGGGAGGCAGAGGTAGGAGGATTGCCATGAGTTCGAGGCCACCCTGAGACTACATAGTGAATTCCAGGTCAGCCTGGACTAGAGTGAAACTCTACCTCCAAAAACCAAAACAATAAAAAAATTAAAAAAATTATTTTTATTTATTTGAGAGAGGGAAAGAGGCAGAGAGAGAAAGAGAGGAGTGGGGGAGAGAATGGGCACACCAGGGCTTCCAGCCACTGCAAACGAACTCCAGATGCATGCGCCACCTTGTGCATCTGGCTTATGTGGGTACTGGGGAATTGAACAAAGGTCCTTTGGCTTTGCAGGCAAGCGCCTTAACCACTAAGCCATCTCTCCAGCCCTAAAATGCCTTTTAAATAGCTATGTTTATGCCCATAGATTAGTACTGCTATCACCTTTGGTCAAAGCTACTTCTGTTTGCAGTGGTCTGCAGTTAACTTCAGAAACTCATAACTGGTCAAAGTGCTGAGAAGCAGTGATTGTTGAGGGTTGAGTCATAAATGGGGGCATCTACTTCACCTTCTTCTAAGCTCAGGGAATATTACAACAGAAGAGCAGGAAAGAATGTAAGCGTCAGTGGAAGAGGGGATGAGGCATGGTGTGACTGTTGTACTCTTTTCTTTTCTTTTCTTTTTTAAAATTTATTTTTAAACCAGGTGTGGTGGCACATGCCTTTAATCCCAGCACTCAGAAGTAGGAGGACTATATAGTGAATTCCAGGTCAGCCTGGGCTAGAGTGAGACCCTACCTCAAAACACAAACAAACAAACAAACAAAATCACTGGTACACAAGGGAGGGAGGGAGGAAGAAAAGGAAGGAAGGAATAAAGGAAGGGAGGAAGGAAGGAAGGAAGGAAGGAAGGAAGGAAGGAAGGAAGGAAGGAAAAGTAGCTGGGCGTGGTGGCCCACGCCTTTAATCCCAGCACTCAGGAGGCAGAAGTAGGAAGACTCACGCCTTGGCTCATCTTTTTTTTTTTTTAATTAAAAATTTTTTTATTGACAACTTCTATACTTACATACAAAAAATGCATGATATTTCCCTCCCCTGTCCCCATACCCCTTTAGAACTCCACTCTCCATCATATCCCTTCCCTCTCTCCATTAGTCTCTCTTAATTTGATGTCATCATCTTTTTCTTTTATTATGAGGATCTTGCGAAGGTATTGCTAGGCACTGCAAGGTCATGGATATCAAGACCAATTTCTGTCTGGACAGTTACATTGTAAGGAGTCGTACCCTTCCTTTGGCTCTTCCATTCTATCCGCCCCCTCTTCCGCAATGGGCCCTGATTGGCTCACCTTTCTGATCCTGCACACTGGCCCTTTCTATTGATGCAGTATTGTACCACTGATTGTTATCCCTTTTAAACCTTTCATTGTATTTTTTTAAATACGGTTTGAAACTCTCACATTATTTATTTATTTATTTGAGAGCGACAGACAGAGAAACAGGCAGAGAGAGAGAGAGAGAGAGAGAATGGGTGCACCAGGGCCTCCAGCCACTACAAACGAACTCCAGACGCATGCACCACCTTGTACATCTGGCTTATGTGGCTCCTGGGGAATCGAGCCTCAAACCAGGGTTCTTAGGTTTCACAGGCACGCACTTAACCGCTAAGCCACCTCTCAGGGCACCCTTCCATTGTATTTTGACAACATAGTCTTTCTTTAACATGCTCTTCAGACATCTGCTTTCTCTCAGGCTGAGTTGCCTGTCAGGTAGTTAACTTCATGCGTTATTCATTCACTGACTCTCGGGTTTCACCGTTAGAGTCACTCTTTCCAGTCCTGGGATACTTCATCCCCAAGTCACTCCTGCCAATCCAGGAGCTGCCTCGCTGTGAATCCTTATCATATCATACCTTCATTCCTGTCAAAGCAACAATAAGGGAGTGTTGTCAGACGGAGGGCTTTGACTGTTTGCACTAGTGCATGTGTGTGTGTGTGTGTGTGTGTGTGTGTGTGTGTGTGTGTGTGTTTGTTTTTGTTTTTCCCCAGATGGGGTCTCACTCTAGCCCAGGCTGGCCTGGAATTCTCTATGTAGTTTCAGGCTGGCCTCGAACTCATGGAGATCCTCCTACCTCTGCCTCTATGTAGTTGAGGCTGGTCTTGAACTCTTTTTTCTTTTGGTTTTTCAAGGTAGGATCTCGCTATAACTCAGGGTGACCTAGAATTCACTATGTAGTCTCAGGGTGGCCTCAAACTCACAGTGATCCTCCTACCTCTGCTGGGATTAAAGGCGTGCGCCATCACGCCTGGCTTATTTATTTATTTATTTATATATTTTTTTATTTTTTTGGTTTTTCGAGGTAGGGTCTCACTCTGGTCCAGGCTGACCTGGAATTAACTATGTAGTCTCAGGGTGGTCTCGAACTCTCAGTGATCCTCCTACCTCTGCCTCCCGAGTGCTGGGATTAAAGGCATGCGCCACCACGCTCGGCAATTTATTTTTATTTGAGAGAGAAAATGACACAGAGAGAGGGAGAGAATGGCCCCCAGCTGCTGCGAAGGAACTTCAGGCACATGCGTCACCTTGTGCATCTGGTTTACGTGGGTCCTGGGGAATCAAACCAAGGTCTTTTGGCTTTGCAGGCAAGTACCTTAACCACTAAGCCATCTCTCTAGCCCCTATTTTTAAATATTTATTTTTTTTTAAAGAAGAAAAACAAAGAATTCAAAAGCTCTCTGGAGAGAGGAGAGGATGGTAACACCCTATTAGTTTTTTTTTTTTTTTTTTTTTTGGTTTTGAGGTAGGCTCTCACTCTAGTCCAGGCTGACCTGGAATTCACTCTGTAGTCTCAGGCTGGCCTCGAACTCACAGCAATCCTCCTTCCTATGCCTCCCGAGTGTGGGATAAAAGGTGTGCGCCACCACGCCCAGCTTATTTTTTTATTTTTCAGTGTGTGCATGTTCATGTATCTGAATGCAGGCTTACACATGCCATGGCACACATGTGGAGATCATAGAATAACTTCAGGTCTTTGCCATCACCCTGTTTCAGGCAGGGTCTCCAGTTTCATTGTTCACTGCTTCCTTCACTAGGCTAACTGGCCTTCAAGCTTCTGAGTTATATTCCTCTTTCTCCATTTCTTTTCTTTTCTTTTCTTTTTCTTTTTCTCTTTTCTTTTCTTTTCTTTTCTTTTTTTTTTTTTTTTTGGTTTTTCGAGGTAGGGTCTCACTCTAGTCCAAGGCTGACCTGGAATTCACTATGTAGTCTCAGGATGGCCTTGAACTCTCAGTGATCCTCCTACCTCTGCCTCCCAAGTGCTGGGATTAAAGACGTGCACCACCACAGCCAGGCTACTCCATTTCCTTTCTTGCCCTAGGCATGCTGGGAATATAGAAGCTAGAGGCACAATGACCAGCTTTACGTTGGTGTGTAAGACCCTGGAAGTGAGGACTCCCTGGGCTCTGTCTCGGGAAAGGCGACACCCCAAATCACTCCGAGAAACGGTCTTGATGCAAACAGCAAGAGGACTTTTATTCGCTGGTGAACCATCATACGCCACGCAGGGGTAGAGGACTGGAGGCCCGAGGGTAGAATCAGGGCAGCTTTTATTGGATTTTTATAACATGATTGGTTAACAATTAAAAATAATGTACATGTAGTATGCTCATTGGTTATGTGGTTACTATGGCATTTTGAGCCAACTTATCTATAACTTGAGGACCACAAGTATGTATAACATTTGCTTGGTTTCTTCTGACTGGCTCATTTCAAGGATTATTTTGGGTACTGGGCAGTTTGGGGGTTTTTCCAGTAACTGCAAAAATGCTGTGTCAGCTCAGCCCAGAAATAGAAACTCAGGCCTGTGAATATTCCTAGAGCCTGTCATGGCGTTACTTGAGTTTGGGCATTTCTTGCTTACATTCTTTACATTTCTATCTATATACTTTTACTTTGTAACTATTCTGTTTATCCTTTCAGGTGCTGGTGGTCTGAATTTAAGTATCACACTTCTGTGAAAAACAGTTTATTCACTGAACCATCTCCCCGGCTCCTCCTTTTTTTTTTTTCTCCTTGAACATTATGTATTGATTTAGATAGGGTCACATATAGCTCAGGCTGGCATTGAACTTGTTGTGTATCTGAGGATGACCTTGAATTCCTGATCCCCTGCCTATAATGCAAGATTTTAGGTCCAAGCTGGGCGTGGTGGCGCACGCTTTAATCCCAGTTGTCGGGAGGCAGAGGTAGGAGGATCGCTGTGAGTTCAAGGCCACCCTGAGACTACATAGTGAATTCCAGGTCAGCCTGGGCCAGAGCGAGACCCTACCTTGAAAAAACAAAAACAAAGCAACAACAACAAAAAAGATTTGGGTCCAGAGAGGGATTAAATTTCATAAATATGGAGGAGATCCCAGGCCCATGGACCCCAATTTTTGGGTCCTTGTCCTAGTTAGCAAAGAATTGAAAATGTGGACTCAGAGAAGGGTAAATTACGAGTGAAATCCTACTTTGAAAAACCATAAAAGAGGACTGAAGAGGTGGCTTAACGGTTAAGGCACATGCCCGCGAAGCCTAAGGACCCCGGTTTGACTCTCCACGTCCTATATTAGCCAGATGCACAAGGTGGTGCAGGCGTCTGGAGTTCTTTTGCAGTGGCTGGAGGCCCTGGTACGCCTATTCTCACTCTTTCTCTCTCTCTCAAATAAATAAATAAAAATAAAATATTAAAAAAAAAAAAAAAACAACGCCGGGCGTGGTGGTGCACACCTTTAATCCTAGCACTTGGGAGGCAAAGGTAGGAGGATCACTGTGAGTTGAGGCCACCCTGAGACTACAGAGTGAATTCCAGGTCGGCCTGGACCAGATTGAGACCCTAACTGCTGCTGCTTCCCTCCCCATCCCCCCTAATGCTCTCACACCTGTCCTGGGTGTCATGGTCAGGGAAATTGGCCAGCTGAGCTTCCTGTACCCTCGGTAACTGGGGTGCGACCTGGGTTTCACAGCACACAAGGAAGCAGGATTGTGCATACTGTTTTTAGGTTTCCAGCTCAAAAGAGGGCTAAGAAAGGGCTGGCTTGGATGTACACTGGAACCTTTTCCCCCAAAGTTCACTAATCAAAGAGTCTGTCTTCCCAAGGGGTTTGGGCCACTGGAGAGAAGGGACCAAGAATTTAGAGAAAAGGGCAGAGCTATTTTCCTTGCACTTCCAAGAAGGCCAAAGTTTCTGTTTTATGCATGGAGACAGTAAGACACACGTGAGAGAAATGATCTCATTGCCAACACTCGGTTAGGAAAGAGACACTCTTGCTTGAATTTAGTGTTGAAAACTGTGGGGAAAGTACCTAGATTAGCAATACAAAGACTCACGTAGGAATAAAAGTCAGTAGCAGAAGCCGGTAAGCTGGAAAGGGGATAGAAAGGGAATAGATAGGAGGGGGGCACTTAATAGGACGGTATTGTATATATGTCAGTAGAAGAACAGATTAATGGGGGTGAAAAGGCCTAAGTGAGGTCAGGGGAAGAGACTGAGTAAAGGAAAGGTGGAGGGAGAGCTAATCAAAATCTAAGAGGATAGAAATAAGTCACATGGAAACCTACTTTTCTAGACAATGGAACACTCAGAAGCCATAGATTGTTACTAGAAATTTTTCAGTGCCAGGGATGAGACACCTTCCAGTGAGTTGTTGGCCAGGAAGATCCCTGATACCCCAAAACATTACAGGCCATTGCCAAGGCCCTTGGTTTCCCACCAGGAATAGATGGTAAGACCCTATTGCTGAAGGCTCCACATTCTTGGGCTGCAAGGTCACTGAGAAATCCCAATGGAAGAAAAAGCTACACTGCGTGCAGTTCCATGGGGGAGAGAGAAATCACCAGTGAAGATACTCAACAGTGGACACTGCAAGCCTTAAATTTGGCCAGCCAGGCCAAATGAGCCGATGGGTGCAATAGTGACATGTCTGTTATGGAGGAAACCAACTGTTCTCTAATTGGACTGGAGGCCTGCTCCATGGGAGGGAATACATCCCTAATAATGAAAACCTACAACAGGGGTAGACATGAACCTTAGGGGTGTAACATCTGCTGGTATCTGGTTAAATGTATATACTATGCTCACCAAACTGCCCAGTAAGCACTTCTCTTAATGTCCATACCCATATATTAATGCTACTCTCACATTTGGTTAGAGAAGCTTCTCTTTTCGGATGACGGTGACCTTGAGATGACTCAGAAGGCACCATGGTGCTGAGAAGAAGGGACAGAGGAGTGCTCAGCACAGAAACATCTCTAACACACCTTGTAAGGCTCAGGGTCCATTGTGGAAGAGGTGGAGGAAAGAATGTAGAGCCAAAGGAAGGGTAGGACTGCTTACAACGTGCTCCTCCAGACACAAAATCCATGACCTCACAGTGCCTGACACTACCTACATAAGACCATCATAACAGGAGGAAAAGATTATGACATCAAAATAAAAGAGAGACTGACTGAGAGGGGGAGGGGATATGATGGAGAGTGGCGTTTCAAAGGGGAAAGTGGGGGGAGGGAGGAAAATACCATGGGATATTGTCTACAATTATGGAAGTTGTCAATAAAATAAAAATAAAAAAGACTCAGCTGAGCCAAGAAATTTAATCATTTTATTTATTTATTTATTTATTTATTTATTTACTTATTTATTCTTTTGGTTTTCCAAGGTAGGGTTTCATTCTAGCCTAAGCTGACCTGGAATTCACTATGTAGTCTTAGGGTGGCCTTGAACTCAAGATGATCCTCCTTACCTCTGCCTCCCGAGTACTGCAAAGGCAAAGGACCTTGATTTGATTCCCCAGGACCGACATAAGCCAGATGCACAAGGTGGCCCATGCATCTGGAGTTCGTTTGTAGTGGCTGGAGGCCCTGGCATGCCCATTCTTTCTGTCTGCCTCTCTCTCTCTCTATGTCTGTCGCTATCAAATAAATAAAATTAAAAAAATACATTTCCAGATTGAAAGAAGGGGAATAAGCTGGGGAGATCACTCAATGGTTACAGGCATTTGCTTGCAAAGCCTACCCATCTTGGTTTGCCTCCCCAGGGCCTCCAGCCTCTGCAAGTTGACACTAGATGCATGTGCCTCCCTGTGCATTTCGCTCATGTGGGTACTGGGGAATTGAACCTGGGTCCTTAGGCTTCGCAGGTAAGCACTTTAACCACTGAGCCCTCTCCAGCCCCGCTAGGTGATTTTTGTTTGTTTGTTTGTTTCGGTTTTCGAGGCAGGATCTCGCTCTAACTCAGTCTGATCTGGAATTCACTCTATAGTCTCATGGTGGCCTCAAACCCTCAGCGATCCTGCTACCTCTGCCTCCTGGGTGCTGAGATTAAAGGCATGTGCCACCACGCCTGGCCCCGCTAGGTCATTTTACAACAATGGGGCATGCAAAAGCATGCTTGTTATGGGGTATAAATACACATGAATTAAATTAGAAAGTACTGCCTTATTCTATGTATGCTATTCTCTCCCCCACCCTGGTCTATGTGGCTCTCCAAGTGATCCCTCTGTCTCAGCCTCCTGAGTGCTAGGATTACATGAGTGGTTAGAGTTAGCCACCATCCCTGGCTCATTTTTATTTTCTTCTTTTTCAGAATCAAAGGGTATATATAGAGAGGGATGAATCCAGAACTTGAACAAAGTCTGGCTAAGCTAAATACCCCAGGTCCCTTGCTACCTTTTATTTATTATTATTATTATTATTGATTTGTCAAGGTAGGGTCTCACTCTGGCCCAGGCTGACCTGGAATTCACTATGTAGTCTCAGGATGGACTCGAATTCTTGGCGATCCTCCTGCCTTTGCATCCCCAGTGCTGGGATTAAAGGCATGTGCCACCACGCACGGCAACCTTTTTTTTTTTTTTTTTTTTTTTGGTGTTATTTTTATTTATTTATTTATTATTATTTTTATTTATTAGAAAAAGAGAGAGAATGGGCACATCAGGGCCTCTGGTCACTGCAAATGAATTCCAGATGCATGTGTCACCATGTGCATCTGGCTTATGTGGGTTCTGGGGAATTGAACTTGGGCCTTGGGCTTTGCAGGCAAGCGCCTTAACTGCTAAGCCATCTCTCCAGCCCCCTTGCTATCTTTTAAACTAGTGTCTCTCATTGCGTCACTGATTTGGAAGTAATTGAAGCTTATTATTTAACTTTCCGTGCCTCTGTGTTTGTCCTCATGTGCGTTAGGCCACCGGAGGTACAGCACTACCTTTAAATTTTTATGACCCTTTGTTGTCTAAGCAGGGCCTTGCTTTTTTTTTTTTTTTTTTTTTTTCCATGTAGGGTTTCACTCTAGCTCAGGCGGACTCGGAATTCACTATGTAGTCTCAGGGTCTTTTGATGGCCTTGAACTTGTGGCAGTCCTCCTATCTCGGCCTCCCGAGTGCTGGGATTAAAGGCATGTGCCACTATGCCTGGTGCATTTTAAAAAATATTATTTATTTATTTATTTATTTATTTATTTATTTATTTATTTATTTGAGAGAAAGAGGCAGAGAGAGAGAATGGGCACACCAGGGCCTCCAGCTACTGCAAAAGAACTCCAGATGCATGCGCCCCCTTATGCATCTGGGTCCTGGAGAGTCCAAAGGGAATCCTTTGGCTTTGCAAGCAAACGCCTTAACCACTAAGCCATCTCTCCAGCACCCCCCCCCATTGCATTTTATATTGTAAAAAGCGCTGGGCTTGCTGGGTTTGGTGGTGCATGCCTTTAATCCCAGCACTTGGGAGGCAGAGGTAGGAGGATCACCGTGAATTCCAGTCACCCTGAGGCTCCATAGTGAATTTCAGGTTAGCCTGGGCTAGAGTGAGACCCTATCTCAGTTCCCCCTGCCCCGCAAAAAAAAAAATTCTGGGCTGGAGAGATAGCTTAGCAGTTAAGACTTTTGCCCATGAAGTCTAAGGACCGAGGTTTGATTTCTCAGAAACCACATAAGCCAGATGCACATGGTGGTACAAGCATCTGGTTTTGGTTTGCAGTGGCTGGAGGACCTGGCACACCCGTCCTCTCACACAAATTAAATAAAATATTAAAATGCTTAAGAAATTAGCGTGTGTTGCTGTGACTCCAGACCATGCATCACCTTGCACATTTATGACTCTTTTCCTGCAGGTGACTGGAAAGGGAATTTCTATGTCTTTCCTTTAAAAAAGAAACAAAGAAAGAAAGAAAGAAAGAAAGAAAGAAAGAAAGAAAGAAAGAAAATTTATTTGTATTTATTTATTTATTAGAGATGGAGAGATAGAGAGAATGGGTGCACCAGGAGGGCCTCTGGCCATTGCAAATGAACTCCATACACATGAGCCACCATGTGTATCTGGCTTATGTGGGACCATTCTCTCAGCCAGGGGACTCCTGCCCTCTTTTTTTTTTTTTTTTTTTTGTTGTTGTTGTTTTTGGTTTTTCGAGGTAGGGCCTCATTCTAGCTCAGGCTGACCTGGAATTCACTATTTAGTCTCAGGGTGGCCTAAAATTCACGATCCTCCCAAATGCTGGGATTAAGGCCCTCCTCCCTCTGCCTCCCGAGTGCTGGGATGAAAGGCGTGCGCTTTTTGCACGTGCTACTAAGTACTACTGAGCCCAAAATATCTCTAGTCAAATCCAGGGGTCCATGAAAAGAACAGAAATTATGGTCAAATTTATTTTTCTCAAGGTAAGTAAGCCGATTTCCCAGTTCATTTCGGCTATGATTCAGCTCGTCAGCGTTAAGCAGCCAGGTGCACAAGCAAGGAAGCAGTGCTCGGAGCTTGAGAATTTGGTCGCCGGCAGGACAATAAGAGGGGGCGGGGACGGGGGAGGCGCTGGCCCGCAGCGGGAGGCGGGGTCACAGGGTGTTGAAGTGCTCTTAACCAATCAAAAGGAGCGGATCGGAGCCGGAGTGTGGGGAGGGGGGAGATAAGGTCCGGGGGAGAGAAGCGGGAGATCGAGGATCCTGCTCAGTTCCCCAGAGCCAGCCGCAGCGTGGTGCTTCTGCTTCCCCGACAGCTGCTGACTCCGAGGCCTGCTCTCCGGGTCATGGCTTTCGCAAATCTACGCAAAGTGCTTATCAGTGACAGCCTGGACCCTTGCTGCCGGAAGATCCTGCAAGATGGAGGGCTGCAGGTGGTGGAGAAACAGAATCTGAGCCAAGAGGAGCTGATAGCCGAGCTGCAGGTAAGGAGAGGTGGGGGGTGCAAGCTTCCGGGGTGGGGGACATCCTTTGGCTAAACTTGGTGCTTGGGCTGCACCGGGGCCAGCGCTTCCCATTCCTTGCAATCACTCCCCCTCTCCCCTGGGGTTGCGGGGTGGGGGGGGGGTGAGCTTCTGAGATTGGAGAGGGGGATGGGGAGGGAAACCTACGGATGCAAACTTTGCGTGCAGTTTGCAACCTCGTGTTCCACGCTGGCTTCCCTCGCTCCCTCCTCCGCCTCCCCGCGCCAGCACTGCCAAGTGCAGGCTGCTCCAACTGGTCCTGCGGGCTGCCAAGGATGCCAGCCAGAGCCGCTCCAAGTGCCTTCGCGCCTAAGTGACCCCGGGGGGTGCCAAGCGCCGGCTGTCCGCGCGGGGGCGTCGGGGGAGGGGCGCCACGCGGGAACCCTCCGGGCACGCCGGTGCTGCCCGGGCCCCGGGGCGGTTCTCTAGCTGCCTTCTCTCGGCGTGGATGGTGGGGGAACGCTGGCCACTCTCAGCCAAGTCCCGTGCGTGGCTGCTGGCATCGGGGGTGGGGAAGCAGGCTCTTCCCCCGCCCCAGCTCCGCGAGACGCGCACCGCCTTTTGTCTGATGCAAGAGCGCGGCGAGCTTTCACAGTCTCTCGGCCTCCCGGGAGCTTTGGGGAAATGGGGGTGTGGGGGCGAGATCCCGGGCCCACACATCCCATGCCGCAGGCCAGCCAGCTTTGGCCTTTAGCCACTTTTTTTTTTTTTTTTTGGTTTTCCGATCCCTGTAGCCTAGGCTGACATGGAATTCACTATGTAGTCTCAGGGTGGCCTCGAACTCACGGCCGATCGCCTCCCGAGGGCTGGCATTAAAGGCGTGCGCCTCCACGCCGGGCATTTATCCACTTTTGTCTTCCTCGTGGGATCACTGGACTAGATCAGAATCCTATCCCATTCTCCCCTTGGGAATGTGACACACACACATTTTGGAACAGACTTCGGATTGTAAAAATCTTTTGCCTGTTTTGAAAAAGGTCTTGCCAATTTGGGTGAGCATGCTCAGATCTAAATTAGGAATTTATTTTGTGAGTACTTGACATCCGTCCTTAACCCTTCCTATCCCAGCAGTCAGCCCCACTCTCCCACCCTCACCTCCACCCCCAAATCCCACGTGTTCGCGGTGCCGGCTGCCACCAGCCCCAGCGCACATCGGCCTCTCCATCTGCCTGCTGGGGCCCTTTAAACCGCGGAGGCTGCGCGGTGGCCCCAACTGCTCCTGCAATCAATCCCCTGGTCAGCGTCTCCCAGGGCCCTGTTCCTTCCTCCCCCGACCCCTTCCTCTGTATTAAGTGCCCAGCCCCTGTCCTATTTTCAGAGAAGCATGACTGCTCCTGTCTTCAAACTTGCTCATGCCTGTAATTCCTAATACTCCAGAGGCTGAGACAGGAGGATCTCTGCGAGTTGGAAGGCTGGTCCTGGACTACAAAGTGAGACCCTGTCTTGAAACAGCAGCAACAACCCAAAAGGTGGAGGGAGTTGGAGAAATGGCTTAGCCATTAAAGCCCGCCTGCTTGGTCCCACACCCTAGTACCCACGGAAAGCCAGATGCACAAAGAAGCATCTAGAATTTGTTTGCAAGAGACCCTGGTGCACACCCTTTGTCTCTGTCTCTCTCTCACACACTCATACATCCTTTTCTCACAAATATATATTTATATATAATTTTTATTATATAAAATATAATAAAATGTAATATATAGTATATAATCTGTATCAAGGAGGGTTGGAGTTTGTAGCCTAGTTAGGGAGCAGGGCCTGACACCCCTGAGACAATTGGTCAGGTGACAGTTTTAAGTTAGAACACCCAGTAGCCAGGTCTGCTCATTAACCTGCTGGAAAGTACTGGAAGGAGTGGTGTGGTTATCAAAGACTGCATTGATGGCAGGGCTCAAGACCCGAACAAAAAAAAAGCCTCAGTTTAGAATGCTAATTAATCTTGGACAACCAGCAAAAGGGCCTTCATTTCCCCACTTCCTCCTCGTTTTATCCCCTTCAGAGAGGGGTTTGGCATAGTGGCTGTTGCTCTCCTCCATTTAAATCTTTCCAATGCCAAGCAAGGTTTAACATTCTTGATGCGCTTGTGGCTTCACATTCTGGGCTGGCAGTCAGCTCTCTCAGCCCTGGGCATGCGATGTAATCTCTCTCTCCCTTCGTAGTGCATTGCAGGCTTGAATTAAGTCCCAGCTCACTGGGGCTAACAAGTTTGACAAGTCATGATCAGCATTTTGAGACGAGTAGGAAACAGACATATACTGATAGGGAAACTTAGTATTTTAGGCATTTGATTTTGTGTTCTTGTGTATTGGGATGTGTGAGTGTGCATGGGTGCATGAACAGGATGTATGTGTGTGTGAATGTGCATGGGTGTATGTGCAGTGTGTAAATATAGAGCCGCAATTGAGAGATAGCCTTTTTTTTTTTTTTTTTTTTTTTTTTTGGTTTTTCGAGGTAGGGTCTCACTCTAGCCCAGACTGACCTGGAATTCACCATGGAATCCCAGGGGGGCCTTGAATTTATGGGGATCTTCCTACTTCTGCCTCCGCCAGTGCTGGGATTAAAGGCGTGCGCCACCCTGAGACTACATAGGTCAGCCTTGACCAGAGTGAGACCCTACCTCGAAAAATCAATCAATCAAACAAACAAACAAACAAACAAACAAACAAACAAAAAAAAAAACCCTTGGACAGAAATTGAGCTGTATAGCTCAGTGGTAGAGTACTTTCCTAGCGTGCCTGATGTTCTGTTTTCATTTTCACCACCAAACCTACTACACAAGTTTAGAAAACATTGATTTTTGACTGACTACAGATGATGTAGTCTCAGGGTGGTCTTGAACTCAGAGTGATCTTCCTACCTCTGCCCTCCCAAGTGCTGGCATTAAAGACATGCGTCACCACACCAGGTTATTTTGTTTTTGAGATAGGGACTTGCTATGTAGTCCCTGCTGGCTTGGAACTCAATCCTCCTGCCTCAGCCGTTCTGTTTTCATTTTCACCACCAAACCTACTACACAAGTTTAGAAAACATTGATTTTTGAATTTGCAACTGACAGATGATGTAGTCTCAGGGTGGTTTTGAACTCAGAGTGATCCTCCTACCTCTGCCCTCCCAAGTGCTGGCATTAAAGACATGCGTCACCACACCAGGTTATTTTGTTTTTGAGATAGGGACTTGCTATGTAGTCCCTGCTGGCTTTGAACTCAATCCTCCTGCCTCAGCCAACTAAAGTGCTTCAAAGGCTCCCTCCCCACCCGTGTAGAGTCTTTCTACAGGGCCTGGAACTCACAGGATCCTCCTACCCACCCTGGGATTAAAGGCTTGTGCCACCATGCCTGGCCCAGCTCTTTTGTTTGTTTGTTTTTCAAGGTAGGGTCTCACTGTAGCTCAGGCTGACCTGGAATTTACTATGGCCTTGAACTCACAGCGATCCTCCTACCATCTGCCTCCAGAGTGCTGGGATAAAGATGTGCGCCACCACGCCTAGCCCGGCTCTTTTTGAAATAGCAAGTCCACAGCTTTTACACTAGGATTTAGTTTATACATGTAAACAGCCATTTTGCTCATCAGGATCACATCTTGCGCTGACCCAGGCATACCTAAATTCCTTCCAGCAAAGAGCCTGGGCCGGTGAGCTTGGCCCGCTTGTCCTTAGCTTTAATCCAGGTAGGAGTGATAGGAGAATTCTCCCCCAGGCCAAGCCTGTGCTCTTGGGAAAGGAAGCATATGTGGACCTGAGGAACGGGGATGGGCTTCTGCTGTCGAGCTGGCACAGTTTGTTTGGAGCAGCCATCAATCAGGCGATGAGTGACAGAGCCCTTTCCCAGCTCTAAACCGGCTGAGGACAGAGAGAGCGGGGAGGAGTCTAAGCCGCTAAAGATTCAGGCAGAGAGCAGGAGATGGCAGAGTACTTGAGACATTATATTGCCAGTTGGGGAGTGACAAGGAAGTGTGTGTGTGGAGAGGGGAGAGCTAGGTAGCTGGAGATTAAAAAAATTTTTTTTAAATATAATTTATTTATTTGAGAGAGAGAAAGAGGCAGAGAGAGAGAGAGAATGGGTGTGCCAGGGCCTCCAGCCACTGTAAACAAACTCCAGATGCATGCGCCCCCTTGTGCATCTGGCTTACGTGGGTCCTGGAGAGTAGAACCAGGATCCTTTGGCTTTGCAGGCAAATGCCTTAACTGCTAAGCCATCCCTCCACACCTTTGAGCCCAGCATTAGGGAGGAACGCCATGAGTTCAAGGCCACTCTGAGATTACATAGTGAATTCCAGATCAGCCTGGGCTAGAGTGAGACCCTACCTCAAAAACCCCTCCCCCCCAAAAAATTATTATTATTATTTTCTTTGTGGGAGAGATAATTGGTGCACCAGGGCCTCTAGCCACTGCAAACGAACTCAAGATGCATGTGTCATGTTGTGAATCTTGCTTATGGGGGTCCTGGAGAATTGAACCTGGGTCCTCAGGCTTCACAGGCAAGTGCTTAACCGCTAAGCCATCTCCCCAGCCCCTTTTTATTTTTTTCATTTTTATTTTATTTTATTTTTTAATTTTTTAATTTTTTTTGGTTTTTCGAGGTAGGGTCTCACTCTAGTTCAGGCTAACCTGGAATTCACTATGTAGTCTCAGGGTGGCCTCGAACTCACGGCAATCCTCCTACCTCTGCCTCCCGAGTGCTGGGATTAAAGGCGTGCGCCACCATGCCCGGCTCCCTTTTTATTTTTTGAGACAAGGCCTTATGTAGCCCACCATTGGCAGTGAACTCACCTTGTAGCCAAAGCTGGCTTTGATTTCCTGATCCTCCTACCCTCACTTCCCAAATGCTTGGATTGCAGGTTTGTGCTGCACAGCAGTGCCCCAAGAGCCAGAATTTGAGAAGTTCAATAGTTTGCTTAGATAGAGGAGAGGACCGGAAAGGGCAGTCTGGAGCGGTTCTTAATGTATGAGGTACAGCCTGAGGGAAGGAAGGAACGAACAGTGCCCTGGACTCCGAGGGCTCAGTAAAAGATGGGTCACTTCCTAGGCTCAGTAAGTGTGTTAGTGAACTGAAATAGGCCAAGGAGAGGGCTGTTGGAAGTGAAGCCAGTAAACTGATCTGATCTGTGTGGGATGCTTAGTGCTCACACAGAATCTCCTGCTCCTGAAGCAAATCTCCCAAGACTGATTGCCCTTGGGACATCTGGTTGTCTGCTTGGAGAAGCTTCAGGTTCCTTGGATTCAGAAAAGGCTGGTTGCAGGCAAAGGATCCATACAGCCGCTCCATCTACAAAGGTGCTTATTCCAAAAGAGGCGTCTTCATCTCTGCAGCCTGTGTTTGCCATGGGAATTCTCAAGGGTTCGGGGAGCAGCTCTAAAGGGAGCAGAGAAGGATGGATGCCCAGGGATATGACTGGGCAGATTGTCTGGAGCAGGACTGGGCCTGAGCTGCCCACATCTGAACTTGGTCCAAGGGATGGTGACATGATGTCTCCATGGCTGCTGCACTTGCTCCATGGCCCCTGCTCGGATCCTTAGTCATGGGCTGACTACTTCCAAAGGAGGTTTAATTAATTTTTCAGTGTTACTGATTACCTAGGGGGTCCTTGCTGGCCACAAAGGAACACTAAAGATGTGCTTCATATGTTGCTAGTAGCTCTCCGAAAAGGTGCAGTGTACATTTTCCTACTAACACGGAAGAGTTTCAACTTTTCTTTTGCCAATAGGAAAACCTGAAAAGAACATAATTAAAATTAATACATCTTTTTTTCTCCTGAGACAGAATTTCACTATGTAGCAATGAATTTATTGCAATCCTCTTGCCTCAGCCTCCCAAATGAGATTATAAGCAAGTGCTTCTCTGTCCTGCTAAGATTTACGTGTGTGTGTGTGTGTGTGTGTGTGTGTGTGTGTTTGAGGTAGGGTCTTGCTCTAGCTCAGGCTGACCTGGAATTCACTATGTAGTCTCAGGGTGGCCTCGAACTCATGGCAATTCTCCTACCTACCTCTGCCTCCCAAGGGCTAGGATTAAAGGCATGCACCACCACACCCCAGCTTCTTTTTGTTTTTTGAGGTAGGGTCTCACTCTAGCCCGGGCCAACCTGGAATTCACTATGTAGTCTCAGGGTAGCCTTGAATTCATGGCGATCCTCCTACCTCTGCCTCCCAAGTGCTGGGATTAAAGGCATGTGCCACCACACCTTGTCATACGCGTATCTTTTAAATAATATTTTTCTATTTGTTAGAGAGAGAGGGGAGGCAGATAGAGAGAATGGCTGTACCAGGGCTGACTTGGAATTTACTATGTAGTCTCAGGGTAGCCTTGTTCTCTTGGCAGTCCTCCTACCTCTGTCTTCTGAGTGCTGGGATTAAAAGGTGCGTGCCACTATGCCCGGCTCCATGCCTTAATTTCTAAGCCATCTCTCCAGCCCCGCAGCCAGTCTCAAATCTGAACAAAATCAGTGTCAGTCCTGATCCGCATCCCCCTGCAGCGTGCAGTGAGGAGGCCGGAGCTGATTCCCCACAGTTCGGGACACGGACTTCTTACCTGGGAGGAAGTGGTGGTGTGCCAAAGGCTTCAGTCATCTCACAGGACTGCTTGGACCCTCGGGTTTTTCTCTTTCCCAGGATTGCGAAGGCCTTATTGTCCGCTCAGCCACCAAGGTCACTGCTGATGTCATCAATGCAGTGGAGAAGCTCCAGGTGGTGGGCAGGGCTGGTACCGGAGTGGACAATGTGGATCTGGAGGCTGCAACAAGGAAGGGCATTCTGGTGATGAAGTAAGTTGTGGAAGCTAAGGGTGGGTGTGGAGAGCAAAACAGAGTGGAGGAAGGGCTGGGAGATGGCTGGGCGGTTAAGGAGTTGCTTGCAAACCTGACTGCCTGGGTTCAATTCACCAGTACCCATGTAAAGCCAGATGCACAAAGTGGCGCATGCATCTGGAGGTCATTTGCAGTGGCAGGGGCCCCTAGCATGCCCATTCTCTCTCTCCTCTCTCATAAATTATTTATTTATTTATTTATTTATTTATTTATTTATTTTTGGTTTTTCAAGCTAGGGTCTCACTCTAGCCCAGGCTTTCCTGGAACTTATTATGTAGTCTTAGGGTGGCCTTGAACTCATGGAAATTCTCCTACCTCTGCCTCCTGAGTGCTGGTATTAAAGGTATGTACCACCATGCCTGGCATCTCATAAATTTAAAAAAAAAAAAAAAAGAAGAAAGAAAAAGAAAGAAAAGGAAAGTCTTATGAGTTGCCACATTTATTTATTTGATTTTTCAAGGTAGAGTCTTGCTCTAGCCCAGGCTGATCTGGAATTTACTATGTATTCTCAGTTTGGCCTTGAACTCACAGTGATCCTCCTGCCTCTGCCTCTTTTATTTTTGTTTCCTTAAAATGGGTGGGGGTCTTAGGAAGGTGTGGTGGCTCAGCTCTGAACTTGCTAATCCCAGAAACTCAGGGAGGCAGAGGCATGATGGGAGGACTTGGGAGGCAGAGGTTCGTGAGCCAGCCACCCTGAGACTACATAGTTAATTCCAGGTCAGCCTGGGCCAGAGTGAGACCCTACCTCGAAAAATCAAAATAAATAAATAAATAAAAAAAAAAAAAAAAAAAAAAAAAGAATAAAAAAATGGGTGAATTCAGGGGTCTTAGGAAGGTGTAGTCTTTCTCAGCTCTGAACTTGCTGGGAGAGGAGAAACTAAACAGGTAGAGATTGGGAAAAAAAAAAAAAGTTTGTCCAGGCATGGTCTCTCTTCTCTTCGCCAATGGAAACAGCCTTAATCCCAGCTCACTTGGGAGGCAGAGGTAGGAGGACTGTTCAGCGGGCGGGCAGTGAGTTCAAGCCACCCTGGAAGAGACTGACATGCATAGTGAATTCCTGAGCACCAGGTCAGCCTGGGCCAGACTGAGACCCTACCTATGGTGTTAAAGGAAAAATCAAAATAAATAAATAAATTAATTAATTAATAAAATAAAATAAAAACGTTAGCTTTGTTATAACACAAGCCAGGTTGTTTGACTTCATGAAAGTATACATGGGCAGCAGGCTGATCTGAATTCAGTAGACTTGTGGGCACAGCTGCAGAAGGATCTGAGGCACGCGTTGGGCAGCGGGGTGGATTCTGAAATGAGAAGGAGCTGGGCCATGCCAGCGTGCCTCTCCCCATCCCGTGAGACATTCCTCTGCCTTGGGTTAAAGGACAGTGATTCACAGACGGTGCATACTGCACTGCAGTGTTAAAGGGCGTTTCTGCATACTGCGGTGTTAAAGGGAGGTCCTCTTCTGGGAACAGGAGGCCAGGGTTAGGCCAGTGATACGCTGAGTTTGTCTGTACCGATGTCTGATGTCTGATGTCTCTCATACTCTTCTTGAAAGGATCTTAGACAGTGCCGGAGTTAAAGGAAAGGATTCACAGACAATGGAAATAGCCTGAGTGAAAGGATTCACAGACTCACCTGTGGGATGATCATGTGCCTTGCCAGGTAAGCCTCTGACTGTTCAGCGGGGCGGGCAGCGTGTGTGGCACATCACTAGCCAAGCAAACAGACCCAGAGATGGGTGGAAGAAATATTTCCATCTGGTGACATGCAAACTGCTGAGCGTGCACTATACTGCTCCTGAGCACCTGAGACTGGGGGTGTAGGAGGGGGAGGGGGACGCAGGCCTGATGCTCATTGCCTAGGAGCAAGTTCATAGGCAGTGTGCATCCTATGGTGTTAAAGGAAAGGATTCATAGACAGTGCATACTGCGGTGTTAAAGGAAAGGATTCATAGACAGTCCATCCTATGGTGTTAAAGGAAAGGATTCATAGACTGCATACTGCGGTGTTAAAGGAAAGGATTCATAGACAGTGCATACTGCGGTGTTAAAGGAAAGGATTCACAGACAGTGCATACTGCGGTGTTAAAGGAAAGGATTCACAGACAGTGCATACTGCGGAGTTAAAGGAAAGGATTCATAGACAGTGCATACTGCGGTGTTAAAGGAAAGGATTCATAGACAGTGCATCCTATGGTGTTAAAGGAAAGGATTCACAGGCAGTGTTGAAGTATTACAGACAGTGTTGTGGAAAGGATCACAGACAGTGGGGAGTTAAGGAAAGGATTCACAGGCAGTTTGAGTACTACGGTGTTGTGGAAAGGATGGGGAGCCACGCATGGCTTTTCTCCTATTTGTTTTTATTTATTTATTTATTTATTTATTTATTTATTTATTTATTTATTTATGGTTTTTCGAGGTAGGGTTTCACCCTAGCCCAGGCTGACCTGAAATTTACTGCGTATTCTCAGGGTGGCCTTGAACTCATGGCGATCTGCCTACCTCTGCCTCCCAACTGCTAGGATTAAAGTTATTTATTTATTTTTTTGTGTTTGTGTTTGTATGTTAGT
This sequence comes from Orientallactaga sibirica, assembly GCA_036365145.1. Taxonomy (NCBI): domain Eukaryota; kingdom Metazoa; phylum Chordata; class Mammalia; order Rodentia; family Dipodidae; genus Orientallactaga; species Orientallactaga sibirica. The sequence goes on from JAEOAD010000025.1 coordinate 20,741,662, forward strand.
GTTGTGGGTATAGGGTTGGGCATGTGTGTTTGAGGGTGTGTGTTGTGAGCGTGCTGTAGATGTGTGTGGGTTTTTGCGAGCCCAGGCTGGTCTTGAACTCATGATCCTCCCGCCTCTGACTCTTCAGCAAATTCCTATCGGCGTGCGCCACCACAACCAGCTAAAGTTATTTATATGTTTATTTTTACTTATTTGAGAGAGAGAGATAGAGAGAGAGAAAGTAAGAGGGAGAGAGAGTAAGAGGGAGACAGAGACAGAGAGATCGAGTGAGAGAGAGAGAGAAAATGAGCTGCCAGGGCTTCTAGCCATAGCAAACGAACTCCAGATGCATGCACCACCTTGTGCATCTGACTTTACATGAGTACTGGGGAATCGAACCTAGGTCCTTTGGCTTTGCAGGCAAGCAAGCACCTTAACCGCTTAAGGCATCTCTCCAGTCCCCCATATTTCAGTTTTATTTAAAGAAATAGGCAAAATGCTGATTTATTTAAAGGATGCGACCTGTTTCCAACCACTTGCCCATAACCTCCCTCATTCAAGCTGCATTTAACCCTATTAGGAGAGAGCCACCCTCTTCGTAACTTACTGCTTGTTAGTTGCTTCAGATTGCTTTTCTGGAAGGTGGCTGGGCGAGCAGTTCATTTGAGCCTAGCACTTCCTTCCACGCTATAGTAAGGGTCTGGATCATCAGAGTCCCCAACTGTCCATGCATTTGTTCCTTCACACCCTGGAAGACTGACCAATGCTGAGAAGAGATCAGAGCCCCCCCCCACCCCACCAGATTCCTGGCTAGAGACAGAAGTCCCTGCATTCCCCCAGTCAGGTCCTGCCAAGATTCTGGCCTTCCCACTCTCCCTTTACCCCCCTCTGCCCCTGAACTTGAGTCCCCAGAGCCACACTGAGCTTGTCTACCCAAAGGACCGTGGTAGAGGATGGCTGTGCAACGTTGTTCTCGCACCTCCTTTGTGGGCTATAGACAGGACACGCTAAATCTGTTTGTGTTCCCGCAGGCAGATTCCCCAGGCAACAGCTTCCATGAAGACTGGCAAATGGGAGAGGAAGAAGGTGAGAAGCAGCTTTGCCTCGCCTGCCCAGGCTCGGTGCCCAGGCACCACTCTTGGTGCTGACCTGGGCCATCATTGCCCTTTCCCCCTGTGTGTTTGCAGTTCATGGGAACAGAGCTGAATGGAAAGACCTTGGGGATTCTTGGCTTGGGCAGAATTGGGAGAGAGGTGGCTACCCGGATGCAGTCCTTTGGGATGAAGGTAAGAGGTTACCTGATTGCTTGGATGTGGGGCTTCCTCCCTTCCTCCCTCCCTCCCTCCCTCCTTCCCTCCCTCCTTCCCTCCTTCCTTCCCTTTCTCTCCCTCTCCCTTTCTTTCTTTCTTTCTTTCTTTCTTTCTTTCTTTCTTTCTTTCTTTCTCTCTTTCTTTCTTTCTTTCTTTCTTTCTTTCTTTCTCTTTCTTTCTTTCTTTCTTTTTTCTTTCTTTCTCTCTCTTTCTCTTTCTTTCTCTTCCTCTCTCTTTTCTTCTTCCTTCTTTCCTCTCTCTTTCTTTCTTTCTTTCTTTCTTTCTTTCTTTCTTTCTTTCTTTCTTTCTTTCTTTCTTTCTTTCTTTCTGAGATAGGGTCTCACTTTGGCCCAGGCTGATCTGGAATTCACTATGTCATCTCTGGATGGCCTAAAACTCAATGATTCTCCTACCTCCACCTCCCAGGGAGTGCTGGGATTAAAGGCATGTGCCACCATGCCTGGCACTTTCTTTCTTTTTTAACAACAACAACAAAAAAAATTGTGTGTGTGTGTGTGTGTGTGTGTGTGTGTGTGTGTGTGTGTGTAAGGGGGCATGAGTTATCTTTGCCCCACTTTCTTTAAGACTGGATCTCTTGCTGATGGCTGTAAGTAACTCTGGCCAGTGAGTGGCTGGAGAATTGAGCTGAGGCTGGCAGGCTTTGCAAGCAAGCACCTTTAACTGCTGAGCCACCTCCCCAGCCCTGATGTGAGACTTGATACAGCAATATTGGATGAAGCAGTTTGGCTTGAGAAAGGCCAAAGATGGGCTGGAGAGATGGCTTAGTGGTTAAGGAGCATGCCTATGAAGTGTAAGGACCCTGGTTCAATTCTCCAGATCCCATGTAAGCCAGATGCACATGGTGGCCTATGTGCTTGGCGCACCCATTCTCACTCTCTCTGTCTCAAATAGTCTGAAATAGGTCTTTAAAGTCCCTTATTAAATAAACAGTAAAGGTAGTGATGGTGGGAGGTGCGTGGTCATTGAAATCAAAACCTTGGGGGAGGTCCCTTAGCTCATGGCTCCTGGTGGACCAGAAAGCCTTCTTATAAGTGCCACTCCCAATCCTCCTGTCTTGCTGCGGTGACCTCCTGATTTTACTGTATCCTCTCTTTCTCTCTCCCTCTGATAATTTATTTTTAATTTTACTTTATTTGAGAGAAACAGGTAAGGGGAGAGAGAAAGAGCAAATGGGCACACCAGGGCCTCCACCACTGCAAATGAACTCCAGATGTGTGCACCCCCTGTGCATCTGGCTTATGTGGGTCCTGGGGAATAATATGTAAGCCAGATGCACAAGGTGGCCCATGCATGTGGAGACTGCAGTGGCTGGAGGCCTTGACGCACCCATTCTCTATCACCTTTCTCTCTCTTCTTCTTCTCTCACTCTCTCTCTCAAAGAAACAAAGAAATTGAAAAACCAACAAACAAAACTTATGCTTGTTTATACACTCCTGTGATGGTGGTTAGATGGCTTCATGCCTGGGCTAGAGTGAGACTCTCCCTTGAAAACCCCCTCCCCAAGAAAAAAAAATATATATATACACACATTTATGATGCATTTATTTGAGAGAGAGAGGAGCATGGAGAGAGAGGGAGAAAGGGGAAGAGGCAGATAGAAAGAATGGGCACTCCAGGGCCTCTAGCCACTGCAAATGAACTCCAGAAGTTCTACATCTGGCTTACATGGGTACTAGGGAATTGAACCTGGGTCCTTAACCTTCACAGGCAAGCACCGTAACCACTAAGCCATCTCTCCAGCCCCAAATCTGGCCCAGGCTGACCTTAAATTTATTTTTAGTCTCAGGGTGACCTTGTCCTTTAGAGGAGGGAGAGAGTGACTTTTTTTAAATTTATTTTTAGTGTTTTAGAGGATGGAGTGAGTGACAGAGAGATTGAAAATTGATGCTCGAGGGCCTCAGCCACTGCAATTGAACTCTAGATGCTTGTGCCACCTAGTGGGCATGTGTGACTTTGCGCTTGTCTCACCTTTGTGTGTTTGGCTTACATGGGATCTGGGGAGCAGAACATGGGTCCTTAGATTTTGCAGGCAAGCACCTTAACCACTAAGCCACCTCTCCAGCCCCCAGATAATTCTTAATTAATGAAAGTTAGATTAGTGGGGGGGGGGTGAAGCCATTCCTCCAGCAGCTCTTCTATAAGGTGAAAACCTACATGTGCCTTGGCACACAGGCAATAACTGAGGCAGGATTCCTGGTTCCAAACACTCTGTGGGCACTGCAGACTCTGTCAGCTCTCCTGGTTCCTGGATGCCAGTATTTTTTTTTTTTTTTTTTTTTTTAAAGGTTTTTTGAAGCAGGGTCTCACTCTAGCTCAGGCTGACCTGGAATTCACTCTGTAGTCTCAGGGTGGCCTTGAACTCACGGCTCTCTTCCTCCCTCTGCTCCTGAGTGCTGGGATTAAAGGCATGCGCCACCACACCTGGCCCTGAATGCCAATATTTCTGTGATCCTCAGGGCTCCTGTACTTCATTCTTCCCAGTCAGTATTGCTGAGAAGGGTCCGGCCCCTGGAGACAGGCCCGGGAAGGCCTTTGAGTGGCAGGCAGAGAGTGGATAGGTAGATATTCATTGCTTGCTGCTGACTGTCTGCTGGCATGCTCACCTTGAGAGGAAGCGTGGCTCTGGCTGGAACTTGCATGCTGGGCACCCAAGACTGTCTCTGAGGACAAGTTTCTGTCTCATCCCACTTGGCTCTCACACAGGGCTGCGGCTTCCCCCACTCTACCTTTCGTGGCTCAAAGTCTGGGGTGTGCTTGTTCTGTGCTTGGGTCAGAGCTGCCCTCTTTCATGTCACCACATCACTGTGCTCCCTGCCATCCCAGGGACAGACCTGCCATGTTGACCTGCCCCTCTTCCCTTATGCCTCTCTGCTATTTCTGTTTCTATTCATATTCTCATGTAGCCCAGGCCGGCTTCTATCTCACTGTGTAGACAAGGATGGCCTTGATCATTTTTATATTTATTTATTTGAGAGATAGAGAGAGGGAGAATGGGCTCTCCAGAGCTTCCTGCCACTGCAAATGAACTCCAGATACACATGCCACCTTGTGCATCTGGCTTACGTGGGTCCTGGGGAATCGAACCAAGGTCCTTTGGCTTTGCAGGCAAGCGTCTTAACTGCTAAGATATCTCTCCAGCCCCTTGAACATTTTTTTGTTTGTTTGTTTTTTTGAAGAAGTGTCTTATTCTAGCCCAGGCTGACCCTGGAATTCACTCTGTATTCTCAGGCTGGCCTTGAACTCAAGGCCTTCCTCCTACCTCTGCCTTTCAAGTGCTGGGATTAAAGGTTTGTGCCACCATACCCAGCTCCCCTTGAACAGTTTTATTTGTTTATTTACTTAAGAGAGAGGGAAATAATGGGCATGTCAGGGCCTCTAGCCACCGCAAACGAACTCAAGATGCACGTGCCACCATGTGCATCTGGCTTATATGAGTTCTAGGGAATCGAACCTGAGTCCTTGGGCTCCACAGGGAAGCGCCTTAACTGCTAAACCATCTCTCCAGCCCGGCTTGCAGTTCTGATTCTCCTGCCACTTGGCTTTATGTAGTTCTGGGCATTGAACCCTTGGCTTTGTGTATTCTATGCAAGTATTCTACCAGCTCAGTTTTACCCCCAGCTCCTGCTTTTCTTTTTCTTTCTTTTTTTGTTCCTAATGACACAACTTGGTCTCTTTCCTGATCCTCTTAGCCCCACCGGTGCTGTCCTCTCTCACTTCTTAATCTGTCTAAAGACTCCATGCATCTGTCTGCTTTCTGGACCCACAGCAGCAGCAGCTGCCACCCTTCCCATTCCCTGCTGCACTGTGAGATGGCTTCACTGCTTCCACCTGGTCCCCTCCCACAGCAAGGGCCCCTTTCCCAGGGCTTCTGAGCTTCACTCTGTCCAGCCAATGCATGACCTGCTCTCGCATTTGTTTGTGGTGGGGGCTTGGTGGCAGACAACCCTCCCTTTGCTCTGGATGTGACCGTCTCTTGGGTGGGTCAGCTTTCTCCCGTGGGTCTAAAGTAGATGAAAGCGTAGCTCCAACCTTCCCTGTGTTGTCGTGAGAATTCAAGTTGGGGATTTAAATTAGGCTTGGCATGTGCTTACATGTGGTAAATGCTCAATACACGGTTGTTGTTCTACTAATGACAATACCATCCGTTAGTGAAGATATTTGTCCTCTCTCACTTCTGACCAGACTATAGGTTATGACCCCATCATCGCTCCAGAAGTTTCAGCCTCCTTTGGGGTTCAGCAGATGCCTCTGGAGGAGATGTGGCCCCTCTGCGATTTCATCACTGTGCATACGCCTCTCCTGCCCTCCACCACAGGTAATATGTGGGTTAGCCGCACAGGCAACAGGCCGGATGAGTGGGCCCTTGGTCGGGGTCAAGACAGCCCTGCCCAGGACCTGCTGAGTGTGGTAATGCTTTGTTGCATGCTCTGCCTCCAAGTGTTGGTGTTATTACCTGTTGGCACCAACTGAACCTGTTTATAGGTCCTGGATGATGGGTGTCAAGGAGTTGAGCTGAGACTGGGACGAGTCAACGGAACCGGGGACTCCAGGCAACCCGGTGTTTATTTTTTTTATTTTTATTTTTTTATTTATTTTTGGAGAGAGAGACAGAGAAAGATAGACAGAGAGGAAGAGGGAGACAGAAATGGATGCGCCAGCAGTCTCTCAGCTGCTGTGAACGAAATCCAGATGTGCACGCCCCCTTGTGGGCAAGTGCGGCATTGCGCCCTTGCATCACTTTGCATCTGGCTAAACGTGGGACCTGGAGATTGGAACCTCTGGAGATTGGAACAAGCGTTCTTAGGCTTAGCAGGCAGGCGCCTTAACCGCTAAGCCATCTCTCCAGCCCTTTTTTTGTTTTTTGAGGTAGGGTATCACTCTGGTCCAGACTGACCTGGAATTAACTATGTAGTCTCAGGGTGGCCTCAAACTCACAGTGATCGTCCTACCTCTGCCTCCCGAGTGCTGGGATTAAAGGTGTGAGCCACCACGTTCGGCTGCCCGGTGGTTTCTTTAGTACAGGAACCCTGAGGCAGCAGCTTGCAGAAGTTATTTATTTATTTGATAGAGAGAGGGAGAGAATGTGCATGCCAGGGCCACTGCAAATGAACTCTAGATGCATGGGCCCCCTTGTGCTTCTGGCTTACATGGGTTCTGGAGAATCGAACCAGAATCCTTTGGCATTGCAGGCAAATGCCTTAACCACTAAGCCATCTCTCCAGCACCCAGAACAGCTCTCACTATGTGCATGGTGTGTACAAAACAAAGGAGAGACGGCAATGTCCCTATTTCAGAAGTAGGAGCCGTCTTTGGCTAACTTGAGGTTATGGATGAATATCAGACCCCCTAAATAGCTGGAGAAGAGACACCACAAGCAAATCCCAACATTTTGGGGCTAAGCACGTGTCCTTCTCAAAACATACTCAGAATCACTGAGTGCTCTGCGAACAGAATGCAGCAGGCTGAAAACACACCTACATCCAGTGAGACTGCACAGGTGTCAGGTGATCTGGGTACATATGCAGCCAGTGTCTGTGGGGGGGGATGCTTCCTGGGACCCAGGCAGGGTGTTCTGATTCTTGGACCCACTCAGATATGCCCTCATCTTCAGAACTTGTAGTAGGGTGTCCTAACCTGAGTCAAGCCCATATGTGGCTCAGGGTTTCCTGTCCCAAAGCACCTGGAAAGAAGAAGGCGAGAACAAGCCGGGTGTGGTGGCGCACGCTTTTAATCCCAGCACTCGGAGGAGGAGGTAGGAGGATCACCATGAGTTCGAGGCCACCCTGAGAATACATAGTGAATTCCAGATCAGCCTGGGCTAGAGTGAGACCCTACCTCAAAAAAACCCAACAATAAATAAATAAATAAATAAATAAATAAATAAATAAATAAATGGAAAGAAAGAAAGAAAGAAAAACGCGCGAACAAAGGTAGCTAACCGTGGGTTCAGCAGAAAGAGGCTTAAGGGGAGGAGGCCAGTGCTGAGCAGCCCGTCAGCAGGTAGCGTCTCTTCTCTCTCTTCCAGGCTTGCTGAACGACCACACCTTTGCCCAGTGCAAGAAGGGTGTGCGAGTAGTGAACTGCGCTCGAGGAGGGATTGTGGACGAAGGTGCCCTGCTCCGGGCTCTGCAGTCTGGTCAGTGTGCTGGAGCTGCGCTGGATGTGTTTACAGAAGTAAGTGCTTGCGGCCTTGGGGTGTGTGCGCGTGCGCGTGTTGGGCATGGGAGGGGTGGTTGGTGAGGAGTAAAGAGGAGAGGATGCCTGTAGAAAAACCTAGCATTTTGCAGGAGTACAGCCCACTGTTGTTTTTAAATATATATTTTATTTTTTATTTATTTGAGAAAGAGAGAGAGGCAGATAGAGAGAAAGAATGGGCATGCCAGGACGTCTAGACATTGCAAACAAACTCTGGATGTATGCACCACCTTGTGCATCTGGCTTACGTGGGTCCTGGGGAATTGAACCAGGATCCTTTGGCTTTGTAGGCAAGCGCCTTAACTGCTGAGCCATCGCTCTTGACCCAGCGCCCTGTTCCGTGTCAGTGGTAAATGAGGGAAGCCGTGTGGCTAGGAACACGACTGCGTAGTGGGAGGCGCTCCTCCAGGGCTTCTCTTAAGGAGCAACCTTGCTGCTTTCTGCAAAACTCGGGTTTTAAATGTTTAACATATGACCCACGTCCTGGTCTTGGACTTAGACTGTTGGGGAGACGGCAGATAGTTTAAGATGATGACTTGGGTTGAGATTTGGGGCATAGAAAGAAAAACTTAGAGCTTGAGAGTGGGTTCAGTGGTTAAGGTTTGAGCCTGCAAAGGCTGGGGAGATGTTTCAGCAAGGAGGAATGTTTGCTGTTCAAGCATGAGGACCTGATCTGGATCCCCAGCACCCATGGAAAAAGTTAGGCTTAGGGTTGGAGAGATGGACTAATGGTTAAGACGCTTGCCTGCAAAGCCTGACTACCCCAGTTAGATTCCCCAGTGCCTACGTAAAGCCGGATGCAACAGAGGTACATGCATCTGGAGTTCATTTGCAGTGGCTAGATGCCCTGGTGTGCCCATTCTCTAGCTCTTTCTCTGCATGCAAATAAATTAATATTAAAAAAGCAAAGCTTGGTATGGTGGCACATGGCTTTAATCCCAGCACACGGGAGGCAGAGGTAGGAGGATCTGTGTGAGTTCAAGGCCACCCTGAGACTATATAGTAAATTTCAGGTCAGCCTGGGATAGAGTGAGACCCTACCTTGAAAAACCAAAAAAAAAAAAAAAAAATTGGGCATGACCACAAATGCCTATAACCCCAGGGCTGAGAGGGAGTGAACACAGGAGGGTTGCCAGGGTTCCTTGGTCAGCCAGTCTAGATTCAGTCTAGATTCAGCCAGAGCTGAATCTTCCTCTGCTCTGTGCACGTGTGCATGGGATGCACACATCTGCACACACAGATGTGCACTGCACACATACCACACACACACACACACACTAAGTCGAGACATTAGTAGGACCAATAATAGCTCAGGGAGTATAGTCTGTTTATAGCCAACCTCGAGCAATCTCTCTCTTTTTCCCTCTCTCTCTTTCTTTCTCTCTCTGACTCTCTCTTGGCAGGAGCCACCACGGGACCGTGCCTTAGTGGACCACGAGAATGTCATCAGCTGCCCCCATCTGGGTGCCAGTACCAGGGAGGCCCAGAGCCGCTGTGGGGAGGAAATTGCAGCCCAGTTTGTGGACATGGTGAAGGGGAAATCTCTAACGGGGGTTGTGAGTATCCACTACGTGGGGTGGGGTGAGGGGGCCTGGAGGTGGGGAGGAGAAAAGTGCGGGGTGGTCAGAGTCAGCTCTGGGACCTCAATGTGCTTGTGGGGCCCCTTGGGAAGAGATGGATAGCAACTGCCTATCTCTGGCCTTGATAGCTGAGGCCTTGGGGCAGACGGTCCAGCTCCAAGCTGCTAGGCTGTGGCTCTTCCCAGGCCCAGCCTTGAGAGAAAGGCTCCTTTGTCGTCCGCATGCCTTGGGAGTGAAGGAGTGTTGCCTGGGGCACTGATGGAGCTGTGCCCGGTGGGGGGTGGGGTGCTGAGCGCTGGGCGTAATAGGCATAGTGTCTCCTGTCTTCCCAATGAGCCCTCCCTGACAGCTGGCTCCCCTGCTTTCCCTCAGTCATCCCGGCTCCTTGTCTTGGCTCCCAACATGTTCCCCGCCCCCCATGTCCAATTGACATGTCAAGTTGTAAGTCTGGATAGGCCTAAGGTTGCTTTAGTACAAGATAATGTCCCAGACCTTGGGGGACACAGATGAACAAGGAAGACAACTGCCTCCTTCACAATTCTTTTCTTTCTTTTTTAAAAAATGTCTTATTTGTTTATTTCAAAGAGAGAGAGAGGCAGGTAGAAAAAGAGAGAGAGAATGGGTGTGCCAGGGCCTCTAGCCACTGCAGATGAATTTCAGACACATGTGCCACCTTGTGCATCTGGCTTGTATGGGTACTGGGGAATCAAACCTGGGTTCTCAGGCTTCACAGGCAAGTTTCTGAACTGCTAAGCCATCTCTACAGCCCTCTTTTCTTTTTAAAAATATTTATTGATAGCTGGGTGTGGTGGCACATGCCTTTAATCCCAGCACTCGGGAGGCAGAGGTAGGAGGATCGCCGTGAGTTCAAGGCCACCCTGAGACTACAGAGTGAATACATAGCCTGGGCTAGAGTGAGACCCTATCTCAAAACCAAAAAAACAAAAAACCTCAGAACAAAGAACTCGGTGACTTAACTAGATTAGCCATCATGCCCCCGAGATCGTCCCATCTCTGCCTCCCCAGGGCTGGGATTACAGGCGCACTCTACTGCAGCTAGTGTTTTATGCGGGTGATGAGAATCTGAGTCCAACCCCTTATGCTTGCATAGAAAGCACTTGTCCCACTGAGGTATCTTCCCAGCTCCCTTGTAAACTAAATTCTATATTCTCTGAGGACAGAAAGTCATGATTTAAGGGTCATCTGCAGCTTTTGTGGGTGGGCCAAAACAAAAGTCAGAGAATGAGCGCAGGAGAGATGGCTGAGTGGCTAAAGCACTCGTTGGTAAGACCTAATGACCCGGGTTCAATTCCCCAGTACTCATGCAAAGCCAGATGCACAAAGTGCTGCATGCATCTGGAGTTCATTTGCAGTGGCTAGAGGCCCTGACGCATCCATTTGTATTCTCTCTGTCCTTACAAATTAAAAAGAAATCCTGGTTTCCGTAATGTAGTGGTTATCACGTTCGCCTAACAAATTAAAAAAAAAAAACTAAGTCAAGAGAATGCAGCCAGCATGTCAGAGGACACCGATGACCTTGGCTGAACCTCAGCGTGGGAAGAGTCGTTGGCAGGGAGGGACAGAACTGTGGCAGGAGACACAGTTTGTTTCACTGAGCCATCCCTTCTCTGGTTGGCTTTATGTCCTAAGACAGCCGGGGGTGCCAATCTGTTGCCTGGTATCCCCATCCAGTCTGTAGAAAATCAGAAGTCAGCAAAAACTGATCTGTCTGTCCATTCTTCTCAAGTCTGTACACAACATTGGTTCCTTGGGCCAGAGCACACTTAACTACTTAGCTCAATAGAAAAGGAAAGCTGAACAAATAAACTACCTCTGCCAGTGAATAACCCCAGGCCCCGGGCAACTTGGATATGGCTTGACCCTCTGAGCTCTTTTTTATTTAATTCTTTTTTATATATTTTATTTATTTCTTTGAAAGAGAGAGAAAGAGGCAAGTAGAGAGAGAATGGCCACACCACAGCCTCTAGCCAGTGCAAACGAACTCCAGACTCATGCGCCACCTTGTGCATCTGGCTTATGTGGGTCCTGGGGAATTGAATCTAGGTCCTTAGGCTTCACAGGCAAGTGCCTTGACCTCTAAGGCATCTCTTCAGCTCCTGTTTTTGGGCGGGAATTTTTTGAGGTAGGTTTTGCTCTAGCACAGCTGACTTGGAATTCACTATGTAGTCTCAGGCTGGCCTTGAACTCACAGCGATCCTCCTACCTCTGCCTTCCGAGTGCTGCCACAATGCCTGGCTATTTTTTTTTTTTAATTTGAGAGAGACAGAGAGAGAGAGAGAGAGGAAGAGACAGAGAGAATGGGCACACCAGCGGCCTCTCAGCCACTGTGAATGAACTCCAGATGGCCCTTGTGAACATGTACAACATTGCACACTTGTGTCACTTTTGTGTTTGGCTAAAGGTGGGACCTGGAGAATAGAATGGGGGTTCTTAGGCTTCGCAGGCAGGCACCCTAACTGCTAAGCCATCTCTCCAGCCCTATTTTTTTTTTTATTTGACAGAGAGAGAGAGAGGGAGGGAGAGAACGGGTGTGCCAGGGCCTCTAGCCACTACAAATGAACTCCAGACAACACATGCGCCATGTTGTGCATCTGGGTCCTGCGGAATAGAACCTGGGTCCTTTGGCTTTGCAGGCAAATGCCTTAACCACTGAGCCATCCCTCTAGCCCCCCCCCCTTTTTAAGATAGGGTCTCACATAGCCGAAGCTGTCCTTAAACTCTGTGTAATTGAGGCTGACCTTGAACTTCTGATCTTGCTACACTTGCCTCCCTAACACTGGGCTTACAAGTATGTACTTCTGCAACCGGCTTGTGCAGTGCTAGGCATTGATCGCAGGGCCTTGTGTCTGCTGGGCAAGCTGAAGGCTCCACTTCTCAGCACTTTGATGAGTTTTGAGTCTCCTTAGTGGTCACCACCATCTGAGAAGTGAAGCTTCTCTAACCAAAGGTGAGGGTAGCATAAGTCATCCACAGCCCCTGTGTCTTCTCATGCTTTCCAGACCCCTTCTCAAGCAGAGAAGCCAATCTCCATGGAGGGAGCTTATGCCTGCCCTGGCAACATTGTGAGGCCAACCTTTTTTTTGTCTGACTCTGCAGCAATTACCAGATGAAGTCATTGTCACCCGCCAGGCCCCTCCCCATACCTTGATATTGTCGCTCAGTCAGGCAGGTGTACCCGCCTTTGTCACTTCCAGTCTCACCTTGCTCCCTTCTTTCCACAGGTAAACGCTCAAGCTCTTACCAGTGCCTTCTCCCCGCACACCAAGCCTTGGATCGGCCTGGCAGAAGCTCTGGGCACACTGATGCAAGCCTGGGCTGGCTCCCCCAAAGGGACCATCCAGCTGGTGACACAAGGTGAGCCAGGCTGCATGAGGGCGAGATATTCCCGTGTCTGCTGGATGTGTGTCTGCTACTCAGAGACTCCGGTGGACTTGGGCCCTGGTCTGAGGACAGTAGCTCCCACTGAGGGTGAACAGACAGTAGGGGTACAAACTCCTTGGGAAAATGTATTTGATTTTCACAGATCCTGTTTATGCATTTATTTTATTTTATTTTTTCGTTTTTTAAAATATATTTTTTTAATATTTTTAAATTTTTATTTGTTTAATTTATTTGAGAGAGAGATGAGAGAGGGTGCACCTGGGCTATCAGCCACTGCAGATGAACTCCAGATGCATGAGCTCCCTTGTGCATCTGGTTTACATGAGTCCTGGGGAATCAAACCTGGGTCCTTTGGCTTTGCAGGCAAGTGCTTTAACTGCTAAGCCATCTCTCCAGCCCTTTTTTTTTTTTTTTTTTGAGGTAAGGTCTTGCTCTAGTGTAGGCTTACCTGGAATTCATTCTGTACTCATGGCAGTTGTACCTTCCAAGTGATGGGATTAAAGGTGTGCACACCATAACCAGCAATTTTTTTTTTTTTCGAGGCAGGGTCTCACTCTAACTCAGGCTGACCTGGAATTCACTCTGTATTCTCAGTGTGGCCTCGAACTCTCTGCGATCATCCTGCCTCTGCCTCCCAAGTGCTGGGATTAAAGGTGTGCTCCACCACGCCTTTAATTTTTATTTTATTTATTCATTTGAGAGAGGAAGGCAGCTAGAGATAGAACTGGTGGGCTGGGGCCTTTAGCCACTGCAAACAAACTCCAGACGCGTGTGCCCCCTTGTGCATCTAGCCTATGTGGGTCCTAGAGAATTGAACCTGGGTCCTTTGGCTTTGCGGGCAAACACCTTAATCTCTAAGCCATCTCTCCAGCCCTGTTGCATCTTTACAGGATAGACATGCTTTGGGACAAGAGCCACCTCCATGACACTCATGTAAAAGGCATCAGGGTCTGTGGAGAGTCTCGAATTAGGCAATAGCACTGTAGTTCTGCTTGTGACTCTGTTGCCGACCTGCTGGGTGAATCCCACTGCCCCAGACAATAAGTTTAATGAGCCGGGCATGGTGGTGCCTTTAATCCCAGCACTCGAGAGATGGAGGTAGGAGCATTGCTGTGAGTTAAAGACCACCTTGAAACTACAGAGTGAATTCCAGGTCAGCCTGGGCTAGAGTGAGACCCTACCTCGAAAAACAAAAAAACAAAAACAAAAAAGAAAAAAAGTTTAATGAGGAGGCAATGTGCTCTGTGGCTTTTACCAAGGTGGCCCATGGGCAGGTGACAGTCCCTGGGTTGTGTTGGTTTAGCCATGGAATATAAATGGAACCCAGCTCTCGTCCACCCCTGGGCTGCTGTGTAGCTCAGGCCGCCTTGGTAGTGGTCCAGCACTGTGCTGTTAGATGTGGTTAGATGACTTCTCTTCACCCTGTAGAGGGTTGTCGTTCATTGTAATTTCCTGTTCAACACCTGAACTTGGGGAAGGATTGCGTGATGGGGCAGCTAGACCTTAAACATTGGCTGTACCAGGGCCAGGCAAAGCCAAAGGATGGCCACCAATCTGGGTACCCAGACCCCTGGGGAGACAGGGCAGGGAAGTAGGAAGCGGATGGTTCAGTGGCTCATTTTTGCTTCTCTGAGCTTCAAGGGTCCCAAGTGCCAGGTACATGTGGGAACACCGTTTTCCAAGTGTCTCCTGGGAGACAGGTGGGCAGGTCAGGGTGGCCAGTGGAGTCGGCTGAGACTTGGCAGGGTCTCAGGTTGGCTCAGGTGTCCTGAGTTTCCAGGCTTGGATCCAGATGTGTTCCCAGCTGGCTGAGTGCTGTGCAGCCTGCGATTGCTGAGGACCCAACCCTCCCCACCAGGGCAACTAGAGCTGAAGCTCAGAGCTAAGTGCCTGTAGCCTCTCTCCTCTCCTGGAGGTACTGAAGGAGCGTCTCTATGTTCCCAGGAACCTCTCTGAAGAATGCAGGGACCTGTCTGATCCCCGCAGTCATTGTCGGCCTCCTGAGAGACACCCCCAAGCAGGCGGATGTGAACTTGGTGAACGCCAAACTGCTGGTGAAAGAGGCTGGTCTCAACGTGCGTACCCCCTTCTTGTCAGCACTGTTCTTGCACCCTACTTTGGTTTTGTTTGTTTATTGTTTATTTGTTTTTGTGTTTGATGTAGGCTCTTGTGCTAGCTCAGGCTGACCTGGAATTCACTATGTAGTCTCAGGCTGGCCTTGAACTCACGGCAGTCCTCTTACTTCTGCCTCCTGAGTGCTGGCATTAAAGGTGTGCGCCACCACACCCGGCTACTTGGTTGTTTTGAGATTGGCTTTCATGTGGCTGAGGATGACCTGAACTCCTTATCCTCTTTTTTTTTTTTGGTTTTTCAAGGTAGGGTCTCACTCTGGTCCAGGCTGACCTGGAATTCACTATGTAGTCTCAGGGTGGCCTCGAACTCTCGGTGATCCTCCTACCTCTGCCTCCCGAATGCTGGGATTAAAGGCGTGTGCCACCACGCCCTGCTCTCCTTATCCTCTTACCTCTTTTTCTCACTGGGAATTTTAGGCATGTGCTACAATGCCTGGCTTCACCCTACACTTTTTAAATTTTATTTTTAATTAATTTATTTTTTATTAACAACTTCCTTAATTGTAGACAATATCCCATGGTACTTCCCTCCCTCCCCCCACTTTCCCCTTTGAAACTTCACTCTCCATTATATCCCCTTCCCCTCTCAATCAATCTCTCTTTTCAGTTTGATGTCATGATCTTTTCCTTCTATTATGATGGTTTTGTGTAGGTAGTGTCAGGCACTGCAAGGTCATGGATATCCAGGCCATTTTGTGTCTGGAGGAGCACGTTGTAAGGAGTCCTACTCTTCCTTACGCTCTTACATTCTTTCCGCCCCCTCTTCTGAAAAGGACCCTGAGCCTTGGAAGGTGTGTTAGAGATGTTTCAGTGCTGAGCACTCCTCTGTCACTTCTCAGCACCATGGTACCTTCTGAGTCATCCCAAGGTTGCCACCATCTGAAAAGAGAAGCTTCTCTAAACAACAGTGAGAGTAGCATTAATATATGGGTGTGGATATTAAGAGAAGTACTTACTGGGCAGTTTGGTGAGCATAGTATATACATTTAGTGTGATACCAGCAGACATTACACCCTAGGGTTCATGACTATCCCTGTGGAAGGTTTTCATTATCAAGGATGTATTCCCTCCCACGGAGCGGGCCTCCAGTCCAATTAGAGAGCAATTGGTGTCCCCCATAACAGACATGCCACTATTGCACCCTTTGGCTCATTTGGCCTGGCTGGTGGCCCCACATTTTAAGAGTGTTCACAGCTCCACTTAGTGGGTATGAGTCTTGCTATCTAATTTCTTCATCTGCAAAGTGGAGATACACAGCCTACCTCTGTGTTTAACGTATTCATAAGTGCAAATGTCACAGCTGGAGCTGTGGTGGGAAGCGGAGGAGGACAGATGGATGAGCTGGGCTGCACCTGAATGGAGTCTGGAAGATGCTTACCTATCCCGGGGGCAAGCTCTTCTGTCACTCTCCAAGCTTCCTGCGGGTGTCTCCCTGAATCTCAACCAGTGAAAACTGAAGCTGCAAGAACAGACTTTCTCCCGTCCATCCTCTCCCGGCAACCCCAAGCAGGCCACTGACCACAGGAAGCTGGAGCTGAGGGGATCTGGCCTATTCAGCTAGCCAGTCCTGAATCCTCCGCTCCTTGCTAGTCTTTTCTTCCCTCCCCTTTCCCAGCTCCTGCCCCTCCCTCCAAGCCTGAGAGGCCTCTTGGGAACACAAGGCGAACCCCATTTGTCCTTGGCCCTAAATTACTGAGCTCATGGCCAAGCTAGAACTCTCTGCACGTAGGTGACTAGCTGGAGTTACCTAAGGAGTTTGTTCTTCTGCCTTCTCTGTGCAGGTCACCACTTCCCACAGCCCTGTGGCATCAGGGGAGCAGAACAGCGGGGAATGCCTCCTGACTGTGGCCCTGGCAGGTGCCCCCTACCAGGCTGTGGGCTCAGTCCAGGGCACTACCCCGGTGTTACAGATGCTCAACGGAGCAGTGTTCAAGCCAGAAGTACCTTTCCGCCGCGGCCTGCCCCTCCTCATGTTCCGAGCTCAGCCCTCCAACCCCGTGATGCTGCCCACAATGATTGGTGAGGAGGCTGGGGGTGGGGTGGGGTGCTGGCCAGAGCCCTTGAGGTGGAGTTGGCGTCCTCCCTGGAACTGGACCTTGCAGGGCTCAATCTGTCTTTGTGCCTCGGGCATGTCTGAATTTGCAGTTCACCGAGGATCTTAGTTCCACGTTTCCACAACATTTGGGATGACATTGAGTTCACAGAGGAAAAATGTCTCATCTAAGGTCACAGCGGGGTGGGCAGAGGTGGGACCAGGAGGCCTATCCTTCCTTCCCACCACACCCCTGTGCCCATTCTCCCCCAGCTCCGGATGCCAAGCTTGCTGTGTTAAGCACACTTGTTTGCACCTGCTCTCCGAGACGAATCTAGAAGCTCAGGAGCGCCGTGTGCCTGTTTCCCTCTCCTTCCTGTAGATTCTGGTGGCTGGCCTGTCAGAGCGTCCCTTCTGGTGTGGCACTGTCTCCTGGGGCCTGGGCTGCTGGGGACTTTGGATGGAATTGGCAGAGGGTGTTTCCCTAGAGCCTGGGGACCTAGTTTTTTAAAAATATATTTTATTTATTTATTTCAGAGAGAGAAAGAGACAAAAAGAGAGAGAGAGAGAATGGGCACGCCAGGGTCTCCAGCCCCTGCAAACGAATTCCAGATGCATGCGCCCCCTTGTGCATCTAGCTTAAGTGGATCCTGGAGAATCAAACTGGGATCCTTTGGCTTTGCAGGCAAATAATGCCTTAACCGCTAAGCCAGCTCGCCAGCCCCTAGGGACCTAGTTTTATCACCTCTGCCAGCTGGCTGCACTGAAGAACTAATCCACTTTTCTCCCATAGTGTTAACCTGGCAACGGGGAGGTTCAGAGCTCTTTTTCTTTTAAACTTTTTTTTTTTTTAATTTATTTGACAGAGAGAGAGAGAAAGAGGCACGGGGGTCGCGGGGGGAAGAGAATGGGCATACCAAGGCATCTAGTTACTGCAGACACATGTTCCACTTTATGCATCTGGCCTTACATGGGTCTTGGGGAATCAAACCCAGGTCCTTAGGCTTCGCAGGCAAACACTAACTGCTGAGCCATTTCTCCAGCCCTAAGTGCTCCTTTTTTTTTTAAATATTCTTTTTTTGAGATTTATTTTCATTTATTTATTTGAGACAGAGAGAAGGAGAGCAAAAGAGAAAGGGAGAATGGGCACGCCAGGGCCTCTAGCCACTGCCAACGAACTCCAAACGCATGCACCACCATGTGCATATGGCTTACTTGGGACCTGGAGAATCAAACCTGGATCCTTAGGCTTTGTAGGCATGTGCTTTAACCGCTGAGCCATCTCTCCAGCACTACGAGCTCCTTTTCTGCTGGTCAGAATATGCGGTCTCTGAAATAGAGAGCGAAGGTGCCCTGTTGGCCCCACCCTTGCAGCTCATTGCCCATTGCAGCTTTGATCACCGAAGCCTGACTTCCAGGCAGCTGCTCCAGTGCTGGGCTCCCTCCCTCCTTCTTCTCCCATGTCCCATGCCAACCAGAGGTTTTCTGTCCTCCCAGGCCTCCTGGCACAGGCAGGTGTGCAGCTGCTATCCTACCAGACCTCGATGGTGTCCGACGGGGAGACCTGGCACGTCATGGGCATCTCGTCCCTGCTCCCCAGCCTGGAAGCGTGGAAGCAGCATGTGTCTGAGGCCTTTCAGTTCTGCTTCTAACCTCGAGCTTCACCCAGCCCCTGCGAGTCGTCTGATCGACAAGGAGAGGGGAGAGCAAGTTTCTGGCCTAACTGAGGGCCTCTGATTGGGACTGCAGTGCCATTCTAGTAAAGAGTCCTCCAGCTCTCAGTTCTTTGTGCTGTCATTGTCCCGAAGATCCAGCAGAGGGCACCCAGTGGCAGCCTTGGGGCCTGGCTGTGGCTTGCTGGTGGGTAGGCTGGATAGAGGGAAGTCGGGATTAGTCAGAGCTCTTGAGCTTGGGAGCTCTGGGGACGTCATGGGAACAAAGCTCAATGCGTTTTGGAGCCCTTCCATCTGGAATAGGTGTGCATATTTTCTTTTTTAATTTTTAAAAATATTTTATTTCAGCCGGGCATGGTGGCGCATGCCTTTAATCCCAGCACTCGGGAGGCAGAGGTAGGAGGATCGCTGAGAGTTCGAGGCCACCCTGAGACTACATAGTTAATTCCAGGTCAGCCTGGACCAGAGTGAAACCCTACCTCGAAAAACAAAAACAAAACAAAACAAAACAAAAAATTTTATTTCTATTTGTTTGAGAGAAAAGAGAGGGGAGCCGGGCATGGTGGTGCATGCCTTTAATCCCAGCGCTCGGGGGCAGAGGTAGGAGGATCCCTGTGAGTTTGAGGCCACCCTATAGTGAATTCCAAGTCGAAAAACCAAAACAAATAAATAAAAAGGAAGTGGATGGCATACATGAAGAACAATGCCTGAGGTTGTCCTCTGGCTTCCACGTGCAACTGCGTAAGTACACCCACACGTATAAACACATACACACCACACATACATGCCCCCCCCCAAATGGTATAAAGATGGGGGGGTGCTGATTCATGAGAAATGTGGCAGAGTGATATGTCTTTGTTCAGATGATTTGTTTGTTTGTTTTTTTGTTTTTCGAGGGAGGGTCTCACTCTGGCCCAGGCTAACCTTGAATTCACTATGTACTCTCAGGGTGGCCTTGAACTCACAGTGATCCTCCTACCTCTGCCTCCCGAGTGCTGGGATTAAAGGCGTGTGCCACCATGCCCAGCTGTTCAGATGATTTTTAAAAATACCTTTATTTTTTATTTATTTATTTGAGAGCGGCAGATAGAGAGAGAATGGGTGCGACAGGGCCCCCAGTCACTGCAAATGAACTCCAGACGCATGCACCACCTTGTGCATCTGGCTTGCATGGGTCCTGGGGAATTGAGCCTTGAACCGGAGTCCTTAGGCTTCACAGGCAAGTGCTTAACTGCTATGCCATCTCTCCAGGCCCTGTTCAGATGATTTTGAGAGTAACTCTCCCTTAGGGGACATTCCAGGCCTGCCAACAGCTTGGCCTTGGCAGACCAAACCACCACTTTGCTCTCCTGCAAAGAACTCCAACAGCAAAGGGCAGAAGCCACTTGCCCAGGGCTCAGAATCCATCCTGTGCCTTTGACAGAGCAGACCTTCAGGAGCACGGGGTCAACTTCGGCAGGGAGGGTCTGATGGACTCAGAAGGGGTAGGCGGGCATGCTGTGGCCCTCAGTGTACTCTCACCCTGCTGATGTCCAGCTAGATCTGGACTCTGGGCATACTGACAACAGAGCACCCGTTCTTACGGAAAAATAGCTGTGCTCATGTGACATCTGCCGAGGCCACTGGAGGACACCGGCTGGAAAAAAAACAAAGACTGAACTGTGTCGAGTTAAAACATTCAGGGAAAGTTGAGTTCTAGGGGTTGGGGAGACATTGCCTCGCAGATGTGAGGAACTGAGTTCAGTCCCAGTACCCACATAAAAATGCTGAGTGTGGAGGCATACCCGTATAATCTCAGCACTGGGAGGTGGAGACTAGAGGATTGGTGAGCTCCAGGCCAATGAAGCTGTAGCAGACAGCTTCAGGTTCACTGAGATGAACTTCCAGACCGGGCACAGTTATGGAGGAAGGGATATTATTTATTGAAGCTTATAGATCCAGGGGAAGTTCCATAATGGCAGGAGAAGCGGCCTGCTCACAGGACCAGTCAAGAGAGCAAAGCCAAGCTGCCAGCTACACAGCACACAGAGCAAAAACAGCCAAAAGGTCACACAGCACACTTCAGGAACTCCTGCTAGGCACATTTGCATACCTTTACAATGGAATCTCAAACCCACCATCACACCTTAAGACCAGCCCCCAGTGACATTGCCTCTAGCAAGGTGATTGCAGATGCAAACTATAACTAATAAAACACTGAATATATTGGGGGACATATATTCAAACTACCACAGAAGCCGTCTAAAAAACGGTAGACAGGCTGGAGAGATGGCTTAGCGGTTAAGGCGCCTGCCTGCAAAGCCTAAGGACCCATGTAAGCCAGATGCACAAGTGTGAGGCAGGCACAAGGTCACACATGCCCACTAGGTGGCGCAAGCGTCTGGATTGCAAAGAAAAAACAATGGGATTCCCCTGGTCTCTATATGGGTACATGCGTGCATAAAGCTCCATTTCCAGTCCTTGAGCCTCCTTGTCCCAAATCCTCAGACAAGCCACATGCAAAGTGATACCCAATCAAAGCAGTTGATGGCTTCATGATGTCAGGAAAAACGTGGTAGAGGCTGGACATGACTCCTTATCACAGCAGATGGAAGAAAGCTGAGTCTGGCATGGGGGAGCTGACTTTACCCAGGAAAACTTCTTCCAGCAAGGTTCCACCTCCCAAGTTGCCACCAGCTGGGGATCAAGCATTCAGAACATGAGTTGCCAGGGGCATGGTGGCGCACTCAGGAGGCAGACATAGGAGGATTGCTGAAACTACGTAGTGAATTCCAAGTCAGCCTGGCTAGAGTAAGACCCTTCCTCAAAAACCAGTTTATGATTTCTGGGAGATAATCTGATTCAAATCACCACACACACTGAGGTTGTCAGGACAGTTCCAGAAACCCAAACAGAAGATGGCATGAGGAAGTTTCATTGTATCGCCTGACCTGAGGCTAATCAAATTTTTTTTTTTTTTGGAGAGAGCCACAGAGAGAGAGACAGAGAGAGGGAGAGGAAGACAGAGATGGGCGCGCCAGCAGCCTCTCAGCTGCTGCAAACGAAATCCAGATGCGTGCCCTTGCGTCACTTTGCACCTGGCTAAATGTGGGACCTGGAGACTGGAACCGCTGGAGATTAGAACCAGCGTTCTTAGGCTTAGGAGGCAGACGCCTTAACCGCTAAGCCATCTCTCCATCCCTCAAATAATCTCTTAAATGTAAAAGGCGGATCGTGTGTACAAGAGCACACTGCTGGATATCAAGTCAATACTAATCAAGTACTTTCCCACTGAGCTGCACACCCATACCCAGAATTAATTTTTATTTTATTTGAGAGAGAGAGAGGCAGAGAGAATGGGCACACCAGAGCCTCCAGCCACTGCAAATGAACTCCAGACGCATGCATCACCTTTGTGCATCTGGCTTACATGGGTCCTGGGAACTCAAACCTGGGTCTTTTGGCTTAACTAGAATTAACTTTTAAAATGAGCTGATGCTTCCTAGAGGTACCATTAACTCTTACGTTATTCTGGCTTTGTGGCAATGCTGATCCCTTACTCCAGAGTGGAGTTTCACTCTTGACTACGGTGGCTGGAAGCAGAAAGCTCCTGAAGGCAGGACAAGGACTGGAACAACCCAAGAAACAGACCTCGGAATGCTGGCTCTGAGCCTTAGCAGCGTGTGCACATACTTGTGCCGTGGCCAGAGGGCTGGGTCAGGCTTCACATCTGGCTACATAAAACATGTACAGTTCCTTATGATGAGGATTGTGTCGTAGTCTGTATTTTTATGTTACACTATTTATTTAAGAGAGAGAGGACGGGCGCGCCAGAGCCTTTGGCCACTGCAAACGAACTCCAGTTGCACACACTACCTTGTGCATCTGGCTGACGTGGGTCCTGGGGAATCGAACCTGGGTCCTTTGGCTTTGTAGGCAAGCACCTCAACTGCAGAGCCATCTCTCCAGCCCTGTTAAGTATTTTTAAATATTTTATTTTTATTTATTTGAGAGAATGGGCATGCCAGGGCTTCTAGCTGCTGCAAATGAAGTCCAGACAAATGTGTTACCTTGTGCATCTGATTTTACATATGTACTGGGGAACTGAACCTGAGTTCTCTGGCTTTGCAGGCAGGCAAGTGCCTTAACCACTAAGCCATCTCTTCCAGCACTTAATTATTTTAAAGATATTTTATTTTATTTATTTATTTATTTATTTATTTATTTATTTATTTGAGAGAGAGAGAATAGGTGCACCAGGGCCTCCGGCCATTGTAACCAAACTCCAGATACATGCATCACCTTGTGCATCTGGCTTACATGGGTACTGGGAAATTGAACCTGTGTCCTTAGGCTTTGCAGCAAGTGCCTTAACCACTTAGCCATCTCTCCAGTCCCCCTTAAGTATTTTTTATTAAAATATTTTGTTTTATTTATTTATTTTGAGGTAGAGTTTCACTCTAGTCCAGGCTGACCTGGAATTCACTATGTAGTCTCAGGGTGGCCTCACACTCATGGTGATCCTCCTATCTCTGCATCCTGAGTGAAAATATCTTATTTATATTTATTTATTTGAGAGAGAGAGAGAGAGGGAATGAATGAGTAGGCTAAGGCCTCTAGCCACTATAAACAAACTCCAGATGCATGCGCCAGCTTGTGCATCTGGCTTATGTGGGTACTGGGGAATCGAACCTTGGTGCTTTGGCTTTGCAGACAAGTGTTTTAACTGCTAAGCCATCTCTGCAGCACCTCCTTTAGTTATTTATTTATTTATTTTGCTTTTTCAAAGTAGGCTCTTACTCTAGCCCAGACTGACCTGGAATTCACTCTGTAGTCTCAGGGTGGTCTTGAACTCACTGGGATCCTCCCACCTCTACCTCCCAAGTGCTGGGATTAAAGGCGTGCGCCACCACACCCGGCTCCCTTAGGGCTTTTTAAAATCACACTAGATCATGCCCAAATAACCCCAAGTGGAAGAAGGCCAGGCCCCAGCAGTGGGAGACGGGAGGTTCTGATGGCCAAGACCCTACAGACAGATAGCTCCTGTGTGTGTAGAAGTTTGGATTCCACGTCCCTATTCTAGAAGCAGGTGATCCTGAGCTTTTCCCCAATGATGAGAGATTAACGATCTAGGAATGGAGCTGATGGCTCCTGTGCGGGCCAGGAGGGACTGAGCGGGGTGAGGCTGGGATCCCAGGAGGGACTGAGCGTGAGGCTGGGATCCCAGGAGGGACTGAGCGGCGTAAGGCTGGGATCCCAGGAGGGACTGAACGGGGTAAGGCTGGGATCCCAGGAGGGACTGAGCGTGGAGAGGCTGGGATCCCAGGAGCACCTGTCAGCTAATGTTGGTTGGGCTGCTCTGCCCAGGTCTTAGCCCAGATTTGCTGGTGGCCGTGTGACATGAACAGTCAGTCATCCTTCCATGTGTGACCCTGTGGGTCCCCAGCCAGCTGGCTTCCACTGGTGGAAACTCAGGATCCTTTTCTAGAAGGAAATAAAAGACAACCCCTTCTCTTCTCACCCCTGTTCCTTTTCCTTCCTCTCCTTTTCCTTCCTCTGCCCAATCTCACATACCCCCATCACTGCTGCTTTTTATTTTTTGAAAAAATATATTACTTATTTGATTATGAGAGAAAGAGAGAGAGTGGGCATGCCAGGGCCTCTGGCCAGTACAAAAGAACTCCAGATGAGCCAGGTGTGGTGGCGCACGCCTTTAATCCCAGCACTCCGGAGGCAGAGGTGGGAGGATCACTGAGTTCAAGGCCACCCTGAGACTACATAGTGAATTCCAGGTCAGCCTGAGCTAGAGTGAGACCCTACCTTGAAAAACAAAACAAAACAAAACAAACAAACAAACAAACAAACAAATAAAAAGAACTCCAGATGCATGTGCCATCTTGTGCATCTGGTTTATGTGGGTACTGGGGAATTGAACCTGGGTCCTTAGGCTTCTCAGGCATGCACCTTAACCGCCAATCCATCTCTCCAGCCCCCATTGCCACTTTGTAAGAGGACCCTTGACAAAGCAGTGTTCCTCCCACCCAACATGCAAGGGTGTGTCATAGAAATGAATTCTGTACTTCTGTTTGCTCATTTGTTTTGATAGGTCTTGCTATGTAGTACCTGGGCTGGCCTTGAACTCTCAATTCTGCCTCAGCTTCCCAAGTGTGGTGGTTTGATTCAGGTGGCCTCCATACCCTTAGGTGTTCTGAATGCTAGGTTCCCAGCTGATGGGGATTTGGGAATTAATGCCTCCTGGTAGCAGTGTATTGTTGGGGCGGGCTTATGGACATTATAGCCAGTGTCCCCTTGCCAGTGTTGGGCACATTGTCCTGCTACTATTGGCCACCTGAGGTTGGCCACCATCTGCTCATGTCATCATTTTCCCCTGCCATCATGGAGCTTCTGGAGTCTGTAAGCCAAAATAAACCCTCCCTCCCCACCAAAGCTGCTCTTGGTCAGGTGATTTCTGCCAACAATGTGAACCTGACTGCAACACCAAGTATAGAATTTCAAGTATTTACTTCCTGCCTGTGGGTTTTTTTTGGTTTATTTGTTTGTTTTTGGTTTTTTTAGTTATTATTTTCTTTTATTTCAGATTTTATATTTATTTATTTATAGAGACAAAGAGAGGGAAGGAGAGAGGGAGAGTGAAAATGGGCGCGCCAGGGCCTTCAGCCACTGCAAATGAACTCCAGATGCATGCGCCCCCTTGGGCATCTGGCTTACACGTGACCTGGAGAATTGAACCGGGGTCCTTAGGCTTGGCAGGCATGCGCCTTAACTGCTAAGCCATCTCTCCAGCCCTTTAGTTATTATTTTCTAGGTAAGAGACATGCTCTACAGCTCCTGCTGGCCCTCCCTGGGTAGTGTCTGTAGAACAGAGAAGTAAGCTGGGGGAAGCTGTGTGTCACCATCTTTATTTGCCTTATATCTGCCATAGTCACGTGGTAGAATTGGACTGGCTGGAAGGGAAGCAGGTGATGCGAGTGCCTGTTGTGTCTTGGCTTGCAGGAAATACAAGTCGTTTCTGGGCTGGAGAAATGGCTTAGCGGTTAAGGCGCTTGTCTGAGAAGCCTAAGGACCCAGGTTTCATTCTCCAGGTCCCACGTAAGCCAGATGCACATGGTGGCGCATGCATCTGGAGTTCGTTTGCAGTGGCTGGAAGCCCTGGTGCGCCCATTCTCACTTGCTCCCTCTCTCTGTCTCTAATAAATGAATAAAAATAAATTTTTAAAAAAGAGTCATTTCTTCCTTTCATTTTAATTGTCATCTGTTTTAGTTTCGAACATAATATAAAATTCAGAAAATCTCAGCAAACTAAGAAATGAGCAAAAAAGTATATAACGGCATAGAAGTTTAATAATGACAAGCTGTAACAAATGACAGGAAGGCTTATCTGGATCTAGAAGGAGACTGTGACCTGCCATAGTTCATAGGCCAGCCATTCTCCTTCCCTTCACCTCCTTCCTGGCTGGGGGGGCCATGGTCCACTGCACCATGAGCCAGGGACTGTGACTGACCGCAGGAGGGAAAGTCATGAAGGACCCACTAAGGCAGAGCCAACCCTATGGGGTCGGCTGCGTCAGTTCATTTACGTACAGCTAAGGACGGAATGTGAAGCGTGTGATTTGGGGGCAGCAGCTCTGCTCACATAGTTTCTCCAGGAACAGTCCATGGATCTGTAGAAAATAAAGAAAAAAGATTCAATCGTGAGTCTCATCCCCCGCTTCTAGTTCTTGCTCCTTGCCAAGAGGCAGCTGTACAAAGGGCTCCCCCAGCTGTGTTCTGAGGTCCCCGGTGCTCCCAGGCAGGATTCCCAACACACACACTCAGCTAGTGATAGGAGAATAGTCTGGGCTGGCTGGGACAATGGAGAGACCTGCAGAGCTCCACAGTGTGCTGGATTCACATAAAAACTTTCATGTCAGGTTGGAGAGGTGGCTTAGAGGTTAAGGTATTTGCCTGCGAGGCCTAAGGACCCAGGTTTGATTCCCCAGTACCCACATAAGCTAGATGCACAAGGTAGCTGTGGTGGCTTGAACGAATGTCCCCCAGTTGGTTCAGGGGTCTATTAAAGCTTGGGATTTGGATCTCTAGCCTCTAGAGGTGTCACTGTGGGTGGGTTCTAGGGTCCAGCCCTAAGGTGTGGGGGTGGATTTGGAATTCCATTCATAAAGATATGCAAAGTGCCTGAGCTTTCCCTGGAATTCCTGAAGTGTGCTTGCCTGTGCTACTGGTGGTGGCTTGTGGCTTCTTTCTCGGCTTGGACCTGTGAAAGCTGGCCAGCTTCTGCTATTATGGAACTTCCCCTGGATCTGTAAGCTTCAAATAAATTCCCTCCCTCCATAACTGTGCCTGTTCATCCCAGCAATGTGAGGCTGCCTGCTGCAGTGGCACATGTGTCTGGAGGTTGTTTGCAATGGCTGCTGGGGAGGGGGGGCTGGTTCATCCGTTTTCTCTCTGCCTCTTTCTCTCTCAAAATAAATAAATATTGGGAGACAGAGGTAGGAGGATCGCCATGAGTTCAAGGCCACCCTGAGATTGCATAGTTAATTCCAGGTCAGCCTGGGCCAGAATGATACCCTACCTTGAAAAACAAAAAACAAAAAACAAAAAAACTAAACTAAACTAAACTAAACTAAAATAAAATAAAATAAAAAAATAATAAAATAAATAAATAAAATTATATATAAAATGTTTATGTCAATCCTGTTACCACTTTACCCTGCTCCCAGCATTCCAGCTTTAGCACCTGAGCAGCCTGGCAGAGGAGCCAAGTACCTGAATACATTCTCATGGCTAGAGACAAAGGGGGCACACTTCCTACCTCCTCTCATGAAATCCATCTGTGCCTCCTTTATCCATCAACCTCTTCCTTTCCTCCCCTTGCTCCTTGTCCTTCTTTCTTTTCTTTCTTCCCTCCCTCCCTCCCTCCCTCCCTCCTTCCTTCTTTCCTTCTCCTTCCTTCCTTCCTTCCTTCCTTCCTTCCTTCCTTCCTTCCTTCCTTCTCCTTCTTTCCTTCCTTCCTTCTCTCTTCTTTTTTTCTCTCTCTTTCTTTCTCTCTGTCTTTCTCTCTGTCTTTCTCTCTCTCTCTCTCTCTCTCTCTCTCTTTCTTTCTCTCCTCCTCTCTTCCTCCCTTCCTTCCTTCCTTCCTTCCTTCCTTCCTTCCTTCCTTCCTTCCTTCCTTCCTTCCTTTCTTTGCCAGGAGAGTGAGAGAGAGAAGAGAGGCAGAAACACAGAGAATTGGCATGGCAGAGCCTCCAGCCACTGCAAACGAACTCCAGATGCATGTGACCTTTGTGCATCTGGCTTACGTGGGTCCTGGAGAATCGAACCGGGATCCTTTGGCTTCGCAGGCAAACGCCTTAACTGCTAAGCCATTTCTCCAGCCCCCTTTGTCCTTCTCTTTAACTTGTCTCCCCTTCACCACTGAAGGAGCGGAAAAATGAACAACTTGGGCACGAGGCCTGTTCACGGAGATTTTGGGGTTGTGAAAGGAACGGCTTCTTGTCTGATTGACAGACACGTGGCAACAGACATCTGGGTTTATGAATTTCAAGCTTACAATTCTGAATTCTTGATTCTCCTTAAAGAAATACTACAAAAAGTTGGGGGCTGCAGAAATGGCTTAGCGGTTAATGCATTTGCCTACAAAGCCAAAGGATCCCGGTTCGATTCTCCAGGACCCACATAAGCCAGATGCACAAGGGGGCGCATGCATCAGGGGTTCATTTGCAATGGCTAGAAGCCCTGGCATGCCCATTATCTCTCTCTCTCAAATAAATAAATAAATAAATAAAATATACTTTAAAAAGAAATATCACAGAAAATTCTCCCCTTTCTCCTCTCCCTCCAATCTTGTTCCTCTAAACTCTCTTCTGTCTTCACTCACCAACACTGAATTTCCCAAGCTTCACCTTTTTCTTTCTTTTATTTTTAAGATTTCATTTTTATTTATTTGAGACAAAGAGGGAGAGAGAGAGTGAGAATGGGCATGCTAGGGCCTCTAGCCATGGCAAACGAACTCCAGATGCATGTGCCACCTTGTGCATCTGGCTTACGTGGGACCTGGAGAATCGAACCTGGGTCCTTAGGCTTAGCAGTCATACGCCTTAACCGCTAAGCCATCTCTCCAGCCCACTTCACTACTTTTGCCCTAGGAGGGATATTACCACAGTAATCCCTAGCCTAAAACTCCCTCTAGCCAAGGCCAGTGACTAACAGAAACCACCCTGCTCCTTTACACATCTCTCCCCCGGACACCAGTGCACATCTTTTCTGAAGCCTTCATCCTTTTCTTTTTCTTTTTGTTTTTTCGAAGTAGGGTCTCAGTCAGGCTGACCTGGAATTCACTATGCAGTCTCAGAGTGGCCTTGAACTCATGGAGGTCCTCCTACTTCTGCCTCCCGAGTGCTGGAATTAAAGGCGTGCACCACCACACCCGACTTTTAAAAAATATATTTATTTGCAAGGAGAGAGAGAGAAAAAAAATGGGTGCACCAGGGCCTCATTACAAACAAACTCCAGATTCATGTGTCATATTGTGCATCTGGCTTTATGTGGGTACCTAGGTCGTTAGGCTTTGCAGGCAAGCTCGTTAACCACCAAGCCATCTCTCCAGCCCCTGTAGCCCTTCATCTTTGTCACTGGCCCCATTACTTTGGAGCAATAAGTTCTAGGGGTCCAGTGGCACTGCCAGAATCCTCTAGATGATGCTTATTTCGTTGCTGTCAAGCTTCCTGGCCTTTATATATATATATTTTTTGTTTTTGTTTTTCGAGGTAAGGTTTCAGTCTAGCTCAGGCTGACCTGGAATTCACTATGTAGTCTCAGGATGGCCTCCAACTCATGTTGAGCCTCCTACCTCTGCCTCCCGAATGCTGGGATTAAAGGCGTGAGTCACCACGCCCGGGTGAGCTTCCTGGTTTAAGTAGGTACACATACCAGCGTTTGCTTGCAAGACAGAGCTGCTAGAGAGTTCTCTGGTCTTACTGGTATAGTCTCCTCTGTGATCATTTCATAAGCCCTGGATTGACCCTGATCAGGTCAAAATCACAACTGTGTCAGCTACCAAGAGGAACACAAGACTTTTATGCCACCAACCCTGTAAACTCACCCCTTTAGATGGGACGCCGGGCGTACTGCAAACTCACCCCTTTAGATGGGACGCCGGGCGTACTGCAAACTCACCCCTTTAGATGGGATGCCAGGCGTACTGCAAACTCACCCCTTTAGATGGGACGCCGGGCGTACTGCAAACTCACCCCTTTAGATGGGACGCCGGGCGTACTGCAAACTCACCCCTTTAGATGGGACGCCGGGCATACTGCAAACTCACCCCTTTAGATGGGACGCCGGGCGTACTTTCGGCGATGCATCTCGTCTATTCGTTCCAGGTACCAAGTGCCCGGGAAAAGGTTGTTTGTATCACCAGGTGGTGAGAAATTCACTGTGGAAAAAGGAAAAGAAATATGCTCACAGAGGGATGTGGGTGTGGAGGAGACAGTTTAGGAATATGAGTGTCTCCAGGTTCAGCAAAGCACTCCCAAACCGTGCCTCCAAGGGTGTCAGGTCACCTTCGGGAAGCCACGTAGAACACAGGAACACAGAAGTAGACAAAAGCCGGGCGTGGTGGCACAGGTAAGAGGATCGCTGTGAGTTCGAGGCCACCCTGAGACTACAGAGTGAATTCCAGGTCAGCCTGGGCTAGAGCGAGACCCTACCTCGGAAAACCAAAAAGAAAAGAAAATATGAAAAAAGAAGTAGGCAGGCAGCCATATTGGATGCAGCACTTAAGAACTGATTGGCTATTAAAACCTGTTGTGTGTGTGTGTGTGTGTGTGTGTGTGTTTGTTTTCTTTTTTCCATGAGGCAGGGTATTACTCTAGCCCAGGCTGACCTGGAACTCCCTCTGTAACTCCAGGGTAAGCTTGAATTCACAGTGATCCTCCCACTTCAGTCTCCCCACTGCTGGAACTAAAGGCGTGTGCCACCCTGCACTGCTAATGAAAGATTTTCCTATCGTGTAAGTGTGCCCTTGGTTTCCTGAAATCTTCACCATGTTCTTTAACCAATGGTAACTAAGAGATGCACCTCAGAAATTCCTGTTTTGCAATAGATGTTTCCTGCCTAGTCTTCAGATCTCGGCTCTGATCCATTGAGATACTTTATTTATTTGGTTTTCTGTTTTTTGTTTTGTTTTGTTTTGTTTTTTTGGTTTTTCGAGGTAGGGTCTCACTCTAGCTCAGGCTGACCTGGAATTCACTATGTAGTCTCAGGGTGGCCTCGAACTCTCGGCGATCCTCCTACCTCTGCCTCCCGAGTGCTGGGATTAAAGGCATGCGCCACCACGCCTGGTTAGTAGCATTTTCAAAGACTGTACCTCTGGCTTCCACGGGACCATACTGCCCAGTGCTCTGGCCAGTCAGCTACAGGGGATGCCGGGAGGCTCCACGCTGCCTCCTGCCTCCTCCCCACCTGCTTTCTCTGTCCTCATACAGTTTGTGTTCTTTTTCATCTTGTCCAAGTGATGTCTTGAAGAATTCTTTGTTTTGTTTTTCCCAAGGTAGAGTCTCACTGCAGTCCAGGCTGACCTGGAATTCACTATGTAGTTTCAGGGTGGCCTCGAACTCACGCCAATCCTCCTACCTCTGCCTCCCCAGTGCTGGGATTAAAGGCATGTGCCACCTCTTATCTCTGGCCCATGCTGAATCTGTAGTTCTCAGCTACTGACATGGAATCTGAGAGGAACTAATTATCTTTTCCTGTCTTTCTTTCTTTCTTTCTTTCTTTCTTTCTTTCTTTCTTTCTTTCTTTCTTTCTTTCTTTCTTTTCTTTTCTTTCCCTTCCTTCCTTCCTTCCTTCCTTCCTTATTTATTTATTTATTTATTTATTTATTTATTTATTTATTTATTTCTTACCCTTGTGGTAGAATTGCTCTCTCTGGTTCATTATTTCCGTGAATTCCTCGGGAGACATGCGCTTCCGGGAGTCTAGACGTTTTGGCAGATCAGATATACTGGACACCAGCTTCTCCAGCGGGGAGCCTGGGAAGCAAAGGCAAGATTGTGAAGCCCGTCCTCCTGTCACAATCACTGGCCAACCAAGAGCTTCTTGATGGAAAGTGCCAAGACACAAGCAAGCGTGCTAGCAAAACATATAGGCAGACATGTTCAGTTAGTCAAGGCACATCCCACGTAGTGCTTAGATGCATGTGGCTTTAAAACAACAATCAGGGCTGGGGAGGTGGCTTAGTGGTTAAGGCATTTATCTGCGAAGCCAAAGGACTCAGGTTTGATTCCCCAGGACCCACGTAAGCCAGTTGCCCAAGGGGCGCATGCGTCTGGAGTTCGTTTTGCAGTGGCTGGAGGTCCTGGTGTGCCCATTCTCTCTCTGTCTGTCTCTCTTTTCTCTCTCTCTCTGTTTGCAAATAAATAAATAAAATTTATTTTAAACATCATAAAATAATTGACAAATATAAATATATATTTAAATGGTTTTTTTGGTTGTTTAATTTTATTTATTTATTTGAGAGCGACAGACAGAGAGAGAAAGAAGCAGATAGAGAGAGAATGGGTGCGCCAGGGCCTCCAGCCACTGTAAGTAAACTCCAGATGCATGCACCACCTTGTGCATCTGGCTTAAATGGGTCCTTAGGCTTCACCGGTAAGTGCTTAACTGCTAAGCCATCTCTCCAGGCCAAATATATATATATATTTAAAACAGGAAACATTCTCACATTCCCTTTCTTTCTTTTTTATTTATTTATTTGCAAGCAGAGAGAGAGAGAGAGAGAGGAGACAGAGAGACAATGAGCACACCAGGGCCTATAGCCACTGCAAACGAACTCCAGATACATGTGCCCTCTTGTGTATGTAGCTTACAGGGATACTGGGGAATCAAACCTGGATCCTTTGCCTTAACTGCTAAACCATCTCTCCAGCCCCAATTGACAAATATTTAATGGATGTCTCAAATCCATCAGTTCAACCAAACCACCATTATCATTTGCCTGGATTATGGGAACGATCTAACTGCTTTCCTTATATTTACCCTTGTCCCTCTTCCTTATAGCCTCTGAGCCACAGCCAGGGAAGTGTTTTGAATACATAAATTTTCTTTATTGCTTAAACCTTTGCAGTAATTAAATTTTTTTTTCTCTTAATCACAACATAGCTCTGTCGATATGGCAACCTTCAGGCCAGGAGAGGTGGCTTAGCAATTAAAGCAGTTGCTTGCAAATCCCAATGGCCAAATTTGATTCCCAGCACCCATGTAAGCCAGAGGCAGTGCAATGGTTAGAGGCCCTGGTGTGCCCATTCTCTCTTCTCTCCTTCACTCTTTCTAATAAATAAATAAATAAAAATGAAATAAAAAGGCGGGGCGGGAGAGGTGGCTTAGTGGTGACTTAGCAGTTAAGGCACTTGTCTGTGAAGCTTAAGGACCCAGGTTTGACTCTCCAGATTCCAAGTAAGCCAGATGCACAAGGTGACACAAGCATGCAAAGCTGCACATGTGCACAAGGTGGCACACGCATCTGGAATACAATTGTAGTGGCTGGAACCCCTGGCACGCCAATTCTCTCTCTCTCTCTCTCTCTCTCTCTCACACACACACACACACACACACACACACACACATCCATTGTGGTGAGGCACAAGGTGGCTTCTTTCACCAGATGGCTCCTGTCAGGAGTCCCCGATGCAAAGATGAGACTCACCTGGAGAGGCATCCTCGGACACTCGAAATGAAAAGAAGCTTGCCGCTAAGCCAGAGCCGTAAGAGAAGGCTCCAATCCGGGAGCCAGCCAGTTCTTGGGCAGAGTGGCTACAGACAAGAGAAACCAAACAAGAACCTTATCAGCGTTGTGTTCTGCGTTTCATAAAAGTACCAACTTGTCGGTCCCGTCTTGCCCCCCCCCCCCGCCCCCGTCCTGCTCATACAACCAAGCATGCGCTGCAAGCACTCCTCACTGGACTCCGGCGGGAATCAGGGGCAGGACCAGGAGTAAGAAGCCGTACAAAGCACGAGCAGACACAGTCCAAAGACTGAAAGGCACAGTGAGTCCAGTAGGCTCTGGGGTGTAAATGGTGTATTCAAGAGACTAGGTGGATTCAGTGAAGGTCAGACCAGCAGACTTGCCTTCAGGGATCCCAAGTTGACTAGAATTATTTGTGTGTGTGTGTGTGCGTGTGTGTGTGTGTGTGCATGTGCATGTGTGTGTATGTAGTGGTGGTGGTTTGATTCAGGAGTCCCCCATAAACTTAGGTGTTCTGAATGCTAGGTTCCCAGCTGATGGCAATTGGAAATTCAAGCCTCCTGAAGGCAGTGTATTGTTGGGGGCAGGCTTATGGGTGTTACAGCCAGTCTCCCCTTGCTGGTGTTGGGCACACTGTCCTGTTCCTCTTGTCCACCTGATGTTGGCCAGGGGGTGATGTCCACCCTGTACTCATGCCATCATTTTCCCCTGCCATCATGGACCTTCCCCTTGAGTCTGTAAGCCAAAATACCCCCCCTTTTTCCCCCCACAAGTTGCTCTTGGTTGGATGATTTCTTTCTTTTTTTTTTTTTTAAAAATATATATATACATACATACATATATATATATATATATATATATATATATATATATATATATATATAATTTATTTATTTATGAGAAAAAGGCAGAGAGAGAGAGACAGAGAGAGGGAGAGAATGAGCACTCTAGGGCCTCCAGCCACTGCAACGAACTCCAGATGCATGCGCCCCCTTGTGCATCTGCCTTACGTGGGTCCTGGAGAATCGAACCGGGATCCTTTGGCTTTGCAGGCAAATACCTTAACTGCTAAGCTATCTCTCCAGCCCGGTTGGGTGATTTCTACCAGCAATGCGAACCTGACTGCAACAGTAATGTTGGTACCAGAAGTGGGGTCATTTGCTGCTAGACACCTGACTGTGTGGCTTTGGCCTTTTGGAGATAATTTTCAAGAGAGAGAGAGAGAGAGAGAGAATATGGAATATGGGCATGTCAGGGCCTCCAGCCACTGCAAATGAACTCCAGATGCATGTGCCACCTTGGGCATCTGGCTTTTATGGAGGGCTAATATGAGAGAGAGAGAGATAGATTATGGAATATGGGCATGTCAGGGCCTCCAGCCACATGGGTCCTGGGGAATCGAACCTGGCTCCTTAGGTTTCACAGGCAAGTGCCTTAACCGCTAAGCCATCTCTCCAGCCTCTTCTTTCCTTTATTTTAAAAGAGTGCCCCACCGCCAGTTTAAACAAGAATAGGAATCAAGCTTGGGTGACATCTCAGACCACAGATGGGTGAATAGGAGGCAGGCCATGTTCAGTACTCACTGGGAGAGAAGAGAGGCCAGGCACCCGTACAGCGACGACGTGTACATGTTCCCGTTGTTCGTGGACAGGTAAAGGGAGGCCTTGGTTTTCTTGTTGAACATGTCTAGCGAGGCCTTTAGAAGAGCTTTATCTACATCCTTGTTGGTATAGGTGTCTTCCAGCTTTAGGCCCCTGTGAGGTGACCAGAGGTGGCCGGGTGAGACAGGAAGGAAACGAGAGAGCAAGGGGGGGAAGAAAGAGCTTCTGGAAAGAATGCTTTGGGACACATGTTTTTTTATTACAACACTTAGAAAAGTGAAAACCTCAAAAGAAACCATGTCACTAGCTGTCCTGTCACCCTGTTATTTGGAGACAGCTTTTTTTTTTTGAACACATAGATTTTCTATTTAAATTTATTTATTTATTTATTTATTTATTTGAGAGAGAAAGAGGTAGAGAGAGAATCCAGCCACTGCAAACAAACTCCAGATGCATGCACCCTTGTGCAGCTGGCTTACATGGATCCTGGAGAATCGAACCAGAGTCCTTTGGCTTCTTCTCCAGCCCACAGCTTTTTTTTTTTTTTTTTTTTGAGACAGCTTTTATAGCATATTATTGCGAATTCCACCTGTAGTTTCTTTTTATTTATTTATTTGAGAGAGAATGAGAGATAGGCAGATAGAGAGAGAAGGAATGGGCACGCCAGGGCCCCTAGCCACTGCAAATGAACTCTGGATACAAGCGCTACCTTGTGCAGCTGGCTTACGTGGGTATTGGACTTGAACCTGGGTCTTTAGGCTTTGTATGCAAGTGTCTTAACCACTAAGCCATCTCTCCAGCCTCTGACTGTAGTTTCATAGTTCATTAGAAACTAGAAATAAAATCAGACACCATGTTCTGTTTAGCTTACTTTCTTTTCTTCATTTCTTTTTTCTCTACACAAGACAGGATGTAGCCTCTGCTGCCCTTGAACTTGCTATGTAGCTAAGGATGACCCTAGATATTCCTATTTATATAGCACTGGGGATTCAACCTATGGCCTTGGGTATGCTAGGCAAGCCCTCTACCACTGAGCCACAGTCTCAGCTATACTTTTTTTTTTTGAATAGGGTCTTGCTCTAGGCCAGACTGACCTGGAATTCACTATGTAGTCTCAGAGTGGCCTTGAACTCATGGCGATCCTCCTAACTCTGCCTCCTAAGTGATGGGATTAAAGGTGTGTACCACCATGCCTGGCTATGAATATGTATATATATGTGTTTTTTTTTTTTTTTTTTTTTCTTTTTAGTTTTTGAGGTAGGGTCTTTTTTTAGTCCAGGCTGACCTGGAATTCACTATATAGTCTCAGGGTGGCCTCAAACTCATGGCGATCCTCCTACCTCTGCCTCCCAAGTGCTGGGTTTAAAGGTGTGCACCACCACACCAGGCTACACATTGTTTTGTTTTTTTTTTTTTTATTTTTTTATTTTTGTTTTTTTGAGGTAGGGTCTCACTCTGGCCCAGGCTGACCTGGAATTAACTATGTAGTCTCAGGGTGACCTTGAACTCAGGGCGATTCTCCTACCTCTGCCTCCCGAGTGCTGGGATTAAAGGCGTGCGCCACCACGCCCGGCCTACATTCTTTTAAACATGTGGCAATAATAAGCCAAAAGTTATGACTTAAGATTTTTCCTTCATGTTCTGCCATCACTCCTTAAAACCTTTGTATCAAATTAAACAGCTGCTGTTACACATTTTCCCATAGCCTCATCAATTCTGGTTATTAAAATTTTTTAAAAGACTATGTAAATAAAGTGATCATTTGATTAAATTTTTACTAAATAGCATGCACATTTAAAATATGATTATATATTGGGGCTAGAGAGATGGCTTAGCAATTAAGGCACTTGCCTGAAAAGGCAAAGAACCCCAGGTTCGATTCCCCAGGACCCACATAAACCAGAATCACAAGGTGGTGCATGCATCTGGAGTTTGCAGTGGCAGAAGGCCCTGGAGTCCTATTCTCTCTCCTCTCTCTTGCTCTCTCTCAAATAAATAAAAAATAGAAGTTATTAAAATATGATTATATGCATTTTTGCCTTTGAAGTAATTTTTTCTGTTGTTTTTTTGAGGTAGGGTCTCACTTTAGCTCAGGCTGACCTGGAATTCACTACGAAGTCTGTTTGGCCTTGAACTCATGGCGATCCTCCTACCTCTGCCTCCTGAGTGCTGGGAATAAAGATGTACGCTACCACACTCGGCTTTGAAACAATTTCTTATTCATATCCTTTGCTTATTTTCCCACTAAGATATTTATCTTATTATTGACAAGATATTTATTGGGCTGGAGAGATTGCTCAATAGTTAAGGCGCCTGCTTTCAAAACCTAACGACCCAGGTTTGATTCCCCAGTACCCATGTACCGACAGATTTTCATCTGGAGTTCATTTGCAGCATCTGGGAGCCCTGGCGTGCCCGTTCTGTCCATCTGTCTGTCTTCTCTTTATCTCTCTCTGCTTGCAAATAAATAAATAAAAAAAATATTTTTAAAATACTAAGTCATTGTTTTTGGAATATGTTATTTTTTGTTGTTGTTTGATAAGGAAAGTCTCACAAGCAGTGTTTGTGCTAATTTTAATGCCTTAGTGTGTCACAGGCGTGGCAGTTATTAACAAAAGGAGCTACTGCCAGGATGTAGCCTGAAACTTGGCACAAACACAGATACGAAGAAGAAAATGATTCTCTTTCCAGTTAGAACTCCACATGAAAGATGTTTCTTTTCTTGGAGCAGTACAGCAAAAGCTTTCTTACTGCTTCTTGACGTCTCAGAGGGCAGCTAGATAGGTCCACTGGCGTGATCTGGAAGTCATTCCGACTATGGGCCCTGGCACTCCCTGCACTGCCATCCTGTAGTGCCATCATTTCTTTTTTTTTGGGGGGGGGGTTGAGGTAGGGTCTCATTCTTGCCCAGGCTGACTTGGAGAGCAATGAACTCACAAGACTACTCCTACCTCTGCCTCCTGAGTGCTGGGATTAAAGGGGTGTGCCACTATGCCCGGCCTTGGCACCATCATTTTTATGTGGGTCTGTCTGTAGACTGTGAGATGTCCTAGCACACAGATCATTGAGCATTCATTTTCGTGTCCCGAGAATTTTTTAAGCATTGAAAAAAATGTATTTACTTGAGAGAGAAAGAAAGAGATAGATAGAGAGAGAATGGGTGCACTAGGGCCTCTAGCCAGTACAAACAAATTCCAGACATATGTGCCACCTTGTGCAGCTGGCTTACATGGATCCTGGGGGATTGAACCTGGGTCCTTCATCTTTGTAAGCAAGTACCTTAACCCCTAAGCCATCTCTCCAGCCCGGTATCCCAAGAATTTAGCTTATGCCTGGCACACAGCTATGTTCAGAAAAGGTTCACTGATTGGGTGACATGGCAGCACTTTTTTTACTCTGTTAAACTTTCAGACACTTGATCCTGAGGTACAGATAAAGTCTCTGTGCTCAGATAACACATGGAGGCCCGCATAGACTGGGCCCATTTCACCCTTTATGGAGCATGGAAGGCAGAGCCTGATTTCCTTGCTGCTGTGTTGGGAGATCAGCACGTGTTTCTCACAAGAGCTAAGTCCAGACCTGCAGCACGGGGAAGTGTCCCCCTTGTTCACTCTCCCAGGCCAGCTTTCCCCTTCAAGATGACCTACCTGAAGGCCTCAAGCCCCTTGTACACATCGGTCTGTGTGTCGCCACTGGATGACAGGAAGTCATTGAACATCAGGCGAGCCAGAGACTTCTGGACCATCTTGCAAAAGGGTGTGTGAAATATCATGTACTGCACATCGTCGAGGGTGAAGGGTCGGTTATTTCCAGCTGGAAAACGAGGCGACAGCGTGATGACGAGCCACGCAGACCTCCTCTCTGAGATTAATGGTGTCAAGAGCCTGGGCAGCCCAAGAAAGCTAGTCCCTACATCCAGCAAGTGCACATAAGGTTTTCAGCTTCTTTTTTTTTTTTCTTTCTTTCTTTCTTTCTTTCTTTCTTTCTTTCTTTCTTTCTTCCTTCCTTTCTTTCTTTCTTTCTTTCTTTCTTTCTTTCTTTCTCTCTCTCTTCTCTCTCTCTTTCTTTCTTTCCCTTTCTTTCTTTCTTTCTTTCTTTCTTTCTTTCTTTCTTTCTTTCTCTCTCTCTCTTCTCTCTCTCTTTCTTTCTTTCCCTTTCTTTCTTTCTTTCTTTCTTTCTTTCTTTCTTTCTTTCTTTATCTCTCTCTCTCTCTCTCTCTCTCTTTTTTTTTTTTTTGGTTTTTCGAGGCAGGGTCTCGCTCCAGCCCAGGCTGACCTGGAATTCACTATGTAGTCTCAGGGTCTCAGGGTGGCTTCCGTAAACTCACAGTGATCCTCTTACCTCTGCCTCCCTAGTGACTGCTGGGATTAAAGGTGTGTGCCACCATGCCTGGCAAGTTTTTTTTTTTTTTTTTTTTTTTTTTTGAGGTAGGGTCTTACTCTAGCTCAGGCTGACCTGGATTTCACTATGTAGTCTCAGGATGGCCTCGAACTCACAGTGATTCTCCTACCTCTGCCTCCTTAGTGAATGCTGGGATTAAAGGCATGTGCCACCACACCTGGCCAGGTTTTCTTATTCATTTTACAGTCACAAGTAACCTCTACATACAACATCCAGGCCAACTCTTCACTATTTAGTCAGAGTCCCCATTTCCTGCTCTCTGAATCCCATACCTTGTTTCCACTGGTTCTGGATTTTTCTGCGGTAGGCTGCATAGCATTTGTCCAAAGCCCGCAAGTAGCACTGGATGGAGAGCTTCCCATCCACCAACGGGTATTCGGAGGATAAGTTGGGCTTGTAGAAATCATAGGCATTCTCCATGTGTGTTCCCCTCAGCCCTGCAAAGGCGTACAGAGGGTTTCAGGGTCTGCTGTGCACCGATCACCTCAAACAGAAAGGATTGGCGGGACCCTGTGCAAAGAGCTTCCTGGCTTCTACAGTCTCCCTACTCCCTGGAGCCCACCCACCACTCTCTCATACGCAAAAGGAGCTGAAGGGCTGGAGAGACGGCTTAGTGGTTAAGGTGCTCGCCTGCGGAGCATAAGGACCTGTGTCTGACTCTCCAGATCCCACATAAGCCAGATGCACAAAGGTGAGGCAAGCGCAAGGTTGCACATGTCCATTAGGGGGCGAAAGTGCCTGGAGTTTGATTTCAGTGGCTGAGGCCTTGGCACACCAATTCTCTCTCTCTTTCGTATTCCAGAAAGAAGATTTCTGTTTCCCTTCCCACACTGATGTGGGCCTTCCAAAATGCTGAGACAGACACCAAAATTCTCAAGATTCACTGTGCATGCTTGTGGTCGTTCACTGTTATTTTCCAGTTTGGGTTCCTTATATTTTCTTTTGGTTTTTCAAGGTAGGTCTCACTCTAGCCCAGGATGACTGGAATTCACTATGTAGTCTCAGGTAGCCTTGAACTCACAGCAATCCTCCTACCTCTGCCACCTGAATGCTGGGATTAAAGGTGTGCGCCATCATGCCCAGCCCCTTTCCTTCCTTCCTTTTTTTAAAAAAATTTTTTAAAATTTATTTTTGAAATTTCTTTTTAAATTCTTCTCCTCCTCCTCCTCCTTCTTTTGAGGTAGGGTCTCACTCTGGCTCACTTGGAATTCACTATGTAGTCTCAGGGTGGCCTCGAACTCACGGAGATCCTCCTCCCTCTGCCTCCTGAGTGCTGGGATTAAAGGTGTGCGTCACCATACCCTGCTATTATTAACAACATATTTCGTATGGATACATCACGTGTTGGTACCCTCTTTTCCCTCGTCCCTGCCCTCATTCTGTTGAGGACGCTCCACAGTGGGGTTGCAGGTATTCCCTACGGGGTTGTGGTTTATGCATTGTGCGAGCAGCAGTCAGTTCTTTGGGGGTTGTGTGTGTGTGTGGGGGGGGGGTTCCCTTCCTTCTAACTGCTCCCCAGACCAGAATTTCAGAGGTCAGCCTTGCCATTCTCAGCCCAGAGGACCAAGTGTGACAATCTGGGGTTCGGATCTACTATCTGGCTAAGCCAAGAACTCCTCCTGATAAGGTTTAAGACCAACCTTGTTCCAGCACTAGAGGAGCCTTGGGCCCAATCAGCATAGCCACGGCTCCAGCCCCACCCGTGGGGCGAGCGTTCCCACTGGGGTAGACAGCAATGTCCCCGCAGACCACCAGAGCGTAGCGACCTGCAAAGACAGATGAGCAATCGTTATTATCACTGCCAAAGCTGAAGAAGACTGCATATCCATGTGCCAGACACGACTTTAGGTATTGGAAAGAGAAGGGACAAAGCAAAAATATGCACATGCACACGCTGTCTTGAATCTCAGGAGACCTTAAAAGATAAAGTTAGGGCTGGAGAGATGGCTCTGCTGTTAAGGCACTTGCCTGAAAAGCCAAAGGACCTAGGTTCGATTTATCCAGGACCCACGTAAGCCAGATGCGCAAGGTGGCACATGCGTCTGGAGTTTGTTTACAGCTGCTGGAGGCCCTGGCGTGCCCATTCTCTCTCTACCTCTTTCAAATAAATAAATAAATAAATAATAATAAAAGCCAGGTGTGATGGTGCACACCTTTAATCCCAGCACTCAGGAGGCAGAGGTAAGAGGATCGCTGTGAGTTTGAGGCCATCCGGAGACTACATACTAAGTTCCAGGTCAGCCTGGGCTAGTGTGAAGCCCTACCTTGAAAAACTAAAAGTAAAAATAATAATAATGATAATAAAAGGATAGTCAGGCATGATGGCACACGCCTTTAATCCCAGCACTAGGGAGGCAGAGGTGGGAGGATTACAATGAGTTTGAGGCTACCTTGAGACTACATAATGAATTCCAGGTCAGCCTGGGCTAGAGCAAGACCTTCCCTGAAAGCACTACACTTAATGTTCATATTCACATATTAATGCTACTCTCACTTCTGGTTAGAGAAGCTTCTCTTTTCAGATGGCGATGACCACTGGGATGACCCAAAAGGCAACACAGTGCTCAGAAGAAGGGATGGAGGAGTGTCCAGCACTGAAACATCTCTGTCACACCCTCCAGGGCTCAGGGTCCATTGCGGAAGAGGGGGCGGATAGAATGGAAGAGCCAAAGGAAGGGTACGACTCCTTACAATGCAACTGCCCAGACAGAAATTGGCCTCGATATCCAGCGCCTAGCAATACCTTCGCAAGGCCCTCATAATAGAAGAAAAAGATGATGACATCAAATTAAAAGAGAGACTAATGGAGAGAGGGAGAGGATATGACGGAGAATGGAGTTCTGAAGGGGAATGGGGAGAGGGGAGGGAAATGTGGTTTATTGTCTATAAGTATAGAAGTTGTCAATAAAAAAAACCCAACCAAACAAAAAGATAGTTATTTTAATTTAACATGTTAATATTACTTTATGTATTGCACATATATATATGTATGTATATATATATATTTGGTTTTAAAAAATCTTTTAAAATTTTTATTTATTTATTTATTTATTAGAGACAGAGAGAGGGAGAGAGTGAGAATGGGCACGTCAGGGCCTCTTGCCACTGCAAACGAACTCCAGATGCATGTGCCACCATGGAACCGGGGTCCTTAGGCTTCGCAGGCAAGTGCCTTAACTACTAACCTATCTCTCCAGCCCATATTTTTAAAAGATTTATTTATTTATTTATTTATTTAATTTATTTATTAGAGACAGAGAGAAGGGTAGGGGGAGAGAGAGAGAAAGAGTGAGAGTGAGAATGGGCATGCCATCTCTCCAGCCCCATATTTGGTTTCTTTTCTTTGAGGTAGAGTCTCACTCACTGTAGGCCAGCTGACCTGGCCTCTAACTCACAACGATCCTCCTACCTCTGCCTCTCCAAGACTGGGATTAAAAGCGTGCACCACCACGCCCAGCTGAACCCAGTTTTGAGCATGCTAGGCACTCTATTAACTGAGTTACACACCCAGCCCATGTTCAGTGTTTACCTGCATATAGTGAGTGAGAAGCACATTGGATTTGGTTTAGAGGTTTGCCTCTGCACTCAGAACTACGTGTCAGATAGCAAATATTTAATTTCTCCTCTGTAATCAGGTGTGGCACATTCTGGGCTGTTGTATGGACTCAATGTTGGCATGTGAACAGGTTGCCTGACTCACTACAGAGCTGTGCATTTTGTTTGTTTTTTGAGGTAGGGTCTTACTGTAGCCCAGGCTGACCTGGAATTCATTATGTAGTCTCAGGGTGGCCTCGAACTCATGGCCATCCTCCTACCTCTGCCTACCTAGTGCTGGGATTAAAGGCGTGCGCCACCACGCCCGGCTCCTGAGCTGAGCATTTCTATGCGTCTATCGGCACAGTGGCTCTAGGATGACAGCGGCAGCTGTGTGAGTCATCTTTCCTGGGGTAAAGCCACCGGAGGAAGCAAGAAGCAGAGCCGCCCCCTGGGAGCACATACCATCCCAGTAGCTGGACTCCATCCAGTTGGCAGCGTTGAAGAGGGAGGCGGTGCCCCCGTAGCAGGCATTGGTGGTGTCTATGCCCTCAATGTCTGTGTTC
Source organism: Orientallactaga sibirica (assembly GCA_036365145.1). NCBI lineage: Eukaryota > Metazoa > Chordata > Mammalia > Rodentia > Dipodidae > Orientallactaga > Orientallactaga sibirica. Next base: position 20,784,828 of record JAEOAD010000025.1, read on the forward strand.
CCTGAGTCCTGAAAGAGCTGCATGAGCACCGTCTTCACGGCCTTGGACTTGTCAATGATGGTCTCGGTGCCCACTTCCAGTCGGCCCACGGCGTCGTATGGCAGCTGTGTGCGCTCCATCAGCCTCTGCACCACGGTCAGGCACAGGGAGTTGATGTCCTCCTGGACTGAGCAGAACCCCATGCGGGTCTGGCCCAAACCCACCGTGTACTTCCCCGCTTCCACATTGTTGAACTTCTCCAGGTCGGTTTGATCCACATACTGGGCTGGAAAGTAGACTTCCAGGGCAAGGATGCCCACGTCTTTTGGCCAGGTGTTTGTTTTGGCCAAGGGGACAGCAGAGACTGTTGAGAACCTGTGGTGAAAGTCACAATGAACCACTGGTGAGCTGTTGCCAGGTGCTTTGCAAAAAGTCATGTGGGGGGGAGGGAGTCGGAGGTGGCCTGGAGAGATGGCTTAGCGGTTAAGCACTTGCTTGTGAAGCCTAAAGACCCGGGTTCAAGGCTCAATTCTCCAGGACCCACGTAAGCCAGATGCACAAGGTGGCACGTGCATCTGAAGTTCATTTGCAGTGGCTGGAGACCCTGGTGCACCCATTCTTTTTCTCTCTCTGTCTCTCTGCTGCTCTCAAAAAAAAAAAAAAAAAAAAAAAAAAGTGGGGGTCATTCCATTTTTTTTTTTTTGAGGTAGGGTATCACTCTAGTCCAGGCTGACCTGGAATTCACTCTGTAGTCTCAGGGTAGCCTCAAACTCTTGGCAATCCTCCTACCTCTGCCTCCTGAGTGCTGGGATTAAAGGCGTGTGCCACCACACCCAGCTCCCATTCTTTTTTTTGAGGTAGGGTCTCACTCCAGCCCAGACCGACCTGTAATTCACTATGTATTCTCAGGCTGGCCTTGAACTCACAGCATGTGGCAAATAAACATTTTGTTTTAAAAGAAGCTAATGTAACTATATAGACTATGATGAATAAAAGGTAAATGGTCAGTTCAACAGTTTTTACTATTGATGACATAGCTTTACACCATGAATGGAGCTGGGCGTGGTGGTTCACGCCTTCAATCCCAGCACTTGGGAGGCAAAGGTAGGAGGATCGCCGAGAGTTTGAGGCCACCGAGAATTCCAGGTCAGCCTGAGCTAGAGTGAGACCCTACCTTGAAAAAGAAAAAAACAAAATGATTTATTTGCAAGCAGAGAGAGAGAAAGGGAGAGAGAGAGAGAGAGAGAGAGAGAGAGAGAAAATGAATGCAGCATGCCAGGGCCACTAGCCTCTGCAAATGAACTCCAGATGCTTGCACCACTTCGTATATCTGGCTTTATGTGGGTCCTGGGGAATTGAACCCTAGTTGCTGGGCTTTGCAGGCAAACACCTTAACTGCTGAGCCATCCCCAGCCCAAAAATAGCTTTTAAAAAAATTTTTTTTATTAACAACTTCTTTAATTGTAGACAATATCCCTTTGAAACTTCACTCTCCATCATATCCTCTCCCCCTCTCAATCAGTCTCTCTTTTCAGTTTGATGTCATCATCTTTTCCTCCTATTATGATGGTCTTGTGTAGGTAGTGTCAGGCACTGTGAGGTCATGGATATCCAGGCCATTTTGTCTGGAGGAGCACGTTGTAAGGAGTCCTACATTTTGTTTTTTAAATAAAAACCTTTTTTCTTAACAGATTCATTTTTATTCATTTATTTGCAAGCAGAGAGAGAGAGAGGAGGTAGAGAGAAGAGAGACAGAGAGAATGGATATGCCAGGGCCTCCAGCTGCTGCAAGCAAACTCCAGACATATGGACCATTGTGCATCTGGCTTTAAGTGGGTACTAGGGAATTGAACTTGGGTCATTGGACTTTGTAGGCAAGTATCTTAGCCACCGAGCCATCTCTCCAGCCCCCAACATTAGCTTTTTTTTTTTAAAAAAAAAAAAATTTAATCCAGGCATGATGGCACATGCCTTTAATCCTAGTATTCGGGAGGCAGAGGTAGGAGGATTGCCATGAGTTCAAGACCACCCTGAGAATACATAGTGAATTACAGGTCAGCCTGGGCTAGAGTGAGACCCTATCTCAAAAAACTGCCCCTCCCCAAATTATTTATTTATTTATTTGAGAGAGAGATAGAAAGAGACAGATAGATGGAGACAATGGGTGCACCAGGGCCTCCAGCCACTGCAACCAAACTCCATATGCATGTGCCACCGGGTGCAGCTGGCTTATGTGGGTCTTGGGGAGTTGAACCTGGGTCCTTTGGCTTTGCAGTCAAGTGCTCTAAATGCTAAGCCAATTTTAACAGTTTTAAAGAAGAACTAGCCAGGCATGGTGGCACATGCCTTTAATCCCAGAACTTGAGAGGCTGCGATAGGAGGATCTCCATGAATTTGAGGCCAGCCTGGGTTATATAATGAGTTCCAGATCAGCCTGGGCTAGAATAAGAAAAAAAAAAAAAAACCGCCGGGCGTGGTGGTGCACGCCTTTAGTCCCAGCACTCGGGAGGCAGAGGTAGGAGGATCACTGAGAGTTCGAGGCCACCCTGAGACTACATAGTTAATTCCAGGTCAGCCTGGACCAGAATGAGACCCTACCTTGCAAAAAAAAAAAAAAAAAAAAAAAAAAAAAAAAAAAAGTGGCCAGCATAGTGGTGCACACCTTTAATCTCAGCACTCAAGAGGCAGAGGTAGGAGGATTGGTGTGAGTTCAAGGCCACCATGAGACTATATAATGAATTGCAGGTCAGCCTGGGCTAGAGCAAGACCCTACCTTGAAAAAAAAAAGGCAGCCAGGTGTGGTCGCACACACCTTTAATCCCAGCACTCGGGAGGCAGAGGTAGGAGGATCACCATGAGTTTGAGGCCACCCTGAGACTACATAGTGAATTCCAGGTCAGCCTGGAAAAAAATAAGCCCCTCCCCCCCCAAAAAAAATCCAAAAATGAACCAAAAGAACCAACACCAATTCTTTCCAACTATTTCAAAGAACTCAAAGGAAGATAAACTTTCCAAACTCATTGTATAAGGTCATGATTATCTTGTTAACAAAAGCAGACCAGGACACAGCAGCCACAAGATCAGAAAACTACTGATGCAAACATTATCAAGAAATAACAGCAAACCAAATCCAACAGCACATCAGAAAGATTGTGCAGCAAGTTTCAGGTGGCCCTGGGTCACCCAGCAAATCACTTTTCAAACAAATAAAAAACAGAGAACATACTATAAAGGTATATGACCAGAACAGTACAGTACTGACATAAAACAGACCAATGAAACAGAATAAACGATTGAGAAACAAGCCCACATTTTTATGGTCAACTGATTCTCTCTCTCTCTCTGTGTATGTGTGTGTATCTGTGTGGGGGAGTATGCATGAACGTGTACATGCATGTGGAGGCCAGGGGTCCAGAGTTCAACCTTGGGTGTCATTCTTAGGTACAATCTACCTTTTTTTGGGTAAATGTATTTATTTGCAAGCAGAGAGAGAAAGAGAGAGACAGAGAGAATGGGCACATCAGGGCCTCTAGCTACTGCAAACGAACTCCAGACACATGTGCCCCTTGTGCATCTGCCTTATGTGGGTCCTGGGGAATCGAACCCTGGTAGTTTGGATTTGCAGGCAAATAACTACTAAGCCATCTCTCCGGCTTCAATTCAAAGACTTATGTATGACCTCAAAGGCCACGCAACAGCAAAAGCGTTGTCATATATGACCCTTTAAAGCTAGGAGACAAGAGCATGAAGAGACAACACGTTTACACGTTATTCATCTGACACGGGCCCAACTTCCAGGACATATGAGGAAATTGACTCAACAGCCCAAATGACCCTGGACTGATGCTCCTCAGAAGAGGATGGACAAGTGGCCTGCAGGCGTGTGAACGCACTCCATATTACCAGTCATCCGGGAAATCGAAATAACAAGGAAATCAAAACGATGCCAGTGAAAATGGCTCTTACAAAAAAAAAAAATTAACAAGTGCTAGTGAGTTGTAGAGAAAAGAAACTTTCATACACCATTGGTGGGAGTGTAAATTCATATAGCCATTATGGAAAATAGCATAGAGCTTCCTCCAAAAACCAAAACGAGAGCTACCATAGAACCCACCCAGCTTACTACTGGGAATACAGCCAGAGAAACCGAGGCCGAAGGAAACACCCTGCAGGTTTCCATGCGCTGAACACTTGCACGTTTATTGCAGCCCTATATTGCAGTACAACAGCCAAGATACAGAATCAATCATGATGTGCACATTGGCAGATGAATGTATAACTGAATTGGGGTGTGTACATATACACAGTGGAAGGTTATTGTGCTTATAAAAATGAAATTTTGTGGGCTGGAGAGATGGTGTGGTGGCTAAGGCGTTTGCCTGCAAAGCCAAAGGATCCCGGTTCAATTCTCTAGGACCCATGTAAGCCAGATGCACAAGGGGGCACATGCGTCTGGAGTTCGTTTGCAGTGGCTGGAGGTCCTGGCGCGCCTGTTCTCTCCGCCTCTTTCTCTCTCTCAAATAAATGAATAAATAAATTAATTAATAAATAAAACACATAAATGAAATTTTGTCATTGCAGTGACAAGGATGGAGATAGAAGATATTCAGTGAAATATGTTAGTGAAAGATTGCATCGTGTCAATGTGTGGACGCTAAGATGCTTATCTCAAAGAAGTAAAAGACTGATGGTACTGGAAGAGCCTGTGAAAGGCGTAGGGAGAAAAAAAAAGAGATAGGAAGGGGCTGGAGAGATGGCTTAGTGGTTAAGATGCTTACCTGCAAAGCCTAAGGACCCAGGTTCAACCGGATGCACAAAGTGGCGCATGCTGCTGGAGTTTGTTTGCAGTGGCTGGAGGTCCTAGAGTGCCCATTCTCTCCCCCCCCTTAAATAAATAAATAAATAAAACAAAAAACCCTACTACTTTCAGAATAGTGAAAAACTCTTACTTCAGGTGAACTTGTTTTACTTTATCCCTTTGAGCTATTACTGTCATGATATTTTATTTCTGTGTTTGTTGTAAATCCTTATAAGGCATAATTTTAAAACTCTGACTCATTTTTACAGTGTGCCTCTCATTATCTTCCTCTCCCCTTCTTTCTTTTTCTTCTTTTTCTTTTTGTTTTGGTTTTTCGAGGTGGGGTCTCGCTGTAGTCCAGGCTGACCTGGAATTAACTATGTAGTCTCAGGCTGGCCTTGAACTCACAGCGATCCTCCTACCTCAGCTTCCCAAGTGCTGGGATTAAAAGCGTGCACCACCATACCCGGCTTAAGATTTATTTATTTATTTGAGAGAGAGAGAGAGAGAGAGAGAGAGAGAGAGAGAGAGAGAGAGAGAGAGAATGGGCATGCCAGGGACTCTAGCCAGTGCAAATGAACTCCAGACGCATGCGCCACCATGTGCATCTGGCTTACGTGGGACCTGGAGAATCAAACCGGGGTCCTTAAGCTTCTCAGGCAAGCACCTTAACCACTAAACCATCTCTCCAGCCCTCTTCTTCTTTCCTGATGCCAAACACTATTGTCCTGCAGTTTGTTTGCTTGTTTGGAGACAGGTTCTCACTTGTAACCCAGGCTGGCCTTGAACTCAAATCTTCCAGTCTCTGCCACTTGAGTCCTGGGATTACAGGTATGCACCATCACACTCAGCTCATTTTCCTACTCTCTCTCTCTCTCCATGTATATATATACATATATATATATATATATATATACACACATATATACATATGTATATACATACATATATATATACATATATATACATATATATATGTTGGGGCCAGAAAGATTGCTCAGTGGTTAAGTGAGCTTTGCTTACAAAGCACGTCAGCCCAGGTTCAATTTCCCAATACCCACATAAATCCAGATACACAATATGGCACATGTGTCTAAGGTTTGTTTACAGTAGCAAAAGGTCCTGACATGCCCATTTCTCTCTCTTTCTCTCAAATAAATAAACGATGTGTGTGAGAGAGAGAATGGATGGGTATGCCAGGGCTTCTTGCCACTGCAAGTGACAAACAACCATGCACCTGGCTTTACATGGGTACTGGCCAATCGAACCTGAGCCAGCAAGTTTTGTAAGCAAGTTGTCTTAACCACTGCGGCATCTCCTTAGCTGCCTCACATTCCTACCTGTTCATTCTCCATTTTTTGGTTTTTCAAGATAGGGTCTCGCTCTAGCCCAGACTGATCTGGAATTCACTCTGTAGTCTCAGGATGGCCCCAAACTCATGGTGATCCTCCTACCTCTGCCTCCCAAGTGCTGGGACTAAAGGCATGCGCCATCATGCCCAGTAAATGTTCCTAATTTTAAAAGACATTGTCTGCTGGATTCCATTCTGTCTGCTTTTTTCTGGTTGGGCCTTTCAGTATTCATTGAGCATGACCAAGGCAGTGCTATACACAATGGGGGGCGGGTGGAGACCCGCTTTGTGTCCACAAAGAGGCTGACGTTTCTACATTCCAAGGCAGAGGACAGAATGCTCAATGGGGCAGACAGGACATGAAGGTCAGTAGAAGAAGGTAGAGAGCTCCTCTTTTTTTTTAATATATATTATTTATTTATTTACTTGAGAGAGAAAGAGGCAGAGAGAGAGAGAGAGAGAGAGAGAGAGAGTGTGTGTCAGAGACAGAATGGTTGCACCAGGGCCTCTAGCCACTGCAAACGAACTCCAGATGCATGCACACCCTTGTGCATCTGGCTTATGTGGGTTATGGAGAGTCAAACTGGGATCCTTTGGCTTTGCATGCAAGCGCCTTAACTGCTAAGCAGGCTCTACCCGCTTCTCAGATCTGACTCCCCAAACCCCTGGTGACAACCTGGACTTTGCTCTCCCAGCTCAAGTGGAGCTCACCATTCGCCCTTCCATATGTCACCTCCCTCCCTCAGGGGGACGTGTAGGAAATTGGGTCACTTCGGTGACTTTCTTCATTGTGTAGCCTGGGAGATGTGCTCAGAGAAACTCTGCACTTCTTCACATGTGAGAAATATTCTGTCCCAGGCTGGAGAGATAGCTTAGTGGTTAAGGAGCTTGCTTGCAAAGCCAAAGGACCCAGGTTTGATTCCCTAGTACCCACATAAGCCGGATTCACAAGGTGGCACATGCGTCTGGAGTTTGATTGCAGTGGCTGGAGGTTCTGGCACACCCATTCTTTCTTTCTCTCTCTCTCTCAAATAAATAATTAAAATTTTTTTTTGTCCTTCCATTGCTTTGGATACCTGGCTTATAAAGTCACCTCTATGCCACAGAAGCCATGGCTCATATTGAATACTTTCACCCATTCCCTTCCAGGTTCTGCCCCCCTGCGGGCCCCAATTTTCTCATGAGAAAGGTCACCTTTAAGGACATGTGTGAGAGAAAAGTGGATCCTATGACCACAAGACAGGGAGACAACGTGATTCCTGTTGGTCTATTTATTTGGTACCGTCCAAATAACTGGAGTTTGTACTCGCAAATATTTATGAAGATGCTTCCCAAGGCCCAGAGCTAATGGTTAGCTAGTGCTTGGAGCTTCCAGCTTGACAGCCTTCTGCCTCCCTCAGGTTGAATCCCGTTCTCTCTTCCCACGTAGAAACCCAAGGTTCAGGAGAGGTTCCCAGGACCATGCCTCTTGGTAACTTTTGTCTTGGTAGGTCATTTCCAGACAGGTGATACACACAGACATCCGGAAGCACCTGAGAGTCCCCATCTCCTCTCGCCTTTTCTCCAAGGAACGAGTATTTTATTTAACTTAAAATCAGCTTGTTCTGCTTGTTGCCTGGCTCAAGAACCAGCATCAAAATTTTATTTTATTGATTTATTTGAGAGAGAGAGAGAGAGAGAGAGAGGGAGAATGGGTGCGCCAGGGCCTCAAGCCACTGCAAAAGAACTCCAGACACATGCCCCACCTTGTACGTCTGGCTTTACATGGGTACTGGGGAATCAAACTTGGGTCCTTTAGCTTTGTAGGCAAGAGCCTTAACCACTAAGCCATCTATCTCTCCAACCCCAGCATCAAGATTTTTATTCCCTCTCTCCATCTCCTTTCTTTTTGGTTCAACGTTAACGCTTGCACACTAAGCACCATGCAAGGTTGCACAAAAAGAGGCAAGATTCTTAGCCGGGCGTGGTGGCGCACGCCTTTAATCCCAGCACTTGGGAGGCAGAGGTAGGAGGATCGCCATGAGTTCGAGGCCACCCTGAGACTACATAGTGAATTCCAGGTCAGCCTGAGCTACAGTGAGACCCTATCTTGAAAAGAAAAAAAGAAAAAGAAAAAGAAAAAAAAGAAAAGAGGCAAGATTCTTGAGAACATCCTGAACCAGGATGAGGGACGCCATGAGTACATCTCAACCCAAATGCAAAGGCCAGATGATGAGGATTATAAAAGGCCTATTGGCAATTATCTCTTTCTATTTTATTTATTTATTTGAGAGACAGAGGCAGAGAGAGAGAGAGAGAGAGTGAGAGAGAGAGAGAAAATGGGCACACCAGGGCTTCTAGCCACTGCAAACAAACTCCAGATGCATGTGTCTCCTTGTGCATCTGGCTTACATGGGTCCTGAGGAATTGGACCGGGGTCCTTACGCTTCACAAGCAAATACCTTAACCACTAAGCCATTTATTCAGCTCCTTGGCAATTATCTCTTTAAAAACATTAAAAAAAAATTTTTTTTTTGAGGTAGGGTCTCACTCTAGCCCAGCATGACCTGGAATTCACTTTGTATTCTCAGGGTAGCCTCAAACTCATGGCAATCCTCCTACCTCTGCCTCTCAAGTGCTGGGATTAAAGGCGTGCACCACCATATCTGGCTGCTTTAAAAATATTTTAAAGTGTTATCTATTAAGTTGAGGGGGAGAGAAAGAAGCAGATAGAGAGAGAGGCAAATAGAGAGAGAATGGGTGTGCCAGGTCCTCCAGCCACTGCAAACAAATTCCAGATGCATCTACCACCTTGTGCATCTGGCTTTATGTGGGTCCTGGGGAACTGAATCTGGTTCTTAAGCTTTGCAGGCAAGTACCTTAACTGCTGAGCCATCTCTCCTGCTCCAATCATCCCCCCCCTTTTTTTTTAAAGGAAGCAGAGATTTCCATGAGTGTTTGGCGGGGAGTGGTCGTGAGGGTTTCATGGGAGAGGTTGCCCTTGATACCATGGGTGGGGGAGTCTCTGCTAATGAAGGAGGATAAAGGAGCAGAGGCCACAGCAGGGTTGATGGAAGAGCCAGGGAACCTACAAAGGACTACACAGTGACTACAGGGTGAGGAACATCAAGGACACCAGATGCTTAATTTCAGAGGTAGGAAGCAGATGCTGGTAGGGGCAGTTCTCATGGGGTTGTGGGGGACTTGAAGCTGATGGGGGCTGGACTAGTGATGGCAGACTTCTAGAGAGAAGGTAACTGGTGAAGAACCTTCTCAGGCTATGGACACTGGGACACACAGTGAGGACTTGAACTTGAACCAAAGATGTCAAAGTCACAGTGCTGCTAAGGACTGGGGTTTGCTTCTTGGTTAGTGGCCAACTACTGCTTACTGAGACAAGCAAACTTATCTCCACTCCCTTCTCTCTCTCATTTTTCTTTTTTATTTTAGAGGGAGTGAGTAAGAGAGGGAGAATTGGAGCACCAGGGCCTCAGCCAGTGCAGTGGAACTCCAGACACTTGCGCCACCTAGTGGGCACGCATGACCTTGCACTTGCCTCACCTTTGTGCATCCAGCTTACGTGGGATCTGGAGAGTCGAACATGGGTCCTTAGGCTTCGCAGGCAAGCGCCTTAACCATTGAGCCATCTCTCTAGCCCTCTCTTTCTCTTTCTGAGGCGGAGTCTCACTGTATTCCAGGCTGGAACTTGCTCTGTAGCTCCTGGCTGGCCTTGAACTCACATCCCCATCCCCCCCCCCGACCTCAGTTTTCTGAGTGCTGGGTGAACCCCCACGCCGGGCTCACCCCTTCTCATGAACACAGAAACAAGTCAGGTTCTGAGCTGGCCCATTTGTTCTGTCTGTAGTGGTTTTGCAGGAGGAGGGAGATCAATCACGAGCAAATAGGAGGTTAATGATGGCTTAACCACTAAGCCATCTATCTCTCCAACCCCAGCATCAAGATTTTTATTCCCTCACTCCATCTCCTTTCTTTTTGGTTCAACGTTAACGCTTGCACACTAACGTTAACGCTTGCACACTAAGCACCATGCAAGGAGGCAATCCTGGGACGCCAGGAAAACAGGCAAGGGACGGCACAAAAGTAAAAACGTTTCTTCATGGATGAGGAGTATAAAAGGAGAGAAGGCAGGGCTAGTCCCGAGACCCAGTGGATAGGCTGTTGACGAGAAAATAAGACAAGAGTAGCTGGGAGCTCAAGGCACCTACCACAGCTGTGTCCCATCAACGCTGGGCAACCGCAGGCATAAATCAGACTGCTGGGTTGTTTACAAGAAAGAGGTGCATGTGGTCTTTTTGCAACAATGCACGTCTGTGCATACATAAGCGCACACATTATTACTGTATTTCCTTTCATCAAATGGGAGCCCAGAGAAGCCTAGCTTCTTCTTTTTGGTCCATTTTGGCTCAGCGCTCTAACCCCGGAGTTGCAGTTGAGTCCTGCTGCTTCTAACAGCTGGCAGAGGAGAGGATGCTAATGTCCCAAACGAAGGCTCAGGGTCCTCCTGTCCTCCAGTGGACAGGCAGACTCTGTTTGTTTAGAGATGAGACCCAGTGAAATTAACTTGTTTAAGGCTGAGCACAAGCCTTGCCAACTTCTAACCAAGACTCCAGTGAGTTTCCCCTGGCAGGCCCCCTGATTACTCCTTACGGGTCCTGTGATGATCTCCCAAGAGTGACCTAGACAGATCCTTGGAACAAGGTCACTCACCTCTGCTGGGCTGCGGGGAGCAGGTGAGCAGGTGTGAGGGAAGCTTCCTGCATCACCCGTTTCACTTGCAGGACCCGCCTCACTGGAGCCAACAGTCGCTGCATTTCTAGAGGAACAAGAAGCCGGCCAGCAGTCCACAGCCCTGGGAAGAGATGCCCAGCAAGTGTGGGCTGGGCTTTATAAGGCCCCGGGACTGCTCCTGCCTTCTGAAGCCCCGCCTCTGCTTACTGAGCTCAGTCTGCTTCTAAAACTGGGCCAAAGGTCTCGGAACATGAGCAAGTCAAAGAAAAACACCATCTTCTAGCATGTGCATAGCTGCCCAGATCCGGGGTGGGTGCAGGGCTGGCTGGCTCTGATCCTCTTTGGTCAGGCTCCCAGGAAAGTTTTATTTCTTCCCATTCCATGGAAGGTGAGGGAATATTCATGTTCCTTGAAAGACAAGCCAAAGGTGACCCCCAACTGGTATCCCCAGTACCCGGACTCTTCATCTGAGTGGCATAGGTTCCTAATTCTCTCTGGAGCATTGGCTATTACTCATTATTGTGCATTATAGAAGAATCTTTCAAAACCGAATAGTCAACTTTTTGTTCTTGCTTTTGATTTATTTTATTTTATTTATTTATTTATTTTTTTGGTTTTTTGAGGTAGGGTCTCACCACTCTGGCCCGGGCTGACCTGGAATTAACTTTGTAGTCTCAAGGTGGCCTCGAACTCACAGCGATCCTCCTACCTCTACCTCTCGAGTGCTGGGATTAAAGGCATGCGCCACCCCCCCCCGGCTTGCTTTGATTTTTTTGAGAAAGGATCTTCTTATATAGCCCAGGCTGACTTTGAACTCACCACCAATCTTCCTGCCTCAGCCTTCAGAATGCTAGAATTATAGGTGTATGCCACCATGCCTGGCTTGGAGTAAATCTTTCTTTTTTCTCTCTCTCTTTTCAAGGTAGGGTCTCACTCTGGCCCAGGCTGACCTGGAATTCACTCTGTATTCTCAGGGTGGCCTCAAACCCACGGTGATCCTCCCACCTCTGCTTCCCGAGTGCTGGGATTAAAGGTGTGAGCCATCATGCTCAGCATTCTGTCTCTCTTTTTATTTTTTAAATTTTTTAATTTTTTAAATTTTTTTGGTTTTTCAAGATAGAATCTCACTCTAGCCCAGGCTGACCTGGAATTCACTATGTAGTCTCAGGCTGGCCTCAAATTCATGGTGATCCTCCTACCTCTGCCTCCCAAGTGCTGGGATTAAAGGCGTGCGCCACCACGCCCGTCTCTCTCTCTCTTTTTAAATTGAGAACTTTAATGTATGAACATTAGTAATTGGATCGTGTTCGCATCCCTTTATCCTTTTTAGTCTCCCCTCCCCCACCATCTCTTGAGGCTCCTTGCTCTTTCAAGGTGGCAAGTCCTTTTTTAAAAAATATTTTATTTATTTACCAGCAGAGAGAGATACAGAGACGACAGAGATGAGAGAGAGAGAGAGAAAGAAAGGGAGAGAATGAGTGAGCCAGGACCTCCAGCTGCTGCAAACCAAATCCAGGCTTTACATGGGTACAAGGGACTCAAATCCAGGTTTGCTTTGCAGGCAAGCACCTTAACCGCTGAGCCATCTCTCCAGCCCTCAAGGTGCAAACCTTTGAATACTGGCTCTTCTGACGGCTGGGTGGGTGTCAGCACATAGCTGGACGGCTGGCCGTCAGAGCTCATAAGCTTCGGCATAGCTCGTATCTTCATTGTCCACCGTTGTGTGCGCACAGCTCGACAGTTTCCAAGTGGGGTGCAGCTGGTGCTACCACTGAGGCACAGGACCCTACGAAAGGACTCTGTCATCAGAATTGAGATGGGACTCAACCATGTCTTTTTTATTTTATTTATTTTATTTTGTGGTAGGGTCTCACTCTAACCCAGGTTAACCTGACACTCATTCTGTAGTCCCAGCTGGCTTCAAACTCACAGCAATCCTCTGACTTCTGCTTCCCGAGATTAAAGGCATGTGCCACCATGTCTGGTTCAACCATGTCTTTTTTTTTTAAAGAATTTATTTTTATTTATTTATTTGAGACAGAGAGAGGGGAAGAGTGAGAATGAGCGTACCAGAGCCTCTAGCCACTGCAAACGAACTCCAGACGCGTGTGCCCCCTTGTGCATGTGGCTTACGTGGGACCTGGAGAATCGAACCGGGGTCCTTAGGCTTTGCAGGCATGTGCCTTAACCACTAAGCAATCTCTCCAGCCCATGAATTTACTTATTTATTTACTAGAGAGAGAAAGGGCACGCCAGGCCTCCTGCCACTGCAAACAAACTCCAGATGCATGTGCCACTCTGTGCATATGGCTTACGTGGGTCCTGAGGAATCAAACCTGGGTTCTTAGGCTTCACAGGCGAGTGAGCGCCTTAAGCTGCTAAGCCATCTCTCCAGCCCCCTCCACCATTCTTTTGATGACAGATTCTAGTCTGCCAGTTTTGCTGTTCTGCTTCTTAGCAAAAGGTCCCTGACATCTGACATTCTAAGAGAGCCTCCTTGTCTTCCCTCCCATGGTACCAAGCTTCCTCTGTCTTAGGAGGTCATGTAACCACTCAGCCGTCCATGCAGCTAACCTCTGGGTTTAACGTGGCCCTGTGAAGGGCTCACGTGACCCAGAGTGGTTCCTGCATTGGGGGAGGGGAGGGGCAGCTTTGACTTCATTTTCCTGAAGCCACAGAACCTCTTCCTATAGTGTGCCTGTCTCCATTCTCTGGCACTCATACCCTTCCACAGGGCCTTCTGCAAAGTCCTAGCATCAAAAATATTCTTCATTTGCCAGGTGTGGTGATGTACGCCTTTAATCCCAGCACCTGGAAGGCACAGGTAGGAGGATTGCCATGAGATCAAGGCTACCCTGAGACTACATAGTAAATTTCAGGTCAGCCTGGGCTAGAAAAGTGAAAAGCCAAAAAAGCCAGGGGTGGTGGTGCACGCCTTTAATCCCAGCACTCGGGAGGCAGAGGTAGGAGGATCACCATGAGTTCAAGGCCACCCTGAGACTACATAGTGAATTCCAGGTCAGCCTGGACTAGAGTGAAATCCTACCTAGAAAAAAACATATATATTTTCTTCATTGGAACTGGAGAGAGAGCTTAGCTGTTAAGGTGCTTGCCTGTGAAGCCTAAGGACCCTGGTTCAATACCCCAGTAACCACATTAGCCATATCTACAAGGTGGCACATGCATCTGGAGGCCCTGGCATGCTCCTTCTCTCTCTCTCTCTTTCTCCCTCTCTCTCTCAAATAAATAAAATGAAATAAAATTCTTCATTTCCCGTGTCTTCTCTGAATTGCCTATTGTTTCTTGTCTGGGAGCTGGGAGTTCCAACAGATGAATCAGCTACAATTCCCACAGCTCTTTTAAATGAGCCCTTTTACGGGATGGTTTTGACCTTTTTCTCCCCTCAGCTCCCACACCGTGGCCACCCATGCCCAAAGAGCTTCAGGACTTGGAATTAAGCAAGTGCACTCTTTATTGATGTTTCAAAGTAGTTCTGCTCTCCGCCATTGTTGAAGGAAAAACAGGCGCAAAGTAGCGTTTTTATAGGCAGTCGACCAGGCACGGAGGTCCAAGGAGATGCCACCTTGCCTGCCCTGGCAGGACTGGAATCCATGCCTGACCCGGTCTCGCCCAAGATGGCTGCAGTCAGGGCTCTGTCCTTACACTCGTGAGTCTGATGAGGAGGCGCCTTCTGGTTGGATGTGTGATCCATGTAATGGAGTGTAAAACTCTCTTGGTTCCTGTTTGTATTCTCTCTCTCTCTCTTTTGTTTTTTGTTGTTCGAGGTAGGGTCTCACTCTAGCCCAGGCTGACCTGGAATTCACTCTATATTCTCAGGGTGACCTCGAACTCATGGCTATCCTCCTACCTCCGCCTCAAGTGCTGGGATTAAAGGCGTGTGCCACCACCTGCCCCTGTTTTCATTCTCCGGGTGCCTGACTCTGTTTTCGTAATAAGCTCTCCTCCCTCCCAGGCAGGCTAGGAAAGAGGAGGGAGTTTCTTTTCTGCTGGGCATTTTCCTGCTTGTTTTCCGTGTGCGTCTTGTTCTGGATGCTCTCTTGCCTAACTATGTGTGTATACACCTTTCTTGGCCATTTCTCCACTCTCCGGGTTTTTTGGTAAACTCTTCCCCTTCCCAACATGGGTTTCTTATTTACCTGGGATTTTTTGTTTTGTTTTGTTTTATTTTGTTTTTTTAAGGCAGGCTCTCACTCTAGCTTAGGCTGACCTGGAATTCACTCTGTAGTCTCAGGGTGGCCTCGAACTCATGGTGATCCTCCTACCTC
Source organism: Orientallactaga sibirica (assembly GCA_036365145.1). Lineage (NCBI taxonomy): Eukaryota > Metazoa > Chordata > Mammalia > Rodentia > Dipodidae > Orientallactaga > Orientallactaga sibirica. Next base: position 20,799,970 of record JAEOAD010000025.1, read on the forward strand.
TGCCTCCCGAGTGCTGGGATTAAAGGTGTGCGCCACTACATCCAGCAGAATTTTTCTTTTTTTTTTTTTTAAAAAAGTTTTATTTATTTATTTATTTTTAAATATCTTATTTATTTAGTTGACAGAGAAAGAGGGAAGGAGAGAGAGAGAATGAGTGCACGAGGGCCTCCAGCCACTGCAAACTCCAGATGCGTTTGCCCCTTGTGCATCTGGCTAACGTGGGTTCTGGGGAATCGAACCTGGGTCCTTTGACTTTGCAGGCAAACGCCTTAACCACTAAGCCATTCCTATAGCCCTTATTTATTTATTTTGAGAGAGAGAGGAGAGACAGAGAATGGGCACACCAGGGCCTTCAGTGCAAACAAACTCCAGGCGCATGTACCACCTGGTGCATCTGGCTTGCGTGGGTACAGGGGAATCAAACCTGTATCCTTTGGCTTTTGAGGCAAGCGCCTTAACTGCTGAGCCATCCCTCCAGCCCTCCCGCTCGCTTTCTACCTGTATTTTGTTCTCGGATGTTTTCTTGCTTCGCTACATGTGCGATCTCTCTGACGGCTTATGGGAGGGGTCTTCTGGGCTGGGCTCTCATGCTTTGCTTCCAGGTGTGTGTATTCCAGACTCTTCCCTATGGGCCGGAGACTTTGTGTCTCCTCCCCCTTCCTAGCCTGGAAAGAGAAAGAACCCCCTTTTGGCCTGGGCGTTTTGCTAGCCTTCCCTCTAGATCCTAACTCCCCCTAAAATAAACCTCATAATTCATAATTTCTTTTCCTTTCTCTCTCTCCCTCTCTCTTTCTCTCTCCTCTCTTCCCCTTCCCTCCTCTGCCTTCCCCTCTTCCTTCTTTCTTTCTCCTTTTCCTCCTTCCTTCCTCCCTCCCTCCTTCTCTCTCTCTTTCTTTCTTTCTTTCTTTCTTTCTTTCTTTCTTTCTTTTTCTTTCTTTCTTTCCTTTCTTTCTTTCAGATAGGGTCTCTTCCTAGCCCTTCTGACCTTCCTTACTGTGTAGTCCAAGACTGGCCTTGAACTCATGGTGATCCTCCTACCTTTGTCTCCCAAGTGCTGGGATTTCTTTCTTTCTTTCATTCAGACTTTCTTTCAATGTTTTGTTTTGTTTTTTTTCAGATAGGGTCTCATTCTAGCCCCCACTGACCTGGAACTTACTGTGTAGTCTCAGGGTGGCCTTGAACTCATGGTGATCCTCCTACCTCTGCCTCCTGAGTGCTGGGATTAAAGGCGTGCGCCACCACGCCCAGCTAAAATATTTTTAAAAAATTAACTGGCATAATGTTCACAGTGTTTAGCACCATACCTGTTAACAGTAGCTGCTTAGTACACGCCAATTTAAAGAGGGAAGAGAATGAAGTTGTTCAATCTCCTGCAAGTCTAGTGCTTGTCAAAGTGCCTAATTTGTTATATATACTAAGTATAGCATGTATTATTTGGTTGGTTCTGATTTTCCATTTTCTCAGATCCATCCACTGTATGTGTATAATTCTGTGTGTTTGCGTGAAAAGCTTAGTTCCCAGCCAGTTCCATTCTCCTTCCCAGTGTGAGCTCTGCCTGAACAAGTCCAACACTCAGAGGTTCAGGGCTGGGAGATGGCTTAGTGGTTAAGGCCTGCAAAGCCAAAGGACCCAGATTTGATTTCCAGGGCCCATGTAAACCCGAGGCACAGGGTGGCACATGTGTCTGGAGTTGGTTGCAGTGGCTGAAGGCCCTGGTGCTTCCATTCTCTCTCTCTCTCTCTCTCTCTTTTTTTCTGCCTCTCTCTCTGTAAGTAAATATAGAAATAAAGCAAAAAATAAAGAGGCTTAAAAAAAAACCTTAAGAGGTCAGAAAGCGAGGAGCAGCAGTGAGAAGTGATCAGAGTGAGAGGACGCCTTCTGAGGAGGACAGAGAACAGACAGCCTTGCCATTTGTTCCTGAGAGGTCTGGGAAAGATCGGCACCAGCCATTGCATTTGGCAATGAGGAAGTAGCTGGTTACCTTCGTAAGAGGGAATTCAATATAACACAGGGAACAAAAGACTTCATGATCAATTAAAGAGAGAACGGGGGTGTGGAGTACTGAGAACAGACAACACACAGAAAACAACAACACAGGAAAACAAAGATGGGGAAAATATATTTTTTGAGGTGGCAATCTCAGGCTGACCTGGAATTCAAAGATGGCCTTTAAAAATGGCTAGTATTATTATTTTTTATTTTTGGCTTGCCTTTTGAGGTTAGGCTCCCAGGCTCTAAGCCAGATGCCCAGGCTGACCTTGAATTCACTATGTATTCTCCAAGGTTGGCTCAAATAAATAAATAATAAAATAAAAAAAAAAAAAATGGCATGTCACCATACCTCCACCTTTTCCTTTTTTTTTTTTTTTTAAGATTTTATTTTTATTTATTTATTAGAGACAGAGAGAGGAAAGAGAGAGGGGCTGGAATGGGCATACCAGGGCTGCTAGCCACTGCAAACGAACTCCAGACGCTTGCCTCCTGTGCATCTGGCTTACGTGGGAGGAAAATCAAAACCAGGTTCAGGCTCAGTCATGTACCCCAGGCCATCTCTCCAACTCTTTCTTTTCCTTTTTAAAGATTTTGTTTTTGTTTTTCGAGGTAGGTGTATCACTCTAGCCAGGCTGACCTGGAAATTACATGCAGTCTCAGGGTGGCCTTGAATTCACGGCGATCCTTCTACCTCTGCCTCCCGAGTGCTAGATTGGCTGGCGCCACCACGCCTGGCTTTAAAAAAAAAAAAAAAAAAAAAAAAAAAAAAACTTTTGTTTTATTTTATTTATTTATTTGGCTTTTTTTGAGGTAAGGTCTCATCTAGTCAAGCTGACCTGGAATTCTTTCGTCAGTCTCCTCTGATCCTCCTCTGCCTCGAGTCTGGGATTAAAATAAATAACCTGGCTTTATTTATTTATATTTATTCATTTATTTGAGAGAGAGAGAGAAAGAGGCAGAGGGAGAGAGAATGGGTGCTCCAGGGCCTCCAGCCACGGCAAATGAACACTAGACACATGTGCTACCTTGTGCATCTTGTTTACACGGATCCTGGGGAAGATTTTTTGGCTTTTAAGCATTAATTACGCCATCCTTCCAGCCCCCCAAAAGGAGTTTTTGAAGATGGAATTGCGCAAGAACAATCAGAAAGAACAATTCAGAAGAAAGGGGAAACTGGACACAAAGAGGAGGGAGTTACTGCAAGAGAGCAGTCTGTGTGTAGAAAAGAGGCAATGCAGCACTGTTCAAGTGCAGGCCTTGGCTGTAAGTCCAGAGCAGGCACCACTCCTCTTCCAGTAGCAGCAAAGGTAGGCACTTCCTGAATTTCCCAGTGGAAAGTGGAACATTCCTTTGCTGATCATTGCTGAGTCCTCAGGGAACCAAGAGTCAGTGTGTTGAGTTGAAAATGAGAGTCTGGGCCCTTAGTGGCATCTGCAAAGCTAAAGGACCCAGCTTTGATTCCCCAGGAAATCAAACCTGGAGGGTTTGCAGCAGCTGGAGGCCCTTACGGCTCTCCTCTTCTTTCTTGCCTCTCTCTCAGTCATCTGCCATAAATAAATTAAAATAAGGCTGGAGAGATGGCTTAGCTGTTAAGGCATTTCTCCAATCCCGACTCTTTTAAGCCAGATGCACAAGGGGGCATTTAAGTTAGTTTTGGTGGCTGGAGGCCCTTTTTTTTTTTTGGTAAATTTAAATAAATAAATAAATAAATAAAATTTAAAAAATAAATTAACTAAAATAAAATGAAAATTACAAAAGGAGAGTCTGTGACTATCCCTCTTGGGAAAATGCAGTTGAGCTGATGGGCCTTGAGATTCACATGAGATCCTTCTACCTCTGCTTTTCCTCCTGTCACGCTCAGCTGCTCAGTCATGGAGCGAGAGCTGGGTTCCAGCAGTCAAAGGTTTAGTAGGCCAGAGTGAATAAATGACAAAGCGTGGAGTAGGAGTCAGCTGTTCGTGGTGATACACAGGGTTTCAGTGGTGCGGCTGCCGCCTTTGAGTCACTATGCTCCTGTAAATAATCCCAGCGAAGCCGCTGGTTCACCAAGCTAGGCTTGGCTGGAATCATGTCGTCAGTTTTCATTGGTGCTATGCAGAGTGAACAGACAGTCACTCATGTTTCCTTAGAAAAAGTCACACAATGATGAGTCAACTGTGAACCATTCTTTAAAATTAATTACTTTTTTTTAGATTTGAGGTAGGGTCTTGCTCTAGCCCAGGCTGACCTGGAATTCACTGTGTAGACTCAGAGTGTCCTTGAACTCACAGTGATCCTCCTACTTCTGCCTCCCATGTGCTTGGATCAAAGGCATGCACCACCATGCCCAGCTCGCCCCAATATGTAAATTAACTTACACTTTATACTTATTTTTGTTATGATGAACACATTAATTACACAAATTAATGAGTTTAACTGAGATATTTCCTGTTCATGCATAACATAGTTATCTTCCCTTCTCCTAATAACCTCATACTCCTTTTTTTTTTGGTTTTTCGAGGTAGGGTTTCACCCTGGTCCAGGCTGATCTGGAATTAACTCTGTAGTCTCAGGGTGGCCTCGAACTCAGGGTGATCCTCTTACCTCTGCCTCCCGAAAGCTGGGATTAAAGGCGTGTGCCACCATGTCCAGCTACACACTCCTTTTTGTCTCTTCAAACTCCCAGAATTTGTTTGAAGTTTGTCTTTTTTTAAATTAAATTAATTTAAATTTTTTTATTGATAACTTCTTTAATTGTAGACAATATCCCATGTTATTTCCCTCCCTCCCCCCACTTTCCCCTTTGAAACTTCATTCTCCATCATATCCCCTCCCCCTCTCAATCAGTCTCTCTTTTCAGTTTGATGTCATCATCTTTTCCTTCTATTATGATGGTTAAATTTGTCTATAGGAAAATAAACACTTTCACTTTTTAAATTTTATTTGCAAGCAGAGAGAGACAGACACATACACACACAACGAGAGACAGAGAGAGAGAGAATGGGCACACCACGGCCTCCAGTGACTGCAAAGGAATTCCAGATGCGCACACCACTTTGGACATCTGGCTTTATGTGCTTACTGGGGAATCGAACCCACGTTGCTGGGTTTTGCAGGCAATGGTTAACATTCAGCCATCTCCCCAGCCCCATTTTCACTTTTGCCTTGAGATTTTGAGGTCCTTCAACTCCTGTGGGATGTTGAGGAAAGCTAGGATTAATAAGATAAATGTATGTTAAGTGTCAGATAAAAGAGAAAAATTTTTTAAAAATTTATTCATTTGCAAGCAGTGAGAGAGAGAGAGATAGAAGAAAGGCAGACAGAGAGAGAGAATGGGCACACCAGGGCCTCTAGCCACTGCAAACGAACTCCAGATGCATGTGCCCCTTGTGCATCTGGCTTACGTGGGTCCTGGAAAATTGAACCGGGATCCTTTGGCTTCGCAGGCAAACGCCTTAACTGCAAAGCCATTTCTCCAGCCCTAAAAAAGAAATTGAGTGGGGCATGGTGGCGCACGCCTTTAATCCCAGCACTCGGGAGGCAGAGGTAGGAGGATCACCCTGAGCTCGAGGCCACCCTGAGATTACATAGTTAATTCCAGGTCAACCTGGGCCAGAGTGAGACCTTACCTAGAAAAACCGAAAAACCAAAAAAAAGAAAAAAAGAAATTGGGGCAGGAGAGATGGCACAGCAGTTAAGTTGTTTGCCTGCAAAGCCAAAGGATCCCTGTTCGATTCTCCAGGACCCACGTAAGCCAGATGCTCAAGAGGGTGCATGCGTCTGGAGTTTGTTTGCAGTGGCTGGAGGCCCTGGCACACCTGTTCTTTTTCTCTGCCTCTTTTTCTCTCTTAAATAATAAAAAAAAAAAACTTAAAAAGGAAGAGAGAGAGAAATTGAATAGGATTTCTGATTTGGTTTCTGGTTAGCCCTGTCTCTTATTTGCCAGGCCGTGCCTTTTGTGATTGCCTACGGTGAAATACAGACCTTTGATTCCAAAGTTTGGTGAGAGCGAAGCAGTGAGCCCGTGGGGCGGGGCGTGTGTTTAGATTCATATCTTACCAGGTCAGAGTGGCAGAGGAAAGGAGGGGAAAGGGCAGGGAGTCTGAGAAAGCTCTCGGGAGAAAAACAATGAACCCGGGTTTTCATCCAGGTGCTTGGTTTGCTACGCATCCCCCTGAGAACAGACACCTCAAGTGATGAGGAGGAGACTCCACAGGCGCATGGGGGAGACCTAAGCAGAGGGGTGCATTTGCCTGTGCTCTGCAGGGAGCGAGCCCGGTGCTGTGTGCGTCATTGTCTCTGGATTCTATTGGCAAGCCTTTATCTCCACACACCTTCACACAGCTTGAAAACAAAAGAAAAAACATATCTGTTCTCACAGTCATTTTATGTCCATAATAAATAATACATCACATGATATTCAACTTTTTTTTTTTTTTTTGGTTTTACGAGGTAGGGTCTCGGTCTAGCTCAGGCTGACCTGGAATTCACTCTGTAGTCTCACGATGGTCTCAAACTAACAATGATCCTTCTACCTCTGCCTCCTGAGTGCCACCATGCCCGGCAAGATATTCAATTTTCCCAAGTCATCTTTAAAAAAAAAATTTTTAACAGAAAATCCATATTTTTAATTAGATTCATGGTCATGTTTAACTGTCATTAGAAAGGTCTCAGAAAGCAGCCACAACTGTTTTATTTTTATTTCTTTTTTTTTTTTTTTTGAGGTAGGGTCTCACTCTAGCTCAGGCTGACCTGGAATTCACTATGTAGTCTCAGGGTGGCCTTGAACTCATGGCGATCCTCCTACCTCTGCCTCCCTAGTGCTGGGATTAAAGGCATGTGCCACCACGCCTGGCTTTAAAATCTCTTTTAAAAAGATTTTATTTTCATTTTTATTTACTTATTAGAGAGAGAGAGAGAGAGAGAGAATGGGCACAAAAAGGGCTCTAGCCAATGCAAACAAACTCCATATGCAAGTGCCACCATGTGCATCTGGCTTACGTGGGACGTAGAGAATCAAACCTGGTTCCTTAGGCTTTGCAGGCAAGTACCTTAACTGTTAAGCCATCTCTCCAGCCCTAAAAAACTATTTTTATTTATTTGAGAGAGAGAGAAGGGGACAGGTGAAGGGAGAATGAGTACGCCAGGATCTTCAGCTGCTGCAAACTCCAGATGCATGTGCCCCCTTGTGCATCTGGCTTACGTGGGTCCTGGAGAATCAAACCGGGGCCCTTTGGCTTTGCAGGCAAGAGCCTTAATCACTAAGCCATCTCTCCAGCCTTTAATTTTTAAAAATAGTTTATTTATTTGTTTATTGAGAGAGAAAAAGAGAGAGAATGGGTGCACCAGGGCCTCCAGCCACTGCAAAGGAATTCCAGATGCATGAGCCACCTTGTGCATCTGGCTTACATGGGTTCTGGGGCAATTGAATCTGGGTCCTTAGGCTTCACAGGCAAGCTCTTTAACGGCTAAGCCCTGAAGTCATCCTTCTAGCTTTCTTCCTCTATGAGTTCTTGGAATTCTGTTGACAGATAACTATTAAGCATGCATCCTAGTTATCATCATGATTTGTGTTTACAGAGCATCTGGTCACGTCAAAACTTTTCTGCATGGCAATATGGTAAACTGCTATAGATTGTCAACTGTCCCATCCCTAATCAACCAGGAACAGCACAGAGGAAAAGGGAGCGTAGGAATTTGAAGAGCAAGTGTTTCAAACCCTCTGTGGGATGGCTCAGTCAGCCGGGTTTGCCACACAAGCATGAGGACCGAGTTGGGATCCCAGCACTCATGTAAAGGCAGGGGTGGGGTGTGTAATCCCAGTGCTGGAGAGGTGGAGATGGGGACCCCTGAGGCTTGCTGGCTAACTAGTGTGCCCAATGGGTGAACTCTAGGTTCAGTGAGAGAGCCAGCCTTAAAAAGTAAGGTGGGCTGGGCATGGTGGCGCACGCCTTTAATCCCAGCACTGGGGAGGCAGAGGTAGGAGGATCGCCGAGAGTTCGAGGCCACCCTGAGACTACATAGTGAATTCCAGGTCAGCCTGTACCAGAGTGAGACCCTACCTTGCAAAACCAAAAATAAATAAATAAATAAATAAATAAATAAATAAATAAATAAATAAAATAAACTTGCATCTGGGTGTGTTGGTGCATGCCTTTAATCACAGCACACGGGAGGCAGAGGTAGGATGATCGCTGAGAGTTCAAGGCCACCCTGAGACTACATAGTTAATTCCAGGTCAGCCTGGACCAGAGTGAAACCCTACCTCGAAAAACCAAAAATAAAAAAGTAAGGTGGAGCCAGGTGTGGTGGCACATGCCTTTAATCCTAGCACTTGGGAGGCAAAGGTAGGAGGATCGCCGTGAGTTCGAGGCCACCCTGAGACTACATAGTGAATTCCAGGTCAGCCTGGGCTAGAGTGAGACCCTACCTCGAAAAAAAAAAAAAAAATAGCACAGTGGATTTCACCACAATTAATTCCTCTCCTCTCTTCCCTCCCTCCCTCCCTTTCCTCTTTCTTTCCTATTTTTATACTTTATTATTATTTTTTATTTTAGTTTTGAGACTGGCCTTGAACTCACCATGTAGTTTAGCTAAGGATGACCTTGAACTCCTGATCCTGCCTCTACTTCCCAAGAGCTGGGATTACAAGTGTGAACAGCTACATCGAACACTTTCTCTTACTCTTAGTCTTTCCAGGTAGGGTCTCACTCTAGCCCAGGCTGACCTGGAATTCACTGTGTAGTCTCAGGGTGGCCTCAAACTCACAGCAATCCTCCTACCTCTCCCTCCTGAGTGCTGGGATTAAAGATGTGTGCCACCATGTGCGGCTCTCTTGCTTATTTTTATGAACCCTTAAATGTTCCTGAGTTTCAAGAAGGTTATTTGGTTTGAAGTAGCTGGGCTAGTTTTAGACTCCTTTTGTATTCGCATAGTGTTCAGAATCATAGCAAAACGTTCTCTGAAAATTCCTGCCGTTGTTCCATTCTCTCCTCTGCTCCGGTTCCGGTGAAGGGAAGACAGGATCTCAGCCTCTCCTCCTGAGGTTGCCACTGTCCCTACTCTTCTTCTTCTTCTTTTTTTTTTTTTTTGAGGTAGGGTCTCACTGTAACTCAGGCTGACCTGGAATTCACTCTGTAGTCTCAGGGTGGCCTCGAACTCACGGCGATCCTCCTATCTCTGCCTCCTGAGTGCTGGGATTAAAAGTGTGTGCCCGGCTCTCTACTCAGTTCTGACTTCACTGTCAGCACTTCCCAGGCTGGGCAAAGGGCCCTGGCACTTGCTGCACCTCACAGCTGGCTCCCATTTGCAAGGGCTGATTGTGTACAACCCTAGCCAGTTCATGTTGATACTTGTAATTCACCATGATGGGAGTGTTTATACCACAGAAATGGAAAACGCTACCAATTAGATCGTTAGAGCGTTTCCAGGACACTGTGTTCCTGCTGCGAACCCTGGGGCGTGGAACTTACTTACGCTCCCTAACAAGGGTGGTCAGCCTGGCTCTCAGCTGAGTCAGCTTTCCACTGGGTTCACACTGGTGGTCTAGGGGCTGTCCTGTGCCGACATGGCCCTCACATACCCTCACGAATGCCACCACAGGTTTTTATGGTGGCTCGTTGGTTCCAGCCCTCTACTGCCTGGGAGATCATAGAGTTAAGCTGGCACTTCATTTTATTACCAGTGTGCATAAGATTTTGATTTCTCCTTAATGATTTTATATGGGGATTGGGACTCAAAAACTACGTCAACTGGGTGGGCGTGGTGCCTCACACCTTTCATCCCAGCACTCGGGAGGCAGAGGTAGGAGAATGATTCCCGCTATGAGTTTGAGGCCACCCTGAGACTACAGAGTGAATTCCAGGTCAGCCTGGGCTAGGGTGAGACCCTGCCTCAAAAAACACACACACACACACACACACACACACACACACTATGTTGGGGCTGGAGAGATGGCTTAGCAGTTAAGCGCTTGCTTGTGAAGCCAAAGGAGGCTGGTTCGAGGCTTGATTCTCCAGGACCCACATGAGCCAGATGCACAAGGTGGCGCATGCATCTGGAGTTCGTTTGCAGTGTCTGGAGGCCTTGGTGAGCCCATTTTCTTTCTCTTTCTGTTGCTCTCAAGCAAATAAATAAAAGTAAAAAAGTAAAAAAACAAAACAAAAACGATGTCACTGCTATCTTTCAGGGTCTTCAAGCTGGGTGACTTCTAAGGCTGGATCTGGCGCTGAAGCCATCTGGGTGCAGATCACAGAGAGCTGTGCTGTGAACAGCGACTGGACCCAGCACCCCCGCTGGACCCCAGGAGTCATGGACAAGCGCTTCTCCCCGTCAGCTTTCACGGAAGCTTCCCCTGGCTCCACAGCTAGCTGTTGGGATCTCACAGGTCTCTCCTTTGAACTTGTCAAACTTTTGCCTGCTGCACGCTGTGTCTGATGTTTCCTGACTTTTTGGTCACTGTTTAACTCAGCAGATACCAGAGTAATAATAATAAAAATGTAAAAGCAGGGTATGAAATCTTGACCTTAAAAAAAAAAAAAAAAAAACAGCCAGTTTTCTGGACTCACAGTTTCAGGAAACTTCTCAATTCATATCAGTTCACTTTACAGATAAAACAATTTTCCACAAGACTGGATTGGACAAAAGAGTAATGCTAGCGTGAACACCATGAAAACAAATACAATATACAATTTTTTTTTTCAAAGTAGGGTCTCCCTCTAGCCAAGGCTGACCTGGAATTCTCTATGTAGTCTCAGGGTGGCCTCGAACTCTGCGATCCTCCTACCTCTGCCTCCCAAGTGCTGGGATTAAAGGTGTGCGCCACCACACCTGGCTTCAATTTTAAATCATAATATGAATTGCTGTATTACTCTGGGTTTTCTTTTTAAAATATTTATTTATTTATTTGCAAGGGGAGAGAGACAGAGAGAGATAATGAACAGGTACACTAGGGCCTCCTGCTGTTTCAAATGAACTCCAGACTCATGTGCCACTTTGTGCATCTGGCTTTACATGGGTACTGGGGAATCGAACCAGGGCCAACGAAAACTGGCAGGCTTTAAAAGCAAGTACCTTTAGCCACTAAGCCATCTCTCCAGTCCCTAGTCTGGGTTTTCTAGAGAAACAGAAAGAAGTGTGTGTGTGTGTGTGTGTGTGTGTGTGTGTGTGTGTGTGCGTGTGTGTAGAAAGATTAATTCTAAGGAATCAAGTGGCTCACTTAATTGGAGAGACTGATGGTTTTTCAAGTCTGCAAGTGGCTGGAAACCTAGCAGCACAGTGGAATGCCTGAGCACCAGGACGTGAGTGGTTACGGTCCAGTCCAAAGGCTGGCATGCGTAAGACTCAGAAAAACCAACTGTTCAGTCTGAGTCCAAAGGCAGGAAAAAGCTGCTATTGCAGCTGAAACCTAACCAGGTGGGAAGCAGTCTGTCTTTCTTCATCATAAGAGGCTCAGCTGGGCTGGAGAGCTGGCTTAGTGGTTAAGGCCCTTGTCTGCAAAGCCAAAGGATCCAGGTTCCCAGATGCACAAGGTGCCACATGCATCTGGAGTTCCTTTGCAGCTGCTGGAGGCCCTGACATGCCTATTCTTTTTCCTCCCCCTTCTTGAATAAATAAATAATAATTTTTTTTTTTTCAAAAAGGCTCAGTATTTTTTTTTTTTTTTTGGGTTTTTCGAGGTAGGGTCTCACTCTGGTCCAGGCTGATCTGGAATTAAAAAAAGTGCTGGGATTATAGACAGCAAGGGAGGCTCAGTATTTTAAAAAAAATTTTTATAGACAGCAAGGGAGACACACACACACACACACATACACACACACACAGAATTGGCCCACCAGGGTCTCAGCCTCTGCAATCTGAATCCAGACACTTGCAACCCCTGGTGGGCACATGCAATCTTGTGCTTGCCTCACCTTTTGTGGATCTGGCTTATGTGGGATCTGGACAGTCAAACATGGGTCCTTAGGCTTCGCAGGCAAGCGCCTTAACCACTAAGCCAGCTCTCCAGTCCAGGCTTAGCATTTTGTTCTTTTCAGGTCTTAACTGATTAGATGACGCCTATTCACACCAGGGAGGTCAGTTTGTTGTTGATTTCAAAGTCAGATCTCCAGGATAATGCACTGCCTTGCAAACATGGCCCAGTGAAGATGATGCCATTAAAATTTTTGGGACATGGCTCAGCAGAGGGCACATCTGCAGAGTACTCATTCATTCAGATATTCTCTTTCTCTCTCTCCTTGCAAATACATAAGATATATATGTATATATATATATATATATATATATATATATATATATATATATATATAATTATTTAATTTATTTTTTTTAGAGGAGAAGGAAGACAGACAGAGAGGATGGGTGCTCCAGCAGTCTCAGCTGCTGCGAACAAAATCCAGATACGTGCGCCCCCTTGTGGTCAAGTGTGGCATTGCGCCCTTGCGTCACTTTGCATCTGGCTAAATGTGGGACCTGGAGAATTGGAGATTGGAAACTTAGCAGGCAGGCGCTGCTAAGCCATCTGGAACATATATATATATATATATATTTTTTTTTTTTGTTTGTTTTTTCGAGGCAGGGTTCTTCCAGGCTGACCTGGAATTACTCTGCAGGCAGGTGCCTTAACTCTCGGTGAAGCCATCTCCCTCCAGCCCCACGCCCGGCTCCCAACATATATTTTTAATGCTAGTAATTTTAAAAAATATTTTTATATATTTTAAAATTTGTATTTATTTAAGAGAAAGAAAGAGGCAGATAGATAGATAAAGAGAGAGAAAGAATGGGTGTGCCAGGACCTCCATCCAGCCATTGTAAATGAACTCCAGATGCATGTGCCCCCTTGTGCATCTGGCTTACATGGGTCCTGGGGAACTGAACTTGAGTCCTGTGGATTTCAGGCAAGAACTGTAACCACTAAGCCATCTCTTCAGCCCTAAAATATGTTTTAATTGTGTGTGTGTGTGTGTGTGTGTGTGTAAGAGAGAGAGAGACAAGACAGAGAGCTTAGATGTGCTAAGGCTGCTTACCACTACAAATGAACTACAAATGCAGGGGTCGCTTTGTACATCTGGCTTCATGTGGATACTGGGGAATCAAACCCAGATTGTTAGGCTTTACAGACAAGAGCTCTAACTGCTGGGCCATCTCTCCAGCCTCTAAAAATTACTAGCATTTTTATTGAATAATTTTCAATTATAATTTTTGCTTTTTCAGAGTAGAGTCTCATTCTGGTTCAGGCTGACCTGGAATTCACTATGTAGTCTCAGGGTGGCCTTGAATTCACAGCTATCCTTCTACCTCTGCCTCCCAAGTGCTGGGATTAAAGGCGTGTGCCACCACACCTGGCCCTTTGCTCTTCTTTCCTTTTTTCTTTCTTTCTTTTCCCTCCCTTCCTTCCTTCCTTCCTTCCTTCCTTCCTTCCTTCCTTCCTTCCTTCCTTCCTTCCTTCCTTCCTTCCTTCTTTTGTCAAATATTTTAGTTTTTTCTCCTGTCACAGATCATTGCATGAAGAAACTGGCAGATCTTTTTTCACACAATGGAGTAGCCGTCTACACAGCAGGCATTCAAGTTCTGCTGGACTGAGTCTGTTGATGCCGCGGGAGATGAATGGTCCTCTTCCCCAGCGTTGCACAACAGAAGGGCAGAGGTGTGAGGAAACTGGCACTGTTTAGAGCTGTCTTGTGGGTGTGGGATGGGTAGAGTAGGACTAAGGATCTCCGAGGAGGCTGGTTTTGCCTACAGCGACCAGTTCTAGAAGTCAGGGGAGAAACTAGTGTGATGAATCATCTGGAAGGCATCTAGTGGGGAAAGTTGCGTTCTGGTGCATGGCTGACCTTGCATAGATAAGAGACGATTTGAAAAGTACACCATGAGCATCTTAGCAGTGTGGAAACAAAGAACAAAAATGTCTTAAATAGGACAGGAAGCTGGGCGTGGTGGCCTGCCCTTAGTCCCAGCAGTGGTAGGAGGATCGCTGTGAGTTTGAGGCCACCCTGAGACTACATAGTGAATTGCAGGTCAGCCTGGGCTAGAGTGAGTCCCTACCCTGAAAAACCACACACACACACACACACACACGCACACGCACACGCGCACACACACACACACATACACAAATAGGACAGTGGGGGAAAAAACCTCTTCTGGAAGACAGGATGTCTAAAATAAATTCACAATAATTCACTATGAGCTAGCGGTGCTGTGAGCGAAAGCCGTTTGTGGCTCAGTTGGCGGAATGCTTGCCTAGCATAGATTTCTTCCCCAGCACTCCAAAAGCCAGGCACACTGGCACATACCTGTAATCCCAGTGTGTGAGAAGTGAAGGCAGGATGATTGGAAGTTCAAGGTCTACCTGACTTACATGAGACTCTGTCTCAAAAAAAAAAGTAATATAAAAATAAGCCGGGCACAACATATATTTTTAATGCTAGTAATTTTAAAAATATTTTTTATATTTTTAAATTTGTATTTATTTAAGAGAAAGAAAGAGGCAGATAGATAGATAAAAAGAGAGAAAGAATGGGTGTGCCAGGACCTCCATCCAGCCATTGTAAATGAACTCCAGACGCATGTGCCCCCTTGTGCATCTGGCTTACATGGGTCCTGGGGAACTGAACTTGGGTCCTTTGGATTTTCAGGCAAGAACTGTAACCACTAAGCCATCTCTTCAGCCCTAAAATATGTTTTAATTGTGTGTGTGTGCGTGTGTGTGTGTCTGTAAGAGAGAGAGAGACAAGACAGAGAGCTTAGATGTGCTAAGGCTGCTTGCCACTACAAATGAACTACAAATGCAGGGGTCGCTTTGTACATCTGCCTTCACGTGGATACTGGGGAATCAAACCCAGATTGTTAGGCTTTACAGACAAGAGCTCTAACTGCTAGGCCATCTCTCCAGCCTCTAAAAATTACTAGCATTTTTATTGAATAATTTTCAATTATAATTTTTGCTTTTTCAGAGTAGGGTCTCATTCTGGCTCAGGCTGACCTGGAATTCACTATGTAGTCTCAGGGTGGCCTTGAATTCACAGCGATCCTTCTACCTCTGCCTCCCAAGCGCTGGGATTAAAGGCGTGTGCCACCACACCTGGCCCTTTGCTCTTCTTTTCTTTCTTTCTCTTCCTCCCTCCCTTCCTTCTCCTTCCCTCCCTCCCTCCCTCCCTCCCTCCCTCCCTCCCTCCCTCCCTTCCTTCCTTCCTTCTTTTGTCAAATATTTTAGTTTTTTCTCCTGTCACAGATCATTGCATGAAGAAACTGGCTGATCTTTTTTCACACAATGGAGTAGCCTTTCACGTTGCCGTCTACACAGCAGGCATTCAAGTCCTGCTTGACTGAGTCTGTTGATGCCGCGGGAGATGAATGGTCCTCTTCCCCAGCGTTGCACAACAGAAGGGCAGAGGTGTGAGGAAACTGGCACTGTTTAGAGCTGTCTTGTGGGTGTGGAATGGATAGAGTAGGACTAAGGATCTCCGAGGAGGCTGGTTTTGCCTACAGCGACCAGTTCTAGAAGTCAGGGGAGAAACTAGTGTGATGAATCATCTGGAAGGCATCTAGTGGGGAAAGTTGCGTTCTGGTGCATGGCTGACCTTGCATAGATAAGAGACGACTTGAAAAGTACACCATGAGCATCTTAGCAGTGTAGAAACAAAGAACAAAAATGTCTTTTAAATAGGACAGGAAGCTGGGCGTGGTGGCCTGCCTTTAGTCCCAGCAGTGGTAGGAGGATCGCTGTGAGTTTGAGGCCACCCTGAGACTACATAGTGAATTGCAGGTCAGCCTGGGCTAGAGCGAGTCCCTACCCTGAAAAACCACACACACACACACACACACACACACACACACACACGCATACACACACACACAAATAGGACAGTGGGGGGAAAAACCTGTTCTGGAAGACAGGATGTCTAAAATAAATTCACAATAATTCACTATGAGCTAGCGGTGCTGTGAGCGAAAGCAGTTTGTGGCTCAGTTGGCGGAGTGCTTGCCTAGCATAGATTTCTTCCCCAGCACCCCAAAAGCCAGGCACGCTGGCACATACCTGTAATCCCAGTGTGTGAGAAGTGAAGGCAGGATGATTGGAAGTTCAAGGTCTACCTGACTTACATGAGACTCTGTCTCAAAACAAAAAGTAATATAAAAAATAAGCCGGGCATGGTGGCGCACGCCTTTAATCCCAGCACTCGGGAGGCAGAGGTAGGAGGATCGCTGTGAGTTCAAGGCCACCCTGAGACTACATAGTTAATTCCAGGTCAGCCTGGGCCAGAGTGAGACCCTACCTCAAAAAACAAAACAAAACAAACAAACAAACAAACAAAAAAATATATATATATGATAGAATGTAGGGCTAAGGAGATGGCTCAGTGGTTAAAGGCGCTTCTTTGCAAACCCTACTGGCTTAGGTTTAATTCCCCAGGGCACACAAAGTGGCACATGTGTCTGGAGTTCTATTGCAATGGCAAAAGACCCTGGTGTGCTCTCTGTCTCTCTCTCTCTCCCTCCTTCTTAAATAAGTGGATAAAAATATTTCATTCATTTAGTTATTTTGGTTTTTCAAGGTAAGGTTTCACTCTAGTCCAGACTGACCTGGAATTAGTCTCAAGCTGGCCTTGAACTCACGGCGATCTTCCTACCACTGCCTCCCAAGTGCAAAAAATTTTTAAAAATAAAATGTAGTCTACATTAAAAAAGAAAAACACTACCCATTCTCTCTCTCTCTATCTGCTTGCAAGTAAATAAAAAAAGTTAAAAATAGAATGTAGTCTATATTTTAAAAAAAACGACCTATTCAGAAACCACTTATGAGATACATAAAAGATGTTAATCATGGTTGTGACAGAACCAGGCTGTAATTCCGTTTACTTATTTGGTAATATTCTGAAATGAGTTTTGTCTTTAGGTTGAGAAGAGAGGAAATAAGGAAACTCCCTTTGAGGCAAAATTTACATTTTTCTGGCCAGAGTTTTTATTAAGTCCAGGGACTTAATGATAATTCGCAGGCACCAGAGTTTCACAAGAGTGGGAGTCCAAAGTCCTGGCTGCCGCCGAAGTTGGGGTGTACATGTGAGCTGGTCTTTCACTCTCTGGCCTGGCGACCTCTGTCCAAAGGCTTCATGCCGACTTTTCCTCTAGATTCCACGCTCCCCCCCAACCAAACCCAGGTTGCTCTCAAAAGGAAAACAGAAGAAAACTGATTCCAGCTCTAACATTTTTTTCCCATAGACCCTTGATTAAATTAATTTCTAGGTATCCTGTTGCTGTTACACCAGACCATATTTCATCATATTTTCTCACCGGTTAATGTTCAGGTACGAAGATGCTATTGATTTCTTACTCTTATTAAAAGGTCTCTGGCAACGTCACTGAGTCAATGTTTACTGAATCATTGATCTGTATTTTTCTGTACCTAGTACTGTTTCCTCTTGATGTGGTTTCTTTATTTTTAAATTAATTAACTAATTAATTAGTTTTGAGAGAGAAAGAAGCAGATAGAAAATGGACACGCCTGGGCCTATAGCCACTGCAAATGAACTCCAGATGCATGTGCCCCCCTGTGCAGCTAGCTGGCTTGCATGGGTACTGGGGAATCGAAGCTGGGTCCTTAGGTTTCATAGACAAACACCTAACTGCTAAGGCCCCTGAAGTGGTTTCTTTACATTTATCTTCTCCAGTTCTGTTCCCTTGATAGGTGTTGAGTACCTGAGATCATATTTGTTATTCCGTGTGTGTGTGTGTGTGTGTGTGTGTGTGTGTGTGTGTGTTGCTGATGATTGAACTCGGGATCTTGTGGATGCTAAGCAAGTGCTTTACCACTGAACTGTTTTTATAGCTGGCACCCTCCATTTCTTTTATTTATTTTTATTTTTATTTTTATTTATTTGTTAGAGAGAGAGAGAATGGACACACTAGGGCTTCCAGCCACTGCAAACGTACTCCAGACACGGGCGCCACCATGTACATCTGGCTTTACGTGGCTGCTGGGGAATCAAACTAGGGTCCTCAGGCTTTTCAGGGAAGCACCTTAACCACTGGTCCATCTCTCCAGCCTCCCCACTTTTCTTGAGACTGAACCCCTTGAATTCTCAGTAAAGCCCAAGAGGGTTTGTAGCATCAAATCCTCCTGCCTCAGCCTTTCAAATAGCTGAGATTACAAACATGTTACTTCGGTGTCTGGCGAAGTGCAAGGCTACTGTGTTGTGGTTCAATTCCACTGACTGCTTTCTTTCAGGGTGGTCTTTTCCTCTAGACACCCTAGGGTGTCTTCTTTGTCTTTGTGTGCTCTGTTCCATTTTCCTTCCACTTGTGTGTGTGTGTGCTCTTTGATCAAGTATTTTTCACACCAAGATGCATCTGGAGTTTGCTTGCAGTGGCTGGAGGCCCTGGTACACCCATTCTCTCTCTGTCTCCTTCTCCCTCCCTCCCTCCCTCTCTCTTAAATAAATAAAAATACACTAAAGACTGTCTTAAAAAAGTATTTTTAGGTGCTGACACACACCTCTAGTCCCAGCACTTGGGAGGCTGAGGTAGAAGGATTGCTGTGAGTTCCAGGTCAGACTGGACTACCCTACCTTGGAAAAAATAAAATAGAGAAAAAAATAGGTGCTTTCTTGCAAAGTCTGACAGCCAGGGTTCAATTCCCAACCTACCCATGGAAAAAATAAAATAGAGAACAAAAAGTGAAGCAAATCTGACAGTGTTCATTGCAACAGACACAAAAAGTGGTGCAAGCATCTGGTGTTCATTGCAACAGCAAGAGGCCCTGGTGCGCGCACACACACACACACACACACACACACACACACACGTGCAAATAAATGAAACAATTAAATAGTGTATCCTTATTGATTCTTCTTTTAAGTTTCCTGTTATTTAAATATTGTTGACATTTGCACATCTATTTCTTCCAATATCTTAGAAACATATTTTTTTAGACATGGGCTGGAGAGATGGCTTAGCGGATAAGGCACTTGCCTGCAAAGCCTAAGGATCTAGGTTCAACTCCCAGTACCCACATAAAACCAGATGCACAAAGTGGCACATGAGTTGGTTTGTAGAGGCTGGAGGCCCTGGTGTGCCCATATTCATCCTCTCTCATAAATAAAAAAATAAAATATTTTTTAAAAATACTCAATTTTTTTTTGTATTTACTTTTCTTTCTATGAGGGGGCACTTTTTAAAATATATTTTTTTTATTTATTTATTTATTTATTTATTTATTTATTTATTTATATGAGAGAGAGAATATGTGCACACCAGGGCCTCTAGCCACTGCAAAGGAACTCCAGATGCATGCATCACCTTGTGCATCTGGCTAACGTGGGTCCTGGAGAGTCGAATCAGGATTAAGTTAAGGCAAATGCCTTAACTGCTAAGCCATCTCTCCAGCCCCAAGGGGGTGTTTTTTTGTTTTGCTTTATTTTGTTGGATTTTTTTTTTTGGAGGCAGGGTCTCACTATAGCCCAGGCTAACTGGGAAGTCAATCTGTAATCCCAGGAAGGCTTCAAACTCTAGGTGATCCTGCTACTTCAGCCTCCAGAGTGCTGTGATTAGAAGTGTGTATTGGGTTGGAGAGTTGGCTTAGCAAAGCCAAAGGACCCAGGTTTGATTCCCCAGGACCCAAGAAAACCAGATGCATAAGGTGGCACATATGTCTGAAGTTCGTTTGCAGAAGCTGAAGGACCTGGTGTACTCTTGTCTCTCCCCCCTCCCCACCTGCCTCTGTCTCTCAAATAAATAAAATAAAATAAATGTTTAAAGCACACAACTTTAATCCCAGCACTAGGGAGGCAGAGGTAAATGGATCCCTGAGTTCAAGGCCATCCTGAGACTACATAGTGAATTCCAGGTCAGCCTGGGCTAGAGTGAGACCCTACCTCAAAAAACAAAACAAAACAAAAACAAAAAACAAACAAAAAAACTTTCCTATTGGGGTAGGGAGATGATTTAGTGGTTAAAGCCAGGGTTTGATTCCCCAGCACCCATGTAAAGCCATAAGCACAAAGTGGCACATGCATCTGGAATTCGTTTGTAGTGGTAAGAGGCCATGGCTCTCTCTCTCTCTTTTTCTTTTTTCTTTCTCTGCTTGTAAATAAATGAAACTATTTAAAAATTTAAAAAACTTTTTTAAATTAAAAAGTAGAAGTTCCATGGGATATTGTCTACAATTAAGGAAGTTGTCAATAAAAATAAATTAAAAATAAGTAAATAAATAAATGTTTTTAAAAAGTGTGTGTCGTCACATCTGACTTTTTTTAATTTTTTTTTTTTTTTTTTTTTTTTTTTTTTTTGCAAGGTACAGGGGTTTGCTCTGGTCCAGGCTGACCTGGTCTTAACCTATGATAGTCTGCCAGGAATGGCCTTGTGCATCTCCACCGATCCTATGATCCTTTCTGCCTCCCAAATAGTGCTGGGATTAAATTATCTTAGCGCCACCATGTAGCCCATTAATTTTTTTTTAATTTAATTTAATTTTTTTTTTTTTTTTTTTGTCTGTTGAGACAGGGTTTTGCTGTGTAACTCAGGTCTTAACCTGATGATCCATCATTATTCTAAATACATGTATGCATAATTCCTCTTCCAACCCCAGGCATGTGGTATTTTGGTGGGTGAACTTGTGTTTCCCCAATCAAATATTCCTACTGGCTAATTAAGAAGGCCAGAGCAGCCTGTGTTCTTGGGACATTAATTTAGGGAGGGACAATTCACTTCTCCTGGAAGCCCTAGACACAATGGCCCCTTCAATGCTTTCTTTCTTTGCCTTCTTTCTTTCTTTCTTTCTTGATGACACATCATTATTCTTCTTTCTTTCTTTCCACCATCTTCCTTCCTTCCAACCCTTCTTCCAGGCATCTTGGTATTTTCTTTGGGTGAACTTTGTGTTTCTTTCTTTCTTTCTTTCTTTCCCAGGTGCTGGGGTAGAAGCCCTCCCTCCCCAGAGCAGCCTGTGTTCTTGGGACATATTTAGGGGGAGGGACAAGGACAACTTCTCCCTGGAGAGCCCCAGACACAACTGCCCAGACAGCTATTTATTTATTTATTTATTTATTTATTTATTTATTTATTTATTTATTTAGGTTTTTCAAGGTAGGGTCTCACTCTAGCTCAGACTGACCTGGAATTCACTCTGTAGTCTCAGGGTGCCTCGAACTCACAGTGATGCTCCTACCTCGAGTGTTGAGATGTCTCAGCGTGCTATTATTATAAGGCTCCTCAGCCTGTTGTTTGTTCAACTTACTAGAAACAAAATCAAAGGCAGAAAACATTCAAACCCTGTGCAGGAGCCCCGCTCCTCACTCCCTGCTGTGTCCCACTGACCTAATCCAGGCTGGGATGCCACGGTGGGGGGTCCTCAGCAGCCTCCTTCTAGTCACTCAGCAATTTCCATTCCCTTAGAACTCTCTCCCAGTTGCCAGATTTCTGCCTCAAGGCCTATCATTTACCAGATGGTCTTGTCATAACCCAGAATTATCCATTGTCCACTCCTTTTCTTTCAGAAGCTGCATCAGAGCTGACAAACCACTGACAAATGATGTTTGTGTGACTAATTTTAGCTTCATAGTGTTCCCTTCCCTGATACTTCCACACAATAACAATAATATTACATGTATTTTCATCATTTGATCTTAAAATTTAGGCAGGGTTGGGGCGGGAGAGGTGGTTTAGCGGTTAAGGTGTTTGCCTGCAAAGCCAAAGGACCCAGGTTCAATTCCCCAGGACCCATGTAAAGGCAGGTATACCAGGTGGCGCATGTGTCTGGAGTTCGTTTGCAGCGGCTAGGGCCCCTGCTGTGCCCATTCTCTCTTTGACTCTCATATAAGTAAATAAAAATAAGATATTAAAAAATGAGGCAGGGTATTGTCAGAGAAGCTTTAACAGTTCAGTTTCTTTGGCAGTGAGCACATTAACTAGGAAGATGTGTTTTAGGAAGTGTGGGACCCTTTGGAAACTGTCACAGCGCAGTCCAGGAACCATCTGCTCAGAGTGTGCATTAGGTAACTCAGATATATAGCGTGTTTTAGTTCTCAAGCTTTAGGAACTTTCTCTTTAGAATCCATTCCCCTCAGTTTCTAACTTTGCAAATAAAATAATTTTCCAGAGGACTGAATTAGACAAAGAGTAAGGACTACTGAATATTGTGAAAGGTGTACAAAATATAATTTTGGGGCTAGAGAAATGGCCTAGCAGTTAACCGCTTGTCCATGAAGTGTAAGGACCCTGGTTCAAGCCAGATGCACAAGGTGGCGCATGCATCTGGAGTTCGTTTGCAGTGGTTAGAGGCCCTGGATCCCCCATTCTCTATCTGCTTCCTTCTCTCTGTCTGTCACTCCCAAATAAATAAATAAATAAATAAATAAACAAAATATAATTCTTTTGTTTGTTTTTTGTTTTTTGAGGTAGGATCTCACTCTAGCCCAGGCTGACCTGGAATTTCATTATGTAGTCTTAGGGTGGCCTTGAACTCTCAGTGATCTTCCTACCTCTGCCTCCCAAGTACTGGGATTAAAGGCATGTGCCACCACACCTGGCTCACAAAATATAATTTAAAAAATATTTTATTTATTTATTTATTTGAGAGAAAGAGGCAGAGAGAGAGAGGGAGAGAGAGAGAGAGAGAATGGGCATGCCAGGACCTCTAGCCACAGCAAACGAATTCCAGATGCATGCGCCCCCTTGTGCATCTGACTTAAGTGGGTCCTGGGGAATTTAATGTGGTTCCTCAAGCTTTGTAGGCATGTGCCTTAACCGCTAAGCCATTTCCCCGCCCACAAAATATAATTTTAAGTGATAATATAAACTATTGTATTAGCTTGAGTTTTCCAGAAGAACAGAAACAGTAGGTGGTGTGTGTGTGTGTGTGTGTGTGTAAGGAGAGTTATTATGAGCAATTAACTTACATGATTATGAAGGCAGAAAAGCCCCCAAATTTGCCAGAAAGCTTTGGCGGGGGTGTCACATGTCCATTCCCTTGATAACGAAGTGGGAGTTTATACTTAGCAGTTCTGGACTATATGGAATCTCTCATCAAGAGAAAAGATGAGCTAGTGAGACCCCTTAGCAGTTAAGGCATTTGCCTGGTACTGAAAACCTGGTCAAAAACTGTTCCTGGGGTGGCTGGAGAGATGGATTAGTGGTTAAGTCCTTTGCCTGCAAAGTGACAGGATCTCAATTCGACTCTCCAGGACCCATGTAAGCCAGATGCACAAGGGGCTGCATGCATCTGGAGGTCGTTTGCAGTGGCTGGAGGCCCTGGCGTGCCCATTCTCTCTCTCAAATAAATAAATAAATAAATAAATAAATAAATAAATAAATAAAATATTAAAAAATGATTAAAAAGAGACGGTGCCTGGAGAGGCCATAAGTCCTACTGAGGAAGCTACTATCATTGGTTTGGTAAGTGGCTATGTTGAGCTGGCCCAGCGGACTTCTAAGTATTTCTGTTCGTATCCATAGATTACTGCGGCTCTCAGCTCTGATCAGAGAAACTTCTTTTTGCAATGGGTGATGGTCATTGCAGATTCCAAATTGGTCAAAATGATGAGAATATAAGTAACTGCTGAGTGCTTAGCCCTAAATGAGACATCGATATCACTCACTTCGAGGCTCAGAGAACATAACAGGAGAAGGGGTGGGAAAGAATGTACAAGCTGGAGGATGGGGGAATGTCCTGGAACACTGTCTTTTGGGTATGGTAAGTACACTCTTGAATTCCCAGAAGCTGTGCTCACTTGCATAAGACCGGCCCGAGATTGGGCCCTTCAACACAGTGTCATAGATGCGAGAGGGGCTTAAGAGGTCCCAACCCTTCTTGTGGATTTATAGGCATTAATGGTGGCTAGAAGGAGGGGTTCAGGAAACCTCACCCTGCCTGCATCAGTGGTTGCTGGAGGCGAGGAGACTTCTGCAGTGCCATAGCTACTGGTAAACTGTCCATGCTGAATAAATAAACCTTTGCCCGTGCTCATGTAAGCAGCCCTCATTCAACTCATTGAATCACCAATGAGAAAGAAGAGAAAATTTTCAACAGGAATAGAAGGGGTCAAGAAAGGGTAATGGGGGGAATGAATATAATCAAAATAAATCATATGCATGATGTATGAACTAGCAAAAAATTAAAATTAAGTACTAATTCTAAAAATTCCAAAAACTAAATTTTTAATTATTTATTTATTTATTTATTTATTTATTTATTTGAGAGCAACAGACAGAGAGAGAAAGAGGCAGAGAGAGAGGAGAGAGAGAGAGAGAAAGAGAATGGGAGCGCCAGGGCTTCCAGCTACTGCAAATGAACTCCAGGTGCATGTGTCACCTTGTGCATCTGGCTTACATGGGTCCTGGGGAATGGAGCCTCAAACCGGGGTCCTTAGGCTTCACAGACAAGCATTTAACCACTAAGCCATCTCTCCAGGCCCCCAAAAAATAAATTTTAAAAGATTACCTCAATTCTACCACTGAAAAATGAATTATTATTATTTTACTGCTACTTTTTTTTTCTGGCTTTGCTAAGAATTGGACATAGGGCCTCACACCTATTCCGTCTCTCTCCTTTCCTCTTTCTCTGTCTCTGATTCTTTCTCTCAAATAAGTAAATTATTTTAAAGAGAAAGGACTTGTTTCAGTTCCTAGTTCTGGACGTTTCATTCTATGGTAAGCTGGTCTCAGTGCTTTGAACAAGTTGGGAAAAAGCAAAGCCAGTCACTTGTGGTGAGATTCACAACAAAGGAAGATGAAGAGACTAGGGTCCCAGAATCCCCTCTAAGAGCACCCCAGTGACCCAAAGACCTCTGACAAGGTCCCATCTCTGAAGGTTCCACCACTTCCTGTAGGCCACTCTGGAGTCCAGTCTCTAACACGTGGGCCTTGAGGGAGATTGAAGATGGAAAATGATGCACTTTCTTGCTTTTTTTTTTTCTCTAGAATTCTGACAGAGCCGCTCCCATCTCTCTTCTGAGGAGTGGGGGGCCTTGAGTGGATACCGTATCATCTGCAATGTACTTGAATGAATGCAATGCCCACTTGCTTTTTATTTTTTCCATGTTGGTCCACTGTCACATTAGAAGTATCTAACATATGGGCTGGAGAGAGATGGCTTAGTGGTTAAGGCACCTGCCTGCCAAGCCTAAGAATGCCCGTTCCATCTCCAAGTCCCACGTTTAACCAGATCAAAAGTGACGTAAGCATGCAATGCCGTGCTTGCCCACAAGGGGGTGCACGCGTCTGGAGTTCATTCACAGTGGCTGAGAGGCCGCTGGTGTGCCCATTCTCTCTCTTTCTCTGCCTCTTCCTCTCTCTCTGTGTGTCTCTCAAATAATAAAAAACGAAAAGAAATATCAAACATAGGTGTTGTGATTGCTCCACTTTACATGCTAGTGTAGAAAAAGGTTTGCATCTCAGTGAAAATCTGTGCAATACCAATGTCATACCCTTCTGGAATACCACGTTCTAGACCTGTTCGTACTTCATTTTCAGATTTTTAAGCAATTACAGTTTATCATCTAACATGATCAAACAATCAGTTATTTACTATCTACTATGACATGGTATTATGTTCTAAAATCGTAAAAAAAAAATTGAGGTGCATGTAATCCTTACAAATGTAGGCATCTACCTCCAGATGAGTTTTTGCCTGAACTTTGCCCCTAAAGCTGCCTTTCTAGCCGTTTTCATGGGGCCCTTTAGGCTGCAGGGCAGGGCCTTGAGGTCGGTCATAAACTTCTACTTCCACGACTTGTTCGTGTGACTAAATTGTCTCCTGGTTGCAACATACCCTGGAGTTTGTCCTCCAGTGGAACGTATTGGCCCAGTATGTGCACGTTTTTAAAAGATTTTGTGTTCACTGTAACTTTTGACTTTAGATCCTGACTTGGGGCCCAGTATGAGCTCGATACAAACTGAACAGGGCGATGCTGAAGGGGGAATGAAATGTGCCTTCCAGTGGCACCAGCTGGCACCCATGACCAAGGTCAGCAGACCTATTTGGTTTGGATCATGCACAGCTGAAAGAAATCAATTTGAATGCCAGTTCCTCCATCGTAATTGCCTTACATTGACCCTATTTGATTATCCACGTCTATGTGGACCTGTGAAGCACTGTGTCTAGTTCAAATTCCTCTTTTTTTTCTTTATTTTGAGAGAGAGAGAGAGGGAGGAAGAGATGTGGGGGTGGGGAAGGAGGGAAGAAAGAGAGAATGGGTGCTCCAGGGCCTCCAGCCACTGCAAACAAACTCCAGACGCATGTACCACCTTGTGCACCTGGCATATGTGGGTCCTGGGGAATCAAACCTGGGTCCCTAAGCTGAACCGCTAAGCCATCTCTCCAGCACTCAAGTTCCTCTTGTGATAAGGAAACTGAGGTCTGGAAGACAGACATATATTTGAAATCGCAAATGTTTAAGATGAAAATGAAACTTAGGAAGAGGCCTGTGTTCCTGGAGCTAGGAGAGAAGAGGCTAGCAGAAGCTGGACTGGTGCCTGGAGGAAGTGGGTCACCTCCTCAGAACCCTTTAAAAGCAGGCGAAGGGGCTGGAGAGATGGCTTAGTGGTTAAGGCACATGCCTACGAAGACTAAGGACCCGGGTTTGATTCTCCATGTCACACATAAGCCAGATGCACATGGTGGCACATGTGTCTGGAGTTCATATGCAGTGGCTAGAGGCCCTGGCATGCCCATTCTCACTTTCTCTCTCTCCCCCTCTCTCTGTCTCTAATAAATGAAATGAAATAAAATAAAATAAAATCTTTAAAAGCAGGCAAAGGCATTCTAGGAATTCCTGAGGTAGGGTCTCACACTAGCTCGGGCTGACCTGGAATTCACTATGTAGGCTCAGGGTGGCCTTGAACTCACGGTGATCCTCCTAGCTCTGCCTCCCGAGTGCTGGGATGAAAGGCGTGCACCACCACACCAGGCTTAAAAATATTTTTATTTACGAGGGAGAGGATGGGCATTCCAAAGTCTCTTGCCACTGCAAACAAACGCCAGACACGTTGGGTAGAGAATCAATCTGTCCCCGTTCTCAGCCCACATATGTAAGCAGGCCCACAGATTAGAGTGCTAGAGTCTGCATCACGCACGACAACGCAGACAGTTACGGGGATGCATGCAGCTAAAACCTGGCTGCTTTGTATCTGTAAGCCTTAGGAGGCCCTGTCTCCCATAACAAAAGGGGCAGCCTTTTAAAAAATATATTTTATTTATATTTATTTATTTGAGGGAGAGAAAGAGGCAGAGAGAGCGCACAAGAGTGAGCATGGGCCCACCAGGACTTCCAGCCACTGCAAACGAACTCCAGATGCATGCGCCACCTTGTGTGTCTGGTTTACGTGGGTCCTGGGGAATCGAACTGAGGTCCTTTGGCTTTGCAGGCAAACACCTTAACCCCTAAGCCATCTCTCTCCAGCTCATGGCCAGCTTTTTTATTGGTTCTACCAAGACACCATATGAGTTAGCCATTGTCCTCTTTGAGCAGACCTTTAAGCTCTACAAGATCTGGGCGTGATATAATTGAACCTCTTGGCCAAGGTGATTTTGGTTGGGGAATGGGCACATGACTCATGTCTGTTCTTGGCCAATCAAATTCACTCTGGAATCTCAGGGTGACCTTGAACTGACAGCGAGCCTCCCAAGTGCTGGAATTAAAGGCATGTGCTACCATGCCGGGCCCACAAAGCCAGAGTTTATTTTAATTTGGTAAACTTATTTGTTACTTTTTTGAATTTTTGTTTAGTTTATGGCTGCCTCACTTTCAGAAGGATAGTGATCTTCCTCTTGGGAGATATAAATGAATTAAGAAGGGAAAGTTGCCGGGCGTGGTGGCGCACGCCTTTAATCCCAGCACTTGGGAGGCAGAGGTAGGAGGATTGCCGTGAGTTCAAGGCCACCCAGAGACTATATAGTGAATTCCAGGTCAGCCTGGGCTAGAGTGAAATCCTATCTTGAAAAAAACCCTACCTTTGAAAAAAAAAAAGAAGGGAAAGTGGGGTTGGAAAGATGGCTTAGTAGTTAAAGAACTTGCTTGCAAAGACAAAGGACCCAGGTTTGATACCCCAGGACCCACATAATCCAGATGCACAAGGTGGTGCATGCATCTGGAGTTTGTTTGCAGCAGCTGCAGGCCTTGGCATGCCTATTCTCTCTCTCTCTCTCTCTGGCTCTTTCTCTGTCTATCAAGTAAATAATGAAATAAATAAATGAATGAAAAGAAGGGAGCTGGGTGCGGTGGCACACGCCTTTAATCCCAGCACTCGAGAGGCAGAGGTAGGAGGATCACTGTGAGTTCGAGGCCACCCTGAGATTACAAAGTTAATTCCAGGTCAGCCTGGGCCAGAGTGAGACCCTACCTCGAAAAACCAAAAAAGAAAGGAAAGTGGACCACAGTGTGTTTTAACTCCCAGCTGCTCCTTATTCAGCTGTGTTTTATGGAGATCTTCCCACTCGTGTTTCTCTACACTGCTCTTGCAGGCGGTTCTGCAGAGTCTGGCACTGGCTCCCCATGTGGCCCCATCAGCCTGGCATTTTCGATTTATCCATCATCTCTACCAGGAATCTCACGCTGGTTTGTGTGGCAGCCGAAACTTGCTAAGAACCATCCAGAAGTCAGTGACAGCTGACTTAGTGCAGCCGACTATATCCTTAGAAAGAACTGCCCTTCCACCTGCCTGGCACCTCACCAAGACCTCACTAATAGGGAGACACGCTTGGGGGGCATGGTAATGCTTGTTAGTGCTGGGGGGAGCAATTCGGTATTGGTGACGCTTTCCTCTGTGACAACCAAAAGAGTGGTTCGGGTCCTTTCCGTGTTGCGCCTTCCTCCAGCCCCCACGCAGTGGCAGGTCTTGGACGGCTTGAGTGACAAGGCATTCTCAGATCAGGTGTAAGAGTGTGTCCACTGGTTGGCCAGGCCACATGATTGATGCCAGCTGTCCACCAGCTTGACCACATGGCCCTCCCTCTTGGGGGACTTCTCCCTCTTAGAGACATGTCTGCGATCATGTCAAAGCCACACTTGCTATATAATCTTCACATTCTTATGGTTCTTCTAGTGCCCTGAAGAATTGTGAGCTGAGGGATGGGCGACATGTCTACTTCAGGGTACCGGTGCCTGCTCATGATTGGAACAACCATGCTGGCAAAGAGAATTGGGTTGTTAGTGGTACAGGAGAGGTGACTGCAGAAGCCCCAGGTTGGTGCAGCTGTGCCAGCTGTGACTGTCACCTCCCATCACAGGTTGAAAAGAACTCATAATTTAAGAAAAACCCTGGGCTAGAGAGATAGCTTAGTGGTGAAGGTGCTTGCCTGCAAAGCCAAAGGACTCGGGTTCGTTTCCCCAGGACTCACATAAGCCACTGCACAAGGGGGCGCCTGTGTCTTCGTTTGCAGTGGCTAGAGGCCCTGGTGCACCCATTCTCTCTCTCTATCTGACTTTCTGACTTTCTTTTTCTTTCTTTCTTTTTCTTTTTTTTTTTTTTTTTTTGGTTTCTCAAACAAATAAAATAAAACAAAGTTTTTTTAAAATTAATAATAGTCTCAGGGTGTGGTTGAACACGCAATTATTCCTCTGCACCCGAGTGCTGGGATTAGGAGGATTGCTGTGAGTTCAAGGCCACCCTGAGACTACATAGTTAATTCCAGGTCAGCCTGGGCCAAACAAATAAAAAAAAAAAAACCAAAAATAAAAATAAAAAAATAAAATAAATAAAAACCCAGGCTGGAGAGATGGCTTAGCATTTGAAGGCACTTGCCTGTGAAGTCTAAGGACCCAGGTTTGATTCCCCAGCACCCACGTAAGTCAGAAGCACAAGGTAGTACATGTGTCTGGAGATTGTTTGCAGTGGCTAGAGGCCCTGGTGCGTCCATTCTCTCTCCCAAATAAATAAAAATAAATTAAACATCCTGCTCCGAGCTTGGTGGACATGTAATACCCTCTCCTACTCAATCCAGGCGCCAGTAGGGAGTGAGGCGCCAGACAAGGAGGAAGAGAGAATTCAGGGACCTTTTCTGAGTCTCTCTTCACCTTTCCACGCTTGCCACTGCTACCCTGGGACACGATAGCGTCCCATGTACATCACTGTTTAATAAGTGAATCTGCGGTCCACCTTAGCCTGGCAGGGCCTCTATTGAGCATTCTCATGAAGAAAGAAAGACCTTGGGGCTAGAGAAATTGCTTAGTGGTTAAGGCATTTGCCTGCAAAGCCTAAGGATCCAAGTTCAATTTCCCAGGATCCATGTAAGGAAAAAAAAGAAAGACCCGGGCATGGTGGCACACACCTTTAATCCCAGCACTCGGGAGGCAGAGGTAGGAGGATCACCATGAGTTCGAGGCCACTCTGAAACTATATAGTGAGTTCCAGGTTAGCCTGGGCTAGAGTGAGACCCAACCTCAAAAAACCAAAAACCAAAAAAAAGAAAGAAAGAAAGAAAGAGGCTGGAGGGATGGCTTAGTGGTTAAGGCGTTTGCCTGCGAAGCTAAAGGACCCAGGTTCAATTCCCCAGGACCCATGTAAACCAGATGCACAAGGGGCACATGCATCTGGAGTTTGTTTGTAGTGGCTGGAGGCCCTGGCATGCCTGTTCTCTCTGTCTGAATCTCTTCTCTCTCTCTCTCTCTCCGCTTGCAAATAAATAAATAAAAATATTTAAAAAATATAGAAAGAAAGAAAGAAAGAACAAAAGAAAGAAAGAAAGAAAGAAAGAAAGAAAGAAAGTCCAACAGGCTGCTGAGGGGCCAGAGGCTGAAGGGGGACAGAAGATCCATTTGGAGTCCTGCTTCATGTCTTCAAACCTTTCAGCCATGTGGACAAAGACCCGATGGCTTCATCGGTTTGGGGATGTGCGCTCCTAGCTGCCTGGGACAACCAGAGGGAGGGGGCGGGCGGGCGGGAGAGGAGTACTTATTAGGAAGAGGGTTGAACACTACAAGCCACTGGCCCGTGCTGGCTGAGCTCCTGGAACCCATTGAAGTCAGCGTGCGGGAGACCTTAGCCGTGTCAGCTGTGTTTACTCTGAGATAATGATTAGCCCCAGCTACGAGGCAAGAGGGAAGAGGAAGGCGCCTGGCGAGCCTTGGCGGATCCTTCATTCTTGTTCTACGGCTGGTACTTGCACAGGAAGTGTTGGCGCTTGTCGCATCCGTTTTCATTCCAAGTTAAGAATTCTGAAAGAAAACAAACAGACACTGAAACCCTTCCAGAGTTATCTAGGCGTCTTCCTTAGAGTTGTGTGGCGAAGGTGCCACAACTAGGCTGGCACATGATGACCAGTGGTTTGGTCTTTGACCTGTTCAGACGTTCTAGCTGTAGAGCCGGGCGTGGTGGCGCACGCCTTTAACCCCAGCACTTGGGAGGCAGAGATAGGAGGATCGTGGTGAGTTCGAGACCAGCCTGAGACTCCACAGTGAATTCCAGGTCAGCCTACCTAGAGTGAGACCCTACCTCGAAAAACCAAAAATAAATTAAAAAATTAATTAATTAATTAAAAAAAATAGAAGAGTTCTAGCTGTCTAGCAGGCTAGCTGCCGCCTTGAAAGCGTTTTGTCGATGTGATTGACGCTCACAGCAGGAGTAAACAGCTCACTCTCCATACTGTGGGTGGGCTGTATCTAATAAGCTGGAGGTCTTAAGAGAAAATAGTGAGCCTCCCGCCTTATAGCAGGAGGAATTCTGCTTTCAGATTGCCTTTGGACTCAAGACTGCCACGTTCACTGTTGCAGGAATTTCCCACCACCTTCAACCTGCCCTGTGGATTTCAGACTTGCCAGGCCCCACAATTACACAAGGTACTTCCTCTAAATCTCTTTCTTACACACACACACACACACACACACACACACACACACACACACACACACCCTTCCTCTCTCTCATTCTCCAGGGATCTCTAATTCTGCTAACAAAAACTTGACTTTAGCACTGCTATCAAAGAAATGGGAGCCGGGCGTGGTGGCGCACGCCTTTAATCCCAGCACTCGGGAGGCAGAGGTAGGAGGATCGCCGAGAGTTCGAGGCCACCCTGAGAATACATAGCTAATTCCAGGTCAGCCTGGACCAGAGTGAAACCCTACCTCGAAAAACAAACAAACAAACAACAAAAAAAAGAAGTGGGGTCACTGGAAAGGACGGCTCCCCTGCAGGGCTCCTTGTGTTTGAACCAGTTGCAGTGTGGACCTGGGGTGACCTTCCTGAACGTCACAGTCATGCCCTGAGACGCTCCAAGGGCAATTCAGAGCTGTGGAAGCTGCTGTAGTCATTCAGTCAACTGGTCATCCACGTAGAAAGACGGGCTGAGGGCTGGAGGGAGGGCTTAGCAGTTAAGGGGCTTGCTCCAAAAGTCAAAGGGTGGCTGGGCGTGATGGCGCACACCTTTAATCCCAGCACTCTGGAGGCAAAGGTAGGAGGATTGCCATGAGTTCGAGGCCACCCTGAGACTACACAGTGAATTCCAGGTCAGCCTGGACTAGAGCAAGACCCTACCTGAAAACCACCCCCCCCAAAAAAAAAAGTCAAAGGGCCCAGGTTCGATTCTCCAGGATACACATAAGCCAGATGCACAAGGTGATACATGTGTCAGGAATTCATTTGCAGTGGTTGGAGGCCCTGGAGCACCCATTCTCTCTGTCTCTGACTCTGTCTCTTTCAAATAAATAAATAAATAAATAAATAAATAAATAAATAAATAAATAAAGGGCTGAGCCAGCAGCTGGGTTCCTTTTCGGGGACTGAAGGGTTTTGTTTTTTAATTTTTATTTATTTGAGAGAAAGAAAGAGGCAGATATAGAGAGAATGGGCACACCAGAGCCTCCATCTACTGCAAATGAACTCCAGATGCATTTGCAACCTTGTTGCATCTGGCTTACGTGGGTACTGGGGAATCGAACCTGTGTCCTTAGGTTTTTCGGGCAAGTGCCTTAACACTAAGCCATCCCTCTAGGCCTGAAGTATTGTGTTTTTTTTTTTTTTTTTTTTTTTTTTTTTGAGGAGAGGCTTAACTCCTCTCATTCCCCAACTCAAATGTCTTGGAGTCATTTGTCGTCCTGGAGTGTCTGGGGCAGTGCGCAGTGTTTTCAGCTAGCTGTCTGCTTGGGTCCTGACCTGTAGGTCTGGCCCTGTCACCAGTATGTGTGTGGTGGTAAGACCCTGGCTGGGGGGGGCACCTGTTCCCACTCTTCTTCCTCCAGAGGCATGGGGGGTGGTCTGTCTGCCCATGTCCATATCTGGTGTGTGTGTTGGTGGGGGGTGGCACCTACAGTTGAAGCAGCAGAGCATAATGAAATGACTCCGGGCTTGCTGGGTGCTTTCAAAGGTCAGGACCAAGAGCATGATATGTACAAGGCCATTGGCCTGGAACCCGGCCTGAGAGCATCTGGTTATACCTGGTTTGAGGCATTTTTTTTTTTTTAATTTTTCAAGGTAGTGTGTCAATTTAGCACAAGCTCACCTGGAATTCACTATGTAGTCTCAGGATGGCCTTGAACTCACCACGATCCTCCTCCTACCTCTGCCTCCCAAGTGCTGGGATTAAAACCATGCGCCACCACGCCTGTTTTTTTTTTTTCTATTATTATTAGTATTATTTTTTTTTTTGGAGAGAGACACAGAGAGAGACAGAGAGAGAGGGAGAGGAGGACAGATAGAGATGGGAGCGCCAGCAGCCTCTCAGCTGCTGTGAACAAAATCCAGATGCGTGTGCCCCCTTGTGGTCAAGTGCGGCATTGCGCCCTTGCGTCACTGCATCTGGCTAAACGTGGGACCTGGAGATTGGAACCAGCGTTCTTAGTCTTATGAGGCAGGCGCCTTAACCGCTAAGCCATGTCTCCAGCCCCATTTACTTTTTCTTATAAAAGAGGATCTGACTGAGTTGTTCAGGCTGGCCTTGAACTTGGTGATCCTGAAGGAGACAGGTGAAAGCTAGCTTCTTTTAGGCAGTTGCAGTTAGGGACAAGAGCCCAAAGAGAGAACCAGAAAGTGCCATCCTGCCTTGGCAGAAATGGAACTCGGGTCTGATCCAGGTTCATCTACAACAGCAACAGCGCCCCCTGCTGCCTCCATGGTCTAACACACTACCTAGATGGGCTGGCCTTTGGGGATCAATCCTTTTTTTTTTTTTTTTTTTTTGGTTTTTCGAGGTAGGGTCTCATTCTAGCCCAGCCTGTCCTGGAATTCACTCTGTAGTCTCAGGGTGGCCTCGAACTCATGGCGATCCTCCTACCTCTGCCTTCCGAGTGCTGGTATTAAAGGCGTGCGCCACCACGCCTGGCTGGGATCAATCCTTTTTATCTGCAAACCAAGTGGGTCCTCCCCTTACATACCTGAGTCTGGTGAAAGAATCCATTTGCAATGAACTATAAAGGCTTGTTCATGCTGCTATCTCTCTGCCCTGTGATCTCTGCCTGGATCCATGTAAGTCTGGCTTTCCCTCGACCCCTAACTCCCCCATGCTCAGTTTACAGGTGGGTGCCATCACATCCAGCTTTTACACAGGTCCTGGGAACCCTAACTCGGGTGCTCATGTTTGTGAGGCCAGTCCTTTATCTAAAAGCCATCTCCTCAGCCCCCACATTATTCCTTTTGAATTACAAAAAGAATTTAGGGGCTGGAGAGATGGCTTGGCGATTAAGACACCTTCCTGCTAAGCCTAAGAACGTCCGTTCCAGGTCCCACGTTTAGCCAGATGCAAAGTGATGCAAGGGCGCAATGCCACACTTGACCACAAGGGGGCGCACGTGTCTGGAGTTCGTTCACAGCAGCTGAGAGGCCACTGGCGTGCCCATTCTCTCTCTGTCTCTCTCTCTCTCAAATAAAAAAAAGAATCTAGAAACTGAGTGTGGGGCAAAATCCATTCTATGAAATGAAATGGCACTGGTGGGGATAAAGACAATGTCTATTTATTTATGAAAGAGGCGGAGAGATGAGAGAGAGAGAGAAAACGAATGAATGAGTGGGCGCACCAGGGCCTATAGCTACTGCAAACAAACTCTAGATGCATGCACCACTATTTGCATCTGGCTTATGTGGGTACTGGGGAATCGAATCCTGGTCCTTAGGCTTTGTAGGCAAGTGACTTAACCACTGAGCCATCTTTCTAGCCCCCCCTTTTTTTCCTACTTCTTCTTTTAAGTTAGGGTCTCGCTCTAGCCCAGGCTGACCTGGAATTCACTAGGTAGTCCCAGGCTGGCCTTGAACTCATGGCAATCCTCTTAACTCTGCCTCCAAAGTGCTGGGATTACGCATTCTCCATTTAATTAAATTAATTAATTAATTAATTTATTTATTTATTTATTTTTGGGGGGCGTTGAAGTACAATCTTGCTCTAGCCCAGGCTGACCTGGAATTTACCATGTAGTCTCAAGGTGGCCTCGAACTCATGGCTTTTTACTTCTTGTTTTTTTCTTGGTTTATTTATTTATTTATTTATTTATTTATTTATTTATTGAGACTGAATTTGGAGTTCACGGACTTAGCTAGCCTAACTAGCCAATATGCCCCAGAGATCCTCCTGTCTCGACCTCCCCAGTGCTGGAATTACAAAATTGCACCCAGCTTTTATGAGGGTGTTGGGAATTCAAGCTCGGGCCCTGAACTTACATGGCGAGCACTTTACCCACTCAGCTCTCTCTCCAGCCATCCCTAGCATAATTTTTACAGTAAGTGTATTTAAGGGAGTAGCTTTAAAGAAAACAAGGAACAAGCTGGGCGTGGTGGCACACGCCTTTAATCCCAGCACTGGGCAGAGGTAGGAGGATCGCCATGAGTTCAAGGCCACCCTGAGACTACATAGTGACTTCCAGGTCAGCCTGGGCTAGAGTGAGACCCTACTAAAAAAAAAAAAAAAGGAAGGAAAGAAAGAAGACAATAAGGAACAAATAGTTGAACAGCAGGTGTATTGATGTGACAAACTGTTAAATAGTCACAAGTCATGGCTGATAAACTGTGTGTCAAGGTCATTATTTTGTAGGGCAGTGTTGCTGGTGTGAAAGGTGAAGAGTCAGAAAGGAGGATGAGGTGTCCATTTTTCTAAATATTTCATTTATTTATTTGATAGAGAGAGGGAATGAGAATGGGTGCTCCAGGGCCTCTAGCCACTACAAATGAACTCCAGATTCATGCGCCACCTTGTGCATCTGGCTTACATGGGTCCTGGGGAAGTGAACCCTGGTCCTTAGGTTCTACAGGCAAGCACTTAACCACTAAGCCATCTCTCCAGCCCTCCACTTTTGTTCTCAATAGGTCAGGGGGTATGGCTGTGGTTTGGAGAGAGGGAAGGGCTAGGGAAACTTACTGCTCCTGGGACTCAGCTCGGCACAGTGCCTGTCTCCACCTGTGGCCCTGGCCCTCCAGGATCTGTTCAGGTACGTGGATCCGTCAATCCATTCCCACTGCTGGGTCTGCAATGACAGGTGACAAGGAAATGTGCAGCTCAGGTGGCAGGCAGCCTGCTCTCAGCCACAGGGGTTCCTCAGCCCACTGAAATGCACTTTCAGCCAGGCATGGTGGCAACACGCCTTTAACTCCAGCACTTGGGAGGCAGAGGTAGCTGTGAGTTCAAGGCCATCCTGAGACTACATAGGGAATCCCAGGTCAGCCTGGGCTAATGTGAAACCCTACCCTGAAAACAAACAAACAAACAAACAAACAAACAAACAAACAAACAAAACAAAACAAAAAAATGCACTTTCATTGTAAAAACCAGGGCAAGGGCAGAAATGTCTATAGAACAACAACAAAAAAAGGTAATTTTAGTAGATTTTATGCACTAAAATGCAATTGTTGTACATTCAGTTTTGTATTTTGCTTTCTAAACCTTTAAAAAAACATGTCATTTATTTATTTATTTGAAAGAGAGGGAGAGAATGGGCACACCAGGGCCTCTAGCCACTGCAAATGAATTACAGATGCATGAGCCACCGTGTGCATCTGGCTCACATGCATACTAGGGAACTGAACCTGGGTCCTTTGGCTTTGTAGGCAAGCACCTTAACTGCTAAGCCATCTCTCCAGCCCTAGAATGGTGCTTCTTAAATTATAACCTTGCTGGGGACCAGATCTGGTCCCTTATGTGAGGTTTCAGCTTTGATGGAGGAAGCCTGGCTGAAGACGGAATGCTGTTTGTAGACCAGAGGCCACTTTCAAGAAAAGAGCTGTCACCCTGTCCCCATGAGGCACTGGTGGGACAAATCCAAGATTACCTTGTGTGGGTCATGCAGGCCAATCCATACAGGCTGGTTCCTTTGGTAGCCACTTACGTATTGTGATAGGACCTTGAGTTCCTTTTGATTCAGGACAGATGCCAGGTGCGATCCTTCCCCATAGGACTGACACTCCAGCTGCAGTGAATGATCCCATTACCGTCACCCGGAGCTTTCACAGCACAGCCCTTCCTCAGAACCTTGCTGCTCCCACCCAGCAGAACGGATTCCATCCCCGCTCCACAAACTGGAATCTAGACCCCACGGGAGACTCTGTCCCCAGGGGAGAAGGCAGAAGGCCAGTGTCAGGTCTCCAAGGAAGCGAGAACTCAAAGCAGGGGCAGGAGGGTCAGGCCCAGGGAACGTATGTTTGTACGTGACCTTGATGAGTCACTTCACTTGTCTGAGGTGCAATTTCCTCATGACCTCTCTCTCTCCCTCCCCGCCCCCCCATTCATGACTCCACTCAGTAAAGCAATATTTCTCTGGCTTGTCTCTGCTGGTCTACTCTTGGGAAACATCAGCTTTGTTCCTGCTATGTTGAAATTTTCTGTTTATTTTATTTTATTTTATTTTATTTTATTTATTTTTGGAGAGAGACACAGAGAGAGACAGAGAGGGAGAGGGAGACAGATAGAGAATGGGCGCGCCAACAGTCTCTCAGCTGCTGTGAATGAAATCCAGATGTGCGCGCCCTCTTGTGGGCAAGTGCGGCATTGCGCCCTTGCGTCACTTTGCATCTGGCTAAACGTGGGACCTGGAGATTGGAACCGCTGGAGATTGGAACCAGCGTTCTTAGGCTTAGGAGGCAGGCGCCTTAACCCTAAGCCATCTCTCCAGCCCGAAATTTTCTGTTTAAATGTCACAAGCCTATAGTCTTCCTGTGCTTCTCTTTTTCTTTTTTCTTTCTTTCTTTCTTTCTTTCTTTCTTTCTTTCTTTCTTTCTTTTCTCTCTCTGTTTCTTCTTTCTTTCTCTCTTTCTTCCTTTCTTCTTTCTTTCTCTCTCTCTTTCTTCTTTCTTTCTTTCCTTTTTTTTTTAATCTTTGAGGTAGGGTCTTTCTAGTCCAGGCTGACCTGGAACTCACTCTGCAGTCCCAGTCTGGCCTTGAATTCATAGTGATCCTCCTACCTCTGCCTCACGAGTGCTGGGATTAAATGCGTGCACTTACATCGGGTGCTTTTACTTCTTTTCTGAGCAAGGGTATCCCTATGTAGCCAAACCTGACAGTGAACTCGTGACCCTCCTGTCTCACCCTTCTGAATGTTGGTTGGGATTACAGGTATGTATCACTATGGCCTGTACACTTTTAAAATATATATACTTATTTATTTGAGAGAGAGAGAGAGAGAGAGAGAGGGAGGGAGGGAGAGAATGGGTGCGCCAGGGCCTCCAGCCACTGCAAACAAACTTCAGACGCAAGTGCTACCATGTGCATCTGGCTTATGTGGGTCCTGGGAATAGAACTTGGATCCTTTGAATCTTTGCAGGCACATGCCTTAACTGCTAATCCATCTCTCCAGACCCAGCAAACACTTTTAAATACTCATTAGCTCTTCCATGGAGGGTGCTTTATTCTTGCTTTGTCTCTCCTCCTCCTCCTTCTTCTTTTTTAATTTTGTGAGGTAGGGTTTCACTCTAGCTCAGGCTGACCTGGAATTCACTATGTAATCTCAGGGTGGCCTCGAACTCACCGCAGTCCTCCTACCTCTGCCTCCCCAGTGTTGGGATTAAAGGCGTGCGCCACCACGCCGGGCTGATCTATGACTTTCCAGCTTTCTGAGGGTATAGGCTATTTCTTAGTCACTCTGTGTCCTTTTAGCCCTTCTCGGGTGTGGACATAAGTGTCTGCTTCATCAGTGCTACATAACTGAGTGAGCTGACCACAGAGCCATCTTCTGTCCATTTCACCAGCCAGGTGGCTTTTCCTCACAGTGGCCAGGAAAAAAACCCTTAATTTTGGGGCTGGAGAGATGGCTTCGTGGTTAAGGCACTTGCCTGCAAAGCCAAAGGACTTTGGTTCAATTCCCCAGGACCCACATAAGTCAGATGCCCAAGGTGGCACATGCATCTGGAATTCGTTTGCAGTGGCTGCAAGCCCTGCCATGCCCATTCTTTCTATTTCTCTCTCTCTCTCAGACTCTTTCACTCTCTCAAATAAATAAATAAATAAATAATATATATATATTTTTAAAAAAGCCCTTCATTTCGAGTCAGATGAGATCTTGGCTCCATCTGGTCCTTTGCTCTAAAGAAGCCAACTGGAGGTTGGAGAGATGGCTTAGTGGTTAAGGCACTTGCCTACGAAGCCCAAGGACCCATGTTCGACTCTCCAGATCCCACCTAAGCCAGATGCACAAGGTGATGCATGCTCAAGGTTGAGCATGTACACAGGTGGCGCATGCGTCTGGAGTTCGATCACAGTGGCTGGAGGCCCTGGGGTGCCATTTCTCTCTTTCTCTCTCTTGTGCATGCATTCTCTCTCTTTCATAAAAAGATTACAAAACAACAATAATAACAATAAGAGAAGCCAGCTGCGGGGCTGGAGAGATGGATTAATGGTTAAGGCATTTGCCTGAGAAGCCAAAGGATCCTGGTTCGATTCTCCAGGACCCACGTAAGCCAGATGCATGAGGGGGCGCATGCATCTGGAGTTCGTTTGCAGTGGCTGGAGGCCCTGTCATGCCCATTCTCTCTCTGCCTGCCTCTCTCCTCTCTCTCTCTCTCTCTCTCTGCTTGCAAAAAACAAAACAAAACAAAACAAAACAAAAAAACCCAGATAGTCAAACTTCTTACCTCGGCCTCAGACCAGTTCCCCAACTTCCGGAAGTAACCATAGCAATGGGACTTATAATAGAACCATCCAGAAGCACAGCTGGGTCTGAAAAGTATATCTGTGCAGAAACAGAAAAGAAAATATGGGTGATGACAGCAGAAGTAGTCACTATCCTCAAAACGCTATCTGTGCATAAACAAAAAAGCAAGCACAGGTTATGGTGGTAAGTGCTCAGTCTCCAGGCATGACAGAGTTTGTGTAGTCAGGACCCCCTGAGTGAAAGGAGGAAGAATCTCGCTCAGAAAGAGCTGGGCTGTAGCTCGGTTGGTAGACAGCATGTCTACCACGCACAAAACTTGATTCCCAGCATGGAGTAAGCCAGGTGTGGTGGTGTACAGCTGAAATTCCACCACTGGAGAGGCAGAAGCACAAGGATCAGGAGTCTAAGCCTGGGTTACATGACTTCCTGTTTCACACAAAACACTTATACTAGCCGGGCATGGTGGCGCAAGCCTTTCATCCAGCACTCGGAAGGCAGAGGTAGGAGGATCGCCGTGAATTCAAGGCCAGCCTGAGACTACATAGTGAATTCCAGGTCAGCCTGGGATGGAGTGAGACCTTACCTTGAAAAACCCAAACCAAAACAAAGCATTTTATACTGTTAGCCTTTCTCCCAGCTTCCATCAAAGGGACTTTTCACCAAAGTGGCTGTTTATTGGCTTAAAGCAGATAATCAGAGCTTTCCGCCACTACTGGACTGTGACCCTGAACGAACACTAATTCCAGGAGACCCAAATGTCACTGTGGCCTAGCGGTCAGAGGAGGGATTAGGCAGGTCAGGTGATCATTGGAGGTTTGGCTGAGGCCCAGCAGACCATTGGGTGCCTTGACCTGTAGTTTAGTGCTACTGCCACTTCCGGTTAGAGAAGTTTCTCAGGGCTGCAAACATGGGTTACTGGTTAAAGGCACTTGCTTTCAAAGTCT
This sequence comes from Orientallactaga sibirica, assembly GCA_036365145.1. Taxonomy (NCBI): domain Eukaryota; kingdom Metazoa; phylum Chordata; class Mammalia; order Rodentia; family Dipodidae; genus Orientallactaga; species Orientallactaga sibirica. Next base: position 20,840,870 of record JAEOAD010000025.1, read on the forward strand.
GACAGGCCACTCACATAAGCTAGATGCCAAAAGTGGCACAAAATATGCCTAGTGCTTGTACACAACCACACACACACACACACACACACACACACACGTAATTTTTTTTTTTTTAATTTTTGGAGAAAGACACAGAGAGAGACAGACAGAGAGAGAGGGAGAGGGAGACAGAGAATGGGCACGCCAGCAGTCTCTTAGCTGCTGTGAACGAAATCCAGATGCATGCACCCCCTTATGGGCAAGTGTGGCATTGTGCCCTTGCGTCACTTTGTATCTGGCTAAACGTGGGACCTGGAGATTGGAACGGGGTTCTTAGGCTTAGCAGGCAGGCACCTTAACCGCTAAGCCATCTCTCCAGCCCTGTAATTTTTTTTTTTTAAAGAAGGTTCTAGCCAGGCAAGTGGTGGCACACGTCTTTAATCCCAGCACTCGTGAGACAGAGGTAAGAGATTCCTTGTGAGTTCAAGGTCAGCCTGACACTGCATAGTGAATTCCAGGTCTGCCTGGGCTAGAGTGAAACCCTACCTCAGAAAACCAAAAACCAAACACCCCCTCCCCCCCCAAAAAAAGAAAACCAGAAGGTTCTTGGGCTGGAGAGATGCCTTAGCGGTTAAGGCACTTGCCTATAAAGCCTAAGGACTCAGGTTCCATTCTCCAGGACCCACATAAAGCCAGATACACAAGGTGGCACATGTGTCTGGAGTTCATTTGCAGTGTCCAGAGGTCCTGGCGTACCCATTCTCTCTCTCTACCTCTTTCTCTCTCTCTTTAATAAATAAAATTTTAAAAATTTGGCAAATAAGAAGTCTCTCTTTTCAGTTGTCAGTGGCTATGGGGAGACTCAAAAAATCAGCAAAGTGTTGAGAAGAAATGACAGCTGAGTGTTCAGCACTAAATAAGACATCTCTGTCACACCCTCCGAGGCTTGGGGACCATTGAGGAAAAGGTGACAGGAAGAATGGAAGGGCCAAAGCATGGGAGGAGTGCTTGGGAATGCTGTCTTCCAGACTCGAAATTGTCGGTGCATATGTGACCTCCCAGCGGCTGTTACTATCGGCATAAGACCTATGTACTATGAAAGCAGAAAAAAGTGGTATCACTGTAGAAGGACCAGTTGAAAAGAAGGGGTTCCATGGAAGGGGGATAGGGGAGGGAGAATGAGGGAGAGTGGTAGAGGGGATTATGATCAGGGTCCATTATATGTGTGTATGTGTGTGTGTGTATGTGTATATATATATATACACATTATATATATATGGATGGATGGAGGTTGTCAATAAAATTAACAGCAAAAAGGAAAGCTGAAGCCGGGTGTGGTGGCACACGCCTTTAATCCCAGCACTCGGGAAGCAGAGGTAGGAGGATTGCCGTGAGTTCGAGACTACACGGTGAATTCCAGGTCAGCCTGGGCTAGAGTGAGAACCTACCTCGAACCCCCCCCCCCTCAAAAAAAAAGCTGGGGGCCGGAGAGATTGCTCAGTGGTTAGGGCACTTGCCCATAAAGCATTATGACCCAGGGTCAGTTCCTCGGTATCCACATGAAGCCAGATGCACAAGGTGGCACATGCATCTGGAGTTCGTTTGCAGTGGCGGGGGGCCCTGGTGTGCCCATTCTCTCTGTCTGCCTCTCTTCTGTCTCTGTTTGCAAAGCAAACAAGCAAGCAGAGGGAATCTTGACTCCTACAGTAAATAATGTTCTTCGTCTCGTGCTTTTTTAAAAAAAAAAAAAAAACTATGTTTTTTATTTTCATTTATTTACTTATTAGAGACAGAGAAAGGGAGAGAAAGATAGAGGGAGAGAGAGAATAGGCACACCAGGGCCTCCAGCCACTGCAAACAAACTCCAGATGCATTCACCACCTTGTGCATCTGGCTGACATGGGTCCTGGGGAATCGAGCCTCGAACCGGGGTCCTTAGGCTTCACAGGCAAGCACTTAACCACTAAGCCATCTCTCCAGCCCTTCTCCTGCTTTTTTAAAAGGATCTTCCTATGTAGCCCAGGCTGGTCTCTGACTCTTACTATTCCTGCCTCAGCAGCGGGAGTGCTTGGATTTCAAGAGTGTGTCACCAGCCTGGAAAACCTAATCCCTTAAAGAAAGAAGCTGAGCATGGCTTACTTTTTTTTTTTTTTCTTGGTTTTTCATGGTAGGGTCTCCCTCTGGCCCAGGCTGACCTGGAATTCACTATGTAGTCTCAGGGTGGCCTTGAACTCATGGCGATCCTCCTACCTCCTCCTCCCGAGTGCTGGGACTAAAGACATGCGCCACCACGCCTGGCTTATGCATTCTATGGTTAATATTTCTTCCTTACAGTGTCTGACTATTGGGGAGGGGTAAGTGGATGATTGTGTCATCTACATTTCGATTATTGACTTGGGCTGACTACACAGCTGAGCGACTGTATGCACCACTGATACCCCGGGGCTGCCTATACAGCAGAGTGAGGGGACTCACCACCGAGGACTCCAGGGCTGATGGCACAGCTCAGCAGCAGGAACAGCCACACACTTTTGGGTGCCATCTTCATCTTTCTCTACAGACAGGATTTCAAGGGCTTTGGAGCCCTTGACAGTTTTTCTTTGAAAGCTGTGAAACCTGCAATGTGAACACATTTGTACCACTGAGAGACACAGGGACCAAATTACATTATAGTGGAAAAGAAAACTTTTGTCTAAGTAAATTCAGATTTTACAATGAAGACCATCACAGATTTAATGTAGGCATTAAGAAAATTTGGCGCTGGAGAGATGGCTTAGTGGTTAAGGCATTTGCCTGCAAAGCCAAAGGATCCCAGTTTGATTCTCCAGGATCCACGTAAGCCAGATGCACAAGGGGGCACATGCATCAGGAGTTCGTCTGCAGTGGCTGGATACCCTGGCGTGCCCATTCTCTCTCTCTCTCTTTTTCACTACCTCTCTCTCAAATAAACAAATAAAAAAATTTTTTTTAAAAAGAAAGAAAATTTAACTGGGCTGGAGAGATGGCTTAGTGGTTAAGGTATTTGCTGTGAAGCCTAAGGACCCAAGTTTGATTCCCCAGTACCCATGTAAGCCAGATGTACAAGGTAGTGTATATATCTGGAGTTCATTTGCAGTGCCTGGAGGCCCTTGTGTGCCCATTTTCTTTCTCTATCTACCTGCCTCTTTCCTGATTTATTTATTTATTTATTTATTTATTTATTTATTTATTTATTTATTTTAGTTTTTCGAGGTAGGGTCTCACTCTGGCCCAGGCTGACCTGGAATTAACTATGTAGTCTCAGGGTGGCCTTGAACTCATGGCGATCCTCCTACCTCTGCCTCCTGAGTGCTGGGATTAAAGGTGTGAGCCACCACGCCCGGCTCTTTCTTTCTTTCTTTCTTTCTTTCTTTCTTTCTTTCTTTCTTTCTCTCTTTCTTTCTTTCTCTCTTTCTCTCTCTCTCAGATAAATAAATAAATAAATAAATAAATAAATAAATAAATAAATAAATAAATAAATATTTTGTTTTTCAAGGTAGGGTCTCTTTTTAGCCCAGGCTGACCTGGAATTCACCATGTAGTCTCAGGGTGGCCTCGAACTCATGGCGATCCTCCTACCTCTGCCTCCCAAGTGCTGGGATTAAAGGCGTGTGCCACCACGCCAGGCTAAATAAAATATTTTTCAAAAGAAAATTTAACTTATGAGATATAATTTTAATGTGAAAGGCCGTCTAGACCAGTGCTTGACACCTAACTGCAATGGGCTGAAGGTGAGGCAATTTCTAACACGGAACCCAGCACGCTGTTCTCGGGAAAGCCAGCAGAGGGCGCCCCAGGCACTCTTTCTCACAGATGAGGTGGTGATGGGTTTCCTTAAGCAGGGAAAATGAAGTCAAGCCGGGAAAATTAAATCACGTGGTTCCAACTACGAATACTTTTCAACATTAGAGGCCAAAGTGAACATATGGCCCAAACTCCCATTTTACAGACAATAAACCCTGAAGTTTATGACTCCTAAGATAAAAGTTGACATCGCTCTTTAAAAACAACATAACTTGAGCTAAGAGATGGCTTAGCAGTTAAGGCGCTTGCCTGCAAAGCCTAAGGACCCAGATTCGGCTCCCCAGATCCCACATAAGCCAGACGCACAAGGTAACACATGAACATAATATGGTGCATGCATCTGGAGTTCAATTACAGTGGCTAGAGGTCCTGGCATGCCAATTCTTTCTCTCTCTCTCATAAAAAAAAAAAAAAAAAAAAAAAAGTTATCTTTTCCTTCGTTATCAAAAGCTCAGCACAAGACTAGAAATAAGAAGTAAATTCCAGGCTGGAGAAATGGCTTAGCAGTTAAGATACATGCCTGCAAAGTCAAAGGACCCATGTTCAGTTCCCCAGGACCTAAGTAAGCCAGCTGCACATGGCATATGCATCTGGAGTTCGTTTGTGAACTGGCCTGCCCATTCTCTCTCTCTCTCTCTCTCTCTGTGTTTCAAATAAATAAATAAATAAATAAATAAATAAATAAATAAATAAATAAATAAACAAGTAAGCCAGGCGTGGTGGCGCACACCTTTAATCCCAGCACTCAGGAGGCAGAGGTAGGAGGATCACCGTGAATTCAAGGCCACCCTGAGACTACAGAGTGAATTCCAGGTCAGCTTGAGCTAGAGTGAGACCCTACCTTGGAAAACCAAAAACCAAAAAAAAAGGAAGAAGTAAACGCTGTCTCCTAGATAAGGAGCTTGATGAAGAACCTACAGGTGTTTTTGTATGCATCTCTCTGTCTGGTTTTATCTGAATTGAGTTCTATTGCTCGGCAGTGCAGGCCAGCAAAGCCAGCGCTCTTTCCATGGAAGAAAGCTCGCCAGCAGCTCCCACAGCCCCATAAGCAAAGCCTCAGCAGTGGCCTCAGCGCTGCCCCAGGGCGTAGTTGGCAGAGGAAGGGCGCAGGCAGGATTACCTGGTGAGACCAAGGCTCTGAGGACCCCGCCTCTCAGCGTCTTCAGTGGTCTGAGGTGAGGTTTCTGAAGCTCTTATATCCTCTTCCTCAGCATCTCATAATCTCTGCTTAAGCCATGGCACGGCAGGGTTATTTGCCAATGATTAGCCTTATCTACAGTTAAAAAAAAAAAAGAAAGAAAAGCTGTGTGAGTCGATGGTTTGAGAATGGACACAAATTGTGCTTTGAATGGCCAAGAAAAGCACCTCTCCCTGTGGGCAAACAGAATCCTCCTTCGTATCGACATTATCAAAACTAATAGTACCCTGTAATCTGTTACAGCCCATTCTCCTCTCTCCCTTCTTCCGGATTTTAAATTTTTGTTGATAACTTTTATTAATATAGACAATAGACCGTGATCACAGTCCCCTCCCGGTACCCCCTCTATCGCCTCCCAAATCCCCCTCCACCAAATCACTTCTTTTTTAATACATCTTATTTATTTATTTATTTATTTGAGAGAGAGAGAGAACGGGCACGCCAGGGCTTCCAGCCACTGCAAATGAACTCCAGCTGCATGCACCTTTTGTCTAAGTAAATTCAGATTTTACAATGAAGACCATCACAGATTTAATGTAGGCATTAAGAAAATTTGGCGCTGGAGAGATGGTTTAGTGGTTAAGGCATTTGCCTGCAAAGCCAAAGGATCCCAGTTTGATTCTCCAGGATCCACGAAGCCAGATGCACAAGGGGGCACATGCATCAGGAGTTCGCCTGCAGTGGCTGGATACCCTGGCGTGCCCATTCTCTCTCTCTCTCTTTTTCACTACCTCTCTCTCAAATAAACAAATAAAAATTTTTTTTAAAAAGAAAGAAAATTTAACTGGGCTGAGAGATGGCTTAGTGGTTAAGGTATTTGCTGTGAAGCCTAAGGACCCAAGTTTGATTCCCAGTACCCATGTAAGCCAGATGTACAAGGTAGCAGCTATATATCTGAGTTCATTTGCAGTGCCTGGAGGCCCTTGTGTGCCCATTTTCTTTCTCTATCTACCTGCCTCTTTCCCTGATTTATTTATTTATTTATTTATTTATTTATTTATTTATTTTTTTTTATTTTTAGTTTTCGAGGTAGGTCTCACTCTGGCCCAGGCTGACCTGGAATTAACTATGTAGTCTCAGGGTGGCCTTGAACTCATGGCGATCCTCCTACCTCTGCCTCCTGAGTGCTGGGATTAAAGGTGTGAGCCACCACGCCTGGCTCTTTCTTTCTTTCTTTCTTTCTTTCTTTCTTTCTTTCTTTCTTTCTCTCTTTCTTTCTTTCTCTTTTTCTCTCTCTCAGATAAATAAATAAATAAATAAATAAATAAATAAATAAATAAATAAATAAATAAATATTTTGTTTTTCAAGGTAGGGTCTCTTTTTAGCCCAGGCTGACCTGGAATTCACCATGTAGTCTCAGGGTGGCCTTAAACTCATGGCGATCCTCCTACCCTCTGCCTCCCAAGTGTTGGGATTAAAGGCGTGTGCCACCACGCCAGGCTAAATAAAATATTTTTCAAAAAGAAAATTTAACTTATGAGATATAATTTTAATGTGAAAGGCCTTCTAGACCAGTGCTTGACACCTAACTGCAATGGGCTGAAGGTGAGGCAATTTCTAACACGGAACCCAGCACGCTGTTCTCGGGAAAGCCAGCAGAGGGCGCCCCAGGCACTCTTTCTCACAGATGAGGTGGTGATGGTTTCTTAAGCAGGGAAAATGAAGTCAAGCTGGAAAATTAAATCACGTGGTTCCAACTACGAATACTTTTCAACATTAGAGGCCAAAGTGAACACATGGCCCAAACTCCCATTTTACAGACAATAAACCCTGAAGTTTATGACTCCTAAGATAAAAGTTGACATCGCTCTTTAAAACAACATAACTTGAGCTAAGAGATGGCTTAGCAGTTAAGGCGCTTTTGCCTGCAAAGCCTAATGACCCAGATTCGCCCCCAGGTCCCACATAAGCCAGACGCACAAGGTAACACATGAACATAATATGGCGCATGTATCTGGAGTTCAATTGCAGTGGCTAGAGGTCCTGGCATGCCAATTCTTTCTCTCTCTCATAAAAAAAAAAAAAAAATCTTATCTTTTCCCGTTATCAAAAGCTCAGCACAAGACTAGAAATAAGAAGTAAATTCCAGGCTGAGAGATGGCTTAGCAGTTAAGATACATGCCTGCAAAGTCAAAGGACCCATGTTCAGTTCCCCAGGACCTAAGTAAGCCAGCTGCATATGGCATATGCATCTGGAGTTCGTTTGTGAACTGGCCTGCCCATTCTCTCTCTCTCTCTCTGTGTGTCAAATAAATAAATAAATAAATAAATAAATAAATAAATAAATAAATAAATAAACAAGTAAGCCAGGCGTGGTGGCGCACACCTTTAATCCCAGCACTCAGGAGGCAGAGGTAGGAGGATCACCGTGAATTCAAGGCCACCCTGAGACTACAGAGTGAATTCAGGTCAGCTTGAGCTAGAGTGAGACCCTACCTTGAAAACCAAAAACCAAAAAAAAAGGAAGAAGTAAACGCTGTCTCCTAGATAAGGAGCTTGATGAAGAACCTACAGGTGTTTTTGTATGCATCTCTCTGTCTGGTTTTATCTGAATTGAGTTCTATTGCTCGGCAGTGCAGGCCAGCAAAGCCAGCGCTCTTTCCATGGAAGAAAGCTCGCCAGCAGCTCCCACAGCCCCATAAGCAAAGCCTCAGCAGTGGCCTCAGCGCTGCCCCAGGGCGTAGTTGGCAGAGGAAGGGCGCAGGCAGGATTACCTGGTGAGACCAAGGCTCTGAGGACCCCGCCTCTCAGCGTCTTCAGTGGTCTGAGGTGAGGTTTCTGAAGCTCTTATATCCTCTTCCTCAGCATCTCATAATCTCTGCTTAAGCCATGGCACGGCAGGGTTATTTGCCAATGATTAGCCTTATCTACAGTTAAAAAAAAAAAAAAGAAAGAAAAGCTGTGTGAGTCGATGGTTTGAGAATGGACGCAAATTGTGCTTTGAATGGCCAAGAAAAGCACCTCTCCCTGTGGGCAAACAGAATCCTCCTTCGTATCGACATTATCAAAACTAATAGTACCCTGTAATCTGTTACAGCCCATTCTCCTCTCTCCCTTCTTCCGGATTTTAAATTTTTGTTGATAACTTTTATTAATATAGACAATAGACCGTGATCACAGTCCCCTCCCGGTACCCCCTCTATCGCCTCCCAAATCCCCCTCCACCAAATCACTTCTTTTTTAATACATCTTATTTATTTATTTATTTATTTGAGAGAGAGAGAGAACGGGCACGCCAGGGCTTCCAGCCACTGCAAATGAACTCCAGCTGCATGCACCCCCTAGTGCATCTGGCTTATGTGGGTCCTGGAGAATCCAACTGGGATCTTTTGGCTTTGCAGGCAAACGATTTAACTGCTAAGCCATCTCTCCAGCCCAGGAAAAGTTTTTTTCCATAATTATTTAATTTATTTATTTGCAAGGAGAGAGAGGAAAGAGACAGAGAGAGGCACATCAGGGCCTGTAGCCACTGCAAATGAACTCCAGATGCATGTGTCACTTTGTGCATCTGGCTTTACATGGGTCCTGGGGAATAGAACGTAGATCCTTTGGCTTTTGTTGTTACACTTATGATGAAAAGTTAGTTGACTTGTGCCCAGACTTGTGGCACAAATAGAAAAACCCTCCGCATCTCAGCCCTCCCGTCACGCACGCCTCCTGCACTCTTTGTAGACAAGCGCCTTAACCACTCCAGCCCATCTTTAAAAAAAAAATCTTATCTTATTTATTTGAGAGAGAGAGAGAGAGAGAGAGAATGGGCATGCCGGGATCCCTAGCCACTGCAAAGGAACTCGAGACCTTGTGCACCTGGCTTACGTGGGTCCTGGGGAATTGAACCTAGGTCCTTTGGCTTTGCAGGGTAAATGCCTTAACCACTAAACCATCTGTCCAGCCCTCTACACTCTTTTTAATATACCACCAGACTACTCCCAACGAAGAATCACACTTCCTTGTCTTTATAAGGCTGTTCTCTCAGCAGCGTGTAGTGACTATGTGACTGACCACCTGACAAAGAACGCAGGCTGCAGCCTACCCTGTCCTTCCTAGGTGTTTTATTTTTCCTAGAGTTCCAAAGCACAAGCCATATCACTATCCCTATACAGACACATGCATGCACATGTGTGCACATACACACACACACAGACAGAGTAAAGCATCACCTAACGTTTTTCTTTTGGAGAAAACAGTCACTTTGTTCTCAGGATGAAATGTTTCTTTCTGAAAGAGCGCATACACTAAGCCGGCTCGTAGCACCTTACTTCCCTCTGTTGATATAGTGATTCTATTTGGCTCCTCAAAAGACTCCTCCAATGGAAGTATCCTCATTGGTACCTCTCTATCCAGGCCTGGTGTGTTCCTGATAAGAAGTAGGCTATTAAAAATGCTTAGAATGGGCTGGAGAGATGGCTTTGCGGTTAAGGCACGTGTCTGTAAAGCCTAAGGACCCAAGTTCGATTCTCCAGGTCCCACGTAGGCCAGATGCACATGGTGGCACATGTGTTTGGAGTTCGTTTGTAGTGGCTAGAGGCCTTAGTGTGCCCATTCTCACTCTCTCTCTCCCTTTCTGTCTGTCTCTAATAAATGAATAAAAAATAAAATATTTTTAAATTTTTTTTTAAATGCTTAGAATGGGCTCAGGCTACAGCTCAATGGCAGAGCATGTCCCTCATTGGTAGTCCTTGCATAAAACCAGGTACGGGGCTGGAGAGATGGCTTAGCGGTTAAGGTGCTTGCCTGCAAAGCCAAAGGACCTTGGTTCGACTCCCCAGTACCCACATAAGCCAGATGCACCAGGTGGCGCATGTATCTGGAGTTTGTTTGCAGTGGCTGGAAGCCCTGGCACCCATTCTGTTTTTCTCACTCTGCTTCTTTCCCTCTATCAAATAACTAAATAACAAAACCTTAAAAAAAAAAAAAAAACAAGCAGCACATGCGTGTAATGTCAGTACTTGGGAGGTGGCGGCAGAACCAGCCCTAAACCAGTGCCTTCGTCTATAATAACATGCCCCCTGGTAGATGGAAACCAGTGGACATGCATTGTCTGCAACATGTGTCACTTCTCAAAAACAGGGGCATGACTCTCCAGCTTACCTGGAGATCTGACACTTCTTAGGCCCAGAAGTTCAATGTCATTCTCACACAGCAAGTTCAAAGCCAGCCTGGACTGTGTAAGACCCTGTCTCAAAAACAACAACAACAAAAAGCTACTGTAAACTGTGCGTCATGGCGCACGTCTTTCATCCCAGCACCCGGGTGGCAGAGGTAGGAGAATCGCTGTGAATTGGAGGCCACCCTGAGACTACATAGTGAATTCCAGGTCAGCTTGGGCTAGAGTGAGACCCTAAAAAAAAAAAAAAAAAAAACCTGTTGAGTTACTTCTTGACTTTATAGGGCCTTGGACTTTGTTCTTTGGTGTTTGACAGAGATGATCCTGGGCAGAAGCTATGATGCAAGCAAGCATGGAGCATCCATCTATCGGCTGATATCGAAGCAAAGCCGACCAGCAGGACAGAGGAAATGAGTCACTGGGGAGGTGTTCATTAACTTTTACAGCTCTTCTGAAGAAACCCCCGACTGGAGGACAGTAGGATTCCGATGCACTCACTTCAGAGTGGGGGACAGCTAGCACGGAGCCATCTCCCCTTCCCCACCATTTCGCAGGCAATCTATTATCCGTATTCCTGGAAAGCTCTACCAGTTAGGAGGCATCAGTTGATTTGTGCAAGCAGCGCGGTGGAAGGTCCACTCTTCTGGTGGAGGTCAAAGATCTTCATCCTCCAGCAGTTTTTAAATAATTACTTTTATTTATTTATTTATTTATTAGAGAGAGAGAGAGAATGGGTGCTTCAGCCACTGCAAATGAACTCCAGGCTCCTGTGCCACCATGTGCATCTGGCTTACTTGGGTCCTGGGGAATTGAACCTGGGTCCTTTGGCTTTGCAGGCAAGCCCCTTAACCACCAAGCTATCTCTCCAGCCCTCTCCAGTGCTTAAAAAATATTTTTGTTTATATTTGCAAGCAGAGAGAAATAAAGAGAAGAGAGTCAGAGAAGATAGATGTGCCAGGGCCTCCGGCTGCTGCAAACTATGTTCAGATGCATGCACCACTATGCATCTGGTTTTACATAGGTACTGGGGAATCGAACCTGGGTCCTTAGGCTTTGTGGGCAAGCACCTTACCACTGAGCCAAAAGTGTCTTTCTAGCACTTTTAACTCAGGCTTAATCTTTACCATGAACCAGCCCTAAACCATCCCCTTCATCTATAATAACATACTCCAGACTGGACGGAAGTCATTGTAGATGCATTCATTCAACTGCTGTCACTTCTCAAAAAAAGGGGGCATGACTGTCCAGCTCTGGCACTCAGGTGGTGTTCCACATGCACACGCTGTGCCAGTCTCAATGTACCGAAATGCAGGGGGTGGTGCTGGCTTCCAAGCACGTTAGCTTCCACGTTTTCATTTGAAGGCTTCAAAAAAAAAATCTTAATAATTGTGTGCCTTTACACAGGTACATGTACAGCCGTGAAAGATTGTCATAGGAACAGCTACCATCATCCCTTTAGGGCTGTGTTTAATACTGAAATCGGCATGGAATGAGCCCGAGCGTGTTGACTGGAGAATATAAGGCAGTAAAACATTTACCTAAACTCTTCTTTTAAATGAATTGGCTTGAAACAGATGGAAAGGAGCAGAAAAGAGAGGCAAAGGAAGGAGAGGGAGGGGGAAAAGCATTGCTTTCACCCTGTGTCAAAGTCTGTACATTTCCCTAGGAGGATTACAAATTCTGCCATAATCAAAGAGGTCTTGGGCTTAGCGGTTAAGGCGCCTGCCTCCTAAGCCTAAGAACTCTGGTTCCAATCTCCAGCGGTTCCAATCTCCAGGTCCCACGTTTAGCCAGACGCAAAGTGACGCAAGGGCGCAATGCTACACTTGCCCACAAGGGGGCGCACACATCTGGATTTTATTCATAGCAGCCGAGAGGCTGCTGGTGTGCCCATTCTTTATCTGTCTCCCTCTCCCTCTCTCTCTGTCTGTCTCTCTCTGTGTCTCTCTCCAAAACTAAAAAAAAATTTTTTTAATTAAAAAAAAAGAGGTCTTGGGCTGGAGAGATGGCTTAGCGGTTAAGTGCTTGCCTGTGAAGCCTAAGGACCCCAGTTCGAGGCTCGATTCCCCAGAACCCACATAAGCCAGATGCACAAGGTGGCGCATGCAATCTGGAGTTTGTTTGCAGTGGCTGGAGACCCTGATGAGCCCATTCTCTCTCTCTGTCTGCGGCTCTCAAAATAAACAAAAGTTTTAAAAAAGAGGTCTTGTGACAGTGGGGTTCTCAGTTTGCTTTTATTTTATATTTATGTGTGTGTGTATGTGCGCGCGCAGAGGTCAGATGACAGCCTCGAGGTATCTGTGTACTTCCCCCATCCTTCCTGAGGCAGGGCCTTTTGCCACCTAGAGCTTGAGATTCTCCTGCCTCCACCTGTGATTGTCCAGAGCACATTGAGAATCTTTGACTTTGTATCAGGCTTTGGATGGTTGCCAGGAGGGATCAAATTCACATTGACAGACTTTGCAAACAAGCACTTTTTGTTTTGTTTTGTTTTTTGAGGTAGGGTCTTGCTCTAGCCCAGGCTGACCTGGAATTCACTTTGTAGCCTCAGGTGGCCTTGAACTCATGGTGATCCTTGTACTTCTGCCTCCCAAGTGCTGGGATTAAAGGTCTGCACCACCAGATCTTTTTTATTTTTATTTATTTGAGAGAGAGAGAGGGAGAAAGGCAGATAGAGAAATGGCGCACCAGGGCCTTCAGCTACTGTAGACGAACTCCAGAGTATACGCCACCTTGTGCATCAGGCTTACATGGGTACTGGGGAATTGAACCTGGGTCCTTTGGTTTTGTACTTTAATCACTAAGCCATCTCTCCAGCCCCCTCCTCCAGTTTTGGATTGCAGGTTTCTGCAGCTCATCCTGCATGAGTTCTTCATGTCCTGGGCAGCAGCCTGCTCTGTGGCTGTGTGGGTAGTGACCAATGGAGATGACTTGGCATGCCATCAAGCCAGGCAGCAATTCCCGCTGGATGTACAGGACGCCGTTCCTGTTTGCTGACTTACTGAGTTGCATATGGCTGGATTAGATGTCCGCAAACATCTTTAATCACTAGGATTATGTGAGACCTTCCCAGTACCGGCTCTTTCTTAGGAAAAGCTGTTTAACCAGAGTCCATAACCTGGGGCTTCTCCCTGCAGATAAGGGTGGCTTCAAAATATCTCACTTCTTCATATTCCCTTCCTTCTTCCTTTTTTCTGCTTGTCCTTTCTTTTTCTTTCTTTTCTTTCTTTCTTTCTTTTTTTTTTTTTTGCCACTACAAACGAACTCCAGACACCTGTGCCTCTTATGCAGCTGGCTTATGTGGGTCCTGGGGAATCGAACTGGGGTCCTTAGGCTTTGCAAGCAAATGCCTTAGCCGTTAAGCCATTTCCCCAGCCCTTTCTTTCTTTTTTTGAATTTTGTTGGTTGTTTTTTTAAAAAACATTTTAAAGTGAAAATGCTGGGCTTGGTTGCGCACACCTTTAATCCCAGCACTCCGGAGGCAGAGGTAGGAGGATCACCATGAGTTCGAGGCTACCCTGAGACTACATAGTTAATTCCAGGTCAGCCTGAGCTAGAGTGAAACCCTACCTCGAAAAACCAAAACAAAAAAAAATTTTTTTAAGGTGAAAATCATAATACATGACCATACTGTAATTTGGTCATATTCCTGTCCTGTTATCTTCTTTTGTCCCCTTTCCCCACCCTTATTCTGCTGAGCAACCTCCTTTCCTCTTTCCAAGCAGCAGTCCTTCTAATATTCTTCTTCTTCTTTTTTCTTTTTAGTTTTTCGAGGTAGGGTCTCGTTCTAGCCCAGGCTGACCTGGACTTCACTATGTAGTCTCAGGGTGACCTCGAACTCACAGTTGATTTTTCTACCTCTGCCTCCCAAGTGCTGGGATTAACAGTGGGCATCACCATGCCCAGCTTAATATTCTCTTATTATGAATATTTTTATTTATTCATTTGAGAGAGAGAATGTATGAGTAGGTGTGCCAGGGCCTCTTACCATTGCAAACAAATTCCAGATTCATGCATTACTTTGTGCATCCGGCTTTACATGGGTACTGAAAGAAATCCAACCTGAGCCAGCAAGCTTTGCAAGCCAGTGCTTTTAACCATCGAGCCATCTCCCAGCCCGTCACTATTGTTCTGATGTCTCATTTTTTTTTTGTCCTCCATGTCAAAATGTTAATGGGCTCAGATCTTGTGGGGTAATGATAACCACTGTGTGGTCATGTGGGCACCAGTCAGTTCATGTCCAGATGACAGTGCCCCAAAACTCCTCCTTTCCATCCTGTGGCTCTAACATTCCTGAGCCTTGGAGGACGTGATGGAGTGTCTTGTTTCGTGTGCTCTCAACAGTCACTTAGTCTCCACTTTGGTGAGTTTTGGAGTCTTCTCAGCGTCTGTTACCATCTCCATAAAGAAGCTTCCCTGATTAGCAGAGAGGACAACACCTCCTTTGTCATGTGACAGAGATGGACTCACTCAGTGCTAAGCATTGGGCTTTCTCTGCTCATCTTTTAACTTTTTAAAAAAATTTACTTATTTATTTGAGAGAGAGAGAGAGAGAGAGAGAGAGAGAGAGAGAGGCAGATATACATAGAGAGGATGGACATGCCAGGACCTCTAGCCACTGCAAACAAATCCAGATGTATGTGCATCTTATGCATCCAGCTTTATGTAGGTACTAAGGAATCGAACCTGGGTCCTGTGGCTTTGCCTGCAAGTGCCTAAACTGCCAAGCCATCTCTCCAGCCTCTCTCTTTTCATCTTGAGGAGTCTTGGGTCTCCCCAGTGGTGACCGCCGTCTGTAAACAAAAGCTCCTTGAACCAAGAGTAAGAAGAGCAGTAATCCAAGGGCGTACACATATACATTTAGAAGCAATTCAATGGGCTCGGTGTTTCCATTTATCCAAGTGACAGTGCTATCTTCCCTCTAGGGCCTATGTCCTTCCCGGCCACAGGCTTTTGACCTGGTTTCCAGTAACAGGCACGAATTCCCTTCCACTTGAGTGAACCTCAAATCCAAATAGAGAGCAGCTGGCTTCCCTCATCACTTATCTGTCCTTTATTTCATTATTTTATTTTATTTTGTTATTTTAATTTTTTGGTTTTTCGAGGCAGGGTTTAACTCTAGCCCAGGCTGATCTGGAATTCACTATGCAGTCTCAGGGTGGCCTTGAACTCACAGTGATCCTCTTACCTCTGCCTCCTGAGTGCTGGGATTAAAGGTGTGCGTCACCACGCCCGGCATCCGTCCTTCATTTTTGATTTCACTGGTCTACTTGTTTCTTGTCTGTTGGGCCTTGTCATATCACTCTCAGAATAACTCGATGAAGATGCAGCTCCCCTGATTGTCAAGTTCTTTATGATTTTGTTCTCCTTCACAGTTAAAAATATTTCATCACTTTATTAAGTTTAATTTACATAGGATAAAATACATCCATGACCAGACACCTGCTTAACATGATCTGGACTGAGATAAGAGAGTCTCCGTTCCTGAATCATCCCTTCCTGCCTCTTCCCATTTAGTACCCCCTCACTTTAATTGCCACTGTTACATCTCTATCAGGATAGTTTTTCTATTTTTGAAAAATTTTATATGAGGGCTGGAGAGATGGCTTAGTGGTTAAGGCACTTGCCTGTGAAGCCTAAGGACCTATGTTTGACTTTCCAGATCCCACATAAGCTAGACGCACAAAGGTGAGGCAAGTGCGGGGCTGGAGAGATGGCTGAGCAGTTTAGGCACTTGCATGTGAAGGCTAAGGACCCAAGTTGGATTCCCCAGGACCCATATAAGCCAGATGCACAAGCTGGCACATGCATCTGGAGTTTGTTTACAGTGGCTTAAGGCCCTGGCATGTTCATTCTCTCTCTCTGTCATTCTATCTGTATCTTTCTCTCTCTCTCTCCAATAAATAAATAAATAAACAATATTTTTTAAAAAGGTGAACTATGAATGTAAAATCAGAATAATAGAAATAAAAAAAATAAGGGCTGGAGAGATGTCTTAGCGGCTAAGGCGCCTGCCTGCTAAGCCTAAGAACGCTGGTTCCAATCTCCAGGTCCCACGTTTAGCCAGATGCAAAGTGACGCAAGGGCGCAATGCCACACTTGGCCACAAGGGGGTGCACACATCTGATTTCGCTCACAACAGCTCAGACTGCTGGCACGCCCATCTCTGTCTCCTCCCTCCCTGTCTATCTCTCTCTCTCTCTCTCAAAAATAAATTAAAATTAAAAATAAAATTAAAAAT
This sequence comes from Orientallactaga sibirica, assembly GCA_036365145.1. Taxonomy (NCBI): domain Eukaryota; kingdom Metazoa; phylum Chordata; class Mammalia; order Rodentia; family Dipodidae; genus Orientallactaga; species Orientallactaga sibirica. Next base: position 20,857,218 of record JAEOAD010000025.1, read on the forward strand.
TTTTTAAAAATTTAAAAAAGATGAGGCAAGTGCAAGGTCGCACATGCCCACTAGGTGGCGTAAGAATCTGGAGTTTGATTGCAGTGGCTGAGGCCCTGGGGCGCCAACTCTCTCTCTCTCTCTCTCTCTCTTTAAAATAAAAAAACTTATATGAATGAAATTATATAATATTTATTATTTTATTATTTTATGCCTAAACTATTCACTCAATACAATCTACTGCTTGCTTATATTAATATAGTGGTTTGTTCTTTTTGCATTGCCAAGGTATATTTAATCACATTAATATAGTCCATGTTGTTATTGCTAGTCTTTCTTAGTTGATGAGCATTTCAGCCATTTCCAGTTTCTGAATAAAACTGTCATGATGCTTACCTGGCAGAGGAGACACCATGATCGGGAAGGTGATTTTCCCCAGGGTGAGGGGACTCGGGTGTGCTGACCCTGAGATCTCCCCAAATGTGGAAAACCCGACCGCATAATTTCTGGTAGTGGGGATTGCATTCTTGCTCTCCCTGAAAAAAAAGAAAAAGAAAAAAAATTGCTATAAACGTTCTTTTACGAAGTTTTGGTGGGCATGCTTTCCTTTCCTGCATAGAGGTGAGAATTGATTTGTTGTCATAGAAGACATGTATTTTTTTGTTTTTTTTTTAGAAACTGAGACATTCTATCTGTATCTTTCTCTCTCTCTCTCCAATAAATAAATAAATAAACAATATTTTTAAAAAGGTGAACTATGAATGTAAAATCAGAATAATAGAAATAAAAATAAATAAGGGCTGGAGAGATGGCTTAGCGGCTAACGCGCCTGCCTGCTAAGCCTAAGAACGCTGGTTCCAATCTCCAGCAGTTCCAATCTCCAGGTCCCACGTTTAGCCAGACACAAAGTGACGCAAGGGCACAACGCTGCACTTGGCCACAAGGGGGCCCACACATCTGGATTTCGTTCACAACAGCTCAGACTGCTGGCACGCCCATCTCTGTCTCCCTCTCCCTCTCTGTCTATCTCTCTCTCTGTCTCTCTCTCCAAAAATAAATTAAAATTAAAAAATTAAAATTAAAAATTTTTTTAAAAATTTAAGAAAAGGTGAGGCAAGTGCAAGGTTGCACATGCCCACTAGGTGGCGCAAGAATCTGGAGTTTGATTGCAGTGGCTGAGGCCCTGGGGTGCCAACTCTCTATCTCTATTTAAAATTAAAAAACTTATATGAATGAAATTATATAATATTTATTATTTTATTATTTTATGCCTAAACTATTCACTCAATACAATCTACTGCTTGCTTATATTAATATAGTGGTTTGTTCTTTTGCATTGCCAAGGTATATTTAATCACATTAATATAGTCCATGTTGTTATTGCTAGTCTTTCTTAGTTGATGAGCATTTCAGCCATTTCCAGTTTCTGAATAAAACTGTCATGATGCTTACCTGGCAGAGGAGACACCATGATCGGGAAGGTGATTTTCCCAGGGTGAGGGACTCCGGGTGTGCTGATCCCTGAGATCTCCCCAAATGTGGAAAACCCGACCGCATAATTTCTGGTAGTGGGGGATTGCATTCTTGCTCTCCCCTGAAAAAAAAGAAAAAGAAAAAAAAATTGCTATAAACGTTCTTTTACGAGTTTTGGTGGGCATGCTTTCCTTTCCTGCATAGAGGTGAGAATTGATTTGTTGTCATAGAAGACATGTATTTTTTGTTTTGTTTTTAGAAACTGAGAAACCATTTTCTAGAGCATAGTTACCACTTTGTACACTCATCAGCAAAGCATGAGCGTTAAAAGCATTCATCTTCAGCAACACTTGGCTGTGTCCATCTTCTAGTACTTCCTGTGCTAATTCAAAAGTAATATATTCAGGCTGGAGAGATGGCTTCATTGTTAAGGCCCTTGCCTGCAAAGCCTAAGGACTCATGTTTGACTCTCCAGATCCTGTGTAAGCCAGATGCACAAGGTGACACAAACATGTAGGCTCGCACATGCGCACAAGGTTGCACACGTCTCTGGAGTTTGTTTACAGCGACTGGAGGGCTTGGTGCACCAATTTCACCCCCCCACACACACTCGTAAAAAGCACAAGTCTAAACCGGGTGTGGTGATGCACACCTTTAATCTCAGCACTGGGGAAATAGAGGTAGGAGGGTCCACCCTGAGGTTACACAGTGAATTCCAAGTCAGCCTGGGCTAGAGCAAGACTCTACCTCCTAAAACTAAAAAAAAAAAAAAAAATCCTTTGAGCTGGCCTCAAAAAAAAAAAAAAAAAAAAAAAAAAAGTAATATATTCTAGGAACATAAGGATTGAAAACTGCACAACCTCTAACAGAGGTAACCCACAGAATGAAATATTTGAAAATCCTCTCTAATAAGAGATTAAAGTCTGAAATATGTAGTAAAAGAATTCCTGAAACTCAACAACAAAGCCTCCACCCACGTCAAAGGGATATCGTCACCACTGTGTATATTACTCCCGATAGATAAGGTATGGAACCAACCATGTGTCAATCAATGAACAGAGTAAGAAAATGTGGCATTTTCCCAGTGAAATATGGTTATTCCTCAGTGTCCATAGGAATTTCACTCCAGGGCCCCACACAAACTTTTTGTGCCCTGTTGGTGGGAATGTAAAATGGTATAGCCATTGTATAAAAAAGCAAGCCAGCTATTCAAAATGTTAAAAATAGAATTGCCATATGTGGAAAGATGGCTGAGAGGTTAAGGCGCTTGCCTGCGAAGCCTAAGGACCCATGTTCGACTCTCCAGATCCCACGTTAACCAGATGCACAAAGGTGAGGCAAGAGCAAGGTCTCACATGCCCACTAGGTGGCGCAAATGTCTGGAGTTTGAGTACAGTGGCTGAGGCCCTGGTGTGCCAACTCTCTCTCCACTCTCTCTAAAATAAAAAATAAAAATAATTTTTAAAAATTTATTTGGGAGAGAAAAGGAGAGAGAGCATGGGCATGCCAGGGCCTTTAGCCACTGCAAACAAACTCCAGACATGTGCCACTTTATGAGGTGGGTACTGTGGAATTGAACCTGGGTCCTTAGGCTTTGTAGGCAAGTGGCTTAACTGCTAAGCCATCTCTCCAGCCAGGAACTTTTCACTTTGGATAACATTAAATATTTGTTAAAGGAAAGTATTTAGAGGTATGACCTGTTGGACTTGGCTGATATGGAACATATACACACACACATGTTCACAAATGTAATCACACTAAGCCCACCTGTTTTCTTCTACAGATCGCCAGCATTGCTGTGGGCAGTTTGTTACTGATGACATTGTCTACAACGCTACGCTCAACACTTCTCACACATGTGTGTTTGTTCTGGGTTGAGAATGCAACCAGGTCACTGAGGAAATTGGTCAAATAGCATGGCTTACGATCAGTCAGCATCGCTAAACATTCCTTGTCGCTATCGTCCACCTGTGCTGTTCAGACCAAAGGTACGCCAAGGCAGAGGAAACCTAGTCGCATTGCTTTAAGAAGGTGAATCACATGGTTGTAAGATTAACTGCAGGGAAAGTTACAAGTCAGGAATTTAGCAGACAAAGCATCTCACAGCAATTTGTTTTCAGCAACTGATTTGTAAGATCCATAAGAAGTGTTCCCATTGTTCTGGGCTGGAGAGAAGGCTTAGCCCTTAAGACGCTTGCCTATGAGCCTAAGGAACCAGTCCCCAGTACCCACATAAGCCAGATGCACATGGTGGAACTCCAGATAGAGTTCGTTTGCAGTGTTCATTCTCTGTCTCTCTCTTTAATAAATAATTAAAATTTTTTAAATTTAAAAAATATTCCCATAGTTCTTTCCTGAAGTTAATTCCCATATTTCATTCTTCTAGCTCATTCCCACGAAAACAAATAAAAATGTTTTGCATGTCAGAAGTTGATCCTTTAAACTACACCACTGAGTGGCTATATCACAGATTCTGAACCCATTCTCCCATTGTTAGACGCTTGAGTGTTCCCACGTTTTAGTATTACGAATGAAACATTACTGCACACATTGTTTTGTAGACACATATTTTCATTTCTGCTGGATTAATACTCTGGAATTAAGGAGTCAAGTGGTCAGTAAATGGTAGTTTCGATTTATAAAAATCTCCCACCATTTTCCCAAAGTATTCATACCATTGTGCAATTCCCATCATTAATGTATGGGAGGAAGACATTTTTGCTACTTCCCGAAGGGGCCTCTCTCTACATGTGTATATTTTCCCCCTATCTGAAGATGAATTTAGGGCCTGAGGATACAATGCAGGGACACTTCTCGTTCACTTCTCCCACCACCATGACCTTGGGTGTCACAAATGCTAACCAGTGGGAGGACTGCTGTCATCAAGGCCCGGCAGGTAGGACATGCTTCATTGGTGAGTCGTAACACCTGTGCCCAAGGGGCAGACAACAATTCTTTGTTCCCTCTTGGTAGTCCTTGAAGATAAGGATGGTGTGACCCCTGAAGACACCCGGGTCTTGGTCAGAGTTCATCGCTGCAAATGCAAGGCTTAAGCCACATGCCTCCGACAGCAAGTCAGAATCAAATCTGACCTAGAGGTCAGGATGTGGAGTCTAAAATGAGGATTTTGTTGTTTTGTTGTTGTTGTTGAGGGCTTTTCCATTGCAGAGATGAAATCTTTGATTATTTTTTTGCTGTCTGAACTAATTCACAGAGTTCCGAGAGAAACTGTCCGCTTATCTCTTTGAATAGTTCTCATTCAATAGCTCCTGAGGGCTGGAGAGATGGTTTAGAGTTTAAGGTGCTTGCCTGCGAAGCCTAAGGACCCAGGTTTGACTCCCCAAAACCAACGTATGCCAGACGCACAAGGTGATGCATGTACACAAGGTGGCACATGTGCACAAGGTGGCACGTGTGTCTGGAGTTCATTTGCGGTGGCTAAGGCCCTGGTTTGCCAATTCTCCCCTCCATTCTCTCTTACTTTCTCTTTATTATATAAAAAAATGTTCCTGAGCTGGGCATGGTGGCACACTCCTTTAATCCCAGCACTCAGGATGCAGAGGTAGGAGGATCGCCAAGAGTTCGAGGCCACCCTGAGACTACAGAGTGAATTCCAGGTCAGCCTGGACCAGAGTGAGACCCTACCTCGCAAAACCAAAAAAAAAAAAAATGTTCCTGAACAAACCATCTACCATTACCATTCTTTTTTTACCTTTCTTTCCTTTTTGCTGTGTGTGTGTGTGTGTGTGTGTGAGATGTGGTGTGTGTATGTGTGTGTTTTGGGGGTTTGCATGTGTGTGTGCCCTTGCAGCACCCCCTGTGCTCTTCTGCTGTGAAGGGTGCTTCCCCCGTGGTGACCAGAGCAGAATGTTGGGTGTCCCGTTCTAAAGCTTTTCTGCCGGTTCTAATTTTGAACAGGCGTCTCTCTCTGTTGATGCTGTTTCTTGTGAACCCGCATGATCCCCTGGTTTCTGCTCCCTTTGCTACACTGGTAACAGGCGTGTAAGACCATTCCTAGTGGTTTGTGTGGGTTCTAGAGATTTCAACTTGGGCAGTTTCATGCCCCATCCCCCAAGGCCCTCAAGCTTGTGCAAGAAGCTCACTTAACCACTGAGCTATCTCTTCCCTTTGCTTTTTGGTGAGAGACAGAGAGAGAATGGGCACGCCAGAGGCCTCTCAGCCACTGTGAATGAACTCCGGACATGTGCGCCCCCTTGTGGGCAAGTGCAGCATTGCACCCTTGCATCACTTTGTGTCTGGCTAAATGTGGGACTTGGAGAATCAAACATGCGTTCTTAGGCTTAGCAGGCAGGTGCCTTAACCACTAAGCCATCTCTCCAGCCCTCTCTTCCCTTTTTTAACTAATCAATTTATTTATTTATTTATTCATTCATTCATTCATTCATTCATTCATTCATTCATTTATTGAGATGGGTCTCACTATCTTGTCCAGGCTGGTCTCAAACTCCTAGGCCCAAGTGATTTTCTTGTCTTGGTCCCTGAGCAGCTAGGATTTCGAGCATGTGCCACCACGCCCAGCTTAGAAATGGTTTTTAGATAAGAGTTTTATGAGCATCCTTTACTGGGGTAGGCTTAAAGTTAATACAGCTATAGCATTATTGAAAAGTCTTGCCTTTGTGTCCCCTCCTATGACGCATTTTACAGTATGCAAGTTTGCTGTCTGCCTCCTCCCTTTATGTACATTCCGCACGGGCAAACATTTGGCCAGGAAACAGATGGGTCAGTGTTCGTGAGCACAGCAACCCAGCGGCATCTTTCTGAAGTGACCCTAGGAATGTGCGGGCATGGTAGACAAAGGCTGTTCCCCTGGTTACAGTAGGTTACGTGCTTCCAAAAGCAAAGAAGTTAGAAATGAGTTGGAATTGCAGAATGCCAGCGCCCGAGGAGAACAAGGAGATGATCCAGTGCCTCCTCCTCCTCCTCTTCCTCCTCCTCCTCTTCCTCCTCCTCTTCTTACAAGGGAAATGGAGGAGCTGAGGCCAGGATGAGTCTTACTGCTGTGTTCCTGGTTCCTGACGGGTTGTTGCAGTCAGGGTGTTAGTTTTTGGTGAGGAAGAAATACACTCTGACCAATTCAAACGCAAGAAAATGTGCTGAGAGGCTGGAGGGATGGCTTAGTGGTTAAGGCTTTTGCCTTCGAACTCTAAGGATCCAGGTTTCGTTCCCCAGGACCCACTTTAGCCAGATGCACAAGGGGGCACATGTATCTGGAGTTCATTTGCAGTGGCTGGAGGCCCTGGAGTGCCCATTCTCTCTCTCACTCTCTCTTCCTCTTTCCCAAATAAATTAAATTTTTTTTTTTTTAAATATTGACTGGGGCTTGTGGGCTCTGGCTGGAGACGTGATAGTCCGGTGTGGCTTTTGCAGCCACTGGCTCTGGGCCACTAGCCCGAGGCTCCATTCTGACATCTCCTCTTAGCTCAGCATTCTCCAAGGGATTTAGCAAGTGCCTGTCTTACTACTCTGTCCCCAATGCCACCTGACACCTGTCTACAACATGCAAGCCCTTCTTCCTCAGGGTTAGCCTCTCTCTTTGCCCCAGCACTATTGGGCAGTAGCAGCATCCTTCCATCACTCCAGTGGTCTCTCTTCACACTCGCAGTTCCCAGGGAGTCTCCACAGCACTGTGTCTGTCTTTGTTTCTGTACATGTCACCCTGGAAGGTCCAGAGGCATTCTCTTCACATGACATTAAGAAATGCATTGGGGGTGGGTGGCGGCTGTAGAGATGACTTAGCAGTTAAGGCACTTGCCTGTAAAGCCTAAGAACTCATGTTTGAATCTCCAGGTAAGCCAGACGCACAGTGATGCAAGCATGCAAGGCCGTACATGTGCCCAAGGGGGAGCACACGTCTGGAGTTCATTTGCAGAAGCTGAAGGCCCTGGCACACATATTCTCTCTCTCTCTCTCTCTTTCCTCTTTCTCTCTCTCAAAAAATTTTTTTTTAATGTAAAAAAAGAAAGAAAGAAAGAAAGAAAGAAAGAAAGAAAGAAAGAAAGAAAGAAATTAATTCACTGGGGGCTGGAAAGATGGCCCAGTAGTTTAAGAGCTTATCTGTAAAGCCTAATGACCCAATTTGACTCCCTAGGACCCCCAGAAAGCCAGATGCACAAAATGGTGCATGAGTCTAGAGTTTGTTCCCAGCAGCTGGAGGCCCAGACCTGTCTCTCTAGCCCCCCTTTGCAAATAAAAATAAAATATTTTTATTTATTTGAGTGCGAGAGAGAAAAAGGCAGAGAGAGAGAGAGAGACAGAGACAGAGACAGAGAATGGGTGCACCAGGGACTCCAGCCACTTCAAATGAAGTCCAGATGCGTGCACCACCTTGTGCATCTGGCTTACGTGGGTCCTGGAGAATCAAACCTGGGTTCTTTGGCTTTGCAGGTGCAATGTCTCAACCACCAAGCCATCTCTCCAGCCCTAAGATTTTTATTTTTTATTTTTTTAGATAATGCTTGTTTAAAGAAAGAAATACGCCAGGCGTGGTGGTGCACATCTTTAATCCCAGCACTTGGGAGGCAGAGGTAGGAGGATCGCCATGAGTTAGAGGCCACCCTGAGAATACACAGTGAATTCAGGTCAGCCTGAGTTAGAGTGAGACCCTACCTTGAAAAACCAAAAAAAAAAAAAAAAAAAAAAAAAAAAAAAAAAAGAAAGAAAGAAAGAAAAAAGAAAAGAAAGAAAGAAACGCATGGCCTAGGAGAACAGTGGCATGCATGGAAAGGTACTGTGCTGCCTGCCCTGGTGGGCTGGAGGTAATTGTGATGGCAGTGAGAATAACTGGATCCCTTGCCCATGCCAATATTGTGACGGGTTTCCCCTACTTTTTTCTCTAGCAGTTTCAGAGTTTCAGGTCTGATATTAAGTCTTTGATGATTTAAACTTGATTCTTGTGCATGAAGAGAGATAAGGATCTATTTTCCTCCTTCTACATATAGATATCAAGTTTTCCCAGCACCACTTGTTAAAAAGGCTGTCTTTTCTCCAGTGAATATTTTGGATATTTTTGTCAAAAATCAGATGACTGTAGTTGCCTGGATGAACATCTGGTCCTCTGTTCTGTTCTATTGATCTACGCGTCTGTCTTTGTGCCGGCACCAAGCTGTTTTTGTTACTATGGCTTTGTAATATAGCTTAAAATTGGATATCATGATACTGCCAGCCTTATTTTTGCTGCTCAAAATTGCTTTGGCTATTCGAGTTTTTTTGTGCTTCCACATGAATTTTAGGATTTTTTTTTCTATTTCCGTGAAGAATGCCATTGGAATTTTGATGGGGATTGCATTAAATATGTAGATTGCTTTTGGTAAGATTGACATTTTCATAATATTGATTCTTCCAATCCAAGAACATGGGCTGTTTTTCCATTTCCTAGTGTCTTCTGCAATTTCTGTCTTGAGTATTTTAAAAAGTTTTCACTGTAGAGCTCCTGCACTTCCTTGGTTAGGTTTATTCCAAGGTTTTTTTTTTTTTAAGGCCATTGTGAATGGGAGTGATTCTCTAATTTCATCCTCAGCGTGTTTGTTGTTAGCATATAAGAAGGCTACTGATTTCTGTGTGTTTCTTTTGTATCCTGCTATGTTGCTAAAAGTGTTTTTCAGCTCTGTTTGCTGGTAGAGTCTTTAGGGTCCTTTATGTAGAGAATCCCATTATCTATGATTATAACAGCAAATAATGATGACTTGATCTCTTCCTTTTCAATTTGTACCCCCTTTATGCGTGTCTTTTGCCTTATTGCTATAGCTAAGATTTCCAGTTCTATATTAAATAAAAGTGGGGACAGTGGACACCCTCATCTTGTTCCTGGGTTTAGTGGGAAAGCTTCACGCTTTTCCCATTTAATATTATGTTGGCTTGGAATGTTCAAAAAATTTTTTTTTGTTTTTGCATAGGTCTTGTATCCCTTCATCTCCCTCTCCCTCCAACAATCCCTGATCCTTCGTGGGTATGTTAGCAGTTTGTTTTGTAAGACCAAATCGGGAACTCCCCAGGCTCTGTCTCGGGAAAGGCGACACCCCAAATCACTCCAAGAAACGATCTTGATGCAAATAGCAAGAGGGATTTTTTTATTCCAGCGCGCTGGGGCCCCCAGTCATACGCCACGCAGGGGTAGAGGACTGGAGACCCCGAGGGTAGAATCAGGGCAGTTTTTATTGGATTCAAACAAAGGAGAGGAGAATTTATAACATGATTGGTTAACAATTAAAAATAATGTACATGTAGTATGCTCATTGGTTATGTGGTTACTATGGCATTTTGAGCCGTCTTATCTATAACTTGAGGATCACAAGTATGTATAACATTTGCTTAGTTTCTTCTGTCTGGCTCATTTCAAGGATTATTTTGGGTACTGGGCAGTCTGGGGTTTTTCCAGTAACTGCAAAAATGCTGTGTCAGTTCAGCCCGGAAATAGAAACTCAGGCCTGTGAATATTCCTAGAGCCTGTCATGGCGTTACTTTAGTTCTTGCTTTTCTTGCTTACATTCTCTATTGTCCTACACCTCTATCTATATACTTTTACATTACAATCTTTCCTTTTATGGTGCAAGCAGTTCACAGAAGCCAGATAAGCAGTTAGTTAGTTCATTTTTTGTTATCTCATTAGGCCAGAGTCACGTACTCAAAAGCCTGTTCTTTTTATTTAGGTTCATGCAGGAAGCAGGCTCTGAACCAGCAAGAAGGGTGATCTTCTACCTATTTGCTGGCAGAGAGCCAATTCTGGAATTTGAAGCATTTATGACTTTTTCCATCCTTTCAGTTTGAGTGTTGAGTTCTCTGTAGACCATGTTTCAGCTCACCACAGCGTTTGTTGCTGTTTTCCTGGAGGCGATTGTCAGGCTAACAATGGCAGAAATACACACGTCACTGCTTCCTCTGCAGTTTCTTCTGGACCCTGATAAATGTGGTAGAGGTGGTACACCTCATGGGGGGGTGGGCATTGGGCAGTTTTATCTTGTGTTGGTGGTTCTTGATCTCCCAGTATTCTCTGCCGTCTGTAAAATAAAACAGATTCTCCAACCAAGGGTGAGAGCTTGCTCCTTTGGTGAGAGTTTTGATTAAGGGGGATATGCACAGAGGTTTAAGAGACATTTTTCCTTCTTTTTGTTTCTTTTAAAAATATTTATTTATTTATTTATTTATTTGAGAGGAGAGGGAAAGAGGGAGAAAGAGATAGATAGATAGATAGATAGATAGATAGATAGATAGATAGATAGAGATAGATAGAGAGAGAGAGAGAGAATGGGCATACCAAGGCCTCCAGCCACTGCAAATGAACTCCAGATGCATGCACCACCTTGTGCATCTGGCTTACGTGGCTACTGGGGAATCCAGCCTCAAACCAGGGTCCTTAGGCTTCACAGGCAAGTGCTTAACCACTAAGTCATCTCTCCAGCAACCCCCTTTTTTTTTTTAATTTTATTTATTTGAGAGCAACAGACAGGCAGAGAGAGAAAGAGAGAGAGAGAGAGAGAGAGAGAGCGTGTGAATGGGTGCACCAGGGCCTCCAGCCACTGCAAACAAACTCCAGATGCATGCGCTACCTTGTGCATCTGGTTTATGTGGGTCCTGGGGAATTGAGCCTTGAACTGGGGTCCTTAGGCTTCACAGGCAAGCACTTAACCACTAAGCCATCTCTCCAGCCCCAGCCCCCCTTTTTAAAACATATTTTTATTTATTTATTTGAGAGAGAGAAACAGGCATAGAGAGAGAGAGAGAGAGAGAGAGAGAGAGGGAAAGAATGGGTGTGCCAGGGCCTCCAGCCACTGCAAACAAACTCCAGATGCATGCATCGCCTTGTGCATCTGCCTTATGTGGGTCCTGGAGAATCGAACCAGGATCCTTTGGCTTTGTAGGCAAATGTCTTAACCACTAAGCCATCTCTCCAGCCCCTCTTTTTGGTTTTTTCAAGGTAGGGTTTCACTCTAGCCCAGGCTGACCTGGAATTTACTATGTAGTCTCAGGGTGACCTCGAACTCATGGCGATCCTCCTACCTCTGCCTCTCAAGTGCTGGAATTAAAGGCCTGTGCCACCAGGCCCGGATTGAGAGACAATTTGATGAGGATCCCCACTCTACTTGTCCAGAGAACAGTGGGGGCTTCTTTCTGGGGGTTGTGAGTTTCCTGGCCATGGGGTGCTGAATCGGATCCCAGTAGCAGTTATGAGTTCTGTCCCACTGAGTGGGGCTCTTGTCCAATCAGAGAGAGCAGCTGGGTACCCACAAAGGCTGTGTGCCACTATTGCACACGTGTGTACTTCTTGTCTGGCTGGTGGGTTGCCTAGCTTTCAGGTCTGCAGCTTATTCCTGTTGTTGGTGACCATTAGATGATGGGAGCTTTGAAGTGGGGCCTAGTGGGAGGTCCTTGGGACATTAGGTGTGCCGTTAAAGGGCCATGAAATTAAAGTCTTCATTATTATTATTATTATTATTATTTTGAGTCAGGATCTCACTTTAGACAAGGCTGACCTGGAACTCACTATGTAGCCCAGGCTGGCTTTGAACTCATGGTGATCCTCCTGCCTCAGCCTCCTGAGTGCTGAGATTAAAGCATGTACCATCATCACAGCTAGCTGCTTTTCTTTCTTTTCTTTTGAGGCAAGGCCAACAAACTGGCTTTTTTTTTTTTTAATTAATTTTTTTATGTGAGTGAGAGTGAGAGAGGGGAAGAGAGAGAGTGTGTGAGAGAGAATTGGCACACCAAGGTCTCCAGGCCCTGCAATTGACCTCCAGATGCATGCACTCTCTTGTGCACATGTGTGACCTTGTGCCCTTGAGTTACTTGTGTGTCTGGCTTATGTGGGATCTGGAGAGTTAAACATGAGTCCTTTGGCTTCACAGGCAAGTGCCTTAACCACTAAGCTATTTCTCCAACCCCCTTGTATGTTTTTATTTATTTATATTTGGGAGAGAGAGGGAGAGAATGGGCACATGCCAGGGCCTCCAGGCACTAAGAACGAACTCCAGATGCATACGCACCTTTGTGCATCTGGCTTACGTGGGTCCTGGAGAATTGAACCGGGATCCTTCAGCTTTGCAAGCAAGCGCCTTAACTGCTAAGCCATCAATCACACCAGCCCAGTTATTTATTTATTTATTTATTTATTTATTTATTTATTTATTTATTTTATTTATTTAAGAGAGACCGAGAGAGGGAGAGAGAATGGGCACTCCAGGGCATACAGCCACTGACTGCAAACGGAACTCCAGACTCATGTGCCACCTTGTGCATCTGGCTTACGTGGGTCCTGGGGAATCGAACCTGGGTCCTTTGGCTTTGCAGGCAAGCGCCTTAACTGCTAAGCCATCTCTCCAGTCCCCCTTTTCTGGTTTTTAACCATTATTTTAAAAAATATTTTTTGTATATTTTTATTTATTTACCAGAGAGAGCTTGAGCGTGTGTGTATAGGTATACCTGGGCCTTTTGCCACTGTAAATGAACTCCAGATTCATGAGCCATTTTGTACATCTGGCTTTATGTGGGTACTGGAGAATCGAACCCTGGACAGACAGGCTGTTCAAGCAAGCACCTTTAACTGCTGAGCCATCTCCACAGTTCTGAAGTGTTTTTTTCTACTTCTTCACTTATTATATAGTAATTTGCTGCTGTATGAATTAGAGGTTACTTACAGAGTAGTGAATTTTAGCTGTTTGCATTCACCCCAAATCACGCACAACCCTGTCTACCACACTGGTATTTACTATGGTTCCGTACGCAGCAGAATTAATGCAGAGCTGTACTTAGAGCGCCACCTATTGTCCAGAATTAGCGGTGACAGGGGCTCAAAACAAGATCCTTCCAAGACCAGACTCTGGGAGTTACGTACAATCCCATCCTTGTTCTTCTTCTTTTTTTTTTTTTTAAATATAATTTTTTTCTTCAATTTTTATTTATTTATTTGCAATCAAAGAGAGAGAGAGAGAGATAGAAGAGAAGCAGACAGAGAGATAATGGGCACACCAGAGCCTCTAGCCACTGCAAATGAACTCCAGACACATGTGCCCCTTGTGCATCTGGCTTACGTGGGTCCTGGAGAATCGAACCGGATCCTTTGGCTACTCAGGCAAATGCCTTAACAGCTAAGCCATTTCTCCAGCCAACCCCCCCATCCTTGCTCTTTTTAAAAAATATTTTATTTATTTATTTGTTTGTTTGTTTGTTTGTTTGTTTATACTTTCCTCTAATTTCTTTCTTTTTTTCTTTTTCTTTTTGGTTTTTTGGTGTTTTGGTTTTTTGAGGTAGGGTCTCACTCTAGCTCAGGCTGACCTGGAATTCACTCTGTAGCATCAGGGTATCAGACTCACAGCGATCCTCCTACCTCTGCCTCCTGAGTGCCGGGATTAAAGGCATGCACCACCATGCCCTGGCAAGTAAAACTTTTGTTAAGAAACAGAGAGTTTATATATTGATTAACAAGTTAATTTATAAAGAGAATAAAATAACTATAAACATTTATGCAACAAACATCAGAACTCCAAAACATGAAGCCTGAGTTTTCTTGAATAATACTATTTTTAAATTATTGTACTGTGTAGGCTCCTTAACTTTGCTAAAACTCAGTTTCTTTTTTTAAAAAATATTTTATTTTAGTTATTGGAGAGAGAGAGAGAGAGAGAGAGAGAGAGAGAGAGAATCAGTGCACCAGGGCCTACAAACAAACCAGATGCATGCGCCACCTTGTGCATCTGGTTTACACGGGTACGGGGAATGGAACCTGGGTCCTTAGGCTTGGGAGGCAAGCGCCTTAACCACTAAGCCATCTCTCCAGCCCTACAACTCAGTTTCTATTTTGTAAACAAACAAAACAGCAGGACCTATCCACAGAGTTGTTTTCAGCAATGGACACTCTGACATTCCTGTAGGTCCTTAGAACACTGCCTGGCCCATAGTGAAGCCTCAATAATGCTATTGTTATGCAGCTGTCACTCAATATCCAACGTTTTAGGACATTTTCTGCTCAAGGCCAAGCTTAATACACGTTTGGAGTTCTGAATATCACAAAAGCCAGGTTATTTTGATTTTTTTTTTCCTTATTTGTGAAAATAGAACCCCCAAAGCTTCACTGTGTCTCCCTCACTTTTGTCTTTACTTGGAAGAACTGTGTGGCTAAGAAATAGGAGATCGTCATGAGCTACGCGGCCCTGCACTGCTTCGTGAGGAGACGAGGAGAGCCAGGCCCGTGGGAATATCAGGGAAGCCCGGCTTCAAGCAAGTCTCAACCACCCGGACAGCTCCAATGTAAAGGGCTAAGCCCCTGTTTGGGCATCACTTGTCGCTCTTGTCCTCCCAGGCAAGGTGCTGTGTCAAGAGAAAAGATGATTTGGAGGCAGAGACTTGGAGGTCCTTGGGAGTAAAAGATGGTCTTTACTCTCTTCTGTGGTACTTAGGGAGTATGTGGTACACAGAGCCAAGTGTCTTTCAGCACACACTAGCAAAAGAAACCATTCAAACAGACCTGTATTTTCCTAACAGTCTGGCGCCCGGAAGTGATAAAAACTGTCACATCCTAGAGTGGGGAGGGATGCAAGCCTTACAACAGATCCAAATGGTGGGCCATGTGCGGCTGTCCCAACCCCCAAGTCAGGAACTACACAGCTATAGAGCTGTGATGCCGAGAGAGACCATGCCGGGGAAAAGTTTTTCATTTAAAGGACAAGTCCTCGTGATGTATGCTTTTATTTTCTTTTTCTTTTTTCAAATTTATTTTGAGAGAGAGAAAGGGGCAGAGAGAGAGAGAGAGAGAGAGAGAGGGAGGGAGGGAGGGAGGGAGGGAGGGAGAGGGCGAGAATGGGTGCACCAGAGCTTTTCAGCCACTGCAAATGAACTCCAGAAACATGCACCCCCTTGTGCATCTGGCTACACTGGACCTGGAGATTTGAACATGAGTTCTTAGGCTTTGCAGGCAAATGCCTTAACTGCTAAGTCATTTCTCCAGCCTTGCAATATATATAATTTTTTTAATTATTTTTATTTATTTGACAGAGAAAGAGGGAGAGGGAAAGGGAGAGGGAAAAGGAGAGAGACAGAATGGGTGTGCCGGGGCCTCCAGCCACTGCAAATGAACTCCAGACGAATGTGCCTCCTTGTGCATCTGGCTAACGTGGGTCCTGGGGAATTGAACCTGCGTCCTTTGGCTTTGCAGTCAAATGTCTTAACCACTAAGCCATCCCTCCAGCCCAAGCCCTGCTTTTTTTTTTAAATATTTATTTATTTATTTATTTATTTATTGAGAGAGAGGAAGAGGCAAATAGAGAGAATGGGCACTCAGGGCATTCAGCCATTGCAAACAAACTCCAGATGCATGTGCCACCTCATGCATCTGGCTTACATGGGTACTGGGGAATTGAACCTGGGTCCTTAGGCTTCTCAGGCAAGTGCCTTAACCGCTAAGCCATCTCTCCAGCCCCAGCCCTGCTTTTTAAATTTCAAAATGTGCTATCACCATATATCACAGAAAAAACTGAGAGAGGCAGAGGGAGAGACACACCAGGCCTCTTTTGGCAGGCCTCTAGGACAAGTATGTTTTTTAGAAAGCACAGCCATTTCACATAACATCCAGCTTTCAGTGGTCAGTGATGCCTTGAGGGCATTCTTTCTAGGCCACCCCAAACACTTGATCACAAACTGAGGGAAACAAAATGCAATACTTTTCCAAAAACAAGAATAACATAGATTTACTGATCTATATGTATGGGAAAATCGTGTTTAAAAGTTCTAGGAAAGGGGGCTGGAGAGAAGGCTTAGTGGTTGAGGTGCTTGCCTGTGAAACCTAAGGACCCATGTTCTACTCTCCAGAACCCACCTTAGCCAGACACACAAAGGTGAGGCAAGTGCAGAGTCTCACCTGCCCACTAGGTGGTGCAAGTGTCTGGAGTTTGATTGCAGTGGCTGAGGCCCTGGCGCCCCAATTCTCTCTCTCTCTCTCTGTAAAATTTTTTAAAAAGTTAAAGTTCTGGGAGAAGAGGCAGAGAGAGGTAGGAGGATCACCATGAGTTCGAGGCCACCCAGGTCAGCCTGGGCCAGAGTGAGCCCTACCAGAGTGAAAAAAAAAAAAAAAAAAAAAAAAAAAAAAGCAAAACAAAAAAAGTTCTGGGAGAAAATGAAGAGTCATTTGAATAAACAATAAGCTTGTTAATAACGGAGGCTCTGTTCGCGAATGATTGAGGATTGCCTAGGTAAATATTTATTTCCTGACGTTCTGTTTGATGCTACTTTTTGGTTTACCACGTAAAATTTTCACTATTATTTGCCTGAAAAGTACAAAGAACACGGAGATGATGAACAAAATGATACGCAACAGCACTATATACCCCACCTGTAATGTCGAGGGCACCTTCTCTTCTATCAGTCCCGGGGGCCCACTGTCAATACTCCCACCAAACCCTTTCTCCTCACAGAGGGGTGGGGCCCAGCCGTACACACAGTGACAGTTCTTTTTATGGTTGCAAATGCCTCTGCTGTTGCACTTGTCCGGCAAGCAGTCAAACTTCAGGATGGAACGATCCACGCACGTCCTGTTCACACATATCTTGTTAGGGCCACAGGGGGTACCATCGTTTATTACCCCAATGTCAGGTATTCCCTGGGTGTCCATGCCCATGTGATAGGCTGTACCCCAGCACATGAGGTTATCTGCCTGCAGATAGGAGGCAAGGAGAATAGTGTGATCCGGCAAACTGGGAATGGTTTTAACATTTATGCACTGTAGCCTGCCACACATGACGTTCGCCCGAGCACACTTTTTGTAATAAGAAATGTTCGTGATCTCACAGTTACCGTACTGATCACCTATGACGTTAATTGCATGGTAGCAACTAGAGGGAGCCTCCTTGGCATCAGGTCCAAAGACCCGTTGGCATTGCATGTATCTGGATCTGCAGTCTTTACGGAAACAAAGGCCTTCGTACCTGCAAGGCGTCCCATCCTGCTTGTAAGTGTCCTCTGGACACAGATTTGAGGTCCCATTGCAATACTCTGCGAGGTCACACTCGTTTTCTTCCTGCCTGCACATGTATCCAGATGGAAGGAACTGACACTGGTGACAGCAGAGCCCAAAGGAGCAGTTGACACCGGGCATCAGTTTACAATCGAGTCCACAGCACCGCTCTTTCTGGCAGTCCTCTTGGGAACCGCAATCACACTCCTCGTTGTCTTCCACGATTTTGTTTCCGCACCTCTTGATCACGAAGCCCAGCCTTGGAATGTCGCTCAGACACTCCGCCGCGATGCGGACGTAATTGTAATATCTCTCGTAACTGCAGTTGCTAAAGCCACTCCGGCCCGTGCCCATGATGCAGGTCTTCTTGCCCTTGCAGTGGCAATAAGGCCCATCGTGGCGCATTCCCAGGGAATGGCCCAGCTCGTGAGCAGACCAGGTGGCAGGCTCCAGGATGTTCAGGTCCACGAAGGAACTTGAGGAGCCCCCGTGGACCGGTTCACACACTCTCCCCCACGACCAGCCAACGGCGTCTTTGTATCTTCTGGAAACATACAAATGGGCCCAATCGAACACATACCGAGCATTCAGCGATCTGCTCTTGTACAACACGAACTGACCTAACACCTCGGCTAAGGTGGAATAGCGAGTGTATATCTGGTTGTAGTTCGTCCACACTTCCAGAGCTTTCAGGTAAATCCTCAGATTGACGTCCTGAAAGTACGAGTCCATAATGGAACACATGAGGATGGCGTCGTAGACGACTAGGGAAAGGTTGTAATTCATCAGTATGAATCGATCCACGTCAAAGACCATCAGCAGTTCCATGTACTTCTGATGCTTGTAGGTCGGATAAATGTCACCTCTCCTGGCCATGATTTCTTCTCTGTCGTCGAGCCAACCCGGTCCTTCCTCGGACACACCACAAGTTCCATTGCTAAGCTGCTCTTCTTTTAGGAGATACACGACGTGTTCAAAAGTGGAAGAGGTCTTCAGGGGTTCAATTTGGTAATATCTGGCACCGATGTTCAATATGCCTCTGAGACCACCCATGCACGTATTTAGAGTGGCTTGCGAGTCCCGGGACCCTTCCACCGAGCCCAGGTAGTTGCAGTCGCTGGGCAGGTACGGGTGATCCTCCAGCAGTTCCCCCCGTTCTGTAAAGGAGAAAACGGCCAGGTTTCGCGGCAACAGAAACTTCTTGGGCCACAGATGGAGGATGCGCTTCTTGCCTTGTAATTGCAAGACATAGGACAAGGGGCTGGCCACCCCCTGCCCCCCGCCCTGGAAGCTCAGCTCTTTGGGGATGGTGATTTCATATGAGTCAAACCCCCAGTCGGGGTCAAATAATAAGTTATGGCCCACAGACTCAAGAAAGAGCATCGCTAGAATCAGTCCCCGGAGGAGCCAGGGGCCCCTGGGGAGGAAGGGCCAAGGTGACCCCATGTTCTGCTCCCTTCTCAGGAGTTGCACAGGCAACTCCAGCCTCATGGGTCAGATCGCCATGGGCGCCCCTATCCCGCCTCCCCCCACCCACGCTGCGCAGCTCCCCACAGGGCTGCGGGGACCCCCCCCACCGGGCCTCCCAGCCAGTCTGGCTGATGGCCTAAGGCGCGCACCTGTCCAACGCATCCGCTTCCTGTTCCACGCCATACGTTGAGCTCGCGCCCACGCAGGAAGGGAAGGTGTGCTGCAAAGAATAAGAGAGAAGGCGCGTTGGCATGTGGGATGCAGAGGGCAGGTGCAGATGCAGAAATGGAGAAGGCAGAGGCAGGAGGATCACGGTGAGTTCAAGGCCAGCCTGAGACTACATAGTGAATTTCAGGTCAGCCTGAGCTAGAGGGAGACCCTACCTCAAAAAAACAAAACAGAACAAAACAAAACAAAAAAAACCCCAAACCAAACCAACCCCCCCTCCCCCCCCCAAAAAAAATCCAGTTTGGTGGCGCACACCTTTAATCCCAGCACTCATGAGGCAGAGGTAGGAAGATTCCTGTGAGTTTGAGGCCGGAGAATACATAGTGAATTCCAGGTCAGCCTGAGCTAGAATGAGACCCTACCTCAAAAAAACCAAAAACAACAACAAAATATATATTTTTTAAAAAGGGGGGGGGCGGAGACATGGCTTAGCAGTTAAGCATTTGCCTGCAAAGCCAAAGGACCCCCGGTTCAATTCTCCAGGACCCACGTAAGCCAGACTCACAAGGGGGCGCATGCATCTGGAGTTCCTTTGCAGTGGCTGGATGCCCTGGAGCACCCATTCACTACCTCTTTCTCTCTCTGCCTCTTTCTCTCTCTCAAATAATAATAAAATAAAATAAAATATAAAATAACAAAATAAAATAAAATAATAAAATAAAATAAATATTTAAAAAACACAGCAATGAAGGACTAGAAAAACAAGGGCAGAGGACGACTTAGGAAAGCCCCCACTATATCCTGAGCGTTTGATTCTGTGTCTAATGCCTGTGCAACCCCGCGGAGTCCCAGAGCTGAGAAGCCACCTCGCACAGCTGTGCCCTGCAAGACAAAGCTTCTGAGTTCCATCAGCCTGCCGTGTCTTGGGTGTCAGGGACCTGCATGATCGTGTGGCTGTGCGGTGGTGGGACAATGTACCGTAAGCACCAAGGAGAAAGCCCAGGAGAAAGGCAAATGGGTGTTTTTCAGTCCAGCGTGAAAGCTGGCTGATGTGACCAAGGCAAGAAGTCTTCACCTCAGAGGACGGGGGCCCAGAAATGGCAAATGGACTCACGCAGCTTTTGAGGTGCTGGGGTGTTGGAAATTACATGCATATATTCCTCAAGGGTTTACTTACATGTTTGTCAAACTGCTCCTACAGGGTCTATGCTCATTTCTGTATCTTCTTAAAAAGTTTATTATTATTATTATTTATTTATTTGAAAGCGACAGAGAGAGAGAAAGGCAGAGAGAAAGAGAGAGAGGGAGAGAGAGAGAGAATGGGTGCTCCAGGCCCTCCAGCCACTGCAAACTCCAGATGCATGCTCCACCTTGTGCATCTGGCTTATGTGGGTCTGGGGAATTGAGCCTTGAACCAGGGTCCTTCGGCTTCACAGGCAAGTGCTTAACTGCTAAGCCATCTCTTCAGCTCATCATTTCCATATCTTATATTTCACAATAAAATTTTATTTTTTAAAAGTATTTAAGTATTTCTATTTATTTGCAAGAGAGAGAGAGAAAGGAAAAGGGAGAGAAAGAGGGAGAAAATAGGCATACCAGGGTCCCCTGCTACTGCAAACAAATTCCATGAGCTGCTTTGTGAATCTGGCTTCAAGTGGGTATTGGGGAATCGAACCTGAGGAAGCAGCTTTTGCAAGCAAATGCCTTTAATCATCAACCCATCTCCCCAACACCCCAAAGTGGTTTTTTTTGTTGTTGTTGTTGTTGTTGTTTTGAGGTAGGGTCTCACTCTAGCCCAGGCTGACCTGGAATTCACTATTTAGTCTCAGGGTGGCCTTGAACTCACTGCAATCCTCCTACCTTTGCCTCCCAAGTGCTAAGATTAAAGGCATGTGCCACCATGCCCAGCCAAATCTTTTAATAATATAAATATTTAAAAAATTTATTTATTTATTTATGAGAGAGAAATAGGCATGGAGAGAGAGAGAAGGAGAGAGAAAGAGAGAGAGGGAGGGAGGGAGAGAACAGGCATGCCAGGGCCTTCAGCCAGTGTACAAGAACTCCAGATGTGTGCACCCCTTGTGCATCTGGCTTATGTGGGTCCTGGGAATTGAACCTGGGTCGTTAGGCTTTGCAGGCAAACGCCTGAACCTCTAAACCATCATCCCATCCCATATATATATATCTTAATGGAAGTTGTCAACAACAACAACAAAAAGAAAACAGAAGATAGGCTTGTCTAGGTGTGGTGGTACACACCTTTAATCCCAGCACTTTAGCCCCAGGCTGGAGTAAGCAGATCCCTGTGAGTTTAGGCCAGTGGGGGACTACAGAGTGAGTTCTAGGTCAGCCTGAGCTAGAGTGAGACCCTGCCTTGAAAACAAAGATCTCCAGCTTATCATTAAACTTTCAATAAAGTATCAATCAACCTGGAATAATCAGTTTATGGATACGGTCTC
This sequence comes from Orientallactaga sibirica, assembly GCA_036365145.1. Taxonomy (NCBI): domain Eukaryota; kingdom Metazoa; phylum Chordata; class Mammalia; order Rodentia; family Dipodidae; genus Orientallactaga; species Orientallactaga sibirica. The sequence continues at coordinate 20,878,722 of JAEOAD010000025.1, forward strand.
CACACATGATTGCAGCCCTCATTTGAGCCCCCAGTTTCGGAGGCTCCAGTCCATGTCAATAGATGCTTTTATTTATTTATTTACTATTTATGTATTTTCATTTTATTTATTTATTTGAGAGAGAGAGAGAAAATGAGCACACCAGAGACTCCAACCACTGCAAATAAACTCCAGATATATGTGCCACCTTGTGCATCTGGCTTAAGTGGGTACTGGGGAATCAAACCTGCATCCTTAGGCGTCACAGGCAAGTATCTTAACTGCTAAACCATCTTTTCAAGACCAATGGATGCTTTCTTACTTGTGTGATGTTTCTTCCTTTACTGTCTGAATCCTGTATATTCAATAATACAAATATTTTTTGTCTATTTTCCTAGATGATACAGTTAAATGCAGATTGGAGTACTTAGTCTTTAGGTTGAAATTTTCACTCAGAGTCATAAAGATATTGTTAAAGGGATAGTGCTAAAAGAATGAACATGGCTAATGTGTTTACATTAAAATGATACAGACATTGGGGTTCCCCTGCCAATACACCAATACACACCAATGCACTGCTGTGATACGAGAATCTTGGGATGTCCCAGGATTCTTCTTCTTTTTTTTTTTTTGGTTTTTTGGTTTTTTGAGGTAGGGTCTCACTCTAGCTCAGGCTGACCTGGAATTCACTATGTAGTCTCAGGGTGACCTTAAACTCACGGCGATCTTCCTACCTCTGCCTCCCGAGTTCTGGGATTAAAGGCATGCGCCACCACGCCCAGCTTCGGATTCTTGTCTTATGGATTCAAAGAACTGAAATGCACAGACCAGAAGAGAAGGTTTAGAAAGATTTTGTTAAATTAAGAGAAGGGAAGAGGAGAAGATACAGAGAGCTGCAGGAGCTGAGTAAAGCCCAGAAGTAAAAGTAAGGTAAGATGAGGAAAGAAAAGACAAAAAGCCCCTACCCAGGAGAAGGCAGAAGTGGGGTAAAGCCCACCTAGAGACCCAAGTTGGAGTTGCTTATAGATTCTGAATGGGGCCTGAGCTGACCAGTCCTGATTGGTAAAAGGAGTGGGGTTTTGTAAGCCAGATGCACAAGGTGGTGTATGGGTCTGGAGTTCAGTTGCAGCAACTGGAGGCCCTGGCATTTGCATCCTCTCTCTCTCTCTCTCTCTCTTTCTGCCTCTTTCTTTCTCTCTCTCTCTCAAATGAATAAAATAAATTTTAAAAATTAAAAAAATATTTTTGGGCTGGATAGATGGCTTAGCGGTTAAGGCGCCTGCCTCCTAAGCCTAAGAATGCCGGTTCCAATCTCCAGGTCCCATGTTTAGCCAGATGCAAAGTGACGCAAGGGCACAATGCCGCACTTGACCACAAGGGGGCGCACACATCTGGATTTCGTTCACAGCAGCTGAGAGACTGCTGGCACGCCCATTCTCTATCTGTCTCCATCTCCCTCTCTGTCCTCTCTATGTCTCTCTCAATAAATAAATAAATTAATTAATTAATTTAAAAAAAAGCGTATTCCAGGCAGTTGCAAACATAATTTGCAGAATTATATTTTATACAATGGGTGTACCAGGGCCTCCTGCTACTGCAAACAAACTCCAGACACATGTGTCATGTGTATCTGGTACTGGGAATTAAATCCAGCTCATCAGGCTTTGCAAGCAAGCACCTTTAACCATTGAGCAACCTCTCCAGCGCCTCTCTTGCAATTGCTATATGCAAAACCATGCAACAAGTGCAGGTAACAGAATCTGATATAACATGACTAGTGCTTGAAGCCACCCTTTGCCAAGCACGTGTCAAGGGAAAGAGATCATGGAGCTGAGAAAAAGAAGAGACAGAAAATTTCATTATAGAAATACAAGGGCTGGGTTCCTCCACCCCAGGATTTGTCTGGCCTAAGTTTCATAAAAATAAACACATGAGTCAGGCACAGTGGCTCATGTTTATAGTGTTAGCACTTGGGAGGCTGAGGAAGAAGCATCATGAGTTTGAGGCCCGTCCCCGGGACTAACTAGCAGATTCTGGGCCCGTCTTAGTTATAGTGAGACCCTATCTCAAGAAACAAGTGGACAAGAAGCATGAAGCAGGTAATGATTTCAAAAGAGGATCTTAGTCGGGCGTGGTGGCCCACGCCTTTCATCCCAGCACTTGGGAGGCAGAGGTAGGAGGATCGCCATGAGTTCGAGGCCACCCGGAGACTACATGGTGAATTCCAGGTCAGTCTGGACTAGAGTAAAACCCTACCTTGAAAAACAAAAAACAAAAACAAATCAAATAAGGATCTCAAAAATTCCAGGCAGGGGCTGAAGAGATAGCATGGTGGTTAAGGCACCTGCCTGCCTACCAAGCCTAAGAACACCGTTTGATTCTCCAGGTGTCACGTTTAGCTAGACGCAAGTGATGCAATGCTGCACTTGCCCCCAAGGGGTGCACATGTCTGGAGTTTGTTCACAAAGGCTGAGAGGCTGCTAGCATGCCCATTCTCTATCAATCTCTTAAAAAAAAAAAATTCCTGGCAGGTTACAAAACCTAGAATCGAGCTGGGCGTGGTGGCGCATGCCTTTAATCCCAACACACAAGAGGCAGAGGTAGGAGGAGCGCCACGAGTTCGAGGCCACCCTGAGACTACGTAGTGAATTCCAGGTCAGCCTTTGCTAGAGCGAGACCCACCCTTGAAAAACCAACCCCCCCAAAAAAAACCCCTAGAATCAATCCCAGATGTGCTTATGTAGACATAGACATTACACTAGACTCAGGCAACAGGCAGGACCTGGACGGGTGTGGCTCCATTAGGCCCCCAGAGCTCCCGTCCAGCAAGCCCACACCCCTGGCTCATCTTCCTCACTTTACTAAATCACAGTTATGATCAAATTTCATGTACTTGAACTTGAAATACATTTTCTTACAGGTCAACTATTGCACTATTCCAAGAAGATGGGAAATGGAAGGGAGGAAAAAAAAGGGGGGAATAAAATAAGTGAAAATGAAAAAGAGGAGAAAGACAAGAATGTGAAGCTGCGAGTATCATTTTTCAACATCTGAAACAAGTGGGGAATTCCAATACTTTGTAAGTTCTAACACTAGGTGTTTGTGTATTTCTGTAGGTTATCATTGATGCATTTTATTGAAGGACAACTCATAGGCAAAATGCACCCATCTTAAAAGTTTACATGCAGTTTTACATTTCGGTGTGTCTATCCACTCATCAGATCAGGGAATCTTGAGTCCATTAAGATCCTTCTTGTTCTCTTCCCGAATTCCTCTTCTGAAAGGAGCCCATTGTGCAGACCTCTAGGATTGGCGGTTTGTTTTCCTTAAACTTCGATAAATGCAATCATACAGATTTTTTTTTTCTTTTTGAGGTATGGTCTCACTCTAGCTCAGGCTGACCTGGAATTCAGTATGTAGCCCTCAAGTGGCCTCAGACTCACAGCGATCCTCCTACCTCTGCCTCCCGAGTACTGGGATTAAAGGTGTGCACCACTATGCCTGGTTCACAATGTATTCTTTTTTTTTTTTTTTTTTTTTGGTTTTTCGAGGTAGGGTCTCACTCTGGCTCAGGCTGACCTGGAATTCACTATATAGTCTCAGGGTGGCCTCGAACTCCCAGCGATCCTCCTACCTCTGCCTCCTGAGTGCTGGGATTAAAGGTGTGTGCACCACTATGCTTGGTTCACAATGTATTCTTTTGACTCATTTTGCTCAATACTGTTTCTCTGCTAATTCTTTGTGCTGTTCAATACTGCTCTTTTTTCTTCTTCTTTTTTTTTTTTTTTATTATTTAATTTGAGAGAGGAAGGCAGAGAGAGCATGGGCACACCAGGCCTTCAGCCATTGCAAACGACTCCAGACACCCCCTTGTGCGCATGTGTGCGCTTGCGCCACTGTACGTCGGGCTACGTGGGACCTGATGACTTGAATACCGAGTTCTTAGGCTTCGCCGGCAAGTGCCTTCACCACTACGCCGTCTCTCCAGCCCCAGCGTTCTTCATATATGTGGGACTCATTGGAATGAATATACACTATTCACCCACCCCACTGCTGTGATTGAAAGAGGCAGATAGAGAATGGGCGGGCTGGAGAGATGGCTTAGTGGTGAAGGCACATGACTGCAAAACCTAAGGACCCTGGTTCAATTCTCCAGGTCCCATGTAAGCCAGATGCACAAAGGGGCACACATGTCTGGAGTTCGTTTGCAGTGGCTAGAGGGCCTGGTGCTCTCTCTCTCTCTCTCTCTCTCTCTCTCTTTCTCTGTCTCTAATAAATAAATAGAGAATGGGCACGCCAGGGCCTCCAGCCACTGCAAACGAACTCCAGATGCATGTGCCACCTTGTGCATCTGGCTTACGTGGGTCATGGAGAATCGAGCCTCCAACTGGGGTCCTTAGGCTTCACAGGCAAGCGCTTAACCACTAAGCCATCTCTCCAGGCCCACAAATAAATAGCTTTTTAAAAAGGAAAAGGTATACTGCTTTATGCACACACATTTCTACACATGTGCACCCCATGGCTGGAAAACTTGTGTAAGAGAGTAACTGGCTCATGGCCCCCTCATGACCCGCATCATGGACTGTGTGCCAGTGTTACGGTTGGTCATTTGGCTCGTTGCGCTCTGGAAGAGGAGCCAGCCCTGGCCCCTAGGTTGTGAGGCTTGGATGTCTGAGGGAGACAGTTCATTCACCCCCTTCCCCAGCATGATCCTGGTGTCGCATCCAAACCAGCAACCTGCACTATGACTTAGGGGTGAGGCTCCACGTCTTACAGTTGCAGGGCTCAGATGCGATCAGTGGGATTGTGGCATTCAGCCTAGGTCCACGGAACAGTGTCGCCAGAAGTCTGCAGGAGGTAAATCCAGCTCCAAGACACGGACCTGCGTGACCATCCCGTCCTTCTCAAATTCATTCTCTCCATGGGCCAACACAAAATGCACATGAAGACCCTATATTTTTTAAATTTTTATTCTCTTTTTGGAGAGAGACAGAGAGAGATAGAGAGAAAGAGGAAGACAGAGATGGGCATGCCAGCAGTGTCTCAGCTGCTGCTAATGAAATCCAGATGTGTGCGCCCCCTTGTGGTCAAGTGCGGCATTGCGCCCTTGAGTCACTTTGCATCTGGCTAAACGTGGGACCTGGAGATTGGAACCAACGTTCTTAGGCTTAGCAGGCAGGCGCCTTAACCGCTAAGCCATCTCTCCAGCCCAAGACCCTACATTTTAAAGCCGGAACAAAGTTTCCAAACCAATGGTTCGAATAAACGCATTAGCATTTCACCTGTACCAGTTCCTTTTATAAAAAATTAATTTTGGGGCTGGATTTTGTTCACAGCAGCTGAGAGACTGCTGGCGCGCCCATTCTCTGTCTTCCTCTCCCTCTCTGTCTCTCTCCACAAATAAAAATACTAATTTTGATGATTTTATACATGTATATAATGTATTTTAGTCATACTCACCCACCAGCACCTCTTGCTGAACCTCTTCTTCCTGACTTGTCTTTCTTCTACCTGGATGTCTCTTCCTGCCTCCCTACTTCTCTCACTTTCTTCCTTCTATTTTTTTGGTGCATGCACACACCAGGGCCTTTCAGCCATTGTGAACAAACAACATTGAAAATGAGTTCTTAGGCTTCGCAGGCAAGTGCCTTAACCAGTAAGCCACCTCTCCAGCCCCTTCCTTCCATTTTTATCTGTCTGTCTGTCTGTCTGTCTATCTATCTATCTATCTATCTATCTATCATCTATCCATCTATCTATCATCTATCTTCTACATCTGGCTTTATGTGGACACTGGGGAACTGAACCCAGGTTGGCATGCTTTGCAAACAAGTTCCTTTAACTGCTGAACCATCTCTCTACCAACTTGCTCCATTAGAAAACATTTTTGTTTATTTATTTGCAAGGAGAGAGTGAGAGAAGAGAAACAGAAAGAACAGCCATGCCAGGGCCTCTATACACTGCGAACTATCAGATGCATGCACCACTTTGTGCATCTGGCTTTATGTGGGTACTGGGGAATTGAACCTGGATGATTAAGCTTTTTAGGCAGCATCTTAACCACTTAGCTATCTCTCCAGCTCCCCCTGGTGGGTGGGTGTGTGCCAGAGTCTATTTGAGACTGACTGCATGAGTGTGGGGGAGGGATATTTAGCAGAGCCCATGTAATTTACCAGTGCCTACCTATACCACTCAAGAAAATGTCTACCCTTCCTCCAGCAACTATTCATGAAAAGAAGTCCTCAGGAAGAGGTGGCCAATTCCCAGTTCTTGCTTCAGCACACCCTCTCCATTTCCAGCAGAAAGCACTTGTCCCTGAGCAACTATTCACGGCTCAGTCATTGTTAGGGCACGGAACAGTGACTCAGGTGTTGTCATTTGATGCCAACTTTCCCCTCAAAAGCATTTAATTATAATCAGACTAGAGGAAAAATCAAAGAGGCTTTGTAGGATTCAGAATGAAAATTATTTTTCTTTCACAACCATGACGTCACGAGGTAATCACTGCAAGAGCTGAAGAGAAAGTACAATACTGCTCAGCTAGACATGTAATCTTTATTTTGTGATAAAAATGCTTTTATATAAATTTCACCTCAAACTACTTTTAGAATGAAACTTAAAAGTAAAAACAGTGTGCACTTTCCTTAGTATGTATAGCCAGGAATATGCAGTCATTTTACTGGTTACTGAGTTCTCATACAAACAGATATCATATCACTTTTAAGAGAAATGTACACAAGGAGGTTGCCATAGTACCAAGCAGTTATCGGTGGGGGCCTCAGTACATACATGTGTGTCCTTCCAAAAAGTCCGCATACATTCAACACACTGGCTAAGGAAGTCCCCAAACCACTCGCTAACCAAACATCATACCTTTGGTTCTTCACTATGTAAAAGCTACAAGCCAGCAAGTTTAAAAAGATGTTACCATGGACTTGAGCGTCTCTTTCCTTCCAACTTCTTCCTCCCCCACCATCGCATAAATCAGAAAACGATACTTAAAACAGAACAGAAATAGCTACACAAGACTATCCTCAGAAGCAGGCAGGAGCCAAAGAATTTATAAAAATAAAAATAAACCAAAAAATGGGATTTATGCATGACATAAAAGATGTATTCCATAAAAACTTAGCCTCTGACTCAGAACACAAAGGAGAAAGTGATTAGGTAGCTCCTCGTCCCTTCCCCAGACACGAGCCAATGTGGCAGTTCTCACGTCGAATGTGTGACTGGCAGTGTCGTCCTCCTCTTGAGGGGCCTGTTATCTGTCATGGCAGCCTTCATATTCCCTCTCCTGAAATCAGTGGATCCACGTTAAAAGATCCAAGGAGGAGAAACAGGAATTCATACCACATCGTGCTCAGGGAAGGAGCAGTGTCAAAGACTCAGGGGCTAAACTGGAGGTGGGCAGTGCCTAGGAGCAGAGGGGGCAGATGTGGTCCACACACAGGTTTCCTAGCCGGGGACTAAGTGATGGGTAGAGAGTTACGCATCTGGCAGAATTCTGCCACGTGAGAAAATACAGAGAACGAGTAAACTTGATCTGCTATAGTACCAGGGCAGAGCAAACTTGGTTTTTGTTAACTCAGTGAATTTGGATAGGAATGGAAACACACACACACACACACACACACACACTCTCTCTCTCTCTCTCTTTATAGACTTTCATGCCAAAGGATACACAGAGTTTCTTAGGGCACTTAATTCAACTATCATGTGAATGAGGAGTATCATTAAACACAAACAGGGCAGGTGCTCCCTCTGCTGATGCACACCAACACCCCAAAAGAACTCATCTTTCTGGTGTCGTGGGCCTCTTAATGCTAGGCAGAAGTGACTGTGTGGCCACAGGACCAAGATCGCCTGACTGAGGGGGCAGAGGAAGAAACTATCCTCCAGGTTCTACATTCGCCTAAAGTCAAGAGTCAAGAAAGTCAGAGGCCCAGTGAGGGCAGACTTGGACGAGGTACACGAGACGGGGACGGGCAGGTCTGACCCACCGCCACCCCACGGTGACTCCAGGAAAGGACAGGTCCCAGTACATTTCTGTATAGTTGCCACTTGGGAATGTCGTGACTTCAGAGGAAAAGGAGTGGTACCTAAAAGACCCGTCTTCAGTGACCACCACCGTGGCAGTACTCGGGTCACATGGTGTGCAGGGTCTGAACGAACGCTGGGATCAGGGGAAACGATGACTCTTGGGTCCCTTGAACGGAGGCAAGTTCAGTCCTGAAGGGCAGGGTGTGCTGTGAGACGTGGTCATGACAGGAAAGGCTCAACAGCCAAGACGAACTTCATATCTGCTGGACGACCAAGTCCTAAGGTTAAGGGTGAGTGTGCTTCACAGTGGCAGTCCACGGAGGGACGTGTGCATGAGCGACTGCTTCCGGAACGGGTTAGCTTATTTCTTGGTCATTCCAACTTTCTCGCGCTTGTTTGTGGTTTGAGGTTCGAGTGCCTGGGCTATTCAAGGTAAAACTATACTGCTGAGGCCCGTGAGCAGAGGAGCTCGTATCCTTCCTCCTGGTGAGGTTATGACGTTCCACATGCAGGAAATAGGTAAGGTGCAGGTCTGGGGGACCTCCTACCCCCCCAGGTGTTTTGCTCCCCATTTCCTCCTACGAGTGACCTATGGGGACTGCAACATGGATATTTTCTCCAAAACATACTGGAGGGGTTTATGCTGAGAACCATGACCAAAGGAAGCCCTCTGAGACTCCTTAGGATGTGGGCAAACAGGCACAGGGGGCTGGCGCTGGCCCTCGCGGCAGGAATGGTCACAAGCAGGGGTCTTGTCTATAATACACTAGGGGGGGTGGCGGTGGGGGCGCCACAAGCAGGGAGAGGTGCAAACAGGAAAGCACCACATGATGATGAGAAACTTTCCATGCCGAGGAGAGGAGACAGGTCAACTCAGGCAGAATTCCAGGGCACAATTCTCAATGGACTCGAGTGCAGAATCTTCTCATGGACATAGCAGAAGCCCCGGGCTTAAAATGCAGGCCAAGCTGCAAGAATGTCTGGGCTAAAAGGGGCATCCATCTTTATTCTCTAAGCAGACGAGAGGGAGCCCCAAGGCTTTTGTTCATGTTGTATTTCCATGAACTTGGCCGGATGGCGGGAGATGAGGAGATGAACGGTCCCCTACGACCTGGCGGAGCCCCAGTGAGGCTGGTGACTGGCCATGGTTACCTGAGAGGAAGGAGGAGCCTCCCTCCCGCCCCCGAGAGCGGGAAGCTGGTTGCTCAGAGGTGCTTCATCTCTCCCGGCGACCTTCATTTGCCCCTCAGCAGCACGTACAACGGGTAGCTCCACCCCCACACCAGAGGCAGTCTCTTCACGCGTACACCTGCATGCCACTGTGCGGAGGCTCAGACATGTGCGCTCCAGGCCCCCGCTGACCTCCTCCAGCACCCCCAGGAGTAGGGCTGGTGGTCACATCTGACCAGTCAGAAGCAGAATGGGGCGATGAGCTTGACCACTGGTCAGGAGACTCCGGGGATGGTGTCAGGTAGGGATGCTCACCCTGCAGGTGGCCGCTGTGACTGGGTGTTCGCTCGGCAGCATTTGAAGAAGCATAGCTGTGCTGGGAAGGGGGCGTGGGGTACTTGCCCACCGAGGCTGGGAAAGGGTGATAGGGTGGGAGAATGGTCTGAGCTACCTGCCCATCCTGCTGCGGTATCATGGCAGGAGGGAAAGGCACACTGGACAACCGGGCCATCTCTGGAATCTGGTACATAGGGGGCAAGGGGCCTGGAGGGCAGCTGGACTGAGGCTGGGGAGTACCAGCTGACTGGGCAATGCTGCCTTTTGGGATGAGCTGGAAAGTCACAATGGGGGGCAAGTGCTCTCGCGGGGTGGTGATGTGCTTCCCCTCAGGTGGTCTGCTCTGGGCAGCTATGCCAGGGTTGGTGCCCTCAGGGGGAGCCAAGACCACGCCAAACATCTCGTTGTAATGGGCCTCCTTCATCTCCATGCGGGTCATCCAGTCCGCTGGGACAGAGACCGGCTGGAGCCTGCCCAAGCTCCCTGCACTGCCACTGCCTGGAGGGACAATGTGGCGGTGGGACAACAACTGGCTGACAGAGGGGAGCACAGTGCTGGCCCCGGGAGCCAAAGGCTGCATTTCGTGAAGGTTAGAGAAAGAAAGCGCATGCTGTGCATGCACTGGGGCAGGAGGAGCCACAGTAGCCAACATGGGGTTGGGTGAGGCCTGTAAGACTCCGGGGGATGTGATCACTGGAGAGGAGGTGGTGTCAGAAACGTATGTGTGAGGGGACTCCAGTGAGTCCACAGGGGATAAGGTCACCGAGCTCTCGGACAGCTGGACCTTCTCACTCAGAGACTTCTTCCTCCGACCGCCCTTAACGTCCTTGGCCTCCTTGGCGAGGTTCGGGAGGCTCGAGGGCATGGTGCTCTTGGTGTTGGGCCGTCTGGGCTTCTTGCCCATAGGGGCGTGCTTCAGACTGAGGAAAGACCTGTTGGGCCCACAGAGGACAGGCGAGAGAGCAGAGGTCAGCACGGTGCCGGGGGGACTCGGCGTCACGTTGTGCTCGTCCAGGAGGCGCACGATGTCATGGTGCATGCGGTCCCGGGCCACGTCCCGGGGAAGGCGGTCCATGTGGTCTGTGATGTCCCGATTGGCAAAATGGTCTAACAGGATCTTGGCAGCTTCGTAACTTCCCTCCCGGGCAGCAAGAAACAAAGGAGTCTCTTCCTATGGAAAAGATCCACGGAGAACACATTTTAATCAACACTCTGAGATATAACTGCTTCTCATTCTTTAGTAATTTTTAAGATTTTATTTATTTGAAAAAGAATGAGAATGGGTGTGCCAGGGTCCCTTGCTGCTGCAACCACATGAGCCACTTTGTGCATCTGGCTTTCCATGGGCAATGGGCCCAGCAGGCTTTGTAAGCAAGCGCCTTTAAGTGATGCGCCAGTGCCTTACGTACATTTCCTAAGAGTTTCTCCTATAAACATTTATTACATATACCAAAATGCTGTACCTCCATGTAGTACCGAATGAGCATCTGTCATTTACATATAAATGTCACTACTCACAAAGAACCAACTGTATCTCTAGGAGCAATATCTCCTTAGTCGGGAATCTGAAATAAAGCATATTCCTGAGCCAGAGGCTTGAATGAAGTGCTAAGAGGAATAAGAAAGATAGAAACAACAAAAATAGTAAAGAATTAGGAAGAGGAGAAAGTGTCAAGGAGAGAGGAGACAAGGTGTGTGCAAGCAGGGAGGGGAAGGCGGAGTACACAAGGGAAGGCGGATGGGGAGAAGCACGGCGACAACAGGTCAGGCACTCAAGAACGGAAAATAAAGGGAAAAGGAAAAACACAAGAGAAAGGGGAGTGAGCATGAACGGAAGAAAGATCAGGAGGGAGGAAATACTGAAGAAGAGGAAAAACAGGGACAGCTACACCAGGTTGTTTTCAGGATCCCAGGGTGACTGACCAGCACGTAGGCAGAGGGACTCTCCCGCACGCCCTCACACAGGCCGGGTGTCCTGCCAAGTGCTTTCTATACTTGCCTGCCCTACACTCATCGTAAGAGAAGCGATGGGGAACAGGAAGGCAGGCCTCAGGAGTGGCTCCGAGCGCCCAGACCGTACCTTGTTGTCCTGCATGTCTCTGTTGGCCCCGTTCTTCAACAGCAGGAGCGTCGCCTCCACGTTATTGACAGCAGCTGCCCAGTGGAGAGCAGATTTTCCTGCGGGGGAAGCAGTTTTATAAGCGCACTGAAAGTAGAGGGACATGTCTTCCTTCTAGTATAAAGAAAGCATCACGACTTTCCCAAGGAAATCTTTTTTTCTTAGTTATTTGCAGAGAGAGAGAGAGAGAGAGAGAGAGAGAGAGAGAGACGGAGAGAGAGAGAAAGAGGGAATGGAAATGAATATGAGGATGAATTAATATGGGTGCGCCAGGGCCTCTAACAGCTGTAAACAAACTTCAGATGCATGCACCCACTTTGTGCATCTGGCTTTACAAGGGTGCTAGGGAACTGAACCTGGGTCATCAGGCTTTGCAGGTAAGTGCCTTAACCACTGAGCTATCTCTCCAGCCCTGCAAGGAAATCTTGAAACTCCTCAGAGATCAGCAGGAAGCAAGAGCCTGTGGGGGGCCTATAGAAAAAGCTGTATTTTCCTTTCCTTGTGTCCTCTGGACCTCAGCAGAGCCTGCCTGGGCTAGAGAGGATGGCTGGTGTGTGGCATCCACGTCCTCCTCATCGCAGAATCCACCCTTCACACACTGAAGCACTGGCCTACTTATTACATGCCAGGCACATATTTAGAATATCTCATAACCCTTCTGGTGGGAAGATCAGTCTCATAAATTCCCATATCAAAAGGGGTGTGGCTAGGGACTCACGAAAGCAAACTTTTTGTTTTTGGTTTTTTGAGGTAGGGTCTCACTCTGGCCCAGGCTGACCTGGAATTCACTCTGTAGTCTCAGGGTGGCCTTGAACTCACGGCAATCCTCCTACCTCTGCCTCCCAAGTGCTGGGATTAAAGGCGTTTTTATGGACTTTTTTTTTGAGGTCTAAAAAAAGTCACAACAATTCCTTCTTGTATTAATCTGGGGACCCCGGTGGGGTCACTCAGTTTTGAGTTCAGTGTAGTGGAGGAAGCACGAGTGAAGAGTGCACGGACACGGAAGTGAGTGACGCCCGGGGAATCAGATCTGAGACGCTCTTTCAGGACTGTGACACGTCTCTTCAAGGGAAGTTCTGCAGGTAAGAGTCCAGCCCCTGGCCCTACCGTGGTCATCCACCGCATTCACATCCGCTTGGCAGTTGATCAGCTCAGCCACCATTCCCTCCACAGCCAGGCGCGCGGCCAGGATCAGGGGTGTAGTGCCGTCGTTCATTCTTGCATCTAGATCCGTTACTCGGTTGCGAATCAGAATCTAGAAGAGAGGAACCAAAAAGACGTTCCCTTGGAGGAAGGAAAAATAAAGAGAAAAATAAAGAACACTACACTGAGGCTATGTTGTACATTCCCAGAGCGTAGGACAGTCCCACCTTTGTTCCCAAGACTATCATGGTTAATCGAGATGTGTATATATATATATATATATATATATATTATATATATATATATATATATATATATATATTTGTTGAATGAAAGAACGAAAGAATGAAGAAACGAACAAATGAGCTAACACATAGGTGATTAAGACATAATGGTATATGTAAAGTGATATACTTCTGCATTCAAGAAAAGCAGAGAAATGTGAGGAAAATATCACAACGTCAATCTAATGTACAGGCTTCCAATTTCCCCATGAAGTTAAAATACAAGGAGCTCAAGGAGTCCGGTGCCAGCTCAGGTCAAGCAAACTGCCACTGACAGCAACTACGGAGAGACTCACGAGCCGCCAATCCCACTGCCGAGAGCAAGTGGCGACTGAGTGCTCAACACGCAATGAGTCATTTCTATCAGGCCCTTCAAAGTTCGGGGAACGCTGCAGAAGAGGGGGCGGGGGAATGGAGAGCCGAGGATGGGGAGGAGAGCTCTGGAAGTCTGTCTTCTAGGCATGAAGTGGCTGTTATATTCAGGACCTCACAGTGACTTCTGTTACCTGTTGATTGGGCCCATCACCATTCTGTCATGTATGATGGAGGACAAAACACGCACGCACGCACGCATGCACGCATGCACGCACGCACATACTCATCAAAACAGAAAAGGGACACTTGGGAAGGAGGGGCTTAATGGACAAGGGACGGGAAAGGGACAAAAGAAGGTAATGGGAGGGAATTCTGATCAAAATAATCCTGTACATATAAGAAAGTTACCAATAACAAGTTAAAAAGTCAAAGAAAGACAATTGCTACTGATCAGCTGGAAGCCAGAGTCGGGGAGCTCTCCAAAGAGAGTGAACAGAGTCGAGGGCTTTAGAGCAGGTAGTCGCTCTCACTCCACATCTGCGTCTGGAAGACGTCTTTGCTGACTGAGAAGCTGAAGGCTACTCTTGACTGTACGGCCACCCGCCTAGATACAGAAGCTCGCTGCCTTCCTGCCCTCTTCTTTCTTTCTCATTTAACAAGAACGACTGACTTCTCAAAGAATCATCCAGTGAATTCAATGAGCCACTAAGTGCCTTACAGATGAAACATTACAGGCTTGGGCGAGAGAGATGGCTTAATGGTTAAGGCACTTGTATGTGAAGCCTAGGGACCCATGTTCAACTCTCCAGGCTCCACGTAAGCCAGACGCATAGGGTCACACAAGTGTGCCAGGTTGCACATGAGCACAAGATGGTACATGCATCCGGAGTTTGACTGCGGTGGCTGGAGGTCCAGGCACACCGATTCTGTCTCTCTCATAAAAATAAAAACATTACTGACGTATGGAAAGTTCTCATTATTCAAACCAACTCTTATGTTCCTTACTTGGAAGACACCTTGGGCATCTGCTGCCACTGCGGCGTGCAGCGGGCAACGGCCCATGTTGTCCTGAGCATTGGCATCCGCGCCTGCGTCCAGGAGGCGCTTGGCAGCATCAGCCCTCGAGTAGCGGGCTGCGAGGTGCAGAGCCATCTCCCCAGTCCGGTCTGTTTGGGCCTGAAGGCTGGCCCCCTGGTAGACCAAGTCCGTAATGATGTTGGCAGAAGAGTCCTCTGCATCTTCATCTTCATCACTCAGATCGGAGCTGCCTCCTCGGAGAGAGGCCAGCATCAGTGGGGTGCAGCCATCTGCAGGAGTGAGCATTGCAGGGTATTCAGAGATGAGCCCATCCTGAAACAGCTCCATGTGAGTGACATTAAGCTGACAGGACGTGAGCTCCCTGTGCTGCCTGCAGTGACCATGCTAAGTTTTACACCTGCCATCCACTGGTCCTCTGATAGTATCATTTATGTAAAGCGCCATGGAAAGGTAAGAGACTTTCTTTGCTCAGAGCTTGTCTCTAACTTAAGATTTTCTGGTCTAAGTGGTATGAAAATTTAAGTTTGTCATTTATTTATTTATTTATTTATTTATTTATTTATTTATTTATTTTTTTTTCGAGGTAGGGTCTTACTCTAGCCCAGGCTGACCTGGAATTCACTATGTAGTCTCACGCTGGCCTTGAACTCATGGTGATCCTCCTACCTCTGCCTCCCAAGTGCTGGGATTAAAAGCATGTGCTACCACGCCCAGCTTATTTTAAATTTTTATTGTGAACTTTCATATACGAGCATATGGCAAATTGGCCACATTCTCATCAGTTTATCATCTCAGGTTGCCCAGCTCGGTGGGACAGTCGTGGGGCCGTGGACTCCCAGGCGGTTCCTATGGACAGGACAGCGCCTCCCAGTGACCCTTTCCACCCTGCTTCTCTTCACAGTGCTCCCCGAGCCGCGGAGGGCGTGACAGAAATCTTCACTGTTGAGCTGTCAGTAGCCTTATTCTCTGCTTTGATGAGTTTTGAGTCTCCTTATAAACTGAACATTTAAAAAATAGCCCATATTAACAAAACTATACACATAAGATATGAGCTAAATTAATTCTCTATCCTCTACTTTGGGGTATTCTTTTTTTAAATAAAGCTTGACATTCTTTTTAAAAAAGATTTTATTTTTCATTTTTATTTATTATAGACAGAGAGAGAGAGTGAGAAAGAGAGAGAGAGAGAGAGAGAGAGAGAGAGAGAGAATGGGCACACCAGGGCTCTAGCCATCACAAACAAATGCCAGATACATGTGCCACCACGTGCATCTGGCTTATGTGGGACCCGGAGAATCAAACCTGGGTCCTTAGGCTTCACAGGCATGTGCCTTAACTGCTAAGCCATCTCTCCAGCCCTGGGGTGCTATTTCTAGCCCCCTAAAATCTAACCTTTTTTTTAGTTTTTCGAGGTAGGGTCTCACTGTAGCTCAGGCTGACCTGGAATTCACTATGTAGTCTCAGGGTGACCTTGAACTCACAGCGATCCTCCTACCTCTGCCTCCCAAGTGCTGGGATTAAAGGCGTGCGCCACCACACCCGGCTTAAATCTAACATATTTAATTAATCAACCTGTTTGTTCTCCACATGCTGAGCATGAAGCGATGTATAATCTTTCCAATTCTTCTGAGCTATAATTTCTGTATGTCTGTATTCTTCACACGTATACTTCCTCAACTGATTTAGGGTCTGTGGAGTTCACAGAGATGGCTAGGGCCCTCCAGCCTGGTAGAGAACCCCACACACAAGCATGCTGAGCAGAGGCAGGCTCTGCTGAGGGAAGAACAGAGGACCCTCCAGCGCTTACCTGGGCCCCGGACATTCACATCTAGTACATCCACCTCCTGCTCCGCCTGGGGAGGAGTGAGAGCCAGTGATGGTGTCCGACGGATGTCCGCGGCCTCCAGGTGCTGCTGTGTCCATGGGCGCCGATCAATGGGGTCATCTTCTGACAGCAGAACCTCGTCTTCAGCCTGGAGAGGGAAACAAAGCCCCTGTGTCAACCTGGGGTCTCACTCTGGTCCAGGCTGACCTGGAATTCACTATGTAGTCTCAGGGTGGCCTCGAACTCACGGCATTCCTCCTACCTCTGACTCCCGAGTGCTGGGACTAAAGTCATGCACCACCATACCCAGCCTAAAGTTTCTTAATCAAAAAAAAAAAAAGTTTCTACACACATGAAGTACCAAGGATCTTTGTGATCTGAAAACTTTTTTTCTTTCCCAAGGTAGGGTCTCACTCTAGCTCAGGCTGACCTGGAATTCACTGTGTAGTTTCACGGTGAGCCTCCTACTTCTGCCTCTTGAGTGCTGGAATGAAAGGTGTAGGGCACTGGGCCCAGCAGAAATCAGATTTATTTTTATTTTTTTTGAAAATATTTTATTATTTATTTGTTTATTTGAGAGAGAGACATACAGAAATAAGCAGGTAGAGAGAGAGAGAGACAGAATGGGCACGGCAGGGCCTCCAGCTACTGCAAACGAACTCCAGATGTGTGTGCCCCCTTGTGCATCTGGCTTATGTGGGTCCTGGAGAATTGAGCCTCGAACCGGGGTCCTTAAGCTTCATAGGCAAGCGTTTAACCACTAAGCCATCTCTCCAGCCCAGAAATCAGCTTTTTAATTCTTCTTTTTGGTCCTAAAAAGCCCTGCTCACCTTTTCTTGGCTGCCCTTGTGTTAACTGTTAACTGTTTACAATGCACTGGGAGGCCGTGTCTATGAGAAGACTGTCAGGTTCTTTTGTCCTTTTTTAATGTACAAAACAGAGCATTTCATTATGACACACACACACACACACACACACACACACACACACACTTCACTGTACCTAGCTCATACTTGCTAATCCCAATACCTGTCCTCTCCCTCTTCCCCCTCCTGCTGGTCCCTGTCCTCCCCCAAATGCTTCCCCTTTCATATTTCTGTTTCCGCATAGAGCTATATATAGTTCAGCGTAACTCTGCATGAGGAAGACACGTGGAACTCATTTCCTTGGATTGTAAGGCTCTTGAGAAGGGGCGACCTTGATCCAGGTCATTTTCCTTGGATTGTAAGGCTCTTGAGAAGGGGCGAGCCCTGATCCAGGTCATGTTCCTTGGATTTTAAGGCTCTTGAGAAGGGGCGAGTCTTGATCCAGGTCATTTTCCTTGGATTGTAAGGCTCTTGAGAAGGGGCGACCTTGATCCAGGTCATTTCCCTTGGATTGTAAGGCTCTTGAGAAGGGGCGAGCTTGATCCAGATCATGTTCCTTGGATTGTAAGGCTCTTGAGAAGGGGCGAGCTTGATCCAGATCATGTTCCTTGGATTGTAAGGCTCTTGAGGAGGGGCGAGCTTGATCCAGATCATGTTCCTTGGATTGTAAGGCTCTTGAGAAGGGGCGACCTTGATCCAGGTCATTTTCCTTGGATTATAAAGATCTTGAGAAGGGCGAGCCCTGATCCAGGTCATGTTCCTTGGATTGTAAGGCTCTTGAGAATGAGCGAGTCTTGATCCAGGTCATTTTCCTTGGATTGTAAGGCTCTTGAGAATGAGCGAGTCTTGATCCAGGTCATTTTCCTTGGATTGTAAGGCTCTTGAGAAGGGACCTTGATCCAGGTCATGTTCCTTGGGTTGTAAGGCTCTTGAGAAGGGGCGAGACTTGATCCAGGTCATGTTCCTTGGATTGTAAGGCTCTTGAGAAGGGACGACCTTGATCCGGGTCATTTTCCTTGGATTGTAAGGCTCTTGAGAAGGGGCGACCTTGATCCAGGTCATTTTCCTTGGATTGTAAGGCTCTTGAGAAGGGGCGAGCCCTGATCCAGGTCATGTTCCTTGGATTTTAAGGCTCTTGAGAAGGGGCGAGTCTTGATCCAGGTCATTTTCCTTGGATTGTAAGGCTCTTGAGAAGGGGCGACCTTGATCCAGGTCATTTTCCTTGGATTGTAAGGATCTTGAGAAGGGGCGAGCTTGATCCAGATCATTTTCCTTGGATTGTAAGGCTCTTGAGAAGGGGCGAGCTTGATCCAGATCATTTTCCTTGGATTGTAAGGCTCTTGAGAAGGGGCGAGCTTGATCCAGATCATGTTCCTTGGATTGTAAGGCTCTTGAGAAGGGGCGAGCTTGATCCAGGTCATGTTCCTTGGATTGTAAGGCTCTTGAGAAGGGGCGAGCTTGATCCAGATCATGTTCCTTGGATTGTAAGGCTCTTGAGAAGGGGCGAGCTTGATCCAGATCATGTTCCTTGGATTGTAAGGCTCTTGAGAAGGGGCGACCTTGATCCAGGTCATGTTCCTTGGATTGTAAGGCTCTTGAGAATGAGCGAGTCTTGATCCAGGTCATTTTCCTTGGATTGTAAGGCTCTTGAGAATGAGCGAGTCTTAATCCAGGTCATTTTCCTTGGATTGTAAGGCTCTTGAGAAGGGACCTTGATCCAGGTCATGTTCCTTGGGTTGTAAGGCTCTTGAGAAGGGGCGAGACTTGATCCAGGTCATGTTCCTTGGATTGTAAGGCTCTTGAGAAGAGGCGACCTTGATCCAGGTCATTTTCCTTGGATTGTAAGGATCTTGAGAAGGGGCGAGCTTGATCCAGATCATTTTCCTTGGATTGTAAGGCTCTTGAGAAGGGGCGAGCCCTGATCCAGGTCATGTTCCTTGGATTTTAAGGCTCTTGAGAAGGGGCGAGTCTTGATCCAGGTCATTTTCCTTGGATTGTAAGGATCTTGAGAAGGGGCGAGCCCTGATCCAGGTCATGTTCCTTGGATTGTAAGGCTCTTGAGAAGGGGCGAGCTTGATCCAGGTCATGTTCCTTGGGTTGTAAGGATCTTGAGAAGGGGTGAGCCCTGATCCAGGTCATGTTCCTTGGATTGTAAGGCTCTTGAGAAGGGGCGAGCTTGATCCAGGTCATGTTCCTTGGGTTGTAAGGATCTTGAGAAAGGGTGAGCCCTGATCCAGGTCATGTTCCTTGGATTGTAAGGCTCTTGAGAAGGGGCGAGTCTTGATACAGGTCATTTTCCTTGGATTGTAAGGCTCTTGAGAAGGGGCGAGCTTGATCCAGGTCATGTTCCTTGGATTATAAGGCTCTTGAGAAGGGGCGAGCCCTGATCCAGGTCATGTTCCTTGGATTGTAAGGCTCTTGAGAAGGGGTGAGTCTTGATCCAGGTCATTTTCCTTGGATTGTAAGGCTCTTGAGAAGGGGCGAGCTTGATCCAGGTCATGTTCCTGTGCTCGCTTCAGTGTCTAGCACAGAACAGGCCTCCAAAGACCGAGGGACAATAAACATGGAAGCGGAGAGGCGGCTCCCCTGCCTGCACTGATTCCTTTTGTAAACTTTTATTTATTGAGACAGAGACAGAAAGACGCAGATAAAGAGAGAGAAATGGGTGCACCAGGACCTTCAGCTGCTGCAAATTAACTCCAGATGCACGTACCACTTTGTGTATCTGGCTTAAGTGAGTCCTGGGGAATAGAACCTGGGTCCTTTGCAGGCAAGTGACTTACCCGCTAAGCCATCTCTCCAGCCCTACACTGAACTCTTACTACATGATAGGAAATAGGTAAGGCACAGTATACCAGTTGCTGTTTTTAATCTTCACAATTCACAGAGGAAACTAATGATTCCCATTTGATAGGTAAAGAAAATGAAATGCAAAGAGGGCCGAGATAATTGTCAGCTATTAAGTCGTGACTTAAATTCAGACTTGAATCTTGATCTTTCTGCCTTTCCAAGTGCTGAGATTATAGGTGTGAATTACCGTAGCAGGCCTGTGCCACCACTTCTCACTGCCATGCTCTACAGGCATCAGGTATGCAGTGTCCCACTCATGACACGACAGCCTCAGTCCAATGGACCCCTTGCTCCACATGGTTTTAGCTTTCTGGGTCCAAGACGTGGAGCCTCCAAAATCAATGGCCATTGGCTTTCTTCCCTGTTTAACTCCGTGTTTTGTTACAGAAGAACTGAACTGCCCAAAGAGACGTATTCACGAAAGACACTGCAAGCACACACCAATCCCGCCACGAGCATCAGCACGACACTCAAGGAAGGAGGTATGCTGGCTTGACTCTCTTTAAGAGATCTCTTGAAAAGCATACTTTTGGCATTATACTAAGGTTCCCTGTTGTTCATAAGAATAGCAAGGACTGTAGAGATGGTTTAATGATTAAGGCGTTTGCCTGAAAAGCCAAAGGATCCAGGTTCAATTCCCCAGGACCCACGTAAGCCAGATGCACAAGGTGGCACATGTGTCTGGAGTTTGTTTGCAATGGCTGGAGGCCCTGGCGTACTCATCAAAAAAAAAAAAAAAAAAAAAAAGGCTAGCAAGAGCTACTGTGTAGGAAAGATTTAAAAAACAAAACAAAACAAAACAAAACAAACAAACAAACAAACAAAACCCCCTGCCATCCTGAAAGCTTTGTTGGCCGGCCAGGCAAAATGTACCAGCTGGTGCAATGGTGGCATGTGTGCTATGGGAGAAACCAGCTGCTCTCTGATTGGATGTGAGGCCTGCTCCACGGGAGGGAACTGATGCCTGATCCTAAAAAAATCTAGTCAAAAGCCTCTGGATGCGGAGGGCGTAAGACCTGGGGGGAAGTTACTACTGTTGCATGGCTACATGGATCTATTATGACCACCAAACCATCCTCTAAACACTCCTATTTATGCCTATATAGCAATGCTACTCTCTCTTTTGGTTAGAGACCCTTCTCTTTCAGATGGTGGTGACCACTGCGGTGACTTAAAAATAGCCAAAGTGCTGAGAAGAAAGGACAGTGGAGTGTCCAGCATTAAGTGAGACATCCTTATCACACCCTTCAAGGCTCAGAGGCCATTGGGAAAGAGGTGGCAGAAAGACTGGAAGAACCAAAGGAAGAGGAGGAGGAGTGCTTTACAATCCTGTCTTCCAGGCACAAAGTGGTCATGGTATTCACAACTCCACAGTGGCTGACACTACCTACACAAGACCTGCGTAACAGGAGGAAAAATGATGGCATCAACACAGAAGAGACTAGTTGGAAAGTAGAAGGGATTCCGGGGTAGATGTGGGAAGGGACATGGGGAGCACTGGGAGGGGATTATAATCGTGGTATACTGTCTCTATATTCGGAAACTGTAAATAAAAAGATAACAAAACTCCTGAAGCAACCTTCCCGCATTCAGGACACTGGCAGACAACATGGAGTCACATTGCAAATTTCTACCCAGGCTGACTTACCCTGGCTTTCTTTGGCTGGGGTCCTTCATCATCAACCCAATGTTCACTTGTTCCAGAACCAATTAGGTTAGCTTCTGAGGCTTGTACGGAGAGATTTCTGATACGATTGTTCAGAAAAGAAACAAGGGGGAAGTTATGGCATAAACCAGTGTGGCAGCTTTCAGCCCTTCTTTCATAACCACCCACTGCCAAGGTTGTATTCTGACTATGAAGGATCTTGGCCCGGGAGGACGGGCCGAATTGTGTCGTTTCTGTGCATTCATCCTTCCCCTCCTCACCGAGCAGGAGCTCGGAACAAAAGAACGTTCCAGTCAGAAGCCGAGTCCCACTGCGCCTGGCATGCATGCACGGAGAAGGTGCATCCGCACTTGGGCGCGGGATCGTGGTGACCAGTGAGCAGAACTTAGACTCTGAAACTGTCATTCAGTAAGATCTACTTTCCCAAAGCTCCCTTCTGCTTACTACTGGGAACGGTGGCTGACTGGCACACCCTCTTACTTCAGCCCTACTGCGTCCTGTCCCACTGGCTCTCGCCGCTTGTGGTTGCTGGAGTCTCTGCGAAGGGTGAACCCTTCCGGCAGCCACAGGAAGCCGTGCTTTCGTTTCCGTTTCGCCATGATGACTCCCAGCAGGATAATGAACAGGATGATGACAACAGCCACAGCGAGCAGGTAGAGCAGCTGAGTGCCTTTTGGAGCCAGGGATTCACCTGCAAGTTCAGAGGATGGAGGGTGCTGTGCTGACATCAACCTCTTCATGTTAGCATAAAGAACCCAGAGGTCCACCCTACCGCTCCCTTCTCCAACGGAGGGTTACACACAGTAAGTGTGACCTCCCAAGGGTGCCTTTCCCCAGCCCTTTCCCCTGAACTCACTGACGACAGACACAAGAGGGTAGGACAGAGTCCCCTGGATGGCGTGAGAAGCCAGCAGAGCTGCTGCGGCATCTGTGTTCTTGAAGCACTGGTCTGAATCTTGAACGCACTGGCGGTTGTCAATCTCCAGAAATACCCTTGAGCTATGGGACACCCAAGGAGAGAAGAAGAAGTGAAATGGTGAGTAGAAATGAGGGGTGCAGGTGTAGCTGGCTCAGTACTCCTCACTGGCTGCTCGCCTCTGGAGCACTGCCTTTAGGAGAATCGGGACTCGAGGACCCGCTCTCTTTTCTACGTAGGTCGTCTCCTCCTCGCTCTGGCTGCTGACCTGCCTTCTGCCTGGGGCGGTGGGCCTGCTGTGCTCCCCTCTGGCAGGGTTCAGTGCTCTTCGTCCCCCTTCCTTCCTACCTCCTCAGTGCTACTTAATAGTAAAGGGTTCTGAGGCAATTCTGGACAAAGCTAAGGAATTCCAGCATTTAAGAAGATCTTCTCAACTCCCTGCCTTCCCCTCACTCCAGGACCCTTGGCTGAGGCAGATCTGTGTCTTAAACGTAAGCCTGGGGTAATGGGTTTGGCTTAAGCGGCAGGCCAGTCAGCTTAAGCTTTTCACTTTGATGGGCTGAGTTATGACCTGCGCCGAGAGTCACTTTTTAGCAGTTCAGACGCCCGAACCTACCCGGCCACCTCCTGTTCCTGCTCCTCAGGAAGAGACCTGCGGGCCATCCTCTGCTTCTTGGGGGCAGCTGGCTTCTCCCCATAGTAGGGGTATACCATGAGGACTCCCTGTGAGTCCCGTTTGATGCGCAGGTTGGTATGGAGCAAGGTGCCCAGTGCCCGCAAGAAGCTGCGAGAATCCTGCAGCAGTTGTTCTGGGGGCAGGAGCACCACGATGACCAGGGTGCCCTCCGCCAGGTTCTCAGGTCGGTCCGCAGCGCAGTCCAGCCCATCCCAGCCGCACTCTTCACTATTGCAGCCTTGGTCGCAGTGGTTGTCCTTGAAGTGGTCTGCACAGTACTTGTCGTATCTGGGCAGAGGAGAGAACAGGGACAAGGGCCCAGGCTTAGCTTCCCGTTTGTCACAACTGTGGCTGTTCCTACCCAACTTCTGTGGCCCAATGATCTAGAAGTCCTCCATGAATCGTCTATCCCCTGACATCATGGGGTAACATGCCTATGGCCCTTCATACTACTGAGTAAGGAGCAAAACTGTGCTCATCCATTTGCATGAACTCAGCCACATATTTGAAACCCAAACCATCCTGGAGCACGCTTCCTCGTAATTCTGCCACTCTCAGGAAGGCATCAAAGGGCTTTAGGAAGTAGAAGATGCCCGCAGTTACTCCAGAGCCCGAGTCATCAAGCACTGCTCTCTAGAGACGAGTTTCAATCGGGCCCATTTCTTTCCCTTTCAAAAGTGAAGTGAAGGCCCACTAGAGAAGGAGCCGTAAGGAGGGCATTTCATGCAAGATAGGAGGTCCCACTTGTATTGCCTCCTTCACAAATTGGGGGAAATCCGGGCGTGGCGGCACACACTTGTAACCCCAGCCCTTGGGAGGTGGAGGCAAGGGGATCAGGAGATGGAGGCCACCCTCGTGCATAAGGAGTTTGAAAGGTCAGCTTGGTCTACATGAGACCTTGTCTCACAAAACCCAAAACCAAACCAACCAACCAACCAAAACTCCACAACGAATCAGAAACTCCTAAATCTGAACAAAGCATTATCTGGTCGTCTATCGTCCCCTCTTCCTCCACCCCACCCCACCTCACCCCTGACCCTCAGTACTGGCATCACTCGGTACAACTTGCCATCTGCTGTGAGTCAGGCAGAATCATGTGTACTTGGGCACATTCCTTAACCTTCCGGGAGAGACTGTTAAGGATATCGCTGCCTCAAAGGTTGTCAAGAATTAACTGGGGTTAAGTTGGATGCAGTGGTTAATAGGAAAGTGACTGTACAGACCAGGAAGCACCCTGTATCTGTAACCTGAGGACCAGGAGAGCCAGTCTAGCTCATGCTTCAGGGTCATACAGATGGGGAAACCAGTCTCAAGGGAAGAAAGGAGAGAAGAGAGAGAGGTACAGACCTTTCCATCCATCCTGCAGCAGCTATGTGGGAGGCTGCCTGAGGGGGGCAACACCACTTCCAGAGTTATTTCCCCCAGGAGGTCACGAGAGCAGGTGAGAGCAGAGATAGGCAGAGAGAGGGGGGTGGTTATGCAACGAACAATCCCGGCCCTCTGTCAGCAAGGGAGCACACAGGGCAGCGTGTGGGGGGCAAGGCTGGCACCATCTGGAAAGCAGAGGCGTGGGCTGAAGCGCTGGCATGGTTAAGAGCAAGAACAAGAAGCTGAGGGTTAGTGACAGTGCCCGCCCCGCTTCTGCCCCGAGCCCTTACTTGCATGTCTTGCTGTTGCCCTGGCATTCAAAGTTGTCAAACAGGCACTCGGCCGTGTTGCACAGCTCGTCGCACCGGCTGTTGATGTAATCCCAGCAGGGCAGGGGGGAGGTACAGTTGGCCCAGGGGTTCTCCATGGTGAGGGAGCAGTCGCCTCCGTCCCACTGGCAGGCGTGGCTGTTGCAGGCCTCATCACAGACGCCATCTCGAGCTCTGTCTGCGCAGTACTCGCTCAGACAGGAGGTGGGAGCCGTGCTGGTGGGGACCGTGGAGAGCTCACAGTGGCCGCCCCAGAAGGGCGGGGAGCAGCGGCAAGAGTAGTAAGGAGGCTGGCGCTGAGGGTAGCAGCTGCCCCCGTGCTGGCAGGGGCTGCTGGCACAGCCTGACTCGCAGTCCTGGGGGTTGGGGCAGAAGCAGCGGGGTCCAGAGGCAGTGTGCACACACTTCTCCCCTCGCCTGCACTTCATTTGTCCACAGCTACTCTGGCATCGTGCCCCGGAGAAGCCCTACAGGAAAAGGGAAGATGAGCATGGCAGGAAGACACAGAGTTTGCCCGCTCTCCCTCCCACTCCACTCCACTCCACCTCCTCTGAGACAAAGACCAGATGCTTGGGCATGATCCTTCTAGAGAGATCTCAGCAAGTCATCAAACAGGTGAGGGCTGAGGTCCCCTGGGACAAATGTGGACTCGGCTCACTTAGAGACAGAGCCCGCAGGTCACGGAGGGTGAAGAGTATGTGCAGGTCCCTCTCCAGTCATCATTAGAACACCTATGACGGCTTTGGGGTGGGAAAGGTCCTAGTGCAAGTTTGAGATCTCTAGAAAACGAGGGTCCCATCTCATCTCTTTCCTGAACTTCCTGCTCAGCTTAAGCCAAGGTTACTGGACAGGTGTCCTCTTGGTATCGCCTCACACAGCGACCTCTGTGTGAGAGATCCCTCTACTTGGAGGACTTTCCTCTCAAGTGGTTCCTGTGAGAAAATGCGAGCAGAGCCATGTTTTGCCCAACCTGGCGCCTGAAGCCAGAGACACTGGCGGGCTTCAAGGGGACCTTACAGCACTTTGGTTCTCCCTTGGGGATCTGAAAGCTGACGATCACAGATTGGCATGCTCGAACAACTACACAGTAAAACCCAAGAGCTGTCTTCGGAAGTGGTGACACCCGAGAAATCTCCCCATTAGGGAACTTGAACAGCCCAGGTTTAATCTCGGTCTTGTCACAGGCCACACAGAAGAGCATGCTTCTTAAACCAGCAGCAGGCCACTTACTGGGGGACAGCGGCAAATGAAACCATCAGGCATGTTGCTGGCCACAGCACAAGTCCCTCCATTCAGGCAAGGCATCTGGGGACACACATCCATGAAGGTTTCACAGTGACGGCCTCAAGACAGAAAATGAGAGCGAGTTTTAAAAGGCAAAAAGTGTAACTGTGCACATCACTCCAGGGGAGAGGGAGTCGGGCTCAGCTCTGAGCACAGGCCTGTGAGGAGGCCCAGAGGCCACGAAGGCCAGCCCTGCTCAGAGCAGCCTCACCTGTCCCTCCAACAAGAACGTAAGCGCCCCCCAACTCAAACCAACCCCCAAAGAGACAGACAGAAGACTGACAAGGAGGGAAGGAAGGGAGAGAGGGAAGAATAAAGGGATGGAGGGAGGAAGGAAGGAAGGGAGGGAGAAAAGGAGGGGAAGGGAAGGGAAGAAAAAGTAAACAAATCCACACCTCCTCAGCTTCTAGGCACATTAGCTCTGGTAAGCTGAAGGCAATGGTTAGCTGCACTTTGCTAACAGCTACTTTACGGGAGAGGCTGTACAAGAATTTTCATCTGTGAAGTTCTAATTATTTTGGCCTTTGTGTAGCCTAACCGATAGTGCTTTAAAACACAGCTTAATTTTTAGCAGAGTTAATCTCCTCTCACTTTAGTTCTAAGCCAGAGGCTATCTGGAGTCCACTGTTCCCACATAAAGCGACCTGACAGCTTAGAATCTTGGAGGAGACGCTGAGCTCATAGCAGAAGACAGGCCGTATGTGGCTTGTGGTCATAAACTAACACGTTTTCCATTTGGAATTAGGAATCAGGCGGCGGAAGTGCTTGCATGCTCAGGGCACAGCACAGACGTGGAGAAGAGCCACACCAGCACATGGGCATGGGGCTCACAACCAGGAGAGCCTCCCGTGTCTGAGCGGCAGTACGGCACACCTGCCCTTCAAGGGATCATCTTTGAAGCAGAAAGAAGGGGTTCAGTGGAAGGGGTGGGGAGGGAGAAAGGTGATAGGAAGGCATTATGATCAAAGTACATTGTGTGCATATAGAAAATTGTCAATAAAAGGTTTTTAAAAAACATTTTAATTTATTTATTTGCAAGCAGAGATAAACAGAAACAATAGATACAGAGAGAGAGAGAGAGAGAGAGAGAGAGAGAGAGAGAGAGAGAGAATGGGCCAGGGCCTCCAGATGCATGTGCATCTGGGTTTACGTGGTTATTGGGGAATCGAACCCGGGTCCTTAGGCTTTGTAGGCAAATGCCTTAACTGCTGAGTCATCTCTCCAGCCCAACAAAAGGCTTTTTTAAAATAAGTCATTTTCATCCACAGGAGTGGAACATGAGCAGACAGTGCTTCCTGACTGTGGGATATTCAAGGTGTCTTTTAGGCCTTTCTCCCCATTGCCCGTCCCTTCCTAAGCTCTCATCAGTGGTTCCACAGAACAGAAGACTCAGAAGCAATGAAAGCAACACCAGTGAGCTTTGCTCTTCTGGCTTTCCTCACACCTGGGGCCGGCAGGCGTCTTGTGGTGGACTGTCCATCCTCTTTCCGCCCCCTGGCCTCAACAAGTGTGAGATGATGGCCACAGTGAACTGACTCTCTCAGTATTTTGCATCCAGCTTCCCATTTCAAAACTCCTCCCATTCTTTGTAAAATTCTGACAGTTTTCTGGGTGTGGTGGCACACACTTTTAATCCCAGCACTGGAGAGGCAGAGGTACGAGGATAAGGTCATGAGTTCAAGGCCACCCTGAGACTACATGGTGAATTCAAGGTCAGCCTGAGCTAGAGTGAGACCCTACCTCAAAAAAACCAAAAAAAGGGCAGGTGAGATGGCTTAGTGATTAAGGCGATTGCCTGCTAAGCCTAAGAACACCTGTTCGATTCTCCAGGTCCCTCCCACATTTAGCCAGACACAAAGTGACACAAGGGTGCAATGCTGCACTTGCCCACAAGGGGATGCATGCATCTGGAGTTCATTAGCAGTGGCTGAGAGGCTGCTGGCACGCCCATTCTCTGTCTCTCTGTCTCTCTCTCTCTGACTCTCTCAAAAAAAAAAACACAAAAAAAATTCTGACAATTTTAAAGTAGCATTGTATTTAAAAACTGGAAGGAGGGGCTGGAGAGATGCTCAGTAGATAAAGGCACTTGGTTGCAAAGGCTAACAATCCAGGTTCAATTTCCCAGTACCCATGTAAAGTGGTGCACACATCTGTAGTTTATTTTCAGTAGCAAGAGGCTCTGGCATGCCCATACACACACACACACACACACACACACACACACACACACACACACACACTCTCTCTCTCTCTCTCTCTCTCTCTCTCTCAAATAAATACATATTTTTAAAAAACTGGAAGGAGCAAAAGGAGGAAGTAAAGGAGGGAAAGAAGGAAGAAAGCACTGTAGGTTGGGAATGCAGGCTGGACATGGGCTCAGAGTACTGCAGTGACCAGCTTGCCAAATTATTACTAAGTCTGACTCCAGCCTATTATGTGATTCCCAAGGAATGTGGTAACATCTGCAGCATAAGAAATTCAACTACAGACTAAAGAAAATGCAAGACTGAGTTCAAATCTGATGACTCTGCCACATCTAGATATGAGCAACGATGCCAATCTCCCATAGTCACCACACTGCC
Organism: Orientallactaga sibirica; assembly: GCA_036365145.1. NCBI lineage: Eukaryota > Metazoa > Chordata > Mammalia > Rodentia > Dipodidae > Orientallactaga > Orientallactaga sibirica. The sequence goes on from JAEOAD010000025.1 coordinate 20,907,508, forward strand.
TTTCTCCTGAAGTGGTAAAGCTGGTGATGAGGCAGGGCTTGGCCACCTTTGCCCTGCTATGAAGAAAGATGAGGCGTGTGGCCAAGCCTCCGCTGTGCAGAGTCTGTGCGACTAATGCAGCTTTCTCGTTCAGATTCCCATCAATTTTTGGTTAAACACTCTCCAGTTTGGATCTGTTCCTCTGTGCCCTATCAAGCTGTACATTTGTTTGAAAAGCGATAGTGACAGGAGCTGTAAAGTAACTCATGGTTACAGGTCAAAGGAGGCAGATCAGTACAGCCCGAGTCAGATGGAAGGTTCTGGTTAAAGAGTCCTGCGAACACATGGTAGTGATGGTGGCCCTGCAATGGGAATGTGCTTGATGCTCCTGAGCCGTAGGCTTAACATGGCCAAGATGGTAGATTTTATGTCTTGTGTATTTTACCACAATCCAAAAAAATGCTACTTTGCTCAGCTACTCCAAATCTATAATTTATTTTACATTCATGCCACAGCATGACATAGTCAATGTGTCACATGCAAGTCTTCAGAAAAAGTAAAGGCAGGACTAGAGAGATGGCTCAGCAGTTAAGGTGCTTGCCTTAAAGCCACAGGACCCAGGTTCAAATCCCAAGTATCCATGTAAAGCCAGATGCACAAGGTAGCACATGAATCTAGAGTTCCATTTGCAGTGGCTAGAGGCCCTGGCATGCCTATTCTCTATCTGCCTCTTTATCTTTCTCTCTCTCTCAAATAAATTATATATATGTAGAGACTGATGACCACATCTATGGAATACAGATCGGAAGGAAACTAGACCCTTAAATGAAGCCATTTTTTTGTGTGTAGGCAAAGCTTTGCTTGGGCTGGTGAGATCTGGGGCTGCAGAGTTCTTACCAGTGAAGGCACTGCGGCAGACACACAGGTAGTCATTGGTGAGCTGTATGCAGTCTAAGCTGCCCTCTGAGCTGCAGGGGTTGGACAGGCATTCATTGATGTCCCCCTCACACCGCTCCCCAGCAAAGCCAGGCAAGCAGCGACAACTGTAGCCCCCTATCCTGTCCACACACTGACCACCATTAAGGCAATGGGGCCCCCCAGCACAGTCATCAATGTTCTCTTCACAAAGCAGGCCTGGAGGAGAGAGGAGAGACAGTGTTAGAGTGCCCCTTGAACACTGCTCTTCGGCAAGGGACAACAGTCGTTGTGAGGCTTCAACAACTCAGTAGAGAACAGTCCTCAGTCAACAGTGGGCCTCGTAGGTCAGCAAGGCCAAGTACACGCTAGGTCCACGGCAGCTGCTCTCTTCCTGGTGAGCAGCACACACGAGTCTACCCCAGGCTGCGCAGGCCCTCCCACCGCGGATGGAGTTACTGTCCATCCCAGGGGCAAGGAAACAAATGCAATCAATTTCAATTAAATGTTCAACTAAAATGTTGTTCAAAAAGCATAATTTAGTAAATACATAAACTATAACTGCACGAAAATATCAATAGCAATGAGAATAAATTTTAAGTAATTGTTTAAAGTTTTCTGTCATTGACTTTTCTCTTTAAAACAGTGTAAGTATACTAATCTTAATTTTTTTTTTTTTCAAGGTAGGGTCTCACTCTGGCCCAGGCTGGCCTGGAATTCACTATGTAGTCTCAGGGTGGCCTTGAACTCATGGCGATCTTCCTACCTCTGCCTCCCGAGTGCTGGGATTAAAGGCGTGTGCCACCACGCCCGGCTCTTCTTGATTTTTTTAAAAAATATTTTTAATTTTTATTTATTTGAGAGAAAGAGGCAGATAGAGAGAGAAAATGGGTGCATCAGGACCTCCAGCCTCTGCAAATCCAGACGCATGTGCCACCTTCTGCATCTGGCTCACGTGGGTACTGGGGAATCGAGCCTTGAACCTGGGTCCTTAGGCTTCACAGGCAAGCATTTAACTGCTAAGCCATCTCTCCAGGCCATGTTTTTGATTTTTATTTTTATTTTTATTTTTATTTATTTATTTATTTTTGGTTTTGTGAGGTAGGGTCTCACTCTGGTCCAGGCTGACCTGGAATTAACTATGTAGTCTCAGGGTGGCCTCGAACTCTCAGCGATCCTCCTACCTCTGCCTCCTGAGTGCTGGGATTAAAGGCGTGCGCCACCACGCCCGGCTTATGTTTTTGATTTTTAAACCAGAGTGAAAATATCCTGGCCATTTGTAAATATTCCAGGAGACTCTGGGGTTCTTTAATACCATTGTGAGAATTACTTCAATGCTGAATTTCTAAAAAAATGTTTTATTTATTTATTTGAGAGAGACAGAAAAAGGAGGTGGGGTGATGGGTGAGACTGGGCATGCCAAGGTCTCCAGCCACTGCAAATCAACTCCAGATGCATGTGCCACCTTGAGCATCTGGCTGATGTGGGTCCTGGGAAATTGAATCTGGGTCCTTTGGCTTTGCAAGCAAGCACTTTAACCATTAAGTCATCTCTCCAGCCCTCAATGCTTATTTTTTACAGATTTTTATTTTATTTTATTTTTTCAAGGTAGGGTCTCACTCTAGCCCAGGCTGACCTGGCACTCACTGTGTAGTCCCAGGTTAGCCTTGAACTCACAGCAATCCTCCTACCTCCCAAGTGCTGGGATTAAAGGTGTGTGCCACCACATCCAGCTCAATGCTTATTATAATCACTGAACTTCTGAGCTTTGAACCTTGGCCAGGTCTCCTTCCAGTTCCCCTGCTGCATGCAAGAGCAAGTGCAAACAGTTCTGCCCACTGCTGCAGGCCGAGCCTGAGTTCAGTCATTAGAGACATCTCTGCATCATTTGTGATGGTCTCATTCGGGTGAGAGGTTAGACATTTATGTTCATTTTATTCATGGTCCCTAAATACCAATACTAAAGAATAGATGTCACTGCTGGGCGTGGTGGCGCACGCCTTTAATCCCAGCACTTGGGAGGCAGAGGTAGAGAATCGCCGTGAGTTTGAGGCCACCCTGAGATTACATAATGAATTCCAGATCAGCCTGGGCTAGAGTGAAACCCTACCTTGAAAAACCAAAAAAAAAAAAAGAAGAAGAAGAATAGATGTTAGGCTAGAGAGAGATGGCTTAGCAGTTAAGGCATTTGCCTGCAAAGCCAAAGGACCCATGTTCAATTCCCCAGGACCCACGTAAGCCAGATGCACAAGGGGGTGCATGCGTCTGGAGTTCGTTTGCAGTGGATGGAGGTCCTGGTGCACCCATTCTCTCTCTCCCTCTTTCTCTCTCAAATAAATAAATAAATGAACTTAAAAAAAAAAGAAAAGAATGGCTGTCTAACTTAGGGGATGGCCCGGGTGGAAGGCAGGTAAGGCTTAGTCCATACCCCGAGTGCCCGGTGGACACGAGCATTTGAAGTGGTTCACGAGGTCGATGCAGGTGCCTCCGTTCTGGCACGGCTGCTTCTTGCACTCATCCACTTCGTACTCGCAGTTGGCGCCCTGGTAGCCTGGAACACACTGTTGCGAGGAGACAAAAGGGACAACACCACTGATCATGACCGGAACCAGAAGAGGAGCAAGCGAGCTCTGAGCGCCGCGGCGCCTCTGTTCCTCTCTCCGCTAGCAGCTGTCTCTGGAATCGTCACTGTCTCTGCTAATCATGTGCACGGAGTCCCCCTTGCTGGCATTGGCTTCTTCTTCTAGTCAAAAAAGCCACTTTAAAGGGGACGCAAGGATTGACTATTCGAGAGTCTTTTCAGTACGACGTATGTGTGGACACGTTGCCTTGTCTTTAGACTATTCAACCCTTCATGTGTGACGAGGAGCCTGTGACTCACACGTGTGTGGACGTGGAAAGGGCGTACATGTGACGGGGAGCCTGTGACTCGCACATGCGTGTGGGCGTGGAAAGGACGTACATGTGACGAGGAGCCTGTGACTCGCACATGCGTGTGGGCGTGGAAAGGACATACATGTGATGAGGAGCCTGTGACTCACACGTGTGTGGACGTGGAAAGGGCGTACATGTGACGGGGAGCCTGTGACTCGCACATGCGTGTGGGCGTGGAAAGGACATACATGTGATGAGGAGCCTGTGACTCACACGTGTGTGGACGTGGAAAGGGCGTACATGTGACGGGGAGCCTGTGACTCGCACATGCGTGTGGGCGTGGAAAGGACATACATGTGATGAGGAGCCTGTGACTCGCACATGCGTGTGGGCGTGGAAAGGACACACATGCACCAGCCTCCTGGCGGGCTGTGCTGCTGCAGGGAGTTGGAGGAAGGAAGAAGGTATGACTGGGGAAGCGTACGTGGACAACACTTGCATACTGTACACTGGCGAAGTCCCTCATAGCATGACTGTCGGGAAGGGAGCAGAGCAGGTCAATCCCGGAGGCGGGGAGGGAGCTCACAGGGAGCTCAGTGTTCTGTAAGTTGGCATCAGCGAGGGCCTGAAGCCCAGGCTTGACCTTACCCACAGCCAAGAGATGGTGGGTATAGTTCTGCGGGCCATGCCAGGCAGACAGGAGCTACGTGGCTCAAATTCTGCTCATTGGGGCTAGGATTTATAAAAATTTGAGTTTAGCATAGGCAGGCAAAAGCCAATAGATCCCAGCCTGCTGTGAAGAAATGACCCAGGGAGCAGAAGAGAAGCGATTTCCTTGTTGCCTGGTGGTCTGGACTGGTATTACGTTCATGTCTGTGCTGCTTTGCTAACACCTGTCTCTAAACATTATCAGCCCAGACATTAAGAAGACACATATTCAAGTACACAGAGTGACCCAAACCTTTTTACTAGATCCGGGGAACCAGATGTAGCTCATTGTTTTTATATACTTTGTTAGTTTTAGCTCTACTGTTTAAGATTTCTGACTGAGAAATTTGAAGGTTAGGTTATTTTATTTATTTATTTATTTTTGGGAGAGACACAGAGAGAGAGAGAGAGAGAGAGAGGGAGAGGGAGAGGGAGAGGAAGACAGAGATGGGCTCGCCAGCACTGTCTCAGCTGCTGCAAACGCAATCCAGATGCATGCGCCCTTGTGGTCAAGTGCGGCATTGCGCCCTTGTGTCACTTTGCATCTGGCTAAACGTGGGACCTGGAGATTGGAACCAGCATTCTTAGGCTTAGAAGGCAGGCGCCTTAAAAGGCAGGCGCCTTAACCGCTAAGCCATCTCTCCAGCCCAGGTTAGGTTATTCTTAATGCTTCAGACAAGGTAATGTAAACGCACATGGCCACCCCATGGGGTTGGTCCACACTTCCTCTGAAAATCCCGTTCTGCATGTTCTTGACCTAACCTACCTACAGGGAAGACGGTAAAAGGATCTAAACATAAACTGTCAAAGAATTCATTTTTAAAATCAGCTTTATGGGCAGGGAGACGGCTCTGCAAGCTGTGAGTACTTGCCACAAGTATGAAGGCCTGAGATCGAGTCCCAGGTCCCATGCAAACAACTGGTTGTGGCCACACATCTCTACTCAAGTCCTGTGGGGAGCAGAAACGGGAGGGCTTCCCAGCATCCTGAGAAAGACCCACCTCAAGGGCCACTAAGCAACAGAGGAAGGACACTGTCCATTCTCCTCTGGCCTCCACATGCCTGTCAACATGTATGTACACACACGTGCAAACACCACGCATGCTCATGCCCATACAACACTACACTACACTACATACATACAAAAAAAAAAATCAGGCACATGAAAAATAGCAGGCAGAGGAGGCTGTGTTCCCAGAAGACACCGCTGACTGCAGAGGGCCAGTGAGGATGGGAAGAGGGCATCACAAGTAGTTTCTCCACCATGGGAGGGAGCAGCCATCAAGTAAAGAGTTCTCCCTTTAACCACTGAATCAGTACAAGCTGCTTACTATGTGGCAGAGGTGGTTTGCATGTCCCATGTAACCACAGCCTTCTGGAATGTAGTCCACATGTGAGCCAAGTGCAATCTTGCTCCTTGCAAGTTCTCTGGTTCTGCTGTCCTCTCACTGTTGAAGAGGTACAGCAGCATAGAACTCGACAGGGCTACACTGCCCTTTGGACAGTCAGTTTCTTTTCCACGAACTGAAGAGCTAGATTAACCATCTATGAGGACTTCCTCCCTCTTCAGATTGTATGAGTTTATACTTTACTAGACTTGAATTTAAAAGGCATACAGTTTGGTCATGACAATGTTATAACATTATAAAGCACAGTAATTATTATTTTCTTAGATACACCTGATCTTTAAAGATTTCATTTTGATCTATAGTGTTGTGATTTGAATATAAAATGTTCTCTACAAGCTCATAGGCTGAGGGCTTGGTCCCCATTGGTGCTATTTTTGGAGGTTTTTAAACAAAACTTAGGTTCAGAAATCTCTGAAACCACACACTAAAATAAACCTCCTATAAAGTTGTTTTCCTCAGTCAGCTATCACAACACCACCTCTCTTTGTGCTTCCGGTGCAAAGATCTCTACGTGCTTGTTTCATGCATGTTTTCCTTTAGTCTTTGCCCAGCCTCTTAGAACAACCTTAGGTTTGTTAATCCATATCTCATTGTTCGCATGATCAATTTAGAATCTACAGCGATTTAAAAAGTGACTCAGATTACTCTTGGGGACAATGTGAGATTTACCATCTTCTCCTTTGGAAGGGGCTCCTTCGGTGCAGAAAGAGGATATAACACTCAATAGTGTGGGGGAGCTGAGTGAGTGGGAGGGAAGCCAATCACCTGACAGTTTTTCCCAGTGTAGCCCGCGGGGCAGGTGCAGCGGTAGGTGCCCAGTCCATCAACACACGTCCCTTCATTCAGGCAGGGGTGAGAGTTGCACTCGTTGATCTCATGGAGGCAGAAGGGACCAGTGAAACCCACAGGGCACAAGCAGGAGAAGGAGTTAATGCCGTCGACACATGTGCCACCGTTGAAGCAGGAGCTGAGGAGCAGACACGAGAGCATCAGCTACGTGACCTGGCTCTCTGATCTACTGCGGAGTTTGAACCCAAATCCAAATGTTCCGAAGGAGAGCACCTAAGAGCACCACCTCTCACATCCAAACTACCCGAGCGTCTGAAGCCCTGAGCGTCTGAAGAGCATTTACAAGATTCCAGGAGAAAGTGATGTTCCCCAGGTTTTACCAAGTTCCTTTCTGGTTTTCAATATGCCATATCTTATTATTATTATTATCATTATTTTTTGGTTTTTCGAGGTAGGGGTCCCACTCTGGCTCAGGCTGACCTGGAATTCACTATGTAGTTTCAAGGTGGCCTCGAACTCACAGCGATCCTCCTACCTCTGCCTCCCGAGTACTGGGATTAAAGGCGTGCGCCACCATGCCTGGCTTTTTTTTTTTTTTTTTTTGCCATATCTTATTTTAAGTTAATTTACTTTATATGAAAACCCTTAAGTAGCTCTTCACTCTAGATTTCTGTAAGAGAAATAAGCATGTTGGTAATATAATAAAAAGAAATGAAACAAACCTCCCTGAAACTACATAAAGAGAGATAACAAATCCGCACAGAAATGGAAAGTTTTAGGTCAATTGCCAACTGAAACAAACAGAGTCTGGGGAAAGAGCAGAACAGAATAGCTCCTTCTGCTCCACAAGCTGGAAATACATGATATTCCATCCCACTACAGTTTTCAGCCTCTGACCTTTGACCTTCTAAGTACAAGTATCAAAAGCTGGGCAACAAGACAGGGCTCTGGATCCTAAGTCTCCTCCCATTCTATAGCCCCATACTGCACCCTCAAGTTCCTACCTCTTCTCTCTTCTCTTCTCCCCTAAGACACCGATGGCCCAGGTACGTGGGCTGCTCACCTCTCAGTGCATTCATTGATGTTTCTTTCACAGTGGACTCCATCAAACCCCAGCTGGCACTTGCAGGTGTAACTGTTCACATAGTCAGAGCAGGTCCCTCCGTTCTTGCAGGGCTCACTCAGACACTCGTTCATGTCTGTCTGGCACTTATTCCCAATGAAGCCAGGAAGGCACAGGCAGGAAAAGGCATTCACTCCATCGACACAGGAACCTCCATTCTGACAAGGATCTACGCCATGACAAAAGAACAGAGTTTAGGACAGCAATACTGATTTAATCTTAAACTTGTCACGGTGAATGACCTGGGTCAAGTCATATGCCCAGGAGTCACAATTACGACCCTGACTTCTTTACATCTATTTTGCTTTGACTCCCCATTTATGAAAATTAATGCAGTAACACCTGCCTGCGATTTTTAACCTGTTTGGTGATGAGAATAAACTTCATCCAAATTGTAGATGTTGTACAGATTAACAACGACACACATTTACAATTCCATTATGTGGGTCAGCACACAACTCAACAGGAACATTAACCAATAGTTTCAAAAAGTAAATGTGGAGCTGGGCGTGGTGGCGCACGCCTTTAATCCCAGCACTCGGGAGGCAGAGGTAGGAGGATTGCCGAGAGTTCGAGGCCACCCTGAGACTACATAGTTAATTCCAGGTCAGCCTGGACCAGAGTGAGACCCTACCTCGCAAAACCAAAAAAAAAAAAAAAAAAAGTAAATGTGGACGTTGAGTGGGAAATGGGAATAATGTCCATGTATTTTGCTCCAGAAAATTATATACACCAATCTCTACTCTGCACTTCTCTTGCACTTTATTTATTATTTAAAGTAGTTTTTGTGTTCCGGTAGCCCCAGGAAGCAATGATTTTGAAGCTATTTTAAAATATTTTATTTTTGTTTATTTACTAGAGAGAGAGAGAGGGAAAGAGGCAGGTAGAGAGAAAGAGAATGGGTGTGTCAGGGCCTTCAGCCACTGCAAACAAACTCCAGATGCAAGGATCACCTAGTGCCTCTGGCTTACGTGGGTCCTGGGGAATCGAACCCGGGTCCTTTGGCTTTGCAGGCAAGTACCTTAATTGTTAAGCCATCTCTCCATCCCTTTTCCATTCACAGAAACTAATCAACAAATTCTGAATGACCATCATGCCAACAATAAAGATGGTAAACATATCAGAACAAGTAACCAAGACACAAAAACCACAGCGCTACTGCTCCTAAGGACCTTAAGTTACAGCTGCGAATGGTCACGAAAGTCAGTGATACTAAGCAGTAAGTCGCCTAGTTAACAGGGGCATTGGGCTGGCATACTCACTGGCAAGGCAGTCATCGATGTCCTCCTCACAGTCCATTCCACTGAAGCCGGGCGGACACTCACACACGTAGCTGCCCTGGGTGTTGTGGCACAGGCCATGGTTCATGCAGGGCTTGGAGACACACTCATCAATGTCAAGTGTACACCGCTGACCTAGAAACAAGGAGCAATGGACAGCTCGTCTTCAGCAGCCGGTTCGGTTCCCACAGAAGCCTAGGGGCCTGGGCCCGGGTGGGGCCTGGAGCTTCTCCAAGGTTACTACCAGGCTGGTTTCCTGGTGCAGGAAGTCCCAGAGGTCCCTACCCCAGGGAGTTGCTGTCAAGTGGTAATCATGGTTTGAGACTCAAGCTGGAATGTCCCAGCTACCAGAGGGCTCCAAAGCTGTGGGCACTGGAAGGGCTCTGTGTCTTTCCAGTTGGCAGCTCCTCTGCCAAGGCCAGCGGGCCTCAGACACACACACCTCCATGTCATCTGATGGCCGGAGCGCCTCGTTCCAAGTGCACAACTCACGTGGTTGGCTTTCCATCCCATGTCATTACCTTGCCAGCCAGGCGCACACAAGCAGGTGTAACTCTCAAAATTTGGTGACTCTTTACAAATAGCAGCATTCTCACAGGGGTTCGGGGAGCAGGGAGCCAACACTGTTTGACAATTCTTGCCTGGAAAGCAAATGACAAAGTTTATCAGAGAACCAGCCAGGGGGAAAGAAATACCACTCACGTGTGCTCAGAGTTCAAGTGTCAGCAGTGGCTAGGCGGCTCTGGAATCGGAGACCCCTGGTCCTTTCCGTCTACCTCTGTGCCCTTGGGAAGATTATTTGCCTTCTCTGAACCTTCCTCCCAAGTCAGAAGAGAATGAGGCCAGCCCTTGCTCACTCATGGAGGATCTCAGGAGCGAATGTCCCCACGAGCAGTGTCTAAAGCAGAGCGAGAGATGAACAGCTGCCTGGCTGCCACCCCTGCTCTGCTCCCTCCAAGAGTGGCTACAGACTTGGGCATCTGCACCAGTCCTATAGGACTGTTTCCACCCCTTGACGGCTCTCTATCAGGTTCCAGCCATCAATTTTTTATATATATATATGTATTTTTTAAATTCAAAACATAGGGCTGGGTGTAGCTCAGAGACAGCGCACATACCTAGCATTCACGAGGCCTGGGGTCTGATCCCTACCATCACAAAGACAAAAGGAATAAAAGAAGCAAACACTAAGTACCACAAAGAACAAACTGTGTCTCCGTACTCTACTCCAGAGTTTTGTCAAAGCTCAAGATGTAGTTGGTGAGGCCAGGACAGACACCCGGGGAGATTCCCCCAGTGCAGCACCACTGAGCTGTGTCACTGCCTGGCACAGGATAAGCATCCCCTCCGGCCTGCTGGCACCTAGAGCACCCACCTGTGAAGGGCAGCACACAGTGGCAAGTGTAGCCATTAATGCCATCAGAGCAGGTCCCCTGGTTGAGGCATGGATTCGAAGCACACTCATCAGTATTCACCTGGCAGTTGTAGCCTACAGGCAGAGAAGGGAAACCCGGGCACAGAGTGAAACTTCGTGTTGGCCCCTTTTTACCTCCATTACTGACCTACCTCACTGTAGCCCAGGCTGACCAGGAACTCCTTCTGTAGACCCAGTCGAACTCATGGTGATCCTCCTACCTCTGCCTCCCGAGTGCCGGGATGAAAGACGTGCGCCACCCCGCATGGTAGGTAGAACACTCGTTTCTTTTTTTTTTTTTTTTAAATTTTTAAAATTATTTTTATTATTTATTTTTGGAGAGAGACACACAGAGAGAGAGACAGACAGGGAGAGGGAGACAGATAGAGAATGGGCGCGCCAGTAGTCTCTCAGCTGCTGTGAACGAAATCCAGATGTGTGCGCCCCCTTGTGGTCAAGTGCGGCATTGCGCCCTTGCGTCACTTTGCATCTGGCTAAACGTGGGACCTGGAGATTGGAACTGCTAGACATCAGAACCAGCGTTCTTAGGCTTAGCAGGCAGGCGCCTTAACCGCTAAGCCATCTCTCCAGCCCGAACACTCATTTCTTTACGTCACTGGAGCACCCGCTTGTTCCCTTCTGGTTCATATCCCTGATATATGGCCAGTTAGTCAATGGCCAATCAGTGAAAAAGGTGAAAGGAAGTCCAACAGTCTGAATATGTAATGTACCACTGAACAGTGACCAAGAAACTCATCAAGGGTGAAGCGCCTGTTGCCAGATCTAAACGTTAATCCAAAGTTTCTGCACAGAAAATGGGAAGTATTCTTAAATCCATGATCAGAGCCTCTGGTGGGAGCCACTCTTTTGTCTGTTCGGCCTACTATCAGTACGGTGGCTCCTGAAATTCGTAGAGTTGTTTTTCTCCTGATTCAAGGCAGGAAACTTACTTCCACAAAGAAGGAGAAAAGTAATCAGTGGGAATAAGATAGAACTCAAATACCGCACACCTCTGCACCTCCACTAGACCCCAAAGCAGAGCCTTGAGATCAAGAAGCCACAGCAGTGTGAAGACACCATCTAGGAACACCGAGGTCTGGGCTCAGCTGGACACTGAGCAGGCCAGCTTGGAGGCTACATTTAACTTTCAGTTTGAGCAGTGATAAGCAAGTCTCAATCAGATAACGAAAAGTGCTGTTGAACTCCAAGTTTTTTGTTTGTTTGTTTGTTTGTTTATTTGTGTATTTGACCTGGAATCCACTATGTAGTCTCAGGGTGGCCTTGAACTCACAGAGATCCTCCTATCTCTCCTCCAGAGTGAGGGCTGGGATTAATGGCATGTGCTACCATGCCGGCTCTATTTTTTTTTTTTCAAGGTAGGGTCTCGCTCTAGCCCAGGCTGACCTGGAATTCACCATGTAGTCTCAGGATGGCCTTGAACTCATGGTGATCCTCCTACCTCTGCCTCCCCAGTGCTACGATTAAAGGCATGTGCCACCACGCCACTTTCTTTCTTCTTTCCTTTTTTTGCAAATATACTACAAAGTCACAGAACATTAGTGACTGAAGTAGTTTCAGAACAACTTCTGGTATAGACTGAGTAGTCTTTCTCTGAAATATTTGGTACCAGAAGTGTTTGGGATTTGGGTTTTCTTGGAGGAATGGGGGTGAGGATTCTAACGTATAGATAATGAGCTATATCAATGGGATGGGAACCAAGTCTAAATAGAAAATTCTTCCTCTTCTTCTTCTTCTTCTTTTTTTTTGGTTTTTCTAGGTAGCATCTCACTCTGGCTCAGACTGACCTGGAACTCACTATGTAGTCTCAGGGTGGCCTCGAACTCTTGGCGATCCTCCTACCTCTGCCTCCCGAATGCTAGGATTAAAGGCGTGTGCCACCACGTCTGGTGAAAATTCATCTTTTACATACAACTCAAGGAAAAAATTTAAGTAATGTTGTACATGAAATAAAGCTTTGTAAATGAGCTTATGTGTGGGATTTTCCACTTATTTTTCATATTGGTGCTCAAAAAGTTTCTGATTTTGGAACATTCCAGATTGTGAGTTAGGGGTGTTCAATGTGTAATCAAGCACAGAGGTTCTGCAGCACAATGAAGTATCTCAGCAGCCAAGCATAACTGTTGATTGGGAAAACCACTGAGTAAGTGATGGATGGTGCAAATCTAAATTGTTTACGTGTACAGTTATCTCTCACACACTTCCGAGAGAAAGTTGTTAGTAGAGATATACCAGTGACACGCAAAAAAAGAAAAAACTATACAACAAAACTCTCAAATGTTTACATAATTCCTAGTCTATGCATTTTTCCAGATAGCCACAGGAGACTTAGTATCTAGAAATGTCTCATGTGTGAGAATTGTTGGAAGGGTTCTGAACATAAGAAAAGTATTTTCATTCTACTTCCATGTTGCCATTTGAATTTTTATACAGTCAAACTTCGACCAAGAAGTACACAATCAGTCTCTTGTACAAAGTTTTATGAGTGGAGTCTAAACTGCTTAACACTTAATCCAACAGACTGCTTCTGTAGTAGGCTGAAGGTATTTGTGCTTTGATTTCCTGAGTGCCTCACAAATACAAATTGCTCAATATGTTTGCTATATGAATGAATGACAAGAAAGAAATGAAGATTGAGAAGTGAAAACCAAGCCATGTGAGACAACACGAAGACAAACACCACGTGAGTGAATGGCCTCAGCTCTCACCTTTGAAGCCCTTCTTGCAAGTACACCTGTATCCATTCAGCAGATTGTCACAAGTCCCTCCATTCTGGCACGGGCTAGAAAGACATTCGTTTTTGTCCACTTCACAGTTGATGCCAACCCAGCCAGCATCGCAGAGGCACTTATAGCTGTAATAAGACACACAGGGCTTTTACTATGTAGCAGTGCAGATACACAGCTGAGCCACACACTGAAGTAAAGGAGTTAGAGAAGAAACGAGAGGACAGAAAAACCCGTAAGTAAGGTAATTTCATTCCCTCCCTCCCTTCCCCCTTCATGTTTTTGAGACAAGGCCTTACGCTGTAGCCTTGGCTGGCCTGGAACTGAGGCCTACTTCCTCAGCTTCCCAAGAGCTGAGATTATAGGCATGAGCCACTATACCCAGCTTATTTTAATTTTTCTATGGACCTATACTTGTATTACCTTTTACACAGTGCCTTATATGTAAGTTCAATGAGGAGATTCCAGGGGCTTCTCTGACTCACCAAGAAGCTAGCGAAGCTAATTAACGGCAGGGAGTGAGTCCCACATATAAACAATGGTCTGATAGGACCTGGGCCAACTGAAGCAAACACTGGCGTGGACAAATCTGCAGCGCGGTTTGGATGTCTTACGTGTGAGTCAGGTTTCGTTCTAACCAGAAACGCTGCCTCAGAAAACACCAAGGTATAAGCCGGGCGTGGTGGCGCACGCCTTTAATCCCAGCACTCGGGAGGCAGAGGTAGGAGGATCGCCATGAGTTCGAGGCCACCCTGAGACTACATAGTGAATTCCAGGTCAGCCTGGGCTAGAGTGAGACCCTACCTCGAAAAACAAAAATGAAGATATCTACAGTATATATCATCTCCCCTTTGAACATCATCTGGCCCTTAAATGAGATGTCAGGAGATGCAGGCTGGCTTAGTAGGTGATATGTATGAAAAGGACAGGTTGGGAGGGTCATTTTCAAGGTTGCCATACTCTGAAACAGGAATACTCAATCATTTTCTTAAAAAAAAAATTATGTCCCACACATCTGTAACATCCTTCTTTTACCTCTTCCAAGTTTGGGAAATGGCAACGCACAAAATTGTCTTATGACAAGCAAAAGTATAAGAGCATTTAATGGATCTAAAGTCACTCTGGTTCTTTAAACAACCAACATGTCACATGACCCTGAGGGCCATGCAAACTGCAAATGATTTATCAAAAACCTATCTGACGCTGGCTGAACCACTTCTACCCCAGAGTACACACAGGTGCTGTGATGGAACAAAGCCGGCTGTGTTAAAGCAGGAGTGGAATCAAGCTACAGCATTCCTCAGGTATCAATGTAATAAATTGTAAAACAATTGCCGAAGACTCATGAAACAAGCATGGAACTCCTCCCCCCACGAGGCCCTACTGTTACTTTTGTCAAATCCTCTTTACTTCTCTGTCACAAAGTAACGCTCTGGAAGATTTGGATGCAGACTACTAAAGCCTTCATCCTCGGGTCAGGTCAAGTGCTCAACTGGCATCGTTAAGCTAACACTAGCTCTCAAAACCAACTGGGTTAGCCTAGGCCAGGAAAAGTCCATAAACCCACGGCCGCTACTCACCCACTGAGGCCCCCGGTGCAGTTTCCGTGGATGCAGGGGCTGCTCAAGCACTCGTTCACCTGAGAATAGCAGCTGGGGTGTTGGGGTCCCTCAGGGCACAGACAACGGAACCCGTTCACATCGTTGACACATGTCGCCCCCTTTCGACAGGGACTGGAGGCGCACTCATCAATGTCAATGTTACATCTCTGTCCTGTAAGAAGGGGCAGTGTTACTCAAATGCCAAACTCTCAGGGACCACAGTTAGGACTATGAGACACATATGCTGATGCTCCAATGACACTGGAAAGCATGTTATGCCATGGAAGGAAGGCACAAAGCACAGGCAACCGACAAGGAAGCGAGCTCACAAAACACCGGCTGAACACTAGCATTCTGACGTGGATTTCTTTCTTTTTCCACCTCAGCATCAGGAAACTTCGTAAGCATTGATGAAAACATCAAATGTCGCCAAAGATGGCTGCCCAACCCACATGTCTTCTGCCACTTTGCCACCAATTCCTTTTAGTTAAAAAGCAAACGTTTTGTTTTCATTCTTGGGGTTGTATTAACCCATTCTCTGCCTCAGTAAGTAATCTCTAAACCTGCCTTCATTGCCCCTGATAATTGAGAGAATACTTCTTTGACTCTCAGTCTGTAACAGTGCCTCTCAAACTTTAATGCCTTCCATTATAGACGGTGATGGGTGTGGGACCAACACTAGATTTTGAAAATTTCTGAGCTAGAGTTTTTTATGCTTTTAAAGTATACATGTTGGGAGTTTATAAAATTCGAGTGGTTGTGTCCTTCCAAAAACTACCCGAGCCTGAACTTTAAAAGGATGCCTGATATAACATTCATTTCATTGCTTTAGCTGAATAAATGAACATGGGAGAATTATATAAGTGTTTGTTTGCTAAATTTTAAATAACTGATATTTAACCATATAATTTGAAGTGGTGAGATTAATTTGGTTTTTTCTTGGCTGAGGAGATGGCTCTGCACTTGAAGGCACTTGCTTGCTAAAGTAGCTGGCCCAGGTTCAATTCCCCAGTACTCATGTTAAGCCAGATGCATGCTTCTCATGTTTGTTTGCAGTGGCAAGAGGCCCTGGTATACCCATGCTTGCTTGTTCATTCTCTCTCTCCCCCCTCCCTCTTTGCAAATAAATAAAATACCTTAAAAAATTTCCTAAAATTTTGTAAATGAATAAATCCAGTAACTTTTATAGAGAAATTTATGAATTTCAAAGAGTTCAAAGCTCGACATGTCACTGGCTGAGGACATGCGGCTGTCCGCCTGCATCTCTCAGGTGCTGTGTTTGTCAAGTAGGACAGCGAACACCCTTCGTGGATGGATTTCTGGAGGGACTTTGTGAGTCTTTTGTTTCGTTTTTGGTACTTAGGACTACACTGAAGACTTGTGCAGACTAGAGCTATGTCCTCAGCCCTTTTCTCATTTGAGACAAGAGCTTACTAAGTTGTGCAGGCTGCTCTTGAACTTGTGTTCCCTCCGTGTGACCTTGCTCAGTATCCCAGATTATAGCCTGGTGGCATAGGAGGCACTTTGTAAAACTGAAAAGGAGTTTACAGGAGTACCACACGATTCCTGACTCTTTTAATTAAAAAGTATCTAGGATATTCTAAAGGGGAACAGAGAAAATAGTCTTTAAAAAGAAACAACAAAAAAAAGTAGGGCTGAAGAGATGTAGGGCTGCAGTTAAGGCTCTTGCCTGCAAAGCCAAAGGACCCAAGTTCAATTCCCCAGAACCCACATAAGCCAGATGCACAAGGTGGCGCATGCATCTGGAGTTCATTTGCAGCAGCTGGAGGCCCTGATGCACCCATTCTCTCTCTCTTTTTTTCCTCTCTCTCTCTGTCTGACTTTCTCTCTCAAATAAATAAAACATAAAATATTAAAAAAGAAAAAAGTAAACAAATGTCTCCCTTAAATCTGTCAACGATCTTTAAAAGTAGGGGAAAGTATTAAAATAAAATAGGGGAAAAACAAAACACCTCACCACTGCTGCTCACAAATCTTAGACATTTCCAGCAGCTGATTAAAAAAGAAAAATGTCAGACACAGAAAACAGTTCCAAGAACAGAGTACCACCCAGTAATCAAAACAGTCCATTTCTTGGTTATATATTTTATGCTACACCTTAAGTTTATTTTAGAATATTTTTAGCCCATGTTCTTCCTCCTTGGCACTGTTGAGTTTCTGAATGTTAAAAACAGAAAGAATATGATTCACTAACATTTTTTTTTTTAAAAAAAGCGTGGTGGAGACTCACATAATCCAGAAGGAAACCACAGCAGGCTCCTCTTTTGGCCATGCGGAGCCACAGCAGTGAGCCGGGCTCTGGGGTCAGACGCCTGGGACAGGAGCCTGGCTAAGGTGCCTGGGAATACCACTCAGCCTCTCTACACTCAATGCCACAGAAACGGTAACAGAAGCGCCAATGCCAGACTTAGATGTCAGTGCAGCCCAGGCTTCCTCAGCAGCCTGCAGAGCTTGTTTAGTGGGAAAGTAGAAGACAAAGGTAATTTTAACAAGGAAAAAGAAAGGTAAGTATGTGGATTGCACATGCACACCTGGGCACATGTGAAGATTCCCTACTGCTCAAACTCAAGGAAGAGTTAGAATGCAGAATCATTTTAGCCACATCAATTCTTCTTCCAGGCAGAACGCACGCATTCTCGCCAAGCTAGGGTGGTCTCCCGAGTTACCACGTCATTAAACAGGCACCCGGAGGGAGAGGACCCCAAGATGAGCAGTCAGTGTTTCCATGCATGTTTACCTTGGGTACCGCTGCCCATGGGAAATAAAGATGACTCTGAAGGTGCTTAACTCAGGCACACTGACAGAAACTTACTCTCTGCTGGGAATTCTTCTCGGGTAACAAGAAATGATGATCTAAAACCGTAATTAATGCAAAGGTTGTGCTTCAGTTTAGGAAAGGTCTGCAAGCAGAAAGCTGGGTCAGAGAAGCAGAGGCAGATTCCAACCCTTCCAGGGAGATCCAGGAACAAGAGACATGTGGAAAGTAATTTTTCCTCAGAAGCTCCTTTCCCAGTTAAGGGGGAGCTGGACAAGACTCCCTCCAACTTCAAGGAGTATTACCTGTGTATCCTGGGGCGCACACACAACTGTAGCGATTGATGCCATCCACACAGGCTCCTTGGACGCAAGGGTTGCTAGCACAGTCGTCAAAATTAATTTCACAATAAAGCCCTGCAAAGAGAAACCACTGCATATGAACCCAGGAATAAATGTCCCAGCTTCTGCTGGCGATGCTCTGCATTGAGAGAACCCAGGATGTCCTGACAGACCAGAGCAGCACTTCTCAAAACAATTCACAGCGTCGGGAGGGCCTGAGGTCAAGTGATTTGATCACGTGAACTTGCTGTGGTATTCCTTTCTCACCACGTAAACATTCCTGCTAACGGTGCGAATGTAAATGCACTGGGAATGAAGCTGCTGGCATCTGAGCTGGAATCCACGCAGCAGGACCAAACAGTGCTAAATGTCTCCTCCACATACCCACAGTTAAATAACACAGTGTCAGTTTCACCTCAGAATAGGCTGTGGTGAAGAGATTACAATTCAACCTTGTAACTTACTAGATCATAAACTTGACTATGCCTCTTCTCTCCCCTGTGATAAACTGAGGAACACAAAGCAGGCAAGTCTGAGTCCTGTGCCCAGGAGAAGCAGGGTGTGCTTGAACTGTGAGCTGAAATAGCAGCATTCTACATGGTACCCCAATTTTTTGGAGGCAGGGTCTCGTTTTAGCCCAGGCTGGCCTTGAACTCATGATGATCCTTCTGCCTACTGAGTACTAAAATTAAAGGCATGGGCCACCATGCCCAGTTCCTGGCTTGGTACCCCATTCTAATTGGAAAAAAACAAACAAACCCTGACACATAAATCAAGACTAATCTGATGTGAATATTTATTTAGCAAAAACTAAGGGAAAAGTAAGCTGTCATTCTGAGGGAAATGACAGGCAGTATTTTATGCCCAAAATAAAACCTGAGCTTTGAGATCAAAATTAGAATTCTGGAACTGATTTCTACCACTTTAAGCTTGTGGTCATCAGTGTCAGTGACTGTGCGTGGAAAGAGCTGAAGCACAGGGTGCGTCTTAGGCTGCTTGAGTCCTGGCCTGCTCCGCGATGAGTGTGGGGGGGGCTTGGCTGTGCTTCCACAGACAGGCTCGGTGGATATGAATAACTACGAGGTAGGGACCCGTCAGTCATGGGGATGGCTATGCTAGCACAGGTTCAGTGGACAGGAATGGATACAAGGGACATGTCAATCGCCATTCTTACTATGGCTATACAATGGTAATGTAATGTAATGCTCGTGCTTCTTTATTTAACATAGATTTAATGATGCCTTCTGGGTACCATCTTGGCGGTCAAAAAATACAGTCTACAAATAAAAGCTCATAAAGTGTAAATAAAACTGTGAGGATCAAATGACACAGTTTTGATTTACTTACACGTCATATTATTTGTGAGTATTTCTTAATATTGTGGAGGTATTCCAAATTTACCAAGATGTTATGTGCAGTCTGCCTTGGACTTCCCCTGACTTTTATCCACTCCTCCCAGCCAAGCTGTGAGGCAGTGTGTTGCCAGCACCTTACAGACAGAGTGACTTGTGCAACCAGTGACAGCAGACTGAGCCCTGTCCGTGGTTTCACAGCTCTAAGGCCTTCCCACACACCATGTTGTCCTCTTGTGCTGACCTGGCCTCATTTAGCCGTAAATGAGAAAAGGGATTTCTATGTTCCTGTACTCTACGGTGGGCCTTCCAGACTTTCCTGGTCCCTCACCCTCCCGCCACAAAGGCAGCCTGAAGCCCTGACGTTCTAGTGCAGCTCCAGCCTCTGGCTATGGGTCACTTGCGCTAGAACTGACCCCGGATCAAGCTGGGCACTGAAATATAACCTGAGTGACCTCGGTCTGCAGCTGTCTGCGATGTGCTGTTCTCTCCAAAGCCCTGTGGCTCCGCTCGCTACAGACTAGCACTTCTGCATGCTGCTGCAGCTCTCTAACCCTTCAAGCAGCTGCAGGAGTGGGTCTGAGAGATGCGGGACTTCCTCTCCCTGCTTCTGCTGCAGACCACGCACATCACCTTCCTGCCTTTCTCGGTGACAGTATTTATCACAGCCCCCCACCCCCGCCGATATTCCCTGGCATGATTATATAGTCCCAGATTTAAAAACTCACCCAGGTTTCCAGCATGTTTGTTATAATGGGAAACACAACAAGCCTCTCCATTCTAAAGGCAACCATTCAACTACTTGTAAATCTCTCAAATATCTTTTGTACTGCAATTTCTCATGTCTGGGGACCAGCCTGGAAGCAACTTGCTTTTGGAAGGTTTCACAAAGCTCTATTCAGCCCTTTGAGGGAGTTATCTAAATGTGGGGAGGGGGAGGGCATTCTCAGCTGTAAAGGCATGGGATGTTTTTCATATGCTTGAGCAATTCAAAAAGGACTTTGTTTTCAAACTTGGCATGTGTGGGCCTTGGATGAAGACCAGAGTCTTTGACAAGTTTTAAAAAATGGATTCGAAATAGCCCAATAAAGTAAGGGTAGCTGACCACTCCCCAACCTCTGCCCCCTACCTAGGCTGTTTTCCCTTAAGGCCAGGATGAGCTCTCAATAAATCATCACCGACACTGGCAGATTCCCTGCTCGCAAAGGCAGACGTTGGTTAATCTTTCACTATTATATTTGCCTTTGATCTCAGCACAGCACTTCTCTGTCTATCAACCATGGTCATCTATAGTCACCCCTCTAACATGTGAAAGAGAATCCAGCAAAACCTGTGAAACACTGCTTCCTGAGAAAAACAAAACTCCCCCAAAGGGTGAGCAGGGCCTCCCACCAGGGCCGGGTCGCCTGAGGAGCCCTGGGGGTGGGCAAGGACACCTGTGCCATCCATCTTACAGCTACCAAGTGTGCCCTTTACTTACAACTCATGCCTGAAGCCCATGACACACGGGGAGAAGAGAACCGTCACACCAGAGACTGACTCCAGCAGAAGACGCGGGAGTGTGGGAGGGCTGGTCCTACCTGACGTGCCCGGCTGGCAATTGCACTGGAAGCCATTGACCAGGTCGATGCAGCGCCCGTCGTTCAAGCAGGGGCTGCTGTGACACTCGTCAATCTGGTCACTGCAGATGGCTCCCATGTAGCCAGGGTTGCAGATGCAGGTGTAGGAGTCAATCCCGTCCTGGCACTGGCCATGGTGGCAGGGATCCGGGTCACAGTTGTCGATGTTCTCCTCACACAGTACGCCAGTGAAACCTTGGGAAGGAATCTTACTGAGAAGTCTTCCAAACCAAGGAAGAGGCTGCATGCCTGATGAACTCCAGGGACGGTCACCCCACGACACAACATGACCATGGCTGGCCTTGAGAGCAAAGTGGCTGTTTGCTGTGATGTGGAATGCGGTGGGGGGAGGGGAGCTGTGCTCAAAGATTCGGGATCCCTTTTGCAGACCGGAAGCACCCTGTGACTGACTGCGGGGCTTGCAGCTCTCACCTCAGCCTCATGCTTACTGAGCTTCGGGGACAGCGCTCGTGTTCTCTCCTCTAAGCTATGTCTGTGCGTCCTTCCTCCCCATCTCCAAACAAAGGCACCGAGCAATGGCTTCAGACCAAAGCGTGGTGCGTATACATAAGGGTTTTCTTACTAAATAGAATGAGTGACCCAAGTAAGAGCTCCTGTGTCCAGTGTGGAAGTAGACCTGCATCTCATCACTTCCCAAAAGGTTCCAGAAGAGAAGAGAGAGAAGAGAAGAGAAGAGAAGAGAAGAGAAGAGAAGAGAAGAGGTAGGGTCTCACTCTGGTCCAGGCTGACCTAGAATTCAGTCTGTAATCTCAGGGTGGCCTCAAACTCACAGCGATCCTCCTACCTCTGCCTCCCAAGTGCTGGGATTAAAGGCGTGCGTCACCACGCCCGGCTCTCCTCCCTTTTAATAGGAACTCTAGGGCTTTAGTCTGTCTTTAGTGAAGATGGTGCTTCACAGAAGAAGTTGGCTGGAGAAGAAAAAGCATGGAGTTTTCCCAACCAAAGTCAATGGTTTGCAGGAAAAGGCAGTGGGGTGGCTCACCAGTGCCCTGTCTCAGCGCAGAAATGTTAACTCTGCATGACTATTGGGACTAGGCTGGCTTTCCTGTGGTTGGAGCAAAACCACACATACAATGCTATAACCTTCATTTGTATGTGTGCTTGAGGGTGCACATGCACATGTACGCATGCATGTGGGGGCAGGGGTCAGAGAATCCCACCTCCGTGGACAGTCTTTCAGTGGCCCGGAGCTTACCAATGAAGATACACTAGCTGGCCAGTGAGCCTCAGCTTCCAACGCCTCATGCAGGCATGTGCCCCGTGCCCAGCATTTTATGTGGGTACTGGGGATCAAACCCAGTAGCCTCCCTCATGCTAGGGAGGCTAGTGACTAGTTAGAGGCTACTAACTGAACCATCTTCCTCAGCTCTGTAATCCTTCAAGATTCCATGTCTGAACTCATGTTGTGAATTGTATTTAGGACTTTGTCTCAAAAAGATAAAAAAAAAGTCCATCTTTTTAATAATTTCACATTTCTACATTCATAACCTATACGGAGCAAATATATAATGGGGTGAAAGGGCTTCATGAAATACACTCCCAAGTGAGAAATGTGGCAATAGATCTATCTAAAGGCAAACCAGTGAGGCCCAACGCCCCCCCCCCCTCAAGCTGGCGCTTGCTTCTGTCCATCACAGCCAACTCTCTAGAGCACCTGCATCTTGGAAGCAGAAAACCTCAGCGCCACACACACTGCCCTTAGCCTCCTGGGCTCTTCTAGTCACTTGTCGCAGGAGACAGAAGCCCTGCAGAGAGCCCGTGCATAGCAGCAACCCTCTGGAACCCTTCTCTTGCCAAAGGAGTCATTCAATCAAGCCAGACAGGAGCTCACTGCTGCCTAAATCCTTCCCACAAGCACTTGCGTACCAGTGGACTGGCTGGGCTGGCCTCTGCCACAGTGGAAAGGAGGCCCGTGCTGCAGGCAGGGACCATGACAGCAGCGGAATTGCAGTAAGAGCTCTCTAGCATGGGGCAGCCCCTGGCTGTTACAGAGCAAAGGCCCCTCTCTGCTTTATCACAGAGATACTAGTGAGGGTAGTCATCCTCCTGGGTAGAGGGAGCCTTCGGGAGATAAAAGGCGAGTGGGCGCTTACCTGTGGCACACTGGCACTCATAACCATTCGGGTGGTCAATACACTTGGCCCCATTCAGACACGGAGTACTGGAACAGTCGTCGATGTCGATCTGGCACACTGGCCCAGTGAAACCTTGAGGAGGCACAGGGGTGACATGCAACGTCAAAGGCTGCGCCGCCTTCCTTTACTGAAGACACTGCCTACGGAGGGTGCGTTAGGTCGCTGGCACAGCGTAGACCCACGGGTCACCAAATATGATTCTTCCCTGAGCTCAGAGACACTTGTGTTCCTCAGAGCACAGAACCCACTTTGAGAGGAAGCAAGAGGTGATCAAATGCTACAGAAAGACAGAGCCCTCACACAAGAACTGTGCCCTCTCAGGCAAAGACACTTTGTGAAGAGAAAATGTACAAGCCACTGTCCACAGGAGGCAGCTGGCCTGCCTTCAATATCAGCATGAGGCAGGAGCAGAGACAGAGGATCCGGGGGAACAAAAATCCCTGAGTGTTGTCTTCCTGAACTCATGGAGTAAAATGTCTAAAAATAATACTTTTTACAGAGGGAATTCAGAAATATAACTCATAGGGGAAAAATAAATCCTGAATAGTCTGTAACTCAAGCTTGTGTGAGGTGTAAATACTCTGAAATACATACACAGACAGAGGGGTCATAGGTCATTCAAGAATAGACTTGGACTTCGGGCCACAAATGACTTGGAAGTTATACTGGCTAAAACAGTTCCCCATCTTTGCACACACAGTCTCTCCTCAAGCACTTACTGTAATGATTTCCTCATGCCTGTCCAGCCCACACACATTCCCTCCCTCCCTCCCCCTTCCTGTGGTCAGCTGGTGCTGTGCTTCGGAAGAGCTCAGGGGCAGGTGGTTGGCACTTACCAGGAGGACACAGGCACTGGAAGCGGTTGACCTTATCCACACACTGCCCGTTGTTCACACAAGGGTTGCTCTGGCATTCATTCACCTCCAGTTCACAATGCACACCTTTGAAACCTGCACCAAAGGAGCACACATGCAGTTCCGATGGAAAAAGCGGCATCTGCCAGGCAGTGTCAAGTACAAATGCGCAGAGGAGTACGAGCACGGGCACTTGGGCAGAGAAAGGGGCTTTGCTTGATGGGCAGAAGCCCCAGCGGTCGTCAGGAAAACGCTGCTGTGAGACCCTTGTCACCGTGAGGCAGGGTCAGACCTGGGCTGGGTGTGAAATACCCCGCCCCTGCTTCCTATGACTGAACACCTGGTCCCCAGATGGTGGGGAGGGCTGTTTCAGGCGGTTATAAAGGCTTTGGGTCATGGGCACTGGACGAGGAGCAGGCTTTTCAGGGTTATAGCCCAGCTCTACTTTAGGCTCCGTCCGCTCCTCTTTCTCATCCATGACTCTCTCCAACCATGACGGACTGAATCTCTTTGAAGCTGTGAGCGAGAGTAAGCCCAAAGCCACTGCTGTCAGGCCTTGGGTCCCAGTGACAGGAACAGTAACTATTACAGGGGGTTACCGCCACACTGGGAAGACAAGCACACAAACAAAGACGCTCTACTTTCTGTATAGTACCAGACCCAAAGTAACCCACTCTCTAGCTAACGACGAGCCGAGTTTGTGCTGCGGTTGTTCTCAGGGTGAAGGCCAAGGTCAGAAGGGCCTCCCATGGCTACAGCCCTGGCATCCTGGACCAGGCAGAGCAGCCTCTTCTGCTGTTATCTCATCCTGGATTTGGCTGTGTGCTCTGAGGTTGCAAAGATGCTCTCTGCAGAAGAGCTCGGGACACAGCTATGACATCTCTTTCTAGACAGACGCCAAGTGTCTGTATAATGTGAGGAAGGTCTCATGCTATGAGGGGCATGGGGTGGTGATTGTAATAGAGGGTCAGGAAAGCTTACTGCTCAAAGGATTTGAATGGCAAATTGTTTCTGGGATCTTCTACTATGCACATTTAGCGTCCACCATGATGCGCTTGTTTAATTTGGTCTACACAGCCACTAACCACTCCTGCAGTACCTGACTTTCAGCAGTGCCAAGGCAGCAGAGAGCACCACAGGCTCACACAGGGCACGGAATCTCTGTAGTTCCCCGAGTCCTGGGGCAGGGGCAGTGCAGTGCCGCCCCACCTCTCTCACTCCAGCACTGAGGGGCTCCTTTACCTGGCATGCACAGACACGTGAAGCCTCCGATCTTATCCAGGCAGGTGGCATCATTCTGGCAGGGGTCTGAGTGACACTCATTGATGTCCATCTCACAGCGAGGCCCCGCGTAGCCCTTCAGACACTCACAGTGGAAGGCTCCATCTGTGTTCACACACTTCCCCGCATGCTCACAAGGATTGCTGTTGGCTACAAGACAAGCACCAGTCACTGAAGCCCAAGCACTGCTAGTCTCTCCAAGGGTGGGCAGCGGAGGACGGTCTGATGGTTACAACACCAGGGCAAGACTTTAAGCAAACTTACTCTATTTTCAAAAGTTATAAAATCACTAGGTGATTTCCAACCTTATGTTGTTCTGCTATCCTTTTTATTAATATTTAAAAATTTTATGTATTTATTTGCAAGCAGAAAGAGAGACAGACAGAGATAATGGGCATGCCAGGAGCTCACTCACTGCAAACGAACTCCAGATGCATGTGCCACTTTGTGCATCTGGCTTTACATGGGTACTGGGGAATTGACCAGGGTTATTATTAGGCTTTGCAGGCAAGCACCTTAACCACTGAGCCAGCTTTCCAGTCCTGTTCTGCTATTCTTTTGCCTAAACTCTTACTGAAGTAGGGCTTTGTATCCAGAATTGGGCCCGGACCTTCCATATATTTAATTCCCAGAATGGGAGCTATGGTCATGCAGGAAAGGATGTTGTAAATTGTGTGCATGTTAGAAGAACTCCAGGTTTGGGTGTTAACAGGTTCCTGGTGGTAAAATATGCTCTTATTGAAAACATCTACTGAACTGACAAATTCCAGACCCAGGAGAGGTGCTCGGTACTCACCCATGGCACACTCCAGACCCAGGAGAGGTGCTCGGTACTCACCATGGCACACTCCAGACCCAGGGGAGATGCTCGGTACTCACCCATGGCACACTCATCCACGTCTTCTGTGCAGTCGGCCCCTTTATACCCTTGTGGGCAGGTGCAGATGTACTGTCCATTCAGGGGGTTGGTGTCACACAGCGCCCCCTTGTGGCAAGGATTGCTGATGCAGGCATCATCCAGATGACATAAGAGACCTGTCCCAGGAGAGCACGAAGGGAAAAGAGCGAAGATGCCACTGGGTTCTAGAAGAGCTCTCCCTTCACAAAGGGAGCAGCTTTCCCTCCACCGCAAGGGGAAGAACCCAAACCTACAGTGACAATCTGGAGGGAACTTCCACTTTGCTTGGCCCCAGGTTAGGAACATGCTACAGCCCTGAGCCGGGCGGCCAGCTGCTCTGGAAAAACCCCAGGGATCGACCTGAGCCCTCAGCTTCGGCTCTCCTCTAGGGCAGACGTGTGTACAGGCCAGACAGTAGGCAGAGAAACCCAGGGACATGGAGATACACTGTCGAGAGCTTGCCATATTTAGCAAGTAAAAATAGAAAATGTCTAGTTGAATTTGGATTTCTGACAAACAGAACATTTTTGATAAAGTATGTGTCAAATATTCCATGCTCCCTGTGTTTTATCTGGCCTCCTCCTCCAACCTCATGCTACCTAGTGACCACGGGCCACTGGCACTCACTAGCCTGCACACAAACAGCAAGTGTGCATCATGTGCCTCAGCCAGCGCACACGTTCAATCCCACTAGCGTTCCCGGATCAGGGGCCATGAAGCACCTGCCAAGTGCCCAGGCACATGGAAGCGGAGGACGGAGGCGGCGCTATGACTACTAGGCTCCCTGCTCTGCCGAGTTCTGATGGGAACTGGATTTTCCAGTCTGCAATGAGCTAAGGCTTCTTCCACAAGGCTGGAGGCATGGCTTTGGGAAGGCAGAAATATAAGAACATTTCAAAACTGCTGGGCGGAAGTTCTCTTGGATACCCTCTCTTCTTCCACCACGCGTGTCTACACAGTGTTCGCCTACTCTTGAAGCTGGAAGCTGTAACGTGCAGAGGCCAGAAAGGGCAACTCAGCATTTTCATAGGCACTGAGGGTTCAAATGTACTTAAGTGCTTCTCCTGCTAACTCCTTCTGAATAATCTAGAAATAATCCAGAAATCAATGATTTCTACTTAAAATGAACTCTGTGAGTCCATTTGTTAGGCATGCAGTTGAAATTCTGAGGTGCTTTTCAGTCTGAGCTCTTGAGTTCTATAGATGCTCCAAAGATGAGAGCTACTCGCTTTCCTTTTCTGGAAGGAAAAGGAAAAAGCAGCATGCAGAATGTTGAAATGAGAGCTGAACGTCCCGGGGAAGGAGGCCCGCTTCCAGCCCTTCAGTAACAAATGACATGTCCAGAGGCAGGGCCCTCCGAGGTGCGGGGAGACCAGAGGGTGGACTTCACACCACACAGCAGCTGGGGAAGCGAGAAGGCGGAAGCCTGAGTGCCCACCACCACTCCTTCCCTGTTTTCCAGCTCTTTCTTCTGGCCTTACCTGCCTTCCCCTCTGGACACAGGCAGGAGAAAGAGGCCACGCGGTCGATGCAGGTGGACCCTGGCGTGCAGGAGGCGAAGGCGCAGTCGTCGATGTTCTCACTGCAGTCGTCTCCGCTCCAGCCGTTCACGCACACGCAGCCGTAGCCTCCGTTGCGGTTGGTGCAGGTGCCTCCGTTCTGACAGGCATTAGGTTGCAATAGGCACTCATCCACATCTTCTGTGCAGAATTGCCCTTTTGGGGAAAAGAGTCTTTGGTTAGGACCCTTATGTCCCAAAAGGATTAACACCAAACCAGCCTGAAGTTAAGGCAAATAGAACCCACAGTAGCCCAGGTCTTCCTGCAAATTTTAAGGCTACCTTGAGCCACCCAAACGAAACTAATTCCAGGCCATTCCTAGACACTCTGGCAACATGAGAATTTAGCCAGCCTGCCAGGTGCGAGGTAAGCCTTGTAGGATCCTTGACCTCAGCCAAAACCTCTGGGTCAATGAACAAATAAGTAAGAAGAGCTCGGAGAGTGTAAGAGACGAAGAGGAGGCTATGCATCAGAGCATTCGTGTTCCTCCTCACCTGTACCGGGTCAATGTCACTGCCACAGAAAGCATCCTAGGGATCTCATGCATTCTTACATGTATGGCTGAGAGTACAATACTCTCAAAATAGAGAAAACGAGTTTTTAAAATGTTAGGGCAAGCAAGGATACAAAGAAAAGATTAAAGACCCACGAGAAGCCCTGGTAAAGTGTGGATGCTGAAGGCAAGGCCACGCTTAGTGAGAATGCAGCAGGACTCAGCCTGAGGCATCAAGTCTTCCCAGTGTGATCAGAGATTAGGAAAGCGCACAGTGAAGGGCGAGCAGCGCCCCATCCTATGACCCTGCTGCTGGCCCCGCTTACAGAGGATGATGGTGGACTGTGATTGATGAGTGATGCGTCCCCGGCATCATCAAGGAACAAGAGCAGGTCTTGTATTCCTTATAACTAAGAGACCCTAATTGCTATGAGCAGTTCAGTGCCAGGCCACCTAAGCTATAAAACAAATCAATGAATGGCTGTTGTCAGAACTCCTTCAAAACCAGTTTCTTATTAAAGAAAACTAAAACTTGAGACTATTTGAATTGTCTAAATCAGGACAAAATCTGAAACTCAAAACAGTATGTCAAGGTACTATTCTATTGTTCATACTTTCTTTTTAAAATAAATAGACAAACCAAAAAACCCTGAATGATCGATTTTTTAAATCATTTATTTGCAAGGAGAGAAAGAGATAATGAGACTGGGTGCCTAGTGCTACTGCTAATGAACGCCAGACACTTGGGCGTCTGACTTGACGTGGGTACTGGGGAATCAAACCCAGGCATTCAGGGCTTTGCAGACAAGTGACTTTAACCATGGATTGATTCTTAAAAAGTATTCTGATGAGGAAGTCTCTTTAAAAAACAGTACAACAGGCCAGGCATGGTGGCACACGCCTTTAATCCCAGCACTTGGGAGGCAGAAGTAGGAGGATCGCCACAAGTTCAAGGCCACCCTAAGACTACATAGTGAAGTCAGGTCAGCCTGGGCTAGAGTGAGACCTTACCTTGAACAACAAACAAACAAACAAAAAATCAGAGCCGGGCATGGCAGTGCACACCTTTAATCCCCCAGCACTCAGGAGGCAGAGATAGGAGGATTGCCGTGAGTTCAAGGCCATCCTGAGAATACATAGTAAATTCCAGGTCAGCCTGGGCTACAGTGAGACCCTACCTTGAAAAATTAAAATTAAAATAAAATAACACGGGATATTGTCTACAATTAAAGAAGTTGTCAATAAAAACAATTTTAAAAATAAAATAAATAAATAAATAAATAAATAAATAAATAAATAAATAAAAAAAACAGTACAACAGCTGGGCGTGGTGGTGTATGACTTTAATCCCAGCACTTGGGAGGCAGAGGTAGGAGGACTGGACAGCCTGAGTGTACATAGTGAATTCCAGGCCACCCTGGATACATCAAGGCCCTACCTCAAACCACCCCCCCCAAAAAGAAAAAGATAACAACAAAAAAGTACAAGTTTGTATTTAGAAAATGCCAAGGCTACCCAACAAATGAACATGAACAACATGTGCCCAGATGCTAACTGAGCCTGAAAACCTAACTGACCACCTACAGCTATCTTCCTGAGCCTGCACCCCCAGTGCTACAGAGCCAAAGTAAGTCTGGCACACTTAGCTACACATTGCTCTCCCACTACATGCAAACCCAGGGCAGGGCTTTTTGTGCATGCCAGGAGATGCCACTGCCTTCACCTCCTCCCAGTGCTTCTCCCCTTGCTTCGGGACACAGCTCCATGTCTTCACACAATCTGACTTTGCTGCTGGATTCAGGAGGGTCATCGGATCCAAACTATATCATGGTGTCTCTTTCCCAAATTACTAGACTAGCAACACTTAGGCACAGGGCAGGCTGGGTGAGGGGAACTGGTGAGAGTGAGTCAGAGTGCAGTAAGACAGAACGCCGTGCTGGAGTTCAAAGCGCCGGCTGTTCCCGAGCCCACTCCGTGGCACAGATCTGAGACGGCTGCTGCAGCCGGTTTTCCTAATATGAGAACAGGTTCCACCACTGATCCAGAGTTAAGTGAGGAAAGGGAGAGAGAGAGGGAGGGAGAACGGGCAGGCTGAGAGGAAGGGAGTCAATGGGGAGAAAGGAGGTGAGTAAAAGCTAGAGAAGAAGGAAGCACAGGAGGGATGAATAAGTGAAGGAGGGAGTTACCCCCCCACAGATGATGTCAACTGACACAGACAACTTTGCTCCTCACAGCACTATCAGAACGCCACCTCAAAGAATGACAGCTGTGTCATTAGGATAAAGGTGGGGTGAGAAATAAACACATGACAAGACGTAGAAGAGCTGTCGTAAGTAACCGCGGAGTCTTGTCTACAAAGTGTACGCCAACTCAAGCAGCCCTGCTGCTCCTGAGCCGCGCTGGCTGGTGGAATGCAGGTGTGTTTGATGTCGTCGTCCTTTACTGGGCTCTGTGATAAATCTGAGTGTGAAATATTGTATGTTTAAATACATTTCATAGACATTTCCTACACACTGCTGAAGGACAGACTAGGTAAAGAAACTAGTTAAAATAATAACTGCTTCCTCTGAGGGAATGTGGCGCTCCTAAGAAAGGGCAGGAAGAGTCACACTGCCATTGTAAGCTACCCTGAAAGTCGGGCCACTGAACTGAGGAGACGCGCTTCCCAACTCACACAGTGGGTGCAGGAAAGCGACCCTGCTCTGAATTCTGAGCAGACTCGGAGGTGTGAGCCTGACCACACCATGCCCCTCTACATGCCACATATTCCCAAGTGCACAGCTCTGGAAGTGGGCAGTGAAGGACTGCGTGGGAGGGAGGGAGGGAGGGAGGGAGGGAGGGAGGGAGGGGAGGGAGGGGGAGGAGGGAGGGGGGAGGAAAAGTCCAAAATTGTGACTCAAGGCAGGATTGCGAACTACTCCCCCAACTGGAAGTGTCTCTGGGGGACAGTCTACTGCTTTTTGAAAACTAGACATCTTCCCTGGATGCCAAGGCCCATGTGTCCATCAGATACTTCTCCAGACATAAAATCTAGAACTCTATGGGCACCAGCTTAGAAGTAAATGTCTACAGAAGAAGTCAGGTTTTCTCTAAGGTTCAGGCACATTCCTTCAGAACAACACTGCCTCCTGGCCTCCTTTTCCCTCCTCACAATTCTGTCACTGATGGCTACAACTGCGAATGGTCTGAAATCAAGGTGCGAGCAAGAATGGTTACTGCACTGGATCACTCCAAAACTTCCCGAGGACATTAAGCTGCATGTCTCTTGGCACAAGAGAAAACCAGAAGCCTAAAGCAAGGCTCAGCACGGTAAAGAGGCTTCCCAAGCTGAGGACGAGGGCTCGTTCAAACCAGGGCAGCCTGACTCCTGCTGCCTGCCTGCCCCTCACTTGTTTCTGGTTCTGGCGACAGAATTCAGAACCCTGCACAAGGGAAGCAAGTGGACCGACTCTGTCCCTAACCTGGTGCTGGTTCCTAGAGCAGATGCGCTCTAGGAAAAGACGACTGCAGCAGGCCTCTCCTCTCAGTGCTTGGAGCACGGCGAGAAGGCACAGATGCGAGACCTTCACAGGGCACCTCTGGCTGAAACGGTGAAGGCAGAAAGTCACAGAGCTAGAACAAGGAAGGTTCTTGTGAGGTGAACTCCTGGGAGCACGAAGCAGGCAGGCAGGTCACTTGGCTTGTCCTACTCCCCAGCCTGTGCTGGATGAGGACGCAACCCGCTGGAAGAAGCTATGGACCAGGCCCAGAAGCCAGCAAAGGAAACACAGTCCAGTCTTTGGCTGGAGTTTATTTATTTTCACTTAACTTAATGGGTGTGAATGTGTTTGGGTGGGTGTACATGTGGGTGTGGGTACGTGTGTGAAGACCGTCTTACATGTAGTTCCTCAGGACCTCTAATTGGCCTGCATCTCGCTCATTAGGCTAGGCTGGGTGGCCACCTCCTCAGGGCTGCATGCCACCACACCCAGCATCTTTACACAGGTTCTGGGGATTGAACTGAGGTCCTTGTGCTTGTAAAGGGAAACACTTTACTCAATGAGCTATCTGCCCAGGCTGGAGATAGGGGGAAGCTTTGAATATGAATATGTCTTCTGAACCCAAGACAAGAGGTAAAGGAGAGCAGGGAAGACGTCAGTCAGAGGAGGACATGGGAGGGACACAGGCAGGAAGAGAGCACTGCGTTATGAGCTACCCAGCAAATCAAAGTGTCAGGTGAGAGGGGAGAGGTGTGCTATTGCCCCGCCCCACCAAGCCACTCAGTCTTCAACACAGACAGGTCCTGGCAAGCAGGAGCATCTGGGTCAACACAATGGCATTAGTGAACTCCCAGAACACATTGCACAAAGCTCAGTTAGGCAAGGGCTTTTTGAGGGCAGTGATTATCTGTCATTTCCACTTGCAAACATTGCAGATTACTACCATTTAACCGTGGGGGTCAAGGCAGTGGGCTGGCTGGGCCCTCTCCACTTCCTAAGGACAAAAGAGAAGAAAATGACTTGTTTTAAAAAATATCTTCAGGACTGGAGAGATGGCTTAGCAGTTAAACGCTTGCCTATGAAGCCTAAGGACCCCGGTTCGAGGCTCGATTCTCCAGGACCCACATAAGCCAGATGCACAAGGGGGTACATGCATCTGGAGTTCGTTTGCAGTGGCTGGAGGCCCTGCGGCACCCATTCTCTCTCTCTCTCAAATAAATAAATATAAAATAAAATAAATTAAAAAAACAAATCTTCATAACTTAGTGGTTATGGTATTTGCCCGAAAAGCCAAAGGATCCAGGTTCAATTCCCCAGTACCTATGTAAAGCCAGATGCACAAGGTGGCAAGTGCGTCTGGGGAATGAATGTATGCAATGTTTAGAGTCCTGACATTACTCATTCCCTCTCTCTTTCAGATAAATAAATTAAATATTTAAAAAATATCTTCTAATGTCACCAGGGATCTGGATTAATCTGGTGAAAAATGTCACACTATTCAATCTTTGACTTAAACACTAACAGCCACGTGCAGCTACTGACAATTATTTGGCTTGTCACTGTTGCCTCATAAATACACTCAAATCCACGCCTCTCCTTCACATGTTCTCTGGACAACAGCAGTTTCTGATGGGCGCTCAAGTACTGTCCTATGTCAGTTTCTCTGCATGTATTGTCCTATCCACCTTGAAACTCACACAGCGAGCAGCTTAACCTCCAGACGTGCTGCCACCTTAAGTGGATCTCCCAACCAAACATTTCTCCACCACTCTGCCGCAGCACTTACTCAAAGCAGTCAGTCCCTCCTGGCTCACAGCAAAGCTGCAATGTTAGTTACTCCTTACACTCTCTGCCGGGGGCAGGGACTGCCCATCATTCCCTTCAGAATACGTGCCAGGCACTGTACTGAGCCCCTGAGGTCAGTGGAGAAACACACCTCAGAGACGATAAGTCTAACTGTGTTTATTTTACAGTTCAGGAAAGTAGGACCAGAGAGATATAACCGCTTGTCCAAATTTGCAGGGCTAGTTAGAAGAATTAGAACTACAAATTGAAAGTGGAAACTGTTAAGTGCTGAAAAAGTTGGGAATGTGAGGGTGCTTATTAAATACGGGGATCGGAGCTGATCACGGAGCGGCAGGGAGGACTGAGAGACTCAGAGGAGAACAGCCAAGGGGCATGCCAGATGCAGTGACACCACCAGCCTGTTCTGACAGGTACTGTCGCATCCACATATAACAGGACCCTGTCCTGCGGGCAGTGTGTCAACTCAGTGCTGGGAACACTGGAGCGGGGCCTACTAAGCAGACACTTCAGGAGCTGGCACAGGCCGAGGTTCAAGCAGCTCAGCTCTGAAGGCAGCATTCACAGCCCATCAATCAGAGAAGGGGGAGGAGAGAAGGGCAGGGGCCACCTTCGTGCTCTGTGAAGAAGCCTCCGCTGTCCACGGAGAGAGAGGTCACATCAGTGGTCCTGGGCAGTCAGCTCCCACGTGACAGTCCTCACAAGAACCGTATGAAAACGAACTTAGCTGCCCTTAGTGCTGAGCCTGCTCCTTCTCTTCTGTGGCCAAGTCAGGATCATTCCGCCTCGGGGAACCTCCTTCCCACTGGCCTTCACCGAGCACCTGAATTCTGAAGCTTTTGTTGTTGGCGTGGTTTTTTGTAAATCTTTCCGTGTCATACCGAGAATTCTCATAATATATATCTTACATATTTCTGTTCTACATGCCGACCTTTCTTTTGTTACTGAGACTCAAGAACAGAGGACAAGCTAGATGTTTGTATATACTGCTAGGACTACAGCTGGGTGAAATATGCTGGGAGTCCTGGTGTCTGCAGGGCTTGCCTAAAGGGAGACCAAGTGTACACCCTACACATCCATGTGCACTTCTGAGGGTGTGGAAGTGGCTATGGGTAAATACAAGAGACTCAGGGAATCCAGTGCTAAGCCTATACACCCTCATTTCTTCTGGACTCTGCCTGACTCATGATAGATGCTATTTCTCTTCTTTTTGGGTTTTCAAGGTAGGATCTCACTCTAGCCCAGGTGGATCTGGAACCACGCAGTAGTCTGAGGGTGGCCTCGAACTCACGGTGATCCACCTCCCTCTGCCTCCCAAGTGCTGGGATGAAAGGCATGCGCCACCACGCCCAGCCTCACTTACTTTTTAAACATGTTGCTGACTGACTTCTCTGTACTTAGGATGCAACTCCGGCAGTGACTGTGCATTCTGCTCTCACCTTGAAGCACCCGCTCCATGGGTGTGGCTGCTGCCCAGGCCTCACAGTGACCGCACTCACTCCCAGCACCTCCTCTCCCCTACTGCCACCACTACTGACCTCAAACACTGAAAATGCAAGTGTTGCATCACTTCTGGGCCCAGACTTCTGAAGTTCTTCAAATTGATTGTCAAATATAATGTTTACAAATGAGGAACTGAGTTTTATTTAAGTTGGGCAAACCTAGTCCATACTGTAAAACACACTGAAGTATGTGCATGAGGTAAGAAGAGAATCTTACTGGCAATCTGAGTGCGAAGGGGAGAAAAAGGGCCGAGAACACCTAGGAAATCTAATGTTCCCATCATCCGCTCATTCACCAACACACGCAGCGCCTCATCTCCGTTCATGCGGATCATCGTGGGGGATCAAACGGTCCTGGTTTCTACACTGTACAACTTTAGGCAAACAGTGGCTGTGTGACCAAACAAACGGATACTACAGGGTGTGAGTGCGTTCATACGCACCTGTTACCTTCGGGGCACAGAGCAGGGAGAAAGAGAAGCAATGAGAACAAAACTTTGACGTGAAAGCCTGTGGAACACAGTTTTGAAAAGCAGGTTGTGTAAGAGTGTATGTGTGGGGAAGCTGAAGACAGCGTATTTCCGGCAGAAGGAAGTAATGTGTACATGTTTGAAAGGGAGGAGCACGGCTCACTTGAGGCAATGAGAAGAAATGAGCATGGGGGACTTACAAGGCACCAGGGCAGTAGGGATGTAGCAGGAGAGAGAACGGTGCAGAGCCCTGGAACCCTATTCCAAAGTAAGGGAGACTCTGGAGCGCTGCAAGCAAAGAAACAGCTCCATCCGATTTGTGTTTCAGAAAGCCTCTCTGCCTCCGGGAAGACAATGGTCTGAGCTCCAGCTCACCCCTCCATGTCAACAACGATTTAAAGCGCTGGGGAGAGGCAGCTCCTGTGGCTCGATAGTAACGTGAGAGTATGCGGTGCATCGGGAGCTCGTCCTGGACACAGCAGCACCGAAGGGCACTGAGGCCCAGCACTGAACGGAGAGCTGTGGAAGCTGAGCCAACGTGGCCATTGAGGAAGCCGAGCTCTTGGCACAGAGAAGCAGCTGTGCCAAGCCGCGGTGCCTTGCGAGGAGGCCATGCAGTTTGGCTCTCTCCTCACTCTTGGGCTGTGGGCTGTTGAGCCAGCTGACGTCAAGAGCCCTTCATCTCCCGGGAGAAAAACTCACAGCACCCAGGTTGAGGCCGAGGGCTCCAGAAAGCACTGACGTCCCCTATTTACTCTGTGCAGGGGGAGTAATGTGGAAAAATCCAACAGGGGATCTATTAAAAGCCTCTGCAATATACAACATGGACATGTGCCGCTTTAAGATTAGATAGAAAGCATACTGCAAAAAATTCACTTCTAGCCGGGCATGGTGGTGCACGCCTTTAATCCCAGAACTTGGGAGGCAGAGGTAGGAGGGTCACCGTGAGTTCAAGGACTCCCTGAGACTACAGAGTACATTCCAGGTCAGCCTGGGCTAGAGTGAGACTCTACCTTGTTAAAAAAAAAAAAAAAAATCACTTCTAGAAACTAATATCCTGAGAAAGAACTAGTTTTCTGCTCTCAAGACATTTAGACAGATTTAGGTTCTAAGGATAACCGAAAAATACTGCAGAACAGGGGACTCTGACGAAAGGAGCCGAGAAGGCAAGGCCGAAAGGATGGAGAAGATGATGTCCCTCATAAAACAAGAATGCAGATCAAACAACATTCAGGGTTGCAAGCTATAAAGACCAGAAATGAAAATGAATATGCCTACGAAGCAACCTAGGGGTAAAAAAGCAGTACTCAAAGATACACTTACTTGATCAAAAAAGTTAATCAAAATAAAGAATTCGTTTGCAGTGGCTGGAGGCCCTGGTATGCCCATTCTCTCTATCTGCCTCTTTCTTTCTCTCTCCCTCTCTCTCAAATAAAATAAATAAATAAATAAATAAATAAATAATACATAAAATATTTTTAAAATAGAACTACCATGTGATCCAGCAAGCCCACTGCTGAATATATATCCACAGGATATAAAACACTTCCATGTTTCCTGAAGCATATTCCCAACAGCTAAGAGATGGAAATGGCCTAAGCGTCTCTCAGCTGACAATGGATACATAAAGTGTGGCACACACTGCAGACTCCTCTCCAGCCCTAAGGAAGAATGTGCTCCTGCGATTCCCGAGTCTCCTAGTTGTCACTTTCTTAAAACTGGCCCTTGGGAATGTCACAATAAGTAAGACAGACAAATCTGGGTGAGCTGAGCTACAAAGAGCAGTACAGTAGGACAGACGCTGCACCAGGAGCAGGTGGGCCTGAGCCCCGAGTGTCCTTCTCCCTCTGCACGCCTGTGACCATGACGACACGGTGCTGATGGAACTCCCTTCGGTCTCCTACCTCATCCTCCCTCAGCTTCCTTCTCCTCACCCACTTCTTCCATTTCCTAGCTGTGGAAAATTCTTACAATTCAGACCCAAGTGCTGTTTTTCTCACTTGACATGTTTGCTCTTGCAAACTTGATACATTCCCATGGGAATCAAACAGAAAAAGACTCAAAAGCTCAGCCCTGTCCCCACCTCTGTTCTGACCTCCTGGAAAGCTCACCCGCATTGCTGCCCTCTTCTCTAACTGTCTTTAGCACACACTGCCCATACTTAGCTTCAGAGCAGAAGCTATCTCTTGTCAATCTTCCACTAAGTACTTAGGTGGCTCTTAATTTCTGAATCTCTCATCTCCACTTTCTACCTCTGGTTGGCATTAAGTGTAGTTTTGCACCTCTTTCTGATGACTTTTACCATCTTCAAAA
Organism: Orientallactaga sibirica; assembly: GCA_036365145.1. Lineage (NCBI taxonomy): Eukaryota > Metazoa > Chordata > Mammalia > Rodentia > Dipodidae > Orientallactaga > Orientallactaga sibirica. The sequence goes on from JAEOAD010000025.1 coordinate 20,945,240, forward strand.
GAAGGAATTAACATTTCCTTTGCGTTTCTCACCGAGTCTAGCACAGCATAGCCTGGCTTAAAAACCATGATGCTATACTGGTCTTGCTTGCAGCCCAGCCAAAGAGTGATGGGGTGAGACAGATCCAGATCCTTCAGCCTCACTATTGCTCATGCCTGTTTCCACCCACATGACCACTAAGCACTTCTGGACCTCTGGGATGAGAATGTTTCAGGTTAGCACTCTGGCAATCTGCCCAACTGACAGGAAGTGGAAAGGCAGGGTTCCAGAAAACAAGCCAATGATCATGTTCTCACGATCAAGCTGACAGCAGAGAAAATAAAACGGGAGGTGTATTTTCCCTTTCAGCCATGCAGGATATAAATGAGAATACCTTTGTAGGCCAATGTGCTGAGTGTCCTCTCCCAGCCAAGAAGCTCCAGCCCTGAAGTCTACAAAGAGCATGATGTGAGAGGAGGAGGAGACTAGTCGGGAAGAAAACAGGGTTCAGCGGGAGTGGGGAGGAATGAGAGAGGAATGGGTAGGACATGATCGAAATACAAACGTGGGCTGGAGAGATGGCTCAGCGGTTTGGGCACCTGCCTCCAAAGCGTAAGAACGCCGGTTCCAATCTCCAGCGGTTCCAATCTCCAGGTCCCACGTTTAGCCAGATGCAAAGTGACACAAGGGCACAATGCTGCACTTGACCACAAGGGGGCGCACACATCTGGACTTTGTTCGCAGCAGCTGAGAGGCTGCTGGCGGCCCATCTCTGTCTGTCTTCCTCTCCCTCCCTCTCTGTCTCTCTCCAAAAAAAACATATATATATGTAAACGTGGAGTTTAAGTGTCAAAATATAAATGAATTCAGTTAGAAAACAGAGGGAGTATGTGAGAAAAGCCTCATCCTAGAGGACACCTTGTCCTAAGCAGAGACCAGCCTGGAGTGGAGGCATGTCATTCACCATCCAAACCCGTCCATGCAAAGACTCCACTCCCACACCCAGGCCCTCACGCCCCAGCCCTGGCAGAGCACGTACAAATGCATGCCGACGCTCTACTGAAAGTGGATCAATGAGAGCAACATGAATCTTAACCAATGCTTCAGGCTCACTGTGCTATGAAGGAAAGCGGAGAGAAAATTTGGTCAGTTTTATAGGACTCAAATCTACCTAACTTTCATTATTCACTTCTGCTTAATGTCCCAAAGCATGCTTCCAAGCCCAAGCTGAAATTACATTTCCAGATTAATAATAAGAGCAGAAAAATAAATCACATCTGCCCCAGGAGTGAACTCAAAACCAAATGCAGCCACAGAGAGGAATTTGTGAGTTGAGCTTAGAGTCAACTTTAATTCTGAAGGAAATGAACCTTTAAAAAGAAATTTCAAATACCAATCTATGTAGACAAAACATTAATCTACAGTGCCTTAATAAATCTGGAGGCCCTTTAAAGCTCCCCCCCCCTTTAAATGGGTATCTGTCAGAGCAGAAACTTCTCTGATAGGATGGCATGGGGCCAAATGCACTAAAATGAAAACCTCTGAGCTCAGTGTGCATGGAGCCCTTAGGAGCACTTTCCTGTCCTTAGGAACACCTGCCATTCACACCGCCTCCATGAGAAAGTCCTATGCAGAGGGAAGCCATCTGCCCACACCCACCGCCAACCCCAATCTCTAATCTTCTGCCTGAGCACAGTTGGCTGGTGCAGAAGGCGTAGGGACTCTGAATGCACTAGCTACATGGTTGCTGTGGGTGAGAAGGCTGTGCCCACAGCCAAGGAGGAGAGCACACCAGCACAAGGCCAACACAAGGCCTCCTCTATGTGTGACTACCCATCATCCCTCTACCACTGAGGGAGCAGTAAGTGCCCCATGCTGCTGCAGCCATGGCAATGAGCACAGGACAAAGTTGTATCTGGAACAGAGGTGTCCAGAGAAGGGCAAGGACAGACACACAGGTGCTCTTCTAATGTTCCTGGGGCCACTCTAAAAAGTGTGATGTTAATCTTAACATTATATATGTGTATGCGCGCGTGTGTGTGTATACATACATACATACATACATACATACATACATACATACATCACACACACACGGGGGGGGCAGCGTTTGCATAATTTTGGCAACTAATCAATATCTAAATATTAGTAAATGGGCCAGCTTGCTTTTTCATACTAAGTCTTCAATGTCAGATATTTTGCACTGGTCATATCTGAACTCAGGTTAGTCACATTTCAGACAAGCGGCCACCATACTGAACAGCCCAGTTCTAGACACTGCACATGGCTGTTGTTGCTGGACACTTGCCCATTTTCCCAAGACTCCAATAAAGTAACACACACACGCTAATTTCATGTATAGAAAATATAGCCTGAGTAAACTGACTTATTTACCACAAATCAACCAAGAATAGAGGTGTACATGTTTCTGCTTACCTTTAAGTTTAGTGCTACAAAAGACCAAGCCGTATGTGTGTATGTGTGTGTTTTTACAAAGCTAACTTTACCAACCAGGCTCTTAAAAAAATGAGGTAAGGGCTGGAGAGATGGCTTAGCAGTTAAGGCACTTGCCTCCAAAGCCCAAGCACTCAGGTTTGACTCTCCAGTACCCATGTAAGCCAGATGCACAAGATCATGCATGCACACAAGGTGGCACAAGCGTCTGAAGCTTGACTACAGTGGTAGAGGCCATGGCGTGCCAGTTTCTCTCTCTCTCCCTCTCATAAAAAAATGAGGCAAATTCCAAAGCTTCATTTATTTAAAATTAATGCCTAGTTTTTCCACCATATAATCCCACCCCTTCTTTCTCAGATGGTTAAAACTTCATTTCCTCTCCGACGACTCCAGCACTACCCTTCTTTTCCATCAAAAGCCAAACCAAATAGTTCATGCTTCAACTCTACGTCTGAAAACTGGAAAGGAAATTATGAACAAGGCTGTAATGAGGCTCTTAGGTATAGGAAAAGCACAAGGCTAAATGCAAACATTCACATCAAGTGAACTTCTAACCTCAGAGCAAACAGCCAGGTTCCCAAGAAAGAACAAAAACAGCAAGTGGTGAAATCCTAGAATAATGAAATTGTACGTTGAACTTTCAACCTATTAAACACACTCAAAAAGATACCTCACAGATTCAATTTGATGGACATGGAATTCAGTAAGCCTAGATTCAAACACTAATGTAATCATGATTTATTTGCCATGGGAAACTTACTTAGCCCATTATTAAGTTATTATTAATCTATTAAAAATTCGGGTAGTCAGTAAATCACATTCCTGATAGGTTTTGCAAATATTATACAAAACAAAATATTAGTACATTACTAAGGTACTGAAAATAGTTAACTCTGTATGTTTTTGCAAGTTATGTAAAGCAGAATAAAATCTCATCTGAACCTAGATTTTTTAAAATTATTTTTGTTTATTTTTATTTATTTATTTGAGAGTGACAGACAGAGAGAAAGAGGCAAATAGATAGAGAATGGGCACACCAGGGCCTCCAGCCACTGCAAACGAACTCAGATGAATGTGCCACCCTGTGCATCTGGCTTATGTGGGTCCTGGGGAATTGAGCCTTGAACCAGGGTCCTTAGGCTTCACAGGCAAGCACTTAACTGCTAAGCCATCTCTCCAGCCCCCTGAACCTAGATATTTTTTTAAAGTATTTTTATTTATTTGAGAGAGAAAAAGAGAGACAGAGAGGGAGAAAGACAGAGAAAATGCAGACACACACAGAGTATGGGCTCACCAGGGCCTTCTACCATTGGCAAACAAACTCCTGATGCAGTTGCCACTTTGTGCACCTGGCTTTATGTGGGTGTTAAAGAAATGAACTCAGGGCTGGAGAGATGGCTTAGGGGTTAAGGTGCCTGCCTCCTAACCCTAAGAACACCGGTTCCAATCTCCAGGTCCCACGTTTAGCCAGATTCAAAAGTGACTCAAGGGCGCAATGCTGCACTTGGCCACAAGGGGGCGCGCACATCTGGATTTCGTTAGCAGCAGCTGAGACACTGCTCGTGAGCCCATATCTCTGTCTACCTCCTCTCTCTGTCTCTCTCTGTCTCTCTCTGTGTCTCTCCAAAAAAATGACATAAAAAAAGAAAAGAAATGAACTCAGGCCATCAGGCTTTGCAAGCAAGCACCTTTAACTGCTGAGCCATCTCTCCAGCCCCTGAACCTACAGTTTTAATAGCAAAGGAAAATAGCAGTCTTAGCACACAAATTACGTTTGTGTTCTTCTCAGAACTGGTAGAAGCTTGAGAGTGAAGAGTCCAGCTACAAAGGACTGTGAGGAGCGCTAATAACTGCTGTTCAGTCATGTGAAGATGTACGTGTGTAGTGTGCACATTTGTACACTACAAATGTGAGAGAAAGAGGCAGAAAGACAAAGAGAGAGAATGGGCACATTAGGGCCTCCACCACTGCAAATGAATTCCAGATGCATGCGCCACCTTGTGTATCGGGCTTATGTGGGTCCTGGGGAATTGAGCCTTGAACTGGGGTCCTTAGGCTTCACAGGCAAGCACTTAACCACTAAGCCATCTCTCCAGTCCCTGAGCATGCACATTTGTACAGATGTATGCATGCAGCGTATGGGGTACATGCAGCATGCGCAGGTTGTATGGATGTGTGAAGCTTGGGTGCACTGTGCAGAGGCAGGTTCCTCCTCTATCACTCTTACTTCTCTGAAACAAAGTCTCTTAGAGAACATGGAGCTTGCTGTCTTTCACTTAGACTAACTGAGCAGAAAGACCCAGTAATCCTGTGTCTCTGTACCACCCCCAGTACTGGGTTCACAAGCATGTGTTGCCATAATGGACTTTTTACACAGGTGCTGGGGACTCAACTCAGGGGCTCACGCTTGTGCAGCAAGCACTCCCAACTAAGCCACCGAGCCATGTCCCCAGCCTCATCTCTGACGCCCTTTCTAGAACTGCAAACGCTCTCAGTGAGGCTCCTATGAGGACCAAACACCCTGGCTTAAGAAATCTGGGTAAAATATCGGGCTGGAGGGATGGCTTAGCAGTTAAGGCGTTGCCTGCAAAGCCAAGGATCCCGGTTCAATTCCCCAGGACCCACATAAGCCAGATGTAGAAGGGGGCACATGTGTCTGGAGTTTGTTTGCAGTGGCTGGAGGCTCTGGCGCACCCATTCTCTCTCTCTCTCTCCTCTTTCTCTATAAAATAAATAAATAAATGATAAAATAAATTAGACTATATGTGTGAAGTTGGCCAGAGTCCCTTCAAAAAAAAAAAAAAAGGAATTTGGGTAAAATGCCATTTCACTGGAACAGATCCCCAAGCTCCCCCCTCCCTAACCTGTGTCAGCACAGGAAGCAGGCAGGGGGGGGGGGCAGCAGAGGAAGGACAGGACCCCAACACCGGCCTGGCGCAGCAGAAGCCCTAGCATCACAGTCTCCCTCCCACAGGCGAGCAGGCCAGAGCAATTCCACAGAGTATTTCATCCCGCCTAGTATCTCCACAGCTTCAGAAAGACGAAAATTTCAATCTTACCAGTTACTCTTTGTTAAGTAATTAACTAACTTTCCACTGAATTTTAAGCTGAAAAAAGAGTTTTTTCTGAAAAAATCTACATCAGAGATGGCAAAAGCTACAGAGGAGAGAAAATCTGGCAGACAATGCAGAGGGCCAGGAGTGAAGACTTAGGTTGAAGATGTCACGAGGAAATTCTAGGAAAAGCCCAATTCTATGGAAGACCAGAGGGAAAGCACGAGAAAGGCAGAATTATAATCTCTTCTTCAGAAAGCCATGCTAAGTTTAAAATCCTTTTAAGATTTTTCTACTGACAGGCTATGGCACTGAAGTACTCTACATAATTAAATGCGACTGAGAAGGGAAAACAACTCCATTCAACCCCCCCTGACCTGAAGATCCCCAGGCGGGAAGGGCTGCAATCACCAAGACTTCTTGGCAGGAGACAGCCCAGCACCGGGGCTAGTGTCTCCTGCGACACTCCCTCCCTCTCCCCTCGCTCTTCCTACTCATCTCTGCTTCCAGCAGTAGGTAAACAGGTTCTGTCTGCATGAAACCACTCGCCTCTCAAACCTAAGTGGAAAATCCAAGGCAAGTGAGAGATTTCCAAGAGGCTATCAGACTGAACAAAATGACTCTTCTATCGTCAGACACAGAGAAAAAAAACTATTATTGTCTTGTGCGTAAAAAGGAGATACAAGAAAGGAAGAGCAACAATGGACAAATCTAAGAGAAATGATGTCATCAAGAACTCCTGTCCAACTCTTTGCGAGTTACAGGGCACGACAGTGAGATGGGATGTCTATGTAAGAAGAAACTGAAAGCTCTGAATTCTAAGGAGTGCAATATATTTTGTCATTTAAGTACATTTTAGTTCCTCTCAAATATTGATGAAACATGTTCTGTGTTCAGGTCAAGTGCTGCGAATCCCAGATATTAAGCTCTGGTCATCAAGAAGCCTCCTCTCTCCTGACATAGCCCTAAGTTCAGAGCTACCGCCCAACAGCACCCAAGTACGCATGCCTGTGAGTGAACACAGGAGAAGCCACGATCCCGCAGATCTAGTAGGGAGACCCTGCCCCATGCACACATGGGTCCAAAGCAGTGCTGTGATAATTTGTTCGGGATAACCACTCTAAGTCTGTTCTGTCGGCCACTCCATACCCCATTACGGCACAGTCTCCCCAGTTCTTACCTGTCCACTGAGGGGGGCAGCGGCAGTTGTAAGTGTTGACCCCGTCCACGCAAACCCCTCCGTTTTGACACCTGTGGTTGGGGCAGTCATCAATATTCCGCTCACAAGTGCTCCCTTCAAAACCTGGTGAGACAGAAACAAAAGAAAAGAAACTCTCATCAAAATACTCTCTTTTCGCCTACAGGTCATGGTCACCAGGAAAGACTCCTTTGTGATTGCAGTTCAGTCTCTAGCAGCTGCTCCACACTGGACTTGTTACATTAAAAAAATCCCCTAATCCTGTCATCTCTGGTCTCAAGCACAGCTAGACAGGGAACATGACTCATTATGCCACATGCCTTTATAGTTACCTCACAAGAATTTCCAAGTGTTTCTGTGAAATAAAGCTAGAGAAGATAAGTGTCTACTTGGGACTATTACATGGTTCAAAAAGAAAAATCTAGGTTATTAGATTTTCTCTAGCTTCACAGTAGACACTAGAAAACCAGATTAAAATTTTAACTAATTAAATCTGTCTCTCCTTTGCTTCTTGGGATGACAGTCCAGAGCACTCCAACCCAGAGTGGGTGTGAGGACAGAAGACAACCTTGAACTTAAAGCATGGCGTTATGGATTAGCCCCAGTGCCACCACCTACGAGCTGTTTAATTTTAGGAAAATACAAGCTCTGAATCAGCCTCAGTAATTAGTAAAAAGATTCCAATTCTACCTGCCTAGCCTGTCTTTCTGGATGGTTCTAAGTGCCACATCATAGACAAAGTACTGCACATGTTCCAACCTCCTGACATGGAACAGCCTCACTACTAAACTTCAGAACATGGGACGGTCTCACTGCTGACCTTCTGATGTGGGATGGCCTTGCTATTAAACTTCAGAGTATGGGACAGTCTCACTACTGACCTTCTGATGTGGGACAGCCTCACTACTGAACTGGCCAGCACTACCACTTCTTTGCACTCCTCTATATACACACGGGCTACATTGCTCCCTTTCTATGGTTTGTTCCTTGTTTTGAAAAATATACCTAGAACAGCACACTGTACCCTAACTGCCTACAGACTGGTTCTCTGTCATTTACAGAGCAGACTTCTTTCTTTTCTCTTTTCTTGTTACCAAATCTCTGAAATCATAACTAGAAGAATAGCAGTTGGAAGACAAGTGTATTCAATTAACATTCTCTTATCTGAAATACAGTCCTCAAAATCTCTCTCTCTCTCTCTCTCTTTTTTTTTTTTTTTTTTTGGTTTTTCGAGGTAGGGTCTCCCTCTGGCCCAGGCTGACCTGGAATTAACTATGTAGTCTCAGGGTGGCCTCGAACTCACGGCAATCCTCCTACCTCTACCTCCCAAGGGCTGGGATTAAAGGCGTGTGCCACCACGCCCAGCTTAAAATCTCTTACACTAGACACTGGGTGCCACACAAGTAAGCAAGGCAGAGCCCTTGCCTCTACGTCATGTGTGCCTATGGTGGCAGACATCAAGCAGCCTTCCTTGCTCGATTTATTCCTTACTAGAAGCTACTATGGGTTCACACCTATTTTGTCTTGATGCAAACTGGCTGGATCCTCTGACTACAGTGAAAGGTAAATGAGTTTAAAATGAGTAGCCAAAAATATTATCCAGAAATCACTTTAGGGAAGAAAGAAATATTTGAAAGCAAGCCTGAGAAACAGTATGGAAACAGACACTGAGGTTTTTATTTTTATTTTCAAATTTTTTTATTATTTATTTATTAGAGAAGGGTGAGGGAAAGAATAGGTGTGCAGGGCCCCCCAGCCACTGCAAATGAACTCTGGACACATGTGCCACCTTGTGCATCTGGCTTACATGCGACCTGGAGAATTGAACCTGGGTCCTTAGGCTTCACAGGCAAGTGCCTTAATGGTTAAGCCATTTCTCCAGCCCAGACACTGAGGTTTTTTAACAACATATATTCCTCATATCTCTGTCCGGTCTTAGAAATAGACTTGTGGTGACTTGCTTGAGCAAGTCTGATAAAGTAAGGCCAAAGCCACAGATCTACCAGGAAGGGGGCCAAGGAGAGCTGAGGCCTGCAGTCTTTGTCTCTGCTCTTCATGGAGCTATTCTGAGAACTCAAGTTGGGGTTTTCATGAGGGCTGGAGGCTGACCCACCACGGCCAGAACTTGTGTTGTAGGACTCAGGTGGTCATTTCCTCCTGGACTTATCTCATGTACACCGATCAGGATGTCAGGAAAACCCTTGAGCTTCACTGTGTTACATGCAGAAACTGGGGCCTGATCTGTTATCAGTCAGTGTGACAATAACTGCATGGACCAACCTCATGCGAATGAAGAAGAGCAGCCGCATTGCAACACCACCATGGCAGCCATGAAAGACAAACGCTTTCTTTCCACGGCTGCTTGACTGTTTGTGAGGAATCCCTTCCTCATCAATGTGCAGGTAAGAACGAAGCCAGGCTGGGCATGATGATACACATCTTTAATCCCAGCCATGGGGAGGCAGAGGTAGGAGGATCACTATGAGTTCGAGGTCAGCCTGGGCTAGAGTGAGACCCTACCTTGGAAAAGAAAAGAAAAGAAAAGAAAAGAAAAGAAAGGAAAGGAAAGGAAAGGAAAGGAAAGGAAAGGAAAGAAAAGGGAATAGTTCAAGTTCATTAAACGCGTGGTCTGTGAGGCCCAGCTCTCTGAGGTCTCGCACAGTAACTGAAGAACCTGGGTGCAGTGCTTCCCATTCCGTTCCTTGTGCGGGACTAACTGGACCGCGATCCAAGTGTACATGTGTAAGATCGAGCACTGAACAAATGGTGCCAGAACTACTACATGTCCACAGGAAGAGGAATGAACCCGGATGTCCTCCCTGCATGTCAACTCACAGTGGATCACAGGCCTAGGGGAAAAGGCTAAGATTAAAATTATAAAACTATGTGAAAAAGGAACAAATCTTTGTAACTCAGGCTAAGCAAAGCCAAAAGTACAACAAGAATAATAAGACTTCATCAAATTTAAAACATTTGGGCATCAAGAAAAATGAAAAAAAGTATTTTCAAATTATATATGCAATAAGGAACTTGTACACAGGATATATGTTAAAAAACTAATATAGCTTAATAAAAATATCAATAACCCAATCATAAAAATATCAATAACCCAATCATAAATGGGTAAAGGGTTGAAATAGATATTCCCTAAATAAATCAATGCACACTAAATACATGAGAAGCTTTTCGACACTGTCAGCCATCAGGGAAAGATCTATCAAAATACAAGGAGACACCTATCTTCACATTCCGTACTCACCAAGACAGGTCTTGGCAAATGCAGACAGGGGTGGAAACTGGGCTCCATACACTGCTGGCTGGGATGGAGCCTGAGTCTGCAGTTCTCATAGGAGGTGGGGAGACTACTCCTGGGGATACGTCCAGAAAAGTGAAAATATACACGCACGTCCACACCAGGTGTGTACAAGAATATACACGCACGTCCACACCAGGTATGTACAAGAACACACATACACGTCCACACCAGGAACGTAAAAGAATATACACGCACATCCACACCAGGTGTGTACAAGAATATACACGCACGTCCACACCAGGTGTGTACAAGAATATACACGCACATCCACACCAGGTGTGTACAAGAATATACACGCACATCCACACCAGGTGTGTACAAGAATATACACGCACGTCCACACCAGGTATGTACAAGAACACACATACACGTCCACACCAGGAACGTAAAAGAATATACACGCACATCCACACCAGGTGTGTACAAGAATACACGTCCACACCAGGTGTGTACAAGAATATACACGCACATCCACACCAGGTGTGTACAAGAATATACACGCACATCCACACCAGGTGTGTACAAGAATATACACGCACGTCCACACCAGGTGTGTATAAGAATATACACGCACGTCCACACCAGGTGTGTACAAGAATGCTCACAGCAGAATCATTCATAACGGCCAATCAACTGACATGTAACTAACACGTGGTGAAACTATGCAGTCCAATATTATTCAGCAAGAAGAGGGAAGAAGTACAGATGCTTGCTACAACATGGGGCAACTTTAAAATCATTATGCTAAGGGAAAGAGCCAGTCACAACTGTATTGTTCAAAATTATATGTTTCCATTTTTATGAAATGTCCAGAATGGACAAAGAGAAAGTACATTTGCAGTTGCCAAGGGCTAGAGGGAGTTAGGAGGAACAGGTAGAATGAGTATATGATTAGTTCTAGAGCATAAGTTATTGATTGATTGATTGATGAGAGAGAAAGAGAGAGAGAGAACATATTGGGTGGACCAGGGCCTCTTGCCACTGCAAATTCCAGACATATGTAGCATTTTATGCATCTGGCTTTACATGGATACTGAGGAATCAAACCTGAACTGTCAGACTTTGCAAACAAGTACTTTTAACTGCTGAATCATCTTCACAGTCCCCACAAAAATACTATAAAATTAGGGCTGGAGAGATGGCTTAGCGGCTAAGGCGCCTGCCTGCCAAACCTAAGAACCCCTGTTCAATTCTCCAGGTCCCACATTTAGCCAGACCCAAGTGACGCAGCGTGCAATGCCAAACTTGCCCCAAAGGGGGCGCACATGTCTGAAGTCCCTTCACAGCAGCTAAAATGGCCCTGGTGTGCCCATTCTCTGCCTCTCTCTCTGTTTCTCTGTCTCTCTCTTTCAAAAAAAAATTATAAAATTAAAATTGACTGTGAAAATGATAACAAGTCTGTGAGTAAATTATCTTACAAGAGGAAATCATATGGTGTACAGAGTACATGGCAATAAAGCTGTTTTTCTAGGGAAGGCTTTTAAAGCATACGAGTTAACCATATTTTGTATCAATGGGTTAGAGCATAAAATCCTACTGTTTGCAAATGTAGAAGCTGACAGCACTGGGCTGGGCTCATGTGCCGTGACTGCATGACCAGTAAGCAGGAGTCAGGACCGAACCAGAAGCCTTATCCACTTTTAGAATGTTTTCCAAGACCCCAAAGTTCTCCTTCAGCAACCTGACAAACTGACCTTAGGTCAACAGTTCCCATGTCTGAGAAAATTCAAGGCCAGTCATTTTTTCTCAAAGTTAAGACAAGATTTATAGTTTAAAAATAGAGACACACAACTCTTTTTGAAAGAGCAAATTCTTACAAGAAACAGTCTATCCAAAAGTGAAGAGAGGTGCGGTGGAGGGGCAATAAGAAAAAGCTACAGTGCTGTTAGACTTATGGGGGGGGCGTTGAAGAAGAGTCACAGGAAGACGCTCATGGCTACACTAAAAGGGGTTTGACTACCCAAAGCCAACTGGAGTCCTTAAAAGGCCCAAAGGAGAGAAACTGAACTTAGAACATTTTAAGATGATGCTGTTATAACCACAGGCCACTTTGGAGATTGACAATGGCCATCAGGAGTGTGTAGAAAGTCTTCTGAACTTATGCTCCCACACAAGGCACCGCATGTCTCAGGAGAACACGTGTGTGTGTGTGTGTGTGTGTGTGTGTGTGTGTGTGTTAGTTACACAGACAGGAATGATGGAAAAGCCAGGGGTGTGGAACTGGGCCAACGCCAAAAACGAGCCATCTTTTTATTTTGTTCAGAAAGAAGTCCGTCACTCAAGCAAATCTGCCCAGCGCGGTGCTCTGCTCGAGCGTGGTGCTCTGCTTGGGTTCTCCTGCTGAGGATTTTACATGATGGAAGCTCGTGCAGGGCCTGAGTTACTGACAGCTGTTGATCCAAAGGGAAGATGCAATATGGCTCCTTGGTTCTATCCTAACAGTCCTCTCTTGAAGTTATTCTTGTATTCCCCTTTGTGACAAAATATTTCTATGTCAGACAAGTCAAATTTGCAAACGTGAATTCCTTCCCTGTGAATCCTACAATCCTGAAACTAACTAACCCTACCACAATGCTCTATGTAGGAAAGGAATGATGCCTTAACCACTCAAATATCACTAGTCCATGTGCTGTTTGCCAACTCTGAGTTGAAAGTCACTCCAAAATTATTCCTATCCAATATTTGAGTGTCCACAGACAAAAGATGACGAACTGGGCTGCAGCACACCAGGAAGGAAAAGAAAAATCAAAGTTACATTCTCTGGTACTATGACGTGAAACTGTGTTCAGAGTCTGTCCATCCAGAAAAGTTGATGGGCCCTGTTTTAGGTAATGATCAGTGAATAAAAACCAAGATCCTAGGTTTTATTCTGAGAAGGGAGGAAAGGACAGGATTGAGAAAAGACAGTGGGGCTGGAGAGATGGCTTAGCGGTTAAGGCATTTGCCTGCAAAGCCAAAGGATCTCAGTTCGACTCTCCAGGACCCACGTAAGCCAGATGCACAAGGGGGTGCATGCATATGGAGTTTGTTTGCAGTGGCTAGAGGCCCTGGAGTGCCCATTCTCTCTCTCTCTCTCTCAAATAAATAAATAAAATATATATTTTTTAAAAGACAGACAGTGAACAATAGGCATAATGAAGTAAATTACATAGCACAAATTACACAGTAAGAAGATAGAGAGGGTCAATAATTAGCAGGCCTGGAAGATTGCATTTGAACAGGGTGGTCGGTGTATGAAAGCCTCAAAGGCAAGTCCAACAACCTCATGGAAAGCAGCCATTCAGCAGTCACACAATACTCTGAGAAGATGCTCTGCCTCCTGCTGACTTGGTTTCCCATTTTTACAACTGAAATACTAATTCTCTCCAAATAAGGATGGTCCACGGGGAGATGGCAACTGTGACTTCAAGCAGCATTTCAGTAACTTATAAAGGTGAGGGCAGTAGAGGGAAGAGTAAGTACACTGCAGTAGCCAAGCGTGGTGGAGCACGCCTTTAATCCCAGCACCGGGAGACAGAGGTAGGAGGATCGCCGTGAGTTCGAGGCCACCCTGAAACTACATAGTGAGACCCTACCTTGGAAAGAAAAAGAGAAAGAAGAGAAAAAGAAGAAAGAAAGAAAGAAAGAAAGAAAGAAAGAAAGAAAGAAAGAAAGGAAGGAAGGAAAGAGGGAGGGAGAAGATAAACACTGCATTAGAAGACTTTTTTTTTTATCTATTTGCAAGCAGAGAGACAGTAAAAGAGAGAGAATGGGTGTGCCAGGGCTTCTTGCCACTGTAAATGAACTCGAGATTCATGCACCACTTTCTGCACTGGCTTTACGTGGGTACTGGGGAACTAAACCCATCTATGGGGCTTTGCAAGCAAGTGTCTTTAACCACTGAGCCATCTCCCCAGCCTGTAGAAGACTTTTTAAAAGAAAATCCTCTCCATGCTCTATTTCCCTACCTATGTGCAACTCAAGTGAAGAATGCTTTCCAAACTTCACCTGGGACAGAAGCATGAAATCTGACCAACTAGGAAAATACTCATGTATTCACAGTGTTGCTACATCTATTGTTTCAAATTCTCTTGAATTTCCTTCAACACATGTGTCCAAGCTAAAGTCATCTGTTTTAGATCACAGGATCCTACCAGGCAGGATCTCTTCAAATGCTTGTAAATATCTGTGTAATACTATATACTTTGTGATATGCAACAACTACTCTTTGGTTATAATTACGAGTATTTCACTTTCCTCATAATGTCAACCTGTTTCTTTAACTCAAACAGCGCAGAGCGCTAATAAAGAGACACATCCTCCAGAAGCAGGCTAGCAGCTCAGCCCGAGGTGGTGAGCTGCGCTGAGCTGCGGCTTGAGAAGGGCACACTGCCTGGGTTTCAGGGCCCGGCCTCTCCAGCGTCAGCTGTGTGACTTTTGGTAAATGACTTGACACATCACCTAAAAACACCATGAAGTATGGAAGTAAGCTAGCTAGCGAGGACGTACCCATGAAGGACGAATAAGGGTTAGCCTTTCTTTTTGCCAAATACTATCCTTGCTTGCACTACCCCCTCCTGATCCTCTGCGCGCGCACGCGCACGCACACACACACACACACACACACAGGCACACACCATCGGTGAGTAAATAAATCCCGACTCCCTCCAGCAGCTCTGGCAGCATCCGGGCTGCGGAGGCCCCGGCTGCCTCCTTTCTCGAGGAGGAGATACTATTCTCAGCTGACAAATCCTTTCCTGGACACTCTGAATTCCCTGAGGTTCTCAGCCCGGCCTAAGGGATAACAATGCTGAACAATGGGGGTGAATAATCACTCTCTCCCAGCTAAAGACTTCCTTTATTGACTTCTCTGACTTCCTGTCAATCTCCTGCTGCCAAATCAACTGCCTGCTCTAGGCAACTATTAGACGTAAGTTTCCTGAAACTGGAAGCAGCACACAGCCCTGAGCCATCAATCACACGAACTTTAACTACTAGCCACTTAGCCTATTGTAACAGTAGGCTACTGGAATTGCAGCATTACAGTATTTGCAAAATTAAGTTGTTTAGACCTCTATTTTTGCTTTTAGTTCTTAAACTACAAATGAATACAAAAGGGAAAAAATATCTTAGTTATTCCTGCTATGAGATAATGTGGATATTAACATGTTCATAAACATTTATTTGCTATCTAGAATTGATAGTGTTATCTACTCTTTATTGAAAGGGAAACTAAAAGCAATACAATTAAGTAGCACATTCTTGCGTCTTGGTTCAATAATTAGATTTCATTTACTTGACAGTATCTTGTACTGCTGCGTCACAGGCACACAGCACGGCCTCTAGAACACAGCACTCAATACACCGCACCAGATGAAATGAATAAATTTCCAACTGGTTTTACACCATGAACCAACCTTGACCATTTTAATTGCCAAAAGATGAAACACACAAGGATATGTTTCCCATATCCTCGACATCTGGAATCTAAGAGGCCCATTCTGAAAGGTGGCTAGAACAGCTTCTTTTTGAGGCAATTTTGCTTATTCAGCACATCATTATCCCCCCCCCATCCCACCCTACTCCACTCCACCCCACGCACAGTTTTCCTTCTTTTGTTTCTGCACTAAGGACATTTGTATAAAAACAGAATCTTTGTTGCTTAGTAATTTATCTGCTCCAGCTGCTTGTGCTCTGTTCCCAATCAAAATTCTTGGTTTTCGGCCTCCTCATCACTTTTATGAAGAGTGAAGTGAACTGGCCAGGCTTGCCTTTCTCCCCCTCAGGAACAGCAGGCGCTGAGCGCCCAGACTCTCCCTCCTCTGGGAGCTCGGGGGGACTTGCTGCCAGAGCATGATAAAGCTTTGTGTCGTGTTGTGCTTACAGAGCTCATCAGAATTGCCCACTGACTAACAGGACCTTCTTCCTGTATTCAAAATTCTTCATCTTTAAGGTAGGGAGGGAAAGGTTACCCTGCCTATAGATCATGGAGGGGACAACGGAGAGGTTCTGAAGACTGGCAGCCCAGAGAACTCTGGAAAGGGAGGGAGGCATTCACGTTTCAATGACAGAATCACTGAGAAAACAACTCGGTCCTAGTGTAGCTGCTGCTGAAATCCCTGTCCTAATCTCTCTCTCTCTCTCTCTCTCTCACACACACACACACACACACACACACACACACACACACACACACTTTCTAATGTCTAGTTCTCACAGTGTTATCCACTTCAGATCAGCCCATCCCTCTCTTTCCCAGGATAGTTTCTCCTATCTCGTCTCTCTGTTCCTCCAAAACGGCCAGTAAACCGTGTCCTGGGCACTCATCATCATAAACTCTGACATGTAAATCACAGGCCCATAAAACTCCTCCCTCACCAGTTATCCACCCCACCGAAGCTTTCACTTCCCTTTCCCTGCTTTTGGATAGTTCCCAAAGGAGGAACTGAGGCACAGAACCACCTCCACCTTCTTCCTGCGATTGCTTAGTGGCCCAGCCCAGAGCACCAAGGTACACCTTACCTGGAAGGCAGTTGCACTCAAAAGTGAAGTCACCAGTCTGCCGGCAGGTGCCCCCGTTGACACAGGGTGAGGGTGCACAGGGCATGTAAGGACTATCACAGTGCTGGCCTGTGAAGCCCTGGGGGCACTGGCACTGGTAGGAACCCGGGAGGTTGAGGCAGGTGCCACCATGCTGGCATCGTCCTGGAACGTCACACTCATTGACATCGGTCTCACACTTCTGCCCTGTGAAGCCCGCAGGGCATTTGCAGAACTGGTTGGCCATGGTGACACAGGTGCTTCCATTTGCACAAGGATGAGACAGGCAGGCATCCGTCCACTGGCAAAGCTTCCCTAAAGCAACACGACAGAGCTCAGCATTGCTCGTAGAAACAGTAGCCAGTCCTACAGCGCGCAGATCCCTCTCTTCCTCCCACGTGTGCTCCTCTTACCTGGAGGCTCCTAGGCCTTTGATTTTACAAAAGAACACGTGGGGGCCTCCTCAATATCATCAGACATTTTCCCAAAGCCCTCCAAGGCCCAAAGGCTCTGTGGATGGGCCCTGGAGGGGGATGCACATGGCTCATACGAAGCCAGCCCTGTGGGATTCCGAGGTTCCCGCAGTGCAAGCTCTGGATGCACGTGCACTTACACTCCCATCTCCACACAAGATGCTCCTCCATCTGGTATGCCAGTTTCCCTTTTGTTTACCCAGTGAACTCTCCCTTATCTTGACACCTCTGTTCAACAGTCACCACCTCTATTAAGTTGTCCTTAATGCTCCACCCAAGAGTGCTACCTCTTTCTGTTCTGTCAGTTTCCGTACCAGTGAGGCTGGGTTTGCACAAGAGGCTCTCAAGGCCTATCTGTTGAATGACCCTGATGTCCTATATGGTCACTAACTAGACTTCTCAGGTGAAAGAAACAAGGAGACTTTACAAACCATTCCCCACATACACATAGTCACGCCGTCTGATGTGCTGGAGACGGTGGTTCCTATCATGTATCAAAGAACCAGAAGCTCCCATGAGACAGGGGTCTAAAAGCTAACTCCTGGCAGAGCTCCCAGGCAGAAAGGCACCAGCAAATGGCAGGAAGATCTGCCATGCTAAATCCCAAGACTTCAGCCCATGGGAAGCAGAGTAGATGCTGGGAGGGAGGGGCCTTGACTCCCAGTAAATTTGTTATTTGCAGGGTGCGGTGGTGCACCTTTTAATCCCAGCACTTGGGAGGCAGGATCACTGTGAGTTCGAGGCCACCCTGAGACTACACAGAGAACTCCAGGTCTGGAGCAAGCCCTACCTTGGAAAAACCACAAAAAAAAAGTTATTTGTGTAACTCTTTGTTTTCATTAGCCTGTCTTAGTTTTGTTTTTCTGCCCCCCCATGAGTTGGGCACACACATGCTCACACCGCACATGCTATATAACCCAGGCTGGCCTCCAAGTTAAGATCCTCTTGCCTCAGCCTCCTGATTTCAAGTATGTGTGATCATGCCAGGTCCCTACCCCGAGTCTTTCCTTTTGGTGCCACTTATTTATAGCAACACGCTGAGTTTGAGATGCCCACAGACTTCTAAGGAGAGCATGCAAGAGGTAGTGAGGAATATGAGCCTGAAAGGGCGGAGGTTAGAGACCAGCCGATGATGAAGATAATGTTAAGTGAATGTAGTGAGATTATATTTTGTCTCCTATTTGCTTAAAATAGCTGCCAGTTACACAATGACATTTCAAAATGTCCCTTTGAGCCCTTCCTCAAATTCTAGTTCCGTTATCACATCCTTTAAGTGTGTGCTGGACCTGGAGACTCCTTAGAGCTAGATAGCAGAATCTATCTGCACAAAATAAAGATGAACTATTCCTTACCTGTAAAACCAGCTTTGCAGGTGCACTCATAGGTATCCCGGCTGAGCACCAGGCACGTGCCTCCATTCAGGCAGGGGCGAGACACAGCGCAGGGGTGAGAGGTTGAGTACTGGCAGGCCGCACCTGTGAACCCCGGGGCACAGCGGCAGATGGCCCTCTCCAACATGGCCGAGGCCACACAGGTCCCCCCGTTCTGGCAGCGGTTTTTCTCACAGGGATCTCGATGTTGACAATACTCTCCCCAAAAGCCCTCTGGGCATCTGTATAGAAAAAAAAAAAGAGAGAGAGAGAACGGTAGGCAGAGATAGAAGGATTGCTGTTGAGTCCCAAGCCAGCCTGGGACTACAGAGTAAGTTTCAGATCAGCCTGGGCTACAGTGAGACCCTACCTTGAAAAAACAAAACAAAACAAAAACAAAAAGAGAAGAAGCTATGAATTATGAAAACAACTGACTTGTTTGTGTGTGTGATTCAATGGAACTACATTTATAACATCAGGCTAAAAAGAAGACAGAAAGTTGCAAGGCATCATCACTGTCACCTCTCCCACCTGTCCCCAGCACCAGCACAAAGAAATAACCCCACACGTAACAGCCATGTGAGAATGCAGTGACCAGATCTAAAAGTGACTGTCCAATTAGTGTACTCCTAGCTAGAAAGACATGTGTGCCAATGCAATGCTCCTGCCTGTGTCTGAAGGGTGAAACGCCAGCGATCGTTATGCAGACATGGGCCTCCTGTGGTGCATCGTGTACTGACCAGACGCAATGTCCAAGGCAAAGAAAAACCTGAGACACACAAAAAGGACTCTGTGCTCTGAGAACAACATTCAGGCTTCAAATATTCTCAGAAAGTCCGTGTTACTCAACACCAGAACAGAAATAATGAGTCTTTGTAACAAAATCAAAGTTGCCTATATTCTATTGAGAGGGAAATCATATAGTGTCAATGACTCACTTTTCAATGGTGCATAACAAATATGAATGAGAAGGAGGAAGAAGGGAGCGATGGAGACAAGGAGGGAGGAAGAAAGCACAGCTTCATGCACGAGGCCAGATGAAGGTAGAGAATTCCTTGACTCCAGTGTTCTGAAGATGTTACTGGGTTCCACCTCATCTGCTCTCTGAGCTTAAAAGGTTTCCAAAAGGAAAGTGGACATGAGGATTCAAGTCCATCTACCTTCTGCCTCCACAGCTACCAACAAAGAGTTCGCCCAGAAGGTTCTATTGTCAACCGTGAGCTAAGCAGAGGAATTCAAAAACTTCCAGTCTAAGCATATGCGACTTTGAGAATCTGCAGCTTCTAGGCCATCCTCAACTCGGTGCCCACATAAACTCTGGCTTCTCCTCCTGGCCTGTCCCCCAGCCCATCTTGCACAGTGATTCAAATTACAGAGTCCTTGTACCTGATCAAAATTCAGGGTCGGGTGTGGTGGCGCACGCCTTTAATCCCAGCACTCAAGAGGCAGAGGTAGGAGGATCACCATGAGTTCGAGGCCATCCTGAGACGACATAGTGAATTCCAGGTCAGCCTGAGCTAGAGTGAGACCCTACCTTGAAAAATACAAAAATAAATAAATAAATAAATAAATGAATAAATAAATAAATAAATAAATAAATAAATATTCAGAGCTCGGGCTGGAGAGATGGCTTAGTGGTTAAGGAGCTTGCCTGCAAAGCTTAAGGACCCAGGTTTGATTCCCCAGGACCCATGTAAGCCAAATGCACAAGGTGGTGCATGCATCTGGGGTTCATTTACGGTGGCTGGAGGCCCTGATGTACCCATTCACTCTCTGTCTTCCTCTCTCTCTCCCTCTCTCAAATAAATAAATAAAAATAAAAAATATATTTTTTAATCCTCAGAATTCAGTCTAAGTCTCCAGGAGGACCTCTATCTATAAGAGACTGGTGTACAGCCCTTCCCCTAAGCTTCTGATTGCCACGGGGTGCCTGACTTCTTGTAAGTCCAAAGACTCACTTTTTTTTAAATTATTGTTTTTTATTGACTTTTATACTTACATACAAAAAAAAACACCACCTGATATTTCCCTTCCCTCCCCCACATTCCACTTTAGAACTCCAATCTCCATCATATCCCCTCCCTCTCTCCATTAGTCTCTCTTTTAATTTGATGTCATCATCCTTTTCTTCTATTTTGAGGGTTTTGTGAAGGTACTGCTAGGCACTGCAAGGTCATGGATATCAAGGCCAGTTTCTGTCTGGGCAGTTGCATTGTAAGAGGTCATACTCTTCCTTTGGCTCTTCCATTCTATCCGCCCCCTCTTCCGCAATGGTCCCTGAGCCTTGTAGGGTGTGACAGAGGTGTTTCAGTGCTGGGCACTCCTCCATCCCTTCTTCTCAGCACTATGTTGCCTTTTGGGTCACTTTTTTTTTTTTTTTAAGGCAATCCAAGAAAATGCTCAATTGTGAATGAAGACACCTGCAGGTGCAGCCTGCAAAACTCCCTCACTTTAGAGGAAGGGATGTTCAGAGAACTTAGCCACATATTACCAGATCCTTTTCTGAGTCTTAGAAGGTGACAGAATACCAAGTGGGTGGGCCAGTCAACACAACCCTTGCTCAGACAGGGCTGGTGCTCCACAGAACACTCTTCATGTCCGTCTGCCTAAATTCACTGTCTCATTCTGACTGAGCAATCTGACAGAGCTAAGGTGCTCCCAAGATAATGTGTGGGCTTAAAACACACGAGCCAACATGTGCTTTTTCTCAACTAACTACTGAGAAATTGCTCTTATGTCTCTTATGTCCAATGAAACATTGGTTGGTCAGCAAATGGCTTTCCAGGTTACACTGAGACTAAGACAGAGAAAGGGGAAGGAGGTATAGGACTGGAAAAGGTTCAACAAAATAATTTAAAATCTGTTCATGTAAAAGTGGTACTCACTTTAAACAAATAAAAAATAGAAAATACTATAAAAACACTGAAGTGGATGAGGAAAGTAATTCAAGAAAGCATCGTAGCCAGGCATGGTGACACATCCTTGTAATCCCAGCACTTGGGAGGTAGAGGCAGAAGGATAAGGAGTTCAAGGCCATTCTAAGTTATGTAGTGAGTTTGAGGCCAGACGGCCACATCAGAGCCTGCCTCAGAAAACAAAACAAACAAACAAACAAACAAACAAACAAACAAAAACTGTAACATTTTCACACTGGAGCATTGAAAAATATTTTTTAAATATTTGCTTGCTTGTACTTTGTATGTGTGTTTGTGTGTAAGGGCACATCAAGGTTTCTTGCTGCCGTGGACAAACACCACATGTTTGAACCACTTTTTGCATCCAGCTTACGTGAGTTGCTTGGGAATTGAACTTAGGCCTGCTGGTTTTGCAAGCAAATGTCTTTAACCACTGAGCAATCTTCCAAGCCCCGAATTTTTTTGTATATGTTTCTTTCAAGGCAGGGTCTCACTCTAGCCCAGGCTAACCTGGAACTCACTCTGTACTGTCAAGCTGGCCTCAAAATCACAGAGATCCTCCTAGCTCTGCCTCCCAAGCACTGGGATTAAAAGCATGTGCCACCATGCCCATCTGTATGTCACCTCTTAATTAACAAAACATTCAAACACCCAAAATTGCACATAACTTATGAAAATTTTCCCTAAGTAGCGTTAGAAAGGCATAAGAAATCTTACTTTCATAACTGAGAGGTTGTTTACATAGGACCATTAAGAACTATCTGAAAGAAAAAGAAAGACTGACTCTATCAATTTTGCTTTTTGGCCAGAGCCCCAGATCCACCTATAGTTAACCGATTTGTCCATTTAGCTTTTTGGAGAATAGAAAAGAGACTGAGAAGCCTACTCCAGCATTACCTTAGGGGTAATGTCTTTAAACCAAACTACATCCTCAAAACCAGCTCCTGCCAGGTCTGCTTATGTCCAATCACGGCTGCCCCAAGTCTCCGAACGGCCCTAACCTTAAGCAGCTGGGTCATGATGCGTCCCTTCTTGCCTCTGTCAATCGTATCCAAGAGATTCATTAGCCATTGGTCAGTGAGGCGAGGTATTTGGGGTTTAATGTTTCTGAAAGGACCTAAGGCAGCATGCTCAGAATAATGAGAGCTGACCACGACTGCAGGCAAACAGAGCAGGCAAACAGGGACAGTCCAGGGATGCAAATGGCCTTCTCAGAACTGGGTATGGTAAGTGTGGCGTAGGGCACAGCTTCTTCAAGAATCAGCCAAGCTAGTGAACAGAGTGCGGTGCTGAAAGCACGGGCTGGCTGGAGGTGACAGGAGTATGCACCTTCCAAGAGTACGTCCCGAGTCCAGCAAGTTGCTCATCAACTGCCAGTTGTCTCACATCTTAAACACTTAAGGCTCCTCACATCATGGGACTGTTGTGAGAAGTGAAAAAATTCAGATATATAGATATCTAAAACACCTTATGAGTACTAAAAAGTTTTGCAAATGAAAAACATTTTCCTCTCCTCTTTGTGTGGATGAAAATACGATGCCTTATCCAAATCACATATTGACTTAACAATGAAATGTAGAGCTTTCTGGTGTTTTGTTTTTTACTTAGAAGAGCAAAGCACACCAATGTGACACAGATGAAATTAACCCTGGGTTGGATTATTAAAAGCACTTGTGGCTTATTCAAGAAACATGTTGTGGATAATATTAAAAACTGCAACCCCATTCCCACTCATGGCAACAGTCCTTCGGGCATGAGGCCTTGCTGAATTCTCCTGGGTGGGAATTAGGCACCTTGTAAATAATGGTGAGCTGCTACACGCGGGTGGGCTCTGCTCCTAACTGGGAACCACCCCAAACACGGTCACGTGACATCTGCTAAGAGAATGCAACTCATTTAAATGTCAGCATCATAAACACACAATGAAAACATAAGCTTCCCAGGAAAACAAAAATGGAACAACATGAAAGTGTCTGAAATTCAAAGAAGTATTTCTGAATTCTCTATTTCTAGTGTTTAATCCGTACTGCTGGCTGTTCCCTCCCTACCAAGTACGGAAAAAGTTCCAACTGAGTCACGTTTAAGAAGTCAGCAGCAGTAAGGAGAAGCACAGACAAGCTGGGCCCAATGCCATTTTTTGTGTGGCCTCTGAACCACAGATGGTTTTTACGTTTTTAAATGGTTGAAAAATTAAAAAATAATTATTTTGTGGCACTTGAAAATTATGTAAAGTTCAGATTTCCATGTCCATAAATAGTCCTACTGGAACACAGCCACACTTGCTTACTTACAGATGGGCACGGCTGCTTTTCCCCAACAACAGGCTGGTGGAGTGACAATGACACCACATGGCCCACCAAAATAGTTATTCCCTGGAACTTTGCAGGAAAAGTTTGCCAATCTCACAGTGGAGAATACATGGAACCTATTAATAGCCTCCAGCATGCTTATTAATAATACTATTAAGGATGACGAAGAATATTCTAATTTCCACAGACAATATTAAACTCATTCATTAGTTGTTATAACAAACATTTAGCAAATACTTAGTGCGTGCCAGGCATTTTTCTAGTAGTCAGACATCCATGGATATGCTTGTTGACATAGTAAAGATTTAGTTTGCTATTTAAAATGTTCTGGGCTAGCTATCGTGGATCAAAAAATGTCCACCATGTGGAGTGGGAAACTGTGTCTGTATTTACCATGTTCAGACTATTCTGTCATCCCCTAGATACACGGTACAACTATTTCCATAGTATTAGCAGTGTCTTGAACATTATAAGTAATCTACAGATGGTTTAAAGTATGTGTGGGGTTTGTGTGGGTTACAGGAATATAGTACATCGGCTTATATAAAGGCTGTGAGCAGCCACAGATTTTGGTATAGGGGTGGTTCTTGGAACCAATTTCCCATTGGTACTGAGAGACAACTGTGATAGGAAGATCTCAACACTCAGAGACTTAAATTCTAACAGGGAAGATAGAAACCCAAGCAGTAAGTAAAAGATATGTTAGAGCAAATTCTAAGAAGAAAATAAAACAAGAACAGATAGAATTAGAGATAGGCCATGGAGAAGGTAAACAGAAGTACACGAGTTTTAAACAGGAAAATCAGAAAAGAGAGCGTGGAGAAGGCAACCCGAGTCCAGGTGTGAATGAGGAGAGGGCCTCGCCATGCATGTGACTAAGGGAACTTGATCTGCAAAGGTCCCACGATAGCATGTAGTCCTGGCACATTTGAGGAATGACACGGAACCCTCTGCTGCTATGGCAACGGAAGGATGAGAGAGTAGCAAGACAGAGAAAAGCTGTAATCCAGATGAGGATGCAGTAGGCCTTCAGGCCCTGTACAGAGGGCTTCGGGTGTGACTGAGACAGTAGCTGGGTATGACGTATAACAGACTTACTCCTCTAAAGTCTGTGTACAGAATCTCACCTTTATGAAAGACTAAATCTGGTTGCTGTGTAGTCAACACTTGATTCCGTATTTTAAATGCTCTAGTTTTCTTGCCTTTTACCTTATAACACATAAAGGTCTCTTTTAACCTGCCCTTTTCACCAAGTCCCATATTTCCTTCTTTCTTCAAACTTTTCTTCCTTCACAAATTTCTATGATGAATTTCACAGGTATTTCTCTCCTTTTCCATCCACTACTCCTTAAATCACAACTGTTGTTCTAGTTATTGCCCAGAAACTGCATTCTCAGAGAGACGCTTGTCCTCATTAAGGAGAGTGGCCCCATGTGAGCTTCCACCATAAGGAAGTCCTTTCCCACAGGAAGTCCGGCTAACTGCTTCATGCTTCCTTTTGGTCTTTTCCTTGACTTTCATGGCTCTGCCTCTGCTGTCACAAAGCCAGTGAAGTTTAGTCCAGATTCCAAGTCCTCTTCTCCTCCTTCCCCTCAGTACCAGGGACGGCCATTTTCAAGTTCAAGTCTGGGCGGCACTACTCTATTCTCTCATACTCTGGTGGTGGTGTTCACTTGGCTTTAAACAGCCTAAATGTAACATGCCAAAATCCTGTTCCCATTACCCTCATCCAATGTTCTAGAAGCCATCTACCTACCCTGACATGTTCTGCCAATACTTAAAACTAAACATCTGAAACAGAGATCATTTTCTCATGAAACTTTAATTCCTCCAATTTCTAAGGATTCCAGTTACCATCTAGGCCACTCGGAGTTAATCCCTTTAAGTTAAATATAATTTATTGCCAGGTTCTGACAAGTTTTGTAAACTGAATTCCTACAATGCTTATCATTCATGTTCAGTTTCCTTTCGGATATAAGTTCTGATCATCTCCAAAGCCTCGGGCCAGACATCTTGTTGTGGTCTGTCTCCATACCTGCACGCACCTTAGGGTAATTTCTGCCCAGTGAAATAATCACTTAAAAATTCCTCAAAGAAGAGAACCAGTGTGTGCTCCAATGCAAACGTGCAGCATGGTTCCTGATAATAAGAATTTAGTAAGGGCTCCAAGTTCCTGTGCTACTAGGAAGAGTACAGACGCTAGAACCAGCCACCCACCCCACCCCGCACCCCGGAACTGCAATCCCAGCTCCACCAGCCACTCCATGCACATTCAGAGACAAAACACTAGCTCTCTTTGCATGAGCTCTAGTGCCTGCCCTAAGGGGGCATTTATACTGCTGTAAAGCACTCAGAACACCATCTTTGCACAGAGCAAACACCATGTACTTGTTATTTATTTTACTTTTAATTTTTTAGAGACAGTGAGAGTTCAGAATAAGTATGTCAGGCATCCTGCCACTGCAGATGAGCTCCAGATGCATGCACCTTTTGTGCATCTGGGTTTATGTGGGTCCTGGGGAATCAAACTGCGGCCATCAAGCCTTGCAACCAAGTGCCTTTAACCAGTGAGTCATCATCTCCCCAGCCCCATGAATTTGGTAAGTGAACTAAATTACGAGCTCAATGCTTCAATAGTTTTCAGTCTTTCCCATGTAAGAAATATCTTTCTTAAGTTTAAGAATCTACCTCAAGGGCTAGAGATTGCTCAGTGGTTAAGGTGCTTGTCTGCAAAACTTAATGACCCAGGTTCAATTCCCCAGTACCCACATAATGCCAAGATGCACAGTGACGCATACATCCGGAGTTCCATTTGCAGCGGCTGGATGACCTGGCATGCCCATATTCATTTATTCTCTCTTTCTCTCTCTCTTCTATCTCCCTCTACTTACAAGTAAAAAAAAATTTTTAAGTTTAAAATAAAATCAAATCTGCCTCCTTTCATATATATACCCAAAGTAACTGAAAGCATATGTCCACAAAACAATGTTCAAGTCAGCATTATTCATAATAGATAAAAACTATAAATAGCCCAAATATCCATTGAGCAGATAAATAAAATGTGGCACAGCCATGCAATGAAACATTATTTGGCCATAAAAATGAATGATGCACATGCTATAACAGATGAACCTTGAAAACATCATGTTAAGTAAAAAAATCCAGATTTATATTTTTAAAAAACCCACAGGTCTGATTCCATTCAAATAAAATGTCCAAATGTCCAGAATAACCAACTCCATAGAGATAGACAGGAGATTAGAGTTGTCTGGTCTACATAATTCTGTTTATGACCTTTTCTTTAAAAGTCTGCCATTTCTGACATGAAGGGGTCCCACTGTTACATTTCAAATACTGACATGGTAGAACAGAATGAAGGGCAAGGAAGCAGAGAAAGAGAGAAAAGCGAGAAGGTTCTAGTGGCAGCAGAAAGCATTCTATCTAAAAGGACACCTACATAGCCCCCCTCCTAGAATCAGATGAGAACCAGGCTTTGCCTCTCCATCCACCAGCAGCCCAGATTCACTGACATGGAGCCAGTCCCTCTGCAGAGTTCTGTGAAGGTGGGATATGAATGCCAATGCCAACCTGTCTGACCAAGGCTGCGGCTCACCATCACTGTCCCTAGTAAGACAGGGTGGAAGAATTCAAGTTTCCTATGTGAAACACTAAAAACAGTGTCACAGTTTTGTCAGCCCCAAGATGACTGAGTCTGTGCAGGAAATAAACCCCCTTTCCAAATAAAAGCCAGCTCTCTCCTTGTTTTCCCCAGGGAATGTTCTCCCAGCAGCAGGGTGAGCCCAAATTGCATCCAGGCTTTGCTATGGCGCTGACGTTTTGTTTCTGATTTTTGGAGGGGACGTGTGGGAGGGGGCAATTTGACCATTAAAAAAGAACAACAAAGCAAAATTCTACCACATTTAGGGCGAGAGAGAAGGAGAAGCACACTTTACAAAACAGCTATTTCAAAATCATAATTTTTCAAAAACTATACAGAATGTGGAACGAAGGGGAAAAAAATGTCTCCTGTGGGTCGCTTCGTCCTGCAGCTGCTCCTCATTAAAGCTCCTCTTGACTCCCTCTGGGCTAGTTTCCAGCAGAAAATTCTTTAAACAGAACTCAGCTTTCAACCCACTTTCTTCTTGCTTTGGGCCTCTCGGGCCCCAATCCACAGTGGCAGCCTGCCCTTGCTGAGCTGTGGGGAGCTGGGTCCAGGTGAAGGAGGTAAGGGCAGGAACAGCCAACAGCCCGCAAACCAAAGCAGGCGTCAGGGAGTAACAGACGACAGTCCCAACCCGGTCTGCTCTTCCCTGTAACCACAGTGCCAGCTAGATGTCCTGCCGGCTCCCTGCCCCCTTCCCCCGCCGCCCCTTCCTACCTCCCCTGTTTGAGTAGATAAAAATAATTGCTAACAGCCAAAGCTAGCAGCGTCCAGTGAAAGTTCCTATTTAACTTGCAATCCCCAAAGCTCAAGCTCCGAGTTTCCAGGTGCCCCAGAACATGCGGCGTCCAGTAGAAAGACCTGGCTACACTCAAGTACCCAGCCCACTGAGCACCCTGCCTACAGTCCCCTCCTCCCAAGGCCTTCAGCCCCTCCTCTCTCTCACAAGAGTGTCCATTTTTAAATTCTGTCACTCTGTGCAAAGGTAACTAAAGGGGTTATGCAAATTACTGACCTCGTTTAAGAAAATACACAGACTTCCAGCTAACTTCCTGGTAAACTGGAGGGGGGAAGAAGCTGTTATGTTCACTTTCCTATGCATGAGCCCCCTCCTCTAAAATAAGAAAGGGGAAAAATGAAAGTAAAAGAGAAAAAGGAAACCGTATAGTTTTTCAGCAAAAAGGCAAAAGAACAAGTTTTGGTGGATAGAGTAGGACCCAGAACAGCCTGTTCGTGGTGAAGCACACTTTCTAGGACCTTGTTAGTTTGATGTAAAGGAAGAAAAGATAAGCATGCATTCAAACCACCGCCCACCCCATCTCTCTCACGCTCCCTCTCTCTCTCTCTCACACACACACACACACACACATGCATTCACACCACCACACACCCAAACACACACACCAAGTTTATATGCACAAAGACTACGAAACACTTCAGGACAGGCTTTTTTCTATATAAATTTGCTTCCTGGACAGCCTTTCTTGCTGAAGCATTTCAGAAAATGTTAATCTTGATTCTCTCATTAGCTGATTGCTTCCAAATTAAAACTTTCCCACAGGAACAGGCCAGCATGGGGACTATGAGTCTAGGAGCTGTCTTCTGGAGCCCAGGTTTTCTACCCCCATCTGAATGAAGCAATAAGCACACCGATTCTAATCCATCCAAGCTAAGCGACACGGGCCTGAAAGCCAAACAGTCACAGCAGCCTTGTTCCTCACTGCAGAATGAAGTCAGGAGCCACCCAAGGGGGAGCCATGCTGCATTTATATAAGAACTCTGCCAGCCGTCTGCAGGCAGAGCTGGGTTATCAGAACCCAAAGACTGAGCTGGGTGCTCTTTCACTGTCTCTTGAAAATTGGGGCAGGGTCCACACAGTACTGAGGCATGGTTGCTGCCTAATAGAAGGTAGTCTTCCCCACCTCCCCCCCAGCACAGTCAGTCCTTTGCCACACTCACTGCCCTGAACCCTGAGAAACTATCTGTATTGCTTAAATCATGACAGACACACCCTAGTGAGATGAGTTTACAAAAAGTGCCCTTCACAGTCACAGACAAAACTAAGTGAGTCAAGATGGTTGTTCCCAAGCTTTGGGCTGCGGAGTTATTGGCAAGGGCCCGTCATCCTGACGAATGACTCTCCACTAGCAGACAATGTGTGTCGATGCGCACATGTACACGGATGCTGTCAGGGTTAACAGGAAGGAGTAGTCACAACTGTCTCTGCAGTTCCAGCAATCACACTAGATACTGTGCTCGCTATACAAGCACTGCACTACCGAGCAACCCAACCCTAAGATGATTCTTGACTTCTTAATGCATGTTGATCTGATGCACTGTGTTCAGACAACAGAGCACTGGCTTTGTCTCAAGATCACCTTCTCTTCATGGACTACACTTCTGCTGGGCTCAACTTCTTCCCACTTGTAGAACACGCTACAGTTCACTCCTCATCTCCAGACCTTTACACACTCCATTCAGAAAGCCCCACTGCCACCCTCTTGTCGTAGTGAAGCCCTAACATTCCTTCAAGCCTCTATTTACATGTTATTTTCTGCTGAACAGAGTGGCTCATGCTGCCTATAATCACGCTTGGGAGGCTGAGGCAGTAAGACCTTGAAGAGAGAGGAGACAAGAGAGGAGAGGAAGGGAGAGAAGGAGAGGGGAGAAGTGAGGGGAGAGAAGAGGGCAAAGGAGGAGATGGGAGGGGAAAGAAGAAGGGAGGAGAGGGGCGGGGAGAGAAGAGAAAGGAAGGGACCCTATTTATGTTACATAAGTCTGACGTACCATACCACTCATTAACCTTGACTATAATTATGCGTTTCTCTAACAGAGAAATGTTAATTGGTGTTATATCCCTTGTGAGTGCCTAACACACTGACTGGCATATGGACATAATTCAACTGTTCAGTGCTCACGTTCTTACAGATAACAAAGGATGAAATGCAAGGATCCATGGACTCTTTACCTTAAAAAGACCTTAATTACTGTAGTAACAGTGTTGCCGGGATGAGCATCCAACCAAACAATTTTATGGGAGGAAGGGATTTACTTCAAGCTTACAGATCCAGGGGAAGTTCCTTCACTGGTGGAAGAAGCTGGCTCCCATTCATGAATCCATGCAGAGAGAGAAACCACCAGCAGCCAGCAAATACCTGCCAGAGCTCAAACCTCTCTGCACACCTTTGGGCTAGAATCCAGATCCACCCCAGTGGTTCAGCCCTCCAGCAAGCTGCTAGAGACTTAAGCAGGAAGTTTAACCTTAATTAAAAAAAAAAAATAACTGAGGTTATGGGGGACATACATTCAAACTACCACACTCTGCCCCTGGCATCCACATCATAATCACCTTACATTGTAAATTATATTCAGTTAAAATTCAAAGGTCTTTACCAACTTTAAGAATGTCCATCCCTTAACTGGGAGGCCTATAAAATCAAACAACACATAATGGCACAGAGTAAACATTTCCATTGCTATAAGGCATAACAAGGATGACGGGATCAATGCACAATCAATAATCATCAAACATCTGCAATTCAAGTCCAACATCCATAACCAGTGATGATAGTCTCTGGATTTTCTATTTCTATCCCTCCAGCTGGGCTGAGTAGCCAGGGAAAACTTCCATCTGAGCCAACAGCATTCCATAGCAGTCTTTGTATAGTCCTGGTAGATCCAAAACATCTTCAGGTCTCCACTGAGAGCCACCGTCCACACCTTACAATGGCCTCAGCCATTATAAGGGTCATCACCCTGCTTCACATGCCACTGCATCTTAGCAGTGGCTCCTGGAACCATGTGCACTTCATCACCCACTTCCATGCTTTTGTTTATTTGTTTGTTTGTTTGTTTGTTTTTTGAGGTAGGGTTTCATGCTAGTCTAGGCTGACCTGGAATTCACTATGTATTCTCAGGGTGGCCTTGAACTCACAGTGATCCTCCTACCTCAGCCTCCCAAGTGCTGGGATTAAAGGCATGCGCCACCACGCCTGGCAATAAAACCAATACCAGGTATGCAAGGACACAGCCATTTTGTTAATCCATGGAGGACATAAATTGAGACCTTGAAGAGCAGGTTTGTTTCCTTCAGTCATCTCTTTTCGAAAGAGTTTGCATTCCTACCATTCAGTTTTACCTGGGTAGAATTCACCTCCAGCATTTTTCCATTGCTTTAATGTAAAGCAGTTAATGGTAATCTGCTTGACAATAGCAGCTTTAGTAACTTAAAACTTTTCTCCTGTGTTAGTAACCTTGAGCTTCCTTGCATTTAGCCTTAAATTGTACTTATTTCAGATGTATATCTTCCTCCAAGCACACCAGTCCATAGTTTTAAATTCAACCTTGATCAAACTCTTAGGGTTTGGGCAGCAGAACACAGCCATCCCTTATGCCAGTAGCCCAGTTCCAACAACATTCTCTGCAGCCTTTCCTTCCCCTTTGAAACTTCAGAAGACAAAACAATTCTCTTTGTGCTTATCCATTTCAAACTCTCACCAGAATAGCCTATAAAATTTGGCTTACCAAACTGTGAGGCTTCTGCAGTCACAAGTACCAAGTCCTGCCCTATTCCTCCAGCATAAAAGTTCCAAAATATCAAAATCCACAGATTCATCTTAGCAAGACCCCACTTCTGGTACTGGATTCTGTAGTACCCAGCTTCACATTGCTGGGATAAGTATCCAACCAAAGAAGCTGGCTTTCATTCGTAAATCTAAGAGAGAGAAAAGCCACCAGCAGCCAGCAAACACTAAAAAGCAGCAATCAGGGATCCTGCCAGAATTCAAACCTCTCTGCATACCTTTAATGTGGAATTCAGATCCACCCCAGTGAAATAGCACTCTAGCAGGCTATTGGGGCCTTAGGCAGGAAGTTTAACCTTAATTAAAAACAAAACAAAACAAAAAAAACACCCGAGGGGCTGGAGAGATGGCTTAGCAGTTAAGGCACTTGCCTGTGAAGCCTAAGGAACCAGGTTTGATTCTCCAGGTCCCATGTAAGCCAGATGTACATAGTGGCGCACACATCTGGGGTTTGTTTGCAGTGGCTAGAGACCCTGGCACAACCATTTCTCCACCCTAATAAGTAAACATAAATAAATCTTAAAAAATACCTGAGGCTATGGGGGACATATATTCAAACTACCACAATTACATTTAAAGTTTGAGTCACTAAGTTGAGCTATTTACTCAAAGGATTTTTAAACTAAGATTCCTGATATATGAAATACTTAACCTTCACTCATCACTAAATCATTCAAAGTAGGCCAATCTTATACAGAATACCTTTTTTTTTTTTTTTTTTTTTGTGGTAGAGCCTCACTGTAGTGTAGGTTGACCTGGAATTCACTATGCAATCTAGGCTGTCCTCAAACTCACAGTGATCCTCCTACCTCTGCCTCCTGAGTGCTGGGATTAAAGGCATGCACCATCACACCTAACTGGAATACATTTTAAAAAAAATAATTGTATGTTTTAAATATTTTATTTATTTATTTCAGAGAGAGAGAGAAAAGGCAGATAGAGAGAGAATGGTTATACCAAGGCCTCTAGCCACTGCAAATGAACTCCACATGCATGTACTACCTTGTGTATCTGGCTTTACATGGGTATTGGGGAATTGAATCTGGGTCCTTAGGCATTGCAGGCAAGCACCTTAACCACTAAGCCATCTCTCCAGCCCTGGAATACATTTTTAAATACTTATTTATTTGCAAGGGGAGAGAGAATATTAATGAATGAGAATGAGCATGCTAGGGCCTCTTGCCACTGCAAACAAACTCCAGACACACGTATCACTTTGTGCCTCTGTTTTTATGTGGGAATTTAGGAATTGAACCCAGGCTGTCAGTCTTTGCAAGCAAACATCTTTAATTACTCAGCCATCTCCCCATCCCTGACATAATTTTTTATATCACATTTTTCCTCAAAAATATTAAGTTAGCCAACACACATACAGAGAGAAACATAGGACTCTAACACAAAAACTTACAAACTTTTGTCTTTGAAAAAATTATATTTATTTATGTTTTTATTTAATTAATTTGAGATAGAGACAAAGAGAAAAAGGCAGACGGACACAGAGTGAGAGAGAGAGAGAAAAAAAGAGTGAGTAATCATGCGTATGCATGCGCCAGGGCCTCCTGCCACTGCAAACTGGACTCCTTATGAGCCATCTGGCTTTACGTGGGTAATGGAGAACCGAACCCAGGATGATGGCCATCTTGCCAGCCCTACCTTTTGTCTCTATAATACACTGACAACGTGAGCCACCAGGGTCCCAGAGCCCTGAAAGATGAAACATTCCATGAAGTGGCCTAACGAGTAGGAATTGAAGTGAAAAATAAGTAGGATGAGAACATGACTCCTGTTCCCAAGTACTGCACGTCCACCTTCAAAGTCCTAAAGTCAAAAGGTGCCTGAAAACAGACTCGTGCCAAAAGCTCAGGGTTGTTCTGAAAGGATTTCTAGTTCAAAAGAAGTTGACCCAAATCACACCCAACCTAAAAAAGTGCAATTATTTAAACCCTAAGAAGATCAAAAAAATGAAAAATCTCTTTGTGGATTCTGAATATATCATTCTCAAAAAATATATTAATGTAGGAATGCAAAACATTTTAATAAATTGTTGTAAAGCACAATTTTACAATGTCCTAAAACAGTACAAAAATCTCATTGAAATGTCCTTAGACAATCAAAGATAATAAATGTCACATATCATGGGGAAAAGTCATGTCTAACCTTAGTTCAAGACAATAATCACCATTTCCCTTAAAACAAGATAAAACAGAAAACTATGGAAAAAAGGGAACAAAATTGATTCTTGAGAGTGAAAATGAAAAGAAAATATTATGGTGGCTCCTAGTCTTTTAAAGAGCCAAAGTAGACAGACAGACAGACAGACAGACACACACACACACACACACACACACACACACACACACACGGATGTTGGGCTGTGGGAATGATGAGGGAAATAAAGCTGGATGCTCCTTTGAGCAGGGCTGATCACGATACAGGTTAAGAAATGCCGAAAGCACAGAGAACAGTCAGGAATACAAATTTCCCTACAAACACGAACTGTTACTACAGTTTCAAACCCATGTTTTGAAAATAAAATATCCCTACTTTAGAAATTCCTGCACTGCTTGATATGCAGCATGAGACTGAAGTCCACGCCTGTGTGGGAACAAAGTGAAATCCTGCAAAGCCAACTGTGTGTTCTGATGAGAAAGCGTGGGTAACACGCATGGTGACACTGTACAATTTACTGAAAAACGGTAATGCCATCATCACCATTATTATTACGCTTGACTCTCACAACAGTAAACACAATGGGAAAAGCCACAAACTCTCATCAGATGAAGGGTCCTGGCAGTGCCTGTGTCCAAGGCTTATCTGTTCACTTCTCAATTAGATGTTTTTGATTGGTAACAGTGATACAGGGCTGGGTGTGGTGGCGCACGCCTTTAATCCTAGCACTTGGGAGGCAGAGGTAGGAGGACTGCTATGAGTTCAAGGCCAGCACAGCGAATTTCAGGTCAGCCTGGCCTAGAGTGAGACCCTACCTCGAAAAACAAATAAACAAAACTCATACAGGAGGAATCAGATACAATCTACGGTTCTAACTTCAGCAACATCTGCTTCAAGAATTTTGTTCCTAAACCGGGCGTGGTGGCGCACGCCTTTAATCCCAGCACTCAGGAGGCAGAGGTAGGAGGATCACTGTGAGTTTGAGGCCACCCTGAGACTACATAGTTAATTCCAGGTCAGCCTGTACCAAAGTGAGACCCTACCTTGAAAAACAACAACAAAAAAAAATTTGTTCCTATGTTAGAACAATTTCAAAACATAACAAAGAATGGCACAGGCCACTGGGACGACAGCAAGATTTGAAGTTTCTCCTAAGCTCTACGGTAGTTGACACACTTTTCCCTAAGCAAACTCCACTGACACCTACTTTTGTATCACTGGCTCAGGAACTATCACTGACTTTAACAAGTTTTTTTCTTTCTGGCTTTTATTACATTTTTTGTGTGTGGTTACATCTTACATAGGCTAGGCATAACATTGCCTACAAAGGATCTTAAATTTACCTCTTAGTCAATAAAACCTGAAACATATACTGTCTAGAACTTTAAGAAAAACTGGGCTGGAGAAATGGCTTAGGGGTTAAGGCACTTGCCTGTAAATCCTAACATCCGGTTGGATTCGACTCCTCAGTGCCCACGCAAAGCCAGATGCAGAGTGGCACATGCATCTGGAGTCTGTTTGCCATGGTGCGCCCATTCTCATTCATTCATACTCACTTTCATTCTCTCTTTCTCTCCTTGCTTGCAATAAAAAAAATGTTGTTAAAAAGAAAAAGTTTGCTGACCCCGCTCTATCAACAGGACAGCATTAAAACAAAAACACTTGCTTTTAATCTAAATTAACTTGTTGACTACAAAGAAGTCACTTCTTCTAGGCTATGGCTCAGTTGACAAAGTGCTTGCTCGTCTCACAGCATGAGACCCAGGGTTTGATCCTCAGCATCACAAAAGACAGAAAGAATTACTCTCCTTCAGATGCAGTTATTATGAACCATATTCAACTTCTGCAAAGGGTCCTCGTCAGCTGTTAGACCTCTGAATGACAAAACCAAAGACACAGGCTGGAGACTCAGTTCAGTGGTAGAGCGCTTGCCCAATGCGTATGACACCTGAACTTGACTCCAGCATCACAAAAATAAATAGACAGTAAATTAAACAAATACAAGCCAGTGAGAATAAAATAGTGGACATACGAGGAAACTATGGAACCTGATCCCTAACATGGTACCTCCCTCGCTCGGCTTCCCTTAACAATGAGACCATGACCCTACGTGTTAAAGTGATTTGTGTGCCTCATACTACAGAAACTGTCAAACAAACTGAAAGTCTACCTTCAAGCTCACTCAAAAAAGCTCCGCCCCTACCTACATTCTAGCCAGTTAATTTAACATGGCAATTCACTTCAATGTATTAAGCCTTGGCTCTTCACATATAAAATATGTGGGAAAAATGTTCTCCCCCACCCCTTTAACACCCCCAGTGTGATGATGCCTTCAGCAATGCAGTCCCAGGAGGGAAGGCCGCTTGCTGCTCTTAGTGCTGCAGTCAGGGCAGGTGTAAGTCTCAGCATCTGCCTAGTCCAAGCTGGAGTTCCTTGAGCCATGTCTTTCCTTTTATATCCCTTACAGTGCCCATCACCCATGTAAGTGCACGGATAGTTGTGCACAGATAGTTATGAGCCAAAGTGAACTGTTGCACAATCCACATCTTCAGCTAACCCTTCACAGGAACCACAAGGAAGCAAAGAACAAGCCAAGGAGAAGGAGCAATACATGCCAACCAGATAAGGGCACTGAAAGGAATCTGGAGCTGGAAGGGGCCAGAAAGGCCACAGCATCACACCCCACCCCCACTACCACCCAAACAACTAGCCAACATGGCAGTCTGCTTTCTTCAGCACAATATGGTGGTAGACATTCAGGCCTGAAGGAATCTGACATGTTGGTAAGTTACACAAGGCTAAAAATAACCATCTGTATATAACAGACAATGGTTTTAGAAGAGAAGGACTAAATTTAAACAGAGAAAATCAATCGCTTGAGTAAATGTATGCAGGGCCTTAGTGCAGCACTCACTTCATGCACGCTCTCAACACTCATGAGTGCCTTCTCTTGCTCCCTTCCCAGCTCATGATGCAGCCAAGAAGACCTACAAAATGTGGGACAGAACAGGTGACAGTCACCATTAGAGTAGGCTGCTGTGGAGGGGGACTCCTCATGAACTTTGCCTGGAAGGAAATGAGTCACCTTTTCATTAGTAATCAAATTCTGTCCATCTTTAAAGACTGACCCAGAAACTCAAGGGCATGAGCTTCAAATATGAGGCTGAGACTCAGACACTACGAACACCACCTGCAGACAGAGCTACGGACAGAAGACTGGAGTTGAGGTGCTTCTGGAGGTACTTTATAGAATGACGAAGGTTTTGTAGGGCTGAGTTTCCCAAATTTAGGGAATTCATCAAAAAGATGAGTCTGACTTACGAAAGAACCAGATTTCAAAATCTTAAAGGGCCAGGAGGCCGTGTCTAGCAACTGCCAAATGTTTTCCACACAGAACAGGCAGACCTGGCTTATTCTGGATAATTGAGGGTTTGGCTATGTACTGTATGATTAGAAGAAACACGTAGTGAAGGATATGAGCTAATTTGGGGTAACCAAAGTCTTGGCTAACCTATGACTGCTTACTCTGGATGCTAAAATGAACAGAATCTGACCAGCGAGAAGCTGGACAGAAGACAAGGGACGGTGAGATGCCCGAATGCCCAGTAAGAGGACGCGCCATGCAGCCGGTGGACACAGCCCTGTGTTACTGTTTCTCAGTCTCTCCTAGCCCAACTCAGTGTCTTCTTGCCTTAAGAGATGCTTGGACCTCATTTCCTTGGAAAAAGTGGCTACAAGCCTACCTGGCTATTGTGGTGGGCAACATCCCAAGCGTCAACAGCAAGGCCAGAAAGTCTGCAGGAGGAAAGGGAGTTGTTCCCAGCGCCCTTGATTTGTGTCCACTGTCCTCTTCCCAGCCCCCGTGCTGGGCATTCCACCTCCAAACATTCAAGCAAACAGGAGCTAAAGGTCTGACTCCACAAACCACTCAGCTGCCACTGTGAAAGCAGGCTGGTCCATTTGCTGGTTCACACCAAAACAGGGCAGCTAGAAAAGAGTGATCACAATGAGGGCACTTCTGTGCTTTTCTGTCTCTGTACCACACTCAGCAGAGACAAGCCCAAGAAGCCTGGGGCTGGCTTCCTCAACTATGGACGCCCGCACCTCAGCCATGTCTGCTGCTTGCGTACAGGAGACCAAGAGCAGTTTTCAGAAGCCGTGCCATCTTTAAAACAATTCAATAAAGAAAACACATAACGAGAACTGTGACGACTCGGACGGAGAACCACCAGGGGACACAAGAATAAACAGAGGATTTTGGCATACCACTTGGACTCTAAATAAAATTATGCTCTTATAAACCACTCACATTTATGTGAGAAATAAATTAGACACCTTGCGTACAGGAGACCAAGAGCAGTTTTCAGAAGCCGTGCCATCTTTAAAACAATTCAATAAAGAAAACACATAACGAGAACTGTGACGACTCGGACGGAGAACCACCAGGGGACACAAGAATAAACAGAGGATTTTGGCATACCACTTGGACTCTAAATAAAATTATGCTCTTATAAACCACTCACATTTATGTGAGAAATAAATTAGACACCTTGAGCTGGGTGTGGTGGTGCATGCCTTTAATCCCAGCATTTGGGAGGCAGAGGTAGAAGGACTGCCATGAGTTTGAGGCCACCCTAAGACTACATAGTGAATTCCAGGTCAGCCTGGATTAGAGTGAAACCCTACCTCAAAAACAAAACAAAACAAAAAAATAGACACAACGTCCCAATGCTGTTTGCTGAGTAACAGCGCCCACCACTTCAATCCTGTCTCCGTATTTCTTTGCTTTCACTTCCTCTCCTAAAGCTCTTTTTATAAAGATCATCCGAGCATATCCAACGGTGGCCCAGTGTAGCTAGAATGTGCCCAACACAAAGTTCCAAACATTACTTAAAACATTATGAAATGTTCTTCTCCTACCTCAATTATCTGGTTCTTAAGCATGAATTTTGTAGTTGACAATGTCGTGTCACAATGTCAAAAGGTCAGACACACGTGACCATAAACTATTTTGAACATTTTACACTTTCATTTCTTTCTCTTTTTATTTTTTCACGGCAGTGTCTCACTCTAGCCCAAGCTGTTCTGGAACTTCCTCCATAGCCCCAGGTTGACCTTGAATTCACAGCAATTCTCCTACCTCAGCCTCCAAAGAGCTGTGACTAAAGGTGTGCAGCAGAAAGGAATGTTTTAAACAGAAACAACTGCACCAGGAGTGGAAGGCTGATAGCAGCACCTGAGAATCTGAACCCATTTTTAGGCAGGTTACTATCATGGCACTACCACCAACAGAATCTGGAAAATTTAGGGAAACCTCAGAGAAATTTTAGTTCACCAAACACTGGGATGGATTCAAGGTGAAAGTCAAGTTAGACAAATATGCAAACAATATATTCCCCTCATACATGTGCATACATATGTGCATGAGTGTGACACATAATAGTGGGAGAGACACAGTACATGTGTACACACAAGCACACTCATGTGGAATATGCACCTGTGTGACTTGGGCTAGAAGAGACACACAGCACATGTGCACATGCATGCACACTCACATGTGGGCCATGTACGTGTATGCCACAGGGTAGAAGAGACACACGGTGCACGTGCACACGTACATGGGGGACGAACATGTGTGACGCGGGCTGGCAGACCCAGCAAGGCTCGTTCTTAGGGATTCTGACGGAACTCCCGTCACTGGGCACTGAGGAGAGGACTTAGTAAAAACGTCCATCACGCCCACATATTCATGCTGATATTCATGCTGATTGAACAAAGAAAGCCCGGGCATTTCTAGATAATGACACTTTTACTGCATTCTGATTAAGGACAGATATAAACAAAATTAAAATGAAAAACTTAATTAAGCTTTTCTAGATCCTAAAAGTGAAACATTTCTCATTTTGTTTCCAGGGGAAGAGAGGGAAAAGGAATTCCTACATGAAATGAATGGTGCTGACAAGCTACAACTGAACAGCCAGAAACTTCGCATCCGATTATGGTAAAGCTGGAGGCTGTTGAAAGAAGCCCAGCTAAACTTGAATCTGTTCGTGCCAGCTTCATGGGCCAAAATTAATTGATTTAATTTATTGGCAGTTACCCAAGATAGGCAGAGGATCCAATGAGAGCCTAAGAATTTGCTTCTACATCTCCACCGAACACCGAAGCCTAATGAAAAAAAAAAGAGCTGAGAAAAGCATGGGAACTCTAGTGCATGTGTTGACAAGAAGCGCTGGTCAAGGCTCCCCTGCAGAAGACCCTCAGAGACACAGCACATGTGTCACAGGACGCTAAAGGACACAGTACTGGAAGACTCAGTAATGACAGTGCTGGAGAGAGCCCGGATGACAAGTCCTCAACAAGGCAAAGCCTCAGGGGACAACACAGGCACCTCTGTAACTCACTGTGTAAATGCAAGGTGGTGTGCTGAACAACTTGTGACGGTGCTGGCAGCAGCCTCTGAGAAGTCACTGACCTTGACCTGACTCAATGTCACAGCCGCCTAAAACCAGCCTGGACTTGCTCATGCTCAGTCAGGAAATGGGGGAGTTTCGGGTTTTTTCATTTGCTTTTCTTTACTGATACTTCACAGACAGTACCTATCACTCTCCTTTCGCTGCTTGCTTGTATTTCATCTATAGAACCACAGAAAGACACAGCAGTAGCCAAGCCTGGCTCTGCACTCAGGCAGCTACAGGCTGGCACATGGTTCTAGTGCCAGGTGAGGTGCCGAGACCTACCTATTGTCACTCTTCCTGCTTTTTTTCAGGAAGTACTTAAAGCAAGGATTTAATCATATTCTAATCTAAAAAGCAACTATTCATATCTTTTCAAATGTTCTGCATTCCTTTACAGAAGGTCTTTTTGAGATACCATTTTAATGTAAAATTTAGTCCCATTTATCCATATGCAATTGAGACAGAGAATGAGACACCATTTTCCAAGAGCACAGCTTTGGTCAGTACAAAGAATCATAAAATACTGAGCAAACTACTTACTTCTCAGTGCTTCCATGTAGTAACTAGCAAGGCAGGGAATCGACTTACCCAGCTCACGTAAAGACGAAAATGATGCACGTGAAGAGCACGCCTAACCACGGACAGAGCCCAGTGCAGAACAATCGCTCGCTCGGGACGGTCTAGGTAGCGTTAGTCATGCACTACCAAAGATGTGCCCGCTAGCAGGAAGCAGCGCGCACACTGGTGAGTCTACTGTGTCTTTGTCACCATGGAGGACTCTTCCAAGTGCTTAATCGCTCACCAGAGCCGGCAAAAGAGAGGATCGGTAATCCTGTGGTACTCATCTCTTTATTTACAATT
The DNA here is from genome assembly GCA_036365145.1 of Orientallactaga sibirica. Lineage (NCBI taxonomy): Eukaryota > Metazoa > Chordata > Mammalia > Rodentia > Dipodidae > Orientallactaga > Orientallactaga sibirica. The sequence continues at coordinate 20,986,558 of JAEOAD010000025.1, forward strand.
TTGATAATTTTCCTCATTTTTGGATTCATTTGATTTTTTGAACTGTTACATCCAGGTATCACTGATCATGATAACTGACTTTTGGGGTGGTGCTCTGTATTTCAAATGTGAGGCAAGTGCCTTCCTTACTTCACTGCAGCCCCAGCTCGGCCTACATCACCCCGGCTTTGAGCGGGGCTCATTGTGAACCTCTTGAAGAAGTCCAGGGTAACTACTTTATGACTTACCAAGGCGGTGTGAAGTAATATGATAATAGCACTTAACTATAACTACTAACACACGCTTAAGAGGTACGTAAAGTGCATATTGATAGAATATAGTAGGTCACTGTTGAATTATTAATCCTCACATCACATTAAAAAAATTATTCTGTGAAAGAATTTTAATGAACCAAAAACACAAGTCTCATATTTATGTTCAAAAGATGTTAAAAAGAAAAGGAGGACTGGAGAGAGCTCGGGTGACCAAGTGCTTGTGCAAGCATGAGGACCCAAGTTCAGCTCCCCACATCCACATCAATGCCAGGCACGGCCATGTGTACCTAGAAATCCCAGCACTCTGCAGGGGAAGGGGCAAGCAGACCGACCAGCAAGTTCTAGTGAGAGAGCGTCATAGTGATTTAGGAAGACAGACTACATTGACATCTGGCCTCCACACACACACACACACACACACACACACACACACACAAACACACACACCCCATACACAGATGTATATGCCAAAAAGTAAGGAATACAGGAAAGATGAAGGACTATGAAAGAAAAGCTAGGCTTCTGCCATTACTTTCCAGAAAACCTATACATAAGAGGATGCTTTACGAGCTAGGTCATCCAACCAGGCTGTCAGGTTGAGTGGAAAGGAACGAGAAAGTGCTACATCAGCAGGTACTTCCCCTCTGCGTTTCTGTGACCAGACACCACCCTGAACAGCAGTGAAGGTACGAGCAAGAGAAAGGAGCAAATGTTGAATCAGCCATGACTTCAGAAAATTCCTTTTTGGGGAGACATCACCACTGCACAAGCAATGGGGATATGCCATCCATCACACACTGGCTTCGGAGGAAGTCAGGAAGCCAGTGTCTCTACTCTCCACTGCGACACTAATGTGTCAAGAAGACAATGAAGACAGCAGGCCTGGTTCTCTTGGATGGATCTGGGGCATCTGAAACCAACATCACTCTTAATCTTGGCAAGAAAATTCTTAGCTGTCAATGTTTAATGTATATTACAGCTAACAGAAGACCAAGTTTGGATAAAGCATTTAAGATGTCATTTTTAGGCGGACCACAAAGATCCTTAAGGACAAGAAAACATCCACGAGAGCTCTGCATCTCTGTGGCTTTTCATGTCACTTCGCATGTCCCCACACTGTGCTGAATACTGCGATATGACGTCCCCACACTTTGCTGAATACTGCCATATGACGTCCCCACACTGTGCTGAATACTGCGATATGACGTCCCCACACTGTGCTGAAATGACGTCCCCACACTGTGCTGAATACTGCGACGACGTCCCACACTGTGCTGAATACTGCGACATGACGTCCCCACACTGTGCTGAATACTGCGATATGGCGTCCCCACACTGTGCTGAATACTGTGCTGAATACACTGGCGTGCTGAATACTGCGATATGACGTCCCCACACTGCCACACTGTGCTGAATACTACATGACATCCCCACACTGTGCGCGATATGACGTCCCCACACTGCTGAATACTGCGATATGACGTCCCCACACTGTGCTGAATACTGCGATATGACGTCCCCACACTGTGCTGAATACTGCGATATGACGTCCCCACACTGCTGAATACTGCGACATGACGTCCCCACACTGTGCTGAATACTGCGACATGACGTCCCCACACTGTGCTGAATACTGCGACATGACGCTGATATGACGTCCCCACACTGTGCTATATGACGTCCCCACACTGTGCGTCCGCCCCCACACTGTGCTGAATACTGCGACATGACGTCCCACACTGTGCTGAATACTGCGACATGACGCCCCCACACTGTGCTGAATACACTGCGATATGACGTCCCCACACTGTGCTGAAATGACGTCCCCACACTGTGCTGAATGCGATATGACGTCCCCACACTGTGCTGAATACTGCGACATGACGTCCCCACACTGTGCTGAATACTGCGCGACATGACGTCCCCACACTGTGCTGAATACTGCGACATGGCGTCCCCACACTGTGCTGAATAATGACGTCCCCACACTGAATGCCCCACACTGTGCTGAATACTGCGACATGACGTCCCCACACTGTGCTGAATACTGCGACATGACGTCCCACACTGTGCTGAATACTGCATGACGTCCCCACACTGTGCTGAATACTGCGACATGGCCCCACACTGTGCTGAATACTGCGACATGACGCCCCACATGAGCGTCCCCACACTGTGCTGAATACTGCGACATGGCGTCCCCACATGCTGAATACTGCGACATGACGTCCCCACACTGTGCTGAATACTGCGACATGGCGTCCCCACACTGTGCTGAATACTGAATACGTCCCCACACTGTGCTGAATACTGCGACATGGCGTCCCCACACTGTGCTGAATACTGCGATATGGCGTCCCCACACTGTGCTGCTGCGAATCCCCACACTGTGCTGAATACTGCGATATGACGTCCCCACACTGTGCTGAATACTGCGATATGACGTCCCCACACTGTGCTGAATACTGCGACATGACGTCCCCACACTGTGCTGAATACTGCGACATGACGTCCCCACACTGTGCTGAATACTGCGACATGACGTCCCCACACTGTGCTGAATACTGCGATATGACGTCCCCACACTGTGCTGAATACTGCGATATGACGTCCCCACACTGTGCTGAATACTGCGATATGACGTCCCCACACTGTGCTGAATACTGCGATATGACGTCCCCACACTGTGCTGAATACTGCGATATGACGTCCCCACACTGTGCTGAATACTGCGATATGACGTCCCCACTGTGCTGAATACGATATGACGTCCCCACACTGTGTGCTGAATACTGCGATATGCGTCCCCACACTGTGCTGAATACTGCGACATGACGTCCCCACACTGTGCTGAATACTGCGACATGACGTCCCCACACTGTGCTGAATACTGCGACATGACGTCCCCACACTGTGCTGAATACTGCGACATGACGTCCCCACACTGTGCTGAATACTGCGACATGACGTCCCCACACTGTGCTGAATACTGCGATATGACGCGCCCCACACTGTGCTGAATGAATGACGTCCCCACACTGTGCTGAATACTGCGATATGGCGTCCCCACACTGTGCTGAATACCGCGCGATATGAAGTCCCCACACTGTGCTGAATACTTACACTGTGCTGAATACTGCGATATGACGTCCTCACACTGTGCTGAATACTGCGATATGACGTCACCACACTGCTGAATACTGCGATATGACATACTGATTAGATGTAACTGCCTGTGATGGTAAGGAAAGGTGTACCCACAGCCCAGAGAAGAACAGCAGTGGACGAGGAGGACGTTAGGATTTATGTCCTTACAGCAAACATCTCATCAACTGTGTAACTCACTCACGACATCAACCACACTTAGCATCCTGGTGAGCATGAGTTCCTCATGGAATTTAATCAAAATGGGATTTGAGAAGGTTGATACTAGACGCTGGAACAACCGACTTGAAGTGATTAAATACACCCAGACTTAATTAATGTATTTAGCACTCCCAATAGGACAGGACAGTAAAGTGTTCTAACTTTCTGCGGTAAACAGCTTTACCAGCAGCAATGGCTGGGTTCCGAGCAAGGTTGCACAGGCCCCCCTTGCCCGGCATCAGAGACTGACAGGGTCCCTGGGCTCCCAACAGTGAGAAAACACAGTTGAGCTATGTACAAAACCAATCTTTGAAAGTACTTATCCTCACCTGTCAAAGGTTTCCATAATTTCTATAAACAGTCATTAGAATTTAGCTGACTCAGTAGCACAATGCCATTTTAGTAGGTAGTCAGACACAGTCTACTTTCAAACATTTTCTACCAATTCCCACCCCACCCCCAACCTCCACAAAAGGAACTTGGCTTCAACTCTCTTTTCTTAATCCACTAAGCAATCTCAGGAATAAAAAGACAATCACATGCCCTATATGCCTTATATAATTTTTATAAACCTTCTAAGTGTTATAATGTTTATTTATATTTTGTGAAAATATTTACTGAACAAAGTGGAGTACCTTCTTTCCCAGAGTGGGGGGCAGGGGGAGAAGAAGGCTGGTGGCAGGGCGGTCCTAGGAAGGGTGCAAGTGCACATTGAGGGAGGACTGGCTCCTGCGGCTGGTCGTGGGCTTGCTTTCCCTGTGTCCACTTACGCTGCCTCCAATTCCTGGAGAGCCAGTGATAGCTTTAATGAGCAAGTGCTCTCCCTCTACAAGTTTTGTTGTTCATACTCGTCCACTAAAAGGGTGGCTTTGCCAATTTTTTTTTACTATCCCTTTCCCAGCAGGGTTGAGAGATCTCAGAGGACCCATCATCAGAACTACAGCTACAAGGAGGCCGTCCCCTCAATAGCCGGCGAGTATCCAGGGACAGCATTAGCTGCTCCTTGGGGAGAGCAGTGTTTCTTCCAGAAACTGAGGGCAGCCATGACACCTGACCTCGCCTAGAGTGTGAGACCAGCAACTCTGAAAATGGCTTCCTTTCTGAAGTGATCCGCAGTGCCTTCTCCCAGTCAGTGTTCAGAGATTGCTCTCACAGAAACCTCGCTCCATGTCAGACCATAAATATATAGGCCAACATTTGGAATCTCTGAAATTTTACCTACTTAAGAAAACAAGTCAAATTATGTCGCAGTAACTTGTCTCTCTGTATGACAGCACCAGGGTAAATGCTATGTGAAGCAAACAAACTCTCAAAGGGGAGAACCAATGTCTTGTTAGTCAAGAGGGGCTCTTACCTGTCTGTACACCTAAAGACGCTCAGTATGAACACTAATTCAAGGAACCATGGGGCAGCTGTGTCCTCTACACTGAAGCATTCCTCTGAGAGGGAGACGGGAGGCTCATAAGATTCAGGAAGCTTAAGAACAAAAGCTCAGGAAGAGCATGGACGTTACAAGATTCATTGGGCCCGTACTCAAGTGTGGTGGTTTGAACATGTGTCCCGTAGACTCAGGTGCTCAAGTGTGGTGGATTGAACGTGTGTCCCGTTGACTCAGGTGCTCAAGTGTGGTGGTTTGAACATGTGTCCCGTAGACTCAGGTGCTCAAGTGTGGTGGTTTGAACGTGTGTCCCGTAGACTCAGGTGCTCAAGTGTGGTGGTTTGAACATGTGTCCCGTAGACTCGGGTCCTCAAGTGTGGTGGTTTGAACGTGTGTCCCCGTAGACTCAGGTGCTTTATTAAAGCTTGTCACTTGGGTCCTCAGCTACCTGGCTGGAGGAGGTATCACTGGGGGCAGATCTGAATTCCAGCCAAAAAGGTATGCAGGAAGGTTTGACCTCAGCCTGGGGCCCTTTTCCTGTTGGCTGGCTGGTGGTGGTTTCTCTGCTTGGATTTATAAATGGGAGCCAGCAAATTCCGTCATCATGGAACTCCCCTGGATCTGTAAGCTTGAAGTAAACCCGCTCCATCCCACAAGCTGTGTTGGTTTGGACGTTCATCCCTGCAACATGGAGCTGTCTGCAACACCAAGGTTGTAAAAACAGTGAACAATCGCTGGCAAGGGGAAACTTTTAGGGAAGCTGTCTGCAAACTGGACAGGGCACTCCCAGTCATAGCTTTCATGAATTGTCACTCATGCTTGACCAGGATTTGTGGTGCTGCAGATGCCTTTGAGTCACCTGTGCTCCTGTAAATGACCCCAGTAAACTCACTGGTTGACCAAACTAGTTTTGGGTGGATTCGTTTCTTTGGTTTGACGTGGGTGTCCTATGTGGGGTGAACAGACATTTGCTTTCATCTTCCCAATAGCTATGCTAGACATTAGCTATGCAAAGATGCCATACGAGGGCCTCACCTGCACTGAGAGGAAAGGATAGCAGCAAGCCATCACAGGGCAGTGGGAACCACGGCCACAAGAGAACTGAGCAACAGAATAAAGCCAGCAAGCAGGCACCAGATGCAAAGAGGCTAAGTAAGATTTGGGTGGCCAGTTCTAAGGTGCTGAATTCCCTCTCTTACCACCTCCAGTTTTATCTCCACTCACAGAGGAGAATGCACCACATGGGTTTTGTTTTTCAGCTAGAAATCCAAAAGAGTAGCCCATAGTCAGTTATATAATATCTTTCATTTCCACTGTTATCTCAAGTCCAATCCAAACAAGCTATTGTTAAGCTGTGCTGTCATCACAGCTTAAAATATTTTCACTGGGTGAAAGAAAATTGTTTCTGACTTGGAAAAAAAAAATCTTGTTTGTGACATTAAAGAATGTGAGATACTAGACTCAGAATGCACTCTACTGGAAAAAAAAATGTCATAATGATATTTCAAAAGGAAGAGAAGTTTCATATCATCAACTTTTTATGAAATAAAATAGAATGGGTATAGATTATCAAAACTTGTAACATTAAAAAATATGATCTGTAAGAAATCTGGACAAGGTATTTATGGAATTATTCACAGCCCTCCTCCAGTCTGGCTGGTCTAGATGGATGGAGAAAGGAAGAGAGAGCCTCTTGGGTCAAGAAGTGCCTCGTTTTCCCCAATGCAGTCCCTTCTTCCTCCATGCTCTTTCAACCTTGTGTGACACACCCATACACCCACTCCACACACACACACACACACACACACACGCACACACGCACACGTACTTCTACCTTCACAGTCTCACTTTCAGAAGTGGACTTTTTATACTGGGGGAAAAGTGGCATATGGCTGTACTACTCCCTTATACTGAGTAGAATTAAAGTTGGTAGCTAATATCCAAAGGAAGCTAATAGCCAAAGGAAGAAGAGATTCTAAGGCCATGTCTTAATCTGAGAAATGTAGGAGACGTGTACTCAATCTACATTAACTAGCCTCTCACAGAAAAGTCCTTCATTATAAAGAGAATGGTAAGTAAGACATTCTTACGGACTATTTATCTGATATTCACATCCGTCTATTCTCACCACCCACAAAAACTGTGTCGGAAAAGTTTGAGAACCAGTGACATTTCATAGAAGTATTAGAAATCAACAAGAGAATACAATCAAATTTTGCCCAATGTCCCATTATAGCAAAAGGAAATGTATGAAGGAAACTTACTTGCAATAGTCTGTACCATTGTGGTAGGTTACACAGGTTCCTCTGTTTAAACAAGGCTCTTGATGATCTCGACACTGCAATGCTAAATATGAAAAAAAAAAAACAAGAAATAAGACTAATCATAACTTTCAGACACCAAAGTGAGATCCAAGTACAAATCCATTCCCATATCAAATTTGATCAGGGTTTCCCTCTAGAGTTTTAATGAGCTTTTCATCTTTTTTTGGCTTCTACAGTCAGAGAAGCACAGAAATTTATCCCACAAGTCTCAACTCACATGAGCTGCTTTTGCGGTACTGTATGTTCTGCATTCTCTGTGCCTCATCACTCCTGCCTATTGTATCTCTTTCCCAGAGGCATCAACATAAGTGAAGCCACACCAGCCATGATGGGCCATGGCCATCTGGAGATTTGTATCTGCTATACAGAGAAGCAATGTGAGGATCCATCAGGAACTGTTTAGTGAGGCTTGCACAGGCAGTGGCTCTCTACACTGAGGAGTTACTGAGTTGTCAGGTACCCAGGAACCCAGAAAGAGGGGAACTAGCAATATAGATAAGTAAATGAGATATGATCTCTAATTCCAAGCGTTTGCCTTTAAAAGCAGGGAGCGTATCGTGAATACAGACTGTAGAAGAGACTCAGAGTAAACAAACTAGAAAGCTTTATATGGATAGGAAAACAAAAATTCGAATCATTTACCCTGTTTCCTTTGAGAAGCAAGGAAAAGGCACTTTATCATCTAGGTTTCTGCCAAACCCTAGTTTGCATTCCGCAAACTTTCATAAATTTCAGCTAAGCTGGGCATGGTGGCACACGCCTTTAATCCCAGCACTCGGGAGGCAGAGGTAGGAGGATCGCTGTGAGTTCGAGGCCACCCTGAGACTACATGGTGAATTCCAGGTCAGCCTGGGCTAGAGCGAGACCCTACCTCGAAAAAAGAAAAAACATCAGCTGAGAGAGGACGTCTACCCAGTGTGCCACGTTCCTGCTCCATGTTTACAGCATCTTGATTGTCTAGCTCTTAGAGTTGGCATTTTCATCACCAAAATACACTTCAGCAATCCTAACAACTATTGAAAAGGCAAGACAGAAACCTGGTCTACAATCAAAATCAAAAGTGAAGTTCATAAACTCCTGGCATGGCTCATGTTTACATAAGAGACACAAACTGGGAGGCCTCTGTGAGTCTCTCCATCCACTCGGCCTACACGTCGCAGCGCATCGCCGCATATTATCAGCTGCCCTAGGCTTGTCCATCCCAGGCTTCTTCTCATTTAGGGCCCAGGCACAAGCCAGTTATCAGAGCAACTCCTCCATCAACATGCTGCCTAAAAGCCCCTTTTTTGCTCCACCAAATGGTGGAATTGCTGGACACAACGGTTCATCTTTGTTGTCAACTTGACTAGATTTAGAATCACCTAGAAAAGACACGCTAAGAGTATCTATGAGGATAGTTACAGAAAGCCTTGATGGGAAGCAAAGACCCACACTCACTACGGTCATACCATGCGGTGGACTGGATTCAGAGTGAAGAAAGGAGCACAGTGGGCCCACCCTTCATCCTCTGACTTCCTGACTGAGGACTCAATCACTAGCCATTTCACTCTCCTGTTGTATGTCCCATCATAATGGACCGACTGTACCCTCAAACTGAGCCAAAATAAACTCTTCTTTCCTTAAGTTTTTTTTTTTTTTTTCAGGTACTTTGTCATGGCAATGAGAAAAGTTATGTGGTTATAGAGATCTCATCTCATCCTTTCAATAATACTACACAGGAAATCCAGGGGTTGCGGAGAGTTTAACGCTAAAGTTTAATACTAAAGACTTAGAACACACCTGCCAAGGCTCAGGGAACACTGTGGAAGAGGGAGAGGAAAGACTGTAAGAGCCACAGGGTGGGAATGAGTGTCCTGAGGCATTGTTCCCCCCACACACAGAGAGAGACTTGACTGGTGCGTTTATAACCCCATGGGGAATACCAATAGCCCACTGGGAATGGGGGTCAGGGAGAGGGGATTGTATAAGGACAACATGAGGAGATGTAGCCAAGACGAAGCCTGTTCATGCAGTAAAGTTCATACTGGACTTGTAAAAACAATACTGCTTAATAAACCAGTAACCATCATAATAGCAGCTAACTTACAGTAATTAACTAAGCATCAGGTTCTGTCGCCTAAGCACTCCGCACAGATGAATTAAGTTGTCACAACATCCCCAAAAAGTAGTCCATGTCATCATACCTATTTCACAGGTGAGGGAGGGAACAAAGCAGGTAAGTGGCCTGCCTATCGTCACACGAGTGAGGCAGAGCTGAGCACAGATACAGCAAGCCTAGATGCCTAGCCACAGAGATACACGACCTGCCACGACCTGACACAAGACTGTCTTCACAGGATGGCAGAGTAGATGCGATTATGTCCATGTACCAGAAACTAACGACCAGGAAGGTTCGGTGGCTTTCCCCTGAGCATCATACCATTGCAGTGGCGGCTCAGAACCCAGGACTCCAAGGCTCTAATCCCAACCATCTCCATTAACAGCTGCTGGGGTCACACCCGCAGGCTAAGCGGGCAGGTTCGGAAGAGGGTCGTCTTCTTGTCAAGACCCCATTTCCCTGTACGGCTCAAGTGATCCCTCTTCCCACACTGATAAGCCCAATGCAGACGCTGTAATTACAACAGTTAATGTCAGGTTATTTCCTCCATATTAAAGTTCTCAAACTGATTCGCAATCTCTTTAGGCATTTTTATTAGTTTCAATGAGGGTTTCTGGCTTCTCTAGATTTTCTTCCCCACATCCCTTAAGTAAAAAGGAAAACCTCACTGGAGGAATGGTGTCCTGAAGCACGAAGCAAGCATCGGCGCTCTCCTCCTGCAGGAAGCCCCGTGCAGTGAAGACATCACGGTCTGAAAATGCCTCTCCCTACACTGGCCAAGTGACTACAGGCAAGGCTCACACTCACAGGCTCAAGTCCCCACCAGCAAACCAATGTGGGCGGCCTAAAGATGCTTCTAACCAACAGTGACATTTTGCACATTAAGACACATACAGGTGGGAGCTGGAGATGGCTTAGCAGTGAAGGCATTTGCTGCAAAGTCTAAGGATCCAGGTTTGATTCCCCAGGACCCACATAAGCCAGATGCACAAGGTGGCACATGCATCTGGAGTTCATTTGCAGTAGCCAGAGGCCCTGGTGTGCCCATTCTCACTCTCTGCCTCTTCTCTCCCCCACTTTAAAGTAGATAAAATATTTTTTTAAGTACGCATAAGCAGCTGCAAACCTGGAGAAATGTATCTAAGAGAGCAGAAGGGCCCAGAAAGCCACGTGTGAAAAGAAGGAAAAAGAAAAGACACCACAGCCTGTTTCTATGAAGTATCATTACAGTGACACGTTCAGAGAATACAAACAACATAAGGTCAATATGTAGCAATCAACCCAGAAAATAACTTTGCAGCCCAGCCTTGCAAGCCAGTCCAACTCTGTGACCAAAAAAGAGGCAGGCTGAGCCGGCGAATAATCAATGCTACTTGTCAATTTCGTGAGGTCATGCTACCTTGACCCTGTAACGTTTACTGATCCACAGTTCTCAAATTTCAGTATACGCACCACAGTCACCTGGAGAGTTGATGGAAACAGTGCTGAGCCCACCACCCAAGCTTTCTGGTTGAGTTAGGCATCAGGGGGCCTGATTATGTGCAGCCCTCACAAGTTCCTGGGTAACTCTCAGGATGCAGGTCGAGGAAAACACACACTGAAAATTCACTAAGACATGAGTGTCCACCATAAGAAATCTCCTAAACCATTTAACCCACAAGACCTTGGATGATCTAGACGGGAGTAGTAGACAGCCAAAACAAAAGAAGAATACAGTAAACTCATGACCTATTACCGGGCTATCTCTTAGTAAATGCAGATACTCCTTGCCACACAAAGAGAAGTTGTTACAACTGATACATCAAAACAAAGGAGGTGAGATTGGGAAAGAGTTCATCCTAAAAAAAATGTTTTTTCTCAATGTTAAACATTGGAATTTGGGCTGGAGAGATGGCTTAGTGGTTAAGGCGCTTGCCTGCAAAGCCAAAGGACCTCAGTTTGATTCCCCAGGACCCACATAAGTCAGCTGCACAAGGTGGCACATGCATCTGGAGTTCATTTGCAGTGGCTGGAGGCCCTAGCACGCCCATTCTCCCTTTCTCTCTCTCAAATAAATAAATAAAATATTTAAAAAATTGGAATTTAGCAATTTAAATGGAAACATAAGGCAGCAAAATGCTGAATCAAACCATAGAGAACTGAAGCTTTCATGAACTGAGACTTTTTACCAAAATTTTCTTCTCAAGCCCCAGAGCGAGCCCTCCATAAGCACTACCTGCACCTGCTTCAGTGGCACATACACTACAATTGGAACAATAGCGAGAGAAGATTAGCATGAGCCCTGGGCAAAGATGAGATGCACATCTGAGAAGCATACCATGTTTTTAAAAGGTGGTGGTGGGGGGGGAGCTGGAGAGATGGCTTAGCGGTTAAGGTGCTTGCCTGCAAAGCCAAAGGACCTAGATTTGATTCTCCAAGACCCATGTAAGGCAGATGCACAAGGTGGTACATGCATCTGGAGTTCGTCTGCAGTGGGTGGAGGCCCTGGCATGAACATTCTCTCTCACGCACTCGCTCTCTCTGTCTCTTTCTCTCTCTCAAATAAATAAAAATAATTTTAAAAGGACTCGCTGAGTGAAATCAATGCTATGTAACTGTCTGTGTATATTTATGCACATCACCCCTGCAAAAAGCAAAAACAAATACATAAGCAGTAGATTCCAACCTCATCGCTTTAGAAGCCAACGTGACACACTTTCCACGCAGTGTGTGTGGGGGCTGGTTCTCTAGTACTCGGAGCACCTGCTATGTGCAGAGGCAAGCCCTGATTTCAGGAACCATAGTCTACAGATGTCAGTCCCTGTTCTCACAAACCTTGCTTCTTCTAAGGAATAACAAATAATTGAGTAAAAAGCCAGTTTAAGCAGTAACACATTCCATAAGAAACAAAACCCCAGCGAAGGCACAAGCGAATCACAAAGGCCTGCCTGCACAGGAGTCCTGGTCGGAGCCTAAAGTGAACAAGTCACAGACAGGAGGAGGAGAAGCCAGGCCCCTCAGGAAACAAGCAGCCAGTTGAGCCTTGAGGTAGGAAGGAGGCCGATGTGCCAACACTGCATGGCCAGACTATTAAGCAGGGGGAGTCACAGGAGACAGACGGGTGGGCCAGCATGGGGCAGATCACCAAAGACCCTGGTATACTACTTCAAGTGGGAGGGTAAACTATAAACTACTGGGTTGTCTAAACAAGTAAACTTAAAAGGAAAATGACAGGTTAGGGTAGACTATGTTATCAATATATGGAAGTAGTTCCTCCCAGTTGCCATCACTAGTGGTTTGATAAAGACTTCAAAGCAAAGCAAAGCCCGTGGTTTTCCTTTACAGCAGGAATGAGGAGAAGTGCTTCAGTGTGCATGTGTGAAAATGCCACTGCACCGGGAAACACGGGGCTCCACCAGCACTACATGGAATTCATATGAAACACCCTCTGGCCACACAGTCCCTGAGAGAAGACTTAGCAGTCATAATGGGGACCAAGTGACCTAAGCAAATGACTCCAGGGAAAATATGACAAAATAAACATCGCTTCTCATTAGGCACCTTCAGCATAGCTTTAATATGACTCTCGGAATCTCTCCCCAAAGAACCTCGAACCCTCTTTGCTGAACACGAACTGTAATTCAGAACAGACAAGGCTCCACTGTTTATTTAGGTTTATCAGCCCCGCTGTATACAAACACCACAAACAACAAAATCAGCTGTCAGTGATGTTTACCAGGCCCAGCGCTTCAGAGCTATCTGGGCAGGAGCACAGGCTAAAGGTATGGAGACTTGATGGAACCCTCCTCCTTGCCATTGCCTCTGGGCTTTTCCGAGGGCTTTCAGTGCCATGCCAGCTACATATCACTGGTTTAAAAGCCTCCCTTTGTTTTAAGAATCTCTAACATGAGTAATTAAGTCTGGTGGCCCAGACAGTGTAATCTGAGCAGACTTCCATGCATTCACTGGGGCACTGACATGTAATCATTTTACATTAGCACTGCACACTGCTCAGCAGCCTCTGTCTATTGTCACCTCACATGGTTCTCTCCATGTCCTGCTGTCTGCAGCTTGTCCGTGCACTGCTCCCTCAGACAGCGTTCAAGTGTCTTCGATGGATGATGTTCCTAAAGTCTGTGAAGAGTTACACACGGCTCTGTTTTTCTCTCCAACGTTTATGCAAATTTCAAGTAGCAGTATTTGAGAGACACGGCTGAGTTTATACCTAGGACTTGGCTGAAGTCCGCCGGCTCTGGCACATGGCCTCTGGTCAGATGAGCGCAGCCGCGTCTTCTAAAATGACTGCTTGCTTTCTTACCCAAAATAGGAGAACTGAAGGCAGACAGAGAGACACCAGGGATTTGCAGTAAGTCTCATAGCACCCTGTAACTTCAAACAACAAAGCTTTCGCCAAATTTTTTTCTATTCCATTTTTTTTTTTGAGGGGGTGGATCAAGCCATGAAAAAAAAATCCAAACAAACAGTAGAAGTGCGGAAGCTTCAAATCCCAAGTGGTCCGTTTAAATAAAAACAAAGTGGAGAAACATCTGTCTTCCTCCTTGAAATTACCCTTGATTAAAAGGGGGGAGCGCAAGAAGGGAGACACCAACCATGTGTCAAGATTTTGATAGACAGCGATTCCTGCCTGAGGAATGGCGGTGCCAGACCCAGAGCTGAGGCAGAAACCAGAGCCACTGCCACTACGCTGGTCTCCACAAAAACTGAACTTCAAAGATAAGTTTTTCTGACATTACTAGGATATATATATTTTTTGTTTTTCAAGGTAGGGTCTTGCTCTAGCCCAGGCTGATGTGGAATTCACTATGTAGTCTCAGGGTGGCCTTAAACTCACACTGATTGATCCTCCTACCTCTGCCTCCTTAGTGCTGGGATTAAAGGTGTGTGCCACCACGCCCCACATTTTTAAATTTTTTGTTTTCTGAGACAATGAATCCCAGTCCTGCCTTGAACTCCTCCTGCCTCTGCCTCCCAAGTGCTGGAATTACAATGGTGAGCTACTATGCCTAATCTCTAGAATTTTCATTTTACAAAGGGCTTCATTCATATGACTTATTAAGCCTAGAATAACCCTTGATTTAAAAATTTTTAATATTGGATTTTACAATATTGGATTATTTGCAAAAACTAAAATTTGTCAATTTATTAAGTTATATTCAAAGTTACTATGCTATTATGTTTTTCCCTTTTACTTTTCTGTTTTTATCAAAACTTCAGTAAAACTTTAAACTTCAATTTGTAAGTTAAAGTAAATGAGATAAATTTCAACTCTGAGGTATTGGAGATCAAACTTCCATATGAAGTACAAGGTCTGAATTCATAACTGATGTACTGTGCAAACAGTCACTAGATCAGTCCCAAACAGAACCCAGCATGTATTCTGATTACTGGGATGTCCAAGTTCTCGATGAACCCTGGGTCACAGAGGCTCCACAACTACACCCCGAAGAAATCCTACTCACCTGTACACATATGCAACCCACCGTGTGCACAAACCACTGAGAACTACTGAAACCCAGTAGCCTAAGCCCTTGGCACATGTCGGATACAGAAACTAGGACAATGAGAAACACCAACATCTGGAGACGACAGGTGTGCATTATCCCCAATCCCAGAGGACATGCCCAGGACCAATATCTTGAACACATGCAGGAAGGAGGAGAAAGAACACAGCCAAACTTCAATCTTTAGTTAGTCTTGGTTTTCAACTTCACCCTTTATTTAATTTGTTTTCTCAAACACAAATTTATGTTAGCCCATACCAACAACAACACAGACAGGAGAAAAAGGAGAAGAGCAATGAACAGCTAACGATAAAGGGTTGATGAGTTCTATGTTCAGTTAGCTCCTCTTAAAAACCCATGCTCCCGGGCTGGAGAGATGGCTTAGCGGTTAAGGCATTTGCCTGTGAAGCCTAAGGACCCTGGTTCTATTCTCCAGGTCCCACGTAAGCCAGATGGTCAAGGTGGTGCATGAGTCTGGAGTTCGTTTGCAGTGGCTGGAGGGCCTGGTATGCCCATTCTCACTCTCCCCCACCCCCGTCTCTAATTAAATCAATAAAACAAAATCTTTAAAAAAAAAAAAAAAAACATGCTCCCACTCTGTAAGTCTTTGACCATACTTACTTTATCTCGAAGATGACTCAGATCTCTGTGCAGTTGTGACCACCATTTAAATAAAAACCACCCTGACCACAGCACCAGAGTGAGGGCCTAGCCTGCAGATGCGCACGTCCATTCGCTTTGCACGTGCCATCGCTGATGCAGGGACCAATTGCAGGAGGAGGGCTGTGAGCAGAACCAACCGCCACATCACAGCATAATCTCAGAAAGGCCAAAAGGAATAATACAAACACCAGTATATTAAATTAAAATTCCGGGATAAATCCTGTAACAGGTGATGCCCAGCCCTATCTCTTATGAGCAAGGCATAAATCCCCTGAAGGATTACAAAAAAGCATATGCGGTGACCTATCCCCTTCTTCATCTTCTTCGCTGCTATTCTTCCTGTCTAGAGCCTGAAAATGTTCCAGAAGACTGGAGATGCTGGAACTGGGCAACACAGCCATGTCTGCCCACCTAAGTTCAACCCAGCTAGGGAGGCCAGGAACATGGTCAGAGCTTGGAAAATGTTTGCCGAGCTGAGATGTAGAAGGGTCAGGCCAATGATTTCCTATGTCCCGCCAAGAGAATGATAAACAACCCCTTAATTTCCCACAAGACCAATCAAAAAAAAAAAAAAAAAACCCTGCAAAATGGTAGTTTATTGCAGCCTTCTAAGGACACGAAGATCTAGCAGAGGGTATTTAATCCCTTTTGTTTACCACTCTAAAATTCTCCTCTTAATAAACTCAATCCGCTTTGGGGCCACAGGAGTGAGACTCCTGTTGGACAAAAGGGATTTACAGGGGAGTCTCACCCGTTCCACCACTCCGGGCCCAGTAGGAACGTCCTTCCCACCATCACCTCATCATGCTGTGAGATTAAGTCCTCAGAGAGCCAGCACTCAAGAGAAGGAGGAAGGATGCGGTGCTGGCTGGTTAGTGCAGTGCGGGGATTAAGCCCCAAACTCCTGCCACCAAAGCACACATCGCCTCACTGGACATTTCAAAACCAAGGCACTGTAATCTCCTTGGCTACAAGCTGAAATATGTTGCCACAGAATGTCTCAAATACTCTGGTTTTATATTTAAAAAAAAAAATCCAGTGAATCAAGGATCTAGCTTCCTCCCCCTCTGCTCTCACCCCCATGCAATCTGGTTTTAGAACTGCTAAGTTTATCATTTAGGAAGATTACAATTTTGAGCAGTTTCTCTAGTGGTCATAGCTTTTAGTTGTACAGAAAATAACTCAAAAACACCAATGACTTCAAGGAGTAACTAGGACTGAATTTCAGAAATGAGCCCTCCTCGTCCTAAATCACACGGCTGTCATGTGTCTTCCCGGTGAAATGAGAGCTGGACGTGCCCATCCCACCCACAGGTGGAGCTGGTGCCGGCTGCACCATGAAACAACACAAGGTCACTGACAGCACTGCACAGGACAGCCTGAAGACTAACCACCGCTTCTGCCAGGCAGAGGCTCTCAGCTTTCTTTCGTCCATGTTCCTCCACCCACGTCTGGCAGCACTCAATGCCTATGTGAATACTACGTGAGTTATACGTGAATACTACGTGAGTTATACGTGAGTTCTATGTGAATACTACGTGGGTTCTGCGTGAGTACTACGTGAACACTACGTGAGTTCTACGTGAACACTACGTGAGATCTACGTGAACACTACGTGAGATCTACGTGAACACTACGTGAGTTCTACGTGAATACTACGTGAGTTCTACGTGAACACTACGTGAGTTTACGTGAGATCTACGTGAACACTACGTGAGTTCTACGTGAATACTACGTGAGTTCTACGTGAATACTACGTGAGTACTACGTGAACACTACGTGAGTTCTACGTGAATACTACGTGAGTTCTACGTGAACACTACGTGAGTTCTACGTGAATACTACGTGAGTTCTACGTGAACACTACGTGAGTTCTATGTGAACACTACGTGAGTTCTACGTGAATACTAGGTGAGTTCTACGTGAATACTAGGTGAGTTCTACGTGAATACTACGTGAGTTCTACGTGAATACTACGTGAGTTCTACGTGAATACTACGTGAGTTCTGTGTGAACACTACGTGAGTTCTACGTGAACACTACGTGAGTTTCTGAACACGCGAGTTCACGTGAATACTACGTGAGTTCTACGTGAATACTACGTGAGTTCTACGTGAACACTACGTGAGTTCTACGTGAACACTACGTGAGTTCTACGTGAATACTAGGTGAGTTCTACGTGAATACTAGGTGAGTTCTACGTGAATACTACGTGAGTTCCCACGTGAATACACCACGTGAGTTCACGTGAATACCACGTGAGTTCTATGGAACACACACGTGAGTTCTCACGTGAATACCACGTGAGTTCACGTGAATACCACGTGAGTTCTACGTGAACACCACGTGAGTTCCACGTGAATACCAGGTGAGTTCACGTGAATACTAGGTGAGTTCTACGTGAATACTACGTGAGTTCTACGTGAATACTACGTGAGTTCTACGTGAATACTACGTGAGTTCTACGTGAATACTACGTGAGTTCTGTGTGAACACTACGTGAGTTCTACGTGAACACTACGTGAGTTCTACGTGAATACTACGTGAGTTCTATGTGAATACTACGTGAGTTCTACGTGAACACTACGTGAGTTCTACGTGAATACTACGTGAGTTCTACGTGAACACTACGTGAGTTCTACGTGAACACTACGTGAGTTCTACGTGAATACTACGTGAGTTCTCACGTGAACACACACGTGAGTTCACGTGAACACCACGTGAGATCTGAGTTCGTGAATACCACGTGAGTTCCACACGTGAATACCACGTGAGTTCCACGTGAATACCACGTGAGTTCTACGTGAATACACGCGTGAGTTCTATGTGAACACCACGTGAGTTCTACACGTGAATACCACGTGAGTTCACGTGAACACCACGTGAGTTCTCTGCGTGAATACCACGTGAGTGAGTTCACGTGTGAATACCACGTGAGTTCTATGTGAACACCACGTGAGTTCCACGTGAACACCACGTGAGTTCTCCACGTGAACACCACGCGAGAGAACACCACGTGACGCACGTGAATACTACGTGAGTTCTACGTGAATACTACGTGAGCTCTATGTGAACACTACGTGAGATCTACGTGAATACTACGTGAGTTCTACGTGAATACTACGTGAGTTCTACGTGAACACTACGTGAGTTCTACGTGAATACTACGTGAGTTCTACGTGAACACTACGTGAGATCTACGTGAATACTACGTGAGTTCTACGTGAATACTACGTGAGTTCTACGTGAACACTACGTGAGTTCTACGTGAACACTACGTGAGTTCTACGTGAACACCACGTGAGATCTCACGTGAATACCACGCGTGAGTTCACGTGGAGTTGTGTGAACACGTGAACACCACGTGAGTTCTACGTGAATACCACGTGAGTTCTACGTGAATACTCGTGAGCGTGAGTTCTCACGTGAACACTACGTGAGTTCTACGTGAACACTACGTGAGTTCTACGTGAACACTACGTGAGTTCTACGTGAATACTACGTGAGTTCTACGTGAATACTACGTGAGTTCTACGTGAACACTACGTGAGTTCTACGTGAATACTACGTGAGTTCTACGTGAATACTATGTGAGTTCTACGTGAGCTCTACGTGAGTACTACGTGAGCTCTACGTGAGTACTACGTGAGCTCT
Organism: Orientallactaga sibirica; assembly: GCA_036365145.1. Classification (NCBI taxonomy): domain Eukaryota; kingdom Metazoa; phylum Chordata; class Mammalia; order Rodentia; family Dipodidae; genus Orientallactaga; species Orientallactaga sibirica. Next base: position 21,005,796 of record JAEOAD010000025.1, read on the forward strand.
ACGTGAGTACTACGTGAGTTCTGCGTGAATACTACGTGAGTTCTACATGAATACTACGTGAGTTCTACGTGAATACTACGTGAGTTCTACGTGAATACTACGTGAGTTCTACGTGAATACTACGTGAGTTCTACGTGAATACTACGTGAGTTCTACGTGAACACTACGTGAGTTCTACGTGAATACTACGTGAGTTCTGCGTGAATACTACGTGAGTTCTACATGAATACTACGTGAGTTCTGCGTGAATACTACGTGAGTTCTACGTGAATACTACGTGAGTTCTATGTGAGTTCTATGTGAATACTATGTGAGTTCTATGTGAATACTATGTGAATACTACGTGAGTTCTATGTGAATACTAAGTGAGTTCTATGTGAATACTACGTGAGTTCTATGTGAATACTACGTGAGTTCTATGTGAATACTACGTGAGTTCTACGTGAATACTACGTGAGTTCTACGTGAATACTACGTGAGTTCTACGTGAACACTACCACGCGTGAATACCACGTGAGTTCTACGTGAATACCACGTGAGTTCTCACGTGAATACCACGTGAGTTCTACGTGAACACACGTGAGTTGAATACCACGTGAGTTCTACGTGAATACCACGTGAGTTCTCACGTGAATACCACGTGAGTTCTATGTGAATACCACGTGAGTTCCACGTGAATACCACGCGGAGTTCACACGTGAATACTACGTGAGTTCTATGTGAATACTGAGTTCGTGAGTTCTCTGAGTGAATGAATACCACGTGAGTTCATGTGAATACCACGTGAGTTCTGTGTGAATACTACGTGAGTTCTGTGTGAACACCACGTGAGTTCCATGTGAACACCACGTGAGTTCAGGTGAGTTCACGTGACGTGAATACCAGGTGAGTTCCCACGTGAATACCACGTGAGTTCACGTGAATACCACGTGAGTTCCACGTGAATACACACGTGAGTTCTCACGTGAGCTACCACGTGAGAGTACCACGTGAGTTCTCCGCGTGAGTACCACGTGAGTTTCTGCGTGAATACTACGTGAGTTCCACGTGTGAGTGACCACGTGAGCGTGAACACCACGTGAGTTCTGAGTACACCACGTGAGTTCTATGAGTTCTGAGTTCGTGAGTTCTATGTGAGTTCTGTGTGAGTTCTATGTGAATACTACGTGAGTTCTGTGTGAATACACGTGAGTTCTACGTGAACACTACGTGAGTTCTATGTGAACACTACGTGAGTTCTACGTGAACACTACGTGAGTTCTGCGTGAACACTACGTGAGTTCTACGTGAACACTACGTGAGTTCTACGTGAACACTACGTGAGTTCTACGTGAATACTACGTGAGTTCTATGTGAGTTCTATGTGAATACTACGTGAGTTCTATGTGAATACTACGTGAGTTCTATGTGAGTGAGTTCTGAATACTGAATACTATGTGAGTTCTATGTGAATACTAGTTCTGTGAATACTACGTGAGTTCTATGTGAATACTACGTGAGTTCTATGTGAATACTACGTGAGTTCTATGTGAATACTACGTGAGTTCTATGTGAATACTACGTGAGTTCTATGTGAGTTCTATGTGAATACTACGTGAGTTCTACGTGAATACTACGTGAGTTCTATGTGAGTTCTATGTGAATACTACGTGAGTTCTATGTGAATACTACGTGAGTTCTATGTGAATACTACGTGAGTTCTATGTGAATACTACGTGAGTTCTATGTGAATAGTTCTACGTGAAAGTTCTGAGTTCTATGTGTGAGTTCTATGTGAATACCACGTGAGTTCTCGTGTGATACTACTGCGTGAGTTCACGTGAATACCACGTGAGTTGAGTTCTACGTGAATACCACGTGAGTTCTATGTGAATACCACGTGAGTTCTCTGTGAGAATACCACGTGAGTTCTATGTGAATACTACGTGAGTTCTATGTGAACACTACGTGAGTTCTACGTGAATACTAGGTGAGTTCTACGTGAATACTAGGTGAGTTCTATGTGAACACTACGTGAGTTCTACGTGAATACTACGTGAGTTCTACGTGAATACTACGTGAGTTCTACGTGAATACTACGTGAGTTCTACGTGAATACTACGTGAGTTCTACGTGAGTTCTACGTGAGTACTACGTGAGTTCTATGTGAGTTCTACACGTGAGTTCTATGTGAATACGTGAGTTCTGCGTGTGAGTTCTATGTGAATACTACGTGAGTTCTACGTGAATACTACGTGAGTTCTACGTGAATACTACGTGAGTTCTATGTGAATACTACGTAAGTTCTATGTGAGTTCTATGTGAGTTCTACGTGAATACTACATAAGTTCTATGTGAGTTCTATGTGAATACTACGTAAGTTCTATGTGAGTTCTATGTGAATACTACGTGAGTTCTATGTGAATACTACGTGAGTTCTATGTGAATACTACGTGAGTTCTATGTGAATACTACGTGAGTTCTATGTGAATACTACGTGAGTTCTATGTGAATACTACGTGAGTTCTATGTGAATACTACGTGAGTTCTATGTGAGTTCTATGTGAATACTATGTGAGTTCTATGTGAACACTACGTGAGTTCTACGTGAACACTATGTGAGTTCTACGTGAATACTACGTGAGTTCTATGTGAATACTACGTGAGTTCTACGTGAATACTACGTAAGTTCTATGTGAGTTCTATGTGAACACTACGTGAGTTCTATGTGAATACTACGTGAGTTCTATGTGAATACTACGTGAGTTCTATGTGAATACTACGTGAGTTCTATGTGAACACTACGTGAGTTCTACGTGAACACTACGTGAGTTCTACGTGAACACTACGTGAGTTCTACGTGAACACTACGTGAGTTCTATGTGAATACTACGTGAGTTCTATGTGAATACTACGTGAGTTCTATGTGAATACTACGTGAGTTCTATGTGAATACTACATAAGTTCTATGTGAGTTCTATGTGAATACTACGTAAGTTCTATGTGAATACTATGTGAGTTCTATGTGAATACTATGGCCAGCTTACAACTGTCAATGTGTGAGGGTGGCACCGAGAAAGATAACCATACACAGATCAACTGTCCAAAGACAATGCTGCAGTCAAAGTACCTTCATAGTTTACCAGACATTTTCATAAATCTTCTTTCATCCCCATAACAACAGTATGACACATTCAGATCAATATTACCACCACTTTACAGAAGAGAAAACTGTAACCTCAAAAAAATAGGGGAGCCGGGCGTGGTGGCACACGCCTTTAACCCCAGCACTTGGGAGGCAGAGGTAGGAGGATCGCCGTGAGTTCAAGGCCAACCTGAGACTACATAGTTAATTCCAGGTCAGCCTGGACTAGAGTGAAACCCTACCTTGAAACCCCCCCCCAAAAAAAAATAGGGACTTGCCCAAAGCCATACAAAATCAAGAGCTTAGGACTAAAACACATTTTTATGTACTAGTTCTACATTAGGATAATGAAAAAAAAAAAAAAGAAAGACAAAAACATGGAAGCCTCCACAACCTACAAACAGACATATAATACACATTTGTGACTACAAGGGATTCAGACAGATCCACCTATCAGTCATGCACATGAAAATCATGTATGCCAAAGACAGCTGATGACCACATGCTTGTTTCAGGACAAGAGGGGCCACCAGTGCTGTATTTAAGACTCACCCATGGCACTCATATCCTAATAAACTGACCCTCATTCATTAGTATTACCCACCTCCAAACAATGAATTTTATTTTTGAAACCATGCCAAAACAGACTACCCTATGAGGTAAAATAATTACTGAAATTATGTAGTTCTTTCTTTCTTGAAAAATAAAACTGTAACTAGACACCACTTCTCCTCCCTAAAAAGAAGCAAGAGAAATTGATGAAGTTAGAGATGGAACCAGATCATAAGAATGACCAGACATTATTGTGTCAAGATTTTACTCTAACAATGAGGAGTGCATCATCATTTGACCAGCGTATCCATAATTTAAACGATTAGACATAAGTACCTCCAAAACACACATCTGCTGTTAAGTTAATGAAAACTAAACCACTAAACAGGAAAAGTGTGGCCCGCTACTCAGAGAAGGCAAGTTGTGACTAATGTGGTAAACCAAAAGTGCCCTAAGAGACAGTGTTTTCTTCATCTGGACCACTTTTCTCCAGTTAAAAGAACCAACTGATACAGGGAAAGAAAAAAAAAAAAGACAAGTTTACCTTCCCAAAACAAGAAATATCCTATCCTGATACAAACCTTTAATGACACCAGGCTCTTGTCCTCCAAAGACAAAAGTCTAAATTTCATTACTACAGTTTGGTATGTTGTTCCACAAATACTACTGTGTGCTTCATATCTGCACTATTTAAGAACTGCACAAAATAATATGTTAAAATAGATCACTTTTCTGCTTTCCTTCTGACATTTTTAAATATCTGACATTATATAGCAACCCTGGAATTGTGATTAGTACATGAATTAAAAGTGAAATTTTCAAGAATGCTATAGCACTCTCTATAATAAACATTCTACCAAATTCAAGAAACTCGATGACAGTATTAGGAGAAAAAGGATTTTTGAAAAGTCTCTGGGTTTAAAAAAAATGGCTCCAATCAAGAAAGAAAGGAAGCAGGCAACTTCTTTTTGTGCATCTACTTGTGAAACAACAGCTGTCTTTGCTCAGCTGGAGGAAAACCACAGGAGGTGGGATAACTCCCTGAATGCAGCGCCCTCTTCATGTTAAGATGACTCTGCTGACTCACCCTCAGTAGGACTTACACTCCGTTTAACTTGTTTTTCCAGTACCAGCGATGAGCTGCTCTCTAATATCAAAACGACTTGCATTCCCACAACTGAAGAAATATCTGGAAGTAGCTGCACACACATTACACACAGCTCTTGCTTGTCTGGTTCTGGCTTGCAACCAGAGGGCTCTATTCTTCTTTACCCTTTATTTTCAAGTCTCGCCACAAATGGTGACGAGTGTTATTCCTATCTCATTACAAAAAAGCAAATTCTTCAAATAACCAAAATAATCCTTCCCTGGGTTTGCTCAGTGTCTCGGCCAATTCCGGTTGTCCTGGGCTTCCCAACTTGGAAATCACATTAATTATCTTTATTGCATTTGGCTATACGTCCTGCATTTTGGTTCAAAACAAATCCCCAACCCTTGCATGCTACTAGATTCATTCAACAGGATCCCACAAGAATCTGGTGTGTTCTCCATCCGAGGGCTCTGTCGTTTCTAGCTTGCTCTCCAGTTGAGGCTGAAGGAATTTGTTTTAATCAGTAAACATTTGCCAAGCCTAACCCTGGATCATGAACCAGGCGAGTCACAATGGTGGGAAGAGAAAGCTGAATAACATCAAACAAGGGTCTTTTACCAACCCAAACGGCAAAAAGGAAAGTTAAGTCTCCTTTTACAAAATCAAAACCAATATTCTTTTTCTTTCACATATATTCCATCCTTACCTTTTCCAATCCAGAAATGAAGCTTTTAATTTTAAAACACTGATTTTTAAAAACTACTTTGCAAAGGGACATTAGAAACACTGTAAGTAAAAGATAATCTATTTAATGAAACAGCTTTGGCATTAAACTCTTCAATTTACATTCTGATCAGTGGTCTGAAAAATGAGGTGTGTGTCACAAAGGTGAAAGAGGAGCAAGACCATCCACTGGGGTGCTGGAGGAAATTTAGTCTAAAACCATATAATGAAGCTCTACTAAGAGTTAATATATGGCCTGTTTAGTGTACATTTACATAATTTATAAATATTTACTTAACAAAGGGCTAGCTCAAGAAAAGAATGTACATTTTTTGGAAAGTTTGAGGTGCCTACTTAACCCCCACCGTGCACACACTGGAACACGCATACCCTGGAGAGTGCATGGTGTGCCAGGAAAAGGCAACAGAACTGGACAAACTGGGTCACCTTCCTGACAGCTCTATGCCCCTCACTCTAGAGCGACGCTCTCTCCTCTGTAATCAGGACTCTGTAGCACTGTGCTGGTGAATGTACCATCACAGGATGACAGAGACAGTGCACGACCTGGGTCTCTGCTTGGCTCTCTGCTGCCAAGCCACGTCCCCAAGGACCCGTTGCTTCCTTCTTCCAGGTCTCTCAGGCTTCTTCTTACTCCGACATTATGATTCACAAGTTGAGTTTCTTTTCCCATTCTTGCTTGCTTTGTACCTCAGCACATGCCATTCTTCTAACAGGAATGTACTAGCCACCTCTCCCCACCAATCACAGACAGCCCCCCGCGCCTCTCTCCACAGCGAGACTTTGACTGCATTCCCATTCCCTCAGCACCATGGACTGATTGTAAGATGTTAAAGAGCACTTGTCAGAGGGTTTGTAAGTATCTCGTTTTTTTCCAGGGTCCTCATTACTTGTGGACAGACTGTAAGTGCCTTTGTATACAATGCTCGTCTGCATGAGGAACCAATAGAATCACTGCTCCAAGCAGCAAGCCACAGCCCTGCCTCTGATCCACACAGCCCTGCCTCTGATGCAAATGTGCAACACATAATTCAAGGGGAAAAAGAGCAGGAGAAAAAATAACCCACCAAATGAAGCTATACAGTACAGAAAGGTGGATTCAGAGACATAGTCTCCTGCACAGACTGACTGGTGCGGTCGCGACCCCACGGTGAATACTGACAACCCTACAGAGAAGGGCCCTCAGTGGGACGGGGGCACGGAGAGGGGACCCAAGGGTATAAGCTGGTGGGAATATTACCAATATGCCATATATGTGCATAAAGTAAAGTTCTCAAAAAAAAAGAAAGAAAGAAAGAAAAATGAGGCTGAGACCAGAGTCAGGTAAGCCAGACTAGGAAGAAAGTAGCTCTGAGCTCTGTATAAACAAAGTGAGGACCTGGGGAAGGCAGAGGGCAGGGGTAACTGTCTGGTACGGAAGCTGCCCCTCTCACCTAGAGCAGTTATGTTCACTCACAACCTGCCACAGCCCTCGGCCAAAACAGGAGTTACACGAGTAGTGACACATACACACAATACACCTGCACCGTGAGCTCATGTGAGTTCATTCTGTCAATGCACCAGAGCTCCCTGGGGAAACGTTACATCTTCATCTGCAGATGTGGAATGGGGCTCCATGGCAGAATTTTCACCTACTCAGAGCAGGTTGGAGGTCAGCTTCCCTCTGCAGGTTCTGTCCACATCCTGAAAGGTTCCACAGCATATTTCTCATCACATGAAAGATCAGATTCAATCCCTAGGCATTCCTGGCAATTTTAAGGAAGCAGCTTAGAGTGAGGGACAAAGCGGTAAATTGTGGCTTCATGTGACTATTCTCATACTCTTGAAGAGAAACTTTTCTAAGGCCTAAATTTTCTAACCAGTTTCTTTTTGTAAGCATTGCACAACCTATTGTTCCACAGCCAACAAAGCAGGAGCTTGTAAACATTTCTATGATAACCTAGAATAAGAAATATCCTCTGGGGGGCTGGAGAGATGGCTTAGCGGTTAAACGCTTGCCTATGAAGCCTAAGGACCCTGGTTCGAGGCTCGATTCTCCAGGACCCACGTAAGCCAGATGCACAAGGGGGTGCATGCATCTGGAGTTTGTTTGCAGTGGCTGGAGGCCCTGGCGCACCCATTCTCTCTCTCTCTCTCTCTACCTGCCTATTTCTGTATCTCTCTCTCTCTCAAATAAATAATAAAATATTTTAAAAAAAAGAAATAGCCTCTGTATAAGAACTCAATAATATATACATAATATTCATATATAGTATATATTCTCAATACCATAACAGAAACAAAAATGTCAAGAATACTTATCCTACTCTGTGATACTTTCTGTTCTATTCCACTTTTTCCTCAAAGTGCTGTTTGGTGCCCACCAAATGCTTTTCTGACCATGAAGGGACACAATCTGTAGATTAAAAACACTGGGCTGGAAACTGAGAGTAAGAATGTGCCCTTGGGGCCGGAGAGATGGCTTAGCAGTTAAGGTGCTTGCCTGCAAAACCAAAGGACCTTGGTTCCATTCCCTAGAACCTAAGTAAGCACAAGGGGGCACATGCATCTGGAGTTCGTTTACAGTGGCTAGAAGCCCTGGAACACCCAACTCTCTCTCTCTCTCTCTCTCTCTCTCCTTCTTTCCCTCTCTCAAATAAATAAATAAATAAAAATAATTTTTTTTAAAAAAAAGAACGTGTCCTTGCAGTCACAAAACTAGCACGGCCCCTAACCAGCTATATAACTCTGGGAAAGTTACCAACTTTTGCAAAGTTCATCAACTTTTAAATTGAGATGAAAACACTAGAGTATTTCTAAGGATAAATTAGGAGAATTACCAATAGTATCACCATTGCTGTCACTAAATGCAAGGATTCCAAAAATAAATGCACAGCACTGATGGTTCAGTGGTAGAATTTCTGCCCACCAAACGCCAGTGCCCTGAGCAGAAGAGGAGGACCAGCAGCAAGAAGAGGCTCACCTGTCACATCACTGCAGGAAGGACCGATACCAGGTTAGCCCTGGCCTGTACCACTGACGCCCGATGAATGAACAAGTTTTGTTTTCAAATCTCTGTGTGTGTGTACACACAAGTGCACACACCATGGTACACAAATGGAGACAGAGGACAGCCTCAGGTGTCCTCGTTTGTGCACAGGCCAGACTCGCTGGCCTGTGAGCTTCCAAGGGTTCTCCTTGCTCCACCTCCCATCTTTCTGCATCTGATTTTATGTGGCCTCTGGAGATCTGAACTCAGGACCTCACGCTTGTGTGGCAAGCACTTTACTCACTGAGCCAGCTTTTCAAAAGAGTTAATGGGTGTTTTAGTGGATGATCGCATTAGTTCGGTTGTTTTTTGGTTTTCTGAGGCAGGGTCTCACTCTAGCTCAGGCTCACCTAGGATTCACTCTGGAGCCCAGTCTGGCCTTGAATGCATGCACAGCTATCTATCCTTGTAGCTTCTCCTTCTGGTCTGGGATTACAGTCATGAGCCAACACACCTAGCATCCAAAGAAATGGTTCAATGTTTGCTTCAAAAGATCCACAGCAATTCTTTTTAAAAAAATATTTTAGAATATTTTATTTATTAATTAGAGAGAGAGAGAAGAAAGAGGTAGATAGAGAGAATGAGAATGGGCAAGCCAGGGTCTTCAGCCACTGCAAACGAACTCCAGACACATATGCCACCTTGTGCACCTGGCCTACATGGGTACTGGGTCCTTAGGCTCGGCAAGCATCTCTCCAGCCCTATCCACAGTAATTCCAGTAGTGTTTGGCACTTGACAAACATTCACATATTTGCCAAGCGTGGTGGCACAAGCCTTTAATCCCAGCACTCAGGACACAAGAGTAGAAGGATCACTGGCACTACAGTGTCAGTTCCAGGTCAGTCTGGGCTAGAGTGAGACCCTACCTCAAACAAACAGAAAAAAAAGGAAGACCACATATTTGATGAATGATCAAACAAATGAAAGGAGTACCACCAAAAGCCCCCCTCTCCGCACTAGAAGAGCTGTGAAGAGGTGTAAGCCTGCTATCTTATAGCAGCACAAGGAGAAACTCCTAGAAAAAGTGCCAAAGCTAGTTGTTAGGTAAGTTTTGGTTGAGGAGCATACCCTGGGTTCATACTCTCCTCACCAGGACTTCCGGAATACAAGCTTACGATGCTTCCTCAAATCTACGACCATTCTCAAAACCCACTCAAGGCCCCACAGTCAGCCAGTGCATGGCAGGTTCTCTCGGCACCAGGAACGACAGCACTGCTCTACCAACACTCGCCTTGTGCTTGACCATTTGACTAAACAATGAGACTTAGTAACCATCTGCTTGTACATATTTACACCCTTCAGAAAGAAGGCAATGGAACGGTTGACCATGTGTTGATAAGTCAAAGAACGTGTCTGCAACACAACAGTGAACCGACTCTCCTACACAAGATGCACAACGACGTCTATGAAACCCGAATTCCCTACTGGCACCTTCGAATGAAGACCTACTGTGTCATCAGACTCAAGTCAGAAACAAGATTTAGAGAAAAAACAAACAAAACCAACACCACAATGGTTGCTATGAAGAAATAGAATATACCTTCTTTGCACAGTGGGAAAGAATTCTAACATACTTCCCAAAAGTAAGCAGAACATCTTAAAAGCAAGACTCCATATTTTTGCCAATAAAGTAATGAGACAGTTCTGCAGAGGAAGAGACAGGAACTGGCTCTGCGTCTCCTGACTCAGCCTGGTACCGGTACAGCAAGTTTGCATGGGGTCTCTACAAACGCAGGGCCCTGCCTCCATGCAAGACATGGATGTGCCAGTAAATGATTTATAAACAATTCCCTGTTATCTTCTCCACATGTAAATTAACCCCTGTGAGCTGATTCCTTCCCTCCCACTCACAATGTCCCAAATGAGTTATATTAGAAAGCGCCCATAGGTGGTTTAATAGCAGCTATGACAACAGCATAAACTAAAAGAGGTAGAGAATATTTTCGTGCAGATGATGCAGCATGATGCCATAGAAGGGAAGGCTCCCAAATGACAAATGACTGAGTTTAAAAACAGGGTCCACAGTATGCAGGCCAGTCCTGGTTTTCCTAAAAATCTAAGTTGGGAAGGCATGGAATTTAAGCAGAAAAAGTAATGAAAAACAAGAAGTAAAATAAATTCTTTCAAAATCTCACATGGGTATATTTAAAGAGAAGTTTGGGAACAAGGACCTAGGAAAGGGTTGTGTTTTCACCAAGTCTGATTTACCCTTGATATTGGTACACTGGCTTTTCATGTGGCCCCAAAGACATAGCTGAGCCATTACTGTTGTTGATAATGAGGAGCAGATGCTGATGAGACTCCGGCTTGTGTAATCGGGTGTGTCAACAGACGTCACCCCACCCCACCGGTGGTGATTAAGCCACTTACAACTTCCCTAAATCTCTCTCAGGGCCTGAGCAGCACTCTGGATAGCTGCTCTCTGCCAAATGAGAGGAGGCACTACTCTAAACAACTTCTGAGAAAAAAGCAGTTCTAAAGTCCGTCTCTCCTCCCTGTGCACGCATGTCAATTAGGGATACCTAATTTTTACTTCAGATATCCAAATTTTCACATTTGAAACTTAATTATGTCCAAACAATTAACATTTACTGACTACAGGAAATGTAACAAATTTACTAATTTATCCTCAGGTTTTTCATCTGTTTATTTGTTGTTGAGGCAGAGTCTGCAATGTAGCCTAAACTGGGCCCAAACTCACACTCAACTACTTCAGTCTCCCGAGCACTGGGATTAGAGATGTGCAGCCTTCATACCAGGTATCTCTGGCTTTTTAATGAAACAGTTGTACAGATGGTGGCTAAGCTTCTTTGCCTTGAATCAAAGCTCTTCTGGGATTACAGGAAAGTAGACCCTCAGTGGTCAAGAGTCTTCGGTGACAGCAGAGTGCAGTCCTTAGGTGACAGGTGACAGCGGCCTTCAGGAAGAAAGCTCTCAGCTGACTCCAGGGCAAAGACACATGTCCAGTAGGCTCCTTGGGTTATGAGTTGTGATTCCATAGTGAATACGAACAATCCCACTAATGGGGGTCCTCAGCGGAGTGGGGGCAGAGAGGAGAGGGATGATGGTACCCACACTGGATGCATCCATACAGAGTTCAACTTTAAAAAAACTCCATGGGGAAGTCATGGAAGATAAGCATAAGAAAGCAGATAAAATTTAAAATGCAAATGGCAATATATAATGAAGTAATAAAGCCACTTAAAAATAAAAGGAGCAGAGCCGAGCGTGGTGGCGCACGCCTTTAATCCCAGCACTCGGGAGGCAGAGGTAGGAGGATTGTCATGAGTTCGAGGCCACCCTGAGACTACAGAGTAAATTCCAGGTCAGCCTGAGCTACAGTGAGACCCTACCTTGAAAAGCCAAAACATAAAAAATAAAAATAAAAAATAAAAGGAGCAAGGAGATTTACAGGCTAGTGCAAACCTACAAAAATTATAATATCTTCAATAAACAAAAAAGTAACAAAAAAATGGTTCCTTAGTAGTTTGTGACACTGAAATGTCAAACTTTCCAAAAGTTCCTCATGCAGAGGACAAGTAAAGACTACGTGTTAAGAAGGTTCCCTTGAACCAAAGGCACAACTTGTGAAATGCTCCACGGGAAAGGCAAGAGGAGTTCCACACGCGACCACATGCAAGCACGGAAGGGTCTGAGATCAGCCACTGGGCATGGACTGACCAGCACCCGGCGAGTGACACACACATGAGGCTGATTCTCTTCCCTCTCAATGTTTAGTAGTTGAAATTTAGTCATCATGTGTTTTCTTCCCTGGATTAGTTACCATTCCCACAGAGCTAGACACACATTTCCTTGTGGGTATGAATGTAAAATTACCAGAACAAAACATTTTCTATTTCCTCATTTTGATTAGAAGAACCACAGAAATGCACTTACATCAGTGACAGGACAGTTACTGACATACCCATATGCATTCACAATGTGCGTTGTATGAATTTAAAGTTGAATGATTAAGGAAAGAAATGCCAAGAGCAATGACTTTGGGTTAAATTAAGAAATGGCCCCTTGTGCGTGTTCTTGAGAAACCTTAGAAACAGGTGTTTTGTTTTTTGTTGTTGCTTGTGTTTTTGATACATGCTCTTGCTCTGTAGCCCAGACTGACCTAGAATTCAGTAACGTAACCCAGGCTGGCCTTGAACTTATAGTGATCCTCCTTACCTCAGCCTCCAGAATGCTGGAACTACAGTGTAAGTCACCACACCCAACTTAGCCATAGGAAACGTTAAGGAACTGTAAAGCCATTTCAGGACTCACAGAAAGAACAAAGGCTTGCCTCTGTTCTAAGAACAGCTGAGGAACGCAGCAGCATCCTCCCTAGAACGCGCACCTTCCCATCTATAAGCTTTTAATTAGATTTTCAGTATCAGGCATGAATTCCCTCTCCTGGAGTGAGTTTCAGATCCAAACTGAGAGCAGCTGGTTACCCTCATAACAGACATGCTACTACTGCGCTAGTGGGCACATCTTGCCTGGCCTGGCCAGTTGAGCTGCTTGCAGGGTCCACTGCTGGTTAAGTCCGTTGATAACATCTTCCCCCAGCAGGCTGCATAGCACTTTCCAGCACTATGAGAGCTAGTTAACAAGGAGGAGGCTTCCAGCTCAGCTCCAGCTTGATTTTTCAGTGACCTGCAGCCCAAGCATATGGAGTCTTCAGCAAGAGGGTCTTACCATCTGGTTCTGCTGGGCAACCAAGAGTCTTGGCAATGGTCTATATTGTTTTGAGGGTATCAGGGACCCCTCCAACCAATAAGTCACCAGGAGATATCACACCTCTGGCATAGATATTTTCTTTTTCATTGAGTAGACTTCATAGCCAGTCAGAGTTGATTACCCCCATAACTTACATGCCACTACTGTACCTGGAGGTTCATGCCTGGGAACACTGTACGTGTGTGTGTGTGTGTGTGTGTGTGTGTGTGTGCGCTATTTTGGAGAATTTTGTTGTTGTTTTTTCGAGTTAGGGTCTCACTCTAGCCCAGACTAATCTGGAACTCACTCTTTAACAGCTCCAGGCTGGCTTTGAATTTAACGGTAATCCTCCTACATCAGCTTCCTGAGTGCTGGGATCACACCCAGCTTGTACACGGAAACAGGCTCTCTTAGTAACTGGCCTCACTTCCTCACTCGGAATTCCCCAAAAATGCTAGCCTGGTTGACCAATGAGCTCCAGGGATCCGCCTGTCTCCATCTCCCCAATGCTAGGATGACAAGCAAGTGCCACCAGGCCTGGATTTTTACATGAGTTCTGGGAATCAAACAGGTCCCCTCATGGCAAGGCATGCGCTTCCCCGACCGAGCTCTCTCTGCAGCCAGTCAACAACGTTGTAAAACCCTTTCCCTGCTGTTCTCCTATGGCCTCAGCTGCACTCAGGAATTATAAGCCGGAGCAAGAATCTCTGCATCCCTCCCCATCTTTCCCTGGCATAAAAATCCCAAGTAGGCCACTTCACATGCCTGCTTAAACAAGCTTTCTGAGGCTAAGAACCAAATGCTCCTAGCACTTCAAACCTCAATTCCATGAAGATTAAGAGTGAAAGATAGAAACAAATTATCTAACCAAGTAGATTCACACTGAAGAAGTCCTGCAGCTAGGAGATGAAAACCGAGTCAGCTGCCTCCATGGTGGGCATGCAAGAAACTGCAAACTATGAAGAGACAGAAGCATTAGACATGGTCATGTCTGAGTTAATCGGAAAACTTGAACTTACTAGACAATAATACTTTTAGCTGATTTTCAGGTAATCCCCCTTGTTGCATGGGCACTGGATCAGAGCTCAGAGCCACAGAGAGATTGAAGCAGAGGCAGCATTCCCAGACTACTTCTTCCAGAGGAAGAACTGCCAGGAGACTAATGAAATTTAAGGTCCAGGACCTCTACCCTCGGGCACCTATTTTGTCCACAGAACCATGCAGGCACAGCTGTGTCGGTCCCAGTCCCCACAAGCAACTCCACAAGCATTATTATTACCATCCCATTATACTGCTGGGAGCTGGAGGCTTCCGCAGCTTGTTCGACACTCTGAGCTGATGGGAACCAGAGCCAATTCCCACAAGGCTAAAGTGAAGATCCAAGCGCAGGAGAAACAGTATCTGAAAGTCATTCTGGTGGGTAGCTAAAAATCAAAAATCAGTGTTGACTGCCATCTTCCTTTTATTATTCTTGATATCCCTGCCATTCTCTCCTTCACCAGTAACTGGTAGTAAATGCAACAAAACCCCAGGAAGAAAGTCAGGCATAGCCAGGTGTGGTGGCACACGCCTTTAATCCCAGACTCGGTATGCAGAAGTAGGAGGATCGCCGTGAGGTCAAGGCCACCCTGAGACTACATAGTGAATTCCAGGTCAGCCTGAGCTAGAGTGAGACACTACCTCAAAAAACCAAAGACAAAAAAAAGAAAGAAAGAAAGAAAATCAGGCATGTCGGGAAGGCCCCACATGTTTTGCACGCACAGGGAAAGAACCTACTTGCTAAACAGAAGAGATACTCTGGGGTTAATTCCTGGTGTCAAACTACTTCTCTAATACTGTATGCAGATAACCATTTGTTTTCATTAACAAAGAAGATAGTAATAAGGAAAAAATGCACAGGAAAGAAAAAGCAAAGTTGGGGTCATTTTTGTTCTCTAGTGACATGTGCAGAAGGCGTCACGCAGTTATTCAGTCCCTGGCAGGACAGGTCGGTACTGGGAAGCTTTAGTTTCGGCTATGTCCACGGTTCACAGGCTGAAGTATGCCAGTCATTTTACATGGTCCCTCACATCCTTGGTACAAGAAGAACACAGCTGTGCGGTCCACAAAAAGCTGCGTATAACCAACACGGCGGGCAGGAGACACCTGTGAGCACACGCATCACACTCTGGACTGCTGCTCTTCTAACAGTTTTCTTTTTAAAAAAACCTTTCTATTGACAACATTCACAAAAATAAATATACCATGATCGTTAAGATTTTTCCAGGCTAAAAGAAAGAAAAAAATTCCTACATGTTCATTCCTGGATTTAAGCTACTGAATAATTTCTTTGGGGGGTTAAGAAGTAATAGGGGGAAAAAATTACTCAACTTTCTTTGGGTTACAACAAACCAATTCTTCCTACTTAACAAAAAGTTTAGAAGGAGGGGCTGGAGAGATGGCTTAGTGGTTAAGCACTTGCCTAAGGACCTTGGTTTGAAGCTTGATTCCCCAGTGCCCATGTAAGCCAGATGCACAAGGTGGCACATACATCTGGTGTTCGTTTGCAGTGGCTGAAGGCCCTGGTGTCCCCACTCAATCTCTCTCTCTCTCTCTCTCTCTCTCAATGCCTCTTCCTCTCTTTGTCTGTCGCTCTCAAATAAATAAATAAAAATAAATTTTAAAAAAGTTTAGAAGGAAATAAAATCCTTCAAAGTGGAACTATGCAGTTTCAGAGTAAAGGTACTGCTAAGAGTAAACAATATCAGCTTTGCAAATAAAGTATTATTAGATTCAGAACTGATGTCAGTGGGAGCACAGGATCCCAGCAGACAGTGCTGTGGTTAACAGCGTTAACCTTGGAGTTCGCAAAAGGAATTTCAGTTGCCGCTCTAATCCGCCGGCAAGACCACTCACATGACCATTCCTCAGCCTTTCTGTTAACAGGACTCAGGCCATCTTACAGACTGGAAAGAGCAGGTACAGAACCGTCTTCCCCAGACATGTCACATGCTAAAGCCTCAGTACGTGGAAGCTCCTGGGAGCTGTCTGGGCTCCAGGTGAGCAGAGATTTCTTTACTATCAAGACACACATGACTTGGATCAGCACTCACACAAACATTCCCAGCGACATTCCCACTTACCTACTTCGCATCTAATTTCTCCCACCCTTAATATAGTCCTCGCTTTTTACAGTAAATAGCTGTTACCCTTTTAAAAAAAAACATTCAAATTACAGGAAAATATTTAAAGTGTTTTAAGGGATCTGAGTTAACATGTGCACACTTAACATTTTCTGTAAGCTCTGTGCTTACATATAATTATAAATATCTCAGGCTATAAAAGAAAACCAACCATAGTGCTCCCACAATGGAAAAACAAAGTCTTAGAAATAATTATAGAGGGAGTTGGAGGAAATGGTAGGTAGAAAGCAGTTTACAAGAGCTACAAAGTAGAATTTGGAATGTTGTCTTAAACAAAACAAAACAAAACAAAACAAACAAAAAAACTTGACAACCATTTGTTCAAGGCTGCCAAGACGTGAGATAAGCAAGTTGTCAAGGGAAACAAATGTTAAAACATAAAGCCCTTTTCTGAGAAAGCAACTCCACCAGTCCTGGATAATCCCATCCTGCATCACTAGTAACACCAGGCCTGCTGAGCTGTCTCAGTCACAACAAAGAAGTCCAAAAGGACAGGCAAATAAATGTTCTCTCTGCTCCAGAGACGTTTTCAATATGGCCTCACTCTGGTCTCCAAGCACTCTTCCTGTGCCTACATGCTGTGGGCCCTGTCTGACCTCAGAAACCAGAGGTCACACTCTGACCTCTTTTAGGAGTGAGCAAGAATAAAAACATTCGACCAGGAATCAAGAACAGGAATCCTGGACCTGACCTGGCCTGGCTCTGATCCCTTTGGCAAGCATGCTATTTCTATAGGCTCTCGTATCCTTATCTGTTTAAAAAAAAAAAAAAAAAAAGTGGATTAGATGGGTGGTTCCAAGGCAGAGATCCCCAAGTGTCTAGGAACCCCTGAAGCTGTGGTGAGAGACATGGAATGCTGTGTTGTTTCCTAACAGCTAACAGACATAATGAACTGACTGCTTTCTGGAGCATCACGTGTCCTGGTCTTAGTTAGACTGGTGCTCTTCGTGGTGATAATGGATGGTCATTTCACAGGAAATCTGAAAATGAGAGCTAACCCTGCTCTCAGAGGTATACCTCAGGGGAAAAAACAATCACACTATCACCAAACACAGCTCCTAACTATGAACAATCCAAAGTGACTTAGCACCTACCAAAAACATTTTGCACAATACCCCAAATTTCTCCCAATTAGAAGTATACCCCATTAAAAGAATAGACCCGAATATGACAAGCTTGAATATCTGCAAGGAAAGGCCCAGTCCATGCTATGACTTATAAAAAGAACAGTGCCAGCAAGAACGTGCCATGTTCTTACTACACTCCAGGTATTGGCCTATGAATCCAACATCATTCACTAAGTACCCGTGACAACCCCACCAACAACACACACATTTACGTCACTGCATGAAGAGCAGACGGAGGCACCAAGAGCCAAAGAAATTTGCTTAAAGACAACACAGCAAGGAAGTTGACAGTCAGATTTGAAGGTATCTCTACCTTTTCCCCCAAAGCTGACAAATGCCTCTAAAAGACAAGTCTCCAGAAACACAAACACAGTGTCCCTCCCCCAAGTCTGATTCTAAGAGCATGGCCCATGATGATCTACTGGGAACCCCGTCTCTCCCTGAATCCAATCTCTTGTTCCTGGTCCTGAAAGGACCATGGGTGGACCAGTCACCTAACATCACTCCATTTCCTACTGATTCAGGGGATACAAAAGACTCCTAACAGGTTAGCTTTTACTAAAAGGTAGTGTTGCCATTTTTTAGTTCTTCGTGTCATAAAAGCATGGGCCTACAATGTACTGGAACAAGGAATAATTTTGGGAGGAATCTCTCTACCTCAAATTTCACAGGGGCATTAAATACACAGGACACATGAGCACTCTGACTACAGAGACCTCAGAGAAGCCCTGACAGGAGTTTAAGCCCTGACTTCATCCCTCACTAATTCTATGACTGTCTTCAACACCCTAACCTACAAACTGAGTTCTGAATTCCTTACCTGTAACATACACAAACGCTGGGTACTCCAAAGGACAGCCATGTGAACTGATGAGAAAATACATGTCAAGCCCAGGGCAGAGTGAAACATACACCATAAAAATCCAACCGTTTATAAGAGAAAGAAAATGAATATAAAAAAGTCAAGGTGACAGCCAGGCATGGTGGTGCACGCCTTTAATCCCAGCACTCGGGAGGCAGAGGTGGGAGGATCGCCATGAGTTTGAGGCCACCCTGAGATGACATAGTGAATTCCAGGTTAGCCTGAGCTACAGTGAGACCCTACCTCGGAAGAAAAAAAATAAAAAAGTCAAGGCGAGGGGGTTGAGGGGATGGCTCGGTAAGTGAGAATGCCTACTGCACAAGCTTGATAACCTGAATTCCATTCCTAAAAACTCAAGGCCAAGGATGCCTGTAAGCCCAGCACGGATGGAGGTGGAGACAGGAGGCTTGCTGGAGCTCCAGATAGCCCATCTACCTGAAAATCTACCTGGAAATAAGGTGGAAGAGTGACAAAGGAAAACACCTGGAATAAATGTGCGTACAGGTAAGTACATCTCTACACACATGTGCACACCCACCACACACACACACACCTGCAAAAAGTATGAAAATAAAATCAAGGCACAATCTGTTTAAGTCTCAGTTCCGTCACTTTCCATATAGGGATCTACAATGGTATATGTGCCACCTAAGCCCTCTGCGGCTGTTGGCAGCACAGTTCTGTGGGGATCAAAGGAAGTAAGTGTTGAGAGGACTCTGCCAACTATCAGCTGCTGGATGGATGTGGTAGGGGGAAGAGCTGTTTTACTTTGTAAAAATAATTTTGTTAATTTTGTTTGCTGTTCCTTCCAAATATTATGTCATGTTCTAAACTGGAAAAACTGAGGCTGAGAAATGTTAAGCCACAGCAGGAAGGCAAATGGCTCCAATAGCAGGGTGGAGACGAGGACTGGGCCAAAATAAATTCAGACCAAGACAAAGCAGAAAACCACCAAGTGTTCCCGGAGAACGATGACAGCGAATGTCCCCCAGCCTGCATCTTCAATCTGCAGCTTCACCTACTGGTTAAGCGTTTCAGTGCAGAATCAGGCAGAAGAATTCTCTCACTTCCACCCAGAACAGAAGAAACTTCAGAGTGAGAAAGAATTTCACTATCAAACCTCTTTTCCCATCCATAAATTAATTACATAGAAAGGGGCACAAAAACAAAGAGCAGTTGTCACAAACTGCCATCTCAGTCTGGCTGGCATTCCCCTCACCACCTCATTAAAAAGAAGCAAGCCGCAGTACCTCAGAGAAGCTGCCTTCTTTGGTTGGTCAGAAATGTTCTCATTCCCCAGGTCTCCTCATGCTAAATATGGTAATTGCTGGCAAACAACCAGCCCAGTAAATTCCAGTGATACTTAAGAAAGCGTTCATATTGCCTGAAATTACTCTGAACCAAGTACTTGAGACCTGCAGGGCTTCAGCGTGGAACAGTTCGGCTGGAGCACTCAATGTTAAAAGCAGTGGGGAGCCTTAAGAACACACAAGCTGGGGGCGGGGGGGGGCAATCTACTTTTCCATAGTGCAACATTCTTTATCAGCATTGATCCCACTGCGCACACAGCGCCGCACCGGGGCAGTGGGAGGGTGGAGGGGGACATGGAAGAGACAGGTGGTGTCCATGGAGTGCCAAAACAACAGGCTGCCTCTGTCAGTTCTGTCCCACAACTAATTAATTTAGCGAGGGAAGAAATCTTAGTCATCCTGAAGTCGGAATAAACTGACTGCCTCCACCTAGATCCAGCAGGGTTGGAATTAGCAGTGAGAAGTGGACACAGTGTTGGTCCTGCCTCTGGGGAATTATATGCTTCGAAAGTTTTGGATACCCAAGATCCCACCCCAAATCACAAATCTGCCTCCAGAATACACAAACTGCCTTCAACATCTTTTTTATTCAGTCTTAATGTACATTCCTGGGTATATATAACTGGCAGCATATTGTCTTATGATAAAGTCAGATTCAAGATTTTAAAATAACAAGCTGGGAATGGGGATGCATGCTTGTGATCTTAGCACTTGGGGAGCTGAAGTAGGAGGGTCAAGAGGAGTTCAGAGGCAATCTCCACTACATCGTGAGTTTGAGGACAGCCTACGTGAGACCCTGTCTTGAGGAATGGGGGGTGGGGAGGAGACCCACCACCACCAACAGAAGAACGTTAAAGTAGCTACAGAAAATAGTAGTGAGCAAATGTAGTTAAAAACCTGATCAGGCTGGAGAGATGGCTCAGCAGTTACAGGTGTTTGCTTGCAAAGACTGCCTGCTAGAGTGATTCCCTAGCACCAATGTAAAGCTTGTGATTCACAGGCCCTAAGACTACAGGAGGCAGAGCCAGAATCTGAAGCTTGTGGCACATTGATTGGCATATGTTTACAGTGGCAAGAGGCCCTGTCTCACAGAAGGTGGAAGAGCAGATTTCTGAATGCTATTCTCTGACCTCCACATGCACACTGGGACATGAGCATGCGCAGGAATGCATGCAAATTAAACAACACTTTAAAAACTGATCAAACCCCTTAGAAATGAAAGGAAATGGCTGGAAGGGATGGCTTAGTGGTTAAGGCGTTTGCCTGCAAAGCCAAAGGACCCAAGTTTGATTCCCCAGGACCCACATAAGCCACATGCACAAGGGGGTGCATGCATCTGGAGTTAGTTTGCAGTGGCTGGAGGCCCTGGCGTACCCATTCTCTCTCTCTCCCTTTCTCTGTCAAATAAATAAATAATTTTTTTTTAGAAAACAAAGAAATGAAAGGACAAAAAAGATTGACCTATCATATGAAAAAAATTATATCAAAGTAGGTCACAATTTGAGATATAGTTTTTTGTTTTGTTTCTTATTAGTGTTTGTTTGTTTGTTTGTTTGGTGCTGGGGCTTGAACTCGGGCCTCATGCATGCTAAGTATGTGCTCCACCACTACGCTTTCTTCATAACTTGTGTTCAGTGTGAATAGTACTTAACACTGAAACTCGTGAGAACGCTTTATAATGTGAAAAATACTTATAATGTGAAGGAAAAGCAGAACAGAAAACTATATATCATGAGCTAATAACTTTGAAGTCACCCTCTTAGCGCAGAAGGCAGCAAGCATGTCAGCCTCGTGACAAGTTTTTAAGTCTAAGTATAGAAAAAAAGACCACCTATTCCAAACAAGTGGTATGACTATAGATGTTTTCTGATCGCTCAGGCATTCTTAAAAGCTTCCCAGTGTAACTACTTTTTAAATCACACCCACATACACACAAAATCTTGAAAAGGTGCCAGAGAAAATCAACAGAGTATAAATATGAGTTAATTATGTGTAAACACAGGGAATGATTCTGTTGCTAGGTAAACCTACCTGAAACTGTTACAATATTTGTTTTCAGTTACAACCATTTTCCTTAAGTCTCTTAGGAAGTATGTCACAGGGAACCACTGTGAATAGGTGCTGTATCTGAGGGGATGAAGGGTTGGAATAAGGTCTTTCCCTGTAGCCCTAGTCAGCCTGGTATTTGGGGCAATCCTCTTGCTTCAGCCCCTGAGTGCTGGCATTATAGGCCATGCCATCACACTCAGCAGTTAGTTGCTTTAAATAGTGACATAATGACTAAAATTAGCATGATGCACAGGATATAGTCTTTTCCCTAAAATCCCCATAAAGGTTAGGAAGTGTCTTATCTTGAATGTTCTAATAAAGTAAATACATTTAATGGATCTAATTAAAGAGCTAGAAAATGAAGCAATATTCACCGCAAAGAAAAACATATAAAAATTAATACCTAAGGTACACATCCTCAAACTTTTAACGAGACTTGATACTTTCTGAACATATACCTGTAACAGACAGCAGAGGAAAAAGGTTCTCTGCAACTTACCACTGCTGCCAGTTAGACATGTTCACCCATCCCTAGTGTGTGGCTCTTCAGATGAGAAACAGGCAGACTTTCCCTAGTTGAATGTTGAGTGTGTTTACCAATGTAGCAACCTTCCCCTGATAGGGAGACTATTGAACTGTTTGAGACACAAAAGCTTTCCAGGAGAGAAAGAGAGTGGGGGGAAAGAACGGAGAGAGAAAAAAAAAAACAGAGAGAGGGAAGCTGAGAGAGACAGATGGAGACAGAAAACCACACACCTTTTGAAATGCACCTGCCTCCCACAGGTACTGTACTTAGGCTGTAACCACAGCTTCTTCTTCAGCAAGCAAAACTGTACTTAAGAGGGATGCTATTTGTCAAATGAAGACATATTATTAAGGAGACAGGATCTGACTCCAATCAAAACATTAGCATCATGTTTTCCTTACCTCACAAAACACACACTCTCTCTCTCCCTCTCTTCATAGGAATAAATATGCATATGATGGGAGAGTTACTCTTACCCCAGAAACAGGTTCTGCAACACCATACACCCAACCTGTCTTTGTGTGGCAACGAGTGCATCTTGGCATGATGTCTGTCTGATAGTCAAAGAACCCAGAGTTACTACTCAGTTGCCAACAACCTGTACCAGGAACTGCCTTAGGCAGGCCTCCAGGGAGATGTGCTTCAGTCCACGAGAAGACCCGGGCCCCTCTCACTGGCCAGAAGAACAAAGGCCACAGCTTAACCAGGGTGGCTAGTAGGTGGTTCAAGATGGACCGGGGGCGGTGACATGACCCTTCTGAGCTCTTCACCCTCACCTAGGAGCCCATAAGCAGTTGAGAAGCTGGTAGGACAGGGTTTTGCCAAGACAAGTACCAAAGGGTGAGGGCCATGCTAGGAGATTAACCAATGCCACCTGGGGCAGCGGCTCTGGGTGTGTCCACGCCACACTTCACTCACTAGGACGAGTCTTTCCAGCCACTGCCACTGAGAACTGGGTCTTCCAGGGGAGAGAAGTGCCACCCTCACTTGTCCTAGATCAAGCTGGCATCCAGGACTGAGAACAGAGTGCTCTCTCTCACCACAAACCCACTAGCAGATGCCACAACATGTGCCAACTTTATATTTACACCCCCACTAGACAAAGGGGTCTTTATCTTCCCCCCAAGCTGGGTCTTTGTACTTCTAGGTCACAACAGAAAAAGAGGGAAATGGCCAAAAGCGCAGAGGAGCGGAGAAGCCCAGACCCTATAGCTCTGAGTCCCCCAGGCTGCAGGAAACTGCCTTCCGAGTGTAGATAAGCGGCGTGTACATCCCTTACTGGGCGCCCATCTGTCTTATCTCCGTGATGGTGGCAGGTCTTGGGAACAGTATCGTAGCTTCCACTAGGGGGTGATTCCCATACCTAAACACCAAGGTTCGCCGGACTGCCTACCGCATGATGCCAAGGGCAATACACAAATTACGTACGGCTACACACCACAATCCCCCCATACACCATTAAGACAGCAGGGCTGGAAAGATATTGAGTCCTACAGCCAAACCAGGAATCTTATTGGAATTATATATATAAGGATTTATTTAGTTATTTATTTTTATTTTTTGGTTTTTCGAGGTAGAGAGGTCTCACTCTAGTCCAGGCTGACCTGGAATTCACTGTGTAGTCTCAGGCTGGCCTCGAACTCACGGCGATCCTCCTACCTCTGCCTCCCACATGCTGGGATTAAAGGTGTGCGCCACCACGCCCGGCTCACATATTTATTTCATAACAACAACAATTGCTGCGCTCTCATCATTCCTCCTGGCTTTGATCTTCTAGCTAAGGCTGCAGTGGTAGCTGCCATACATTTTCCCCAGCGAGAGGGGGGAAAGATTGACGGTGACCCTCCTACCACCACCAGGGAACACTGTGCAGTTTGTCCCATCCTGTGCCCAGGATGACAGCCGTTCCCATGGGAAGCACTTGTGCTTCCTAGCAAGGGGCAGCCACAGCAAGCTCTCTGGAAGAGAAGCAAGCCGGAGCCCCTTCTTGCAAACTGCTCTGTTCTGCTCAAGCGGCCCTAGATTCTTCCTTTATTCTCCTTTCTACTCTATGTGTTGGAGAAACACAACCAGCCCCAGATCAGGATTGTCACCAGGTATAGTGAACTTGCCTGCAATCACATGGGAGGCCAAGGCAGGAAGATTACCATGAGTTCAAGGCCATCCTGGACTGGACTACATGGTCAGTTCCAGGCCAATCTGAGCTACAGAATGCGAGCTTGTCTCAAAAAACAAACAAAAAAATCAGAACTGCTGCAATGAGCAACCTTCCATCTCCTCACGCAGATATGCTTGGGGGAAATTCCCACCACCAAGCAGGCGTTCCTGGGTGAGTACAACAGGACAGGAAGTCACAGGAAACATCACCCAAAGCGCTGAAGCCAGAACTCCAGAGTGGGCAGCACAAGACTGAAAGCTTCATGTTCTGGCACCAGAGAAACCTTCCCATGCAGAAGGTTTCCACCAAAGTCACACAAACATTAGCCCTGAGACACAGGCCACTTGACAAATTGTTTTATCATTTTTATATTTTATCTTTATTTATTTGAGGGGGGCAAAGAATGAGGAATGAGAAAATTAGAATGGGCACACCAGGGCCTCCAGCCACTGCAGATGAACTCAAGACACATGCACCACCTTGTTCATCTGGCTTATGTGGGTCCTGGGGAATCAAATCTGGGTCCTTTGGCTTTGCAGGCAAGTACCTAAACCACTAAGCCATCTCTCCAGCCCTGTTTTATTTTTTTTTTTATTTTTATTTGCAAGGAGAAAGAAAGGAAGAGAGAAGGAGAGAGAGAAATGGGCATTCCAGGGCCTCTTTTCACTGCATGCACCACTTGGTGCATGTGGCTCTGTCATGTGGGTACTGGAGAACTTAACCCAGGCTGGCAGGCTCTGCAAGAAAGCACCTTTAACTGCTGAGCCATCTCTCCTGTTGTGCGCATGTGTGTGTGTTTTAAGCAACTTTATTGGCCTTATGCAGAAACCAGAGCAGTTTGCTTCTTTCGTTCAAGCTAGGAAGATATATGTATGTTCAAGGGAGGAAAAAAGCCCACAGGACCCAGACAACAACCAACTTCCAATATTACAAAAGAACAAGCAAACAAAAAATGAACCAACGGTTCCCCAGGACCCACATAAGCCAGATGCACAAGGCGCAGCATGCATCTGGGTTCCCTTGCAGTGGCTGGAGGCCCTGGTGCGCCCATTCGTTCTCATTCTCTCCCTCTCTTTCCCCTGCCTCTTTCTCTCGGTGTCAAATAAATATTAAAAAAAAACTCTTGACTGTGACTCACTCTGCAGTGACTCCAAACTCCCTAATGTAAAAATCATTCGACCATTTCTTGAACATACAAATTCCCAGACACCATTCCTGGCCCACAGACTCAGACTCTCCAGAACACCCTGGCGCTCTTTTCACAAGAGAAACGTTATCCTCCCCTCAGGGCCCCTGGCCCTGGGAAGGGTCTCTGAACACACAGGGTTGACAGTTCACTGAGCAGCCATCCCAGGAGCACCCTCATGCTCCTCACAGCAGGCTCCACTCCTTTTACAGGCAGTGGATGTACGTTCAGCAGAGGGTACTTAACCACCCCTTTTGAGGCTGTTACCCACATAGAGCTCAGGACACTGTAGGACAAATTCTGGAGAGGAAACCAATGGAGCAAATCATAAAGGGTCAGACTACAGCTAAGTATAAAAATTAAAGAGTCCAAGGTCGGCTGCACCACCTCTGGTGGGAGCTATCACTGACAGAGGTGTGCACAAACTTTACCAGGCTGTTGTAACAGATCAGACCCAGCACCAGATAAATCAACAGACTACAGGAGCTTTACCGTCTCTGCCAGCACATGCCACAACAAAAACGAAAAAATTCAGCCACCCCTAAAGCAAAAACAAAGGCTGGCATGTTGGCACGGTGCCTTGGCATGCATGCTGCAATCCAGCCCTCCAGAGGCTCAGGCAAGAGGATCCAGAGTTCAAGGCCAGCCTGGGTTACACAGAGAGGCCTTGTCTGAAAGGGAGGGGAAAGGGAGTAGCGCAAAAGTCTGTAGTGGAGTAAGCTTTCAAGTGACGCTTTATCTTCAAAGGAGGAAGCACAGAGTCATGCCCCTGACTCACCACCTCAGACACAATGCCATAAAGGAGGCAGAGCAAGAGTCACAGGTGTTCAACCAAGACCTGATCATCAGGTGACTGCATCGTGGGCATGTGCCACAAAGTTCTGTAAGACAGAGAAGGGATGTGTGTGGCACAGTTTCCGAGAGCACTCAGGCAGCATGCGTTATCTCAAATATTTACTTATCGATCAGATCCTACCTTTAGTTTAGGTTTTTTTCTGTTTTGTTTCTTCTGTTTTTGACTGGTTTGGTTTGGTAGTGATGTTCTGGGAAATATATACTTTATTCACAGTACATATCCTTAGTCTAAGACAAGATTGCAATACCAAGCTTAAGATGAAAAAGCTGGAGAAGATCAACAAATTAGCTCTAATATAAAAACTACTGCAAAATAACTAGTCCTTAAATGCCTAAATGATAATAAAACAATTCTGAACAAAACAGCTGAAACCATCAGCCTGTGGCAGTAATTCGGGAAGCAGTAGCTGGAGAGAGAGGATTGGAGGAGAGTCTTCACAGTGAGATGCCAAAGTCAAAGTGACCTTTATAAGCAGAGAATGGTGATCAGAAAAAAAGAAAACCCCACACACAGAAAAAGGCAGAATGACAATCTGGGGAAGGGAAAAATCTGTTTTTTTTTCCCCAAATGGAAGGTAACCAATGACTCTTAAAAATGCGATTGCAAACCAGGCGTGGTGGCGCACGCCTTTAATCCCAGCACTCGGGAGGCAGAGGTAGGAGGATCGCCATGACTTCGAGGTCACCCTGAGACTACATAGTTAATTCCAGGTCAGCTGGGCTAGAGTGAGATCCTACCTCGAAAAACCAAAAAAAAAAAAAAAAAAAAAGAAAGAAAGAAATACGATTGCAAAGCTGCCAGGAGCACCAGGGTAGTGCAGAATAAAGAAGGACTCACAGTGGGGTGTGGTGGCGCACACGTTTATCCCAGCACTTGGGAGGCAGAGGTAGGAGGATCGCCGTGAGTTCGAGGCCACCCTTAGACTACATAATGAATTCCAGGTCAGCCTAGGCCAGAGTGAGACCATACCTCGAAAAACCAAAAAAAAAAAAAAAAAAAAAAGAAGGAGAAGAAGGAGGAGGAGGAGGAGGAGGACTCACAGACCACTTTGACTTTGCAAAGTTCAGCAGAGCAAGCGCTCACCGGGTTCTTACTCACTGTCAAGGAGCCATGAACAGTACACATTCCTCGCCTGAAGCAGGCATCCACATTGAGTACTTAAGGGCGGTGTGTTCCTGTGGATGTACGCTCATTTGTGCGAGAGAAGCAGTGTGGACAGTGAGCAAGACCCTGCACTTGAGGCCCAGAAAAGAGGAGTTCTACTCACGACTCTGCAGTTGCTCTGTGATGATGGCCAAAGTGCATCAGAAAGCGGAGGATCAAACACCACCTCTCCTACAAGGTCACCAAACCAATTAACAACAACCCTAGAGGAGAATTCTGGTCTGCTGGCTCCTAGTTTAGTAACTCTTCCAAAATACTATACAGATGGCAGACTGGTGAAGAAAGAAAAGCACAAGAAAATAAAACCTTTTGCTTTAAAGTTATTGGGAGGGCTGGAGAGATGGCTTAGTGGTTAAGGCGTTTGCCTACGAAGCCAAAGAACCTAGGTTCGATTCCCCAGGACCTATGTAAGCCAGCTGCACAAGGTGGAGCATGCTTCTGGAGTTCATTTGCAGCGGCTGAAGGCTCTGGTGCACCCATATTCTCTCTCTTTCAATTAGATAAAATAATTTTTTTTTCAAAAAAAATTAAAGTTATTTGGAGAGAAAGGTAACAAAGGACCTGGAGACTCCAAAAAGGATGACTGGAAAGGGAATGGTTCCAACTGAGCTTTCTAGATAGAAATATCAAGAAAGGAACCATTTAAACGTGCAATGATAATGACACAGTCTATTGCAACTTTCTCATTCGAATCATGCTTGGGGGACGGGAAGATAACTCAGTGCTTAATTAGAGACACTTGCTTACAACGCCTATCAGCCAGAGGTTCAGTTCCCCAGTACCCATGCAAAGCCAGATGCCAGAGTGGTCCATACATCTGGAGTTCATTTGCAGAGGCAAGAGGCCCTGGCATACCCATTCTTGCTCTCTCTTTCTCTCTCTAATAAATATAAATATTTTTAATACTACCTTAGAGTTTGTTTAATCTAAAACAATTTTGGATGAATACATAAAGAATTCAAAAAATAATATATACGTGTGTATGTATGTGTGTATATATATATATATATATATATATATATATATATATATATATATATATATGTGATGTTTGAAGAAGAAATTGTAACAGAGGAAGCTAAAATATCACTCCAATATATGAAAGACGAAAAATAAATGACATTATATACCACAGCTTTTATTGAAGCAATTTCTAAATTCCTTTATAGTAAGAAGGGATATCTCTAGGACATCTAGTTAAGACTGGGTCACTGTGGGGGCTGGAGAGATGGCTTAGCAGTTAAGTCGCTTGCCTGGGAAGCCTAAGGAGCCAGGTTCAATTCCCCAGTACACACATAAGCCAGATGTACAAGGCGGTGCATGCGTCTGGAGTTTGTTTGCAGTGGCTGGAGACCCTGGCATGCCCATTCTCTCTCTCTCTCTCTCTCTCTCTTTCTCTCCCCTCTCTGGAAGGAAGAAAGGGGGGGAGGGGAGGGGGGAGGGGAGGGGGAAGGAAGGAAGGAAGGAAGGAAGGAAGGAAGGAAGGAAGGAAGGAAGGAAGGAAGGAAGGAAGGAAGGAAGGAAGGAGGGGTCATTGTGGAAATTATTAAAATTGAGAGGAGATCTCATATAGCACCTGAAAAGCAGATAAAATGGAATTAATCAGTGAGTCCCGACCAAGTTACTGGGTCCGAATCATTTATAAACCCTAAAAGAATAAGATTCCCAGGCCTGTTTCATCAGCATGGCCGAGTGTCACTCCAGAGACGGTGCTGAGCCAGGACACAGGGCTCGGTTCTAGCACAATGGAAGGGGAGGAAGGAGGACCACTAGGAGTGGCACAGAGTGGGAACTACATCAATGCAAATTCTGTGGGCAAAATAAAATTTTTGTGGGTGTGATATTTTTAAAATGTATTGTAAGGCTGCTCTGAAGCATCCAAGCATATCCCACTGAATTTAGACACTTTTTTAAGGTCTTCAAGTCCCTGGCAATCCAGGGTAACAAAAATCATCCCCTTGTGCACTTAAGAAGCCTCCAGGAAGAGGCAATGGAGTGGGAATGGGAACGAGGGTGCCAAGAAGATACGATTAGGTATTTTAAAAAATCAAAACATTAGGACTTGGGTTGTAGTTCAGGTGATAGAGTAAGGCTTGCCTAGCATGCATGAGGTCCTGGGTTCAATTTCCAGCACTTGATAAACTGGGCACCGTGCACATGCCTATAATCCAAAGACATTACAGTTCTTGTCATCCTAGGCTACAAAGTCAGCTCAAGGCTCAAAGCATGGGGGAGGGAGGGGTTAAGACTACAACCAATCATTGTGTTCTCCTCCCCCAAGAATTAGGGTAGAAGATAGAACAATGGAAAATGGTTACAGAATCAATTTCAACTCCAATCTGAGAGAGGGGGGAAAAAGTTTTCCGTGGATTTTTTTTTTTAAAGCAAAAGACTTCAGCTGAGAAATGATCTAGGAGGCAGCACACTCCCACTGCAAAACTAAAAGGAAAACCAGTAGATGGCAAGGGGGTGGTCCAGCGTAGCTGCTTATACAGATGGACTGACAGCTCCTGGCCTCGGGAACTCAATGGTGTTTAAGTTAACAATTGGCCAGAGGCCAAACACAGGAACACTGAAAAGTCTGGGAGGTGTGTGATAATTGGTACCTAGGCAAAACATATCACAACAGATTCGAAAATTCACTGCTAGACTCTTGAGAAGATCTCTTTGTACCAAGACCTTGAATCTTGCATCTCTTCTATTACAACAGTTCACAACAGCTAAAGAACACCTGTTGAAAGTCAAAAATGTCTAAATCCTAGCTTACGAGCCAAGTGGACTAACACTCAACTTGACTCCCTGACAGCTCGTGAGAAATAGCAGCAGTTCCCCAGAGCATAAGTGGAGGATGTAGCCCTATGCACCGGGGTCCTGGGAGAGAAGCCCACGTCCCACTTATGACGTTAGTTTTATCACTCAGCATTTACATCTGCAAAATCATTACGGTCCTGTTTATTATTTCTCACAGTCCTCTACCTAAATGACGCGTCCCGTCCTATTTCAGATCATGAGGAGAAGCGATTCACGGCCTAGAACAAGTTCAAGGATTGTGATCATCAGACTATCCATTATGCACCTCTTTATCCTAGATCTAAACTGACCCCAACACTTTCAACTCAAAGAACAAGACAAAAAAAAATGCTCGCGTCACATGCGTTTTCATTAAATGTTTCAGATACACAGTTTTGCTTCATCGTGGCACACAGCCTTCTGGTCTACTTCTGAAGTTCTCAGGGACCAGGCAGTGTATGAAATGTGAACCTTTCCAGAAGTATCTGGTTGGTGTTGAACGACCCAGGACTGTTTCAGGTGATAAATAACGTGGTTCTTTTCTGAACATCTGTGATTGGCATGTTGGCTGCCTGTTACCACTGAACAAAGGACCACACTCTCCTGAGGTCCACTCTTTGCTTTGAAAAGAGGTGGCAGCTTTTTGGTAAAGGTAAAAATCTTACTTGAGATTACACTGGGTGGTTGGGGGGGAGTTCCTCCCAGTTCATGAACAGGACACCACCCCATTGGAAGTACAGAATTCAAAGGAACAGAACGCGGCCTCGGTCCTGAAAAGACTTTCTGAACACCTTTGTGAGTGCTGTGGGATTTAATAAACATTCTTTTAATTAATCCTATTAGCTGGGCAATTTCATCCCCGTTTTATTGGTGAGTTAATACAGCACACATCTGAAACCGGGATTACAGGGCAGGCATCTCTCCATGAAACATTCCAAAGAAATTCAAATTCTGAAAGTGTGGGTGGGGTGGGTAAAAGCATGACTCGATTCCCTTTCCTCGCTCCCACCGTGTTAAGAAATCTAAACCAACCATAAAGAGAATTTTTTTTTTTTCGGAAGAAGCCCTGGGAATCAAAGTATCCCAACTTTTCCTCGCCCTCCCCTACATCCCCTCACCACCCCAACCCCCAACCAAGCCCAAAGAGCGGCCTCCGTGCAGCCAGGTTGGAGAGTTTGGGGAATCATCACACCACATTCCTGGATCTGGACACGGGTAGGGGGAGGAGACGGGGGGGGGGGTGCTGGAATCGCACAGCTCCGCGCCTCGGCAAGAATAACATCACTGGTGGGAGCTCTCTCTCTCTCTTGAATCATGTGGCTCAGCATGCAGCCACACCAGTTTCCCCACCGCTCCTGCGGCCTCCTCCACCTTCCAAAGACAAACACACACCCGGCCCACCACCCGGGGGTGTGTGTGTGTGTGTGTGTGTGTGTGTGTGTGTGTGTGGCGGGGGATGGGGGGGGAACGGGGTCCGAATGTCAAAACTCAGGCGCGCCCCGAGACCAGGGTTCGACTCCGGCCTCCACCTTCCTCCCCACTTACGCCGCAGCCCCAGCATTCCTGCTCAGCCTTGACCCCACGAGCCTCGCAAGCGGTCTCGTGAGCTCGCCTCGCCAGGGGCCCAGGGCGGACAGTGGGGGGTGGGGGTAGGGGGAGATGACGGTGGTCCTCGCTGGCCCGATCGCCCAGGTCCCCAACCCCAGACCCGGGGACACGATGGTGCATGGAGGAAGCCCGGGGACTCACCGCGCACGGGGGCCGCTGCGCACCACCACAGCGCCAGCAGCGCCCACGGCCCGGCGCCGCGCGGGGCGGGCATCTTCTCCTCGACCCTCCACCGGGGAAGAGGGACTCTCCTCCTCCTCTTCCTCTTCTTCCGATCCGGGCACTCGGATTTCTTCCCGTGCTAAACCGTCGGCTCGATCGCCTCGAAGCCGCCGCGTACACCCGGGCCGCCCGCCACTTCCCTCGGCCGCCCCGCCCGAAGTTGAGCTCAAACTTTCTGTGCGCTGTGCAGCGAAGCGCGCGCCTCGCGTGTATCCTTCCGCTCGGAGATGCCACGCCCCCTACCCGAGAAGCCACGCCCCTCAGCTGCTAGGCCACGCCCCTGAATGCTCGACCACGCCCCTGTCCGCTCAGTCTCGCTCCTCGGAGTCACGCCCCCTGCCCGCATAGCCACGCCCATAGTTCGCACAGCCCCGCCCTCTACCCGAACGCGGCTCCGGACAACCAGGGGGTTTCCTCCTCCTCCTTCTCCTCCTCCTCCTTCTCCTCGTCCCCGCTCCCTCCCTCCCTCCCTCCCCACCATCAGCAGCAGCAGGAAGAAGCGCCGGCCGAGCTCCGCGGAGGGATCTGTGCAGTCCACAGACCCCACCGTGCCTTGGCCCGCGCGCCGGGGCTGGGCTGGGCTTGGCTGGCCAGGGCGACGGGGGCGGCTGAAGGACTCTGAACTTCATCTTCTCCCCCCACCAACCCCGACTCCCGATCCCCACCCCGCGCGGACTCTCCCGGATGGTGAACTTCAGGGAGGGAGAAAGCAGACCTCATGCCTCACACTGCCAGCTCCTTAGCCAAGTTGACGATGACTGAGTGGGGAGCAGAACTTTGAGTGCTGTCAAAGAAGGAAACGGGGGTGGGATGGGGTGGGGGCGCCAAGACGCCCTGCAAAGAGCAAGAGCCATCCCTTGAGGCGGTTGGAGCACCGACGTTCATTCATTCATGTATGTGTGCGTTCATTCATTCATTCATTCATTCTTCAGTTCATTTAGTCCGGTCAGTGCGCTGAACTTTACGCAGCAGTGTTGCATGCACACCGAGCTGCTGGCGAGGACCAAGCCTCTGCTCTTGTGAGCTAGGACGGGGCAGGGAGGGTCTTCATGGGCAGGTACTGCATGACACCGAGGTGTTAAAACGTCATTCAGAGGCCTGGGCTCGGAGGGTGAAGGCGCTTGCCTGCAAAGCCAAAGGACCCAGGTTCAAGTCCCCAGGACCCACGTAAAGCCAGATGCACACGGTGGAGCATGCATCTGGAATTCCTTTGCAGTGGCTGGAATTCCTTTGCAGTGGCTGGAGACCTTCGCGTGCCCATTCTCTATGGGCCTTTTCCTCTCTTTCCCTCCCTCCCTCCCTCTCGCTCAAATAAATAAAAAAAAAGATCCGGTCGTGGTGGTGCATGCCTTTAATCCCAGCACTCAGAAGGCAGAGGTAGGAGGATTGCCACCCTGAGACTACATAGTGAATTCCAGGTCAGCCTAGGTTAGAATGAGACCCTATGTTGAAAAACAATATAGAGAGAGAGAGAGACTGGAGAGATGGTTTAGCAGTTAAGGCATTTATCTGCAAAGTCTAAGAACCCAGGTTCGAATCCCCAGGACCCATATAAAACCAGATTCACAAGGTGGGACATATGTCTGGAGTTCATTTGCAGTGGCCCTGGTGGCCATTCTTTCTCTACCTCTCTCTCAAATAGATAAAAAAAAATTTTAAAGTCAAATGTGTAGAAGACAGAGGGACCAGCTAAGGATACCCATTGTAACACGGTCATAGATAATAACTGGGAGCAACCAAAATGCCCAAGGACCAGTTAAGATGAACCCATGAGGAAAGTGACAGAATGGAAAGAAATGGATGGTTATGAGAAAATATTAAGAAAAACATGACATGTTGGGGGTCAAAAATATGTGACTACTTGGATATGGAAGTTCTCAATATTGTCAGAACCTTCCTCGGCTTCTATAGGACAATCTCCAAACTTCTGAAAAGGGTACATACAGCAGCTCTTCCTCCTCCGGCCTCATCTCCTGTCCTCCTTGCCCCCACTGTGAACTTTACACAATACCAGTATTGAATGACTTGAGAGTCCCCAAGCATATCTTGCCGTTTCAGACTCTTTACCTTCTGTTCCCTTGGCTTGGAATGACTCTCATAGTTCCCCCCTCCCCCATCCCTCCTCCTCTTGATGAACTTCTAAGCTGTTTGCAAGAAGACTCTGCCGACTGTAACAAATTCCTACAGGGAACCAACAGTCCCTCCACTGTGCCACTTCTTTATCTCACAGCCATACCTATGTTTCCACACAGGACTGTTTGTATTTCTGTCTGAACTGGAGTAGAAAGCCTGTATTCATCCTCAGAGCCTGTCACACAGGAGATGCGGAACTAAGATGCAAAGCCACGCTAAGCGAGGCCAGGCCAGCATGAGAGCAGGCCTGTGAAATGGGAAAACTGCATTTCAGGAGCACCTTAGACCAGTTGGCAAGTACTGTTACTGGAAATAGTCACATTTAGATCCTAGCAACTCTCGGCAGAACATAGCATAACTCGGGCTGGAGGGATGGCTTAGTGGTGAAGGCACTTTCCTGGGAAGCCTACGAACTCATGTTCAAATCTCCAGGTCCCACCTAGCCAGATGCAGCGACGCAAGCATGCTGTGTTGCATAGGCGGACAAGAGGGTGCATGTATCTGGAGTTTGTTTGTAGTAGGCTGT
The DNA here is from genome assembly GCA_036365145.1 of Orientallactaga sibirica. NCBI lineage: Eukaryota > Metazoa > Chordata > Mammalia > Rodentia > Dipodidae > Orientallactaga > Orientallactaga sibirica. Next base: position 21,040,741 of record JAEOAD010000025.1, read on the forward strand.
AGGTCCTGGTGTGCCCATTCTCTCTCTTTCTGCCTCTCTCTCTCTCTCTCTCTCTCTCTCGTATTTTATTTTATTTTTTTTATTGGGTTTTTTTTTTTTAAGGTGGGTCTCACTCTAGCCCAGGCTGACCTGGAATTCACTCTATATTCTCAGGGTGGCCTTGAACTCACAGCAATCCTCCTACCTCTGCCTCCTGAGTGCTGGGATTAATGGTGTGCACCATCACGCCTGGTGTCTCTCCCTCTCTCTCTCTCTCAAAAATAAAAAATAAAAAACAATGCCGGGCATGGTGGAGCACGCCTTTCATCCCAGCACTCGGGAGGCAGAGGTAGGAGGATCACTATGAGTTTGAGACCACCCTGAGACTACATAGTGAATTCCAGGTCAGCCTGGGCTAGAGTGAGACCCTACTTCAAAAAATCAAAATAACTAAATAACTAACTAAATAAATACTTTTTTAAATTTAAAATAAATAACATAACATAACTGGGCCAGGGAGATGGCTCAGTGGATAAAAGTGATTGCTGTTTAAGCATGAGAGCCTCTTGGGCCTGAGGCCTGTGAGTTCAGCTCCCCAGAACCCACACAAAAAGCTGAGCATGGCCACACACATCTGTAGGGAAAGTGGTGGACACAGAACGGCTTGGGCTTGCTGACCCTAAACAGCAGAGCAGGTTACGGAAGAGACTCTAACTCGTGGAAAATTTGCCACTGAGGGGAAAGAGAAGGACACCTCACATTCTCCTCTCACTTCTGCACACAATCTCATGGGATGTGGACATCAGCACACACACACACACACACACATGCACACACATACACACACACACACACACACATCACAACACACACACACACACATACCACATAACACACATTAAAAATAATAACATAAGCCGGGCATGGTGGTTTAATCCCAGCACTCAGGAGGCAGAGATAGGAGGATCACCATGAGTTCAAGGCCACCCTGAGACGACATGGTGAATTCCAAGTCAGCCTGGGCTAGACTGAGACCCTACCTTGAAAAACAAAACAAAATAATAATAATAACATAATTAGTCAAAAATCACACATACTCTTGTGTATGTTTAAGAAAGATGGAAACGTTAATTCGCACATAACTCATAGTGAGTTGATACCTACAATTTTTAAAAAATATATTTATTTGACAGTGAGAGGCAGGTAGAGAGAAGGGGCACGCCAGAGCCTCTAGCCACTGCAAACAAACTCCAGATGCATTTTCTCCCTTGTGCATCTGGCTTTACATGGGTACTAGGGAATCAAATGCTGGTCCTTAGGCTTTGTCGGCAAGCACCTTAATACTAAGCCATCTCTCCAGCCCCATACGTACAAATTTTTCACTCACTTGCGAAGGCCAAGATTGGCACTATCAAAATATATTCAGAAGAAGGTCAAGGTATTTATCCCTGAAGACCAGCTCCAGAAATGAATGTAGCCATAACAACATTATTGAAATAGATGTGCAGTCTCTCAAAGTAACTGCTTTACAGAAAGTAACTATTGAGTGCCCATGTGACTTTCATTGAATTTGTTATAATGTTCAACTGATTGCATATGTCCTGGTAAGTACTAGGGGAGTAAAGAATACCATGATGGAGAGATGGTTTAGAGGTTAAGTGCTTGCTTGTGAAGCCTAAAGGCTCCAGTTTGAGGCTCGATTCTCCACGACCCACATATGCCAGAGGCACAAGGTGGCGCATGCATCTGGAGTTCGTTTGCAGTGGCTGGAGGCCCTGGTGCGTCCTTTCTCTGTCTCTCTGTCTCTCTCTGAGCCTCTTTCTCCCTCTGTCTGTAGCTCTCAAATAAATAAATAAAATAAACAACAAAAAATTAAAAAAAAAAAGAATACCATGAATGGAAGAAAGAGAAAGCCACGCCTGGATGAGTGCTTTGAAAGACATTTTTATTTATTTTTCATTTGTTTTGTTTTCTTGAGGTAGGGTCTTGCTCTAGCTCAGGCTGACCTGGAATTCACTACGTAGTCTCAGGGTGGCCTCGAACTCATGGCAATCCTCCTACCTCAGCCTCCCAAGTGCTGGGATTATAGGTGTGCACCACCATGCCCAGCCTTTTGAAAGACATGCCTGAAGGAAGCTACAGACAGATTACAAATTTGCTACTTAAATTGAAAAGGAGCTAAAGACCAAGGAAAGAACTGGGGATCATTAAAGTCGTAAGAGATGAGAACCAAATTCAACCCCCCCAAAAGCCTTCTAGTGACTATTTACCATGAGACAGCCCGGTCAAGGAGTCCAGGGATAAAAAGGAACAGGTAGAGAGAATTAAGACCCAGCATGACAAGTAAAGTGTGGGTTCAGCCCAGGAGTGGTCAGGAAAGATTTCCAGGAAGAAGCCAACAAAGAAAGAATTGGAGGAACAAATGATGGATCAGGGGCAGAAAGGACTTCTCACATTCCGATGCTAAAGTGTGGTGCAGGCGCAGGGAGTGTGTGCGGAGGAGGATAGACGGTGGAGATCAGAATTCTCCGTTCCCTGAACTGGAAGGCGAGAACTTAAAAGCAGGAGCTGTGGGAACGCCTTAAATGAAAGAGGAAAGGTGGGTCAAGGAATCAGAGCTGACCTCAATAACCTGAGGCAAGATGATGATGCCAACCCCAGATACCGGACATGAAAGAGAAGGAAAAGGAGAAGATAAGTTAGATACCGACCTAGCTGGAAGGGGGAGCCCTGTTCAGGCTGCGACCACGGCAGTTGCCTGCCTCAGGGAGAGCTGGGGCGACGCCCGACTCGCTGAATGGACTGGCACGCTGGCGACTGGCCTCGTCCCAAGGTTGAAGCCTCAGTTTCTCTCCATGCAGCTCAGGACCCGGAGAAGCTGTGGTGGTCTCTCATAACTAGCGTAGCAGCTTCAAGAAGTGGAATGCCCAAATCTGCCTGGACAGGTCAGCCCCAAATCCTCCCAACAGTTTCATGACTGAAATGCATGGGGGAAATGGGGCATCACCTGGGGACAGTGCTGCGAGCCGAAGCAAACGCTATCTATAGGAGACACTGGGAGGAAAACGTTCGGGGGAATCCTGTGACTAACCAATCGCAGCTGTCGCTCATCGCTTAAGTTCCAGATCTTGACTGGTGCAAAGAAAAAAAATGGGCTTCTATAAACGTTCAGCTGAAAAAAAAGGGGGGGAGCTGGAGAGATGGCTTAGCAGTTAAGGCGCCTGCTTCCTAAGCCTAAGAACCCGGTTCCAATCTCCAGCTCCCACGTTTAGCCAGATGCAAAGTGCCGCAAGGGTGCAATGCTGCACTTGACCATAAGGGGGAGCACACATCTGGATTTCGTTCACAGCAGCTGCTGTGAGGCTGAGACTGCTGGTGCACCCATCTCTATCTGTCTTCCTCTCCCTCTCTCTGTGTCTCTCTCCCCCAAAAAAAATAAATAAAAAAAAAAAAAACTCACAGTCCATTAGTAGTAGAAGTACATGAATAAGGACTACCAACTATTTGAGTTTTATTCAAAACTTAAAATACACAAATAGGTCTGTAGTCATTACAGCCTGCATGCAAAATTTCCTCGCAAAGCAAGCACAGGATTGGGCACTAATTTGTTCTCGGGTCTGTCCTCTCAGATCAAATAGGCCATAAAACCCTCAAGGGCAGACACAGTCTTATATGTCTACTTTGCCCCAGTTTCTAGCACACTATTATATAGTGATTAAGTGGGGTTTTGGTTTAATTTGGTTTTTGTTTGATGTTCTTTTATTTAGTTTAGTTGTTGTTGTTGTTGTTGTTGTTTTTTTAGAGAGGGTCACATGTAACTTAGGGCGAGACTTGAATGTACCATGTAGGCAAGGATGGCTTTGATCTTCCCCCTCAGAGCTAGGATTGTAGGTATGAACTACTATGTCCAGCTAAACATATTTTCCCCCTAGAAACCACTAGGCTTTACGTGTGTGTGTGTGTGTGTGTGGGTGTGTGTGTATTTTACTGGGAATTGCATCTAGATCCTCACACATGCTGGGCAAGTATTCTTCCACTGAGCTATAACTCTAGCTCTATAAATTTAAATATGTTGGGCATGGTGGCGCACGCCTTTAATCCCAGCACTCCACTTGGGAGGCAGAGGTAGGAGAATAGCCGTGAGTTTGAGGCCAGCCTGAGATTACATAGTGAATTCCAGGTCAGCCTGGGCTAGAACAAGACCCTACCTCAAAAGAAAACATTTAAATAGGGGCTGGAGAGGTTGCTTAGTGGTTATGGCACATGTCTGTGAAGCCTAAGGACCCTGGTTCAATTCTCCAGGTCCCACGTAAGCCAGATGCACAAGGGGGCGCACACGTCTGGAGTTAGTTTGCAGTGGCTAGAGGCCCTGGCGCGCCCATTCTTCCTCTCCCTCTCTCTGTCTCAAATAAATAAATAAATAAATAAATAAATAAATAAATTTTTAAAAAGATTTTTAAGAATGTAAATAAATGTTGAAAACAGGACATTCGTGTCCACATGAATTGGGAAGAGCTGCAAGGCTGGACGAATGAACAAATCCATTCTTGGAGACTCCTAGGTGAATCAGGTAAACACTATACACACTGAGGAAAGATTCTCCAAAGGCTCAAGCCTGAGTTGACCACCAACTCCACATATCCCCCACCACATAACACAGGCATCTAAGAATGTGGGAAATGATGTTCCTGAAAGCAGGAATTAAAGGGGAAGGTTCCTTTCAATAATACATTTCAGCATTTGAGTGATGTGTTCCTCTTTTAAGTATAGTATCCCATTGGATCCTCAAAGCCAGCGTGGGAAATAGCCAGACCAGTCATTATCATCCCCATTTCACAGATGAAGCAACAGAGATAAGGTGTCTCTGCCCAAAGTCAAGTAAGTAATTAGCCACAGAGCTGAGACAAACCCCCGTGGTTTCTGACTATGCATACAGTCTCATTCCACTGAATCTTGGGGTGCAACCGTGTGAATTATTTCTGAGGTTATATTTAGTGCATGAGCCTCTAGGCAGGGGGTACAGAGCAGGCTGACCCACACGGTAACTGGGAACCCTAAACAAGTGAAGTCGCTCTTCCATTTCGAAGCATTGGGTGAGAGCCTCCCCTCCGCGGAGCACGTCCTTGACTCTGTGGCAATGCAAACATAAGGGAGACCCAGCCTCCTCTGTTCTCTGCAGATCACAGCGCGCTGAGTGAAGCCAGCATACAACTTAGCACAGCTACAACAGAGATAACTCATGGGGCCCTGGGAACACAGACAAAACTGAGATGAATTTCAAGGCCATTTATATCTCCTCTACTCCCTAGCCTGCAAGATGTGAACTGAGGTGGCTGACTAATTGTAAACGGTTTAAAGAAAGGAGTGTGGCTTATTTATTTCTTATTCTTGTTTGCAAACCTCCCATTAGTTGAGTCTTTGCCTTACATAACCTAAATTTTCGGTAATGACCCACATTCCACATGCCTATAATCCCAGCACTCAGAAGGCTGGGGCAGAAGGTAAGGCCAGGCTCAGCAGATTACATAACAAAGCCCTATCAAAACATGAACAAACAACAACAGTGCTGGAGAGATGGCTTAGTGGTTAAGGCATTTGCCTGCAAAGCCAAAGAACTCAGGTTTGATTCCCCAGGACCCACGTAAGCCAAATGCCTAAGAGGGCAATGCATCTGGAGTTCATTTGCAGTGGTTGGAGGCCCTGGGACACCCATGATCTCTCTCTATGTCTATCTGCCTCTTTCTGGCTCAAATAAATTTAAAAAAAAAAAACAAAACCTAACATCAACAAAAAATGCCATCCAGCCAAACCAGAAGCCAAGTTCCAGAAGGCAACTGTCAACCTTAAAATTCAAATTGGCTCTCAGAACTGTCTCTGCTCTGAGGAAGTATATAACTAATATAACTAATTGTGATGTTTTGCTTTGATTGAATTAATATTAAGGAAAAGAAAATTTAAGATTGTCTTCATATAATGACTTGTTCATCATTTGCATGTACTCTATGACGAATGAATGGTGTCTATAAAACCTAGTTTGAGTCCAAAATCCTCTGATGTTTGAAAGATAAAGAAAAATAGCAAGCGTATATTATATACTGAGAAACATTACACTGCACTTCCTAAATGGATACATAGTTTTCATACCTAATAATGTAAAAAAAGGGGGTGCTGACCTGTATGTGCCAAGACATCTCCCAATTCAAGAGCATCATAAATGCACAAGTGTGTAATTATCAAACCACAGTGTGAAGGATGAGTCTCGGTGCATCAGTCACTTAAGGGGTTACGCAACTCTGGATATGTATGCAATATTGTGGTGTGTGTTCACAGAAACCATTCCATTGTTTCAACCCAGTGTTCTTATATTTCACCTCCATGATGATCCAAGAAATTCTTGAACGGTGAGGTTCTGGACATACCGTTTCCACCTTAAAATGTGGAGAAATCATTCCACCACCTAAGTCCTCGGAGACAAAAGGAAAGGGAACATTTTCTTATTGTGTGGATTGCCAAAATGGCTGAGTATGAGAGGACGCCTCAAAAGCATCAAAAGCAAGGCAGGAGAATGCGTTTTATAAAAACAAGCATAAAAGAAGATCTCCTTCTTAGTAATTCATCAGGAGATAATTAATAGCTGGCAAAAGGCATTTATGATGGAAGTGTAAACGGCCTTAACGATAGGGGTTGCCTCTGAAAACACTCTAATTAAAAAGGGAAAGAGTAATTTTATAGGAAAATACAAATCAGTGGCGTGTATGTCTGCTAATGGGTGCAAAGAGACAGAGGTGGAAATTGCTGGGCGCAGACCAATATCTGCTGCTGATAATGGACTCATGGATATGCAAATGGGTTTCTGATAAAGGCACAGTACATCAATACTATTGGTCCGTGTGGGACAGCCTGTGAACTTAGCATTCAACAGGAGACTGCTGGTTGCACCTGAATACCAACTTTGTTTTGTTTTAATCATTTCAATCTCTCTTAGGAATGTGGCAATATGACTATTTTGTCATCTTGCCCAAATACCTAGTCCAACCATTTTTCTTTCAAGCCTGTGTGCCTTCTTCCCCCTCAAACAATTACTGGGACTCTGAGCAGGAAGCAAAAAGCAAATGGTGGCGTGACAGAGAGTTTTTTTACTTCATACTCTACTGTCCAAGCAGGGCTTGGCAGCTCACACCTTTAATCCCAGTACTTGGGCTGAGGTAGGAGAACCCTTGTGAATTTGAGTCCAGTCTGGGCTATACAGTAAGTTCGAGGCCACCCTGAGACTACATAGTGAATTCCAGGTCAGCCTGGGCTAGAGTGAGACCCCACCTCGAAAAAAAAAAAAAAAAAACAAATCTGGGACTAGAGATATGGCTTAGTGGCTAAGGCACTTGCCTGTGAAGCCTAAAGAACCAGGTTCAATTCCCAGGACCCATGTAATCCAGATGCACAAGGTGGTGCATACATCTGGAGTTTGCCCTGGCATACCCGTTCTTCCCCCCCACCTTCCTCTTTCTCTCAAATAAATAAATAAATAAATTTTTAAAATCTGGGATGGAGGGATGGCTTCACAGTTAAGGCACTTGCTTGCGAAGCTTGAGGACCCAGGTTTGATTCCCCAGTACCCATGCAAGCCAGATGCACAAAGTGGCACATGTGTCTGGAGTTCATTTGCAATGGCTGGAGGCCCTGGTGCACCCATTCTCTCTCTCTCCCTCTCTCTTTCTCAAATAAGTAAATAAACAAATTAATTAAAAAAATTAAAAAACACATACATCTACTGTCAGAGTCTAGGAAACTTCACATTACAGCTGAGAAGAGCCTTGCTGACAGTTCATGCCTCTGCCAGTTTCTTTCACAAGATACAGTTATCCCAAGAGAACCTTCTTAACTGAACCCTTAATCTTTATCTCTGTACCCATAACTATCCCTTGTACAGTTAACTCAAGACAGTGGTTGGGGGAACAGGTATTTTCTAAAGGAAGGTAAGGAATGGTCGTCTGAACACAGATATCCTTAACTCTACTTAACTCTATGTGCTAAAATTAGAACAACTTTCCATTTCCAAAAGGCAAACTCAGAACATGCAAAAGACAGCAGTGTGGAGAGATGGCTTAGCAGTTAAGGCGCTTGCCTGCAAAGCCGAAGAATCCCAGGTCTGAGTCCCCAAGACCCAAGTAAGCCCGATGCACAGAGGGGCGAACGCATCTGGAGTTCATTTGCAGTGGGTGGAGGCCCTGGTGTGCCCATTCTCTATCTGCCTGCTTATTTCTGTATCTTTCTCTCAAATAAATAAATAAAATTTTTTAAAAATATTTTTTAAAAAAGACAGCAGTGTGCCTTGGTCACCCACCCTCCAATGGGTTTTGAGGAGAAAGGGGAAGTAAGTAAGAAGAGTTGAAGAGAGAAAACCAGAACGGAAGAGCAGGAGAGGAAGGCGCAAGGGTGCTCTGGAGGAACAAGCACCTGCTCGGAAGTGGGGAAGTCACACGAACAGGAGCAGAAGAAGAACCAACATGGAGTTCCCCCTTGCACGGCCCCCTTTCCCCTCCAGAAGGTCAGTGGGAGGGGGAGCACACTGCAAGAAAGAAGCCAGCCTCCACCCAGAACACCTTCTGGAACTGAATTCCCGCCAAAGCGTTCAGCGTCCCCAGAGTCCAAACCCGTTGCCTGCGTTGTGAATATCACAGTCAGAAGCTTTGGAAGGGCGCTGGCAGCACCGGATCAGCCACTGCGCCTGCTTCATGGTTCCCACTTCACTGCGAGAGGAAAACCAGAGGAAGCGGCCCAAGGTTGCACAGCTTTTACATGCATGGCACAGGCCCTCAGCCCACACAGTTGACATGTTCACGGTACTGTGAGCCCAAGGGCTCTGCCTCAGAGACACAACCACAGCCCTGTTCAGAGGACCCATGTGGACACTAACTAATCTATCTTTTGTTTGCTGTAAACCAGGCTTCCCATGGCTACTACGAGACCACACACTTCTGTGCTCCCCTAAGGCCTGGTGTCTACTTCCTGCTCAATTGCCTCCCACCTTGGGACACCTTTCGGAGGACTTCTCTTCCCTGCTCTGCTTGCCCCAGGAGAGGCCAGAAAACTTTGGTGAGGTGGTTCTATGTTACAGCTTTTTAGTTGTAAAATATTCTCTTCTCTGCCTCACTTAAGAGACAACCCACAGAGAATCAGCTCTGTTGATGGCCATAGTTTTAATTATGAATCCGTAAAATGTCAGTTTCAAAGTTACATACAGGGCTGGAGAGATGGCTTAGCAGTTAAGGCGTTTGCCTGCAAAGCCAAAGGACCCAGGTTCCATTCCCCAGGACCCACGTTAGCCAGATGCACAAGGGGGCGCACGCGTCTGGAGTTTGTTTGCAGTGGCTGGAGGCCCTGACACGCCCATTTTCTCTCTTTCTCGCTATCAAATAAATAAATAAAATTTTTTTTTTTAAAGTTACATATAAGATTAACACTGACAGCACCTGGGTTTGGTTCGGCTGTTCTTCGTATGCATATCTCTGTGGGGTGGTAATACAAACACGCATGTAGTATAGAGCCTGCTTTCTCAGGTCGTTCATATGTTTCATTTGTCTTTGTTGCGAAGTAGATGCTAAATTCAGCACCACGGTCCACAGAGCATTCCAGTGTAAATTGATAGAGGGGGCTAGGATGTTTTCTATTTTTTTTTTGTTTTGTTGTGTGTGCATGCGTGTACATACACATGTGACTATGCATGTGTGTTTGCATGTGGGTGTACCCTGTGCACATATGTGCGGAGGCCAGAGGAGGATTTCAGGTGTCCTCTTTCACTCTTCTGCCTTGTTTCTCTGAGACAGGATCTCTCACTCACCTGCAGTTCACTGGTTTATTTTATTTTATTTTATTTATTTATTTATTTATTATTTTAAAAATTTTTTTGGCTAGACTAGCTGATTAGCAAGGCCCAGTCATCATGCTGTCTCTGCCCCCTCAGGACTGGGATTACAGGTGTGCACAGCTACTTAAGACTTTTTAAATTTTTTTTTTTTTTTTTTTTTTTTTTCTTTGGTTTTTCGAGGTAGGGTCTCACTGTGGTCCAGGCTGACCTGGAATTAGCTATGTAGTTTCAGGGTGGCCTCGAACTCATGGTGATCCTCCTACCTCTGCCTCCCAAGTGCTGGGATTAAAGGCGTGCACCACCACGCCCGGCTAGTCTTTTCTTTTTTAAAATTTATTTTTATTTATTTATTTGAGAGAGGGAAAGAGACAGAGAGAGAGAGAGAGAATGGGCACGCCAGGGCTTCTAGCCACTGCAAGCGAACTCTAAATGCACACGCCACCTGGTGCATCTGGCTTACGTGGTTTCCTGGGGAATTGAACCGAGGTCCTTGGGCTTTTCAGGCAAGTACTTTAATTGCTAAGCCATCTCTCCAGTCCCTAATTTTATTTTCTTTATTTAGTTGAGAGAGAGAGGCAGATAGAGTGAGAAGGAGAAAATGGGTGTGCCGGGGCCACCAGCCACTGCAAACGAATTCCAGATGCATGTGCCACCTTGTGTGTCTGGCTTACGTGGGTCCTGAAGACTCAAACCTGGGTCTTCTGGTTTTACAGTTCAGCACCTTAACCACCAAGCCATCTCTCCAGCCCACATATAACTTTTTATGTGGGTTCTGGGAACCCAAACTCGGGTCTTCTTGCTTGAGCACAAAGCTGTTTAACCCACTGAGCCATCTTCCGATCCCCTAGAATGCTTTCAGTATTGCTTGAGATTTGTGTTCAGAAGATGCCTATCTCGTGCTCACCTTGGCAGCACATATACTAAAAAAACATGAATGATACAGAGAAGATTAGCATGGCCCCTGCGCAAGGATGACACACAAATTCATGAAGCGTTCCATATTTAAAAAAAAGAAGAAGTTGCCTATCTTACTGAAGAAACAGCCCTTGAAGATAACATCCATGTACCACATTCATTGCCAAAGCCGGCTGGATGAACGTGACCTGTCTTTGTTTCGAATCAGTGAGAAGAGCTACCCAAAAGAAATCCCCAGGGCTATCATTGCTCCCTCCATGGCATTTACGAGCTTTTGCCACTCTCATCTTTCCTTTTTCCACTCCTTCTTTCCTCCTCGGCAAAAGGCTTCCCTTCCTACCTCATTGAAGACGTCCCCTAGTTTAGCTCAGTGATAACTGCCAATGTAAAACCTTCTCTGGTCCTCACCACTTCTATGATGGCAGGGCATCTAAGAGCTCCCCGCCTGTCCCCTCAACCTTGCACTGCACCCAGCCCAGTTCTCTGAAAAGAGTAGTAACCCTTGGAGCTTCTCAACCCACCACGGCCATGTCCTGCTACGTTTACTGAGCACTGCCACGTAAAAGTCATGTGGAGACAGACACAGACAAGGCAGATCCTACCCTTCGGGAGCTTTTACTTAGTTGGAAGGACAGGCAGTGCTTCTGTTTGCTACCTGTCCTTGCAACACAATCACATCAGTGTCTTAATAGAAACAGGAAGCAAAGGGGACTGGAGAGATATGGCTTTGTGGTTAAGGTCTTTGCCTGCGAAGGCTAAGGTCCGAGGTTCGATTCCCCAGGACCCACGTAAGCCAGATGCACAAGATGGCACATGCATCTGGAGCTTGTTTGCAGTGGCTAGAGGCCCTGGTGCTAAACAAATAAATAAATAAGGAATATGAAGAAAAGGGTCTATAGGAGGGCTGCCTGGAAGAAATGAGAGGCTGTCTAGGGAGGTAACATCAAGCAACAAGCCCAGTATTGTTGCCAGCTAGACGTGTGTACGCTGAGTCACAGAGGGCACACAACTGACAGGGAGCAACTTGTGCAGTGACTGAAAAATCATAATCTTGGGGAATACAGAATGCCTTCGCAATGAACAGTGGGTCCCTTGGAAGGAATGCTCAGAGAGAAGCTAGAGGAAAATTTCTTTAGACCAGCGGTTCAGCAACTTCAGTACGCACCAGAATCGTCCTGAAGGCTTATAGGAGCACTGGTTGTTAGGCTTTCTTCACAGCCCTGGAGGGATACAGGTAATTTGCATTTCTCCTCAGTTTCCAGGTGCTGTAGATTGTGCTGGTCTGTAAATCGCACACATTGAGAACTGTCTCGCTTATCTGGCTTCTGCTCGCCTCGTCTAATGAATGTTACCAGACGCCCCAGTCCTCACCCTCCTTGATCAGTTTGCACCACTTCAACACCACCAACTTCAGTGATCGCCTCCGAATGTTTCCCAGGTTTAAGTCTCACCGGTTTTTAAGTTTTTAAAATATATTTTATTTATTTATTTGTTTATTTAAGAGAGAAAGAGGCAGAGAGAGAGAGAAAGGGAGGGAGAGAATGGGTGCATCAGGGCCTCCAGCCACTGCAAATGAACTCCAGAGGCATATGCCCCCTTGTGCATCTGGCTTATGTGGGTCATGGAGAATCGAACTGGGATCCTTTGGCTTTGTAGGCAAATGCCTTAACCACTAAGCCATTTCTCCAGCCCATTTTTTTTTTATTATTGACAACTTCCATAACTGTAGACAATAAACCATGATAACTCCCCTTCACAACTCCACTCTAGATCACATCCCCTCCCCCTCTCAGTCTCTCTTTTCACTTTGATGTCATGATCTTTTCCTCCTATTATGATGGTCCTGTGTAGGTAGTGTCAGGCACTGTGAAGTCATGGATATCCAGGCCATTTTGTGTCTGGAGGAGCAGGTTGTAAGGAGTCCTACTCTTCCTTTGGCTCTTACATTCTTTCTACCACCTCTTCCACAATGGACCCTGAGCCTTGGAAGGTGTGTTAGAGATGTTTCAGTGCTGAGCACTCCTCTGTCACTTCTTCTCAGCACTATGGTGCCTTCTGAGTCATACAAGAGTCATCCTGCCATCTGAAAAGAGAAGCTTCTCTAACCAAAAGTGAGAGTAACATTAATATATGGGTGTGGACACTAAGAGAAGTGCTTACTAGACAGTTTTGTGAGCGTAGTATACACATTTAGCCAGACACCAGTGGGCGTTACACTCCTAGGGCTCATGACTACCCCCATCATAGGTGTTCGCTATCAGGCATATACATATTCCCTCCCATGGAGTGCGCCTCCAGTCCAATCAGAGAGCGGTGGGTTTCCCCCATAACAGACGTGCCACTACGCACCCATTGGCTCATTTGGCCTAGCTGGACAAACTTAAGACTTGCAGTGTCCACTGTTGTTTATCTCTACTGATGACTCTGTCTCTCCCATAGGGCTGCATGCAGCATAGCTTTTCCCAGCTTTCTGTCAGCTAGTCTACAGGGAGGAGGTTTCAGCTCAGTTCCAGCAAGATTTCTCAGTGATCTTGCAGCCCACACATGTGGAATCTTCCACAATAGGGTTTTACCATCTATTCCTGGTGGGAAACCAAGAGCCTTGGCAATGGCCTGTTCTGGGGGCATCAGGGACCTCCCTGGCCAACAACTCACTGGAAGATATCCCATCCCTGGCACTGAAAATTTTCTAGTGATAATCTATGGCTTCTGTATGCACCATTGTCCAAAAAAGTAGGTTTCCATATGACTTATTCATACCCTCTTAAAGAAGCTATAAAGGAGGGAGGACAGGGGAGAATTCAAGGGGATGGTATTGTATATATTTAAGTAGCAAAACCGATTACTCAGGGTGGAAAGGCCTAAGTGAGGTCAGGGGAAGAGATTGAGTAAATGTTGGGTGGGGGTAGGTTAATCAAAATTAATCAAAACCCTTTTTTATTGTGAGGTAGGGTCTCACTCTAGCCCAGGCTGACCTGGAATTCACTCTGTAGACTCAGGGCGGCCTCAAACTCACGGCAATCCTCCTACCCCTGCATCCCAAGTGCTGGGATTCAAGGCGTGCACCACCATGCCCGGGTAATCAAAACCTTTTTTATTTTCCCCAGTCCATTCAACACACATAATCCACAGGACTGTCCAAAATACAGTATAATCCCACCACTCCCTACTTAAAACCCACCACATCCTATGGTCCTCTCTCCATCTCCATGAACTGACACAGAAACCCTTTGAACCTCTAGTAAGGTTTACCTTCTTTCCTGACACTGCCACTTACCATACAAGCCATGTTCTGGGCCCATCCAATGACCTACAAGTTCCCAGACGTGCTGTGGTCTCACCTCCCCACAGGTGCTTCATTGATCTCGAAGGCTATCCTACCCCTTCCTTCTCTCCTTACCTCATTTACCCTCACTGTTTAAATGTCAGCAGTTTCTCTGACGCCTTCCTGGGCTTTATCATTCCTTTCTTTAAGTCCCTCCTCAACTGCTTTCTACATATTATATTTATCATTGAACAATAAATTGGGGCTAGAGAGATGGCTTAGCTGTTCACATGCCTGTGAAGCCTAAGTACCCTGGTTCGATTCTGCAGGTCCCACGTAAGACAGATGCACGTGGTGGCGCGTGCGTCTGGAATTCATCTGCAGTGGCTGGAGGCCCTGGAGCACCCATTCTCACTCTCTCTCTCTCTCTCTTCCTCTCTCTGTCTCTAATAAATAAATAAATAGATAAAAATGAAAAAACAAAAATAAATTGGACTTGTGACCACCTCCCCATTCTGGGATTTGCATGGTCTACACTCTTTATTTATTTATTTTTAAGATTTTATTTTTATTTATTTATTTATTTATTAGAGATAGAGAGAGAAGGAGAGAATGGGTGTGCCAGGGCCTCTAGCCACTGCAAATGAACTCCCAATGCATGTGCCCCCTTGTGCATCTGGCTTATGTGGGTCCTGTAGAATCGAACCGGGATCCTTAGGCTTCGCAGGCAAATGCCTTAACCACTAAGCCATTTCTCCAGCCCTATACTCTTTATTTTTGTGACCCTTACAGAAGACATTCGAAATAGGCATATGGAACGGATGTTGAGAACACAGTGTGCACACAATACACAATGACTGAGTGGGCACTCGCTGCCTGTCCAGTGGAACCCAGACATGAACAGGCAGGCAAGCAGGAGGGCAAGGCCACGAAGAGCAACTTTGTTCTGAGCAAGAGTCAAATACCTGACTCTGACTGACAGGTCGAGCCACAGCCTCGTCTTTCGCATGACTCTCTCTTTCTTTGGTGACACAGCAGCTTGTCAGCTTTGTGCACCCGGCAGTTGGTTATGCAGCTGCCTCTCTTGCTTTGGTAAAATATTTGTGGGCACAATGTGGGAGACTGAACAGAAACACTTTGGAAGCTTCCTTTGCTGCGTACACCTCCAGCAGATAACCATTCACCCCTTTACTGCCTGGAGTCTCACTGCCTATAGGAAAAATAGATTCTGTCTGCTGCCTTTCTTCTCATCCAGTCCCCCAACCCCTGCTCACTCTCGTTCAGCCTTAACCATGCCTATACTTATTTCTGTATTGGACAGATCCTGCAGAAATGAAACTAGCTTGGGTTACTATCTGACTGTTCTCTAATAATACAATAAAGCTATAAGGCATCTATCACCTAATGAGCTTTTTTATTTAAAAAAACATATTTATTTATTTATTTATTTAAGAGAAAGAGAAAGGCAAATAGAGAGAAAGAGAATAAGCACACCAGGACCTCCAGCCACTGCAAAGGAAATCCAGCTGTATGAGCCACCTTGTGCATCTGTTTTAAGTGGGTCCTGGGGAATCAAACCTGGGTCCTTTGGCTTTGCCGACAAGTGCCTTAACAGCCAAGCCATCTCTCCAGCCCTGACGAGCTTTTTCTTGTCTCATTTTCCTGGTCTCTATAGCTATACCTAAAACAAACAAACAAATAAAACCAGCCATTTACATAGTATCTTCTCATTGCTAAATGTTTCGCATACATGATCTCATTAAGTCCTCCCCAACTTTTCAAGAGATCTTTCCAATAAATAAATACAAGCATTAAGACTCAAGTAGTAGGGGTAAGGCTTGAACTTACATCACAATAAGTTTAAAGTCTATTCTATATGCTTTCTATTATTCAGTAGAACTGAAAAGATGGAAGGTCACAGTGTCAGCCAATGTTATAGCAAGAATTAAATTTGAGCTATCCTGACTTCTGAGGCAGCCCACAAATAAGCAATTATGCACTACATTGAAAGAATCTGATCGGCTGGAGAGATGGCTTAGCAGTTAAGGTGCTTGCCTGCGAAGCCTAAGAACTCATGTTTGAATCTCCAGGTCCCACATAGCCAGACGCCCAGTGATGCAAGCATGCAATGTTACAATGTGCCCAAGGGGGAGCACGGGTCTGGAGTTTGTTCGCTGCAGCTAAAGGCCCTGATGTTTCCATCATTCTCTTTCTTTCTCTCCCCCCCCCTCTCTCTGCCTCTCTCCAAAAAAAAAAAAAAAAAAAGAAAAAAAAAGAAAAGAAAAGAAAAGAAAAGAAAAGAAAAGAAAAGAAAAAGAATCAGATTGAGCAAGCCTGGCCTGGTGGCACACGCCTTTAATCCCAGATTTTGGGATTATAGAATTTGGGATTAAAGGAGGAATGCCTTGAGTTTGAGGCCAGCCTGAGACTACCTTCTGAATTCCAGGTCAGCAGCCTGGGCTAGGGTGAGACCCTATCTTGAAAAACAAAACAAAACAAAAAATCCACAGTCTGTCTGATTGAGTTAAATGTAAGAATTATAAAACTTTAAGAAAATGATACTTAGAATGTGAAAATAACCTGAAACTGCAAAACTGCCTGGATCTCACTCATATCTCTTTCTTGACTTTGGTCTCCTGCAATCATGACTTCTCTCAGTGGGAGATCCTAGAGTAGAGCTGTTTTTCCATCTCCTAAACTCCTACATTTACATGGATGGGATTTGACCTTCCTCGGGAATAGCACTTAAAAAAAAGCTTCCCTTCTCGGCTGGGGAAATGGCTGACCTGCGAAGCCAAAGGACCACAGTGCATTTCCTCAGGACCCACACAAGCCAGATGCACAAGGGGGCACATGTGTCTGGAGTTTATCTGCAGTGGCTGGAGGCCCTGGCACACCCATTCTCTCTTTCTCTCTATCTGCCTTTCTCTCTCTCTCTCTCTCAAATAAATAAATAAAAATACATTTTAAAAAAATCATCTTAGGGCTGGAGAGACGGCTTAGCAGTTATGGCATTTGCCTGCAAAGCCAAAGGATCCTGGTTCGATTCTCCAGGACCCACTTAAGCCAGATGCACAAGGGGGTGCATGCATCTGGAGTTCATTTGCAGTGGCTGGAGACCCTGGTGTGCCCATTCTCTCTCTCTCTCTCTCTCTCAAATAAATAACTAAAATATTTTTTTAAAATCATCTTTAAAAAAAAGCTTCCCTTCTCACTGCTTCTCTAGAGTATATTCTGCTAAGTATGGCCAGAAAGGAGAAATACAATTGTGTTTACATGTACAGTTTTTTTTTTTTCAAGGTAGGGCCTCACTCTAGCCCAGGCTGACCTGGCATTCACTATGTAGTCTCAGGGTGGCCTTGAACTCATGGTGATCCTACTACCTCTGCCTCCTGAGTGCTGGGATTAAAGGTGTGCGCCACCACGCCCAGTTCAAAGGAGCATTTTTAAGTCAAAACAAACAAGCCACATGCCAGAGGAATAAGAAGACACAGTGATTGCTGGGCTCCCCTCAACAGCCCATTTTCTTGTACCAGCCTAGGCTGAAGAAGTTCTCGATGCTGTTCAAAGACCTGATGTTGTCCCTCTCCTGTAATGTTCTTGTCTCTCTTTTCAAAAACAGGTTGAGGAAGTCCAGGTTTTCCTCAAGCATCTTAATGAGTTAGTCACGATTACAGTTGCCTCTTTCAAATTGCCCAACCGGTTGAAAGGCTGCCATCGAAGGAGGTTCCACCGACACAATCTGGGCAGTGTTTTTTCATTGTCTTCTGTTGCAAAACATGGAGGAGGAGTGACCTGCAAGCAGGTCATTAGCATAAAACTTACTGAAGCTTAAGGAGACAAAGGTTGTCTGGATGGAAACTATAGCCAGGTCTAATGGCTCACACCTGTGATCTCAACAGTTCGGAACCTGAGAAAGGAGGATTATTATAAATTGGAGGATAGCCAGGGAAGCATAACAAGACCGTGTGTGTGTGTGTGTGTGTGTGTGTGTGTGTGTGTGTGTGAGAGAGAGAGAGAGAGAGAGAGCTAGAGAGAGAGCAAGAGAGAGATAGGTTGAGAGGAGAGAGAGAAGAAAATGGAAAATGTTGCTCCTGTATCTACAAGAAATATCACGGGGAGGCTCAAATGAAGAAAAAGTCTGTGCTAACCCATGAACTGTCCCATGCAGCTCATAGTAAGTAGAGCACTTATCCCTCCTTGGGCTGGATCCTCGCCCTAAGCTACTTCTCGTTCATCATGGCTGCCTCCTTCCACCCTCATAGCTCTTCTTGTGTTCATATCTGGACTCATAGCTTTCCTCACTTATACACTGTGGTTTTTTGTTGTTGTTGTTTTTTTGGGTTTTCAAGGTAGGGTTTCACTCTAGTCCAGGCTAACCTGGAATTCACTATGTAGTCTCAGGGTGGCCTTGAACTCTCGACAATCCTTCTACCTCTGCCTCCCAAGTGCTGGGATTAAAGGCATGCACCACCATGCCAGGCTTTCTCATCCATTTTTTTTTTTTTGGAGTAAGAGAGAGAGTGAGAGACAGGTAGAGGATGGGCACGCCAGCGGCCTCTCAGCCGCTGTGAACCAACTCTAGACGCCTGAGCCCCCTTGTGGGCAAGTGCGGCATTGCGCCCTTGAGTCACTGCGTCTGGCTAAACGTGGGACCTGGAGAATTGAATGGGCATTCTTAGGCTTAGCAGGCAGGCGCCTAAACAGCTAAGCCATCTTTCCAGCCCTTTACTACCTTTCTAAGGAAGCTTTTTAGAATTTTTCTCTCATCCATGAAATTTTAGTTTTATGTGTCAACAGCACCAGACTAAGAATCATCCCCAAAGGTAGTAAATATTGTTTGGGGAGGGCAGGTGTATGAGAATGTTTCTGGGGAAAGAACAGCAATGGCAAGTCTTTAATCCCAGAGGTATGAGGATCACCATGAGTTCGAGGCCACCCTGAGACTACAGAGTGAATTCCAGGTCAGCCTGGACTACAGTGAGACCCTACCTTGAAAAAAAAAAAAAAGAACATCAATGGCATTAGTAGTTTGAGGCCAATGATCACTCCACCAGTGTGGGTGGCATTGTCTAACACACTGAAGTAAAATATGGGAAAAGGGTGAATTCTCTCTCTTCTGGACCTAGAACATCCATCTTCCCCTGCCCATCAGGATCAGTGTTCTTGGGACTTTGAAGTCAGATGGGAACATAATGATTGGCTTCCCTTGTTCTCAAGCCTTTGGGTTTGGACTGGAATGATACCACTGACTTTCCTGGGCACTTAGCTTACAGATTGCAGATTCTGGGCCTTCTCAGTCTTTCATGATCTCATAAGCCAATCTCTCTTAGTAAAAATTCTTCTATATATCTACATGTATGCCATCAATTCTGTTCCTCTAGAAGAGCCTGAATAATACACACAGATATTTTATGATCACAGTAAGTATACTATATGCATATGTACACTTTATATGTTTAAAAAATTTTTAAATATCTTATTATTTTTATTTATTTGAGATAGAGAGAAATAGGTAGAAAGAGAGAGTCAGTGAGAGAATGGGCATGCCAGGACCTCCAGCCACTGCAAACGAACTCCAGATGCATGCACCCCCTTGTGCATCTGGCTTACATGGGTCCTAGGGAATTGAACCTGGGACCTTTGGCTTTGCAGGCAAGTGCCTTAACCACTAAGCCATCCCTCCAGCCCCATTTTAATTTTTTTTATTGCCCAACCACCTTCATTCCGATTGATAATCCATCACCTATCTTGATAGTAGAGCCATCTAAAACCCAACAAATGCAGATCATACAAAAAGATGCTAGACTGGGTCTAGAGAGTTTGCTCATTTGGAAAAATGATTGCCTTACAAGCCTCAGTTCAATCCCCACATAAAATGTGGGGCATCGTAGTGCACGCATGTAATCCCAACAACTAGGAAGGCAGAGAAAGGCAGGTCCTTGGGTCTTGCTGGCCAACCAGTCTAGCCTAATTGCAAAGATACAAGCCAAAGAGAGACCCTGTCTCAAAGGAGGGAGAGACCATTCCTGAGGATGACACCGAGGGTGTCTTCTGGCCTTTACATGCACACAACACCCACACATATGTACACACACACACACACACACACACACACACCACCCATGCATAAAAATGAAATAGATGCTAGACTAAATTCACTTGTACAAAAATCAAGGAGTGTGGCAGCCATAGGAGTTTGTCTAGATAAGACTCATGACATGGATAATGTGGTTAAAGACACTGTTCATGGAAGACAGGAGAACAAGGTTCAAGGCAAGCAGGGGCTTAGGAAATATTCATCCTCTGCGTCAGAGAATGGCCTTATCCATGGAACAGAGATTGGTCCCAGTTCTGAACCCAAGCTTTGACACTTTGTCTTTGGTTCTAAAATGCCTGGACAAACAGACTCACTGTTGCACTGATGACAGTCTCTGCTTATTATAGGGGAGCACACCATATTGGGCCCTTTTTTCCCCCCAAAGGACCAGTCTCATCTCCCAGTACTTTTACTTTGAGCCCCTGAGTATCAGATGAAAGAATCAAGTCTTCCACTCCAAATTAGAGCCGGTTGTGGTGTCCATGTCACTGGATGTATAAGCAGGTTCTTCTGATATGAACTCTGGCTTTCATCTTATGCAAGTAATTCATTTTATACTTCTTCTCCCAACCTAAAAACAGCAGTAGACCCAGGGTTCCGACTGGAGCACTCCAAAAGCTGTGCTTCCCCAAACCCTTGGTATTGTTTAAAGTTCAAATCCAACGGCCTTTCCTGTTAATTGCTCAGGCCCGGTGTCTCTTAGGCCAACGTTTTAAAGTCTTCCACATTCTTTGTGCAAATCAATTCCAAAAAGCCACAGAGTCAGGTTTCAGTATCAACAACCCCATTCTTCTGGTACCAATTTTCCTGTTGTAGTGACTTTCACACTGCTGGGACGAACCACATGCCCAAAAGCAACTAATGGGAGGAAATTTTTTTTTTTATCTTGGCCTACAGTCTCAAGAGAAAGCTTCATAATGGCAGGGGACAGTGTGGCATGAGCAGAGGCTGGATATCATTCCTGCCACAGAAGGTGGCAAACAGCAGCAGGAGAGTGAGCAAACAGGAGCTGGTTATAACACCCCAAAACCTGCCCCCAGAAACACACCTCCTCTAGCAAGGTTCTACCTCTCAAATTGCTGTCAGCTAGAAACCAAGCATTCAAAACACGTGACTTTATGAGGAACATCTTATTCAAACAACCGCAAGTGGTATCCAAGCTAAGCTTTAGAAGCTCCGCTGTAGTTGTGTGAAGTAATGGCTCTGCAAGGACACCCACATTCTAAATCTGTAAATGCGAGGATGCTCAACAATAGGGACTTTGTAAACGTGATGAACTTCAGGGACAACAGGAAGCTTAGACCGGATGTAATCACAAGTGTCTTTCTATTTAGAACAGGTCAGAAGGGTCAGAGAAGACATGAAAAAGGAACTAAAGGAAAGAGTTATGCAGCCATCAGAAAAAGAAATGATGGGGCTGGAGAGATGGCTTAGTAGTTAAGGCACTTGCCTGAAAAGCCAAAGGACCTCGGTTCAATTCCCCAGGACCCATGTAAGCCAGATGTACAAGGTGGTACATGCATCTGGAGTTCGTTTGCAGTGGCTGGACACTCTGGTGTACCCATTCTCCCCCCCACACACACACTCTGCCTCTTTCCCTCTGTCAAATAAATAAATAAAAATAAAATATTTTAAAAAAAGAAAAAGAAATGACTCTGGGCGTGGCAGCACACACCTTTCATCCCAGCCCTCAGGAGGCAGAGGTGGAGGATTACCATGAGTTCGAGGCCACCCTGAGACTACATAGTGAATTCCAGATCAGCCTGGGCCAGAGTGAGACCCTACCTGGAAAAAAGAAAAGAAAAGAAAAGAAAGAAAGAAAGAAAGAAAGAAAGAAAGAAAGAAAAAGAGAAAAGAAAAGAAAAATGGAAAGAAAAGAAAAGAAATGTGGGCAACCCATGAGCTCTCTCTGCGAGCTCCACATGTGGGCAGCTCTCTGACACCTTGGCTTTGGCCCAGTAAGTTTCTTCACATACTTGTACAGGTGCATGTGTGTGGTATACATGCCTGCACGTGCCTGCGTTTGCATTTGCGTGGTATATATGCACACACATACATGTGTTTCTATGTGTGTGGGTACACATGTGACTGTGGGGGGTGTTACAGGCTGACATCAAGTATCCTCCTCATTCCCTCTCCACTTTTTATTTATTTAATTTTTTGGTTTTTTTGAGGTAGGGTCTCGCTCTAGCCCAGGCTGACCTGGAATTCACTCTGTAGTCTCAGGGTGGCCTCAAACTCATGGCAATCCTCCTACCTCTGCCTCCCGAGTGCTGGGATTAAAGGTGTGCGCCACCACACCCGGCTTTATATTTTGAGGCAGGATCTCTAACTAAATCTGGAGCTTACCTGTTGGGCTACATTAGCTAGCCAGCAAGCTCCAAGAATCCTCTTGCCTCTGCCTCTGCCTCTGCCTCTGCCTCTGCCTCCTCAGCACTAGGGTTTTAGGCCACATACCATCATGCCTAGCTTTTATTTGGGTGCTAGAAATCCACACTCAGGTCCTCCTGCTTATACAGCAAGTGTTTTACCAACTGAGCCATCACCCCAGCTCCTCACTTCATGCTTCTGATCTCCAGTGACTAAGACGAAAATTCGCTTTTGGTGTGATGTGCTGCGATGTTAATTAGACCCTCACGCAGATGGCGAGTCTGGTACAGTTAAGGGATGGAGGGCCCTGTAAGCAAAAACGACAGCATGAGCCGCTGTGCATGGAACAGTGAAGCGTGCCTGGGCCATTGTTACAAGTGTTCCAGTGTTGCCTGGGTTCAAGGATCACCAAGCAAGGGGCACAAGATGAAGCTTCGGTGGGAACAAGCAGTGACCGTGCCAGGCCTGACCCGGAGCTTCGAGGAGCTCCATGCAGATCCAAGGTGTCGTTTAAGATGAGAAGGAAAGCGGGAGCCATTTCAAAGTCAAAACATGGGGCTGGAGAGATGGCTTAGTGGTTAAGACACTTGCCTGCAAAGTCTGACAAGCCGGGTTCAATTCCCTAGTGCCCCCATAAAGCCAGATGAACAAAATGGCACATGAATCTGGAGTTCATTTGCTGCCTGGCATGCCCATTCTCTCTGTCTCTCTTCTATCTCTCTTTGCTTGCAAATAAATAAATAAATATTTGGGGGCTTTTAAAAAACATTTTATTTATTTATTTGAGAGAGAGAAAGAGAAAAGCAGATAGAGCAAAAGAGAATAGGCATGCCAGGGCCTCTAGCCACTGCAAACAAAGTCCAGATGCATGCATCACCTTGTGCATCTGGCTTACAAAGGTACTGGGCAATTGAACCTGGGTCCTTAGGCTTCGCAGGCAAGTGCCTTAACCACTAAGCCATCTCTCCAGCCCTAATAATTTTTTTTTAAAGTAAAAATATGGAACTTTCAGTTTTGAAGGTGCGATAGAATGAGGAAGTGCCTAGGGCTGGGCAACTGTTTAGAAACTCATGGTATATGTCTTGGGAAGAGGGGCACAACTTGAACCACAGTGGTATGTGCAGGAGAAAAGCAACAGTGACCTGGAACCCAGAGAATGACAGAATATCAGGGTCAAAGTAAACGAGAAGAGTCAAGGATGACCCTGGCTAGGCCGTAGTGCATGGTCTACTGAAAGGAAGCATGAAGATTCCTCCCAATATTTCTTTTCTTTTTTTAATATATTTTCCTTTTATTTATTTATTTATTTATTTATTTATTTATTTACTTATTTATTTAGAGACAGATAGACAGACTGGGAGAGGGAGAAGAAGAAAGAATGGGCACACTAGGGCCTCTGGCACTGCAAACGAACTCCAGATGCATGGGCCCTCTTGTGCATCTGGCTTATGTGGGTCCTGGAGAATCGAACTAGGTCCTTTGGCTTTTCAGGCAAGCACTTTAACCGCTAAGCCATCTCTCCAGCCCCCTCCCAATATTTCTTGAATTGGGCCAGTTTGTTTAGTTGTTTGTTTGAGACAGAGATCTTGCTATGTAGCCCAGGCTGGCCTAAAATTCACAATATATCTTTTGCCTCAGCCTCCCAAGTGCTAAGATTACAGGCAGGTGCCTCCATGCCCAACTAGATTGCTGTTTTCTTTATTCACTAAATGGACTAGTCCTCTCAACCTATGTCTAGACTTCTTTTCTTTTATTCTTTATTTATTAGAGACAGAGAGAGGGAAAGAGAGAGAGGGAGAGGGAGAATGGGCGTGCTAGGGCCTCTGGCCACTGCAAACGAACTCTCAACACATGCACCCTCCCCCTTGTGCATCCGGCTTACATGGGACCTGGAGAATAGAATCCTGGTCCTTCAGCTTCAGAGGCATGCGCCTTAACCATTAAGCCATCTCTCCAGCCACCTATGCCTAAACTTCTTTAAAGCCACCAGACATTGTTTGCCAAATTCTAGCCTTTCCCCTCCTCAGTGTAGTCTTCGCTGTCATCAGAACAACAAATTTGATTTTCATCAGATATTTACTTAGTGCCAGACGCTAATGTCCCCAGATACTGTAAAGAATAGAAGAGTGAAATAATTGAATCTACAAGGTAATTTGGGGCATTTCTAAAGCCCGTTTTCTGCAATGAGTTCTGACTCTTCTCACTTCACATGTACGGGTTTTGGTGTGTACTCAAACTCTCGATCAACTTCCTCATCCAAAATTAGCTAGAAAAAGTCTTGACTTACAAATGGGATCTTAAGTAATACTTCTCAAATGATCTGTGAGGTTGAAACGTTTTATTCTGTTTTGTGAAAGTCTCCTGTCTTCGGAGCGTCTCCCGCCGATGACGAGCACGCAGGTGATGGTACATGTGACTCAGTCTTGTGAATTCCACGACCCTAGTCCTCACCCAGTTCAGTGACAAGAGGCCATCCATCGATGACACGCTGGAATGTCACAACACTCTTGGTTTTCTCTCTAGAATTTCTTAATGCTTACTCCTAATTTCAGCAACATCTACAGATCATACTTTGAATACCCATACTTATCCTCTCACTAGGAGAGCTTTAAAGAATTTGGAGCACATTTTAAAAAATGCCTAATTATTAGCAACTGCATTTTCCCCCCTCTTGCCCACTGCGGCTTATGTTGGCCATGCCAACTTATGTTTTTCCTATAAATAGAGCATGGATTATGTGGAGACAGGAGGATGACGAGCTCTGGGACTGTTGCAAATACACCCCATCCGTCTGTTTTTTTTTTTTTTTTTTTTTTTTTTCGAGGTAGGGTCTCACTTTAGTTCAGGCTGACCTGGAATTCACTATATAGCCTCAGGGTGGCCTCGAACTCATGGCAATCCTCCTACCTCTGCCTCCTGAGTGCTGGAATTAAAGGCGTGCGCCACCACGCCTGGCCCATTCGTCTGTTTTTATCACATTTTTCTTTTATTTCTTTAGTCAGCTACTTCCTTAACCTAATCTGACTCACACAAATGAAGGATAAAATTCATGTGAAACTCTTCATTTTTTTTTTTTTTTTTTAATGCTCAATTCTTCATCAAGCTCTTACAAGAGACAATCAGTCCCAAGCTTTTGGTCATACATGATGGTTTCAATGCAACATCAGTCTACGCGTCGGAGGGACTGGGAGAGAGAAGGAGCCTTTGTTTTTTTGCTTTACTGGCTAACACCAGGGTTGGCTTCAGCTGGACTTCCTCCAGGCCTCAATGAGTACCTTTGCAGCTCTGTATTATAGCTTTTCCAGAACTTTCTTTCAGTTAGCATCAGTGTCCTTCTTGTCTTGACACTACCGATTCTTCCCTGTGAAGGGACTCTTTTCTTTCTTTTCTTTTCTTTTTTTCCCCCCTGTGGCTTCCTTGGCTCCACATGGAATTTTCCTCATGCATTCCATATCAGACCAAGCCCATCCTCATAAACATTCACGATAACCTCTTGGAAATACACTTGACTCCTGATTTCCCATCACTCCTCGTCTGTAGCCGGCCACGACCCGCAATTCCATTGCTACTACGCTCATTTCTCCAGCTCTTCCCTTTCTCCAGCTCCATTGCCCCAGTTCAGGCTCTCGTTGCTTCTCACCGGGACCCTTCTTAGTTCTCTGTGCCCCACCCACACTCGGAGCTGTCGGCCTCCGCCACGCACAAAGCCCCGTGCCCCCGAGGCCCTTCCCTGACAGGTAGGTAGCTCCATCGTTTGGACTCCTGAATACAGACCTCCTTTTTTTTTGTTTTTTGTTTTTTGGGTTTTTTTTTCGAGGTAGGGTCTCACTCTGGCCCAGGCTGACCTGGAATTAACTATGTAGTCTCAGGGTGGCCTCGAACTCACAGCGATCCTCCTACCTCTGCCTCCCGAGTGCTGGGATTAAAGGCGTGTGATACCACGCCCGGCTCCTTTGTTTGTTTTTGAGGCAGGGACTCATTCTATTCTAGACTGACCTGGAACTTACCATGCAGATCCCAACTAGACTTGAACTTGTGGCAATTCTCCTGCCTCAGCCTCCCCGGTGCTGCGATTAGCCATGGGAATGTGATGCCTGACTAATGAGTGTTTCCTAGCATGCCCTGTGAGGCTCTGACTGACATTATAGGATCTTGTAGTTTTATAGCAATGACTTTAAAAAAAAAAGTCACCACATTACATCCTCTCAGATACTGTCCACATTTTCCAAACCTGCCAACATTTCTCAGGCCTCTGTACCGTTGTGGCATTCTTTTTTCTTGCAACCAGCTGTGAACCAGTTCCTGCCCTCTATTTTAATAAATTTCTTTTTAAAATACATTTTATTTATTTATTTGAGAGAGAGAAAGAGGCAGAGAGACAGAAAGGGAGAGAATGAACATGCCAGGGCCTCCATCCACTGCAAACCAACTCCAGATGCAGGCGCCTCCTTGTGCATCTGGCTTACGTGGATCCTGGAGAATTGAACCGGGGTCCTTTGGCTTTGCAGGCAAATGCCTTAACTGCTAAACCATGTCTCCAGCCCTATTTTGATAAAGTTTTTTCTTTCTTTTCTTTTTCTTTTCTTTTCCTTTTCTTTTCTTTTTTTTTTTTTTTTTTTTTTTTTTTTTTTTTTTTTTTTTGGTTTTTCAAAGTAGGGTTTCACTCTAGCCCAGGCTGACCTGAAATTATCTATGGAGTCTCAGGGTGGCCTCGAACTCATGGCCATCCTACCTCTGCCTCCCGAGTGCTGGGATTAATGCATGTGACTCCTCCAGAGCTTTCCTGTGACCCTTCTAAGGCCTTCCATGGAGTTTTGTGAGACAGGCATTGAAACAGACTCTAGGGGCACAAAGGAGATGGTTATGTCATCAAAAAGATTACCTTCAGTTGGTAGCCAAAACATAAGTATCAATACCAAAAGTAGTTAAAAACAGTGTCACAGGGCTGGAGAAATGGCTTAGCAGTTAAGGCATTTGCCTGCAAAGCCTAAGGACCCAGGTTCGATTCCTCAGGACCCACGTAAGCCAGATGCACATGGTGGCGCATGTGTCTGGAGTCCTTTGCAGTGGCTGGAGGCTCTTGCATGCTCCTCCCCCCCTCAAACAAACAAACAAATAAATAAAATATATTTTTAAAAAACCAGTGATACAGAGGACTGCTTGCTTTAGACGTATGGACAGCATACAGTGAACCGAACAGTTCTCCCTGTGAGGTGGGATGGGTGAGATCGCCTTAAGGCAATCTGTTACACAGGAGGTGACCTTCCTGGAGGGTGCCAGGAGGAGGACATTCTAGGCAAAGGACAGTCTGAGCCAAGGATGACACGGCATGGTATGTCAGGTAAGGCATTTATTTTTCCTCTGTGGCCTCAGCATAGACCAGTTAGACAAGAAGTTGGAGAAGAAAGAGTCTTTATTTGATAGGTTGCAAGGAGCCATTATAGGGTTTTAAAAACATTTTATTTATTTATTTATTTATTTATTTATTTATTTATTTATTTATTTATGAGAGAGGGAGTGAAAGAGGCAGGTGAGACACACACACAGGGGGAGAGAGAGAGGAAATGGATACACCAGGGCCTCTAACCACTGCAAACGAACTCCAAGATGCACGTGCCACCTTGTGCATCTGGCTTTACATGGGTCCTGGAGGATGGAACCTGGGTCCTTAGACTTTTCAGGCCAGTGCCTTAACTGCTGAGCCATCTCTGCAGCCCCACTGTAGGGTTTTAAGCAGGGGCAGACATATGGCAGTGTGCATTTTTTAGGGAAATCGTGCTAGCAGCAGTATGCCGAGAAGTGATAGTTTGAAGGAGGGGGGGTGGCTCATATCTGCTTCCCCTTCAGGATCTGGATCTGGAGGTCCTGTGCTTCCTCTACCTCTAGCTTCCCAGCCCATCACCAAGTAACGAGAGGCAGCTTCGTGTTGCTGGCGCTGAGCGTGTGTGTACTGAGGAGAGGGAGCTCTGGGTGTGCCATGTCTGTGCTTCTTGAGACTTTAGCAAGTCTCTCTGTACTTCTGTTTCTTCATCTATAAATGGTGGCCCACACGGGGTCATCTTTCAGTTCTCTTTTGCCCTAACATTCTGTAATTATATAAGGGAGGTTCCTTTTTTTTTTTTTAAGTTTGTAGTCAATATTTGGTAATACAAATAGCAGTTTACAGAGGTGTTAAGAGATTAGTGTACCATGAAACACAAGTTGACAGAAAGGTTACAATAGCTATTCCCTGAAGGAGGTGGGCAATGGTTCTGGCATCAAATAACAAGAGGACAGGTACTTCCGGCTGCGGCATACAGAACTGTGTCCAAGAAGTTTCTGCCTTTGGGGGCTGGTGAGATAGCTCAGTTGGCAGAGTGCTTACCTAGCGTGCACGAAGCCCTAGGTTCAAACCCTAGCACTGTCTAAATTGAGCTTGAAGTGGCATGCTTACAATCCCAGCACTCGGGGGGGTCAGGAGTTCAAGGTCACCCTTGACTACACAGTGACTTTGAGGCCAGCCTGGGATAGATGAGACCCTGTTTTAAATAAATAAATAAGGGCTGGAGAGATGGCTTAGCAGTTATGGCTCTTGCCTCTAAAGCCTAAGGTTCGATTCTCCAGGTCCCACATAAGCTAGATGCACAAGGTGGCACATGCATCTGGAGTTTGTTGGCAGTAGCTAGAGGCCCTAGTGCACTCATTCTCTCCCTCCCTCCCTCCCTCCTCTCTCTCCCCCCCCCCTTTGTCTCTGGCTAAGGGTTTCCTCCTTTTTAAAGGAAATGAACAACTTGGATTACTATTACTCTATGTCTTTAAGTAGGAGCTTGAGAGAAATCAGTAGTTTTATCCACTCGGGTTAGCTCTGTTTTGACTAGCTCAATAGAGTGCACAAAACTCTGTCAGGCCCTTGGCATGCCTGCCATAGATTTGTCTTGTCTTTGGCTTCGGAGAATATGCCATGACATTTCTGCATCACTAGTGGATACATCCAATCACAGAGCCCTTCCGGTGGCCAACGAGAAGCAAAGATTTCTCTCAACTTCTGGGCTATTTGATCTTTATGTTGATGAAAGTCTTCAGCTATACGGAAAGACATCTTTTTTTTTGTTGTTGTTTTTCACTGATGATATAATTTTGGTTTGATTTGCTTTGGAATAGGGTTTCACTACGTATTCCTGGCTGGCCTGGAACTTACTATGTAACTCAGAATCACAATCCTCCTGCCTCAGCCCCCAAGTGTTAAATTACAAATGTGTGCAGTCATGACATAATTTTATCTTTCCTTAATCAATTAATTTCCGTGTGTGTGTGTGTGTGTGTGTGTGTGTGTGTGTGTGGACACACCATCAGGATCTCTTGTTACTGTAAATGAACACCAGATGCTTGTGCATTTTTTTTTGAGTCAGGCTTACATGGGTACTGGGGAATTGAACACAGGCCAGCAGGCTTTATAAGCAAGTTCTTTAAACGGCTGAGCCATCTTCCCAGCCTCAGGGCATGATTTTATTATGTTTTTTTTCCCCACAGATTGCTTTTCTTAGTTAAAAAGCAAGTTTTCTTAATGTACTGTGCACTTATTATCTGTTTCCACTGATACTAGATAAACGTATTTAAATTCAATTTATTAGAGTTTTGTCTTTAACCTTGAAAGTTTAATGACTCACTAGCCTCTTCTTAAGCAATAATATTCATGATCTAGTATTGAGGTCATATATATTATCTAATGTTTTAACATGGTGTCTATATGTACTCGTAAAACAAAAAGAACTTTTCCCTTGGACCATATTTTCATAATAAACCATTCCCAGTGGGTTTCTTTTTACTGTAAAACAGAGCTGCTAAATTTGTGCCAGGGTGTAATTTTCGAGAGTGGCTTGTAAACCAGCCACAGTAATTTGGAGATGCTTCAGCTGGGTTGAACTTCCTTCATTTCACCTTTGGAGGAGGAAAAGAGGCCACTTCGTTTCTCCTAGGACAGAAGAGGAAGGTCGCAGGGAGGAGTCTCTCCTCATCCTCTGGGGCTCTGGGAGGGGCTGGTGAGGCTGGGCTGTGCGCGGTACCGCCTTGGGCGTGTGTGAGCTCTGCTCTCAGGAGCTTGGTTTGGCTTGTTTTTGGAGAGTAAGCTCATGGTGGATTGGCTCTCAGGAAATCGTGTAAACAAACAAGATGTGCACTTACTTTGCTCCTGTCTCTTCCCACAGCCTCTGCGCTACAGAGGAGGCTGGCCCCTGGCTGTTATATAAGAAAAGTATATTCTGAGTGTTCCTTTGCCCCTAAGCCCATTCAGGGCATCAAGTTTTTTCTTCTTCTTCTTCTTCTTCTTCTTCTTCTTCTTCTTCTTCTTCTTATTATTATTATTATTATTATTATTATTTGAGAGAGAGAAGCAGAGAGAGAGAGAAACAGGCACACCAGGGCTTCCAGCTGCTGCAGACTCCAGATACACGCACCGCCTTGTGCATCTGGCTTTACGTGGGTCCGGGGGAATCAAACCCGAGTCCTCTGGCTTTGTAGGCAAGCACCTTAACCACTAAGCCATCTCTCCAGCCCATTTCATTTGTTGAAAACTGCATATTGAAGGAACAGAAACTTTGGGCTGGGCATTACGGGCACAGGCTTGTAATCCAAGCACTTAGGAAGTGAGGCAGGAGGATTGGGACTTCTTGGTCCTTGCAATAGTCTGGGCTACATGACACGCTGCCTCAACAACAACAACAACAACAACAACAACAACAACAACAGCCAAAACCACGAAGGTAGGCTGGAGGGATGGCTTTGTGGTTAAGGCATTGCTTGCAAAGCTTGATAGCCCAGGTTCAATTCCCCATTACCCATGTAAAGCCAGATGCACAAAGTGAAGCATGGGCCTGGGCTTCGTCTGCAGCAGCAGGAGGCCTTGGCATGCCCATTTTCTCTCTCTCTCTCTCTCTCTGTCTCCTTCAAATACATAAATTTTTTTTCAAGGTAGGATCTCACTCTAGCCCAGGCTGACCTGGAATTCACTATTGTAGTCTCAGGGGCCTTGAACTCACTGCGATCCTCTTATCTCTGCCTCCCAAGTGCTGGGATTAAAGGCATGAGCCACCACTCCCAGCTTAAATAAATATTTTTGAAAAATCAAATTTATGAAGAAAAGAATCAGGAGTTTTCCAGCTAGGACACTGTAACACAATAGTAAATTCTACAATTCAAAACAAAATTTTCACCAGACATGCTATCTGAAACTTAACACAACATGATTTTAGTTTCTCTTTGATCTCATAAATAAAGTCAAAACAATATTCACCAGGAAAATCCCCAATGCACAGGCTGATGTTTGGTGTTCCTTTCCTTCTATCGAAGGCTAAAGATTAATGATTATATATAAGAAAACTGTTCTACGTAAATAAAAAATAGTAATGAAAAGGAGAAATGTGAGTCACTCCAAATGACTGTCTCTTCTCACCTTACACCTATCGGAAGTGGAGTCCTAAAATAGTCAGCGTCGCTACAGAAATATCACAAATTAATTAAGTCTGTCTTGTTTTGTTGAAACAGGGTCTCATATAGCTCAGGCTGGACTCAAACTCGCCGTACAGCGGAGGATGACCTTGAAGTTCTGATCTCCTGCCTCTGACTCCTCAGTGCTAGCATTACCAGGTGTGCGCCACCACACTCAGCTAATAAAAAGTCTAAATACTGGGCTGGAGAGATGGCTTAGCAATTAAGGTGCTTGCCATCAAAGCCAGAGGACCCAGGTTTGATTCCCCAGTACCCACATAAAGCCAGACGTACAAGGTGGCACATGTGCCTGGAGTTCATTTGCAGTTGCTAGAGGCCCTGGTGTGCACATTCTCTCTCTCTCCAATAAATAATATATATATATATATATATATATTTGGTTTTTCAAGGTAGGGTCTCACTTCTAGCCCAGACTGACCTGGAATTCACTTTGTATTCTCAGGATGGCCTCGAACTCATGGCAATCCTCCTACCTCTGCCTCCCGAGCACTGGGATTAAAGGCTTGCACCACTCTATACTCACTTTCTCTCTTATATTATCTATCTTTTTCTCCCCTCACCTTCCTAGGCACTGACTTATAACTCCCAGTACCAGCACAGGGTTAACTTTCACAATGAACTGTAGATCCAAGACACCTACAAGGTTTCCCAAAAAAGACAGATTTCTGTCAGAGTTCTTGATGACCTACCAAAGGTTAATGGTATGACCC
This sequence comes from Orientallactaga sibirica, assembly GCA_036365145.1. NCBI lineage: Eukaryota > Metazoa > Chordata > Mammalia > Rodentia > Dipodidae > Orientallactaga > Orientallactaga sibirica. Next base: position 21,073,428 of record JAEOAD010000025.1, read on the forward strand.
TACTGTCAAAGACAGCATACACGTGTGAGACCAAACATGGAGAGACCTGGCCAGAATCTGGAAGAGGGTCAGTCCCCAGACAGCTAGTCTAGTGCTAGAGGGTGTTACATGAGCAACTGGGGGAAAATGGCCGACATCTGTCCAAACAACTTCCAGTCTAAGATACCCAGCAGGAAACAACCTGACGTAATGCTCAAACAAGTGCAGTAGTGGCACACAGCCATGGTGGGCAACCAATGGATCTTGATTTGGCTAATAGATCCACTGAGTGGAATGGAACTCATTGCTGGAACTGGGAAATAAGTCAAAACCATGTACAAAAAATGAGCACAGTGTCCAATCAAGATACCATCAAATGTGGGCTAGAAGAGGGCCTATCCATACAAAATTCCCTCCAAGATATCTATGGCCATCCCATATATCTAGTACTAACTTCTCTCTCCATTGGAGAATTTGCTTATCTTTTTCAGATGGACAATGAAACTGAAGGGAGGATCAGCCAATCACACCTCACCAGGGCCCCAGCTGAAACCATAGAGTAATGCAGGGAAGGGCAAGAATACAGCATTCTTGGGGATCACAACACCAGAAAAAGGCTGAAGGAGATAAACACAGAGAACATCCAACTCCTACTAAGCCAGATATCCAGAGACACAGAGGCTCCCAAAACCTCATCACTGAAGTAGAGCTAAAATGACCCCAGTGTGGCTCAGGGAAATTTGTGGAAGAGGGGGCAGAAAGAATGTTAGAGCCACAAGTTGGGGCATTATGCACAGAGACTTGGCCTATCCCCCAGAACTCTTGACTACCCCCACAATGCGTGACCCACATTCCCCATTGATGAAGGTCCCTATGAAAGAGGGAGGACAGGGAGGAGGATAATGGAGTCACCACTATGAATGTAAAATTAGAATAATATAAATAAAAATAAATTTAAAAAAAAGAGAGCAGAAAAAAACCAATTATTTTTTAAACTAAGCTTATCACTTTTAGAAATGAACCTAGCAAAGCTCAGAGGTGAGGATGGTCCGGGGGATGAATGCGGAACGTGTAAACAGACCTTGTACTGCTTCAACAGGCCGCTATTGGGAGCACGCATCCTCCTAAGCCGGCTCTCCAGCCCTCATTACTCTTTTTAATGGTGTTACAGCTTTGCAGTGAGAGGAATCCGAATTCCACTCAACGACACTGGACTGAGTGCTGTACAGGAAGCTAGTGTGCATATGATCGAGCGGTCTGTTTAGAAATCTCACCAGTGGGCTGAAGAGATGCCTTAGCAGTTAAAGCACTTGCCTGCAAAGCCAAAGGATCCAGGCTTCATTCCCCAGGACCCGTGTACACCAGATGCACAAGGCGGTACATGTGTCTGGAGTTCATTTGCAGTGGCTGGAGGCCCTGGTGCATCCATTCTCTCTCTCTCTCTCTCTCTCTCTCTCTCTCTTATTGCCTCTTTGTCTCTCCTATCTATCTTTCTTAAATAAATTTTTTTAAAAAGACATCTCACTGGTACCCACAACACAGTTACTAAGGAAAACACAAGCTCACAATGGCACATGTGTGTTAGACAATCCATCTCAATCCCACTGAGCAAGTCAAGGGCCGGGACAGCTGATTATATCAGGTCTGTTTCTGTGGAGAGGGATGTTTTTGCCAGAGAGAACAGGGATCAAGCCCCGCAATTTAGACACACTTACTTTGAGGACAAAAAAAAAAAAAAAAAAAAAAAAATCAAAGGCTTCTATTCCACCCATGCATAACTCTATTTCTAGAAATTACTTTGTAACATAACATAAACAGATAATTTGCCTAACACATATAAATGACACTAAGTTGAGAATAGAAAGTAAACACAAATTTCAGGGATACCACAAGGATCATCTCAGCCCCTCTGACCCCGTCTGACCCCTGGTGGCTGAATGAAGGTGTGTTCTTTCCGACACAGTCCTGCCCAGTTTCCACGCAATAAGAATCACACTTCCACCCGATTCTTTCTCCAGAAGAGAAAGGAGAAACCAGGAAATGGTGTATTATTTCTATTCCTGACACCTAGCCCTATGCCTGGCAGGGTGTGTGGGATAAAAATAAAGTGCATTCAGGGGCTAGAGAGATGGCTTAGAGGTTAAGGTGCTTGCCTGCAAAGCCTAAGAACCCAGGTTCGATTCCCCAGGACCCACGTAAGCCAGATGCACAAGGTGGGGCATGTGTCTGGAGTTCGTTTGCAGTGGCTGGAGATCCTGCGCTCGCTTTCTCTCTCTCTCTCGCTTGCTCGCTCGCTCGCTCTCTTTCCCTCAAATAAATAAGTAAAAAGAAAAATTCAGTAAAGATTGATGGAATGACTAGCTAGGCAGCCACCCACTTCCAGAGCCAGTTTAACTCAGGACAGATTTAGCCTCCTGAGGCTCCTATCCTCTTCCCTTCCCTGTCCCTGGCTAAGTCTGGCTCATCATTCTACCTGGCCCTTCTAATCTTGGTCCTCACCTGCCCCTGGCTACCCCTCCAACGACCATGTGAGGAGCACAGTGTAGGCTGCCTCAGCAGCGGGTGGGCAGGGGAGGCAGGCATGAGAGTCCCCGTGGTTGAAGCCGTGAGGTCTCCTCCTGAGAGTCCCCTCCACAATGTTTCACACAGAAATCCCTCCCTCCTCTTGTCACCCTCCACTGCCACGAGTCATCATTTTCTCTTTTCTCCCACAAGACATTTCACTCACCTCTCTTTCACCACTAAGTTCCAAGTACGAAAGCAACACTCACCTAAGTTTCTTGCCCACTTTCTAAAGGTTGAAAGGGCTTGCATGTTTCTTTCTTGGTTTTCAAGGAGTCAACCTTCTGTCCTCCATGCAAAGAAACTGCCATTTCTAGCAGTACATTTAATTCTGCCTCTCCTATTTTTAATCACTATTCATGGTTTCTTCCTTTCCTTTCTTTCTTTTTTTTAAAGGCATGCGCCACCACGCCTGACCAATACCTTTCTTTTCTTTTTCCCCTTTCTTTTTTAAAAATATTTTTATTTATTTATTTATTTATTTTTTGAGAGAGAGAGGAAAGAGAGAAGCAGAGAGAGGATGGGTGCACCAGGGCCTCCAGCCACTACAAACGAACTCCAGATGCATGCGCCACCTTGTGCATCTGGCTTACATGGGATCTGGAGAATGGAACCTGGGTCCTTAGGCTTTATAGGCAAGGGCCTTAACCACTAAGCCATCTCCCCAGCCCTGCCTTTTCTTTTTTAAAAGCTATTTTATTTATTTATTATTTATCTGAGACAGAGAGGAAGAGACAGGTAGAGAGGGAGAATGGGCATGCCTGGGCTTCCAGCCTCTGCAAACAAACTCCACACGCATGCACCACCTTGTGCATCTGGTTTACGTGGGTCCTGGGGAATCGAACCTGGGTCCTTAGGCTTACAGGCAAGTGCCTTAACTGCTAAGCCATCTCTCCAGCCCTCTTTCTTTTCTTTCTATATCAGACTTCCTTTTCCTTCCCTTCCCCTTTCCTTAACTTCTCTTCCCTTCTTCTTTCCTTTTTCTTCCTTCTCCTCCCTCCCTTTTCTTTCTCTCTTTCTACTTTTCTCTGAGACAGAGTCTCACTATGTTGCCAAGGCTGGCCTTGAACTTATGATTGGCTATCGTCTCAGCCTTCCGAGTGCTGGGATTTGATATGCGCACCCCATGAGCCCGGCTCACTAGCCTTTCCTTTTCTATTATCACCCTATAACCTGAGGCTTCACTTGGCACTTGCCTGTACTATAGCAACACATTCTTCTTGGTCTTCCTTCTTATAACTGTTAATACTGGCTCTGTCCTTTACGGGACCCGGAGACAAGTTGTCTTTCCTGTTTCCTCCTGGGTTCAACAGGCGCTTGTAGGGCTGTTACAAACCTAAACAAATAGGCCCACCCAGACTAGAATTCCAAAGGCAATAATGGTAATTCAAGATCTTAATAGTTTTCATCCTCCTTCAGATATTTCTGAGAAACCAAGAAACTGGATCAACTAAATATTGAATATTCTGTGCCAACCACTGATATAATAGACTAAAAGACAATGAGGCAAGGACAGGCTCCCATGGATATTACATTATTGACTAGACCGGGAGAGGCGCCCATGGCATTTACATAATAGAATAGACCAGGACAGACTTCGGTGGCACTGACATTATAGAACAGACCTGGACAATGCTGGGCATGGTGGTGCACACCACAAAGGTAGACAGAGGTAGGAGGATCTCTGTGAGTTCAAGGCCAGGCTGAGACTACATAGTGAATTCCAGGTCAGCCTGGGCTAGAGTGAGACCCTACCTCAAAAATACAAAAAATAAAAGAAAGAAAGAAAGAAAGAAAGAAAGAAAGAAAGAAAGAAAGAAAGAGGAAAGGAAGAGAAGAGGAAAGAAAAGAAAAGAAAAGAAAAGAAAAGAAAAGAAAAGAAAAGAAAAAGAGAATAGACCCAGACAGGTACCAGTGATAATGACATTATGGAATAGACCAGGGCAGGATCCCATGGCATTTACATTAAAGAACAGACCAGGACAGGATCCCGTGACATTCACATTATGGGACAGATCAATACCAGCTCCCATGGCATTTACAGTATAGAACAGACCCAGATATAGTCCCATGCATATTACAGTTTAGAACAAATGAGGACTGACATTGCTTACATTGTGGAATACACCAGGCCACTTTCCCGTGGCATTTACATTACAGAACAGACGAGCATTTGGTCCTGTGGCATCTATATTGTGGAAGAATAAAAGGGCCACCTTTTCAATAAACAAAGAACACAAAATATTACACAAGACTGAAATGGGGGACAAGGACTATGCAATGTTAGGGTGTGAGTCCTTGTGGCTTAGGGGGTTAGTTTAGTCTCATGTGGAGTCCAGGGACTGTCTTTGTCTTTCACATGAAGACATTGGTGTGTTCTGAGTGAGCAGCCCTTACCTGCGTTGTAAAATCCCTGCTGCTAGGCTGTATGATTACTTAACTCAACTGGGCACTGGGATGCTGACAGCTCTGTGAGGAGTTGGAAATCCACATCAGCATGTCTGTGGGGATCCCCACACCGTTACACTAGTCAGTGATGCTTTTGAAAACTAGGAAGTGAGGCAGTCCATGTTGTCGGCATTGAATGCTTGCCACGCTGTTCAGAGCGGAGGGACATCATATGCTATTGTGTTGCTGTAAAAGGTGCCCTTTCCTGTCATCACAGACCTGGGATGGTGACTTTGTGGGGTACCGTGGGTCGTGGCAGCCCATGGGATGCCTGTGTGAAAGGGAGAGCTCTCTTGCTCCTGTCCCATGTTCTCTGCAGGTGACCCGTTCCACAAATGGTTCTCGCCGTAACAGGAAGGTTTGTTTCCTTCTGGGAAGACACATCTAAGGGGGCTTGGTCACAACTGCCCTATGGTCACCCTAATGGCCCAGGCCCTCTAGGGCTCACAACGAGCCTTCCTTTCCTCCACAGATGATTGAGCATTCTCTGAGACCCCTTGATCCCTGCCAGTGATCTTCCCACACACATCGAAGTCCTACTGAAGCCTAGATCTGTGACTCCCCCCTCATGACACAGCAAACTGCCTTTTCTCCTTGCAGATCAATGGCTGTCAACAGTTGCCTGGGGAATAAGTGGGATGAGAGAAGGAGAGCAACCTGCGTCGAGGACACATGTCTAGTTCGGGCCCAACGGGAACTATGTGTGACATACCAAGTAGAAACTTTATAAAGTTCTCAGCATAGTCCTTCTATGTGGTAGGGGCTCCAAAATTAGCAACATCATAATTATTTAGGTAGTAACTTAATGGGACATTATGAACTTGTTCGTAATTTTATTGTTTTAAAAAATAATGTATCGGGCCAGGCGTGGTGGCACATGCCTTTAATCCCAGCACTTGGGAGGCAGAGATAGGAGGATTGCCATAAGTTCAAAGCCACCTGAGACTACATAGTGAATTCCAGGTCAGCATGAGCTAGAGTGAGACCCTACCTCGAAACCCCCCCTCAATGTACTGGGCTGGAAAGATGGCTTAGAGGTTAAGGCATTTGCCTGCAAAGCCAAAGGATCCTGATTCGATTCTCCAGGACCCATGTAAGCCAGATGCACAAGGGGGCGCATGCATCTGGAGTTCATTTGCAGTGGCTGGAGGCCCTGGCACACCCATTCTTTCCCTCTCTCTTTGTGCCTCTTTCTCTCCTTCAAATAAATAAATAAATAAAATATATTTTAAAGAATAATGTATTGGGCTGGAGTGATGGCTTAGTGGTTAAGGTGCTTGCCTGCGAAGACGAAGGACTTGGGTTTGATTCCCCAGGACCCATGTAAAGCCAGATGCACAAGGTAGCACACGCATCTGGAGTTCATTTGCAGTGGCTAGAGGCCCTGGTGTGCCCATTCTCCCTCTTTCTCTCTATCTGCCTCTTTCTCTCTCTCTCAAATAAATAAATGAAATGTACTTTTAAATAATGTAATATATAAGCAGAAGCAGATTCTCAAACAATAACGACAAAGTTCTTAGATATAGTTGTTTTTTTCTCCCTCCCTTTCACCTAAACTTCTCAGACAAGTCGTCCTTTACTCACTGTTCCCACTTCCTCAACTTGTTCCTAAATAGTTTTGCCCTGGCCATGCTCCAGAATAAGTCTCATTGAAATCACCAACTACTTCTTAATGTCATTTCTTTAGGAGAAGACAGGAGGGCCTGGGAAGGGAAGGTGCCCCAGTTAAGTGACAAGCGGGAGCAGAGTGGATCTGAGTAGAAGAGGGGACAAGTAATAAACTCTGCTTTCCAAGTTGAGAGAATGATCCAGAACAAAAGTTGAATCCAAGCACTCACCTTTTCCCAAGTGTCAAGGTCGTTAAGTTCAAGGCCAGTTTCCAAGAGAGTCCAGACACAAGTCAAGTTAGCTTCCCAGAGAGTCCGGACACAAGTCAAGTTAGCTTCCCAGAGAGTCCGGACACAAGTGAAGTCAAGCAGGTAGAAGCTGGGCACTTTGAGAAATGCTCAGAAGGGAAAACTCAGGACATGGTGAACTACTAGCAATTCCAAACTCACCAAGTTACCAGCTGCATTGGCTCGCCTTTCCTGGGAATCACTGAGGGATGATGCATACCCACAGAGTTATCTCTGTCAGAGATGTGAGATGCGCGGGGGGCGGGGGGGAGTGTCACAGAAGCACTCCTGTACTGGGTATGTCAACACTGCCTGCCACACCCAACTTCCTCTTCCAGATGAAACTGCCCCACCCATAGCCCCCTGCGCTGCAAAGCAAAGCTAGGTTTACTCAGGGATGGCTCCTGACTGGAGCAAGAACTGGCCCCTGACATTAGGGCTGCCTTTTCAAAAACTCAGCTCTTTGAATGAGAAAGATGAGTTTAGGGCTGGAGAGATGGCTTGGCAGTGAAGGTGCAAAGCCAAAGGACCCAGGTTTGATTCCTCAGGACCAATGTCAGCCAGATGCACAAGTTGGTGCATGTGTCTGGAGCTCGTTTGCAGCAACTGAAAGCCCATTCTCTCTCTTTCTCTATCTTCCCCCCACCCCAAATAAATAAAAATTTAAAAAAAGAAAGATGAGTCCAGTCAATCTATTTCTCTTCTGAGACAGAATTGGGGAATATGGGTGAGAGAAGCAGTTGTCCATGGAAACTGAGGTCAAAAGGACTCCTTACAATGGGGTGGGGCTATGAGAAAGCACTAAAGTATGATCAGAGAGGAGGTTTACCAATGAGCATTGGAAAAGACGTAGAGAGAGGGCTGGAGAGATGGCTTAGTGGTTAAGGCTTTTGCCTACAAAGCCTGAGGACCCAGGTTTGATTCCCCACAGCCCATGTAAGCCAGATGCACACGGTAGTGCATGCACCTGGAGTTCGTTTGCAGCGGCTGGATGCCCTGGTGTGTCCATTCTCTCTCTCTTCTTCTCAAATAAATAAATAAATAAATAAAATTATTTTAAAAGAAAAGAGAAAAATAAAAGAACTCCTGGCTTGGGTATGGTGGCTCCCTGCTGTAATCCCAGTACTCAAGAGGTTGAGGTAGGAGGACTGCTGCAGGTCGCCACGAGGCTGCATATTGAGTTTCAGGACAGCTTGGGATACAGAGTGAGACCCTGTCTCATAAAAAAAAGGGGGTGCTGGAGGGATGGCTTAGCAGTGAAGGCATTTGCCTGCAAAGCCAAAGGACCCAGGTTTGATTCCCCAGGACCCGCATTAGCCAGATGCACAAGGGGGTGCACGCATCTGGAGTTCGTTAGCAGTAGCTGGAGGCCCTGGCGCACCCATTCTCTCTTTCTCTCTCACTTTTTCTCTGTCAAATAAATAAATAGATAAAAATAAAAAAATTTTTAAAGAAAGAAACAAACAAGTAAAAGAACTCCTGTGCTTTCCTGCGCCCTTTCACGTGCCCATCGTGGTGTCATTCTGCTTCTGCCTTCGCCTGGGGACATCGTTTATGTTCATCCTGTCGCCTTTGCCAAAGTGGGTAGCTGGAGAATTAGAAAGGAAAGAACTTCCTGGAAGCAGAGTGGCTGAATGCCACTCTTGCAATGAACTGGGATTTGAAATTTGGCTGTAGCATTTATTTATGTGACCTCTGACATAGTTCTCTCAGCTTACACTGGAGATAAAAATACATCTTCCTCATTGTATTGTTGCGAGAATTCAATGAACAAATGTGTACAAAGCACTTAGCATAGTGCCTGACCCATAAGAAATGCTTGAGGAGGGCTGGAGAGATGGCTTAGCGGTTAAGGCGTTTTGCCTGCAAAGCCAAAAGATTCTGGTTCGACTCTCCAGAACCCACGTAAGCGTCTGGAGTTCGTTTGCAGTGGCTGGAGGCCCTGGCGTGCCCATTCTCTCTCCCTCTCTCTCCCTCTTTTTCTCTCTCAAATAAATAAATAAAATAGATTTTAAAACATGCTTGATGGATGTCAGTGACTGCTGTTGTTCCGCTTTTAAAGACTGTCTAGTTTTCACATTAGTTGGGTGGAATGAATGTGCTGGGGGGGAATTCAATGGCATTCTCTCTGAAGGCTACTGCCAGCCAGAACTTGGGACACTCCAGAAAGTTCTGTGTGGTTGATGCATATCTTCCCAGGTACTTATCTTGGTGCAGGAGTACCAATAGTCCTGAGGAGGAAGGAAGAGTAAGACAATGGATAGGGGGCTGGAGAGATGGCTTAGCGGTTAAGGCGCCTGCCTACAAAGCCAAAGGACCCAGGTTCAATTCCCCAGGACCCACGTAAGCCAGATGTACAAGGTGGCGCATGCGTCTAGAGGCCCTGGCGTGCCTGTTCTCTCTCTGTATCTGCCTCTTTCTTTCTTTCCCTCTCTCTCTCTTTCTTTCCCTCTCACAAATAAAATTTTTTTAAATTTTTTTTTCAAAAAGGAAAATGGGGGCTAGAGAAGATGGCTTAGTGGTTAAGGTGTTTACCTGAAAAGCCAAAGTACCCAGGTTCAATTCCCCAGGACCCATGTAAGCCAGATGCACAAGGAGTCGCATGCATCTGGAGTTGGTTTGCAGTGGCTGGATGCCCTGGCGCACCCATTCTCTCTCTCTCTCTCTCTACCTCTTTCTCTCTCTTAAATGAACAAATAAAATATATTTAAAAAAGAAAATGGTTAGGAAGAAAACCTCTGTTACAGAGAAAGGAAGTTCTGGAAGGAAGAAACAGTGCAGGTGTTCCCTGTGCATCCTCTTGTTGCCTAAGAGGGAGTGGGCACATGGACTTGACCTTCTAGATCCTCACTCGATCACAGCTGAGATCTGTAGGAGCCCATGGAAACAGAAACACTCTTTTACTGAACAGGAAGCAATGGAAGAGCAATGAGGTGTGTCATCTTTATAGAGGGTCACCTCCAGGACCGAGGCACAACTGGGCTATGGGCAAACAAGAGATGGGAGGCCCGTAGGTGGAGCTCTGCAGGTGTGTGCACCAGAAGTGACCGCAGCTCATCAGGAAGCCTGGCTTGGCTTTGCTTCAGGCGCAGACGCATCTGCAGTGGCGCATCAGAGCACATCCCATGTGGATGGATGGTGGAACAGGTGGGAGCTGGGCTGAGGCTCCGTCCAGGCCTTCCTGACAGGGATGAGCACTACCACACTCCTCTAAGATTCTCCTGGCATCTTACGCTGCTCCAGGTTGCCTCTGGAAGAAGCACTGGTTTGGGGTTAGGACCATGTGTAAATGTCTGAAGCACATCACCTAAAACACTCAAGCCAATCTTTTGTTTTAAAATATTTTTAATTTATATTTATTTATTAGAGACAGAGAAAGGGGGGAGAGAGAATGAGAATGGGCGCACCAGGGCCTCCAGCCACTACAAATGAACTCTAGCCACATGTGCCACCATGTGCATCTGGCTTACATGGGACCTGGAGAATGAAACCGGGGTCCTTAGGCTTCATGAGGCATAACCGCTAAGCCATCTCTCCAGCCCACTCAAGCCAATCTTGCAGAGTGAGTCTTCCTTGGGCTCCATGGTCTCTGGCTCCAGGATACAGCATCTGTGGTGACTATGATGGCTGGGGATGTATCTGATGGAGTCCCCAAGGATGGACAAGGCCAGCTATGCCCAGAACATGAGCTGAGTTCCAGGCGTGGAGTGCTAAAGCCATTCTCCGATGCCAGATCCTCTAGGGCTGCGTTAGTCAGTTTTCTCTCACCTTGACCCAGTGCCTGAAGAAAGCCACCTACAGGAGTAAAGGTTTGTTTTGGCTCGTAGTTTCCGAGATTTCAGTCCACGGCCACTGACCTGCTTGCTCCCGGGCCTGTGGTGAGGAAGTACACCACAGCAGAAGAGAGCCTCTCGCCTCCGCTGGCCAGGGTCCCACTAACTGCTTCAAGTGCATGCTTCCGCACCTCGCTTCTTCCACCTAGGCCCCGTTTCCAAGCTGTACCGCCACCCAGGAGCCAGTTACCTTTGGGGGGAAATTTCATATCCCAACTCTAACAAGGGCTTGATGACTTCTTGACAGCAAGTCCTCTGCACTTTTCAAACAGGGACCATGGACTGGAGAGACGGCTTTCACCTGCCTGTGAAGCCTAAGGACCCAGGTTCAACTCCCTAGAACCCACGTAAGCCAGATGCACAGATGGCACATGCGTGTGCTCCCTCTTCCTTTCTCTCTCTCTCTATATCTCTCTGTCTCTCTCAAATAAATAAGTAAATTAAATTTTTTTTTTTGGTTTTTCTTCAAGGTAGGGTTTTGCTGTAGCCCAGGCTGACCTGGAATTCAGTCTCAGGGTGGCCTTGAACTCATGGCAATCCTCCTACCTCTGCCTCTCAAGTGCTGGGATTAAAGGCGTATGTGACCATGCCTGGCTTAAAAAAAATTTTTTTTTTTAAACCAGAGACTCGGGGCTGGAGAGATGGCTTAGTGGTTAAGGCATTTGCCTGCAAAGCCAAAGGATCCCGGTTCAATTCTCCAGGACCCATGTAAGCCAGACGCACAAGGTGGCATGCATCTGGAATTCATTTGCAGTAGCCGGAGGCCCTGGTGCACTCATTCTCTTTCTCTCTCTGTCTCTGCCTCTTTCTCTTTCTCTCTCAAATAAATAAATAAATAAATAAAATATATTTAAAAACCAGGGACTGTGGAGGGCACGATGGGTCTCCTTGTGGGACAGGGTGGACAGCACTGGTCTGAAGCATAGAAGGCCAAACCAAGCTGGGATTGGCACAGAGTTGGCATACTGGTGAGGGGGTCAGCTAGATTGCCTGCAGTGAATTCTCAGCTTTTATTTCTTAACAATTTTTTTCAACCTGTGCAACCTTAAGTGAGTTACCTTGTGTGCACATGCCATAGTTTCCTCAGGGGTAAAGCGGGTAATAAGCACAGTGTGTGCCCCTTAGAGTTACGAGTGCTGAATTAGGGGCACAGGTGCATTCTGGGAACAGCGTCTGCTTCGGAAGTGCAGGGCATCCTGAGTTGCTTGCCAGTGTCAACCTCCGCGTGTCAGGCAAATTTCCTTCTCTCTTCCAGGTCATTAATTAGAATGTGAAACAAAAGGAACACTGGGCTGGAGAGATGGCTTAGCGGTTCAGGCGTTTGCCTGCAAAGACAAAGGACCCAGGTTCGATTCCCCAGGACTCACGCAAAGCCAGATGCACAAAGTGGCGCATGCATCTGGACTTCGTTTGCGGTGGCAGGAGGCCCTGGAACACCCATACTTATTATTTTGCTATCTGCCTCTTTCTCTTTGTCTCTCTCTTTCTCAATTTTTTTTTAAATAAAAGCTGTCTTGCTCCTATTCTTTGTCCAAGGTGGTAAACACTTGAACAAGATTTCAGAGAATTCCCAGTGCTGGGCCAGGAGCGAGAGGGAAGTGGATAGAATCAGGGCCCCAGCACTCCTAGCCAAGGCCTGGTTGTCACGTGGAAAAGCAGTTCTGGAAGGAGGAGACAAGGAAGGGGTGCCTTGAGTGCTCTTCTTTCCTGACTGGAGGTGGCGGGCTGCTACCAGGTGCTGTTCTTTGCAAGACTCTCCAGTGCTCGTGGGGAAAGTGTCCGCTTCATGGGCCCCAAGGCTTAAGAATTCCTACAAAATCTCAAGATATGGGTGCTGGGATAACCAAAGACTTGCCAGATAAAATTCAGGACAACTACCTAAATATGAACTTCTGATAAGCAATGAGTGGAGTGGGGCTTCTGGGAGAAATCTGACATCTTTCTTGAACACTGCCTTGCATTGGCTCTTGCCAGTAGAATGTGATACGTCCTCATTCTGTTTGTTTTGTTTTTTGTTTTGTTCTGTTTTTCAAGGTAGGGTCTTGCTCTAGCCCAGGCTGACCTAGAATTCACTATGTAGTCTCAGGGTGGCCTCGAACTCACAGCGATCCTCCTACCTCTGCCTCCCGAGTGCTGGGGTTAAAGGCGCGTGCCACCACACCTGGCTTGATTATTTTTTAAAGATTTTATTTTTATTTATTTATTAGAGACATGTGCCACCTTGTGCATCTGGCTTTTGTGGGTCCTGGAGAATCGAACCTGGGTCCTTAGGCTTCACAGGCAAGTGTCTTAACTGCTATATCATCTCTCCAGCCCCCAGCTTGATTCTGAGCAGTACTATAAGTGCTCCTGTTATTCCTCCATCACTCTTTCCCTTGTTGTGAGACTACCATGGGTGTGGGTTCCACTTCTTTGGTCTCAATCACAAATAAGGATGTAGTACACTAGCCAATTCCTCATTTACACAGCACAGACCAAAAACAAACATATATATATATATAAATTTGAGAAAAACAGAGAGAGAGAGAGAGAGAGAGAGAATGGGGGTGCCAGTGGCCTCTTAGCCACTGTGAACGAACTCCAGGTGCGTGTGCCCCCTTGTGCACATGTGTGACATTGCACGCTTGTGTCACTTTACATCTGGCTAAACATGGGATCTGGAGAATCGCCTGGGCATTCTTAGGCTTAGCAGGCAGGCGCCTTAACCACTAAGCCATATCTCTATCCTCTCTTTTTTACCATTTTGCAGATGCAAGTTTCCAAAAGAAACGAAGCTCAAACTTTAATTACGAGTAAGCATAGGGCATGCAGAACAGGAAGATAAAGCAAGAGCTGACTGAACAGAGGGAGCCAGGACTTGTAGAGTTGCAGGCAAAAGGAAATGGCCTCACTCTGAATTTATTTATGACAGGCTTCAATGTATTAGAAGAAATATCAACAATTAGAGCTTGGTAGTAATGTCAGATTTTTGTATCCAGGGAGGGATTAAATTCCATAAAGAATCAGGAAATGCCAGGCCTGTGAACCCCAACTTTTGGGTCCTTTGTCCAAGTTAGCCAAGAACTGAAAATGTGCTCTCAGAGGGGAGTAAATTATGAACTGTAAGGTTTATTTTAGGAAGAGGGAAGGATGGCAGGGAAGCCCAAGCCAAAGGAAATTCTCCCCCTTCCCTTGGGAAGGGGGAGGGAGATGGAAAAAGTCTCCCTCGGGAAGAAGCCTCTGGAGAAAGGGTTTACACGCGTGGACAGCAAAGCAGGCCAGCCCAAGACAAAAGACCCCCTCACACGGGGGGTCAGAGAGGCTGGAGACACGGAAAAGAACCGAGTGCTCAGAGAGCGATGATCACACTTGTAGCAAACAGAAAAGTCTTCAAAGCCAAAACAAAACACATGGAGACAGCAAGCGGAACAATGCACAAAAAATCCCAGCACTCAGGAGGCAGAGGTAGGAGGATCATCTTGAGTTCAAGGCCACCCTGAGAATAAATAGTGAATTCCAGGTCAGCCTGGGCTAGAGTAAAACCCTACCTCAAAAAAAAAAAAAAAAAAAAAAAAAAAAGAAGGAAAGAAAGAAAGAAAGAAAGAAGAGAAGAGAAGAGAAGAGAAGAGAAAGAAAAGAAAAGACAGTCAGAGGCCAGGAGAAGAGAGAGAGATCACACACACTTATATGGAATAAACATCCAATTAGGACGAGCTTTGCAATCAGACGAGAGACCTCTGTAACAGAGAGACCTGCTTGGCCGGCAAGAGGCTGACAGAGGAGGGTCCAACCCACCCAGCTATGCTAGTCCTGGGAGAACCTGAAGGAGCTGGAAGCTCTGTTGTTGCTTGCAGCCATCTTGAATGGGACTGGGTCAGACGCCAGTTCTAGTCCTGCCAAGGCAGGCAATATGGTATCTCCTTGGGCTTCTGTCGCTGGCTGACAGCCGATAAAAAGCTAGCATGGGCTGGAGAGATGGCTTAGTGGTTAAGGCACCTGCCTCCTAAGCCTAGAACGCCTGTTTGAGCAACGTTGCACTTGCCCACAAGGGGGCGCACGCGTCTGGAATTCGTTCACAGCTGCTGAGAGGCTGCTGGCGCGCCCATTCTCAATCTCTCTCTCTGACTGTCCCCCGCCCAAAAAGCTCTCATGTTCCCATTCTCCTTCAGTAACATGATTTGACTGCTTCAATTTTATAATTCTACCAAAAGCACCAATTCAGCTTGACCATTTCTAGGGTGCACATCGCCTCTGCTTGTTAATAGCAGGGCCGCAATAACGGTAGTAACACGTTGAACAGTGTTCATTTATCTGTAGATTTTAATAAGGAGAGTGACTTTTCCATTCAATGGAACAAATAGAGGTATACAGGGCATTTCAAGACTAAAGTAGTCTTTTAAAAAATATTGTTATTTATTTATTTGAGACAGAGAGTATGGGTACACCAGGGCCCCTAGTCACTGCAAATGAACTCCAGATGCATGTGCCCCTGGTGCATCTGGCTTATGTGGGTCTTGGAGAATTGGACCTGGGTTCTTTGGCTTTGCAGGCAAACGACTTAACCACTAAGCCATCTCTCCAGCCCAGGAGTAATCTTTTTAAAAAATTCATTTATTTATTTCATTTGCTTATTTTTTAAAATTTTTAAATTATTTTTTATTTATTTTTGGAGAGAGAGACAGAGAGAGATAGACAGAGAGGGAGAGGGAGACAGAGATGGGCGCGCCAGCAGTCTCTCAGAGGCTGTGAACGAAATCCAGA
This sequence comes from Orientallactaga sibirica, assembly GCA_036365145.1. NCBI lineage: Eukaryota > Metazoa > Chordata > Mammalia > Rodentia > Dipodidae > Orientallactaga > Orientallactaga sibirica. The sequence continues at coordinate 21,088,885 of JAEOAD010000025.1, forward strand.
TGCGTGCGCCCCCTTGTGGGCAAGTGCGGCATTGCGCCCTTGCCTCACTGCATCTGGCTAAACGTGGGACCTGGAGATTGGAACTGCTGGACATTGGGACCAGTGTTCTTAGGCTTAGCAGGCAGGTGCCTTAACCGCTAAGCCATCTCTCCAGCCCTCATTTGCTTATTTTTTTTTGCAAACAAACTGCAGACTCTATATACACCACGCTGTATATACACCTGGCTTTCTGTGGGTGCTGGGAATTGAACCCAGACTGTCAGGCTTTGCAAGCAAGTGCCTTTAACCACTGAGCAATTTCTCCAGCCATGAGATAGTTTTGGTTCTATACTACTCAATGTTCAGAGACATTTCTAACCCTCGGTGTGTTGGCATTTTTTGGAGGGACTGTCCTAGACCTTAGAAGACACTTAGAAGCATCCATGATGTGACTCTTTTTCATTTTTATTTATTTATTTGAGAGAGAGAAAGAAGCAGAGAGAGCGAGTGAGAATGGGCATGCCAGGGCCTCCAGCCACTGCAAATGAACTCCAAATGCACGCCCTCTTGTGCATCTGGCTTATGTGGGTCCTGGAGAGTCAAACCGGGATCCTTTGGCTTTGCAGGCAAATGCCTTAACTGCTAAGCCATCTCTCTAGCCCCATGACGTGTCTCTTAGAGGTCAGTAGCACCCTCACAGTTGTGACAAACAAAAATATCTCCAGACTTGGCAAAAGTCCCCAGGGTGACTTCCTGACTTAAAGGACTGAATCTAACGGTGTGGAATTAGAAACTGTGGCAGGACTGGAGGGATGGTTTAGTGGTTAAGGCACTTGCCTGCCTAAGGACCCAGGTTTCTTTCCTCAGGACCCACATAAACCAGATGCCGATGGTGGTGCATGCTTCTGGAGTTCATTTGCAGTGGTTGGAGGCCCTGGCACACCCATTTTTCTCTCTCCCCCTCCCCTTTTCTCAAATTAAAAAAAAAAATTCTTAAGCCGGGCGTGGTGGTGCACACTTTTAATCCTAGCACTTGGGAGGCAGAGGTAGGAGGATCACCATGAGTTCGAGGCCACCCCGAGATTACATAGTTAATTCCAGGACAGCCTGGGCCAGAGTGAGACCCTACCTCGAAAAAAAGAAAAAAAAATTTCTTTAAAAAGAAACTGGGGCTGGAGAGATGGCTTAAAGGTTAAGACGCTTGCCTGCAAAGCCTGAGGACTTATATTTGACTCTCCAGGTCCCACATACGCCAGACACACAGTGACACAAGTGCACATAAGGGGCCACATGCATCTGGAGTTCGATTGGAGTGGCTGGAGGCCTTGGTGTACCCATTCTCTCTTTCTCTCTCTCATTAAAGAAAGAAAGAGGGCTGGAGAGATGGCTTAGCGGTTAAGCACTTGCCTGTGAAGCCTAAGGACCCCGGTTCAAGGCTCGATTCTCCAGGACCCACGTAAGCCAGATGCATGCGCCACCTTGTGCATCTGGAGTTCGTTTGCAGTGGCTGGAGGCCCTGGTATGCCCGTTCTCTCTCTCTCTCTCTCTACCTGCCTATGTCTGTATCTCTCTCTCTCTCAAATAAATAAATAATAAAATATTTTTTAAAAAAAGAAAGAGAGAAAGAAGAAAAGAAAGAGAGAAAGAAAGAAAGAAAGAAAGAAAAGAAAAAGAGAGAAAGAAAGAAAGAAAGAAAGAAAGAAAGAAAGAAAGAAAGAGGGCTGGAGAGATGGCTTAGTGGTTAAGACACTTGTCTACAAAGCCAAAGGACCCAGGTTCAATTCCCCAGAACCCACGTAAGCCAGATGCACAAGGTGATGCATACATCTGGAGTTCGTTTGCAGTGTCTAGAAGCCCTGGTGTGCCTATTCTCTCTCTCTCTCTCTCTCTCAAATAAATAAAAATAAAACATTTTAAAAAAAGAAAGAAAGAAAGAAAAGAGAGAGAGAGAAAGAAAGAAAGAAAGAAAAGAAAGAGAGAGAGAAAGAAAGAAAGAAGAAAAGAAAGAAAGAAGGAAAGAAAGAAGGAAGGAAGGAAGGAAGGAAGGAAGGAAGGAAGGAAGGAAGGAAGGAAAGAGAAAGAAACCGTAGCAGAACAAGCAGGAGACACTTGGGAGCTGGCAGGCCCTTTGACTGGCCCCCTTTACTCACAAACCAAACAAGTCGGCTCAGGCCCTTAGTCGCAGCTGTTGGCTGGGCGCTTACCGCACAGGCTACGCGTGGTTGTCGTGGTCCACTCACCATGGATACCAGGCACTTGGCTCTGACATCAGACAGCCTGGATTGGAATCCTGGCATTTGCCTGCTGTGTTATTTGGGGTGAGTTTCTTTACTTTTTGGCCATTGTTTCCTGAACAATGACATAATGGTAGCCCATAAGAAATAAGATAGGGTTTGGGAGAAGATAATGAATCAGGGCACACAAGGCGCTTCTTCGAACTGAGCCTCAGATGTGGAAAATGGTCAGTAGCTGCGTGGTGTTCTTATAAATATTTATTTACTCGAGAGACAGAGGCAGATAGAGAGAGAATGGGCGCACCAGGACCTCTAGCCATTGCAAACGAACTCCAGGTGCATGTACCACCTTGTGCATCTATCTGGCTTACACAGGTACTGGAGAATCGAACCTGGGTCCTAGGCTTCGCAGGCAAGCGCCTCATGCACTAAGCCATCTCTCCAGCCCCGTGATGGTCTTAACCCTTACCACGCCCTGCAGGTGATCCATCTGATCATGTGGGAGTCACTGGGGAAATCATGTCCCAAATCGCACAACTGCTAAATCATTTGGCAGTCAAATTTCAAGCCTGAAATATTTTCTACTGCAACCTAAGCCTGGGGAGAAACAGCTTTGTTTCGGGGGTAAAAGTGGGAATACATATCTACCCGGCTTAGTGCATTTGAAATGGGGCTAGCGGAAAGCCCCACTGAGCGGGAGGCAAAAAGACAACGTTTACCCCTGACTAGCTATGCGAATCTGGGCAAATCTCTTGAACATCCTGAGGCTGTTTACTCATCTGCAAAATGGACACAAAAGCCCTGCTGTGTGAGCTGCACAGAAGGTGGCCAGAGTCCTATGACAAAACGCATGCACGTGACGCTCTCTGGGCAGCATGGCTGAGACCCCCTGGGTCCTGTCTTGTTTCTTCTGCAGAAGCCAGTGTTCCTGGAACTCCCACACGTCCACCCCATGCTCATGGTCGCTGGCAGCCACCAGTACAGGCTAGGCCCTGGCTGCCAGCGCAGGAGCTGAGGCACTACCACCTGGGCCCGGGGTGAGTGGTATGGGAGGTGACCTTAACTTGAAGGCGGCAGCTGCTGCTTATCTGTGTAGTTAGTCAGCAGCCCAGACAGATGAGGTGTCCGTGGTGACCTTCCTGCCTCAGTGAGTGTGGGAACTCGGGGCTTCCCAGGGTGAGGGAGTGGGAACGTAAACAACATGGCCCCGGCTCGGTCATCTCGTCCTCCCTCGGCACTGCCTACCCAGGAGGAAGCACAAGACAGATGGTCCAGGGACAGTGTCTAGCGTTGCAGAGGGAAGACGGCCTGCCTAGGGGACAGCCGCCCCACCCCACAGACACATGATTCTGACTCCCCCAAAAGGTGAACGCTTCCTGTCAAAAGTCCCACCACTGGCACCATTTGGGAGTGGGGGAGTCAAGGAGCAGAGGCAGAAACAGATCATCCTGGTGGAAATTTTCCTTCCCTCCCTACTCCCCCCAGCGCGTTCATTCCCTCCACTGCAGCAGCGGACAGACCCCTGGGCACAGCAGGCCCCTCTGTTTCTTCCTCCCAGCACAGGGTAGCAGACACGTAAACGGGAGGAGGTCGGGGAGAACAGACTGAGAAATCTCAACCACCTTTCTTGCATGGCATGAGCCCTCGGGATTAATACTGGAATCGCTATCTCGGGACCTCACCAGGCCTTTCCTGTGTGATTAAGGCATCACAGTCCCTCCAGTTGCCTCCTGTTCAGCTCCAAGCTGCCCGGCCTGTCCAATAGCAACATTCAGTGTTCTGGAGCAAAATGGTAACATGTTTAAAAAAATACATTTAATTAATTAATTTAAGAGAGAGAATGGGCAGTCCAGGGCCTCTAGCCACTGTAAACAAACTCCAGGCACATGCACCATCTTGTGCATCTGGCTTGCATGGGTCCTGGGTCCTAAGGCTTCGCAGGCAAGCGCCTTAACTGTTAAGCCATCTCTCCAGCCTGGTAACACATTTTCAATGTGTGCTCATGATTTCCAGTCATTTTCTGGCTCCTACCTCGAGAGAGAGAGAATTGGTGCACCAGGGCCTTCAGCCACTGCAACCAAACTCCAGACCTTGTGCGCAAGTGTCACCTTACATGGGTGGTACTGGGGAGTCGAACCTGGGTCCTTAGGCATTGCAGGCAAGCGCCTTAATGGCTAAGCCATCTCTCCAGCCCCTCTCCATCTTATTATTGGCTGGTGTCTGCTGTGCATTTGACAAGTGCGCTGAATGACTCGCGGGTGCTGGGGAAGCGTTGGCCAGCAAGGAGCTAAAGTTGATGATTTCTGAGTGCTTGCTCTCCAGCTGGGAGGACATCAGAATTCGGACTGATAATCTCTACAGGAGACTGTAGAATGCTGTGAGTGCGGGTCAGCAGGTGCAGGCTGGACTTAGGGAACTGCTTGAAGCAGAGATGATCAGAGGGAGAACTGGGAGAATAAACTGGAAGCTGGAAGACAGATGGGAAGCCAGGGGAGGAGGGAGCCATGCTCTGTGAAGGTGTTGAGGAACGACAGAGCGTTTGAGGAACCAAAAATGAATTGTGCAGCTGCTTGTGCTACCTGCCGGGGCCTCGCCCTCTCCCTTGAGCTCTGCTCTGTCCCTAGACACTTCTGCCTACTCACCCACCATGAAACCTGTCACATACCCTCTTCCTTTGAGGTATTTCCTTTGTCCTTCTGTGATTCAGTCTCAAGGGATAATTTTCTAAGATGAAGACCTAGATTCGGGCTGGAGAGGTGGCTTAGCAGTTCAGGCACTTGCCTGAAAAGCCTGAAGACCCGGATTGGATTTCTCAGAACTCACAGAGGCAAAGTGCCCGTGGTAGGGGGTGTGGCACATGTGTCTGGAGTTTGTTTGCAGTGGCTGGAGGCCCTGGCATGCTCATTCTCTCTTTCTCTCTCAAATAAATAAATAAAAAATTTTTTTTTTTTTTGTGGTTTTTTGCTCTAGCCCAGGCTGACCTGGAATCCACTATGTTGTCTCAGGGAGGCCTCAAACTCAAGGCAATCCTCCTACCTCTGCCTCCCGCATACTGGGATTAAAGGCATGTGCCATCATGCCTAGCTAAATAAAATATTTTTATTTTTAAATTAGGACTGGCGAGATGGCTCAGTAGTTAAGGCAAAGCCTCATGACCCAGGTTCGAGTCCCCAGGACCCATGTATGCCAGATACACAAGGTGGCTCATGTGTCTGGAATTCATTTGCAGTGGCTGGAGGACCTGACATGCCCATTCTCTTTCTATTTGCCTCTCTCTCTCTCTCTCTCTCTCTCTTGCAAATAAATAAATAAATAAAATATTTTTAAAAACAAATTCATTGACAATCTGCATACATGTATACAAGGTACCCTGAACTTATCCCCTCACACCATCCTCTGTTGTTCCCCTCTCCATTGAATCCCTCTTCTTTCCAACTATTCCCTTTCCTATTTTGGTGTCATTTTCTTTCTTTGTATCCCTCTGTCATCAATGACAACATGTTGCTGGGCTCAGCGTTATGCATACTTTGTGCAGGTCAAGAATGCAATGAGTATTGTGTGTTTAAAAGCTCTCCTCCCCATCCTTTGGCTTTTACATTCTTCCTGCCACCTCTTTCACAATGGTCTCTGAGCCTTGGAGCGTGTGACAGAGATGTCTCATTTAGTGCTGAACACGCTACTGTCGCTTCTCAGTGCTTTGGTGAGTTTTTTTTTAATATTTTATTTATTTATTTGAGAGAGAAATGGGTGCGCCAGAGCCTCTAGCCACTGCAAATGAGCAAACTCCAGATGCAAGCACCACCTTGTGCATCTGGCTTTACATGGGTCCTGGGGAATCAAGGTTGGGTCCTTGGCCTTTGCAGGCAAGTGCCTTAAATGCTGAGCTATCCCCTCCAGCCCCTTTGGTGAGTTTTGAGCCTCCCCAGAAGTCAGTGCCATCTGAAAAGAGAAGCTTCTCTAACCAGAAGTGAGAAAGGCACTGATACATGGGCATAAGCACAAATGTTTAGGAGACAATCCGGTGGGCATAATATATTCATTTAGCCAAATAGTAGTAGCAGCTTTCCCCCACCCAAGACTTATGACCTTCCTAGCCTAGATTTTTCAGTATCAGGCATGAATTCTCTCCCCACTCCCCCAATGGAGCAGGCCTCCAATCCAAGCTGAGAGCAGTTGGTTACCTCATTACAGACATGCCACTATTGCACTAGTGGGCACGTCTTGCCTGGCTGGCCAGTTGCATAGCTCTCAGTGTCCACTGCTGTGAATGGCTTTTCTCCCTCAGCAGGCTGAGTAGCACTTTCCAGCACTCTGAAAGCTAGTTAGCAGGGAGGCGATTTCCAGATCAGTTCTAGCTTGAATTTCTCAGTGTCCTGCAACGAAAGCATGCAGCAACAGGGTCTTGCCATGTAGTTATGGTGGGCAACCGAAAGCATTGACAATAGTCTGTATGACTTTAGTGGCCTCAGGGGTCTCCCTGACCAACAAAGTCACTGAGATTTTTCTGGAACAACCTACCAGTTCTGGGTGAGAAACTCAGATACTTAGCTAAATTCTACTAGTCCCCTGTACAACCATCACCAACAGATTCTTTATTTTTTAAAGATTTTTAAAAATATTTATTTATTTATTTATTTATTTATTTATTTATTTATTTATTTATTAGAAACAGAGAGAGGGAAAGAGAGAGAGAGGGAGAATGGGCACGCCAGGGCCTCCAGCCACTGCAAACGAACTCCAGACGCGTGCGCCCCCTTGTGCATCGGGAGAACTAAACCTTTAGGCTTCACAGGCATGTGCCTTAACCACTAAGCCATCTCTCCAGCCCCAACAGACTCTTCTGATTCGTATAATTCCTCAACAGTAACGTGGCTAATCATTGTGCTAACAGTAATATGTAATGAATGTTTACTTTGTAACAGCCCCCAAGTGCTCCTGTTGTTTATTGCATTTACTTCTCACAACTGTCACCAGGTAGGTAATCTTTTGATCCCTCCCTACCCTTCTCAGAAGATTCTTGGGAAGTCTGGCGCTAATCCTGGATGTGTTTTGTAATCATTAAAGAGTAATACAAAAACTGAAACGTTATCATGACTTTCAGCAAGTATGAATGAATAAGCTCACTTGTTAAATGCTTCCACAGTCGTGAGAAATATATGTTAAATCAGTTTTGAAAAATTCATCTGCCCACGCCTTTAATCCCAGCACTCAGGAGGCAGAAGTAGAAGGATTGTTGTGAGTTCAAGGCCAACCTTGGGACTACAAGGTGAGTTCTAAGTCAGCCCGGGCTAGCGTGAGACCCTACCTCGAAACAAACAAACAAACAAACAAACAAACAAACAAGCCATTTATCCATCTGTGAACACACCCAATCAAGAAGTAAAATGAAACATGTCGCTGGCAAGCTGAGCTAGCAGCTTGTGGTACCAAGCCATGGGAGGGAGACTCCCACAAGATGGACCCAAGATGACAAATACTGCAGCCTGATGACTGTCACATATGCAGATTACAAGGTGGAAGCCAGCGTCAGCGGATAAAGAAACGCGGAGACTCCAAACTCATTGCTTCACTGGGTAAGGGTCTGCCAAAGCCAGTAGCAGGGTGCAAGGGCTACTCGGGAGCCACAAGGCCCCGAGTCTCTTGGGAGTGAATATTTCTCCACTTTCTATCATTTCAGCAAGGATTCTCTCATTCAAGCTCTAATTCCAAGATGTTGCTTATGCATGGTCTAATAATGACCAGCTCTTAAATTCCGTTTCTGAAAACACAACGTGGAGTAACACATTAAGGTAACCAATGTGCGTACGTATGTGTTTTGATGTATGTTGTATTTTTTAAGTGTTTTATTTATTTATAGAGAGAGACAGAGAGAGAAGGAGAGAGAAATGGGCAGATAGAGAATGGGCACACCAGGGCCGCCAGCCACTGCAAATGAACTCCAGACGCATTAGCGCCCTTGCGCATCTGGCTTACATGGGTCCTGGGGAGTCGAACCTGGGTCCTTTGGCTTTGCAGGCAAATGCCTTAATGGCTAAACCATCTCTCCAGCCCATGTATGTTCATGTATTTTTATGGGTGAGTGAGAGCAGCCTCTTAAGACTCCCGCTTCCCTGTTGGCAAGAAGTGGAGCTTGTGGGAGAACTGACTGCAGGAGCAGAGGGGGTGGAAGGAGGGCGGGGTTGGTGCTCACAGACCAGAGGCGAGGGAGGCAGTGAACAAGAAAATCAGTGAGTTGAGCGTGACTTCAGCACAGGCACCTCCTAGGGATCAAATTCCCTTTGCACGGTTGTAATAAACTTCGGTTTCAACTTTAAAGTACTTTAACATCCACTGGCTCGCCCCCTCCGCCCCCATCCTCACAATGTTGGGCAGTGTAGCCTGGGGGGGGCCGAGCGTCCATTCTGGGATCAGAACAATCAGGTTGTCAGAATCTCTCCAAGTGGGAAGTCACCGGTCTCTCCCAGCCTGGCTGTCTCCACTGTGCAATGGAGGTGGCCTCCAGGTTCCTTGGCGGAGCGGGGCCCGGCACCCATGGCGTTCCAAGGCTGCTGCAGGTGGCGTTCCTAGAGGTGAGGAGCGCGCTAACGCCACGATGGCCTCACACAAGGGCCTGGACCGATACACTATTTTTTTTCCCCAAGGCAGCTTCCAGGACTAAGGATGCTCCTATTTTCGTTCCATCCATCACCAACAAGCATCTGTGACCGAGGAGCGTTCCGCCATCATCTGGTTCTGGCTGATGAAAGGTGAGACTCAGCGAAGCCCAAACTGTGGAGCCCACGACAGGCTGGTGCCCCACCAGACGGTCTGCTGAGCCCCCGCACTAACTTACTCAGCATATGATGTAAAGTTGTCTTTTTTTTTCTTCCCAATAAATATGAGCCATTAAAAGAAAAAAAGAAAGAAAAAAAGGAGGTTCCTGTCTAGCTCCTGCAGGTCCAATTAATATAAGGGAAAATAAAATGTTACAAGTGTCTTGCATTCTATGTGTGGTAAATTACTACTTGACGGTATGGTATTTTTATAGGTAACAAAACAGATGCTCAGAGAAGTTAATTCCACCTTCCAGATCCGCCCCAATTAGTTCCTGGTAATGCCAGGAAGCAGCCAGGCCCAGGACTCTTATTATTCTTATGTAAAGCCAACCCCCAAACTGGTGTAATGTTCAGGTTTCTAGTGATTTCTCTTGCATAGCACCTTTAATTCAGAACTCTAATGAAAAGGTATATATGTAGGACCTTTTGGAAAATTAGATCAGAATGACCCTAGAAGATTTAGAGAGAGAGAAAGAGGGAGAGAGAGAGAATGCCTTGTCACACCCCCTTCAATTGAAGATATGTGGACGTGTGGATTATTTACTTTGTAGACTGGTGTGATATGATCATAATCCTGTTAGCAAGGCTGTGCCACTGCCCCACCATTGTGGGTGTGTGTCCAGGCTGTGTGAACACTAGGTAAGTAATGCAAATCCAGGAACACAAATCGGTTTTGTACACCTCTCGCTCCTCACCAGCCGCCTCCTACTTTAAAAAACAAACAAACAACAAACAAAAAAAAAACTCCATTCCCTCCAGCTTTAGAAACCCAGAAGTAAATTATTTTTATAACATTTTATGTATTTATTTGAGAGAAAGAGAGGAGAGAGAGAGAGGGCCTCTAGGCACTGCAAACAAACTCCAGATGCATGCACCACCTTGTACATCTCTGGCTTTATGTGGGTCGTGGGGAATTGAATCTGGATCCTTTGGCTTTGCTGACAAGCACCTCAACCACTAAGCCATCCCTCAAGACCAGTAAGTTAATTTTAGTCATCTTTGTTACAGCTCTCATTTACTAAAGACCAGGCCCACTAAGAGCAGAGAAACAGTGGGGATGGGTGGGGCGGAGGGGGGGACTTTAATCCCAAAGTGACAACAGTTAACTGTGGGCCCTCGGTTTTGGTTTTCATCTATAAAAAGAAAAGAGGAATGACATATGTATGGAGTGCCTATTCTAGCAAGTGTCTTACATCCTATCGTTTTGTTTAATTCTCAGAAAAGACCCACCACTCCAGATAGGAACGTTTATCTGCACTGTACAAGCAAGAGGGAAGCAGAAAGGTTAAGTTGTCCAGGGGCCACACAGGTGCTAAAGAGGAATCCAAATTGACGTTTGAATCGAGGGCCACCTGATTCCAATTTTCCTGTTTGCACTAGTAATCGATCATGCTCTGTCCTATTCTGAAAGTATTCCGTTCTGTAGGCACAGTTAGTGGAGGGCTGGCTGTGTTTTTCTAGTGAGTCATTCCACCAGGCCTTGGCGGGGGTGGGGGTGGGCGGTCTGTGTACAGGCTGAAGCCCCTGGAGGATTGACCACATCCCTTATGCAGCCATGACATCAGCTGTGCCCTCTGATATTGTAAGCAGTATTTTATGGCCATCAAATTACTGAAATCAAATACTTGCCTTCATTCTGAAATGAAGGCCAAAAAGAGAAAAAAGAAAAAAGAGGGAGAAAAAAAAAAAAGAAAAGTCTTGGGACGTCTTCTCCTGAATCTTTCCTTGGAAGAGACTTTGCCTTTGATTGTCAAGAATGATTAGCAAACCAAGGCTATTTCACACGCTTACTTTTCTTTTTAAAATATTTTTATTTATTTATTTGAGAAAGAGAGAGAGAGGAGAAAGAGAGGGAGAGAATGGGTGAGCACCTGGGGCCTCCAGCCACTGCAAACGAACTCTAGACACATGCGCTCCTTTGTGCATCTGGCTTACGTGGGTCCTGGAGAATTGAACCAGGATCCTTTGGCTTTGTAGGCAAACACCTTAACCACTAAGCCATCTCTCCAGCCCCATTCACACGCTTACTTTTAAGAAAAGATTCTAAGCAGGGCACATGCCTTTAATCCCAGCACTTGGAAGGCAGGGGAGGAACATCACGAGTTCTAGGCCACCTGAGACTACATAGTGAATTCCAGGTCATTCTAGCCATGCAGGATCAGGGACAGAACAAGAAGCACAGGCCATGGAATGACAAACTGCTCACCCCCACAGTGGATGTCTGGCCTCCTCCCCTTATTCTTCTTGCCTCTGAACTTGTGGCTTTCAAACCTGCAAGTGGAGGAGTCAAGCACGCTCTTGAAAGATGTCACTGCTAGTGAAACAGTATCAAAAAATTGTTCAGGGGGCTGGAGAGGTGGCTAAGCGGTTAAGGCACTTGCCTGCAAAGCCTAAGGACCCAGGTTTGATTCCCCTGTAGCCACGTAAGTCAGATGCACAAGGGAGCGCATGGGTCTGGAGTTTGTTTGCAGTGGCTGGAGGACCTGGTGTGCCCATTCTCTCTCTGCCTCTTCTCACACTCTGAAATAATTAAAAAAAAAAAAAAAAAAAAAAAAAGGTGTTCAGGAAAGGTTGGAGGTTTCCTTCTGCTGCTTCCATGAGGGCCAAAAGTAAAGTCAATTCCTATTGGTACATTAGTGAAAATGATTCCCCAACATTCCACTGAGGTCTGCCTGCATTGTTTCCTAATAGATCTGAATCTTAAATATCACAGTTCTCACGGGTCAGCTTTGCGTTTTTGTCTCCCATGTTCTCATGTGGTGTCACTTCCTGAATACATGAGACTTCGGATGAATTCCAGCACCTTCCTCTCCAACCCCCAGTGTCACAGTCTTCTTCCTCTGCAATGACAATGTGTCCTAAGGAGCCTGGGCTCACTGCACCCAGAACTCCTCCTCCCGCCCTACACGAAGACAGCCATGTCAGTGATCTGAAGTGATTCCTTGTTCTATGCTGTGAGGCCACAATTAGAAACTTTGCCTGTTAAGACAGTAGAAAGGGGCTGGAGAGATGGCTCAGCAGTTAAGGCACTTGCCTACAAAGCCTAATGACCCAGGTTTGATTCCCCAGAACCCATGTAAAGCCAGATGCACAGAATGGTACAGGTGCCTGGTATTCATTTGCAGTGATTAGAGGCCCTGGAGTGCCCATTCTCTCTGTTTGTGCCTCTTCTCTCACTCTCTCTCCTTGCAAATAAATAAATAAAACAAATGACTTAAGAGAGTAGAAAATCAGATTTTTTTCCTTTTAAAATTTTTTTTTGTTTATTTATTTGTTTGAGAGCAACAGAGAGAGAAAGAGGCAGAGAGAGAGAGAGAGAGAGAGAAAGAGAGAGAGAGAGAGGCTCACCAGGGCCTCCAGCCACTGCAAATGAACTCCAGATGCATGTGGCACCTTGTGCATCTGGTTTACGTGAATCCTGGGGAATCGAGCCTCAAACTGGGGTCCTTAGGCTTCACAGGCAAGTGCTTAACCACTAAGCCATCTCTCCAGCTCCAGACTTTAAAAAAAAAGAGAGAATGGGCACATCGGGGCCTCCAAGCCACTGCAAACGAATTCCAGACGCATGTGCCACCTGTGCATCTGGCATATGTGGGTCCTGGAGAATAGAACCTGGGTCCTTGGGTTTTGTGGGCAAGCGTCTTAACCACTAAGCCAAATCTCTAGCCTGAAAATCAGACTTTAAAAAATTATTACGGTAGCACCCCTTGTGGTAAAGAGAGCATCTTGTTATATCAGAAGCCAGGAGGGTAGGTTCAGATGACTTAAGAATGCTTCATAGATGTCTGGCTATGGGGTCAACGTGACTCAAAGCTGGCATGAGTAGGAATAAGTGACTTTGATAAGGAGTGAGTGAGGCCAGCGTCTGCAGGGAGCAGTGTCCTGCACAGGTTGAGTACTACAGGAAACATTCTTTTAAAATATATCTTATTTATTTGTTTGACAGCAAATGGGTGCACCAGGGCCTTTAGCTGCTGCAAAAACTCCAGATGCATGTGCCACCTGGTGCATCTGGCTTTATGTGGGTACTGGGGAATTGAACCCAGGTTCTTAGGCTTTGCAGGCATGCGCCTTAACCGTTGAGCCATCTCTCCAGCCCAAGGAAACATTCTTAAATGGAATATCAATGAGGGAAACATTTGGGTGAGAAAGCTGAAATGAAAATTTAAATATAGAAAGCTCGGCATGGTGGTGCACGCCTTTAATCCCAGCACTTGGGAGGCAAAGGTGGGAGGATCACTGTGAGTTCAAGGCCACCCTGAGACTACAGAGTGAATTCCAGGTCAGCCTGGGCTACAGTGAGACCCAACCTCGAGAAGCCAAACAGGGCTGGAGAGATGGCTTAGTGGTTAGGACACTTACCTGTGGAGCTGAAGGACACAGGCTCAATTTCCCAGGACCCACATAATCAGATACACAAGGTGGTGCATGCGTCTCGAGTTTTTCAGTGGCTGAAGGCCCTGGTGTGCCCATTCTCCCTCTATCTGCCTCTTTATTTCTCTCCCTCAAATAAATAAATAAAATTTTTTAAAAATTAAATGTAAATGTATAGAAGAACACACCTGAGACTTGGCCCAGTTTCTCAGGAAGCAGAAGGATCCACAATTTCAAGGCCTTCTTGAGATGAGAACGAATTCAGGAACAGGTAAGTGAACAAGAAAGGTATTTTGTGAGGCCCTAGGGCCAGTCCTTACAAAAAACATGTTTTTTTTTTTTTAAAAAAAAAAAGAGGGGCTGAAGAGATGGCTTAGCAGTGAAGACACTTGCCTGCGAAGTCTAAGGAACTGGGTTCAATTCCCCAGTACCCACGTACACCAGATGCACAAGGTGGCACATGTGTCTGGAGTTCCTTTGCAATGGCTAGAGGCCCTGATGTGCCCATTCTCTCTCTCTCTCTCTCTCTGCCTCTTTCTCTCTCTCTCAAAATACATACATAAATAATTTTTTTAAATGAAAAAGAACTAGAGATCTTCCAAGGCTCAGGGAGTATCATGGAAGACAGCGTGGAAAGAACACAGGAGCTGGAAGACAGGAAAGAAGTGTACGGGACTCTGTTGTATAGTCACAACAGGGCCATCACACTCTGGACTCACAAGCATCTGTGGTCAGCTGCACCGGACTGCACATGATAGGGCCAGTCAACATTCCATCAGGGATGGGGGCAGAGACTCATGAGGTCCCACCTCTCTCTGAAGAGGGGTTAGCAGTTGCTGGGGTGGGGGCAGACATTGTCTTCGTGGTGTAACCCCTGGTAAGTGGTGGGAGAAAGAGGTTCAGCAGAGGAGGAGGATAAGACAGGGAAATGAGGGTTATATATACATATGAAATAGTTTTAAGAAAAAAGGGGGCTGGAGAGCTTGTTTAGCGGTTAAGGCACTTGCCTGCGAGGCCTAAGAATCCAGGTTCAATTCCCCACTACGCCAGATGCACAAGGTGGCACATGAATCTGGAGTTCGTTTGCAGTGGCTGAAGGCCCTGGCCCACCCATTGGCTCTCTCACTTTCTCTCTCTGTGCCTTGTTCTTTCTCTTTCTTTCTTTCTTTCTTTCTTTCTTTCTTTCTTTCTTTCTTCTTTTTTTTCTTTTCTTTTTTTTTTTGGTTTTGCAAGGTAGGGTCTCACTCTGGTCCAAGCTGACCTGGAATTAACTATGTAGTCTCAGGGTGGCCTCGAACTCTCGGTGATCCTCCTACTTCTGATTAAAGGTGTGCGCCACCACGCCCGGCTTTCGTTCTTTCTTTCAAATAAATAAATAAATGAATAAAACAAGATGATAATGAATAAAACTCCTCAAAGACAGAAAACAAGATGATAACTGTGACTTTGTCAAGGCCTCATAGCAAGTAAGTGGTACAGCGCGAGTTGGAACTCAAAGCAAACTCCATCCTGTGCTACCATTTCCTCAGTCCGAACCTTGTGCTTCACTCTGAGCCCTGGTGTTTCACAGAGCTATGAGCAACAGAGAAAACTATGTCCTGGGCTGGAGAGGCCTTACTGCAAGTTAAAGTGGTTGCCTGAGAAGAGTTGGAAGGAAAGGCAAACTCCATCCCCAGGATCTACCAGCCCTCAGTCCAAGGTTGCACATTCATCTGAGTTTGTAGTGGTGGAGGCCCAGAGCTATGAGCAACAGAGAAAACTATGTCCTGGGCTGGAGAGGTGGCTTGCTGGTTCTCACTTGCCTCTCTCTATATATATATATATATAGGATATATATATAAGTACAAGGTGGCACATGCATCTGGAGTTTGTTTATATATGGAGGCCCTGGCCTGAAGTGACCATATATATATATATGGATGTATATGCCTCTCTCAATAAATAAAATATTTAAATAACATTTTTTAAAAGTTATGTCCTGTCAGATTTTTCAGTTATCAGCATGTAAATAGATATGACCGGATCTTTTTGTTGTTGTTGTTGTTGAGGTAGGGTCTCACTATAGCTTAGGCTGTCCTAGAATTCATAGTCTCAGGGCGGCCTTGAACTCACAGTGATCCTCCTACCTCTTCTTCCCGAGCGCCGGGATTAAAGGTGGGCACCACCGCGCCTGGTGCCCGATCTTTTAATCTCATATTTTTATACACATTTTCCAAAAAAAAGTGTACTTACACACTGTGTGTATGTCGTGGCATTTACATTCTCAAATACAATTTACCCCTCGTTTTCCAGGATCACGAGATCATGTCTTATCCTTGCCTCTCGTTTTTCGTGTGGTCTCCACGAGCTCTTCCCAAAGGAAGGTGTGCACCCACGCACATCACACGTGGTTAGAGCGGTGCACAGGTCAGCGGTGGGAGTAAGATCATAGACCCAGCGAGCAACATTTGGCTTAGATCAGGATTGGTAACTACCGTGTGTCCACGCTCATCCTCAGCGGGCCTGTCTATGGCAGGGCCTGGGCTGCATTTCAAACTGGGTCATCTGGTGCCTGCTGCTTGGCTAAAACTCCCCTTGTGGTTTTGTTCACATCTGGCGTTTTTCACTTCTCTTTCTAACATGTGCTGTGATCCTATCGCTGCTGCAGCAGAAAGATGTCCATGGCTCCAAGGAGCACAGTTAGTGAGAGGCGAGAGATATTCCTTTCAACAGGACTTTTAAAATAACCAGTAGCAGACTGGAGTGATGGCTTAGCGGTTGAGGCACTTGCCTGCAAAGCCTCATGGCCTGGGTAACTCATGTTCAATTTCCCAGTACCCACGTGATGCCCGATGCGTGGGATGGATGGGGTGGTGCATGCATCTGGAGCTCTTTTGCAGTGGGTGGAGGTGCTATCATGCCCATTCTCTTTCTCTCTCTCTCTCTCCACTTGCAAATAAATAAAAATATGTTTAGGGCTGGAGAGATGGCTTAGTGGTTAAGACATTTGCCTGCAAAGCCAAAGGACCCTGGTTCAAATCCCCAAGACCCACATAAGCAAGATGCACAAAGGGGTGCATGCATCTGGAGTTCATTTGCAGTGGCTAGAGGCCCTAGTGCACCCATTCTCCCCCCCACCGCCTCTTTCTCTCTCAAGTAAATAAATAAATAAATAATTTTAAAAAAATGTTTAGCTGATCATTCATTGTTCTGCTCTCCTTCCTCATTAAAAAGAATTTAGGGGGCTGAAGACATGGCTTAGAGCTTAAGACACTTGCCTGCAAAGCCAAAGGACCCAGGTTCAATTCCCCAGGACCCACGTAAGACAGATGCACAAGGGGGTGCATGCGTCCGGAGTTCATTTGCAGTGGCTATAGGCCCTGGCATGCCCATGCTCTCTTTCTCTCTCAAATAAATAATAAAATAAAAATAAAATATTTAAAAAAAGAATTTAGGGAAATAGTCAAGTGTAGTGGTATATATACCTATAATCTCAGCACTGGGGACGCTAAGACAGGACAATCATGAGCTTAAAGCCAACCTGAACTACATAACAAGACTCAAAAATTAAAACAAAAGCACAATAAAATATATAAAACAAAGAGCAAAATATTTTAAGGAAATTTGGAGTAAGAAAAAAATTCATAATCCTACCACACTCATTACTAATTGTTTGTTTCTTCATCGTGTTTTCTTTGTGGGTGTGCATAATCTTACTTACTTTGTTCATTTACTTTTGAATAGTGAGAATTATAGTTTCCACGGGACTTTCGTGTCCCCTTCTTCTGGTTATTTAATATTATGGATGCTTCCCACTGCTGTGGTTAAGATATAGTTTCAGTGTTAAAATTGAAGCTCCATTGAGAGATAGTAAGAAGAGGAAAGTTGAGGGAACTCTAGTGCTTAGAGGCGTGGCTTTAGGGAAGTGATGAGCTAAAGTCATTAGGTGGCCCCCATTGTTGAACTTTGGTGGCTTCATAATAAGAGGGACAGAGACCACACCAGACACACACAAAGCCATGTGTACTCCTTGTCTCTTGCCACGTGATGTCCTATAACAACCTGAGAACCCACCAGTAAGAAGGCCATCAGCAGACTACCCCTCCACCTTGGACCTTCAGAACCATAAGCCAACATAAGCCTCTTTTTTAAAAAAAAAAAATTGTGGGGCTGGAGAGATGGCTTAGCCGTTAAAGCGTCTGCCTGAGAAGCCTAAGCATGCCCATTTGAATCTCCAGGTCCCACGTTAAGCCAGACGCAAAAGTGACCCAAGTACACAATGTTGCACATGCGCATGAGGGGGCACATGCATCTGGAGTTCATTCACAGAGGCTGAGAGGCTGCTGGCATGCCCATTCTCTCTCTGTTTTTCTCTCTCTCTCTGTCTCTCTCAAATTAAAAAAAAATTGTGAAGAGAGAGAGGGAAGGAGAGAGAGAAAGTGACAGATAATGGGCATGCCAGGGCATCCTGCTGCTGCATGCAAACTGCAGATGCACGAGCCACTTTGTGCATCCTGCTTTACATGGGTACTGGAGAATCAAACCTGGGCCAGCAGGCTTTGCAAGCCAAGTGCCTTTAACCACTGAAGCAGCTCCCCAGCCCACGCCTCCTTATGTCTTGCTCCCTCTGTGGTACTGTATCATTGAGATAGGTAGCATACTACTAAACCCATGGCACCCCATTAACTTACGGTATAAAATCAGGAATGAGGGGCTGGAGAAATGGCTTAGTGGTTAAGGCACTTGCCTGCAAAGCCAAAGGACCTTGGTTTGATTCTCCAGAACACACATAAGCCAGATACACAAGGGGCACATGCATCTGGAGTTCATTCGCGGTGGCTGGAGGCCCTGGCACACCCATTCTTTCTCCCTCTCTCTCTGCCTCTTTCTCTCAAATAAATAAATAAAAACAAAACTATGTAAAAAAGTTTTTTTTTTTAAAAAAAAATCAGGAATAAGGGAAGGGAGGCCTGCTTGCTGGAAAGTGCTCACTGGGGGCAGAATCTGTGCTTTTCTTTTTCAGAAAGTAGTGAGACCCGAGGAGATAAACCACCCCAAGGCCCAGGGGAAACCACAGAGGAATTGGGGAGACGAGCAAGAGAGCTGCTTCCATGGGGAGCCTGACAAGCAGCACCAGGGTGAAGGAGACAGACCCTGAGGACACTCAACACCTACCAAAGCAGAGATACAGAGGCTCCTAAGGGCTCATCACTGAAGTAGACTGAAAACTCACCCACTGAGCCGGGCATGGTAATGCATGCCTTTAATCCCAGCACTTGGGAGGTAGAGGTAGGATTGCTATGAGTTCAAGGCCACCCTGAAACTACATAGTGAATTCCAGGTCAGCTTGGGCTAGAGTGAAACCCTACCTTGAAAACCTAAAAAAGAAAGAGAGAAAGAAAGAAAAAAACTCACCCACCATAGCTCAGGGAATTTTTTGGGAGAGGGGGCAGAAGAGGGGGGAGGAGGGGAAGGAATATCCAGAAGCATGCGCCCCCTCCACAATGGCTGACCGCTGCTCTCACAATTTATAACCCACAACCCCATGGGGAATATCAGCAAGCCCACCGAGGAGGGCCTTCAGCGGAATGGGGGCAGGGAGGAGGGAAATGATGGTACCAACACATGCTGCGTCATAAGAAGTTTCTGCTTAATAAAAAAATTTAGGACTGAAAAGAGACATATAGATTTGAACAAGCTGAGCGGGAGAATGGCAGCTGTGACCTCCCATAAACCAGTAGATTGTGAATGAACACCTGTGTGGGATCCAACTCTTTCCTGAACTGTAGGAATTTAGGGTGAAGTGCGAGGAGACAGGGGAAGATGAAGAAGCAAAACAGAGCGATATTGTTTGGAGACCGGAGATTCATGTCAAGTCACAAATAGTTAAATTCAAGAGAATTAACCTTCCCTGGTAGAGATAAGTCGGAGGCAAGGTTCCATGGTTTGAGAACATCCACTTTAATGGTCTCCAGAAAAGAACAGCTTATCACAGATATGGCCAGGAGGCGGGCTGGTGAGAAACCCTGCTCCCTTGGGAACGCACATCTTCCCATGGGCTGTGGAAAGTGAGAATAAGCCACTTACAGTTGCTCCCCCGGATTCCCAGAGTGACCAGAGATGAAATGAGGAAGTAAAACATTTTTCCTGTTGGAAGGAATTGTTCCCGATTATTCAGCTCTATTTTCTTATCTTTCTTCCTCTTTCCTCTTCAGCGGTTCCCTCCGACTCCCATCGGAATGAAGGCATGTTTCCCAAACGGGTTAATTATCCTCATTCAACACCCCTTCCTCCAGTCGAACTTGCAACCTTTCTTGCTGTTATCCGCTGTCCTTCCTAAAGCCAAGATGTCTCCCCGGCTCTCCAGTGCCCTCCCAGCACTACCACCCTCACCACCCACCCACCAGCCTACACTGGGCTGCACGGCACAGCCTGGGCTGCACCAGGGGGAGGGCCTGAGGATGAAGAGAGGTATGCAGCCTGTCTCTTGCTGTGCTTTTAAAAATTTTTAAAAAAACAACTCTCTCTCTCTCTCTCTCTCTCTCTCTCTCTCTCTCTCTCTCTGTGTCATTTTTTAAAAATTTTTATTCATTTGAAAGAGAGGCAGAGAGAGAGAGAGAATGGGTGCGCCAGGGCCTTCAGCCGCTGCAAACAAACTTGTACATCTAGTTTACGTGGGTACTGGGGAATCAAACCTGGGTCCTTTGGCTTTGCAGGCAAGTGCCCTAATGGCTGAGCCATTTCTCCAGCCCACATCTTCTCTGTCTACCCTAGGGAAACCAGCTGATCTGTTACCATCTGGCACTTGAATCTTCCTTCACAATAATGCTGAGTAACTAGAATGACTATTCATTTGTTTGTTTGTTGTTGTTGTTAATGTATTTTGAATGGCTATTCTTAAATCACATCTGAGGAAAGGAAACTGAGGGCCAGGGCACTTGAGGGAACTCTAGTGTTAGAGGTATGGCTTTGGGGAAGTGATTAAGGTTAGCTAAAGTCATTAGGTGGACCCCATTGTTGAGCTTTGGTAGTTTTATCAAAAGGGGGGGTGGGTGGAGAGATGGCTTAGCAGTTAAGGCACTTGTCTGCAAAGCCAAAGGACCTCAGTTCAATTCCCCAGGACCCATATAAGCCAGATGCACAAGATGGTGCATGCATCTGGAGTTTGTTTGCAGTGGCTGGAAGCCCTAGTGCACCCATTCTCTCTCTCTTTCTCTCTGCCTCTTTCCCTCTCTCAAATGAATAAATAAAAATAAAATATATTTTAAAAAAGAGGGAGAGGGGCTGGAGACATGGCTTAGTGGTTAAGCGCTTGCCTGCAAAACCCAAGGACCCAAGTTCCATTCCCCAGAACTCACACAAGCCAGATGCACATGGTGGCGCATGTGTCTGAAGTTCGCTTGCAGTGGCTGGAGGCCCTGGCACACCCATTCTCTCTCTCTCCCTCTCTCTCTCTCTCTCTCTCTCTCTCATCCATATATAAACAATAACTCGGGAATTTAGCAGCAAGAAGGCCATCACTAGATGACTCCTCAACCTTGGACCTCCAGAACCATAAGCCAAAATAAGCCTCTTTTTATTTATTTATTTTTTGGGTAGGTTCTCACTCTAGCCCAAGCTGACCTGAATTCACTCTGAGTCTCAAGCTGGCCTCAAACTCATAGTGATCCTCCTACCTCTGCCTCCCGAGTGCTAGGATAAAGGCGTGCGTCACCACACCTGGTTTAGAGGAGTTTGAAGTTCACAGAAAAAATTAAGCAGAAGGCAGAGATTCTCCATACAGGCCCTTCCCTGCACACACAACCTCCTCTATTATCAACGTCCCCTGACAGAGAAGTACACTCGTAACACTGAAGAACCCACAGCAACATCCCAATCATCCAGAGTGCAAGTTCACTCTGGGTGTCGTACATCCCGTGGTCTAGTGCCGTGGACCCAGCGTGAGACTCTGGAACAGTTCACTGCCCTCCTGTTCCTCTGCTCTTTGTTCATTTCACCCTTCCTCTGTTCCCTAATGTTTGCATGTCTAAAATCAAAATTTCAAGAAAATAAAAGCTTCAGAGAGGAAAGATTTACTTTGGCACACACACGAGGCTGTAGACAGAGTGTGGTGTGTAAGGGAATAGCACACACACGAGGCTGTGGACAGTGGCAGATACCAGTCCTTACATAGGAGCAGGGGACTCAGGGGACACCTATTCCCTTTTTTTTTTTTTTTTGGTTTTTGAGGTAAGGTCTCACTCTGGTCCAGGCTGACCTGGAATTCACTATGTAGTCTCAGGGTGGCCTCGAACTCTCGGGGATCCTCCTACCTCTGCCTCCCGAGTGCTGGGACTAAAGGCATGCGCCACCACGCCCACTTACCTATTCCCTTTTTTAAACATTTTATTGACAACTTCCATAAATACAGACAATATACTGTGATCATAACACCATTCCATCACCTTTCCATTTCATCTTCTGTACCCCATCCCCTGAATCCCATCTTCTTTCCAACTAATCTCTCTATTATTTTGATGTTATGTTTTTCCTTCCTGTTATGCAGGTCTCATGTAGGAAGCCTCAGCCACTGTGAGGTCATGAATTTCTCAGAGACTTACATTCTTTCTACCACCTCTTCTACAATGGACCCTGAGCCTTAGAGGGTTTCATAGAGTTTTTTTTTTTTTAAGTTTATTTATTGATTTGAGAGAGTCAGAGAAAGAGAGAGAGACAGAAAGACAGAGAGATGATGGGTGCACCAGGGCCTCCGGCCACTGCAAACGAACTCTAGACTCACGCACCACCTTGTGCATCTGGCTTATGTGGGTCCTGGGGAATGGAACCTGGGTCCTTAGGCTTTGCAGGCAAGTGCCTTAACCACTAAGCCATCTCTCCAGCACTATAGAAATGATTTTGCGCTCAACATTCCACTGTCACTTCTCAGCACTTTGGTGAGTTTTGAGTCACCCCAGTGGTCACTGCCATCTATAAAGAGAAGCTTCTCTAACCAAAAGTGGGAGTTGCTTTAATATGTGGGCATACAAATACATTTTAGAGGACAATTTGTCAGACATAATATATCCATTTACATTTAGCTAGACAACAGTCATAGTTTCGCCCCAGGGCTTATGACCTCCTCAGCCATAGGCTTTTGATTAGGTTTCCAGTACCAGGCAGGAACTTCCTTTGCTAGAGCCTCAAGTTCAATCAGAGAGCAGGCATGCCACCATTGCTCCTGTTGGTACATTTGGCCTGGCTGGCCAGACATAAAACTTACAAGGGTCCACGGCTAAGACCATTGACGATGTTTCTCTTTCAACAGGTTACATAGCCCTTTATAGCATCTTGACAGCTCGTCAACAGGAAGGAGATTTCCAGCTCAGCTCCAGCTTGATCTCTCAGTGACCTGCAGCCCAAGCATGTGGAGTCTTCAGCAGTAGGGTCTTACCGTCGAGTTCCAGTGGGCAACCAAGAGCCTTGGCCATAGCCTGTAATGTTTTGGTGGCATCAGGGGTCTCCCTGGCCAACAATTCACTGGAAGGTATCCTACTTCAACAGTGAAAATTTTATAACAATAATGGATGGCTTCTGGATACAGCATTATTCACCTTCAAAGGATATTTCTGCCAATTTCTGGTTTTTAGTATATGTATGTATATATATATATATATATAATTACCTAGCAAATAAGTAGGTTTCCACATGGCTTATTCATAACCTTTTAAATTTTCATTAACCCTTCCTCCCACCCCTCCTCTACTCCATTACTCCCGTGACCTCTCTTAGACCATGGCATCCCTCTACTCACACAGCTACTCCACACACCTCTCCTACATCCCTCGCAGTCCCTTCCTATTGTCCTGGCCTCTCCTACTGACTTTTGCTCCCACTCACATACAAATATAAACATCTTGTAGCCGGGATCCACATCTGAGAGAGAACACGCAGTATTTGTCTTTCTGGGCCTGGGCTCCCCCACTTAGTATAATCTTTCCAGATCCATCTATTTCCCTGCAAATTTATTCTTCGTTACCACTGAATAGAACTCCATTGTAGCACAGCTTCATTATCCATTCATCAGCTGAGGGGCATTCAGGCTGGTCGCATTGCTCAGTTATTGTGAACAGAGCAGCAGTAAACATGGATGAGCAAGTCTCTCTATAGCAATGAAGAGTCCTTAGTGTACAGGCCCGAAGTGGTGTAGCTGGGTCGTATGCGAAGTCTATTTTTAGCTGTCCAGGAACCTCCACAAGGATTTCCACAATGGCTCCACCAGTTCACTTTTCAAGCAACAGGGTTTGTCTGTCCCCACCCCTCACCAGCATTTATTGTCGTTTGATTTCCAGATGATGGCCATTCTGACAGGAACAACATGGAATTACAAAGTGGTTTTAATTTTTATATCCCTGGCAGACATAGTTTTAGATATTTATATCTATATATATTCAAAGGTACTTTAGAACTACTATATTGTGAAGAAGTAGAAGAAAAGTGGAAAAGTTAAGACCATAGCTAAAGAGGACATTTACTCTTTAACTTTTGGGGGGAACTTTTGGAGCATTTTCCAAGGTAAGGAAGATCTGGTTGATTGAGACTGAAGTAAGATGTGGATCCTGACTCTGCCTTCAGAAGAGTTCATTCCCATGGGCATCGTGCCCACAACTAGAAAGTGGTGGATTCTGTTGTCTTGATGGGGCCAAAGCTCCAGGCAATACAATTTTTATCATAGATTTGGTTAGTCAAAAGACTATACAAAGCATTTCCATGTTTTATTTATTTATTTATTTATTTGAGAGAGGGAAAGAGGCAGAAAGAGAGAGAGGGGGAGAGAATGGGCACACCAGGCCCTCCAGTCACTGCAAATGAACTCCAGATCCATGCACCACCTTGTACATCTGGCTTATGTGGGCCCTGGGGAATCGAACCGAGGTCCTTTGGCTTTGCAGGCAAGCGCCTTAACCACTAAGCCCATTTCCATATTTTTTAAAAAATATTTTATTATTTATTTGAGAGAGAGAGATACAGAAATAGGTAGAGAGAGAGAGAGAGAGAGAGAGAGAGAGAAGGAGAGAGAATGGGTGCGCCAGGGCCTCCAGCCACTGCAAACAAACTCCAGATGCATGCACCCCCTTGTGCATCTGGCTTACGTGGGTCCTGGAGAATCAAGCCTTGAACCGGGGTCCTTAGGCTTCATAGGCAAGCGTTTAACCGCTAAGCCATCTCTCCAGCCCCCATTTCCATATTTTTTTAAACATCAAAACTATAAATCAAAATAGTTATAATTCTTCAAGATAAATTTCAAGAACTTAATATCCAGACACAGTTAAAAATTTATTCCACTAGCCGGGCGTGGTGGTGCACGCCTTTAATCTCAGCACTCGGGAGGCAGAGGTAGGAGGCCACCCTGAGAATACAGAGTGAATTCCAGGTCAGCCTGGGCTAGAGTGAGACCCTACCTCGAGAAAAAAAAAAAAAAAGAATTTATTCCACTGTTAATAGTCCTGTCAATATAACCCTGGTTCTATTTATGCACTTGGTAGAAGTCTTTCTTTGAGGTTCCCTTGGATCAAGGGTTTGGTGGAAACCCGCTAGGAGCAGGCCCAGGCTTCAGTTCAGCTTGGCATTAACAGCTCTGAAACATTTTTAAAATTCCCAGTTGCTCATATGTTTTTATTTTGACTTAACAGAAGATAGAAAGACAATGAGGCTGTGAGCTTGTTTGACCTGTGGAACAAGAGAGTTCTGTTTTACCTGCAGGGCTTATGACCTCCTCAGCCATAGGCTTTTGATTAGGTTTCAGTACCAGGCAGGAACTTCCTTTGCTAGAGCCTCAAGTTCAATCAGAGAGCAGGCATGCCACCATTGCTCCTGTTGGTACATTTGGCCTGGCTGGCCAGATATAAAACTTACAAGGGTCCACGGCTAAGGCCATTGACGATGTTTCTCTTTCAACAGGTTACATAGCCCTTTATAGCATCTTGACAGCTCGTCAACAGGAAGGAGATTTCCAGCTCAGCTCCAGCTTGATCTCTCAGTGACCTGCAGCCCAAGCATGTGGAGTCTTCAGCAGTAGGGTCTTACCGTCGAGTTCCAGTGGGCAACCAAGAGCCTTGGCCATAGCCTGTAATGTTTTGGTGGCATCAGGGGTCTCCCTGGCCAACAATTCACTGGAAGGTATCCTACTTCAACAGTGAAAATTTTATAACAATAATGGATGGCTTCTGGATACAGCATTATTCACCTTCAAAGGATATTTCTGCCAATTTCTGGTTTTTAGTATATATGTATCATATATATATATATATATATAATTACCTAGCAAATAAGTAGGTTTCCACATGGCTTATTCATAACCTTTTAAATTTTCATTAACCCTTCCTCCCACCCCTCCTCTACTCCATTACCCCCGTGACCTCTCTTAGACCATGGCATCCCTCTACTCACACAGCTACTCCACACACCTCTCCTACATCCCTCGCAGTCCCTTCCTATTGTCCTGGCCTCTCCTACTGACTTTTGCTCCCACTCACATACAAATATAAACATCTTGTAGCCGGGATCCACATCTGAGAGAGAACACGCAGTGTTTGTCTTTCTGGGCCTGGGCTCCCCCACTTAGTATAATCTTTTCAGATCCATCTATTTCCCTGCAAATTTATTCTTCGTTACCACTGAATAGAACTCCATTGTAGCGCAGCTTCATTATCCGTTCATCAGCGGAGGGGCATTCAGGCTGGTCCCATTGCTCAGTTATTGTGAACAGAGCAGCAGTAAACATGGATGAGCAAGTCTCTCTATAGCAATGAAGAGTCCTTAGTGTACAGGCCCAAAGTGGTGTAGCTGGGTCGTAGGCGAAGTCTATTTTTAGTTGTCCAGGAACCTCCACAAGGATTTCCACAATGGCTCCACCAGCTCACTTTTCAAGCAACAGGGTTTGTCTGTCCCCACCCCTCACCAGCATTTATTGTCGTTTGATTTCCAGATGATGGCCATTCTGACAGGAACGACATGGAATTACAAAGTGGTTTTAATTTTCATATCCCTGGCAGACATAGTTTTAGATATTTATATCTATATATATTCAAAGGTACTCTAGAACTACTATATTGTGAAGAAGTAGAAGAAAAGTGGAAAAGTTAAGACCATAGCTAAAGAGGACATTTACTCTTTAACTTTTGGGGGGGAACTTTTGGAGCATTTTCCAAGGTAAGGAAGAGCTGGTTCATTGAGACTGAAGTAAGATGTGGATCCTGACTCTGCCTTCAGAAGAGTTCATTCCCATGGGCATCGTGCCCACAACTAGAAAGTGGTGGATTCTGTTGTCTTGATGGGGCCAAACCTCCAGGCAATACAATTTTTATCATAGATTTGGTTAGTCAAAAGACTATACAAAGCATTTCCATGTTTTATTTATTTATTTATTTGTTTGAGAGAGGGAAAGAGGCAGAAAGAGAGAGAGGGGGAGAGAATGGGCACACCAGGCCCTCCAGTCACTGCAAATGAACTCCAGATCCATGCACCACCTTGTACATCTGGCTTTATGTGGGCCCTGGGGAATCGAACCGAGGTCCTTTGGCTTTGCAGGCAAGCGCCTTAACCACTAAGCCCATTTCCATATTTTTAAAAATATTTTATTATTTATTTGAGAGAGAGAGATACAGAAATAGGTAGAGAGAGAGAGAGAGAGAGAGAGAAGGAGAGAATGGGTGCGCCAGGGCCTCCAGCCACTGCAAACAAACTCCAGATGCATGCACCCCCTTGTGCATCTGGCTTACGTGGGTCCTGGAGAATCAAGCCTTGAACCGGGGTCCTTAGGCTTCATAGGCAAGCGTTTAACCGCTAAGCCATCTCTCCAGCCCCCATTTCCATATTTTTTTAAACATCAAAACTATAAATCAAAATAGTTATAATTCTTCAAGATAAATTTCAAGAACTTAATATCCAGACACAGTTAAAAATTTATTCCACTAGCCGGGCGTGGTGGTGCACGCCTTTAATCTCAGCACTCGGGAGGCAGAGGTAGGAGGCCACCCTGAGAATACAGAGTGAATTCCAGGTCAGCCTGGGCTAGAGTGAGACCCTACCTCGAGAAAAAAAAAAAAAAAAAAGAATTTATTCCACTGTTAATAGTCCTGTCAATATAACCCTGGTTCTATTTATGCACTTGGTAGAAGTCTTTCTTTAAGGTTCCCTTGGATCAAGGGTTTGGTGGAAACCCGCTAGGAGCAGGCCCAGGCTTCAGCTCAGCTTGGCATTAACATTTTTTAAATTCCCAGTTGCTCATATGTTTTTATTTTGACTTAACAGAAGATAGAAAGACAATGAGGCTGTGAGCTTGTTTGACCTGTGGAACAAGAGAGTTCTGTTTTACCTGCTCCATTTCCTTCTTAGCTGGGAACAATGAGCATTTTCCACCCCACTGCCTCCCTTTTTCAGAGCAGGAGGAGGAAGAGAAGAAGGAGGAGAAGAAGAGGAGGAGGAGGAAAAAAGATTACTGATTGTTTCTTAGTTATATCAAAGCCTAGTATGCACATA
This sequence comes from Orientallactaga sibirica, assembly GCA_036365145.1. Taxonomy (NCBI): domain Eukaryota; kingdom Metazoa; phylum Chordata; class Mammalia; order Rodentia; family Dipodidae; genus Orientallactaga; species Orientallactaga sibirica. The sequence continues at coordinate 21,116,783 of JAEOAD010000025.1, forward strand.
ATTTGAAGAGCCAAGTATTTCCTTTTTTTAAAAGTTTTTTTTTATTTGAGAGAGTCAGAGAGAGAGAGAGAGAGACAGAGTGAATGGGCATGCCAGGGCCTCCAGCCACTGCAAACAAACTCCAGGCACATGCGACCTCTTGTGCATCTGGCTAACGTGGGTCCTGGGGAATTGAACCTGGTCCTTTGGCTTTGCAGGCAAGTGCCTTAACCACTAAGTCATCCCTCCAACCCAAGTATTTCTTCTATATTACTAAATTATATCACTATGGTCAAATGAACACGTTTGTTTGTTTGTTTGTTGTTTTGTTTGTTTGTTTGTAGTCTCAGGATGGCCTCGAACTCACGGCAATGCTCTTACCTCTGCATCCCAAGTGCTGGGATTAAAGGCATGCACCACCATGTCTGGCTATGAATACTCTTTTTCAAATTTTATTTTATTTTTTTAATTTATCTGAGAGAATGAGAAAGAGAAAGAGATGGAGTGAGAGAGAGAATAGGCATGCCAGGGCCTTTAGCCATTGCAAACTCCAGACCCTTGTGCATCTGGCATGGGTAGTGGGGAATTGAACTCAGGGCTTTAAGCTTTGCAGGCAAGCGCCTTAACCATTGAGCCATCTCTCTAGTGCATGAATACTCTTTATATCTGTGTTGTGAATAAATTATGATCCTATTTCCCCTCCTGAAAAATGCTTTGCTTTGAGCTGGGAGAGAGCTTGTCGGTAAAGTGCTTGCCTTGCAAGTATGAGAACCCGAGCTCCAGCCCCTGGACCCACATAAAAGATAGACAGAGTGGTGGCTTGTGCTTGTGAGCCCAGCCCTGGAGAGGCGGAGGCAGGTGCATCCTAGGCGTTTACTGGCCAGTGGGTCTACCCCAATTGGCAAGTTCCAGGCTAATGGGAGGCTGTCTCAAAAAAGATAGACAGGGGCTGGAGAGAGGGCTTAGCGGTTAAGGAGCCTGACTGTGAAGCCCAAGAGCACTCGCTCGATTCTCCAGGTCCCACGTTTAGCCAGATGCAAAAGTGACGCAAGCGCGCAATGTCACACTCGCGCACAAGGGGGTGCGTGCTTCTGGAGTTCATTCACAGTGGCCGAGAGGCTGCTGGTGCACCCATTCTTTTTCTGTCTCTCTCTGTCTGTCTCTCTCAAATTAGAATGGGACCCACAGTTGTCCTGTGACATCCACATGCATGCGCGTGCACACGTGTGAACATGTGCCTGCACATATGAATCCTTGCACACACACGTGCACCTGCACACAAATGTGCCAACACACGAGCACACACACATGCACTTTGCTTCCTCTGGGAGTGTTTCATTTTTCACATGCCCCTGGTCCTTAGGCTTCACAGGCAAACGCCTTAACTGCTAAGCCATTTCTCCAGCCCCTCATGCCTTTTTTGTAAAAAACTCATTACGTTGAATTAGGGTTGCTCACATGATCATGGGTGGGAAGTTATTTATTCACTGTGGAATGTGCAACTTACCTTTGGCAGCACGGCTGTTGTGCCCGGCTTCCCTCTCTCAGCAATTAGCTTCCAGTAGCCATGCTGAGGTGACCCTATCTTCTCTGTCACCCACCTCTCATCTTTTTTTTTTTTCCACTACCTTCTTGTACTAGTCAGGTCCATCTCTAATCTTTTGGTACTATATTCCACTTTTCAAATCTGAGGTTTTTTTTTTTTTGTTGTTGTTCTTTGTTTGTTTCTACTATCACATTTAAACTTTTTAATTCTCTTTTACACTTTAAAATATCTTTTTTAAAAATAGTTTTCTGGGGGGCAGAGAGATGCTTAGCAGTAAGGCGCTTGCCTGTGAAGCCTAAGGACCCAGGTTCCATTCCCCAGGACCCACGTAAGCCAGATGCACAGGGTAGTGCGTACATCTGGAGTTTGTTTGCAGTGGCTAGAGGCTCTGGCATGCCCATTCTCTCTCTATCTGCCTCTTTCTCTCTCTGTGTCTCTATTCTCAAATAAATAAATAAAAATAAAATATTTTTTTAAAAATAAAAACATTAAAATGGTCTTCTGTTCTTGTGTACATACTTGCTTTCTCCCTTATCTTTTAGGGATGTTAATAATTATTTTTGTTTGTTTTCTTTATCAAAGAAGCTGTTGCTTCTGAGTTATCTTCAGGGTATTTTTCTCCACAAAAGCCTTGCCAGAATCCAGGGCGGCTGTCAGCCTTCCAACTTAGCATCGAACTGAGTATGGGAAGACAGCTGAAGACAGGTCTCTCTCTGTGTCCTCAGTCAGTTTTTCATTCTGTTCAGGAGGTTGGCTTGCCATGCAACCGTGCCCAGTTTTCCTCTTTCTTACTCTCTTGTCAGAAAACAAAAACAAAACACAATCCTCCCATTCTTTGTCCATTGTGAGGAAGGGGCAGACCACCTGGTCACAGCGCGCAGCGGGCTGCAGGTCTTTTGCTTCCGCAGCTGACTTTCAACTCATCCTTCCAGCACAGCTGTGACCTCACTCACACTTGAAAACACTCGGTTCACAAACTGCCGAGCATCTAAAGGATTCTGAAAGGTAAAATAGATTGCTATTTTTTAAATTTTATTTTATTTTATTTATTTATTTGCAAGCAGAGAGAGAAAGAATGGGCACACCAGGACCTCTAGCCCTGCAAATGAACTCGAGATGCATGCGCCCCGTGTGCATCTGGCTTATGTGGGTCATGGGGAGTTGAATCTGGGTCCTTTGGCTTTGCAGGCAAGCACTTTAACTGCTAAGCCATCTCTCTAGTCCTTGCTTTTTTTAAAAAAATTCTATTTTTACTTGAGAGAAAGAGGCACATAGAGAGACAGAGACCGAGTTTACCAGGGTCTCTAGCCACTGCAAACAAACTCCAGACACATGGGCCACATTTTGCATCTGACTTATGTCAGTTCTGGGGAATGGAACCTGGATCCTTAGGCTTCGCAGGCAAGGGCATTAACCACTGAGCCATCTCTCCAGCCCTGCTTTTGCTTCTTCTACAGTCCAGGATTCAACTTGCTCAGGTCTCTTAATCCAGCTGTAATTCATTCCTCTCGATCCACCACCTCTTACTGTCTTTCCCCAGGAGTGGTGGCACATATCTGACACCCCAGCATTCAGAAAGCAGAGGCAAGAGGAACACAAGTTCAGGGCCAGCCTGGGTTACAGAGTCGCAGACATGCCAGTTCAAAAATTAAACCAAATAAGCCGGGCCTTTAATCCCAGCACTCGGGAGGCAGAGGTAGAAGGATTGCCATGAGTCCAAGGCCACCCTGAGACTACATAGTGAATTCCAGGTCAGCCTGAGCTAGAGTGAGACCCTACCTTGAAAAACCAAAAAAAAAAAAAACAAAAAAATTTAAACCAAACAAATGAACAAACAAAGAAATAAAATCACCTTGCTGCCGTCACTTGCATCTTGTTTGCTCTTGTAGGCCATCCTTGATAAAACAGGACTTCAGGACTTCCCTAACTTCTGTGCACAAGGAAGCTGTGGAAACGAGAACACTAAACAAGCTGAGTCACTGTGATTATGTGTGGACGGAAAGAAAATAGAACTGTGCCCGTGGAAAACATGGAGGAGAGAAACTTTTGGTTTGTGCCTCTTATTTTTTGGGCCTTCCCGTCATGCGAGTGTATACCTCACTACACAGTTTTGGTTGCAATCTAGGCAGAAAGGCAGCACAGTACACAGGGTGCTGAGCCAGGCGTCACAAGCATTGATTTCCTCCCCCTGCAGGTAATACTAGATGAGAAATTTCCCAACTAAAAACCCTTCCTGGGAGCTGGAGAGATGGCTCAGCAGTTAAGGCATTTGCCTGCAAAGCCTAACAACCTGAGTTCAATTCCCCAGTGCCCGAGGAAAGCCAGATGCATAATGGTGTATGTGTCTGGAGTTCATTTGCAGTGGCTGAAAGACCTAGCACGCCTATTCTCTCTCTTCTCTCCTTGAAAATAAATAAATAAAAATATTTCAAATAAAGTTTTTAAAAACCCTTCCTAAGAACTTATGCAACACAAAGAATAAAAATCAAAACTGGAAAATTAACATTAAATTAGTAAAAATATTTTCAAGAAATAAAATAGACTTAAAATATGGTGTGCTTACAAACAACTAAAAACAGGCCATCATTCAATAGAAAACAATAGCTCATGGTCATAAATAGAATATGTCAGAAAAGAAATACAAATGACATCTCAATATATGAAAGATGTCCCACTTCACTCATAAAGAATGAAAATTGAAACCATGCACAATTATAAAAACCTGATGATATAATTGATGAGGTGAAGATGTAGGGATAAAGGAAGTCTAAAAAATTGTGCAGGCTGGAGAGATACATTAGTGGTTAAGGCATTTGCCTGCGAAGCCAAAGAGCCCAGGTTCATTTCCCCAGGACCCACGTAAGCCAGATGTACAAGGAGCTGCATGTGTCTGGAGTTCATTTGCAGTGGCTAGGGATCCTGGCATGCCTCTCTCTTTCAATAATAAAAAAATTTAAAAATCTTAAAAAAAAAAAAAAATAGCTGGAAGCCAGGCATGGTGGCACACGCCTTTAATCCCAGCACTCGGGAGGCAGAGGTAGGAGGATCGCCATGAGTTCGAGGTCACCCTGAGATTACAGAGTGAATTCCAGGTCAGCCTGAAACTAGAGTGAGACTCTACCTCGGAACAACAACAACAACAACAACAACAACAACAACAAAAAGCTGGAGTGGAGAACTAGATCAGTCACTAACGTGCTTGCCTTGCAAGTTCAGTGAGGACTGGAGGTTGATTCCCAGGACCCATGGCAACCCCAAACAACTGCAGCTTTTAGGAAACAGGGTTGTTCTTCACGTGGCTGCCTCTGCACCAAAAGCATGGCAACAGTGTGACATGGTTAGAGGAGCATGTGCCGTGCTCTGATCCCAGAGTGCTAAAGCCTTCCGTTTCTCTTTCTTGCAGTTAAACACAGTGGCAATATTTCTTTCGAGAGATTGTCAACACTGCCTGAACATCAGTCTTTGGCCAGAGAATATTCTTGAACTATCAAAGAGATCCTGGACACTGATGTCATAGATGGCATCAACGGTGGTGTGGTGGAATGGCCAGTTAGCTAAGAAGCACACAAAAGAAAAAGTATTTTTTTTTTAATTTTTGGTTTATTTTTAAAAATATTTTATTTATTTATTTATTTGAGAGAGAGAGAGAGATACAGAAATAGGCAGTTAGAAAGAGAATGGGTGCACCAGGGCCTCCAGCCACTGCAAATGAACTCCAGATGCATGCACCCCCTTGTGCATCTGGCTTACGTGGGTCCTGGAGAATCGAGCCTCAAACCGGGGTCCTTAGGCTTCATAGGCAAGCGTTTAAGCGCTAAGCCATCTCTCCAGCCAATTTTTGGTTTATTTTTATTTATTCATTTGCGAGCTACACAGAGAGAAAGAGGCAGAGTGAGAGAGAGAATGGGCACACTAGGGCCTCCAGCCACTGCAAAGGAACTCCAGATGCATGCGCCCCCTTGTGCATCTGGCTTACGTGGGTCCTGGGGAATCAAGGCTCAAACCGGGGTCCTTAGGCTTCACAGGCAAGTGTTTAACCACTAAGCCATCTCTCCAGCCCCAGAACAAGTTTTTTGGTTTTTTTTTTTTTTTTGGTTTTTTCGAGGCAGGGTCTCACTCTGGCCCAGGCTGATCTGGAATTAACTATGTAGTCTCAAGGTGGCCTCGAACTCATGATAATCCTCCTACCTCTGCCTCCCAAGTGCTGGGATTAAAGGTGTGTGCCACCATGCCTGGCAAGAACAAGTATTTTAATAAAAGGGAGTAGAAAAAAGAAAACCGTTGGGCACGGTGGGGGAGCTTGTGTAATCCAGAACTGAGGAGTGGGGAACAGGCAGATCCCTGCAGCTTGCTGGCCAGCAGTCTGCAAGTGGTGAGTTCAGGCAAGTGAGACACTCTGTAGAAGATGCCTGAGGAACAACAACCAAAGTTGTCCTCTGGCCCCCACACGCATGAGCACACATGTCCACCCTCACCGACCTCAGGAGCTGACTTCCAAAAGAGTCACCTCGAGCCTCTTCGTGACACCGCTTCAGCACCGCAACCAAAAGCACTGGGCATGCACCCCCAATCACTGCACACTTACTATACACCCTGCATGCACTACTATACTTTTAAAATACTGATAAAGCCAGACGTGGTGGGCACACGCTTTAGTCCCAGCACTGGGGAGGCAGAGGTGGGGAGGATTACCATGAGTTTGAGGCCAGCCTGAGACGACATAGTGAATTCCAGGTCAGCCTGAGCTAGAGTGAGACCCTACCTTGAAGAAAACCACCCCCCCAAATTATATATATATATATATATATATAATATATGTAAAGCCATATTTCCTTACTGATTGACATTTAAACATAAATAAAGGGAAGTGCTTGTGCATTTCCTTTCTGTATCTCAGTGCATCATTTGAGGGACTCTACTTTGCTCTTAACTTGTTTGGTTTGTTTTACTTTGCTTGCCGTACTGGGGATAGAACCCAGGACCTTGTGCTTGCAAGGTGAGTCCTCTACCACTGAGCCATGGGGCACCATACTTTGGAGCTCACGGTTCCAACAGGGGAATAGAAACCCTAAAGCTCTAACCCAAGAGACTGTAGTGAGCTCTCGCAGAGCATCAGGGAAGTGTGGGTAAGGGAAGGAAGGCTGAGAATTCCCGGGCATCGCAGCCTGCTGGGTCTCAGCTGGAAGTGAGCGTCAGCTTTGATTCTTCTGCCGCCTGGTCTCCATGCACAGAGGGCTTGAGAAAAGCTGCGTGTGAAAAGCTTACCTCACCTTCGAGATATTCATTTCCTGGCCCCTGGGGCCGGTGAGAGTTTAATAAATAATATAACCTCTGCGGCTGCATGCGGTGACGGGGCAGCATGTGCCCTGGACACGGTGTTAGGATGCTGCGCTAAATTTGAACCCTGTTACAAAACAACTTAACCTCCTTGAGCCTCAATGTTCTCATGTGTAAAAGAGCAGTAATTACATCTTCCAGGGATAGTAACAACTTCCAATATTTAAAACATTGTGAAATCATCATTGTAACAGTGAGGTAGATACTATGATCCTATTTGTTTACATAATTTTAGTATTATTTTTTGTTTGGTTTGGTTTTGGCTTTTTCGAGGTAGGGTCTTGCTCTAGCCCAGGCTGACCTGAAACTCACTCTGTAGTCGGAGGCTGGCCTCAGATTCACAGCAATCCTCCTATCTCTGCCTTCCAAGTGCTGGGACTAAAGGTGTGTGCCACCACGACCGGCTCCTATTTTTTTATATTTATTTATTTATTTGAGAGAGAGACAGAAAGAGGGAGTAAGTATGGATGCACCAGGGCTTCCTGCCACTGCAAACCAACTCCAGACACATGTGCCACTTGGTGCATCTGGCTTTATGTGGATACTGGGTAATCAAACCTAAGCCATCAGGTTTTGCAAGGAAGTGCCTTTAACTGCTGAGCCATTTCTTCAGCCTGGTCCAGTTTTTTTTTTTTTTTTTTTTTTTTTTTAAGTATATGTGTTCCTAGAAAATTAATTTGTTCATGGTGATACATGCCTTTAATTCCAGTACTTGGGAGGCAGAGGTAGGAAGATTGCCATGAGTTCAAGGCCAGCCTGAGACTACATAGGGAATTCCAGGTCAGCCTGAGCTAGAGTGAGACCCAACCTTGAAAAAACAAAACAAAACAAAACAAAACAAAACAAAACAAAACAAAACAAAAAAACAAAAGAAAGAAAGAAAGAAACAAGAAAGAAAGAAAGAAAGGAAGGAAGGAAGGAAGGAAGGAAGGAAGGAAAGAAAGAAAGAAAGAAAGAAAGAAAGAAAGAAAGAAAGAAAGAAAACAGGGCTGGAGAGATGGCTTAGCGATTAAATGCTTGCCTGTGAAGCCTAAGGACCCGGTTCAAGGCTCAGTTCTCCAGGACCCACGTAAGCCAGATGCACAAGGGGGAGCACACATCTGGAGTTCATTTGCAATGGCTGGAGGCCCTGGCGCTCCCATTCTCTCTCTCTACTTGCCTATTTCTGTATCTCTCTCTCAAATAAATAAATATTTTTTTAAAAAAAAAAAAAAAAAAAAAAAAAAAAGAAAAGTGGAGAAAACTTCAAAGTCAGTTCCTGATTTCTAGTTCCTTAGCGGAGCAGACAGTGAACCAGAAAGAGCAGTGAATGCATTAGCAGAGTACAGTTCTGCCAGAAGTTTGTTCTGGCCTTTGGACTCATCATTTAGGCCCAGTTTACTCATCTCAGCTTTTAGGGAGTCCTAAAAAGTGAGCTCCAAGGCGTTTTCTTCCCCAAACTCCCACTCTCAGCGCGCTCTGCAATTTGGAGTCTCTGCTCAGGGAGAGGGCAGGCCAGGCGTGTGCGCCGGGAGGCAGTCCTGGGGCCAAACAGGGCTTACTCAGACAAAGCTGGTGGGAGCAAGAGAGGCTGGGGCGAGGCCAGGAGCCAGAACCCTGATGGGATGGGCCAGTAATTGTAAAGCAACATTGAGGAGAAAGTTTCTGTTGTGGTGGTTTCCCTCTGTTTACTTTGGGCAACTCTGTCGTCTTCTTCTTTTTTTTTTAAACTGACCCATCCCAGATGAGATCGTTGTCCGTTTACAGCAGAGTTTTCAACTGGGTATTTGAAAACTCTGTGGCTCAATAGCTGGGGGGAGTCCAGAGTGTCGGACACGACGCCCACTCCTCCCCTCCCCCTTTCGGGGAAGGGAAGCCAGGACTGCAAACTTGCTGACAGTGACCAGCGGCGCTGTAAACCCACGCAGCCTCCACCCTCTGCCCTGCAGCAACACTGAAGAAAACACAAGCTGGAGCCAGGCGCGGTGGTGCACGTCTTTAATCCCAGCACTGGGGAGGCAGCGGTAGGAGGATCGTTGCGAGTTCGAGGCCACCCTGAGACTACAGAGTGAATTCCAGGGCAGCCTGGGCTACAGTGAGACTCTACCACACACACACAAAAAAAAAAAGAAAGAAAGAAAGAAAGAAAGAAAGAAAGAAAGAAAGAAAGAAAGAAAGAAAGAAAGAAAAAGAAAAGAAAGAAAGAAAACACAGGGCTGGAGAGATGGCTTAGCGGTTAAGGTGCTTGTTTGCAAAGCCAGAGGACCCAGGTTTGATTCCCCAGGACCCACATAAACCAGTGCACAAGGTGACACATATGTCTGGAGTTTGTTTGCAGTGGCTGGAGGCCCTGGCAGGCACATTCTCTGTCTCTCTCTCTCTCTCTGTCTCTGTCTCTCTCTCTTTCAAATAAATAAAAAGAAAAAAAAAAAAACCCACAAGCTGGGAGCTTTCCAGGACAGGGAAACCTTTCCCTCTACCCCCCGCCCCACCCCACACCACCCCATATTTTCTCCCTGCACTTTTGGGCTCACAGCTACATGGAAACAGTTATAATTGAGAACTGCTGACATCTACTTTTTTGGTTGTTGCTTAAAAACAAAACAACACTTCCCTTCATGAAGGCTGAAAAGATTTACATAGTTGATCCGAGCCCAAAGGTGTGTGAGACTGGCTTTTCCTTGCTTATTTTCCTAAGTTGAACAACTTCATGTAGCATTTAAGAGTCAAAAAGAAGGAAAGTTCCTCTGCTTAGTGTTGTTGTTTTTTTTTTTTTTTCCCCTAAATTCTCCAGTTTCTTTTGGCCCTCAAATACCAAAGAATAGAGTCTTTCATGCCTAAGATCAGAAACATCTGGCCAGCACATCTGAGTGAGGCTGGGGAAGTGGGATAAACTGGTTGGAATGCCCTGCCTCTTTTCAATGACAGAATTTTAAACACCGACTGTTACTAAATCCGACCTCTATGTTTTAATAATGAGGAGACAAGTCCAAAGAGCCCGTGCCAAGGTGCGGGGACCCCGAAGCTAACCCTCCTCAGCCCTAGTTTCACACACTTTGCTCACACTCATACCGAGAGAAGACTTGTCTGTTAATGACAAACTATAACAATGAGGCCGAGCGTGGTGGCGCACGCCTTTAATCCCAGCACTAGGGAGGCAGAGGTAGGAGGATCGCTGTGAGTTCGAGGCCAGCTTGGGATAGAGTGAGTGCCAGGTCAACCTGGGCTCGCGCGAAACCCTCCTTCAAAAACAAAACAAAACAAAAAGCTTAATCCTTCTATTTGAAACACGCATTTATTTCCATGTTTGCAGTTTTTACCCACTAGATATTTACTCTCTGGGAAAAGAGAGGTTCACTGTTTGCACAGCACTGACTACGTGCCGGGGATTTACATACATTTCTCGTGGAATTGTGAGAGATGATGAAATGACGAGGTTAGGTACACTCGCTCAAGTTCTCCCAAGTAGAAAGTGGTGGCATCAGGGCTGGACTCCTCTATCTCTTCCACTCTGTAGCTCCCAGGCTGTACCATGCCGCGTTGCCATAGCTACTGTGCACATCACAGTTTACATTCTTACTTTTCTCCTTTCAAAATGATAGCCTATGAGCCGGGCATGATGGAGCATGCATTTAATCCTAGCATTAAGGAGGCAGAGGTAGGAAGATCGCTACAAGTTCGAGGCCAGCTGGAGACTACGTAGTGAATTCCAGATCAGCCTGGGCTACAGCAAAACCTTACCTCAACAACAACAACAACAACAAAAAGATAGCCTAATTTTCCCATAATTCTTACTTTTATGAATACACTCATTCAATGAGTATTTACTGCAAAGTTCCTCTGTTGAGGCACAGCTAAGATACTTAGGATACAGTAATGAGCAGCCAGGGAGTAGAAACAGCCGTCTAAACAAGCCTGAAGTGATAAAGTATACTAAGTTAATCTAGCCAGGGAGTGCGAAATCCCAAGATCTGGAGCTGGGGGAAAATGGCAATTTTATTGATTTATTTATTTTAAGACATAATTCAGATTCCAACTATTATTATTATTTTAAATATATTTTTTTTTTATTTATTTGAGAGAGAGAGAAAGAGACAGTGAGAGAAAATGGGTGCTTTAGGGCCTCCAGCCACTGCAAACGAACTCTTAACACATGCTGTACCTTGTGCATCTGACTTATGTGGGTCCTGGGGAATTGAACTTGGGTCCTTAGGCTTCTCAGGCAAGCGCCTTAACTGCTAAACCATCTCTCCAACCCAAGATGGCAATTTTAAACAGGAGGAAATGAAAGTCTCGTGTATTCCTGTTGAACAAAGACCTGAAGGTGGTCGAGGGGACAAGCTCGTGGGTATCTGGAGAACAGTTTCAGGCAGAGGAAAGGATGAATTGAAAGTGATCAGGGAAGAGGAAGCTGTGTGTCCACAGCGGAGTGTGCAAGAAGAAAAGGAAGGGCTGGAGAGATGGCTTAGTGGTTAAAGCACTTGCCTGTGAAGCCTAAGGACCCAGGTGTGATTTCCCCCAGGTCCTACATAAGCCAGATGCACAGGGTAGCACATGTGTCTGGAGTTCATTTGCCATGGCAAGAGGCCCTGGTGTGCCCATTCTGTCCCCCTCTCAAATAATAAATAAAATAAAATATTTTTTTTAAAAAAGGAAAAGGGAGCTGGTTGTGGTGGGGCACGCCTTTACTCCCAGCACTCGGGTGGCAGAAGTAGGAGGATGGCTGTGAGTTTAAGCCACCCTGAGACTATATAGTGAATTCTAGATCAGCCTGGGCCAGAGTGAAAACCTACTTTGAAAAACTAAAAAAAAAAAGGAAAAGAACGTGAGGCCATAGAGGTCGTGGAGGGTAGGTGAGGTAGGGCCTGAGGGAGACTGGGGCCTCTAGTATATAAATGAAGGGGGCCAGACAGGCCTCTGTGTAGAAGACTGACTTTTACATTTTCTAGAGGGTCCCTGGGTGCTAAGTTGATAGTAGGCTGGGGGTGGAGAACAAGGGTACAGCCCACACTAGCGGGGAGTCTGCGGCCATCGTTCAGTGGGGTGCTGGTGCTGACTGGGACCCCAGGCAGCAGAGGACGCAGTGACACTGAGGTCCAAGGTTTTGTTTCACTCTGAACGAACCCAGCTGACAACCTATGATGTTCGCATGTCCTGATGGCACAAACCTGCTCGTGCTCTGGAGACACTGTAGGTGTTCAGTTTGCACGCTTACCCGGAGCACTGCACTGACATCTCAGCTCTCCCCTTTGGGACATGTTCTTTCTTTGGGTTAAGTTCCCGGGAAGTGGATTACTAAATCGAGAATGCCATCGTCCCTCTGATGTCAGCAGCCGGACCTTGGGGATCTGGAATCCTCGATGCTGCGGCATTAGCTCTCATTCCCAGCATCTCTACCCCCACCCCCCGCCATGGGTCTTCTTTTTCTCTCTCCTTTCTCTTTTTGGGGAGCTTACAAGGGAAGGGTAGACAAAGTTAGAGTTGACACAGAGACAGAGAGGAACTTCTTTATTATTTTTTTTTCTTGTCTTACAGCCGAGAGAGAGAGAGAGAGAGAGAGAGAGAGAGAGAGAGAACAAGCACCAGCTGCTTCCCTGGATTGAATGAGAACCTTGTTTAACAACCAACCCACCAATAATACTGCTTGCTTAGACTCCGTTCCCCCCTTCTGGGGAGATCAATGGACTTTGCCATTTCAATTCCGTTTCACAATATCCCCTGGCGCTAGATTACACCGCCTTCTCAGAACAAACATTCCTTTCCCTAGTGCGGAGAGTTTACCAAACTGTTGGGTTCTTTTATTATCACCCTCCCTCAGTTGGGTCCCTTTTTCAAAGGGTCTGTCCCTGCTTTAACTCCAGAGCATACCTTATGTAATTTTACCCTACGTATGAAATAAATATTTATTCATTAGAAGCAGAGGCTTCCTGATGAATTTTAGGGTTTGTCCATCAATTTCTGTTAGTGCCAAAATTCACATGGAAATGGCAGGGACTCCAGGATAAAAAAACAAACATGAAGAACAACAAAGTGGCTGACTCATGTTGCCCAATTTGAAAACTTACTGCAGAGCTACAGGCATGAGGGCATTGTGGCGCTGGCATAGACAGACATATAGATCAATAAGACAGAAGAGAGAATCAGACTCCAGCAGTTATGGTCAATTGACTTTTGACAAAGGAGGTAAGAGAATTCAACGGCGTGGGGGATGACCTTTTAAGCAAATGAAAAGTCACGGGGACAACTGGATATCTACATACAAAGAATCAGTTTGGACCACTGTTTGATGTCACACACAATAATAAACTTCAAGTGGATCAGAGACCCAGATATAGGAGGAGCTACAACTATAATACATAGGTTACCAAATCTTTGTGACTTTGAATTAGATAATAAGCCTGTGACTTTGGGCTAAACAATGATTTCTTTGAGCATAACATCAAACACAACACTGATAAGGACAAAAAAAAAGAGAGAGAGAGAGAGAGAGAGAGAGAGAGAGAGAGAAAGAAGGAGTGGTGAGAGCTGAAGGTCATCAAAATTGAAATATATGGGGCTGAAGAGATGGATTAGCAATTAAGGCACTGCCTGCAAAGCCTAAGGATCCAGGTTCGATTCTCTAGGTCCCACGTAAGCCAGATGCATATGGAGGTGCCTGCATCTGGAGTTTGTTTGCAGAGGCTGGAAGCCCTGGTGCTCCTATTCTCACCCTATCTCTCTCTTTAATAAATAAAAAGAAAATTTTTTTAAGCAGGGCGTGGTGGTGCATGCCTTTAATCCCAGCACTCGGGAGGCAGAGGTAGGAGGATTGCCGTGAGTTTGAGGCCACCCTGAGACTATATAGGGAATTCCAGGTCAGCCTGGGCTACAGTGAAACCCTTCCTCGAAAAACCAATATATATACTTTAAAGGATGCTGTCAAGAAAATGCAAGGGCACAATTCATAGGGCAAAAGAACTTACAAGACCTTCCATCTTTCTGGATTGTGAAAATAGCCACCCGACTCAAAGTGATCTATAGATTCAATCATTTCAAAACATATGTCTGGAAAGGGATTTGCATACATAGCATAAAACCCACAAGTAATAAAAAGACAAATAGGGGCTGGAGAGATGGCTTAGCAGTTAAGCGCTTGCCTATGAAGCCTAAGGACCCCGGTTCGAGGCTCGATTCTCCAGGACCCACGTAAGCCAGATGCACAAGGGGGTGCATGCATCTGGAGTTCGTTTGCAGTGGCTGGAGGCCCTGGCGTGCCCATTCTCTGCCTCTCTCTCTCCCTCTCTCTCTCTCTCTCTCTCTCTCTCTCTACCTGCCTATTTCTGTATCTCTCTCTCTCAAATAAATAAATAAATAAATAATAAAATATTCTTTAAAAAACTAAGAAATAGCAGGTGTGATGTTACATGCCTTTAATCCCATTAAAAAAATAAACCAGCCCGGCATGGTGGCTCACGCCTTTAATCCCAGCACTCGGGAAGCAGAGGTAGGAGGATCACCGAGAGTTCGAGGCCACCCTGATACTACATAGTTAATTCCAGGTCAGCCTGGACCAGAGTGAAACCCTACCTTGCAAAAACCAAAAAAAAAAAAAAAAAACCAAAAAACAATCCAATTTTACAAAGGGAAAGTGGGCATAGTTGTAGCTCAATTCTTGCCTACAATGCTCCAGGCCCTGGGTTTAATCCCCAGCACCACAAAAAGAATGTAAAAGCAAAAATGGGCCAAAGGTTACGATACTTTTTCAAAGAAACTAGACAAAAAGTCATCAGATAAATGTAAAGCAAAAGCGCCATTGAGATACCACTTCTCACCCACCTGGATGCCTATGATAACAAAGGTAGAGAGCCAGGTATCGTGGCCCAGCACACGGGAGGCAGAGGTAAGGAGGATCACTGTGAGTTTGAGGCCAGCCTGAGACAACATAGTGAATTCCAGGCCAGCTCAGAAAAACAAAAACAAAAACAAAAGTTAGAGAATAACAATTATTGGTGACAAGGTAGAAAAATCAGAAACCTGCTGGTGGGGAGTGAAATGACTCACCCACTTTAGGGAGATTTGACAGTCCCTCTGAACACTAAAAATAGTTACCATGATCTAGCAATTCCACTTTAAATACGAACCCGAGACCAAGAAAAACATGTGCATCTAAGAATCCAGGGGGCTGGAGAGATGGCTCAGTGGTTAGAGGCACTTGCTTGCAAAACCCGAGGGTCTGAGATCTATTTCCCATCTGTTTACCCATGTAAAGCCACATGCACAAAGTGGCACATGTACCTGGAGCTCATATGCAGTGGTCGGAGGCCCTGGTGCACTTGTGCTCTCTCCCTCAAATAAATAAATAAGTAAATAAATAAAACATTTTTAAAAGACTCCATATAAGAGCACAAATGTTCATAGCAGCTTTACTTATAATGGCCTTGTGGTGGTTTGATTCAGGTGTCCCCCATAAACTTAGGTATTCTGAATGCTAGTCTCCCCGACTGATGGCAATTGGAAATGAAAGCCTCCTGGAGGCCGTGTATTGTTGGGGGCGGGCTTATGGGTGTTATAGCCGGTTTCCCCATCCCAGTGTTTGGCACACTCTCCTATTGCTTCTGTCCACTTGATGTTGGTGAGGGGGTGATGTCCACCCTCTGCTCATGTCATCCTTTTCCCCTGCCATCATGGAGCTTCCCCTCCAGTCTATTAGCCAAAATATACCTTTTTTTTTTTCCCCACAAGCTGCTCTTGGTCCGGTGATTTCTGCTAGCAATATGAACCTGACTGCAACAGGCCCCGATGTGAAAAAAAACCTAGATGTCCATCAACTAATAAGTGAATAAATAAAATGTGACAGGTCCATACAATGTAATATTTTTGGCAATAGAAAGAATTAATAAGAAACATATCAAAAACACAATGGTACGTAAAAGAAGCTGGTCATAAAAGAACACGTATAGTATGGTGCCATTGATGTAAAAAGTCCAGAATTGGCAAATCCAACAAAACAAAAAGCAAAACCAGAAAGGAGAGCAGTGGTTGCTGGGGCTGGGGAGAGCGTAGGGGTCAGGCGAGCGAAACGGTGAGAGGTTTACATTGACAACGCTTCCAGCAAAGTTGCGGGACACAAAGTCAACACAAAAACTAGTAGCATTTATGTAGCCCAACAATGAACTTCCTAAGAAAAAAAATTGGGAAAAATATCCCATTCACAATAGCTCCTAAAAATACAGTACCAAGGGCTGGAGAGATGGCTTAGCGGTTAAGGTGTTTGCCTGCAAAGGCAAAGGACCCACCCAGGTTCAGTTCCCCAGGACCCACGTAAGCCAGATGCACAAAGGTGGTGCATGCGTCTGGAGTTCATTTGCAGCAGCTGAAGGCCCTGGTGTGCCCATTCTCTTTCTCTCTATCTCCCCCCTCCAATAAATAAATTTAAAAAAATTCAGTACCAAAGAATAAACCTCAACAGGATATGAAAGATTTCTACAAAGAAAACTTTAAAACACTGAAATAAAAGAAGATACCAGTGTTGGATCTCCTGGATTAGCAGCATCAAGATTGTGAAGATGGCTACATTAACCAAAGTGATCTACAGATTTATTTCCCATCAAAATTTCAATGACATTCTTCTCAGAATAAGGGGAAAAAAATCCAACCATTCATATGGAAACACAAGACCATGCAGAGCCCAAGCAAAGCTATGCAAGGAGAGCCCAGCTGATGTTATTAAATTTCTGATCTAAATTATACTATAGAGCCATCGTGATAGAGATTTTAGATTCTTGTCTTCATTTTGAAAAGAAACCTTTTATTTGTTAGCAGTCACTCATCAATGACCCACACACCTATGGTCACCTAATTTTTGACAAAGGCATCAAAACATACCCTGGAAAAAAGACAGCCTATTCAACAGAGGGTGCTGGCAAAATCGGAGAAGAGTGAAATTAGATCCCTATCTCTAATCCTGCATAAAGATCAATTCAAAATGGATCCAAGACCTGAACACTGAAGCACTGTAAATACTAGAGGAAAACTTTCTGAAGACTCCAACAGCACAGGGAATAGTTCCAAGAATCAATAAATGGGACTCCATGAACTTGAAGTTTATTTTTTTTAACCGTTTTGGTTTTTCGAGGTAGGGTTTCACTCTAGTCCAGGCTGACCTGGAATTCATTATGTAGTCTCAGGGTGGCCTTGAACTCACTGTGATCCTCCTACCTCTGCCTCCCAAGGGCTGGGACTAAAGGTGTGCGCCACCACGCCCGGCTTGACGTTTATTTTTTAAAAGTTATTTAATTAATTAATTTTTCATTTGGGAGAGAGAGAAAGAGGCAGAGAGAGAAAGAGAGAAATGGCTCACCAGGGCCTCCAGCCACTGCAAATGGACTCTAGACACATGTACCACCTTGTACATTTGGTTTATGTGGGTACTGGGGAATGAAACCTGGGTCCTTAGGCTTTGCAGCAAGCACCTTAACCACTAAATCATCTTTCCAGCCCTGATTTATTTTTATTTAAAATAAAGTTTTTGTTTATTTATTTTATTTATTTGAGAGCAACAGATAGACAGAGAAAGAAGCAGAGAGAGAAAGAGAGAAAGAGCGTGCAAGAATGGGCACACCAGGGCCTCCAGCCATTGAAAACGAACTCCAGATGCATGTGCCCCCTTGTGCATCTGGTTTACGTGGGTTCTGGAGAATTGAACTGGGATCCTTTGGCTTTGCTAACCGCTAAGCCATCTCTGATTTATTTTTAAAATATTTTATTTATTCATTTGCAAAGAAAGAGAGAGAAAGTGAGTATGAATGAGTACACCAGGACTCTCACCATTGTAAACAAACTCCAGATGCATCTGGATTTACATGGATACTGGGGAATCAAACCTGAGATGTCAGGCTTTCTTTATAAACAAATGCCTTCTCTCCAACCAACCCCTTCATAGCAAAGGAAACCGTAAACAGAGCACATAGGAATTCTACAGAATGTGGAATGTCTTTGCCAGCTATTCCTCTGATGGGGGCAGGCATGATAGATATCAACAATATATAAAGAACTGTAAAAACTTAAACATCCAAAAAAAACACCAATAAACAAAAAACACAGCTGCTGGGCTTGGTGGTGCACACTTTAAATCCCAGCACTCAGGCAGGAGGCAGAGGTAGGAAGACTGCTGAGAGTTCGAGACCACTCTGAGACTACATAGTGTATTCTAGGTAAACCTGGGCTACCCCAAGACCCTACCTCAAAAAAAAAAAAATGAACCCTGCCAATAAACATTGGGCTAATGAAATGAACAGACAATTCTCAAGAAGAAACATGAATGGCCAACAAATAGTTTAAAAATGTTCAACATAGATAGTCATCAGGGAAATGCAAATGAGAACCACTTTGAGATTTCATGTCACCCCGGTCAGAGTGGCTCTCACCCAGAAAACAATGACAACACATGCTGCTTGCGGATAAATGGCAACTTCATTCACTGCTGGTGGGAGTGAAAAGTTGTGCAGCCACTGTGGAAATCAGTGTGGAGGTTTTTCAAAGAGCTGAAAATTAGGGCTAGAGAGATGGCTTAGTGGTTAAGGCACTTGCCTATGGAGCCTAAGGACATAGCTTCAATTTCCTAGAACCCACGTAAGCTAGACACACATGGTGATGCATGTGTCTGGAGTTCGTTTGCAGTAGCTTGAGGCCCTGGCATACCTATTCATTCATTTTCTCTCTGTCTCTCTCCCTCTTTCTCTAGTAAATAAATAAATAAAAAGAAATATTTAAAAACAAGTTGAACTACCATATAGCCCAGCGATTCCAACCCTGAGCATGTACCCTGAGGACTATATTCTACCACAGAGATATCTGCACGTCCACATTCATTGCTGCTCTATTCACAATAGCCACAATCGACCTGAATGTCTACCCACTGATGACTGGATAATGAAAATGCTGTGCATGTATATGTATATATGTACACCAGGGAGTCTTACTCAGCTGTAAAGAAAAATGAAGTTATGAAATTTGTGGAACAATGGATTAAATTGGAAAGAATTATGCTGTGAGGTAACCTAAGCCCACAAATATAAAACTTACACGTTCTCTCTTGTATGTGGATCTTAACCTTTTTTTTTTTTTTTTGAGGTAGGGTCTTACTCTAGCCCAGGCTGACCTGGAATTCACTATGTAGTCTCAAGGTGGCCTTGAACTCATAGTAATCCTCCTACCTCTGCCTCCCGAGTGCTGGGATTAGAGGCGTGTGACACCACGCCCAGCTAAGCTCCTAACTTACAACATCTGAATTACTTAAATAAGGGTTTGTGAGGCTGAGCATGGGCTATGATTCGAGCGAGGAGAACACCAGAGGGGATCAAGAAAGGGAAAGGACAAAGGGAACATTAGTAAGGAGCAGAAAAGAAGCTACGTAGAGAAGAGGGCACAAGGAGAGAAGGAAACTGGGAAGAGAAACACAAAAATGCTTGAAAACACCATATTGAAACCCAAGTCTTGTTTCTTTTTAATTGATGAAACCTAATTCTTTGTATGCTAATAAATACATTTAAAAAGTAAGTTAAAAATACAAAAGAAAAAGAAAGAAAACATGAGTGATGATTAACAGATAAAGGCTTATTTTCTATTGCCCATTCCAAGTGTGAATTTCATAGTACATAAATTGTATGTCAATAAATGTGCTTTTAAAAAGCAGCTTCTTTTTCTCACTCTTGAAAAAAGACACCAGATTGTTTGGTTCATTGCCCTCAAGAAATCTGTTCATGTGATGCATGAAGGAGCATGCTGTGGGGTTGGCCCCGGCATTGCTAGCACTCAGAGCTGTAGGTGGAGAGGGCCAGGCAAACAGGAGGATCAAATATGGAATGGAAAATGGCAATAAGGAAAAGGCAAAGAGGTGCTTCCAGAAATGAAGTCAAATCATGGTAAGGTCAGAGAACCAGATGCGAAAGGAAGAGGAAATGAAGGAGTGGATCTTCAGGTATTCGACACAACAAGTAATGGAGAGAGGAGGAAGTTAGCTGATTTGCTGTATGGATAACTACATGCAGGAGCTGTTGGTAAAAGTCTGCAAGGCCTGCAGTCCACTGGAAGAAGGAATTGCGATTAATGCTGCAAAATGTACCAAAGCAAAAAAACAGCGCGGCTCAGATACAGTCACAAAGACCAGAGGCTGACCCTTCCCACTCGCTAAGATGGGGCTAACTCCAGATAACTTTCTAAGAAACTGCTCCTTCATCTAAGCCCAAGACCATTATCTTTGGTACAGTCCCTTGAATCTCAGGGTTGTGTTTTCACGGAGATAACGTAGAAAAAAAGAAGTACAGCCCCAAGTTAGCAGAGACATGTTTAGTCTGACATGTGTCTATCTTTTTAAAATAAAAATTTAAAAATTAAGGATAAAAGTTAAATATTTTTTTTTGTTTTATTAAGAGGGAAAAAAAGGAACAGAGAGAAAGAAAGAGAGAGAAAATGGGCACCTCAGGACCTCCAGCTACTGTAAACAAACTCCATGCGCTCTCTTATGCATCTGGTTTACGTGGGTACTGAGGAATTGAACCTTTGTGCTTAGGCTTTGCAGGCAAGCACCTTAACCGCAGGGCTGGAGGGATGGCTTAGCGGTTAAGGTGCTTGCCTGCGAGGCCTAAGGATCCAGGTTCGATTCTCCAGGTCCCACGTAAGCCAATGCACAAAGTGGTGCATGCATCGGCAGTTCGTTTGCAGTGGCTAGAGACCCTGGAGTGCCCATTCTCTCTCTAATAAGATAAATATTAAAAAATAAGTAATACAATATTATTATACCTCATTGTATCTAGTAGCAGATACACACACACACTCCATTCTCTGAAAGGTCTAAGCATGTCAAGATACAAATCACACCACCATTAGCCTCTTCCTAAGTGGCTCAGCCCCTCCCACTGAAAGCAAAGCCTGTCTTTTCCTGACAGCCCTGTCCTACTGGATAGAGGAGACAGAGACAGAAGGATTGTGGCCAGAGCTCACTCCTCTGTTCAGTCACTAGATGGTGACAGTTACAAATCCAACTCATGTGAAGTCCAAGTATAAATTGAATGTTTGTGGGCTGGGGAGATGGCTCAGGGGTTAAAGGATTTTCTTATAAAGTCTGACATCCCAGGCTCGAGTCCCCAGTGCCCACGAAAAGCCAGACGCACAAAGTGGTGCGTGCATCTGGAGTTCGTTTGCACTGGCAAGATGCCCTAGAGCGCCTATGCTTGCTTGCTTGTTCTCTCTATCTCATACATAATTTTTTTTTAGATTTAATGTTTGTAAATAAGCCACTATTGTGGCTTTTAAAATATGATTTTAACTTCAATTTTCATAGAAACTTATCTCTCCCTGTCTCAGATAAAGGTGTCAAAGTTTAGGTATGAGGTGACTTGGTAAGATCGCTAGAGGAGATAAATTTCTTTCATTTAAAAAAGTACACATGGACTGGAGCGATGGCTTAGCAGTTAAGGCACTTGTCTACAAAGCCAAAGGACCCAGGTTCAATTCCCCAGGACCCACGTAAGCCAGATGCACAATGTGGTGCATGCGTCTGGAGTTCGTTTGCAGTGGCTGGAGGCCCTGGTGTGCCCATTCTCTCTCTCTGCCTCTTTCTCTCCAATAAATAAATAAATATATATATATTTTTTAAAGTACACATGTTAGGGGCTGGAGAGATGGCTTAGCAGTTAAGGCACTTGCCTACGAAGCCTAATGACCCAGGTTTTATTCCCTGTACCCAAGGTGCGCAAGGTGGCACATGCGTTTGGAGTTCATATGCAGTAGCTAGAGACCCTGTGTACCCATTCTCTCTCTCAAATATAAAAATAAATAATAACACACTCTCCAGTCAACCTCTCGCCTTTCATAACAAGATGTTTTAGAGTAGTTTTCATTCCCTCCCTCTCTCTAGAGAATGTAATGTATTCAATAGGTCACAGTCACCCAACTAGTGCCACTGGGAGCATGCATCACTACCGCATGCAACTTGAGGAATGTCCTTGACCTTTGAAGAAAGTGGGCAAACCCTGGGCAGCTTGGGAAGCTTAGGGCCTTCCTCTGAGCTCTTCCTCCCTCTGTGAAGGGAAGGCAAGGTAGGACAACAGCAGGGAGAGAGAGAGCCACGGTCGGGAGAGGGGAGGGAGGGACATTTCAAACTGAGCTGTCTGACCATAAAGTCCACTCTTCCTCATTCATTATATCCTTTCCAGCTCACTCTTTCTCACTGGAGTTGCTAAAGCCACAAAAACACGTTTTACCAGTTGTACAGAAGCCTTCTGGGGAAGTGAGCTCAGCTGCTACAGAACTGTCTCCCTCATCTCCTACTCCGATGCCAAATCCCTTCCATGTAAGCCTCAGCAATGGCCCGGGTCTTGAAAGATCTGGGTTGAAGAGACCATGAAAGAACAAGACGGGCTTAGAGAACAGAGACCTCAAGGCTTGCCTCGGCTCTTTCCCCCAAGTCAGTCAAGCCATGTTTCGGACACAAATGTGATGAAAGAATGAGCGAGGAACTTGACAGGCTTGGGGACACAGTGGGCTCCCTCTCCCCTCCCAGCTGCGCTAACAGCATTTCCTGTTCTGTTATCTGAAGTGTGAGGCGGGCACGCTGAAGACGCGAGTGCTCACTTCCAGCCGAGCAAAAGCAACTGTCCCTCCAGTGCGACACACTAGCCTCTATTCTCCGTGTTCCAACTCTGGCCACAAGAGCAGAACCGGCTTTTCCCCCCAGCTTCTGAGGTAGTGGACCTGGGCAGGTGAGTTATACAAGCCCTGGAGGGTCTGTGCTAGAGACTCTCACAGCCTTCTAAGCACTGAAAGTCTACACATCGTGTACTTTTCACACCCTCCCCTATAGTTCAGGCTGCTAAGGAATTGGTATTTCCATAGACAGCAATAGGATCCCATGTAAATAGGGGGGCATGGGAAAGAATTCACAAAGTAGGTGAATTGTTTTTGAATCTCTCACCTCCCTACTTAGTCCTCCTCCTTCCACTGGTCAGGAAAGAATCTCAAAATGGAGCTGGGCGTGGTGGCACACGCCTTTAATCCCAGCACTCAGGAGGCAGAGGTAGGAGGATTGCCGTGAGTTCGAGGCCACCCTGAGATTACATAGTGAATTCCAGGTCAGCCTGGGCTAGAGGGAGACCCTACCTCAAAAATCTCAAAATGGGCACTCACACCTTAGTAGTGTAGCTGTAAAGTCTTCACTGGGAGATAGCATCACTTACACAATAAAAAGACCGTTTGGGCCATTCGCGGAAGCTGTTCAGGCTGATAGCAAAGGTATTTGGGGAGGCCTGGGAGGCAGCTACTGAAAAACATGGCCAGATCCTCACGCTCAAAGCTGGGCTGGGTAGGGGATTTGAGATGAATGGTCCAGTCATTTCTAGCAAGGCTCTTCCCCCAACCTGTGTCTGGAGATTTTTCTGTTTCTACCCACTGACTTAGGCCAGCACCCAGTGATGCCCAGCGTGACCCAGGAAGGCTGGATCAGGGCAAGTTGGAGGCTAGTGTGAGCTGATGATTAAGCTCTGCGGCTTCCTACCCCTCACCAGAGGGTGTGTCTTGGGTCACGCTGGGCACTCGGCAACTTTGTGGTAGGCATCGGTTTGTGCTTCCTCCTCTTTGCATTCGATTCACAGCCTGTTGTTGCAGCCTGCACAGTTCTAATGAACCACAGCCTACAGCAGCCACCACAGCCTGCAGACTGGATCCACCCAGGGGTGAGTGTAGGGCAGCCACAGGGTAAGGGTTGAGAGGTGAGAAAGGAGAGCAATAGAAGCCAGCTGGAAATGGAGAACTCTGGGGTTCATTTGCAGTGGCTGTAGGCCCTGGCATGCCCATTCTCTCTCTCTCTTAAATAAAAATATAAAAAAATAGGGTTGGAGATGATGGCTTAGTGATTAAGGTGCTTGCCTGCAAAGCCTAAGAACTCATGTTCAAATCTCCAGGTCCCACAGAGCCAGATGCACAGTGATGCAAACACACAATGTCTCATATGTGCACAAGGAGGCATACGCGTCTGGATTTTGTTTGCAGCAGGCTGAAGGTCCTGGCACACCCATTCTCTCTCTCAAAAAATAAATTTAAAAAGAGAGAAATCTCCAAAATAGAAGGTCATGATGAATAACACTCAAAAAACATTCCAGAGTTGGAGGATGGCTCAGCTGTTAAGGCACTTGCCTGCGAAACCAAAGGGCCCAGGTTCAATTCCCAGGTACCCACATAAGCCAGATGCACAAGGTGCATGTGTCTGGAGTTCATTTGTGGCAGCATGCCCATTCTCTCTCTCCTTCTCTCTCTGTCTCAAATTAAAATAAATAAATAAATAAATAAATAAATAAATAAATAAATAAATGAAGAAGAAATGGTCTGTGGATTAATCTTAAGGACAAAAGAAAAACAAATTCCAGTACAATTTACATTCAGCTATTGAAAGTCAATCCTAAATTAACTTGTTCAAATACATTTTCATGTAAAGCTTTTGTTTTTCTCTGTCGTTTCTCCATGTGCCCCAGGCTTGCCTTAAATTCTCCTGCCCCAGCCTCCCAAATTCTGGGATTGCAGGTTTGACCACCATGCCTAGCTGAAATTACGATTTCAATATTAGAATTCATTAAAAATTAAGTGTCCAGGGCTGGAGAGATGGCTTAGCGGTTAAGGCGCCTGCCTGCTAAGCCTAAGAACCAGGTTCCAATCTCCAGGTCCCATGTTTAGCCAGATGCAAAGTGAGGCAAGGGCGCAATGCCGCACTTGCCCACAAGGGGGCGCACACATCTGGATTTTGTTCACAGCAGCTGAAAGACTGCTGGCGCTCCCATTCTCTATCTGTTTCCCTCTCCCTCTGTCTGTCTCTCTCCAAAAATAAAAAAAATTAAGTGTCCAGGTTCATTTCTGGTTCAGGGTAAATGAGAATTTCAGGGTAGAATTCAGTTTGGATACATTTGAGGTCTGGAAGCAGCATGTTTTCTACAACGGAAACAGTGTTTGGGAAGGCCTAGAAGAGGAAGCGGCTGCCTGCAACCCTGGAGTCCAGTATTAGTGTAGTTCAGGCTGCAGATCATGGAGGCTCAAGAGCCATGTTAGGAAATGTGTGGACTCTGCCCTGAGGACAGGAGGAGGCAACCAAAGGGCTTTAAATGGAGAGATGAATTCATCAAAACTGCATCTATATAGGGCTGGAGAGATGGCTTAGCAGCTAAGTCACTTGCCTGCAAAGCCTAAGGACCCAGATTTGATTCCCCAGGGCCCACATAAGCCAGATGCACAAGGTGGTGGCATCTGGAGTTCGTTTGTAGTGGCTGGAGGCCCTGGAGAGCCTATCCTCTCCCTCTCTTTCTCTCTCCCATAAATAAATAAACAAAATGTTTTTTAAAAACTGGCTGGAGAGATGGCTTAGTAGTTAAGGCGCTTGCTTGCAAAGCCAAAGGACCCAGGTTCCATTTCCCTAGGACCCACGTGAGCCAGATGCACAAAATGGCGCATGCGTCTGGAATTCATTTGCAGTGGCTAGAGGCCCTGACATGCCCATTCTCTCCCTCTCTCTCTCTCTCTCTCTCTCTCTCTCTCTCTCTCTGCCTCTTTCTCTCTTAAATAAATAAAAGTTTTTTTTTTAAAGATTTAAAAAATAAGACAAAAGATGGGGTTAAATGTGAAAATATGGCTAAGGGTATACCAGTTAAATTATTGGGATTTAAAGGGAATCAACTATTTTCTTCTGAGATTCACAAAAAGCAAAATACTATCTGAAATGAGTGAATGGTTGCAGTCACCCATGTAAAAAAGCTACTCTTTACAGTTTAGCTGTTTTCCTCTCAAAGATCGAGGACGTGGCAGTCTTTGGCGTTCTGCTGCCCTCTACTGGGAACATCGTCATGCTCTGAGAATGAAAATGCTGCCCCAGTACTACTACAGAAGTGCGTGCATGTTCATTTTCAGAAAACCAAACAAGAATGCTCTGGCTGCCATTACTTTGAAGAAAGAAAAAAAGAAAGAAAGAAAAAAAAAACCTTGTATCAAACCCAGGGCCTTGTGCATAACAAGAAGTACCCCATTATTAATGAGCTACATCCCTGCTCTTGTTATTTCGAGACAGGGTCTCACTGGGTTAACTCAGGTTGGCCTGAAATTACGTAGCTCATGCCAGGCTAGAACTCACCATCTTCCTGCCTGCCTCTGCCTCCAGAATGCTGGTATCACAGGCATGGACCACCATGCCAGGCTGTATGCTTTTCCTTAGCAAATATATATATGGCTATGACTGCATATTTACCTCCTTATAGCCTCAAACAGCCCATGGATAGGCAGAGCAGAGTGTTATTCCCATATCCTACACGTGAAAACTGAAGCACACGCCCAATTAATTCATCTCCAGTCTCCCTGCACTGTGTTGAGCGCACCCAGACGCACTGCTTCTCTACCGGGTTCAGTGCTTCCTGCCCGTCTCTCTGTAGCACGTGACACAGTGAATGTCTAGTGGAATTTCATGTCAGTCTCCACTTCAGCAATGTTCATGTTCAACTAATGGATGAAAACAAATGTGCTGCTTTGTGTGGGAACCCTAGCGACGCTATGCTGTTACTGTCACACAGGAATATATATGGATATAAATTCCATGAGAAAGTGGGCAGGCAATAGCAGATGGTCTTGAGCTTTTTTAAAAAGTATTTTTATAGCCGAGGATGATGGTGCACACCTTTAATCCCAGTACTTGAGAGGCAGAGGTAGGAGGATCGCTGTGAATTTGAGGCCAGCCTGAGACTACAGTGAATTCCAGGTCAGCCTGAGCTAGAGTGAGAACTTACCTCGAAAAAAAAAAAATAATAATAATAATAATAATAATAATAATAATAATAGTAATAATAAAAGGATGGCTAGCCGGGCATGGTAGTACACGCCTTTAATCTGCAACACTCAGGAGACAGAGGTAAGGAGGATTGCTGTGAGTTCAAGGCCAGCCTGAGACTACACAGTGAATTCCTGGTCAGTCTGGGCTACAGCGAGACCCTACCTTAAAAAACTGAAACCAAACACCTGTGGTGGACTGCGGGTATGGCTCAGTGGTTAAAGGCATTTGCTTGCAAATCCTGCCAGCCTGGGGCTTGATTCCCCAGTACTCACATGCATCTGGAGTTGGTTTGCAATGGCTCACTCTTATGCTCTCTCTGATTGCAAATAAAAAAATTTAAAAAAATATGTGGTAGGGTAGGCAGAATTTTCATAATATTTTAAGTCCCAATTTTGCTACTGGGGAAAGAATGTGAAAGATGGAAGAAAAAAACAGAGTGAAAAGACAAAAACAAGAAAAATCATTTTGAAAGTCAAGGTACTTTTGGCGTTCTGCATTGCGGTGTGCAGGTTAACCCTCGGCGTCGAATGTAAATGCCTAAAGACCAGGCAAACATAAGCCTTCAGCAATGATGATGATCTGCCTTAGACGATGTATTGAGCACTGTTTCAGATTCATGTACTAATTAACGATAGGAAAAGTTCAGGCATCATCTACACAACACACAAGCTACCCCTGGCATGACGGCCACTGGAAGGATCCAGAATTGATCTGCTGCTCTGTTTACATTGTGTTTTTGCTCCTGACCCACTTTGCCTTTCTCTCCTCCTTCATTACACTTACCTCTCAATTGTTTCTGCTCCAGAGAATCAATTTCACTTGCAAACTTCCTTTAAGTTTTCATTACATAATCATCTTATTGTTCTGACTTCTTTTTTCAATTTTTTTTAATTTTTATTTTAAGGGAGTGTGTGAGATGAGGGAGAGAATTGGCATGCCAGAGGCTCAACCACTGCAATCAAACTCCATGTTTGCACCACCTAGTGGGCATGTGCAACCTTGTGCTTGCCTCACCTTTGTGTGTCCGGAAAGTCAAACATAAGTCCTTAGGTTTCACAGGCAAGTGCCTTAACCACTAAGCCATCTCTCCAGCCCTGTTCTGACTTTTTTATTATTATTATTTTTGTGGAGAGAGAGAGAGAGAGAGGGGAAGACAGAGGTGGACGCGCCAGCAGTGTCTCAGCTGCTGTGAACGAAATCCAGATGTGTGCACCCCCTTGTGGTCAAGTGCAGCATTGCAGCCTTGCGTCACTTTGCATCTGGCTAATCGTGGGACCTGGAGATTGGAACCGCTGGAGAGTGGAACCAGTGTTCTTAGGCTTAGGAGGCAGGCGCCTTAACCCCTAAGCCATCTCTCCAGCCCCTGTTCTGACTTTTTAACGTGCCTTTCTTCTTCCTTCTCTAGGCCTGTAACATTTTACCCTAATTTGATTTTTCATTTAAATTATTGTCTCCAAAAATGTGCATAAAAGTTTATAATTCAGGGCTAGACAGACGACTTAGTGGTCAAGGTGCTTGCCTGCAAAGCAAAAGGGCCAAAGTTCAATTCCCCAGGACCCACATAAGCCAGATGCACAAGGTGGCGCATGTCACTGGAGTTCGTTTGCAGTGGTTGGAGGCCCTGGTGAATCCATTCTCTCTGTGTCTCTGTCTGCCTCTTTCTCTCTCAAATACAAAAAAAAAAAAAACTTTTTTTTTAAAGTTTGCAATTCAATGTATTCATCCTGCAAATATTTGCTGAGAACTTCCAGAGTTAGCCACTGTACTGGGCATCAAAGGTTGAGGGACATGAGTAACGACTGGTTTCTGAGTTAGCCACTGTGCCGCTGTGCTGGGTGTCAAAGGTTGAGGGACATGAGTAACAACTGGTTTCTGAGTTAGCCACTGTGCTGCTGTACTGGGCATCAAAGGTTGAGGGACATGAGTAACGACTGGTTTCTGAGTTAGCCACTGTGCCACTGTGCTGGGTGTCAAAGGTTGAGGGACATGAGTAACGACTGGTTTCTGAGTTAGCCACTGTGCTGCTGTACTGGGCATCAAAGGTTGAGGGACGTGAGTAACGACTGGTTTCTGTTTCAAAGGCTTCACAAGGCATCTCTACATTCAGGGACAGAAGAGGAGCTACTTTGGAGTTGCTTGGTTCCATGCTAGAAATCCATACTCGTTCCTGTGGGAAGATGAAAATGTAGCTTCTCTTAGGTCAGTAGGAAAGGAGGAGTGAGAGTGAGGCTTTATAAAGGAGACATTTGAGCTGGGTCTGGAAAGATGAGAACTTTAGCAGACTTGAAGGTAAAGGACACAGCTAGCTGGGTGGTGCATGCCTGTAATCCCAGGACTTGGTGGGAGGTAGAGGCAGGAGGATCAGCTTCAAAGTCATTCATTCTTATATTCTGTCTCAAAAAAGTCGAAAGAGAGGGGGGGGAAAGAAGGAGGGAGGGAGGGAGGGAGGGACAGAGGGAGGAAAGGGAGATAGAGCGACAGAGAGGAGGTAAAAGGAAGGGGAAGGTCAGGAAAGAATAGGAAAGGCACACAGAAAGATATTCTGGAAGAAAAAAATAAATAAAATGAGCCAAGGTAGAAGTTAAAGGGCATAACTGGTGACAAGAACCTGGATATTTGGTGTGGCTGAAGCAAAATACAGGTGGGAGAAAGTCCAAGGAAATGAGAGTCTGGATGCTAGGCTGTGAGCTGGAGGATGCAGTTGTGGTGTTTTGAATGTCACGTGCCCCCCATAGCCTCATGTGTTTTGAATACCTGGTCTCCAGCTGGTGGCAATTTGGGACAGTTGTGGAGGCTTTGGGAGGTGGAGCCTTGCTGGAGGAAGTGTGATGCTACTGGCAGGCTCTTGGGTGTTAGAGCCCAGATGCTCCTTTGCCAGGGCTAGCTCACTGACACTACTTCCTTCCCCTGGTGTTTTAGCAAGATCATCTGCTCTCCTCACCATGATGAAACGCCCTGAGACTGTAAGCAGACAAACATCCTTTCTTCCCTGCTTCTAGTCTGGTGTTTGGTCGCAGCAACAAGGTGGCTGCTACAGCGATCACTCTGCAGGGATGGAGCATGGTGAGCTCCGGTGGCAGACTTCTGGTGTATGACAGGACTAGGATGAGCTTAAGAAAAGCAGGAAGGAGGCTACTGCAAGAACCCACGGTCAAGTTACCAGGTGCTTAAACTACGGCAAAAAAGCATAGAAAGGGAGTGATGGACAAGAAATATTGGGAGGTTACGAAGAACAGAGTTTGGTGAGTTAGGAGGGGGTCAAGTGCAACTCATGACTTGTACACAGGTCAAGTCAAGGACTGGCAGGTGGTGCAGAAAAATCAGACACTGTAGGACACAAAGGTCATGTTTTACCTTTGAGGATGTGAGGGCAATCTGGCTGCAACATCTGTCACCCCACTGATTACCAGGGTTGATCTGGCTAATCTAGCTGGCTAGGCGGGTGTCCCCTTCCTCCCTCAGCACTCCACGTGCGTCCCTCCTGAAGCGGACGATCTTCCCCCGATTGAGGAGGACCCATCTTTGGTCAAGAGTAGCTACGCTCTCCTGCTGGGACCTCCAAACAAGCTCTCAAGGTTTTAGCTTCAAGAGCAATAGCGTGGAGCTCATAAATGTCTGAAATGTAATGATGCATTTATGGAATTAAAAACACATATCCAATAAGCAGCACAACCCCTAAAATACTGGAGTCTAGAACACAAGTTTGAAGATAGGCATATTTGAGAATTTCCAGTTGTACAGGAAATAGTTGAAGCTCTAAATATGAAAAACAAAGAGAAGAGCTTGTGGGGCTGGAGAGATGGCTTAGCACTTAAGGCACTTGCCTGCAAAGCCTAAGGACCTATGTTCGACTCTCCAGGTCCCACATAAGCCAAATGCACAAAGGTCACACATGCCCACTAGGTGACACAAGCACTTGGAGTTTGATTGCAGTGGCTGAGGCTCTGGTGTACCATTCTCTTTCTTTCTCTTTCTCTCTCTCTCTCTTTCTAAAAAAAATTACAGTTAGAAAAAGAGAGGCACTTGTGTCCTCAATTCTTGCATTGTCTGTGATTGACTTTTAAAAAGAGAGAAGATGCCTTGAATTAGGGGGTCTATCTCTGTTGCCTAGCACACTAAATAAAAAGTTAACATAGGGCTGGAGAGATGGCTCAGTGGTTAAAGCACTTGCTTGCAAAATCTGACGGCCCAGGTTCAATTCCCCAGTACCCACATAAAGCCAGAGATGCCGTGATGCAGGCATCTGAAGTTGCCCTGGTGTACCCATTCTGTTGCAGCTTGCAATGAATAATTTTTTTAAAAGTAAACATAGTATATAATAAAATTAAACAAAAATGAGATAAGCACTGGAGAGAGATGGCTCAGTGGTAAAGGCACTTGCCTGCAAAGCTAAAGGACTCAGGTTCAGTTCTCCAGTAGCCAGTAAGCCAGTTGAACATGGTGGTGCATGAGTCTGGAGTTTGTCTGCAGTGGCTAGAAGCCCTGGTGTGCTGATTCTCTCTCTCAAATAAATAAGTAAAATATTAAAAAATGTTTTCACTTGCTTTATCTTATCAAATATAGAAAATTACTGAAATTACTGAATTAACACTGAAATTAAATGGAAAGGAGCAAATGAAATAAAGCAAGATGGAATTGGGCAAACAGGATCATAAGAGCAAAACTTTAAAAAGAATGAAGGGGAAAATTACAAAGAAATGAATTATTTTTAAAGGACTAGGATATAAAATGAAATGTATATCACTTTCAAAATAAGCACACCAATAGTAAATGTGGAGGACAAGCACGCCCACTTTCGTCTTTAGAAGCACGAAATGGCACAGTGCACTCATTAGGGATCCTGCAGCCAAGGATTTGCATCTGAGCAGTTCGACTTACTACCTGTAAGACTTGAGGCAAAAAAAAGAAAGCTAAAGATTGTTATAGCATTTGAAATAAAAATTTAAAAGCCAAATAAATAAAATTGAGTCATGTACGTTGGGTTTATCTTCCTAACAGAAATGAGTAAGAACAGAATTCAAGGGCTGGAGAGATGACTTAGTGGTTTAAGACACCTGCTTACAAAATCTGGTGACCTGGGTTTGATTCCCCAGCACCCATGGCAAGCCAGATGCATACAGTGGTGCGGTAGGAGGCCCTGCCACGCCCATATTCATCCTCTGTCTGCCTCTTTCTCTCTGTTCATGTCTCTCAAATAAATAAAACTATTAAAAACAAAAAGCCCAGGTTAGGCTGGGCTAGAGTGAGACTCTACTCTAGAAAAACAAACCAACCAAAAGCCATTAATAATAGAATACAAGATTCAATTTGCTGATTCCATCTCAAACTATGTGTCATGCAATATGCAAGTCCTATTAGTTAATTGGCAATCAGAGACAATAACATCTATATAGCCTAGACTATATGTTTATCTGATAAATCATCTGTTGAGGCTCAACATACATACATACATACATACATACACACATACATATATAAACACATATACATACATACATACATACATACATACATACATACATACTCATCTAAGGAAGATGAGGAATAAAATTCTTTCAATGCAGGCAAGTTATGGCATAAATATTTTAGACCCAAGACAAATGTGAGCATTAATTCTCTGAAATAAGATTACAGCTCACATGCACATACTGAACACATATAACCTCCTACTACAGAACTTCTCTGCAAACTTTATTTGGACACAGTGGAAAGAAGTTTAGCTGTAGAAGCTAAAAACAGCTGATTTACTCACTGGTTTGGCCTTTAAACACTGTGTGCAGAAGTGATTATCTACCTAACTCCTTAACTTGCCTTTGTAATGAAGCTTCTTAGTGAAAAAAATTAATTTCAAGCTCCTTAAATGTCTTTAGTATAACTGGAATCCAAAACAAAACAATCCCCAAAGTGCATCAGGAGAACCAAGAATCCGACTGCTACTCAGGAAAATATTATGGTAGAAATGCTTTCGTACGTACAGTTTTTTAAGAATATGCCTCATCCAGGGGCTGGAGAGATGGCTTGGTGGTTAAGGTACTTGCCTGCAAAGCCTAAAGACCCAGCCAGGTTCAATTCCCCAGTACCCACATTTAGCCAGACGCAAAGTGACGCAAGGGCGCAATGCCGCACCTGACCACAAGGGGGCGCACACATCTGGATTTCGTTTGCAGCAGCTGAGAGACTGCTGACGCGTCCATTCTCTATCTGTCTCCCTCTCCCTCTCTGTGTCTATCCAAAAAAATAAAAAATAATTTTTTAAAAAAAAGCTTAAGAACCACTGTTAGATATTAAAATAAACAGATGTGGGTCAAAGTAGTATTTCTAAAGTCTGGCATTTCTAAGCTGTCTTACTGAAACAACCACCAGGAAGCCTCTTTGGGACAGTATTCTTTAATCCCAGTGCCTCACCTCATCCTCACCCATGACAACCGGGCTTGTCTCAGTGCTCTGAAACTATTTCTGCCTGTGTTAAATTCAAAATACATTTTTGGTACTTATTTTATTTGACTCCCTGGTAGTGTAATATAGTGATTATAAACCGAGGGGAAGGAGAGAGAACAAAGCATGACACATGTATAAAGGTGCTGTAATAAAATCCACCTCTTTGCATGCTAACCTAAAAATTAATATAAAAATACCACCACCCTCCCCAAAACAAAGAAACAAAACAGACCGCAGAGCCAAACTGTCTGGTCTGGGTTCAAATACTGCCTTTAATACATATTCTAGGTCTGTGACTTTGGGCAAATTATTTAACTCTTCTGTATTTCAGAGTAGTGACTTTATAAAATGTCTTTATTTCTAGCACAGTGCACACAGACTATAAAGGCTTGGTCCGTGTGAGGATCACATCAGGTCTTTGCTTGAAAAGGAGTTCCCTAGCAGTTACTGTCTGGTGCTCTGGATCACCCCTTCCTTGAAAACCTCTTCAAAGCAGCCTGCTTGAGGGCTGGAGAGATGGCTCAGTGAATGAAGTGCCTGCCAGGAAAGGACTGGAGTTTGGATTCCCCAGTACCCAGGCCCACGGCAGTGAACAAACAGACCCCGCCTTAAACAAGATGGCGCACGCGTGCACACGCACACAAACACACACAGAAATTCCCTCTGATAGCTCCTCCTGAGTTCCATCTCCCCACTTTCAATCTAATCCCTTTCTGGTCTTTTACACTATGGCCAAAATAATGATCTGATATGACGTGGTATTATCTTGGCCTGTCCCATCATGAGTAGCCAGGTCTAAAACCCTTCACATGTATATAGTCTAGTTCTTCCTCCTATTTCTTTCTGCTGCCTCTCTTTACCCCAAGTTCAGCTGATCCAAAAAGTGCCATCCCAAATGAGCCTCACTCTGCATGTGTCCTGCACAGGTCACAACTGCCTACAATGGTCAGTATGCTTCTCTGGAAACAAGTTTGGTATCCTCACCTCCTTTTTAAAAAATATTTTGTTTTATTTATTTTATTTTATTCATTTATTTGAGAGACAGTGAGAGAGAAAGAAAGAGGCAGATACATAAAGAATGGGCACACCAGGGCTTCCAACCACTGCAAACAAACTCCAGATGCATGCACTACCTTGTGCATCTGGCTTCATGCAGATTCTGGGGAATTAATTGAACCTGGGTCCTTTAGTTTTGCAGGTAAGTGCCTGAACCACTAAGCCAAATCTCCAGCCCCTCCTCCTTTCTTAATGTGCATGGAGTAACTTCATACTGGTTTCCTCCTCCTTCCCTAGGTAGGGTCTCATGGTAGCCTAAGCTGACCTGGAACTCTGTAGTGCCAGGCTGGCCTAGAACTGACTGCATCCTCCACCTCTTCTGGGATTAAAGGTGTGCCCAGGTTTTAGTTTTTAAGATAACCTTCTGAAAAAAAAATGTTTATTTATTTATTTATTAGCAAGAGAGAGAGAGAGAGAGAGAGAGAGAGAGAATGGGTGCACCAGGACTTCCAGCCACTGCAAACCAACTCCAGATACATGTGTCACCTTGTGCATTTGCCTTACGTGGGTCCTTAGGCTTCACAGGCAAGCACTTAGGCTAAGCCATCTCTCCAGCCCAAGATAACTTTTTACTTTAAATGCCTGTTTGGTTGATAACACATCTTATCTAGTGAGCTCTTCCTGGTAGCTCCCAGTAGGAAGAAGCCTCTTGGGAGCCTTGTTCCCGTTTTTCCACTTCCAGATCTTAAGCCACTGTTTCTTATTCACCACTTAACCCACCCCTTGCTTTAGCGCCCACTGAGATAAGGTAGAAATGCACCTAGAAAGGACATATGTACAACAAACTTCACACTGCAGGGAACATTCTAGAAGTATTTATTTCATTGCTGCTATTAGGTTGCAGCATGCACCTCTCAACGAGGTCACTCTCCACTCCCAAATACTATGAATGGTACCACTAAGGTTTTCAGTCTTTCGAAGGCTTTTATTGCCAATACCTTACTTGAGGGAAAAGCCTTTTAGGAACTTAAAAGCACTTATTCTCTATAAAATGTAATTTTGTATTTCATGCAAAGACTCTAATTGACAGATTTAGGTTCATAATAGAAGAAAAATGTTTATTCTAGTTCTGTAAATTATCAGGAATAAAATAAGCATTTCTGTTTGCCTTCTTATAAGGAAATAGGATAACTGTTCTCTACCAGGAATCAGGACAAGTAGCTCTGATGATCCTTTAGGGTTATAAAATTGCTTACTAAAGTTCTTTCCAAACATGTTAAGAAATAAGAAGTTGGCTCATTTTCTGTATAATTTAAAGATGTATTTGCAACATGTGCAGGAGTTATAGGTTATACTGTAGGCCCTTGGGCAGTATTCAAAAGGCCTATTCTTCCCATTTAAAAAATTCCACCTCAGAAGGTAAAAAGAAATCCTATTATCCCTGAGCAAAAAAGGGAAAAAATTGTATTTTTATTAGCTAATAAAAGCTAATGAGTTATCTATCTCTAGAACATTCTTGGAAAATTTACATGATGTGACACAGGAATGAGGCGCTCTCGGAGACTTTCTCAGATAAAATGTATTTCGTTTCATAGCTGATCTGCAAATATTATAAATTTAATTAACTATATAGCTGAACATTTTCCATTTTGAAATCTGAAAGTGTCCTGAAAGGATATTTATGGGACATGAAACTACATGGACAGGGGAATTTTTAAAATGTGAGCAAATGGTGGCAAGAGGAAACCAAAGAATGGGAAGAACTCCGGTAGGCAGACTGGCTGTTCACGGGGCAAGACACTGCTGGGGCCTGAGCCGAGCCCTGCTCCTCATCAAGCGGAGGCCTCTGGCTAGCCTACGCTGTATTAGCTCTTACATTACATAAACCATACACTGCAAAATAATAACATTCCAAACTAACTTAGGTCTTTGTTCAAAGAGTAAATGAGGAAAAAAAAATTAGCTTCTTAGTCAAGGAGTGCTATATAATTTCAAGGCATCTTAATATAATTCACTTAATCCTAAAGAAATTGTGCAGTAAGCAATATATAAAAGGAAATAACAAAGGTTAACTTCCTACAGGGCCAACAGTCAGGGTTTGTGCAGCACAGCAACGAACCTTCACATACTTGCAGGCTTATTTGAAAGGCCAGCAAACATTCAGATTACAGAAAATCACTACTGTCACCAACAGAAGGAATGTTGATTAAAGTCAAAAACTTCCCCAAAGGCTGCCTTCTTTGAAGGGATTCCAAAATTTGCTAGCACAGGGACTACTGTAATTCTCACTGATGGCTTCATGAGACAGTGCTACAGTCAGTGCTGTTAAAAAAAATGTACTAGGAAGGAAAAAAAAAAAAGAACAAATAAAACAACCTACTGTTCCCTAATACATATGGCTTAGCACCCACAGAAAGCCTCTGCCCCCAAGGGAGGCTTCCACATAGGGTTAAGCTTCATTAAATGAGGTGCAATCTTTCATTTTCAGAACTTGTCTTTTCTTGCACGGTCTTCAGAAGCAGAAGTTCCACTTGGATTCTAATATACATCCTGTGAGCTCTGCTTCCTGGAAACATACACCTGCTGGGTTCTAGCATCTCCCTTACCAGTGACTAGCTCACTGCTTCACAGCCACCAGAATCGCACATACACTATTAACATGATGAAAAACACGGCGACTGCCGCGAGTTTGGCGTAAGTAGAGCGCATGTTCAAGTACTTCGCATCCTGGCGGTATTTCTTGGATAGACTGGACAAATTGTTAGCCTTCGAATCCAATGCTGTCAAAGAGGAGAAAAGGAAAACATCAGTCCCTTAAAGTATATTATCAAAAATCTTAAGACATAAAAATAACCAAAATGAACCAGCTGTGGTGGCGCACACCTTTAATACCAGCATGGAGGAGGCAGGAGAGGTAGGAGGACTGCCCTGAGTTCAAGGCCACCCTGAGACTACATAGTGAATCCCAGGTCAGCTTGGGCTAGGGTGAGACCCTATCTTGAAAAACCAAAACCAAAACCAAAACCAAAACCAAAACCAAAACAGCAAAAACAAATAGCCAAACTTGAATGGATTAACAAACAACCATGGAGCTTAAATGACCATGTTTTTGTTTTTGTTTGGTTTGAGAGAGGGACTCGCTATGTAGAACAGCTTGGAGACACTCAAGATCATCATCCTGCTGCCTCAACCTCTGAGCACTGGGATTATGGCAAGCACAGTACACCTGACTAAATCAGCACTTTTAAGTATACAGTACATAGTATGTAAAGTTCTATATACTGATACTGAAGCACTATAAAATACATAATGCATTTAAAAATAATTTGAGCCGGGCGTGGCGGCGCACACCTTTATTCCCAGCACTCGGGAGGCAGAGGTAGAAGGATCATGAGTTTAAGGCCATCCTGAGACTACATAGTGAATTCCAGGTCAGTCTGGACTAGAGTGAAACCCTACCTTGAAAAAAAACAAAAATGTATAGTAATAATAATTTGACCAGGGCCTGAGATAGGGCTCAGCAGTAAGGCCTACAAAGCCTAAGGACTCGGGTTCAATTCCCCAGTACCCATGTAAAGCCAGATGCACAAGGTGGCACATGTATCTGGAATTCATTTGCAGTGGCTAGAGGCCCTGGTGTGCCCATTTTCTCTATCTGCCTCTCTCTCTCAAATAAATAAATAAAACATTAAAAAATAAAATAAAATAATCTGACCAAATTATGTGTAAATTTTTGAGGCTGTATTAAAAGTACAGGCTCTGGCTCTGGCTCAGACTGGTCAAGTACCAGCAATATCAGCCATGTGATGTTGTCAAGCCATTTAACCCTTGTTAGTTTCTCTCTATATAAAATTTAACAGTAAAATAAAAATAAGTACATCATTAGATTTTAGAGTAGGTCTATAAGATTACCTTAAAGATATGGTAATCATCTCACAATTAGTCTCTCTTCTCTCTCTGACAGTGTACTGTTGAGTCATTCCCCAACCTAGCTGATATTTTTCTGATAATTATTGTTCTATAATATTTTAAGTGGCCTAAATATATCAGTTCATATGCTGAAAAATGATAATGTAGGCTAAGACTCACATAACTAGAAAATTCAATTATTCCAACACTGAGTATTAAGCTCTACTTCAATGGTGACTGCTGAAATTTCTAAGATGGTCCATTTAGTAAAAGATTAATGAAATTAAAGCCATCAAAAATTGTATTTTAATATACAAAGGAAAGTTACACAATTACAATATAATGGTAGGCATTCAAAAGTTGAACCAAAACTTAGACTGGAGAAATGGCTCTGTGCTTACGAGCAAGCACTTCCTGTGTAAGCATGAGGGCCCAAGGGAGGCCTGGAAGACTGCTCAGTTCAATTACCACGACCCACACAAACAGTGGGCTGGCTGCAGGCCCAGCTCTGTGAGAAGCGAAGACTGGACAAGTGTCAGGGCTTGAGAAAAAATGGCAAGTGCTTGGATCGGTAAGAGACATGGGCTCAGTAAGAAGGGCAGAAGAGGAATGGAGAGGTTTCCTTTCTGCTACCTCAGGTAAGCATCCCACTCCAGAAGCAAGCACAAGGGTTGCCACATGGGACCATACACCACACACACCACACACACATATTACACACATGGAAAAAACTCCCCCAAACACCAGTATTTTGTAAATTACAAAGACTGTCCTCTGCCCAGGGCATTTATAATGATGCTGTCTTCTTGTTATAACGTTATCTGAACACAAGCTGGGCATATTTTAATAACGAAAACAAACTATCAGTTCACCAGAGATGAGTTGTGATCCAGCTTTCCCTCTTCAAATCTTTGACAATGGAGGCTGGAGAGACTCAGTGGTTAAAAGACCAGGGCTGGGGAAATGGCTCACCAGCTAAAAGATGAGGACTGGGGAGATGGCTCAGAGGTTAGAGGCCCTTGCTTGCAAAGCCTGATGACCAGGTTCAGTTCCTTAGCACCTACGTAGAGCCTCAGATACATAAAGTGGCACAAGCATCTGGAGCTCATCTGCAGTGGTAGGAGGCCCCGGTACACCCACACTCAGTCTCTCTGTCTCTCTCAAATAAATAAAAATATTTAAAAAAATAAATTCCTGAAAATCTATTATGCCATCTCAGTTTCTTTGTTCTTCCTTTAGACAATTCTTTTAGCTCAGTGGTGAAGTAGCATAAGGACCTGTGTCTGGATCCCCAACACCCATGTAAAAGTTGGGCATGGCACTATATGTCTATAATCCCACGTTGGGCAGCAGGGGGTCAGGAAGAGCCCCAGGACTTGCTGGGTAGCTAGTCTAGTTGAATTGGTGAGCTCCAGATTCAGTGCGAGAACATACCTTAAAAAATAAGATGGAGCTGGTGTGGTAGCACATGCCTTTAAATATTTTATTTTTATTTATTTATTTATTTGACAAAGAGGCAGAGAGAAAGAGAGAAAGAGAGAGAGAGAGAATGGGCGTGCCAGGACCTCCAGCCACTGCAAATGAACTCCAGAAGCCTGCGCCCCCTTGTGCATCTGGCTAATGTGGGTGCTAGGGAATCAAACCTGGGTCCTTTGGCTTTGTAGGCAAATACCTTAACCACTAAGCCATCCCTCCAGCCTGGCACACACCTTTAATCCCAGCACTTAGAAGG
Source organism: Orientallactaga sibirica (assembly GCA_036365145.1). NCBI lineage: Eukaryota > Metazoa > Chordata > Mammalia > Rodentia > Dipodidae > Orientallactaga > Orientallactaga sibirica. Next base: position 21,156,533 of record JAEOAD010000025.1, read on the forward strand.
CAGAGGTAGGAGGATCACCATGAGTTTGAGGCCACCCTGAGACTACTGCGAATTCCAGGTCAGCCTGGGCTAGAGCGAGACCCTATCTTGAAGAACCAAAAAAAGAAAAAGGTAATATGAGAAAAGATCGAGGAAGACACCCAATGTCAACCTCTGACCACCACATGCACACATGTACAAACACACACATACACACACACAACAAACCAACAAAAACCAACAAAACCCCAGACTCCACATGCACACATGTACAAAACACACACACACACACACACCAACAACCCCCCCAGACTCCATATGCACACATGTACAAACACACACACACACACACACAACAAACAAAAACCAACAACCCCCCTGGACTCCACATGCACACATGTACACACACACACACACACACACACACACACACACACACACAAACCAACAAAAACCAGCAAACCCCCCAGACTCCCCAGTACTTTTCAGGAGGAGTCTATATTCATGTTCTGGGTGCATGCTATGTTCTTTTTTTCTTTTGGTTTTTCAAGGCAGGGTCTCACTCTAGCTCAGGCTGACCTGGAATTCACTATGTATTCTCAGGGAGGCCTCGAACTCACGGCGATCCTCCTACCTCTGCCTCCCGAGTGCTGGGATTAAAGGCGTGTGCCACATGCCCGGCTTGCTATGTTCTTTTTATGGGCCTTCTGTCTCTTATCACTCTGCTTAAATTTATATTAAACTGTCTCTTAATCAACTGCAACTTTGATTGAAGAATAAGCTGTTGCTGAATGACTCATCTACTGAGATTAAGTGAGCCAAGCAAAAATTATTAGATCACATGAACGAGTAATCATTTCTCTGTTTAAAACAGGTCAGTCAGCTAGTTTTCTCACCACTATAACAAACACCCTGACAAAAAGCCATTTAAGGAAGGGCTTATTTTGGCTCATAGTTTCAGGGTACAGTCAACATGTGGGAAAGACACGGTGGCTGGAGCATGCAGCAGTTGGTCACACTGTATCCAGTCAGCATAAGCGATGGGTTCTGCTGCTCAGCTCACTTTGTCGGCTTTATTCCGTTCCAGACCCCGGCCCCTGGGGTGGTGCCGTCCACTTCTATGAACCTGACCTGGAAACTCGCTCAGGCTCCTAGGTGATTCTGGATCCAGGCAAGCCATCACCACAGCTTATTGTATGCAGCTCAGGTGGTCTTGAACTTGTGATCCTCCTGCCTCTCAAGTGCAGCCTGAAATAAGGACTATTTAAGAGGATCTCTCTACTATGAAAGCATAAGCTACCAAATGTTTGCTAGACAAAAACCCAAATCGGCCTGAGGAGTCATTTGTCCAATCTTCCTACCAGAAGGACAATGGAAGTGCTAGAGGCGACAGTGATCATCACAACAGCCATGACTCCTGTCTGTGTGGATGGTAACTTCGACTTGGCACTTAAAAGCCCTTGCTCAAGTCCCATCCCCCAGCAACCGACTAACTCCAGCAGCCAAGCCTCATCTCCCACATGATACCTCTGGGTGAAGCAGCACGACATGCAGCTTAAGAGAAAGCTGAATTAGGCAGTTAAAAAGGGGGCTTACTTTGAACTAGCTAGACGAATCCACAAATATTCCTCTGGGGACATAAATGCAAAGTAGACTAGCTATAAAACTAGAAATTACAAAGGACTAAAAGATTGGTTTTTCAGCTGTACAACTCCCAGGCATCCGCTCAAGGGACTCCACGTCCTACCACAGAGCCGCCTGCACATCCATTCACTGCCGCTCTACTCACAACAGCTAGGAAATGGAATCAACCTAGATGCCCATCAGCTGGTGATAGATAATGACAATGTGGCCCATGTACAGGATGGAATTTTATTCAGCTAGAAACACTAAATTATGAAATTTATAGGAAAACGGATGGAGATAGAAAAGATCATACTAAGTAACCCAGGCCTAGAAATCACATGTTCTGTCTCCCATGCAGAGTTTAACCTTAGTGTTTCCATATATGTAAATAGGGGTGTAAAAGTGAGTACAGACTCTAAAACCAGACAGGAGACCATGAGAGGAGGAAGGACAAAAGGCCGCATGTGACATGAAAGTGGAAGAGAGACTATGGAGAAAGGGGTACAAAGGGGAAGGAGCGGAAGGGAAGGAAAAGAAAAAAAATTGGAGGACAAAAGGCCATAATGAAGCTTGCATGTCTATACGCTAAGAAAAACTGAAGAAGAAAATAAAGAGCTACTCTCCAGGTTCATGTAGTATAAGAAGCTTACGGAGAAAGCAAACCTTCTCTAAGCCGCCCTGAAAACTCGCTCTCTTCAGACATGCTTTTCCTTTCACTACACTACTTCTTCCTGAGCCATCTCAATTGAGAAGAAAACATTTCCAGTTCACATTTTCTGCTTTCTTCTAGAAGAGCAGAGCTCTCACTGTCTACACACTCATCTAAGACCATCATACACTGAAGGAAGACAGTGATTCCAGGGCCAGCGGACTCTGCTGGGAACTAGCAGCGTGATTGTTTTGTAAAGCACAGAACTTTCCCAGGTCTCTATTTCTTTATCTATAAAACTGGTGTGGGGCTGGAGAGATGGCTTAGTGGTTAAGGTGCTTGCCTACAAAGCCAAAGGAACCAAGTTCAATTCTCCAGGACCCACATAAACACAAGGTGGTACATGCACCTGGACTTTGTATGCAGCAGGTGGAGGCCCTGCATGCCCAATTTCTCTCTCTCTATCTGCCTCTCTCTCTCTGCCTCTTTACCCTATCTCAAATAAATAAATAAATAAAATAATTTTCAAAACAATTCTAACAAAGACAAACCCATTTACCAATGAATATGTTGCAAGGCAGAATTCAGATATACTTATTAAGGAATCTATCTGCAACCACTATACTGACAAATATAAAGAAGAATGTGAAGCAGTTATAAAACTCTAAAATACTAACTCTAAAGAGCTTACGTGCCTACACCTAATATTGAGATAACATTAAACAGCAGATATATAATTTTAATCTCATTTTACCTGCCAAAGAGAAACCACTACAATATATCTTTTACAATTTCTTCTCATTCTTTTTACTTCCCTTAACTTGTACAAATGTTTCTGTATTCAATTTACTTAACTTCGTAAACTCATGAAAATAGTAATTGTTTCTGGATAAGTCCTGTACATTGTTCTAACTCACCAAAATTAATCATGCAAAGGAAACCTGTATTATGTCAGAAGTTTTATAGATAGTCTAGTCTAGTCCAGCAGTAAAAGGTGTGCAGGGTAAGCTACCTTGCCTGTGGCATGAGCCATCTCTTCTCTTCGGAGGCCCCACCCTGCTGCCCCGTACCTGAGAGCGCTTCTCCCCGCTGCAGCACTTCCTCGATGTTGGCCACCATGATCCTCTGCACATCTTGCAATTCAGTGTTGATGGAGCCGAGGTTTCTCCGAGCACGACTATCGATATAGTTTTTCTTGGTTTTCTGAATGAAGGTATCTAGAATGAAGAGTAGTTGTTAACAACTTCTTTCTCACCCATCAAAACACTGACATGAACTGACCCCTGGATGTGCCACTGTTGCTGTCTGAGATGATTTCTAGAGCTGCCATTTGTCCTCTATGGGCTCTGATGTCTCTATTTGTAAAATGTGAAGATGCGGCTAGACAGTCATTTAGAAGAACTATCCCTTGGACACCTCAGAACTAGAAGTACTTGCCATCAGAATCCTTAGAGAAATCAATTCCCACTTTAGTAAGCCTTTCTTGAAGACAGAACATTTTAAACTGCTTTCAGAGGACCCTCAAGGTTCATTACTTAATTCTGCACATGCTCTAAAAACTGCCCAAAAGGGCAAGAGTTAATGATCATTAACAACCTGAGAAAAACTACTTGCAGGTACTTTCTCCAATATACTCTCAAACTTACCACATTCTTTTTTAAAAAATATATTTTATTTAGTTATTTATTTGAGAGAGAGAAAGAGGGGGAGAGAGAGAGAGAATGGGCACACCAGGGCTTCCAGCTACTGCAAATAAACTCTAGATGCAAGTGCTCCCTTGTGCATCTGACTTACATGGGTCCTGGAGAATCGAACCAGGATCCTTTGACTTTGCAGGCAAGTGCCTTAACCACTAAGCCATCTCTCCAGCCCAAACTTACTACATTCTTAAACTATGGGTAAATTACATGTGATAAGGAATTTGCCCAAAATACCAATATAAAACAGCTGTGTCATCCATCTCAGCCTATGTTTGCATTTCTCAAAACTATAAGAATGAACTACTATTAAAATTGTCAAGGGACCAGAGAGGTAGCTCAGTGGTTAAAGGCACTTGCTGCAATGCCTGATGGCCTGGGTTCACTTTCCCAGGATCCACGTAAAGTCAGATGCACAAGGTGGTGCGTGCATCTGGAACTCATTCATAGTGGCAGGAGGCTCTGGCATGCCCTTTCATTCTCATTCTCTCTCTCTCTAACACACACACACACACACACACACACACACACACACACACACACATATTTTCTTCCACCAGAGGCTTTCCCATTTCCAAGCTGCTGCTTCCTTTTGTTCAGGAGCATTCTTTCCTCTTTCCTTCTCTTAAGCATTAATAAGTGCTAGAATCCCTATAGTAAAATCTTTCTAAACCTCAAAAACAGGTTCTGTGTACTAGATGTTTTCATTTGCTTCCTGAGGTCCCAGCTCCACCCCTCTGCACTTCGGGACACTGCTCTGCATGGCGCGCATCAGCAAGCTTCCTTACCCTGTGGTTTCTATTGAGGAGCGGGCAGTGAAGGAGCCCCCCAGTAGGAGGGAGAGAGCAGTGATGTCAGGACATCATATTCCGACTCGCACTCCTTCCTGAGAAGTCACTCTGGCTGACAGCATTTCTCCTCTCAAGTTGATGTTCTAGTTTTCAGTTAAGAAATGGCCCCTTCTCTTTATACCTCTCTAGCTCAAAGACTGGGAACAACTACTGTTTAGAGTCCCAAGTTACCGTACATGGTGGATCCCCTAGATAGGACATATTTCTGCATACGTTCTGAAGCTAATTGAGCGAGACATCTAGTTCCTGTGTGACCTGATACATTTGTCTTACTTTCCCCCCTTGGATTCACTGTATTATCCAGAAGAAAAAAAATTTGAAAAAGTGGACACCATATGCAGGAGCATGTTTATAGCTATAAAACGTTAAAAATGTTTTGCCAATTTTTTTTCAAGGTAGGGTTTCACTCTAGCTCAGGCTGACCTAGAACTTATTATGTAGTCACGGCAGTTCTCCTACCTCTGCCTCCCAAGTGCTGGGATTAAAGGTGTATACCACAATTTTTTTTATTTCTATAAAGTAAGTTGACACACTTATTTAGCAAACTTAAAAATTTTTAAATTCTGAGTACGACTGATTTCTTTGCGCATGTGTGTGGTATGTGATCTGTGGTGCATGTATATGCGAGTGCAGATGAGCACATACTGGGCCTGCATACAGAGACCAGAGGACACCAAGAATCCTCTTATCGTTCATCTGTATTTCCTTGAGACAGGATCTCTCCCTCAACATGGAGCCACTGTTCATGTTGTCCAGTCCCAGCCCCTGCAGGGTTTTTTGGTGAGCTGTGTATGTGTGTGTGTGGGGGAGGGTTGGGGAGTTGAATTTGGTAACTTCTAGCTTACACAGCAACACTCTTAATGGCTGAGCCACCTCCCTAGCCTGACTAACTTCCTTTACTAAAGATTTCAGCACTGCAGACTAACCCTACTTGAGCTCACTCCCTATACTCTGTGTACTTAGGACATTTCCTTTACCTGTTGACACTAGGAACTTAAACAGGTCTGACTAGTACTGAGTCTTTTCATAATTCTTGTACAATACAGACGTCCACATCTGCTACTTCTAAATGTAGTAGATCACACTCCAATACTGTATTACTGTCCAGTAATTTTCTTAAATGAGAGGACTTTATTGTACTAAAAAACCCACCATTCTTTCTGATGTCCATAAAAATGAATATCTCTATGTACATCTCTGTTGGGGAAAAGACCAGCTCAGCTATCGTAATGCAATCAAGTAGATCTTCATATATAATTCCTGTCACAAATGTAAAAATAGGCCCAAATTCTATAGGAAAAGGAATAGAAGACTAGCAAAAACTGCTTATAAGCTTCCTTGATTCAGAAAGACAGAAATGTGCAATTGGAGAGGAGGCAGAACCATAACTAGAGTGAGTAAACACCAGGGAAAGAAAGCACCAATATTCTGGGCTGGAGAGATGGCTTAGCGGTTAAGGCATTTGTCTGCAAAGCCAAAGGATCCCGGTTCGATTCTCCAGGACCCACGTTAGCCAGATGCACAAGGGGACACATGCATCTGGAGTTCGTTTGCTATGGCTAGAGGCCCTGGCATGACCATTCGCTCTCTGTCTGCCTCTCTCTTCTCTCTCTCTCTCTCTCTCTCTCTCTCTCTCTCTCTCTCTCTCTCTGCTTGAAAATAAATAAAATAAAAAATTTTTTTAAAAAAGAAATCACCAATATTCTGCAGTGTAACAGATAGCTTCTCCGTGTATTTGCTCTCTTGAGAGAAACAAGGGATCCAAGCTCACCAAACTCAATAAAGGAGTACGGTCTGGACACAGTGGGCACCTTCTTCCCGTGCTGCTCATCAAATTCTGAGTGCAAGTCTTCTAGGTAGGCAAAAGCCAACTTCTTCGGGAAGGCAGCTTCACACAGAACCAAGTAACACACCCCCTGCTCAATAATGTAGCTGCAGAAACAAAGACACACAAAGTGATCTGTGAAGCAGCACTGCTTCAGGTGGAAATGGACTTTCAGTGCTATATAAATTTGACAATATTCAACCTAAGCCCTTGAAGGGTGGCTCAATCAGAAAGTTAGTATCAGACGACAAATCCTTGGAATGATGACATAACCATCTTCCTGTTACTACAATATATCCAGGGGCTGGGAGACAGCACAGTCAGTAAGGAGCTTGCCCTGAGCGCATGAGAACCTGAGCCAGATCGCGCTTCAGTTTAAGACACGTAAAGGTCCAAAACCCAACATACACTCCCATCCCAGCCTTTTTTTTTTTTTTTTTTTTTTTTTTTTTTGGTTTTTCGAGGTAGGGTCTCGCTCTAGCCCAGGTTGATCTGGAATTCACTCTTTAGTCTCAGGGTGGCCTCGAACTCATGGTGATCCTCCTACCTCTGCCTCCCAGTGCTGGGATTAAAGGCATGTGCCACCATGCCCAGCACATCCCAGCCTTTTGTACCTAACTCCTCAGGCGTTCTACAGGATAACTGAAGACTATTACATAATCTCCCAGGACCCTTAAAATAATGTTTTATTTGTTTGGTAGGATTTCATGTAGCCCAGGTTGGTCATGAACTTGCCAGGCAGTCAGAATGATTTTAACTTTGGTCTTTTCATCTCCATCTTGGAGTGCTAGGATTACTTCCATGCCTCATTTATACAGTACTGAGAATAGAACTCAGGGCTTCACAAATGCTAGGCAAGTACTCTACCAACTTAAGCTATACCTCCAGCCTCCCAAATAATTTTTAAAACATTTAATTGACAGAGAGAGAAAGATTGGGTGCATCAAGGCCTTCTGCCTTTGCAAACTAGCTCCAGACACATGCGCCCCTTTGTGTAAGTACTGGGGAACTAAGCCTAGGTGGTATGGCCTGCATCTCTCCAGGCCCCCCTCCCAAATAATGTTTAATAATAAAGCTGTCCTGTTGGGCACCTGAATCAACTGCTCTCCTGGAACTCACTCTATGCCATCCTCGGTAGCACCAGTTTTATTCCACGAAAGTAAACAGGACCGGATTACCCTGCTCAACAACTCTAGAGGAGGCTGGTACCTACAAAAGAAAGCCATGCTCCACGGGACAGCGCCTGCAGCCCTTCAAAAGTGAACTCCGTAGTCCATCACATACCCTCATAAACATCAAGTGACGAGCTAGGAGGTGCACGTCGGCTTATGTTATTTCTCACTGCAATGATCTCATACACCTGGAGAAATTCTGCTCATTCTCATAGGCTCAATCTTATCATTTTTTCTATGAAACCTCTGCATTCCCTTTTCCTTAATCTTCTTTCTTAAAACTTAACCACCAAAGCCCGGCATGGTGGCACACACCTTTAATCCCAGCACTCGGGAGGCAGAGGTAGGAGGATCGCCATGAGTTAGAGGCCACCCTGAGACTACAGAGTGAATTCCAGGTCAGCCTGGGCTACAGTGAGACTCTACCTCGAAAAAACAGAAAGAAAAGAAAAGAAAAGAAAAGAAAGGAAAGGAAAGGAAAGGAAAGGAAAGGAAAGAAAAATGTAACCACCAAATGGAAATTTAGTGTTTCCTTCTCTCCTCCTTCAAAGCAGTCATTTACACTGGATCATAGCATTTCTTGGTCGAAAGCCCAGCTTCTTACACTGTGAGGTTAAGTAGCTGAAATGTGGGAAGGAAGGGGGCATGAAAAATTTGTCAGCAGTAAAATGTTTTTGAACATGCAACAACCAAAAATTACATCCAAATCAAATGTATAATGAATGCTTGTGGCAGTGCTGGCCTGTGATGCCGTGAGTGATTTCACTGGAGCCATAGTTCTGACACACGTCATCGTGCAGGACATCACACCACATAATGCCAAAAGATGATCAGACTTGATGTTATTGTATGTTATGAAGCAATTTTCTTCTTAATATCATTCCTCACCAGCTAAATATCAAGTTAACTTATATATTAATTGTATTGTTGGAATGTTTGATTTTTAAATTTTTTTTTTTTTTTTTTTTTTTGGTTTTCCAAAATAGGGTCTCGCTCTAGCTCAGGCTGACCTGGAATTCATTATGTAGTCTCAGGGTGGCCTCAAACTCATGGTGATCCTCCTACCTCTGCCTCCCAAGTGCTGGGATTAAAGGTGTGCACTACCATGCCTGGCTATTTTTGTCTTTTATTTAATTTTATTTGCAAGCAGAGAGAGAGATAGAGAAGAGATAGAGAGAGTGAGTGAGAATGGATACACCACTTTGTGTGATTGGCTTTATGTGGGTACTGGGGACTTGAACCCAGATCATTAGACTTTGTGGGCAAGTAAGTTCCTTAACTGCTGACAGTCTCTCCAGACCTGTTTTTGTCTTTAATGAATGGAAAAATTAGAAGCACACCAAAGAATTGTTTTAACATAAACTTCTTTATGATTTATTATCAGTAAATATTTGATTTGCACATTTACTTTAGATACGTAAACATTTGGGATCATGTTAAAATGTTTTGGACAAGGGTGGAATGAAGAGAAGGGAAAAAGCTGTGTTATGCTTGTTTGAGTTCGAGTCTCACTAGGAAGAACACACACGTATTAAAGGTCTGGACACTGCGGGTAAAACAACACAAGGTATGGCAAAGAATAAACCTTCAGCAGTTCTTCTGTGGAAACAACTGGGATCGTGAAGGTCTGAGAAGCTCAAGCCGAAGAGGATTTTTCCACTCCACGAGATCTTTCCTAGGTCTTTCCTTCTCTAGTCCAGCACGGAGGTGCATGGCCGTCCTTCAGTATCCACGAGGGATTCATTCCAACATCTCCATAGCTACTGAAATCTCTTATATAAAATACCCCAGTAGGGCTGAAGAGATGGCTTAATGGTTAAGCCACTTGCCTGCAAAGCCAAAGGACCCAGGTTCGATTCCCCAGGATCCACACAAAGCAGACGTACAAGGTGGCACATGCATCTGGAGTTCCTCTGCAGTAGCTGGAGGCCCTGGCACACCCATTTTCTCTCTCTCTACCCCCCTCAAATAAATAAGTAAATAAATATTTAAAATAACACAGTATTTACACATCTTCCTGTATCATCTCGGGATTGCTTATATCTAATACAAGGCAAATGCTATATAGGGCTGGAGATGGCTTAGCAGTTAAGGCATTTGCCTGTGAAGCCTAAGGACCCCAGTTCGATTCTCCAGGTCCCACATAAGCCAGATGCACAAGGGGGCACATGCATTTGGAGTTCGTTTGCAGTGGATGGAGGCCCTGGCGTGCCCATTCTCTCTCTCCCTCTGTCTGTCTCAAATAAATAAATAAATAAAAATAAAATCTTTAAAATAATGCTATATAAATAGCTGCTATATCATGTTTAGAGCATAATGACAAGAAAACAACCAATCTGTACCTATTTTTTGACTATTCTCAGTCTGCTGGAAGACCACCAAATGTGGAATGCACAGGGGCAGAACCCATGGTATAATCAAATGGATATACACATGTACTTCTGGGGACAGGATCTTGCTAAGGTATCCAGGCTGGTCTTGAACTCATGACTCAAGTGATTCTCCTGCCTCAGCCTGGAGGCAGAGTAGCTGAGACTCCAGATGCACACTACCTCATAGAGGAAAATGATTGTATTTTGAGGCACTGAAAATTAAACTTACAGAAAACATTTCAGATGCTATGAACATTAATACTGAATGAAATGGAATGTCTACCATTTTCCTATTTTCCCAATCAACAGGTGGGGATTTTGTTACAGCATACTTGTTGTGATAAGCTGGTCTTGTTACTTTGTTACTACAGTGCTGGCTGGTTGGTTTTCACTTAAACTTAGAGATCCCTCCTTGACTAATCTACCTTGCTACCTGGGTTCCTAAAATAGCAAAGATCATTTAGCCAATTCTTTTTTATTTCCCTGTCATTTTCTTATACTACTTTTCCTTTTAATCCTTCTTGTTTTACCAGATTCAACATGACACAGACTAACTACTTAACCCCAGTATCTGAACCTCCAATACGCTCCCTGTCGCCCTTACCTCAGCTATAGGCACTCTCTATGACACCAGTATCTGAACCTCCAATACGCTCCCTGTCGCCCTTACCTCAGCTATAGGCACTCTCTATGACACCAGTATCTGAATCTCCAATACGCTCCCTGTCGCCCTTACCTCAGCTATAGGCACTCTCTATGACACCAGTATCTGAATCTCCAATACGCTCCCTGTCGCCCTTACCTCAGCTATAGGCACTCTCTATGACACCAGTATCTGAACCTCCACGCTCCCTGTTGCCCTTACCTCAGCTATAGGCACTCTCTATGATACCAGTATCTGAATCTCCAATACGCTCCCTGTCGCCCTTACCTCAGCTATAGGCACTCTCTATGACACCAGTATCTGAATCTCCAATACGCTCCCTGTTGCCCTTACCTCAGCTATAGGCACTCTCTATGATACCAGTATCTGAATCTCCAATACGCTCCCTGTTGCCCTTACCTCAGCTATAGGCACTCTCTATGACACCAGTATCTGAACCTCCAATACGCTCCCTGTTGCCCTTTCCTCAGCTATAGGCACTCTCTATGATACCAGTATCTGAATCTCCAATACGCTCCCTGTTGCCCTTACCTCAGCTATAGGCACTCTCTATGATACCAGTATCTGAATCTCCAATACGCTCCCTGTTGCCCTTACCTCAGCTATAGGCACTCTCTATGATACCAGTATCTGAATCTCCAATACGCTCCCTGTTGCCCTTACCTCAGCTATAGGCACTCTCTATGATACCAGTATCTGAACCTCCAATACGCTCCCTGTCGCCCTTACCTCAGCTATAGGCACTCTCTATGATACCAGTATCTGAACCTCCAATAAGCTCCCTGTCGCCCTTACCTCAGCTATAGGCACTCTCTATGATACCAGTATCTGAACCTCCAATACGCTCTCTGAGCCCTTTCCTCAGCTATAGGCACTCTCTATGACACCAGTATCTGAACCTCCAATACGCTCTCTGAGCCCTTTCCTCAGCTATAGGCACTCTCTATGATACCAGTATCTGAACCTCCAATACGCTCTCTGAGCCCTTTCCTCAGCTATAGGCACTCTCTATGATACCAGTATCTGAACCTCCAATAAGCTCCCTGTTGCCCTTACCTCAGCTATAGGCACTCTCTATGATACCAGTATCTGAATCTCCAATAAGCTCCCTGTCGCCCTTACCTCAGCTATAGGCACTCTCTATGATACCAGTATCTGAACCTCCAATACGCTCCCTGTCGCCCTTACCTCAGCTATAGGCACTCTCTATGATACCAGTATCTGAATCTCCAATACGCTCCCTGTCGCCCTTGCCTCAGCTATAGGCACTCTCTATGATACCAGTATCTGAACCTCCAATACGCTCCTGTCTGCCCTTACCTCAGCTATAGGCACTCTCTATGATACCAGTATCTGAACCTCCAATAAGCTCCTGAGCCCTTACCTCAGCTATAGGCACTCTCTATGATACCAGTATCTGAACCTCCAATAAGCTCCCTGTTGCCCTTACCTCAGCTATAGGCACTCTCTATGATACCAGTATCTGAACCTCCAATAAGCTCCCTGAGCCCTTACCTCAGCTATAGGCACTCTCTATGATACCAGTATCTGAGCGCCCTGTGAGCCCTTTCCTCAGCTATAGGCACTCTCTATGATACCAGTATCTGAATCTCCAATAAGCTCCCCTGTCGCCCTTACCTCAGCTATAGGCACTCTCTATGATACCAGTATCTGAACCTCCAATACGCTCCCTGTTGCCCTTACCTCAGCTATAGGCACTCTCTATGATACCAGTATCTGAACCTCCAATACGCTCCCTGTCGCCCTTACCTCAGCTATAGGCACTCTCTATGATACCAGTATCTGAACCTCCAATACGCTCCCTGTCGCCCTTACCTCAGCTATAGGCACTCTCTATGATACCAGTATCTGAATCTCCAATACGCTCCCTGTCGCCCTTACCTCAGCTATAGGCACTCTCTATGATACCAGTATCTGAACCTCCAATACGCTCCCTGTTGCCCTTACCTCAGCTATAGGCACTCTCTATGATACCAGTATCTGAACCTCCAATACGCTCCTGTCGCCCTTACCTCAGCTATAGGCACTCTCTATGATACCAGTATCTGAATCTCCAATATGCTCCCTGTCGCCCTTACCTCAGCTATAGGCACTCTCTATGATACCAGTATCTGAATCTCCAATACGCTCCCTGTCGCCCTTACCTCAGCTATAGGCACTCTCTATGATACCAGTATCTGAACCTCCAATACGCTCCCTGTTGCCCTTACCTCAGCTATAGGCACTCTCTATGATACCAGTATCTGAACCTCCAATACGCTCCCTGTCGCCCTTACCTCAGCTATAGGCACTCTCTATGATACCAGTATCTGAATCTCCAATACGCTCCCTGTCGCCCTTACCTCAGCTATAGGCACTCTCTATGATACCAGTATCTGAACCTCCAATACGCTCCCTGTTGCCCTTACCTCAGCTATAGGCACTCTCTATGATACCAGTATCTGAATCTCCAATACGCTCCCTGTCGCCCTTACCTCAGCTATAGGCACTCTCTATGATACCAGTATCTGAACCTCCAATAAGCTCCCTGTCGCCCTCACCTCAGCTATAGGCACTCTCTATGATACCAGTATCTGAACCTCCAATACGCTCCCTGAACCCTCACCTCAGCTATAGGCACTCTCTATGATACCAGTATCTGAACCTCCAATACGCTCCCTGTTGCCCTTACCTCAGCTATAGGCACTCTCTATGATACCAGTATCTGAACCTCCAATAAGCTCCCTGTTGCCCTTACCTCAGCTATAGGCACTCTCTATGATACCAGTATCTGAACCTCCAATACGCTCCCTGAACCCTCACCTCAGCTATAGGCACTCTCTAGGACCATCGACTGAGACGTCCACGTCATTCAGTGGTAGTGCATTTGCCTAGCATGCATGAGGGCCCTGCGTTCAATCCTCAGCAATGAAAAACAGACCAAAAATAAATAGCACAAAGAAACTAAAATACCACTGCTACATTCTTTGACAGTCTTGCCCCTATAGTGTAACTAGAATTTATTGACTACTACCTGTATGCCAGGTAAGATGCTAAATAACACACATGTATTCCCTCAAAATCTTTGTAGAGAAATGCCTTTAAGAAAAAGTATGGCCAGGAAAACTTATGTGAGTTGCCCAAGGTTACGATATTGGTAAACTTCTGAACCCGAGTGGTACTGACTCATACCTGCTCCAAGGCACTCCTAAAATAAGAAGTATGTGATGGGTACAGGAGTTAATTAGACACAGGTTAAATTACTATAAGTTTTGTACAAATGGTCAGAAAAGTTGCTTCCATGAAGACACTGTATTTTTTACTTTTTCTTTTTAATTTATTTATTAGAGACAGTGAAGGAGAAAGAGAGAGAGAGAAAGAGAGAGAGAGAGAGAGAATGGGCATGCCAGGGTTTCTAGCCACTGCAAACAAACTCCAGATGCATGCACCACCATGTGCATCTGACTTACATGGGACCTGGAGAATCGAACTGGAGTCCTTAGGTTTCACAGGCATGCACCTTAACCACTAAGCCATCTCTCCAGCCTAAGACACTATATTTTGAAAGCTATCTTTCCTTTTAAGAAAGTGTTAGTATTACTTCAAGGTGTTATATTACCGTATTCCATATGTCAGTGATCATAAAGAAATCAGGACTATACTCACTGGAAAGTCATGGCTCCCGCTTCCAAGGTACATCTGGTAGGGGACTGTTCATTCAACTTCCGAAACAGCTGCTTAGCCTGACTCTGATACTGTTGAAGGTCCCGGCCAGACTGAAAGAAGATGCCTTCATTAAATAATTCTTAAGCAAAAAAAGTTGCTATCAATTTAGAAGCATCAAGACATTATCAGAACACCATGCAAATAAGGTTCTTCATTTACAGGTTACTGAGATTCATTTTAATGCAAGGTTTTCCTTTAGACTAGGAAGACTTCTTATACTTCAAGATCATATCACTAAATTGCTGAGAAGCAAAGCTGTGTGTCTTAACTACACTGAAAGCATACAGCGTTCTTTCCACTATCGGTGTGTTCCCTCTCTCCTTCTAATGGAACCACACAGCCTGTGCCGTAGTCAGGACATCCTAGGAATGACACACAGATGAATCTCAATGGCATGTCTGACTATCAAGCAGAAGCATCCAGAAAGTGAAAGTGCACCTAAAAAGTACACGTGCACACCCATGGCTGAAAACACATGAACACTATCACTCCACGTAGGTAAAAATGAACAAGGTGGAGACAAAGACTGAAAAGACAGGTGTCCTTTATTGCATAAATCTACTTGGTTCTTGTCTGGGCAGCATGAGGGATATATGCTAACACAGATGAAAATAACAACATTCAAATGTGTACCATTTCCCTGAACATAAAATGCTTTGATATTAAAAAAAAATGGGTGTCACTGCAGTGGTATCATTTTGAAGGATAAAAGCCTATCTTATTAGCTTACTAGATCCAAAAAGGGAAAGAAACGCATGAAGAGCAGAGAACATAAACCTTGTTTGTTCATCCTCATACCAGGTGAGGGAGAGAGAACTTTCTTCTAGCTATGGTCTAAAGGTCTGTATCACCCTCAAGTCCTTACATTACAATGTTAACCCCGGGCTGGAGAGATAACTTAGCGGGTAAGATGCTTGCCTGCAAAGTCTAAGGACCTATGTTCAACTCTCCAGATCCCACATTAGCCAGACGTATGAGGTGATGCAAGCACAAGGTCTCACATGTGCACAAGGTGGCACACACATCTGGAGTTCAACTGCAGTGGCTGGAGGCCCTGGCGCACCAATTCTCTCTCTTTCTTATAAAAAGACATTTACAAAAGCTTAACCACCAAGGTGATGGTGTTAGCAAGCTGAGTCTTTGGGAGGCGATTAGATCACAGTAACGGACTCTCATGATGAGGTCAGTGTCCTTATCAGAAAGCCTAGAAAGCTCATTCACCCTTTGTACCGTGCAAGGGCCTGGTCAGAGATTCAGAGATGACGTCTATGAATTCAGAGTCAGCCCTCACTTGACACCAAATCTACTACCCCCTTAATCTTGAACTTCCCAGTTTTCAGATTTAGAGAAATGTGTTTCACTGGTTATCAGCCACCCTGCTTATGGACCTGCCATGTGATGTGAAGGCATAATTATCCTGATTTGAAATTAGTTACTTTGGATTGAAAGACAGACCACTAGGGCTGGAGAGACAGCTCAGAGGTTAAAGGTGCTTGCTTAAGACAGACCATAGGGCTAGAAAGATAGCTCATTGGTTAAAGGTGCTTACTTAAAAAAGAAACCACAGTCTCTCTTTTGCAGATATTTAACAACTAAATGATGAAATTAAAATGTTTACACCAGTTTCTTCTACCGTCTTAGAGCAGAGATCTGAGAAAGCACAACGTAAAATCTTAAACTGGTAAGATAACTAAAACAAGGAAGTTATGAGAAAGTGGCAGGTCAACAAATGTACAAGTACACAAATATGGTAAACTGTACATTTCTTTTTGTTTGTTTGTGGATTGTTTGTTTGTTTTTCAAGGTACAGTCCCACTCTAGCCCATGCTGACCTGGCATTTACCATGTAGGTTGGTCTGGAACCTACCTCTGCCTCCTAAGTGCTGGGACTAGCATGCCCAGCCTCATTTCATTTTTTTATTTATCTGCAAGCAAAGGGAGAAAGGGGGGAATGGGTGTGCTAGGGCTTCTTGCCACTGCAAATGAACTCCAGACGCACACACCTCTGGCTTTATGTGGGTACTGGGGAATCAAACCTGGGTAAGTGCCTTTGACTGCTGAGCCATCTCTCCAGCCCCAAACTGTACATTTTTATATGAATGAGGTGATGAATAAGCATGCAGTAAGCCAAGAGAGTCAGGCAGAGTCCACTTGATGTGCTAGCTTGTAGATATTTACTTAGTTGAGAGAGAGAAAGAGAGAATAAATGAGATTGACTATGGGTGCACCAGGGCTTCTTGCCACTGCAAACAAACTGTAGATGCAGGCACCACTTTGTGTGTCTTGCTTTCTGTGGGTACTGGGGAATCGAACCTGGGCTGGCAGGCTTCCAGAGCAAGTGCTTTTAGCCACTGAGCCATCTCCCCAGCCCCAAACTTACCTTTTAGGCATTGCTGTTGTGGCAACGGCTTGTTACAATGCTATTCACTTGAGAAATAGTTCTCTATCAATATATGTATGTGTGTGAATATTGTATTATTTCATGTATTAAACAGTACCTTACAATATTTAACACTATCATATTAAACAGTATGTATATATGAATTCATCCATCCATTTATCTATTCCTTCCATCCACCCATACATTTATATTCCTACCAGTCAGTAAATATGAGTAAATATTATCACATGCTTTCAGTCAATAAGAACAAGTACATAATATCTCATTTTCAACTTTGGTATTTAGCAATCTGCTTGCTTCACCAGTGCCAAGTATTTGAGCCCACAAGAGTAGGGATGCTAGTAATGTTGGAAATGCTACTGGAGTATCAAGAGATATCAGCATGCATCATGATTTTCAACCTTGGCTTTACTCTGGAATCAACTGGCCATCTTAAAGAATTGCTACCCATGCCCAATCTCTACTCCTAAATCAATGAAATCAGTATCTCAGAGGCAGGGCTCTGCCATTGACTCCCAAGTTAACCTCATCCACAGATGTTCAAAGTAAGGTTTTTAGCCAGGTGTGGTGATGCACCCTTAATCCCAGCACTCAGGAGGCAGAGGAAGGAGGATCACCATGAGTTCGAGGCCACCCTGAGAAAACAGAGTGAATTCCAGGTTAGGCTAAGCTAGAGTGAGACCCTACCTGGAAAAACAAACAAATAAAAATAAAGCGGCACACACCTTTGATCCCAGCACTTGGGAGGCAGAAGTAGGAGATTCGCTGTGAGTTCAAGGCTAACCTGAGACTATATAAGTGAAATCCAGGTCAACCTGGGCTATAGCGAGACCCTATGTCAAAAAATAAAATAAAATAAAAGTCTTGTGATTTTATAAGACATACTGTAAAAGTTACTACAACCTGAGTCTGACTAAAAGTTGTACCAATTCTAAGAAATGATGGCCAAAAGCAAGTGACAATCACAGGAATTTACAAAACACAAAGCAAAGTTTGGCAATGTCAACACTGGAGACAAATCTCCATAGAGATGACAGTATGACAACACTTCACAGTGTGACTTGGCTGTCATCACCATTCCTAAGGACACAATGCTGGCTAAATAATAATCTTTCTGGAATATTTATACAATGGGATATTATATAGCCATTAAAGTAGCATAACAGGGGATGGAGAGATAGCTTAGTGGTTAAGGTGCTTGCCTGCAAAGCCAAAGAACCCAGGTTCGATTCCCCAGGACCCACATAAGCCAAATGCATGAGGGGGCGCACTCATCTGGAGTTTGTTTGCAGTGGCTGGAGGTCCTAGCACATCCATTCTCTCTCCCTACTTGCCTATTTCTGTGTGTCTCTCAAATAAATAAAAATAAAATATTAAAAAATAAAGTAGTATCATATTTAATTACATGAGACAATATTCACCACACACAAGTGGAAAACAGGAAATCAGTCTTCTTAGTATTAGCCATTATTTATTTGATTCATAGAGACAATTTAAGGTCATTCATCAATGATGCAGGAAGTAACCCTCATTAGCATCTTGGTAGTTTTTGGTTATATATTCAGTAGGCTTTCTAAGTAAGCCTAGATTAATTTTATAGTGTAAGAATTATTCATCCATTCCTGTATGTTACATATTTGTAACCTGAGTGTTATATACAGTTTTGGGTTCTGAACTTTAGGAAAGGCAAAATAAACTTGAAAAATTCTTCAGAAATAGACAAATGAAATTAATGCTCACTTTCAGCCAGGAGCTGCTCTGAACACTTTACCTAATTTAATTCACTTACTCTTCAGAACTACTCTATGAGGTAATTAGAACTCTTATGTCAGTTTTATATTTGAGAAGTCAAATGTGATCAAGGACTCCACCAGGCTGCTAAGGAGAGGAGCTGGGATTTGACCTAGGTGCTCTGGCTCTGCAGCTCCCGCTCCAGAAGTTATGATATGCCACTTCTATAATCAAAACTGTTTCAACAGGAGGTTCCCCTTCCAGGTGATGTCTTACTACTTAATATTAAATGTAGTGCATAGGAAATGCTGATCTAGATGCTATAAATCAACATGACATCTCTGTTGAACTCAGCTGGTCAGAGGCCAGCATGATCCAGAACTAAGAATTTTCCTGTACAAGCAATGAAAGGCATCAGCCTCAAGCGGCTGGGAGAATGAAGCAGTTTCATGTATGTGTAACAGGCTGCCTGCTTAGCTGGAGCTCCCTGCCATCTACCTGGTTAGGTCTAACATCTTTAATGCGAACTGGCCTCTGCAGAGCTACTGTAAAATTAAAAAGAACACCATAACTTTGAGATAGAACAAAAGGTAAATGACGAAATTACAAATATCCTAAAAGGAAAAGCATATCATGAAAAGGAGGAGAGGAAACAGGGTGTAAGTTCATCTCTCTGCCCAGGCCTGTATTTCTAGTTAAGCACAGAGGCACTGCCATCTCTAAACACTGTCTATATTCCATGTGAAACTCACTCTCTAGTGTATTATCTGAGTAACACTCATCTTCAGTAAAAAGTAAGCTTATACAGGAACTGGCATCTAGTAAACAGCTAAGACATTGTATCTACTATCAGCAACGAGCCTTAAGAATACACTGAATTGGGCTGGAGGGATGGCTTAGCAGTTAAGGTGTTTGCAAAGCCAAAGGACCCAGGTTCAACTCCCCAGGACCCATGTTAGACAGATGCACAAGGGGGCGCATGTGTCTGGAGTTCGTTTGCAGTGGCTACAGGCCCTGGCATGCACATTCTCTCTCCCTCCCTTTCTCTCTCTCTCTGTCAAAAAAAATAAAATAAAATAAAATATATAAAAAAAAGAATACATTGAATCCTTTTGCTTGGATAATGTGGTACTTAAGTATCACACTATTTGGTCAAAATAATCTATTTCTGAGCTGGCTGTGGTAGCTCACACCTGTAGTCCCAACACTGTCACCATGAGCTCAAGGCCAACCTAGTCTACATAGAGAGTTCAGGACAGCCTGGGCTTCATGAGACCCTGTCTCCTAAAGTGAAGTAAAAAAAAATAAAGTAAAGTAAAGTAAAATAAAATAAAATAAAATAAAATAAAATAAAATAAAATAAAATAAAATAAAATAAATAAAAAATATTTCTTTGAATGTATTTCTAGGGTCTGGAGAGATGGTTCAGTAGTTAAGGGTGCTTGCTTGCAAAGCCTACCAGCCCAGGTTTGAGTCCTTGGGGCTCATGTAAAGCTAGATGCACAAAGTGGCACATCTGTCTGAAGTTTGTTTGTAAAGGCCTGTGCTCATAATTTCTCTCAAATAAAAATAAGTAAGTAATTCATATTTTTGAAGTTATTTTTATATCGGGTACTGTGGCGTATACCTGCAAACCTAGCATTCAGCAGGCTGAGGCAGAAGGACTACAAGTTCAAGACCAACCCTATGTAAGATCCTGCCCTTGCCTCTAAAAACAAAAACAAGTAGGAAAAAAAGTTACTTCTGGACTGATAAGAAGTAAATACACCATCGAAGTCTTAAAGCAGCACAGTATACTGACTGATAGGGCACTAAGTCTCTAGCCAAGAGTGAGATGGGGATTTAAAAACTAGTATCTCAATAAAATACTGATTACCGTAATGCACACACACATAAGTGAGTTAATCTCAACCAGGATGATTTCATCCCCAAAGGGACATCTGGCAATGTCTACAAATATTCTGAGTTATGGTATGACAAAGGCAAGAGAACTACAGCTATTGCCAACTGAGAGTAGAAGCCAGAGGTGTCACTAGACACCCTACAATGTGGAGGACTGTCCCTCACAACAAGTTATGCAAAACATGAACAATGCCTAGGTTGAAAAAAAAACAACAAAAGGGCTGGAGAGATGGCTCAGTGGTTAAGGCACTTGCCTGAGAAGCCTAAGGACCCGGGTTCGATTCCCTGGTACCCACATAAACTAGATGCACATGGTGGTACATGTGTCTGGAGTTCACTTGCAGTGGCTAGAGGTCCTGGCATGGCCATTTGTTCTTTCTCTCTCATAAATAAGTAAATAAATAAAATATATTTAAAAAAAAAACAACAAAACAACTCTGAACCAACAAACAACCCGATGAAAAAATTCCATTAAGCTGTAGGGCTTTAAGCAAGCGATCTCAAACTTCCTCGTGTGCACAGTGATAGCTACAACAGCATCTATTTTAATATGGCTGCTGTGAGGACCGAATGAAATCAGGTATTTGTCAGGCTTAGCACAGTGCTTGCTAAGTAGTAGTTCTGTATATATATTCTGGACACAATGACATCATAAAAATAAGTCTAGGGCTGAGCAGATTGCTCAGTGGTTAAAGGTGCTTGCTTACAAAACCTGATGGTCTGGGTTCGATTCCCCAGTACCCACATAAAGCCACATGCACAAAGTGGCACATGCATCGAGAGCTCATTTGCAGTGGCAATAGGCCCATACTCTACTCATAAACACACACTCTCTCTCTTTCTCCCTGAAAATAAATAATTAAAAAAAGAATCATAAGAAAACAAGTCTAAGGTTGATATTTTGCAGAAAAGTTGAGGAGACTGTTATTTAAAATCAAAACTGCAAAGGGAAAGTTCATTATTTTTTAGTTTATGAGATTCTTGCACCTATGTTTTCTCATTTAATATTCACAAAAATCCAGAGAAGAGGGCTGGAGAGATGGCTTAGTGGTTAAGGCACTGGCCTGTGAAACCTGGGGCCCCAGGTTTGATTCTCCAATACTCACGGAAGCCAGATGCACAAGGTGGTGCATGCATGTGGAGTTTGTTTGCAGTGACTAGAGGCCCTCACATACCCATTCTTTCTCTTACATAAATAAATAAAATATTTAAAAAAATGTTTGTGGGCTGGAGAAATGGCTTAGCAGTTAAGTCATTTGCTTGTGAAGCCAAAGGACCCTGAGTTGATTCTCCAGGACCTACGTAAGCCAGATGCACAAGGGGCACATGCATCTGGAGTTCGTTTGCAGTGGCTAGAGGCCTTGGCATGCCCATTCTCTCTCTCTCTGTCTTCTCTCACTTTCTGCTTGCAATAAAATAAATAAATAAAATTTAAAAACATATATTTTGTGTGTGTGTGTAGAATTTCTTTCCTTATCAATGAATCAAAGCAAGCCACTTTGGCAGACCAATAACAAATCAAAACAAAGTTTAAAATTAAGAAACAAAAAATTGATTAATTTTTCAGTAAAGCACCAAGCACACAGAAAGCCCACGAATGAGTTCCAAATCCTCTGTATTTTTGTCCACATTCAATATAGTAGTTGAAAAGGGACTGAATTTTGTACCTCCACCCCACTGCCACCCATCCTTCATGGGTAAGAGTATTTCTCAAAGTACAATTCCTTTAAGGAAATTTCCCACACTGTCTCCCTTGCTGAAATTATACTCTTGGGTTCATTTGAACAGTTATTCTCATTCTGTAGAAGAGTATTAAGAAGTTCTCAGTAAACTTAACAGAAAACAGGAAAACCTCACAAATGAAATAAACCAGTTCATTTCAACACTTTGTTTAGTGGATGAAGACGATACAGTTCATTCAGTATAAGCTGCAATATTATCATCTGTATCATGACTCTCTTAAAGGGAAAGTAAACATGTACGTTCAAGTCTAAAATGGCATAAAACCAATAGAAAAATCCCGTGCTATGAAACCTGCTGTCAAAGTCAGATGTCATTTCTGGGAAATCTTAATCTCCCCAAAGAAATTTAGGTATCTTTTTGGGTTCAACCACTGGACACTTCCTCTTCAATAATAATTCTACTAATTACAATATTTATCAACTTCTCCAGTAGAATGTAAATTGCATGAAGGTAGGGTCTGTGCCCTCTAATCCCCAAAACTGACAACACGACTGGCATATTTCAGTAATTCGTTTTATTTATTGATTGCAGGAATGTAAAGTCCATGAAAACAATCCCCCCCCCAAACTGATAGATGTTAAGGTGCAAGGTTTTACAAAACTACTTAGGCTGTAGGAGAGAGTAAAACTGACCACTTTACATCAATTCCAGCCTCAACTTCCCTTCATGAAAATTGTCTCCCACGGAAATTTTCTTGGTGATTTGAAGGCACAAAACAGCTTGTTTTAAAAACATTCGGGGTTGCTCTTTTGAACCAATCCCATACATTCCTGACCACCTACTAGAATAAAGTTGCTACGAGCAGCGTTTGCCTCCTTAGGAAACTAACTAACTAAATAAATAAATAAAAAATACAACAAATTACAGCCCTTTGCCTGGCCTTATGGGGAACTGGGCATAGCGCTGAAAGCAATTGCTGTATTGAACTTTGACAACCGTGTGTCAAGTGGCAACATGACCTCATCCACTTTCAAAAGGTGTCGGCAAGCTAGGTCAAGGATCAGGTGCTACAGAAAAACGAGGTGAAGAAATTAAGAGGCTGTTTTTTTTTTTTCTTTCCTTTTTTTTCCTTTTAACCCCATCCTCCAGGATGTCAGTGAACAGCCTTAAACAGCAGGAAGAAAACAAAAATAGCCCTAAATTTTCAGATAGCATCTGAAAAGTCAACGACCACAACTAGCCAGAGGTATCCCTGCTCCAGTGGTTTTGTTTGTTTGTGATTTTGATAACACAGTTTCCTCCGCCCTCGCAGGCACTCGGCTCTCCCCGCAGGGACAGGCGCGATCGTGGGGGGCTGGCGTGCGGCGTGGGCTCCCCCAGGCCCGGGGACCGGGCGCCCCGAGCGGAAGGCGCGGCGGCCGCTCTGCACGGGTCCGCGCGAGGAGCTCACCTGCTCGTCCTCCTGCATGGAGGCGGCCAGCGGAAGCCCGTCCGCCACCCGGGCGATCATCGTGAGCAACACCATCTTCCCCGGCCGCGAGCCACCCGCCGCTGGCTGCCGACGCCGCAAGGCCGCTCCGCTTCCCGCCCGACCGCAGCTACCCGCCTCCCGAGCCCCGGACGAGCCAGCTGTTATCGTCTCCACTTCCCGCTGAGGTGGACGGAAGCTACTCCGGAGCCTTTCCACTTCCGGTTCCTACCGCTGGCCTTCCCCCACCGAGCACTACAAGCGGACCGGAATATTAGTTCCGGGTCTTCCGTTCCCACCGCCACAGGGTTTCCCCGGTTTCTCTCACTCCTGGATGTCTGCGCTGAAGGAAGGATCGCGATGTTGGATGTTCCAGACTCTAAGATGAAGATATTAAATATTTTATTTATTTGTTATAGATAGAGAGAATAGGTGTGCTAGGGCCTCCAGCCACTGCAAAGGAACTCCAGACGAATGCACCACCATAGGCACCTGGCTTACTTGGGTTCTGGGGAACCGAACCTGGGTCCTTACGCTTCGCAGGTCAGCGCCTTAACCACGAAGTCGTCTCTCCAGCCCTCTTCTCTGGGTTTTTATGAATATTAAATGAGAAAACATAGGTGCAAGAATCTCATAAACTAAAAACAATGAAGTTGTATATCTATTAATAGCTATTTACTGCGTTGCCTATAGTTAGTGCTTGCATGAATAGAAATACTGCTCATTGTTTTATGAATATTTGTAAATTTAACCAAACAAACTACAAAGAGTGTTTGGTAGAAGGCCCCCATTTTGGAGTTGGGGAAAGGGTTCAGATAATTTTTCCAAGGTATAGCTAGCAGTGATGGGAACAGGATTTGAGTTCAGATTGAACTCCAGATCTTGATGTGATTCTCTCTCTCTCTCTTTCTCTCTCTCTCTGTAGTTCATGTTGATCTGGAACTCTCCACGTAGGCCAGGTTAGCCTCAAATTCATAAACTTCCTGCCTCATTCTCCAGAGTACTTAGATTATAGGTTTGCACCATCACTCCTGGATCCTAATGTAGTTCTTTCTTACTTTAATCCATAAATTAAAGAATGTATGACTTCATTATATTTTCAATTGCCTTCAGCTATTAGAAGACAATACTCTTTAATGAGGCTTTAGAGGGAAGGACCCAATATGACGCTGTGGTTGATCCGTGTGAAAGATAAATGGCTGAAATATATAAGATAAAGAAGCCAATGGTATTATTAAGAGAGACAGTGAGAAGTCAAAAACAATTATTGTGGATATGGAGCCTAATTTGGCAGAATCATAAGATATTAAAATATTGTAATAATTACTTTTCTTGGTGATTTGAAGGCACAAAACAGCTTGTTTTTAAAACTTTCGGGGTTGCTCTTTTGAACCAATCCCATACATTCCTGACCACCTACTAGAATAAAGTTGCTACGAGCAGCGTTTGCCTCCTTAGGAAACTAACTAACTAAATAAATAAATAAATAATACAACAAATTACAGCCCTTTGCCTGGCCTTATGGGGAACTGGGCATAGCGTTGAAAGCAATTGCTGTATTGAACTTTGACAACCGTGTGTCAAGTGGCAACATGACCTCATCCACTTTCAAAAGGTGTCGGCAAGCTAGGTCAAGGATCAGGTGCTACAGAAAAACGAGGTGAAGAAATTAAGAGGCTGTTTTTTGTTTTTGTTTTTTTCCTTTTAACCTCATCCTCCAGGATGTCAGTGAACAGCCTTAAACAGCAGGAAGAAAACAAAAATAGCCCTAAATTTTCAGATAGCATCTGAAAAGTCAACGACCACAACTAGCCAGAGGTATCCCTGCTCCAGTGGTTTTGTTTGTTTGTGATTTTGATAACACAGTTTCCTCCGCCCTCGCAGGCACTCGGCTCTCCCCGCAGGGACAGGCGCGATCGTGGGGGGCTGGCGTGCGGCGTGGCTCCCCAGGCCCGGGGACCGGGCGCCCTGAGCGGAAGGCGCGGCGGCCGCTCTGCACGGGTCCGCGCGAGGAGCTCACCTGCTCGTCCTCCTGCATGGAGGCGGCCAGCGGAAGCCCGTCCGCCACCCGGGCGATCATCGTGAGCAACACCATCTTCCCCGGCCGCGAGCCACCCGCCGCTGGCTGCCGACGCCGCAAGGCCGCTCCGCTTCCCGCCCGACCGCAGCTACCCGCCTCCCGAGCCCCGGACGAGCCAGCTGTTATCGTCTCCACTTCCCGCTGAGGTGGACGGAAGCTACTCCGGAGCCTTTCCACTTCCGGTTCCTACCGCTGGCCTTCCCCCACCGAGCACTACAAGCGGACCGGAATATTAGTTCCGGGTCTTCCGTTCCCACCGCCACAGGGTTTCCCCGGTTTCTCTCACTCCTGGATGTCTGCGCTGAAGGAAGGATCGCGATGTTGGATGTTCCAGACTCTAAGATGAAGATATTAAATATTTTATTTATTTGTTAGATAGAATAGGTGTGCTAGGGCCTCCAGCCACTGCAAAGGAACTCCAGACGAATGCACCACCATAGGCACCTGGCTTACTTGGGTTCTGGGGAACCGAACCTGGGTCCTTACGCTTCGCAGGTCAGCGCCTTAACCACGAAGTCGTCTCTCCAGCCCTCTTCTCTGGGTTTTTGTGAATATTAAATGAGAAAACATAGGTGCAAGAATCTCATAAACTAAAAACAATGAAGTTGTATATCTATTAATAGCTATTTACTGCGTTGTCTATAGTTAGTGCTTGCATGAATAGAAATACTGCTCAGTGTTTTATGAATATTTGTAAATTTAACCAAACAAACTACAAAGAGTGTTTGGTAGAAGGCCCCCATTTTGGAGTTGGGGAAAGGGTTCAGATAATTTTTCCAAGGTATAGCTAGCAGTGATGGGAACAGGATTTGAGTTCAGATTGAACTCCAGATCTTGATGTGATCCTCTCTCTCTCTCTCTCTCTCTGTAGTTCATGTTGATCTGGAACTCTCCACGTAGGCCAGGTTAGCCTCAAATTCATAAACTTCCTGCCTCATTCTCCAGAGTACTTAGATTATAGGTTTGCACCATCACTCCTGGATCCTAATGTAGTTCTTTCTTACCTTAATCCATAAATTAAAGAATGTATGACTTCATTATATTTTCAATTGCCTTCAGCTATTAGAAGACAATACTCTTTAATGAGGCTTTAGAGGGAAGGACCCAATATGACGCTGTGGTTGATCCGTGTGAAAGATAAATGGCTGAAATATATAAGATAAAGAAGCCAATGGTGTTATTAAGAGAGACAGTGAGAAGTCAAAAACAATTATTGTGGATATGGAGCCTAATTTGGCAGAATCATAAGATATTAAAATATTGTAATAATTACTTACTTATTTAATTAATTCAGGGGCTGGAGAGATAGCTTAGCAGTTAAGGCGCTTGCCAGCAAAGCCAAAGGACCCAGGTTTGAATCCCCAGTACCCATGTAAAACCAGATGCACAAGGTGGCACATGCATCTGAAGTTAATTTGCAGTGGCTAGAGGCCCTGGCATATCCATTCTTTCTATATCTGCCCCTTTCTCTTTCTCTACCCCCCTCGAATAAATAAATGTTTTTAAAACTAAAAAAATCTGAATTACATAACCACCTAACAAGGACATACTTTCTACTGCAGTCTCAAGTGACCATCATCCATCCTCTGTTGGAACAAATCCAAAACTGGGAAATTAATGACACAAATATTTCAAATGAGGAAAAACAGCGAGAGTGGAGTGTGGTATGCATGTTCAGAGAAGCCAATTTGGACTAATAATCATTTTTGTGTCAATTTGTAACTCTCAGCTTTTTAAAAAAATTTTTTTAATTTTTTAATATGTTATTTTTATTTATTTGAGAGAGAGAGAGACAGAAATAGGAAGGTAGAGAGAGAGAGAATGGGCATGTCATGGCCTCCGGCTACTGCAAACGAAACTCCAGATGCGTGTGTCCCCTTGTGCATCTGGCTTACGTGGGTCCTGGAGAATCAAGCCTTGAACCGGGGCCCTTAGGCTTCACAGGCAAGCACTTAACCACTAAACCATCTCTCCAGCCCACTCTCAGCTTTTTGCAAAGCTCACGTCACACCCTGCTCTGGGATTTACCAGACACCATTGTTTCTTTTAAATTTATTTTTAGTGTCTATATTTTATTTATTTATTTGAAAGAGTAAAAACGAGAAGGAGAGAAAGAAGAAAGAAAGAAAGAAAGAAAGAAAGAAAGAAAGGAAGGAAAGAAGGAAGGAAGGAAGGAAGGAAGAAAGAAAGAAAGAAAACGTATGGGTGTGCCAGGGCCTCTTGCTGTTGCAAGCAAACTCCAGATACATACACCACTTTGTGCATCTGGCTTTACATGGGTACTGGAAACTTGAACTCAGACCGTCAGGCTTTGCAAGCAAGGGCCTTTAACTGCTAAGCCATCTCTCCAGCCCTTATTTTTATTCTTTTAAGCTTTACAAACATTCTTAAACTTTTTTTTCTAGTCCAGGCTGACCTGGAATTCACTATGTAGTCTCAGGGTGGCCTCAAACTCGTGGTGATCCTCCTACCTCTGCCTCCAGAAGTGCTGGGATGAAAGGCGTGCACCACCATGCCTGACTTGTCAAACTTTTTAAAAGTTAATACATAAGGTAATGCATTTTTTTGGGTGTGGGTGTGTGTGTGTGTGTGTGAGTTACCATTGTTTCTTACAATAAATTGTACTTGTTTTTGTTTAGGTTATTTGGATTTAAATTGTCACCTTTCAACAATGTCTCCAGCCCTGCACCGACTGTTCATACTCTCACTGCTCACTTTAAAAAAATATTTTTTTACTTACTTATTTTCAAGCACAGGGAGATAGAAGAGAGACAGAGAGAGAAAGAGAGAATGGGTGCATCAGAGCCTCTAGCCACTGCAAATGAACTCCAGGTGCATGTGCCACTTTGTGCATCTGGTTTAAACATACTGGGTGATTCCGGTGCCCTTCAAATGTACTGAAATTGTTATTCCAAAGAGAGAACTGTGGTCTTCTTAAGCTGCCACCACAGTCAACAGGGAAAAGCTAGAGTGGCTTCTATGTGATCCCGTATTCTGGCCTTAAGAACTCTGGAATCTGAGTCACGTTTGCTTCTGGCTTGTCCAGCATCATCAGGTTCATGTCGAGGTATCACCTTTGAGCTTCCGCCCTTTGATCCCTCAGCAACACAGGACTATTAAAAATGACGAATACTACAATCAGTATATGGAAGGTTCTCAGTGGTTCTACATTAAATGAAAAAGACTATCCACAGCCGACGTGGTGGTACACTCCTTCAATCCCAGCACTCGGGAGGCTGAAGTAGGAAGATCACTGTGAGTTCAAGGCCAGCCTGGGACTACATAGTAAATTCCAGGTCAGCCTTGGCTAAAGTGAGACCCTACCTCAAAAAAGGAGGGGGCTGGAGGATTGCTTAGTGGTTAAGGCGTTGGCCTGTAAAGCCAAAGGACCCAGGTTTGATTCCCCAGGACCCACGTAAACCAGATGCAAAGGGCAGCACATGCATCTGGAGTTCATTTGCAGTAGCTGGAGGCCCTGGCGCACCCATTCTCTCTCACATTCTTTCTCTCTGTCAAATAAATAAAAATAAATATTTTTTTAAGAAAAGGAAAAAGAAAGAAAGAAAGAAAGAAAGAAAGAAAGAAAGAAAGAAAGAAAGAAAGGAAGCAAGCAGGCAAGCGAGCGGGCAAGCTGGGGGTGGTGGTACATGCCTTTAATCCCAGCACTTGGGAGGCAGAGGTAGGAGGATCACTGTGAGTTTGAGGCCATCCTAAGACTACATAGTGAATTAGTGAATTCCAGGTTAGCCTAGGCTAGAGTGAGACCCTAACTCAAGAAAAAAAAAAAAGAAAGAAAAAAAAGAAAGGAAGAACCCCCCCCCCAAAAAAAAGGCTATCAACAAACATTTCTTAGATTTAGGTTTTTTTTTTGGTTGGTTTTTTTTGTTGTTGTTGTTGTTTTGTTTTTGTTTTTGTTTTTTGAGGTAGGGTCTCACTGCAGCCCAGGCTGACCTGGAATTAACTATGTAGTCTCAGGGTGGCCTCGAACTCTCAGCGATCCTCCTACCTCTGCCTCCCAAATGCTGGGATTAAAGGCATGCACCACCACGCCTGGCAGATTTAGTATTTTTTAACTCATGCATATCTTTGTCTAAAACCTGGCAATCTTGGGAAATAAGTAAAATTCAAGAGGGAGGAGAGGGAATAGTTATAGCTGCCAGCAAATTCTTGAAAGTCACGAAAGCACTTGACTAATGCACATGCACATGTCAAAATCAACTTATATCAAGCTGCTCAGGCGGGGAAAGACTTTGATTACAGCAGATCCATGGCTGTAGAGACTTTAACCAACGAGATCAAAGACAGCAAGAGTTAGTCATTCATTTCGAAACCCAGTGAACGCGCTAGAACGTCTCAGAGGTTATTTTTAAAAATGAAACTCTTAAAAGATTAGTGAACATCTGCTACCTGAGCAAAGACCTCTTTGGCCCTCCTCTCCTACTCTCCCTGCAGAAGAATGCTTAGTTCAGCTCCACCCAAGTCAGCGTCACTTTTGATTGGCCAATTTCCACGTCAGTCGTTTCGAAAAGCCCCGCCTCCAGGGATGGTCCCGCCTTCCCTTGGCCACGCCCCCCAGACGCTCCTCGGTGAGCTGGGAGGTGCTGCTGCCACCTTCTGTATTAGGGATTAGATAATGGGCCCTTTTAGAATTGTCATCCCTAATTAAAGCTCCATACAGACGAAAGTTCTGTGAAAAAGGAATGTGCTTGTTTATACTTGATTTCGTTCACCAGCCCTCGCCTGGACTTTCACACAATCCCTGGAGTTACTGAAGAGCAAGAGTTGGAGGGGGCCTGCTTGATCCCAGCACTCAGGAGACTGAGGTAGGAGGATCACTGTGAGTTCGAGGCCACCCTGAGAAGACAGAGTGAATTCCAGGTCAGCCTGGGCCAGCGTGAGAAAACAAAACAAACAAAAAAAAAAAGTTTTATGTTACTACAAATTTTTCAAGTTAACTATTTCTTCTAGTTTTCACTTACATCGTCTGAAATAACAAATTAGAGAGAATGCCTTCAACTGAATTCTTTATTCTCTCCTTTTCATAATAGATTTGTGTTAGCATTAAAGAAAGATGACAGAGATTTCAGAAAAATCTGGCTGGTAGCAGAGGTGGACAACAGATGGTCACGAGATAGCAAACCCAGAAAGGTGACTCACTCTGCACAAATATGCTGCCAGTCATATTGTTGGGACACTGAAAAATTCTTGACCCAGGGTAAAGCCCAGGCTGCAATTTATAGTAAAAATAATTACCACAGCATCCCATGCAAAGGAAAATACATGGTTTAACCAGCTACGGACATGCTGAATATTCAAAGGAATATGTCCAAATCCTACTGTTCTTTGGAAACAAAACAAAACTCTAGTTTTCCTAGAGACTTCACTGAAAGTCATTACAAATATCTTAAAACAGTCTTCAAAAACTGGCGACTCGGCTGTTTGTGGTGGCAGTTTGGGCAATACAGCAAGACTGCCTCAAATTCCATTCTTTGAGTGTATATGTGTATATGCTGGTGTGTGTGTGTGCATGTAGAGACCAGGGAAGAGCTTTGGGTGCTATTCTCTATTGCTCATCCATACTTTCTTGGGACGGGGTCTCTCCCTCAACATGAAGCTGTGGTTTTTGGTCAGTGAGCTCAGTTTCCATCCCAGTGCAGATTAGGGTTACAGATGTGCATGGCCACGTTCATTTTATGTGGGTTCTGGGGAGATGAATTCAGGTTGTCGCAGGCCCTCCTACGTCCTCACGCATAGGTGGATGCACTCCTAACCACCGAGCCATCTATCTCTCAGCCCCATTTTTATTAAAAAGTTTTTCCTTTGTATTTTGATAGGGGATTTGATATCCATAAAGAGTAATTGATAAATACTATTGATCATAAGTAATTTTTAACTGAGATCTAAGTTCAAATAGCAAGCGAAGTTTCATTAAATCTTAAGAAACGTTAGCCACAAACTTACAACTGCCTTGCAAGTTACATTTCTAATATTTTTTTTATTTTATTTTATTTTTTTGAGGTAGGGTCTCACTCTAGCCCAGGCTGACCTAGAATTCACTATGTAGTCTCAGGGTGGCCTTGAACTTATGGTGATCCTCCAAGTGCTGGGATTAAAGGCGTGTGCCACCACGCCCAGCTACATTTCTAATATTTTTTTTGCCTACATTAAAAATTTGAAAACTCTTTCTTCAATATCAAAGCTCAGATACTTGGACCATAGTGCACAGATACAGGCAGTCTGGTTTGTTTAGTTCTGGGGTGAGCTCCAAGAAAATCAAGTTTTCAGGTTAGCCACTGCTCCTCCCTGTCACCTTAGTGTATCACAGGGCCATAAGTACAGGCAGAGTTCTCATTCAAGATCCATCTAAGTTTTCGTTCCTTTATGTAAATTCAAAATGAGATTTCTCCCCTAGTTTTTTAAAACTTAATTTAATTTAATTTTTTTAACTTTTTAAAAAATATTTTTATTTATTTATTTGAGAGAAAGATAAAGATGGGAAGAGAGAGAGAGAGAATGGGCATGCCAGGGCCTCCAGCCACGGCAAATGAACTCCAGACGCATGTGCCCCCTTGTGCATCTGGCTTACATAGGTCCTGGAGAATTGAATTGGGATCCTTTGGCTTTGCAGGCAAGTGCCTTAACCACTAAGCTATCTCTCCAGCCCCTTTATTTATTTATTTATTTATTTATTTATTTATTTATTTATTTGACAGAGAGAGAGAGAGAAAATGGGCACATCAGGGCCTCTAGCCACTGCAGACGAATTTCAGGCGCATGCGCCCCCTTGTGCACCTGGCTAACAGCACCTGGCTAACTTGGGTCCTGGAGAATCAAACATGGGTCCTTTGGCTTTGTAGGCAAATGCCTTAACCACTGAGCCATCCCTCCAGCCCCTCCCCTAGTTTAGTTATCACTGCTTTAGGCTCTACAGTAGTTCTGTGCAGAGCACAGGCCCAAAAGCAGGGCAAAGAAGTCTCAAGAAAAGTTGGGAAGTGCCAGACACTAGGACCCAGGATACTCTGCTTACGGCTTTACTCCCTTGGTCTCTGGTAATTGCCAGGCATGTACCAGTTGATTGGGCTTCCAGGGACACCCTGAAGGATGGCAGAGGTCAGGGATTGACAGAAAGACATCTTGTATCTCCACCTCTCTATTCCAGTGTGGGTACTGTTAGCGTTTAAGAGCTCTCTACACATCTCTTCTCAAGCTCCCCTGCCATCCTGGTCTTGTTAACCCAGGGACTCTGCCTAGTGGTGTGATAATTGAATATACCGCTGGGCTAAGAGAAAGGAAGGTCACATTCCCCCAGCCTGTATCTCTGCACGGACTCGAGACCCTTCTCTCTCAGAGCACTTTCTCAACTCTTCCCAGAAAACCTATTCCCCTTGCCCACCCCCATCTCCCTTTTTCTTTTCTTTTCTTTTCTTTTCGGTTTTTCAAGGTAGGGTTTCACTCTAGCACAGACTGACCTGGAATTCACTATAGGGTCTCAGGTGGGCCTCAAACTCACAGTGATCCTCTTACCTCTACCTCCAAAGTGCTGGGATTAAACTCTGCTCTTAGGTCTTTTTTAAATTTTATTTATTTTTGGAGAGAGACACAGAGAGAGACAGACAGAGAGGGAGAGGGAGACAGAGATGGGCACGCCAGCAGTCTCTCAGCTGCTGTGAATGAAATCCAGATGTGTGCGCCCCCTTGTGGTCAAGTGCGGCATTCCGCCCTTGCGTCACTTTGCATCTGGCTAAACGTGGGACCTGGAGATTGGAACCGG
Organism: Orientallactaga sibirica; assembly: GCA_036365145.1. Classification (NCBI taxonomy): domain Eukaryota; kingdom Metazoa; phylum Chordata; class Mammalia; order Rodentia; family Dipodidae; genus Orientallactaga; species Orientallactaga sibirica. The sequence goes on from JAEOAD010000025.1 coordinate 21,190,130, forward strand.
GTTCTTAGGCTTAGCAGGCAGGCGCCTTAACCACTAAGCCATCTCTCCAGCCCTCTTAGCTCTTTTCTTTAAAAAAAATTACATATTTATTTATTTGAGAGAGAGAGAGAGAAAGTATAACCAGAGGATATTATAATGTAAACAAAGATTCAAATCTTGTCTAAGCTTTAACCATTTAATAGTCATGAGTAACAAATAAAGACATGGAATTGCTTTGTGTCAATCAAAATACCCTAAGTAATGTACATCAGATTAGCTGCTTTGGGAGTTCCAAGTCCATCCAGATTCCCCAGAGCCCAGAGGGGCTTTGTCACTCTCAACCTCGTAACAGAAAGATAAATAGTACTGATAAGATAGATCAGGAAAAAAATAATAACTGGGCAAGGTGGTACGTGCCTTTAATCCCAGCACTCAGGAGGCAGAGGTAGGACAATTGCCATGAGTTCGAGGCGCCCCTGAGACTACATAGTGAGTTACAGGTCAGCCTGAGCTAGAGTGAAGCCCTACCTCGAAAAACCAAAAAAATAAAATAAATAAATAAATCAGTGAATTACCTGAGAATTTCATTTTCTGGATGCAGCTGAACTCACGATGGATGGGAGGACCAGTTAAAGATGAAGTGGAGTGAAGCAGCGGAATTGGAGGCTGCGTGTGATGGACGATTGAAAGCTGCATCTCTGACAACATCCAGGCCAGGACCAGGGCTGAGCAGACGCTTTTAGAAGAAGGATGAGTTGGGATGAGTTCACCTTTGATTAAGGTAAAGACAAACCTTGTCACTCACAGGCCTGGTGCCATATAGAAGAGGGTGGCAGACAGTTTCAGCTTTGTTGGAAATTTACTAGACCCTCTTCCATGTGGAATAAGATAAGTAACTTCAGAATGGCCATTTATTTAACCAGTGGTTTCTATTTGTTTTTGTGGGCCTTGCATATGCTACTCAAGTGCTCTACCATTGAGATACAGCTCAACACTCCCCATCACCCCCACCTTTTGTTTTTTTGTTTCTCAAGGCAGGGTCTCACTCTAGCCCAGGCTGACCTGGAATTCTCAGGGTGGTCTCGAACTCATGACAATCCTCCGACCTCTGCCAGGACTGTGATTAAAGGTGTGCGCCATCACTCCCAGCCCCCAACCCGTTTTGACTTTGCTTTGAGACAGGGTTTCCCTGGGTTAGCCTTGAGCTGGTGATCCTCCTGCCTCAGCCTCAGCCTCCCTGGTAGCTGGGATTAAAGGCATGAGCCTCGATGCCCTCCTAACCTGTGATGGACACACTATGAGCCCACTCACCTGGCCTAGTGGCAGGTAGTGTTACGCAGTTCAAACTCTGCTATAAGGTCTTTAAAAAAATTATTTATTTATTTGAGAGAGAGAAAGAGGTAGAGAGAGAGAGAGAATGGGCATGCCAGGGCCTCCAGCCACTGCAAATAAACTTCAGATGCATGCGCCTCCTTGTGCATCTGGCTTACATGGGTCCTGGGGAATCAAACCTGGGTCCTTTGGCTTTGTAGGCAAAGGCCTTAACCACTAAGCCATCTCTCCAGCCCCTGTTATAAGGTCTTCATGGCACATGGAGACCAGTAAGTTCCAACTGAAAGGAAAATTGAGGTCATTTAGGAGAATAATAACTAAAGAGAAAGTTGAAAAGAAAATTATTTATTTTATTTTATTTATATATATTTTATTTATTTATATTATTTATTTGAGAGAAGAAGAGAGAATGGGCTAGCCATTGCAACCGAACTCCAGATACATGTGCCACCTTGTGCATCTGGCTTATGTAGATAGTAGGGAATCTAACTTGGATCCTTAAGGCAAGCGCCTTAATATCTAAGCCATCTCTCCAGCCCCTTTTACCCACGAAAGCCAGATGCACAAGGTGGACTAAGCGTCTGAGTTTGTTTGCAGTGGCTACATGCCCTGGCGCGCCCCTCCCTACTTTATCAAATAAATAAAATATTTGTAATATTTTATTTATTTATTTGCAAGGAGAAAGAGAGAGAAATGAGCATGCCAGGACCTCTTGCCATTGCAAACGAACTCCAGATGCACGCACCACTTAGTGCATCTGGCTTTACGGGTACTGGGCGCATTGAACCCCAGGCCCATGAAGGTTTGCAAGCAAGCACCTCAACCGCTGAGCCATCTCTCCAGCTCCATGAAAAGAACATTTTTAGGAGAGGAGGGAAGGAGGCAAAGAGGAAAAGGATAGCCAACAAGCTGGAGTGGAGGCTCTAAGGAATTCATACCAAGGAACATTTAAAAATATTTTTAAAAGATGACCAGTGTGGTGGGGGTGGGGACAGAGATGGAGGGATGAGTGCAAGAAGAACTAATAGGAGGAATGACCCTGAGCAAGGTGACATTGGCACGGACAGAAGGAAAGGCGTGGGGCTGGGACAGCAGAGCTCCAAGTTGAGGTACCAGATGGAGAGAGGATGGTGGAGGGTGAGGGACAGACGAGGGGCGTTTACACGAGCGGAGACCAAAGCAAATTGGGCGGAGCAGTTGGGAGCTGCCGGGCTTCGGCGGAGGCGGGCTCTGCCCATATCCACTGGAGTGGGATGTCCATCCCTGCCCAAAGGATGCTCCTGGGTACCACGGACAGTGGCTTGGACGCGGTGGCCAGGCCCTGGGGGGGGCCTATAGATATATGAAGAGGACAGGCAGCGAGTGCGGATGCTGCGGTCCCGCGCCCCATCGGGCTCCCCACGCTCCCTCCCGGTGCAGGGACGCGACGCGGCACGAGCCCCGCCGTGCCCGCGCTTGCAGCCCCTCAGCCGGGGGTGGTGGGGGACACGACCCCCGGAGCCGGCCGAGGAGGAAGAGACATCCTCGGAGGTCTCAGCGGGGATGAGGTGAGCAGCCCCGGGACGCTGCGGTCCGGGGAGGTGGGCTCGCGTGCGCATGGGGATGGCTGGAGTGGGCAGGTGGGATGCTGCAGATCTGGTCTCCAGGGGCGGTTGCTAGGAGGAGATTGGGGGAGGAGAAGGAGGAGGAGGATGGGGAGGGAGGGAGAGCTCTGGGGGTGGCAAATCCAGAAATAAAGGTGTGTGGTGCTGGCTGGTACCGGAGAGAGGTCTCTCTGTTTCTGTATAGAGGTAGCTGTGCGCGTGGGGGAAGTGGGAGCGTTAAGGAGCCAAAGGACAGATGATCTCATATTACTCTCACAAACCATGCCAGGATGGAAACCTTAGGGACCATCACAGAAGATGAAGGGCCAGAAAAAGCGCACAGGGAAGACCTCATCTTGCCTTTTCCTTTTTTTTTTTTTTTTCTCTGCCCCCAAGTAAGGTCTCGCTCTGTCACCTTGCCTTTCATAGCCTCTTCTTTTTATGATATTTATCTTAGATAGACAGGGTGGTTTGAGGACGGCTCTTTTCGTCCCAGGCTATCTCTTCCCCTGCAGCGCTGGAGCCCAGCCTGTTGGCTGGATGCTCAGGACGACTAAGAGCCACCCCCCAAACCTTCCCCGGGCTCTGGCCTGGGAGACTGGGCACGTGAGGCCCCATTTTCTCCACATAGCAGCAGTAAGATGGAAAGTCTGTTGTGCATGGAGAAGAAACACATCGTATCCCTACCCTTTTTTTGTTGTTGTTTGTGTTTTATTGAAATAAGCATGTTCTTGTCGTAGAATTATTAGCTTTTTCTTTCTTTCACAGGAAGGTCAGTACGAATAAATGAAACCACAGGGCTGGAGGGATGGCTTAACTGTTAAAGCATTTGTCTGCAAAGCTAAAGGACACAGGTTCGATTTCCCAGGACCCACGTTAGCCAGATGCACAAGGGGCACATGTGTCTGGAGTTATTTTGCAGTGGCTGGAGGCCCTGGCACGCCCACATTCTCTCTCTCTCCCCCCTCTCTATTAAATAAATAAAAATAAATAAATAAAGCTCAGATACTTGGACTATAGTGCACAGATACAGGCAGTCTGGTTTGTTTAGTTCTGGGGTGAGCTCCAAGAAAATCAAGTTTTCAGGTTAGCCACTGCTCCTCCCTGTCACCTTAGTGTATCACAGGGCCATAAGTACAGGCAGAGTTCTCATTCAAGATCCATCTAAGTTTTCGTTCCTTTATGTAAATTCAAAATGAGATTTCTCCCCTAGTTTTTTAAAACTTAATTTAATTTAATTTTTTTAACTTTTTAAAAAATATTTTTATTTATTTATTTGAGAGAGAGATAAAGAGGGGAAGAGAGAGAGAGAGAATGGGCATGCCAGGGCCTCCAGCCACGGCAAATGAACTCCAGAAGCATGTGCCCCCTTGTGCATCTGGCTTACATAGGTCCTGGAGAATTGAACTGGGATCCTTTGGCTTTGCAGGCAAGTGCCTTAACCACTAAGCTATCTCTCCAGCCCCTTTATTTATTTATTTATTTATTTATTTATTTATTTATTTATTTGACAGAGAGAGAGAGAGAAAATGGGCACATCAGGGCCTCTAGCCACTGCAGACAAATTTCAGGCGCATGTGCCCCCTTGTGCACCTGGCTAACAGCACCTGGCTAACGTGGGTCCTGGAGAATCAAACCTGGGTCCTTTGGCTTTGTAGGCAAATGCCTTAACCACTGAGCCATCCCTCCAGCCCCTCCCCTAGTTTAGTTATCACTGCTTTAGGCTCTACAGTAGTTCTGTGCAGAGCACAGGCCCAAAAGCAGGGCAAAGAAGTCTCAAGAAAAGTTGGGAAGTGCCAGACACTAGGACCCAGGATACTCTGCTTACGGCTTTACTCCCTTGGTCTCTGGTAATTACCAGGCATGTACTAGTTGATTGGGCTTCCAGGGACACCCTGAAGGATGGCAGAGGTCAGGGATTGACAGAAAGACATCTTGTATCTCCACCTCTCTATTCCAGTGTGGGTACTGTTAGCGTTTAAGAGCTCTCTACACATCTCTTCTCAAGCTCCCCTGCCATCCAGGTCTTGTTAACCCAGGGACTCTGCCTAGTGGTGTGATAATTGAATATACCGCTGGGCTAAGAGAAGGGAAGGTCACATTCCCCCAGCCTGTATCTCTGCACGGACTCGAGACCCTTCTCTCTCAGAGCACTTTCTCAACTCTTCCCAGAAAACCTATTCCCCTTGCCTACCCCCATCTCCCTTTTCCTTTTCTTTTCTTTTCGGTTTTTCAAGCACAGGCTGACCTGGAATTCACTATAGAGTCTCAGGTGGGCCTCAAACTCACAGTGATCCTCCTACCTCTGCCTCCAAAGTGCTGGGATTAAACTCTGCTCTTAGGTGTTTTTTTTTTAATATTTTTAAATTATTTTATTTATTTTTGGAGAGAGACACAGAGAGAGACAGACAGAGAGGGAGAGGGAGACAGATAGAGATGGGCGCGCCAGCAGTCTCTCAGCTGTTGTGAACGAAATCCAGATGTGTGCGCCCCCTTGTGGTCAAGTGTGGTATTGCGCCCTTGCATCACTTTGCATCTGGCTAAACGTGGGACCTGGAGATTGGAACCGGGTTCTTAGGCTTAGCAGGCAGGCGCCTTAATCGCTAAGCCATCTCTCCAGCCCTCTTAGGTCTTTTTAAATTTTTTTTTACATATTTATTTATTTGAGAGAGAGAGAGAAAGTATAACCAGAGGATATTATAATGTAAACAAAGATTCAGATTAGGTATCTTGCCTAAGCTTTAACCATTTAATAGTCATGAGTAACAAATAAAGACATGGAATTGCTTTGTGTCAATCAAAATACCCTAAGTAATGTACATCAGATTAGCTGCTTTGGGAGTTCCAAGTCCATCCAGATTCCCCAGAGCCCAGAGGGGCTTTGTCACTCTCAACCTTGTAACAGAAAGATAAATAGTACTGATAAGATAGATCAGGAAAAAAATAATAACTGGGCAAGGTGGTACGTGCCTTTAATCCCAGCACTCAGGAGGCAGAGGTAGGACAATTGCCATGAGTTCGAGGCGCCCCTGAGACTACATAGTGAGTTACAGGTCAGCCTGAGCTAGAGTGAAGCCCTACCTCGAAAAACCAAAAAAAATAAATAAATAAATAAGTCAGTGAATTACCTGAGAATTTCATTTTCTGGATGCAGCTGAACTCACGATGGATGGGAGGACCAGTTAAAGATGAAGTGGAGTAAAGCAGCGGAATTGGAGGCTGGGTGTGATGGACGATTGAAAGCTGCATCTCTGACAACATCCAGGCCAGGACCAGGGCTGAGCAGACGCTTTTAGAAGAAGGATGAGTTGGGATGAGTTCACCTTTGATTAAGGTAAAGACAAACCTTGTCACTCACAGACCTGGTGCCATATAGAAGAGGGTGGCAGACAGTTTCAGCTTTGTTGGAAATTTACTAGACCCTCTTCCATGTGGAATAAGATAAGTAACTTCAGAATGGCCATTTATTTAACCAGTGGTTTCTATTTGTTTTTGTGGGCCTTGCATATGCTACTCAAGTGCTCTACCATTGAGATACAGCTCAACACTCCCCATCACCCCCACCTTTTGTTTTTTTGTTTCTCAAGGCAGGGTCTCACTCTAGTCCAGGCTGACCTGGAATTCTCAGGGTGGCCTCGAACTCATGGCGATCCTCCGACCTCTGCCTCCCCAGGACTGTGATTAAAGGTGTGTGCCATCACTCCCGGTCCCCAACCCGTTTTGACTTTGCTTTGAGACAGGGTTTCCCTGGGTTAGCCTTGAGCTGGTGATCCTCCTGCCTCAGCCTCCCTGGTAGCTGGGATTAAAGGCATGAGCCTCGATGCCCTCCTAACCTGTGATGGACACACTATGAGCCCACTCACCTGGCCTAGTGGCAGGTAGTGTTACGCAGTTCAAACTCTGCTATAAGGTCTTTTAAAAAATTATTTATTTATTTGAGAGAGAGAAAGAGGTAGAGAGAGAGAATGGGCGTGCCAGGGCCTCCAGCCACTGCAAATAAACTTCAGATGCATGCGCCTCCTTGTGCATCTGGCTTACATGGGTCCTGGGGAATCAAACCTGGGTCCTTTGGCTTTGTAGGCAAAGGCCTTAACCACTAAGCCATCTCTCCAGCCCCTGTTATAAGGTCTTCATGGCACATGGAGACCAGTAAGTTCCAACTGAAAGGAAAATTGAGGTCATTTAGGAGAATAATAACTAAAGAGAAAGTTGAAAAGAAAATTATTTATTTTATTTTATTTATATATATTTTATTTATTTATATTATTTATTTGAGAGAAGAAGAGAGAATGGGCTAGCCATTGCAACCGAACTCCAGATACATGTGCCACCTTGTGCATCTGGCTTATGTAGATAGTAGGGAATCTAACTTGGATCCTTAAGGCAAGCGCCTTAATATCTAAGCCATCTCTCCAGCCCCTTTTACCCACGAAAGCCAGATGCACAAGGTGGACCAAGCGTCTGGAGTTTGTTTGCAGTGGCTACATGCCCCTGGCGCGCCCCTCCCTACTCTATCAAATAAATAAAATATTTGTAATATTTTATTTATTTATTTGCAAGGAGAAAGAGAGATAAATGAGCATGCCAGGACCTCTTGCCATTGCAAACGAACTCCAGATGCACGCACCACTTAGTGCATCTGGCTTTACGTGGGTACTGGCGCATTGAACCCCAGGCCCATGAAGGTTTGCAAGCAAGCACCTCAACCGCTGAGCCATCTCTCCAGCTCCATGAAAAGAACATTTTCAGGAGAGGAGGGAAGGAGGCAAAGAGGAAAAGGATAGCCAACAAGCTGGAGTGGAGGCTCTAAGGAATTCATACCAAGGAACATTTAAAAATATTTTTAAAAGATGACCAGTGTGGTGGGGGTGGGGACAGAGATGGAGGGATGAGTGCAAGAAGAACTAATAGGAGGAATGACCCTGAGCAAGGTGACATTGGCACGGACAGAAGGAAAGGCGTGGGGCTGGGACAGCAGAGCTCCAAGTTGAGGTACCAGATGGAGAGAGGATGGTGGAGGGTGAGGGGCAGACGAGGGGCGTTTACACGAGCGGAGACCAAAGCAAACTGGGCGGAGCAGTTGGGAGCTGCCGGGCTTCGGCGGAGGCGGGGTCAGCCCACATCCACTGGAGTGGGATGTCCATCCCTGCCCAAAGGATGCTCCTGGGTACCACGGACAGTGGCTTGGACGCGGTGGCCAGGCCCTGGGGGGGCCTATAGATATATGAAGAGGACAGGCAGCGAGTGCGGATGCTGCGGTCCCGCGCCCCATCGGGCTCCCCACGCTCCCTCCCGGTGCAGGGACGCGACGCGGCACGAGCCCCGCCGTGCCCGCGCTTGCAGCCCCTCAGCCGGGGGTGGTGGGGGACACGACCCCCGGAGCCGGCCGAGGAGGAAGAGACATCCTCGGAGGTCTCAGCGGGGATGAGGTGAGCAGCCCCGGGACGCTGCGGTCCGGGGAGGTGGGCTCGCGTGCGCATGGGGATGGCTGGAGTGGGCAGGTGGGATGCTGCAGATCTGGTCTCCAGGGGCGGTTGCTAGGAGGAGATTGGAGGGGAGAGGAGAAGGAGGAGGAGGATGGGGAGGGAGGGAGAGCTCTGGGGGTGGCAAATCCAGAAATAAAGGTGTGTGGTGCTGGCTGGTACCGGAGAGAGGTCTCTCTGTTTCTGTATAGAGGTAGCTGTGCGCGTGGGGGAAGTGGGAGCGTTAAGGAGCCAAAGGACAGATGATCTCATATTACTCTCACAAACCATGCCAGGATGGAAACCTTAGGGACCATCACAGAAGATGAAGGGCCAGAAAAAGCGCACAGGGAAGACCTCATCTTGCCTTTGCCTTTTCCTTTTTTTTTTTTTTTCTCTGCCCCCAAGTAAGGTCTCGCTCTGTCACCTTGCCTTTCATAGCCTCTTCTTTTTATGATATTTATCTTAGATAGACAGGGTGGTTTGAGGAAGGCTCTTTTCGTCCTAGGCAATCTCTTCCCCTGCAGCGCTGGAGCCCAGCCTGTTGGCTGGATGCTCAGGACGACTAAGAGCCACCCCCCAAACCTTCCCCGGGCTCTGGCCTGGGAGACTGGGCACGTGAGGCCCCATTTTCTCCACATAGCAGCAGTAAGATGGAAAGTCTGTTGTGCATGGAGAAGAAACACATCGTATCCCTACCCTTTTTTTGTTGTTGTTTGTGTTTTATTGAAATAAGCATGTTCTTGTCGTAGAATTGTTAGCTTTTTCTTTCTTTCACAGGAAGGTCAGTACGAATAAATGAAACCACAGGGCTGGAGGGATGGCTTAACTGTTAAAGCATTTGTCTGCAAAGCTAAAGGACACAGGTTCGATTTCCCAGGACCCACGTTAGCCAGATGCACAAGGGGGCACATGTGTCTGGAGTTATTTTGCAGTGGCTGGAGGCCCTGGCACGCCCATTCTCTCTCTCTCTCCCCCCCTCTCTATTAAATAAATAAAAATAAAAATAAATAAATAAATAAATAAATAAAATTTTAAAAATAAATGAAACCACAAAGCAGTGGTGGTTGAAATCTCTGAGCTACCACTAACTGAGATCTTTGAAGAAATTGCTTCCTTTCTCTAGACTTGGCTTTCTTACAGGTATCTTTGGGATTTTACTCTGTAAGCTGAACTCAACTGGGTTTGTTTGCCTGTGTGGGATTCTGCTGTCTGTGAACTAAGAAATGGAGTCTATTCAAAGAAACTTGAATATCTTTATTTGTCATGTTACTCACTATTTATGTAAAGAAATGTAGTCAAGAAAATTCACTTCATCACGGTTAAAAGAATCATTTTTTTCTTTCTTTTGTTTTTTGAAATGTCTCATTTTAAAAAAAATTTTTTGTTTATTTATTTATTTGAGAACTACAGAGGGAGAAGGAGAGAGAGAGAATGGGCACACCAGGGCCTCCAGCCACTGAAAACAAACTCCAGATACATGTGCCACCTTGTGCGTATGGCTTACGTGGGTACTGAGGAATGCAGTCTCGAACCAGGGTCCTTAGGCTTCACAGGCAAGCGCTTAACCACTAAGCCATTTCTCCAGCCCAAGAATCACATTTCTATTAAGGAATTCACTATAAACTGTTGGAAATTATTTAAAGAATGAAACAAAAAGCACTTATTCTTTTATAAATACTGACATTTTAGCCCAGAGGTAATTCTTTTTTATTTATTTTTATTTATTTATTTATTATTTTTTTTTTGGTTTTTCGAGGTAGGGTCTCACTCTAGCCCAGGCTGACCTGGAATTCACTCTGTATTCTCAGGGTGGCCTTGAACTCACGGCGATCCTCCTACCTCTGCCTCCCGAGTACTGGGATTAAAGGTGTGCGCCACCACACCCGGCCTTTTTTATTTTAAAAAATATTTTATTTTTATTTATTTGAGAGAGAGAGAGAATGGGTGCACCAGGGCCTCAAGCCACTGTAAACGAACTCCAGATGCATGTGCCCCCTGGTACAACTGGCTTATGTGGGTCCTGGGGAGTTGAACCTGGGTCCTTTGGCTTTGCAGGCAAACGCCTTAACTGCTATGCCATCTCTCCAGCCCCGTAATTCTTTTTTTAAAACTACAAATAACCTTAGACCCAAAACTTAGTACGTGTATATATGTACATGTGCATCTGCAATTTCAAGGTTTCTTACTCACTAAATACAATGCTAAACATATTATCTTGTAAAGTGTAAGGCTGTTTATGAAAGTGTCAACTTCCTTGCAGTCTTTGCTAATAAACAACTTGCAGGGTTAAGTATGTGATTCTCTAAGTTATGGGGGGTAGATGGTTCAAGGAGGGTAGCCCAGGCTGGCCTCAGATTCATGATCTTCTTGCCTTAGTCTCTTCAGCTGAAAGAGGCAGAGACAGAGAGAGAAAGACAGGGAGAGAGAGGGCCTGCCAAGGCTTCCAGCTGCTGGAAATAAACTCCACCTTGTGCCACCTTGTGCATCTGGCTTACGTGGGTTCCAGGGAATTGAACCTGGGTCCTTTGGCCTTGCAGGCAAGCACCTTAACTGCTAAGCCATCTGCCCGGCCCCCCCATGTAGGAGGTTTTGAAGCAGAGTCTGACATACTCTTCTTGTGAGTCAGGAATGTGAGAGTTTGGTTTAAACAGACCAGCTGAAAGACAGGTGGGTCATTGATGGGCTGTTATGAGAGAATCAGATTTGAGGGGAATGAAAGTCTGAACTCAGGTGCTGGTGATGGGAACAGTGAATGAGGATGGAATGGAGAATTTCTGAGTTAGAATCAAAAGGACTTGTTCATCAGCTGCATGTGGGAAATGAGAGAGATGTTGGAAATAAGTGTACTAGGGCCTTCTGACTTGTGGGTTCTGCCAAACGTGGGTCACAAAGATTCAAAAACAAAATAATGGCGGCGCTCGCCTTTTATCCCAGCACTCAGAAGGCAGAGGTAGGAGGTTCACCGTGAGTTCAAGGCCACCCTGAGGTTACATAGTGAATTCCAGGTCAGCCTGAGCTAGAGTGAGACCCTACCTTGGAAAACCAAAATGATTAATAATAATTAATAATAATAATAATAATAATGCACTAATAAAAATAATACAAGCGAGAGCTGGAGTGGTGGCTCAGTGGTTAAGGTGCTTGCCTGCAATGCCTAACAACCCAGGTCCAATTCCACAGCATCCATGTCAAGCCAGATGCAAAAAGTGGTGCATGTATCTGGAGTTCATTTGCAGTGGCTAGAAGCCCTTTCTCCCTCCCCCCACCCCTTGAAAATAAATACATAAAATATTTTAAAATTTAAAAATGCAAATGAAAATCCGGTGTGGTATAATAATCAATTGATTGGTATAGTAATCAATTTAGAATGTATTAGACTCATAGGTAGTGTAGAGATGATTTACAGTACACAAGAGGGGTTGGGGAGATAGTTCAGTTAGCAAAGTGTTTGCTGTGCAGGCATGAGGACCTGAGTTTGGCTCCCAGCACCTATGTGCTGGGTGTGGTAGCATGCACCTGTCTTTCCAGTGCTTGGGGGGTGGAGACAGGAGGATCCCTAGGATTTGTGGGCTAGCTGTTCTCAAAATCAAGGTGGAGAAGCAATGAGGAAGACACCCACGTTGACCTCTGGCCTTCACACACATGCATTCCCAGCAAGAGTTTGCTACCTGACGGAGGTCCACCCAGGTTCAATTCCCCAGGACCCACATAAGCCAGATGCACAAGGTGGCACATGGGTGTGGAGCTCGTTTGCAGTGGCTGGAGGCCCTGCATGCCCATCCCCCCATCTCTTTCTCTGTCTCAAAAATAAATAAATAATATTTAAAGTGGGATTTTTTTTTACATTATATATTTATTTATTTGAGAGAGAGGGAGAGAGAGAGAATGGGCACACAATGGCCTCCAGCCACTGCAAATGAACTCCAGATGCATGTGCCCCCCTGTGCATCTGGCTTACATGGGACCTGGAGAATCAAACCAGAATCCTTTGGCTTTGCAGGCAAATGCCTTAACTGCTAAGGCATCTCTCCATGCCCTCCCCCCTTTTTGGAGAGAGACAGAGAGAAAGGGAGAGGAAGACAGATAGAGGTGGGTGCGCCAGCAATCTCTCAGCTGCTGTGAACGAAATCCAGATGCGTGCACCCCCTTGTGGGCAAGTGCGGCATTGCGCCCTTGCGTCACTTTGCATCTGGCTAAACGTGGGACCTGGAGATTGGAACCGCTGGAGATTGGAACCAGCGTTCTTAGGCTTAGGAGGCAGGTGCCTTAACTGCTAAGCCATCTCTCCAGCCCCCCCCTTTTGAGATAAGGTCTTGCTCTAGCCCAGGCTGACCTGAAATTCACTCTGTAGTCTCAGGGTGGCCTCGAACTTGTGGCTCTACAGCGGGATTTTTGTCCTGGAAGAGACAACCTTGTTTATGATGTACGTGAACCTGGGGAAAATGTAGGACTGGATCTCTTGGCATATAATTTGATTCCTTCCAGATTCTGTAAACAAAACCCAACATAGAAAAGTCAGCGAATTTTGGAGAGAAACACTACCAGTTGCTGGAATCTATATTAACCTGTTCCGTGATACCTGTGGTTGAGTTTTTGTTTAAACCTAGCTGTTGTTTAATCCCAATCCATTATGGGGGGGGGGGGGGAGAGGTTGTGGGACAAATAGGAGGAGACCAATGTAGTGGAAAGGACCCTGGATAATATAAAAATGTCATTATTGAAGATGGCACAAGGTAACCAAATGGCCAGAGTAGTAATGATGATAGGGTGATATATCCCCTCACGACACTCCAGTCCCTTCAACTTCACAGGCGTTCCAATGACAGGCATCTGTCATGATTTCATGCGCATCCCATGGCCTCAACATGGTCAGTTACCATCTTCAGTACATTTGTAGTTTGTGTCATTAATATGTATTGAGTACATGCTATATGCTAGCCCCCCCCCTTTTTTTTTTGGTTTTTCGAGGTAGGGTCTCACTCTGGTCCAGGTTGACCTGGAATTAACTATGTAGTCTCAGGGTGGCCTCGAACTCTCGGCGATCCTCCTACCTCTGCCTCCCGAGTGCTGGGATTAAAGGCGTGCGCCACCACGCCCAGCTTTTCTAGGCCCTCTCTTAAGACCTTTATAAGCACAATCAATACTCACTATGACCCTGCAAGAAAGATGCTGTCATCCCCACTCATATGACAACGCTGAGTGACTTGACAAAGTCATACAGCTATAAAGGAGCAGATGTTTGGATGAACTGACAGGCACCAAATTTCCACTTCATGTGCATTAGAGTGATTCTTCCACGTTTAAAGAGTCTTCACTTAAATGCCACCAAGTCTGCTTTCTTTTCCCTAAAACAGAAAGCTAAGCAACTATGAATACATCAAAACCAAGCTCTACAACAAAATCCTGGGCTGGAGAGATGGCTTAGTGGTTAAGGTGCCTGCCTGCAAAGCCAAAGGACCCAGGTTCAGTTCCTCAGTACCCACATAAACCAGATGCACAAGGTGGCACATGTGTCTATAGTTCATTTGCAGTGAGACCCTGACATGCCCATTCTCTCTCTCTTTCACATAGATAAAAAATTAAAATATTAAAATTAAAAAAATGCTTTCCTAGAACTTGGAGCAAAATGAACTGCTTTCCAAATGAGCACTTTTAAAATGTCACGTGTTTTACAATAGTAAGTTGTGTTATTAAAAACTGACCTTGTGAGTTCTGCATAAACCCTGACGGTAGGTTTAAAAATAAAAAAAAAAACCTCCTTCAAACAAAAGGACCTGTACCTAGATATGACATCAGAAGAACATCAGAGAGTCTCATAATCAGGTTAATAAAAATGGATGAATTGCATGTTTCAAAGGGAATCTGGGACAGTCTTCAAATAACAGACTTAAAGAAAGCTGGGCTCACTGTCCAGGATAATGGGCACTAGCCTTCACAGACCTTTGCCCACCGCAAGTGCTCACTCACTCCCACATCTAACCTGCAACACTAACTCGGAGAAAGTAGGACCAATGTAACAGACATGATCATGAGCAAGTGACTCCAGTGAAGAACAGAAACAACCTCAGATTTTGTATCCATTTGTCTCCATGATCGTCCAGTCCATAAGACCTTTTAGCTATACAAGCTCCAACTAAATACTGCAAAGAAAACACAGCTGTATTGCAGTCTCAACAGGAATGGTTTTCTTGAATTGCACATATCTTCTAAAGAAAAATGTCCATGGAGCCGGGCGTGGTGGCGCACGCCTTTTAATCCCAGCGCTCGGAAGGCAGAGGTAGGAGGATCCCCGAGTGTTCAGAGGCCAGCCTGAGACGACATAGTGAACTCTAGGTCAGCCTGGATTAGAGTGAGACCCTACCTTGGAAAAAGAAAAGAAAAGGAAAGGAAAGGAAAGGAAAGGAAAGGAAAGGAAAAGAAAAGAAAAGAAAAGAAAAGAAAAGAAAAGAAAAGAAAAGAAAAAAGAAAAATGTCCATGGTAATAATTCAGAATACATCGCGGGGGCTGGAGAGATGGCTTAGCGGTTAAGGTACTTGCCTGCAAAGCCTAAGGACCTGGGTTTGATTCCCCAGTACCCACATAAAGCCAGATGTACAAGGCGGGGCATGCATCTGGAGTTTGTTCATTGCAGTGCTTGGAGGCCCTGACATGCCCATTCATATTCTCTCTCTCTGCCTCTTTCTCACCCTCTTAAATGAATGAATAAATAAATAAATAAATAAAATATTTGGAAAATCAAAAAGAGGTGATAGGGACTGCAAGATCCCCTTCCAGGCTCAGTCACATGGCTGGGCAGGCTTGAGTTCCTCAGGTATACTCACCATAGGCATGTTTACAACATTGTATAGATCTCCCCAGCGTAACTGATCTGAAAGTCAGCATGCTCAAGATGGAAGCTGTAGTTAAAATAACCTAACCTGGGGTGGAGAAATGCCTTAGTGGTTAAGGCACATGCCGCAGGTTCAGTTCCCTAGTACCCACCTAAGCCAGATGCACATGGTGGCACACGCATCTGGAGTTGGTTTGCAGTGGCTAGAGGCCCTGGCATGCCCATTCTCTCTATCTGCCTCTCTCTCTCTCTCAAATAAAAATAAAAAAATAAAATATTATTAAGAATAATAACCTAACCGTAGAGTCTGCATCCATTGACTGAGCTCCTGGAAATGAGAGGAACAGCAGGATGGATTTCTTGCCTTCCTTCTTCTGGAACAAAGCTAATAGAAATCTAGCTCACAACATGAACAGGGAGCTGGAGTGGAGCCAGGACCGGAGCCGCAGCCACGCTATGCAATGTGACTCAACTCCTTTCACCTGTACCCTCTGGGCAGTGACGGCTTCAGGCTCTGCTTGCTCAGTTCTGCTGCCAAGTATCCCTGGAGGACATTCAAGAACTTCTCTGTGTCTTATCTCTTTCCTGTCTCAGCTAGCCTCGCATTTCCCTTCCCTTTACCCCAGCTTTCCAGAACCGTCAGAAAGGACCAGAAGGGAGGCTCAACCCCTAGAAATGAGACTGGGCTCCTGGGCCCTGGTGTCATCTGGGCGGGGCCTGAGCCATGCACACGTCAGTAAAAGCCAATGTTCCAGGCTGAGATGCAAGGCTATAATTCTGGTGTCCTACTGAGGGTGATCAAAACAAAACAAGAAAAAACAAAACAAAACAAAACAAAACATGAGAAGGGCTGGATAGATGGCTGAGCAGTTAAGGCATTTGCCTGCAAAGCCTAAGGACCCAGATTCAGTTCCCCAGTCATCACGTAAAGTCAGATGCCCAAAGTGGCACATGCATCTGGACTTTGTTTGCAGTGGCTTGAGGCCCTGGCATGTCCATTCTCTCCCTCCTTCCCTTCTCTCTCTCTCTCCTTGCAAATAAATAAATAAAAATATTTTTAAAATGAGGGGATGAAGAGATGGCTTAGTGGTTAAGGCATTTCCCTGCAAAGCCAAAGGACCTCAGTTTGATTCTCCAGGACCCATGTAAGCCAGATACACAAGGTGGCATATATGGCTGGAGTTCATTTGCAGTAGATGTAGGCCTTGGTGCACCCATTCTCTCCCTCTCTCTCTCTCTCTCTCTCTCTCTCTCTGCCTCTTTCTTTCTCTCAAATAAATAAATTTTTTTTTTTTGGAGAGAGACACAGAGAGAGGGAGAGGAAGACAGAGATGGGTGCCAGCAGTCTCTCAGCTGCTGCAAAAGAAATCCAGATGCATGCACCCCCTTCTGGTCAAGTGCGGCATTGCACCCTTGCGTCACTTTGCATCTGGCTGAACATGGGACCTGGAGATTGGAACCGCTGGAGATTGGAACCAGCGTTCTTAGGCTTAGGAGGCTGGAGCCTTAATGGCTAAGCCATCTCTCCAGCCCTCAAATAAATAAATTTTTTAAAAATTAAAAAAAAAAGACATGAGCAGTCAGGCATGATGGAACAGAGCAGTTTTATAATCCCAGCACTCAGGAGGCAAAGGCTGGAAGATCCCCACTGTAAGTTGAAGTGAGCTTCAGGCCAGCCAAGTCTACAGAGTGAGAACCTGTGTACACACACACACACACACACACACACACACACACACAACCAGAGAAATGGCAGGTCCTATGTAGCAGGCATTGGTAGAGATGCAGGAAGACAAGCCTACGAGGTCTCACCACTAGGAAGCAAGCAAGCTCAAGCTACTTGAAGGAAAATACAAAGGCCTCATGTCTGCAGGAGTCTGTCATGTAGCAGGAATAAGTGAAGCAGGCCGCACAGAAGACCATAGAGAACAGTGGTGGGAACCGCTTGGAGTATTTCCGGTTAAGCCCTGTGTGCAAGATCAATTCTACCAGCAGGGGGCCTGTGTTGGTGGCTTTACTGTCACGCCATCAGGTTTAGTACCATGGAGGTGTCCCTCTCGCCGATGGAGAGGCTCCGGGTTGAAGACAGAACAGCATGAACTCTGCATGGAGCGTGGCCACTACTTTCACTTCCAAAACCAACGTGACAAGAAGAGTGGCGAACGTGTTTTAAAAAATATATATTTTATTTATTTATTGGAGAGATGGATAGAAAGCGAGATAGATGATAGAGGCAGATAGAGAGAGGAGAGAGAGAATGGGTGCGCCAGGGCCTCCAGCCGCTGCGGACGAACTCCAGATGCCTGTGCCGCCTTGTGCATCTGGCTTTCCTTGAGTCCTGGGGAACTAATCCTGGGTCTTTAGGCTCCACAGGCAAGCCCCTTCACCACTAAGCCATCTCTCCTGCCCAGGTGTGGGTTTTGATTTGAGCAGACAGGTGCCTGAGCATTGGGGCTCACGTCTTTCTTTAAAGGATAGGATCTTGACAAACTGCCTTCTCGAGACAGGTTTGTTGGCTCACACCTGTAATCCCAGCACTATGGGGGGGGGGAGGCAGGAGCTTGGGTTACATGAAATACCATTTTAAAAAATATACAAAAGCCCGGCGTGGTGGTGCATGCCTTTAATCCCAGCACTCGGGAGGCAGAGGTAGGAGGATCGCCAAGAGTTCGAGGCCACCCTGAGACTACATGGTGAATTCCTGATCACCCTTAGCTAGAGTAAGACCCTACCAAAAAAAAAAAATCAAAAAATATATAGAGAGAGACAAAAGGGCTGGAGGGATGGCTTAGCAGTTGAGGCGTTTGCCTGCAAAGCCAAAGGACCCAGGTTCAACTCCCCAGGACCCATGTTAGCCAGATGCACAAGGGGGGCACACATCTGGAGTTCGTTTGCAGTGGCTGGAGGCCCTGGTGTACCCATTCTTTCACTGTACCTGGCTCTGCCTCTCTCTCAGATAAATAAAATAAGATAAAATGAAATAAAATGGATTTCATTCTTTCACCAAACTGATCGGAGTTAGAATGGGATGAACTTTCATCCAGGAGGAAGGACTGTTGGGGGCCGTCCATGCTCTGTCTAGGACTGCCAGGTGCCAACTGCTGCCTGCAAGAGTTCAGTCTTTTTCTTCTTCTTTTCTTTTCTTTTTTTTTTTTTTTTTGTTTTTTTTTTATTTATTTCCAGCTGACCTGGAATTAACTATGATCTCAGCCTCGAACTCTCAGAGAGCCTCCCAAGTGCTGGGAGGGAGGGCCCGGCTTCTTCTTCTTTTCTTAAAATATTTTTATTTATTTATTTCAGGGAGAGATACAGATACAGGCAGAGAGAGAGAGAATGGACGCACCAGGGCCTACAGCCACTGCAAACAAACACCAGATGCATGCACCACCATGCGCATCTGGCTTATGTGGGACCTGGAGAATCAAACTGGGGTCCTTGGGCTTCCACAGGCAAATGCCTTAACCGCTAAGCCATCTCTCCAGCCCGGGAGGAAATATTTTGATAAGCCCTCTTGGTCAGGTAGAAGAAGTGAGCCAGCAGGAGTTCCTGAAAGTAGTGAAGAAACTGAGTGCAAGTATTTCAGATTGTCAGGCGAAGTGCTGTGTTTAATAGGGACAAAAGCTGACAAGGGCCAGACGTGGTGGTGCGCACCCTTAATCCCAGCACCCGGGAGGCAGAGGTAGGAGAATTGATGTGAGTTTGAGGCCAGCCTGAGGCTACAGAGTGAATTCCAGGTCAGCCTGGGTTAGAGAATGAGACTCTACCTTGAAAAACAAAACACACACAACACACACACACACAAAAGAAAAAGAAAAAGAAAAAAAAAAAGCTGACATGGGGAAATTGGACCTAATCACAGTTACTTAATAACTTTAATTGTCCTTGGAAGATACTGAAATGTTTAGTGAAGAATCTATGTCATACTTCAGAAAGACTCATCAAAACTACGGCAATAATTGTGTATATGTTTGTATATGGAGAGAGGACAAATGTGAAAAATGGCCAATGGTTTATTAAGTGAAGGATATGCAAGACTTCATTGTGCTACTTTGCAACTTCTCTGTACTCAAGTGTGAAAGACTCAAAATGGAAAGTTTTAAAAAAGAAACATTGGGGCTGGAGAGATGGCTTAGCGGTTAAGGCGTTGGCCTGCGAAGCCAAAGGATCCCAGTTCAATTCTCCAGGACCCACGTAAGCTAGATGCACAAAGGGCACATGCATTTGGAGTTCGTTTGCAGTGGCTGGAGGGCCTGGTGTGCCCATTCTCTCTCTGTCTGCCTCTCTTCTTTCTCTCTGCTTGCAAATAAATAAATCAAATAAAATTAAAAAAAAAAGAAAAAAGAAACATTGCTTTCTATCAATCCATCATGCACCTAACCATCCATCTATCCATCCATCCATCCATCCATCCATTTATCCAATCTCTGCCTTCTATCATCTGTCTGTCTTCAGGGATAAGTCAGTATGACGTGCAGAGCAAGGATCATAGCT
Source organism: Orientallactaga sibirica (assembly GCA_036365145.1). Lineage (NCBI taxonomy): Eukaryota > Metazoa > Chordata > Mammalia > Rodentia > Dipodidae > Orientallactaga > Orientallactaga sibirica. The sequence continues at coordinate 21,209,810 of JAEOAD010000025.1, forward strand.
GCACATGCCCACTTGTCCTGAGGAAAAATTTTTCTTTTTTCTTTTTCAGTTTTTCTCGGTAGGGTCTCACTTTAGCCCAGGCTGACCTGGAATTAACTATGTAATCTCAGGATGGCCTCGAACTCATGGGGATCCTCCCACCTCTGCCTCCCAAGTGCTGGGATTAAAGGCGTGCGTCACCACACCCGGCAAGAAATGTTTTCCTAATTTGGACATTTCACTTAATTACCTTCCTGATGGACCCTAAACCAGCTAGTACTGGTTGATCTATGTTCCTTGGTCTTGGCCTGGGACTGTTCGCCTTATCCTCGAAATGACTCCGGCCTCTGTGATGGTGGTTTGACAGGAGTGCCAGGAATCTGCTTAGGAATTTATCTCAATATTGCTTTCGGGTTCCAGGAATTTACTTATTAAGTGTAATATCAGTCTGTGTAATTTTAAGACCTAGCATCTATGTTGAAAGCGAGGAGAAACATTCAGATAATTCACCGGAGGCCTTCCTCCCTGTTCTTAGTTCCTTCTGAGAAAGTTGCACAGCACATTTCTTACATGTTTCCCCTCCCCCAGCATCAGATGTGCATAAATAGTGGGTGTTGAAAGGATAAGGCGGGTGGGGGGGCCCTGCGGAATTGTGTGAGTAAATTACCACCAGCTGTCTTAAGGCTTGGTGGTAATTTCTTTCCTGAAGGTTTTTGTTACAGCTGACAGACAAGGCGCCAATGAATACATATGCACGTGTGTGTGTGTGTGTGTGTGTGTGTGTGTGTGTGTACTCACACACACACACACACACACACTCCTGAAGACAGGAGAAGGGTGACAGAAGATAAACGGAGTGGATGTGTACTGCCTGTGGTCTCTACCCAGCAAATGAGGGACCACTGTGCTTTTCCAACATCCTCGTCAGAGCTTCAGTCTCTTGACAGTCGCCAGCCGAGGAAAGAGACATTTGGGTCACTGGCCTGGCCCTAGAGAAGACTTTGCAGCAGAACTGAAAGGAAAACTCACGACTGTTACTTAGAGTCAGGGCTGGAATCCCGCTTGGTCTACGAACATTAATGAACAAGCAGGCATGATTTATTGGCTGTTTAAAACGTGCTGGGCAATGCATGAAACGCTTCCCACATGTTAGCTTGTTTTGTCTCACAGCCACCCTGCCGGGCACTTATCATCACATTGACCTTATTTTACAAACAAGGAATCTAAAGTCAAGTTTTCCTGATGATCAAAATTGCAGAGCGGGGCATCGACTCTAGTGCCACTGATCTTAGCTGCTGGGTTGGATTGTCTGCCTGTGATGTTGCCTGTGTTGCACGGCCCTCCCAGGTGGATGGGACCTTTGAGTCACCCAGAAGAGACTTAAGAACATCTTTCCTTCTGCCAGTGAAAATTAGAAACAATTTTCAACCATTTTTTTGTTTTACATAAAAATTTTAGCTGATAATTGTGTCAATTTATGGGATAAAATGTGCTATTTTAAAAAATATATTATTTATTTATTTATTTGAGAGAGAGAGAAAGAAAGAGGAGGAGAGAGGGAATGGGCACGCCAGGGCCTCCAGCCACTGCAAACGAACTCCAGATGCATGCGCCACCTTGTGCATCTGGCTTATGTGGGTCCTGGGGAATTGAACTAGGGTCCTTTAGCTTTGCAGGCAAAGGTCTTAAATACTAAGCCATCTTCTCCAGCCCTAAAATGTAATATTTTAATATGTATACATTGGAGAATGATTGAAACAAGCCAATAAAATTTTAATAAAAGTTCTAGGGCTGCTTGCTGGGCGTGGTGGCGCATTCCTTTAATCCCAGCACTTGGGAGGTAGAGGTAGGAGGATCTCCATGAGTTCGAGGCCACCCTGAGACTACATAGTTAATTCCAGGTCAACCTGGGCTAAAGTGAGACCCTACCTTGAAAAACAAAAACAAACAAACAAACAAACAAAAAGTTCTGGGGCTGGAGAGATGGCTTAGCATGCATCTGGAGCTCATTTGCAGTGGCTGGAGGCCCTGGTGCCCCATTCTCTCTCTTTATCTAGTTCTTTCTCTCTCTCTCTCCCCTCCCTATCTCTCAAATAAATAAATAAATAAAATATTTTTAAAATTTTTTAAAAAGTTCTGAATTTTTTAGTGATAATTATTTTAATTATTATGATCATCATCAATACCCAAATGCTACCTTCTTTATGAAACCAGTTTTGGTTTCTTGTTTGGCTTTTCGAGATAGGGTCTTGCTTTAGCCCAGGCTGACCTAGAATTCATTATGTAGTCTCAGGGTGGCCTTGAACCCAGAGCGATACTCCTACCTTTGCATCCTGAGTGCTGGGATTAAAGGCGTGTGCCATGATTCCTAGCTTAAACTGTCTTCGTGTTGTGTCCTTTGTGTTGTACTGCAGATCTTTCTAGAAGCTGGTTTGTGTTACGGGTTGATGAATGCTTGGGTGGCTTTTCACTGTAGGTTTTAAACACGAGTCAGAATGTGTCACGCACGCCCTGTGTTGGTTGCCCTAATGTTGAGTTGAATGAGCTTAGGTAACCACTGAATTTCTACCTGTCTACTTAGGAATAAAATTCCTTTAAAGTCACCCCTTTCTTCTTGTCCCAAGGGTTGTTTTCCATCTCAATGCTGGTCCTGGCCTTGAGCTCTACTGCCCAGAGGCAACACTGACACTTGTCCTGCCTGGTCTTTAGAGCACACAGCCTCCCCCTGCTTCCTTCAGATACCAAAGGGCAGCTCGGTCCCTTCCTGTAAATACAACCGTGAGTAACGAGGTACACCCATCCAACTCAGTTCTGCCCTTTGGATCCTCTATTGGGCTAAAAACATGCAGAAGACTTGAATTTAGGAACACTTTGGACAGATTTGAAGAGGGGGCAATCTGTTGATACTCAAGACCTAAATATCAAAATGGAATAATATTTGTATATATTTATGATTACTCTCCACTTTATTTATTTATTTACTTATTTACTTATTTATTTATTTATTTATTTATTTATTTATTTATTTATTTATTTATTTTGAGGTAGGGTCTCACTTTGGCCCAGGCTGACCTGGAATTAACTCTGTAGTCTCAGGGTGGCCTCGAACTCACGGCAATCGGCCTACCTCTGCCTCGCGAGTGCTGGGATTAAAGGTGTGCGCCACCACACCCGGCTCTCCACTTACTTTAGATCATTTCTTTTCCTCTTTCTTTCTTTCTTTCTTTCTTTCTTTCTTTCTTTCTTTCTTTTTTTGGTTTGGTTTTTCAAGGTAGGGTCTCACTCTAGCTCAGGCTGATCTGGAATTCACTCTGTAGTCTCAGGGTGGCCTCAAACTCATAGCAATCCTCCTACCTCTGTCTCCCAAGTGCTGGGATTAAAGGCGTGCGCCACCACGCCTGGCAACTTTAGATCACTTCTGGATTGTAAGTATTTAAACACCCAGTCTAGCTGTGTGAGTCGGTTTTCCGTTATTGTGACGTAACACCCGAGGTAACCAGAGGAAAAGGAGGAAAGGTTTATTTGGGCTCACAGCTTCAGCGGTTTCATTGCCCTCAGCCCCTTGCTTTGGGCCTGGGGTGGTGCAGTATATAATGATGGGAGCCCATAGCTGGGGAGGTCTCTTGGCCTCATGGTGACAAGGAAGTAAAAACAAAGAAAGGAAGGGACTTGAGTCCCAATATCCTCTCTAATGACCTAACTTCCTCTTTTTTTTTTTTTTTTTTTTTTTTTGGTTTTTCAAGGTAGGGTCTCACTCTGGTCCAGGCTGACCTGGAATTAACCATGTAGTCTCAGGGTGGCCTCGAACTCTTGGCGATCCTCCTTCCCCTGCCTCCCAAGTGCTGGGATTAAAGGCGTGCGCCACCACACCTGGCTAACTTCCTCTTTTTTTAAAAAAAGTTTTTTAAAAATTTTATTTATTTATTAGAGAGACATAGAGAAGAGATAGAGAATTGGCACCAGGCACTGCAATCGAACCCCAGATGCTTGTGCCACCTAGTGGGCATGTTTGACCTTGTGCTTGCCTCACCTTTGTGCATCTGGCTTACGTGGGATCTGGAGAGTTATTTATTTGAGAGTGACAGAGAGAGAGAGAGGATGGGCGCACCAGGGCCTCCAGCCACTGCAGACGAACTCCAGACGCGTGCGTCCCCTTGTGCATCTGGTTTACGTGGGTCCTGGGGAGTCAAACCTGGGTCCTTTGGCTTTACAGGCAAATGCCTTAACGGCTAAGCCATCCCTCCAGCCCTCAATCACTTAATGTTAAGATGTATTTTTACCTTGGCTCATATGTTTAATTTGGGTCAGCAAAAAGGCTCTGATTGTTACAGTCGCTCAGGGACCCAGGTTGATGCGAGGTTCAGCTCCACAGTTACCAGTTCACGAGGCATCGGAAAATGCACCACCCAACTGTGTTTGGTAAAACCCCCACATTCCACCTACAAGTGACCACATGAGATGGCTTCTCAAATTTCAAAGGCTTGAAAACAAGTTACATTTCACTGGCCAAAAGTCACAGCTAATTTTATTTTATTCTTTATTATTTTTGTTTGTTTGTTTGTTTTTTCTCACTCTAGCCCAGACTGACCTATTATTTATTTTGAGAATGAGAGAGCACAACTAATTTAAATGGGGGTAGGGAAAGGTAAAGTTAACATGTGTCCCTGGGGCAAAATGCTTGGACAAGCCAGAAAGCACTAATCCAAAGCTTGGTAGAACATACACTCTATTAGGGTCACACACATACTCAGCCTCCACCTTGAACTCTAGGCAGACTGCGTACATCCATCCACCTTCCTCGTTTTCCATCCTTTCTCACCATTTCTTCCTTCCCTCCCTTTTCCCCACCCTCCTCCCCTCCTTCCCTTCCTTCATGTAGGAGCTGTAAAGCCCTGCGCAGACTGCATTTTTCTGCACCAATGACTTTGAACTTTGCCATCTGACTTGTTTTGTTAAGGGGAACATGGTAGCAGAAGCAGGGTGCTGGCTCTCAGCAGACATGAGTGTCACTCCTGCACTCTGCCACGTGGCTGCTGCTGCTTCCGTGTGAGCCCTATAGCAAGAGCTCTATGGAATCAACTTGAACGCACGCCCAACGCCACGGATCTCTGAGTGAGAAATGCACTTTGTTTTACTGGAGAGATGGCTTAGCAGTTAAGGCTCTTGCCTGCAAAAGCCAAAGGACCCAGGTTCAGTTCCTCAGGTCCCACGGAAGCCATGTGCACAAGGTGGTGCATGAGGCTGGAGGCCCTGGCGTGCCCGTTCTCATTCTTTCTCTGTTTCCCTCTTTCTCTCAAATAAACAAATCAATAAAAAACAAACAAACAGCCGGGCGTGGTGGCGCACGCCTTTAATCCCAGCACTCGGGAGGCAGAGGTAGGAGGATCGCCGAGAGTTCGAGGCCACCCTGAGACGACAGAGTTAATTCCAGGTCAGCCTGGACCAGAGTGAGACCCTACCTCGCAAAACCAAAAAAAAAAAACCCTGCAGTTTCAGGCCAAGACATTGACACCAGGGAAGGCATTTAAGAAGACAGGCTGCTACAGGCTGCTTGCAAAGAAGCACAGCAAGTAGGGGCTGCTAAATTATATGAGATGACCTTAAATTCTATAGATATGTGATAGATATCTAAATACAACTATCAAATTATTTATCTATTAATAAGAAAAGCATTCAAATAGCAATCCAAGTGCTACTGAGGCTACATATCAGATGATAAAATTCAGACCATTTTACTCCAATAAGATTATGATAAATTATCTCAAAGAAATATTTTTCTTCCCTCCCTCCCTCCTTCCCTCTTTCTTTCTTTTTTACTTTCTTTCATTCTCTTTCTTTCTTTCTTTCTTTTTTGAGGTAGGGTCTTGCCTTAGCCTAGGCTGACATGAAATTCACTATGTAGTCTCAGGGTAACCTCAAATTCACAGCAATCCTCTGCCTCCCAAGTGCTGGGATTAAAGGCGTGCACTGCCACGCCCATCTTCTTTCTTTCTTTCTGACATAGGGTCTCACTCTAGCCCATGCTGTCCTGGAATTCACTATGTAGTCTCAAGCTGGCCTTGGACTCATGGTGATCCTCCTGCCTCTGCCTCCCAAGTGCTGGGATTAAAGGCGTGCGCCATCACTCCTGGCACTTAAAGAAATAATTTGTCTTACTCTGTTTCTGCTTCTGTAACAACACACCTCAGACTGGATTGTTTATAAATATTAGAAATGTTTTGCTAACAGTTCTGGAGGTTGGTAAGCTTAAGACAAAGGAACCGCAGGCAGAACCTGTGTCTGGTGAGGGCTTTGTCTCTGCAAGATGGCTCCTGGTTGCTCCACTCTTCCCAGGGAACAAAAACGGGGTTCTTGCATGGTGAGAGGATCGGAGGGGCAAGAGAAACTTGGGCACTCTTTTCAGCCTTTTTAATTGCTTTTATTTTTATTTTAAAAGCATTTTTATTTATTTATTTAGAGAGAGAATGGCTTAGGGCCTTTTCCTCCTTTTTCAGATCCTCCTGCCTCTGCCTAAGACAACTCCCTGGCACTTAAAGAAATAATTTGTCTTACTCTGTTTCTGCTTTTCAGACTGGATTGTTTATAAATATTAGAAATGTTTTGCTAACAGTTCTGGAGGTTGGTAAGCTTAAGACAAAGGAACCGCAGGCAGAACCTGTGTCTGGTGAGGGCTTTGTCTCTGCAAGATGGCTCCTGGTTGCTCCACTCTTCCCAGGGAACAAAAACGGGGTTCTTGCATGGTGAGAGGATCCGAGGGGCAAGAGAGACTTGGGTACTCTTTTCAGCCTTTTTAATTGCTTTTATTTTATTTTAAAAGCATTTTTATTTATTTATTTTTAGAGAGAGGAGAGAGAATGGCTACAATAGGGCCTTTTCCTCTTGCAGACAAACTCCAGATGCATGTGCTACTTTGTGCATCTGGCTTTATGTGGATTCTGGGGAATTGAACCTGGGCCAGCAGGCTTTGCAAGCAAGTACCTTTAACCACTGAGTTATCTTCCTAGCCCAAGACTTTTTTTGGGGGGGGGGTAGATATTTCAAGGTAGGGTCTAACTCTAGCCCAGCCTGACCTGGAATTCACTATGTAGTCTTAGGCTGGCCTTGAACTCACAACAATCTTCTTACCTCAGCCTCTTGAATGCTATGATTAAAGTCATGTACCACCATGCCTGTCCACACCTTAAAAAAATATTTTATTTATTTATTATTTATTTATTTATTTATGAGAGAGAGGTAGAGAGAGAGAATGGGCAGGGCCACTAGCCACTGCAAACAAACTCCAGACACATGCGCCACCTTGTGCATCTGGCTTATGTGGGTACTGGGGAATTGAACCTGGGTCCTTAGGCTTTGCAGGCAAATGCCTTAACTGCTAAGCCATCTCTCCAGCCCCCCCCAGCCTTTTATAAATAAGATCACTAATCTCATTGAGCACTCACAACTTAATTACTACCCCAAAGCCTCACTTTTTAGACTTCACTCTTCAGGTTCCAACATATGAGTTTTAGACGGATCTATACATTAAAACCATTGCATAACTCAAGAGAATAAAAGCAGAAAGATGTCACAAAGATATTGCTTGTGTTTACAATTAGAAGCACCATAACTATACTATAGCAGAATATCATTAGGTAATTTATGGTTTTATTGGCATTATAAAATCTTATATAATCATTGGGGTAATAAATTTAATAGTCCTGAAAACAGACAAAATTTAGTTTTTGTTTTGGTTTTTTGAGGTAGGGTCTCAGTCTAGTTCAGGCTGACCTGGAATTCACTATGTAGTCTCAGGGTGGCCTTGAACTCACAGTGATCCTCCTACCTCTGCCTCCTCAGTGCTGGGATTAAAGACGTGCGCCACCACGCCCCGCACAAAAAAATTTGATAAGTGAAAAAACTTATGTTTAAGCTGTAATTGTAATTATGTAAACAGATAATGTACAGCATGACTCGGAAGAAATATGACGGAGCTTAAGCGTATATACGGGGACAGTTCTATAGATGAGTATTTTTTCTTTTGAAATTTAAAACACAGCAGGTCGTGATGGCTCATGCCTTTAATCCCAGCACTCAGGAGGCAGAGGTAGGAGGATTGCCTTGAGTTCGAGGCTGCCCTGAGACTACATAGTGAATTCCAGGTCAGCCTGAGCTAGAGTGAGACCCTACCTGAAAAAAAACAAAAAGAAAAAAATTAAAACACAAAATTGTTTTGTTAGTAAATGTAAAATTCTTAGAAGTCAAATAAATTATGAACATACTCATGTGTGTGAGTCAGTGTTTGGATTAAAATGTCCATTTTAAAAACGCTAGGAAGAAGTTTAATAAAGTTTAAACATTGATTACCTCTGGGAATTAAGGATAATTTTGTTTCATAGTTAATTCCAGGTCAAATGTTCTTGCAAAACCAAAAAATAAAAAATAAAAAAAAAAAAATAAAACGTCCATTTTAAAAACACTAGGAAGAAGTTTAATAAAGTTTAAACATTGATTACCTCTGGGAATTAAGGATAATTTTGTTTCTTATACTTTTCAAATGTTCTACCATAATTGTGTTCATGAAGTCTGAAAAAAAAATTAAAGGCATTTGTTTACAAAGCCGGACTGCCTGGGTTTGATTCCCCTAGTGCCAATATAAAGCCAGATACAAATGGTACACGCATTTGGGGTTTTTCTGCAGCAGCAAGAGGCCCCGTGTGCCCATTATTTCTCCCCCTCTCTCTTTCAAATAAATAAAAATATTTTTTACGAGTTATTTTAACATGAAGTGAGCCCGTTTTGCAGCCTGGCTTCTGAGAGCACACTGCTCACCTAGTTAGCACTTCTTGAGTGCAATACATGTCTGACTGGGGACAGAATTCTCCTCCACAACTCACCAGCCCATAATTTGATTTGAGACATAACTAAATATAGTACAGCTTTGGTATGAAGGGATGGAAACCTGACTCCTTGCCTCGCCCCTCCCCGGCCCCCCTACACACAAAGGCGACAGTTAGATTCTTTTAAAGACAGGTGGCTTGTGAGCCGTGTCTAAGGTCAAATTGCATCTTAGTGTTTTTTTTTTGTTGTTGTTTTTATTTTTATTTTTTTGTTTTTGTAACATTTTAAATGCAAATAACAACAACAACAACAACAAAAACCTTCTGAGTTCTGGAGCAGCGTGGTCTTGTCTACTCAACTAAGTGCTGAAGTTGGGAGGTTGTAGACCAGGGAACGCTCAAGTCTTGGTCATGTGGCCCACCCCCTCCCACTTTGTACTGATAATTAGAACTAATCCAAAAAAAAAAAAAAAAAAAATGGAGGTGAGAAGACAGTTTTCTCCAGGACAAGGGGCTCCTGTTCACACTCCTGTTCACACTCCGGCTGCCAGAGTCCTTCTGGAGTTCCACTAGGCTGCCCGAGGGAACAGATTTCTTCTGGTGAAGTCTTGTTATTCTATCTTTGGAAACTCACAGAACATAGCTCTGGGTCAAACCAGGGAGAAAAAAGGAGCCTTATTAGAGCCCCCGCAGAGACAGGGAACCTTCCTGGCTCTCCAACTCAGTAAACAAGTCTAACTAAATCGACATGGCCATATATAGGCACGATAAAGCTTTCTTTTTTTTCTTTTTGCAAATTAAAAGACGGCCAGGAGCCGGTGCTAATAATAACAGTGATTATGTCACTTAATAAAAAGGTTTTATTTCAGAGCTTAAAGGCAGCTTCAGGCGGTAAGTACTCTAATGACAGCATGTCCGCCCTGTTCCAACCTCGAGAGACATCCGTGGGGTCTGAGGCAGGGCGTGTCTGCCCCTGCACACCCCCAGTCTCAGATCCCAGCTCCTGGCAGCTACTGATCGCCAAGCTCTGCAAGTGTGCAGGGAAGTTCAGGAGCCTTCTGCTCCCTTGAAAGTTCTTGACAAGAGCCCAGTTGCTGTGGAAACCGAAAAAGGAAGGGGATGCCTGGGGATGGAGGCTGCGCAAAACAGGCGCACAAAATAGGTGGGACGCTCCGGGAGGACCCTTGTCCCTGGATGCATGGTGACAGACACCAGCCCATCTCTAGAAAGGTAACATTAACGACACCCTATGACTGGCCAGTTTGCACATCTGCATCCGGCCAGCGTTGCGTCTAATCCCATCCATCCCGGGCTCTGAGGTTCCCTGTGGGTTGGGGCTGGGTGACACAGGCACCACGGGGAAAGTGGGAGGGGTGGTCGGCTGGTTGGATTTAAATAAATAAATAAATAAATAAATAAATAAATAAATAGAAATAATCTCTCTTTGGGATGTGTCAGCGTCCTCTGGTGCGGGCATCCGCGGCCCCTGGCGATGGGGGGGGGGGGCGGGTTGCAGCGCGGCTGGGGGCCCGAGGGCGTGTCCAGTGCGCCGCGTGTCGCCGGGCGGGTCCTGCTGCGCCCCGCCTCCGCGTGCGCGGTGACAGCTCGGCCGGCCCGAGCCAGCCGTGCGCCCCGGGGCCGGCCTGCGAGGACAGTCGCTCCTTGTGTCCCCGTCCCCCCCAGCCCTACCCCCAGCACCGCGAGCCGAGGCCAAAGCAGGGCGCAGAGCCCTGTGGTCCTCGGCAGAAGAAGGAGCTGGGCACCCGGAGGACAAGGCTTGCCCATTATTCACCCCGGCTGCAGCTCCATCCCGGGCTGCGGGGCGTCCCCGAAGGCGAGGAAGGCGCAGGGAATGGAGAGGACGTGGGCAAGGTAGGTGAGCCGTGTCCCCCTTCTGCAGGGTCCCTAGCTCAGCCTCTGGGTGACCCCCCACCTGCGCAGGGGTCCTTACCTGGGGACTGTCCCCCCCCCCCAAACACCCACGGAGGTGGTGGTGGTGGGTCCTCCTGGAAGTTTCCGTAGCAATGTGACTGTTTTCTTGGCTTGGGGGACTCTTTTCCAGAGACACTACAGGGATTCCGGTAGATTTTTTTTTTTTTTTAATTTTTCCCTTCCGCAGAAAAACCTTTGGTTTCCCGTACTTTGAATAGTGTCAGACTCATGCTCACCCTGCCACGTTCTCCGCATCCCTCTCACCGTGCCCTGGTGACACCCAAGTCAAGGATGGAGTGAGCAGGAGCCTGCAGAGCGGGTCTCCTGAGCCCGGGGTGGGGTGGGGAGGATGGAGGAGGAAGAGCAGAGCGCACCCCTTCTCCCCCTCACTTGGCTCAGGGCACCATCTGCTTTTAGGCCAGGTTGTGGAGATATGGTGGAAATCTGTTTCCTCCACCCTCCATCCCTTCCCACAAATAATCTTTAAAATGGAGCTCTTTCTAGGGGCCGATGAGGATAAGAGACTTCTGGATCGAGACAAAGAATCTCGGTGTTTCTGGGGAGCCCATGTGTGTGAGGGAGACTGTATTACAGAGGTGCACCCATAACAGACCCCGCTTCCATGTCCTGGATTACCTAGAGTGAACTGGGTGTTTTAAATTTGATTTGATTTTTAATTTTAATTTTATTTATTAGAGAGAGAGAGATCAAGAAAGAGGCAACATCAGGTGGGAGAGTCTGGACGCAGGAAGTAACAGTACTTATACAAAAGACCCCGGGGTTGTGGATGGAGCTCAACAGGAGTGAACCATTCACTGTGAATTTTGAGAAAGGACAACTTGAAGCATGGGGTGCATGGATAGACAAAAAATGTACCTTTTAAGCATTGATCCTTTGAACTTTGGTTTTTCTTGGGCCTCTTCTAGAGACCTCTGTTCTGTTTGGGGGCATCTTTAGATTTTCAAAAAGTGCCATCAAGGGACAGGGTGGGGCTCAAAGCCATGCTTTGAAGGATGGCCAAAAGGACCCGGGGCACTTTAGTCTGGCCAAGCAAGACTAAGAGTGGGGAGAGGAGGACAGCTCTCTTCAAAGAACTGAAGAGCAGTTGGTGGTGGGAGGATTAGATGAATTTAGAATCTCCTAAATCGGCAAAATGACTGATTGATGGGAGCAAGTTATAGTGGGTGAGGTTCGGCTTCACGGCAAGATTCTTTCTCAACCCAGAGCCACCACGACCTGAGCCCGAGATTCCTGATGCTGCAGATATTTGAACCGAGGCTAGATAAGCACTAGGTCGTAAGGCAGTGGATGGGTCGGGGATTCCAGCTGCACATAGTGGTTTTCTCAACTTAAAAAAAAGGCTGTGGTGGCACACGCCTTTAATGCCAGTACTTGGGAGGCAGAGAGGCAGGAGAATTGCCAAGAGTTTGAGGTGACCCTGAGACTATATAGTGAATTCCAGGTCAGTCTGGGCTACAGCGAGACCCTACCTCAAAAAAAAAAAAAAAGAAAAGAAAAGAAAACAGGCTGTTTTGATAGAGCTCCATGCTCAATCCTCTAGTGCTGCCAAAAGTATCACTTATTTATTAACGTTTTTAAACATTATGGTTGCATATAACAATTATGCACAAATTCAGAAAATTCGCACACCTTATTTGGAGTCCATTTAATTTCACAAGCAGCACGCCTGTGTGATGGGCACTAGGGTCAAGAACAAGAATAGTCGCAGAACCAATGAGGGACTTCTCATGACTCCGCGGGCAACTGTCACCCTAACTTTTAGTACTATAGATTCGTGTCACCTAGTTCGTAATTTTATGCAAATAAAATTAGACCCTGTGTAATTTGATCCAACTTCTTTCACTTAACCTTATGCTTTTCTTTGACATCCTTTTGTGCGATTGCGTTCTTTTAGTTTTGCTTCCAAATAGGATTTTATTGTGTGTGAATACATAACTTTATTATTTGTTGTTAATAGACATTTGGGGGCATTTCTAGTTGGAGCTATTAGATTATTATTATTATATAATATATAATTTATATGTTATATATTTATTATATTAAATATTATATTATATTATATTATTATTAGGTAGTACAGTGGATATTTTGTACATGTCATGTGTAAATAGATGTGTATGTTTCTGTTGGGTAAATGAAGAGAAGGAGAGCCATTGGATAAAAGAAAATGTATGGGCAGTGTAAATAAATACTGCCAAATATTTCTAAAGTGATTACAAAGAAAGGGTTCTTAAAAAGTTGTCCTATGGGCTGGAGAGATGGCTTAGCGATTAAGCGCTGGCCTGTGAAGCCTAAGGACCCTGGTTCGAGCTCGATTCCCTAGGACCCATGTAAGCCAGATGCACGAGGTAGCGCATGCATCTGGAGTTCTTTTGCAGTGGCTGGAGGCCCTGGTGTGCCCATTCTCTCCCTCTCTCTCTGCCTCTTTCTCTCTCTGTCTGTTGCTAATAAATAAATAAAAATAAACAAAAAGAATTTTTTAAAAAAGGTGTCCAAAGGCATGCCTCCTAACTGCTCATCAGGGAAATGCAGATTAGAACCACAGTACTATGCTACAACATGTATACAGACATGAAAAACGTTAGGAAATTCCATCCCCAGCACTGCATAGTAATCCCGCAGGCTGTGACAAAGTCAGCTGGCCAGGCAGTCTAGCCTAATTGGTAAGCTCCAGGCCAAAGAGAGACAAAAAGGGGTCGATCGTGTTCCTGAGAACAACACCTAACGTTGCCCTCTGACTTCAACCTACATGCTCAACACATGCACACTCACCTATACACACACGTGTGTGCCCACACTCACATGAACATGTCTACACATATGTACTCACCATGCACACATGCAAAAAAAAAAAAAAAAACCAGAACTACAGCCATCCAGGGTGCTAGATGCTAAGTACAGAATTATGAATTAAATTGGCTTTCTGTCATTGAAGGTTTTATATTCTCACTGATAATTTTATTTATTCATTTATTGGAGACAATTTCTTGCCCACGTGAGAAACTGGGACCAAACAGGTAACTCAGGACAGTCTTCTCATTTCATCAGCCCATCTACAGTCAATTTTGAAAGTCAACATCCATGGAGTGTCATTGTTCAGCCCGCCACACTGCTTAGTGCTGGAAAAGACATCAGTAATTCCCTTCCCTTTTTAGGTGGAAATGTTGGTGGCATTTGGAATAGCTGAATCAGCCAAGCCAGTCCTATGTGACCCTTACACAAGTTCCCTGAACAAGTAACTCAAGAAAAAAAAAAAAAAAACAAACAAACAAACAAAACATTCAAAACAGCCTTTAAGAATAAAGGTCAGAGAGCTGGCGTGGTGACACACACCTTTAATCCCAGCACTCAGGAGGCAGAGGTAGGGGTTGCCATAAATTCAAGGTCACCCTGAGAGTACATAATGAATTCCAGGTCAGCCTGGACTAGAGTGAAACCCTACCTCGAAAACCCAAAAAAAAAAAAAAAAAAAAAAAAAAAAAAGAAAAAAGGAAGGAAAGCAAATTAATTTGTTTTGTTTCATTTACCCTGTAATTGGGTTTAATAAAATGCAAGCATTAATTGTATTTGCCTGCTGAGTCTGTGGAAATTTGGAGAAGGAAATGACATCCAAGAAAGCCCATGGTCCAGTTTCAGTTCTCTGCCATGTCTTCAAAAGTACAGTCTTCAGGTTGGACAAGATGCGCTTGGACCACAGCAGCATTGCACTTATCAGACCCTCACTGATAGCTGTTGGCACTTGTTCTGCTCATGGCTCCCCCTTAGTCTCCTTGAAAAGTCATGGGGCGTCAGCAGAGTCCTGTTTACAAATGAAAAGTCACAGACAGCATTTGCTCCATCTTACAGAGGCGGCTGCCAGCGGCCACGGGGGTTTTGAGATCCGCTAGTGTTCATAGTCAGGATCATTCGTGTGTTACCTTAGGATAATATGCCAGCATCTTGCTTTTGGCAGGGCTGATGTCTCCTAGGTATTGTTTATTTATTTTTTTAGAGAGAGGGGAAAAGAGAGAGAGAGAGAGAGATTGGGAGCACCAAGGCCTCCAGCTACTGCAAACGAACTCCAGACACGTGCGCCACCATGTGCATCTGGCTAACGTGGGTTCTGGGGAATTGAACCTGGGTCCTTTGGCTTTGTAGGCAAATGCCTTAACTGCTAAGCCATCCCTCCAGCCCAGTGTTTTTCTTTTTTAATCAGGAAAATATTTCCATAAGTCTATTACTGAAATGACTTTTTGCTGCTGCTATTATTATTATTTGGATTTTGAGAAGGAAAATCTCTACCTTGGCAACTCCAGTCTACCTTTAAGAGGGCCCACATTTGGTCTGTAGCTCTAGGCATTTGTCTCAACCAGTGCTTTCAAAACGCCTTGCTTTTTTTTTTTTTTTCCCCACAAACCAGATCATTAGGTCCCCCAACCCCTTCTTTCAGCTACATGCTGTGGCTTGATTTAAAGTGCCAGAAGGCTGGAAGGGGCTAAGTTGGCTGCCTCTCACCACACTGTGTTCTGCATCCTCACACGCTCATTGATGAGACTACTCAGCCGTTCAGTGGATGCCTGGAGACACTGCCCCCATTGAAATCTACCCGATCTTATAAATAAAATTCCAAAGTGGGCTCAAAATATCCCAACAAGTTGTCTCAGGCAAATATCCAAGTAGCATTTCAAGTTAGAATAATGTCCAAAATAAGAGATGTCCTGTTGTCCTGAGGTGGCTCTATCACTCTATTTTCAAATGTTCTGCCGCACTGAGGACTGGCTTCACCCTGTCTCAGAGCCGCTTCTGTGAGTTCAGTGGCCAGGAATACAGACATCATCTGAGCCTTTTTTAAATTTTGGTTTTGCAACCTCATAGCCCAAGTATTTTTGACATAGCCTATTTATAATGAATTTTATAATAATAATCACAACTTGCATTTCCGTAGCACTTTCATAGTCTATGCTACATTTTCCCTTCATCTGTGCCATTATTTCTACTCCCTTTCTGCTTGTCACATGTCGCTAAAATGTCTCTCTCTTGCCTTCTCCAAGGCCAGGGAGGAAGGAGGGAACATGTTAACTGGTGTGTTCTTGTCATGGCTTAGGTGGAAGGATAGAAGGAAGTAATAACTCTGAGATGCACAGCATTGATGACTCATGATTTCTAACATTTCATATACTTTAAGGTTATATTTATTTCCTGCTTCATCTTATATTATTATAATCTTATTCATAATATGGAATAATGTGTCATGCGGGATTATAGTACATAGCTTAATCACTTCCTATACGGAGGCCTGTAGTTTTCTAATTTTTAAAAAGGTTTACTGATGTTTAATTTTTTTTGTTTGTTTTTTGTTTTTTGGAGGTAGGGTCTCACTCTAGCCCAGGCTGACCTGGAATTCACTATGTAGTCTCAGGGTGGCCTTGAACTCATGGCGACCCTCCTACCTCTGCCTCCCAAGTGCTGGGATTAAAGGCATGTGCCACCACGCCTGGCTCAGATGTTTAATTTTTTAATTATATTCCATTTATTTATTTACTTATTTGAGAGAGAATGGGGGCACCAGGGCCTCCAGCCACTGCAAATGAACTCCAGATGCATACATCCCCTTGTGCATCTGGCATACGTGGGTCCTGGAGAGTCAAACCAGGATCCTTTGGCTTTGCAGGCAAAGGCCTTAATCTCTAAGTCATTTATCCAGCCCTGATGTTTAATTATCATTTATTTATTTGGGAAAGAGAGAAAGAAGCAGATAGAGAGAGAGAAAATGGGCATGCCAGGGCCTCCAGCCACTGCAAACAAGCTTTAGACGCATGTTACCACCTTGTGCACCTGGCTTATGTGGGTCCTGGGGAATCAAACCTGGGTCCTTTGGCTTTGCAGACAAGTGCTTTAACTGCTAAGCCATCTTTCCAGCCCCCAGTTTTCTAATTTTTTATTCTTAAAATATCCAACGCACATCTAGGTGTAAAAAGCATTTTTTTTTTTTTGGAGGTAGGATCTCACTTTAGCCCAGGCTGACCTAGAATTTATTATATATTCTCAGGCTGGCCTCAAACTCACAGCGATCCTCCTACCTCTGCCTCCCACGTGCTGGGATTAAAGGCATGCACCACCATGCCCAGCTAAAACATCTTTTTCAAAAAAAATATTTATTTATTAGCAACAGACAAGAGATAGAGAGAGAATGGGCACTCCAGGGCCTCCAGCCACTGCAACCGAACTTCAGATGCATGCGCCACCTTGTGCATCTGGCTTATGTGGGTACTGGGGATTGAGCCTTGAACCGGGGTCCTTAGGCTTCACAGGCAAGCACTTAACCTCTAAACCATCTCTCTAGACCAAAAGCATCTTTTCTAAAAAATATATTTTTATTTATTTATTTGATAGAGAGATAGGGAAAGAAAAAGAGAGAGGGAGAGAGAGAAAGAGAGAGAGAATAGGCATGTCAGGCCCTCTAGTCACTGCAAATGAACTCCAGATGCTTGCACCACCATATGCATCTGGCCTACATGGGTACTGAGGCAATTGAACCTGGGTCCTTAGGCTTGGCAGGCAATTGCCTTAACTGCTAAGCTATCTCTCCAACCCAGACATTTTCCATAGAATTTGTGTGTGTGTGTGTGTGTGTGGCGAACACAGCCCTTAGAGTCAGGTTTTTTTTGTTGTTGTTTTTGTTTTGTTTTGTTGTTTGTTTTTTGAGGTAGGGTCTCAATCTAGCCCAGGCTGACTTGGAATTCACTATGTAGATTCAGGGTGTCCTTGAACTCACAGCGATCCTTCTACCTCTGCTCCTGAGTGCTGGGATTAAAGACATACGCCACCACACCCGGCTAGAGTCCCTTTTGAAGTGAGAGACATTCAGAAGTGCAGTGGATCATGTTTAGAGCTGCAGTCACATCAGGAGGATCCATCATTATGTTTAAACATCTTTTCAAGATCTGAATGCCTGTACTTCAGAGGGTACAAGTGAGGCACACCCTCATGAAGTGGCATGTCCTAGGTGACTCAGCAGCAAAGATCCCAAATGCTACCCTTCTCCAGGATAAAATAAATGCTCCCTTGTTGCTGTTGTTCTCCACTGGCCCCCTGAAGTGTTTACTAACATGGTAATAAATAGAATTTGCTAACCTGAGAAAATAAAAGTGAATTTAGACTACATGAAATTATGGATACACATTTGGATGTCTACTTCAAGGAAAGAAAATGAAAGCTGTATTTTCTTGGAGAATTTTGTGCAATATCCTTTACATCACCACTTTAAAAAATATTTTATTCTTATTTACTTGTTTATGAGAAAGAGAGGGAGGAGGGAGAAAATGGTCACACCGGGGTCTCTAGCCACTGCAAATGAACTCCAGACGCATGTACCACATGCATCTGGCTTACATGGGTTCTGGAGAGTTGAACTTGGGTCCTTAGGCTTTGCAACCAAGCTCCTTAATCACTAAGCTATCTCTCCAGCCCTACATCACCACTTTGTTTGTTTGTTTTTGTTTTTCGAGGTAGGGTCTCACTCTAGCCAGGCTCATTTGGAATTCACTTTGTAGTCTCAGGGTGGTCTTGAACTCACAGCGATCCTCCTACCTCTGCCTCCCGAGTGCTGGGATTAAAGGTGTGCGCCAACACACCTGGCCCGTACATCACCACTTTTAAGCTAAGTCAATATATGTTTTCTAGCCGATGGAAATTGGCATTTGTATGCACTAAGTGACACCATGTAAAATTCAGAATAGAGTTGGTTTTGGAAAGATTCTTCTGGGCATTGCTTGAAATATTTCAGGTTATCGGCATCACACCGAGGAAGCTGGGTATCTGCTGATTGCCAACGCATTCACCCTGATCTAAAATTACTGGGTGTCTTAAAGTACCCGCTGTTCCCACCCACACACTTCAGTGCGCTTTTGCTAGCTCGAGTAACTCAGCTCATTCTTCACAGGCTAGCACCATCAAGGCCTCCTTTTGCCATATAGTTTTGGAAGCTCGTTCTGGGTATTTTTCCTGCAGTCAGAATGCGCTCTCCCTGCTGTGTTATAGCACATACCGAGTTGGATGCTTTGTTATTTTCCATGCTGTATAAATTTTCTGGAAGAATGGACTGTTTGCTCCCCGTCCTCGGCATCTACCATATTCCTAGCGCTTAGCACATCTTCCCTGAAGCTTTTCCAGACCACTTTCTGGAAGGCTGGTGTGAGATGTTAGGTGTTGTCTGATTATAGATAGATTTCTAGATTATCATGGCCTGACGCCATCATGCATTCGGGTTGGATGGAGCATTGTTTCAGAAACAGTCATCAGATTCCTGTTATTAGACTTCTTAAATGCTGAATATGTGACCGTGAATGATACATGAGCTCTCCTGCCAGGAGCTGACGTTCCGGAGGGTCCCAGAACATATACATGCATTATGAATACACCTCACGGTTCCTTCACTTAAGTTCATTTCAGCATCCCCAAAGTACAGCCATCCTTCGTGGCTCATTGCCACCCTTAAAATCCTTAACTCTGTCCAGGCGTGGTGGCGCACGCCTTTCATCCCAGCACTCGGGAGGCAGAGGTAGGGAGGATCGCCGTGAGTTTCAGACTACATAGTGAATTCCAGGTCAGCCTGGGCCAGAGTGAGACCCAACCTTGAAAAACCAAAAAAAGGGCTGGAGGGATGGCTTAGCGATTAAGGTGCTTGCCTGCAAAGCCAAAGGACCCAGGTTCAATTCCCTAGGACCCATGTTAGCCAGATGCACAGGGGGCACATGCGTCTGGAGTTCCTTTGCAGTAACTAGAGGCCCTGGTGTGCCCATTCTCTCTCTCTCCCTTTCTCTGGCAAATAAATAAAAATATTTTTAAAAATCCTTAACTCTGAAATCACGCGTCCTCCAGCCACTGCAAATGAACTCCAGATGCATGTGTCACTGTGCATCTTGCTTTACGTGGGTACCAGAGAATCAAACCCGGGTCACTAGGCTTTGCAGGCAAGTGCTTTAACCACTGAGCAACCTCTCCAACCCCAAGTCTTTAACAGGCTAAGCCCTACTGTCTAGAGTTTAATAAGCTTTGTTTTACTCCATTATAAGACACGTGGAGAAAGTAGTCTGGACTTACTCTTTGTGACCTCAGATTGATTCATGTGCTCCAGTAAAATCCTCCTCCTTCTCCTCCGCCTCCTCCCCATGCCCTCCTGCCGTGGACTCTTCCTCTGAAATTGCATCTTTCATAGCCTTGATTCCAATAGCACAAGAGTAACAGCAAGATGGAGGGCATCCACTCAATAACCTCTTTTATAGACTTCATGTAAGAAAAGCTGGAGGGCAATTAAGTGTAAAAAAAAATTACCTTTTTCAATGCTGTCTATATGCAGTGATATTAAAAAAATATTTTGTTTTTCTTCTACATACTTTCTTCTTTCCAAAATTTCTAGAAGGACCATATATCACTTTTCAAACAATTAAATATGCATAAAAATGAAAGGTTAGCTTGGTGTGGTGGTGTACACCTTTAATATCAACATTTGGGAGGCAGAGGTAGGGGGCTTGCTGTGAGTTTAAGACCAGCCTGGGATTACAGAGTGGGTGCCAGTTCAGCCTGGACCAGAGTGAGACCCTTCCTCAAAAAAAAAAAAAAAGAAAAGATAAAGAAAAAGAAAAAAAAAGAAAGAAAGAAAGACAGAGAGATTACGTGAATTTTTAAGTAGGCAGAAAAAGAAAAATTATTTATATCTTGACATCCAGTCTAGATCTGTAGATAGCTTGAGCCAATTGCCTACATACCCCCGGTGTCTTGGGAATAGTAGTTATTTATGAGAATGGAGATGTCTAAAATGCACTGTTAGGACCGAAAGTAAAAATCCAACAGATCTGGAAGTATGTGGAGAAGCTTGGAGATGTCACTGCAGCGCAAGCAGATGACTGTCACGTCCCTTTTGAAAACACTTATATCTTTCTCTTCATCAGTTCCAGAGAAATAGAGACTTTATTGGATGTTTGAATATGTGGTAACTTTATAAGGTGGAATGAAGGAAGTAGTGACCTCAATTGCCTTACCTTCTTCTTTTTTGAAAGGTAGGGTCTTGCTCTAGCACAGGCTGACCTGGAATTCACTATAGTCTCAGGATGGCTTAGAACTCACAGCAATCCTCCTACCTCTGCCTCCCAAGTTCTGGGATTAATGGCGTGTGCCACCACTCCCAGCTAAAAATATTTTTATTTATTTAATTTATTTATTTGAGAGAGAGAAAGAGAGTATGGGCACACCAGGGCCTCTAGCCACTGCAAATGACCTTCAGATGCAAGAGTCACCTTTGTGCATCTTGCTTTATATGGGTACTGGGGAATTGAACCCAGGTCCTTAGGCTTTGCAGGCAAGTGCTTTAACTGCTGTGCCATCTCTCCAGCCCCTATCTTTTTTTGTTAACCAATCTTAATAATTTCTAGTAACCTTAACAGGTGACATGAAAAATAATTTGCTTTAAAATGCAGACTTGGTGAGAAAGAGAGAGAGATTGAGGGAAAGAGGGAAAGAGAAAGACACAGACAGAAACAAAAACCTAGAAAATTTGCTGAAGGTACACAGAGACGCTGAATGCATGACATAGCTGGCTGCTGCTATGGAGGGCTGTCGCTCGAGAAACTGCCTCTCAGAAATGCATTTGGTCGTGGCCTCTTTCAGTAACCAGGCTGTGTTGAGTGAAGGGAGTAATTGCAGCCTGTGCTGCAGGAAAGGGAATGTTTTGAGTGTGTGCCAAGTCAGATGTGCTTAGCGTGCGTAGGGTGGGGGAGCTCCCAGTAATGTGCTGTGTGCTCCTCCGGACTTTGCCAACTCAGCCTCCTCGCTTGCAGCGGTTGTAATGATGGGCTTCGAGACGAGATAAACATGCTACTCTCTTTGTATTTATTTTAGAATAGTCCTGTGCTCTGCATCTGTGACTTCTACAGTATTTGCATTTGAATATGGTGTTTTTGCAATTCTGGTGCCAATCCGGGGTGGGTAGAAGAGTATTTAGAAACATATGAAACATAGAAGGTAGACTCACATTCTCTGTTGGCAAGGGGAAGACAGACGGTCCAGAGAAATCTCAGATGATGGTCACGAATGATCTTCCTCTCTGACCGTATTTGTTTTCATCACACTTCACATCATTCAGTTTATTTTATTTTATTTTATTTATTTTATTTTTTAGTTTTTCGAGGTAGGGTTTCATTCTAGCCCAGGCTGACCTGGAATTCACCCTGTCTTCTCAGGGTGGCCTCGAACTCATGGCGATCCTCCTACGTCTGCGTGCGCCACCACTCCCAGCTTTCAGTTTATTTATTTATTTTTGTTAGGAGAAATGGCCAAGAGAGGGCTGGGGAAGGTGTGAAGATCTTGGAGATATTTGGTTACACAGGGAAATACAAATAATGGGTGACTCATTTTCAGCAGAAGACCATATAAACAGTCATGCCAACCACTTCCCTTTCGAGGTTTCCATTCATTTGGCCACATGTATCTGACCAGTACTCAAACACTCAGGTATAGGCAGTGTCTCTCAAGGATCAATTGCTTACCCTAAACACTCCACACTCAACTTACAGAGCTACTTGCACATCCATGTTTATTGCAGCTCTGTGTACAATAGATAAGAACTGGAAAGAGCCTGGATGCTCACCAATGGATGAATGGATGAGGGAAATGTGGTACATTTACACAGCGGAATTCTACTCAGCAGTATGGAAAAATGAAATCATGAAGTGTGCATGACAATAGAAGGGTCTGGAAAGAATCATTTTAAGTGAAGTGCCTCAAACTTAGAAAGACCAAAACTGCATGCTTTCTCTGATATGTGGGTTTTAGCTTGTCATATCTATAACTATGCATATATAGGAGGTCAAATGTGGATAAAGCCTCTATAAACACAGAACCATAACCAAAAGTGAATATAAAGACATGAGCCGGAAGAGGAGAGGTGTGGGCAAAAGGATACTTGTGACATGTAACAGAAGGAGGAAAAATGGGGGGGGGGATGGAGCAAGGGGGAAGGGCAGGAGGAGGGGCAGGAATCAATAAACACAAGTTGTATTTGAAAATATCATAAAATTAAAAATATCGCCGGGTGTGGTGGCATGCACACCTTTAATCCCAGCACTCGGGAAGCAAAGGTAGGAGGATCGCCATGAGTTCAAAGCCACCCTGAGACTACGCAGTGAATTTCAGGTCAGCCAGCCTGGGCTAGAGTGAGACCCTACCTTGAAAAACAAAAACAAAAATCATGAGAAAAAAAAATCTTGCTATCCCAAGAAACAAATTTTTTTGAGTCTCCATCCCACCTGCTCTTCTTTTCAGGAGTCATTTTTCCAGTTAACTGTGTGATTCTGGACAAATTATTTCATCTTCCAGGCCCCTTGCTTTCTCACCTGTAAAATAAGGATAAGACTGCCTCTTACATGATGCCCAGGAGACAATAGATTGTGGAGATAGCACTGTTGGGGTGGAGGGTGGTGGTGATGGTAGTTTAATGCAAGATTGGCATCAAGCAGAACTCCAGTGTAAGAGAACATGTTGAAGTGTAGCTTAAAGATGCCCAGAGATGTCTTTATTTCCTAGTTGTAAAATTATTTGTAAAATCCTGTCATTTGTAAGTTGCCAAGGCTAGAGCTTCACATATATAAAATATAAGTCAGTGTTTTTTCCTTCTAATCATTTTGTATTTACCAAGATTGAATGGGTATATACATTAAAATGTGAAAAATCAGGGGCTAGGGAGATGGTTCAGTGGTTAAAGGTACGTGCTTACAATGTGTGCAAGCCTGGGTTCGAGTCCCCAGCAGCCACACAAAGCAGGAGACCTTACACACACACACACACACACACACACGTACATACACATACATGTGCAAATGAAGACATTTTTTAAAAAATGAAAAATTGACTTTGGGGAGATTTCTTTCATTTGAGCCAGAATTTAATAATTCACATTTGACGGATTCTAAGAATATGGGGATTAGGTAAAGTATTTGGTTTGATGGCTCATGTTGCAGAGACTTCAATAAGGAGCAAGTTTCATCACTTCTTTTCCAGGTATACCACATGCCCCTGACTGCTTGAAAAGTCCACACTGAGCCCAAGCCCTGACGTGTTTCATCTTTTCTTTTCTTTCGTTTTTCGAGGTAGGGTCTCACTCTAGTCCAGGCTGACCTGGAAGTGTTTAATCTTTTATGTAGGTCATTAAGGTCATTAATTAGGAAAAATAATGTAAAGTTGAATCAAACACATTCTCCAATTTTTAAAAATAAAATTTAAAAATATTTATTTATTTACTTATTTGAGAGGGAGAGGGAGAGCTAGACAGAGAGAGAAAATAGGTGTGCCAGGGCTTCCAGCCACTGAAAACAAACTCCAGACGCATGTGCCTTGTGCATCTGGCTTACTTGGGTCCTGGGGAATCAAACCTGGGTCCTTAGGCTTTGCAGGCAAGTGCCTTAACCACTAAGCCACCTTTCCAGTCCCTCCCCCGCAAAATTTTACCATCCCAAACCACAAACCTTTCACTTCTCCTCTTCATCTTTTCTAGTCTGTTCTTAGCAGGAACTTTATAGCGGTATAAATATTATTAAAACCCTTTCTTACATTATTATTAAATCATTTTTGGAAGTTTATGTTAGACTTTTGCAGCAATGAAAAATAATGAGATAAATCAACTTCAAAGCAAGAAAGATTTACTTTAACTTACAGATTCAGGAACTCCACAACTTTAAATGTGTTCTTTTTGGGGGGATAGGGGAGTTTGAGGTAGGGTCTCACTGTAGCTCAGGCTGACCTGGAATTCACTCTGTATTCTCAGGGTGGCTTCCAACTCACGGTGATCCTCCTACCTCTGCCTTCCGAGTGTGGGATTAAAGGTGTGCGCCACCACGCCCGGCTAATGTGTTTTTTTCATTTTTACTTATTTGTTTATTTATATTATTTATTTATTTTGGTTTTTCAAGGTAGGGTTTCACTCTAGTCCAGGCTGATCTGGAATTCACTATGTAGTCTTAGGGTGGCCTTGAACTCACAGCGATCCTCCTTCCTCTGCCTCCTGAGTGCTGGGATTAAAGGTGTGCGCCACCACGCCCAGCTCACTATTTTTTTTTTATTTTTTAAGGTAGTTGCTCACTCTAGCCCAGGCTGAACTGGAATTCACTATGTAGCCTCAGGTTGGCCTTGAACTCACAGCGATCCTCTTACCTCTGCCTCTCAAGCGCTGGGATTAAAGGTGTGCGTCACCATCCCAGTTTTAAATGTATTCTTTTATTGGCCAAATTGCAAGATTTCCAGATCTCTCCATTTTACTTTCTGCTCCCAGTTCACTATACTGTACTGCCCTGTACTATACACCTTGCTAAAAGAAACCAGCAATATTCACGTCATAGCCTGAATGTTGTGCTGCCTTGAAACGTCTTCCACCAAATACATTAGTCTGTTATCTTTAAACCCACAGTCCCAACAAAGTCTCAGGGCATTGGTAAAATGTAGACATGGCTTTTGCCAGAACTTAACATGGCTAAGCACTGGTTGTTTCCCAATAAAGTCCTTGCAGGCTTGCCAACATTCTCATTTCTGAGCTTTCCCCAGAGTTTCCCATTAAATTCCATTTATAGCATTTTAAGCTTTCTTTAGCCTGCTTCTCCAAACTTTCCTAAATTCTTCATTCAGACCAATCTCAAATCATGGGGTCTTACCACAGCGATGGCCCCACTCCTAGCACCCATTTTCTGCTAGTTACTTTCCATTGTTGAGTCAGAAATATCTGTTTGTGGCTGGAGAGGTGGCTCAGCAGTTAAGGTGCTTGCCTGCACACCCTAATGACCTGAATTTGATTCCCCAGTACCTAGGTAAAGTCAAAACCACAAAGTGCACATGTGTCTGGAGTTCGTTTGCTGTAACTAGAGGCCCTGGTGTGCCCATTCTCTCTCTCTTTCTCTCTCTCCTCTTTTCTCTCTCTCTCCCTCTCTCTCTCCTCTTTGTGTCTTTGCTTGCAAATAAAATACTTTTTTTTATTATTAAAAATGGTTTGTCTTTGGGCTGGAGAAATGGCTTAGCTGTTAAGGCATTTGCCTGCAAAGCCAAAGGATCCTGGTTCTATTCTCCAGGACCCACGTAAGCCAGATGCACAAGGTGACGCATGCATCTGGAGTTCATTTGCAGTGGCTGGAGGCCCTGGCGTGCCCATTCTCTCCCTTTTTCTCTCTCTGCCTCTTTCTCTCTCAAATAGATAAATAAAAAAATATTTTTTAAAAAAAAAAAAAAAAATGGTTTGTTTTGGCTCAGTGTTTCAGCAGTTTGGGTTCAGGGTCACTTGACTCTTTAGCTTCGGGCCGGTGGTGAGTCAGTTCTTATTAATGGGAGCACATGGTAGAGGAACATTGCTTGTCTCGTGGTTTCTAGGAGCAAAGGTGTCGGGGCGGGGGGAGCCGGGTTCCTGTTGTCCTCTTCAGTAATATAACACAGTAACGTAACTCTATGTTCCATCTCAAAAAAGTTCCACCACCTCCTGGTAGGGCCACAGGATTGTGATCACCACTAATTTAGTTGATGGGCATTTTTTTTTTTTTTGAGACTTGGAGAGTCAGACCATCATAGCATGCTAGGTATCCCAGAAAGCTGTGGGTTTGAGGAAAGAGGCTGCAAGTGATGCAGTGGTTTCTGCCATTGGTTCCCCTTGGCTTGGAGGGGGGAAGACTTGAGGAGAAGGAAGGGTCGTGAGGACAGTGGGAAGTTGTTTATGACCATCCAGGCTGGGGAGAAAAAAAAAAGCCTGACCACAGCCTTCATTTTTAGTTGGTGTATGTATTTGTAGCTATTCTTCAAGACCTACATTCAATGTCCTTTGTTTTCTGTAAATTTCCTAGACTTTCCTGTCTATCAGGAACAAAAATTAATCTCCAATTCCTTTATATTCTATAATCCCTGTCAAGTCCCATTCCTGATACTCAGCTCTTTGAATCATGTACTTTCCTCCCACAATACATTCTAAGTGATTTTTATGACAGGGTACACATTTCTTTCTTTCTTTTTAAATTTATATGCAAAGAGAAAGAGAGAGAGAGAATAAGAATAGGTGTGCCAGGGTCTTTAGTTGCTGCAAATGAACTCCAGATACATGTGCCACTTTGTGCATCCAGCTTTATGTGGGTACTGGGAAATTGAACCCAGGTCATTAGCCTTTGCATGCAAGCGCCTAAACTGCTGAGCTATCTCTTCAGCTCACATTTCTTTTTGATTTCCATGCCTGGCATATAAGCAACTTCTCAATAACTTTTTTGTTTTGTTTGGTTTGGTTTGGTTTGGTTTTTCGAGGTAGGATCTCGCTCTAGCCCAGGCTGACCTGCAATTCACTATGTAGTCTCAGGGTGGCCTCGAACTCAGGCAATCCCCCTACCTCTGCATCCCCAGTGCTGGGATTAAAGGTGTGTGCCACCACGCCCGGCCTCAATAAATATTTGACACTAAGTTTATAACTCTAAAAATGGCTGTCTAGGTTTTTGCTGTACATAATCCTCTAGAATTTTCTCCTTCTGATTTTTTTTTTAAATAAGAGAACCATATCAAAAGATGCTGGAAAGCTAGAAAATTTGACTTTGTCCCAGTGCTTGGAGGTGTTAGACAAGAGTGGTGGTAAGTCATGAGTGGGGGCTCAGACTATGTCACGCTCAGAACAGCCTGAATGTATGGCTTGGGGTAAGGGCTTGAGAATATTCACATCTTTCAGAGTTTGACACTCATAGAAGAAGAAAAAAATGACTGTAGGTTAATAATTTTTATAAGGGAGACAGAAGAGAAGAAAATGATGTGGCCTAAATAGACGTTAGCCCACCTTAGAAGTGGTTTTGGTTGTGATCTTGGTCTTAAGATACAACTATCTCATGCCATTCAGACTTGTTCTAGAACCTGATTGGACTAGTCTTTTTATTGTTTAGAGCTACGTAGTTGATTGACTAACCTGTGGCTCCTCTCAGTCTAAAACAGACCAAAATATACAACAGTGACACCAAACATGCAGTTTGCCTTACAGGAAACATAGCCCTGCATTGTGACGTTGGCCTTAGCTACAGAAGAAGGAACCCAGGACTCCATCTTGCCCTAGTCTAGTGGACCCGTGAGAGGCTTACACTGTGGAAGGGGCCCGAGGCCCTCGCTTATCCTCACCCTAAGTGAAACTTCCACTCCTAGCGCACCCCAGAAGGCACCATCGGTCAGTTTGACACTATGAGTACCAGGGGTGGCAGATGGTTTTCAGAGAGCCGCTGCTCTCTTCTGATCATGCCCAACCTATCGCCCTGGAAGACTACCGGGAAGGCCAGTAATATGGGATAATACATGTGATGGGTTGCTTGAATCTCATATCTTCACGTCTACTTTTGAGCCGATGAAGGAAGGATGGGTGAGATGACGCGCAGACATCGGGAAGGTGAAGCACTCACAGCAGGTTGTACTTGGAAGTGGGTGTTTCTTCCAATCTGGCAGAACAGTATCTTAGCAGGAACATTATCAAGACAGGTGATTTTAGTGGAATCATTAGTGTTACCAGCAGATTGAGAGAGAAAAAGAAAGGGCTGGGAGAAGAGATGGCTTAGCAATTAAGGCGCTTGCCTGTAAAGCCAAAGGACCCAGGTTCGATTCCCCAGGACCCCGTAAGCCAGCTGCACAAGGTGTCGCACGCATCTGGAGTTTGTTTGCAGGGGCAGGATGCCCATTCTCTCTCTCTCAAATAAATAAATAAAAACAAATTTTTTTTAAAAGAAAAAGAAAGTAAGGGTTACTGCTCATTTATATAGGAAAAGCAATTAGTTTTTATTTTATTTGGGGGCGTGTGTATGCTGCATATGTAGTGTGTCTGTGTGTACGCATGTGTGTGTGCAGATGCATGTGCCGCATGTACCTTTGTGCAGAGGTCAGAGGAAGGTGTGAGGTCCTTCTCTATCACTCTTCTTTCTTAGTTCCCTGAGACAAAGTCTCTTACCGAACCTAGAGCTCACTGCAAGTCCCAGTAATCCCCCTGTTTCTGCCCCTTCAGGGCTGGGGTCACACTTATGCCCAACCATACCCTGCTTTTAAAAAAGTTAACTAATTAATTAATTAATTTGCAAGCATAGAGAGATAGAAAGAAGAGAGACAGACAGAGAGAGAGAGAATGGGCACGCCAGGATCTCCAGCCACTGCAAGTGAACGCCAAATACATGTGCCACCTTGTGCTTCTGGCTTTACATAGGTACTGGGGATTGAACTCTGGTCATTAGGCTTTACAGGCAAGTGCCTTAACCTCTGAGCCATCTCTCCAGCCCCATACCTGGCTTTTACATGTATGAGTATGCTGAGGATCAAAAGTAGGTCCTCACGCTTGTATAGCAAGCACTTTTACCCATGGATCAATCTCCTCAGCTGGTGAATTTTCTTTTTGCAATTTTTTGTTTTGTTTTGTTTTGTTTTTCGAGGTAGGGTCTCACTCTAGCCCAGGTTGACGTGGAATTCACTATGTAGTCTTAGGGTGGCCTTGAACTCACGACAATACTCCTACCTCTGCCTCCTGAGTGCTGGGATTAAAGGCGTGCTCCACCATGCCGGGCCTTCTTGTTGCAATTTTTTTTAAAAGTCAAATTATCTTTGGGAAAACATGATATAAGCATTTATGTAGGAGAGCTTTAAGTTCCCTACTGAACAGCAGGCTGAGGGTGATCATTCATTGACTTGTGATTTTTATTTATTCATTTGTTTATTTATTTTTAGTTGTTCGAGGTAGGGTCTCACTCTGGCCCAGGTTGACCTGGAATTCACTATGTAGTCACAGGGTGGCCTCAAACTCATGGTTGATCCTCCTACCTCTGCCTCCCGAGTGCTGGGATTAAAGGCGTGCTCCACCATGCCCGGCAACTTATGATTTTTTAAAAATCTAGAAAGCCAGGCATGGTGGCGCACGCCTTTAATCCCAGCACTTGGGAGGCAGAGGTAGGATGATCGCAGTGAGTTTGAGGCCACCCTGAGAATACAGAGTGAACTCCAGGTCAGCCTGAACTAGAGTGAGACCCTACCTCAAAAAACCAGAAAATAAAAATAAAAAATCAATCTAGAAACACTCCAATTTTAGAACCCAGAACGGTATATATGCATGCATTTTGAGACCTGGGTAATATAGCAGAATTTACAAACAAATCTTATCTTTTTGCGTGTGTGTTGTGTGGACAGGCTTGGTGTCCGTTTTTTTTTGTTTTTTTTGTTTTTTTTAAACCATACCCCAATTCTCTGTGCACTTAGGTTGATCAGATGTCACAAATTGCAATCCCCTAGGCATGTACTCTGTGTTTCTGCCCTACGATCCCCTTCCTTTGGGAAGCATCAAATTCCTTCCCAACCTTTTGGAGCAGCTGGGTGAATCCTGGTATCTGGCAATCAGAAAGGGAACTTGAGCTGTTAACAGAGCTAAAGTGATTTTTAAAAAAAATCTCCTGAGAAATGACAAGTATCCTTTTAACCCTCCCCCCATCTAAGCTGACCTTTCTATCCCTCCAGATATTGATTCATGGCAGCCAGAGGACTGAGAGTAAGGGGGACGAGAGATCTTGAAGGACAGATACACGCTGACAGTGGGCGGGGGGGAGGTGTCTGGAAGGGCTCGCAGGCACATGTTGCCTTGTACCCTGATCCTGGTCTGTTATATAGAATCCGTAGAGCAAGGGGGACTGAGTGAGATCATGTCTGTAAAGTACCCTGATCTTTAAAAAGTATTAAACAGAGTTCCGTGGTTAAATATTATCAGTTTTCCATCACTATGATAAAATACAAAACACAACCAACTTGAAGGAGGGAAGACATATTTGGGCTTTATGTTTCAGAGATTTCAGTACATGGTCATTTGACCCCATTGCAGGTTATTTATTTATTTATTTATTTATTTGAGAGAGAGAAAGAGAGAGGGAGAATAGGTGCACCAAGGCCTATAGCCACTGAAAATGAAATCCAGACACATGTGCCCCCTTGTGCATCTGGCTAATGTGGGTCCTGGGGAATTGAACCTGGGTCCTTTGGCTTTGCAGGCAAATGCCTTAACCACTAAGCAATCCCTCCACCCCCCATTGCAGGGTTTAAAATATTTATTTATTTATTTTTATTTATTTATTTATTTATTTATTGGAGACAGAGAGAGAGAGAGAGAGAGAATAAGAATGGGCATGCCAGGGCCTCCAGCTGCTGCAAACAAACTCCAGATGCATGTGCCACCATGTGCATCTGGCTTATGTGGGATCTAGAGAATGGAACTGGGGTCCTTAGGCTTTGCAGGCATGCGCCTTAACTGCTAAGCCATCTCTCCAGCCCCCATTGCGGGATTTTGATGGGGCAGAAAGAACATCAGGCACTGAGTGGTGTGGCAGAGAACCGCCTCCCCTGGTGGCTGGGAAGCAGAAGAAAGTGAGGGAGAGGTGGAGACGTGATGCATCTACTAAGGTACATTTCCAGTGGTATAACTTCTCTAAGGGCCCCACCTCCTAGAGTGTCCATCATCTTTCAGTATTGCTGCCAACTGGGGACAAAGCCCTCCACATATGAGCTTTTGAGTAACATTCCAGATCTAAACACTAAGACGTATGTGTTAGAATAGAACTGTGTACTGGGGCTGGAGAGATGACTTAGCGGTTAAGGCACTTGCCTGCAAAGCCAAAAGGACCCCTGTTCTATTTCCCAGGACCCATGTAAGCCAGATGCACAAGGTGGTGCATATGTCTGGAGTTTGTTTGCAGTGGCTGGAGGTCCTGGTGCACCTGTTCTCTTTCTCTGTATCTGGCTCTTTCTTTCTCTCTCACTCTCTCTCAAATAAATAATAAATAAATATGTTAAAAAGAGAGAGAGAGAGAGCTGGGCATGGTGGCGCACGCCTTTAATCCCAGCACTTGTGAGGCAGAGGTAGGAGGATTGCTGAGAGTTCGAGGGCACCCTGAGACTACATAGTTAATTCCAGGTCAGCCTGGACCAGAGTGAGACCCTACCTTGCAAAACCAAAAGAGAGAGAGAGAGCGCTAGGCATGGTGGCGCACACCTTTAATCCCAGCACTCGGGAGGCAGAGGTGGGAGGATCGCCATGAGTTCGAGACCACCCTGAGACTACATAGTGAATTCCAGGTCAGCCAGGGCTAGAGTGAGACCCCACCTCAGAAAATAATAACAAACAAAACAAAAACAGCAGCAACAAAAGGAAGAACTATATGCTGTCTTTATGGCAAGAAAACAGATTTCTGCTCTGTTTGGACAAAGACTTAAGGAAGCTAGAGCTGAGAGAGGAAAACGTGACTACCTAGCCAGTTAGTAACTTGCCACACAATTGAATGAAACTGTAGGTGGAAGCCAGTCGTTTCCCAGGGGTGTGTCTTAAAGAAGAAATGAGATTCTGTCTGCACTTGGTCTATCTGCACAGGACAACAGCCTCAGAGCTGCCCATGAGGTTCCAACAAGGCATTATCAGTGGGAGAGAGCTGGGACTGACGAAAGCAGGAGGTACCAGGGAATGTAGGAAACTAGAAAATACTTGTCTGGGGCTGGAGAGATGGCTTAGCGATTAAGGCGTTTGCCTGGGAAGCCTAAGGACCCCAGTTCGATTCTCCAGCTCCTACGTAAGCCAGATGCACATGGTGGCGCATGCTCTAGAGTTTGTTTGCAGTGGCTAGAGGCCCTGGGGTGCTCATTCTCACTCTCCCTCCCTCCCTCTCTTTCCCTCTCTCTGTCTCAAATAAATAAATATAAAATGTTCTTTAAAATATGCCAAAAAATAAAGAAGAAAATACTTGTCTTTCTGTTTAAAGAGAACATTTCTCCCCTGTGGTAGTTTGAATGTATGTCCCCCCCCATAGACTCAGGTGTTTTATTAAACTTGTAACTTAGGTCTCCTGGCTGGAGGAGGTGTCACTGGGGGCAGATCCTGGGATCCAGGCCAAAGGCTGTATTTGGGGGGCGGATCTGAATTCCAGCCCAAAGGTGTGCTGAGCAGTCTGTGTGCTGGTGAGTATGTGCTTGCCTGGTTTTTGGGTGTTTGCTGGCTGGTGGTGGATTTTCCCTCTCTGCTCGGATTGATGAAAGAGAGCCAGCTTCCTCGCCATGGACGGAGCTTCCCTGGGATCTGTAAGCTGAAGTAAACCCTTCCCCCACGTGGAGAAGCAGACGCTCTTACTTCTCAGGACCATGTAGAAATGGGTCAGCCTCGTGCGGATGGGATAAAACATGTTGATGGGTGGATTTGGCCTGAGGGTTGACCTTCTGCAGGTGGACGGGTAGTCACTTCTGAACGCTGAGCACGCAAACTCGGGGAATAGCAACTGAGACTTTCCTGTCCACATTTTTCAAGAGACTGTTCCTCTCACTAGTTCTGACAGCTTTCTCCTGCTTTACTTCAACAGAGGGGAATGGATAACGCATTCCTCTTTTGCATGGTTCTCCCTCAGGGAAACTGTGTGTGTGTGTGCGGCGTGTGTGCGTGGTGCACATGTGGAGGTCAGAGGATAGCCTCAGGGTGTTGGTCCTTGCCTTCCACCTTCTTTGAGTCAGGATCTCTCTTTTTGTTTTGCCTCTGACCCAAGAGCTGCAGGATTCTTCTGACTCCGCGTTCCAGTTCCACTGCCTTTAGGCACATGGGGAGTTCAGATGCGAATGCTAATTTGTGTCTGGTTTTACTCCCATTGTATGGCTTCAGCAGTAAGCACTTTCACTCGTCAAGCCATCTCCTTAGCCCCTCAGGGACACTTTGTAATGAAAAGGAGAGTAGTAAAAAAAAAAAAAGAAGAAGAAGAAGAAGGCCCTGGAAGACTCACAAGCTAGTGAGCCTCTTGGTTTAAAAAAGGCTGCAGTTGTCTGAGGATTGCAGCTGTGTGAAGATTGTGGCTGTGTGAACATTGTGGCTGTGTGAGCCTTGTAACTGTGTGAGCATTGTAGTTGTGTGAAGACTGTAGCTGTGTGAGCATTGTGGCTGTGTGAGCATTGTAGTTGTGTGAGCATTGTAGTTGTGTGAAGACTGTGGCTGTGTGAGCATTGTGGCTGTGTGAGCATTGTAGTTGTGTGAACATTGTAGTTGTGTGAGCATTGTAGCTGTGTGAGCATTGTAGTTGTGTGAGCATTGTAGTTGTGTGAGCATTGTAGTTGTGTGAGCATTGTAGCTGTGTGAGCATTGTGGTTGTGTGAACATTGTAGCTGTGTGAGCATTGTAGTTGTGTGAGCATTGTAGTTGTGTGAGCATTGTAGCTGTGTGAGCATTGTAGTTGTGTGAGCCTTGTAGTTGTGTGAAGATTGTAGCTGTGTGAGCATTGTAGTTGTGTGAGCATTGTAGTTGTGTGAACATTGTAGCTGTGTAAACATTGTAGCTATGTGAGCATTGTGGCTGTGTGAACATTGTACCTGTGTGAACATTGTGTTTGTGTGAGCACTGTGGCTGTGTGAGCATTGTAGCTGTGTGAGCATTGTGGCTGTGTGAGCATTGTACCTGTGTGAACATTGTGTTTGTGTGAGCACTGTGGCTGTGTGAACATTGTAGCTGTGTGAGCATTGTAGTTGTGTGAGCATTGTAGTTGTGTGAGCATTGTAGCTGTGTAAACATTGTACCTGTGTGAGCATTGTAGCTGTGTGAACATTGTACCTGTGTGAACATTGTGTTTGTGTGAGCACTGTGGCTGTGTGAGCATTGTAGCTGTGTGAGCATTGTAGCTGTGTGAACATTGTAGTTGTGTGAGCATTGTGGTTGTGTGAGCATTGTGGCTGTGTGAGCATTGTGGCTGTGTGAGCATTGTAGTTGTGTGAGCATTGTAGTTGTGTGAGCATTGTGGCTGTGTGAGCATTGTGGTTGTGTGAGCATTGTGGCTGTGTGAGCATTGTGGTTGTGTGAGCATTGTGGTTGTGTGAGCATTGTGGCTGTGTGAGCATTGTAGTTGTGTGAGCATTGTGGTTGTGTGAGCATTGTAGTTGTGTGAGCATTGTAGCTGTGTGAGCATTGTGGTTGTGTGAGCATTGTGGTTGTGTGAGCATTGTGGTTGTGTGAGCATTGTGGTTGTGTGAGCATTGTGGTTGTGTGAGCATTGTGGCTGTGTGAACATTGTAGTTGTGTGAGCATTGTGGTTGTGTGAGCATTGTGGTTGTGTGAGCATTGTGGTTGTGTGAGCATTGTGGCTGTGTGAGCATTGTGGTTGTGTGAGCATTGTGGTTGTGTGAGCATTGTGGTTGTGTGAGCATTGTGGCTGTGTGAGCATTGTAGTTGTGTGAGCATTGTAGTTGTGTGAGCATTGTAGTTGTGTGAGCATTGTAGCTGTGTGAGCATTGTGGTTGTGTGAGCATTGTGGCTGTGTGAGCATTGTGGTTGTGTGAAGATTGTAGCTGTGTGAGCATTGTGGCTGTGTGAGCATTGTAGTTGTGTGAGCATTGTGACTGTGTGAGCATTGTGGTTGTGTGAAGATTGTAGTTATGTGAGCATTGTAGCTGTGTGAGCATTGTAGTTGTGTGAGCATTGTAGTTGTGTGAGCATTGTGGCTGTGTGAGCATTGTAGTTGTGTGAGCATTGTGGTTGTGTGAGCATTGTAGTTGTGTGAGCATTGTGGCTGTGTGAGCATTGTAGTTGTGTGAGCATTGTAGCTGTGTGAAGATTGTAGTTGTGTGAGCATTGTGGCTGTGTGAGCATTGTAGTTGTGTGAGCATTGTAGCTGTGTGAAGATTGTAGCTGTGTGAACATTGTGGCTGTGTGAGCATTGTAGTTGTGTGAGCATTGTAGCTGTGTGAAGATTGTAGTTGTGTGAGCATTGTGGTTGTGTGAGCATTGTAGCTGCGTGAGCATTGTGGCTGCGTGAGCATTGTAGTTGTGTGAGCATTGTAGCTGTGTGAAGATTGTAGTTGTGTGAGCATTGTGGTTGTGTGAGCATTGTGGCTGTGTGAGCATTGTAGCTGTGTGAAGATTGTAGTTGTGTGAAGATTGTAGTTGTGTGAGCATTGTGGCTGCGTGAGCATTGTGGCTGTGTGAGCATTGTAGTTGTGTGAGCATTGTAGCTGCATGAGCATTGTGGCTGTGTGAGCATTGTAGCTGTGTGAACATTGTGGCTGTGTGAGCATTGTAGTTGTGTGAGCATTGTAGTTGTGTGAGCATTGTAGTTGTGTGAGCATTGTGGCTGTGTGAGCATTGTAGCTGTGTGAACATTGTGGCTGTGTGAGCATTGTAGTTGTGTGAGCATTGTAGCTGTGTGAAGATTGTAGTTGTGTGAGCATTGTGGTTGTGTGAGCATTGTAGCTGCGTGAGCATTGTAGCTGCGTGAGCATTTGTGGCTGTGTGAGCATTGTAGCTGTGTGAGCATTGTGGCTGTGTGAGCATTGTAGTTGTGTGAGCATTGTAGCTGTGTGAAGATTGTAGTTGTGTGAGCATTGTGGCTGCGTGAGCATTGTGGCTGCGTGAGCATTGTGGCTGCGTGAGCATTGTGGTTGTGTGAGCATTGTGGCTGTGTGAGCATTGTAGTTGTGTGAGCATTGTAGTTGTGTGAGCATTGTGGTTGTGTGAGCATTGTAGCTGCATGAGCATTGCGGCTGTGTAAGCATTGCGGCTGTGTGAGCATTGCAGCTGGGGGAGGACTGCGGCTGGGGGAGGACTGCAGTTGGGAGCATTCTAAGTGTGTCATGTCTGATGCTGTCACGTCCGTCTGGGACTCAGCAGAATGAGCATTTCTGTGAGCTCTGTCCCTGAGGCGGTGAAGAATGAACATCAGTGAGTGAAACAAACGCCAGCTTCCCATCAGCCTCCCCAGGACGGATGGTGCTCCCAGCATCTCTCTGTGGGATGACAGCATGCGAGGCAAGCCCTCTATCAAGCGAGCTACATCCTTAGCCCCTTCTGTGTCCATTCCACTCTCTAAACGTATCTTAAGGCTTTTGCCATCTATGTCCTCATTTTATTTTTATTTTTTGGTTTTTCGAGGTAGGGTCTCACTCTAGCTCAGACTGACCTGGAATTCACTTATGTAGTCCCAGCGTGGCCTCGAACTCAGGGCGATTCTCCTACCTCTGCCTGGGATTAAAGGTGTGCGCCACCACGCCCGGCTCTATGTCCTCATTTCCCCCCTAGTCAAAACCATCCCACCTTCTTGCTTAGCACTGAGGATCACTTGGCGGCCAGAACAGGCAATCTAAGATCTAAATATTTGATTCCTTACTTATTCCTTAATTAAAACCCCTTCTTTGGTTTCTCTTTCATACCTCTTCACATAAAACTCAATATCCAGGCTGGAGAGATGGCTTAGCAGTTAAGGCTGCTGCCCATGAAGCCTAAGAACGCCTGTTTGAATCTCCAGGTCCCACGTTTAGCCAGACGCAAAAGTGACTCAAGCACGTGATGTCACACATGTGCACAGGGCGGGGGGGGGGTGCGGAGCACGTGCCTGGAGTTTGTTCACAGTGGCTGAGAGGCCACTGGCGCGCCCATTCTCTCTCTGTCTCTCTCTCTCTTTCTGTCTCTCTCAAAAACAAACAAACCAAAAAGAACCTCAATATCCTTAACCCCTTCCACAAGGTTCCACTTAGTGTGGCTGCACCACTGGCTTTCCCTGTTCCTCGGTGAGGCCTGGCTCCTTCCTGCTGTGGGATTGTTGCTGGTCCTTCCTGACAGGATTTTTTTTTTTTTTGTTCCCATTCTTTATCAGGTTGAGATCCTTGTTATCTAGATTGTTTAGTGGTTAAGGAGCTTGCCTGCAAAGCCTAAGGACTCATGTTCAACTCTCCAGGTCCCACATAACTCAGATGCACAGTAATGCAAGGCAAGGTCACACATCTGGAGTTCCATTGCAGTGGCTGGAGGCCCTGACACGCCAATCTTCTCTCTCTCTCTCTCTCTCTCTCTCTCTCTCTCTCTCGTAAAAAAAAAAAAAAGGCCAGTCTCGGGCTGGAAAGATGGCTTAGCGGTTAAGGCACTTGCCTGCAGAGCCAAAGTACCTAGTTTCAATTCCCCAGGACCCATGTAAGCCAGATGCACACGGTGGCACATGTGTCTGGAGTTTCTTCACAGTGGCTGGAGGCCCTGGTGCACCCATTCTCTCTCTCTCTCTCTCTCTCTCTCTCTCTCTCTCTGCCTTTCTCGCTCTCTCAAATAAATAATAATAATTTTTAAAAAAAGGCCAGTATGAGCCGGGGTGTGGTGGGGCATGCCTTTAATCCAGCACTCAGGAGGCAGAGATAGGAGGATTGCCATGAGCTCGAGGCCACCCTGAGACTAATTCCTGGTCAGCCTGGGCTAGAGAGAGACCCTACCTCAATCCCCTCTTCCCCCCAAAAAAAAAAGGCATGGTAGCACACACCTTTAAGCCCAGCACTTGGGAGGCAGAGGTAGGAGGAACACTGTGAGTTCAAGGCCACCTTGAGACTACATAGTGAATTCCAGGTCAGCCTGGATGAGAATGAGACCCTACCTCAGAAAACAAAACAAAAAAAGTCTGTTTATTTATTTGAGAAAGAGAGAAAATGGGCGCGCCAGGGCCACTAGCCACTGCGAAAATGCAGACGCATGTGCCACCTTATGCATCTGGCTTTATGTGGGTACTGGGGAATTGAACCCGAGTCCTTTGGCTTTGCAAACACCTTAACCTCACAGCCATCTCTCTCCAGCCCATTGTTACCCATTTTTAAATATCTCCAGGTCTTGCCAGGCATAGTAGTGCATGCCTTTAATCC
Organism: Orientallactaga sibirica; assembly: GCA_036365145.1. Classification (NCBI taxonomy): domain Eukaryota; kingdom Metazoa; phylum Chordata; class Mammalia; order Rodentia; family Dipodidae; genus Orientallactaga; species Orientallactaga sibirica. The sequence goes on from JAEOAD010000025.1 coordinate 21,248,215, forward strand.
CAGCACTTGGAAGGCAGAGGTAGGAGGATCGCCATGAGTTCAAGGCCACCCTGAGACTACATAGTGAATTCCAGGTTAGGCTGGACTTGAGTGAAACCCTACCTTGAAAAAAACAAACAAACAAAAAAAGTCTTTATACGAGTACAAGTTCCTTTGCATTCATCTTCATGTACCACAATGTAGTTAAATTTGTGGAGTACTTGTTTGGCGGGTGACTGGACGTGTAGTGAGCACTTTCTGAAGACTGCGGAGAAGTAAACAGAAACAGCACACAGGTATCTTGGGCCCTGGGCATGGGAGCCTTGTGGAGTGGAAGCTAATTAATGAACAATATTAATTAACCATTTGTTTTCTCCACAGAGGTTATTTTGGAGAGGTGGATGGAGAGGTGGTACCCCGGACAAGCAGAACAGCAGGTAAGAATGCCATGGCTTGCCTTGCACACATCTTTTTAAAAAATTTTTTTATGTTTATTTATTATTTGAGATAGAGAGAGGCAGACAGGAAGAGAGAGAGAGAAAGAGAGAGAGAGAATGGGCATGCCAGGGTTTCCAGCCACTGCATACAAACTCCCGATGCATATGCCACCTTGTGCATCTGGCTCATGTGGATCCTGGGGAATCGAACCTGGGTCCTTTGGCTTTGTAAGCAAGTGCCTTAACCGCTAAGCCATCCCTCCAGCCCATGCACATCTTTGATTTCTTCTGTTCAGCAGCCCCTTGATTTGAGGTTCTTTGGGTTCATCATGGCAGTCTCTTCAAATTGTTGTGAATTTCCAGATTAGCACATACCAGCCTAAGCGTATCATTCCCGCTTGGAATCCCCCAGCACAGAATTATATGCTCCATGTAATTATATGTGCCGGGAGGAGCACAGTGCAGTAAATCTTGCTGCTATCCTGAAACACTTACATGAAATCCTCACACTTTTAATGAGCCCGTGATTATAAGTTACTTGCAACCTCATTAAAGTAAATTCTGCCAACAAAACGAAGTCTCTAGCCTAATTCACCATTAAAAAGGCATATGGGGGCTGGAGAGATGGCTGAGCAGTTAAGTCACTTGCCTGTGAAGCTTAAGGACCCAGGATTGATTCCCCAGGACCCATGTAAGCCAGATGTACAAGGTGACACATGTGTCTGGAGTTTGTTTGCAATGATGGCTGGAGGCCCTGGTGTGCCCATTCTCTGTCTGCCTCTTTCGCTCTCTCAAATAAATAAATAAATAAATAAATAAATAAATAAATAATATATATATATGTTAAAAAGTACATTGAAGATATCAATCTCAAAGGTAAGATTAAATGAGAAAACCCTAGGTACAGAGCTTGTCAAGGCATATTCAGTAAATTACATATTGTTATTATTAACATAGTCATAATAACAGTATACTATTTTTTTTTCGAGGTAGGGTCTCACTGTAGCCCAGGCTGACCTAGAACTCACTATGTAGTCTCAGGGTGTTCTTAGGCTTAGCAGGCAGGCGCCTAAACCGCTAAACTATCTCTCCAGCCGGCAAATTTGATTTTTTAAAACTTAACCAAGTAATGGGTTTGTGATGGCATTTTCACATATACTTTGTTTTGGTTGACCCTTCTCCTCTCCTACCAGCCCTTCCTCCCCTTAGTAGCCTCCATTCCATTTTCCTAACACACAGGTTCTATTACTCCCTCCCCCCTTCCTAACTTTTTCCCTTTCATGATCTTTCTAGTTTACTGACCTATACCCAACACACACACACACACACACACACACACACACACACACGCAAATCTAGAAAACATTTGGCGTTTGCCTCCCATCTAGACAAGTACGAGAGAACGGGCCACGATGACCCCGTCCCCAGGGCAGTACTTCTGCGAGCTAATGGCTGAGTCTCTGCCACTCTGCCTGTGTCCCCCAACTGTTGCTGGATGGCAGCTCCCCTTAATTGCTTTAGTAACAGGATCAGCACACTGCTAAGAAAGACCCGGGGAGAGAACAAGAATCGGTTCTGTGCCTTGTTAAAGCCATGATGCTGGGCAACAAACTCTCTGATCCTTTACATTTCCCCATCACTAAGGATGGAATAATAATGCTGGCTTCGTGACTCTGTCAGTGGAATCGTTCATGTGAATATAGTTTGTAACCATAGTGCCTTATAAAGATGCTGGGTGCCACAATTATTAGGGTTTCAAAGTAGGGACAGGGAAAGTTCTATAGAAAGACTTATAAAAATACGTTTGTAGATAATGGCTTATTTTTTTCTTTTAAATAGGATTGTTGCTATTGTTTTTTGTATTTTGTTAAAAATATTTATTTATTTATTTATTTATTTATTTATTTATTTAAGAGAGAGGTAGATAGAGAGAACTGGCACACTAGGGCCTCTAGCCACTGCAAATGAACTCCAACACAGCTGGATAGTGAGGAATTAAATTTGGGTCCTTAGGCTTCGCAGGCAAACACCTTAACTGTTAAGCCATCTCCCCAGTCCCTTTTTTTGTTTGTTTGTTGTAGGGTCTCACTCTATCACAGGCTGACCTGGAATTCACTCTGTAGTCTCAGGCTGGCCTCGAACTCATGGTGATCCTCCTACTTCTGCCTCCTGAGTGCTGGGGTTAAAGGTGTGCATGCCACGCCCAGCTTGTTACTATTATTTTTAATGTTGCTCTAGTTTTTTTTTTTTTTTTTTTGGTTTTTCCAGGTAGGGTCTCACTGTGGCTCAGGCTGACCTGGAATTCACGATGTAGTCTCAGGGTGGCCTCGAACTCTCAGTGATCCTTCTACCTCTGCCTCCCGAGTGCTGGGATTAAAGGCGGGCTCCACCACGCCCAGCCGTTGCTCTAGTTTTTAATGTAATAAACCACTCCCAGACTTAATAGCTCCAAACAGGTGTTAGTAATCTTCAACCCATGGACATTGGGTTTGTTCAGTTGTTTACCACGTAGCCATGTTTATTCACTTAAAATAACATTGTCTGTTTGTTTTCTTTTTTAATTTTTGTTTTTTAGAGAGAGAAAGAGATTGGGAGGGGGAGAGAGGGAGAGAATCAGGCATCAGCCACTGCAATTGAACTCCAGATGTTTGCGCCACCTAGTGGGCATGTGCGACCTTGCGCTTGCCTCGCCTTTGTGTGTCTGGCTTACACGGGATCTGGAGAGTCGAACCTGGGTCTTTAGGGCCGCAGGCAAGCACCTTAATCACTAAGACATCTCTCCAGCCCTGCGTTTGTTTTCTGTGCAGGCAGAGTTGAGTCATGACAAAGCCTGCACAGCCTATACTATTGTCAAGCCCTTTAAGAAAAGCTTGCTCACCCCTGGCAAGCTGCACTTTTTCTGCTCGTCTCATGTGGGGTTCCTGTAAAGACTGCAGTCACCTTCAGAGAACTTGATTGGGCCTGAGGGTCCAACACAGATCACCCCAACCAAGCAGTTGGTGATGGGCTGTCAGGTGGGGGCATCTTTATTTCCATGAACTTGACCTTTTCTCTCCAGTAGGTAGTCTGGGCTTCACAGAATGATGGTGTTGGAGTGCCAAAGAGGCAAGAACAGCAAAGCCGAGCCTCTCAAGGCCTACTTTCTGAAACCCATGTAGCCCCACATTCTCGTGTCTTGGCCAATGCAAGTCACTTGTCAGTCCAGGTCCCAGGGGTGGAGGAGTAGGAACATCCCATTGCAGAGGGTATGGGCACCAGCTCTGAGTCTGCGTCCACTGTGGGCTATCAGCAGTGTGACCACCACAGAATACCTGATGTGACTCCTTCCCTGGGGACTCAGAAACTGAAGTTTTCTGGAATGTGCCAGTTCGAACGCTCGTGCTGCCTGTGTTAAATAAACGTTTGCTCTTGTTCTGTCTCACTGACAGCTTTCCTCAGTGACACCAAAGATCGGGGTCCTCCAGGGCCGTCTCAGACCTGGAGAAGTGGCGAGAAGGTCCCCTTTGCGCAGACACACGTTCCTTGAGAGCATTTGAGAAGCCCCTCAGGTGCAGACCCAAGCTCTTGAGACTTTGAGAAGGTAAGGCACATGAGAATAATTCTAATGCCATTTAGAAGCAGGACTATGGAATAGTGATGTTTTATTTATTTATTTTTTTAAAAATGATCTAGCCGGTGTGGTGGCACACGCCTTTAATCCCAGCACTTGGGAGGTAGGAGGATCACCATGAGTTCGAGGCCACCGTGAGACTACATAGTTAATTCCAGGTCAGCCTGGACCAGAGTGAGACCCTACCTCAAACAAACAAACAAACAAACAAACAAACAAACAAACAAACAAAAAAGACCTATAGATTGGTCTGAATTGTGGGCTTGGTTGTAGTGGTGGAATTTTTAAAATATTTTATTTATTTATTGGAGAGAGAGAGAGAAAGAGAGAGGCATAGAGAGAGAGTATGGGCACACCAGGGCCTCCAGCCACTGCAAACTCCAGACGCATGTGCCACCTTGTGTATCTGGCTTACGCAGAGACTGGAGAATTGAACCTGGGTCCTTAAACTTCGCAGGCAAGCTCCTTCATTGCTAAGCTATCTTTTCTAAGCATATACTCTACTAGCTTTGTCCTGGAGCCTGTGGTTGATGGGCAATTGATTGTCTGCACCTGTGAATTCTGTCTTGCCATTTGCATTCCTGATTCACATCTTAGATACACTCAGGAAATTTAAACGACACCCTAAGAAGCTGTAGCTGCAACACAGTGAGCCCAGGAGTCCCAGTCTGCTGAGCAGTCGCCATCTTCTCTGTTGTCATTGGGACCACACAGAGAACTGAGTATTGTCTCTTGTGTGAGGGGGCCTCTGTCGCAGCCATGTGCTTCCCAACAAGAATCTGGCCAAGTTGCCTGAAAGTCCTTGATTGTCCTTGGATTAGGCCAACAGCAATAATTCCTCATGAAGTAGAGAGAGGCCCAGCTCCCTGCAAGCAGGTTGACCCCAGCCCGTCTTACACTAGAACCTATCTCCTGGTATTTGCACCATCTAGAGAGAGGCACCTAGGGGGACTGGGGAAATGGCTTAGTGGTTAAGGCGTTTGCCTGCAAGGCCTAAGGACCCTGGTTTGAGTCCCCAGGACCCATGTGAGCCAGATGCACAAGCGGGCCCATGCATCTGGACTTTGTTTGCAGTGGCTGGAGGCCCTAGCGGGCCCACTCTCACTCTCTCTCCCTGCTGATTTCTCTCTCAAATAAATTAATTTAAAAAAAGAAAAAAACAGAAAGAAAGAGGCACCCAGAATTTCTTCCACCCATGTTCTAAAGAGAGAAATGGTTCTTTAGCACCCTCTGGGGGATGCCCAGGAGCAAGCCTCATTTGCATTTGCGTACTATGTACACAGGTCAATGGATGATAAGCGGGTTTCTTTAGACTTGAACTGGTGGCTTTGAACATGAAACAATGAGCTTCCCTTTGCAAAACTGTTGTGTTCCAATGAGTTCACTCTGTCTTTCTTCAACTTGTTTTACAAATGTCTCCTAGGACTTCAGATATATCCTGGTACATACCAGGTTTTTCTGTGGGCAAAATGCTCCATATATCACTAAGAATTGTCTCAGCTATACTCGTGGTCTTATTTGTCAGAAGTTGTCATGGATAATTTTTTTTTTTTTTTTGGTTTTTCGAGGTAGGGTCTCACTCTGGCCCAGGCCCGGCTTTTATGGATAATTTTTTAAATTTTATTTACTTATTTATTTGAGAGAGAGAGAAAGAGGCAAACACACACACAGAGAGAGAGAGAGAGAGAGAGAGAGAGAGTATGGGTGCAACAGGCTTTCCGCCACCGCAAACAAACTCTAGATGCATGTGCCACTTAGTGCATCTGGCATTATGTAGCTCCTGGGGAATCAAACTTGGGTCCTTAGGCTTTGCAGGCAAGTGCCTTAACCGCTGAGCCATCTCTCCAGCCCCTGATACTTTTTTTTTTTTTTTTTTTTTTTTTTAAAGACACAGTGTGTTTTCAGGACTATTAAATGATTACTGAAACTCTGAACAGCTGTTCAGAGGAGGAGGAGGGAGTTGGGGGTGACAAGCCCCTCCCCCTTGCCCCACCTTTTGGAGATGCTGCAGAAGTGGGATCAGAGCTGCAGAGCATCTCAGAGCTGTGTGGGGAGGGGTGCTCTAACAGGTGTTAGTAATCTTCAACCCATGGACATTGGGTTTGTTCAGTTGTTTACCACGTAGCCATGTTTATTCACTTAAAATAACATTGTCTGTTTGTTTGTTTTCTTTTTTAATTTTTGTTTTTTAGAGATAGAAAGAGATTGGGAGGGGGAGAGAGGGAGAGAATCAGGCATCAGCCACTGCAATTGAACTCCAGATGTTTGCGCCACCTAGTGGGCATGTGCGACCTTGCGCTTGCCTCGCCTTTGTGTGTCTGGCTTACACGGGATCTGGAGAGTCGAACCTGGGTCTTTAGGCTTCGCAGGCAAGCACCTTAATCACTAAGCCATCTCTCCAGCCCTGCGTTTGTTTTCTGTGCAGGCAGAGTTGAGTCATGACAAAGCCTGCACAGCCTATACTATTGTCAAGCCCTTTAAGAAAAGCTTGCTCACCCCTGGCAAGCTGCACTTTTTCTGCTCGTCTCATGTGGGGTTCCTGTAAAGACTGCAGTCACCTTCAGAGAACTTGATTGGGCCTGAGGGTCCAACACAGATCACCCCAACCAAGCAGTTGGTGATGGGCTGTCAGGTGGGGGCATCTTTATTTCCATGAACTTGACCTTTTCTCTCCAGTAGGTAGTCTGGGCTTCACAGAATGATGGTGTTGGAGTGCCAAAGAGGCAAGAACAGCAAAGCCGAGCCTCTCAAGGCCTACTTTCTGAAACCCATGTAGCCCCACATTCTCGTGTCTTGGCCAATGCAAGTCACTTGTCAGTCCAGGTCCCAGGGGTGGAGGAGTAGGAACATCCCATTGCAGAGGGTATGGGCACCAGCTCTGAGTCTGCGTCCACTGTGGGCTATCAGCAGTGTGACCACCACAGAATACCTGATGTGACTCCTTCCCTGGGGACTCAGAAACTGAAGTTTTCTGGAATGTGCCAGTTCGAACGCTCGTGCTGCCTGTGTTAAATAAACGTTTGCTCTTGTTCTGTCTCACTGACAGCTTTCCTCAGTGACACCAAAGATCGGGGTCCTCCAGGGCCGTCTCAGACCTGGAGAAGTGGCGAGAAGGTCCCCTTTGCGCAGACACGTTCCTTGAGAGCATTTGAGAAGCCCCCTCAGGTGCAGACCCAAGCTCTTCGAGACTTTGAGAAGGTAAGGCACATGAGAATAATTCTAATGCCATTTAGAAGCAGGACTATGGAATAGTGATGTTTTATTTATTTATTTTTTTTAAAAAATGATCTAGCCGGGTGTGGTGGCACACGCCTTTAATCCCAGCACTTGGGAGGTAGGAGGATCACCATGAGTTCGAGGCCACCGTGAGACTACATAGTTAATTCCAGGTCAGCCTGGACCAGAGTGAGACCCTACCACAAACAAACAAACAAACAAACAAACAAACAAACAAACAAACAAACAAACAAAAAGACCTCTAGATTGTGGGCATGGTTATTGTAGTGGTGGAATTTTTAAAATATTTTATTTATTTACTGGAGAGAGAGAGAGAGAGAAAGAGAGAGGCATAGAGAGAGAGTATGGGCACACCAGGGCCTCCAGCCACTGCAAACTCCAGACGCATGTGCCACCTTGTGCATCTGGCTTACACAGAGACTGGAGAATTGAACCTGGGTCCTTAAACTTCGCAGGCAAGCTCCTTCATTGCTAAGCTATCTTTTCTAAGCATATACTCTACTAGCTATGTCCTGGAGCCTGTGGTTGATGGGCAATTAATTGTCTGCACCTGTGAATTCTGTCTTGCCATTTGCATTCCTGATTCACATCTTAGATACACTCAGGAAATTTAAACAACACCCTAAGAAGCTGTAGCTGCAACACAGTGAGCCCAGGAGTCCCAGTCCGCCAAGCAGTTGCCATCTTCTCTGTTGTCATTGGGACCACACAGAGAACTGAGTATTGTCTCTTGTGTGAGGGAGCCTCTGTCGCAGCCATGTGCTTCCCAACAAGAATCTGGCCAAGTTGCCTGAAAGTCCTTGATTGTCCTTGGATTAGGCCAACAGCAATAACTCCTCATGAAGTAGAGAGAGGCCCAGCTCCCTGCAAGCAGGTTGACCCCAGCCCGTCTTACACTAGAACCTATCTCCTGGTATTTGCACCATCTAGAGAGAGGCACCTAGGGGGACTGGGGAAATGGCTTAGTGGTTAAGGCGTTTGCCTGCAAGGCCTAAGGACCCTGGTTTGAGTCCCCAGGACCCATGTGAGCCAGATGCACAAGCGGGCCCATGCATCTGGACTTTGTTTGCAGTGGCTGGAGGCCCTAGTGGGCCCACTCTCACTCTCTCTCCCTGCTGATTTCTCTCTCAAATAAATTAATTAAAAAAAAGAAAAAAAACAGAAAGAAAGAGGCACCCAGAATTTCTTCCACCCATGTTCTGAAGAAAGAAATGGTTCTTTAGCACCCTCTGGGGGATGCCCAGGAGCAAGCCTCATTTGCATTTGCGTACTATGTACACAGGTCAATGGATGATAAGCGGGTTTCTTTAGACTTGAACTGGTGGCTTTGAACATGAAACAATGAGCTTCCCTTTGCAAAACTGTTGTGTTCCAATGAGTTCACTCTGTCTTTCTTCAACTTGTTTTACAAATGTCTCCTAGGACTTCAGATATATCCTGGTACATACCAGGTTTTTCTGTGGGGAAAATGCTCCATACATCACTAAGAATTGTCTCAGCTATACTCGTGGTCTTATTTGTCAGAAGTTGTCATGGATAATTTTTTTTTTTTTTTTTTTTGGTTTTTCGAGGTAGGGTCTCACTCTGGCCCAGGCCCGGCTTTTATGGATAATTTTTTAAATTTTATTTACTTATTTATTTGAGAGAGAGAGAAAGAGGCAAACACACACAGAGAGAGAGAGAGAGAGAGAGAGAGAGAGGGAGAGAGTATGGGTGCAACAGGCTTTCCGCCACCGCAAACGAACTCTAGATGCATGTGCCACTTAGTGCATCTGGCATTATGTAGCTCCTGGGGAATCAAACTTGGGTCCTTAGGCTTTGCAGGCAAGCGCCTTAACCGCTGAGCCATCTCTCCAGCCCCTGATACTTTTTTTTTTTTTTTAAAGACACAGTGTGTTTTCAGGACTATTAAATGATTACTGAAACTCTGAACAGCTGTTCAGAGGAGGAGGAGGGAGTTGGGGGTGACAAGCCCCTCCCCCTTGCCCCACCTTTTGGAGATGCTGCAGAAGTGGGATCAGAGCTGCAGAGCATCTCAGAGCTGTGTGGGGAGGGGTGCTCTCTGGAAGGCAGTCTGACTCCATGCTGCTTGGATGAGAGGTGACAGGGGACATAGAAGAGAGAGAGCAAGTCCACTGAAGGGAACAGTGGCCGCGTGCTGCGGTGCTGAGCTGTGTGACAAGCATGGTCGGCTGACTTTCAGATCTAAGCTCCTGAGTCCTTTTCTGTTAAGAGTTCACATCTTGTGCCAAGACCTGGTCCTTTCTTCTCCATGCTGGGAATCCCTGTCGGGAATGTGATGCAAAGCAGAGGCCATTACAGGTGTCTTCCGTCTCTTGCCCTTTGTGTCAAGAAAGCTACAACAGGGCTGGAGAAATGGCTTAGCGGTTAAGGCGCTTGCCTACAAAGCCTAAGGACCTGGGTTCAACTTTCCAGTACCCATGTAAAGCAAAATACACAAGGTTGTGCACGCATCTGGAGTTCGTTTACAGTGGCTGGAGGCCCTGCCCATTCTCTCTCTATGTGCCTCTTTCTCTCTCAAATAAAAATATTTATTTTATTGTATCTTTTTTATTTTATTTATTTATTTCGAGGTAGGGTCTCACTCTCTACCCCAGGCTGACCTGGAATTCACTATGCAGTCTCAGAGTGGCCTCGAACTCATAGTGATACACCGCCTGGCTATTTTTTATTTTAGAAAGAGGGAGAATGAGACAGAATTGGCATGCCAGGGCCTCAGCCACTGCAATCAAACTCCAGATGCTTGCACCACCTAGTGGGCATGTGCAACCTTGCGCTTGCCTTATCTTTGGGTGTCTGGCTTATGTGGGATCTGGAGAGTCGAACATGGGTCCTTAGGCTTCACAGGCAAGCGCCTTAACTGCTAAGCCATTTCTCCAGGCCACTTTTCTAGATCTTTAATCTATTTTTTGCATGTGTGTGTGTATGTATGGCGTATGGTGCGTGTGTGCGCATGTGTGTATGTGTGTTCAAAGGCACATAGTGCTTGTGTGTGTGGAAGCCATTGCTGGTGTCTTCCTTATTCTTTGTCCCCACCTTTTCTTTGAAACAGTCTCTTGCTGAACCCAAAGCTTACTTATTTGGCTAGACAACATAGCCAGGAAGACCCAAGTGTTCGCCTATTCCACCTCCCCAATGCTGGATTACAGATGCACACCATCACACCTAGTGTATTTGAATGCCAGGATCTGAACTCAGCTCCTCATGTTTGGGCAGAAAGCACTTTACTGACTGAGCCATCTCCTCACCCCCTTTAACATATTTTAATATTTAAAATTTTTTTAATTTATTTATTGAGAGAGAGAGAGAGAGAATGGTGTGCCAGGGCCTCCAATCACATGCGCCCCCGCCCTTGTGCATCTGGCTAATTGTGGGGCCTGGGGATTCAAACCTGGGTCCTCTGGCTTTTCAGGCAAATGCCTTAACTGCTAAGTCATTCCTCCAGCCCCCTTTAACAGATTTTATCTGAACTATTTTCAGATCATTTTCCTAACTTGGGACACAGACATTGATATTGCATCCATTATTCCAGCAAAGAGATCAAAGAGCAAATAACTGGCTGGAAGCTACACAGGTATAAAGGGACAGACCTAAGCAGGGCGTGGTGGCTCACGTCTTTAATCCCTGCGCTTGGGAGGCAGAGGTAGGAGGGTTGCATTAAGTTCGAGGCCACCCTGAGACTACAGAGTAAATTCCAGGTCAGCCTGGGATAGACTGAAACCCTACCTTGAAACACCCCCCTCCAAAAAACAAAAAAATAATAATAAAAATAAAAAGTGACAGTCCTGAGGTAACCCCATCAACTCCAAGTCTCTTGCAGAAATAAAAGGTCCAGGGGCTGGAGAGATGGCTTAGCGGTTAAGGCAGTTTGATTCTTCAGGTCCCATGTAAGCCAGATGCCCAAGGGGGCGTACATGTCTGGAGTTCATTTGCAGTGGCTTGAGGCCCTGACACGCCCATTCTCTCTCTTTACTTCTCTCTGTCTATAATAAATAAATAATAAATAAATAAATATAAAGTTAAAGTGTTTAAAAAAATAAAAAAGAAATAAAAGGTCCATTCAAAGAGGGGAAGAGGCTCCATTGGCAGAATATGTGTGGTGTGGTCTTATACACAGAATCAAAGTGCCTAGTCATTTTGGGCTATAAAATCAAGAGGCAGTCTCCTCGCCCTATCCCTGTTTACCTCCTACCTAATAATGCCGTCTTTAATATGAAAATGCCAGCAAACCCAGCCGCAGTGTTCTCTGTTGACTGAAGCCAGCTCTTTCCTGGCAGTCTGGTCTAACCACAATGAGCCAGCCTCTTGAGGTCTCGCCCATCCTGGCAAACTTTTCCACTTGGCTTGTAAAGTCTATAAGGGTGGTGGGGGAGGAGAAAAAGCTAAAGGAGGGAGGAATTTTTTTTTTTTTTTTTTTTTTTTTCCTTCACAGAACTCTGAATTTCCACAGACTTGCGTTCTTTGTTAATTTAGGCAAATCTAAGTCACGTCAGCACCACCACTAAGTTCTGCCATCTTGGTGCTTCTCGGCTGTTTCTCTGTAATTACAGCTTTGCAAATTTTTGCTGCTGGAAACTTTATTTTCCTTTTTTTTTTTTTTTTTTTAAATGGCATTTCTGCTTTCATAACCAGAATCCTGAGCATACTGGGTCTGTGTTCATGGATGTCTTAAACATTATTAGATGAGAAGGGAAAATCATGAGCTTTCATCATTCATAAGAACCATTTTTATTTTTGCCTTTTAACTTTTAAAATATTTTAGTTTTATTTATTTATGAGAGAGAGAGAGAGGAGAGAGAGAGAGAAAATGGGTGTGCCTGGACCTGTAGCCACTGTGAACAAACTCCAGATGCATGTGTCCACGTGTGCATCTGGTTTACATGGGTTCTGGGGAATTGAACCTGGTTCCTTAGGCTTCTGAGGCAAGCGCCCTAATTGCTAAGCCATCTCTCCAGCCCTCCTTTTTTTTTTTTTTTTTTTTTTTTTTGGTTTTCAAGGTAGGATCTCACTCTAGCCCAGGCTGACCTGGAATTCACTATCTAGTCTCAGGGTGGCCTCAAACTCTCAGCGATCCTCCTGCCTTTGCCTCCCGAGTGCTGGGATTAAGAATGTGCGCCACCATGCCTGGTTCCTTTTTACATTTTCAAACATTACTTTCCAGAGGCCCACAGTCATTCCACAGACCTTCAGCAAGATTTTCACTCCTAAGCAGCATTGCCAAAGATAAGAACTTTAGAGTAAGCAGACTGCTTCTGAGCACAGGTTTTAACACAGCGTACAACGTATTATGATGGAAGTAAAGGGTGATTCAGAATGCACAGCCAAAACTTGTTGGCTGAAGGCATGGGAGGGCTCAAAGATTACATTTGACTAGGGGCCTGAAGGCGTATTACAAAGTAAGCCGAAGTACAACAGCATTTTGGGTAAGAAGCAATTTATAAATTGTGCAACACCATATTGTAAAAGATTTTATATTCTGATGGCAGAGTGTGAAAGCAAACACAGAGTGCATGTGGAAACCAAATGAACTGATTGGTTGAAGTTACAAAACTTACTTCATCTTTTCCATCAGAAAGTCTCTGTTATCTAATGATAGGCTACTTCTGATTGGTTGAACTTACATTCTAATTTCCTTTTCTTTCTTTCTTTCTCTCCCTTCCTTTCTTCCTTCCTTCCTTTCTTTCTTTCTTTCTTCTTTTTATTTGAGGGAGAGAGACAGATAGAGAGAGAATGGGTATACCAGGACCTTCAGTGGCTGCAAACTCCAGATGCAAGCTCCAGCTTGTGCATCTGGTTTACGTTGGTCCTGGGAAATCGAACCTGGGTCCTTTGGCTTTGCAGGCGAGTGCCTTAACCACTAAGCCATCCCTCCAGCCCCTGATTTTCTTAATGTATGCCTTTACAACAAGTAGCTCAAGTTCAGTTTCTCTTATATTTGTAAATCAAGCCAGGTTAAGGTTATGAGGCCTGACTGGCTTTGCCCGTCTGATCTCCATTTTAATTTCGTGTAATAGGAGGAAGATGATTTAGCCACTAGTATAGGGTGGGAAGAAAAAAGAAATGAATAATTCTCCATGTGGAAGAAAAAGCGCGAGTCCAGGTTCAGAAGAGGAAGAACCGTAAATACCCCAAGAGCATGACGGGAAGGGACTGGAGAAGAGATGAGGCTGGAGAGAGAAAGAGAGAAGCTGGCGCTTGATGTGGCCTGACAAGTTAGATAAAGGATTTGCATTTTATCCAAAAGCTTTCAGACAGTGTGGTGGTCTGATTCAAGGGTCCCCCATAAACTTAGGTGTTCTGACTGCTAGGTTCCCAGCTGATGGAGATTTGGGAATTAACACCTCCTGGAGGCAGTGTATTGTTGGGGGCTGGCTTATGGGTATTACAGCCAGTGTCCCCTTGCTAGTGTTTGGCACACTCTCCTATTGCTATGGTCCACCTTATTTTGGCCAGGGGGTGATGACCACCCTCTGCTCAGGCCATTGTTTCCCCTGCCATCATGGAGCTTCCCCTTGAGTCTGTAAGCCAAAATAAACCCTTTTTCCCCCCAAAGATTTCTACCAGCAATACGAATCTGACTCCAAGAATTTTTTTTTTTTTTTTTACCTTTTAGAAACATCTTGTAGGCCTCTTCATGGATTCTGGATTGAAGGAGTAAAATTGAGAGGTAGAGAGATGCTTAACCCCAGGCGGAAGTTGGTGGCAACACTAGCAGAGGAAGGAGAGAAATGGACAAATGAGAGAGAGAGAGAGAGAGATCAGAGGTGTAATTGACAAGGCTAAATTATTGACTGCGTGTAGAACAATGAAAGGAGAGTCCTAAGAGTGACCATCCTAGTCAGTTTTCCTGTTGCTGTGACAACAGAACACCTGAGTGAAACAAGTTGAGGAAGGAAGGATTGATTCTGGTTCAGGTTGCAGGGGATACAGTCCACCCTGACGGGGATGCTGCTAGGAGTGTCTCCGGCCTGTTGCAGTGGGAGCGGGAGGTTGCCAGCTCACATCCCGGTAGGTCAGGAAGCAGAGGGCTCAGGGCACAAGTGGAGCATGCCTATATCCCTCAAGCCCTGCCCCTCTGGCTCTATGTCTGCCAGCTAAGGCCCTATGTTCACATCCACCCAAGTGTTCAAGCAAAATGCACCATGGGGGGCATTTCACTCTAACCGTAACAATGACGTGTCACCGGGTCATCTCTCTATTTTCATCCAAGATTTCGTTGTCGTGAGCCTCCCAAGTACCTTGAACTTTCTCTCTCTCTCTCAATCTCTGTTTTTTTTTTTTTTTTTTTTTTTTTGTTTTTTGAGGTAGGGTCTCACTCCAGCCCAGGCTGACCTGGAATTAACCATGTAGTCTCAGGGTGGCCTCGAACTCACAGCGATCCTCCTACCTCTGCCTCCCAAGTGCTGGGATTAAAGGCGTGCGCCACCATGCCCGGCTACCTTGAACTTTCTCTTTAATATGAGTTCAGAGTTCATCTTTTCTTTTCTTTCTTCCTTTCTTTCTTTTCCTTCCTTCCTTCCTTCCTTCCTTCCTTCCTTCCTTCCTTCCTTCCTTCCTCCCTCTCTCTCTCTCTCTCTCTTTCTTTCTTTCTTTCTTTCTTTCTTTCTTTCTTTCTTTCTTTCTTTCTTTTTTTTTGGTGTTTGGAGATAGGGTCTGGCTCTAGTCCAGGCTGACCTGGAATTCACTATGTAGTCTCAGGGTGGCCTAGAACTCACAGCGATCCTCCTACCTTTGCCTTCCGAGTCCTGGGATTAAAGGCGTGCGCCACCACGCCCAGCTCAGAGTTCATCTTTTCTGTTAGACTCTGACCTCCATCACAGCAGGAACTGTGTTATCTTTCCACTACTGAATATAGTGACCAGTGGAGGTCCTGGTGTATGGTAGGCATAGCTTTTTCTGTAGTGCTCTAAAATGAGAATGGCAAGCTTTCCTACTTGGGTAACTGCTGGGTTATGTCATCCACAGAGAAAGAGAGACCCGGAACAAACACACACCACTTTTGTAATAATTAAAATACAGCAACACAAGCCAAAGCCTAGGGGAGTGATGTTTTACTTTGGAAAGAAAATAATGGCCTTCCTGCCCTTAAGTAACTCTAAATGTAATTGGGGAGAGAGCCCCACCCCCGTATGTTATGATGATGACACAGCACCCAGAGTTGTAGAACACTGGGCTTCCTATAGTGGGCCATATCTGAGTTAATTACTTAAGGGTGAGTTAATTACTTAAGGGGGTCAAAGTCAGAGTCACTTGAGGAGTGCAGAGGAGTGACTTTTTGTGGGAACACTATTACCCATATAAGTCCTAAAGGTCGCAGACTTTAAAATAGTACCTTGAAGTCGGAGGCTGGGGCTGGGGCTGGAGAGGTGGCTTAGCGGTTAAGGCACTTGCTTGCAAAGCTAAGGACCCAGGCTCAATTCCCCAGTATCCACGTAAGCCAGATGCACAAGATGGTGCATGCATCTGGAGTTCATGTGCAGTGGCTAGAGGCCCTGACATGCCCATTCTCTCTCTATCTGCCTCCTTCTCTCTCTTCCTGTCTATAAAATGAATAAATAAACAAAAGCTGGGGCTGGAGAAATGGCTTAGCAGTTAAGGCACTTACCTGCAAAGCCTAAGGGCCCAGGTTCGATTCCCCGGGACTCATGTAAGCCAGATGCACAAGGCGGTGCATGCATCTGGAGTTTGTTTGCATTGACTGGAGGCCCTGGCACGCCCATTCTCTCTCTACCTGCCTCTTTCTCTGCTTCTTTCTTTCTCTCTCTCTCTCTCAAATAAATAAATAAGCAAACTAAACAAAAGTTGGAGGCTTTTGTCATGGCTGGAACTCTAGAGTGTTGACTGGGGCACATGCTGGCTGGCAGTCCTCCAGGCAGACTCCACATCTGGCTGAGTTTGTACTGCTGACCGAGTCACAGTCATTCGTAATGCCACGGTATGGTCCTGCATCCAAAGCTACCTTCCCTCCTAGAGAAAGATGGAGAAATAATGAAAAATTTGAGGAAAAGAGATTTCTGATTACTAGTTTCCTTCAAATTATAGAAGCCCAGAAAACCATCTTTCTGATTAACCCAGTTGTGGACACACACCAAGTCCTGAGGTGTTTAATGGGATAAACTTGTTGGGGAATCTAGTTGGGAGCTGGGAGTGGGGATGGGGCGCTCCCAACCTCACTGCAGCCCACTTATCACTTCTGCCATGTCGCTCATGTAATCATGTCTGGCAGAACTATTTACGGCTGGCCCATCTATTTTTGGTGGCCAGGGGAATTGCCGTTTGTTTTGTTTTGTTTGTAGAGTTCACAGTGCTCTTGTGCTACAGGTGATGACGACATGTCGTTATTCCAGGACTGAAGGTGGTGTGAGCATGTGGCGTGGTAGAGAAAGGAAACATGTGAACCCCCATTCTCTGGGTACCCAGGGAAACTGCCGAGAGCTCTTTGATCAGCCTGTTGTTAGTTCTCCTGTCATGGCGACAGCTATTTCAAGAAAAGGCTATCAGGGTGCTGGAGAGATGGCTTAGTGGTTAAGGCACCTGCCTGCCAAGCCTAAGAATGCCCTTTCAATTCTCCAGGTCCCATGGTTAGCCAGACGCAAGCACACAATGCCGCACTTGCCCACAAGGGGGCGCATGCATCTGGAGTTCATTCACAATGGCTGAAATGGCCCTGAGTGCCCATTCTCTCTCTCTGCCTCTTCCTCTCTGTCTCTTTCATCTCTCTCAAAAAAGAAAGGAAGGAAAGAAGGAAGGAAGAAAGGCAGGGAGGGAGAAAGGAAGGAAGGAAGGAAGGAGGGAGGGAAAAGGCTATCAGTGTGCAAAACATAGAATTGATAGTTTAGCATTTAAATGCTCTGGGACTTGAGGAATTGATGTTGAAATTTCGGAAACAAAGTTGAGAAACAGAGATTTGCTCACTGTACAATTCCAAAGGGGGGTGGGTGCAAAGTCAGGTTTTTGTGGCATTCACAGTTGATGTCAGTAATTGGCATCTGGGACCCTAGGCAGAGACCCCATTCGACAGGAAAAGGGTTGGAGAGTTGGAAGACCAAGTTGACTGACCTTGGTTGACATTTTCCTTGTTAGAAGGAGGTGTGTAAACACCACACACACTCATCGGGATGGCCTTGTGGTGTGTTTATATTGTGTCCAAATATAAAGTAAATCATATTTTGATCTGTTTTATCTGAGGATTATAATAAAGCTTTACATTATGATAAAACTTAAAATCTCAAGTAATCAGAATTGAAGGCTACTGCTAGGGCACTTATGCATCCTTTCTGTTAGGGTCCCACGATCTGAAAAAGACTAACATACATTACATTGAGACATGATCAGTTCTAAGTCATTGCCTGAGTGGGTTAAGTTGAATTAAAGTGTCAAATGAATAGTTATCATCAAAGCTTATTTGTTTAAGGCAACGGAAACCAGGCATGGTGGCACATGCCTTTAACCCAGCATTCAGGAGGCTGAGAGAGGAAGATGGCCATGAGTTTAAGGCTAGCCTAGGTGACAGAGTGAATTTCAGATCAGCCTGGGCTCGAGTGAGAACCTATTCAAAATGAACAAACCAAACGCAAAGGATTAGATTTTAAAAAACAACCAATTTTTATTGAAAAACAGTTTACATAGCACACAAGATTTGCCTTTGTTCAGTATGCAGTGCAGTATACAGTATTCAGGTAGCTTTCACCACCACCTGATTCTAGAACATCTTCTCCTCAGAGACACTTCATGATCATTAGCAGTCACTCCCCTTCCCTTTCTCCTTGTCCCCAGAAATCACTAATCTCCTTTCTCTATGGATTTGTTCAGAACATCATTTCTGAACATTTCATATAAATGGAATTATATACTATATGACATTTGTGCTTATCTTTTTCACATTAATGTTTTCAGAGTTTTCCTGTTATAGCATTTTTTTTTTTTAGAGAGAGAGACAGAGAGAGAGGGAGAGGAGGACAGATAGAAATGGGCGCGCCAGCAGCCTCTCAGCTGCTGAGAACGAAATCTAGATGCGTGTGCTCCCTTGTGGTCAAGTACGGCATTGTGCCCTTGTGTCACTTTGCAACTGGCTAAACGTGGGACCTGGAGATTGGAACCGCTGGAGATTGGAACCAGCATTCTTAAGCTTAGGAGACAGGCGCCTTAACCACTAAGCCATCTCTTCAGCCCTACAGCATATCTTGTATTTCATTTTTAAATTTTTATTTATTTGAGAGAGAGAAAGAGGCAGATAGAAAGAGAGAGAGAATGGGGGCATCAGAGCCTCTAGCCATTGCAATTGAACTCCAGATGCTTGCACCACCTAGTGGGCATGTGCGACCTTGTGCTTGCCTCACCTTTGTGTGTCTGGCTAATGTGGGATCTGGAGAGTTGAACATGGGTCCTTAGGCTGTGCAAGCAAGTGCCTTAACCGCTAAGTCATCTCTCCAGCCAAGAACACTAATTTTTACTCCCAGAAGACAGGGAGAGTTATTTATGATTAAAAATAGTGCATGGGAAAATACTGGAGGCCTGAGGGAGAAGGGGAAATACGGTGTTAGTCACAGGTGTGTCCAGGGGCATAAGCCACATGACCTCATGACTGGGGTCCTGATGAGTGTGTGACATGGGTGCCAACTGTGGGAACTGCAGTCTACAATCCTCCCTTCTAGATGAGCGAGGCAGCTAACTTCTTGATGCCTTTCTTTCCTACGCAGTAAAGTTTTAGTGAAGATATAATGAAATCTTGACGTGGTCCAGCCCTGTGAAGTTCCTTGTTGTAGTGAAGATAGTATAATCGTGTCCCATGAAGTATATAGTGTGAGTCTAAGCCATGACAAACAGCCAAGACGGAAACATTAAAATGCAAGCTCTCAGACTCTAGCTGATCTGTGCAGACTTTTTTTTAGGGTGTGTTTTTTTTTTAATTGAAGTAGGGGCTCACTTTAGCCCAGGCTGATCTGGAATTCACTATGTAGTCCCAGGCCAGCCTTTGGACTCACAGAGATCCTCCTACCTGTGCCTCCCCAAGTGCTGGGATTAAAGGTGTGTGCCACCACGCCTAACTTCTGAAGACTTTTTTTTTTTTAATTTCCCTTTGTTTTTTTTGAGATAGGGTCTCACTTTAGCTCAGGCTGACCTGAATTTCACTATGTATTTTCAGGGTGGCCTTGAACTCACGGCAATCCTCCTACCTCTGCCTCCCGAGTGCTAGGATTAAAGGCGTGCGCCACCACGCCCAGCTAAGACTTTTTTTCTTGGAGAGAGTCAGAGAGAGAGAGAGAGAGAATTTGTGCACCAGTGGCCTCTCAGCCACTGTGAACGAACTTCAGATGCGTGCGCCCCCTTGTGGGCAAGTGCAGCATTGCGCCCTTGCGTCACTTTGTGTCTGGCTAAATGGGGAAGCTGGAGAATCAAAGGGGCATTCTTAGGCTTTAACAGGCACACGCCTTAACCGCTAAGCTGTCTCTCCAGCCCCCAGCTAAGACTTTTAATAATACCTTAACCAATGGTTCTTTAGTTCTGATTAGGTCCTGTGTGTGTGTGTGTCTGTGTGTGTGTGTGTGTGTGTACACATACATATGCAGGTATGTGTGCCATGTGAATATGCAGGTGGAGGACATCAGGTGCCCTCCTTTATTTCTCTTCTGCCTTATTTCCCTGAGACAGGATCACTCACTGAACTTGGACTGGCGCTCACTGGTTTTTGGTTTAGACCAGGGAGCCCTGGAGTTCCCTTTGCCTCCATCGTCCTCAGTGTTGGGGTGACACACAAGTGGGCACTGGGGAATCAAACTCGGCCTCTCATGCTTGTGCAGAAAATGTTCTTGCCCACTGAGCCACCTTGCTAAGTCTCCCAAGTCCATCTGTGACAGGAAATCTACTCTTCCGTATAACATGAGTGCTCACTATGGTTCTGATGTATAAATATATGGATGGGGTGGCCATAAATTCACTACATCCAATTCCACTAGAGAACGTACTTATCCTTACATAATTGGAAGCAGCTTCCCTGTAATTCCTACTATCAATACCTTTAGAATAGTCTTTTAAAAGTATGAGCTATTTGGGCTGGAGAGATGGCTTAGCAGTTAAGGCACATGCCTGTGAAGCCTAAGGACCCTGGTTCGATTCTCCAGGTCCCATGTAAAGCCTGATGCACATGGTGGCACATGTGTCTGGAGTTCATTTGCAGTGGCTAGAGGCCCTGGTGCACCCATTCTCTCTCTCTCTGTCTCTAATAAGTAAATAAAATTTTAGAAATTATGAGCTATTTCACAAACAACAAGTATGTAAAAAGAATAATAAGCATTTGTTTGTGCATCCATTGTTTATTTTGAATTCTATTTGCCTTGGATGAACAAACAAAACTTATTATATATATAATGTTTATAATAAGTTACTATATATCTAATATACATAATAGAATATATATATACACACACATACATACAGATACATACAAATATAATTGTAATCTTCTTGGTAACCTGCTTTGATCCCAACTTCCTGAATGCTTTCCCATTTTCAATTAGCATTTACTGACTGCCCCTAAATCACACAGGTAGAAAATAGCAGAGCTGACCTTTGAACCTAGGTGTCCTTGGCTCAAAAAAAAAAAAAAAACAAAACAAAAAAAAAAAAAAAAGGTTGCTTTTTCCACAATTCCACATTGTCCCACCTAGATGAATATGCCTATATGATCATACATTGTCTATTTAAAAATGAATAATTAAGCCGGGCACCGTTCATGCCTTTAATCCCAGCACTCTGGAGGCAGAGATAGGAGGATCACCTTGAGTTCAAGGCCACCCTGAGATTACAGAGTGAATTCCAGGTCAGCCTGGGCTAGAGACCCTACCTTGAAAAACAAAACAACAACAACAACAACAAAAAAAGAATAATTAAGTACCAAAAGAGAGTTTAGTGACTTTTCTGGTTGTTGTGACCAAATATCTGACCAAAAAAAGGCTTGTTTGGCTCACAGTTTGAGGATGCAGTCCATCATGGCGGGGAGGCGCGGGGGTGCGAGCAGCTCTTGCTGTGGCTGCTGGAGTGTGCGGCAGATGATTGTATGGGGAAGAGGTAGGATAAAGACCCGTGCTCAGCTGCCTTTCCCCTTTGGTCCTATTTATTTGTTCAGGGACCCCAGCTCACATTCAGAGTGGGTCTTGCTCCCCAGTTAAAATTCTCTGGACATCAGCGTGTAGGAGGAAAGGATTCCTCTTGGCTCATAGACTTGTTGGGGTGCTCCAAGATGTCAGGGGAAAACACGGCATGAGCAGAGACTGGACATCACCTCCCTGCCCACAGCAGGTGGAAATGGCAGCAGGAGAGTGGGCCAGACTGTGGCAAGGGAGAGCTGGCTAGAACTTCCATAAGCCTGCCCCCAATAACACACCTCCTCCAGCAAGGCTCCAATTCCCACATTGCTAGCAGCCGGGGACCTGGCATTCAGAACACATAAGGTTACCAGGGACACCTAATTCGCACCACCACAGCAATGAACAATTATCCAGGCTTACTTTAAACACGTTTCTTTTCTTTTTTTATTTTTATTTTTTTATTGACAACTTCCTTAATTGTAGACAATATCCCATGGTACTTCCCCCCCACTTTCCCCTCCCCCTCTCGATCAGTCTCTCTTTTAATTATGAGGGTCTTGTGTAGGTAGTTTCAGGCATCGAGAGATCATGGGTATCCAGGCTATTTTGTGTCTGGAGGAGCACATTGTAAGGAGTCCTACCCTTCCTTTGGCTCTTGCATTCTTTCCGCCACAGACCCTGAGCCTTGGAAGATGTTAAACATGTTTCTTTTCCTCCTCTGTTTGCCATGTTAACTTATTTAAAATTATGGGAATTTTGGGGCTGGAGAGATGGCTTAGTGGTTAAGCGCTTGCCTGTGAAGCCTAAGGACCCCAGTTCGAGGTTTTGTTCCCCAGTATCCATGTAAGCCAGATGCACAAGGTGGCACATGCATCTGGAATTCGTTTGCAGTAGCTGGAGGCCCTGGTGCACCTGTTCTCTCTCTCTCTGCCTCTTTCTCTGTTGCTCTCAAATAAATAAATATTTTAAAAAATTTCTTAGACATCAACTTAGCCTAGTTTGAGTTGTGGAAATTGTAGTAGATTTGAGGGGCCCGGGAGTACTTATTGCCCAAGCATGAGGACCTGAGTGTGGCCTATAATCCCAGTTCTGAGGGAGGTGGAGGCAGGGGAATCATTGGTTCTCGCTGGTCAGCTCATCTGACAGAACAGTGGCAGCTCTGGCCTCCACATGTGTGGGCACAGGAAATGTGCATCTGCACATATATGTGCACACGCTAAACTCATACCTCACATACAAAATAAAAAATATAGCCAGGAGTGGTGGCACATGCCGTTAATTAATTCCAGCACTCAGGAGGTAGACACAAGGAGTATCACTGTGAGTTCAAGGCCAGCCTGGAACTACAGAATAAGTTTCAGGTCAGCTTGGCTAGAGTGAGACCCTACCTTGAAAAACCAAAAGTAGCTGGGCACACCTTTCATTCCAGCACTCGTGAGGCAGAGGTGGGAGGATCACCGAGAGTTTGAGGCCACCCTAAGACTACATAGTGAATTCCAGGTCAGCTTGGACTAGAGCGAGATCTTACCTCGAAAAAAACAAACAAACAACAAAAACCAAAACAACAACAAAAAAAGGGCTGGAGAGATGGCTTAAAGGTTCAGGCGCTTGCCTACAAAACCAAAGGACCCAGGTATAATTCCCCAGGACCCACATAAGCCTGATACACAAGGGGGTGCATGCACCTGGACTTCGTTTGCAGTGGCTGGAGGCCCTGACACACCTATTCTCTCTCTCTCTCTCTCTCTCTCTCTCTCTCTCACCTTCTCTCTCTCTCTCCCTGCCTATTTCTCTTTTATAAATAAATAAATAAATTTAAAATATTTTAAAAATTCCACAAAAGTAAATAAATAAACAAACAAACAATAATAAATATAGCAGGTAGGCCCCAGCTCCCTGGTTCCCTAACAGCTTGTGTAGAGCAGATGGAAAATACTGGGGAGAATGAGGATCCTTCAACAATTCGAGAGAGCCGGCTGTCTTCCATGAGCCGTGTCACCTCCACCTCATCTTCTCAGGACCCACAAGACATTGGCAGAGGAAGCGGTGACAGGTGACATGAATACTGCTCTCATGACCAACATGAGAACATTCCAGAGAGACAGCACAGACGACACTGTGGTCACTGAAACCTCATCAAAACAGAGACCCCGAGGCCACAGAGAAAGCGACACTAAATCAGATCCCTATCTTGCCCTCCGGCCTCAGGATGGTGGGAATAGCCTGAGGCACGCTGTCCCCTCCTCCTCCAGAGACTGACTGAGGCCTCTTGGTCCCCACAATGAATACCGATAACCTCATCAAAGACCCTCAGCAGGATTGGAGCAGGGGGACAACCTTTTAATAATAAAAGAAAATTCAGCAGCCGGGCGTGGTGGCACATGCCTTTAATCGCTGTGAGTTCGAGGCCACCCTGAGACTAACTACATAGTGAATTCCAGGTCAGCCTGGGCTAGAGTGAGACTCCTGCCTCGAAAAAAAAAAAAATCAATAAATAATATATTAAGAAAATCATTTTTCTTTTGCTCTGTTTGCCATACTTATTTAAAACGCTGTGTTTTTTTTTTCAAAACTGCAAAGAAAGTAATTATCACAGCTATCAAATTAGCATAGCATAAATTATGGAAATTTTATTCTCTTTATAATGAATGTGTTTATTAAGATGATTAATCACTTCTGGTGGAGAGGAACTTTGTTTTTCAGAGAGACATGGCCAAGAGATCAATGTGTTTCCAAAGCAGTTCCATCGGAGGAGCTATCTGGGGGGTCTGAAGATGATGAAGCACATGTCAAGCTGAGCTTTTTAAAGGCGACGTGACAGTTGGTTATGTTAATGGAGCGTGGCATGCGACAGCTGGGTGGGAGTCCTCCTATTGTCAGCCTTGATTGAGTCATTATTACAGTCCTAGTCCAAGAGCAATCCACTATGGAAGAAATAGAGGGAAGAAATTAAGGAATGAATGGTGGAGGGTCGTCCTTATGAAACAAGAGTAAAGATCTGAGAGAGGCTATGGGGGGAAGGAGGGACCAAGCAGAACATTCTTTTTCTTTTCTTTTTTTCTTTTAATTTTTATTTACTTATTTACTTATTTATTAGAGACAGAGAGAGGAATGGGCGCACCAGGGCCTCTAGCCACTGCAAACAAACTCCAGACCCATGCGCCCCCTTGTGCATCTGGCTTACGTGGGACCTTGGAGAATCGAACCGGGGTCCTTAGGCTTCGCAGGCATGTGCCTTAACCACTAAGCCATCTCTCCATTCTTGTAGAAGCTACAGAGCCTGGAGTTTTACCTCCTAACCAGTGCAGAGCTTCTGCCAGTCCATGTACAGCCCCCAGCAATCATCCCGCTGTGCGTTCTTCGCCCTGCCTCCCCATCCACCTTCCCCCTTGTCCTTTTCTCCATGCCGAGAG
Source organism: Orientallactaga sibirica (assembly GCA_036365145.1). NCBI lineage: Eukaryota > Metazoa > Chordata > Mammalia > Rodentia > Dipodidae > Orientallactaga > Orientallactaga sibirica. Next base: position 21,272,999 of record JAEOAD010000025.1, read on the forward strand.
CCAGGCCCTGCGTCCAGGAGCAAGCTCCAGGCTCTTCCCTTGACTGTCAAGCCCTGCTCCGTAGGCTTCTTCCCCTACCATTCTCTCCTTTGCACTCCGTGCACGCCCTTGGCTTTGCTTCTACTTCCCTGAACCACTCTGTGTTCCTCTACCCATGCAAACCTCCGTCTTCCTTTAAGAGGAGGTGGAGTGCCAGTTCTCTGCCTAATTGCTTTTTTTTGGGGGGATCGAGAAAGAGTCTCACTCTAGCCCAGGCTGACCTGGTATTCACTATGTAGTCTCAGGATGGCCTTGAACCCTCAGTGATCCTCCTACCTCTGCCTCCTGAGTGCTGGGATTAAAGGCATGCGCCACCACGCCCGGCTCGCCTAATTGCTTTTGTTTATCCTATTTGCGCCTCTCATACTGCCCTTTGGTTATCATCATTTCCATTTACTGTTCTCCAGCTGTCAGACTCTTGGATGAAATCCAGTTCTATGCTGCATTAGTTTATTAGAATAATCATTTATTTAAAAAAAAAAAAACTTTTCAAAGGGCGAACATCTTTGGGCATGCTCTTTATCCTATATGCAGATGGAGTTTTATGATAATCAAATCCAGTGAGGACATAGGAGCCCACAGCTTAATTATTGGCTCAGGAAGGGACCAGGTGCTGATAAACCAACATCACCCTTTCCTGGAAGTTGGGCAGAGAGATAACAGTGGTTTCTGGGCGAGAAGTAACATGACATGTTTGTTTGTTTTAAGAATATGCTCTAGCTGGGCGTAGTAGCCCACGCCTTTAATCCCAGCACTTGGGAGGCAGAGGTAGGAGGATTGCCATGAGTTCAAGGCCACCATGAGACTATATAGTGAATTCCAGGTCAGCCTGAGCTAGAGTGAGACCCTACCTCGAAAAAACAAAAAAAGAAAGAATATGCTCTTGTGAAGAAATGTACTTTCCTTCTTTTTCTTTTTTTCCAAGTAGGGTCTCACTCTAGCCCAGAATGACCTGGAACTCACAGTGATCCTCCTATCCCTGCCTCCTGAGGGCAGGGATTAAAGGTATGGCTTATTTTTTCTTTTTCTTTTTCTTTTTTTTTTTTTAATTTGAGAGAGAGAGAGAGAAGAAGAGGCAGATAGAGAATGGGCACACCAGGGCCTCAGCCACTGCCAACGAACTCCAGACATGTGCGCCTCCTTGGGCACATGTGCGACATCAAATGCTTGCGTCACTTTTTGCATCTGGCTAAACGTGGGACCTGGAGATATGCTTCTCAGGCAGGTGCCTTAACAGCTTAGCCATCTCTCCAGCCCCTAAGTTTTCTTTTTAAAAATTTATTTATCATTTATTTGCAAGCAGAGAGATACAGAAAGAGAGAGAGAGAGAGTATGGGCATGCCAGGGCCTCTAGCCACTGCAAACGAACTCCAGATGCTTGTGCCCCCTTGTGCATCTGGCTTTATATGGATACTGGGGGAATCAAACCTGGGTCATTAGGCTTTGCAGGCAAGCACCTTAATCATTAAGCAATCTCTCCAGCCCAACTTTTCTTTTTAAAAAATTAAAAAAAAATTTATTTGCAAGTACAGAAATGGGTGCTCCAGGGCCTCTTGCCACTGCAAGTGAATTCCAGGTACATGCTGCCACTTTGTATATCTGGTTTTCTATGGGTACTGGGGAATTGAACCCAGGTCAGCAGGCTTTGCAAGCAAGCACCTTTAACCTTTAAGCCATCTCCTCAACCCCAGGATATATTGTAATAGGGTCTCTTAGGTCCTGGGCTCAGAATGGGATGCTGGTAAGAGCAGGGAAGACCAGTAAAGGGAGCTCTCCACGTAACAGTGGAGAGAGACAGTGGCACTTTGTACGGCAGTGGAAGAGACCCCTGTGCAGTGGTGGTCCTTGGAATCTGTGATATGCATGGAGAAGCAAAAGGATTTGCAGACAGATGAGATGATGAATATAACAGACAGTGAGTCAGGAGTGACTCAAAGGTTTTGGTCCAGGGCTGGAGAAATGGCTTAGCAGTTAAGGCGTTTGCCTGTAAAACCAAAGGATCCCAGTTCGACACTCCAGGACCCATGTAAGTCAGATGCACAAGGGGGCGCAAGCATCTGGAGTTCATTTGCAGTGGCTGGAGGCCCTGACATGCCCATTGTCTTTCTCTTTCTCTCTGCCTGTTTCTCTCTCTCTCTCTCAAATAAATAAATAAAATATATATTAAAAGAAAAAGAAGGTTTTGGTCCAAACAACTTCAAGTACTGAGTTGGTACAAATCAAAATGGACTTTCATGAGGAAACATGATGTGTAGGGAGGATATTACAAGCAGGAAGTGCTTCTATGGAGGCAGAGATTTTTACCAAGGAGGGAGATAAAAATGGAGTTTGGGGAAGAGGTCCTGGTGGGTATATAAGCTTAGGTAAATGAACTAAATATTCTTAGTTTTTTAAAAAAAACAACTGTGTCATTCTAACAAAGGTAGTTTCTTTGGAACTGCTAAAACAACTTAAAAATTATTTATTTATTCATTTATGAGAGAGAGAGAGAGAGAGAGAGAGAGAGAGAATCCAGGCATTGCAAATGAACCCTAGATGCATGTGCATCTGGCTTACATGGAACCTGAAGAATTGAACCTGTGTCCTTAGGTTTCGCAGGCAAGTGCCTTAACCGCCAAGCCTTAAAACAACTTTTTACATTATGAGAAAGGCCTAGGCAAACTAGCTTATATATAACACAGCAGATCAGCAAGGTCATAGAATATGTGGAGAATCGTCACCTACCCATGAAAGGTTGGGGAAGAAGTGAGTCCTTGAATTAAATACAAACTTTCAAAAGTTTTCTTTGCAAACGTCTCCAACCCGGTGTTACTAAACCAAGAACTCGGTTGGGTGTTTGCGCTCGGGGGCTGTGTCCTGGTCACTTTCAGGGTCCCATGAGACTGGCGTAAGTCATACTTCCTACGAATGTTGCAGCTGCCACTCAAAGGTCTTAAACTGTTTTATGAGCAGGATCTGGCGACGCGAGCCTGGTTCCATTTGGCAGGTGCCGGAATTAAGAACCAGAGAGTGGCTGAAAGCTCTGGGCCCCGGGATGATGGCTCTCTGTCCCTAGTACTGCCACACTCTTCTTCTCCCATCCTTTGTTCCCCAAGAGGGGGTCGGGGAAACCCTACACTCTCCCTCTGTGTGAACTCCACTGGTGAACAGTTGGCAAAGAATCCACTCAGCTAGGAGGCGCGCTTTCTTCTGGGGGCCCGTGGTGCGTCTGTTGGGGCCGGGAGCAGGGAAGTGCAGGCTATTAATGTAACTGCTTCTGGAACTGAAAACCACCAGGAGGAGGCTGAAGGAATAGGTCAGGGCTCCGTGTCACTGAGGGAAATCGAGGCTCCTCCTTTTTTTTTTTTGGTTTTAGACATAGGGTCTCACTCTAGCTCAGGCTGACCTGGAATTCACTATGTAGTCTCAGGGTGGCCTTGAACTCATGACGATCCTCCTACCTCTGCCTCCCAAGTGCTGGAATTAAAGGCATGCGCCACCACACCCGGCTCTCCTCCTCCTTTTAAGATTTGCACCTGACAGAAAGGGTGACATGAGCCATTTTGTGGACATATGCCTTTTCCTAAGGCAACCTTGTTTTTGTTTTTTTGTTTTTTTTTTTTTGGTTTTGCAAGGTAGGGTCTCACTCTGGTCCAGGCTGACCTGGCCATTTTCTCAGGGACATCGGCAATGCCTACCTCTTCGAGTGCTGGGATTAAAGGCATGCGCCACCACGCCTGGCTTCAACCTTGCTTTTTAAATAGCTATTTATTTTTATTAACATCTTTTTTTTTTTTTTTTTTTTTTTTTTTTTAAGGTAGAGTCTCACACTAGCCCAGGCTGACCTGGAATTCACTATGTAGTCTCAGGGTGGCCTCGAACTCACTGTGCTCCTCCTACCTCTGCCTCTTGAGTGCTGGGATTAAAGGTGTGCACCACCACACCCAATTTATTTTTATTTATTTGAGGTGGGGGCAGGGAGAGAAGAGGAAGAAAGAGAGAGCGAGAGAACGGGCACACCAGGGCCTCCAGCCACTGCAAATAAACTCCAGGCTCATGTGCCACCTTGTGCATCTGGCTTACGTGGGTCCTGGAGAATTGAACCTGTGTCCTTAGGCTTGGCAGGCAGGTGCCATAACCTCTAAGCCATCTCTCCAGCCAGCAACTATATATATATATATTTTCTTTTTGCTCCCAGCCCCACTCCTTTGTCCAAGTCAGCCACCAGGAGTTAAGATATCTTGATTTCCTTCTGGTGTTTTGTGACCCCAGTGTCCCCTTCCCATATTCTGGAAGCGTCTAGGTAGTGGTGGGGGGAGGTGGGGGGGCTCAGCCCTTGTCTTTCCCAAGAAGCTGTTAACTGCCCGCCCTTGGCCTGGAGGCTCCAGGAGCTGGGACAGCCAGAGTCCTGGCCTGGAGTCGGATTACACCACTTGTGCCTGCTTCACACAGCGTGTTCCTCTGTCAGGGATTCCGCAAATATCTGCCTGGGGTTAAAAAAAAAAGGAAAGGAAAGGAAAGCCTCAGCGCGCGGGCGCCCAGAGCCGAGCCAGTCCTGCGTCCCTGTCCCTCGTCCCCTGTCCCCAGTGACACGGGCGCTGCGAATCCTCATGCCTCGGCGCCCGGTGCTCCTGGGGTGAGGGGCGATCGATCGGGCATGCTCCTCCCCATGGGTCGCCCACCATGTCTAATGGATATCGCACTCTGTCCCAGCACCTCAATGACCTGAAGAAGGAGAACTTCAGCCTCAAGCTGCGCATCTACTTCCTGGAGGAGCGCATGCAGCAGAAGTATGAGGCCAGCCGGGAAGACGTCTACAAGCGGGTGAGTGCGCAGGGGCCACCCCGGACCTTCCCAGGGTCACCCCGGGGCCTCCAGCCCTGAGCAGTGTGCTGTCCGGGTCCAAGCATCTTGGACCAGCTCATTCCGCTCCTTGGTGCCTGGTGCCTCCCGTGTGCTTCTCGACCCATCTGCTAGGGTTTAGCCGTGGGATGCGGCAGCGTGGAAGTTTGCATTTTGCAACAGGCGTGGAGGAGGTGACTCGGGCAGGTGACGTGCAAGGCTCTCTGTTCCCCTAAAGCCCCTTCTAGCTCTGGATCTATGGGGAAGAAGAGGGCGGAGTGGGAAGAAGGGAAGGGAGTTGTGGACAGGACCTGCCTTGACTGGAGAGATTGCTGTTGTTTTGCAGATCACTTTTTTTAAAAAGTATTTTATTTATTTGTTTGTTTCTTTAAGAGAAAGGGGTAGATAGATAGATAGATAGATAGATAGGAAGGAAGGAAGGAAGAAAGAAAGTGGTAGATAGAGAGAGAGAATGGGCACTCCAGGGCCTCTAGCCACTGCAAATGAACTCCAGATGAATGTGCCACCTTGTGCATCTGGCTTATGTGGCTCCCCAGGGAATCCTCCAGCCCGCAGATCACTGTTGAGACAGACCCTCTGAATGAAGAAGAGGCTACTGGTGGGACAATGGGGGGTTCAGGGTGGGCTGGGAAGGCGAGTGGGCTCCCCTGGTAGGCAGGGCTGTCTTGATTGATGGCTCCGAGTGGGTTGGCTCAGCTGAGGGTGAGGTGACACAGCATCCTGGTACTAGGACTTCAAGTCCTCCTTGGGTGACACAGATGAAACTTTCCCTGTCGGTCACCACCACACTGATATCCTCGGGCCTCCGAGTGTCTGGGCAAGAGGATCTGAAGTAGGCTGAGTCCCTGGGTCTGGTTTGCCCTGGGCTTTTGCAAAGGTTCCATGCTTATAGCCAGCTTTTCATGCTGGAGAGCTACGCAAAAGAAAGCAGCTATGTTTTAGAGGCAGAAAGATAATATTTGGATCTGAGAAACAGCTGACGTCTATGAGATGTGCATGCTTATTTTGTAAATTCAGTTAGCATGGACTGTTAAATCTATAGGGGTTGGGGGCGGGTGATCACTGGCCCTGTGTCCTTCATCCTGAGTGTTCGTTCATGTTTTAATCTGGCTTTTATTGAGATTGCTCTAGGTTCCCCTTTTTTCATCTTTTTTCACAGCTATATAGTGAGATGCCTCCTGGGAGCTGCCAGAGATCCAAGAGAGTTGGTAGCTTAGAGAGACAAAGGAAGGAGGAGGGTGAATGGCAGTGCGGGGCTCAGGCTAGGCAAATTTTATTTTTATTTATTTATTTGAGAGAAGGAAGCAGATACAGAGAATGGGTGCACCAGGGCCTCCAGCCGCTGCAGCAAACAAACTCCATATGCATGTGCCACCTTGTGCATCTGGCTTTACGTGGGTACCAGGGAATCAAACCTATGTCCCATGGCTTTGCCGGCAAGTGCCCTAACCACTAAGCCATCTCTCCAGCCCCTTGGGGCAGGAATAGTGAGTGAATTTGTTCACTGTGCAGTGGGAGCAAGTTTCTCCATCAGCTGTTTCCAAAGCAAGGCAAAAGGGGTAACCTTCTAGGTCATTCGCGGGAAAGGATTTTCTATTTATTATTTATTTATTTAAGATTTTCTTTTAACTTCTTTTAATTTATTTATTTGAGAGCGACAAACAGACAGAGAGAGAAAGAGGTAGAGAGAGGGAGAGAATGGGCGCACCAGGGCCTCCAGCCACTGCAAACGAACTCCAGATACATGCACCACTTGTGCATCTGGCTTATGTGGGTCCTGGAGAATCGAGCCTCGAACCAGGGTCCTTAGGCTTCACAGGCGAGCGCTTAACCGCTAAGCCATCTCTCCAGCACGATTTTCTTTAAACTTGAGTCACAGAGCTGTTTGGCTTGGTGACCTCACCTCTGCGCTGCACTGGCTGAAGAGGCAGTCTCGGGAGATGTTTTGAGTGCAATGAGACAAGGCAATGTTTCTCTCCTGGAGAAATGTGCCTAGTGAGATTATAGGAGCTGCCACAGGGCGCGGAGGAATGGGTCATAGCACGCTGTCGCATGTAGAGATGACAATTCTTTTACTCAAGTCCACTCTTGCCACTGGGTCTCATGCAGGAGGTGAGCATGGCCCGGTCTTACGGGTGAGTACAGCAGATAGCCAGTGTCGTGTCACATGATTCCAGGGTTCTCAGTCTACTGTGGCCCCATTTCCTTCTCATTCTAACAAGTCTGTTCAGTCGCCTGTTACATTGATCCTCTCATTTGGTTCTAGTTACTTGAAAAGCACTAAAGGTTTTGGATAAAGGCTGGGGGTGTAATTCAGTTGGTAGTGCTTGCTTAGCATGCATGAGGCCCTGGGTTTGATCCCCAGCACCACATAAACTTGATGTGGTGGTTCACACACGTAATCCCAGCATTCAGAAGGATCAGAAGTTCAAGGTCATCCTTGGCTATATAGTGAGTTTGAGGCCAACTTGATCTACATGAGTCTTTGTCTCCAAAAGTCTTAAAATTTTTATTTATTTATTTATTTATTTTTATTTTAGTTAGAGAGAGAGAGAGAGAGAAAGAAGGAGAAAGGGAGGGGGAGGGAGGGAGAGAGAGAGAGAGAATAGGTGTGCCAGGGCCTTTAGCCATTGCAAATGAACTCCAGATGCTTGTACCACCTGTGTATCTGGCTTACATGGGGTCTGGGGAATCAAACCTGGGTCATTAGGCTTCATAGGTAAGTGCCTTAACCACTAAGCCAGCTCTCCAGCACTTAAAATGTGTGTTTTATCTGGAAATCAAAACACATAAAACCATCGGAGGGTGGAAGTTGAGACAGGGTCTCATCATGTAGCCCAGACTGGCCTGAAACTTGTGATTTTCCTCCCTTCACCTCCCAAGTGCTGGGATTATAGGCATGAGCCACCAGGCCTAGCTTGCCATTTTCGGTGATTAACATTATAGATGAACATTATGGTCTCACACTTTGCAGGGGTGAGGGGTTGGTAGAAACACAGAGGTTCTGTTTGGATGGAAGGACCGAAGATTCAGAGACCGCAGCGTGGGGAGCCCTGTACAACCAGGGGACCTGACAAAGCTACGTGGTCTTTGGAACCTGTTCCAGCCTCTGTCGAACTGGTGCTAAGCACTGTGCTGCCGACACTGAAAATTATCTGTTGTATGTGAATCAATAACAGCCACGAAGCGAAATAAAACCTGCATCAAGTACTTCGTAAATAAAACTCAATAACATCACACTTAAATGAAAGAGCCGTCGTTATCTCCCTACTACTAATGATTAGAACCTGGAAAATGAAGTCGAGGTTCGTCCCTCTGTTCTCACCATCCTGCCCTCCCACGGAGGCATCTAATGCTCGCTTTCCCATCGTGACCCTCGAGGTTAGATCAGTTAGTAGCAGTGTTGAGGTGGGGTACCATGCCCAGCATCATGTGGAAAGTCCACTGGCACATATGAGCTTTAGAACCCTATTCTGTTGCCATACTTAGCATGGTTTTTCTTTAGTGTTGGAAGAATGCCTCTTCCTCCTCCTCCTCCTCCTCTTCTTCTTCTTCTTCTTTTTCTTTTTTTTTTTTTTTGTTTGTTTTTGAGGTAGGGTCTCACTCTGGCTCAGGCTGACCTGGAAGTAACTGTGTAGTCTCAGGGTGGCCTTGAACTCACGGTGATCCTCCTACCTCTGCCTCCCGAGTGCTGGGATTAAAGGTGTGCGCAACCACGCCCAGCTTTGTTTTGTTTTTTTGAGGTAGGGCTTCACTCTAGTCCAGGCTGACCTGGAATTTCTCAGAGTGGCCTCGAACTCACAATGATCCTCCTACCTCTGTCTCCCCCAGGTGCTGGGATCAAAGGCGTGTGCCACCACATCCAGCAGAAGGATGCTTCTTTAAAAACAAATATTGTAGGGCTGGAGGGATGGCTTAGCGATTAAGACACTTGCCTGCAAAGCCAAAGGACCTAGGTTCAATTCCCCAGTACCCACATAAAGCCAGATGTACAAGGTGACACCTGTGTCTGGAGTTTGTTAGCAGTGGATTAAGGCTCTGATGCATCCTTTTCTCACTCTTTCTCTCTCTACCTCTTTCTCTCTCCCTGAAATAAATAAATAAAATATTTAAAAATATAAATATTGTAAAAACATTAAATCGCACCCACTTGAGCTAGAATCTTCAAAAATGTAAGTGTGCTACGAGTGATCCTTTACAGAAAGCCAGTACTTATGAAACACATGCAATATAAGTCTATTGTAAGCTGTTTCATCATTTTGGTTGAGATTTGGGTAGTTAAGACAGAAAAAGATGAAACATTTTGCCATGGCAACGTCAGGAGCACTTAGGGAACAGAGGACTTCCTCTTTCTTTTTTTTGTTTGTTTTGTCTCAAGGTAGGGTCTCACTCTAGCCCAGGCTGACCTGGAACTTACTATGTAGTCTCCCCGTGGCTTCCAACTCATCACAACCCTTCTACCTCTGCCTCCCAAGAGCTGGGATTAAAGGCGTGCGCCACCACGCCTGACTTATAAGAACTTCCTCTTTCTGAGAGCAAATGCTCCTTTAGGTGGTTGATTGAGAGACTGAAATGGACATAGTCCTTAACTCAAATGGATGTAGTCCTTAATCGAAATGGATTTTTTTTGTTTGTTTGTTTGTTTTTTGTTTTTCGAGGTAGCATCTCACTCTAGCTCAGGCTGACCTGGAATTCACTCTGTACTCTCAGGGTGGCTTCGATCTCACGGTGATCCTCCTGTCTCTGTCTCCCGAGTGCTGGGATTAAAGGCGTGCGCCACCACGCATGACCCTGGATTGTTGTTGATTGTAAAGGAAGCTCCTTGGATTTGTTTTATTGTAAGACAAGTTGTACAAACTAGAGAGTTAAGCCAATGCCTGGAAATATCAGCTTCAAAGCAAGTTAGTTGATGAAAGGCTTCCGAGTTTCTTTAGGCTGTTCAGGAATTGAGAAAGTTAGGATTCACACCCACCACGGACTGAGAAAGTATTAAACAATGTATTGAATAGTGCATAAAATTGGTTCTTGAAACTGGCTACTTCCTTTTAGTGTCAAAGTAAACTATCTTTGAAGCTTCTATTTATTTTAAACTGCAAATAATAATTTTAAAAAATATATTTAATTAATTTATTTATTAGAAAGATAAAGGCAGGTAGAATGGGTACGCCAGGGACTCCAGCCACTGCAAACAAACGCCAGATACATGCACCACCTTGTGCATCTGGCTTACGAGGGTCCTGGGGAATCAAACTTGGGTCCTTAGGCTTTGCAGACAAGCGCCTTAACCACTAAGCCATCTCCCCAGCCCTAATTTTATTTTTATATTATTTATTTATTTATATATATGTAGTTATATAATTTTATTTTTATATTATTTATTTATATAATTTTATTTTTATATTATTTATTTATATATATTTAGTTATATAATTTTATTTTTATATTATTTATATATATTTATATTATTTGTATATATATATTTATATTTATTTATTTACTTATTTATTTGAAGGGGGGCAGATCGTGAGAGAAAGAGAATGGGCGCACCAGGGCCTGTAATTTTATTTTTAAAAGAAAGAGACTGCTGCGCACAGCCTCAGCATGGATAAATGAGGACCTACTACCTACGTGTTTAGGGACTGACCCTCGCGGCAGCAGTCACTGAAGGTTGAGGTTTTGTTTCACGGAGTGAAGGGCCGGGAGGGGCGCAGACAATTGTGAATATATCAAGCAAGCTAAGTAGCAACCATGGCAGGACCTAGAGGTCCCAGCTGTGGAGCAAAGGAAAACAACGCGCTGCAAGTGGTCCACAGCTGAGAATGGCCCACTCCTAGGGGGACTGGCTTGTTAGCATTGCTGGGCTGCAGCTGCTCTGCGAAGCCATTTCTGAGCGGCATCTTGGCCGACTTCCCCCTCCTCTCTGTCATTACCTAACTGCATCTTCTCTCATTAGCTGAGCGTGGCCGCTGCTAGAAACACGCCTGGCCCTGTAATTTCTTAAATTCACTGCTGTGTGACCAGCACCCTGTCTGCAAACTGCACACAGAAAACCGCCAGCCGTGGGATGACTTTCTTAATCAGCTTGGCTGAATTTATAATCACCCAAGTTTGCTCGAAAGAAGATTTAAGGTTCCACTCTGAAAATGGAATTTAAAATGTGGCAGATCCAGTAGCAGAAAGGTACAGAGAATCAGCATGCTGTCTGTCACCCAGGATCAGAGAGTCAATTTGTAACTGTTGTTATTGATGATGTTGGAAGGTTTAAGTGGATATGGCCTTTCAGATAAGAGCAGAGAGGATGGGCTCACAATGTTTTATGAGCCTTAAACTGCCTAACTTATTTAGACAAAAATTTCTTTAGTATTCTTATCTTTGACATTGAATTACCCTTTAACTGGGAAGTCCCTGAGGTTTATACACAGCATATTTCTGTAGCTATGGTAAAGGGCTTATTGATTCTGCTTGCCTGTCATGGGCATAATAGTTAAGAGTTGTGAGCCTGACAAACCTGGCATGGAATTCTGCTTCTGCCTCCCAAAGCTTGTGTTGACTTGGGCACATATAGGCACATGCCACGTTGGAATGTTTTGTTTATCTTCACTTATTTATTTGAGAGCGACAGACACAGAGAGAAACAGGCAGGGAAAGAGAGAGAGAAAATGGGTGCACCAGGGCCTCCAGCCACTGCAAACAAACTCCAGATGCGTGTGCCACCTTGTACATCTGGCTTATGCGGGTCCTGGGGAATCCAGCCTCGAACTGGAGCTTAACTGCTAAGCCATTTCTCCAGTCCACATTAGAATATTAAAAAAAAAAAACTTTTACTTTTTATTTTTTCCAGCCACCCCTCCCCACAGAGAGAGAGAGAGACAGAGAGAGAGGGAGAGGAAGACAGATAGAGATGGGCGCGCCAGCAGTCTCTCAGCTGCTGCGAACGAAATCCAGATGTGTGTGCCCCCTTGTGGGCAAGTGCGACATTGCGCCCTTGTGTCACTTTGCATCTGGCTAAACGTGGGACCTGGAGATTGGAACGGGCGTTCTTAGGCTTAGCAGGCAGGCGCCTTAACCACTAAGCCACCTTTCCAGCCCACATTAGAATATTTTAAGTCAATGAAAGACCATATATGATGGTGGCCCAAGGATTTTAGTGAAGCCGAAAAATCCCTTTGCAACACGTTAGGGCAGTGCCTAACCAGATGCTTTTGGTGATGGTGGTGTAAACACCGGTGCACGTCTAGCTGTGCAGATGTAGCATATTCAGTTCTTCCGGAATATAGTACGCAGCCATCACAACCGAGCATAGTCCTGGCTCAGCTACTTACTAGTCTACAATTTCTTTCTTTCTTTTTTGAATTCTAAAAAAGATTTTATTTTTATTTATTTATTTATTAGAGACAGAGAGAGGGAGAGAGAGAGAGAGAATGGGTGCGCCAGGCTTCAGCACTGCAAACAAACTTCAGACACATGTGCCACCATGTGCATCTGGCTTACATGGGACCTGAAGAATCAAACCAGGGTCCTTAGGCTTCGCAGGCATGCGCCCCAACTGCTAAGCTATCTCTCCAGCCCCTAATTTCTTATCTTTGTTGTAGATTGCATTCATCCTACTTATCAAAATAAAGAAATTAACTTTAGAACAACCCTAGCAGGTCCTTGGGGAAGGTTATCACAGGACCCATAAGGAGCCTCAGGGGACACCGTGGGGCGGGGAGACAGTGATACCTGTTGACTGTGATACTGGGCAGGCCTGGGTTAATGGGTGTGTATTTGCATCTTTGTTTTTTAACAAAACAAAAAAAAACTTTTTTGAAAGGAAAACAATAAAAATTTAAAATAGAAAAAGCTTATAGAATAAGGACATAAAAAACATTTTTACAGCCATGCAATTGTGTTTTAAGTTGTTATTATAAAACAATGATAAAAAACTAAAATATGTTGTAGTAATCTCAGACTAGTTTATTTGTTTTTTTTTTTAAATCTGGTTTTTCGAGGTAGGGTCCAGGCTGACCTGGAATTCATTCTGCAGTCTCAGGGTGGCCTTGAACTTGCGGCAATCCTCCCACCTCTGCCTCCCAAGTGCTGGGATTAAAGTCGTGCATCACCACACCTGGCTGGTTTATTTTTTTAATAAATTTTTTATTAACTTTATTTCCAGAGACACACAGAGAGAGAATAGGCATGCTAGAGCCTTCAGCTGCTGTAAACAAACTCCAGATGCATGTGCCACCTTGTGTATCTGGCTTATGTGGGTCCTGGAGAATTGAAACTGGGTCCTATGGCTTCTCAGGCAAAAGCCATCTCTCCAGCCTTAGTTTTAATTTTTAAAAATTATTATTATTATTATTTTATTTTTATGAGGTAGGGTCTCACTTTAGCCCAGCCTGACCTGGAATTCACTATGTAGTCTCAGGATGGCCTTGAACTCACAACAATCCTCCTACCTCTGCCTCCTGGGTGCTGGGATTAAAGTCTAGTTTATTACTGGGAAAAAAATTAACATTTATTGGCAACTTCTATAATCCCCTCCCACCACTCCCCTTCCCCCACCCAAACCCTCCCTCCACTTAATTCCTTCTTTCTTATTTTGAAGTCATCATTTTTCCCCCTCCTCTTATGCAGGTCTTGTGTAGGTAGTATCAGCCACTGGGAGGTCATGAAATCAAGACCACTTTGTATCTGGAAGACAGCGTTGTAAGCACTCCTCCCCTTCTTTGGCTCCTACATTCTTTCCACCACCTCTTCCCTGAGCCTTGGCGGGAGTGATAGAGATGTCTCACTTAGTACTGAACACTGCGGTCACTTCTCAGCACTTTGGTGAGCTTTGAGTCACCCCAGTGATCTCTGCCATTGAATTTTATGTATTTATTTATTTATTTGAGAGAGCAAGAAAGGGAAAGAGGCATACAGGGAGAGAAAGAGAATGGGCACGTCAGGGCCTCCAGCCACTGCAAACGAACTCTAGATGCCTGCACCCCCTTGTGCATCTGGCTTATGTGGGTCCTGGGGAATCAAACCAAGGTCCTTTGGCTTTGCAGGCAAACGCCTTAACCGCTAAGCCATCCATCTCTCCAGCACAGATCACTGCCATTTAAATAAAAAGAAGCTTCTCTGACCAAAAGCAAGGGTAGCATTAATATATGGGCATAAACATAAGTGTTTCAAGGGCAGTTTGGTAAACAAAATATATCCAGCCGGGCATGGTGGCGCACGCCCTTAATCCCAGCACTCGGGAGGCAGAGGTAGGAGGATCACCATGAGTTCGAGGCCATCCTGAGACTACATAGTGAATTCCAGGTCAGCCTGGGCTAGAGTGAGACCCTACCTCGAAAATCAAAAAAAAAAAAAAAGTATATATATATATATATATCTCCAGACCATAATAGTAGTTTCCCCTGTAGGTCTTATGACCTTGACCACATTGGGTTAGGTTTTCAGTACCAGGCATAAATTCCCTCTCATCCAATCAGAGAGCAGTTGGTTTTCTCCACGATTACACTAGTTGGTGCACTTGGCCTAGTTGACCAGCCTTAAAGCTTTCAGGGTCCACTTTTGGTCAATACTGATGACGAGCTTTTCTTCTTCCAAAAGTTTCATCTGCACCGCTCTCTCTCTCCAGCATCCTGACAGCCAGTCAACAGAGAAGACGCTTCCAGCTCAGCTCCAGCTTGATATTTTTAGTGTCTTGCAGCCCAAGCACATGGGTTTTTCAGCAATAGGGTGTTGCCATCTAGTTCTGGTGAACCACCAAGAGCCTTGGCAATGGCATGTAATGTTTTAGAAGCATTAGAGGCCTCCCTGGCCAACAACTCGTTGGAAGGTACCGCACCCCCGACACTGAAATTTTTCTAATAACCAGTTGATGGCTTCCGAGCACAACATTATCCACCTCCGCAGGATACTTCTGCCAAACTCTCTCTCACTCTTTTTTCTTTTTTTAAAGAAACGAATTTAATATATTTTATTTATTTGAGAGAGAGAGAGGCAGAGAGAGAGAGAGTGAGAGAGGGAATGAGAATGGGCCTACAGCCACTGCAAACGAACTCCAGACGCATGCGTCCCCTTGTGCATCTGGCTTACATGGCTCCTGGGAAATCGAACTGGGGTCCTTCGGCTTTGCAGGCAAACGCCTTAACTGCTAAGCTACCTTCTCCAGCCCAAACTCTCTCTTTTTAACATACATGTTATTAGCTAACAAAAAAGTGGGTTTCCATATGACTTATTCACAGTATCTTAATTTTGACTAACCCCCCTCCCACCCTTCCTTTACTCAGTTCCTTCTCCTGATCCATCTGGACCATTCTACCCTCAGTAACCTGCCCCTCAACTTACATACCTACAATACCCCCCGGCTTAGGTCCTCCCCTTTACCCTTTCCTAATAGCCCATTTCTGGCTTCCTCCTGGCCTCTATACTGACTTTTACTCAAGTCATATACAAATCTAAGCATTGGAATCTAGCAACCACATGTAAGAAAAGAAAAGAAAAAAGCAATTTTTTTTTTTTTTGGGGTTTTTTGAGGTAGGGTCTCATTCTAGTTCAGGCTGACCTGGAATTTACTATGTAGTCTCAGGGTGACCTTGAACTCATGGTGATCCTCCTACCTCTGCCTCCCGAGTGCTGGGATTAAAGGCGTGCACCACCACGCCCGGCGAAAAAAGCAAATTTGATGTAGCCAAAGTGCTTAGAAGGTCTACAGTGTGCAGTCAGATTTCAGCTCTCCCCAGGCACTCACCTCTCAGCAACTCACCCAGGGCAACTTCTGGTCCTGCAAGCTGCGCCCGTGGTAAAGGCCCTAAGAGGTCAGCTGATCTTCCTATCGTCTTGTCGCTTACCTTTTCCCGTTTAGATATGTTTAGAGACACCGATCCTGCTGGATTAGAGCTGTCTTTGATATCTACGGGTAACCTCAGAGTAGAGTAAGCTACACCAAGCAAGACTGGATGAGTACACTCTTACGCTAGCACAATGGCACAATCGCCTAAGGACCCTTAAAGTGCTGTGTGACTGTACTGTCATTTTTTTTAAGCTCACGTGGTGTAATAATAATACCTATCTTGTTGATTTGGGGCAAGATTAAATGACTCAATTAGTTGAATTCAGCAGGATGCCTGTCATATAGTAAGACTTCAATGCTTGCTGTTATTGCGAAAATGGAGTGAATAAAATTATCCAGATAAGTCTAATTATGGGACCCATTTTCTCTCTTTTTAAATTTTGGATCCATTTCTCTTCACTCCGTAGTGGCTTTGGTACCTTTGCCCTGTTTGTGTCCGTTCCCTACCTTAGTTTTCCTATGCATAAATACCCCAGTACATTCCAGGTGTCCCTGCTGCATGGCAAACTAACCCTGATGGCTCCAAATGTTTCTTTTCTTTTCTTTTCTTTTTCTTTCTTTCTTTTTTTTTTTTTTTTTTTTTTTTGTTTTTTGGTTTTTGGTTTTTGAGGTCGGGTCTCACTCTTGCCCAGGCTGACCTGGAATTCACTGTGTAGTCTCACAGTGGCCTTGCACTCATGGCAATCCTCCTACCTCTGCCTCCCAAGAGCTGGGATTAAAGGCGTGTGCCACCACACCTGGCTTCCAAATGTTTCTTTAAAAGAGAATAACTTAAAGAGAAAGGCTGTGTTTGTTAAATTTATTTTTGCCCATACTGACTGGTTTTCTTTAATCCTAGCCTGATTTTTGTAGTCTTTGAGAAATAACAATATCCATTTAGGCATACTGTTCTAAGCGCTGACTTTACGTTGATTGGGTGAAGTTCAAGAACCCCCATCGGCTTCTAAGGTTTAGAACAATCACTTGAAGCAGTGGAAGGCTGTTAGAGAAGGATGTGAGTCTTGGGGGCTATCTCGATGGAGGGAAGTGGGTTTTGGACTCTATAAGCACATTTGAATTCTATTTTTAAAAATAGTATTTATTTATTGATTGATTGATTTGAGAGCAAGGGAATGAGAGGGAGAAATGGAGGTGGTGCTGAGCGAGCACACCAGGGCCTCCTTTCACTGCAAATGAACACCACTTTGTGCATCTGTACTTTATGTGGTATTGGGGAATCGAACCGAGGACATCAGGCTTTGCAAGCAAGTGCTTTTATACTGCTGGGTCGTCTCTCCAGCCCCCATACTTGACTTCTTAACATGCTTTTCGCTAAGTGCATAACCTTGACAAGGTCACTGAACTCCTGGGAGCTTAAGTTCCCTAACTTGTCCTCCTCCTCGTCCCCCCAGATGTAAACATGCAGCGATGCCCTGGATGTGAACATGAAGAGATTATCATTGCTGTCTTGCATCCCCAGGCACGTGCTAGAGATTGGCCACCCTCTCCAGCTGATGTCTAAACTGACCATGGTGGCTGCCATTGCTAGTTAATGGTCTTCTTCATGTATTTAACAGAGTTGATTATGTTTTCTCTCTGACAGTCCTTCTTTCTTTTTTTATTGGAGGGGGGAGAATTGGCACACTAGAGCCTCCAGCCACTGCAGTTGAACTCCAGACACGTGTGCCATCTTGTGCGTATGTGCAACCTTGCATGCCTGCGTCATCTTTTGTGTCTGGCTCATGTGGGATCTGGAGAGTCAAACATGGGTCCTTAGGCTTTGCAGGCAAGCGCCTTAACCACTAAGCCATCTCTCCAGCCCCTTCTTTCTTTTTAAAAAAATATTTAATTTTTTTTTACTTATTTATTTGCACACATGCACAGTAGAGAAAAACAAGACAAAAAGAGAAAGAGAGAACTGGTGTACCAGGCCTCTTGCCATTGCAAATGAACTCCAGACACATGTGCCACTTTGTGCATCTGGCTTTCCATAGGTACTGGGAACTAAACCCAGGCAAACACCTATGACTGCTGAACCATCTCCCCACACCCTCTTTCTTTCCATCTATCTATCCATCTATCCATCTTTCTTTTTAAAAAATATTTTATTTATTTATTTATTTATTTATTTATTTATTTATTTATTTATTTATTTATTTATGAGTGAGTGAGAGAGAGAGAAAGAGGCAGAGAGAGAGGGAGAGAGAGAGAGGGAAGGAATGGGCGTGCCAGGGCCTCCAGCCACTGCAAATGAACTCCAGACACATGCGCCCCCTTGTGCATCTGGCTTACGTGGGTCCTGGAGGGTCAGGATCCTTTGGCTTTGCAGGCAAACACCTTATCTGCTAAGCCATCTCTCCAGCCCATATCCATCCATCTTTCTATCTATCTAGCATCATCATCATCTATCATCTTTTTTTCCTTCTTTTTTCACTGGAATACCTTGTCCAATTAGTTGCTAAGTTTTTTTTCCCCCCTTTTGTGGTTTAGTTACATATACTTTAAGAAATGTAGTAAAAAAGGGAGAAATGATTATATTAACCACACTGCTTCTTAAACAGTTCTCTGGACCCCTAGAATGAACATATCCATACATGTTCATCCATATGCACCCTGGGTGCTAACTCACCATCCTCAGCTTTCTGAAGCTTATGGAGACATGATTATTTATTTATTCTTTTTGGGAATGAAAGTCAGAAAAAGGGAAGAAGTTTCCATTCATTAAATATTTGTAACCAGTATTTTAAAAATATTTTATTTTTATTTATTTATTAGAGAGAGAAAGAAATGGGTGCACCAGAGCCTCTAGCCACTGCAAATGAACTCCAGATGCATGTAACACCATGTGCTTCTAGCTTACATGGGTACTGGGGAATCAAACCCGGGGCCTTAGGCTTCACAGGCAAGTGCCTTAACCATTATGCCATCTCTCCAGCCCAGTATTTGTGTTCTTGGTTAAAGTTGTTTTGAACTTCACAAACCCACTAGGATTCTAATACACACATGCATGCATACACACACATATGCATACACATGTACATGTGGAGGGAATGTAAAATGGTACAGCTATACATGCATACAGTATGACAATTCCTTTAAAACTTACATATAGAATTACCATATAATTCAGCAATTCCATTCTGAGCATATACCCCAAAGAAGTGGAAGAGAGATTTTCACACTTAATTCCATAGGGGCTTTATTCATTCATGGAGAGAGGGCAGAGAAACAGCACATGGAAAATCTGTACAGTGGACTATTACTTAGCCTGAAAAAAGAAGGAAATCCTATTATAAGCTCTAGCATGGATGAAATTTGAGGGCATTATGTTAAGTGAAGCCAATTACGAAAGAACAAATGTTTTATTTCATTATAAGAGCCAGCAGTTAGACAATAAGACAGAAAATAGAATGAGAGGGGCTGGGACAGCAGGGAATGGACATTAGTGTTTAATGAATATAATTCTATTTGGGGACAGAATTCTAGAGATGTATGGTAGGGATGCTTACACAATAATGGGAATGTATTTTATGCTTCCCAACTACGTTTAAAAATTGTCAAAATGAAGCTGAGCATGGTGGTGCATGCCTTTAATCCCAGCCCTTGGGAGGCAGAGGTAGGAGGATCACCGTGAGTTTGAGGCCACCCCGAATACGTAGTGAATTCCAGGTCAGCCTGGGCTAGGGTGAGACCTTACCTCAAAAAAAAAAAAAAAAAAAAAAAAAAAAAAAAAAAAAAAAAGAAAGAAAGAAAAGAAAAGAAAAAGAAAAAATTGTCAAAATGAAGCTGGGCGTGGTGGTGCATGCCTTTAATCCCAGCACTCGAGAGGCAGAGGTAGGAGGATTGCCATGAGTTCAGGGCCACCCTGACATGACATAGTGAATTCCAGGTTAGCCTGAGCTAGAGTGAGACCCTACCTCGAAAAACCAAAAAAACAAAACAAAACAAAACAAAACAAAAAAACCTCAAAATGTACTGGGCGTGGTGGTGCTGAATTTAAGTATCAGGCATAGAATGGGTCTTTTGTGCCATTTTAAACAGATAGCCTTTCTTCTGGTATGATAAGGAGTCAGTGATGGGCTCCATGGGAGGAAGCCTACGAGATCCCTCGGGTGGGTGGGAACATGGGTTAAGGAGATAAACCAGGACAGACCCCCTGAGCAGACAACAATGAGGGACTAGATAAAGTGTAACCATGGGAACAGTGAGATGGATGTGGCCTCTCAAATACCCAGGAGATCAACTAGCTGGAGGACTGATTGGTGTGAGAACAGAAGGGCAAATCCCTTTTTCTCAGCCCCTGGACTCTCTGTGTTTGGATAACTGGGTTGGACCAGGATGGGCACTCAGAAGTTCTGTGACCCTGAGCTCTTTGCATAGGCGGTGGCTTTGCCCCTCTCCCACTCTCTCTCCCACAGGATGGGAGGAACCGGCAGGGTTGAGATGGCTTCAGAACTGCCAGCCAGTGTGGGGGAAACCGCGTGCTGTTACCAGGTAGCTGGAGTTATAATTAGCACAGTTACCAGGGAAAGCTGAGATTCTGTCACCATAGACTAGCCGAAGCCACTTTTCCTAGCAGATGAATTTACTTGTTTGCAGAAACAAAATGGCTAGAATGGGGGGAGGGGGTGGTGGTGGTGTTTTTTAAATGATTTTTGGGAGTTCAATTTTTTACCCAGGGAACAGTTTATGTTATAAGCAGAAAATGTTTTTTTTTTTTTTTTTCGCCTTAATGCAAAATTCTACTTTGGTATGTTTAAATAGCTGGGAAGAGACATATTTTATCTAAAACAAGAGTAAGAGGAACACAGAATCACTGTGTAAGAAGAATCTTGAAGGTGCTTTCATTTTTTTTTTTTTTTTTGTTGTTGTTGTGTTGTTGTTCTTGTTTTTGGTGGTAGGGTCTTGCTCTAGCTCAGGCTGACCTGGAATTCACTGAGTCTCAGGGTGCCCTCGAACTCACAGCGATCCTCCTACCTCTGCCTCCCAAGTGCTGGGATTGAAGGTGTGCGCCACCACGCCCTGCCTCATTGTTCTTGTTTTTCGAGGTAGTATCTCGCTCTAGCCCAGGCTGATCTGGAATTCACTCTGTAGAGTCAGGCTGACCTCAAACTCACAGTGATCCTCCTACCTCAGTCTCCAGACTGCTGGGATTAAAGGAGTGTGCCACCACATCCAGTGGTCCTTTCAATTTTTTTTTTTTCAAGGTAGGGTCTCACTCTAGCTCAGGCTGACCTGGAATTCACTATGTTGTCTCAGGATGGCCTCGAACTCATAGAGATCCTCTCCTACCTCTGCCTCCCAAGGAGTGCTAGGATTAAAGGCGTGTGCTACCACACCCAGCTGGTCCTTTCAATTCTTAAGAAAACTATTTAAAAATAATTTCAGACTTACACCAAAGTCACACAAATAGTACCATGTACTTAGCTTCCCCCAAGTGAATCAACCCTTCATTTTAAATATAAGGAGACTAAAACCTTGAATGGTCATTTGCCCAAGGTCACATGAAATATTAGTGGTCAAGCTGAGGCCAGAATCCAGGAGACCTCACCACCTGTGTAGGCTGCTTGTAGCGAATATGACTGTATCTTCAGCAAAAATTCAAGAAATGTCTGGGGTTGTCAGAAGTTAGGTCCCCCTCCCCTTTGTCATTAATGGGCTAAAACAGAACACACACACACACACACACCCGGGAGCTAGAGTTATTCACAGATGAATGATTCTGCATTCCACATCTGCTGCCAAAGGAAAATATTTAGCTGCTCTCCCTGCATGGCCCCTTCCCATGTCTTTCATCCATATATGTCAAAAGCCCTGTGGATCTTTCTTTCTTTCTTTCTTTCTTTCTTTCTTTTTTCTTTCTTTTTTCTTTCTTTCTTTCTTTCTTTCTTTCTTCTTTTTTCTCTCTTTCTCTCTTTCTTTCTTTCTTTCTTTCTTCTTTCTTCTCTCTTTCTCTCTTTCCCTTCCTTCTCTTTCTTTCTTTCTTTCTTTCTTTCTTTCTTTCTTTCTTTCTTTCTTTCTTTCTTTCTTTCTTTCCTGCCTTTATTTGATTCTGCTTCTTGCTCCACTCTACAGAGAAATGAGGCTGTCTTAGTCAGGGAGAAGGCCCAAGGTTGAGCCTGGTGCAAACTGGAAACGGGCCCACTGCATCACGGTAAATAGCAGCTAATCCACCTCCACACCAAAAGACAGGCCTGGTACATGCTGTTCCGGGGAGAGTTGAGTAAAAGTCAGGTGGCTTTGTGCCAAGCAATTTGACAAGTGGCTACGCTGGGCAGTTACTATTCCTGTCACTTTGTCACTTAGAGAGTTGGCTTGGAAAGGTAGGGAGTGAATGAAAGGCACAGCCACCTTGTCGTCCAGCTTTTCAGCTTCCAGCCTCCTGGAAGCCCTGATACCACAAAGGGCTAGCAGTTGCCTGTTCATGCACACAGGCCCTTAGACAGCCTTAGAGAAAAGCTTGGCGGGGGGCGTGGAAGGAACCTTTTCTAAGTGTAGGGGAGGGTGCCAGCCAGAAGGCCATGATCAGAAGGGAAAGGAGACTTTGGGCCTGATGGAGGGCTGGAAGTCAACGCTTCCTTGCTGGTCACTTTTTTTTCTTTCTTTTTTTTTTTTTAAACTGATTTCTTAAAAAAATGTTTTTATTTTTAGTTTATTTATTTGAGAGAGGGAAAGAGGCACAGAGAGAGAAAGAGAATGGGCACACCAGGGCTTCCAGCCACTGCAAACGAACTCCAGATGCATGCGCCACCTTGTGCATCTGGCTTACGTAGGTCCTGGGGAATTGAACCGAGGTCCTTTAGCTTTGCAGGCAAGCATCTTAACAGCTAAGCCATTCCTCCAGCCCCTGGTCACTTTATATATATGTGTGTGTGTGTGTGTGTGTGTGTGTGTGTATCATGATATTTCCCTCCCTTCCCCCCCCATTGCCCTTCAGAACTCCACTCTCCATCATATCCCTCTCTCCATTATTCTCTCTTTTATTTTGATGTCATCATCTTTTTCATCTATTATGAGGTCTTGTGAAGTTTTGCTAGGCACTGTGAGGTCATGGATACTGATGCCAATTTCTGTCTGGACAGTAGCTTTGTAAAGAGTCATACCCTTCCTTCGGGACCCTGAGCTTTGGAGGGGAGGGATAGATGGAGGAGGGCCCTGGTCACTTTCTCTTGGGAGATCTCAGCTCTTCTCCAGGGAGCCCCACAGGGAGTCAGCTTGGTCAGACGTAGCCCAGCAGACCCTCCTCTCCAAGCATTCAACCTGACTGTCTGCTCACCACAGATGCAAACCCAGACATGCCCATCTAGTGATGAACGTGATGAACAGGGTCCAGCATCCTATGCTGCGCTGAAGTTAGGATCTGGCTGGGCCCAGAGCTGGATCCAGGGACTTCCCGGCACAAAGATCAAAGAAGGGAGGAGGCTCAGATCCAGGGGCTGGGGAGCACTATCCACTGTGAGACATGTTCTTTCTTTCTTACCACGTCCAGCCTGGACAGTGGGGAAGCCCATTCGGCTTCTAGAGGACACGGGCCAGGATAGTAGTAACCAGGTGCTGGGTCTTCTGCACACCTGAGGGTAAGAGCAGAGGGGCTCATTTGGCCATGTGAGAGCTTGGTTCTGTGGGGGCCATGTGCAGGCACCTGTGTGGATTGCTACAGTTCCAAGATGGCGTTACTAAGCCTGCGTGGTGGCGCACGCCTTGAATCCCAGCACTCAGGGGGCAGAGGTAGGAGAATCTCTGTGAGTTCAAGGCCAGCCTGAGACTACATAGTGAATTCCAGGTCAGCCTGAGCTACAGTGAGACCCTACTTAATAATAATAAACAAGATGGCCTTACTAATTAGGAATGGAATTCGATTCAGGCTTTCAGATCGGAGCCTCAACTCCTCATCTAATTTTGCTCTCTTCTCCCCAGCTCTACAAGGGCCCTGGGTCCTCCGTGCTTAAGAGTATTGCTATAAGATGGAAGAGAATAAACAGTCCTGGAGAAAACAGCCTGAGGACTTCTGCTCCGTCATTTGTAGCTTCTTAGTTCCACAAGGACAGACCCTGTGCGTTAGCAGTCATTACACCGTCTCCTTTCCCCAAATTCACTCAGGTTCATGCAAAGTGCTAAATGCGTCCCACTTTAACCCTGGGGAGGGCCACATGGTGTTTACGGTCGGCCAGGCTCTGGTTTATGTATCTCATACGTATCTAATCTCAACCACATAAGAGCCCCTGAAGGAGGGTGTCTTCCCCCTATTTTTCATAGGGACCGATTGTGCCCTTCACAGCTACAGGGAGTGTCCCTGGCATCCCAACAGCTATGTGGCCTAATTCTACACCTCATAAGCAAGGCCTTGGCATGTTCTCTAAGAGTTTGAAGTTAGTCCCTCTTTCAAATGCAAATGATGTTTTTTCAGTGGGCTTACTCTACATTGTATTGGTCTGACAAAGAGCTGTAGTAAGATGATAGCTGTTCTCATAGCGGCTTTTGCCAGCCAAGGACTATGGCAGGAAGAAGTGAATTGTCTCCATGTATCTTTGGTTAAAAAAAAAAAAAAAAAAAAAAAAAGTGGCATTGACCTCATTTTTTTTTTTTTTCTTTTTTGGTTTTTTCAAGGTAGAGTCTCACTCTAGCTCAGGCTGACCCGGAATTCACTATGTAGTCTCAGGGTGGCCTCAAACTCATGGTGATCCTCCTACCTCTGCCTCCCGAGTGCTGGGATTAAAGGCGTGCACCACCACGCCCGGCATAAGACCTCAGTTTTTACTTGTGAAACAGGTGCCAATTGCCATGTGGAAAATAAGAGAGCCAGGGCTATTCTTGGCCCCACTGAGTGACCTGTCAGGCTATTGCTGAGTCTGGTATGAACCCCAGAACTTCAAAGGAAACAGGCAGTTATTCAAACCAAACTGAAAAGAAACGGAACACTGGATTGATAAACTGGTTGTGGTGGCACACGTGTATACTCCCAGTTACTCAGGAGGCAAGGACAGGAGGATCACTTGAGCCAGAAGTTTGAAGTCAGCCTGGACAACATCGAGAGATCTGGATAACTAACCAGCCAACTAAATCAATAATAAATAAATAAATAAATAAATAAATAAATAAATAAATAAATGGAAGTTTAATTAGATTTAATTTTTTTTTTTTTTTTTTTTTTTTTTTTTTGAAGGTTGGGTTTTGCTCTCGCCCAGGCTGACCTGGAGTTCACTCTGTAGTCTCAGACTGATCTCAAACTCACGGTGATCCTCCTACCTCTGCCTCCCAAGTGCTGGGATTAAAGACGTGTACCACCACACCCAGCTAAATATTTTTTAATTTTTAAATTTTATTTACTTATTAAAGAGAGCGAAGCAAAGAGAGAGAAAGAGAAAGGCAGATAGAAAGAATGGGCAC
Source organism: Orientallactaga sibirica (assembly GCA_036365145.1). Lineage (NCBI taxonomy): Eukaryota > Metazoa > Chordata > Mammalia > Rodentia > Dipodidae > Orientallactaga > Orientallactaga sibirica. The sequence goes on from JAEOAD010000025.1 coordinate 21,298,080, forward strand.
AGCAGGCCCTCCAGCCACTACAAACGAACTCCAGACACATGTGCCACTTTGTGCATCTGGCTTGCGTGGGTACTGGGGAATGCATGGATCCTGGGTCCTTAGGCTTTGCAGGCAAGTGCCTTAATTGCTAAGCCATTTCTCCAGCCTCAAAATTGGGATTTTTCATGCTGGGAAAGAACAGACTTTGAGATGATCTGACAGTAGATTTGAGACATGTGAACCCCAGTATGTGACAGGTAATAAATAACCAGCTATTCTCTGACCCTGCTGAGGGTAAGACTAGGCTAACCCCAATATAAGTTGTAACATTAGGCTTTTTTTTTTTTCATCTAAAGGCATATATTGAAGCCCTACTAATGTTTCAGGATTTACTGGAGGTGGGTGGGGGATCTGTTTATGAACAAACAAGAATTCTTACCTTTGTGAGCTTATAGCTGGATGACATCGGCAATAAAAAAGTGGTAAAATAAAATGTCATCTTGAGAGATGGTCAGCAGTTGGCAAAACCTAATGACCCAGATTCCATTCCCTGGTACCCACGCAAAGCTGGATGCACAAAGTGGAAAATGCATCTGGAGTTTGTTTGCAGTGGCTCTCTCTCTCTCTCTCTCTCTCTGTGTCTTCTGTCTCTCTCTCTCTGCTTGCAAATCAATCAATCAATCAATAAAATATTTAAAAGATATGTATGTTAGAAAGTGAAAGTCCTCTTGGGAGGGGTGGAGACGAAAAAGAAAAGGTAGAGCGGGTAAACAGGATCTCTGTGAGACCCTTTTCTGTTATTGTCTTGAAATACTCAAGGGCTGTGTATCTTACAAGTAACTGGTTGATGTAGATTTCAGATCTTGCAGAAAACCCAGAGCTCCCCATACTGGCTATGGTGAGGGCTCTTTGCTGTATCACATCACATCACATGTGATAGATGACGTCATGGAGGGAAGGAGTGTGACAGGGAGAGGTCACGTGGTGAGACGGGAAGCCAGAGGGTGGGGAGAACCAGTTTTACTCTTTGATAACAACTGACTTTCGTGAGCGCAGACTGGGTCCCATGAAAATTGCTTCCTTCCCGCTGAGGGCAGCCCTCATCACCTTTTCCAGCTGAGCTCCGTCCATGAAAGAAGTAGATTTAGGGCTGGAGAGGTGGTTTAGCACTTAAGGTGCTTGCCTGCCAAGCCTAAGAACTCATGTTCAAATCTCCAGGTCTCACCTAAGCCAGACACACAGTGACACAAGTGCGCAGGGCGCATGTGTCTGGAGTTTGTTTGCGGCAGATGAAGGCCCTGGTGCACCTATTCTCTCGCTCTCTGTCCCCCTCTTTCTCTCTCATTTTCTCTCTCAAGTAAACAAAGAGTAAATTAAAAAAAAAGAAGTGGCGGGCTAGAGAGATGGCTTAGTGGTTAAGCACTTACCTGTGAAGCCTAAGGACCTTGGTTTGAGGCTCAATTCCCCAGGACCCACGTAAGCCAGATGCACAAGGTGGCGCATGTATCTGGAGTTCGTTTGCAAGTGGCTGAAGGCCCTGGTGCGCCCATATTCTCTCTGTCTCTCTATCTGCCTCTTTCTCTGTCTGTCACTCTCAAATAAATAAATAAACAAAACAAAAGAAGTGGATTTGATACGGCATGCGAGAGAAGGACAAGAATGGAGCCAGATTTTATTTATTTATTTTTATTGACAACTTCCATAATTGTAGACAATATCCCATGGTAATTCCTTCCCTCCCCCCATTTTCCCTTTGAAACTCCACTGTCCATCATGTCCCCTCTCCCTCTCAATCAGTCTCTCTCTTATTTTGATGTCGTCATCTTTTCCTCCTATTATGAGGGTCTTGTGTAGGTAGTGTCAGGCACTGTGAGGTCATGGATATCAAGGCCACTTTGTGTCTGGAGGAGCATGTTGTAAGGAGTCTTACCCTTCCTTTGGCTCTTACATGCTTTCTGCCACCTCTTCTGTAATGGACCCTGAGCCTTGGAAGATGTGATAGAGATATTTCAGGGCTAAGCACTCCTCTGTCACTTCTTCTCAGCACCATGGTATCTTCTGAGTCATCCCAAGGTCACCACCATCTGAAAAGAGAAGCTTCTCTAACCAAAAGTGAGAGTAGCATTAATATATGGGTGTGAACATTAAGAGAAGTACTTACTGGGCAGTTTGGTGAGCATAGTATATACATTCAGCCAGACACCAGCAGACATTACACCCCTAGGGCTCATGACTACCCCTGTATAGGTTTTCAGTATTAGGCATGTATTTCCTCCCATGGAGTGGGCCTCCAGTCCAATTAGAGAGCAGTTGATTTCCCCCATAACAGACATGCCACTATTGCACATGCTGGCTCCACTTGTGGAGTATCTTCACTGGTGATTTCTCTCTCCTATTGAACTGCATACAGTGTAGCTTTTTCCAGCTTTCTGTCAGCTAGTGTACAGGGAGGAGGTTTTCAGCTTGGTATAGAGGATTTTTTAAAAAGATGGATGAATATTTATATATCATATGTCAACAGAATGTTCCAGTTGGAAGTGAAATATTGCTGTAAGAGAAAAAGGGAGACTTTCTGGGAGTGTTTTTTTTTTTTTTCAGAGGTACAGACAATGGGACTTCATAGATAAAGGAAAGGCTTTGCTCTGGATGGGGACCTGGGTATGGAGCTGTAGTTACCAGTGGGAAGTTGGAGTATGTGAGAACAGGTCTGTGTGTGAATAGATATAGTGGTAGGGAACTTGCAGGTTAAAATATATATTTTTTTAAATCTGTATTTTAGCCAGGCATGGTGACGCACACCTTTAATACCAGCACTTGGGAGGCAGAGGTAGAAGGATTGCCATGAGTTCAAGGCCGCCCTGAGATGACACAGTGAATTCCAGGTCAGCCTGAGTTAGAGTGAAACCCTATCTCGAAAGAAAGAAAGAAAGAAAGAAAGAAAGAAAGAAAGAAAGAAAGAAAGAAAGAGGGAAAGAAAGAGGAAGGAAGGAAGAAAGGAAGGAAGAAAGGAAGAAAGAAAGAGGGAGGGAGGAAGGAAATAAAGAAAGAGAGAAAGAAAGAAAGAAAGAAAGAAAGAAAGAAAGAAAGAAAGAAAGAAAGAAAACAAATAAATAAAAATCTTTATTTTAGAGAGAGAAGGAACTGGCAGCCACTGCAATTGAACTCCAGATGCTTGCACCAGCTAATGGGCATGTGCGACCTTGCACTTGCCTCACCTTTGTGCATCTGGCTTACATGGGATCTGGAGAGTCAAACCTGGGTCCTTAGGCTTCTCAGACAAGTGCCTTAACTGCTGAGCCATCCCTCCAGCCCTTGCAGGTTTTCTTGTTTGGGTTGCTTCAGTATTCTAAGGTAGGAAACAAGTTTAATCACTCACCAGAGTTTTCAAACATACTCCTAGAGTTGCTCTCCCTCCTGTGTGCTCATTCTTGCTGGTACATCCTTGTCCGTGCCTGGAGAACCTACATCCATTCTCTCTGCACGTACACACGCTGTTTTTCAGAGTCCAACTCACACACTACCTGCACAGATCTCTGTTTCTCTCTTCTTCCCTCCTTCTTTTTCTCTCTCCCTTCCTTCTCCCTCTCGCTCTCCCTTTCTTTCCTTTCATTCCTCCCTCTCCCAATACCTGTCTGTCTTCAACTAACCACAGTTCAGATACATTATATGGAACCTATTTAATCTCTTGGTTGGCAATTTTCTTTCCCTGTATATATATCTTAGATCTCCTTACAGATTACAAACACTTTTTAGGCAGGATTGATGCCAAACAACCTCCATAGCTTTATTTCAGTGTAAACGTTCTTATAATAGAAGCTCAGAGAACTTGTGTGGATTGCTTAAAAGTACCTTGTAAGTTGCAGGTGAAGCTGCCTTTCCGACCTTCTCCGTCGCCTTCCCCTACATCCAGCTTCTGGGAGAACTCAATTTGAACTTGGATCCCAGGTCTTCCTGGAACTGAATAGTCTGTTTTAGAAAAGGACTGGTAGATGTAAGAAGGAAATCATTTTTTTGTTTTGTTTTGTTTTCCAAGGTAGGGACTCACTCTAGCCCAGGCTGACCTGGAATTCACTCTGTAGTCTCAGGATGGCCTTGAACTCATGGCAATCCTCCTATCTCTGCCTCCACAAGTGCTGGGATTAAAGGCGTTGCCACCACACCTGGCGCAAATAGTTTTTTCTTAAAAAATCATTTCTTTATTTGAGAGAGAGAGAATCAGCACACCAGGGCATCTAGCAAATGAACTCCAGATGCATGCACCACCTTGTGCATCTGGCTTTATGTGTGTATGGGGGAACAGAACCTAGGTCTTTTGGCTTTGCTGGCAAGTGCCTTAACAGCTAATCCATCTCTCCAGCCCAAAAGCAAATAATTGAAAAATAGAGCAGAGTAACAGGTAAAAAATTCTTAGCAGTGGGCATTGGTTATCAAATGGGTAATGTTTTTATTTTGAATAACATTCATTCACTAGATAAATACGTCATCATCTACACAGGGTCAGTAATGTTAGTAACGGTGAGGCAATGGGTAGCAGTGGGAGAAGCTAGAGGGAGTCTCCACCCTCCTAACTTACAGTTCAATGTTGAGACATAGTCGTCGTCCAGTGACCCTGGCCTCTGTCTTACGTCGTGTCTGCTACCACTCTCCTCAGTGGTTTGGTTCAGCCTTAATTACCTGGAATCACTTCTGTATTTTGACGGTTGATAACCCTAAAACCCCACAAAGTGCGTCAGGTGTAATTAGACTACAGCATTGACTATGACACAGACAGATTGGAGCATGTCTTCACTTCCTGTAATTACTGCATCTAATAGATGTTAGGAAATATCATGCCAACCACACTTTGAATTTTGTGAAATTCAAGAATGTAAGAGCCAAAAGAAGGGTAGGAGTCCTTACAATGCACTCTTCCAGACACAAAATGGCCTGAATATCCAAGACCTCACAGTGCCTGATACTACCTACACAAGACCCTCATAATAGGAGGAAAAGATGATGACGTCAAAAATAAAAGAGACACTGAATGAGAGGGGGAGGGGATATGATGGAGAATGGAGCCGTGAAGGGGAGTGTGGGGGGATTTCCATAGTTTATTGTTTATAATTGTGGAAGTTGTCAATAAAAAAAGAACTAAAGAAATATAGAGCTTGAGAGATGGCTTAGCAGTTAAGGAACCTACCTGCAAAGCCAAGAGACCCAGGTTTGATTCCCCAGGACCCATGTAAGGCAGATGCACAAGGTGGTGCATGTATCTGGAGTTTGTTTGCACTGGCTGAGTCCCTGGCATGCCAATCCTCCCTCTCTATCTGCCTCTCTCTCTCAAATAAATAAATAATAAAATGTTTTTTTAAAAATATATATATATATAAAATCATGCAAAATTAATGTTAGCAACATATTTAAAAATACCATTTCACGGGCTGGAGAGATGGCTTAGTGGTTAAGGCGCCTGCCTCCTAAGCCTAAGAATGCCGGTTCCAATCTCCAGGTCCCACGTTTAGCCAGATGCAAAGTGACGCAAGGGCGCAATGTCGCACTTGACCACAAGAGGGCGCACACATCTAGATTTTGTTCGCAGCAGCTGAGAGGCTGCTAGCGCGCCCATCTCTATCTGTCTTCCTCTCCCTCTCTCTCTCTGTCTCTCTCTCCAAAAAAAAAAAAAAATACCATTTCAATAGGAAATCAAAATATAAAATTTACTACTGAGATATTACATTCTTTGTGATAGTAAATTTTCCAGATCCACTGTGTACTGTGCTTAAAATCCTCATGGCACATCCACTTTGGATCAGGCCCATCTCCAGGGTTCAGGTCAGTAACCACTTGCTTACCATTCCAGATGGCACAGCTGTCGCATCTGTAGGGTAAAAGCTGTCCCTGGCCCCAAGCAGAGAGGTGTAAGTTCAAAAAACTTGCCTAGTCATAGGACCTGGATTTAGACCACCAAGACTTTCAAGGCAGGAGAGAGTCCCAGCAGTTGGAATGTAGAGTCCAACTTTTTTTTTTTTTCAAGTTAGGGTCTCACTCTAGCTCAGCCTGATCTGGAATTCACTATGTAGTCTCAGGGTGGCCTCGAACTCTCAACGATCCTCCTACCTCTGCCTCCCGAGTGCTGGGACTAAAGACGTGTGCCACCACGTCTGACTTAAAATCCATTTTTTTTTTTTTGTAAAAGCTTCAATGTAGGAAAAACTGTCCTGGACTTCGCAGAACACCTATGGGTGGCTTTATTCTCTTTTTGTAGACTCAATCAAACAAGTGTCGTTCCAGAACCAAAAGCTGACTCTGGGGTTAAATATCAGATCACGTTAGAGGCTAGAGAATATTTAAAAATGTTTAGCGGGCTATACGTTTCCTAAATACCAATCTATTTATAGAAAATATAATAAAGTTTTAAGGAATATATTTATTTATTTATTTATTTATTTATTTATTTGAGAGACAGTGTGTGTGTGTGAGCAAGAGAAGCAGAATGAGAGAGAGAATGAATCAGTGCCTCTAGCCAATGCAAACCAACTCAAGACTCATGCAGCGCATTATGCATTTGGCTTTACATGGGTTCTGGGAAATTGGACTAGGGCCCTTAAGCTCTGCAGGCAAGCACCTTAACCTCTGAACCACCTCTTCGGCTTAAGCAAATAATTTTTATACTCTAAAGTAAGTTCTGTACCTGCCGCCTGAGGACAATTCTTGTGTAAGAAGTCAAGAAGCAAAGCAACTGTGAAATATCCAGTTCTTAAATAGCTGAGAGAAATGTTTCACTTTGAGCATCCCTTTTAGCTCCTGCAGTGGGGCTGGATTCCCGTCTCCCGAGAGGTGTCCTGGGGGATTGAAGAGGTTTCAGCCTTCCCCACCACCCCCCCCCACTCCACCCCCGGCTCCTGCTTGGGGCCTACAAGTTGCCAAATTAAGCTCAGCCAGGTCTATTTGTGAACAGAGACTCCAGCCAAGGGAGAGATACTGGTCCTGCTAAGGAATGTTCTGGGGAGGGGAGAGGACGGCTGAGATCACGCTGGTATTTATGTACGTTTACTCACTTGCCAGCTCGGTTGAGCCAGATCAACAGACGCTGCTGGGATTCGACCAAGGTTTTAACAGAATGACCAGAGAGGATGAACAGCTCGTGACACACCGAGAAGAGTTTAACTAGGGGTCAGTGTGAGCAAGGTAGCAGGTATCTCTCCAGAGCCAATAGGCAGCACAACTCATTTCTTTCCATGTTCTTCTTTTAGAGCAGTTTTAGTTTATATTTATTTATTTATTTATTTGAGAGAAAGAGAGAGAGAGAGAGAGAGAATGGGCACAGCAGGGCCTCCAGCCACTGTAAACGAACTCCAGATGCATGCGCCACCTTGTGCATCTGGCTTACGGAGACACTGGGGAATCGAGCCTCGAACCGGGGTCCTTAGGCTTCACAGGCAAGCGCTTAACCGCTAAGCCATCTCTCCAGCCCTTGAGCAGTTGTAGTTTCACAGCCAAACCGAGGACGCACAGATTTCCCCGTCTACTCCCCACTCCACACATATCCCCTTTGTGTAGAGCAAATTCCTACCATCAAATTCCAAAGACAGATCACTTTAGAATAATTTTTTGATGATTTCATGCACATATAAAATGTATTTAAACATATCCAAGCTCATTATCCCCCTCACTCCAACTAGTCAACTCCTATGTGTATGTGTGTGTGTATGTGTGTGTGTGCACGCGCTACACTGAGTTTTTTTTTAATTTTTAAGTTTTATTTATTTGAGAGAGAGAGCTACAGAAATAGGCAGGTAGAGAGAGAGAATGGGCATGCAAACGAACTCCAGATGCATATGCCCCCTTGTGCATCTGGCTTACGTGGGTCCTGGAGAATAGAGCCTTAAACCGGGGTCCTTAGCCTTCACAGGCAAGCGTTTAACCACTAAGCCATCTCTCCAGCCCTACACTGAGTTTAATCACGGCTGCTCGCATGAGCATGGCCGGGAGGTTATTTACTCTAGCACAGACAACTTGTCAGTAGCTACACGGATGAACAAAACTACTCCCATTGACCACTCACTGCCAATAGCTCCTCAGGGAGGGGTGGAGCCTTATTAGCCCTTCCCCCATCCATGACGGGATGTTACAGACTGAATTGTGCAGGTCTTGTGCAGGTCACCACGTCTGCTGCTAGTTCACGACATACAATGGTCACGTTGTGTCCAGAAGACAGTGTTTCAGAGTACTCCCTCCTGTCCTCAGCCTCCTGTATTCTTTTCACCCCTCTTCTGTAATGTTCTTGAGCCTTGGAGTAATGTCTATGTCCTGTTTAGGGCTGAGCACTCAATGGTCACTTATTCTCACCACTTTGACTGGTTTTGAGCCTCTGCATTAACTGCTGCTGCACACTTTTAAAAGAAGCTTTTCGTGGCTGGAGAGATGGCTTAGTGGTTAAGGCACTTGCCTGAGAAGCCTAAGGACCCAGATTTGGCACCCCAGAATCCATGTAAGCCAGATGCACAAGGTCACACATGTGTACAAGGTGACACATGCATCCAGAGTTCAATTGCAGTGACTAGAGGCCCTGGTGCACCAATTCTGTCTCTCTTCATTAAAAAAAAAAAAAAAACCCAAGCGTGGAGAGATGGCTTAGTGGTTAAGGCACTTGCCTGTGAAGCCTAAGAACTCATGTTCAAATTTCCAGGTCCCACATAAGCCAGACGCACAGTCATGCAAGTGTGCAATGTTGCACATGTGCACAAGGGGGCACATGCATCTGGAGTTGGTTGCAGTGGCTGGAGGCCTTGATGTGCCAATTCTCTCTCTCTCTCTCTCTCTTAAAAAGAAAAAGGAACTTCTCTGACCAAGGACCGAAGGAACACTAACTTATGGGTATGATTAGAAATATTCAGAAGACAGTTTAACATCATATCCATTTAGCAAGACAAACTTAGTAGGTTCCCCACCCCCACCAGTACCACCAGGACCTCTAACCTCCCCAGCCATGGGATATTGGCAGGTTTACAGTCCCAGGCATGAGTTCCCTCCTAAGGGGCAGGCCTCAACTACAATCGGAAAGTGATTGGTAACCCTTATAACAGTCATGCCACTGGTGCACCAGTGGCCACACTTGTGCCTGGCAGGTCAGTATTGTAACATGCAGGGTCCACAGTTGCATACGACCATGATGTCTTTTATCCCCTAGCAAGCAGCCTTAGAGCACCATCCGAGCACTATGAAAACTAACCAGCAGGGAAGAAACTTCCAGGTCAGTACCAACTTGATTTCTCTATGTTCTGAAGCCAAAGTATGCCAATATGGACTTGGCATCTAGCTTTGGTGGGCAAACAAGAGCAACGGCAATAGCTGGTATTATTTGGGTGGGGGGAGGTTTCTGGAAGACACATTTTCTTAAATTTATTTTTATCTATTTATTAGAAACAGAGAGAGTGAGAAAAGATGAGAGAGAATGGGTGTACCAGGGCCTCTAGCCACTGCAAACAACTCCAGATGCATGTGCCACCATGTGCATCTGGCTTATGTGGGACCCGGAGAATCAAACCTGGGTCCCTAGGCTTTGTAGGCAAGCGCCTTAACCACTAAGCCGTCTCTCCAGCCCAAGACACCTTATTTTGATCTTCTTTTATTAGGTTCCTAAGCTGAAAGTTGACTAAAACTACCTATCTCACTTAGAATTCTGTATCTGACTGCATTTGAGGAATTACATTTATTGAATATCTGCAATATTTCCGTATATTCATATTCACCTTCATATTTCATTTTTGCGAGACCCCTTATGTTAAAACCCGAGTTAAAGTGATTTACCTCTAGAATAAAGAACACGAGATATCTAACTGTAAAAAAGAAAAGAGAGTTGAATGTGCATTTCCATGGAATTCAACCTACTAGAATGGGAGAGGATTGGTGTGTAAAGCCAGGTGATCGATCGGTGTGTGCTGCAGTTCGCATTTATATCTGTGACTAGAACTGGGATGCTGAGAGGAAGAGCAACCCAGGGTATGATGTATCTTTTAGTGGGGTCTAGGTGTGGCTCCTTGGAGGCTAAAGCCTGGAGTGACACAAGGGATTCACGTTAATTTGTGTATCTGCTGCTATTTATGTCTGCCACTTGTGCACACTTTCATACAGTTATCTGATCCCCGGTTTTCCTCTGTCTATTGCATCCTATTTTATTTATTTATTTATTTGCATTCTACTTTAATTTTTTGCTTGTTTTTTTTAAAAAAATATTTATTTTATTTTTTATTTTTTTTTTTTTTGGAGAGAGACACAAAGAGAGAGAGAGAGAGAGAGGAAGACAGAGATGGGCGCGCCAGCAGTGTCTCAGCTGCTGAGAACGAAATCCAGATGTGTGCACCCCCTTGTGGTCAAGTGTGGCATTGCGCCCTTGCATCACTTTGCATCTGGCTAAACGTGGGACCTGGAGATTGGAACCAGCGTTCTTAGGCTTAGGAGGCAGGCGCCTTAACGCCTAAGCCATCTCTTCAGCCCTTTTGCTTGTTTTTTTGAGGTAGTGTTTCACTCTAGCTCAGGCTGACCTGGAATTCACTCTGTAATCTCAGGGTTGCCTCCGAACTCACAGCGATCCTCCTACTTCTGCCTCCCGAGTGCTGGGATTAAAGGCGTGCACCACCACGCCTGGCTTGCATTCTACTTTAAATCAGTGGTTCAACTGACTAGACTATAAATTCTCTGAAGATTGTGTCTAATTTGCTCTTTCTAAAAGCTGTTAAGAGTACCTTCAACCTCTGAGGTCAATGCTTATTATCTGGTGGAAAAAAAAAAAATGCTCTCATCTCAACAGTCAGATAACATGCCCTCTGTCTAAAGAGCTTTGTTTCTCTCTCAGTCTCTTTGTCCTCAAACGGAGTCATGTTTACCTAACACCTAACCATGGGACATCAGTGCTTGTTCAGATGTGATGTCTGTCTGTCTGTCTGTCTGTCTGTCTGTCTTATCAAGGTAATCTGGCCTGGAAAGGTATGGTCTTGCTTTAGGGCGCCATCCCCCCTTCTGCTAAGGACTGACTTTAGCTGGGCTCAAAGCAGAGTCCTGAACAGCCTTGTCATGTGGGTGTGGATCCTGCAATTGTACACGCAGGACTTTTCCACTTGTGGTTTTCCATCTCTTGGGAGACTGAATACCAAAGCCGGCGCTAGCAGGACAGAGTCCTGAAATTTCACAGAAGCCTGGTGACTGAGGCTAAGGACACTGCCCTGCTGGCCTTTAACTGACAATGCAGGACACTTGTCAACATGCGAGAGCCACTTGTATCTAAATGGGGCCTTCAGTACACAAGTGAAAAATGGTGAGCATAGAATTGTACTTCAGAATCAAATCAGAATCAAATCTATCTTCTATGTGAAAAACTAAAAACAAGCCGGGCGTGGTGGCTCACGCCTCTAATCCCAGCACTCGGGAGGCAGAGGTAGGAGGATGGCCATGAGTTTGAGGCCACCTGAATATACAGAGTGAATTCCAGGTCAGCCTGGGCTAGAGTGAGACCCTACCTCGAAAAACAAAAACAAAAACAAAAAAAAAGTCTGAAAGAAAAAGGTCTAAAAACTAAAAACATGGGCTGGAGAGATGTCTCAGTGGTTAAGGCGCGTGGTTAAAGATGTCTCAGTGGTTAAAGCCCAGAGACCCAGGTTCGATTCCCCAGTACCCATGTCAAGCCAGATACACAAAGTGGCACATGCAATCTGGAGTTTATTTGCAGTGGCTGGAGGCCCTGGCACACCCATTCTCTCAGCCTGTCTCCTATCTGCTTCTACTTGCAAAGAAATAAAATATTTTGTAAACAATCAAAAAAAAAAAAACCCTAAAAACTTAATGATTTGCACTTGAACCCTCCTGGCTAGATTTCTCAATTAACATGGGAGTTTAGCAGGTGACTAATTCTTATGGACAAGAGGGAGAAAGGCTGATATAAGTTAATTGACTGTATGGCACTTTAAGGGTGAGGAGTCTAGGGTCATACTGTTAGTGGCAGAGCTGGATGTGTGTGCCCACTTGGGCTCTATTTTTGCTCCAGAATTATGTAAGTGGAAAGAAACTTCATCTACACTTTTAATCCATACCTTGGAAATTTTACTCTTGTTTCACTCAACTGAGTCGCAACCATCTAGACGATAAGACAAAAATGTTAGACATTAGTGTTCCCTCTGGGACCTTTCAACACTAAGAGCGTGGTTAAGTGGGACCTGCAAGAGGCACAGCAAATTTGTTGACACGTAGTTTGTGAGTATGCTTTCGATTTGGCTTCTTGTTGTCGTTTGAGATGGTCTGACTGTATGTAGCCAGGCTGACTTCAAACTAGAGATTCTCCTGCCCCCGTCCTCTCACACGCTTGGATTACAGGTATGTACCACTACACCTGGTTCCACTTTTTAAATGTAAACATCTCATTCCCTCACTATTAGAAATGTCTAATGAAATATTAGTATTATATGGGAGGCAGTGGGGAAGCCATTGACTTAGTTAATATGATAGGTAGTAATTAGCATTTAGGATGAAATGATTGATATGCTTTGGACTAAACATTTCCTATACTTAATCAGACAAAACCATATCTCTGTTTGTTTATTATTTATTTATTTATTTTATTTTATTTTTGAGAGACAGAGAGAGAGAGAATGGGCACTCCAGGACCTTTCAACTGCTGTGAACAAACTCCAGACGCATGTGCCCCCTTGTGCACATGTGTGACATTGCATGCTTGTGTCACTTCGCGTCTGGCTATATGTGGGACCTGGAGATTCGAACATGCGTTCTTAGGCTTTGCAGGCAAGCGCCTTAACCGCTAAGCCATCTCTCCAGCCCTCTGTTGTTGTTGTTGTTGTTTTTTATATAAAGTACTTTTTCTTAAAGATTGATTGTCCATGAATTCTATTTGTGAAAAATCTTGAAAATATTATTCCTGAAAGAGATCACCACACAGTGAGTCATTTGAACAGTGGCTCCATTTATACCTAACCGTGAAGAGTCGGAGGACTCAGCTATTGCTATGTGCTTTTGACTCTCTTGTGTGTCGAATGCAGAAGTAAACTCCAGCACAAAAATCATTTCAGTGGAGCCAGGGGTGGTGGCACACATCTTTAATCCCAGCACTCGGGAGGCAGAGGTAGGAGGATCGCCATGAGTTTGAGGCCACCCTGAGACTACATAGTTAATTCCAGGTCAGCCTGGGCTAGAGTGAGACCCTACCTCAAAAAAAAAAAAAAAAAAATACAAACAAACAAAAAGAAAATTATGTCAGTGGAAACCTGGGCTTAATGTAGATTCCCATTAACCGACCCTTGAGGTTTCTTGGAACACTGCAGACCACTGTCTCAGAGGAAGCCTGACTTGACAGGAAAGCCTGGCTCATCGGTGAGGGTATCGCTAGGCCTCTCCTCCAGTTCTAGGTGTCACAGGGTGGAAGCTTGCATTCTTATTTAATTTCAGCTTCATCTTTGAAGGTTTTCCTTAAGTGATTTCACTACTCCTTCGGGGATGTGAGGCAAAAGAAGTGCCCTCCACCCTAGCTCCCCTTCAGGGCTGAAAAGATTGGGTGAGAAAGGCTGGAGAGATGACTTAGCGGTTAAGACGTTTGCCTGCGAAGCCTAAAGACCCAGGTTTGATTCCCCAGGAACCACGTAAGCCATTTGCACAAGGGGCACATGGGTCTGGAGTTCATTTGCAGTGGCTGGGGGCCTTGGCATGCCCATTCTCTCTCTCTTTTTGTGTGCCTCTTTCTCTTCCTCAAAAAATAAATTAATTTTAAAAAAAATTTAAAAAGTAAAAGATTGGGTGAGAAAATAAGTAAATGAGGTTAATTTGGAATCTACTTCAACTATACTTAGAATTTAGCAAGTGACATGTTAACATTTATGCATGGAGTACAGATGAACGTGTCTTGGCATGTGACAGGAAGCTTGCAGGAGGCTGAGGCTCTGGTGGTGTAAAATCATTTATGCTTGCGTTTCTGCGCAGTAGGTTGTATAGCACTTGGGAAATTAATGCCCTGGAATAAATGACCTCAAGATTTAGGATCTTTCTTGTGGTGATAAATCATTTTACAGTTCCATATGAGATGCTTAAACCTTAAGGTCTTCTTGACTAGACAGTGCCAAAACCATCCTACCTCTTGTCTTTCCTCTTTCTCCTTCTTTTCGTTTCTCTTGGCTGCTCATCTCCCAAGAGAGAAAATGCTAATGCGGGGAGTGTTCAGACTAGGTGTGCACTCATCCTGAGGTGCCTGGGCACCCTACCATTAGCAGAATAATTTTCTTTCCTTCCTGACATATTTTAGTGTAGTTTGTGGTGATATCTGAGAATTTCAGCTATCTCAGTCATAGAGGGTATATTGCTACTGTTGTCATCAATAATTAATCTATTTGGTGTGTTATTTTATCTTATTTTTTAAACATTAATTTTTTTTTTCATTTATTTATTTGAGAGAGAAGGAGAGAGAAAGAGGCAGATAGAGAATGAGTGCTAGGGCCTCCAGCCATTGCAAGCGAACTCCAGACACATGCACCACCTTGTGCATCTGGCTTACATGGGTCCTGGAGAGTTGAACCTAGGTCCTTTGGCTTTGAAGGCAAATGCCTTAACTGCTAAGTCATCTCTTCAGCCCCTTTATCTTATTTTTAAAAAGATTTTATTTTATTTATTTATATATTAGAGACAAAGAGAAGGAGAGAGACAGAAAGTGAGAATGGTTGTGCCAGGGCCCCTACCCACTGCAAACAAACCCAAGATGCATGTGCCACCATGTGCATCTGGCTTACATGGGACCTGAAGAATCAAACCTGGGTCCTTAGGCTTCTCAGGCAAGCGCCTTAACTGCTAAGCCATCTCTCCAGCCCTCTTGCTGTTTTTTCTTCTGATGTCAATGTCAGCCTAGATGACCCATGAGCTTTATGCTGGTCCAGAGAATCAAAACCCCAGTCATTGGGCTGAGTGCGGCACAAGCTTTTAACCACTCAGCTATCTCCCCAGCCCCACAGAAGGGGAATCTTGAAGCTGTACAGTTCATTTGTTCTTGATTATGTTGTGGGTCTACCTGGATCCTCACTTAAGTCAAGGGTTATAAAAAAGACTGAGATGAGGGCTGGCGAGATGGCATAGTGGTTAAGGCACATGCCTGTGAAGTCTAAGGACCCAGGTCCGATTCTCCAGGTTCCATGTAAGCCAGGTGCACATGGTGGCGCATGCATCTGGAGTTCATCTGCAGTGGCTAGAGGCCCTGGTATGCCCATTCTCTCTCTCTCTCTGTCTCTAATAAATAAATAAATAAAAATAAAATCTTAAAAAAAAAAAAGACTGAGATGAGCTGTGGACCAAGACCAGCATCAAGAGGAACTGGGATGGAAGAGGCTTGTCAATTTATGGCGATTAATGTCTATGTGCTTTTCAGAACATCGAGCTGAAGGTTGAAGTGGAGAGCCTGAAACAAGAACTTCAGGACAAGAGACAGCATTTGGATAAAACATGGTGAGTCACAGCTTGAACTCTGTAGGACAGAGTCTGAATAGGTGAGCTCTGTGCCTTTTCCACAGTCTGGCTCCAGAGTCTGAGAGTAAGATTTGACATCAAAGCCCTTAACCTCGTCTCTGACATTTGAAGGTGGCATTCAGTTTGGGAAGTGAAACATTAGATTTTCATGTTTGATTTTCTTTGGACTCCATTATTAGGTCAGACAGACCTTGCCATAGATGGATAAATGCATCAGATCTAAGATTATATAGAAACTTCCTTTTAAACATTAATGAACAGGAAACAATGAATGGCTCCACCTTTAGTAAAAGAGACATATGAAAGTAACCTTTATCAAAAAGTATCAGTCAAGGGCTGGAGAGATGGTTTAGCAGTTAAGGTGCTTGCCTGAGAAGCCTAAGGACCCAGGTTTGATTCTCCAGGTCCCACATAAGTCAGACGCACAAGGTGATACAAGCACACAATGTCGCACATGCACACAAGGTGGTGCACGTGTCTGGAGTTTTATTACAGTGGCTGGAGGTCCTGCTGTGCCAATTCTCTCTCCCGCCCACTCTCTCACATTCAAAAAAAATTTTAAAAAGCCAGTCTGTTGGGCTTGCCTCAAAAAAAAAATATATCAGTCAATCCAATAAAATCAATCACTGGCGTAATGTTTAGGGAAATGGGCACTCTCGTACTCCTCTGGTGAAAGTGAGAATTATGACACCATTTTTGGTATGGTGTATTAAAGCAAAAAAGAGGTATTTCCTTGATCATATAATCCCTAAAAGGACTCTATTCTCATAAATGAAAATACTCATGAAATTATAGATCTAAGGATAGTTTCTACATTATTCTTTATAATGGCAAAAAAAACCCTAAAATGACCATCTAATAAGACAATGGTCAAAGACAACTCAGTAAAACCAACCCATCAACTATTATGCAGTTATTACAAAGAACGGAGCCGGGCATGGTGGCACATGCCTTTAATCCCAGCACTCGGGAGGCAGAGGTAGGAGGATCGCCGTGAGTTCAAGGCCACCCTGAGACTGCATAGTGAATTCCAGGTCAGCCTGGGCTAGAGCGAGTCCCTACCTCGAAAAACCAAAAAAAAAAAAAAAAAAAAAAGAAGAAGAAAAGAAAAGAAAAGGAAAAGGAAAAGCAAAAGGAAGGAAGGAAGGAAGGAAGGAAGGAAGGAAGGAAGGAAGGAAGGAAGGAAGGAAGGAAAGGGTTCTGAAGTCCTTGACAGAGTAGGGAAGGAAGAGAGTGCTGGGTGGGTGGTGTTCACAGTTTAAGCCTGGTTAAAGACTGACAACCATCGCCGGGAGCACATGCACTTACTTGATTATTCTAGAAAAAAAAAATCCTCTGGAGGGTTTGCTACCAAACTCTTTAAAACTGCTGACATTAAGGGAGTAAGGTAAGAGTTTATGATGGGGGCTGGGGAGATTGTTTAGCAGTTAAGGCACTTGCCTGTGAAGCCAGAGGACCCAGGTTCAGTTCCCCAGGACCCACATAAGCCAGGGGCACAAGGTGGAGCATGCATCTAGAGCCCATTTGCAGTGGATGGAGGCCCTAGTGTGCCCATTTTTTCTTTCTCTTAAATAAATAAGATTTTTTTAACTTTTTATTTTATATTACTTTTTTGGAGAGAGACACACACACAGAGAGAGAGAGAGAGAGAGAGAGAGACAGAGATGGGCGTGCGAGCAGTGTCTCAGCTGCTGTGAACGAAATCCAGATGTGCGCACCCCCTTGTGGTCAAGTGCGGCATTGCGCCCTTGCATCACTTTGCATCTGGCTAAACGTGGGACCTGGAGATTGGAACCTGGTTCTTAGGGTTAGGAGGCAGGCGCCTTAACCACTAAGCCATCTCTCCAGCCCAAGATTAGATATTTTTAAAAAAGAGTTATGATGGATAGAAGAGTTTAATTTTTCCTTTGTACTTTTGTTAAAATGGTTCCTTTCCCCACTCATATTCACTGGGGAGTAATTTCATCAAGGCTTTTAGTCATGGGTGTTTGAGTCAAGCATGGTTCGAAGCATAAGTTCGAATGGGTTTTGTTTCCATGTTTTGTACTAAAGTTAAAATGATTTCAAAGAAAAAAATGTTTATTTTTATGCAAGTGTGTCAATACACACCTATAATCCCAGCATTCATGAGGCTGAGGCAGGAGGATTTTAAATTTGAGGTTATCTTGGGCTACACAGCAAGTTCAAGCCTAGGATAGAGTACACAAGAAAATCTTGTTTCAAAGTAGATAGATGAATTTTATAATTTGCATTTTGTATTACTTTTTTTTTTTTTAAATTTTGGTTTTCCAAGGTAGGGTCTCACTCTAGCCCAGGCTAACTTGGAATTCACTATGTAGTCTCAGGGTGGCCTCACACTCACGGTAATCCTCCTACTTTTGTCTCCTGAGTGCTAGGATTAAAGGCGTGTGCTGCCACGCCCGGCTTACTTTTAAAAAACAGTAGGTATTATCAAAGTTGTATTGAAATATTTTCAGATGATATCTCGTGATCTGCATATGTATGGTCTGATCCAATCTTCCTTCTATGTCTGTAGTATTTCTTGATATTTAGAATGCTATCTAATAAGATCAGAAAATTCAAAACCATTCTCAGTAATATGTAATATTAGCATTATTAAACACTTCAGTATTAAAGAAAGGGAGTGTATAGGGTTGAGTCTCCAATAGTATACACTAACAATACTCGCTTGCTGTAAGAATTAATTTTAGAAAAACCTATAACAACCGAAAAATAAGTTTTGACATTTATGTACTACTTTAAATTTTTTCTACTATCTCTACTTTGATTTAGGTAGCCTAATATATATATATATATATATTTTTTGTTGTTGTTGTTGTTGTTGTTTTTTGTTTTTTTGAGGTAGGGTCTCACTCTGGTCCAGGCTGACCTGGAATTAACTATGTAGTCTCAGGGTGGCCTCGAACTCTTAGCGATCCTTCTACCTTTGCCTCCCAAGTGCTGGGATTAAAGGCGTGCGCCACCATGCCCGGCTCTGGTAGCCTAATATTTTGAACAGTGAAAAACCTGGGGTACAGAGAGTTGACATTATGTCAGTTCAAGGGCCTTTTGACTTTACAATGGCTGTAGCCCTCTTAAATCAGGCATTTGGGAGCTGGGGAAATGGCTTAGTGGTTAAGGCGTTTGCCTGCGAATCCTAAGGACCCTAGTTCAATTGCCCAGGACCCACGAAAGCCAGATGCACAAGAGGGCGCATGAGTCTGGAGTTCGTTTACAGTGGCTACAGGCCCTGGCGTGCCCATTCTCTCTATCTGCCTCTTTCTCTCTCTCTCTCTCTCTCTCTCTCTCTCAAATAAATAAAATATTTTTTTAAATCAGGCATTTGTGGCTGAGTTTCTCAGAGAAATCACGCCATTCCCTAAAGCTTGCTGGCAGGGATCATCTATGGAATTTATGAAAGGATGTGGTATGAAAGAAAAGGTTGATTCCCAGGACTGGACATTTTGGGAGTCTTGGGTTCTTTCTTTCACTTTTGTCTTTTGTACAACCCAAACCATCACACTTTCCAAAGGCTGTCTAATGCCCGGAGAACTCAAGGTGGGGCGAGCCTCTGGGATGGTACTGCATCGTGGTGATCTCTATGAACCAGGGAATCTTATAATCCCGCGGGAAGCTGAATTTGGTCTCCGTGGACAACAGCCTTCTGCTCCAAATATTAAAGTGCACCGGGCTTGGTGCTTTATGAGCCTGTAATTCAGGATCATTCTTTGCTGTGGGAACAAGAAGATGTTTCATGGTTCTCAACAAATGGCTTAAAGCAGGAATAAAGCTCAACCGGAATTAAGATCACTCAACACCTGATACTGTCCCCAAATTTCTAATCCTCACATATCCAAGGCCAGCTGTTGTCCACTATAAATAGACCGATGATACCTTACCCGCTTCATGTTAGTGCCTGGACAGTCATTCCTGGGGTATCGGAGAAGGAAAGCTCAGCCAAAACCCCAAGCTTCCACAGATTAAATGTCTGCTCTCTGCATGGAACCACAGAAAGCTGGACAGAAGACGCCACAGGTGGCCGATGCTCAGGCCAGTCCTGTATGCATTTAGGCTGTGAAGGAGGAGGTCACTTCTGTGGCTGTTCTAATGGTCATGCTGTCCCAGAAACCTAAGTGGAGTGAACACGTTACACTCACACATAATAAGAAAGGCAGACAGGTAGCAAAATACTGAAGGAAAGCAGTGTAAATGGAAGAGTCCAGGGTAGAGAATGGAGAACATGGGTGCTGATGCCCAGCCTCCCACTGATAGTTCCTCTTTCTCTCCCTTTCTTTCCTTTCCTTTCCTTTCCTTTCCTTTCCTTTCCTTTCCTTTCCTTTCCTTTCCTTTCCTTTCCTTTCCTTTTCCCCTCCCTCCCTCCCTCCCTCCCTCCCTCCCTCCCTCCCTCCTTTCTTTCTTTCTTTCTTTCTTTCTTTCTTTCTTTCTTTCTTTCTTTCTTTCTTTCTTTCTTTCTTTGAAGTAGGGTCTCACTCTAGCTCAGGCTGACCCGGAATTCACTATATAGTCTTAGGGTAACCATGAACTCACAGCGATTCTCCTACCTCTGCCTCCTGAGTGCTGTGTGCCACTACGCCTGGCTACCTCCTCTTTTATTTTTTAATATTTATTTATTTATTTATGTATTTTTATGTATTTATTTATTTATTTATTTATTTATTTATTTATTTATTTGAGAGAGGGGGAAGAGGCAGACAGAGACAGAAAATGGGCATACCAGGACCTCCAGCCACTGCAAACAAACTCCAGATGCATGCGCCCCCTTGTGCATTTGGCTTACGTGGGTTCTGGGGACTCGAACCAAGGTCCTTAGGCTTTGCAGGCAAATGCCTTAACTGCCAAGCCATTTCCCAGCCTCCTCTTTTTTTTAAAAAAAGTATATTTTAAAAATTATTTTTATTTATTTATTTGAGAGAGAAAGAGGCAGATAGAGAATGCGCATGCCAGCTGAAGTGAACAGACTCCAGACGCATGCACCCCCTTGTGCACCTGGCTTATGTGGGTCCTGGGGAATCGAACCTGGGTCCTTTGGCTTTGCAGGCAAGTGCCTTAACTGCTAAGCTATCTCTGCAGCCCAGTTCCTCCTCTTGAGGCTACAAGCAATAACAAAAAGTCTCTAGGGAGTCGGGCACATCCTGCTTGATCAGCACCAATGAAGCCAGAGGTCTCCCAAGATCGCCTGAAGGGGTTGGATAGAGAGCAGTCCCTCTGGCATTGCAGAAGACAGCCCTTGGTTTTCCCCTCTGGTCACACGGAGAAGGGCTTATCTGCTGGAGCAACCTCGGGGTACGTGTGTGGGGCTCTAACTAGCTAACGCCCTGTGGTTTTAGGGCTGATGTGGAGAATCTCAACAGCCAGAGTGAAGCTGAGCTCCGGCGCCAGTTTGAGGAGCGGCAGCAGGAGACGGAGCATGCTTATGCGCTCCTGGAGAACAAGATCCAGCTGCTGCAGGAGGTGAGTGGGGCCAGGGTCCCTAACCTCTCCCCCTGCCACTCTGCCTTCTGGTCCCCCCCCCCACATTCCCACCCCCACTGTCCTTCTCCAATTCATCAATGTCTTTGTGTCTTAGTGCTCCTAGCAACCTCTCAACTTTCCATCGTTTTTGTTCAAGGTTCAAGGTAGAGTCTCGCTCAAGCTCAGGCTGACCTGGAATGCACCCTGTAGTCTCGTGGTGGCCTTGAACTCACAGTGAACTTTACATCTTTTTTTTTGGCAGGAATCCAGGCTAGCCAAGGATGAAGCGGCACGGATGGCAGCTCTGGTGGAGGCCGAGAAAGAGTGTAACCTGGAGCTGTCAGAGAAGCTGAGGAATGCCACCAGAGACAAGGGAGATGCACCGGGAGGCGGGGGCGAGCCTGACCAGTACACCGAGGCCCTGGCTCAGAGGGACAGGTAGATGCCTTTTGGTGGTCTTTTCATTGTATGTCTATTGCCTGTCCCCCATGCTGTGAGAGCACAGTGCAGCCACCCTGTCCCCTTGGAGTATTGATGGTGGACGCTTCCACCATTTCTAAGATTTTTATGGCCCCACAGCCAAAGATTTACTTGTTAGGACCGAGTCTTCCATCTAGACCATTCACTTGTTGGCAGTCAGGAGTCTAAGCAGATTAATCCCAGGACTTGGGAGGCAGAGGTAGGAGGATCGCCAGGAGTTTGAGACCAGCCTGAGACTCCATAGTGAATTCCAGGTTAGCAAAATTCAACTGGGCTAGAGTGAGACCCTACTTCAAAAAACCCAAGAAGAAGAAGAAGAGGAAGAGGAAGGAAAGAAGAAGAAAAGAAAGAAAGAAAGAAAGAAAGAAAGAAAGAAAGAAAGAAAGAACAATAAAGTGGTTGGCTGAATGGTGACAAACATGGATTTCTTCTTGCCTTTTTTTAAAATCTATTTTATTTATTTACTTGAGAGAGAGAGAAAGAGAGAGGGAGAATGGATACCGAAGGGCCTTCAGCCTCTGAAAATATGTGCCACCTTGTGCATCTGGCTTATGTGGGTCCTGGGGAATCAAACCTGGGTCCTTTGGCTTTGCAGGCAAATGCCTTAACCATCCCTCCATCCCTGTTCTTGCCTTTCTTTGGCCAGGAGAATTGAAGAGCTTCAGGAGAGCCTTGCCACCCAGGAGGGACGCCTAGAACAACTGTCTCAAGAGAAACAGCTTTTGCTGCGGCTGATGGAGGAGCGCGCCAGCACAGAGGTGCAGGTGAGGTAGGCTGTGCAGCCGGGCACTACTGCGTGCCGACAGGAGCACGGCTCTTTCTTCTCTGTTGCTGCGCAGGTCACTGCACATTCAGCAGCTGAAAATAACGTGCGTTTAGCATCCCGGGTTTTGTGGGTCAGGGGTCCACACACAGCTCGGCTGGTTCTCTGTTCAGGGTCTCAGAAGGGAGATCCAGATGTGCACTGGCTAGAGAGGTACCTGGGAAAGGGCCTATTCTCAGGTCCTACAGGCTGCTGGTAGAAGTTGTTTCTGCGTGTTTGTACAAAGCATGGAGTTTTTGTCTTCTGTGTGTTTGTAGAAGGCATGGAGTTTTTGTCTTCACAGCCAGAAGTGAGAAGAGACTGGTGCGTCTGTAACTACTACTTCTTCTTCTTTTTCTTCTTCTTCTTCTTCTTCTTCTTCTTCTTCTTCTTCTCCTTCTCCTTCTCCTTCTCCTTCTCCTTTTCTCCTTCTCCTTCTCCTTCTCCTTCTCCTTCTTCTTTTGAGGTAGGGTTTCACTGTAGCCCAGTCTGCCCTGGAATTCACTGTGTAGTCACAGGGTGGCCTTGAACTCATGGTGATCCTCCTACCTCTGCCTCCCAAGTGCTGGGATTAAAGGCGTGTGCCACCACCCCTGGCTATTTTGCCCATTTTGGTTAACTAAAAGTCAAATGATTAACTGCATCTGGAAACAATCTTTTTTTTTTTTTTTTTTTACAGCAGCACAGTTGTGTAATGACATTCTGTCGCCTCTGCTATACCCTGTGACTTAGATGCAAAATTCAAGCACCACTCCTGTATCACCTCGGGCAGGGAATTGTGGGAATGGTCTTAGAATTTTTCTAACAATGCTGTGTGAGTTATAACAATATGGAACATAGAGTCTTCTTCCTTTTTTTGGTGAGGGAGGTGTTGAAGCAGTTTCACTCTAGCCCAGGTTGGTATGGAAGTCCATCTTATAGTGTGCCAGGCTGGCCTCCAACTCGTGGTGATCCTCCTACTTCAGCCTCCTGAGTGCTGGGATTAAATGTGTGTGCCACCACACTTGGCTTTAGAATGTGGATTTAACGTTGAAAAGCATGCCTTCATTATGGTGAAAATAATTGCATTGAATTTCAACTATATTGTTGATCTTGGAAGTTACCTCAGGGGGAATGCCCTCCTCCATTTATTCTTTGAATATTTTATTATTTATTTATTTTGACACAAGCCTCCCTCCCTCCCTTCTTTCTTTCTTTCTTTCTTTCTTTCTTTCTTTCTTTCTTTCTTTCTTTCTTTCTTTCTTAATTTGAGAGAGAGATAAAGAGGCAATCAAGAGACATAATGGGAGCAGCAGGGCCTCCAGCAACTGCAAACAAACTCCAAATGCATGCACCACCTTGTGCATCCAGCTTTATGTAGGTACTGAGGACTCAAACCTGGGTCCTTTGGCTTTGGCCACAAGCGCCTTAACCACTAAGCCATCCCTCCAGTCCCTCCATTTATTTTTATTTTTATTTTTAAAAATATTTTTATTTATTTATTTAGAGACAGAGAAAGGGGGAGAGAAGAAGAGAGTGAGAGAATGGGCATGCCAGGCCCTCTAGCCACTGCAAACGAACTCCAGATGCATGTGCCACCATTGTGCATCTGGCTTACATGGGACCTGAAGAATTGAACCTGGGTCTTTCAGGCTTCCCTTACTCTGTTCTTTCTTTCTTTCTTTCTTTCTTTCTTTCTTTCTTTCTTTCTTTCTTTCTTAATTTTGGGTCATAATGGGAGCAGCAGGCAAGTGTCTTAACTGCTAAGCCATCTCTCCAGCCCCTCCATTTATTTTTAATTTACCAAAAACAGACTTTCCAAGTGAACCCTAGAATATATCTGTGCTTAAGCAGCATAAATGATTTCCAGGTATGTGTATAGTCTAGCATGGTTCTTAGACTGATAAAGCCCCAGGTGTGTGGATTAATACAGTGGCTCACATAGAAAAGCTGGGATCTGGATAAAAGAACAATATTAGACTAATGCTGCCTAGTCTCTTCTGTGTCGTAGCATATGATGATATTTGTAAGGTATGGAGGTGAATAGGTGAACTTTCTCATTTGCAGGTGGCCAGGCTGAGTGCTGAGGCCCCAGCAACTCTTTAAACTCTTTTATAGAAGCTGGGTGCGGTGGCGCCTGCCTTTGTTTAATCCCAGCACTCAGGAGGCAGAGGTAGGAGGATCGCCATGAGTTTGAGGCCAGCCTGAGACTACAGAGTGAATTCCAGGTCAGCCTGGGCTAGAGTGAAACCCCACCTCAAAAACAAAACAAAACAAAACAAAATTACATAGGGCTGGTGGAGAGATGGCTCAG
The DNA here is from genome assembly GCA_036365145.1 of Orientallactaga sibirica. NCBI lineage: Eukaryota > Metazoa > Chordata > Mammalia > Rodentia > Dipodidae > Orientallactaga > Orientallactaga sibirica. Next base: position 21,322,592 of record JAEOAD010000025.1, read on the forward strand.
TGGTTAAAGACATTTATTTGCTCCCAAAGCCTGACGTCCTGAGTTTCATTCCCCAGTACCCATATAAATCCAGATGCATAAAGTGGTGCATGCATCTGGCATTCGTTTGCAGTGGTTAAGAGGCCGTTGTGTGCCCATTCTCTTTCTCATCCCTCTCCTTCTCTCTCCTTGCAAACAAATAAAAATTTTTAAATATTTCATACACATTTTTACTAGAAAAATGTAACTAGCAAGAAGAGGTAGATTTCTGTCTCGACTAAGTATTAGTTGTGACGATGGATAAATCACTTTTCCACCCCATGTGTGTAAAACTAGATTAGCCCAGTCTCTAAAGACCATAACGTTACCATTCTACAGTGACATCCAGCAGCAGTGGGAAAATTCTACAGACCTTGGACTATTCTGAAAGAAATAATACTATTGCTTCAGTTCTGAAATAAAACCACTCTCATCGCTCACTGTGTATGTCTTGACACATACAGACTGATATACTTATGTACATATGCTTATTCTTTTCATCATTACCTTTGGTAAGCACCGAAGTTAATATATGTGGTTCTTTGAAGTTAATATATATATATATATATAGTTCCATGTTTAGAATACTAGTGATGTTAATTGATTTGGAATCAGTTTTCAGAACAGATTTAAAGAACCGAAAGATTATCATGTCAAGAAGACCAGATTATATTCTACTCTAAAAGAATCCTTTAGATGGCTTGGTGGTTAAGGTGCTTGCCTCAAAGCCAAAGGTCCCAGGTTTGATTCCCCAGGACCCACGTAAGCCAGATGTACAAGGTGACGCATGCATCTGGAGTTCATTTGCAGTGGCTAGAGGTCCTGGTGCACCCATTCTCTCTTTCTCCCTGTCTTTCTCTCTCTCTTTAATAAATAAATAAATAATAAAATAGTTTAAAAGAATGCATTGAACAAGGACTGTGCAGTATGCAGAGAATAATATGGGGCAGAAAAGATTCATTAAGACCCATAAATTTGTCCTAAATTATTGATATGCTTTTAAAATTGGGACCTGGAATCTATAAAGATTTGTTATTATTCCTCAACACATTATATATTTAGAAACACAATCATATTGTGCTATTAATTATGTAGCACAAGTGCTTTCTAATCTTTTCCATAAAATTCATTTTCTTTTTTTTTTTCTTTTTGGTTTTCCGAGGTAGGATCTCACTCTGGTCCAGGCTGACCTGGAATTCACTATGTAGTCTCAGGGTGGCCTCGAACTCACAGTGATTCTCTACCTCTGCCTCCTGAGTGCTGGGATTAAAGGCGTGCGCCACCACGTCAGGCCATTTTCTTTTCTTTTCTTTTTTCCAGTTTTCTGAGATAGGGTCTCACTCTAGCTCAGGCTGACCTGGAATTCACTATGTATTCTCAGGGTGGCCTCGAACTCACAGTGATCCTCCTACCTCTGCCTCCGCAGTGGTGGGATTAAAGGCGTGCGCCACCACGCCTGTCCATTTTCATAGGAAATGATTATATATGTGTGGTATACTGAAATAAGTAACTTTGGCCATTTTTGGTTGGCGGCCCACCCCAGGACCTGACCACCACCTGTGATCTGAGGGAGCCAGATCACTGCACAGTGGGGGTCTCCTTGGGCACGCTGTGGCAGAAGTCCCACGCTGGGAGGCTGTAGCACAAGGGGCCTGTGAGAGGAGGGTCTCCCTGGTGTGAAGGACAGAAAGCTCCCACACTTCATCTCCTCATTGCTCCCTTTGAGTCAGTGGCTTCTGGGGAAAGGAAATTGGGACTAGTAGCATATGCAGGTCATTTTAAACATTTTTTAAAATTATCTATTTATTTGAGAGAGAGAGAGGGAGAGAAATAGGTAGAGAGAAAGAGAGAACTGGTGTGCCAGGTCCTCCAGCCACTGCAAATGAACTCCAGACACATGTGCCACTTTGTGCATCTGGCTTACATGGGTCCCAGAGAATAGAACCTGGGTCCTTTAGCTTTGCAGTCAAGCATCTTAATCGCTAAGCCATCTCTCCAGCCCTGCAGGATCATTTTTATGATATCATCTCCACAAGAGCTCAAAGAGACATGAAATCTCTGAACAAACAGTGATCACTCCATGAAACGTCCCTTTCTCTCAGTGTGTGTTCCTATTCTGAATGAAACGACTTGGTTTTTGGTCACATCACTATGCTTTTATTTTATTTTTTTTAATTTTAATTTTTTATTTTTTTAGAGAGAGACAGACAGAGAGGGAGAGGGAGACAGATAGAGATGGGCGCGCCAGCAGTCTCTCAGCTGCTGTGAACGAAATCTAGATGTGTGCGCCCCCTTGTGGTCAAGTGCGGCATTGCGCCCATGCATCACTTTGCATCTGGCTAAACGTGGGACCTGGAGATTGGAACCAGCGTTCTTAGGCTTAGGAGGCAGGCGCCTTAACCACTAAACCATCTCTCCAGCCCCTCACTATGCTTTTAGACAGAATAAAATGTTGGCTATCTCTATAGTATTTCAGATACTTTTGATTCCTACTGACTTGTGGATGGAGTTGTGGTTTGAAAGTGTTTGAACATCAGTCCCCAGCTGGTGGTGCCAGTTTGAGAGATTGTGGAAATTTTACGATGTGGGGTCTAGGGCTGGAGAGATGGCTTAGCAGTTAAGTCACTTGTCTGCAAAGCCAAAGGACCCAGGTTCATATCCCCAGGACCCACATAAGCCAGACGCACAAGGTGATGTATGCGTTTGGAGTTCATTCATAGCAGCTGGAGGCCCTGGCACACCCATTCTGTTTCTCTCTATTTGCCTCTTTCTCTCTCTCTCACACACATACTCTCTCTCAAGTAAAAAAAAAAAGTTTAAAAACAAGATGTGTGTGTGTGCAGGGGGTCTAGCTGGAGGAAGTGCAGACCTGGAGGCTTATAGCCTGGCCCTTCTTCCTTGCTTCACTCTGTGGATCGACCCAGATTTGAACAAGGTTCCCATCGCCGTAGGTGTAACCCTCCGTAGGCCACATCTCCACAAACCCTGAGCCAAAATACATTCTCTTCCCAAAAGCTGCTGCTTTCCGGTGTTTTTGTTTGTTTATTTATTTATTTTTTTTGGTTCTCACTCCAGCCCAGGCTGACCTGGAATTCACTATGTTGTCTCAGAATGGCCTCGAACTCTCGGCGATCCTCCTACCTCTGCCTCCCGAGTGCTGGGATTAAAGGCGTGCACCACCACACCCGGTTTTCCCGTGTTTTATCATCGTGATGAGAAAAGCCAATGCACATGGTTCCAGTCAAGTCCAAGTTCACAGAACAAACTTGCTCCTTCCTTAGGGATTCCGGTGTAAGGTTTCCTGGCTTGTAACTAGGAAAGCAGGATGACGGGGAAGAGGAGGGATCCAGGAATTTTGGGTTCCTTGTACGCCAGTGCACCAGTAATTGGGGTGTTCCTGGATCCTTGTGCTTTGAATTTGAGGAAGGAAACCCACAGAGCAGAGCATAAGGTTCAGAAAGATTTTATTACAGTTTAAAGCTTTAGGAAGATGAAGAGAAGGAGGCTTTAGCCTAGAACATAAGAGAAAAAACCAAGATGGAGGCAAGAGGGATTTGAGAAGCCAACCTCCAGACTCCTATCTGGGTTTTTAAAACTTTTTTTAAATATTTATTTATTTTGGGTTTTCAAGGTAGGGTCTCACTCTAGCTCAAGCTGACCTGAAAATCATTATGTAGTCTCAGGGAGGCCTCGAACTCACAGGGATCCTCCTATCACTGCCTCTCGAGTGCTGGGATTAAAGGTGTGCACCACCACGCCTGGCTAATTTTTATTTTTATTTTTTTGCAAGCAGAGAGAGATAGAAGAGAGGCAGACAGAGAGAGAATGGGCACGCCAGGGCCTCTAGCCACTGCAAAGGAACTCTAGATGCATGTGCCACCATGTGAATTTTGCTTATGTGGGTCCTGCAGAATCAAACTGGGATCCTTTGGCTTCGCAGGAAATGCCTTAACTGTTAGGCCATTTCTCCAGCCCCCAATCTAGGTTTTCATGGGGAGTGGCTACGTGAGGAAGACCAGGTTACTATCGACAGAAACCAGATTTTCCAGCTTTGCCAGTCATCTTAGGTAAGGATCAGAGTTTCTGTACCTAGGAAGGTGCAAACTTAATCTAGAGATCTTTCCTGGAGGGTGGAACATCCAGGTTTCTGCAAGATGAGTGACATTTCCTGCTTTGAGTCAAGGAATAAAAAAAAAAAAAAAAAAAAAACATTACTTTTGGAATTCTGTTACCGACTGCCCAGCCAATTTCTGTCTCTTATCAATATGCTTAGTTTTTTTTTTAAAAAAAACAAACTTTTATTAAAAACTACCATAATTATAAACAATATATCCTGATCATAATTTCCTCCCATGAACCCCCTCCACATTCCTCCTCTCCTTTCACTTGAACCCCTTTTTGCTTTCCAATTAGGCTGTCTTCTATTATTTATTTAATTATTAGAGAAAGGAAGGGAGAGAGAGGGGGGGGGGAGAGAGAAAGAGAAAATGGGCATGCCAGGGCCTCTAGCCACTGCAAACGAACTCCAGATGCATGCTCCACCATGTGCATCTGGCTTATGTGGGACCTGGAGAATCGAACTGGGGTCCTTAGGCTTCACAGGCATGCGCCTTAACCACTAAGCCATCTCTCCACCCCACTGTCTTCTAGTTTGATGTCATTATTATGCATGTCTTGTTTAAGTAGTGTCACTCAGTGTGAGGTTATGACTATCAAGGCCACTTTGTGTCTGGACAGTTGCATTGTAAGCAGTCCCACCCTTTCTTTGGCTCCTCATTCTTTCTGCCACCTCTTCTGCAGTGGACCCTGAGCTTTGAAGGGTGTGATAGAAATGCCTCATCACATGTTGAACAGTCCACTGTTACTCCTGTGAGTGAGTTTTGCATCAACCCAGTGGTCACCACCATCTGAAAAGAGAAGCTTCTCTAACCAAAAGTGAGAGTATCGCCAGGCGTGGTGGCACGCCTTTAATCCCAGCACTCGGGAGGCAGAGGTAGGAGGATTGCCATGAGTTCAAGGCCACCCTGAGACTACAGAGTGAATTCCAGGTCAGCCTGGGCTAGAGTGAAACCTTACCTCGAAAAAACAAACAACAAAAAAAAAAGTGAGAGTATCATTAATATATGGGCATAAATGTGATTGGAGGGCAATTTGGTGGGCATAATAGATCCACTCAGGCAGTTAATAGTTTCCTCCTAAAAACATGCCCCTCCAGCAAAAGGCTTTTGACTAGATTTTCAACACGAGGCACAAATTCCTCCCATGGAGTGAGCTTCCAGTCCATCGGAGAGCAGTGGGTTTTCCCCAAAACACATGCCACCATTGCACCAGCTGGCACATTTGGCCCATCTGGCCAGCTCTAAGGCTTGTAGGGTCCCCTGCTCATTAAAAGCATAGATGACTTCTCTCCCTCAAAAGCTATGCATGCTACACGGCTCTTCCAGCATCCTGACAGCGGGTCCACAGGGAGGAGGCTCCCAGCTCAGCTCCAGCTTGATTTCTCAGCGACCTTCAGTCCATATGCTTTGAAATTTGAATCCCAGCATCATCAGTTTTTTAGATCTATGACCTTGGACAAATTTAATGACTCTTCAGTTTCCTCTTCTGTGCAATCGATATAGAATTACCTAATGTTCAAGCATTTATGAGGACTAGAAATAATATACACGAAGTGGCTTGTCTATATACTGCTTGAAACACAGTAACTGCTATTACCATTATCCACATCAACAATCTGAAAGACAGTAAGATTATTCTTAAAGTGAGTAGTATATACATGCCGGGCGTGGTGGGCACACGTCTTTAATTGCAGCACTCGGGAGGCAGAGGTAAGAGGAGCAAGGAGAGTTCTAGGCCACCCTGAGAATACACAGTGAATTCCAGCTCAGCCTGGACTAAGGTGAGACCCTACCTCGAAAAACCAAAATAAAGGAAGAAGTAAGTAAGTAAATAAAAGCACGCCTTTAATCCCAGTACTCAGGAGGCAGAGGTAGGAGGATCACAGTGAGTTCAAGGCCACCCTGAGACTACACAGTGAATTCCAGGTCAGCCTGGGCTAAGGTGAGACCCTACCTCAAAAAAAAAAGGGGGGGGGGAAGTAATATATGCATAGATACCATCAATGAATCATCTACTGCAAACTTCATTCCCATTGTAATCATTTTTTTTCTTACAAAAGACAAAGAAAATAAGTATGTTGATTAGAGCCATTCTCACTTTCTGAACAATTCGCCTTGCACACAGAAGTCCATTTCACAGGCAAAGACTGAACTCAAGTGTCTGGTTGTGTTATTGTTCCCCAGGACAACCAATAGTGTGAAGGACTCAGAGAAAACTGGTCATGATAATTAGTACATTTCTTTACAAGACGAAAAGAAAATTGAAAGCCAGGTGTGGTGGCACATACCTTTAGTCCCAATACCCAGGAGGCAGAGGTAGGAGGATCAATGTGAGTTCGAGGCCACCCTGAGACTACATAGTGAATTCCAAGTCAGCCTGGGCTAGAGTGAAACCCTACCTTCATTGAAGAAATAAAAATAAATAATAATTTTTTTTAAAAAAAGAAAATTGAAACACTTTCTTTGACATCTTGGAAACAGCCACAAATGGTTGAGATTTGTTATTTATTTATTTGAAAGAGAAAGAGAAAAAAACTGGCGTGAACAAACTCCAGACACATGCACCACCTTGTGGCATCTGGCTTATGTGAGTACTGAGGAATCAAACCTGGGCCCTTAGGCTTCACAGGCAAGCACCTTTTTTTTTTGTTGTTTTGTTTTGTTTTGTTTTGTTTTTCGAGGTAGGGTTTCACTCTAGCTCAGGCTCATCTGGAATTCACTATGTAGTCTTCAGCGTGGCCTCAAACTCACGGTGATCCTTCTTCTTCTGCCTCCCAAGTGCTGGGATTAAAGGCTAGGATTCTTTTTTTAATACACATTCCCAGTGTTTTAAAAATATGTACCAGTTGATATCTAACAACTTTCCTATCATATTAGTGCCATCACATATTGTAGCATTGCTGATGTGCCAGGTATATGAGCTCAGATTAGTTGGGCTCTTCTTTTCCTTTTTGTGTGTCGTGTATGTATGTACATGTATGTATAGTATGTGGTGTGTGTAGGTGAGGTATGCATGTGTGTGCATGAGTGTGGCAGTATATGTGCCCTGTACAACACATGTGCGGAAGCTAGAAAAGGATGTCCAGTGTCTATTGTAACCCTTCCTTATTTCTTTGAGACTGGGGCTGTCACTGAACCTGAAACTCAGTTCTTCTTGTCAAGCCCCAGGATCTTCCTGTCTCCACCCCCTCAGTATTGGGGTTACAGGCACATACATGGCTATCCTAGCACACACACACACACACATGCCGCACACACACATATTTATTTATTTATGTATTTATGTATTTATTTATTAGAAAGAGAGAGAGAGAGAAAGGGCATGCCAGGCCCTTCAGCCTCTGCAAATGAACTTCAGACTCGTGCACCACCTTGTGTATCTGCCTTATGTGAGTACTGGGGACTTGAACCTGGGTCCTTGGGCTTTGAAGGCAAGTGCTTTAACGACTAAGCAATTTCTCCAGCCCTAAGCCTGGCTTTTTCCATGGGTTCTGGGACTCCTGAACCTGCTGAGTCATTTCCCCAACCCCAAATTTACTCTTAAACTCTTAAACAACTATGAAGTAGATACAAAAGGAGATATTAAAACAGCTTGACTTGTAATAAAATAATGCTTATTTCTTTTGAGAGAGAGAGAAAATGGGCACGCCAGCAGCCTCTCAGGCGCTGTGAATGAACTCCAGACCCCTTGTGGGCAGGTGCAGCATTGTGACTTGCGTCACTTTCTGAGTCTGGCTAAACGTGGGACCTGGAGATTGGAACCAGCCTTCTTAGGCTTGGCAGGCAGGTGCCTTAACTGCCAAGCCATCTCTCCAACCCATTGCTTTTTTATTTATTTTTTATTTACTTATTTTTAGTTTTTTCATTTTTCGGTTTTTCGAGGTAGGGTCTCACTCTAGCCCAGGCTGACCTGGAATTCACTCTGTAGTCTCAGGGTGGCCTCGAACTCACGGAGATCCTCCTACCTCTGCCTCCCGAATGCTGGGATTAAAGGCATGCGCCACCATGCCTGGCTCATTGCATATTTTTTAAATTCAAGATTTTGAACAAAATTGTATGAAACAATATAAAGGAACAAGGGCCCATAACTTGTGCAGAACATCACTGTGAATGTTAAAGCTTCAAATGTAGCACGATCCAGGTACACGAGGTTGACGATTCAAAAGTAGCCAGTGACCATGCCATTAATGATGAGGAAATAGCAAATTTCCAAGCCCCCCCCCCAAATAAAATCTTGGGCTAGAGAGATGGCTTAGAGGTTAAGGCACTTGCCTGTGAAGCCTAAGGACCCATGTTCGACTCTCCAGATCCCATGTAAGCCAGACACACAAAGGTGAGGCAAGCGCAAGGTCGCACATGCCCACTAGGTAGTGCAAGTGTCTGAAGTTCGATTACAGTGGTTGGAGACCCTAGTGTACCAATTCTCTCTCTCTCTCTCTCTGCCTCGCTCTCACTCTCCTGTATAAAATAAATAAATAAATAAAAATCTTCCCTTATTTAGTAATTCGATTTATAAAAAATGGAATGTATATTAACATTATGCTCTATGTACCAGCAGAATTCAGTTCTAGGTTTGGATTGGACATACAGAAGCCATTTGGAACTTGAGACAATGGTCTGTCCTGCCCACTCCAAGTTACATAACATCCCTGGCCCCCTCATCACTGTGACAACAAAAGTCAGGACCCCCGCCAATGCATTCCCAAAATTCAATCTGGGGAATGAGGTGGTAAATCTGCACACAGCCTAGTTGCTCAGTGAGAACCTCTGTTCTGGGGAGGGATGGGTTCTAGCTTTCAAAGGGCAAATGGTCCAGTGAGCTCTTGGCATGTAGTGGTGTCATAAATGAAGACAGAGATATGCATAGGGTGCTGAAGGGACCCACAGGAAACAGGGGTTGATTATGTCTTTGGAAGTCATATTGAGAATCACCCGGACATTACCCCTGAGTTAGACCTTAAAGGCTGGATACGTCATGCAGAAAACAGGGGAAGATCACTGTTTAGGAATTGAGTCAGAAATGTCTCCCTGTAGGCTCATGTGTTTGGATACCTAGCCCCTGGTTGGCGGCAGTGCTTTGGATGTTATAGAATCTTTTTTATTTTATTTTTTGGTTTTTCGAGGTAGGGTCTCACTCTAGCTCAGGCTAACCTGGAATTCACTCTGTAGTCTCAGGGTGGCCTTGAACTCACAGTGATCCTTCTACCTCTGCCTCCCGAGTGCTGGGATTAAAGGCGTGCACCACCACGCCCGGCTTATGTTATAGAATCTTTAAGAAGGAAGGCCTGGCTAGCGGAAGTAGGTCTTGGGTTATATAGTCCAGCCTGCTTCTAGTCCAAACTCTTTCTGCCTCTGGGTTCTCTGCAACATGAGCATACCACCTCTTGCCCTCACTGTCAGGACAGGAGCCAGTACTCCTGCCACCTTCCCTACTGTGAAGCTGTAAACCAAAATGAGTCTTTCTCTGCAGAGTGACTTCTGTCAGGTATTTTGTCACAGTGATGAGAAGAGCAGCCATTCTAGGCAGGCGAAATATGTAAGTGATGTGGAAGGTACTCAAGGAATTGAGTCATTGCTATTACCGTTACCAAACATTTTATAAGTGCTGGAGAATGATGAAATATATAGTGGAAAATCCCATAAATATTGAGCTAAGAACATATAAACAAGGGAGAACTAAAAACAAAAGCAAGAATAGGGCTGGAGAGATGGCTTAGCAGTTAAGGTGCCTGTCTGCCAAGCCTGAGAACGCCCTGTTTAGCCAGACGCAAAGTGACGCAAGGGCGCAATGCCACACTTGCCCACAAGGGTGCACACGCATCTGGAGTTCGTTCACAGTGGCTGAGAGGCTGCTGGTGCACCCATTCTCTATCTGTCCCTCTCTCTCTCTCTCTCTCTCTCTGTCTCTGACTCTCTCCAAAAAAAAGCAAGAATAAAACATACAGTTTATATTCGAATATGTTATTTATTTATTTATTTGAGAGAGAGAGAGAGAAGGGCACACCAGGGCCTCTTGCTTCTGCAAACAAACTCCAGATGCTTGCACCACCTCGTGCATCTGGCTTTATATGGGTACTGGGGAATTGAACCTGGGTCCTTAGGCTTTGAAGGCAAGTGACTTAACCACTAAGCCATCTCTCTTAGTTCTGCTTTGTATTTTCGAATGGCAGCCCTAGTGGATGGGATAGAACTGTTTGGAGAGTAGATAACTGATGTCACCTCCTGCGAGCAAGTGATGGCTTTCCGTGACTATTAATTGCTTCGCCCAGCCGCTCTGAATGAGACAGGAGCGAAGAATACTTGAACGGATGAGAAAGTACTCTGTCTGTCCTCTCTGAGTGCAGTGACAGATGATGGAACCCACTGTTCCAGAAGTCCAAAGCCTATGCTGTGGGCATCACCCTGTCTGCTAACAGTAGCAGTGTCTTCAGCCCAAACCTCTGGCTGCCATGACACCTCACACAAGAGTCACACCCTGTAATGTAGAAGGCAAAAACTTCCATTTCTAAAACTTTCAGCCCTGCCCTGCAAAAGTCAGTGGCTCTCCTCGCGGCCAGCAAAATCATCCCTGTAATCTCTGACTGATGCTGGAGGACAAAAGAGCTTCTTGAGTTGTGAGCTGAGCTGGTGTTCACTTTCTCTGCCTCTCCTCTCCTCCCCTCTCCTCTCCTCTCCTCTCCTCTCCTCTCCTCTCCTCTCCTCTCCTCCCCCCTCCCCTCCCCTCCCCCCCCTCCCCTCCTTCCCTCCCCTCCCCTCCCCTCCCCTCTCCTCTCCTCTCCTCTCGATTGAGACCACCTCAGTTGGCCTCTGAAGGGAGGAGCGCTCAGGATCTTGCATTTCTAGGTTTGGATAGTGCCAGTGAAGAACACTCGTTTACCCCTCCCCGTGGAGATGTAGTTCTCAGTGTGGGCCCCTATGAGAGTGTGGAGAGTGTATAATCTGGGTACAAAAGACTTCACTCCAGAGCCTTTCCTTAGTCCCTCAGGTGAGACAGACACTTCGGGAAAAGATTTGATTAATTCTATTAACCATCTGTTTTCTTTTTGCCATTTTACTGAAATGTTGTACAGCATCCATTTTAGTGGGTGTGTATTTGTACAATGTTTATGAACTTCTCTTAGATAATCTATATATATTCAAAATCATACAAAAACCAAACAAAGCCAGGTGTGGTGGTGCGCCTTTAATCCCAACACTTGGGAGGCAGAGATAGGAGGATCGCCATGAGTTCAAGGCCAGCCTGAGACAACATAGTGAATTCCAGGTCAGCCTGAGCTAGAGTGAGACCCTACCTCAAAAACAAAACAAAAACCAACCAAACATACAAACAACAACAACAACAAAAAAAAAAAAATCAATGGGATGGGCTGGCTGCCATCATTCCAGGTTTGCCTGCAGGCAATGCTGCTTGAAGTGCCTCCACATCTCCAGTGAGCTGTGGTCAGGGTGCTCAGGCACTTTAGGTGTGGCTGCATTTTGCCCACTGCTCTTTCTCTAGGCACTCAGGAAGCTAACAGACTCCAGGGCCTTCTTCTCTTCCTTGGTGAAGGTATCCAGTTGTAGAAAAGCTAGCAGTGAGGGCAGCTTTTGATATTATTCCTTTCTACTGCACAATAAAAGCTTCATTACAAAGCTTCTAAAGGGGCTAGAGAGATGTCTTAGCAGTTAAGGCACTTGCCTGCAAAGTCTAAGGACCCATGTTCGACTCTCCAGATCCCACATAAGCCAGACGCATGAAGATAAGCTAGGTGTGGTGGTGCCTTTAATCCCAGCACTCGAGAGGCAGGGGTAGGAGGATCACTGTGAGTTCAAGGCCAGCCTGGAACTACAGAGTGAGTTCCAGGTCAGCCTGGGCTAGAGTGAAACCCCACCTCAAAAACAAAACAAAACAAACTTACATAGGGCTGGTGGAGAGATGGCTCAGTGGTTAAAGACATTTATTTGCTCCCAAAGCCTGACGTCCTGAGTTTCATTCCCCAGTACCCATATAAATCCAGATGCAAAAGTGGTGCATGCATCTGGCATTCGTTTGCAGTGGTTAAGAGGCCGTTGTGTGCCCATTCTCTTTCTCATCCCTCTCCTTCTCTCTCCTTGCAAACAAATAAAAATTTTTAAATATTTCATACACATTTTTACTAGAAAAATGTAACTAGCAAGAAGAGGTAGATTTTTGTCTCGACTAAGAATTAGTTGTGACAATGAATAAATCACTTTTCCACCCCATGTGTGTAAAACTAGATTAGCCCAGTCTCTAAAGACCATAACGTTACCATTCTACAGTGACATCCAGCAGCAGTGGGAAAATTCTACAGACCTTGGACTATTCTGAAAGAAATAATACCATTGGTTCAGTTCTGAAATAAAACCACTCTCATCGCTCACTGTGTATGTCTTGACACATACAGACTGGTATACTTATGTACATATGCTTATTCTTTTCATCATTACCTTTGGTAAGCTTTTGAGATTAATATATGTGGTTCTTTGAAGTTAATATATATATAGTTCCATGTTTAGAATACTAGTGATGTTAATTGATTTGGAATCAGTTTTCAGAACAGATTTAAAGAACCAAAAGATTATCATGTCAAGAAGATCAGATTATATTCTACTCTAAAAGAATCCTTTAGATGGCTTGGTGGTTAAGGTGCTTGCCTCAAAGCCAAAGGTCCCAGGTTTGATTCCCCAGGACCCACGTAAGCCAGATGTACAAGGTGACACATGCATCTGGAGTTCATTTACAGTGGCTGGAGGCCCTGGTGCACCCATTCTCTCTTTCTCCCTGTCTTTCTCTCTCTTTAATAAATAAATAAATAATAAAATATTTAAAAAGAATGCATTGAACAAGGACTGTGCAGTATGCAGAGAATAATATGGGCAGATAAGATTCATTAAGACACATAAATTTGTCCTAAATTATTGATATGCTTTTAAAATTGGGACCTGGAATCTATAAAGATTTGTTATTATTCCTCAACACATTATATATTTAGAAACACAATCATATTGTGCTATTAATTATGTAGCACAAGTGCTTTCTAATCTTTTCCATAAAATTCATTTTCTTTTTTTTTTTCTTTTTGGGTTTCCGAGGTAGGATCTCACTCTGGTCCAGGCTGACCTGGAATTCACTATGTAGTCTCAGGGTGGCCTCGAACTCACAGCGATTCTCTACCTCTGCCTCCTGAGTGCTGGGATTAAAGGTGTGCGCCACCATGCCAGGCCATTTTCTTTTCTTTCCTTTTTTCCAGTTTTCTGAGGTAGGGTCTCACTCTAGCTCAGGCTGAACTGGAATTCACTATGCATTCTCAGGGTGGCCTCGAACTCACAGTGATCCTCCTACCTCTGCCTCCCCAGTGGTGGGATTAAAGGCGTGCGCCACCACGCTTGGCCATTTTCATAGGAAATGATTATATATGTGTGGTATACTGAAATAAGTAACTTTGGCCAGTTTTGGTTGGCGGCCCACCCCAGGACCTGACCACCACCTGTGATCTGAGGGAGCCAGATCACTGCACAGTGGGGGCCTCCTTGGGCACGCTGTGGCAGAAGTCCCACGCTGGGAGGCTGTAGCACAAGGGGCCTGTGAGAGGAGGGTCTCCCTGGTGTGAAGGACAGAAAGCTCCCACAGTTCATCTCCTCATTGCTCCCTTTGAGTCAGTGGCTTCTGGGGAAAGGAAATTGGGACTAGTAGCGTATGCAGGTAATTTTAAACATTTTTTAAATTATTTATTTGAGAGAGAGAGGGAGACAAATAGGCAGAGAGAAAGAGAGAAGTGGTATGCCAGGTCCTCCAGCCACTGCAAATGAACTCCAGACACATGTGCCACTTTGTGCATCTGGCTTACATGGGTCCCAGGGAATCGAACCTGGGTCCTTTAGCTTTGCAGTCAAGCGTCTTAATCGCTAAGCCATCTCTCCAGCCCTGCAGGATCATTTTTATGATATCATCTCCACAAGAGCTCAAAGAGACATGAAATCTTTGAGCAAACAGTGATCACTCCATGAAACATCCCTTTCTCTCAGTGTGTGTTCCTATTCTGAATGAAACGACTTGGTTTTTGGTCACATCACTATGCTTTTATTTTTTTTTAATTTTAATTTTTTATTTTTTTAGAGAGAGACAGACAGAGAGGGAGAGGGAGACAGATAGAGATGGGCGTGCCAGCAGTCTCAGCTGCTGTAAACGAAATCTAGATGTATGCGCCCCCTTGTGGTCAAGTGCGGCATTGCACCCTTGCATCACTTTGCATCTGGCTAAACGTGGGACCTGGAGATTGGAACCAGCGTTCTTAGGCTTAGGAGGCAGGCGCCTTAACCACTAAACGATCTCTCCAGCCCCTCACTATGCTTTTAGACAGAATAAAATGTTGGCTATCTCTATAGTATTTCAGATACTTTTGATTCCTACTGACTTGTGGATGGAGTTGTGGTTTGAAAGTGTTTGAACATCAGTCCCCAGCTGGTGGTGCCAGTTTGAGAGATTGTGGAAATTTTACGATGTGGGGTCTAGGGCTGGAGAGATGGCTTAGCAGTTAAGTCACTTGTCTGCAAAGCCAAAGGACCCAGGTTCATATCCCCAGGACCCACATAAGCCAGACGCACAAGGTGATGTATGCGTTTGGAGTTCATTCATAGCAGCTGGAGGCCCTGGCACGCCCATTCTGTTTCTCTCTATTTGCCTCTTTCTCTCTCTCTCACACACATACTCTCTCTCAAGTAAAAAAAAAAAAAGAGTTTAAAAACAAGATGTGTGTGTGTGCGGGGGTTCTAGCTGGAGGAAGTGCAGACCTGGAGGCTTATAGCCTGGCCCTTCTTCCTTGCTTCACTCTGTGGATCGACCCAGATTTGAACAAGCTTCCCATCGCCGTAGGTGTAACCCTCCGTAGGCCACATCTCCACAAACCCTGAGCCAAAATACATTCTCTTCCCAAAAGCTGCTGCTTTCCGGTGTTTTTATTTGTTTATTGGTTTTTTTTTTTTTTTTTTTTTTTTTTTTGGTTCTCACTCCAGCCCAGGCTGACCTGGAATTCACTATGTCGTCTCAGAATGGCCTCGAACTCTCGGCGATCCTCCTACCTCTGCCTCCCGAGTGCTGGGATTAAAGGCGTGCACCACCACACCCGGTTTTCTCGTGTTTTATCATCGTGATGAGAAAAGTAACCAATGTACATGGTTCCAGTCAAGTCCAAGTTCACAGAACAAACTTGCTCCTTCCTTAGGGATTCTGGTGTAAGGTTTCCTGGCTTGTAACTAGGAAAGCAGGATGACGGGGAAGAGGAGGGATCCAGGAATTTTGGGTTCCTTGTACGCCAGTGCACCAGTAATTGGGGTGTTCCTGGATCCTTGTGCTTTGAATTTGAAGAAGGAAACCCACAGAGCAGAGCATAAGGTTCAGAAAGATTTTATTACAGTTTAAAGCTTTAGGAAGATGAAGAGAAGGGGGCTTTAGCCTAGAACATAAGAGAAAAAACCAAGATGGAGGCAAGAGGGATTTGAGAAGCCAACCTCCAGACTCCTATCTGGGTTTTTAAAACTTTTTTTTAATATTTATTTATTTATTTTGGGTTTTCAAGGTAGGGTCTCACTCTAGCTCAAGCTGACCTGAAAATCACTATGTAGTCTCAGGGAGGCCTCGAACTCACAGGGATCATCCTATCACTGCCTCTCGAGTGCTGGGATTAAAGGTGTGCACCACCACGCCTGGCTAATTTTTATTTTTATTTTTTTGCAAGCAGAGAGAGATAGAAGAGAGGCAGACAGAGAGAGAATGGGCACGCCAGGACCTCTAGCCACTGCAAAGGAACTCTAGATGCATGTGCCACCATGTGCATTTTGCTTATGTGGGTCCTGGAGAATCAAACTGGGATCCTTTGGCTTCGCAGGAAATGCCTTAACTGTTAGGCCATTTCTCCAGCCCCCAATCTAGGTTTTCATGGGGAGTGGCTACGTGAGGAAGACCAGGTTACTATCGACAGAAACCAGATTTTCCAGCTTTGCCAGTCATCTTAGGTAAGGGTCAGAGTTTCTGTACCTAGGAAGGTGCAAACTTAATCTAGAGATCTTTCCTGGAGGGTGGAACATCCAGGTTTCTGCAAGATGAGTGACATTTCCTGCTTTGAGTCAAGGAATAAAAAAAAAAAAAACATTACTTTTGGAATTCTGTTACCGACTGCCCAGCCAATTTCTGTCTCTTATCAATATGCTTAGTTTTTTTTAAAAAAAACAAACTTTTATTAAAAACTACCATAATTATAAACAATATATCCTGATCATAATTTCCTCCCATGAACCCCCTCCACATTCCTCCTCTCCTTTCACTTGAACCCCTTTTTGCTTTCCAATTAGGCTGTCTTCTATTATTTATTTAATTATTAGAGAAAGGAAGGGAGAGAGAGAGGGGGGGAGAGAGAAAGAGAGAAAATGGGCATGCCAGGGCCTCTAGCCACTGCAAACGAACTCCAGATGCATGCTCCACCATGTGCATCTGGCTTATGTGGGACCTGGAGAATCGAACTGGGGTCCTTAGGCTTCACAGGCATACGCCTTAACCACTAAGCCATCTCTCCACCCCACTGTCTTCTAGTTTGATGTCATTATTATGCATGTCTTGTTTAAGTAGTGTCACTCACTGTGAGGTTATGACTATCAAGGCCACTTTGTGTCTGGACAGTTGCATTGTAAGCAGTCCCACCCTTTCTTTGGCTCCTCATTCTTTCTGCCACCTCTTCTGCAGTGGACCCTGAGCTTTGAAGGGTGTGATAGAAATGCCTCATCACATGTTGAACAGTCCACTGTTACTCCTGTGGTGAGTTTTGCATCAACCCAGTGGTCACCACCATCTGAAAAGAGAAGCTTCTCTAACCAAAAGTGAGAGTATCGCCAGGCGTGGTGGCGCACGCCTTTAATCCCAGCACTCGGGAGGCAGAGGTAGGAGGATTGCCATGAGTTCAAGGCCACCCTGAGACTACAGAGTGAATTCCAGGTCAGCCTGGGCTAGAGTGAAACCTTACCTCGAAAAAACAAACAAACAAACAAAAAGTGAGAGTATCATTAATATATGGGCATAAATGTGATTGGAGGGCAATTTGGTGGGCATAATAGATCCACTCAGGCAGTTAATAGTTTCCTCCTAAAGCTTATGCCCCTCCAGCAAAAGGCTTTTGACTAGATTTTCAATACGAGGCACAAATTCCTCCCATGGAGTGAGCTTCCAGTCCATCGGAGAGCAGTGGGTTTTCCCCAAAACACATGCCACCATTGCACCAGCTGGCACATTTGGCCCATCTGGCCAGCTCTAAGGCTTGTAGGGTCCCCTGCTCATTAAAAGCATAGATGACTTCTCTCCCTCAAAAGCTATGCATGCTACACGGCTCTTCCAGCATCCTGACAGCGGGTCCACAGGGAGGAGGCTCCCAGCTCAGCTCCAGCTTGATTTCTCAGCGACCTTCAGTCCATATGCTTTGAAATTTGAATCCCAGCATCATCAGTTTTTTAGATCTATGACCTTGGACAAATTTAATGACTCTTCAGTTTCCTCTTCTGTGCAATCGATATAGAATTACCTAATGTTCAAGCATTTATGAGGACTAGAAATAATATACACGAAGTGGCTTGTCTATATACTGCTTGAAACACAGTAACTGCTATTACCATTATCCACATCAACAATCTGAAAGACAGTAAGATTATCCTTAAAGTGAGTAGTATATACATGCCGGGCGTGGTGGGCACACGTCTTTAATTGCAGCACTCGGGAGGCAGAGGTAAGAGGAATACGGAGAGTTCTAGGCCACCCTGAGACTACACAGTGAAGTCCAGCTCAGCCTGGGCTAAGGTGAGACCCTACCTCGAAAAACCAAAATAAAGAAAGAAGTAAGTAAGTAAATAAAAGCACGCCTTTAATTCCAGTACTCAGGAGGCAGAGGTAGGAGGATCGCAGTGAGTTCGAGGCCACCCTGAGACCACACAGTGAATTCCAGGTCAGCCTGGGCTAAGGTGAGACCCCACCTCAGAAAAAAACAAAAGGGAAAAAAAGTAATATGTACATAGACACCATCAATGAATCATCTACTGCAAACTTCATTCACATTGTAATCATTTTTTTTCCTACAAAAGAAAGAAAAGCTGGGCGTGGTGGCGCATGCCTTTAATCCCAGCACTGGGGAGGCAGAGGTAGGAGGATGGCCATGAGTTCAAGGCCACCCTGAGACTACATAGTTAATTCCAGGTCAACCTGGGCCAGAGTGAGACCCTACCTCGAAAACCCAAAAAAAAAAAAAAAAAAAAAGAAAGAAAGAAAGAAAGAAAGAAAGAAAGAAAGAAAGAAAGAAAATAAGTATGTTGATTAGAGCCATTCTCACTCTCTGAACAGTTCGCCTTGCACGCAGAAGTCCATTTCACAGGCAAAGACTGAACTCAAGTGTCTGGTTGTGTTATTGTTCCCCAGGACAACCAGTAGCATGAAGGGCTCAGAGAAAACTGGTCATGATAATTAGTACATTTCTTTACAAGACGAAAAGAAAATTGAATGCCAGGTGTGGTGGCACATACCTTTAGTCCCAATACCCAGGAGGCAGAGGTAGGAGGATCAATGTGAGTTCGAGGCCACCCTGAGACTACATAGTGAATTCCAGGTCAGCCTGGGCTAGAGTGAAACCCTACCTTGAAGAAATAAAAATAAATAATAAAATTTTTTAAAAAAAGAAAATTGAAACCCTTTCTTTGACATCTTGGTAACAGTTAGCCACAAATGGTTGAGATTGTTATTTATTTATTTGAAAGAGAAAGAGAAAAAACTGGCGTGAACAAACTCCAGACACATGCACCACCTTGTGGCATCTGGCTTATGTGAGTACTGAGGAATCAAACCTGGGCCCTTAAGCTTCACAGGCAAGCACCTTTTTTTGTTGTTGTTTTGTTTTGTTTTTCGAGGTAGGGTTTCACTCTAGCTCAGGCTCATCTGGAATTCACTATGTAGTCTTCAGCGTGGCCTCAAACTCACGGTGATCCTTCTTCTTCTGCCTCCCAAGTGCTGGGATTAAAGGCTAGGATTTTTTTTTAAATACACATTCCCAGTGTTTTAAAAAATATGTACCAGTTGATATCTAACAACTTTCCTATCATATTAGTGCCATCACATATTGTAGCATTGCTGATGTGCCAGGTATACGAGCTCAGATTAGTTGGGCTCTTCTTTTCCTTTTTGTGTGTCGTGTATGTATGTACATGTATGTATAGTATGTGGTGTGTGTAGGTGAGGTATGCATGTGTGTGCATGAGTGTGGCAGTATATGTGCCCTGTGCAACACATGTGCGGAAGCTAGAAAAGGATGTCCAGTGTCTATTGTAACCCTTCCTTATTTCTTTGAGACTGGGGCTGTCACTGAACCTGAAACTCAGTTCTTCTTGTCAAGCCCCAGGATCTTCCTGTCTCCAGCCCCCTCAGTATTGGGGGTTACAGGCACATACATGGCTATCCTAGCTTACACACACACACATGCGCGCACGCACACACACATATTTATTTATTTATGTATTTATGTATTTATTTATTAGAAAGAGAGAGAGAGAGAAAGGGCATGCCAGGCCCTTCAGCCTCTGCAAATGAACTTCAGACTCATGCACCACCTTGTGTATCTGCCTTATGTGAGTATTGGGGAATTGAACCTGGGTCCTTTGGGCTTTGAAGGCAAGTGCTTTAACGACTAAGCAATTTCTCCAGCCCTAAGCCTGGCTTTTTCCATGGGTTCTGGGAATCCTGAACCTGCTGAGCCATTTCCCCAACCCCAAATTTACTCTTAAGCTCTTAAACAACTATGAAGTAGGTACAAAAGGAGATATTAAAACAGCTTGACTTGTAATAAAATAATGCTTATTTCTTTTGAGAGAGAGAGAGAGAGAGAATGGGCACGCCAGCAGCCTCTCAGGCGCTGTGAATGAACTCCAGACCCCTTGTGGGCAGGTGCAGCATTGCGACTTGCGTCACTTTCTGAGTCTGGCTAAACGTGGGACCTGGAGATTGGAACCAGCCTTCTTAGGCTTGGCAGGCAGGTGCCTTAACTGCCAAGCCATGTCTCCAACCCGTTGCTTTTTTATTTATTTTTTATTTACTTATTTTTAGTTTTTTCATTTTTCGGTTTTTCGAGGTAGGGTCTCACTCTAGCCCAGGCTGACCTGGAATTCACTCTGTATTCTCAGGGTGGCCTTGAACTCACGGAGATCCTCCTACCTCTGCCTCCCGAATGCTGGGATTAAAGGCATGCGCCACCATGCCTGGCTCATTGCATATTTTTTAAATTCAAGATTTTGAACAAAATTGTATGAAACAATATAAAGAAACAAGGGCCCATACTTGTGCAGAACATCACTGTGAATGTTAAAGCTTCAAATGTAGCACGATCCAGGCATACGAGGTTGACGATTCAAAAGTAGCCAGTGACCATGCCATTAATAATGAGGAAATAGCAAATTTCCAAGCCCCCCCCAAATAAAATCTTGGGCTAGAGAGATGGCTTAGAGGTTAAGGTACTTGCCTGTGAAGCCTAAGGACCCATGTTCGACTCTCCAGATCCCATGTAAGCCAGACACACAAAGGTGAGGCAAGCACAAGGTCGCACATGCCCACTAGGTGGTACAAATGTCTGAAGTTCTATTACAGTGGTTGGAGACCCTGGTGTACCAATTCTCTCTCTCTCTCTCTGCCTCGCTCTCACTCTCCTGTATAAAATAAATAAATAAATAAATAAATAAATAAATAAATAAATAAATAAAAATCTTCCTTTATTTAGTAATTCAATTTATAAAAAATTGAACATACATTAACATTATGCTCTATGTACCAGCAGAATTCAGTTCTAGGTTTGGATTGGACATCCAGAAGCCATTTGGAACTTGAGACAATGGTCTGTCCTGCCCACTCCAAGTTATATAACATCCCTGGCCCCCTCATCATTGTGACAACAAAAGTCAGGACCCCCCCCCCATGCATTCCCAAAATTCAATCTGGGGAGTGAGGTGGTAAATCTGCACACAGCCTAGTTGCTCAGTGAGAACCTCTGTTCTGGGGAGGGATGGGTTCTAGCTTTCAAAGGGCAAATGGTCCAGTGAGCTCTTGGCATGTAGTGGTGTCATAAATGAAGACAGAGATATGCATAGGGTGCTGAAGGGACCCACAGGAAACAGGGATTGATTATGTCTTTGGAAGTCATATTGAGAATCACCCGGACATTACCCCTGAGTTAGACCTTAAAGGCTGGATACGTCATGCAGAAAACAGGGGAAGATCACTGTTTAGGAATTGAGTCAGAAATGTCTCCCTGTAGGCTCATGTGTTTGGATACCTAGCCCCTGGTTAGCGGCAGTGCTTTGGATGTTATAGAATCTTTTTTATTTTATTTTTTGGTTTTTCGAGGTAGGGTCTCACTCTAGCTCAGGCTAACCTGGAATTCACTCTGTAGTCTCAGGGTGGCCTTGAACTCACAGTGATCCTCCTACCTCTGCCTCCCGAGTGCTGGGATTAAAGGCGTGCACCACCACGCCCGGCTTATGTTATAGAATCTTTAAGAAGGAAGGCCTGGCTAGCGGAAGTAGGTCTTGGGTTATATAGTCCAGCCTGCTTCTAGTCCAAACTCTCACTGCCTCTGGGTTCTCTGCAACATGAGCATACCACCTCTTGCCCTCACTGTCAGGACAGGAGCCAGTACTCCTGCCACTTTCCCTACTGTGAAACTGTAAACCAAAATGAGTCTTTCTCTGCAGAGTGGCTTCTGTCAGGTATTTTGTCACAGTGATGAGAAGAGAAGTCATTCTAGGCAGGCGAAATATGTAAGTGATGTGGAAGGTACTCAAGGAATTGAGTCATTGCTATTACTATTACCAAACATTTTATAAGTGCTGGAGAATGATGAAATATATAGCTGGAAGATCCCATAAATATTGAGCTAAGAACATATAAGCAAGGGAGAACTAAAAACAAAAGCAAGAATAGGGCTGGAGAGATGTTTTAGCAGTTAAGGCGCCTGTCTGCCAAGCCTGAGAACGCCCGTTCGATTCTCTAGGTCCCACATTTAGCCAGACGCAAAGTGACGCAAGGGCGCAATGCCACACTTGCCCACAAGGGTGCACACGCATCTGGAGTTCATTCACAGTGGCTGAGAGGCTGCTGGTGCACCCATTCTCTATCTGTCCCTCCCTCTCTCTCTCTCTGTCTCTGTCTCTGACTCTCTCCAAAAAAAAGCAAGAATAAAACATACAGTTTATATTCGAATATGTTATTTATTTATTTATTTGAAAGAGAGAGAGAAGGGCACACCAGGGCCTCTTGCCTCTGCAAACAAACTCCAGATGCTTGCACCACCTCATGCATCTGGCTTTATATGGGTACTGGGGAATTGAACCTGGGTCCTTAGGCTTTGAAGGCAAGTGACTTAACCACTAAGCCATCTCTCTTAGTTCTGCTTTGTATTTTTGAATGGCAGCCCTAGTGGATGGGATAGAACTGTTTGGAGAGCAGATAACTGATGTCACCTCTTGCGAGCAAGTGATGGCTTTCCGTGACTATTAATTGCTTCGTCCAGCCGCTCTGAATTAGACAGGAGCGAAGAATACTTGAACGGATGAGAAAGTACTCTGTCTGTCCTCTCTGAGTGCAGTGACAGATGATGGAACCCACTGTTCCAGAAGCCCAAAGCCTATGCTGTGGGCATCACCCTGTCTGCTAACAGTAGCAGTGTCTTCAGCCCAAACCTCTGGCTGCCATGACACCTCACACAAGAGTCACACCCTGTAATGTAGAAGGCAAAAACTTCCATTTCTAAAACTTTCATCCCTGCCCTGCAAAAGTCAGTGGCTCTCCTCGCGGCCAGCAAAATCATCCCTGTAATCTCTGACTGATGCTGGAGGACAAAAGAGCTTCTTGAGTTGTGAGCTGAGCTGGTGTTCACTTTCTCTGCCTCTCCTCTCCTCTCCTCTCCTCTCCTCTCCTCTCCTCTCCTCTCCTCTCCTCTCCTCTCCTCTCCTCTCCTCTCCTCTCCTCTCCTCCTCCTCCCCTCCCCTCCCCTCCCCTCCCCTCCCCTCCCCTCCCCTCTCCTCTCCTCTCCTCTCGATTGAGACCACCTCAGTTGGCCTCTGAAGGGAGGAGCGCTCAGATCTTGCATTTCTAGGTTTGGATAGTGCCAGTGAAGAACACTCGTTTACCCCCTCCCCCGTGGAGATGTAGTTCTCAGTGTGGGCCCCTATGAGAGTGTGGAGAGTGTATAATCTGGGTACAAAAGACTTCACTCCAGAGCCTTTCCTTAGTCCCTCAGGTGAGACAGACACTTGGGGAAAAGATTTGATTAATTCTATTAACCATCTGTTTTTCTTTTTGCCATTTTACTGAAATGTTGTACAGCATCCATTTTAGTGGGTGTGCATTTGTACAATGTTTATGAACTTCTCTTAGATAATCTATATATATTCAAAATCATACAAAAACCAAACAAAGCCAGGTGTGGTGGTGCACGCCTTTAATCCCAACACTTGGGAGGCAGAGATAGGAGGATCGCCATGAGTTCAAGGCCAGCCTGAGACAACATAGTGAATTCCAGGTCAGCCTGAGCTAGAGTGAGACCCTACCTCAAAAACAAAACAAAAACCAACCAAACATACAAACAACAACAACAACAACAACAACAAAAAATCAATGGGATGGGCTGGCGGCTGCCATCATTCCAGGTTTGCCTGCAGGCAATGCTGCTTGAAGTGCCTCCACATCTCCAGTGAGCTGTGGTCAGGGTGCTCAGGCACTTTAGGTGTGGCTGCATTTTGCCCACTGCTCTTTCTCTAGGCACTCAGGAAGCTAACAGACTCCAGGGGCCTTCTTCTCTTCCTTGGTGAAGGTATCCAGTTGTAGAAAAAGCTAGCAGTGAGGGCAGCTTTTGATATTATTCCTTTCTACTGCACAATAAAAGCTTCATTACAAAGCTTCTAAAAAGGGGCTAGAGAGATGTCTTAGCAGTTAAGGCACTTGCCTGCAAAGTCTAAGGACCCATGTTCGACTCTCCAGATCCCACATAAGCCAGACGCATGAAGATAAGGCAAGCACAAGGTCACACATGTCCACTAGGTGGCGCAAGTGTCTTGAGTTTGATTTAAGTGGCTGAGGCCCTAGTGCACCAATTCTCTCTCCCTCTCTCTGTCTCTTGCTCACAGTCTTGCTCTCTCTTTCTCAAAAAAAAAAAAAAAAAAAAAAAAAAAAAGCTTCTAAAAGAGCTGGAGAGATGGCTTAGGGATTCAGGTGCTTCCCTGCAAAGCCGCTAAGGACCCATGTTAGACTCTCCATGTCCTACATAAGCCAGATGCACAAGGTGATACAGCACACAAGGTCGCACAAGGTGGTGCATGCGTTTGGAGTTCTGTGGCTGGAGACCCTGGTGTGCCAATTCTCTCTCTCATAAAAAGATTGCTAGGCATGGTGGCACACACCTTCAATCCCAGCACTCAAGAGGCAGAGGTGGGAGGATCGCTGTGAGTTCAAGGCCATCCTGAGATTACATAGTGAATTCCAGGTCAGCCTGGGCTAGAGAGTGAGACCCTACCTCAAAAATTTTTTTTCAAAAAATAAAAATAAGTAAAATAAAATAAAAAACAGACTTAGAGGCTACAAAAGCAGGTAAATCCTGTACTTACAAAGGGAGGGCTAGAAGAATTCTTACCTGTGACTTACCTCTGCATTTTTCTCCCACATAAGATAAACAAAACGAATTAACATGTAAATTCACTGTGCTTGGCTTCAAAATGACACAGAACACTAGAATTAAGGAGTAATCAAACAGTAATCAATCCGGACCTCCCACTCACAAATTAGCAGACACTGAAGCCATTGCATTTACACTTTGTTTGAAACCTAATATAAATAATACTGCATGCAGTGAGGCTGTACTTCCTAAAATAGGGAACATTCCACTGTTACCATGGAGACAGCTGACGTGGAAGTGAAGGCAGGAATGTACACAGAGAGACTGAAAACCTTGTAGGGATGAGTAGCTCGGCAGGTCCAGACGACGTCATACAAAGATAGTTTTTTAATCTGACAGTTTCTTAATATGACAAATGCTGAAGCTTGGAGAATTGCTGCTTATAAACCCCGACTGGGCATTATTACCAACTCCCAGGCAAAGCCTTTGTGAGTCATGAGTCTCAGAAGCAGGTCTTACCAGCTAAAGCAATCATAGCTTTGATCCTTTTGAGCTTCATCAAAAATACTGGCTTAGGGGTTAATGCGTTTGCCTGCAAAGCCAAAGGATCCCAGTTTGACTCTCCAGGACCCATGTAAGCCAGGTGCACAAGGGGGTGCATGCATCTAGAGTTTGTTTGCAGTGGCTGGAGGCCCTGGTGCACCCATTCTCTCTCTCTGTGTCTCTCTGCCTCTTTCTCTCTCTCAAGTAAATAAATAAATAAATAAATAAATAAATAAATAAAATATTTATGAGGCCGGGCGTGGCGGCACACACCTTTAATCTCAGCACTCGGGAGGCAGAGGTAGGAAGATTGCCGTGAGTTCAAGGCCACCCTGAGACTACATAGTGAATTCCAGGTCAGCCTGGGCCAGAGTGAGACCCTACCTCAAAAACCAAAAAAAGGGCTGGAGAGATAGATGGCTTAGCGGTTAAGGCGCCTGTTTGCGAAGCTTAGGAACACCTGTTTGATTCTCCAGGTCCCATGTTTAGCCAGATGCAAAAAGTGATGCAAGGGCGCAATGCCATGCTTGCACACAAGGGGGCACATGCATCTGGAGTTTGTTCACAGTGGCTGAGAGGCTGCTGGTGTGCCCATTCTCTCCCCAATATATATATATAAAATGAGGATTGGAGAGGTGGCTTAGCAGTTAAGGCAATTGTCTGCGAAGGCTAAGGACTCACGTTCAATTCCCTAGGACTCGTGTAAGCCAGATGCACATAGTGACGCATGCATCTGGAGTTTGTTGCATGGAAGCTCTGGCAAGCCCATTTTCTCTCTCTCTCAAATAAATAAATAAATATGTAAAAAATATATTAAAAATACTTATGAAACGGGTGTGGTGGCACATACCTATAATCCCAGCACTGAGGAGGCAGAGGTAGGAGGATGTCTGTGAATTCGAGGCCACCCTGATAGTACGTCGTGAATTCCAGGTCAATCTGGGCTAGAGTGAAACCCTACCTCAAAAAAAAGGGGGCTGGAGAGATGGCTTAGCGGTTAAGGTGCCTGCCTGCTAAGCCTAAGAACGCCTCTCCCAATCTCCAGCGGTTCCAATCTCCAGGTCCCACGTTTAGCCAGATGCAAAGTGACGCAAGGGCGCAATGCCGCACTTGCCCACAAAGGGGCGCATGCATCTGGATTTCGTTCACAGCAGCTGAGAGACTTCTGGTGTGCCCATTCTCTGTCACCTCTCCCTCTCTCTCTGTCTGTCTCTCTCTGTGTCTCTCTCCAAAAGTAAATAAAATTTTAAAAAAATATATGAGCACATGTAATGCTGAAGGGGCTGTTAGTAGAAGGAAGAGGGACACAAGGACATTTAAGAGTTCATCTGTTTTCTACAAATTACAGTCTAAGACAGTCACTGGTGGAGAAAAGTGGAGTAGAGAAATGGAGAATCATTGTAGATGGGGTGGGCAGTGAAGAGTTGGGTCCATAAGGATTTATTCATTTGTTCAGCCACTTCCTCGGTTTGGAATAGTACCGTTCTAAGTACTGTAGAAGTCCTCTCTCAGTCCGTCTATGCTGCTAGAACAGAACACCATGGACGGGGCATCTTACAAACACAAGACGCTCACTGCTCATAGTAATGGAGTCTGGAAAGCCCCGAACCAGAGGAAAGGTAGTGTGGGAGACCGGTCCACCTTCTCGGATGAACACCCCAACTAGAAACAGCTGGGGGAGGAACAGGTTTAGTTCAGCTTACAAACCCAGGGGGTGTTCCATCAAGGACGGAAGAAGCAGAGAGAAAAACGCCAGCAGCAAAACCTACCACCAACGCGCGCGCGCACACACACACACCACCACCACCACCAGCATACACACACACCACCAGGACACACACTGCCACCAGCACACACACTGCCACCAACACACACACTGCCACCAACACACACACACACACCACCAGCACACACACACCACCACCAGCACACACATTGCCACCAACACATGCACACACACACCACCACCACCACCACCAGCATACACACACACCCCACCAGCACACACACATCACCACCAGCATACACACACCACCAGCACACACACTGCCACCAACACATGCACACACACACCACCACCAGCATACACACACCACTAGCACACACACACTGCCACCAACACACACACACCACCAGCACACACACACACACACCAGCACACACCAAAAGCAGCAAGCAGGACCCCCAGAGCTCAGACTGCTGTCTTACACCTTTGGGCTAGACCCAAGGATCTGCCCCCAGTGACACCCCCTCCGACCAGATGGGCTGGAGACCCTAGTTACAAGCTTACTGAAACACCTGAGTCTATGGGGGGCATACATGCAAACCAGCACAGGTAGCACATATGGTGTGGACACACTGCACGCAGGTAATTCGCACCCCAGTGGGATGGCATGGGGTGTCATCATACTACTCAGAATGGCCACTCTCCAACTTGTGAATTACTTATTTCTGTAATCTCCCACTTAGTATTTTTGGGCCACAGCTGACTGAAGCTATGGAAAGTAAAATATGGATAAGAGACTGGAAATAAAAGGAAGGTGGCAATCAGCCTTTCCTGTGGTAAATCCTTTTTTTTTTTTTTAAAGAGTTTTAAAAATATTCATTTATTTGACAGAGAAAGAAAGAGGCCAATAGAGAGAATGAGCACTCCAGGGCCTCCAGCCACTGCAAACGAACTACAGATGCATGCACCACCTCATGCATCTGGCTTTACGTGGGCACTGGACAATCGAGCCTGGCTCCTTTGGCTTTCAGGCAAATGCCTTAATGGCTAAGCCATCTCTCTATCCCCTTTTAAAAATTTTTATTTTTTTGTTTTTCCAGGTAGTCTTGCTGTAGCTCAGGCTGTCCTGTAATTCACTATGTAGTCTCACAGTGATGCTCCTACTTGTGTCTCCTGAGTGCTGGGATTGAAGGCAGGCGCCACCACACCTGACCTCTCCTCTTTTAAAAAACATTTTATATTTATTTAAAAAAATTTTTTTATTAGAGAGAGAGAGGGAATGGAGTGCACCAGGGCCTCCAACCACTGCAAACTCCAGACACATGTGCCACCATGTGCATCTAGCTTACATGGGTTCTGGGGAATCAAACCTGGGTCCTTAGGCTTCACAGGCAAGACCCTTAACCACTGAGCCATCTCTCCAGCCCTCTTCTTCTTTTTTTAAATTCTTTTTTTATTTATGTGTGTGTAAGGTGGGTATGGGTGCACCATGGCCTCTTGCCACTGCAAAAGAACACCAATTACTTGTGCCACTTTCTGCATCTGGCTTTGCATGACGGCTTGGGAATTGAACCTGGGAAGGCAGGCTTTGCAAGCAAGCACCATTGACCACTGAGCCATCTTCCTAGCCCCAGCTAGGAAGGCATAGCTTCTAAGTGTGTAAGATACAGTTTGAACTCACGGTGATCCTCCTACCTCTGCCGCCTGAGTGCTGGGATTTAAAGGCGTGTGCCACCACGCCTGGCTTACAGTTGGCTCTTAATGCATGCTGGGAGCATGGACATTGTAGAGGCTGAGACGTGCATAGGAATGAATGTGGACATTTAAAAATCCCAGCCTCTCCTAACTTTAAGAGTTTTGATGATGTTACTTCTTTTGCTGGGGTCCCTTCCACTGCCTTCCCCATCTTAGCATCCATTTCAAGTGCCCCTCCTGCTTCACCTTCTGATGTGTCAGCCCATACTAATCTGAACTTTTTGCATTCACTGAATTTATGTCGGTACCATTCAGTCTGCCAATTGTTTCTAATTGCATCCACCTTTTCTCTTTTTAATTTTTAAAATTTATTTTTATTTTATTTTGGAGAGAGTAAGAGACAGAGAAAGAAAGATAAAGAATTGGCACGCCAGGGCCTCAGCCACTGAAATCGAACACCAGATGCTTGTGCCACCTGTTGTCACGTGCGACTTTGTGCTTGCCTCACCTTTGTGTGTCTGGCTTACGTGGAATCTGGAGAGTCGAACATGAGTCCTTAGGCTTTGCATACAGAGAAAGTAGTTTGTATCATTTCTTGTTTGCTGGCACACATATTTAATATACTTAAATTTTATGTAACAAACCCTAATTTTTTTTTTCATTTTTCGGTTTTTCAAGGTAGGGTCTTACTCTAGCCCAGGCTGACCTGGAATTCGCTATGTAGCCTCAGGGTGGCCTCGAACTCATGGAGATCCTCCTACCTTTGTCTCCCAAATGGTGGGATTAAAGGCATGCACCACCACGCCCGGCAAACCGTGATTATTTAATAGCATAACTTAAAGACTCGGGGTGAATGTTTTTTTTTTTTGTTTGGTTGGTTTTGGTGTGAGTATAGGATGTGATGTGTGTGTGTATGCACGCGCATGTGTGGTATATGCAAGTGCATGTGCTGTGTGGGCATATGTGGAGGCCAAAGGAGGATGTCAGGGACCTCCTCTATGTGTTCTTCTTAACTCCTTGAGATAGGGTTGGTCTCTTTCAGTCTCTTTCTCTCCTTCCTCCTTCCCTTTCCCCTCTCTGCCCTCTTTCTGTCTGAAGTTGAGCTCATCAGTTTTTGGCTAGACTGGCTGTCTTCACACCTCTCAGCATTGGAGTTATGGGCATGTGGGGGTGGTTATAACTTGCTTTTTCTTTTTTTTAATTGAGAGAGAGAATACACCAGGGCCTCTAGCTTCTGCAAAGTCTAGACACATGCACCCCTTTATGCATTTGGCTTTACCTGGGTCCTGGGGAATAGAACTCGGGTCATTAGGCTTTGCAGGCAAGTGCCTTAACTGCTGAGCCATCTCTCCAGCCCCCACAACTGGCTTTTTATGTGTGTGCTGGGGATAGAACTCAAGTTCTCATGCTTGCGCAGCCAGTGCTTTTTCCCACTGAGCCATCTTCCCAGCCCCTGATGTTTACTATTTTAACATAGATTTACCAAAACCCATATTACTGTAATCTGTTTTAAATCGTGTTCCCAAAGGCTGCTTTCATTGGTGCAAACATGGTTGTTTCTGGCTTGTAGCATGGGGACACCATGCTCCTGTTTATGTGTTATCACCAAGCATTACTGGCTTCTCTTTGACATCCTTGCCTCATCTTAGATACTCAAACTGTTCATTTATTATTATTTTTTTTGCAGGGGGATATTACTTTTTAGTAACTAGTAACTAGAATGGCTATTTCCACTTTGATAATTAGGGCAGTGAAACCTCTAAAAATTTGTTTGGGACATGGGGATTTTCCACTTCTGATTCTCTTGGAAACTCCCTCCCAGCCCAGAATTAGGTATTAGAAACAGTACAATTCTGTTGCCATGCAGTGACTATGAGAGATTTGCTCTAAGAGATTGCAAAACCTAGAGGCTCAAAAAAGTCTACCACTGAGCCAGGCGTGTTGGCACCCGACTTTAATCCCAGCACTCGGGAGGCAGAGGTAGGAAGAGTGTCGTCAGTTCGAGGCCACCCTGAGGCTGCATAGTGAATTCCAGGTCAGCCTGGGCTAGAGTGAAACCCAACCTCAAAAACAAAACAAAAAAAAAGTCTACCACAGTAAAACTTGGAATTTTCTCCAAATGAAGATATAATGCCCCTTTTCTCCCCTCTCTTTTCCCTTCTTCTCTCCCTCTCTCCTGGGTCTCTGTAGCCTAAACTGGCCAGGAAATCACTATGCAACCCAGGCTTGGTCTTGAACTGGTGCCAATCCTCCTGCCTCTGGGATAACATGTGGCAGGAGTCACCATGCCTGGCTGGAATGCAGTTCTTTCAATCCTACTGTGCCACTTTCTGCATCTGGCTTTGCATGACGGCTTGGGAATTGAACCTGGGAAGGCAGGCTTTGCAAGCAAGCACCATTGACCACTGAGCCATCTTCCTAGCCCCAGCTAGGAAGGCATAGCTTCTAAGTGTGTAAGATACAGTTTGAACTCACGGTGATCCTCCTACCTCTGCCGCCTGAGTGCTGGGATTTAAAGGCGTGCGCCACCACGCCTGGCTTACAGTTGGTTCTTAATGTCATGCTGGGAGCATGGACATTGTAGAGGCTGAGACGTGCATAGGAATGAATGTGGACATTTAGAAATCCCAGCCTCTCCTAACTTTTAAGATTTGATGATGTTACTTCTTTTGCTGGGGTCCCTTCCACTGCCTTCCCCATCTTAGCATCCATTTCAAGTGCCCCTCCTGCCCCACCTTCTGATGTGTCAGCCCATACTAATCTGAACTTTTTACACTCACTGAATTTATGTCGGTACCATTCAGTCTGCCAATTGTTTCTAATTGCATCCACCTTTTCTCTTTTTAAGTTTTAAAATTTATTTTTATTTTATTTTGGAGAGAGTGAGAGACAGAGAAAGAAAGATAGAGAATTGGCACGCCAGGGCCTCAGCCACTGAAATCGAACACCAGATGCTTGTGCCACCTAGTGTCACGTGCGACCTTGTGCTTGCCTCACCTCTGTGCGTCTGGCTTACGTGGAATCTGGAGAGTCGAATATGGGTCCTTAGGCTTCGCATGCATACAGAGAAAGTAGTTTGTATCATTTCTTCTTTGCTGGCACACATATTTAATATACTTAAATTTTATGTAACAAACCCTAATTTTTTTTTTCATTTTTCGGTGTTTCAAGGTAGGGTCTTACTCTAGCCCAGGCTGACCTGGAATTCGCTATGTAGCCTCAGGGTGGCCTCGAACTCATGGAGATCCTCCTACCTTTGTCTCCCAAATGGTGGGATTAAAGGCATGCACCACCACGCCCGGCAAACCGTGATTATTTAATAGCATAACTTAAAGACTCGGGTGAATGTTTTTTTTTTTTTGTTTGGTTTTTGGTGTGAGTATAGGATGTGATGTGTGTGTGTACACACGCGCATGTGTGGTATATGCAAGTGCATGTGCTGTGTGGGCATATGTGGAGGCCAAAGGAGGATGTCAGGGACCTCCTCTATGTGTTCTTCTTAACTCCTTGAGATAGGGTTGGTCTCTTTCAGTCTCTTTCTCTCCCTTCCTCCTTCCCTTTCCCCTCTCTGCCCTCTTTCTGTCTGAAGTTGAGCTCATCAGTTTTTGGCTAGACTGGCTGTCTTCACACCTCTCAGCATTGGAGTTATGGGCATGTGGGGGTGGTTATAACTTGCTTTTTCTTTTTTTTAATTGAGAGAGAGAATACACCAGGGCCTCTAGCTTCTGCAAAGTCTAGACACATGCACCCCTTTATGCATTTGGCTTTACCTGGGTCCTGGGGAATAGAACTCGGGTCATTAGGCTTTGCAGGCAAGTGCCTTAACTGCTGAGCCATCTCTCCAGCCCCCACAACTGGCTTTTTATGTGTGTGCTGGGGATAGAACTCAAGTTCTCATGCTTGCGCAGCCAGTGCTTTTTCCCACTGAGCCATCTTCCCAGCCCCTGATGTTTACTATTTTAACATAGATTTACCAAAACCCATATTACTGTAATCTGTTTTAAATCGTGTTCCCAAAGGCTGCTTTCATTGGTGCAAACATGGTTGTTTCTGGCTTGTAGCATGGGGACACCATGCTCCTGTTTATGTGTTATCACCAAGCATTACTGGCTTCTCTTTGACATCCTTGCCTCATCTTAGATACTCAAACTGTTCATTTATTATTATTTTTTTTGCAGGGGGATATTACTTTTTAGTAACTAGTAACTAGAATGGCTATTTCCACTTTGATAATTAGGGCAGTGAAACCTCTAAAAATTTGTTTGGGACATGGGGATTTTCCACTTCTGATTCTCTTGAAACTCCTCCCAGCCCAGAATTAGGTATTAGAAACAGTACAATTCTGTTGCCATGCAGTGACTATGAGAGATTTGCTCTAAGAGATTGCAAAACCTAGAGGCTCAAAAAAGTCTACCACTGAGCCAGGCGTGTTGGCACCCGACTTTAATCCCAGCACTCGGGAGGCAGAGGTAGGAAGAGTGTCGTCAGTTCGAGGCCACCCTGAGGCTGCATAGTGAATTCCAGGTCAGCCTGGGCTAGAGTGAAACCCAACCTCAAAAACAAAACAAAAAAAAAGTCTACCACAGTAAAACTTGGAATTTTCTCCAAATGAAGATATAATGCCCCCTTTTCTCCCCCTCTCTTTTTCCCTTCTTCTCTCCCTCTCTCCTGGGTCTCTGTAGCCTAAACTGGCCAGGAAATCACTATGCAACCCAGGCTTGGTCTTGAACTGGTGCCAATCCTCCTGCCTCTGGGATAACATGTGGCAGGAGTCACCATGCCTGGCTGGAATGCAGTTCTTTCAATCCTACGCAGCATTTGTAAGTAGTTCTTCAGTAATGAGTTTTCCCATTTATGCGTAGGATTTCTGATCTTCTGGACTGAGATTTTTTTTTTCCTGATTGCAACTCAGGATCGTTCTAGTTGAGGGACTTTCAAAGTGCAGCCCCCCCCCGCCCCCAGCATCAGCAAGATCTAGGAATCTGTGAGGAATGCAAATTCTGGAGTCCCTCCCTAGACCTACTTACTGAATCAGATCCTGACAATCTGTGTGAATAAACTGATTCAGATGCCTGCTAAGGTTTTTGTTTATTTACTTTTTTTTATTTATTTATTTATTTATTATTAGATTTTGTTATTTTTTGTTTTTGGTTTTTCAAGGTAGGGTCTCACTCTGGCCCAGGCTGACCTGGAATTCACTATGTAGTCTCAGGATGGCCTTGAACTCACGGCGATCCTCCTACCTCTGCCTCCCGAGTGCTGGGATTAAAGGTGTGCGCCACCACGCCAGGCATATTTTTTAATCTTGATTTATTTATTTGAGAGGAAGAGGAAGAGAGATAATGGGTGCACCAGGGCCTCCAGCCACTGCACATGAACTCCAGACACATGCACCACCTTGTGCATCTGGCTTACATGGGACCTGAACTCACAGTGATCCTCCTACCTCTGCCTCCGGAGTGCTGGGATTAAAGGCGTGTGCCACCATACCTGTCTCACTCTGCAGTTTTATGGACTATTGCATTTGAGTCTTTGCTATTTTGGAAGGCAAATAAAACAACTGTAATAGTGGAATGTCCTGGGAGGGAGTCTATTGTCCATCAGTTAGGTAGGTCTAATCCACAAACTCCTTGCCTTTCTAGAGATCACTGTAGATTTCAACCATTGTTGCTTAATTTCTTATGACTTTAGAGTTTA
This sequence comes from Orientallactaga sibirica, assembly GCA_036365145.1. NCBI lineage: Eukaryota > Metazoa > Chordata > Mammalia > Rodentia > Dipodidae > Orientallactaga > Orientallactaga sibirica. The sequence continues at coordinate 21,357,067 of JAEOAD010000025.1, forward strand.
CATACTCAGAGGATAGAAAAAATATGCAGCTGTATTTTTACTTGGCATTCTACTTTGCAGTCTTGAATTTAGGACCAAAATATGTTTAGTCAGATGAAATTACATGTGCAAAATTTTGTTGTCCACGAAACTACAAGATTTCGTTTTGGTGATTAGACTAATACAATCTTATGTGTCCAGAAACTCAATAATGCTTTAAAATATTTCCATTATTATAATATTAAAATAAGAACAATGTTAGCTGTTATTTCACGAATTAAGATATGTTGTACCATCTTTTTTCCCCCAAGCATCTCATTTAACCCTCAGTAAGGAGTTTGGGATTTATTACGAACTCCCAGTGATGGCATGTGCAGTCTAGTCCCTCCAGGTTTAGGAGTATGACTGTGCCCTGGAGAGAAGGCTCAGAAATAAGCGTGTCACTGGTCTTGTCTTGCAAGCTCAGGGGTGCGTGTTAGCATGATTTTAAGTGGGAGATGCCCTGCTCTGGAGACTGTGTGGTGCTGAGGTTATTGTTTGTACTCTGAGATCTGCACACCTCTCAAGCCAGGAAGACAGTTGCTACTGGAAATGGCCAGTGAGGCCAGCATTCTACCAAGCCAGAGCTCCAGCTAGCCTCTTTTGTCTGCATTCAAAGTTCTGCACCCGAGGGTAAGGGACTTAACAATCATAAGGTAAAAAGACCGGGATTCTAGCTGCAGTCAGTAAGTTCCCAGCTCTGATTCTGAAGCCAGCAGCACTCGGGGACTATACAAAGGGGCTTAGTGTCTGGCCTCACCCTCTCTACCAGAACCTGAAATTGAAAACGCTCAATTCTTCTCTCTCGATATCGTCACACACACACAAAAAACTTTAATGTATGCATTCACGTGGTATTTGCTGGGTTCTCCGGTGATTGCTTTGTGCCCTCCTCCACCCTTCCTAAAAGCAGGGCAAAAAAAAAAAAAAAAATCACCGAAGGAGTGCCTACCCTTAGGGACTCCAAACATTGATGCTGGATAGATAACACTTTTTTCCTAGATCTGACATGCAACCTCAAAACCTGCTCTACCTGCAGCCTCTGGGTATCCGCCCCTCCCCACCGGCCAGAGAACCCCCCCCGGGGGGGGGCGTCGGACCCAGGCACCCTCCCTCTCCCCCCGCCACCGACCGCTGGCCGAGGAGGTGGGGCCGCGGCGGGAGGAGGCGGCGCTCGGCGGTACCGAGTGGCGTGGCCGGGCGGCTCCATCTAGTGTACGTGGCACTGCCCGTGGACCGAGGGAGGAGGGAGGAAGGGACTGCCTTTCTCCTCCTGGTAAGGAGGACATCCTTCGGAAGGCGCCAGCATCCTTGAAACGATCGGGGACCATACCAGGGTCCACCTCGCTCTCCGCAGGGCGCTGCATCGCCACGGCGTCACTGCTACATCGGCGACCTTAACATATAAAGGTGAAGGCGGCTGCTGCTGCTGGTGGGGACTTACTCGCCAGCGCGCGTGCGCGGACTCCGTATAGCGCCCGGTCGGACTACATTTCCCAGAGGCACCTAGCGGGCGAGAGACCTCCCGCGCCCGCCCAGCGGCGCCATCTTGAAATCTGATGCTCCTGCCTGTGCCGGTGCTGCTGCTGCTGCTGCCGCTGCGGCTCCTGCTCCGGGCTTTGCGTCAGCCGGAGCGCGGTGGCGCTTTGGTGGTGCAATCGGCTCCGGAGCTGAGCCTGCTCATCGGTTGAGGACACAGCGGCTGCAAGGGCAAAAGACAGCCGTGGGGGGGGGGATCTGGGGCTGGGGGGAGAAGCTCGGCAGGCTCCGGGCGCTGGCTGTCAGCAGCATCTCTCCCCGCCGTCCTCCCGAGGCGTTTGCGCGCCCCCAGCTCCCCCGCAGCTCGTCTTGCCCGAGGGGCGGGGCCGATCGCTTTGGTACCCACAAGCGGGGCGCGCGGGAGCCCGGGGCGTGGTGCTGCTGGGGACTGCAGGAAAAAAAATAAATAAAACGTGCCATGAGAAGCCCCGCGGCTGGAGCTGAAGACGCCGTGCTGAGCCCTTGAGCCACCCAGGCAGGGAGGGGAATAAAAAAAGAAAGAAAAAGGAAGGCCGGCGGAGGAGCGAAAATGAAGGAGATTTGCAGGATCTGTGCCCGCGAGCTGTGCGGCAACCAGCGGCGCTGGATCTTCCACACGGCGTCCAAGCTCAACCTGCAGGTGCTCCTGTCGCACGTCTTGGGCCGGGACGTGTCTCGAGATGGCAAAGGCGAGTTCGCTTGCAGCAAGTGCGCTTTCATGCTCGACCGGATCTATCGCTTCGACACGGTGATCGCCCGCATCGAAGCCCTGTCCATCGAGCGCTTGCAGAAGCTGCTGCTGGAGAAGGACCGCCTCAAGTTCTGCATCGCCAACATGTACCGCAAGAATAACGACGAGCCCGGCGCCGAGCCCAAGGCGGTCAGCGGCGGTGGCACGGTGGACATCTCCGGCTTGCCCGACGTCAGGTACTCTGCGCTGCTCCAGGAAGACTTTGCCTACTCCGGCTTTGAGTGCTGGGTGGAGAACGAGGATCACATCGCAGAGTCTCATAACTGTCACGTCCACGAAGGCTCTGGAAACCGACCCAGGAGATGTCGTGGCTGTGCGGCTCTGCGGGTCACCGATTCGGATTACGAGGCCATTTGTAAGGTGCCTCGCAAAGTGGCCAGGAGTATTTCCTACGGCCCCTCTAGCAGGTGGTCCACCAGCATTTGCACCGAAGAACCAGCCTTATCAGAGGTGGGCCCGTCGGACTTGGCCAACACGAAGGCACCCCCGGATGGAGAGAGTATGGAGGAGGGGACACCGGGTTCCTCGGTGGAATCTTTGGATGCCAGTGTCCAGGCCAGCCCTCCTCAGCAGAAAGATGAGGAAACCGAGAGAGGTGCAAAAGAACTTGTCAAGTGTGACTACTGCGCTGATGAACAGGCTCCACAGCATTTGTGTAATCACAAGCTGGACCTAGCTCTTAGCATGATCAAAGGTCTTGATTATAAGCCCATTCAGAGTCCCCGAGGGAGCAAGCTTCCTATTCCAGTGAAATCCAGCCCACCTGGAGCCAAGCCTGGCCATGTCATGACAGATGGAGTGAGTTCCGGTTTCCTGAGCAGGTCTTTGAAACCCCTTTACAGGACCCCGGTGACTTATCCCTTGGAGATTGCAGACCTACAGGAGCTGTGGGACGATCTCTGCGAAGAATATTTGCCACTCCGCGTCCAGGTATATTTAAAAAAATGGCTTTCGGAAAGCCTCGTAACTGGAGGTTAATAATCCTCTCGACTTGAAAAAAATTAATCATTGAGCCCATTTTGAATGCACCTTTTTGCTTTTGTCTCCTTTAGGAAATATGATTTACACTCAGATAATTGGCTTTTGTAATTTTCTTTGTAACATTACCTGTTGGAGCTTTCCCATTATCAAAATTGCATACTTTAAGAAATCAAAAGACAAAGATTTTTCGTCTTACAGAAAGAAGATATATATATATGGTTTTTTGAGGTAGGGTCTCACTATAGGCCAGGCTCATCTGGAATTCACTATATAGTCTCAGGGTGGCCTTGAACTCAAGGTAATTCTCCTACTTCTGCCTCCCAAGTGCTGGGATTAAAGGCGTGCGCCACCATGCCCGGCTTTTAGAAAGAAGATATTTAATCACACATTTGGAATTAATTTTTCTCTCTCTCTCTCTCTTTCATGTGTTATGTTTTGTTTTTAAATGTATGGCTATTTCATCCCAATTGGCTGTCTGCCTGGAGCACTAAGCTTTTCCCCCTGCAAAATGATCAGTGCACAGGGTAAAGGTTTGGGGCAACCCCATTACCCCACCAGAATCTAACAGGAAAGCCTTAAAACATCTGGATAATGTTTATTATACCTCAGAGATCAGGTGCAGATTGATGACGACTTGTTCACAGAAGATTCTTGAGAATTCACATAATTGCCACTCAAAATGTTACAGTGAAAATTACACAGCCCGTTTCACTACTGCACTCTACTAGAAGACATTTGATTTTAAGGAAGGATTCATTTATACTCTTGATTTTATTTTATTTCTTTTATTTTTTTGGTGGTTTATCAAGGTAGAGGCTTGGTCTAGCCCAAGCTGACCTGGAATTCACTATGTAGTCTCCTCGAGCTCATGACCATTCTACCTCTGCCTCCTGAGCGCTGGGATTAAAGGCATGCGCCACAACACCCAGTTTACTCTTGACTTTTTAATAAGTAGAAAATGGCATTTGAACTTAATTTGAGCTATTCTTGTCTGCCAATTGATCTCATACCTCCCCTTTAAATTCAGCAGTATATAGGGACCTAAAAGATGCTGTTTTGTTTCTATAGCAACAGAAAATGGCTAGGTTCAGTTAACTTTGTGAAACATTCTGGGCTGTTCCAGTTGATACAGTTTTGTTAGTGGTACAGATACAACCACGAACAATCTAGAAGGCATTTTTGGGAAGCCAGTCAGTACTTACTAGTCAACAAATTTCCATAAGATTAGAGCACAATAGCAAATGAAACTTGTTACATGAGTTTTTCTGTTTTGTTTTGTTTTGTTTTTTGTTTTTTGGCTTTTCAAGGTAGGGTTTCACTCTGGCCCAGGCTGACCTGGAATTCACTCTGTAGTCTCAGGGTGGCCTTGAACTCATGGTGATCCTCCTGCCTCTGCCTCCTAAGTGCTGGGATTAAAGGCGTGCGCCACCACGCCCGGCTTACATGAGATTTTTTTGAGTAGTTACGTTGTATATAAAATTTGTATTTTAGGCTGAGTGTGGCAGTGCATGCTTTTAATCCCAGCACTCAGGAGGCTGAGGTAGGAGGATTGTCATGAATTTGAGGCCAGCCTGAGCTACAGAGTGAGTTCCTCGTCAGCCTGCGCTAGAGTAAGACCCTGCCATAAGTAAATAAGTTTGTGTCATAAAAAAGTTTAAAAATTTTTGTATCATAATAAGATTTTAGCAGAAAGCAGAAGAAACATTTTAACGTTTACACAAAATTTTCAGAAACAACATGTACAAAAGTGTTAGGAAGATGTTAAAAAAAAAAAAAACAACGTTGTCAGTTGTGTGATGAAAATTGTGTGCTAAGCACTTGTGTGCTCATTTCCTGGTCTGCTCTTTCCTTCCAGTGCAGCCCCACTGCTGAATTTGGGCTTAGTATTCCTGTGAGCAGACACAGATGCTACAGATTCAACATGTTACTCTCATAGTAGGCTCTAAAATAGACTACTCGTGGTGGATAGGAAATGTTGCTTTTTTTCTCACTCAAATTGGCCAAAATTGTAGAAAATTAAAAGATCTAGAAAATTACAGGCAAAACGAGGACTTTTTTTTTCTCTATTTAATTAAATCTTTGTTGCCTGGACTCTGCAAGTTTGGTAATTGGGAAGGATTTTAACAAACATCTCACGCCATCTCTCAGTACGGAACATTGAAGAGCTGATGGTTTCAGTAACAGTCCTTGCTGCGCCAAAGATCCCTGACTGCTTTCCATCAAGCACCGTAACTCTGTACATTAAATCATATTGCCTGGAGTATATAACTTAAGAACTTACTTTAAACTAAAAGCCTCCTTTCTATAACCTAAGGCTTCCCAGGAAGTTTTTTTTTTCAGGATTCTGTGAAGAAAATTGTCCTCTAAATGAACATATGTCAACTATGGTAACTGTTACCTTAGATCAAATCCCTTTACTAAAACAACTTTGGAAGCTTTAAAGTAGGTGTGATGGGGCTGGAGAGATGGCTTAGTGGTTAAGATGCTTGCCTGCAAAGCCTAAGGACTCAGGTTTGATTGCCCAGTCCCCACATAAGCCAGATACACCAATGGCACACACATCTGGAGTTCGTTTGTAGTAGCTGGAGGCCCTGGCATGCCCATTCTCGCTCTCTTCTGCCTCTTTCTCTCTGTCTCTCATAAAATAAATAAAATAAAATAAAATAAAGATATAAAGTAGGTGTGATGGTCACCTGCCTTGTAGAATAATAGAACATTAGGAAGAGAGAGAGAAAATAAATAGCATTCACCTTCAAGAACCTCATTTTAAATTGATATGCTATTTCCTGTAATAATTAAGGCTGTGGAAAATAGGTAAATTGAGCGTAAAGTGTTTGTAAATGTTCGATTTTATTTGGAACCCTTTACTGTTGTTTAAATCTGACTGACTTAATCTTCTTAAGAGCTCTTGTGCTTTAGGGCAGAGCAAGAGCCAGACTGGTTTTTGTCTCATTGATTTGAACAATGTGGAAAGAATTTTTTAAAATTATAATTTTTGGTAGTTTCCCTTTTAGCTTATAGGAAGAAAAATTGCGAAAGCAGAATTCTTCCTTTAGTCAAATTTCACAACAGTAGGAAGAAAACCTGGGAGGTTGTTCTGTTCTGTCATTTGGATTCTTTTGCTTAATCTTCAGCCTACTGTATGTGCCATTAAATACCAATGTGGAGATTTCTCTCGTTTCTCTTGACAGCTTTTCTTCTCTCTCCTTCCTTATGTTAAGATAAAAGTGACCGTGTATTCCTCTTGCTTACTTACTTCCTGATATTATGCAAACAATGTATTTTCCTCCTATAAACTTTATGTCTGAAGAACCAGGCTCTTCAGAGTATTTTAAAAAAAAAAAGTTTGAAGTCTTTTCCTGGATGGTAATTTCCTTATTTATTTTTTGGCCCTGAAGTAGAGAACAGCAGTTCACCAAGCTGTGACCCCCTTGCAGTTCCTCTGTGTCTCACTTGTTTCAAACCTTAGGATGTCCAGGTGTTCTCCTTCCTGGCCATGGTAAATTTGTCCCACTCACAGCTTAGCTATAAATTTGAGTAGATTGTTGGGAAAATGTAGACATTAGATTCTGGTCAAAGATCAGGCCTTTAACTGGATGCTAGTTGATGGTCCTTGTTGGCTGTGACTCACATAGGATAGAAAATGACAGCTGTTGGAGACTCACCATTGTAAGGATTAGAAAGCGCAAAGGAAAATGCAGTAACCTGGAAGATATAAATAACTAGATTTACACGATACAGCATTTGGCCTGGAAGCAACTCTCTTTTTCTGATGTGAGAAAGCACTTACATCAACCAAGTTGAAAGTGAATTAATTTAAAATTTCATTGCGTTAGGATGTGATCTCGAAGCGAGCATCCAGGCGTCACACTGAAGCGAACTTAGAATTGCTGATTTCAGGCTCCTGAGATCTCACCTACCGACAGCCTTGCGTGCTTGGTACTTCCAAGAATTCATTGTGAAGTCTTTATTCGATGCAACTTACTAAGGGCTCTTTGCCAGACATCTCTGTGAAGACATTTTTCTTAGGTGTAAAGTAATAAATTATTTTGAATATAGAGAAATAGACACCTTCTACCTTTTAAGTGAGCACATTTAGAGAATTAGAAGTTTCCTGAGCTTAGTCATGACAAGATGGGGTCGCGTGAGATCCAGATTCATCATGACTTTACCTGTGGCCTTCTTTGGCTTTGAAGTGGCTGTTCATACATGAACATGTGTTTGTTTGTTTGTGTGTGTGTAAACCACATATATGTGAATACAAATGTATGTGTGTATAGAAACCATATATATGTACACACAAATTGCGTGTGAGTGTATGTATATGTATGTAATCTTATGTTAATCTTATTTCCAAGAGAGCCACTGAAGGATTAGAATGTTTGGAATTAGGAGCTAGATCTGTTACTATGCAGTCTCAGGGTGGCCTTGAACTCATGGTGATCCTCCTACCTCTGCCTCCCAAGTGCTGGGATTAAAGGCGTGCACCACCACACCCGGCTAGACCTGTTACTATTAGTCATTCAACAAAAACTTCTGATCCCCAAAATGTTCTTAGCATTGCAGTAGACAGTGGGTTTATAGAAGTAAAAGGTACATTATCAAGGTCAGTGGATTCAGTTTAATTGGATACCTTTTCTGATTTCCTCTGTAACTTGAATAAATTACTTATCTTTTGTAACTCTCCATTTCCTTGTTATAAAATGGAACTGGGTCAGCTGATGATTGTTTCCTTCATAGCTCTTAAGAGTCTTTAATTTAAGGTGAATAAATAAATAGGTCCTTGACTCTTAAAAAAATTTTATTTTATTTATTTATTTGAGAGAGAGAGAGAGAGAGAATGGGTGCCTCTAACCACTGCAAAGGAACTCCAGATGCGTGCACCACCTTGTGCATCTGGCTTATGTGGATACTGGGGAATCGAGCCTCAAACCGGGGTGCTTAGGCTTCATAAGCAAGCACTTAACCGCTAAGCCATCTCTCCAGCCCGGACTTTGCCATTTGTAATACTGAGCTTTTTGCGGGTAGGTGCTGGAGATTGAACCCAAGGTCTTGTGTATGCCGGGTAAACGTGCTACATCTCCAGTCCTCAAGGCTTTGTTTTATTCTGCTTGTTATAAATTTAAAAATTATAGATGTCAATTGGAAGGTTATTTTACAAGGAGGAAATAAAAAGCCAAGTTTTATAGAGAATGCTTTACCATTAAATATGACAAATTCACTTTCCATAATTGTAAATATCTATTTTAATTACCTCTTGTAGCACGTATGTGCCATAATTCATGTGAGTTCAAGGAAACACTTCTTGTGCTCACAACAACAAATATCTCAAATATTTTTTAAAAAATATTTTTATTTATTTGAGAGAAAGAGAGAGGGAGAGAAAGAGAGAGAGGGAGAATATGGGCACACCAGGACCTCAAGCTACTGCAAACGAACTCCAGGCGCATGGGCCACCATGTGCATCTGGCTTACATGAGTTCGAATGGAACACCTGGGTCCTTAGGCTTTCCAGGCAAGTGCCTTAATGGCTAAGCCATCTTTCCGGCCCCCTCAACTCTTTTTCTAGGAGTCATCATCTTGCTTCTTTCTGCCGTCACTGTCCAGAGCGCCATCAAGTCCTATTACCTGTTCTCTCACCACATGCAAGCCCATGCATTTGTTTCCTCCCCTGCTGCCACCACTGTCCTTCAAGCCACTTTCTCCATTCACCTCACTACTGTGGTATTCTCCTAGCTGCTCCCCTCCGTGTCTGCTGGTGCTCCTCAATAGTCTATTACCCCTGGACAGCTGCAATGATGTTCTGGAAACTTAAATATGATTACTTTTCTGTTAAATGGGGGATAGGAATATAGCTCCGTGGTAAAGCATTTTCCTAGGAAGCACAAGGCCGTGGGTTTGATCCCCAGCAACACCAAACCAAAACAATAAATCACTTCAGACAGTTATTATTTTACTTTGGATAAAATCCAGCTTGGTTATTTCTACTGCACAGGAGTTATGGTGAGGCCGGGACCTTGCCTAACTTAACATTTTCATCATATTACGATGTCCCTTGCCCATCGTCCTCTGAGGCTAGCCCAGGGCCCATGGCCCTGTTGAGAATGTGTGGCTACTCTGAATCAAGATGCACTCTGCATGGAAAATGCACCTCCAATTTCAAAGACTTAACCATTGTATTAATTTTGATATTGATCATATGTTTGTGATTATACTGTATATATATTTGGGTAATAAATTATGAAAAACTATAATCAAGGTGGCTGGGCCTGTTCCACTCCCATTTCTGTCTAAATAAGCAGTGAAGCCCAGCTTCTAGCTGATGGAGTCTAGGTGGTTTTACAAGATGCTCTACCGGCTTTTCAAAAGTCCTTGTTTTTATTCCTATTCTTTGTTTATAATTGAGAATGTGTGTGTGTGTGTGTGTGTGTGTGTGTGTGTTTGTGTGTGTGTAGTTTTTCTATTTTTTGAGGTAAGATCTCACTCTAGCTCAAGCTGATCTGGAATTCACTATGTAGTCTCAGGGTGGCCTCGAACTCACTGCGATCCTCATACCTCTGCCTCCCAGGTGCTGGGATTAAAGGCATGCACCATCATGTCCGGCTTGAGAATACTTCTTAATACATCTTTGCTATCCTTACCTTTTAAAATTTTGGGATTTTTGTTTTAGCAAATAGTTTAGTGGGGAGAAAATGGACTCTGCCAGCTATCCTTAAATAGCTGTGGACTGACTTTAAAAAAAGATAATAAAAATTCTTGTTTAGATCCAGGATCCTGATGTAATTATTAATGATACCCTTTCCAACTTTTCGAAGTGATTCAGAGCTGAACACAGTGCACGCTGTTTGCAGTCTCGGCACTCAGACAGCTGAGGCAGGGGAATGTGAGTTTAAGGCCAGCCTGGGCACTGAGACCCTGTCTTCAAAAGGTGGGGGTAGTTTGGTATGAGTTGTCAGTTGCGTGGTGATTCTGCTTGTGAAGATAACAAATTTGGTATTTGTTCATTAGTCCTACCCTTTTCTCCTTTTGCTTTGCCTGGGACACCTTTCCTTGTCCGTCTCAGCCACCTGGGAAGAGCACACCCCTCTTGTTTAAATCCAGGGTAAAATCTCCCAAGAACCTTTTCTGTATGTCCTGTTGAAATGAGTATGCTCTTATTTTCTGACATGACTGCTTCCTTAGAACTGTGTATTAGACCAGGTGTGGTGGCACACGTCTTTAATCCCAACACTTGGGAGGCAGAGGTAGGAGGATCACCATGAGTTCAAGGCCACCCTGAGACTACAGAGTGAATTCCAGGTCAGCCTGAGCTACAATGAGACCCTACCTCGAAAAAAAAAAAAAAGGAACTGTGTATTCTGTGTATTAGTGTATTAGCAGTGTAGTCCCCCTGGTGCCTCTCACAGTGTTCCGCATATTAGAACATTTCGTGAGGATTAGAAAAATTGACAAATAGCAGTGGAAGGTCAAAATGAAGCCATCCCCTTGTCTTAGGCTTGTCTTAGGAAAGTCCTGCTAATCAGCCCCGTAGTAATTGTGGTTTTCCAGGTGTCTGGAAAAAAAAGAGATGCCAGAGGTTTGAATATACAAACACACTGTCTCACTGACTGCATTCACTCAATGTGCTTGCCTTGCTGTTGCTTTCTAGCCCATGCCTAAAGAATCACTCAGACAACAGAGGCTGAATTCAAGTGACACAGCTCTAACCCAGCAGGCTGATTCCCACTTGGCAGAACTCCAAGAGAAAGTCCAGCAAACCGAGGCCACCAACAAGGTACGCTCAGCACTGTGCCTTAGGGATACAAGGTTTTCCCGAGGCTCTGATTGGCTCGAGCCTGATCATATCTATCAGCACAGGGCTTGAAAGGTGAGTACTGTGGATTCCTGGTGCTCTGTGGAATATTTCACTCAAAAGTATGGTCCTTGCTGGGCGTGGTGGCGCTTACCTTTATTTGTTTGTTTGAGAGAGAGAGAGGGAGAATGGGCACACCAGGAAACAAATTCTAGATGTATGTTCCACCATACGCATTTGGCTTATGTGGGTCCTGGGGAATTGAACCTGAGTCCTGGTCCTTAGGCCTTACAGGCAAGCACCTTAACCACTAAGCCATCCCTCCAGCCCAGCTCATGCCTTTAATCCCAGCACTTGGGAGGCAGATGTAGGAGAATCACCATGAGTTCAGGGCCAGCCTGAGACTCCAGAGTGAGTTCCAGGTCAGCCTGGGCTAGAGTGAGACCCTACCTCGAAAATAAACAAATAAAAGTATAGTTCTTCCCTTTGCTTCTCACCAGGATTTTAGCTTATTCTGAAAATACCACCATTTCTGATGCCTTTTAGGGGTGAGATTAAAACTTTCATACAGGGTTGGGGAAATGACTTAGTGGTTAAGGACCCCGGTTCAATTCCCCAGGACCCACGTAAGCCAGATGCACAAGTGGGTGTGTGTGTCTGGAGCACGTTTGCAGTGGTTAGCGGCCATGGTGTGCCCATTCTCTCTTTCTATCTGCCTCTTCCTCTCTCTCTCTCTCTCAAATAAATAAAATATTAAAAAAAACTTTCATACAATTTTTACATAAATGAGACTCCAAGACAGGAACCTTATGCATTTGATTCTAGCCTAAATTCTTACTCTTCAGTAACTCCTGGGTTTTAATAAGTACTGAGAGGAAAGTTGTCACCATTTGGGCACTGAGTGTCTGGCATGGTGTACCCTCTTAGTACCTTGATCCTGCCCAGACTGATAGCAGACCATCCTGGTGCTTTGGAAAAGACAATGAATAGTGTGGCTGCTGGCACAGAAAGTGCCGGGTAGGTGAGGTGGGGCATTTGGGCATTGAAGGAAGTATTTTGAATTTCCCTCTTACTAGTGATCGCTATACCTGGGAGACAAATAAGAAGGTAATGTTCCCCAAGCAGTTCTGCAAACCTAGATTTGAGAAAGAGTATTATGATTGCATTTCAGGCTAGATGTCATCACTGACCTAACAAGCTTTTTCTGCTGAATTCAGATTCTTCAAGAGAAACTGAATGAAATGAACCATGAACTCAAGTCTGCCCAGGAGTCAGCTCAGAAGCAAGATTCTACCGTTCAAAACCTCCGAGAAACTCTACAAAGCAGAGAAAGTGAGGTAAAGTGTTTTTTAATCAAGGACCTATGAAGAAACAACTTATTCCATCAGAGTAGAGGCGTGTTCTAAGCGGTACGGAGATCACTCTTGTCCAACTAACAGACCTTGGCCTAGAAAAACTGTGCCCCGAATGAGTACTTGGGAATGTTTCTGCTCGTACCCTCTGTAAGAAGAGATCACAAAATCCACGTTCAGTGACTAACGTGTGGGCGCTCTTCCTCTCCCGTACAGACGGAGGAGTTGTACCAGGTGATTGAAGGTCAAAATGACACCATGGCAAAGCTTCGAGAAATGCTGCACCAAAGCCAGCTCGGACAACTTCATGTACGTGAGGGTCCCAGAGATAGCAGTAGGGTCCTGTCGGGGTGCATCATGTCAGCCCGGTTCTGGCGACACAGGCCTCTCTGACACTTTCTTTTCTTTTTTTGGGGGGGGGTTATAAAATAAGTTTTATGTATACAACTTTATCTATATAACATGATTATTTTCTTTAGAACAGAAAATTTACAAATGACAGAGCTTGCTTCTTTAATCAAAGACTTCTTCAAGCAAGCTAGTACACATGGTCACTTGTATTTAAAATAATATGATAGTAAGTAGTGGATAGATTTTTATCTGTGCCTAAATCCTTTATCAACTACTAGACTTTTGTTTTGTTTTGTTTTGTTTTGTTTTGTTTTGTTTTGTTTTGTTTTGAGGTAGGGTCTCACTCTAGCCCAGGCTGACCTGCAATTCACTATGTAGTCTCAGGGTGGCATCGAATTCATGGTGATCCTCCTACCTCCTAAGTTCTGTGATTAAAGGCATGTGCCACCATGCCTGGCAGCTACTAGACTTTTAAAACCATCATATTAACCACTTGCTAAGAGGTAAATGTTCAGGAGGAAAAGATAACACCCTTCAATCACATCTTTAAGATTTACAAAAGAATGTCTTTACATGAATCAGACAACATAGACCTTTCCACTTGTAAGTACCCTGATTAACGTTCTCTTTTTTTTTTCTACATCTGTTTTAAGAATATACTAGTAAGACATTTGTTAGCTCACTCGGTTCTCTCTACATAACGAATGCCCCTGTGCTTTCTGTCTGTTCTTTGCAGAACTCCGAGGCCGGTTCCCCAGCTCAGCAGCAGGTGGCTCTGCTTGACCTTCAGAGCGCTTTGTTCTGCAGCCAGCTGGAAATACAGAAGCTCCAAAGGCTGCTGCGGCAGAAAGAACGCCGCCTGGCCGATGCCAAGCGGTGCATGCAGTTTGTAGAGGCTGCGGCAGGAGAGAAGGAACAGCAGGTGGAGGCCTCGTGGAAACATAACCAGGTGAATCATTAACTCTTTTACTGCCCACATGCTGACTTTGCCCTTAGAGTCACTTGCCAGCAGGACAGTCTCTGTTGAACCTGAACCTGACTCACTTGCTTAATCTGAATAACTTGGTTGACCCTTCCTTTGCCTATGGGCCATGCACCAGATACCTCGCTATGTCCTGGAAATAAAATGGCAAATGTCGTAAGCACTTCCCTCTTAAGTTACTTGCAGGATAGTTGGAAAGACAGTCCCAGGAACAGAACTTCAGCATGGTGAGCACTGCTGATGATGCATGTGTGAGTTTCTGTAGGAATATCTACGTGAGGATAAAAAAAGAAGTAAGGGGAAGCTTCATTAAAAAGAAAGAAAGAAAGAAAGAAAGAAAGAAAGAAAGAAAGAAAGAAAGAAAGAAAGAAATCTGGGCGTGGTGGTGCACGCCTTTAATCCCAGCACTCGGGAGGCAGAGGTAGGAGGATAAGCCATGAGTTTGAGGCCACCCTGAGACGACATAGTGAATTCCAGGTTAGCCTGAGCTAGAGTGAGACCCTATCTCAAAAAACCAAAAAAAGAAAAGAGGGCTGGAGAGATGGCTTAGCAGTTAAGGCACTTGCCTGTGAAGCCTAAGAACTCATGTTCGAATTTCCAGGTCCCACATAGCCAGATGCACAGTGATGCAAAAGCACACAGTGTCATACATGTGCACAAGGAGGTGTCCGTATCTGGAGTGTGTTCACAGTGACTTAAGGCTCTGGTGTACCCATTCTCTCCCACCACCCTCCCCCCCCCACCTCTTTCTGTCTCTCAAAATGATAATAATAAAAAGAAACTGGATGTGGTGGTGCATGCCTTTAAGCCCAGCACCTGGGAGGCAGAAGTAGGAGATCACTGTGAGTTCCAGGCCAGCCTGGGGAGAGAGAGAGAGACCCTACCTCACAAAACCAAAAAGAGAGAGAGATGTCTGAGGTTATGCTGAAAGGATGGATAAAAGTCAGCTAGACAGAAAAATAAGGACATCTAAGGTTAAAGGAATGGCATGCATAATTATCCATGTAATTACACAAGCACACTCACATAATTCTTGTGGCTCCTTTATCATGTTAACTTAGAACATAGCTGTCTATTTGTTTTTGCATTGAAAGATCTTTTGGGGGGGCTGGAGAGATGGCTCAGTAGTTAAGGTGTTTGCCTACAAAGCCTAATGACCCAGGTTCACATAAAGCCAGATACACAGTAGTGAATGCATCTGGAGTTCATTTGCAGCAGTTGAAGGCCCAGATGTGCCCATTCTCTCTCTTTCTTCTATCTCCCCCTGCTTGCAAATAAATAACAAAAATATTTTTAAAAATATTAAAGATCTTTTTTGTTCTGTCTTTTCTTGAACTTTTTAACATTAAAATTTTAAAAGTATAGTTTTTTTAAAAAAATTGTTTATTTGAGAGAGAGAGAGAGAAACAGAGAAGGAAAGAAAGAGACACAGAGAGAATGGGCGCACTGGGGCCTCCTGCTGTTGCAAAGAACCTTCAGACGCGTGCGCCACTTTGTGCATCTGGCTTTACGTGTGTACTGGGGCCATCAGGCTTTGCAAGCAAGTGCCTCTGACTGCTGAGCCATCTCTCCAGCCCCTATAAGTATAGTTTTTGAAGGAGCTCCCTGTTTTAGTAGTTTGGCAGTTGAATAAGTACCTTAAGTTTCTGTTAGAGATACTAAAATTTCAGGTGTTTTGTAGGGTTAAGGGTGATAGAGAGATGGGGATAAAAATAGTTTTTTGAGGTAGGGTTTCACTCTAGCTCAGGCTGACCTGGAATTCACTATGTATTCTCAGTGTGGCCTAAAACTCATGGTGATCCTCCTACCTCTGCCTCCCGAGTGCTGGGATTAAAGGCATGCACCACCACGCCTGGCTAATTTTTTTGATATTCATTAAAGGAAATATGTCCTAAGCTTTGTTTAATGGATGCATAGTTTGGGAGTTACCGAGAGTAACCGATGGTTTGAATATTACCAGTTTTATTTGTTCGAGAAATACTATATATGTCAAAATTTAAAAAGTGAGAATAACCTTTATGAGTTCTTTAGAGAGAGAATGTTAGAAATGCTGAAGCCAGTATAAAGGACTCAGGCAGAACTTCACTTCGTAATCATACAGAGCAGCTTTTTTAAAACCAAGAAGTAAGTATTCTTCTATAATGTCTAGTTTATTTCATATTGAATCCACAGTTTTCACAATTTTTGTTTTTGTTTTATTATGTGTTTTTCAAGGTAAGGTCTTGCTCTACCCCAGGCTGACCTTGAATTCACTATGTATTTAAAGGGTGGCCTTGAACTCACAGCGATCCTCCTACCTCTGCCTGCTGAGTGCTGGGATTGAAGGCATGCACCACTATGCCCAGCTGTTACCACAATTTTCATAATCCTATTTGATTCATATATGACATATATATTTTTTCTATATCAATCTTAATAATGACATTTTCTACTACTTTGTATTTCAGTATATGCCTTGAAAGTTTTTCATTTGCTTGCTCTGTTTTTGTGATGGAGTCTTAACCATGTTGCACAAATTTGCCTCAGGCTCCATGTGGAAATTTTAGATTGTTTGAAAAGTGGACTATCTTTTTCTCTTCTTCTTTTTAAGGAATTACGAAAGGCTTTACAACAGCTTCAAGGAGAGTTGCAGAATAAGAACCAACAGCTTCATACCTTAGAGGCTGAAAAATACAATGAGATTCGAACCCAGGAGCAAAACATACAACATCTAAACCATAGCCTGAGTCACAAAGAACAGCAGATTCAGGTGAGTTTACAGCATTTCAGTGAAAGCCAGGCTCACAGAGCTCGGAAATTCCTGCCTGTATAATCTCAAGGTATTGGTTTCCCGTGTGGAATACCTGCTCCATGTAGAACATTGAGTGGTGGGAATCAGGAAGATTTAAAATCAATAGAAAATGCAGTCCATGAATCTACGTAGTCTTCAGCAAGTAAGAAACATGTATGTAGACCTCGGGGACCTGTGCAGTCATGTTAGGTGAAGACAGGGAGTTTGGCTGCTACTTTCAACATCTGTACAGAGTCTGCCACAGGATTCAGTGATAGCATTAATGCTTCAGGGGAAACAGGCATTGAGGAGAGCAATCAGTTCTGCCACATACGGTAAGCTTCAGTAACTTTGAATCCTAAATTTTACTGAGTGTACGTATGTATGTATGTGTACACACACATGCACACACACATACACACCATCTTTGATTTCATTCGGCAAGTCTGAGTTCTTTTTTTTTTTTTTTTTTGGAGAGAGACACAGAGACAGAGAGAGGAGAGAGGGACAAGAAGACAGATAGAGATGGGCGCGCCAGCAGCCTCTCAGCTGCTGAGAACGAAATCCAGATGCGTGCGCCCCCTTGTGGGCAAGTGTCCAGCATTGTGCCCTTGCATCACTGCATCTGGGACCTGGAGATTGGAACCCGGTTCTTAGGTTTAGGAGGCAGGCACCTTAACCGCTATGCCATCTCTCCAGCCTAAGTCTGAGTTCTTAAAGACTCAGTGCAAATGTTCCCACCTGTGTCAGGTCCTTCCTGACACGTTTAGGCAGAGCCAGGCCATGCATCCTGAATTCCCCTAAGCTGCCTGATCTGCTTGCTAATGGGTTTGATGCAAAAATGAATAAATTCTCTAGAAAATATGTGTTGTATGTTGCAGGAGAGTTAACATTTTGCATGCCTATTACCTCGCTAAACTTGTTCCCCTTGAAGACCGATCACCTCTTTTTTTTTTTTTTTTTTTTTTTTTTTTTTTTGGTTTTTTCGAGGTAGGGTCTCACTCTAGTTCAGGCTGACCTGGAATTCACTATGTAGTCTCAGGGTGGCCTCGAACTCACGGCAATCCTCCTACCTCTGCCTCCCGAGTGCTGGGATTAAAGCCGATCACCTCTTTTATCCCGAATGACAAGGAACTTGTCCAAATGAAGACACTCAGCCCTATTCGATAAATGAATAAAGGGAAACCCTTTTCGTTCTCCTCAGGAATTTCTGGAGCTCCTACAGTATCGAGATAACTCAGACAAAACCCTTGAAGCACGTGAAGTGTTGCTTGAGAAGCTGCGGCGGCGAATCCAGGACAGGGCCGCGGCTCTGGAGGTAAGCGTCCCCGCTTCCCCGGCTCTGCGGCTTGTCCCGTCTTCATGCCCCGCAGCGAGTCACGGCTCCGGCTCCGGGCGCTCCAGTGCCCATCCCTTCCTGTTTGGAATGGTACTGAATCAGCTCATCGGGAGAGTGACTCTTGGGAAATTTAGGAACCTTCCTTTCCTCGCAGCGGGCTATTGATGAAAAGTTCACCGCACTGGAAGAAAAAGACCAAGAGCTGCGCCAGCTTCATCTCGCCGTGAGAGGGCGCGACCACGACCTGGAGAGACTGCGTGGCGTCCTCGCCTCCAACGAAGCCACCATGCAAGTGAGAGCAAAACCTGTGACCGTCTTGGTCTCTTGTCCCCCTTGTTCATCATTTTCTGACAATCAGGGTACATACTTCATGAGGACGAAAACCACAACATAGCACTAGTTCCACCATTGTTGATTCGAGAGTAAGAAATCTCAGGACTTCTGTTTTATTTATGAACTTTGCAGTGGGAGGTAATGCATTTTGATTTCTATTTACATAGTTCTACTCTATTTCTAATCTTTGTCTCTGTATTAGTGTGGAAGGCAGCTGTGTTCACCACTATACCACCAATGCCCACTCTCGGGTTGATATGGATGCACGTAGTATATACATTTTTACATAAGCATTCCCAGAGTGTGACTATTGTGTTTTTCTTATTAATATTATCTATGGGCCCATGTCCTGTGACAGGAGTTGCTAGTTTTAATATTTACTTTGGACTAATTTTTGCATATTTATTTTATGTATGTACAGTTTGTGTAGCTAACCAGCTGTCACTTTAAAAAATATTTATTGGGCTGGAGAGATGGCTTAGTGGTTAAACACTTGCCTAGGGAGCCTAAGGACCCCGGTTCGAGGCTTGATTCTCCAGGACCCACATAAGCCAGATGCACAAGGGGGTGCATGCATCTGAAGTTCGTTTGCAGTGGCTGGAGGCCCTGGCGCACCTATTCTCTCTCTCTCTCTCTCTCTCTCTACCTGCCTATTTCTGTATCTCTCTCTCTCAAATAAATAAATAAATAAAATATTTTTAAAAATATTTATTTATTTCAAATTAGAGAGAGAGAATGGACACACCAGGGCCTCTAGCCACTGCAAATGAACTCCAGATGCATGAGCCACCTTGTGCATGTGGCTTACATGGGTCCTGGAGAATCATACCTGGGTCCTTTGGCTTTACTGGCAAGTGCTTTAACCGCTAAGCCATCTTTCTAGCCCCCATCTGTCACTTTTTTTTTTAATTTTAATTTTAATTTTTGGATTTCTGAGGTAGGTTCACTCTAGCCCAGGCTGACCTGGAATTCACTATGTAGTCTCAGGGTGGCCTCAAACTCACAGCGATCCTCCTACTTCTGCCTCCCGAGTGCTGGGATTAAAGGGGTGTGGTGGCACACGCCTTTAATCCCAGCACTCGGGAGGTAGAAGGATCGTCATGAGTTTGAGACCAGCGTGTAACTACATAGTGAATTCCAGGTCAGCCTGGGCTAGATTGAGACCCTCCCTCGAAAAAAAAAAGCAAATAAATAATAAATAAAAACAAAAAAAAGATGAATATGACATTATCATAAACAAAGTCTTGTAAACAAAGTTGACAGCAGTAACTTATGGTGTATCTGATGTGTTATTTACACTGTGGAGTACCAGGGCTCACTCTTCCCTTTGGCCCTGCAGAGCATGGAGAGTCTCCTGAGGGCCAAGGGCCTAGAAGTGGAGCAGTTAACTGCTACCTGCCAAAACCTTCAGTGGCTGAAAGAAGAACTGGAAAGCAAACAGAGCCACTGGCAGAAGGAGCACGAGAGCATCATCCAGCAGCTACAGACGTCTCTGCATGACAGGAACAAGGAAGTGGAGGCAAGGATTCACTTACTTGGAAGGCGTCGGCTTAAGGGCTTGCGGGAGCTCCACCCGAACCAGACTCTAGTTGTTCATTCTGTTCTGTGCCTGGGCAAGTGACTTTCACTGGGAATTTTATTTCGTCCCTATAAACCTAAGATGCCAATTATCTCTCTCAGAGAGGTTATGTGAGAATTAATTTAATTAATTAATAAATTAATTAAAAGGTGCATCTATATTAAACTTAACCTTTATTAGAAACAAACGGTGCTCATGCTAGGTCAGGTACTATTTTGAAAGGCCTAGTGGGTGTTAACTGATCGAGTCTTCACAAGTTTATGGGGAATATATCATTACCTCTGCTTTACAAGCAAGGGATTAGACTTATTAAGCAACGTGTCCAGAACAACACAGCTAACAGGCATTCAACCCAGATGATACAGCGCCTCGGTTTTCGCCATTATATACTAATATTCTCAGTATGGAGGTAGGAACTGTGTTCTCCTACTCACAAACCCAGTTCCTTAATCCTTTGAAGGGAGCCGCGTCGTCTGATATACCCAGCTTGTCTTGAAACTCGCATGCTCCTGCCTCAGGATCCCAGCTTCCAGGATTACCTGCATTTGTTTCTTCCCTATCATTCTGAACTCACTCTCTAAAGTTATACTGCAGAGGAAATAGACTAGATGAATGTCCTGTTGTTGTTCGCGTCTAGCCTTCCCTGGCATGTGCCTCGAGAGAAGGAAAAGACCTTATTTCAGAACCACATGGAAGTTGCTACGCTAGGTCTTTTTCTGTGTTGCTAGTGTTCATTCGCTGAGCATGTCACAGGCCTATGCTAGATGTGGGGGAAGAGAAATGAATCAAACATACTTCTCAAGAACAACTCTCTTCTGTGATAGGTTCTTACAAGGCCTTTGATAGGCCCTAGAGGGAATTCTTTTTTAAGAAATATATCTTATTTATTTATTTGGCAGAGAAAGAGGGAGAGAGAGGGAATGGGCATGCCACTGCAAATGAACTCCAGACACATGCGCCCCCTTGTGCATCTGGCTAACATGGGTCCTGGGGAATCGAACCTGGGTTCTTTGCCTTTGCAGGCAAAGGCCTTAACCACTAAGCCATCTCTTCAGCCTGGGAATTCTTTTCTTTAAACACTTACACTGTCTCTTTTGTGTCAGGATCTTAGCGCAACCTTGCTCTGCAAACTGGGACCCGGACAGAGTGAAATAGCCGAAGGGCTGTGCCAGCGTCTGCAGAGAAAGGAGAGAATGCTCCAGGACCTGCTGAGCGATCGCAGCAAACAAGCTGTGGAGCATGAGATGGAGATTCAGGGCCTGCTTCAGTCCATGAGCACCAGGGAGCAGGAGAGCCAAGTAAGGACCGTCACATGGTGACAAAGGTCACATCATACCGGGCATGGTGGCGCATGCCTTTAATCCCAGCACTCGGTCAATACACTGGGGAAAAGTTAGGCGTAGCAGGAGGAATCAGGAAAGGGGTGGAAACAAGGATGCTTCCCCCTAGCCTTACTGAGCCATCATTAGCAAATAACAATTGTATGTGTTCAAGGTATGCAGTATGTTTGACATATGTAGACGTTGCAACATGATGACTGTAATCAAATCAAATTAATTAGTAATTGCCATTTTCCACTGAGTGTGTATGTTTATGATTAGGGCCCTTGAGGTCTACAGGCAGCATCAAGTGAACAGCAGTGTTATTAACTACAGTCATTATGCTATTATGCTCCACCACGCTCCCCAATAGTCACTCATAACCGAGTGTTCGTACTCTTCGACCCACGAACGTGCCCCTTTAGATAGGATAGTCAGAAAAGGCCAGTGTGATCAGGTGATCAGACCTAATGAAAGTAAGCCATAACAGATGTTTGGGTGAAAAGCAATTAAGGCTGAAGCGACAGAGCAAAGGAAGACATTGTTAACCCAATTCAAACCAGAATCTTAAGACCATAGCCTGAGAGAGTTAAGGAAGAACCCATTTCAGATTCTCTTCCCTGATAGATGTTTTTTTTTTTAAAAAAAAATATTTTATTTACTTATTTTATTTGAGAGAGAGAGAGGGAGAAGCAAATACAGAGAGAGAGAATGGGCACACCAGAGCCTCCAGCCACTGCAAATGGAGTTAGCAGTTAAGGCACTTGCCTGTGAAGCCTAAAGACCCAGGTTCAATTCCCCATGACCCATGTAAGCCAGATGCACAAGGTGGTACATGCGGGTGGAGTTCATTTGCAGTGGCTGGAGGCCCTGGTGTGCATTCTTCCCCGTCCCCCTATTTGCCTCTTTCTCTCTCTCAAATTAAATAAATAAATAAATAAATAAACAAATGAACTAACACTTGAAAATAAATTTTGTTTTGGTCTGACATCTTTCTAATGTTGTATGTGATTTCTTCCTACTAGGCTGCTGCAGAGAAGATGGTCCAAGCCCTCATGGAAAGAAATTCAGAATTACAGGCCCTGCGTCAGTATTTTGGAGGGAAAGACTTGATGACATCCCAAGCATTCATCTCAAACCAGCAAGCCGAAGTTACCTCCATCAGCCCCCATCTCGGAGAGCAGACTGATCAAGTAAGCGGTGTATTCATGTGGATGTTCACGTCGACTGCATTTCCTCTTTACTCTTGGGCCCAAGTTTTTGTTTTTAAATATTTATTTATTTATTTATTTATTTATTTATTTGTAAGCAGAGAGAAGAGAAATAGAGAGAGAGAGAGAGAGAGAGAGAGAGAATATGAGCATGCCAGGGTGTCCAGCCACTACAAACGAATTTCAGATGCATGTGCCACTTTGTGCATCTGGCTTTACATGGGTGCTGGGGAATCAGGTTAGGTTTTGCAGGCAAGCATCTTAACCTCTGAGCCATCTCTCCAGCCCAAGGTACAAGTTTTAACACAGGATTATGTGAGCATATCCCAAGTCCTGCCATTTGTGGTCACAGTCCCTGTGTCTTTCTAAACCCTCCCCCCATCAACTCTTCCAACTTTAGGGTTCAATGCAGATCCCATCCAGAGATGACAGCACCTCCCTGACTATGAAAGAGGATGCTAGCATCCCCAGATCCACCCTGGGTAAGTGCTGTTTGTGTTACATGAAGACACCTGAAGCTCTTCCTTGCTGCATTTCTGTGGTAATAGATTTAGCCAAGACATTCTCAGTAGAAAAAAATAAGTTCAGATTCACCTAAAAGACTAAAGATGTCAATTCTTTTTTTCTTTTTCTTTTTTATTTAGAGAGAGAGAGAGAGAGAGAGTGAGCGAATGGGTGCACCAGGGCCTCTAGCCACAGCAAATGAACTCTAGACACATGCACCATCTTGTGCATCTGGCTTATGTGGGTACTAGAGAATTGATCCTGGGTCCTTAGGTATCGTAGGCAAACACCTTTACTACTAAGGCATCTCTCCAGCCCATGAAGACAGCAATTCTAAGAAAAACTGCCTTTACCTTAAGTTGGTTAGAGGCTGTTGCTCTGGATTCAATTTGGCCCAGGGAAACTGCTCCCTAATTGTGCTTTGCGGAGAACATTTCAGGGATTTAGACATGCCCCAAGCAGTTGTGGGGCTGACACCTTCTCCGGGGTGTCCAAGGCAGGTCGGCTCATAGTTTTAACCTGACATCACTGACAATGAAATGTTGAGGGGTTGGCACTGTGTGTTGGGCTGTGTGCCAACCTCAGCTCTATCCCAAAGATGGTAGCAAGGCTTGAACTGCTTAAAGACAGTGAGTTTATATATTTGATGGGAGCAGAGCTCAAGTGGGTACGGTGGATTAGAGTCTTGCAATTTCACAGAGGAGAAGGTTGGTATTTTAGGTAGCCTTAAGAAATATATTTCCCAGGGAGTTCTAGAAGCAGGTGATAAGAAAGATCTTAGAGAATTAGCTTAGCATTTTTAATTGATATTAAGAATGTAGAAACATTGTGTCTATGTAATAATGAAGGTAATTAGAGAAATTATCAGAAGAGTCTCACAAATTGTTATTTTTCTAGTAGGAAATAAAGAATGATAGATTTATTTATATTTGCCTGTAAAAAATACTTTCCTCTATGTTTTTATTTTTTAAATTTTGTACTTAAAGAAAAGTGGCAAAATCATACACTGGATACCCATACACATTTTTGTAAGGCTTCAAAATTGCTTCATATTTAATATTTGTCAAAATTTGTATTATCTCTTGCCGTGTATACACACATATAGAGAGTTTTCTCTGAACCATTCAAGAGTTTCTTATACATATCATGACACTTCATCTCTCATACTTTAGCAAGTATTTATGCAAAACACGATCATCATCTTGGTCATCTGCAAGATAACTATGGTGCTAGGAAACTTAATCATAATATAGTCACGGTTTTCTTGTTTTCAGGGGTCTTTCTTTCTTTTCTTTTCTTTTCTTTTCTTTTTTTTTTTTTTTTAGATAAGGCTGCTCTTGAACGTGGGCCCTGGGGAATCAAACCTGGGTTGTTACGCATTGCAGGCAAGCACCTTAACCACTGAGCAATCTCTCCAGCCCTAAAATCGTTGTTTTGTTTTGTTTTTTGTCTTTTTATGACTTTGGGATTTTTGAAGACTGATGATTTTCTCGTGGGGAGGTGGAGGCAGAAGAACAGGCTTGCTGGCTAGTTAGTCTAGCCCAATGGGTGAGCTCTAGGTTCAGTGAAAGATGCAAAAAGGAAGATGGAGGACGACTGCGGAACATACCTAACACACAAATGCATGCACGCATGCCTGTGCATACATGGGAGCCCACACACATGCATGAGTGCATACCACGCATATATACACGCAGAGAAAAGTGTATGTGGAATGGTGACTTGGTATTAGTGCCTGAGTTTCCATTATAACAAGAGGTTCTTTTTTTCCTAGTTTTGTGTTTGTGTCTTCCTTCTACCAACCCTAACCCTGGCTTCCTAAAAGTCAGTTAATTTTGAAATAGTTATACATTTACGTTATATCACAATATATAAAAATAGGTTCAGAATTGCTGCATGACTGCCACCATTAACAATGAGTCCATTAAGTAAATGTTTAAGATTTCCTCATTTTTTTTTAATCTTTAGGGTGTACAATTAGCAAAATAAAAACTGTTTGGGTGCTGGAGGGCTGGCTTAGCAGTTAAAGCACTTGCTTGCAAAGCCAGAGGACCCACATTCGATTCCCCAGGACCCATGTTAGCCAGATGCACAAGGTGGTGCATACATCTGGAGTTCATTTGCAGCAGCCGAAGGCCTTGGCATACCCATCCTCTCACTCTGCCTCTTTCTCTCTCAAGCAAATAAATAAAAATTAAAAATTAGGCTAGGTGTGGTGGCTTACATATTTAATCCCAGCACTCGGGAGGCAGAGGTAGGAGGATCACCATGAGTGAATTCCAGGTCAGCCTGGGCTAGAGTAGAGTGAGACCCTACCTCGAAGAGCAAAACAAAACAAAAATTAAAAATTAAGAAGTTGTTTGGAAGGGGCGGAGGTGATTGCTCACTTGGCAAAGTGCTTGTCATGTGGATTAGTTCCTTTCTCATTGCTGTGACCAAATACTTGACAAGAACCATGTTAAGGAAGGGTTATGTTAGCTTATGGTGTAAGGTTATATTCTGGCTTGGCAGGGAAGGCTCAGAGGCACAAGCTTGGAGGCAGCTGGTCACATTGAGTCCACAGTGTGGAAGCAGAGAGTGCTGGTGCTCAGGTAGCCTTCTCCTTTTTATACAATCCAGGACCTCCAGGCCACCCATGGAATGGTGCCACCCACGTTTAGGGTGGATCTTCCCACCTCAGCTAGCCTAATCTGGAGGTTTATTTCCAAATGATTCTAAATCCTGTTGAGTTGGCAGCTGAGATTAAGACTCACTGAACCAAGCACAAAGAACTGAGTTTCGATCCCCAGCACTGGGGAAGGCAGAGGCAGGAGGATCTCTGGACATGCTGGCTAGCTGACGAGCCACACTGCTAAGCTCTGGGTGCAGTGAGAGATCTTGACCCAAAAAAAAAACAAGGTGGACAGTGATTGAGGAAGGCACCCAGCGTCAACCTCCATACCCAAGCCCACACACATAGGAACACACATACACCTGTAAAAGTTATTTGCATTATTTATTTTGCTATATTTTGCAAATATATTGCATTATTTATTTTGTTATAATAAATATCAATTTGCTATATTTGTTCATAATGTATATGTTAATATTTCAATGTTAGTTTTCTCTCACTCGTTGTCAAATCAGTGTGCCCAGAAAAAATTACACATTAACATCTGTTGCAGACAGCTTCAGGTTCGCTGAGATGAACTTCCAGACCAGGCACAGTTATGGAGGAAGGGATATTATTTATTGAAGCTTACAGATCCAGGGGACATTCCATAATGGCAGAAGAAGCGACCTGCTCTCCACAGGGCCAAGCAGAGAGAGAAAAAACCAACCAGCCACCACAGCACACAGAGCAAAACTACAGCCAAAAGGTCACACAGCACACTTCAGGAACTCCTGCTAGGCACATTTGCATATCTTTACAATGGAATCTCAAACCCACCATTGCCTCTAGCAAGGTGATTGCAGATGCAAACTGTAACTGGTAAAACAGTGAATATATTGGGGGACATATATTCAAACTACCACAACATCATCAGACATATAGGAAGGTATACTCTGAAGGCCCGTCCACTGCCCTGTCCCTCCTGTTCCTGCTAACCCCTCAAGGGAATGGGTTTCTGGGTTGTCCTTGAGTGTCTGCAGAGCAAGCACATGCATCAGCATGTTGTTTCCTCTGTTCCCTAGTTGCGTGTTCTTGTGCACCTAGTTTATTGTACTTAAAATATCCTCTTTAAAAATATATTTTATTTTTATTTATTTATTTGAGAGAGGAAGGCAGAGAGAGAGAGAAAAAAAAATGGGCATGCCAGGGCCTCCAGCCACTGCAAACGAACTCCAGACACATGCGCCACCTTGTGCATATGGCTTAAGTGGGTCCTGGGGAATTGAACCTGGGTCCTTTGGCTTCAAAGGCAAGTGCCTTAACTGCTAAGCCGTCTCTCCAGTCCACTTATCATGTCCTTGAAATCACTCCAGATAAGTTCCTGAACACCTTTCTCATTTTTTACAGCTGTGTAGGGTGGTCTGGTATGTGAATGGACTATATAGTCTCTTCCATTTGTTCTTTATGGCATGAAGTCTGGCTACAATATTTTCCCGTTACAAGAATGCTACAACGTAAAGGCTGTGTGTGAAGTTTGAAGTGCTGGCGGGACAAGAGTCAATTTCTAGGAATGAAGCAGCAGGGATCACATCACGTTTTTAGCAATTAAAAGTAGCTCCGTGTATTCATTCTAGGAGACTTGGACACCATTGCTGGGCTGGAGAAAGAGCTGAGTAATGCCAAGGAGGAGCTTGAGCTCATGGCTAAAAAAGAAAGAGAAAGTCAAGTAAGTGTCTTCTAGTCAAGCCCAACTTATAAACAACTTCCTGTTTGCTTCTTGCATTGTGTTTCAGAAGTAAAGTTCTCCAAGTACAATATCGGACTCTATATTGCAAGATATGCCTTTTTTCTTTTTGGAAAGAAATCTAAATATTTCTATTTATTTATTTATTTACAAGCATAGAGGAGAGAAAGAGAGAGAGAAGGAGCATTCCAGGCCCTCCAGCTGCTGCAAACAATGCATATGTCACCCTGTGCATCTGGCTTTTCATGGGTCCTGGGGAATTGAACGCAGGTCATTAGGCTTTGCAGGCAAGCACCTTGCCCACAGAGCCATTTCTTCAGCCCTTGGAGAGAAATCTAAATTGATTGTAATTATAATCTCGCCGGGCGTGGTGGTGCACGCCTTTAATCCCAGCACTGGGGAGGCAGAGGTAGGAGGATCGCTGTGAGTTCAAGGCCACCTTGAGACTACATAGTTAATTCCAGGTCAGCTTGGGCTAGAGTGAGACCCTACCTCGAAAAACCAAAAACAACAACAACAACAAAAAAAAAAAAAACTAACTAAATAAATATAATCTCAGCAAGGTGCACTCATTCTCATAATGGAGAACGTTAAAGCCTTTTTGTGTTCCCCCATTCTTTGGTAAAATAAAATAATTGTAAATCACTTATGAGCCAAAGGAAGTGCTATGTGATTTCTGCTTAGAATTGATGATATTAGATCTATGACATGAGGATTTAGGGACTAGGAAGATGGCTCCAGAGGTCAAAGGTGCTTGCTTGCAAAGCCTCTGCCCTGCGTTTGATTCCCCAGTACCCTGTAAAGCTAGATGCACAGAGTGGCACACGCACCTAGAGTTTGTTGTAGCAAGAGGCCCTGAAGCACCCATATGCTCTCTCTCCTCACAAATCAATAAGTAAAATTACCTTAAAATTAAAAAATTAGAATTTAGAAACATTTGACGAGAAGTTTGGGTGTGAGAAATTGAGAACGTTACTGAGCATTTTTATAGCAGTACGGTGTGCTAGTGGTAGTCGTGCTCACAGCTCTGCGTAAGAGATGTGTCTTCCCTGTTTTGCAGATGAAAAAAGTGGGCGTGGAAGAGTGTTTAACGTGGGAAGGGGGATAGTCATATATTTAGCAAATGCTCGTGCAGAGGTTTAAACTTACAATTTTGACACCAAGATACCTCCTAAGAAACCATTTTCTGGAGCAGATATTTTCCCTGTTGATTTCAACTGGGGATGTTGCTCAGTGGTAGAGCACTTGTCTAACATGCACAAGGCCCTGGGTTCAATTCCCAGTACTACAAAAAAAATTTTTTAAAGGCTCTTATAAAGAGCTAACACATTTCAAGTCTGTGAATACAGTTTATGGTAGTGTTGGCCTAACATTATGAGGCCTTAAGTTCCATTTTTAGCACAGCAGAAAGTGCACTTAAAA
Organism: Orientallactaga sibirica; assembly: GCA_036365145.1. Taxonomy (NCBI): domain Eukaryota; kingdom Metazoa; phylum Chordata; class Mammalia; order Rodentia; family Dipodidae; genus Orientallactaga; species Orientallactaga sibirica. The sequence continues at coordinate 21,385,626 of JAEOAD010000025.1, forward strand.
AAAAAAAAAGCCTAGTTTTCAACAATTTCTTTGAGGAGGTCTTACAGAGTCCTGGCTTCCCTATATAGCAAGTTGCATGTCCGACCGTGAGGTAGATCGGAAGAAATTACAGAGCAGCAGCGTAGAGCAGAGCGACGGGCTAGCACAGAAAGCCCCCGGTTGTGATGGCGTGCAGTTTTGAAGCTCAAGTCCGTGTCACTGATTCCTAAAGGAAGTTGACTAAGCTCAGTTCTTCGGCTTTCTCTGCCTTTTCACCGTAATCTCTAAATATGCTCATATTTGTATGGATTGGGTTTTTTTTTTTTTTTTTTTTTTTTTTCGAGGTACGGTCTCACTCTGGCCCAGGCTGACCTGGAAGTCACTATGTAGTCTCAGGGTGGCCTTGAACTCATGACAATCCTCCTACCTCTGCCTCCCAAGTGCTGGGATTAAAGGCGTGCGCCACCACGCCTGGCATGGATTGGTATTATTGAACTTACGTCAGCTATTGTAGTTCCCACATGCTGTTCTGTTCTTCTCGTGTACGTGAATTCAAAAGGAAAGGTACTTTTTTGCTTCTGTTCTATTTGAGGACCATGAAAATTACAATGCTTAGGAATGGGTGGGATTTACTATTGCTTAACTTTATGTAACCTTAATGAACTACCCACTTCTAAATCAAATTCCACCGTGATAGTCCGTCTAGTATTATTAGGTCTTTGCTAAAAGCGATGTAGATTTTTCATACATTTGAAGCCATTCCCCTGATGTCCCTTCTGTATGGACATTAGAGTGGAAGCAGCCGCAGTTTTCTTTCACTGATTCTCTGCTATGTGCCAAGTGCTCCAAAAACATCTTCTGTAATTCACTGCAACCTTGAATACATCTTCACGTTTACAGCTGAAGAAAGTGAAGTCACAGTTGAAATTCTTTTCTGGATAGTTTACGCCAGGATTTAAAACCCATCCTTCTGACTGCAGACCATAATTGCGCTGCAAAAACTGGTTTCCTAAAAAAGCTGGACATGGTGGCGCATGCCTTTAACCCCAGCACTTGAGAGGCAGAGGGTGGTAGGAGGATCGCCATGAGTTTGAGGCCACCCTCTATAACTTGCCTATGAACAGACAGAGAAGTGAAACATCACAGATTGTTTATCAGCTTTATAAATGCCTCGGGGAGTACTTAGTGCTGGTGCCCCCAGAGAGGAAGATTGACCATCCAGTCACAGGCAGTGCTGGGCTGCAGGAGACCACCCTAGTTATAACATAGCTGCCCTGAGGGACAACGGTGAGAGCGGGTTTCCTGTGGACAGCTATCTCTCAAGGAAAGGCAGGACAGGACAGGGCAACGTCAAACGTGCCTGGCTTCTTCTGCCACCATGTACCATCTTAAAATAGTTGTTCAGGGCTGGAGAGATGGCTTAGCAGTTAAGGTGCTTGCCTGCAAAGCCTAAGGACCCATGTTTGACTCTCCAGATCCCACATAAGCCAGGCACACAAAGGTGAGGCAAGCGCAAGGTCGCACATGCCCACTAGGTGGCGCAGGTGTCTGGAGTTTGACTCAGAAAAACATTACAATAAATAAATAAATAAAATCAAAAGGAAAAAGGTGTGAGCCACCACACCTGGCCACTTATGCCTTAAAAAAAAAAAAGTTGTTTAAATATTTATTTTAAAAAACTGGCCGATTGCCACCAAGACCACTTGCATGCACGGTAGCTGTAGGAGAGACATTGTTTAGTGGGCTGAGTCTGCTGCAGAGTTCACACTCCATGTCCACCATTGCCAATTGTGTGATTTTTTTTTGAACAGTTTCTTAATTTCTCTCTGTCCCAGTCACCTCATCTCGAAGCAAAGGTGTAGGAGTCGTCACCTCATTTGTACATTGAGGTCGTATGAGGAGGTGTATGAACACCTCCTGTAAATGAGGGCTGGAGCTGGGTATGAGACAGGGAGTGAAACCAGGGATCTACGTATTAATGCCTACTAGGAAGAGAGCAGACAGATAAATACCATCCACGTTATAATCATAGTTGTACATTATATTAAGTGACGTCAGGAGAACGGATAGGGATCATCTTAGATAAGTGGCAGAGGCTTCCTTTGGCAGGAGACAGGTCCGCTGGAGCTTGAGGATGAGAAGGAGGAAGTCCTGGGAAAGAGATTTCAGGCTGAGGAAGTGGTGATAGGTGTAAAGACCCCGAGTCGCCATAGCATCGCTGTCCCCAAGGCAGATGAAGTCCAGTGCCCCTGGAGTCACGAATGAGGAGGCAAGTGGCAGATGAAAGTAGGCAAGGGCCAGACTAATAGAGGTTAAATATACGCAAAGCATTTATTATGTGCCTGGGACATAGCAGGTACATGGGAGAGGTTCATGGGCCTTGTTATACTTGAACTTGGCATTTTTTTTGGAAAGGAGGGAACAAGGTGCTGCCTTGGAAGCTTAAGGCCTGCAGCAGTGACTGTGAGTGAAGTTTCTCCCGCGGGGGGTGTGTGATGCTTGGTGATCTCTGGTGATGGAGCAGCTGGTCCTGCTCAGTGCCTATTTGTTAATTCTTTCATGGGTGTAAGACAGAGGCATCCCAGTTCTACCACGTTTTCAAGTATTAGCTGCCGTCTCTACGTAGACAAAACTGTCTCTTCTTGTTTCTCTACTGACGGCCCACTTTTAATATCGTAGTAAGCTCATGAAGTAAGTCAGTTTGATGTGTTTAAAGTAGAACACGTCATTTACGACAGTTACCGCAGTTTTCTATAGAACACCCCCGGTCCTCACACTGCCTGAGTTTTGATCTAATCCAGTGTAGCACCACCCACGTGTTAGTAGTTTTCTCTTCTATTACCGGCTGATTGTAAGAGCACAGAGAAAAGCATATGTCTCGCCGTCAGGTTGTGAGTGTGACAGATTGCTGACATCCCTGTGTCCTCCCTCCACAGATGGAGCTCTCTGCTCTGCAGTCCATGATGGCTGTGCAAGAAGAAGAGCTGCAGGTGCAGGCTGCTGACCTGGAGTCCCTGACCAGGAACATACAGATTAAAGAGGACCTCATAAAGGTTGCAATCTCTTGAAGACCATTGGAGGTGTTTTAGCTCAGCAGACCTGTAGGGACTCTTTAGACCATTGTGAATATACTGAGTCCCCGGGCCTTGAAAGTAGAGCAGACTATTTGCATAGTCTTGTTCCCTGGCTCCTGTGCGGCATAGTGTGTTATTTATTACTGGTCTCACGTTTGTCTGCGTTGATCTTTAGGACCTGCAAATGCAACTGGTTGATACCGAAGACATACCAGCTATGGAACGTCTCACGCAAGAAGTCTTACTTCTTCGGGAAAAAGTTGCTTCAGTAGAATCCCAGGGTCAAGAAATTTCAGGGAACCGCAGACAACAGGTAAGTGAGTAGACTGCAAACTTTACTATGTGTTTGAAATAAGCAACAAGAAGGCTGTCATTGTCGGCCTCTTTGAAGAGGTCAGGTGATGTGGTGGCACTGTGCGAGAGCATGCGCTCAGCAGCTTCCTGCCTCGGTCAGTCACGGCCGCAGACGCTCCTGACATCTGAGGCTCTGAAAGGAGCGGCATTTCTTTTGTACACCTCCCTCTCTTACAACCGTTACCTCTGCTCAGCTGAATCCCTCTGCTCTGCCCTCATTCAGCCATGTTCCAACCTCTCCCAGTGGAGGGGATCTCTGCTGCATGGTCCTTTGTAGCCACTACCACATGTCTTAACCCTGTTTGTTTGTTTGTTTGTTTGTTTGTTTGTTTGTTTGTTTGTTTGTTTGTGGTATGGTCTCACTCTAGTCCAGGCTGACCTGAAATTCACTATGTAGTCTCAGGGTGGCCTTGAACTCATGGTGATCCTCCTATCTCTGCCTCCCAAGTGTTGGGATTAAAGGTGTGTGCCTTTTTTTAAAAAAAAAATTATTTATTTGAGAGAGAGAAAGAGGCACATAGAGAGAGAATTGGCGCACCCAGGCCTCCAGCCACTGCAAACTAATTCCAAATGCATGAGCCACCTTGTATATCTGGCTTACGTGGGTACTGGGGAATCAAACCTGGGTCTTTAGGCTTTGCAGGCAAGCGCCTTAACCACTAAGCCATCCCTCCAGCCCCATGTCTTAACCTTTTTATCACCTTATTTTTCTTTGCTTTTTTTATTTTATTTTTGAAAGAGAGGGAGAAAGAGAGAGAGAGAGTGAGAAAATGGGCGCACCAGGGCCTTTCAGCCACTGTGAACAAATATCAGACGCTGTGCCCCTTGTGCACATGTGCGACACTGCACACTTGGGTGTGCACATGTGCGACACTGCACACTTGTGTCCCTTGTGGGATCTGGAGATTCAAACATGCACTCTTAGGCTTCTCAGGCAGGCGCCTTAACCACTAAGCCATCTCTTCAGCTCTTGCCTTATTTTTCAAACTGTCTTCCTTGCCTCTGCTCTACACTACCTGCTCGTCTCACTGCAGGCTAGTATTTGCTTTAGTCTAGATCTCCGCTCGTTAAATATTATCACAGCTTGTGATGTTTATGGAACCGTTTCCTCTCACCGTATAGTACTAGAACTGGAACACAGCCTGTGTTACAGAAGTTGCTTAATAAATATTTATTGACTGATGAACATTGAAAACTACTACTTTTCACTTATTTTTAAAAGAATTTGTTTGTTTTGTTCATTTATTTACTTATTTATTTATTTGAGAGAGATAAAGAAAGAGGCAGAGAGATAGAGAATGGGTGTGCCAGGGCCTCCAGCCACTGGAAATGAACTCCAGCTGCATGCGCCACCTTATGCATCTGGTTTACGTGGATACTGGGGAATCGAGCCTCAAACTGGGGTCCTTAGGCTTCACAGACAATTGCTTAACCACTAAGCCATCTCTCCAGCCCGAAAACTACTACTTCTTGCTCCTCCTCCTTCCTCTTCCCTTTTCTCAGCCTCTTTCTGTGCTTCTAGATTTTTCTCTCCATGTTTTTTTTTTCTTCTTGCTGCCATGTTTGAATTCAGCTAATAGAGGTTTCCAAGTTACGAAATGATAACAAATGTGACACTGATTTGAAAACTATGAAATACCGTAGAAAACACAAGTAAGCACTGAGACGTTGGATGTTTTAGTCATAGTGTGTGCTAGTCTCTTCCTCACGGTTGACTGTGGCTCCGCATCTCACGTTCTGCTTGCACACCTTCCCTCTTCTCTCATCTTCCCGCAGTTGCTGCTGATGTTAGAGGGACTAGTGGATGAGCGGAGTCGACTCAATGAGGCGCTGCGAGCCGAGAGGCAGCTCTACAGCAGTCTGGTGAAGTTCCACGCCCATCCGAGAAGTAAGAACGTGGCTGGTTTTCCTTTTTGGAAAAAAAAAAAATCTTACATTGTTTTTTTTTCTTCTATTCTTTTATTGAGTGCAGATGCTTTTAATATCAAAGAGGAGAGAAAAAGATTGCCTTGAGCTTCACTGTCTAAATTTTAAATTAGGAATCATTCCCATCTGGTTACAAAGACTGCCTGAGAAGACACATTGGGTGTCCTTAGCAGTGTCTTGTATTCAGTAAACACTCAGGCTACGCTTCTTTCCTTTTCGGCTCCATGCCCTGTTAAAGACGGTTCTGTTATAAAAGCAGGGCTCTCAAGGGGGCTCCACTCATTTAATACGGTTGAAGAAATCGCATTCATTATGATGGCTGGGCTGCTATCACCCCAGAATCGCTGACAGCCGTCACAGGAGTTATTTTATTACTGCTCTCAATTTTGGTTTATGTATATCTTTCTAATTCATTGTATAATATCTTCATTATTTTCTGTTTTCATTTTGCTTCACACTTGGGTCCCTTGTGCACATGTGCGACACTGCACACTTGGGTCCCTTGTGGGGTCTGGAGATTCAAACATGCACTCTTAGGCTTCTCAGGCAGGCGCCTTAACCACTAAGCCATCTATCTCTTCAGCTCTTGCCTTATTTTTCAAACTGTCTTCCTTGCCTCTGCTCTACACTAACTGCTCGTCTCACTGCAGGCTAGTATTTGCTTTAGTCTAGATCTCCGCTCGTTAAATATTATCACAGCTTGTGATGTTTATGGAACCGTTTCCTCTCACCGTATAGTACTAGAACTGGAACACAGCCTGTGTTACAGAAGTTGCTTAATAAATATTTATTGACTGATGAACATTGAAAACTACTACTTTTCACTTATTTTTAAAAGAATTTGTTTGTTTTGTTCATTTATTTACTTATTTATTTATTTGAGAGAGATAAAGAAAGAGGCAGAGAGATAGAGAATGGGTGTGCCAGGGCCTCCAGCCACTGCAAATGAACTCCAGCTGCATGCGCCACCTTATGCATCTGGTTTACGTGGATACTGGGGAATCGAGCCTCAAACTGGGGTCCTTAGGCTTCACAGGCAATTGCTTAACCACTAAGCCATCTCTCCAGCCCGAAAACTACTACTTCTTGCTCCTCCTCCTTCCTCTTCCCTTTTCTCAGCCTCTTTCTGTGCTTCTAGATTTTTCTCTCCATGTTTTTTTTTTCTTCTTGCTGCCATGTTTGAATTCAGCTAATAGAGGTTTCCAAGTTACGAAATGATAACAAATGTGACACTGATTTGAAAACTATGAAATACCGTAGAAAACACAAGTAAGCACTGAGACGTTGGATGTTTTAGTCATAGTGTGTGCTAGTCTCTTCCTCACGGTTGACTGTGGCTCCGCATCTCACGTTCTGCTTGCACACCTTCCCTCTTCTCTCATCTTCCCGCAGTTGCTGCTGATGTTAGAGGGACTAGTGGATGAGCGGAGTCGACTCAATGAGGCGCTGCGAGCCGAGAGGCAGCTCTACAGCAGTCTGGTGAAGTTCCACGCCCATCCGGAGAAGTAAGAACGTGGCTGGTTTTCCTTTTTGAAAAAAAAAAATCTTACATTGTTTTTTTTTCTTCTATTCTTTTATTGAGTGCAGATGCTTTTAATATCAAAGAGGAGAGAAAAAGATTGCCTTGAGCTTCACTGTCTAAATTTTAAATTAGGAATCATTCCCATCTGGTTACAAAGACTGCCTGAGAAGACACATTGGGTGTCCTTAGCAGTGTCTTGTATTCAGTAAACACTCAGGCTACGCTTCTTTCCTTTTCGGCTCCATGCCCTGTTAAAGACGGTTCTGTTATAAAAGCAGGGCTCTCAAGGGGGCTCCACTCATTTAATACGGTTGAAGAAATCATATTCATTATGATGGCTGGGCTGCTATCACCCCAGAATCGCTGACAGCCGTCACAGGAGTTATTTTATTATTGCTCTCAATTTTGGTTTATGTATATCTTTCTAATTCATTGTATAATATCTTCATTATTTTCTGTTTTCATTTTGCTTCCCCCAATCTACTTTGTCTCTCACAATTTTTATTTTTTAATTATTCAGCTGCTTCAAATTTTTTTTTTTTTAAATGTGTCCTTTTTTGTTTTATTTATTTATTTTTTTGTTTTGTTTTTTGAGGCAAGGTTTCACTCTAGCCCAGGCTGACCTGGAATTCACTATGTAGTCTCAGGGTGGCCTCAAACTCATGGCAATCCTCCTACCTCTGCCTCCCAAGTGCTGGGACTAAAGGTGTGCAAATGTGTTCTTTTTACCTCAGGAAAATTAAAGCAGAGGAAAGGTATTCTAGGACCACATGCTTGTGTTACCTTTAAAAAAAAAACCTCTGCAATGATAGTCTTTGTGAGGCGTGTTCCTTCCAGAACAGTGTCAAGTTGGTCCAAATGAGCAAAGATCTTCAAAGTGGTCCCTGGCCCAGTCTAGCTTTAGTTGACATCAGGTTTTTCTCCTGTTTGTAGCTTTGCTGTCACATGATGAAATTTCTCCCTAAGAACTATAATTTGAGTGAGATTGGCCTGGACTCTAGCCCAAAGGGACAGGCTTTACAGAAGGGCACAGACCTTGCTTGTGTGCCAGCAGTGACCACAAAAGACTGCATTTGTTCGCTGTGTCCTGGAGAATACTTACCGTAGAAAGCCCCATGGCCCAGAGTGGCAGTGATGGCTCTTTGAAAATGTGGACTGATTACAATCAATGGCTAATCCATTTTCCTTCCGTATGACATGTCTAATCAGCTCTGAGAGAGATCGAACTCTGCAGGTGGAACTGGAAGGGGCCCAGGTGTTACGCAGCCGGCTAGAAGAAGTTCTTGGAAGAAGCCTGGAGCGTTTAAGCAGGCTGGAGACCCTGGCCGCCATTGGAGGTGGGGAACTGGAGAGTGTGCGAGCTCATCACAAGCATGCCCTCTGAGCACTGGCGGGTCACACTGCAGCCCAGGATGGAAACCTTGTTGACATTCACCACAGAAAGCCTGGTCTGACGTGGCAGGACTGAGCGGTGACTTACTAATGATAGGACTGGTACAAGTAGCCCCAACTACAGAGTGACACTCTCCTTAGCCTACCCACATCTCTCAATTGAATGGTGGAGGCCATAAATTATATTTGCACATTTTTAAATCATTCCATTTTAATTTTTTCACATACTCATTCTTTTCCCTAGCCTCTCCTGATTCCCTTATCCCTTCTACGGGCCAATAAAGTTTATTCCTCCCCCTTCCACAGTCCATTTCATATTTTCCATATCATGTTATCAAGTGCATGTGTGTGTATTATTTTTTGCCATCCAGTCAGCTCCTGCGCTTTGAGTGACAGCGATTTTTAATCAAATACAAGAATAAAACATATAAGTTTCAAGGTGGGAGAAAGGAAGATTTAGAGTCATAAAAATGACCTTTGCAAACATGGTGTAATCCTTGCAAAACCAGATCATCAAAACCAGAAAGGTGGTCCTAGGCCAACTTGAGGTGCAGAGGCAAGACCATCAGTATTGACAGTAGCCTTCCCTCTGCTGTTTTAGAGTTGGCTGTTGATTGACACAGGTGAAATTAGGCTAATGAACGTGAAGGTCTATCAAATTCTATAAACCTTTTTAAATAGATGTCTTCAGGTTTCTTTAAGCCAAGGGCATAATTTTAGCCAGACTTCAAGAAAAGTCAGTCAGATTTTTCTAAGAAAATAATATTCAGGGTAATATGTCCTTTGCAAACCAGTGTTTTACTAATCCCATAGCCAGAAAAGAGGGTTGCTTCTACTGTAGTTCCTTTATTTTGCACTATTGAGTGTGTGTATGCTTTCCCCCCATACTAAAATCTGTGATAGGCGTTAGGTGCTTAAGCGCTTGAGTCACTTAGAGTGAAATGTTACAGACCTGGCTGTGAAGGTTTCAGTCATTGTCTCTGCTTTCTTGTGACAACATAGCAGGACTAGGAAAGGCACTGGAGATCATGTTTCTGGCATCTTAAATGTCAAGAGAATAAAGAATCGCTGAGTTCACTGCGGGGTGTGGGTTCAGCACCGTGAGGGTTCTCTTTACTGCTGGATATAAACTTCCTCGGTTAGAAGCTGAGAGTTCAGTTCTCTTAAGCATGGTGTTAAGGGAACATGACTCCGCTTAGTCTCATACCTTGAGTATGGCCGAGTCCCCATTCTAAACTAGACTGGGCACGTGACTTTTTCCTTCTCCCGTTTTTTTTTTACATGGCCCTTTGTTTCTTTCACACATCCGTGCATTGACATAGCTTGTGTTACATCTGTAACCTCAGCTGTGTCTGTAACGTGTGAGCACCAGATCACTAGTCAGTCTAAGGAGGCAGGGAGAAAATGGTCCGCCAGAGAGACACTTTAGAATCACCCAATTAAGTATTCTGCAAAGACCGGGAGCCACGAGCCTTCCTCTTAATGGTACATTATTCTAGTCTTAATAGCCTCGAGGGGAAAGAAAGTTACCTAATGAAAAGGTGTAAGCAGAACCATCCAGTTTTCTTAGTCTCCTCCTTTTCTGCTCAAAACCTGATGTAACTTTTAACAAGTGAGGAAAGCAATAGAGTTGAGCTGTAGAAATGTCAGTCAATCAAAGACCAGCCGACCGTGTCATTATAAGGTACTGAGGAAACATCTTCCCTGATTTTACTAGTAGGTCATGGAAGGTTTGTAAGTCTGCTATTTTCAACTGTGGGTGATTCTTGAGCTAATGGTCACAGGGATTATAGGAATGTATGTTAGTAACTATTGTTTCTGTCAGCCTCTACCAAAAGTAGATTTGTTACTTATTTCTTAAATGTGACTAAAAGCTGGTACTGGTTTTCTGGGTTTAATGGCTACAATGGGGCTTGCATACATAGCTATCTGGAGAGAAGGTGCTGGTCTGACACGTTTGTGTGATAATTTGACATCTTCTTCCAGTGCACACTTATAATAAATTTTAGTCTGTAACCCACAAATAGATGATACTGTAATTAGGTCCATCATTCAGTAATCATGTTTAGCCTGTCACAATCTGCTTCCATTTTATCTTAAGAGCACAGGCTCTGCTAACTGGATTATTTTGCCTCTGTCAGGTACTTTTCAGTGCTATAATAAATTCAGATAAAACATGATTTGCTCACTGAAGCTTCTATTAAAAAAAAAAACATAATGGGCTAGAGAGACGGCTTAGCAGTTAAGGTGCTTGCCTGCAAAGCCTATGGACCCAGGTTTGATTCTCCAAGTCCCATGTAAGCCAGATGCACATGGTGGTGCATCTGTCTGGAGTTGTTTGCAGTGGCTAGAGGCCCTGGCATGCCCATTCTCTCTCTCTTTCTGTCTCTGTCTCTAATAAATAAATAAATCAGAAAAAAAAATTAAAAACCATAAAAGAAAAATAGAGAAGCAAATTTTACATATGCTTAATTAGAAACAGAGAAGATAAGTTTAGAAATATGGGACTGGAGAGATTGCTTAGTGGTTAGGGCACATGCCCCTATGAAGCCTAAAGACCCCAGTTCAATTCTCCAAGTCCCATGTTAGCCAGATGCACATGGTGGCACATGTGTCTGGAGCTGTTTGCAGTGGCTAGAGGCCCTGGTGCACCCATCCTCACTCACTCTCCTTCTGTCACTAATAAATAAATTTTTAAAAATTATGCATCTTGATAGATTTCATTTATGTCACATTTTCTTTTAAATAGTAGCAAATAAGCAGAGCAATGCTTGTGAGAGGTCAGAGTAGATAATTCTGTACTTTTCTATAAAGTTGAAAATTATTTCTAAGAGGTTTTATTCAATGAATAAAATGGAAATCCTTGTGACATTTTCTCCAGACTCCTTTCAGTGACAGAATATTTTGTTGCTGTATGTCTCTTTTTGTGTTGCTGGGCCTCAAACCCAGACTTCATGCATGCTAGGCAAGTGCTGTGCTGCTTGAGCTAATCCCGTGCCCTTCTGTTATAAGTTTAAATTATACTGGAATCTGATTTCTGTTAAAGTCTTTGATCAGCATCTTTCTTATGATCTGCTTTTAGCAATCTAGCCAAGGTATAACTCCTGGAAAGGAGCGGTTGGGTTTTTCTAACCTGCCAGCCTTTTACCATGGTGGGTTGTGAACTTATTTCTCACTCTCCCCACTTCTTCCCCACCTGCCTTCTTGTACACTTCTTGTCATTCAGTTGTGGAAAGAAGCAGTATTTTAAGCATTACTCATCTCAGGGAAGCACATTTTTCCTTTTTTTTCTTCTTCTTCTTCTTATTATTATTTGGTTTTTTCGAGGTAGGGTCTCACTCTGGTCCAGGCTGACCTGGAATTAACTATGTAGTCTCAGGGTGGCCTCGAACTCTCAGCAATCCTCCTACCTCTGCCTCCCGAGTGCTGGAATTAAAGGCATGCAACAGCACACCCGGCTCCTTTTTTCATATTATTTAAAGCCTTTTAAAAATTGATTTTATTTATTTGAGTAAAAAATTATGGACTCTTGAAGCTGCAAGTGAACTCCAGATGCACGCATCACTTCGTGCATCTGGCTTTATGTGGGTCCTGGGGAATTGAACCCAGGTAGGCAGGCTTTGCAAGCAAGGATCTTTGACTGCTGAGCCATCTCCCAAAAAAGTTTTTTTTTAAATATTTTTGATTGCATTACATACAGTAAGAGTTCCGTTAAGGATCGAGAACATCCTAACCAGTAAAGGCTCCCAGCACAAGAAGTGTTTCCTTAGAAGGTTCTTTGGTACGGTCCAAAGTTGGTTCCACAGCTGATTCACAAGTGACTTCTCTGGAAGGTCTGCATCAAAGGCCTGCCACATGCACACTTAGGTGTGCTCTTCATTCAGTGTCGAGGTTGTAAGAAGTTGGCCTTTTAAAGTCCAAACGGTTCAAGCAAATTGATTTTAGTTCTCTCTACTTTTTGTTTGTTTGGTTTTTTTTTTTTTTGCAAGTTAGGTTTCACTGTAACCCAGGCTTACCTGCAATTCACTATGTATTTTCAGGGTGGCCTCGAACTCTCAGCAATCCTCCTACCTCTGCCTCTCGAGGGCTGGGACGAAAGGTCTTCTGCTTAGGGAAAGGAGCACTCTTCCTTTGGGGTTGGGGAGATGCCTCATTTGGGTAAAGCGCTTGCTGCATAAGCATGGGTACCTGAGTTTATATCCCCAGAACCCATGTAAAGCCAGACATAGTGGCATGTATCTGTAATGCCAGCATGCCTGCGGTGAGATGAGAGGCAGATGGGAGAATTCCCAAACAATCGCAGATGATTAAACAAGGTACAAGGGTGGTTCTCTGACCGCCACACACAGACCATGGAACATGTGCACCAACACACACATACACACAATGAAAAAAAGAATTGTTCTTTTCTCAGAAGTAAAGGCTGAGTGAGTAAGGTTACTGTGCTTTGGGCTTGATCTCAAAATAACTTTAATACTTTATTACAAAACTGTGATTCCCATTGTTTGGAGAAAGTCATTGTTTTCTATTCTCATGGACTTTTTGTGTGAAAGTCACAGATTTTTCACATTTAAAATTTGTGAACTGCCGGGCGTGGTGATGTACGCCTTTAATCCCAGCACTTGGGAGGCAGAGGTAGGAGGATTGCCATGAGTTCGAGACCAGCCTGAGACTATGTAGTGAATTTCAGGTCAGCGAGACCCTACCCACCACAAAAACAAAAAATAAAGAAAAAAGTAAAATTCGTGAAAATGTGTGCTGTCTCTTCAGCATGAGTTCCAGGAGTCCTGTGACATTAGGAAAAACATGTTGTTCAGACAGTACATTTCCCATCCAGCATTTAGGAAATATAGGAGAAGTAGAATAAATATGTTTTCTTTCTTAGATGCTAACATCCTGTGGGATGCATGTTTTTCTTATTTCTCTCAGGAAGCTTTTCTTCTTTTGATAGTATACAACCATTTGCACTCTCAGAAAAAAAGAAAAACACAGCTGGAGACATGGAGCTCCTATATAGCAATCTAATAGTAAAAACAAGAAAGGAGCGAATGGGGATTTCTCGAAGCAATAGTTCCTGCTCTTACTACGTTTGGGGATATGGAATTTAGGTGTTCCTGCACCATTTTCCACAATAGCTTTGTTAGAGCATTTTATTACAGTTAGAAAACAAGCATTGCTTTTATGTAGTCCGAGTACTGACAGGAAGTAAGTCCTCCGCTGCTTTCTGTATAATCAAATGAGCTAGGATGAGTGCCCCCGCCCAAGAAAAAATCAGCATTACACTCGGGAAGCAGAGGTAGGATGATCGTGGTAAGTTCCAGGCCACCCTCAGACTACATAGTGAATTCCAGGACAGCCTGAGCTAGAGTGAGACCCTACCTCAGAAAACCAAAAAATAAAATAAAAAACTAAAAGTAAATAAAATAAAGCAATCAGCATTACAGTTTTATCTGCAACCAAGAATGAAAAATAGAAGGTAAATACAAAACTTTGGAACTGACAAGTCTTTACCAGGTTTTAAGTTATAATTATTGTAAATAACTTACAATAATTAACTTAAAAAGAGATCTAGTCATGTTCATATTATTTCCCCCCTTTGTTGTGTAAAGTCAAATTGCAGGAATAGAAATCTTTACTGTAAGCTTCCTCGGGCTGGAAGGATAAAATAGAAAATTCAGAATCACAAAATGTCTGATTTAAGCTATCTAGGGAGCAGGACAGTCAAGTTCATGGCCAGGCAGGCTGCTTCCCCATTTCCTGGAAGAGCGAGCATCGCATCGGGGCGGGTGTTGGGGTTTGCCGTCGTGACCAACCCAGGCAGGGCTGCTTTGTTCAGTCTTCCGTCCTCCTCCAAGATACTGGCTTCTCCATCTGTAAACTTTAGAGGCGTGAGTATACAATTATGTTTTATAAATCATAATTTTTGTCTGCTTGAGGTATTATTAGTTTAATAATAAAAGCAATTCACTTGCTTTTATGACTTAAAACTTTGTAAACTAACTGGTAAAAAGTGAGTTCTAACAGCTCCCAATGAAGAAGCAGCTTGGCATTAAATTCCTCCCAGGACTTTCCCCACAAAAATGACACTGTATGTTTTTCTCTGGAAGTTCATTTCTTCATGTAACCATGCAGCTAGACTGGTCACATTCGTGCTAAAATATGTGTGTGTGTTAGAATATCAGCTATTTTAGTTGAGAAAACAATTGTTATGGATCCAATAAAAGTATCAGAGGCCAACAGAAACTTTTTGGTTTCATCCTTAAAGTTTTATGAGAAAAGAAGTAGAGAAACCTCATATCTTTTTCCTTTTCCTTTATAGGAGAATTAATCTATTGATACTAAAATTCCAAGTCAATGAATATTTTAGTTAAAGGAAGAAGAGATCCGATTGCTTCTCTACCCAAAGAAGTGAGATTACAGAGGCATCATTGTACCCCCAAAGAAGTACAGCAGGGTGCTTTACCTTAAAATCCCTTTCTTGCCTTCCCTGCTGAAGGTGGAGTGAGGAAAAAGTGGGGACAGATTTGAGGATCCAGTTGTGATGTTGGGTCCTATTTATTTACTTATTTGAGAGAGAGAATGGGCGCTCCAGGACCTCCAGCTACTTTAAAGAACTCCAGACTCATGCGCCACCTTGTGCATTTGGCTTTTGTGAGCCCTGGGGAATTGAACCTGGGTCCTTTGGCTTCGCAGGCAAGTGCTTTAACTGCCAAGCCCTCAGATGATGGGTTCTGGTTCCTACAAGAGCTGTTTCACTTGTTCCTTGCGGAGACCAGAAGCGGGGAGAACCCCTTGACAATACAGAAGTACAGTGTTAACACAGTACAGGCTGTGGGCATAGCTTCTGCCCAGCATAGCCCTAATTTATACTTAAAACTGCTTAGTTTAAGGGCAGGTGATTAATTTATTGAACCATCATCTTTTTGAAAATATAGTTTAAAATCCTACTGAAGTTGCCCAGCCGGAAAAGTATTTTGGATTATAGTTTGGTTTTATTGTCTTTTATATGTATTTACTTATCTATGTATTTATTTAGAGAGAGAGAGAGTATGGGTTAGCCAGAGCATCTAAGCACTGCAAAGGAATTCCAAACACATGCGCCACCTTGTGTATCTGGCTTATGTAGGTACTGGGGAATTGAATCTGGGTCCTTAAGCTTTGCAGGCAAGCGCCTTAGCCTCTAAGCCATCTCTCCAGCCCTATAATTTGATTTTGAAAAGCTCAGAACAGCTGGTCTCTGAGTAATGTCCAGACTAGACATTCTCTTAGCCACTTAAGGAGACATTACAATTTAAAGAGAAAAGCCATAAAGGGGCTTCCCTGTGGAAAGCAGTCTCTACTAGTCAATTTCCAGCATCTTTCTAAAGAATTTCTCAGGAAGGCTGTAAGGCATCTTGATGAGTTCCTGTGGTCCCGAAGGGAGGGGATGCAGGTGGAACTGCAGCTTGACAGGAGACATTTTTCTTTTATTCTCATAGAGCATCATAATACTAAGCGGGAGCTGATTCGTGCCACAAGATGTGAGCATTCCAGTCACGAGCACCTGGCAGAGTGCCCGGGGATGGAGGGGAGATGGGTGGGGCAGGCCCTGGCACAGTAGTCAGGTGCTGAGGGGAGGGAACATTGGGCCTGCAAGTTCACTCATGCTGTAGTTCTTCAAGCCCCCTTTCCCATATAAATCACCCTAAAGGGATAACTGCATGGGAATGACTCCTTTGCTCTTGTGCCATATAAAATTTGAGGGGATAGTAATAATGAGGAGTAGAATTTGAGGGGGAATAACCTTGACCCCATCCAGTCTCCATTCATGACTGAGAGTTAAAATGGCAGCTAGTGAATTTTCCTATAAAGCTTATTGATGAACAGTGGAGGAGTCTCAAGGCGGTTATGACTTAATGGTGATGGCTCCCGCCCGTATGGCACCTTTTGGGGGGCTTGTTTCACAGACAAACCCAGGGAGAAAAGTGTTAGTACTTCATGAAGCCGCGTGCTGTGGGAAGTGAAGAAGTGAAGAAGTGAAGTTCAGGTTCAGTCAGGATCGCCCGGCTGGTAGCAGGGGCTCTAAGGCCTCCCTCTGCTATGTTTAGGTTCTATGGCCCACAGCCTCACCGGCCCCTAACCTTTCAGCGCAGGGACCACGTGAGCGCATCAACACCTAGACTGAAACCGTAGTACCACTTCACTTACGGGCAAGACTATTGACTTCACACTGTGCCAGCACTGGCCAAATCAGAGTACTGTAAAATCAGCAAATCCTATGTGTGTGGACTGGATAACACTTTTAACCCTGATTAAAGACATAGCTGGTATTTTAAAAAAAGAAGAAGAAAGAAAAGAAAAAAAGAAAGCAGAATTTAAGCAGATAAGTTGGGATCCAGAGTCCATATTTTATCACTATGCCATCTTCAATTTCAATTTTTTTGTAATTTTTTTTTATTTTGAGAGAGACAGAAATATTCAGAGAGAGAGAATGGGCATGCAAGGGTCCTTGGCCACTGCAAATGAACTCCAGATGCTTGCACACCCTTGTGCATCTGGCTTATGTGGGTCCTGGGGAATCGAACCGAGGTCCTTTGGCTTTGCAGGCAAACGCTAAGCCATCTCTCCAGCCCCCAATTTCAATTTTTTTTACAAAAATTTCTGCCTCAGAGGTTCTAAGAATGCCTTATACTCACACAGTGTTTCAATTATCACTCAAGAATTAATGGTATATTTAACAGTTTGTTTTATTTTTGTGTGTCTATATTAAAATGGTGGACATTTTACTCTCTCCATTTTGTGGTGTTCAGAGCCTAGAGACTTCTAAGAACTATAAATATTTTATTTATTTATTTGAGGGAGAGGTAGATAAAGAAAATGGATGCACCAGGGCCTCTAGCCACTGCAAACAAACTCTAAACACATGTGCCACCTTGTGCACCTGGCTTTCCATGGGTACTGAGAAACTAAACCTGGGTCCTTTGGCTTCATCAGCAAGTGCCTTAACCACTAAGTCATCTCTTCAGCCCATAAGCTGAAAACTTATATTGAGATTAAAATAAAAGTGATTCGGCCAGGCGTAGTGGCACATGCCTTTAATCCCAGCACTTGGGAGGCAGAGGTAGGAGGATCACCATGGGTTCGAGGCCACCCTGAGAATATAGAGTGAATTCCAGGTCAGCCTGAGCTAGAATAAGACCCTATGTCGAAAAACCAAAAAGTGCTTCATAAACTTCCAGTCATGTTCCTATGCCAACATTGAGAACTTAATCTGGAGCAGCAAGTTAATTAGAAATAAGCAGCTTTCAGAGAACCTCATTTTGTCAGAAAGGAGCAGATAATCAATTTGAAAGTGTCAGTGCCTTTCGTTTAAGTTAGAGAGCTAAAGTTCTCCACAGGAGTTCCAAAGATAGTCTTTCCTTACCTTGTAAAAGGGTTATAAGAGGGAATAGCCCACCCAAAATTCTTTTCATTCAATTAAAAAACAGAAATAGGGCTGGAGAGATTGTTTAGTGGTTAAGGTGCTTGCCTCATGCTTAAGGATCCAGGTTCAATTCTCTAGATCCCACGTAAGGCAGATGCACATGATGGCACATGCATCTGGAGTTTGTTTGCAGTGGCTAGAGGCCCTGGTGCACCCATTCTCTCTCCTTCTCTCTCTGTCTCTAATAAATAAGTAAAAAATATTTTAAAAATGGAAATAGCATCAGAAAGAGTGATGTGGAATGTTGACATGTATAGAACCTTGTGTTGTGTGAGATAACATGCTACTCTTAGTCCGATGTTTTTTTTTTCCTTTTTTTTTTTTTTTGATTTTTCAAGATAAGGTCTCACTCTAGTCCAGGGTGAACTGGAGTCCACTATGTACTCTCAGGCTGGCCTCAAACTCACAGTGATCTTCCTACCTCTGCCTCCCAAGTGCTGGGATTAAAGAAGTGCACCACCACGCCTGGCCCCATATATATATATATATATATTTTTTTTTTTTTTTTTTATTTTTATTTTTTTTGGTTTTTCAAGGTAGGGTCTCACTCTGGCCCAGGCTGACCTGGAATTCACTATGTAGTCTCAGGGTGGCCTTGAACTCACGGCGATCCTCCTACCTCTGCCTCCCAAGTGCTGGGATTAAAGAAGTGCACCACCATGCCCAGCCCCATATTTTTTATAAAACATTTTTAGCTTTTCTCCTCTACCACACAAAAAAAAAAAACAGAAGGTTTCAACATTCTCACTGAAGTCAGTAAGAGGCCTAGTGGCGATGAAGCACTGAGGGAACCCCAGCAGACGAGGAAAAGAAACGGAACCCGTAGTTAGTAAAGTATTGGGATGGGACGGACGCTCATCCCTTTTCTGTCTAATCCCTAAAGCTGGAAATAAGGCATCCTGCCCCCTCCCAGCTCATTCAAGGTAAGCTGAGGGCACAGCCTATGCAGCATATCCCTGAGTACAGGAATCATCTCAGGATGTGTGATTAGCACTGACCATAGAGCCCACTGAGAATGGTGGTGGGAATGAGGGTCCTGACCCCAGAGCTGAGCTTTCTTGAGCTGCAGGATCGTTTTGTAACTCAGGGCTCCAAAGAGAAGCAAATGTGAAAAGTATTCTGTTCTTCTTTTGGTAATTTTTAATTTTTATTTATTTATTTGACAAAGGGGGCAGAGAGCGAAAGAGAGAGAATGAGCACATCAGGACTTCCAGCCACTGCAAAGGAACTCTAGACACACACGCCACCTTGAGCATCTGCCTTACCTGGGTCCTGGGGAATTGAACCTGGTTCCTTTGGCTTTGCAGGCAAACACCTTAGCTGCTAAGCCATTTCTCCAACCCATCTGTTCATGTGTCACTGAGTGGGACAATTGTGTTTATTTGCAGGAAACAAAAGCAATGTGATCTCTACTGTTGTGCATAATATACTATGGGTGTTCCTAGGTGAATTAGCATCCTGGTTCTGGTGAGTCTCCACAGCAGCCCAGACTTAGGAGTGTGCTCATGTGCCTGTACTTACCAGAGTCCTGAGGGAGATGATAGTGTGAGGCTGCTTTAAGAGAGTAATTTGATTTTGAAAAGCTCAGAACAGCTGGTCTCTGTAATGTCCAGACTAGACATTCTCTTAGCCACTTAAGGAGACATTACAATTTAAAGAGAAAAGCCATAAAGGGACTTCCCTGTGGAAAGCAGTCTCTACTAGTCAATTTCCAGCATCTTTCTAAAGAATTTCTCAGGAAGGCTGTAAGGCATCTTGATGAGTTCCTGTGGTCCCGAAGGGAGGGGATGCAGGTGGAACTGCAGCTTGACAGGAGACATTTTTCTTTGATTCTCATAGAGCATCATAATACTAAGCAGGAGCTGATTCATGCCACAAGATGTGAGCGTTCCAGTCACAAGCACCTGGCAGAGTGCCCGGGGATGGAGGGGAGATGGGTGGGGCAGGCCCTGGCACAGTAGTCAGGTGCTGAGGGGAGGGAACTCCTTTGCTCTTGTGCCATATAAATCACTTAAAGGGATAGTAATAATGAGGAGAGTAGAATTTGAGGGGGGAATAACCTTGACCCCATCCAGTCTCCATTCATGACTGAGAGTTAAAATGGCAGCTAGTGAATTTTCCTATAAAGCTTATTGATGAACAGTGGAGTCTCAAGGCGGTTATGACTTAATGGTGATGGATCCCGCCCGTATGGCACCTTTTGGGGGGCTTGTTTCACAGACAAACCCAGGGAGAAAAGTGTTAGTACTGCATGAAGCCGCGTGCTGTGGGAAGTTCAGAAGTGAAGAAGTGAAGTTCAGGTTCAGTCAGGATCGCCCGGCTGGTAGCAGGGGCTCTAAGGCCTCCCTCTGCTATGTTTAGGTTCTATGGCCCACAGCCTCACCGGCCCCTAACCTTTCAGCGCAGGGACCACGTGAGCGCATCAACACCTAGACTGAAACCGTAGTACCACTTCACTTACGGGCAAGACTATTGACTTCACACTGTGCCAGCACTGGCCAAATCAGAGTACTGTAAAATCAGCAAATCCTATGTGTGTGGACTGGATAACACTTTTAACCCTGATTAAAGACATAACTGGTATTTTTAAAAAAGAAGAAAGAAAAGAAAAAAGAAAGCAGAATTTAAGCAGATAAGTTGGGATCCAGAGTCCATATTTTATCACTATGCCATCTTCAATTTCAATTTTTTTGTAATTTTTTTTTATTTTGAGAGAGACAGAAATATTCAGAGAGAATGGGCATGCAAGGGTCCTTGGCCACTGCAAATGAACTCCAGATGCTTGCACACCCTTGTGCATCTGGCTTATGTAGGTCCTGGGGAATCGAACCGAGGTCCTTTGGCTTTGCAGGCAAACGCTAAGCCATCTCTCCAGCCCCCCAATTTCAATTTTTTTTACAAAAATTTCTGCCTCAGAGGTTCTAAGAATGCCTTATACTCACACAGTGTTTCAATTATCACTCAAGAATTAATGGTATATTTAACAGTTTGTTTTATTTTTGTGTGTCTATATTAAAATGGTGGACATTTTACTCTCTCCATTTTGTGGTGTTCAGCGCCTAGAGACTTCTAAGAACTATAAATATTTTATTTATTTATTTGAGGGAGAGGTAGATAAAGAAAATGGATGCACCAGGGCCTCTAGCCACTGCAAACAAACTCTAAACACATGTGCCACCTTGTGCACCTGGCTTTCCATGGGTACTGAGAAACTAAACCTGGGTCCTTTGGCTTCATCAGCAAGTGCCTTAACCACTAAGTCATCTCTTCAGCCCATAAGCTGAAAACTTATATTGAGATTAAAATAAAAGTGATTCGGCCAGGCGTAGTGGCACATGCCTTTAATCCCAGCACTTGGGAGGCAGAGGTAGGAGGATCACCATGGGTTCGAGGCCACCCTGAGAATATAGAGTGAATTCAGGTCAGCCTGAGCTAGAATAAGACCCTATGTCGAAAAACCAAAAAGTGCTTCATAAACTTCCAGTCATGTTCCTATGCCAACATTGAGAACTTAATCTGGAGCAGCAAGTTAATTGGAAATAAGCAGCTTTCAGAGAACCTCATTTTGTCAGAAAGGAGCAGATAATCAATTTGAAAGTGTCAGTGCCTTTCGTTTAAGTTAGAGAGCTAAAGTTCTCCACAGGAGTTCCAAAGATAGTCTT
This sequence comes from Orientallactaga sibirica, assembly GCA_036365145.1. NCBI lineage: Eukaryota > Metazoa > Chordata > Mammalia > Rodentia > Dipodidae > Orientallactaga > Orientallactaga sibirica. The sequence continues at coordinate 21,406,998 of JAEOAD010000025.1, forward strand.
TCCTTACCTTGTAAAAGGGTTATAAGAGGGAATAGCCCACCCAAAATTCTTTTCATTCAATTAAAAAACAGAAATAGGGCTGGAGAGATTGTTTAGTGGTTAAGGTGCTTGCCTGCGAAGCTTAAGGATTCAGGTTCAATTCTCTAGATCCCACGTAAGGCAGATGCACATGATGGCACATGCATCTGGAGTTTGTTTGCAGTGGCTAGAGGCCCTGGTGCACCCATTCTCTCTCTCCTTCTCTCTCTGTCTCTAATAAATAAGTAAAAAAATATTTTAAAAAATGGAAATAGCATCAGAAAGAGTGATGTGGAATGTTGACATGTATAGAACCTTGTGTTGTGTGAGATAACATGCTACTCTTAGTCTGATGTTTTCTTTTCCTCTTTTTTTTTTTTTTTGATTTTTCAAGATAAGGTCTCACTCTAGTCCAGGGTGAACTGGAGTCCACTATGTACTCTCAGGCTGGCCTCAAACTCACAGTGATCTTCCTACCTCTGCCTCCCAAGTGCTGGGATTAAAGAAGTGCACCACCACGCCTGGCTTATATATATATATATATATTTTTTTTTATTTTTATTTTTTTTTTTTGGTTTTTCAAGGTAGGGTCTCACTCTGGCCCAGGCTGACCTGGAATTCACTATGTAGTCTCAGGGTGGCCTTGAACTCACGGCGATCCTCCTACCTCTGCCTCCCAAGTGCTGGGATTAAAGAAGTGCACCACCATGCCCAGCCCCATATTTTTTTATAAAACATTTTTAGCTTTTCTCCTCTACCACACCAAAAATAAAAAACAGAAGGTTTCAACATTCTCACTGAAGTCAGTAAGAGGCCTAGTGGCGATGAAGCACTGTGAGGGAACCCCAGCAGACGAGGAAAAGAAACGGAACCCGTAGTTAGTAAAGTATTGGGATGAGACGGACGCTCTTCCCTTTTCTGTCTAATCCCTAAAGCTAGAAATAAGGCATCCTGCCCCCTCCCAGCTCATTCAAGGTAAGCTGAGGGCACAGCCTATGCAGCATATCCCTGGAGTACAGGAATCATCTCAGGATGTGTGATTAGCACTGACCATAAAGCCCACTGAGAATGGTGTGGGAATGAGGGTCCTGACCCCAGAGCTGAGCTTTCTTGAGCTGCAGGATCGTTTTGTAACTCAGGGCTCCAAAGAGAAGCAAAAATGTGAAAAGTATTCTGTTCTTCTTTTGGTAATTTTTAATTTTTATTTATTTATTTGACAAAGGGGGCAGAGAGCGAAAGAGAGAGAATGAGCACATCAGGACTTCCAGCCACTGCAAAGGAACTCTAGACACACACGCCACCTTGAGCATCTGCCTTACCTGGGTCCTGGGGAATTGAACCTGGTTCCTTTGGCTTTGCAGGCAAACACCTTAGCTGCTAAGCCATTTCTCCAACCCATCTGTTCATGTGTCACTGAGTGGGACAATTGTGTTTATTTGCAGGAAACAAAAAGCAATGTGATCTCTACTGTTGTGCATAATATACTATGGGTGTTCCTAGGTGAATTAGCATCCTGGTTCTGGTGAGTCTCCACAGCAGCCCAGACTTAGGGAGAGTGCTCATGTGCCTGTACTTACCAGAGTCCTGAGGGAGATGATAGTGTGAGGCTGCTTTAAGAGAGTAAGTATTGGAAATTCTCACTGTACCTTGGCTGCCATGGATCTCTAAAGATGCTGAATGGTCAAGGTGCCTCCTCCTTGTGGAGGGTTTTTCAAATATTTTATTTATTTATTTATTTAAGAGAGAGAATATGGACACACCAGGGCCTCTAGCTGCTGCAAACAAACTCCAGACGCATGCACCACCTTGTGCATCTGGCTCTTGTGTGTCCTGGAGAATCAAACGTGGGTCCTTTGGCTTTGCAGGCAAGTGCCTTAACTGCTAAGCCATCTCTCCAGCCCATAGGGGAGGGTTTCAATGAATCCTCCCTGAGACATCAGCCCACATTCAGGTAGCATTCATGGTGAAGGTCAGGGTCCGTTAGCTGTCAGGACAGCATGCTTACTACCCTAAGGGATGAAGGCTCCCTGATGAGATCAGTTAGCCAATCCCATATATGGCGGTACAGCACTGTGAGCTGCCTGCCCCTGATCAGCGCACCCTGCAGGACGGGGTAGTTGGGCTTTCTTGAAGTAGATAAGGTGGGTAACCATTCTGACAGCACGTGCTCATTGTCCATGTGGAACCTTCAGTGATGATTGTCCAGACCCAGGAGGAACTTCTTTGGTCCAGCTCTGATTGGTCACCACAAGCAACCACAAATGGGTCTCGAGTCCAGTCACTTGACTTGCTGGCCCAAGTCTTGTCAGAGCTGGCTGGGTTATGTCAGTGGTCGGTTGGAAGCTGAGGCTCAGGTCAGAACTCAATCTTGCTGTCGTGTCTCTGAGCTGACAAGACAAGTTCTGGGCAACACAGAAAGTGTCACAACAGATATTTCTTTGATGTTCTGGGGAGAAATCAGTAATGTGAGTTATGGTTCTCGGTCTAGAATGATATGAAGTCTTTTAGTATAAATAATTTTAAAAAGGAATTCCTACCGTAGAGGCACACATCTTTAATCCCAGCACTCTGGAGGCAGAGGTAGGAAGATCACTTAATTCAAGGCCACCCTGAGACTACATAGTGAATTCCAGGTCAGCCTGGACTAGAGTGAGACCCTACCTCAAAAAAAAAAATTTAATGCCGGGCGTGGTGGCGCATGCCTTTAATCCCAGCACTCAGGAGGCAGCGGTAGGAGGATCACTGAGAGTTTGAGGCCACCCTGAGACTACATAGTTAATTCCAGGTCAGCCTGGACCAGAGTGAGACCCTACCTTGCAAAACCAAAAAAAAAAAAAATTAATAACTAGGGTCCATTGTATTGGGTGGTGCAGACAGAACATTGTCATCCTGAAAGAATGTTCTGTTGGCCAGCACCACCCTCCACATTTGCTCAGACCACTCACTGCAGCTCCTTATTCCTTAGCCCAGAGTGGCTGTGCATGCTCTCTGCTGGCTCTGGAGAATGAAGGGATGAAAGAAACATCAAATGGGCAAAGCCATCCAAGAAACTCTTCAGAGGATGTCAGTCAGCCGGAACAAGAGTTTGGGGGAGATGTGGAGGAAGGGTGGCTGGAGGAAGGAATTGGAAAGTCCCTGAACCATCCTGTGCCTTGATCTGAAGCAGGGCACAGCACCCCCCCACCCTCCCACAGACAGAAGTTCCTCAGAGATATTGTCACCCCATGCGCAGCTCATCCTGACGATGGAAAAGTGTGAGGAAGCAGAGCTATCCTAGGCTCCAGGAGATGCGGGACCCTCTTAGCATTCAGTGGTGGGGGGAAAGTCAGTGGTGTTAAGAAGAGAGCATGGCTGGGCGTGTGGCTCACTCCTTTAATCCCAGCACTTGGGAGGCAAAGGTAGGAGGATCACCGTGAGTTCGAGACCACAGTGAGACTCCATAGCGAATTTTTGGTCAGCCTGGGCTGGAGCCAGGAAAAAAAGGAGAGAGAGAACATTATTATGAGGCCAGAATGGAGGATAATTCAGGCTTTTCTGAGACAGGGGAGAGCCTGTCCAGTACAGATGTGTCCAGTAAGAGCCAGCTTCTGAAAGTTGGGACTGAATATGAGGAAGAAAGTATCAGTGCTGCTGGAAAAGGCTTGGGGTTCTGCCTCCCTGCCAGCAAGGGCCACGCCTATGAGGAGCAGAGGAAATCAGAGGTGGATGGCGAGAGTGTAATGTTACCTGCTGTCTGGAAACCACCTGTGAAGGGAATCACCTTTCTCTTTTGGACTCTTCCAGGCGCCGCTGCGGGCGAGGACACTGAGGATGCGAGCACCGAGTTCACCGACAGCATTGAGGAGGAGGCTGCGCACCACAGCCACCAGCAAGTAAGTCAGTGTCAGGTCCCGGGGCCCAGCGGGGAAGGCGCCCAGTCCTTCTGGGTCTGATTGGCGCCTGCGGCTTTTGCAACAGGAAAGAGAAGACACAGTGTTTAGAAACCACTTCCCAGTCTGCTTCCTCCATGCTCCCCTGATCCTCCCTCGGTTTCTCTGTCCAGTCTGCCTCTTTGGTTTTTATTTTATTTTATTTATTTGAGAGAGACAGACAGAGAAAGATGGAGAGAGAGAGGGAGAGAGAGGATGGGCGCACCAGAACCTCCAGCCACTGCAAACGAACTCCAGATGCATGTGCCACCTTGTGCATCTGGCTTACGTGGGTCCCAGGGAATCGAGCCTCGAACCGGGGTCCTTAGGCATCACAGGCAAGCGCTTAACCGCTAAGCCATCTCTCCAGCCCACCCACCCCTTTGGTTTTTTATTACTGCTGCTTTTTCTTTCGGCTTCCTACCTCTGCCTATCAACCTTTGTCCCTGCCTACTGTCTGTAGCTGTAGCTCTGAAGAACTTTTACTTATGAGGCAATGAATTCTTTCCCTCTTGGGCTTTTGCAACTGAAACGCACAACAGAAGATAGGGAGATGTTGAAGAGCTGTCTGGGTAGGTGGAAGGACCTAGGGCCTGCTTAGAATGCTGTCTGAGAAACTCTCCCGGGACTGGGATGTGTCCAAAGCCAGGGATCTTTCCTGGTGAGATTACATTATCCAGAAGACTTTGCTGTGCAATCCGACAGACTGTCCAGTCATGACAACATCTGGCCAGCAGGTGGCACTTCAGGTACCCAAAGCCACAACCCTTGTTCCTCCCCAATCGCCAGAAGAGAAACTTGTGTGTTTTCAAGTCCAAAGCCATTGTGCTGGATTGTCGGTGATCGACTCGCTGCTAATGATTCACTCCAAAGCACTCAAACGTGGAACTCCTTGTGTCTGCACCGTGCCCAGAGACATTTAAGAGTTGTATCTCCCAGGTAGACCATACGCCATGGTCCTTGAGTTGTTTCAGAGAAAGCAGAACGTTGCTAGAAAGCCTGAAGACAAAGGGAGGCTTTTCTAGTGACAGCTTTCTTGGGTCTACTAGAAACACATCTGGGGGGGATGAGGCGTCCTGGGCCTGTCTGTCTCTCTCCTGCATAAGAAACAGAGGCGATATCTACTGAACAAGTAAGGAAAGTCCATAAGAACAGTCCCCAAGTGCTTTGCTTTGGCAATTTGGGACTCTTAAAGACATGAGTTTGTCTGAAATAGATGATATCCATTATGAAGAGTTTCTTAACCAACCTCTCCTTTTGGTGGCTGTAGCCGTGACTAACCTTCACTTCCCTGCCCCTCCAGGGGAGGGGGTTGTACTAGTTCCCCTCATTTTGTTTGAACCGTTTCTTCTGAGGCCTCCTCGTTGAAGGTTATGCTTTCAGTTCCGTGCACCACCGCACAGAGGCCTCTGTCTCTCACTCCCTGATTTCATCCAAGACCTCAGGCGAGAGGAGATCTTCAGGATGAACGGATGTCCACTCAGAGGCACTTGGGTTGGGGTGTCGGCTGGCCGCTGCAGGTAGTCATAGCTGTGGGACGGGATTAACTGCAGGATGAAGAACAGGAGACAGAGACCAGGGGGCAGCAGGTTCTGATTCGTGGAATCTGAACTGTTTCTGGTCGTGCAGAGCTTTATGTAGGCAAGCTTGCTGGCGCAGTCATTTCTTCCCCAGCTTCTTTCCTAGGCTCTCGGACTCTCGAGAGTACGGCCAGACTCTTTTGTGAGAAGCTCAGTCCATTCTCCGAGCAAACTTTTTCACTGGGACACATCGCAAAGTTTATCTGATTGTTGGTATAATTGTAAGTGAACAAATCTTCGGATGGGGCTTGACTCATAGACAAAGCGCATCCTATTGGATGGAGACTCTTAGGTTAGCACCATTTTTCTCTTGGTCGCCTTTCCTTGAAAAGAAGTTGTCAGTCTGGGGTAGGAAGAAGTTTGGTTTTTTTGAAATCACTGTAAGCTCACTTCATCTTTTCTATAGCTTGAGTTGTAACTCGCCTGTTTCCAATCAAATAAAGCTTGCTTTGTCACAACTGTTCGGTGTGCAGATTCTCAAAGTCTGTTTTGCTTATTTCCAGGGAGGTTGTCCCTTTAAGGTGGAGGGCTGAACGCCTTGCTTGTTTTTGGAAGATGCAGTTAGTTCTTGACCCCAAATGCTCTTATCCCGTCACCCCACACACTTCCCTAACAGACACATCCAGCTTTGCATTCCTGAGCAAGAATCAGCTTTTAATAATTTATTTATCAATTTATTTATTTGAGAGAGGGAGAGAGAAAGAAGCCGACACTAAGAGAGTGAGTATGGGCGTGCCAGGACTTTCTGGCACCGCAAATGAACTCCAGATGCATGCACCACTTAGAGCATCTAGCCTTACGTGGGCACTTGGAATTGAACTCGGGCCCTTGGGCTTTGCAGGCAAGCACCTTAACCACTGAGCAATCTCACTAGCCCAACAATCACCTTTTTTTCAATTTTTATTTATTTATTTGCAAGCAGAGAGAGAGAGATAGAAGAGAGGCAAACAGAGAGAGAATGGGCACACCAGGACCTCCAGTCACTGCAAACGAACTCCAGATGCATGTGTCCCTTGTGCATCTGGCTTACATGGGTCCTGGAGAATTGAACCGGGATCCTTTGGCTTCACACGTACACACCTTCACTGCTAAGCCATTTCTCCAGCCCCCCAACAATCATCTTTTAACCAAAGCAAGTTGTCTCTGCATTTCTTGGGCACACATTAAAAAGCCTCAGGTCTGGCCATATGGATAATTTCCCCCAGATATTGCTTGTAAAATTCCAATCTCAGACAGATGTAAGGTCTGTAATAAATGGCAAGAAATTCCCATGAAAGAAACCAGAGTAAACAACCATTGCTTTTCTTCATTTACAATGGTGAAAAGTTCATCAGTAATAAAGTTTCAAGCTGGGCGTGGTGGCGCACACCTATAATCCCAGCCCTCAGGAGGCAGAAGTAGGAGAATCTCCAGTGAGTTTGTGGCCACCCTGAGACTACATAGTGAATTCCAGGTCAGCTTGGGCTAGAGCGAGACCCTACCTCAAAAAACCAAAAATAATGATAAAGTTTCAAATACAAAGAAGTCAGTAGACTGTGACAGATGAGAAAAGCTGTTTCAAAATTTTAAGATTTTTATCATCAACTCCTAATTTTATTATATATATTGTGTGTGTGATGATCTGTCACGTTTTCTTTATTCATGCATTGGTGGACACCTAGACGGACTCTGTCTGTGGCTTTTGTGCATAGTATTGCAAAGAACATGAGTGTACTGACATCACTGTTATATATTGGCTTCAGTTCCTGTGGAAATATATCCAGAAGTGGGAATACTCATTATACATGAGTTCTAGGTTTTTTTAATTTAATTTAATTTATTATTTATTTGGGAGAGAGAAGGAGGCAGAGGATAGAGGGAGAGAATGGGCACACCAGGGCTTCCAGCCACTGCAAACGAACACTAGATGCATGCGCCCCCTTGTGCATCTGGCTTACGTGAGTCCTGGAGAATTGAACCAGGATCCTTTGGCTTTGCATGCAAACGCCTTAATTGCTAAGCCATCTCTCCAGCCTGAGTTCTAGTTTTATTAGGCATCTCCACACCATTTTCCACAGAAGTCATCATAGTTGACACTCTTGCCAACAAAAATAAGTTCCCTTTTCCTCTCCAACACCTGTGTGTGTGGGGGTGTCTGTCCACCTGCTACTGGGGCTGGCTGCAAGAGCCTCACGCATGCTGTCTTTGAAATGTGGTTCTAATAGATGAGAGGTGCTATCTCTTTGTGATTTTATTTTCCACTTTCATAATGATCACTGATGCTGAGCACTCGAGAAAAACTAACTTCTTAATGTTTTTAATGCTGTCAGGAAGCTGACCTTACGTTGTGAGGGATAGGAAGGAGTCGAGTGAAAACAAAACAATTCCATCTAAGCAAGAGACCAGATCTATAAGAGACCACTGCAGCACTCAAAAAAGTTGGATTATGTGGAAGAAATGGCACGAGTGTATCAGCTAATATGAAAAAAAACTATAAGTTGATATAACTTAAACTATATCTAACCAAGTTATTCTGCCACCACACCCTCTGAACGTGGGCTTTACTTACAGGAGAAAACAGAAATATTTGCTCTTATAGATGATTGAGCAAATGGAAAGGCTAGAACCTGAGTCACCTTTCACATATTAATATTTAAAATACATGTATATTTATTTTTTTATTTATTTAAGAGAGAGGGGGCAGATAGAGAGGGAAAGGGCACACTAAGGCCTCCAGCCACTGCAGACGAACTCCAGACGCATGAGCCACCTTGTGCTTCTAGCTTATGTGGGTCCTGGGGAATCGAACCTGGGTCCATAGGCTTCTCAGGCAAGTGCCTTAATCACTAAGCAATCTCTCCAGCCCTACGTATATTTGAATTATAATGTTAACCAATGTTCTAAACCCTTCAGATGCAACTATGAAAACCCAAATTAGCCTGGGGGGCGAGGGGAATCAGGTCTCTCAACACTGATTTATTTTCTCAATTTAAAATGATGGACTTTAAGGTCTTTCCAAGCCCACATGGGATTGAGTGCCTTGAATTAAGTAGCCAGGTCTGTGATTCTGTTTCTCCTATGTGAGTTCACATGACTTTTCCACCTCAACTGCTAGGCTATGATGCAATGCAGATGCTTGCAATGAATTAACTGTGCCCAAACCTGTAGCTTATTATGCTTCGTTGTGGAGAAAAGCAAGACAAGACACCCCCAGCAGCTCTATCATCCATAGAATTTGCTCTGGGTCTTGTTCCGTTCAGTATATCAGTGACCTAAATGACAATGTAAGATGTGACTGATTCTAGAAACCATCCCTAGTCAAGTGGCTAATATATGGACAGAATAAATTTATAAGTGAATAAATTTATAAGCCAAAACATTACTAGAGATAAAAGAAAACAGGATGGGGTGAGGAGGGGCACTGGAGAGATGGCTCAGCAGTTCAGGCACTTGCCTGCTAAGCCTGATGGCCTCTGTTCGATTCCCCAGTCCCCACATAAAGCCACATGCACAAAGTGGTGCATGCATCTGGAGTTCGTTTGTAGCGGCAAGAGGCTCTGGCATGTCATTTTCTCTCTCTCTCTCTTCTCTGTCCTTGTAAATGAATAAATAAAAATATTTTAAAAATAAAACAGGATGGCACAGAAAAGATGAGAAACTGGGAGTCAAAACTGACCCGAAACTGAGCAGAACTCTCAGATGCCTCTGCTGGGGAGAAGCCATCACTGGGAAGTGTCGAGATAAGTGCTGAGCAGGGCAAGATGGCACCTGCCTGAAATTCCAGTGCTTGGAGGGATGAGGCAGAAGGGTCATGAGTTTAAGGTTGGGCTGGAGAGATGGCTTAGTGGCTAAGGCACTTGTTTGCAGAGCCTAAGGACCCAGGTTAGATTTTCCCAGTACCCATGTAAGCCAGCTGCACATGGTGGTGCATGCATCTGCAGTTCATTTGCAGTGGCTAAAGACCCTGGCGTGCCCATTCTCTCTCTATCTGCTCCCCCCCTCTCAAATAGATAAATAAAAATAAAATATTTTTAAAAGTAAGTTTAAGGTCAACTTTAGCTACATAGTGAGTTTGAGGTCAATGTGGGCTATATGGCAAGATCCTACCAAAAAAAAAAAAAAAGGAAGAGGAAAAAGAATCTTTATATTAAAATAGCATTCATTTAGTTTATCATATTTAGATTTTTATTTCTGTCTTTTAGAAAATGTAAAAAGTGGGTTGGAGAGATGGCTTGTAACCAAGGCTCTTGCCTGTGAAGCCTAAGGACCCATGTTTGACTCCCCAGATCCCACGTAAACCAGACGCATTAGGTGACACAAGCACACAAGGTTGCACATGTGCACAAGATGGCACATGAATCTGGAGTTTGATTGCAGTGGCTGGAGGCCCTGGCATGCCAGTTCTCTCTCTCTCTTTCTAAAATAAAGATTAAAAATAAAGATTGAAAAATGTGAAAAACAAGTAAAGATGGGCAAGATGTGTGATAAGAAGGTCTAAATATTCACAACTTTTCACTGGTTAAAAAAAAAAAACCTTTTAAATGGGCTTGAATTGAAACTGAGTATAGATTCATGTCCTCAAGAAGGAAGACACCAGGAAGTTGTTTCTTCTAACTTATTTCCTTCTCGCGCGCTTGGATTTACAGTGAGAATTTAGCGTTGGCACAAGGGTGAGAATTTAGCATTGGCACAAGGGTAGTACCTGAAAAGGAAAGCTGGGTGCCCGGCAGTGTGGCACCCTCACCCTCTCAATGGTTACACGATGTGATTCTTGCTGTCAACAAAATGAAGCTCGCTTCATCTTCCCTATAGATCTGTGATTCTAATTCTAGGACTGGCTGCTGGCTGCGTCCTGAACACCTCTTTGGCAGGACCTCGGCCTCAGCTGAGCCTGCCTCTTGAGCCATGCTCCTCATAGTCAGGTTCCAGTGTATGGAACTTCCTGACTTACATGAAGGCCACCAGGGGACTCTTATCCCCTTACAAAGCAAAGAATCACATTATCCGTATATGCCAGGCTAGTCTAAACCTTATTTGTTTGCATTTGTTTTTCTTTATTTTTTAAAATATTTATTTATTTATTTATTTATTTATTTATTTATTTATTTATTTATTTATTGAGAGACAGAGAGAGAATGGGAGCACCAGGGCCTCCAGCCACTGCAAACGAACTCCATATGCATGTGCCCCCTTGTGCATCTGGCTTACGTGGGTCCTGGGGAATTGAACCTGGGTCCTTTGGCTTTGCAGGCAAATGCCTTAACGGCTAAGCCATCTCCCCAGCCCTGCATTTGTTTTAAGTAGCATTTCTCACCCACCTCTGGATTCTTCTCTCCCGCGCCTGGCAACCACGGCCCCTAGCTCACTAGACTCACCCTTCCTTCTCAACACAGTTCTGAGGGTCTTTGACGGAGGGACGCCCTTGAACAAGAGCTCACTTTCATTTTGTTTTTGGTTCTTTCTTCCCACCAAAGGTTGTTACTAACTTGTGACCCCGTGTTCCTCTGGGATCCTCTTTCGTGGCACCTGCCTGTGATCCCAGTACTTGGGAGGACGCGGCAGGAGGATCAAGAGTTTAAGGTCAACCTGGGCTTCATAGTGAGACTTCTTCAGTGAGACTACATAGTGAGACTTCCTTGGCATACAAAATAGCAATCCTCCCGTTAATGGATGCTAACTCTAGTGGCTAACGTCTCTAAACCACGGTTCTCTTTCAGCTCATCAAGGTGGCTCTGGAGAAAAGTCTGGCAACCATGGATACCCAGAACACCTGTCTTCAGCCCCCCACCCCCATTGGAGGGGACAGCAACAGGGGTCTTCAGGAGGAAATGCTCCGCCTCAGGGCTGAGATCCACCAGCACTTGGAGGAGAAGAGGAGAGCTGAGGAAGAACTCAAAGAGCTAAAGGCTCAAATTGAGGAAGCAGGATTCTCCTCTGTGTCCCACATCAGGTAGGACCTTTCTTTAAAATTTTATTTACAGGCTGGAGAAATGGGTTGGCAGTTAAGGCATTTGCCTGCAAAACCAAAGGATCCTGGTTCAATTCTCCAGGACCCACGTAAGCCAGATGCACAAGGGGTTGCCCACATCTGGAATTCATTTGCAATGGCTGGAGACCTTGGCACATCCATTCTTTCTCTCTTTCTCTCTCTATCTCTCTCTGCCTCTTTCTCTCTGAAATAAATTAATAAATAATAAATAAATAAATAAAATATATTTTTAAAAATTTTTATTTACAAGGGCTGGAGATGGCTTAGTGGGTAAGTGCTTGCCTGTGAAGCCTAAGGATCTCTGTTCAAGGCTCCATTCCCTAGTACCCATGTGAGCTAGATGCAAAAAGTGACACATTCATTTGCAGTGGCTAGAGGCCCTAGTGTGCCCATTCTCTCTCTCTCTCTCTTTCTCTCTGTCTCTTTCTCTCTGTGTCTATCTGTTGCTCTCAAATAAAAATAAACAAACAAATTTTAAATTTATTTATGAGAGAGAGAATTGGTATGCCAGGGCCTTCAGCCACTAAAAATGAGTTCCAGATGCATGCACCACCTTGTGCATCTAGCTGACACGGATACTGGGGAACCAAACCTGGGCCCTTGGGTTTCACAGGCAAACACCTTAACCACTAAGCCATCTCTCCAGCCAAGGTAGGGCCTTTTCCCAGAGAAGAGGAGCCTGCTGCTGATGAGTCACCACCACCAGAGACTTGCCTTGCTGCAACCAAGAAATTTCTGCTGCCCAAGGCTCACCTGGTCCACGCCTTAACGTGTAGTTTCACTAGCATCTGTCAATGAGGTGATGGTTACTAAAAGGAAGTCTTAGCAGGGCGTGGTGGTGCATGCCTTTAATCCCAGCACTTGGGAGGCAGAGGAAGGAGGATCACTGTGAGTTCGAGGCCCCCTGAGACTACAGAGTCAATTCCAGGTCAGCCTGAGCTAAAGTGAGACCCTACCTCGAAAAACAAACAAAAAAAAAAAAAAAAAGAAAGAAAAGAGAAGGAAGTCTTATAATCCTTCCTTTTTTAAAAAAAATTATTTTATTATTTTATTTTTTATTTTTGGAGAGAGACACACAGAGAGAGACAGACAGACAGAGAGGGAGAGGGAGACAGAGATGGGCGCGCCAGCAGTCTCAGCTGCTGTGAACGAAATCCAGATGTGTGCGCCCCCTTGTGGGCAAGTACGGCATTGCGCCCTTGCATCACTTGGCATCTGGCTAAACGTGGGACCTGGAGATTGGAACCGCTGGAGATTGGAACCAGCGTTCTTAGGCTTAGCAGGCAGGTGCCTTAACCGCTAAGCCATCTCTCCAGCCCTAATCCTTCCTTTATGTAGCAGGAGACTGAGCCTTGAAGAAGCCGAGTTGCCTTGTAAAGACCGTGCCTGCTTTGGGTGTTTGTTGTGGTTCTTGGGATCAAACCCAGGGCACGGTAGGCAAGTGCTTTACCCATTGAGCAACACCACTAGCCCCCAAAGCCATGTTTGTATCACTTCCATTCAACCATAGCAGAGTGTTTATTAGGTGGGAGGGGGGGGAAGAAGAGCTGGACTCACTGTCTTGGTGAAAATTCATTGTTTTAGTTAAGTTTTAAAAAACTTTATACATGAATGTAGTTATTTATTTGAGAGAAAGAGAGAAAGAAAGAGACAGAAAGAGAGAGAGAACAGGCACACCAGGGCCTCCAGCACTGCAAATGAACTCCAGACACATGTGCCACCTTGCACATCTGTCTTTACGTGGACATTGGGGAATTGAACCCTGGTCCTTGGGTTTTGCTGGCAAGCACCCTAACCACTGGGCCATCTCTCCAGCCCAGTTTTAGTGAAGTTTTTCACTCCAACAAATGCAGACAATTGTGGCGAGCAACTGTGGAGGTCTCTGGAGAGCACACAGGACAGACATGGTACCTGTGCTCAGGGCAGGTATTGCCTGATACACAGACCAGCAACAGGGCAACGACTCCCTAAGTGCGTTTTCATGAGATTTCTCATTGGTATTGTGTCTTTCTTTCCTATTTCTGGCTCCTAATTTATCAGGCGGTGGTGGTTTCACACTAATGATAATTAATAAAATCCATCATAATAGGGTCATAATTATCTACATACATTTTGATGCTATTTCTGGTTAGTTTTCTTTCTTTCTTTCTGTCTTCTTTTTCTGGCTCCCACATTTATCATGTGGTGATGGTGTCACACTAATGATAATTAATAGCACAATAAAATCCATCATCTAAGTGCATTTTGGTGATCTTTCTGGTTAGTAGTGTTGCTCTTTTCTTCTTCTATTTCTGGCTCCCAATTTATCATGCAGGGGTTTCACACTGGTGATAATTAATAGCACAATCCAATCCATCATAAGGGGCCAGGGAAGTGGCTCAGTGGATCAAGTGCTTGCTCCACAAATGTGACAACCTCAATTTGGATTCCCAGTACCCACATGAGTGCTTGGGAGGTAGAGACAGTGGATGCCAGGGGGCAGAGGGCAAAGTGGATAGCTGAACTAGCTGAACCTGTGAGCCCTGGGGTCAGATGCGAGAACTGGAAACCTTGATATCAACCTCTGGCTTCTACATGTGCTCATGTACCCACACATGTGTGTACCTACACACATGCATACATATTGCCCTCACATATACATGTAAAACAATAAGATTCATAATAATAAATTTTGGGGGCTGGAGAGATGGTTCAGTGAATAAAGTGCTTGCCACCCAAGCATGAGTCCCTGCGTTTGACTCCCCTGACCTTCTGTCATCCCAGCCCTCCAATGGCTGGGGTGAAGGCAGAGATAGGAGAATTTCCCGGAAGTTACTCTTGCAAACACAACCGGGAACAATGAGAAGGAGAGGCCCTGCTTCAAATAAAGCGGAAGGCAAGGACCAGTAGCTGAAGGTTGTTCTGTGACCTCTGTACACACGCATGAACGCATGCACACACACTTCATATATATAACACAAAAAAAGTAGTAATAACGTTGTCACACTTTTTTTTGTTTGTTTGTTTTGCGAGGTAGGGTCTCACTCTAGCCAGGTTGACCAGGAATTCACTCTGTAGTCTCAAGGTGACCTTGAACTCACAGCAGTCCTCCTCCCTCTGCCTCCCTAGTGCTGGGATTAAAGCAACACACCATCACACCTGACTTGTCATGCTTTTTTTTAGTATAAATATCCCTGTGTATTCCAGAGACCAGTGAAAACTAAAAAATATATGAAACTGTGTCACTAAGTAAAGAAAAACAAACTGGGATGGAGAAATGACTTAGCAGTTAAGGTGCTTGCCTGCAAAACCTAAGGACCCAGGTTCAATTCCCCAGGACCCACATAAGCCAGATGCACAAAGTGACACATGCTTCTAGAGTTCATTTGCAGTGGCCAAAGCCCTGGCATGCCCATTTTCTCTCCCCTCTCTCTGTCCCCCCGCCCCCATCTCTCTGTCTTCTCTCAAAAGTAAATTTAAAAGTTTTGAAAAATGTTTTTAAAAGTGTTTTAAAGATGCTACTACCAAGCAGCTGCGTAAATACGCGGTGTGAGACAGATCTCCCTCTTCCTGAGCCCGAGTTTTTCCATGTATGACATAGGCCATTGCTACAAGTCTCTGAAATTGTCTCATACTCTTGAATGGCTGTGAATCTATCAATCATGCACTGGGATGCGGTTGAGGGGACTCTTGGGAACTGTAGGACAGGACAGACCTGCCCCTCATTGTGTTTCCCTGTAGGAACGCCATGCTGAGCCTTTGCCTTGAGAATGCTGAGCTGAAAGAGCGGATGGGAGAAGCAATGTCCGACGGATGGGAGATGGAGGAAGACAAGGAGAAGGGTGAGGCGATGGTGGAGACTGCGGTGGCCAAGGGGAGTCTGAATGCGAGCAGCCTTCAGGCTGAGTTCAGGAAAGTCCAGGGGAAGCTGAAGAACGCTCACAGCATCATCAACCTCCTCAAAGAGCAGCTGGCGCTGAGCAGCAAGCGAGGGAAGAGCAGACGGACTACAGAGCTCCCCGTGCTCATGGCCGGAGGCGTGGACAGAATGGACACAGGCGTGCTGTCTTCTCCTGAGAACCCGCACCAGCAAGAGAAGGAGGGTGTGATCACAGAGCCTCGTCCCCGACCCCAGAGCCTCCACCTCGGGGTGGTCCCCTCCGTGGATGCCCACCAGGTAAGCAAGAGCGTGGAAGGCGTGAGAAGCACTCGGAGAAAGGCTGGGGACTTTATATTTGAACTGTCGTGCCTGTGGGTCAGGAGGTAGTGAGGGAAAGGCACCTTCGTACTCCAAGCAGCTCTGTGCTGATAGTAAAGACAACCATTTGGTTTTAGAAAAGATTTTACGTTATCTCATGTATATTTCTTTTTAAAATATTTTATTTTACTTATTTATTAGAGAGAGAGGCATATAGAGAAACAGAGAGAATGGATGCACCAGGGTCTCCAGCCACTGCAGATGAACTCCAGATGCATGCTCCACCTTGGGCATCTGGCTTATGTGGGTCCTGGGGAATCAAACCTGGGTCCTTTGGCTTTGAAGGCAAGCGCCTTTACTGCGAAGCTGTATCTCCAGCCCTTATGTATAAATCTTGAGCACTTAGCTTCCCAGGTAACACACTGTGCCTTGGCAGTAGATAAGAACCCAGCAGTTGCCCTTGAGGTACTCAGTATGGTGAGGGAAGCACGGGCACTTTTAACAGGATGAACGTGCCATAATAGTGGATGGTCTTGGGTCTTGAGGCAGCCAAGACCAGTAGTGAACACTGACATCTCTTCCTTATCACTGCCCTTTTCTTTTCCTTCTTTTCTTTTCTTTTCCTTCTTTTCTTTTCTTTCCTTTCTTTTCCTTTCCTTTCCTTTCCTTTTCTTTTCTTTTCTTTTCTTTTCTTTTCTTTTCTTTTGGCTGGGAGTCAGGGGCTGGTTCAAGATAGGGTCCTAGACTGGCCTTGAACTCACAGCAGTCCTCCTACCTCTACCTCCCAAGTGCTGGATTAAAGGCTCGTGCTACCACGCTGGGCCATCACTGCCATCTTCACCCCAGCTGCTCGAGCGTCGGGGCCTGGGCCTCCAGAGTTGCAGGTGTCCTCGTGAGCAAAGGCTCTTCGCTGAGGATTCGGTGAGGTGGAGGATGCAGGGGATTCTGGGAGGATCCCTGCAATGAGACCGCAGGGAGGGCAGAGTGGAGGTTTCCACCTCTGCTTCCAACCACCAGGGCCCGCATTGCCTGAAAGATGCTCCATCTACGTGCTTGGCACTCTGCTGTGGGGCTGCAGATGCAAAGATGACCAACATGTTATCTCAGCTCCCTGGGAGCTCTTCAGAGATGGCAACTGCCAGATGGCATGACAGGTTCTGTGGCAGGCACACAAGCACAGACAGTGCACAGCATTTCAGAGTGGGAAACGACTGTCGCTTGCATGGCGGGTGACTTCACACTGACCTTGTCCTGTCCATTTCACAGCTAGATGACAAGTCCCAGACCCAGGTCTCTGGGCCTCGGTCAGAATTTAACCTGCCAGGATCCACCAAGCACCTGCGCTCCCAGCTGGCTCAGTGCAGGCAACACTATCAAGATCTCCAGGAGAAGCTGTTGATCTCGGAGGCCACCGTCTTTGCCCAGGCCAACCAGCTGGAGAAGTACAGAGCCATATTCAGTAAGGATTACAAGTTCACTGGCACCAAACTGTCTTCTCCCTGAGCAGTTACCTGTGTTGCAGATTTTTATGTTTATTTATTTATTTTGGTTTTTGAGGTAGGGTCTCACTCTAGCCCAGGCTGACCTGGAATTCACTGTGTAGTCTCAGGGTGGCCTCGAACTGTCGGTGATCCTCCTACCTCTGCCTCCCGAGTGCTGGGATTAAAGGCGTGCGCCACCACGCCCAGCACTAATTTTATTTTCTTCCCCAATCTCAGAACAAATCAGTCCGTCCTAGAACTGTAGGAGTGGATCTTTTACTGCGGTTTGTAGCTGGTGGCAAAGAATAGAGGGAGAAGACGTGTTCTCAAGTCCCAGTGAGAATGCAAGGAAGCAATGGACTGACATCTGGGTTTGCTGGTTTCTGATCCAGCACCTCATAAAATAATTGTTTCTCTCTTCTTCGGACCACAATGGATTCCATAAAATCATGTCATCATTATTGGCCTAGCATCAGCATGGTCCAGTATAAATTGTGGCAGTGATATGACTGTTCTGTACAGCACATATGGCTGTTGAGCACGTGAAATACGGATAGTGGAACTTGGATGGGTTAGGTTTTATTTAATTTTAATTGATTTAGTACAAAACAAGCACTTGTGGCTAGGAGCTACTTAGACAAAGTCTTGGGATTCTCAGTCAGGTCAGCTCCATTTAAACACGTGCTAAGGCCTGTGGAGAAAGGCTTAATACTTTGTGCGAGGTTTCTGGAGGAGAGCATATGCAGTGCCTCACTCAGGGGTGTCTGTTCTCATATGAGCCTCAGGTATCAGCAGAGAGATGCCCCTTGGCAAATGCAGGTTCATCCTAGTGGGAAGAAAGCCTGCTGCCTGGAGCAGGCATTGTCTTTTCCCACTGTGTCCATAAAGGTCTATCTGTGTCCCTCTGACTGTCCCCTTAGCCCTGAGGTCCAGGGATGTGCCACTAAAGTTGAGGGAGTATGTGTGAAATCCCACCATGTCTTCCCCAGCAGGTGAATCCCTCGTGAAACAAGACAGCAAACAGATCCAGGTAGACTTCCAGGACCTGGGCTATGAGACTTGTGGTCGAAGTGAGAATGAGGCTGAGCGCGAGGAGACCACCAGCCCTGGTAAGCGCGCAGTGTGGAACCCTCCTTCCCTGCCTGTCAGTTGTCTGAATGAAGGGCTTAGGCCACTCCCACATGGCGAGGAGTAGTAGGGGTAGGGGAGGTGACTGAGGGGTCACAGGATCAGAGAAGGGCATGCAATTGGGAGAACTCTTGTTCAAATGAAGCCGGATATCAGTTTGGGCTTGTGTAGTTAGCTTCTGTCATGTTGCTAATAGAGAAATTCTAGCCAACTGATTGTTTTAGAAAAAGAAAAATGTGCCTATTTAATAAGGAAGAGATGAGCTTTAGGGCACATGTAAACCACAAGTTTAAGCTAAAACTTTTATTTGGTATTAACACAGGACTATAATTACAGGGTACCCATGAAACTGAAGCTGAGAAAGGGTGATATTTCTCTCTCTCTCTCTCTCTCTCTCTCTCTCATCCTCAGCGTGGCAGTTAAGAGCAGGGAGTCTTGGTCAGTTCCCTGTCAAATGCTACCTTTGAAAGCCTAGTGGAGACCAGACTGTTCCAATCCTCCATTGTGAACTTCTCTGTAACCTCAGTTTCCTTTTCTGCTAACATGCTCACATAAAGCCACTACCTAACCCATTGGGTAATCATGTCAATTATATGAGTAAATTCTCATAAAACCCTTGAGAATAGGTTTTTGACACCCTGAGAAATGATAGTTGCATTTTCATCCTCACTGCCACTGCCCTGACACAGCTATTGTTTGTGCTGATACATTTTCCTTGGCCTCTTTTTCACCATTGTAACCCAGTAGTTTTAAATCATGGAAACGTCTGAGGGCATTAACACAACTTGTCCTTCAGCTCTTGTGGTCATTTTAAAGGAGGATCTGTTCTGTCCGAATACTGTTAAAGCAAGACACACACGGAGGGGGACCTCAGAGCATGCTGCTCAACTATTTTTAATATTTTATTTGTTTGTTTGTTTGTTTGTTTATTTAAGAGCGAGAGAATGGGTGCACCATGGCCTCTAGCCACTGCAAACGAACTCCAGATGCATGCACCACCTTGTGCATCTGGCTTACATGGGTCCTGGGGAATTGGACCTGGGTCCTTTTTCTTCACAGGCAAGTACCTTAACTACTAAGCCATCTCTTCAGCCCCTGTGGTGATTTTAAATATGAAGGGCCACATTACTGTTTTCATTGTGGGGCATTGACTTGTGTGGAAAGGACACAGAACACTGATGGATTTGAATGCTGGCTGTTGTTTGTGCCTGCATGACCTGTCACTAGGTAGCTTACTTCTTTCTGAGCTTTGATTTCTTCAGTCAGTAAATGGAAGGTGATTGATTGTTCCTCACTTTCAGAGCTGTTGGCAGGATGAAAAGGTACAATTAAGAATGGGAGAGGGCTGGAGAGATGGCTTAGGGGTTAAGGTGCCTGCCTTCTAAGCCTAAGAACTCTGATTCCAATCTCCAGCGGTTCCAATCTCCAGGTCCCACGTTTAGCCAGATGCAAAGTGATGCAAGGGTGCAATGCCACACTTGACCACAAGGGGGCGCACACATCTGGATTTGGTTCTCAGCAGCTGAGACACTGCTGGCGTGCCCATCTCTGTCTTCCTCTCCCTCTCTCACTCTCTCTGTCTCTCTCTGTGTCTCTCTCCAAAAAAAAAAAAAAAAAAAGATGGGAGGGTGGGGCTGGAGGGATGGCTTAGCTGTTAAGGTACTTGCCTGCAAAGCCAAAGGACCCAGGTTCGATTCCCTAGGACCCATGTAAGCCAGATGCGCAAGGTGGCACATGTATCTGGAGTTTGTTTGCAGTGGCTGGAGGCCCTGGCATGCCATTCTCTGTCTCTCTCTGTCTTTCTCTTTCTGTCTCAAATAAATAAATAAATAAATAAAATTTTTTTTTAAAAAGAATGGGGGTTGGGCTGGATAGATGGCTTAGAAGTTAAGGCACATGCCTGCAAAGCCTAAGGACCCAGGCTCGATTCCCGGGTCCCACATAAGCCAGATGCAAAGGGCGGCACATGCATCTAGAGTACATTTGCAATGGGCTAGAGTCCCTGGCGTGCTCATTCTCTCTCTCTCCCTTTCTCTCTGTCTCAAGTAAAAATAAATAAAAACTAGAGATGTTTAAAGAATGGGAGGTAGCTCAATAGGAGAAGTGCTTGCCTTGCAGGCGTGAGGATCTGAATGCAAACCCCAGCGCCCACGTAAACACCGAATATGGTGGCTTGAGAGACCCTGTCTCAGAAAGAGGTGGCCAGCCTGCGCTCTGAACAGCGGCCATAGCTGCACGCTGGCTCCTCTCAGGAAGATGTCTTTGTCTTCTGCAGAATGCGAGGAGCCCGCAGTGCTCGTGGAGGGGCTGTACCCTGAGCAGGGGGCCCCAGAGGAAGCCTTGATCTGCTCCCTTGGGAAGAAACCAGTGCAGAACAGACCAGGGAAGCAGGAGGAGCTGCAGGCCTACGGGAAGTCTGAAGACATCTCTGTCCTGCGAAAGGACATCAAAGACCTGAAAGCCCAGCTGCAGAACGCCAACAAGGTCATTCAGAACCTCAGGAGCCGGGTCCGCTCCCTGTCCACGACGAGCGATTACTCATCCAGTCTGGAAAGACCACGGAAGCTGAGAGCCGTGGGCACCCTCGAGGGCTCTTCGCCCCACAGTGTCACTGATGAGGATGAGGGGTGGCTGTCCGATGGCACTGGGGCTTTCTGTCCTCCGGGGCTTCAGTCCAGAAAGGGGCTGGAGAATCTCATGCAAAGAGTGTCACAGCTGGAGGCGCAGCTCCCCAAAACCGGACTGGAGGGGAAGCTGGCAGAGGAGCTGAGGTCGGCTTCGTGGCCTGGGTAAGGAGGCTGGTTGCACTTAACCTTCTCGTTGCTGGGGTGGGCAGTGGGGGGGGGACACCCAACCAGAAGCACCTTATGGGCAGGAAGGCTTTATTTCAGTTTAAAGTCTCAAAGGAAAGCTCCATCCCGGCAGGAAAGCTAGGCTGAGCTCCACATTCTTGTCACATCGTAGCAGCAAACATGAGCTGGCTCCGGCAGAGGGTCTTGGGCCCTAACACTCCAGGGCCTGCCCCAAGCGACGCCCTCTGCCAGCTAGAGTCAACCTCCCAAATTCCAGATTTAAGGAGGTAATGAGCAACAGCTCCCGTCTGCTGACAGGGTGGACATGTCGCAGAAGACAGGCGATGACATAATGGCCCTTTTCACAAACTACCATCTGCCACAGGGTCACAGCGTAGAAGAAATTCATGCCTCTGCTGTGGTTTGCACAGAAGACGTGGAAGGTTCTAGGTACCCTTAGGATTTAGTGATTCTAAGTGTTGATTGACATCTGCTGTGAGTCTGCTCTGTGCTGGACTATACGAGGTGTGAAGTGTGAGACTGTCTTTACTCTCACAGAATTTATGATTCCGTTTTGGACATAAGATCAACATACATAAAATAGTTGAAAACATGGTCATCCTGAATTTGTTTGATGCAGTGATTTCTTAGATCAGAATTTTTTTAAAAACTTTATTTATTTATGAGAGAGAAAGAAAGAGAGAGAGAGAATGGGAGTGCCAGGGCCTCTAGCCACTGCAAACACACTCCAGACGCGTGCGTTACCTTATGCACCTGGCTTACTTGGGTCCTGGGGAATCAAACCTAGGTCCTTTGGCTTTGCAGGAAAGTGCCTTAACTGCTAAGCCATCTCTCCAGCCCTTAGATCAGAATTTACTCTTAGCTGGGCATGGTGATGCACGCCTTTAATCCCAGTACTCCAGAGGCAAAGTTAGGAGGATTGCTGTGAGTTCAAGGCCACCCTGAGACTGTATAGTGAATTCCAGGTCAGCCTGGACTAGAGCGAGACCCTACCTTGAAAAAAAAAAAAAAAAGAGTTTACTCTTAAATGCCTTCTGTGGGTTATACGATTAATCGCTCATTTCTGTGGGTGAAGGAAGTCCCCTATATATTTTCTCGTAGAATTCTCTAAGGAATCCCCCATAACTTATCATTCACTCCTTTTTATTCTTCTTCTCCCCTCTTTCCTCAATTAGAAAATATGATTCCCTGATTCAGGATCAGGCCCGAGAACTATCTTATCTGCGGCAAAAAATCCGAGAAGGGAGAGGTATTTGTTATCTTCTCACCCAACATGCAAAGGATACAGTAAAATCTTTTGAGGACCTTTTGAGGAGCAATGACATTGACTACTACTTGGGCCAGAGCTTCCGGGAGCAGCTTGCCCAGGGAGGTCAGCTGACCGAGAGGCTCACCAGCAAACTCAGCATGAGTAAGTTGCCACAGGACTTTAGAGCGAATGCTCGGTCACTCTCACGGCCCCAGGCTCAGGTGGCCACCATACCTTCATGGTAATTTTTTATCCCAGAATTCAGCTTCTACTTTATGTCTTGAAAGCCACTGCAGAATCACAACTGTAGTGAGCAGGACTAGGGAGATGTCTCAGTGGTGAAGGTACTTGCTTTCAAAGCCTGCTGACTGAGGTTCAATTCCCTAGTATCCATATAATGCCAGACACATGCTCCACATGCGCCACCTTGTGCATCTGGCTTACGTGGGTCCTGGGGAATCAAACCTGGGTCCTTAGGCTTTGCAAGCAAATGCCTTAACCACTAAGCCATCTCTCCAGCCTGGATAGTGCTTTCTTCTAGACACAGATAAGACAGTGGCTCTGATAGTTCAAGGGATATATGAGTCCTTATTGGCACCTGCCACTTAAAATTTGTTGAGCATCCCCGAGGGAGCATACTTAGCAGTCTGAGACTTGGGAGGAGGCGAGGAGCTCATCAACTAGTGGAAGGCATAGAGAGGAAGCATAGAGAGCATAGAGAGGAAGCATAGAGAGCATAGAGAGGAAGCATAGAGAGTATGGAGAGGAAGCAAGGAGGTGTCTTCTGCCAGGGAAAAGAGCAGCTTCTGCATGAAAGGGACGATGGGGGCTGGAGAGATGGCTCAGCGGTTAAAGCATCTGCCTGCCAAGCCTAAGAACGCCAGTTTGATTCTCCAGATCCCACGGTTAGCCAGATGCAAAAATGACACAAGCATGCACATGCACACAAGGGGGCGCACACGTCTGGGTTCATTCACAGTGGCTGAGAGGCGCTGGAGCACCCACTCTCTCTCTCCCCTGTCTCTCTCTGTCTCTCTGTCTCTCTCAATTAAAAAAAGAGAAAAAGCCAGGCGTGGTGGCGCACACCTTTAATCCCAGCACTTGGGAGGCAGAGGTAGGAGGATCACCGTGAGTTCGAGGCCGCCCTGAGACTACATAGTGAATTCCAGGTCAGCCTGGACCAGAGTGAGACCCTACCTCGAAAAACCAAAAAGAAAAAAAGAAAAAGAAAAAAAAAAGAAAGGGACAGTAGGGCCTGTGTGGGGGCACCTGGAAGCCAGCTTGTCACGGAACACGAAGGCTAGAGTATTCCAGATGGAGCTGGGCAAGTGTCTTGTGAGCAGTGAGACAAAAGGTCCCTTTAACTTTTTGCCCTGATCAGGTCATATAAAGTACTAAAGTGACCACCAGGTCAGAGGGAGACTACCTGGTGAGCTCAGCTGAGCCTGCCTTCTTAAAGGTGGCAGGTATTGTCTCATACATGGAATCCGAAAACAAACAAGCTATAAGAAATAAAAGATGCCAGGCATGGCTGGACATGCCTTTTATCCTAGCACTCGGGTGGCAGAGGTAGGAGGATGGCCGAGAGTTCGAGGCCACCCTGGGACTCCATGGTGAATTCCAGGTCAGCCTGGGCTAGAGTGAGACCCTACCTTGAAAAACCAAAATAAATAAATAAATAAATAAAGAAATAAATAAATAAAGAAGAGGAGGAATTCTTAGGGAATGGGAAAGGAGCCAGCAGGAAAGGCAGAGATAAGTATAGGTAAGGTTAAAGTGCCTGCCTGTGAAACATAAGGACCCAGGCTCCATTTCCCAGGACCCACATAAGCCAGATGCACAAGGTGGCACATGCATCTTGTGTTCATTTGCAGTGGCTAGAGGCCCTAGCGTGCCCATTCTCTCTCTCTCCTCTCTTTCTCCTCCCCCCCCCGCTAATAAATAAGTAAAAATAAAATATACAGAAAGGACTGGAAAGATTGCTTAGTGGCTAAGGTATTTGCCTGCAAAGCCAAAGGATCCCGGTTCAATTCTCCAGGACCCATGTAAGCCAGATGCACAAGGGGTGCATGAGTTTGGAGTTCGTTTGCAGTGGCTGGAGGCCCTGGCGTGCCCATTCTCTCCTACCCGCTTCCACGCCGTATCTTTCTCTCTCGAATAAATAAATTAAATTAATTTAAAAGAAATATATATACTATTATTAGCTGGGCATGGTAGCCTGTGCCTTTAATTCCAGCACTCAGGAGGCAGAAGTAGAAGGATCACCATGAATTCAAAGCTAACCTGGGACTACAAAGTGAGTTCCAGGTCAGTCTGAGCTAGAGTGAAACCCTGCCTTGAAAAAAAAAAAAAAAAAAAAAAAAAAAAAAAAAAAAAAAAACCATTACTTTGAACAGTTTATCCAAAAAAAAAAAAGACATAACCTGAGGCACTGAAAATATTTACCCAGAACATTTATGTTGTCACTATTCTGTGTCCTAATGGGCCCCTGGGTTCGTCATGTGTGAAGTGGGACCTGTTTAATTAATTTAATTTCTTACTGTTACTTTTTTGAATTTGCTTTGCAGAGGATCACAAGAGTGAGAAAGAACAAGCTGGGCTTGAACCACTGACTCTCAGGTAATTCAAACGAGAATCTGATAAAGAGACCAGGACAAGAGATCAAGGACAGCCCCAACTTCACAATTCGTGGAGGACAAAAGGAGAAGAAATGGATTCAATGAGTCATTTATTCATTGAACACTTTATTGTTGTCACCGATTTCTTTTCTTTTTGGGGGGGCGGGGAGAGCGGGGAGTGGTTTCCGAGGTAGGGTCTCACTCTAGTCCAGGCTGACCTGGAATTCACTCTGTAGTCTCAGGGTGGCCTTGAACTCTCAGCGATCTTCCTGCCTCTGCCTCCCGAGTGCTGGGATTAAAGGCGTGCGCCACCATGTCCAGCTCTGATTTCTTCTTTTTTTTTAAATAATTTTTTATTGTTTATTTTATTAGAAACAGAGGGACATAGGGAGAGAGAAAGAGAGAGAATGGGTGCACCAGGGCATCTAGCCACTGCAAACGAACCCCAGATGCATGCACCGCGATGTGCATCTGGCTAATGTGGGACCTGGAGAATTGAACCTGGGTCCTTAGGTTTCACAGGCAAGCGCCTTAACTCCTAAGCCATCTCTCCGGCCCTCCAATTTCTTTTCTTTTGATATAATCCTGTTGGTGCATTAATTCTTCAGGCTTAGTAACACAGAAGTCATCTGACCTACAAACAAACCAAGTGGGGTCAGGAGTCTTCTCGCCATCAGAGTCCTTCCCTGCTGTACCCTTGTGACCTCACTGCAAGGTTGGCCTGCTCTGAGTTAGACTAGACGCTAGTTGAACACTCGATTTTCACTGGCGGGAGCTCTTTGCGTCACAATTGTACCTTAGACCACTGACGCGTGGGAAGTACAGTCAGTTGCTCGGTGATATTGTTGTGTTTCTAATTTATCACAGACCCAGGTGTGGTCTACACTCACATCAACTAGATGGTTTTCCTTACCGTGGTCTTGGATGTCGGGACAAGGTTTTTGGTCCATATTTCTCAGGGCTTCCTTTCAGGTTTTATACTTGCTGGAGATAATTACAGTCCTCAGTCGGTGGCTGCTTAGGGAACATTCGTTAAGCAGCAGTGCCTTAGAGGACGGGCCGTGTGTCCATGGTCCTTGCCATATCAGGGCACTGTTGTCTCTCCATCCATATCCCGCGTGCCCCCAACCCCTAACTAGAGTCCAGTGACTTTGATTATTCCGTACGGAATGGTGCTTTGAAGGCTGGAGAGATGGCTCAGCCGTTAAGGCACTTGCCTGCAAGGCCAAAGGACCCAGGTTCAATTCCCCAGGGCCCATGTAAGCCAGATGTACAAGGTGGCACATGCATTCTGGAGTTCGTTTGCAGCAGCTGAAGGCCGTGGCACACTCCTTCTCTCTCCTCCCCCCCTCTCTCTTTCTCTCTTCCTCTTTCTCTCAAATAAATAAATAATACTAAATAAAAGAATGGTGCTTTGAGCTCATATAGGCTTTCCCATAAGTCTTAGTAAGGACTAGCTGGTCTGGTCTGGGTGACCTTGTTTTGCCTCTTGCCCACCCCTCTCTCCCATCAGGCTCAGCAGGGAGCTGCAGGAGAAGGAGAAAGTGATTGAGGTCCTGCAGGCCAAGCTGGACGCCCAGTCCCTGTCACCCCCCAGCAGCCATGCCTTGTCTGACTCCCACCGCTCTACCAGTAGCACCTCTTTCTTGTCCGACGAGCTGGAAGCCTGCTCTGACATGGATGTCGCCAGCGAGTACACACACGATGAGGACAAGGACACTCCGCCCGGTCACTCAGGTAGCTCTGCTTTTTGAGTGGGTACCATTTCTGTGCAGACGGGAGCAGAAGTCAGAAAGCCAGCCTGGTAGCTAAGCTCCACCCACGGAAATGAGCTCTGGGGTCAAGTGCCAGGCGCCGGCTCCCACGGGTTAGGGTCTCTGCTCTGTTCCTGTCTCTGCAAGTCACTTTGTCACACTGGAGTCTGCCAGCATGGATGTGTGACCTGTAGAGCCAAGGGCGAAGATGGTGGCTGGCATTTCCTCCCCGTTTGAATCTGTCTGCCAGACCTGCTCCTTTAAGATGGCCCATCTCATTTCTCTTGCAATGCCCTTTGCTGTTTGTAGTTCCTGAGCAGCCTCCTCGGGTGTCTGTGGATACCCACCAATGCCATCAGGTTTCCCCAATAGTTTTGGGGGGGTACATTTCATGATTTCTGGACTTTAAGCCTCGCTGTCTCCCCTAAGGTGATTTGCTTTACCAAAAGAGCCATCTGAAAGCAAGAAAATGGATACTGCAAAGAGGCCCTGTGCTCGGAGCATTCCGCGACCACCCCTCTAACCCTGGTACCCCTGGTTAAACATCAAGCCAGGATTCCAGCTCTCTGTTGAACATCAAACATTTTCTTTCATTCGTGGGTTTTATAGATTCCATCCATCATCCAAGCCCTTCTGCTGTGTTGTCTTCCAAACCATCCGCAGCCAGTGCGTCTCAGGTTAAGGCCGACTCCAGCAGCAGCCCCACCCGCTTGTCAACTCCCCAGAACCCCCCCAAGGAGGCCAGCCAGGCCCATGCAGGTATGCCACAGCCAGCAGGGTAGCAGCTTCATCTCTCCCTTAATGGCCTGTTTGACTTTCCTTCAGGGACAAAGATGGGACTGTCAGGGGTATACCTGTAAAACATCCGACATGAAACCAGGGCACTCTCGGCATCACTATCTGAGTCTGGTCTTATTAGAAAGCAATGACACAATGGCGTTTGATCTGCCTACTAGGTTTAATCAACAGTTGGCTAATCATTGTTTTAAAGATTCTTTGATTTAAATGGCAAATGTGTACGTCTTTTGTGTTGTTTGCTAAATCTATCCCAGAGTATCTCTTTTTAAAATATCTTTATTGGGGCTGGAGAGATGGCTTAGTGGTTAAGGCATCTGCCTGCAAAGCCAAAGGACCTAGGTTCAATTCCCCAGGACCCACATTAGCCAGATGCACAAGGTGGTGTGTGAGTCGAGTTCGTTTGCAGTGTCTGGAGGCCCTGGTATACCCATTCTCTCTTCTCTCTCTCTCTCTCTCTCTCTCTTTCTCTCTCTCTTCCTCTCTATAAAATAAGTAAATAAAAATAAAATATTAAAATATCTTTATTTGAGGGAGAGAGTAAAAAATGGGTACACCAGGGTCTCCTACCACTACAGTCAAACTACTGGGGAATTAAACCTGGGCCATCCAGCTTTATAACCATTATAACCATCTTTAACCATTGAGATATCTCTCCAGCCCCATTTAATCTTTTTCGTTGTTGTTTTTCTGAGGAAAGGTCTCACTCTAGCCTGGGCAGACCTGGAACTCACTCTGTAGTCCCAGGCTAGCCTTGAACTCATGGTGATCCTCCTACCTCTGCCCCCCACCCCCGCCGAGTGCTGAGATTAAAGGCATGTGCCACTCATTATGATCGGTGGCTAATCATTTTGAAATAAGAATTTTCATTTCCCCCCATTCACTCTGGGAAACAGAAATTATGTATATATGATGTGAATAACCAAAAACAAGAAAGAAATTCACATCTGATTCCATGACCATGTTACTTGTTTAATTAGCCACTGTGTCTCGGCCGCTGTGTATCAGACGGTGCGCCTTACATCCCAGTAAGTGCCATTCTGTTCATTGTACATTTCCATGCATGGACTTGCAGTCCTCGAGCGTGCCTCACTCACTTACACGGCTCCTTGCAGTTCCCAGGAGTTGCATGGTTCACTTACAGCTCTGCATCAGGGAAGGCAGAGAAGGGCCAGCCTGGTTTTCAGAGCACCTACCTCCCACCATGGCTAGCTGGCTTTAGTAGAGGTTGTAGTGACATCTGACTTGGGTAGGGATCCTCCTCGTATCCCTACACCATGCTTTCTTGTGCCACCTTCCTCTCTCCTAAGGACAAGTCCACCACAGTCTTAAGGAAGAGGAAGGGTCCCCCCTCTCACTGTGCCTGGATTCCAAGTCTCTGGGCCAGAGTGGGTAGCAGTTGGACCAGGAGATCACGAGGAAAGGCTGTTTAGCCAGAGCTGGGGTATCTGCTTAAATGTGTTCAGTTCAAATAGAATTGAAAACCAGGAGTTTTAAAATGAGAATGACTCCCTAAAAGGCGCCAGGGCTGGGTCATCTCACAATTTGGGTGTCTGCAGGATTGTTCTGAGCTGACGTGATGTCAGCGTCATGAGTCAAGAGGGACGTTTTAGATGAAAACATTGTCTCTAACAGTAGACAGTCTCTGCAGGGCAGTCTCAATTTCTGCCCCAGCCATTGGCTGCCTGCCCTAGCTATTTTAGGAAAAATAAAACTGATATAACCATTGGGTTTCACAGGGTTCCTATAAATCTGTCTGCACGTGGGCTCAATAAAAATCAACTGGAAAGCTCTTTTCACATGCAGGCTCCCAATCATGCTCCCAGAGTTTATGATTCTGTAGGTCTGCATTTGGGCAAACTGACTTATATTAAACAAGCAAATACATATTTTCCTAACTGAACCTGGTGACAGAAAACTATAATACCAGCACTTGGGAGTCTGAGGTAGGAAGACCATGAATTCAAGGGCAGTCTGTGCTACATGGTCAAAGAAGGGGGAAGGGAGAAAAGAAGAAAAAAGAATGGGTTTAATTGTTTGACGAAAAAAAAAGAAGGGTGCCAGAGAAAGGGGGACATAAGAGAATAGCATCTTGAGGTAAGTATGATCAAGGTACATTATGCAAGTGTTATGAAAATGTCATCATGATGTCTATTCTTTTCTTTTTTTTTTAAATTTTTTTTCCAAGGTAGGGTCTCACTGTAGTCCAGGCTGACCTGGAATTCACTATGTCATCTCAGGGTGGCCTCAAACTCATTGTGATCCTCCTAGCTCTGCCCTGAGTGCTGGGATGAAAGGCATGCGCCACCATGCCTGGCAATACACATTCTTTTTTACAATTACAATGCAGTAATAAAAAAGAGAGAGAGAGAGAGAGAGATTTTCCTCCATGATTTAAATGCACAGACAGACTTGCAAGCTGCTGTGTGTCAGCCACTCCACCATGTCTCTCTGGTGAATGA
Organism: Orientallactaga sibirica; assembly: GCA_036365145.1. Lineage (NCBI taxonomy): Eukaryota > Metazoa > Chordata > Mammalia > Rodentia > Dipodidae > Orientallactaga > Orientallactaga sibirica. The sequence continues at coordinate 21,436,949 of JAEOAD010000025.1, forward strand.
ACATACCATTTTGGGGTGCTGAATTTTATCCCCATTAGAATCCTGCACTATACTTACTAGTAAGGCCCTCTTCAGAATGGTGCCTTTCAAGAGAGTTTTGTCCCAGGGATAAGAATGAGTACATACTGAGAATGCTAGTACCCCAGGGACCCATGAGACACAGCTAGCCTGACGTGTGATAGGCTGGAGGGGGCAGTCTTGCCATCTTTCCTGTTATAGTCAGTTGCTTCCAAGATGACCACATGATGTATTCGCAGGTCAATCCTGGCAGGCAAGAAGGTGGAGTGGTCAGCCAGGCTGCCTCTCTGCAGTGATCCTTGACCTTGACGGCCTCAGCCTGTGTTACAGGAAGTGCTAGCCACTCCACAGTCTCACGTCTTGTGAGGGACTGGCGTCACCTTCTCTTTCACCTGTGCTCTTCTCTCTAATGACGTCCCCTTTCTCCCCACCTTTCTGTTTCTAGGCTTTCACTTTAACTCCACACCTAAGCCGGCTAGCCTCCCCCAGGCACCGTTGCCCTCAGCTCCAATCAGCTTCCTGCCTTTCAGCCCCTCTGGCCCTCCCCGCCTTGGTTGCAGTGAGGTACCAGTGGTGTCCGTGGCTGAGGCTCAACAGGAGCTGCAGATGCTGCAGAAGCAGCTGGGAGAAAGTGAGCACCACTCCTACCAGTGTGTGCAGGGGCGCAGCCACCAGGGGGCTGCCAGTGTGTGCGCCAGCTCCGCTGCCTCAGGACTGCTCTGCATGGCTTTGGCTTAATGGCGCAACTGGAAAAAAACAGGGGCATGTGTCACAAGCGGAAGATGGGGGGAGAGCTCTACTGCTTTTCTTTTTCTTTCTTTCTTGTTTTGGAAATGTAACTACTAACTTTTAGGCATGTGCTTCATCAATTACAGAGTCTGTTCTGGAAGCTCTAGATATGCTTCTTAATTAATGTTGACCGAGTTTGGAACCACCCGGCAGGCAGAATTCCTGACAGCGTGGAGAAGAGGGCTGTGTGGTCAGGTTTTGCTTTACACAGGATGATGGTGTGATGCCCATGGGCTCCTTTGGGGGACCTAGTATATTCTCTTTCTGGGAAATGTTCTTGTTTTCTTTTATTTTTTTTCAAGGTAGGGCCTTGCTCTAGCCCAGGCTGACCTGGAATTCACTATGTATAGTCTCAGGGTGGCCTCAAACTCATAGTAATCCTCTTACCTCTGCCTCCCAAGTGCTGGGATTAAAGGCATGTGCCACCATGCCTGGCTGACAAATGATTTTTTAAAAATTTCTTTCAAGATAGGGTTTCACACTAGCCCAGGCTGACCTGGAATTCACTAGGTAGTCTCAAGATGGCTTCGAACTCACAGTGATCCTCCTACCTCTGCCTCTTGAGTGTTGGGATTAAAGGGGTGTGCCACCACGCCTGGCTGTCTGTGAAGTGTTCTTAATCAAGTTGACTTCCTGACATCATCATCTTGAGAGAGAAAAGGTAGTGGTAGAAAAATTCAGACACACAGGACAGCCCAGGACAGGAGACAGACAGGCAGACATCTGATTGTAAATTCTGTCCTCTGACTACCAAAGATAGCTGATTTGTGTAGTCACACAATTCATAGACTGTGTATGAATTTTTCCAATGTATGATTTTCTAATTTAATTTATTTATTTGAGGGGGAAAACCAGAGAGAGAGAAAGAATGGGTACACCAAGCCCTCTAGCCACTGTAAATGAACTCCAGACACATGTGCCACTTTGTGCATCTGGTTTTACATGGGTACTGGGGAATTGAACCTGTATCCTTTGGCTTTGCTGGCAAGTGCCTGAACCACTAAGCCATCTCTCCAGCCCCCATGTATGATTTTCTTTTAGATAGAATCTGTGGTATGTATGAGCCAGTTGCCTTATTGTAAAATGTTATATATGCATAATCATTTCAGGTGTATAAAATGAGGAAAATTCACATTATGAATTTACTTTGTAATAATTCTTTTAACAGACAACCATAAAGAGATTTTGAATTATGTTAAAGTAACATCCTATGCCTATCGCAAAGTTTGGCCCAATTAGAGGTTGATAGCAGGTTCACCATACTGGGGGAATCAATGACCCAAGAGCACAGCCAAGACTTTGTGTCTGTAAATGACACTGTCATTTGGAGCTTTCAATGGCATTGGGAGCAGTTTATTTCTCTTAGGGTTTGTGTACTGTGCTCCCAGTCTGATTAACAGAACCAGCTCAATCAAGTCTGTTTTCAGGAGAGCTTGCCCAGCCTATAGACTGTGTAGTCTAAGGGACTAACTTCCCTACCATCAGTTTTCCCCAGAATAGCAGCCTAGGGCTTACCTAACTCGACCCAGGTCTTACCTGAGCCTCAAGCAGCCCTGGGTGGTATATGGCACATGGAGAAGAGAGCTGAGGCTAAGGTCAATGCCGCTCCCGCTCATGGTTGCGCGACACCTTTGTACTTGGCGTTGTTTGGTCACCATCCTGCTCAGGATGTGAGGCTGAGCTCACCTGAGACACTGCCACTCATTGCTACGATGTTTCTGTCCAACACTCAGTTCAGATGCCGACACATGATGGGTTACGAATCCCCGTGTCAAACGGCATGAATGGTCTCTAGCTCCCAGGTCTTTCCCTCTCGCCACTTCCTCTGCTTTTTTCCACACCTGTCTTTGTCCAGCTGGAAGGACAAGGACGGAAAGGAGAACTCTGCGTGTAAAGAAAAGCCCGCATGTTGGGTTAGAGTCACTTAGAGTCTGAGACCTTCTGCCTGGGTTTAGGTGATCCCACCTTGATAAGGAAGACTATATAGCCATTTCTTTTTAAAAGTTTTTATTTATTTATTTTATTTATTTGAGAGAGAGAAAGAGGCAGAGAGAGAGAGGGAAAGAGAGGGAGAGAATGGGCACGCCAGAGCCTCCAGCCACTGCAAACTCCAGGTGCATGTGCCCCCTTGTGCATCTGGCTTACGTGGGTCCTGGAGAGTAGAACTGGGATCCTTTGGCTTTGCAGGCAAATGCCTTAACCGCTAAGCCATCTCTCTGGCCCCTATATAGCCATATCTTTTCTTCACCTGACCACAACTTAGTGCTCAGTATTTATTTTTTATTTTATTTATTTACTCATTTGATAGAGACAATGGGTACACCAGGGCCTCCAGCCACTGCAAACAAACTCCACATGCATGTGCCACCTCGTACATCTGGCTTTACATGGGTCCAGGGAATTGAACCTGGGTCCTTTGGCATTGCAGGCAAGCGCCTTAAGTGCTAAGCCATCTCTCCAGTGCTCCATATTTGTTAAGAATCACATAGATACTGGTGTGCGGCAGACTCACAGGTCTGTGTGGAGCTAAGAGCTCCTGGTCCTCTCCTGTGTTGTCTTTGCATAGCTTAGGTTAGGTGTTCTGTACTGTGTGACCAGAGGAGACTGGATCGTGAGAATACTGGTCATTGTCCCTGACTGACTTAGAACTTACCACGCTAGGGATTAAAGAGTCAGCTGTCTGTAGTTACTGATTCCTCCGTTTACCTTGTGCTGGGGTGAGGTTGAAACAAGTATGAAAGAAGGTAGTAAGTCATATCTTTTATTTTATTTTATTTTATTTTATTTTATTTTATTTATTTTGAGAGAGAGGCAGAAAGAGAAAGACAGAGAGAGGGAGAATGGATGCGCCAGGGCCTCCAGTCACTGTAAACAAACTCCAGACACATGTGCCCTCTTGTGCACCTGGCTTACATGGGTCCTGGAGAGTCAAACCTGGGTCCTTTGGCTTTGCAGGCAAACACCTTAACCACTAAGCCATCTCTCCAGCCCCCATATCTTTTTTTTTTAATAGCACTAAAATATTTAACTGTTTAAATTCCTAATCTCTCTTTAACTCATAGTGAGCCTAATCTAGCATTTTGTGATTTGGGGAAGGAAAGAGCCATGACAGTATGTCTCAACTTCTTACCCATGTGGATCTCCTGGGATGACTTTTTAAAGTGTACAATGCTCAAGATATATCCCTTAACTACTAAGGCTAAAAATCTCTGGTGGTCTACATGTTAGTATGTGTGTGCATGCACATGTGTGTGCATGTGTGTATTTACTTTTCTTAGGTAACTTCAGTATAGAAACAATTTTTTTCACTTTAAAAAATCTATTTATTTGTTTGAGAGAGAGAGGGGAGAGGGGCATGTAGAGAGAGAGAGACAGACAGAGTGAGAATGGGTGTGCCAGGGCCTCTAGCCACTGCAAACAATCTCGAGACACATGTGCCACCTTGTGCATCTGGTTTATGTGGGTACTGGGGAATCAAACCTGGGTCCTTGGGCTTCACAGACAAGTGCCTTAACTGCTAAGCCATCTCTACAGCCCTATCACCGAGTTTATGAGGAATTTGCAATTAGGGATAAAGACTGACAAATGGCAATTGCTCTAACCCCTCCTCACTGTTTGAACTGGTTGGAGGAAAGGATGAACTTGCTCTTGTTTGCTGGTGGGGTGCTACCTGTCTGCTGCCTGTGCTGATAATCCCTGGATGAAATCAGCCTTCTAACTTTCTAGCCATTGCACAAAAATAAAATAAAAAAAAAAAAACCTCCAAATGCATGCGCCACTTTGTGCATCTCGCTTACCTGGGTACTGGGGAATCGAGCCCGGGGCATTAGGCTTTGAAGACAAGCGCCTTAACAGCCAAGCCATCCCTCCAGCCCTAAGCCTTCTCTAACTTTCTAAACTATGACTCTGTGCATCTTTCCTATGCGGGCCATTGTTTTTTAAACATGGAGGCATAGAAAATTCCATGCCTAGGACCCTCCTTTCAGAAGCTCCCTCCACATGGCAGAAACGTTGTGGACAGAAAGTCACCTGACCTCTCCCCTCTACATGAGGGGTCCAAGGGAAAGGCTTGTGATTTCATAGGATCTGTGAAATAATCAGCCCAGGCAGCGAGAGCGTCTGCTTCCCTCCTGGGACTATGTTCTGATTCTTTGACAGCTCTGAGGACGCACTGCAGTTCCTGGATCTTTGGGATCCAGCTCATCTGTTGCCTTACATAGGCTTTCCCAAGCCTCAGCAAAGCTCTTCTGACTGGAAAAAATACAGCTGGATTTCACATCCCATTCTTCTCTGAAAACCCCAAAGGAATAATGGAAAGATTGACTTGTTAGTGTCTAAAAAAGGAGAAATACACTCCCATCTGTGAGTGAGCTGAATCAGAGCCCATCACATCCATTTTTTATTTTTAGAGAGTGAGAGAGAGAGATAGAGAATTGGTGTGCCAGGGCCTCAGCTACTGCAACTGAACTCCAGATGCTTGCGCCACCTAGTGGGCATGTGCGACCTTGCACTTGCCTCACCTTTGTGTGTCTGGCTTATGTGGGATCTGGAGAGTCCAACATGGCTCCTTAGGCTTCGTAGGCAAGCACCTTTTAAACACTAAGCCATCTCTCCAGCACCAGCCCCCCCCCATCACATTCTTGATGCCTCGCTTTGGGGCAAGTTCTACTTCTGGTAGAACTCTTACTTTCTGAATTCTGACACAGTAGGAGTCAAGAGTGGGGCCCTGGACTTAGGGTGCACAGGTACCTTTCAGATACTTCGTCTGTCCTCTTCCTCTGGGTGTGTCATGCTGGAAATACAAAGGGTGAAAGGCACAGGCTTGAGGCTTGGGTTGTCTAGCTGATAGCCCACCATTGGCTGCGGATCTCTAACATCTCCCATGTCCCCTGAATGTCTCCATTCTTAACAATCACACATGGCCTTGCTGATCCTTGCCTTCTGACATCCTCTTTGTTTCTCACTCCTGTTTCTTTGTGCCCAGGTGTTACCAATGCTCCTCCTGCTGCTACTTTGCCAAGCACTCATTCAGAAGCCAGCTCTTCCCACTACCTCAACCCTGCCCAGTCCCACTCTCCTACGAGAAGTACCGTAGAACTGGGCAGAATCCTGGAGCCTGGGTACCTGGGTAGCAGTGGCCAGTGGGATATGATGACACCTCAGAAAGGGAGTGTCTCTGGAGATCTATCCCTGGGCTCCTCGATGTACCAGCTTAACTCTAAGCCCACAGGTAAGGCCCGGAGCCAGGGTTTTCTTCAATCAGTCATAAATTTTACAGAAATGGACATAACCCCTCCACCCCACAAATCCATATGTCCTGTGTACAAAACACAGTTACATAAAAAGAGGGATGGGGCTGGAGAGATGGCTTAGTGGTTAAGGCACTTGTCTGCAAAGCCTAAGGACCCAGGTTCAACTCTCCAGATCTCACGTTAGCCAGACACACAAAGGTGAGGCAAGTGCAAGGTCGCACATGCCCACTAGGTGGCGCAAGCATCTGGAGGATACCATTGCAGTGGCTGAAGCCCTGGTGCGCCAATTCTCTCTCCCTCTTTCTCTTTCTCTAAAATAAATAAATAAATAAATAAATAAATAAATAAATAAATAAATAAATAAATAAATAAATGAGGGGTGTCAATAAGCAGGCAAATAGCAGAATGCAGCTCAATTTCAACAGTGACAACTGAAATTTTCAGGAAAAGTAAAAACGATACACTTGGTGTCATCTGTCTTTAGTCTCTTGTTTTCTGCGTCTTTTTCATTCTTTAGGGGTGTTCCTGGCTCCTCTCTAATCCATGTTCAGATCCCTAGATCCGTGCAGGCTATCCTAAAAGTGAGTTGGGGGAAATGTCAGTCATTAACTACATAGGTGAAGTTGAAGGTCATGGAGTTTTGACCTTGGGGTTTCTCACTAGGGAGGTGGAAGGGTGGGGGAGGGGGAAACTGCATTAAAACCAGGTTAAGGCCTGGAGAGATGCTTTAGAGGTTAAGACGCTTGCCTCCAGGACCCACATAAGACAGATGCACAAGGTGGTACATGTGTCTAGAGTACATTTACATGGCTGGAGGCCCTGGTACACCCATTCTCTCTCTCTCTCTCTCTCTTCTCTCCATGGCCTTCTCTCAAATAAATAAATAAAAATAAAATACAAAAGAATCAGTTCAGAACCAGGTGTGGTGGCGCACACCTTTAATCCCAGCACTTGGGAGGCAGAGGTAGGACGATCACCGTGAGTTCAAGGCCATCCTGAGAATACAGAATGAATTCCAGGTCAGCCTGAGCTAGAGGGAGACCCTACCTCAAAAACAAAAAACAAACAAACAAAAACTCAGTTCAGCCATATATCAGCAAGATAAGAAGAGTGCTAAAAGAAAGGCAGTGGGCGTCCATGTTAACCACACCCAGGAGGTAGCCAAGTCCTGAGCAGAGCTTCTGCGAAACCCCTTCCATTCCCTCAAGGGTTCCTTACCGAGGGGCCATCCTGTGCTTGAAAGGCCCTTTACTCTTTATGCAAAGCTGTCTGTGTCCCCTGGGTGTCACGTGAATGGGAAGGATGGTGATGTGTGCCAAGCTCCACCTCTATCCCAGTAACCAGTACTCTACTGATGGCTTCTCTTCATGTCCTGGGCTGGCTACAGGGGCTGACCTGCTAGAAGAACACCTGGGGGAGATCCGGAACCTGCGCCAGCGCCTGGAGGAGTCCATCTGTGTCAACGACCGGCTCCGGGAGCAGCTGCAGCACCGGCTCTGCGCCACCGCCAGGGGCAGCGGTAGGCGAGCCCGCTCCTCCCGGTTCTGCCCGTGTTTGGGGAGTTTGGGACGGGAAGGTGCTAGGCAGGATCTCAGTCAGCGCAGTGAGACACATTGCCTTGCGGCTGGCCCGTGGTAGAGACCCTTGGAACAAACGGCCCCCTGCTAGTTAAGGCAGAAAGAGCCCCCAGAACAGTGACAGCTGTGGCATGTGACAGGCAGGAGACAAGAAGAATCACTAAGGAACATAAAACCCAGCATTCAGCAACTGCGCTTTATTCATCCCAGGCTTTGCGTCTGGGGCTGGTTTCCGGTTAGGAACAGTACGACGTCTGCAGGTTGCAGGGCATCTGTTACCTTGAACAAATGTGTTTTCAGAAACGGGATCCGCCCCCCACTTCTATGGTCAGGGCTTGGAATCCACGCCTCCACTGCACAACGAGAACAGAGCCCTCAGGGAGGAAAACCAGAAGCTGCAGGCTCAGCTGAGTCACCTTTCCAGAGGTGAGTGGTGACAAATTACACAGTGTGGTCACTCCCAGGCTGTTCTCTCCCAGACATTACTAATCACCAAATGGAAAAGCACAGGGAAGGGTGATGTAACAGCTACCCAGACTGGCCAACCCAAGATTTCCCACAGCTGTTCTCAGTCTGCCAGGGGTAACTTCCTAAGAGGCCCTTACCATGGTCCTCAAACTCCTAGGCTTCGGGGCTCAATGGCTGTAGAAAGTCCATACCTTTGGGCTGGAGAGATGGCTCAGTAGTTAAGGTGCTTTGAAGCGTAAGGAGTACAGTACAGGAGTCCAGTTTGCCAGGCCCAGAGGACCTCTCCCCAAGGACTGACCGAACCTCAGCTTAAACTCAGTGTCATTGTGGCTCGTCCCTGAGAACTTGTGATCAGAGAGATGCTGCAATTCCAGAAAGCAGCAAATGTCCCAGTTTTCAACATGATGAAAGCACCACATTCTACAAAGCTTAGGCAAGAAATGAGTGTTGATCTTTGGCAAAATTCCAGATGACATGTTGAACAGCTAGTGTATGAGCACAGGGGGACAAAGCAAGCTTTCAAAACCGTGCTGTCTTCTCTAAGAGCAAAGGGGGACGTGGTTAACTAGAAGACCCAGGCACTTCAAAGATAGAGACTGGGCCAGAGAGATGGCTTTGCAGTTAAGGCACTTGCCTGCAAAACCTAACAACCTGGGTTCGATTCCCCAGTACCCACATAAAGCCAGACGCACACAGTGGCACATGTGTCCAGAGTTTGTTTATAGTGACTGGAGGTCCTGGTGTTCCCATTTTCTCTGTCACTCTTCTATCTCTCTCCACTTGCAAATACACACACAAACACACACACACACACACACACACACACACATATGTATTTTGGTTTTTCAAGGTAGGGTCTCACTCTAGCCCAGGCTGACCTGGAATTCATTATATAGTCTCAGGATGGCCTCAAACTCACAGCAATCCTCCTACCTCTGCTTCCCAAGTGCTGGGATTAAAGGTGTGTGTCACCACCCCCGGCTTATTTTTTTAAATTCTTATTTATTTGAGAGAGAGAGAGAGAAAGAGGCAGATAGAGAAAATGAGCATGTCAGGGCCTCCAGCCACTGCAAAGAAACTCCAGATGCATCTGGTTTATGTGGGTCCTGGAGAGTTGAACCTGGGTCTTTTGGCTTTGCAGGCAAATGCCTTAACTGCTAACCCATCTCTCCAGCCCTTTTTTGTTTGTTTGTTTGTTTGTTTTGTTTTGAGGTAGGATTTCACTCTAGCCCAGGCTGACCTGGAATTTACTATGTAGTCTCAGGGTGTTCTTGAACTCATGGCTATTCTCCTACCTCTGCCTCCCGAGTGCTGGGATTAAAGGCATGCATCACCACAACCGGTGAAAAATATTTTTAAAAAGATAGAGATGTACAATCTCCCAGCATGCATGGGCCCAATGAGCCCGGCCACCAGAGGTTTGGGCCCATTCTATAAATACCCTCTGTGTTCTGCCCACCAGGGCACTCCCAGGAAACAGAATGCCTGCGGGAGGCTCTGCTCACCTCTCAATCGCAGCTTCAAGAACTGGAGAAGGAGTTGGAGCAGCAGAAGCTGGAGCGGCAGAAACTTCTAGAAGACTTGCAGGAGAAGCAGCGAGAGATCTTGCACTTCCGCAAGGAACGGCTGTCCCTTCAGGAAAATGACTCCAGGTAGGAAGGGCCCATGGTAGGAAGGAATGGGGCCTCGTTTTCAGTGAAGAAGGGATGTTGGCAAGACAGTGGTACCCTGTTCTTGAAACCTCAGTCTCTCATCTGCTATTCCTGCTTTGTGAATGACTTTAAGCAACAGGAAGATTCTCTCCTTTGAGCAAAAGTATTCCTTTGGGCTGGAGAGATGGCTTGACCATTAAGGTGCTCTTCTGCAAGCCTAAGAACACCAGCTCCAATCTCCAGGTCCCACGAGTAGCCAGATGCAAAAAGTGACGCAAAGGCGCAATGCTGCACTTGCCCACAAGGGGGCGCATGTGTCTGGAGTTCGCTCACAGTGGGTGAGAGGCTGCTGGCGTGCCCATTCTCTCTCTCTCCTCTCTATCTCTAAATCTCTCAAAAAAAAAAAAAAAAGTATTCCTTTTGCACCCCAAAGTAGAGAGGAGAAAACCCTGTTCCAGAGGCTTGTGTATATCAAAGTCTGGTGAGAGAACATTCCCATACTTGCAGTTAGATATGGGACACCACTCTCAGTACACTGTCCAGGCCAAAGCCCTCCATCCCACTGTCAGATGAAGAGCACTGTAAGGCCAGTAAGGAGACAGACGGTAGTGCACGTGTGTGCGGGCGCATGCGCGCATGCCCCACTGCTTTCTGAGGAAGCTCATGCTATGACTTCATGCTGAGTTCACCTGCCCCTGGCTCTGCCGTCTTCATGTGCAAAGGAGAAGTGATGGTCTGCTGACCCCTGAGCTGACTCTGTGGGGCAAAGATTAGCTCACAGCTTATTGCCCTGGTGTGGCTGAGTGGCCCTGCCAGCTCAGTGGCCCCTCACCTCTCTCTCCCTGGCAGGCTGCAACACAAGCTGGCCCTCCTGCAGCAGCAGTGTGAGGAAAAACAGCAGCTCTTCCAGACCCTGCAGTCTGAGCTCCAGATCTATGAGTCCCTTTGTGGAAATCCAAAGAAGGGCCTGAAAGGTATATGCCCCCTACCTTCTCCCCTATAAAGGTGGATGCCCCCTTCCCTTCTGCCCTATAAAGGCATGTGCCCCCCTCCCTTCTCCCCTATAAAGCCCAGGAGGGAGAGGCTCATGGCATGGGCAAGATCCAGCCTGAGAATCCTTAAAAACAGGCCACAAGAACCAAACCTCCTCACCCACTTAAAAAATCAAGGGTTCAATTATCTTATGGGTTTGTTTCAGTGAAAAGAACTGGGGCTGGGGAGATGGCTCAGGTAGTTAAGGGTGCTTGCTTACAAAGCTTGCTAGTTCTGATACCCACATAAAGTGGTGCATGCATCTGGCATTTGTTTGCAGTGGCAAGAATCCCTGGTATACCCAGACATACATATACAGACACACATACTAATAAATACAAATATTCTTTAATGGCAAAGAACTGTCCTAGTGCTACTATCATTTCAAAAGATCTCCATGGGCTGGAGAGATGGCTTAGCAGTTAAGGCACTTGCATGCAAATCCAAAGGGCCCAGGTTCGATTCCCCAGGACCCACATAAGCCAGATGCACAACACAGTGCCTATGTCTGGAGTTTGTTTGTAGCAACTGGAGGCCCTGGCGCACCCCAAATAAATAAATAAATAATAAAAATAAACATATATATTTTTTAAAAATATCTCCAATGTAGCCAGGTGTGGTAGCTCTTGACTGGAAGCTCAGCCCTTAGGAGACCAAGGCAAGAGGCTTATACAAGTTTGAGCAACACAATGAGTTAGAGACCAGCCATACAATGAGTTTGAGACCCTGTCTCAAAAACAGAAAAGCGTCTTAAATGTCCACGTAGCCAGTGTCTTCCACCCATCTCCTCTACTCAAGTAGAAAAATGGAGTGACTCAACAAAGACAAAAAGAGAAAAAAAAAAAAACGTCTTATGAAATACCACTATTAAGACTCAAACTTCAAGTGCAGGTTTAAAGATTGAGCATTTTTATTAAGTGCTTTTGCTGTCTTTGGAAATAATAATCTAGCGTTTGAGAATCTTTAAGTGGAGAGAGAGAGAGCGATTGAAGCATGATAATTAGTAACAACAGATGACAACCAAGGGCTGACGTCAATGTGAGGAGATAGAGCAAAGATAAAGAGTGAAATCAGGGCTAGAGAGATGGTTTAGTGGTTAAGGCGCTTGCCTATGATACCTAAGAACCCAAGTTCAATTCCGCAAACCCATGTAAGCCAGATGAATATGGTGGTGCATGTGTCTGGAGTTTGTTTTCAGGGACTAGAGGCCTTGGCATGCCCATTCTCTCTCTCCCCCTCTCTCTCTTTCCCTCTCTCTCAAATAAATAAAAATGATTTGAAAGATGAAATCATGAGCTTGATTAAACATATCAGTGGTCAAGTCCATGGTGAGGATACCTGGCTCTGTAGCTATTCATGCTTTTGAGGGTGGGGAGTTTGGTAAAAAAAGATTTTTATGCAAGGAAGTTGTAGGCCAAGGGTTGCTGAAAAGCCAAGTCAACGTGAGACACAGTGGTGTAAGTATGCCATCCCTATGGTGGGCCTCCTCTGACGTATAGCTAGACTGCAAGTGCTGTCTTGTAGAAAGGATTGAGCATATTAGAAAACGTAATCAAGATGGCAACCACAGCCATGTGCTTCCAGAAATCTTGAACTGGTCTAATTGATTCCTCAGTACCCACATAAAGCCAGGTGCACAAAGTGGCACGTGTGTCTGTGGCTGTTTTGCAACAGCAAGAGGCCCTGGCATGCCCATTCTCTATCCCCACTGTCTATCTATCTATCATATATCTATCATCTATCTATCATCTATCTATCTATCTATCTGTCATCTATCTATCTATCATCTATCTATCTATCATATATCTATCATCTATCTATCATCTATCTATCTATCTATCTGTCATCTATCTATCTATCATCTATCTATCTATCATCTATCTACCTAGCTATCATCTATCTATAATCTATCTATCTATCATCTATCTATCATCTATCATCTATCTATCTAATCTATCATCTATCATCTATCTAATCTATCATCTATCTAATATATCATCTATCTAATCTATCATCTTTATCAAACTATCTATCATCTTTATCAAACTATCTATCATCTATCTATCATCACTCTACCATCTCTGTCTCTCTCAAATAAATAAATACTTGTAAAAGAAGAAAGAGGGCTGGAGAGATATCTATCTATCATCTTTATCAAACTATCTAATCTATCTATCATCACTCTACCATGCCTGAGGAGCCTAAGGGCATAGGTTCAATTCTCCAGGTCCCACATAAGCCAGATGCACAGGGTGGCACATGCATCTGGAGTTCATCTGCAGTGGCTAGAGGCCCTGGCGCACCCATTTTCACTCTCTCTCTCCCCTGCCCATCTCTAATACATAAATAAAAATTTTTTTAATCTTTTAAAAAATAAAAAAAGAAGAAAGGAAGGAAGGAAGGAAGAAAGAAAAAGAGAAAAGAAAAAGGAGAAGAAGAAAAGAAAAGAAGAGGAGCCAGGAGAAAACTGGCTTCAAATATTTGGAGAATTGGTGGATAAAGGGGAAGCACTGATAGTTTTGTGTTCCTCTAAACCATTGAGCAAAGGACGAGTGGCAGAGGGAAGAATTAGATTTTCTTGAGGCCGAGTTTGCTGAAGTGAATTAGAACTTGAAGTAGGGGAATCACTAGGACAAGAGCATGACTAAAATTCAAAACCATGGTGCTGGTCAATCTGCCTGAAGAAGCTTGTTATTCAACGGAACAGGAAGTCAGCTTGGTAGAAAAGACAGTTGCTAGTATATAGAAATTCCATAAGTCACAATAAATGCCACATTCAAGGAAAACGAACACATGATGAAAATAATTTTAAGATGCCAAGTCTGCCAGGACAAGATAGTTATGACACATCAGAGCTGGGAAGCCTAGTGGGTGAGCACAGGGATTTTCTAGGTATTAAAAGGAGATATTGGGACTGATGTGGTGGTGCATGGCTTTAATCCCAGCATGCCTTTAATTGGGAGGCAGAGATAGGTGGATCGCTGTGAGTTTGAGGCCACCCTGAGACTACAGAGTGAATTCCAGATCAGCCTGGACTAGAGCGAGACCCTACCTCAAAAAAAAAAAAAGGAGCTATTGGGAAGAAAAGAGGAATGGATGATGGAAAAGAACTAAAAAATATCAGCAAAGGTACTGGAGAGATGGCTTAGCGGTTAAGGTGTTTGCCTGCAAAGCCAAAGGATCCTGGTTCAATTCCCCAGTACCCACATAAGCCAGATGCACAAGGGGGCACATGCATCTAGAGTTAGTTTGCAGTGGCTAGAGGCCCTGACGTGCCCATTCTCTCTCTGTGTGTGTCTCAAACAAATATATATTAAAAATATCAGCAAAATGTAGTGAGACTGGTTCTTAATGAGGATGTGCTGTCATAGAACCAACCTTAGGGTTAGTCCCTGGGACCACGTCATCCTGAGCCCCCTCCCCCTCCCTTTCTTCTGGTTCCTGAGTCTTCTCAGATTCATTTCAAAGCTACCGTCACTAAAGCTCCATAATCCTTTTTAAAATTTATTTGTTTGTTTATTTGTTTTTGGTTTTTTGAGGACTGGTCTTACTTTAGCCCAAGATGACCTGGAATTAGTCTCAGCCTCCCTAGTGCCGAGATTAAAGGCATGCACCACCACACCCAGCAAAGAGAGAGAGGGGAGAGAGCGATGGGTGCACCAGGGCCTCCAGCCACTGCAGACAAACTCCAGACACGTGGGCCACTGTGCATCTGGTTTTACATGGGGATTGGAGAATTGAATTCAGGCGATTGGGCTTTACCAGCAAGTGCCTTAATCGTGGAGCCATCTCTCCAGCCCTATTTTTATTTATTTATTTTATTTGACAGAGAGAGGGAGACAGAGAGAGGAGAGGTGTGTCAGGGCCTCCTGCCACTGCAATTGAACTCCAGAAATGTGTGCCACTTTGTGCATCTGGCTTTACTTGGGTCCTTAGAAATCAACCCTGGGCCATCAGGCTTTGCAAGCAAATGCCTTTAAGTGTTGAACCATCTCTCCAGCTCTAGTCCTTTTGTAAACTCTCAAATCCAATCAGATATCTGTATTGAAGATAATCTTGGGGGGTGACAAAACATCCCTAAAGTGACAAGAGGTTCTGCAGTCTTTATTTATCTACTTAGAATCATAGCTCAAGGCAACAGTAATTATGTGTTAGGCCTTAAGGACTGTTGGCAGATGCAACAGGGCACAAGCGGTATGTATATGATATATGTAATTAACGCACCAGCTGTCTTGCTACAAACCAGAACTAATTCTACTTTTCAAAGTCCATGTAGCTCTAAGGTTTTCAATTAGGGAGTGTGGCCTTGTAGAATCCCTTCCCAGGTCGCTCCCCACAATTATGTAGACACGTGCATGGTGAGTGGAGATGGAGAGATTAGCTGGTCTAAAGTGCCTGACCCCCTTCCTTACCAAGCATCCTGATGATTGCTGCTTTGCCTCCCTGCAGTCTGAGTACGGACCTTATCAATCCCGTCCCCGTCCCTCCCACCTTGCAGGACCCTGACCTCTTGCCTGCAGGACAAAGGTTACTGTGGACATGACAGTCCTGTAGGTGCACGTGGCTACCATGAAGCTCAGAGAAAGTCTAAGATGGATATATGTCATCTCAGTGTGCCCTGGGTCCACACAGGAATGGTCGCATCTCCCACAGATGTGTTGACAAGCCCCGGACACTACCATGGGATCCTTAGCATGAAGGAATGTTCCAGGGTTGTGTTCTGATCACTGTGTGGAAATTCTTGGTCACGCTACCAAATGCCCTCTCCTTTCTCCTTTTAGCTTTCAGCCCAGATGCCTGTCACCATGCCCCTTTGAGCAGTGACTTAAGCCACCTGGTGGCAGAGATACGAGCTCTCAGAGGGCAGCTGGAGCAGAGCATTCAAGTAAACAACCATCTGAGGCTACAGCTGGAGCAGCAGTTGAGTGGTGGCATGGGCAAAGCCAGCCTTAACCCCTCTGCCATAAGCCAGAGCTTCCCAGCCAATGCGGAGCCTGGAAACACGCCACCGCTCTTCCAAGGTAGGGAAAAAAAGGCAATCAGGGAACCTCAGCCAGGGCAGCTGCCAGGATGCCTGTGCTTCCAGAACAGACCAACCCCACCCCCACGCTCTTGGGGTAAAGCTAAAGCCACAGGAGCAAAACTTCCTGAGTGAGAGTGTGGAATATAGACCAAGCTGTCCCCAGATTCCTAAGTGAGTGTGGAATATAGGCCAAACTGTCCCCAGATTCCTGAGTGAGTGTGCAATATAGGCCAACCTGTCCCCAGATTCCTGAGTGAGTGTGGAATATAGGCCAAGCTGTCCCCAGATTCCTGAGTGTGGAATATAGGCCAAGCTGTCCCCAGATTCCTGAGTGAGTGTGCAATGTGACAACCTGTCCCCAGATTCCTGAGTGAGTGTGGAATATAGGCCAAGCTGTTCCCAGATTCCTGAGTGAGAGTGGGATGTAGGGTCAACTTGTCTCAAGATTCCAAGCTTGCCATTTAAGTCATTAGGTTTGGGTTAAGTATTTAAACTCTTGAATGTTTAAGTTTTAATTTCCTCAACTGGAAAATGGGAATAATAAGAAATCTGTACCTTGTATTGCTGGCTGCAGCATTAAATTAAATAACTGTCCAGTGTGTGGAACAGTCTAAGTGCCGTGTAGGAATGGACGGGCGTATATAGAAACATCTGCTATTTGTGTGGTGCTTTCAATTTTAGCAAGTTAATTTTGTGAGTGTGACAAATGTATATTTCATCTGAAGTCGGGCAGGTTTTACTGTCTGTTTTTCACACAAGAAAACGCGGGCCCTGAGCACACTGTGGACAAGCGTAGCTGTAGGGGTGAGAGGCAGAACCAAGGTCAGGACTGGAGTACTGACCTGTCTGCAGTACTAATTCATCAAGTTGATGACTGGACTGTTGAATTCAATCTCTCATAAACCCAGTTGTTGTTTCGGTTTAGAGTATGAGGGGGACATATGGCGTGTGGTATAATATGTGTGTGGCATATGCATGTGTGTGTGCAAGTGTGTGAGCCCTGGACACAGAGGCCAGAGGAGAATGTTGGGTGTCACCATCTATCACCCAGCCCATCTGGGTGTTTCCTTGAGACAGAGTCTGGCTTTTTTTTTTTTTTTTTTTTTTGGTTGTTCGAGGTAGGGTTTCACTCTAGTCCAGACTGACCTGGAATTCACTATGTAGTCTCAGGGTGGCCTTGAACTCATGGCGATCCTCCTACCTCTGCCTCCCAAGTGTTGGGATTAAAGGTGTGCGCCACCACGCCCGGCTCAGAGTCTGTCTCTTAACCCAGAGCTGACTTTCTTGGCTCAGTAATTCTCTGGTCTCTGCTCGCCACAGAACTGGGGTTAGAGGCATGTATTGCCATGTTCAGCTCTCTATGTGGGTGCTCACAATTGAACTTGAAGTGGTCTCCAGCCTTCCTACTTAGGAAGCATGTGTTCTTACCTGCTGAGCCATCCTCCCAGCCTCCCCCAATTTTTAAATATTTTATTTATTCTTTCATTTGAGAGAGGGGGTGGAGAGAAAGAGAGAGAATGGGCACACCAGGGCCTCCAGCCACTGCACATGAACTCCAGATGCATATGCCACCTTGTGCATCTGGCTTACATGGGTCCTGGGGAATTGAACCTGGGCCCTTAGGCTTCGTAGACAAGCACCTTAACCTCTAAGTCATCTCTTCAACCCTCCCCATTTTTTATTTTATTTATTTATTTTGGGAGGGGAGAGAGGGAAAAAGGGAGAAAGAGAGAATGGGTGTTCCAGGGCTTCCAGCCACTGCAAATGAACTCCAGATGCATGTGCCACCTTGTGCATCTGGCTTACATTGGTCCTGGGGAATTGAACTAAGGTCCTTTGGCTTTACAAGCAAGCACCTTAACTGTTAAGCCATCTCTCCAGCCCCTTCCCCATTTTTAAATAACATTTTTCAGGGGTTCTGGGGCATCAAAAGCATGGCTCCAAACATATGAGGCAAGTGTTCTACCACTGAGCTACATTCCAAGCCCTTGTTCAATATTTTACTATCTATAATATGTATATTTATGCATATACATATTTCCACCACATATATAATTATACTCAAAAGTGGATTTATAAAATTAGACCTAGCAATTTTTTTGAGAGAGAGAGAGACAGAGGGGAGGGAGACAGATAGAGAGATGGGCTCGCCAGCAGTCTCTCAGCTGCTGTGAACGAAATCCAGATGTGTGCGCCCCCTTGTGGGCAAGAGCGCCCTTGCGTCACTTTGCATCTGGCTAAACGTGGGACCTGGAGGCTGGAACTGGCGTTCTCAGGCTTAGGAGGCAGGCGCCTTAACCGCTAAGTCATCTCTCCAGCCCAAACCTGGCAATTTTTTAAACGAGAAGTTGCATTCTTTTGAAGCAACTTCGATTAACGAAAGAGCTTTGTGTTCTGAAGAATGGGAACATGAGCAAACTAAGAGCATCATTCCCTCTTGCTTTGTACGAGGGCATAGGGATGCTGATCACGAGAGGCGAGCCCTGGTCCTACATTTTAGGTTGCGCGCGCGTGCGTGCGTGCGTGCATGTGGCTTAGTGTGCAGTGTGTTCCAGGGGCCCTGAGAACTGTGATGGTTTTACTCACTAGATTCAGCTGTTTCTCCTCCAGTCCGGGACGTTGGCTTGAACGCTCCAGCTCCGGTTCTCTCCAGCTCTTCTTCCTCGGCTCTGGGCTCAGGAACTGCCATTGTCACCAGCACAGATGGTAAATATGGCCGTGAAAGGGCCCCAAGATGATGATGGCAAATGAGTAATGCAAACAATCCTTGGTTCTCTGTGAAGACGTTATCCCCCAACCTACACACTCCAGTCTCTTTCTCCCCACCCCCTGCTCTCCTTGGCCACCTTTCCTGTCCTTCTTCCTCATACTTCTCCTACCGCCCAGCTTTTGCTCCACTGCCATCTCTCTGTTCCAGACATGTCTCCAACTACTTTTTTTAAAGATTTATTTTTATTTATTAGAGGTAGAGAAGGAGGAGAGAGAGAGGGAAAGAATGGGCGTGCCAGGGCCTCTGGCCACTGCAAACAAACTCCAAACGAAAGTGCCACAATGTACATCTGGCTTTTGTGGGACCTGGAGAATCGAACTTGGGTCCTTAGGCTTCGCAGGCATGTGCTTTAACTGCTAAGCCATCTCTCCAGCCCTGTATCCAATTATTTACTTTTGTGCCTTTTTGCCCAGAAACTTGTTATTTATTAATAATAGGTGCCCGGAATACTTCACAGGTTGACAAAAAAAATAAAATGTTTCTTCTGGCAAGTTTATCATGATAAAGTAATATAAGAATATTTAGGGCCGGAGAGATGGCTTAGCGGTTAAGGCGCCTGCCTGCTAAGCCTAAGAACCTGGTTCCAATCTCCAGTGGTTCCAATCTCCAGGTCCCACGTTTAGCCAGATGCAAAGTGACGCAAGGGTGCAATGCCACACTTGCCCACAAGGGGACGCACACATCTGGATTTCGTTCACAGCAGCTGAGAGACTGCTGGCATGCCCATTCTCTATCTGTCTCCTTCTCTGTCTGTCTCTCTCCAAAAAATAAATTAAATAATAAAAAAGAATAAAATAAATATTTAGGACCCAGGATGTCTCTATGGACTTGACCCCATGGTTTTAAGACATCCTTTCTTGCTCATGGTCTTTGATGGCCCCTTTGGACTGGAATGAACTAACAATGGATCTTATTTTCCCCCTCAGAGCTGGGTTTGGATGCCTGTACAGTAATGAGAAACCCTTCAAAGCTGGAAGGGGATGCTACGGATGGTTCCTTTGCCAACAAGCATGGCCGCCACATCATTGGCCACATTGATGACTACAGTGCACTGAGACAGCAGGTTGGGGAAGGCCAGCTGCTGGTCCAGAAGATTCTTTCTCTCACAAGGCCAGCAAGCAACTTCCCTGGCCTGGAAGCCCAGGGCACAGAGGTAATCACACCTGTGGTGTTTTTTTTTTTAATGCGTGTTTGTGTGCATGTGTGTTGTGTATGTGTGTAGGTGCAGGTGTGTGTGCATATGTATGCAGGCTAAAAGACAACCTTGGGTGTCATCCTTACAAACACCATGCACCTCCTTTGAAACTGGGTCTCTCATTGGCCTGGAGCTCACCAATTAGTCTAGACCAGCTATCCAGTGAGTTCTAGGGATCTGCCTGTGTCTGCCTCCCAGCACACGCCATCTTGCCCAGCATTTTTACATGGGTTCTGGGGTGCTTTTTTTTTTTTTAATTTGAGAGAGACAAAGAGAGGAAGAGGCAGAGAGAGAATGGGTGTGCCAGGGCCTCTCAGCCACTGTGAACGAACTCCAGATGCATGCGCCCCCTTGTGTGCATGTGTGACATTGCACACTTGCGTCACTTTTGAGTCTGACTAAATGTGGGACCTGGAGAATAGAACAGGTATTCTTAGGCTTCACAGGCAGGTGCCTTACCCGCTAAGCCATCTCCCCAGCCCTGTGAGGTGCTTTTTTTTAAAAAAAAAATATTTTTTTTATTTATTTGAGAGAGAGAGAGATACAGAAATAGTCAGGTCAAGAGAGAGAATGGGAGCGCCATGGCCTCCAGCCACTGCAAAGGAACTCCAGATGCGTGCATCCCCTTGTGCATCTGGCTTACGTGGGTCCTGGAGAATTGAGCCTTGAACTGAGGTCCTTAGGCTTTACAAGCAAGCATTTAACTGCTAAGCCACCTCTACAGCCCCCCTGGGGTGCTTTTAAAAAACATGTTCATTTATTTATCTTATTTATTTATTTATTTTGAGAGAAAGAGAGAGAGAAAGGCAGAGACAGAGAGAATAGGTACATCAGGAACTCCAGCCACTGCAAACGAACTCCAGATGCATGGGCCACCTTGTGCATCTGCCTTATGTGGGTCCTGGGGAATTGAACCTGGGTCCTTAGGTTTTGCAGGCAAGCACCTTCACTGCTAAGCCATCTCTCCAACCCAGGTTCTGGGGTTTAAACTCAGGACCACACACTTTAGAGATAATACTTTACTGATTGAGCCGATTCCCCACACCTTCAGCTCTTAGCTGCACCCTCCCTTGCACTCTTTCTTCCTGATTCTACCTCTTTTCCCAGTACGTGTTCCATGGGCTCCATCTCCCAACAGCTGAGAGAGCATCCTGTGTTGATTCCAGTCAGACCTTTCTTCATTGCCCTCCACTTGCTCTATGTTCTGTTGTGCTGTAGATGAGGCTGCCTGGGTCTTCCGCCCCAGAATCCCAGAAAAAAGCCCACTGTTGTCACCCTCAGCTCAGCCCTTGTAAAACTTTGCCATGCCCATGTCGCTGTACTAAACACCCTTGGCAGCTTATTGTCTGTTTGAGTCATGCTGTCTGCGGGCAGAGCAGTCAGGTGGTCAGCTGGCTATGGGAGTCCATTGCTGATGCCAGCTGACAGGCACAGGAAGGGCCACAACCTCAGCGTGAGGAGCCACCCTCATGTGCGTATGGCAGACCGGGAAGGTGACAAGTTCACAGAAGACGTAACGCAGGCATGAGTTTTGAAAGCCTTGTAGGTGTCCCAAGTGGGCGAGGGATTCCAGGCAAAGGAATAACACCTCCGTCCTGGCACTGTAAAGGGAGGAGCCCGGTCTCTCGAGGTCTGGCAGGCCCGTGCTCTGTGCCTCCCATGCTTGGGGCAGAATGGGACGGATCCCTCCGCTCCAGTGACATCCATGCTATCTGCTTCCATCTCCCAGGCTCCCGGCAGCAAAGGGCTCAGAGAGCTGCGGAGCAATGCCAGTGCCCTGTGTCACACCCTGGAGGAGTCGGCGTCACTCCTCACCACGTTCTGGAGGGCGGCCTTGCCAAGCTCCCCTGGCCCTGCACTGCTGGGCAAAGTGGTAAGCAGCCACGTCTTCCATTGGTTCCATCTCCTCAGTCCCACAGTTGGTTTCTTTCAGTCGGGAGCTGCATGGGGAGGTGAGATAGGCCGTGGGGGAGCATCCTGGAGCGAGACCCCCCCAAACCAGAGTAGCTGCTTTCGTTCTTCCCAGGATCATCCTTCTCTTGTCCTCCAACTCCATTTTTAAAAAGAATATTTGATTTATTTATTATTTGAGAGAGAGAAGGAGAGGAAGAGGCAGATAGAGAGAATGGGCATGCCAGGTCCTTGAACTCCAGACGCGTGTGCCACCTTGTGCATCTGGCTTAAGTGGGTCCTGGGGAATCGAGCCTGGGTCCTTTGACTTTGCAGGCAAGTGCCTTAACCACTAAGCCATTGCTCCAGCCTCCATGCTCCACCTCCTGACAAGAAATCAGGGGAGAAGGGAAGGAAATGGAAAAGCAAAGGCATAAGCAAGCCTGTTGGCCCAGATGTGTCCGGGTTCTGTAACGCTGAAGCTTGGCTGAGCTAAATTCGGGAACTTGTTGACACGTTTCAGTCTCCACAAGTCAGGTTGACCCAAACAAAAGATCACGGAATGTTATCATGAGCCTGAGAGCCTCTGAGCCACATCCATGGAGCACTCACTAAATGGAGCTCTTGCTGTTGAAGGATTTTTAATTTTTACTTATTTATTTATTTATTTAAGAGAGAAAGTGAGACAAAGAGAGAGAGGAAGAAAATAGGCACACCAGGGCCTCCAGCCACTGCAGACAAACTCCAGACGCAAGGGCCACCTTATACATCTGGCTTATGTGGGTCCTAGGGAATTGAACCTCGGTCCTTTGGCTTTGCAAGCAAGCACCTTAACCACTAAGCCATCTCCCCTCCAGCCCTGCTGTTGGAGTTTTGTGCTGACCTTGAGTGAAGGTCTCTCCAGCAGTGGGCATGCAGGCACGTACTAGTGTACTGGGGACCTCTGGGCTTTTCCTTCCAGTGGCTTCGTCCTCAGCTGCTGGGGTTGGCGAGGCTTTCGTGGAAGGGGCTCACTCCAGAGCGTTGAGATGGTGATGGCCTGCTCTGGGCTGTTGAGAGCCACAATGCACAGAGCGTATTCATGCTTGTGACTCCTGTCTGAGAGCCGTCCCTCGTCCCCCAGGGAGAGTCTGCGCAGAGGGAGCTCCAGGACCTGCGAAGCCAAGTATCCCAACAGGAGCAGCAACTTCAGAGCACAGCCAATCGTCTGAAGATGGTCAACCAGCAGAAGGAGAACCTGGAGCAGTTCATCGTGAGCCAGTGTAGGCGTGCGTCCCTGCGCAGGCGGGCATGCAGGGGAGCCCTTCCAGATGCCCCACTCTGCAGCAGATGGACAGTGAACAGAGGCACCCAGGGGTGTTGGGAGGGGAAGAGACTAAGTAACTGGGTGCCCAGGGAGGGGACTGCGGTCATCAAAAGTACCCAAAACTGAGTGGCCAGAGGGAAATGCTTTAGAGTGCATGCGCAAGCCTCGCTGGTAATGTCTGCTGTGTGGGGCTGTTTGATTGTTCCAGTGACCAGGACCCATGATGTTTTGAAGAAAGCAAGGACTAATTTAGAGGTAAGGAAACCACCGCACCAGTCGAGGTCACAGAGTCCGCCCTCAGCCCACCACCATCCTCCTCTCATCTGCGGGGACCCTTGACTTGACCCACTCTGACCTTCCCGGAAATTTCTGATCAACTTGTAGGTGGTGGTTCCTCAGTGAGCGTCCTAGTTTCCACCTTGTCCCCTCCTTCATGACCTCTCTTTCCTAACCTTATGCCCACCTCTCCCTTTCATGCCAGTTTTGCCCATTGCCAGTTATGTCAAGTGAGTAGGCCACGGAAGTGCAGTGCAGGAGACATGTGGAGCCTGATGTGAGCTGGTTGTCTGCACAGGGAACTTGAGGCCAGTTGTGCATTCTAGAACTTCCTAAAGGACTACTAAAAATGAAAGGGAGGTGCTAAAGAGATGGCTCAGCAGCTGAAAGTATTTGTTGGTTGGATTCCCCAATGCCCACATAAAGCCAGATACACAAAGTGGCACATGCATCTGGAATTTGTTTGCAGTGACAAGAGATCCTGGCACACCCATTCTCATTCTCAGTCATTCTCTCTCTCCTTGTAAATAAATAATAAATTAAAATAAATAAATAAATAGGCTGGAGATATGGCTTAACAGTTAAGGTATCTGGCTGTGAAGCGAAATTTCCCAGGACCCACATAAGTCATATGCAGAAGGTGGAACATGTGTCTGGAGTGCATTTACAGTATCTGGAGGCCCTGATGCACCCATTCTCTCTCTCTCTCTCTCTCTCTCTCTCTCTCTCTTTGCCTCTTTCTTCCTCTCTTCCTCGCTCAAATAAATAAATAAAAATAAAATATTTTTAAATAAAAATAAATAAATGAATAAAAGTGGAAGCTGGGCTTGGTGGCTCATGCCTTTAATCCCAGCACTCACAAGGCTGAGCTAAAAGGATTGTTGTGAGTTTTAAGCCAGCCTGGGCTAGAGTGAGAGGTCCTGCCTCAAAAAATAAAAATAATGCAAGTGAGGTAAGGGGCTGGAGAGATGGCTTAGTGGTTAAGTCACTTGCCTGGGAAGCATAAGGACCAGGTTCGATGCCCCAGTACCCACCTAAGCCAGATGCACATGGTGGTGCATGCATCTGGAATTCATTTGCAGTGGCTAGAAGCCTTGGCGTGCCCATATTCTCATTCTCTCTCTTATAAAGTAATTAATTAATTAATTAATTAATTAATTAAAAATTAGTAAATAGGGCTGGAGAGATGGCTTAGGGTTAAAGCACTTGACTGCAAAGCCAAAGGAACCAGGTTCAATTCCCCAGTACCCACATGAAGCCAGATGCACAAGGTGGCACATGTGTCTGGAGTTTTAAAAAAGTAAATAAATAATAAATAAATAAAAATATATCAAAAAATGTTAAGTGAGGTAAGGATTCTCGAACAGAGAGGTTGGACGCCAAAGCTTTTCTGCCAGGAAGCAGCTCTTTCTGTGCCAGCATGGGCTCAATGGGCTCATATCCAGAGACTCTCTCTCTCTCTCATACAGGGTGCCACTCACCCTGATTGTTTACCCTGAACTTGCTGGACCACGTTCACAGAAGAAAACCAGGCAGAATTTATCACTGTTGCTTACGAGGGAGGGGGAGGAAGTAGGCTCAAGGTCAGGCGTTTACATTTGGTGACCAGTGAAGGGTCACTTCTAATGGCCACACATACACCAAAAAGTACCATCCGGGGCAGGTAGGGATTAGGAACCTGGACTCAGTGAAGGAGGAGCCCCCTTTGGGAACACCCGACTTCTGGACACTGAAGCTTTTCTACCAGGAAACAGCTGTTTCTTTGTCAGCCCAGGCTAGGGGGTTCACATCCAAAGACTGAACCCTGAATGCAGTGGGACATTGCCTTTTATAGACTTAAGTCCCTTTGTCTCCCATATGGGGTGATACTCATTCTCTGACTGATTATTTTCACGTGAGCAGAGTTGACTAAAAAAACAGAATTTAGTCACTCTTGCTCATAGGTGGGGAGGAGGTAGGCTCAGGCACGCTGACCAGCCTGCTACAGATATTTGTTTTTCTTTCCTTCAGTTCTTTGAGGCCCCCTTAACATCAGGCCTCCCCTCTTTAGCACAAAACAGTAACTTCGAAATGACTGGGCTTCACTGTCGCTTATGTACATAGAGACTTTCAGCTGCCTCTGTGCTGTGAGAACTCTCACCGCAGTACAAGCCAATAAAGCTTCTCGCTGTGGGGCTGAGAACAGCGATTTGATTCGGATGCATCTTTTTCTTAAAAGAACATCACAAGAGTTATTGAGTCTCGTTGTCTAAAAGAAAATTTGAAACCCAGGCATGGTGGCACACGCCTTTGATCTCAGCACTCGGGAGGCTGAAATAGGAGGGTCGCTGTGGGATCAAGGCCAGTCTGAGACCACATAATGAATTTGCAGGTCAGCCTGGGCTAGAACGAGACCCTACCTTGAAAAAAACCAAAAAAAGAAAAAAAAAGAAAAGAAAAATGTAAAATAAAATTTGGTAATAAACACTGATCGTTAAGAGGAAAGGCTGGGTATACCCGGTGGTCTCCACGCTTCTTCGTAGAGTGCTAAGTTCTAATTAGTCCCTAGGAAATGCTTAGAATTAAAACTTGATGTGTATGATGGCACCTGTTGCAGTCAGGTTCGCATTGCTGGCAGAAATCAACCAACCAAGAGCAACTTTTGGGAAAAAAAAGGATTTATTTTGGCTTACAGACTCGAGGGGAAGCTCCACAATGGCAGGGGAAAACAGTGGTATGAGCAGAGGGTGGACATCACCCCCTGGCCAACATCAGGTGGACAACAAAAACAGGAGAGTGTGTCAAACCCTGACAAGGGGAAACTGGCTATAACACCCATAAGCCCGCCCCCAACAATACACTGTCTCCAGGAGGTGCCAATTCCCAAATCAATCCCAGCATTCAGAACACCTAAGTTTATGGGGGACACCTGAATCAAACCATCGCAGAGCCTAAAGGTCAGAGGCTAACCCTTTAAATTCAGATGAGAAGCCGTCAAGCAATTAAGCGTTTGCCTCCAAATGTTCCTAAGCTGTGACTTGGGAGGAACCCCACGTGGAGTTTTGGTTTAACTCTCTCTTGTGGTCTTTGCTGTTTGGTTTTTCGAGGTAGGGTCTCGTCCTAGCCCAGGCTGATCTGGAATTCACTATGTAGTCTCAGGGTGGCCTCGAACTCACAGCGATCCTCCTACCTCTGCCTCCCAGTGCTGGGATTAAAGGCGTGCACCAGCCACCAAATGGCTTTTTGTTGTGTTTTGTTTGCACTCTTGTTTTTGTCCGATTCCCTTTGAACTCCTCTGATGATTCCTCTCTTTCTCGAGCCTCTGTAGACACCACTCACCAGATTGCCTCTGTGCAGCCTTATTCCTGTCCCAGCAAAGGTAACCCGGCCGCCTCCAGTGCCCGGGCCCTCCTCCACAAACCTGCCCCTCTCTCCCTGAAACCCCGGATGCTCTCAGGCTTGACACTAACTCCCGCAGCTTCCAGCAACACTGGGCAAACGCTTCTCTAGGCACTGGGGAAGCCCCCAGGCTTGAGGGGCACCACTAACTGGTTTATGGCTTTGGCTGCCTCCTAGTCTATGAAAGGTGGGGCCCCTGCTAGCTGGACCTCTTTCAGATAACTGGGCTAGGAACTCAGCAGGGGGCACTTGCTGTAAAATGCCCTCTCCTTCCTCAGGGGGCTTTTTGCAGTGAGCAGGCCTCTGCTCTTCTGCCCCTGGGAGACCTTGACTTGCTTGCTTGTGCCTCGTGAAGGGAGCGTGGACTGGCTCCTGAAAAGGGAATGATGGGGTGTGGCGAGCAGCAGGGTGTCAGGCTGTGGGAAGCTTTCCTCTAAGCTGGGCTTGGTGGCTCTTCCAGCACCAACCTGTGCTCACCCTCCCAACCAGCTCAAGGTGTCCATGGCTCCCACCCAGCACCTTTACATCGCCTTCCAGTCCCCCGGGCTCTGTGGGCAGGGTCTGAAGACTCTGGAAGATGAGGTTTGTTTTCTCTTTGCCTGCAGGTGAAATCCTTAAGGACCGTGCTGTGCCCTCCAGCTTTGTGACCATTGCCTTCCAGGAGCCACACCGGAAGAGAAGCCAGAGGTCCTTCAAACAGCAGGAAGGATGGGCCTGCCCTGCACTGGTGCAGCTGCCCATCTGCTGAGGCCCCAGTCCTCCACGCCGCCGCCGGCAGAGGTCCAGAAGAGGAGTCAGAGATGTGTCCTGGTGGGACAGGCAGGAAGCACAATGACTTCCTGGCAGCGATGAATAAATACTACCAGCCAAGGCCCACTGGGCCCCGTACTAAGCGCCTGCCATATCGTGTTTCTCAACTTAGCATCTGTCCATGATGATCAACTCAGGGGAAAAAAGGATCCTGCCTCTTTCTTGCAAAGAGGGCGTGTGGTCCCAACACCGAGGCTCCTCAGACAATTCTAGAAGCACACCACTGAGCAGCCTTCCCCTGTGGACAGCACTGGGGGCTCAGGAGCTCTGCTCACAAAGCCATCCTGACCCAGCCCTAGCAAGGCCCTTAGTCCACGCGGACTTTCCGGATGCTTTAGCCTAGTACTTTTCATTCTTAACATGATCCCCAAGTTGTCCTAACCCCCCTGAAATGTGCTGTGCCCCTTGTCATCCTAACTTCCCTCGGGGGAACTGAAGACTGGTGGGCGCCTAGCGACAGTCTCCCGCACAGCAGACCTGTGCTCCCTAAGGGGCATGGAGAGGCCTGCACAGCCCACAGCCCAGCGTGTTCCTCACAGTGCTCATAGGATGTGGCTGTGTGTGTATAAATGTATGATAGAGATTTATATATGCTGCTATAGCCATATGTCGGAGGCCAACATAAATTGCAGATGGGCAGGTGAGAGGAAACCAAATGCTCTTTTTGGTGGTTATTAAAGCAAACGTGCATAAAGAAATCACTTTCTTTTGTTTTTGTTTCCTGTTTGCGTCCTGGTTCCTAGAATGAGTATGTAAGAACAGGAAAGACAGACTACCCTGAACCAGTGCAAAGTCACACTCAAAACTCATCCAAGCAGAAATCCAGAAGTTGTGATGCAAGATTTTGAGGTTCAGGTGGAATTCCCGACCTGTGAGCCCCAACTTTTGGGTCCTTGTCTATTCTAACAAAGAATTGATAAAACAGAATCGATGAGGATAAATCATGATTAAGTTTATTCAAGGGGGAAAAAACATGAATTATGAGGTTTATTGTAGGGGAAATTAAGATCCAGGGAGGAGGCTAGCTAAAAAACTCAAACCAGAGGAGAATTAAGATCCAGGGAGGCCCGCAGAGACTGATGGAGGTCCTAATTACCCCATAATGCACATCAAGGACCAGAATGAGGAGGCCTTGGGACATGGAGACCAGGGGTGAAGGAAAACAAGACTATCACTTATGTAAAATAAATGCATTCGTATAAAATGAAAAAAAAAATCCAGGGCGATGGCTTACTGAAAAACGCAAGCTAGAGAAGAATTTTGTTTCCCATTTCTGTCCCCGTTCCTAGAACAAGTGTGTAATAACAGGAAACAGAGTGGAGACAGAGAGAAACTCAGCTACAGAGAAATCTCGCGGAGAAAGAGAGCTCTGGGGGAGGCACACACCCTCACATGTGGAAGACAATGCCTAAGAAACAAAAAATCCCATTCTCTATCTATCTGCCTCTTTCTCTCTCGCTCGCTCTCAAATAAATAAATAAATAAATAAAAACAAAAACATAAAAAGGGGCCTGGAGGGACAGCTTAGCGGTTAAGCGCTTGCCTGTGAAGCCTAAGGACCCTGGTTCAAGGCTCGATTCCCCAGGACCCACATAAGCCAGATGCAC
Source organism: Orientallactaga sibirica (assembly GCA_036365145.1). NCBI lineage: Eukaryota > Metazoa > Chordata > Mammalia > Rodentia > Dipodidae > Orientallactaga > Orientallactaga sibirica. The sequence continues at coordinate 21,465,992 of JAEOAD010000025.1, forward strand.
AAGGTGGCGCATGCATCTGGAGTTCCTTTGCAGTAGCTAGAGGCCCTGGCATGCCCATTCTCTATCTATCTGCCTCTTTCTCTGTCTGTCGCTCTCAAATAAAAAGTAAACAAACAAACAAAGAAAGAAACAAAAGATCCCCTTCAAAAAGAAGACGAGAGAGGGTTAAATAGTGAAGGACTCAGAGATTTAAAAAAAAAAAAAAAGTCATACACAGGGCTGGTGGAATGGGTTAGCAGTTAAGGCACTAGCCTGGGGAATCAAACCTGGGTCCTTTGGCTTTGCATGCTAGCGCCTTAATTGCTAAGCCAGATGCACAAGGTAGTGCAGGTGTCTGGAGTTTGTTTGCAGCGCTGAAGGCCCTGAGGCGCCATTCTCTCTCTCTCTCTCTCTCTCTCTCTCTCTCTCTCTCTCTCTCTCAAATAAATAAAATAAAATATTTTTTTAATGGCAGGGCTGGAGAGATGGCTTAGCAGTTAAGAAGCTAGCCTGCAAAGCCAAAGGACCCAGGTTCGATTCTCCAGGACTCATGTAAGCCAGATGTACAAGTTGGCCCATGGCTCTAGAGTTCGTTTACAGGGCTACAGGCCCTGGTGCACCCATTCCTTCTCTATCTACTTTTTCTTTTCTCTCTCTCTCTCTCTCTCTCTCAAATAAGTAAATGAAATAAATATTTTTAAATGTCATACACAAAAATCAAAGTGAGAAATTACTTCAAAGCATGACACAGATAAAAAAAAGCAAGCGGAGAGCCGGGCGTGGTGGCGCACGCCTTTAATCCCAGCACTCGGGAGGCAGAGGTAGGAGGATCGCCGAGAGTTCGAGGCCACCCTGAGACTACATAGTTAATTCCAGGTCAGCCTGGACCAGAGTGAGACCCTACCTCGCAAAACCAAAAAAAAAAAAAAAAAAAAAAAAAAAAAAAGCAAGCGGAAAAAAACCCCAGCCAAAAAAATGAGCTCTCCCATTCCTAGCCAAGCTCACAGAGAGTGAGCTGGGCCATGTAGATAACCTCCTTCGCACAGATCAGACATCCAATTAGGGATAGCCTTGTTATCAGATTCAGGTGGACTCAGGAAGGGTCAAGTCCTGATTGGTTCACGGTCTCAGGGAGGAGTCATGATCTGATTGGTTTGTGGATTCAGGAGGCTGACCCAGAGAGGCTGAGCTGGGGAAAAAACCGGAAGCTCGTGCTTGGGAGTGTTGCCATCCTGGGTGAGAAAGGTTCAAGACACGAGTTACAGTTTTGCCAGGACCAACACTGGCATATTCTTGTTCCCTCTTTGACCTTCTGCTCCTGTCAAAAAAATAAATAAATAAATAAATAAAATAAATAAAAGCTACCTTACTCCTGTTTCTGCTTCATTTGCAGAAAGCTCAACTTTAAAGTACTCTTAAAATACACCTGCCAAGGCTCAGGGAACATTCCTGAAAAGGGGGCAGAAAGATGGTAAGAGCCACAGAATGGGAAGGAATATCCTGAGTCATTGTTCATGTCCCCACCCTCAGAGACTGATGAATTGATGATCCCATAGTGATTACCAAAAGGGCCCTTACTGGAATTAGGGCAGAGGAGAGAGGGGACATAAGAGTATAACCTGGAGCCGGGCGTGGTGGCTCACGTCTTTAATCCCAGCACTGGGGAGGCAGAGGTAGAAGGATCACTATGAGTTCGAAGCCACCTTGTGACTACAGAGTGAATTTCAGGTTGGCCTGGGATAGCGTGAGACCCTGCCTCAAAAAAAAAAAAAAAAAAAAAAAAAAAGAGTATAACCTGGGCTGGAGAAATGGCTTAGGGGTTAAGGAGCTTGTCACCAAAGCCAAAAGACCAGGTTCATTTCCCCAGGTCCCACGTAAGCCAGATGTACATGGAGGCATATGCGTCTGGAGTTCCTTTGCAGTGGCTGGAGGCCCTGGTATGCCCATTCTCTCTCTCTGTCTTTGCATCTTCCTCTCTCTCTCTCCCCCCTCCCTCTCTCTAATAAATAACAAAAGACATATAAATAAAAAAGATTCCTTTAGAAAAACTTTTAGTTATGTCCTTCTACCTTCCAGAACATTCCAGAACTCTTTCAGAACTCAAATTAAGCTGTCATTCCACAACTGTTTCCTAAAAAACAGTTAAAAACAAAGACAATGGAAGCTAAGACCGAATACTTACTCATTCATTATCACGGTGACCACCATGTCACCACTGAGATTAGAGACTCCTGCCTTGGAAAGAGACAGGACTGCTGCAAGTGAGGACAGCCACTTGTTCTGCTGTCATACCCTGTGGAACTGGCGCCATGGATGAAAAGTCAGCAGAAAGATCAGCATTTAAAGACAAAGGTAGCATACTGGAGAGATGGCTTAGCGGTTAAGGAGCATGCCTGCAAAGCTTAAGGACCCTGGTTTGATTCTCCAGGTCCCACGTTTGCAGTGGCTAGAGTCCCTGGCATGCCCATTCTCACTCTTTCTCTCTCTCTCTCTGTCTCTAATAAATAAAATAAATAAAGTAGTGGGCTAGAGAGAGGGCTTAGTGGTTAAGGCACTTGCCTGGAAAGCCAAAGGACCCAGGTTTGATTCCCCAGGACCCACATAAGCCAGATGCACAAGGTAGTGCATGTGTCTGGAGTTTGTTTGCAGCGGCTGGAAGCCCTGGCATGCCCATTCTCTGTATTTGCCTCTTTCTCTCTCTCAAATAAATAAAATATTTTTTATTTTTATTTTGAGAGAGACAGAGAGAGAGGGAGAGGAAGACAGATAGGGATGGGTGCGCCAGCAGTCTCTCAGCTGCTGCGAGCGAAATTCAGATGCGTGCGCCCCCTTGTGGGTAAGTGCGGCATTGTACCCTTGTGTCACTTTGCATCTGGCTAAACGTGGGACCTGGAGATTGGAACCAGCGTTCTTAGGCGGCAGGCGCCTTAACCACTAAGCCATCTCTCCAGCCCAAAGATCTACTCTTAATGGTCACCCTCAGAAACCTCATAATATAAATTATTTAAATGAGATTTTGGACTTTTTCCCATTTATCTGTCTTCTTTAATTTCTTTTAAAGTCATTTTTATCGATAACGTCTATACCTACAGACAATAAACCATGATAATTCCCTCCCCTTCCCCACTTTCCCCTTCACAACTCCACTCTCCACCATATCCTCTCTGTGTTAGTCTCTCTTTTACTGAGATTTTGGACTTTGGATACGCTGTGCTATAGGTGATCTTTTTCACTTGAACTAATGTCATGACCATATGACATTTGGAAACCTTAAGGGAGAAGTTCAATGTTCTTTGTATTTGGGAGACACAGCATCTCACCCTGGCCAGGCCCCGGCACCTGGGTGCGTCCAATAAATGCTGCATGGAGAGACATTCTGCCACAACCCCAAGGAAATCCAGAATTCCACTGGGAGCCAAGCATGGTGGTTCACGCCTTTAACCCCAGCGAATTGGCGAGTGTCACTTTGTGTGAGCTCTTGGCTCATGCCAGCAGCACCCTTCAGTGTCCAGAGGTGGATGCTGCGGGAGGCCGCAGGGTGGACGCTGAGGACCCCAAGGGGACAATGACCTATGCGCGCCGCGTCTCCAGGAACCTTCACCTCTGTCCGCTTGCCCCTAGGATTCGGGCTAGCCAGGAATGACCCCCAGCCGAAGTGATACGACTTGTGCGCCGTCCCTGAGGGTCCACGAGGAGGCGCCTAAACCCTTCCATTCGGGCTCTCGCTGGTTTCAAAAGTCCTTGCGGGGGAGAGGTGGTGGCTGGAGAGATGGCTTAGTGGTTAAGGTGTTATGCCTGCGTAAGCCTAAAGGACCCAGATTCGATCAGGGCCGTACGCACTTGGAATTCGTTTGCAGTGGCTAGAGGCCCACTCACTTTTTTTCCTCTCTAATAAATAAATAAAAATAAAATCTTTTAAAAAAAATCCTTGCGCGGGCTAAAGAGATGGCGCTTGCCAAAGGACCCAGGTTCGATTCTCCAGGTGGCACATTTGGAGTTCGTTTGCAGTGGCTGGCGTCCCTGGTGTGCTCTCCCCCCCACCCAATAAATAAAAATAAAATCTTTTTTTAAAAATTCCTTGCCCGGGCTGAAGAGATGGCTCAAAGGACCCAGGTTTGATTCCCCAGGACCCATGTAAGCCAGATGCACAAGGTGGAGCATGCATCCAGGATGGAGTGATTCCTGGCCAGCAAGAATGGCTGCGGACATCCAGCAACGGGGTTGGTGTCCCCTCCCTTGACCCGAAGGGTCCGGACGACTTTTCGCGGTCCTGTGCCTGCGGGCGGAGGGTGCGCTCAGGTGGGAGGAAGGAAAAGGAGAAGTTACCAGAGGGGACTTGGAGAAAGATGCAACAGGGTGGTGGGGGTGGAGGGGAGTCTGGGCTGGAATGGAAGCGGGAGGGGAAAGGAGAGGGGGGAGTCCACACCCCGCTCCAAAAGTTACCCTGAGAAGAATGGAAAGAAAGAATTACTGCAAACAAACCAGACACTTTGTGGTGGGTGGGGCGGGGCGGGGCGGGGGAGCAGGAATTCTGAAAGAAAACTCCAGTAACTCAGGGCAAAGGGACTTGCTGGAAGCCTAAAATACTCTTCCTCTGTGCCTGATGCCTAGCAATGGTTCCATGGTGTAATGGTTAGCACTCTGGACTCTGAATCCAGCGATCCGAGTTCAAATCTCGGTGGGACCTTTCAGTTTATTGGAGAGCACAACCGTATTTTATTCTGGTTCTTGAATGCACTCTCGTTCTCAGAAGGAGTCCTGGTTTAGAGAGAACAAGGAGGTTTCAATTGAGCTGCACAGGACAGAGTCAGCTGCGGAGTCGCTGCGGGAGCCCCGTTGTCACCCGGGGGCCACAGCTGTGCTGAGGGGCTGGCATCAGAGGTGGGACGTGTCCCTACCATCTCCTCAGGAGACCTCTGGCTGGGTGGAGTGTGGGGGTCCCAGGCACTATAAACTAGGGAGAGAAAGAAGGGGAGAGGGGGATGAAAGAAGAAGGAGGAAGGAAGGAAGGAAGGCATTCCTAAAACAGCTAGGTTGCACCCGGTGCCAACCAAGCTCCCAGATTGAAAGACTTTGGTGGGTGGCTTGAATCCCAGTCTCTCCTCACACTCCTCCAACGTGCTGGGGATAGAACCAAGGGCTATAATAGGAAACTTTTTGTGTTCTTAACAGCTTCTTTCATTCTTTAGAGAATGGGGTGGGGCAGTGACTGGGAGTCGCGGCCAGGACTTCGGTGGATTACCTGCAAATAACTTGTAGGTAGCCTCCTCCTCCTTCTCCTATAATTCCGCTTACAGGAGTCTGTTTTCAGACAGGACCAGGTCACTCAAGGGCATGCACATCCTCGAGGACTAGTGTCTGGTGGAGATGCCAGGGCAGAGCCAGCTGTGCCCTTGCAAGGCAGGTAGGCAGGCAGGGTGGGTGGGGTCTGGCCAAAAGACAAGGCAAAGGGACCGGTGGGCCAGCAGGTTTCATCCAGGAGTGACCACTCCACATGAGGTGTTCTGTTTCTTCTCCCCAAGAACCCTGATAAAGCCGTTCCTCTTGTGGAACCGCAAGTTTCTATAGCCGTCTCCCTCCCCTCACCTGGCCGAACATCCTCCCCTGCCAAGGTCGCTGTCTTTCAAGACCTGAGCTCAGGACCTCGCTCTGCCTCTAGTACATGGCTTCCTAAAGGGTGTGCTGGGATCCTATATGGAGTTACACAACTGGATGTGTGTTGGGGGGGGGGAGCACATCTCCACAATTTTTGCAACATTAAAAGGTCTTTAGGGGCTGGGAGAGATAGCTTAGCGGTTAAGGCACTTGCCTATGACACCTAAGAACACAGTTCAATTTCCCAGGACCCACGTAAGCCAGATGCACCAGGTGGCACATGTCTGGAATTCATTTGCAGTGGCGGGAGGCCCTGGAATGCTAATTCTCTCTCTCTCCTCCCCCCTCACTCTCGCTCTCTCTCTCTCGAATAATAATAATTTTCAAAAAGCCAGTCTGGTGGCATGGTGGTGCACGCCTTTAATCCCAGCACTGGGGAGACAGAGGTAGGAGGATCACCATGAGTTCGAGGCCATCCTGAGACTACATAGTAAATTCCAGGTCATCCTGAGCTAGAGTGAGACCCTACCTCGAAAAACAAACAACAGCAGCAACAACAACAAAGAGTAGAAATGTCTAGCTTGCTGTGGTGAAACCTTCTGACCACCTCCAAACACCTTTCACTGAACAGACCCAGAGTGGATTCCCCAACCAGAAGGACTTGACTTCAAATCCTGAAATTGCCCTCAGCCTGAACCACTCCAGGCCCTGCAGGGGGAGGGAAGGTGTGTAGCCATATAGGTACAGGGAGAAAACGTGCTTTAGGGAAAAGCTAACTTAGGGACCACAGACATTGCGAGGGAAGCTGCTTACCCGCCTCCCCTGCTGCACATCTTCTTTCACCTCCCCCTCCCTTCTGCTTCCTTCTGCCCCTCCCCTTCCCATGGGCCTCATTCAGATCCTCCAAATAGTAGAGTTGCATTTTCCAGTCTCTTGTAACTAAAAAATATTTTATTTATTGGGAGAGAGAGAGAGGCAGAGTAAGAATAGGCGCGCCAGGGCCTCTAGCCACTGCAAACGAACTCCAGACGCATGTGTCACCTTTTGCATCTGGCTTTACGTTGGTATTGGAGAATTGAACCCAGGTCTTTAGACTTTGCAGGCAAGCGACTTAACCACTCAGAGCCCCCGATTGGTTTTGGGGTTTTTTTTTTGGGGGGGGGGTTTGAGGTAGGGTTTCAGGCTGACTTGGAATTCACTATGTAGTCTCAGGGTGGTCTTGAACTCATGGCAATCCTCCTACCTCTGCCTCCCAAATGCTGGAATTAAAGGCATGGTGCCACCACGCCCGGCACCGATTTTTTTTTTTTTAATGCTCTTGGATGGTGGATAACATTCCTTTAACATCCGCATCTAAACTTGTCGCTACCTTCTTTCTCCTCCCATCCTCCCAGGGGGTTTCCTGCGGTGAAGTCCAGGTAGGAGCAAAGCACAGTCTGGCACTTTCCAAATTGTCGCTCCTGGCTGGCAACATCAGGACCAGCCACCTGGGACGCTGAGATACCCGCTCACGGATGTCTTTGGGGCTGAATTGGAGTGTAAACCAGATGCACAAGGAAGTGCATGCATCGCGAGTTTATTTGCAGCGGCTGGAGGCCCTGGCACACCCATCATTCTCTCTCTCTCTCTCTCTCTCTCTCTGTTTCATAAATAAAAATAAATTTAATAATATTTTTTAAAGGGGTTGGGAGATGGCTCAGAGGTTAAGGCTCTTGCCTGCAAAGTCTAAGGACCCAGGTTTGCGATTTCCCAGTACACACATAAGCCAGATGCACAAGGTGGCACATGCATCTGGAGTTTGCTTGCAGTGGCTGTAGGCCCTTGCGCGCCCATCCTCTCTTTCTCTCTCTCAAATAGATAAATATTTTAAAAAGTATTTTAAATGTTTTTGTTTGTTTGTTTGTTTGTTTTATATATTTATCCCAATGAATTAACTATTTTTTCGAACTCTCAGCGATCCTCCTACCTCTGCCTCCCGAGTGCTGGGATTAAAGGCGTGCGCCACCACGCCCGGCCCAATGTTTTTTTTAAAAAGGATTTTCCCCAAACCCGACGCAGTTAAGGACAAAAGCGACCCCTGCTGGCTCCAAGAGAAACACAAAAGAAAAACTGCCTCGCAGAAGCTGGCTGGAAGGATGCTAAGGAAAGCCGCCCCCGACTGCGCCCGCTTTGCTTAAAGCCAAGACCCAGCAATGTAGTCTCATGCCACGTGGCCGAGCGAAGTGTGTGAGCGTTTCTGCTTGGGCAGGAACAGGTCAATGGGGTGCCGCGGGTCCGGGTGAGGGACAGCGTACAGGAGCCCACCCACCCCGCCCGGGGACACCTGAGGACAGGGTGGAGGGACCTGGATGCTCGCGAATGCGGGACCGGGTGGCGCAGGCCGGGATAGTTCCCTGCAGTCGGGCCTGGAAGGACAAGGGACCTGGCAGCCCATGCCCACGGAGCTTCCTTCTCCGGGGATCAAAACCTTCCTATTCCCTAAACCAGCCCTTCTGAACCGAAAGAAAATGCCTTTGGCGCAAACGAAACAGAAAGGTCCCACCGAGATTTGAACTCGGATCGCTGGAGTCAGAGTCCAAAGTGTAACCATTACACCGTGGAACCACAAGGCTGTTTTCGGACATGTTGTAAGCCTGCAGCTCCATTCTCAGCGTCTGTTGTGATCTGCTTCATCTTCGCGGTTTTTTTTTTTTTTTCCCTTGTCAGGACCCAACCACCAGACCGTGCCTTTGTTTGGCTCTTGAATGTGTGAGCGGTGGGGTCTCTTGGAGCAAGAGATTAAATCCAATTTGACATTAGGGGTAGGAAGTATATTAGATCTCTTAAATACACCTTGGTTGCTAGTTTCCTGCCTTGACATTAAATTCCTTGCTCCTTCCTTCCTTCCTTCCTTCCTTCCTTCCTTCCTTCCTTCCTTCCTTTCTTCTTCTTCTTTCTTTTTCTTTCTCTTTCTTTCTCTTTTCTTTCTTTTGTTCTTTCATTCATTCATTCTTTTCTTTCTTTCTTTCGCAATTGTCTTCTTGCCATAGTCCAGGCACCACTGATAACTTCAGAGGAAGACTGGGGGTTACTGGGATCTTCCTCCTCTTCCATTCCCATCTTTTCCCTTTCCTCTTCTTCCTCTTTCCAGTTTCTTCCATCTCCTTGGCTTCCACACCCTCCCTCTTCCTGCTCCTCTCTCTCCACACCCCCAGGCGTCAGATCACTGGGATCTTTTACCACGGAGAAGCACCACTGGGAATCCCCCGTCCCCCGTGGAGGTCTTCACGGGAAACAGAGTGAGGCTCCCGGCCATCCCTGCTGGCTTGGGCAGCCCAGGTGTTAGGCAGATGGAGGACAAACTCAAAGCTGGGATGACTAAAAATAATCAGCCAGGCATAGTGGCACACACCTTTAATCCCAGCACTTGGGAGACAGAGGTAGGAGGATCACTGTGAGTTTGAGGCCAGCCTGATACTACATAGTGAATTCCAGGTTAGCTGGGCTAGAGTGAGAACCTACCTTGAAAAACCAAGAAAGGAAGGAAGAAAGAAAGGGAGGGAAGGAAGAGAAGAGAAGAAAGAAAGAAAGAAAGAAAGAAAGAAAGAAAGAAAGAAAGAAAGAAAGAGAAAAAGAAACAAAAGAGAAAGAGAAAGAAAGAGAGAAAACCTCAGATTCTGTAACACTCAGTGCTGACTCTCCAAGACCGTGAAATCAAACCACTGGTTAAGGAGTTATTGAGTTTTGCTTTCTACAGTCTGTACTGTGAAAATAGTGTGTTTTCTTTCAAACATACAAGTATGATATGAACGCCTTTTCAAACAATACACATGCCCGTCTCACCTTCGTTCCAGTATCTTCCCCATAGTGAGACATCTTGTCCTAATTATTTTGTCTCAGTTCCCATGTTATCAAATATTTTTCTTGGATGACACACCAGTCCCTGTACTCCCAATTCCTAGACTGGAGAATACCAAATCTGAGCTAGGAGATGGCTCTTATGCTCCTGAACATTTGACACATTCTTCCAGTTCAATCGCTTGTACAATGCCCCAGGGTTCTATAGAATTCTCTACGGAACTGGGTGAAAAGGGAGGATTCCAAATCATCTTCTGTCCGAATTCTTGAAAACCTCTCTATATCTTACTGAGTTAAGTGGTCCTTAGATCTGCAGCCAATATAAGGGCTAGAGAGGGCTGGAGAAATGGCTTAGCAGTTAAGGTATTTGCCTGCCAAGCCACAGGATCCCGGTTCGATTCTCCAGGACCTATGTAAGCCAGGGGCACATGCATCTGGAGTTCGTTTCCAGTGGCTAGAGGCCCTGGGGTGCCCATTCTCTCTGTGTCTGCCTCTCTGCTTACAAATAAATAAAATATTTTTTTAAAAAAAAAGGGCTAGAGAGTGAGGAATTCATGTTGAGTGACTTCTCTGACACTGACTGAGGACTGCCTCACCCCCTCCTCTACACACACATAACCCAGGTAAAGCCAGATGTGCAAAGTGACCCATGCATCTGGAGTTTATTTGCAGTGGCTAGGGGCCCTGGTACTCTCTCTCTCTCCCCTTGAAAACAAACAAATACAAAAAAAAATTAAAATCACCCCAGAGCTCTATATATCTAAACCTACATGTATACTCTTCTTTCTACAGTAAAATAATGAGATCCAAAGAGATCAAATGAAAATTCTACTGTGCCGGGCGTGGTGGCACATGGCTTTAATCCCAGCACTCGGGAGGCAGAGGTAGGAGGATCACTGTGAGTTTGAGGCCACCTTGAGACTACATAGTGAATTCCAGGTCAGCCTGGACTAGAGTGAGACCCTACCTCAAAAAGGCAAACAAACAAAAAACCTAGTTGTTTGTTGATAGCTTTATTCACTCACTCAACAAGTATTTATTGAATATTGTGTGTGACAGGAACCTGTATAAGCACTGGGAACATGAAGTGAGTAGACAGGTTCCACTCATATGAAGGCTGTCTTCTAGGACAGCTAAATACTACACCGATAATTACGAAATACATTGTATTGGCAATGAATGTTTTTACTTAAGACTTGTCTAGTCTGATTAAAATGAAAGCCATTAAAAATGCATCTATTGAAGCCGGGCAGGGCGGCGCACGCCTTTAATCCCAGCACTCAGGAGGCAGAGAGAGTTCAAGGTCACCCTGAGACTACACAGTGAATTCCAGGTTAGCCTGAGCTAGAGTGAGACCCTACCTTGGAAAACAAAACAAAACCAAAAAAAGCACTTACTGGGCTGGAGGGGTGGCTTAGTGGTTAAGGCGCTTGCCTGCAAAGCCAAAGGACCCAGGTTTGATTCCAAGACCCATGTAAGCCAGATGCACAAGGTGGCCAAGATGGCACATGTGTCTGGAATTCGTTTGCAGCAGCTAAAGGTCCTGGCATACCTATTCTCTTTATTTCTCTCTCTTTCTCAAATAAATAAAATAAATTAAAAATATCTTTCGAAAAAAAATGCACCTATTACCAGGCATGGTGGCGCACACCTTTAATCCCAGCACTCGGGAGGCAGAGGTAGGAGGATCGCCAAGAGTTTGAGGCCAGCCTGAGACTACATGGTGAATTCCAGGTCAATCTGGGCTAGAGTGAGACCCTGCCTCCATAAACCAAAATAAATTAAATAAAATGCACCTATTGAATCTGTGGTTTCTTGGCAAGAACCTTTCATTTCTTTCTCCTAAAAGGAAGAGAGACATGGTTCATTGAAAAGTTCCTGACATTCGCAGTCAGTCTGTGAGGCACAGGGTAAAAAACACTACACTGGGAATTATAGGGCACCCATATTTATAAAGGTAGCTTTGCCACCAACAAGCTGTGGGCACTTGAGCAAGCTTCTTATTCTTCATAAGTCTCAGTTTCATCTATGAAATTAGATCCTATTTTAAAAATTGTTCCCTCTTCAGTTTTTCAAGTTTCCTATAAAAAAAGTCCCAGCACGGTGCCCTGGCAACCTTGAATGTATTTATGTCAGGCCTCAGTTACAGCTGACCTTGGCAGAAGGCCGTCTGTGAGAGGACAGGAAGCTGCACAGTTGCCACGCAGATTCTACCTTCCTGGTTTCCAGACAGAACCTTCCAGACAGAAGCCATAAAAGCTCTAGTGTGAGGCATGATTCAGCCCACCTCCTCCACGGTGTACTGGAGGGTTCAGGTCGCAAACTGGCTGCTCCCCACTGCTAGAGAGCCCATGCGCTGCTGTCAGGAGAGCTCTTCCGTTTTGGTGTCGCCCATTCAATGTATGGGACAAGGACCCAGGACGCTGACACACTGCCTAGCCTTCCTATCACCATCTATGCAACCAATTCTCTGAGTCAAAACATGGCTCAGGGGCTGGAGAGATGGCTTAGCGGTTAAGGCGCCTGCCTGCAAGGACTAAGCACCCATGTTTGACTCTCCAGGTCCCACATAAGCCAGATGCACAAAGGTGAGGCAAGCGCAAAGCCGTACATGCCCACTAGGTGGCGCAATCGTCTGGAGTTCGGTTGCAGTGGCTGGAGGCCCCAGGGAGCCAATATCTTCTCTTTCTCTCTCTCTCTCTCTCTTTCTTTCCTCTCTCTTTCAAAATTATAAAAAAATGTCTTAGGGGCTGGAGAGATGGCTTCGCAGTTGAGGTGCTTGCCTGCAAAGTCAAAGGACCCAGATTCGATTCCCTGGTACCCATGTAAGCTAGATGCACAAGATGATGCAAGCGTCTGGGTTCGTTTGCAGCAGCTGGAGGCCTGCACACCAATTCTCTTTCTCTCCCCCTCCCAAATAAGTAAGCAATAATAATAATAATAATAATAATAATAATAATAATAATAATAAAAACATGGCTCAGTCTTTTAAATGTATTATGAGTTCCAAGCCCCGCCCACCAGCCCCTGCTCTAGGAACCTTAGCGAAGACTAGAGCTGAATCCCTGCTGCGTTTGCTACTTCAACACCGTGATTGGTGGCGAGCAAGGGTCCCATAGCTTGAGATGCGCAGATGCACGTGCACAATTGAGAATGAGAACACGTGGCACACTAAACTGGTGGTGGAAAACGGTCCGCCAAAAGCGAGAAGGAGGATGGTATTCGGGTAGGGAAAGTCTACAATAGGTAGGAAATGCCTACCACATTCAAGTCCTTAAGCAGCAGCTTGAGCTAGGAGGGAGGACTGGGGGAAAACCTTGTCCCACAGAAAACTCGTGGACTGGCTAAGGAGATTCACAGGACGGACCGAGTAGCTCTTCTCAAGGTCAGGAAGAGCTAAGGAAAAAGGGTTACTGCATCCAGAGAGCAGGCGTATTTATTATACATGTCATCGCGTGAGGTGTTTTGTGTATGTGTGTGTGTGTGGGGGTTATAACTTTTTTTGTTTTGTTTTTGTTTTTCAAGGTAGAGTTTCACTCTAGTCCAGGCTGACCTGGAATTCACTATGTAGTCTCAGGGTGACCTCAAACTCATGGCGATCCTCCTACCTCTGCTTCCTGAGTGCTGGGATTAAAGGTGTGTGCCACCACACCCAGTTTATAACTTTTTTTTTTTTTTGAGAGAGACAGAGAGAGACAATGGGCATGCCAGGGCTTCTCAGCCACTATGAATGAACTCCAGACGTGTGCACCCCCTTGTGCACATGTGTGACATTGCGTGCTTGATTCACTTTTGAGTCTGGCTAAATGTAGGACCTGGAGATTCGAATGGGCATTCTTAGGCTTCGCAGGCAGGTGCCTTAACCGCTAAGCCATCTCTCCAGCCCTGTTTTTGTGTTTTTTTGAAGTAGAGTCTCACTCTAGCCCAGGCTGACCTGGAATTCACTATGTAGTTTCAGGTGGCCTTGAACTCACAGAGATCTTCCTACCTCTGCCTCCTGAGTGCTGGGATTAAAGGTGTGTGCCACCACACCCGGCAAGTATTTTTATTTTTATTTATTTATTTTAAAATTTTATTTTAGAAAGGAGAATTGGTGCATCAGGGGCAGCCACTGCAGTCAAACTTCAGACACTGTGTGTTTGCACTTGCCTCACCTTTGTGTAACTGGCTTACATGGGATCTGGAGAGTCAAAAATGGGTCCTTGGGCTTTGCAGGCAAATGCCTTAACCACTGAGCCATCTCTGCAGCTCTCCATGAGTTTTTTTTTTTTTTTTTTTTTTTTGAGCAATTAACTTTCCTAACACCAGGCTAAATATTTGAAGGTTCATAGGTCAGTCAATAAGATCCCCCTAAGAAACAAGTTCTCAGGCTGGAGAGATGGCTCAGCAGTGAGAGCAGCTTGTGTGTAAGCATGAAGGGTTGAGAGAATGTTCTATTTTGATCCTCAGAACCCACATAAGAAGCTGGGCATGGCCATGCTGGTCTGTAATCCCAGTCACCTGGGGAGCAGAGACCTAAGAATCACCAGATCTTGCAGAAGAAAAAAACAAAAGGTAACAAGCTCTGAGGTCAGAGGGACTGGCTCATAAACAACTAGGAAGACAGAGCAGAACACCAGCTCTAGGCACATGGGGCTCTCTATGAGCACATACACACATAGGCACCATACCACACACACAAGAGAGAAAAAGTTCTGGGGGCTGGAGACATGGCTAGCAGTCAAAGCGTTAGCCTGTGAAGCCAAAGGACCCAGGTTCCATTCCCAGAACCACATAAGCCATGTGCACAAGCTGGCACATTAATCTGGAGCTCATTTTCAGTGGCTACAGGCCCTGGTGTGCCCATGGTCTCTACCTCTTTCTCTCTCAAATAAAATAATTTTTTTGAAAAAGTTCTCAAAAACAGATTCTTTCATCAGAAAGTGGCAACCATCCTAACACAAAGCAACACACAGATTAATGCAATCTCTGTCAAAATTACATTTTGGGGCTGGAGAAATGGCTTAGTGGTCAAGGTGCTTGCCTGCAAAGCCAAAGGACATAGGTTTGATTCCCCAGAACCCATGTAAGCCAGAGGCACATGTGTCTGGAATTCATCTGTTAGAGACCCTGGGAGTGTCCATTCTCCTCTCTCACAAATAAAAAAAAATTATTTTAAGAAAAAAAATTAGGGCTGGAGAGATGGCTTAGCAGTTAAGACACTTGTCTGAAAAGCCAAAGAACCCAGGTTCAATTCCCCAGGACCCAGATGGAGACATGTAGCCAAAGAACCCAGTTTGTTTGCAGTTGCAGATGGAGCATGTAAAGGAGTTTGTTACAGTATTATTTCTGCCCTCTTACCTATTTCTCTCTCCCTCTCTCTCAAATAAAAATAAAGAAAAAAATCTATCCTACACTCATGCAAACCTCATGAGATCCAAACAGCCAAAATGATATTCTAAAAGAACCGATCTGAAAGAGAGATCTGCGTATGACCCCTGGACTGCCTGTGTCATTCACAATTGTTCCTGCAGGAAAGGGAGGGGGCCTACTGGAAAGGACACAAGCCACACAGGCCAAGAAGGAATGCTTTAGAAAGCATGTGCTGACACACGTATGGCCCCAGTGGCATTCTGGCACTGTTTTCGTGTTTCAATGACCAGGGTAGATGACACCTGGAACCCTTTCCCAGAAGCAGACGTCACATCAAACTGTCCCCATCTAGTGTGCCAGTCCTCTCTGGGCCTGTTACTCCATTTTGTTCTCACTACAGACTCCCTTTACAGTTCTTGTTATGGAACATCTCTCCCATCCTCTCTTAACTCCCTCGTTCTGGTCACTTCCACATTGTCGTTCTGTCTCTTAGATTTGACAACTTAGAGCAGCAAATGTAGAACTTGGTTGTTTTAGGAAAAATCCAGAGCCTCATTGTTTGAACTGTGCAATAACGGGTTAGAAAACAAAAATTACATGTTATGCTCATTGCTCTGAAGATGACCATCTGTAGATCGCTCCTGGAATCAAGTATATAACGCATTTCCATGTATATGGAAGTTTATTGTAAAATACATGGAGACGCAAAGCAGGCCTAGCATAGTGGTCCTCAGATGTCTGGACCCTACACGGGCAATTTCCAGTCCACTGAGGTGGACACAGCAGTAGACAGATGGCCATGAATGTCTGCAGACTCTCCAAAGGTGTTAAGAATGGGCAACCGGGGAGGACAGTCATTGGGCCAAGAGCTTAGCTGCTGCAGCACAGGATGACAGATGTGCACTTCATAGAAAATGCTGAAAACCAAATAACTCAAGTTTGCATGGCACAGAATTAGCATACTTTACAATAAAAAGAAAGAAGGTGGGTGGGTGGCAGGACACCACTGTGTCATGACTTTTCTCTATATCCCGACGATTCTTTCTTCAGGTTCCGAGACTACAAAGGCAGAAAGGCCTAAACCAGTAACCAGTAAATAATCAAGTATTATTGGTGTTTGACACTTTTATTAAAGTTTATGAAAAAAACAACACACTTCTGTTACATCATATAGTTTGCAGGCATATCAGAGTCCAGTGACAAATTATATTTGGAAAAAAGCTTTAAAATCAATACTAGAATGTCACACCTTTGTGAAATATTGAAAAGCAGCTCTGTACTTTAGCTTTAGGTTACAAAAAGCACCATTTAAAGAACTCAGTCTTCTCCCCCTTTTATGACAGTTCTACACTCATTCAAATCCTTTAGTGTAATACCAACATCCTCCAATTTACCAAAATCCAAACACATCTCATCTACAGGACCCAGTACAGAATTTCGGACAAATCAACAATGACCTTGGGCCATCTAAAATGGTAGGCTGGGTAGGGTGCTGTATAGAGGAAAAGAGAAAAGATGGCCAACACCTAGTGTTTAATGTAGGTATCTCTGTGTAACCTGACGCTCACAGTCACACCACCCATCTTACTGCCAACGTGTTGTGCTACCCACAATTCAATTCCAATGAATGTTAGAGCTAATGACAAAGCCCTTCCTGTTAATGAAGCTTATTCCTTTCAGAGCACTGGTGAGATAAATCAAATCCAGACAAAACCCAAACTAGAATCCTAAGATTCCATTGGTAATAATTGGATTTTATAAGTAACAGACTTGACATTTTTTCTTCTTTCTAATAATAATAATAATTGGCTTTTTACTTCAAGTTCGTTAGGTTCATTGCAGACATCAGACCTTCATCCTCCAGCTGTCATCTGCACTGAAGGACAGACAAATGCCTACACCCAAAGGTTCATTCTGAAAGACCCTTCTCCCAACAGGTCTTCCAGCATGGGCAACTGGAGCCTGCAGGCCCTGGGAGAAGACAGCAGAGCTTGGCTTGGCTTTGAGGAGGAGTCAGAATAAGGTAGAAACAGCGTATCCGCCCTTACACCAATGCCCAAATCACTAATATGAGGATACAGAAATCTCTGAGGATAGAATGTATTTTACACAGACATAGACACAGACTATTGCATATCATTTTTAGTTGAGGTCAAAATTTAAAAGCCCTATTTCCCCGATTAACAGCAGGGAAGTCTATCATCAGTGTTTCTCACTGATTTATGCTCAGATGAGCATCAGTCCAGTCTGGAGGAATCGTTCCTCCTCAAACGTTTCTTCCCTTCTGTGACACTTCAAAGGATTTCCCTCAGATCCTCTCGATCTTCAAGAGACTAAAAACAATTGTGAATGAATACACCTGGTTTGTAGGCTCTTCTTAGAAACCCCTTGGATTTTTTTTACAGTTTCTCTAATCATATAAATGTGTATTTAAAAAGCCTATACTACTGAGGTTGTATATGCCCTTCAGGGGTGTTGTCTACAGTAGTTAAATCCTGTTCAAGTCTAAGCCTACAGGAAGCTAGTAAGCATGGTGTGAAAGTTCTTCAGACCAGGGAGATGTCTACAACCAGTGCTTTAGGCAATGTGTGATCAGACTGGTAAAGTCTGTGCGACTGACAAGTGAAGTTCAAACACAAGAGGATGGGAACAAGATGCACAGAGAAGACATTTTACATACGGCCAATTTTTGTACAGGGAGATCCAAAGACACTACCTGGTTGTCTGCAATTCCCTTTTGTTGTTGTTGTTGTTAAAAGAGGGTATTTTCAGATTCCCAAGACCTTATTTCCTTGTTTTCTTTGCCTCACAACCCCAAACCCGTGTGGTTGTTGTTTAAGGATTAGCTCTCCTTAAAGGCTATTAGTTCATTCAACTTTGAAAAATTTCCCTAGGCAAAAATAGGTAAATACAACAAGACCATTTTTTCTTTTGGCTTTTAGTTATTTTCGAAACCTGCTAAATTCTCCTGTGCGTAAAACAAAAATCTTCCTTATTCAGCAATATCAAAGGCAAGTGGGTTGTACGCTGGGCTATCTTCTCTCCTAAGAAACAGTTTCTTGGTGACAGACCAAGACATGGCTTCTCAGAGCTGAGTGCTTGCAGGAAAGGGGACAGTGCTAAAGCTTCATCAGCCAGTTCCCCTAACCCATCCCTTCTGGACTGGCTGGAAGCTCCCCAGGTCACGGCTGGAGGCTCCCCAGGTCACGTCTGGCTGGGAGATTATCCTACAACTTAGAAACCTGATGCCCTCCCTGCACAGTTCCAGAAAGACCTGCAGTTCCCTAAAGTCACTGAAGCCAGATGCAACACTCAGCAGCCTCTGGCCTGAGAGAAACTGGAGAGCGCTTTTCCTACCCACTCTACTGCCATAACACTGGAGCAAATTTTTATGCATGAACTTAGGTGATGACTTCTCAATACTGTTGACAAGAAATGTGAACACATTTGGAGTAACAGCCAACACTGCATCCTCATAGGCAGCCACTTAAAACAACTGGCACTGGATTAAACCACTTCCAGTCCCGGTAAGGATCCTGAGAGTCGGTAGTGACGGGATTTGGTGCACGTTTTCAAAACGGCATGGCACTCACACAGGCTCTCCACAGCTGGCTTGGGCTAACGGTGGCTCTGATGCCTAAAGCAGCACTTGCTCCATCAATGAGTCACCAAAGCACTCAGTACTTCGTGTCCCTGCAGAATCCCACATCTCCCTGCCCAAACCTGTACACCCCAAGGACTGCGGCGCCATCTGTGGGCGGGAAAGACAGGAGGTAGGAAAACTGACCTAGAGATGGCCACTCAGTGTGGCTCGGCTCAGCTCAGACTCTCAACCATACACAGTTTGGCTCTTTCCATGTTGACTTTTAGAGCTGCATTTATCTGTTTAAATGGAAGAGCCAAGATTCTTGGAAAAAAGATGTTTTCTCTTTGCATCCTGAAAGTGGATAGAATAGTTTTCAGTAAACAGCACTGACCCCAGTTCAACATCAAGCACATTTAAGAGGAAGAGGATCGAGGAAAACAAAACCACCACAGTACGTCAGCACTTTATGGAGAGAGCAGTATTTTTCACGGTAATGAATACCAGGGATAACATTTGTTTCTTGGCCTTACGCATCGTTCAAGTTACAATAATCTAGCATATGCATCAAATGAGCCTGAAAGACATGCATCCAGAGTACCGCCTGGCATGATGATGTACACATGGACAGCTGTGTAATGCAAAATTCTTAAAGAAGAAAATCTTAACCATTTGTCTAAAGCCTGAAAATCTTCAATAGTCTGTATGACCAATGGAAATGCAGGTTCTTAAGTTATAGAAAAATGTAGGCACATACAAATCTTTCAGGGACAAAAGACATGGAAGTAATCCCTGGTCCAAGGCCCACCTGCTGAGCTGTCGGCTCTGATAGGGAAAAGCTGGCAACAGGGCCAGGCTAAGTGGGAAGACCTATGGAAATGTGCCATCAGTCAGGTGGCAGGACCACATCAAAACAACAAAAGACACATCTGCACTCTGCCTTTCTTACTATGCGATTTTTGTCTTTAGAAGTTAAAACAAGCTGTAACAAAGTGCCCTGGGCCTGTGCTGGGCTAATAGGGAGACCTCTGGCAGCCTGGTCTCCAAGGAGGGTCAGGGGTCACATAGCTTTTCAAAGGGGTCACTAACCCTATGAGATTTGCATCAGAGGAGTCAAGTACAAGCTCTACTGGAGGCTGTTCCAGAGAGTTATGAAATGAGAAGGGCTCTTGTGGGGCATCTGGCGCCGTATGGAAACACAGCAGACTGTGCCACATACATGTGCATACAGAGAACCCATGCAAGATGGCGCCGCCACCACAAGGCGGCTGTAGGGAGGGCAGCATGTTTAGCACGCCTGTCCCTTGGACACCCCAGGTGCAGTGGCAGACCTCAGCTCAACAAGGGTACGAAGAGTTTGCTTTCTTTCATTTTAGGAAAAACTTCCCATATAGTCATTCCTGAAGCTCCCCTGAGCTTGGCAAACACCCACAGGCAGAGAGGAGATATCTAACTGGGGCTACAAGGCTTCCAGTAACCTTCCTCTCATATGTATATATATGGGGTTTTTTTTTTCTTAAAATAAACTCCATGAACTCATAAAGCTCTCATGTGCAATCAAATGCAAAAGCAGAGCACCCTACTCAGAGGCTCTGAAACACACACATCAGCCTCAAAGCAAATCAGCCTCCCAGTCTGCAAAAGACTGGCTCAGTTCACAGGCGAGGGAGCCGCCTCTCCTCAACCCTGGAGGCGGGCAGGGATGTCTTCAGATGGGCTTGTACAGCAGCGTAGTGACATACTTCTTCTTGTAGCGATGGGTTGCACTAAGGACCATCACGCTGTCCTGCAAGGGAGAAAAGCATATGCCAGCAATTCATTAATGCTGGGGGCTGGCAGGTCTTCACTTAAAGAGAGAATCTGATATATCAGAAAGAGGTTGGTTTAGGGCTGCGGATATAGCTCAGCAGTTAAAGGCACTTGTCTACAAGCCTGTCAAGCAGAGTTCCATTCTCCCAGCACGCATACAAAGTTGGATGCATGTGTCCATGATCCCAACGCACCTACAGCAATGGGAGGTACAGCCTGAAGAATCTGGAAGTTCATAGGCCAGCTACTCTGGCACACAGGACAGCAAAAAACAAGACAGATCCTGTCTCAAAGAAAGTGGAAGCACAGGGGTCTGGAGAGATGGCTTAGCAGTTAAGGCACTTGCCTGCAAAGCTAAAGGACCCAGGTTCAATTCCCCAGGACCCACTTAAGCCAGATGCATAAGGGGTTGCACGCATCTGGAGTTTGTTTGCAGTGGCTGGAGGCTCTGGAGCACCCATTCTCTCTCAATCTCTCTGCCTATTTCTCTTTCTCAAATAAGTAAAAATAAAAATCAAAAAAAAAAAAAGAAAGAAAGAAAGAAAGAAAGAAAGAAAGAAAGAAAGTGGAAGGACAGGACACCTTGAGGTTGTCCTCTGACCACATCCTAGTCATGGCACACACACACACATAAATGAATTTTTAAAGAAGAGATTAATTTTGGTTTTAAATCAACTTCATTCTCAATCCAAACTCCTGACTGTTGTTATTGTTATTTTAGCCTTAGGTACTCTACTTAAAGGTCTGTATGCCTTTAAAAAACATTTTCTTAGGGCTGGAGAAATGGCTTAGCGGTTAAGGCATTTCCCTGCAAAGTCAAAGGACCACGGTTCAATTCCCCAGGACCCATATTAGCCAGATGCACAAAGGGGCGCATGCATCTGGAGTTCAGTAGCAGTGGCTGGAGGTCCTGGCATGGCCATTCTCTCATTCTTTCTATCTCTATCTGCCTCTCTTTCAAATAGATAAATAATAAAATAAAACAAAAACAAAAAACACATCTTTTTTATACAAAGGCTGGCACCCACCACTGAAGTGGTCCTGATGACTCCAGACTACCTGACCCAGTGTGACACCTACAGGGAAGGAGGAAGGAGAGGTTTCCTACTTTAGACACTTCCTCCTTTCAAAGTACAGTATTAGACTTGAACACCAGCAAACAAGAGACAACCCTTCCTGTTGAGGGGTAAACTTGAAGCATGCTCTCTGGTCTGCAGAGAACTGTGCACACCACTCTGTCCTTGAACAAAGCAGGTAAGAGCTTTCTTAGAAAGACATTCACTCTGATGGGTAAATCTCAAATGGCCGGAACAACCTGACAGACCCAAAGCCCAGCTGAACAGTTCACTTGGGTCAGAGCAGTATGAAGGGAGCAGAAAGCCCCATCTTCTGGGCCATGGTAAAGACTCCAGGTGTGCCACAGAAGGTGACAAACCTGTAACACCGTGACACTAACTGACAGTCAAGGAGCACTACTGGAGGCAAATTCAATCTGATCTCACACCCCAGCAAATTCATTTTAGAAACCCCCGTGGCTTCCTGCCTCGTGCCCTGTACCATGAATGTGTCATAGATTAACATCCTGTGATCGCAGTGGTCTGACACACAACCTAACAGGGCAGAAGGCAGGCAGGTAACAGCCAACTGCAGAATGAAGAGCAGGTGAGAGAGCAGTGACAGGCAGGAAAGAACCCGGAGCGCGAGGACCAGATACCAGTCTCTGGCACTTACTGGCAACTGGACCTTCTCCGAGCCTTAGTTTCTTTATCTACAAAACAGGGGTTAAAAATAACACTTACCTTCCAAGGTTAACAGACAAATGAAATTCAATAGTGTATTTTAAACTTCTGTGTGTGTGTATTATACACACACACACACATACACACACACACATAATTTACATGTTATCTATTAAAGCCGGCTCTATCAATGACTTAAGAAATGTAAACAGCTTAAAGAGAAGTTACTGGAGCTATCACAGATGTACTTATTCAGACTCTCCAGAGGTGGAACCACTTAATATACACATCAGCTTCTCCAGGGGATTCTGACAGCAAGCTTAGCATGACAGCCTCATAACTTCATTTGAATAGCTACTGACAGGCTGGGGAGATAGCTCAGTGGTTAAAGGCACTTGCTTGCAAAGCCTAACAACCTGAGTTCGATTCCCCAGTACCCAAATAAACCAGGTGCACAAAGAGGTACATGCATCTGGAGTTTGTTTATAGTGCTGGAGGCCTTGACACATCCATTCACTCTGCTCATAAATAAATAAATAAATAAATTAATTAATTAATTAAAAAAACGTGTAA
Organism: Orientallactaga sibirica; assembly: GCA_036365145.1. Classification (NCBI taxonomy): domain Eukaryota; kingdom Metazoa; phylum Chordata; class Mammalia; order Rodentia; family Dipodidae; genus Orientallactaga; species Orientallactaga sibirica. The sequence goes on from JAEOAD010000025.1 coordinate 21,488,459, forward strand.
AAAATAGCCAATGACAAAGACATATTAAGATAGAACAGGAAAGGCATTTTCAACTCAGACTGTAAGCAGCAGAGAAACTGAGGAGGACTCTAGAGGTGGAGGGAATCTAGTCACACAGATCATTTACACCCTATATACACGTGCTTGGGTACAAACAACTGGGACATCTGACCATACCTCAAGTCCTCATTTTAAAACATGGACGAAGTGTAGCGAGGCTCAAAGTTAGTTAAAGGCATTTTCCTGCAAAGCCTGCCGGCCCAGGGTTCTTTCCACAGCACCCAGGTAAGGCTAGAAGCTAGGGTGGCCCATGTGCCTGTGAGTCCAGGTGCCTACGACAATGGGAGGCAAACCCACGTGGGTCTGAAGCTTGCAGACCAGATTCACTGGCAGCAGTAAGAGACCCTGTTTCAGAGAAAGTGGAGAACAAACACCTCAAGATTGTTCTCTGACTTCCACATGTTCACTGTGGACACGAGTGTGTACACAAACACACACGTGCAAATAAACTTTTTTTTTTTTTTTTTTAAAGTGGAAGTGTTATTTACAGAAGTGGAAGCTAAACCTGATTCCTCCTCAAATGCAATCCAAGTACTATGCATGAATGCAACTTACAGGAGGCAGAATATCCTCTAGCCACCCAAAAAGAAACTGGGAAGCAGAAAAGCCTGTTCAAGTACTCAACCGTTCAGCTAGGCAGAGCGCACACAGAGGCGGAATCTTAAACAACCTTCTGCTCTGTAATGAAACACGGGCTGCGCAGCGTGCAGAGGCTTCTACTCGGGTGAGTGCACCTGACTGCTGCAGAAAAGAAGCTGAAGTCAAGTCAGTATGAAGAAAGGTTGGGTTTATTAAGATTATTATTCTTTTAAGGAGAGAGTCTGATTAAAAAATTACAGCTTGGGCCAGGTGTGGTGGCACACGCCTTTAATCCCAGCACTAGGGAGGCAGAGGTAGGAGGATCATTGTGAGTTCCAGGCCACCCTGAGACTACATAGTTAATTCCAGGTCAGCCTGGGCTAGAGTGAGACCCTACCTCGAACTCCCCTCACTCCTCCCCCCCCCCCGCCAATTAACACCTTTTCTACAACCTGACCAGTACCATCAGCTTCAGCTTTGAAGAAGGAGCAGAGCAAGTGTGCACTAAGAACATGTGTCACCCACACACCTGTCCATCCTGGGGGCTATGAAAGACCAGGCCCACCACTTACCTTAATGGAAAGCGCATAGAGATGGTTCAACATAACGTGGTTGGGCTCAGGAAGTAGGGCTGGGTCACACTACGGGAGAAGAGAGCCCCAAGGGTGGGGTTAGCTGCACAGACAAGTCAAACGTCTCTCTTCTTCAGAACACTGTGGGACTCTTAAGAACGCTAGCCAGGAACACCTTATCTATTGCCAGTAAAAAGTGTGCTCAACCCAAGATCAACAATACATTCCCATGTCAGCAAATCTCAGAACTTCGCAGTTCCTAGCAGAAACACCTCAACATATTTGGATTTTCCTTAATAGAGCTAAAATAAAAATGTTGCCTCCAGATGTGGACAATTTGTGTTAAGTGGCAGAAAAACAATAATCTTACTGGAATCAATCAGATTGAACAGCATTGTAAATTATTTGCAAAGAACTATAATTTTTTTGTACCTCCTCAAATGAGAAGTACGTCTTATCTTGTGTTGGAATAGAAACCCCAGAAAGTAAGCCTTGTACACCTTGGTTCTGATGTTCTTAGCAACAGAGACAACTACAAATTTTGCTAGTAATACCTGAAGAAGTCACAATTTGGCCTTGAAACAAACAGTCGGCAATGCTACTGATATCTATATGATATAGCATCAAAACACACCTTTGTAACAATCCCAATCTATAAAATGACTACATTTTGATGCAAATGGCCCTAGGGATTCCCAGACGCTCTGGAAATACTCTTGGGATACTCACAGAAATATTAGTGTCCTTGTTAAGAATAACTTGGAGGAGGTGAGGAGGAAGGATAGGTGGTGATTTGAATCTTTCCTCGGATCGAAACACATACATTTCCTGACCATAAGGCCCTGGGGGTGAGCTGGACAGATCTGAAAGATATTTATGCAAATGTGAAAGAAGTTGGTAGAATTAGTAAGAATTCATGGAAAAAGCTACCAGACATAGCCATTAATACTAAATACAAAAGTCATGGATCTCAGCACTTGGAAGGCTGAGGTACGAGGCTTACTGTGAGTTCAAGGCCAGTCTGAGTTTAATTCCAGGTCAGCCTAGGCTAGAGCAAGACTCGACCACACACACACACACACACACACACACACACACACACACAAGTTAATGGATCCTAAGCTTGTGACCTCTTGTGTTTCAACCCTAAGGAAGGAAAATGAAGTAACTGAGTCATTCGCTGTGGACATAAACCAGGAGGCGATGTCCTGGGGAGGAGACAAGGGTCGAAGATCTAGGAGCTCAGAAGAGCTGCTCCACTGTGACCTTGGACAGATCTCTTTATTATGGTCAGTTTCCTAATCTATAAAATAAAATAAAATAAAAATCTTTGCCCTAATTCATAATGTTTTTGAGGAAATCAAAGCAATAATGGAAATGAAGATACCCTGTAAATTTTCAACCTACATAAAATGATTAGGTCTCTTTTTTTTTTTTTATCCAAACAACAGACAAGGTTCTAAATTCTGAGTCTACAACTGATTACAGCAATAAGGACAAAGTATATGCAGTAGCAGTCCTTAGGGAACTGCAAGTCAAAACTCCGAGTAAGATACAGCTTCACACTCACTGGGTGGCTATAGTCAAAATGACAGACTAACGAGTACTGACAAAAACGTGGGGAGCTTGGAACCTTTATGTGATGGTTTTCTTATTGCTAGTGGAAATATAAAATAGTACAAACACTTTGGAAAACAGTGTGTTAGTTCCTCATCTAAACAAAAACTTACTTTATGACATAGCAATTATATTCCTGGGTACATATCTAATATAAAACATATGCCCAAATAAAATCTTGCCCACAAATATGTTAATAGCATTACTTATAAAATCCCCAAAGAGGAAACAATCCAAATGTCCATCAAGAATAAGCAGGGGAGCCGGGCGTGGTGGCGCACGCCTTTAATTCCAGCACTGGGGAGGCAGAGGTAGGGGGATCGCTCGAGTTCAAGGCCACCCTGAGAATACATAGTGAATTGCAGGTCAGCCTGGGCCAGAGTGAGACCCTACCTCGAAAAATGAAAGGAAAAAAACAAAAAGAACAAGCAGGGGAGAAGGCTCAGTAGTTAAGGCTCTTGCCTGCAAAGCCTAACAACTTGAATTCTATTCCCCAGTACCCATGTGTCTAGAATTCGTGTGTAGAGGCTAGTGGCCCTGGTGTGCCCATGGGAAACTGAAGTATTATTAGAAATAGCTTTTGAAACTATGGGCTGTAGTCCATTGATTAGACTATAAAAGATAAAATATAGTGCATCAGATATAATAAAGGTAGATATTATACCACGGATCTGTGTTACAGTGGTGTGTGTGTGTGTGTGTGTGTGTGTGTGTATGGGTTCAGAATGGAAATACAAACAAAAGAGAAGTCTACTTTTGGGGGCTGGAGAGAGGGCTTAGCAGTTAAGGTGCTTGCTGCAAAGCCAAAGGACCCAGGTTCGATTCCCCAGAACCCATGTAAGCCAGATGTACAAAGCAACACATGTGTCTGGAATTCATTTGCAGTGGCTGGAAGCCCTGGTGTGCCCATTCTCTCTGTCTCTCTCCCCTCTCTCAAATAAATAAATAAATAAATAAATAAATAAATAAATAAATAAATAAATAAATAAATCTGCTTTTGGGAAGGAATATGCATTTTTAAGAAAGGTGCAGAGTGCAAGTAGCACAAAATCACCTCGGCACGATGTCTCAGAACTTTCCAGGGAGTCAAGCTTTAAAGCATCAAATACTTCAAAATCAGATTTCTTGACATGGATCAAGTTGTTAATTGTGCCAAGCTGACTGGTAACCACAGGCTGAAACAGAGAATAAAAGAAGTATTGAATCTCCTTTTCAAATCCCCCTCTTCATCCAGCTTTGTCTCTGCTTTTATTAAATTAAAAATGAGAATCCTGAGCCTGGAGAGATGGCTTAGTGGTTAAGCGCTTGCCTGTGAAGCCTAAGGACCCCGGTTCGAGGCTCAATTCCCCATGACCCACGTAAGCCAGATGCACATGGTGGCGCATGCATCTGGAGTTCGTCTGCAGTGGCTGGAGGCCCTGGTGCGCCCATTCTCTCTCTCTCTCTGCGCCTCTTTCTCTCTCTGTTGCTCTTAAATAAATAAATAAATAAATAAATAATAAACAAAAAATATGTATATATATTTTAAGAAAAGAGAGAATCCTGGGCTGGAGAGATGGCTTAGTGGTTAAGGTGCTTGCCTGTGGCCTAAGGCAGGATCAGTTCCCCAGTACCTACGTAAGCCAGGTACAGAAGATGGTGCATGCGTCTCGAGTTCGTTTGCAGTGGCTGGAGGCCCTGGCGCGCCCATTCTCTTTCTATCTGCCCCACCCCCAAATAAGTAAATAAATAAATAAATAAATAAAATATTTGTATCAAAAGAGAAATCATCTAGCAAACCCTGAGGGCAGTGACAGCTAGGACAACACTGCACACCAATGGCTCCCTTGCAGATCAAGGCCCTACCTCGGATGGATCGTGAACCCACTGTCCGTCCACAAAGAACTTGTATTGGTGCTCTCCCTCTGGGAGGTCCAGGATGGCCACAAAGTCATTATGGCTAGGGAAGAACACAGAAGGTTACACAGACAGGGCTCCTTTCAGAAGACAGAATGTTTGAAGGAGCAGGTGGCACTCACAGTACCACAGCAGCGACCGTCCACATTCCTAAGCCACTACAGTCCTGTTTAAAAATACGTACAGATCCATTCTCCTCTCCTATATCAGTTTGGACATTTAGTTGCCAACCTCTCCCAATAACGCTAGTTCTTAACCAATTTCTGGGGAAAAAGAAAGTCATGGATCCCCGCCCCCCCAAAGTTTCACCTTAGTACAATTACTTTGCTCCAGCAGAACAGAATCCTCACGAGTATAAATAAGGCAAGAGGCAGGTTCAGTTATGAAGTATTTCAGTGGTGAGCCTTCTCTGGAAAATGAGCTGCCACTCTGACAACCAGTTCCACAATCCACTATTGCTTTGCCAGCAATGAATTAAACTGCCACCTAGAATGTCACAATGTGTTTTGCTTTAATACAGAAGTCAGAGCAACAGGGATCAGCCAGCTCCGGAAGACTTCCTCTAAGCACAGCAATGGCTTGTGTAACCCAGCCCTACAGAATGCAGCCACACAGCTGTTGGTAACGCCCCTCTTGTGCGGAAGGAAATCACGTCTCTATTCCTGCTCCCTGCAGACACAACCACGTCACAGGTCCTCACCTCTTTATCAGTGGAATCTTGGTGCTCCAATTGTTGAAGGACCCAGAGATGAAGACCTCCTTGCCGCCTTCAGACCAGCGGATAACAGTGGGCCGGGCCTGCTGCGTGGGCTTGACCCCGTCGTCCAAATCCTGCTGCCAGGATACAAACTCTTTGTCCCCAGAGAGCTGGAAGGAGGAGCAGGTCATCCTTGGAATAAATCATGACCCGGGGATTGTCAAGAGGTCAGTCTCCTTCTTAGGCTAATGGGGGTTCTAGGATTAAGCTACGACATAAGCCTGGAGTTTGTCAACTTATCAGATTCTGAACAAACTACAGAGAAAGAACTGATCCAGAGCAAACCACAGGCAAATGGCTTATGTTCCAGTGCTGCTTAAATTACAGCCTAATTTCAGAGTCCACATCTGTCACTCACCTTCTTAGGGCCTCAGCATCACTCTTCAAAACTACTTCATTCCCTATGACCCGTTAAACTCACAGGCAGGCGATTATGCACCCTTCTGAGTCCCTCGTGTACAGGTATGTATAGGCACATGTGTACGTGTTCGTGTACTGTGGGGGCCGGAGGTCAATACGGGTGCCTTCTTCAGTTGCTCTCCACTTTACCTTTTGGAGGCAAGGTCTCTCACTGAACTGGAACTCACTAGTTATCCAACAAGCCCCAGGGTTCCCCAACTCCATCAACCTCCCCAAGCACTGGGATTACAGACATGCACTACCGCACCTGGCTTTTATGTGGGTACTGGGGATCTGAACTCACGTCTTCATGGTTGTGTGGCAAGCATTTTATCCTCTGTGCCATCTTCCCAGCCCCTAGTACCTCTTAAAGGAAAAATTATGATTCTATTAAAAAATTAAGCCAGAAATAAGTATTTCACAGGCAAATATAAAAAGCTGTCAATTATCAGTTATAAAGAAAGTTACAGGGACTGGAGAGATGGCTTAGCAGTTAAGGCACTTGCCTATGAGGCCTAAAGACCCAGGTTTGGTTCCCTAGTACCTACATAAGCCAGATGTACAAGGTGGCACATGTGTCTGGAGTTTGAAGTGGCTAGAGACCCTGGCAAGCCAATTCTCTGTCTACATCTTTCTCTCTCTCTCAAATAAATAAATTAATTTAAAAAAGAGAAAGTTACAGATACTAAAATTCCTAATTAACAATTCCATTTTAGCTAACAGGTTACACAAAAGGACATTAAAAATTAAAAATTTAAGAGCTTAGACATGTAGCATGATAGAATACTTACTTAGTAAGCCCGAGACCCTGCGTTCCATCCCCAGCACAATCAATCACTCAACCAATCAATCAATGAAAAAAATTTAAAAATCAAATGACTGACTCAGTAAAATTGAAGAAGTGGTTAATGAAATCTTTCTTGCTCACCTATGCCAGATTTATACTACTTATTTCAGGAGCAGGGATGTAAATTTTGGTGCCTGAAGGAGCGAAAGGTTGAAAGCATAGCTTCCTTTAATAAAAGCAGTTCTATATCAAATGAGGTTTGTAGGATTCTGAAAAAGAGTTAACACCTTAGTTTCTTTTCATGGCCATTTTCAGGACAGCAGCAGGCGAATCCCAACCAGTAAGTCAGATGCCTAGAGGGATTTCTTTTGTGGGGAAGCAGCTACGCTCCCTTGTTTACCTACTACCCACATCTGCTTTCTGCTGCAGCGACAGAACTGGGGCTCCGACACTGTATGACCTGCAAAGTCTAAACGGCCCTCTACAGAGAAAGTCTGCTAACCCCTACTTTCAACTGGCTTTACTCCACTGCGCCACAGGAAATAAGACTGTAGAGGATCAAGTCAAAGAAAAAAAAATCACCAAACACACTAATGTGGGTTTTAAAAAAACCTAGCTTATTCATGGGATGCCCTCCTCCACTGCTAAATGGAAAAGTTTAATTTTCATTTTGTGTCCTGACATTCCTTAAAACTACAGTATGAGAGACTGAAGTAAATGGGGGGGGGGGAATGAAAGAACTTTTGCATTCCAAAGGGAATTACTAAGGCCTAAGAGAAAAATTTGGTCTCCACATCCTCTAAGCACTGCTCTCTGCCCACCTGGCTGCAGAATTCCCAAGAACAGTCCTCAAATTCCAACTCTGACATAGGACCTGGGAATCTATTTCTAAAAAGTTATTCTGAGCCAGGCATGGTGGTGCACACCTTTCATCCCAGCACTCAGGAGGCAGAGGTCGGATTGATCACCATGAGTTTGAGGCCAACACTCCCAGCTAAAAACCATCTTTTGAGTAACATGCTAAAATGTCAGATAGTATTTGTTATGTTTGGAATTTGTTTCACAATGACTGGGGGAGGATGATTTGGGTACAGGTGATATATATTCATCTATGATCACTGTCTAGCTTGAGTGGCAGGAATATATAGTTCATTCTGTTCTTTTTTATAAATGTTTCAAAATTGCCCAAGTGTTTAAACAACCCTGGGGTAAATCTAATGTACCAACAGGACTGAGAATCACTGGCTGGCATCCAAAGGAAGGAAGGAGACCTCACTGCCACTACTTCTGCCAATTACTTTTATGACAGGCTCTTCAGTTTAAAACGTGAACGCTGCAAACTATGCGCAAACTATGTGTGCATACCAAGCTTTTGAGTGAAGCCCCTCACTTATGCCATGACGGTTCTGTGGGAGGAATGGATGCAGCTGACTAGCAGCATGTCTGTTTACTCCAGGCAGACAGTCAGCAAAACCACCGGGAAGCAACAAAGCGGGTTTTTATTTGGACGAGATGTTGAGAATCATCTGAACCCATTCTCTCATTGCACAAATGGCAATATGGAGATGAGAATAAATGACCCCCAAACAAGCCTAGATTCACACAGAGCCCCCCGGCCACCAAATACTGCAATCACATTTGGCACTCAAACCCTGAGTCATCAGTGCAAGAACAAGCACTGAAGAAAATCCAGGCCCAGCAGACAGTTCCAATGAGGAAGTCCTGAAGTGGGCGAGGAAAGAAACTCCAGAAATGCCCCTGTCAATGACTCTCCCTTGTCTTTCTGTGACGATGTTCTCAGCTGAGGTCCAAGGAAACAACAAATGATAGACCCCAAAGCTCCTGTTCCATCAAGGTGTTAAATACAAGTGTTTAATGCCGACAGGCCTGGTTCCATGGAAAGCGATGCAAGGATAAACATCAATATTTCCTAACCTTCTCCATCCTCCAGTGTTTCTGCTTCACCGCACAGAGCCCACCTGGAGGAACTGAATGTACTTAATGCTGGCATTTCTTTTTTATCGTTAAAATATTTTTATTTGGGCTGGAGAGATGGCTTAGCAGTTAAGGCGCTTGCCTGCAAAACCTAAGAACCCAGGTACATTCACCAGGACCCACGTAAGTCAGATGCAGAAGGTGGCTCATGCATTTGGAGTTCATTTGAAGCAGCTGGAGGCCCTGGTGCGCCCATTTTCTCCCTCTCTCTCTTTCTCTCCCTCAAATAAATAAGTAAAAAATAAAATATTTTTTAAAAAATATTTTATTTAGCCAGGCATGGTGGCCCACGCCTTCAATCCCAGCACTCAGAAAGCAGAGGTAAGAGAATTGCCATGAGTTCAAGACCATCCTGAGATGACATGGTGAATTCAAGGTAAGCCTGGGCTAGAGTGAGACCCTACCTTGAAAAACAAAAAAAGAAAAAAAAATTATTTACTTATTTGAGAGAGAAAAAGAGAGGATGGTGGTTCCAGGGCCTCTAGCTACTGCAAACGAACTCCAGATGCTTGTGCCTCCTGGTACAGCTGTATTTTTGCGGGTACTTGGGGACTCGAACCTAGGTCCTATGGTTTTGCAATCAAGTGCTTTAACCATTAAGCCAATCTCTCCAGCCCTATTGCTGACATTTCTAAAAGCGATTATAAACATCTGGACAGGTAAGCACAGTGCTGTCAGCTCCAATGGCCCTTTCTTGAGAGCAAACACAAGTTGCCTCTTGCTCAAAGTCCTTGGGATTGAGAACAAAGCGTCTAAGGCAGTTGTGGGGAGTCATTCTGAACCCCAGGCAACATTGTGAAGCAGTAAAGAGAGTGGAGAAACCCGAAGGTCCCACTAGAGGCGCAGCTGGGTGTGAAAAGAGCACAACCGCAGGCCACCACAACTACCAAGAACAGGTCAAAGACTGACAGCCAATCAAAAGAGGTCCTGGATTGATCCCCAAGACTAGGCGAACATGTGCAAATAAATAAACAAATAAAAATAGGCAAGTGGTGGCCGCTGAGAGCCATGCTATAGGGAAAGATCAAATGTGCAGATTTTCTGAGAGAGAGAGAGAGAAAAAAATACACCAAGCAATTTTCAGGAAAAGATGCTCATTTTAACCATCTCAACGAAGAAAATGTGCAAGAAGTGACACCGAGGTCAGCAGTTCAGACAGCCCACCCCCACTCAAGCTGCCCCACCTACATTCAGGCTCGCAAGGATGGGAGGGGGACGGGATGGACATAGTGTCCGGTGTGGTCTTCAGCGTGGATCAAAAGGAGAAATCAAGGAGGGGAGGACGGCGGGGAATCCCTGCACGGAGGGGGGCGGGAGCCTGGACCGGGGCCTCTTCCCTGCTCGTCCCCCTCCCCACCTTGCCCTCACCTTGGCATCGGGCAGACTGAAGACGCTGGGATCGTCGGTGCTGCCCACCATGATCTTGTGCTCCTTGCCGGACGCGGGGCCGCTGCTGCCCTCGGCGCGGGCAGCCTTGGCGCCGTGGCGCTCCGACACCCGCTCGCTGGTGGTGTTTCCCATGGCTGCGGCGGCTGCTGCTGCTACGGCCACCTGCGCCGGGGTGCTGGGGGGAGGAGAACACCCGGCGACCGCGTCAGGACGTCCCGGCCCCGCCCCTGCGCCGGGGGAACCGGCGTGCGTGCGTGTGTGTATGTGTAGGGAGGGAAAACCGGAAGGGAATCCCCGGCCCCGGGTGAGCGACACCCGCTCCCTTCCCAGGGTTCCTGTCGCGCGAGCCGGCTCCGGGGACGTCCCGTACGCCGCTCACCTCAACGCGATGCGCTTCCCTCGGATGCCCGGGGCCAATGGGAGCCAGGGACTGTTCTGAACACGACACGAGGCGACGAATAGAAACCACGCCCCCTGCCCCGCCCTCCCCCCCTCCCCGCGCGGCCGGGCGATCCGGGGGGTTTCCTCCTAAAATGGCTACAAAGGCTCCTCCGCGGCGCGGGACACGCCCCCTCGCTTCCCATCTAACCCCGCGCGCGCGTGCGTGCCCCCCGCCGCCGCTCTAGCAGCCGACGCGCGTGCGTCTCGATGGTAGGTGGGTGCGCGCGGCTGCGGGCGGGCGGGGAGGGGGCGGAGCTTCCAGGCCGCTAGGCGGTGCCAAGGGCTGCAGCGGGGCGGGGCGGGGCGGAGTGGAGGAAGTGCCCGGGCATCTTCTGGGCTCCTGTTTGGGAAAGGTGACCCTGAGAGGTAGTCCTAAATGGGAACGGAGAAAACGGAGCTTGTACTGAAGCAGCAGAAAGTAGTGGAGCAAGGCTTAGAGGATAAAATCCTGAACCCCCCCGGGCGAGGGGAGCGAGGAGGATGGGCCGACAGCCCCAAATGGAGTCCTCAAGGAAGAAGGTAGACTTGACAAATGCAATGTCAGCCCCTAGAAGGAGGATGCTCTCCCCGGCCGGCCAAGAGCAGACATAAACGAGTTGATTCCAGAAGAAATAAGAAATGGGGCAACATGGGAACACACGAAAGGTTGTGAAGAAGACAGGCAATTCTAGGATTGAGAAGGATCCGTGATTTTATTATAAGGCGTAAGGGAACTGATGAGATATTTGCAGATAACTGTATTAGCATTACATCTGTATCTCTCATTTGAAGCGGCTGGAGGCCCTGGTGCGCCCATTTTTTTTCCCCCTCTCTCTTTCTCTCCCTCAAATAAATAAGTAAAAAATAAACTATTTTTTAAAAATATTTTATTTAGCCAGGCATGGTGGCGCATGCCTTTAAACCCAGCACTTGGGAGGCAGAAGTAGGAGAATTGCCCTGAGTTCAAGACTACCCTGAGACTACATAGTGAATTGCAGGTCAGCCTGGACTAGAGTGAGACCCTACCACGAAAAACCAAAAAGAAAGGAAAAAATTATTTACTTATTTGAGAGAGAAAAAGAGAGGCACTAATCTATGGGCATGAATGCAAATGTTTATAAGGCAATTTGATTGACACAGCATGTCAATTTACTTCTTCATTGTTAGAAATGCCACATCTGGGGCTGGAGAGATTGCTTAGTGGCTAACGCCCTTGCCTGCAAAGCCTAAGCATCTAAGTTCCATTCTCCAGGCCCAGGTAAGCCAGATGCACAAGGTGGCACATGGATCTACAATTCGTTTGCAGTGGCTAGAGGTCCTGGCACACCCATTCTCTCTCTCTGTCTCAAATAAATAAAAAGAAATACTTCTTTTAAAAGGAAGAAAGAGAGAGAGAGAGAGAGCGAAGGAAGGAAGGAAGGAAGGAAAAGAAAGAAAGAAAGAAAGAAAGAAAGAAAGAAAGAAAGAAAGGAAGGAAGGAAGGAAGGAAAGAAAGAAAGAAAGAAAGAAAGAAAGAAAGAAAGAAAGAAAGAGAGACAAGAAAGAGAAATATCAAATCTAAGGCCTGGTTCTTAGAACTACGAGAAGCCCTGCCTTGACAACTGTCCCACAGAGTGGTCCAGAGCTGGATCTGTCATTCTGCACCCACCTCATATACAGAAATCTTCAATAAACCCTAGCAGGGAATTTTTGTTTGTTTGTTTGGTTGGTTGGTTGGTTGGTTGGTTGTTTTGTCTGTTGCCTTTCTAACAAGAGATGTCAGTAAGCATGGTCCCAAGTCACACAGCTGACCTTGTCCTGAGTGAGCAGCTTCTATTGAAATACTGGGTTTTCTATTTTGAAATTGAGAATTTTCTTGTGTCCATCATCCACTGCTACCCCCATTCTTTGCTTTGCTCCTCATAAACTCATTCTCTGGCTCTTAGCCAAAGTTCACAGAGGAGAAAAAAGTAATTCTAAGGCTAGAGAGATGGCTTAGCAGTTAAGGCGCCTGGCTGCTAAGCCTAAGAATGCTGGTTCCAATCTCCAGGTCCCATGTTTAGCCAGATGCAAAGTGACACAAAGGCACAGTGCCACACTTGACCACAAGGGGGTGCACGCATCTGGAGTTCATTCACAGTGGCTGAGAGGCTGCTGTCGCACCCATTCTCTATCTGTCTCCCTTTCCCTCTCTGTCAGTCTCTCTCTGTGTCCCTCTCCAAATAATAATAATAATAATAATAATAATAATAATAATAATAATAATAATTCTATAGCAACCTCTTCCTCACTCCTCCAAAGTCTTGACTGAGTCACAGCCATTTTGATTGGCCCTGCCTTTCCCCTCCCAATTCTTTTCATTCTTCCCTTGGGCTCTGAAGCAATTCGGACTGCTTCTATTTTCTCAAGAACAAATGTGCGAAGGTAGCTGGCTTGAGAAGAGAGGACAAAGCATTTGCAGCTCCACCAGATCGGGGGCATTAAATAATCAACTAGAAGAGTGGGACAGAGGAGTGACTGGAAGAATGAAGAGTGACTTTTGGAAAGCCTGCTTATGTCTGGTGGGTGTGGTGGTTTGATTCAGGTGTATACAGTGTGCTTTGATCACATTTGCAGGCCCTCCCATTACCTTCTCTTGTTCTTGGCCCCCTCCCACTCCTTCCCATCTTGTCCCCCTTCTATTTACATTTCTTTTTTTTTTTTTTCTTTTTTGGTAATCCACAGTTTTATCAAAGGTTTGCACAAACATGGAGGGGCAGGTGTGTTATTTACCAAAGTGTGAGCAAACTCACCAGTGTCTACACCACTAAGAAAATGACTCCCCTCCCCTCTTCAGAGATGGATGAGGCCCAGATGAGACCCGCCCCCATCCATGATAGAATGTGGACGGCCCCGTCTTGTGCAAGCCTTGTGTAGGGCTTGTGCAGGACATCACAGCTACACTGAGTTCATGAGTAGACTGCCCACGTCATGTCTGGAAGACAGCATTCCACAGCACTTCTTCTCCCCATCCTCCCGGTTCTTAGGTTCTTTCCACCCCCTCTTCCACGAGTGCTTCCTAAGCCTTGGACAGGGTGATCATAGATGTCGCCATTTAGTGCCGAGTGCCCCACAGTCACTTATTCTCAGCACTTTGATGAGTTCTGAGTCTCCCCAGGAATCACCACCCACTGAAAAGAAGAGATGCTTTTCTGAGGGAGGCTGAGGGCAGCACTACTCTATGGGCATGAACACAAATGTTCATAAGGCAGTTTGACGACACGGCCTGTCAATTGAGCAAGAAAACAGTAGTGATTTCACTCCTAGTAATTTATTATTTTTTCAAATAAAATCACAGAAAAGTTACTTAGGGAAAAGGAATAAGACTGACCAATTACCAGGTACACCAGTGAACAGAAAGTAAAACAAAAGTGTTAGGGAAGTATGTCTTATCTTCATTACACATAACCATTGGAGATCAGTGTAGCCCTTATGTCAGAAAACATACATACATACATTTAGTTAAAATATTAAAAACAAAATTAACCTCGTCCCAGAAAACCAAATCCTATTAGAAGAGTTACATTATATAGACTTCAGGTCCCCACTGTAATATTTGGTAAGTGCCAACAGCCATGTATTGAGCATGCACCATACGTCAAGGACTCTGCTAAGGACACACCGTGTTAGTGATGCAGCAAGGAGGCCCTCAGCCTTGTTCCCTTGACCTTGGACTTCCCCACCTTCAGAAAGACATAATTATCTTTCTTTTTTAAAAATTTTTATTATTTGAGAGTGTCAGAGAGAGAAAGAGAATGGGCACACCAGGGCCTCCAGCTATTGCAAATGAACTTGAGACGCATGCACCACCTTGTGCACCTGGCTTCCGTGGTCCTGGGGAATCCAACCTGGGTCCTTTGGCTATGCAGGCAAGCGCCTTAACCTCTAAGCCATCCCTCCAGTCCCATGATTATTCTTTTTTTTTTAATTTTTTTTATTTATTTGAGAGAGATTGAGAGAGAAAGAGGCAGATATAGAGAGAAAATAGGCACACCAGGGCCTCCAGCCACTGCATACGAACTCCAGATGCATGCGCTACCTTGTGCATCTGGCTTATGTGGGTACTGGGGAATCGAGCCTCGAACCAGGGACCTAAGGCTTCACAGGCAAGTGCTTAATCGCTAAGCCATCTCTCCAGCCCCCATGATTATTCTTTCTTGACTTCCCTCAGCTGAAATCCCTGAAAAGTACCTATTGCCTCAACTTCCGAAGTTGAAGGTCAATGTCACTTGATGTGCGCAATCTTCTCAAGATGTATTTTATGTGCTGAAGTCCAGGTGTGCATGGTTAATACTATAACCGAGTCAAACATTCACAAAGAACTCCACTAAAGACAGAAAGGTGATTAAAGAGCTCTGAGCTCACAGCGTGGGAACTGTGGAAGAAGTGAAAGGCCAAGCAAGGAGGAGACGTGAGCTGACAAGTGAAGGTCCCATTCCACTCAAGGAACAAAGGAAGGGTTAGTGCATGTGTGGGGGAAAGAGAGATGCAAGTGGATTTCTGAGCAGAGTGAAGTTGGGTGTTTGGTCTTATTGGGTTCTGAAGGCATCTCTAGACGGAGCACTGGCCTGGGACACCTAAAAATAAGCCAGGATCACAGCAAAGAAGACAACAGCTAGCATAAACCTGCCCACTGTCATTGCTGACGTCACAGAACTGCTCTTTTCAACTGGTCTTGTCATCAGAGGCTTTCTGACACGATCTTGCGTGGTCAAGATAGTTTTGTGAGCCCTGTCCCACTTGCCAGGGCCCTGTAGACGATAATGGACTGGAGTGCAGGGTCCAAACAGTAAGTGGAATGCCAGCCTGGGATCAGTGAAGGCCAGAGACAGGAGATTGGGCTTGACACCCACCAAGTCGGCAAGCTCTTCCATGGTGTCGACATAATCTCCCTGGATGGTGTGGCGCTGGCTCTCCACATACCTGAAGCAAGGAAGACAAAGGTCACAGGCCATCAACAACAGTTGAGGCCACCCAGCAGCCAAATAAGCAGCCAACCGGTGCTTTAAGGAAGGCCTGCTGATGGCTTACTATTGGGCCAGGAACTAGGGGAAACAGACAAGATGTTTGTCGCCATCCTTAAGGATCTAATAATGTAGTAATGGAGACAAGCTAGGTATGACGAAGCACAGGATGACAGGCTACTGGTAAATATCTGAGTATGGACTGTGGAATGGAAACATGGAGGACAGTTAAAAAGGATCTGTGGGGCCAGGCGTGGTGGTGCATACCTTTAATACCAGCACTTGGGAGGCAGAGGTAGGAGGATTGCAGTGAGTTCGAGGCCACCCTGAGACTACATAGTGAATTCCAGGTCAGCCTGGGCTAGAGTGAAATCCTACGTCAAAAAACCAAAACAACAACAACAAAAGAAAAAGTGTCTTTGGCGGCTGGACAGATGGCTTAGCAGTTGAGGCATTTGCCTGCAAAGCCAAAGGCCCCAGGTTTGATTCCCCAGGACCCACATAAACCAGATGCACAAGGTGGCGCATGTGTCTGGAGTTCATTTTCAGTGGTTGGATGCCCTGGCATGCCCATTCTCTCTCTCTCTTTTCTCTCTCTCTCAAATAAATAGAATAAAAATATTTATTTAAAAAGTGTCTGTGGCATATTCTTGAAGGATATAAAATATATAGAAGGGCTGGAAAGATAGCTTAGAGGTTAAGACACTTGCCTGCAAAGCTAAAGGACCCGGGTTTGATTCCCCAGGACCCACACAAGCCAGATGCACAAGGTGGCACATGTATCTGGAGTTCGTTCACAGCAGCTGGCAACCCTGGCACGCCCAGTCTATCTGTCTCTTCCTCTCTCTCTCTCTCTGTCTTTCAAATAAATAAAATAAAAGGTATGGGAAAAGTGAGAACAAAGGGAAGTATTACAAACGAAGTGAGGAGCACAGTGAAGAAGGAAGGCAGGAATGGGTATAAACTGAGCAGTGAATGCCTGTGGGTGTGGCCTGCCTACAGCAGCGGGAAACGATGGATATGGAGAGGCAGGCCTATCATAGCCAGACAGAGGATGCCTGGACACCAATGCTAGACAAGGGGATGCCATGCACCGGACCCTCCATTATCACACGAGGGCAGTGGTTTATGCAAGTCCAAGGAGCAAGTTCCCTGAAAGGATGAGGGAGGGTGACATCTCAAGAGTAAAGCGGCCCTTCTTGGGGAGCCAGGTGGAATGATTTCACGAGGGTAGGGAGCTGTGGTAAACAGGGTCTCAGGGAGGAAATGGATGTGAAAAGGCTACGAGAGACTCACATTTTCCCATGACCCGTTGGCCTCACCTGCTGGCGCCAACTGAACTTGTTTCCAGATCCTGAAAGACCAGTGCTGAGGAACTGAACCTGAGAACCTTGGGGCCGGGGGGGGGGGGGGCGAAGTCAACAGAACCAGAGGACTCAAAGCCAAACCCGCTAAGAGTGCCAAAGTCAGCACTTGACAAGATTAGAACAGCTCAGTGTACATGGTTCAAGCCAAGTTTAAGCTCATACCCAAACAAAGTCCATAGCACTTCCCTGTCTCAGAAACAGGAGGCAACTTTGGCTGACTTGAAGCTATAGGTGAAGACCAGACCTCCCTAACTGCTGGAGAACAGACACCACTAGCACGGCTCCCAGCATTATGGGTGTTCTTCTCAAAACATAGTGTCCCAGCCGGGCGTGGTGGCACACAGGGATCACTGTGAGTTCGAGGCCACCCTGAGAATACATAGTGAATTCCAGGTCAGCCTGGGCTAGAGTGAGACCATACCTCGAAAAACCAAAAAAACAAAACAAAATAAAATAAAATAAAATTTAAAAATAGTGTCAGCAAAAGCACAGAGTGTTCTTCAAGCAGAATGCTTTGGCTTCAGCAGACGAAAAACTGCCTACGTATGATGAAAATATAAGAGAACAGTGGAAAAATCCGAAAGAAAGGAGGAAGCAATCACAGGAACTCCATTTGAATAGAACTAGTAAAACGGGATGATAGAGGACCTCACGGGTGGTCACGCAGAGATTGAACGCCTTCTTTTTCTGGGGGCTACGCAGGCTAAAGGGTTGTGGGCATGCACTCGTTTATCGCATAGTCAGAGGTCAAAAGCCATAGTATTCACTGGGGCTGGAGAGATGGCTCAACAGCTAAAGGCCCTTGACTGAAAAGCCTGATGGCCTAGGTTTGATTCCCCAGTACCCATATAAAGCCAGACACACAAAGTGGCACATGCATCTGGAGTTTGTTGGCAGTGACTTTTCCCTCTCTCTTCTCTCTTTCTCTCTTGCAAATAAATAAGTAAATAAATAAGCTATTAACAAAAGCTATAGTGTTCATGCCGGTTTCACAAAAAATGCTTCACTAGCTTGTGAGGATTAAGTCACTTGTGTGCATATGGAAGACAAAATGTGGGCACGCACTCAACCCTCACTGAAGGTTGAATTATATCCCTGGGGAAAGCCAGAGGCTGGTTAGAGACCAGTAAGTGAAAGGAAACAAGACAGTTCAAATAAGGTATCTTCATGCCACATCCTCCTCCCCCAGACTCCTGGTTTAACATGGCTGAATAGGAGCCTCACCAAAGAAACCGGAGAAAAAAAAAAAAAAAAAAAGGCAGGGGGAGCTAATATAAGACACATTCCTTTTCTCACATTTTCTGCAAAAGTCAAGATCCATCAGACTGTTAAGCCATGTTAGACCCCTGCAGAGGGATACAGAGGTGCTGCTAGCCTGCTGCCACCAGGAAGCTGCTCTGCTCCCCTGCCCTGCCTGAGCCCTTGCTGGAGGGGCTCTCCCCACTCACACCTGCATCTCCCAAGGATCAAAGGGAACCTGGGGGAGAGAACAAAGGGGACCAACTGCTTCAGGGTACCTCCAGACAGAGTTCTGGGGCCTCCCATCCCTCACACACCAGCGTGAAGCCAAGGGATCTCATTCGCCTTAAGACCTGTCTTTAGACCAGCTGTTCCAAACTTCTAACTGATACAGCCAGCTGAGACAAGCCGAACAGGAAACTGGCTTCACAGCTGATAAAGCAAACAGAGAATCCAAGCAATGCAGTAACCTGAGATGCTAACACCCCAATGCAGTGATACAAAAAAAAAAAAAAAAAAAAAAAAAAAAATCAAGGCCACAAAACTGTCAGTTTCAAACTCCCTCCCCTTCCCAACTGAAGTCTCCAAAGGGCCGTGCTCCTGCCCCATGGAGGACCCAGACGACCTGGCTCCTCTAGAGTGCTCCCACACAAGGCCCCTCCCCCTGGCCACTCCCCAGGCCCAAAGACACCTATATAAAAACTCTATGCCATTAGCCTCGCTCTGTTCTGACCCCCCCCACCCTGTGCGTGCATTTCTTTATATCTTCCTGCCTGTCCACCCTTCTGTCTCTACTCTCTCATTTTCTCATTCTATCTCTTTTTCTTACTTTCTCTCTCCCTCCCTCCCACTCCCTTCTCCCTTAGCCCATAGCCCTTGTGCCAGCAGCCTCCTAGGACATCACCTGCAGCCCAGAGCAGCCATTCTACACCTGCAGCTCCCCTTCTAATCCTCCCCCTCTCAGACGATGGAGTACCCTCCATTGAACCAACCCACTCTGCAATCCATTTATCACAACCCCAAAGTGACATATCAATGATTCCCTGAACGGGAAAGGGCTGCTTCTGGGGCCATTACACTCATGGGCTTCGGTTCCTTCTCACTCCTACTTCTGGTCTTGATCCGTTGCCCCCTCCTGGCTCAGACATCCCCACTTGGACCCCCTACTCCCCACCACACTGTGCCACAGCTGCCTGTGGTGCATCTCTCAAAAGACCCCCCACCCCTCCAAGCCACTAATCAATCTCATTTCTAAACAGTGGGGTCCGGAAGGCCCTCCATCTCTCTTTTCACATCCACCCGATGGAGCTATTCAGTGGAGCCATTCCCACCATCCCATCACGCCCACCTGTCCTGCCAGGACTTGTCACTCAGATCCTGCTTGGACACAGCTCACTGGGCCTAGACCCAAGAGAAATCTGAGAGACGGTTCAATTTTGTCCACGGTCATTGTGTATAACCAGGTTACACCATAAAGAGGTATGTGAGACAATAGCCAGGCATGTGACAACTGGTTAGGGGACTGGCTGGCCCCCACCCTCTCTGTCTGACCGACTCTTCAATACATCCCCCAGAGTCACGAACAAGAGCTACTTAACTGAATCTGACCATCAAATGTTAATATTTTGAAATGCTTACCTAGAATATTTTAAGATGTTATAAATTACATTAGCAATTTAATTTAAGGCCAAGATTTCAGATGATTCCAAAAATGTTTGTTATTTTGGGCATATTAAGTAGAGGATCTCAAATGTTTCTGCTAACAAATGGGTTTAAAAATATTTCTTTTCATTTATTTATTTATTTTCAAGCAAAGAGAGAGAGAGAAGAGAGACAGACAGAAAGAATGGGCATGTCAGGGCCTCCAGCCACTGCAAACAAATTCCAGACACATGTGCCACTTTGTGCATCTGGCTTTACAAGGGTCCTGGGGAATTGAACTGAGGTCATTAGGCTTTGCAGGCAAAGCGTCTTAACTGCTAAGCCATCTCTCTAGCCCACACGTGGGTTTTTATTTTTTATTTATTTATTTTTTCATACATGAGGTTTTAAATTATTCTAATATGATTCTCTTTGAATTTATAGTAAAACAAAATGATTTAACTGTAACTGAAAATTTTATTAGACATATGCAAAGATCCAATTCTCTGTTCTACCAGTTTTTTTTTTCTCTCTCTCTCTCACTCACTTTGCCTCTTTCCCTCTCTCAAATAAATAAATAAATATTTTTAAAAAGAAATGATCAGATTTTGGTTATTACAATGAGTTAGCTTCAAATTATAACACTAAAACGTGTTACTATACAAATAACGTTGAGCCACTTAGACATGAGCCATCATACTCCCTGCCTAAGCTTCACCTGTTTTAATAGTTATGGGTAAAACATAAAATTGCTTTAAGTTAATCAAAGTGTCTCTAATGTAAATCAATTAATTGCTATAGATTTCTCTTTCATGGTTAAGAGCAAAATTTTTCCAGCTGTGTGTTATTCTCTAAACCAAATTCATTAATGGTTATACTTTTGTCTATCTTAAACAAAAGGATTATTTAAAACCCCAAATTGCTCTAATGTAAGATTTTACTTACAATTCTAAAATCTTTGTTTCTTTCTTTCTCTCTTTCTTTCTCTCTTTCTTTCCTTCTCCCTTCCTTCCTCCCTCCCTCTTTCTTTCTTCCTTCCTTCCCTCCTTCCCTCCCTCCTTCCCTCCCCTCTTTCTTTCTTTCTTTCTTTCTTTCTTTCTTTCTTTCTTTCTTTCTTTCTTTCTTTCTTTCTTTCTTTCTTTCTTTCAATAAGCTCCAGACACATGGGCTACCATGTGCATCTGGCTTACATGGGTACTGGGGGAATTGAACCTGGGTCCAGGCTTCACAGGCCTGAACTGCTAAGCCATCTCTACAGCCCAGGTCTAAAATCTTAAGGTCCCATTATTTAAAGTACAAAATGAATTAACTCTCCAGATGCTGTATCTCCTCCAGATCACAGCCACACACTCAAACCAATTGCCTTCTTCTGAACTCTGCTGTAAGCCTGACCCCTGGCCTGTCTGCCTCCAACGATGGGCATGCTTGCCTCTAAAGGTATACAGGCTAACAAAAATACTTTGTTTAGGACTGGAGAGACGGCTTAGTGGTTAAGGTATTTGCCTGCAAAGCCAAAGGATCCCGGTTTGACTCTCCAGGACCCACGTAAGCCAGATGCACAAAGGGGCACATGCGTCTGGAGTTCGTTTGCAGTGTCTGGAGGCCCTGGCGCGCCCATTCTCTCTCTCTCTCTCTTTCTCTCTCTGCCTCTCTCTCTCTCTCAAATAACTAAAAATAAAGTATTTAAAAATATATAGAAGAGAGAATAGTAGGGGAAAAGTGAGGGTTTAGTGGAGGAGGGAGGACAAAGGTGAGTAGTAAGAGAGGATTATGTAAATTTTCTAAGAAAGTATTTTTTATTTTATAAAATATAAAATTTTTAACAATGATAGCTTCATGTCAAAAAGAACAGAAAGCACTCCAGGAAGGAAGAATGTTTAAGTGCCAACCTTGGCAGTGAGAGGAAGGTATCTGACTCTGGTTATGGGTGACCTTCAAGAGAGCAGTTTCAGGAGTTCTGAATGGAGAGAAGGAACAGAGGGCAGATCTACTGGAGAGCCCTGGGTTCAGGCAGTGCACTGCAGAGGCTCAGCAGTGAACGGAGGGCAGAACACATGAGAGCACCCGCTTCTCTGGGGAAAACACACATTAAATTACCCTTCCGTAAGCTGAAGGAAGGGTGCAGGTGTTACATCTAAGCTTACATGGTCTCCCTCTGAGAGGAGAGAGTTATTCTAGTATAATCTCTCCCTTCCTCTGGCTCTCTCAACCATGTAAGTAATCCTCCCCCGAGGGGTAAACCCGATACTCTCTGTGTGTGCTTCTCCCAACTTAGCTTTTCTTCTAGCTCCTAAACCCAGACATTAAATACTTTTCCTTTTAAATAGTTTTATTTATTTGTGATCAGAGAGAGAGAGAGAGAGATGAGAGAGAGAGAGAGAGAGAGAGAGAGAGAGAGAGAGCATGCTTGGGTGCACTAGGGCTTCCTGTCACTGCGAACAAACTCCAGATGCATGTGCCACTTTGTGCATTTGGCTTTCCATGGGTGCTGGGGAATCGAACCCAGGCTGGCAAACTTTGCAAACAAGTGCCTTTAACTGCTGAGCTGTTGTCCTAGCTCCATCTTTAGACACTTTTCATCAGCCTTTCTCCTCCCCTCCACGTGGAAACTACATGTGCTATTTCTTCAAAGGATAACAGAAATCTTAAGAGTAATGAGAAAAAACTAACTGTAACTGTACCGCAACGTTGTTCTTACTGAGAAATAAGTTGACAACCATGAATCTTTCTCGGAGAATTTCTTACCGTTTTGCCATTTCCTCTTGAGTCTTATTTATTTCTGCCATCATTTCACTTTGTGAAGGCAATGTCTTCAACCCTAAAGAGAAAAAATTAAAAATATAAGTGTAAAATTACCTCAGGAGGAACAATAACCCTACTAATAATTATTCTACTATGGAGAAGTCAGAATTACAGGATAATTTTCTGTACTCAGAGACTGCAAAGTTTGTTTGATCCGACCACTGCTAAAATACAATGATAAAAGTTGAGCACCCTGAATCTGAAAAACAGACATTTGAAATGATCCAAAATCCTTCAAACACTGATAAGATGCAACAAGAACAACATTCCACAAATGACACTCAGAACACAAGTGCAATTATATAAAATATTCTTGTGACTCTGTACAAAGGGGTTTATGAGAAACTAGTTGCTTTCATGTTTAAACTTGGGTCCCATCCCCAGATGCCCCATTGTGTACATGCAAATTCAAAACTGAAATCTGAGGCTGTAAAGATGGCTTAGCAGTTAAGGTGTTTGCCTGCAAAGCCAAAGGACCCAGGTTCAGTTCTCCAGGACCCACATAAGCCAGATGCACAAGGTGTGCATGTGTCTGGAGTTCGTTTGCAGTAGCTGGAGGCCTTGCCACGCCCATTTTCTCTCTCTGTCTCCTCTCTCTCTCTGTTTGTAGATAAATTAAATAAATGCAATTTACTAAAAAATTTTTTTAAAAAAGCCAGGTGTGGTAGCGCATACCTTTAATCCCAGCACTTGGGAGGCAGAGGTAGGAAGATCGCCATGAGTTCAAGGTCACACTGAGACTACATAGTGAATTACAGGACAGCCTGAGCTAGAGTGAGACCCTACCTGGGGAACAAACAAAAACAAAAACAAAAACAAAAACAAAACCCACTGAAATTTGAACCACTTTGTTTGGCCCTAAGCATCTTTTCACTGTAATGTGTGTCCTTTGCCTTATTCTGCTTTGTCTTTGGAAGGTGTTTGTCCCCCTCAGCTTTCCAGCTAATACCCAAGAAAATCTCCCCATTAGGCAGTGAGATATGACACAAGGAAATGATAAGGGGACTGAAAAGTCCATGGGAAATGAAGCATAATGCCAACATCAAGGGCAGCAGGGAGGTCAAGCTGAGCTGACACCATATAACAAAGAGCTCTTACACTTCAGAGAAAGAAAAAGGAGAATTAAAAAACAAACAAAACAAAACAAAACAAGCAAACAAATGGGGCTGGAGAGATGGCTTAGCGGTTAAGGCATTTGTCTGCAAAGCCAAAGGATCCCAGTTTGATTCCTCAGGACCCACGTAAGCCAAATGCACAAGGGGGTGCATGCATCTGGAGGCCCTGGCGTGCCCATTCTCTCCCTCTCTCTCTGTCTGCCTCTTTCTCTCTCGCTTTTTCAAGTAAATAAATAAATAAAATTAAAACAAAACAAAACAAAGAACCTCGCACTTGGGAGGCAGAGGAAGGAGAATCGCTATGAGTTCGAGGCCAGCCTGAGACTACATAGTGAATTCCAGGTCAGCCTGATTTAGAGTGAGACCCTACCTTGAAAAAACAAAACAAAACAAAACAAAACAAAAAAAAAGCAAAGGCAGAAAAAACTTCCGAAGCTCTAAGGTTAGCCAGCCCCCAGTGAATGTGACTGTGAACAACAATAAGAGACCCTGCCTCAAACAACTGTCAAGTTGTCCTCTGACCTCTATACGTATGTCATGACACACACGTACACACACACCTCTCAGTGGTGTCTGACACTAAGTCCAATGAAAGGTAATTCTTGTATTTGATAAGAGGGGTTACAGTAAGGTCAAGAGCTACTCCGAATCCCCAGTCTTCGCTATTTAAGCACTAATGAACGCATACACAGTTCCAAATGTAGGATTTTGACACCAAAGACAGGGGCCAAAGGATAAATAGTACTTAAGTCAAAAATCAACAATCCCGGGCTGGAGAGATGGCTTAGCAGTTAAGGCGCCTGCCTCCTAAGCCTAAGAACGCTGGATCCAATCTCCAGCGGTTCCAATCTCCAGGTCCCACGTTTAGCCAGATGCAAAGTGACGCCAGGGCGCAATGCCGCACTTGACCACAAGGGGGTGCACACATCTGGATTTCATTCACAGCAGCTGAGACGCTGCTGGCACCCATCTCGGTCTTCCTCTCCCTCTCTCTTTCTCTGTCTCTGTGTCTCTCTCCAAAATAATAATAATAATAATAATAATAATAATAATAATAATAAATTTTAAAAAATCAACAACCCCAGCTCAAACCGTTGGTCTTATGCACAGACAGGCGGGCACTATGTGAACATTCTTACCCATAGCCACTCCTAAAGCACTACTTCATAAAGTTCTGCAACACAGAATTTCCGAGCGGGACTAGAGCTCGCCTAAGCAAGCCCCCTCTCTGTGGTCTCTTCTGCTGCTTCTCCTTTTTTTTCGAGGTAGGGTCTCACTCTAGCCCAGGCTGACCTGGAATTCACTATGTAGTCTCAGGGTGGCCTCGAACTCACAGTGATCCTCCTACCTCTGCCTCCCGAGTGCTGGGATTAAAGGTGTGGCGAGCCTCCTCTCTCTAAGACTGCCATCAAGGAGTGATTTCATTCCTCCTCAAACACCTCTGGTCACGGAGACCTCATTGCTTTCCAAGGAGATGGTATGATTGTTTGGCTGTTCTAATTGCTGGAACATTCTTTGTATTTACCCTCAAATCTACCTGCAGTTTGTGACATAGGACTGCTCTGTTTCTGGAGCCAGAGTTGAACTTTAACATTTGACAAGTCTTGAAGCATGTGAAAACAGCTTATAATTCCTGTAATTTTTTGTTGTTGTTGTTTTGTTTTTGAGGTAGGGTCTCACTCCAGCCCAAGCTGAGCTGGAATTTACTATGTAGTCTCAGGGTGGCCTTGAACTCACGGCGATCCTCCTACCTCTGCCTCCCGAGTGCTGGGATTAGAAGTATGTGCCACCACGCCCGGCTCCTATAAATTTTCC
Organism: Orientallactaga sibirica; assembly: GCA_036365145.1. Lineage (NCBI taxonomy): Eukaryota > Metazoa > Chordata > Mammalia > Rodentia > Dipodidae > Orientallactaga > Orientallactaga sibirica. The sequence continues at coordinate 21,513,891 of JAEOAD010000025.1, forward strand.
AATCATTTTATTAACCCCAAACTCCCAGGCAGCAGGCTTCATGCTCTCTTCCATCCTGAATAGCCCATTCCAGGTGCCCTCCAGTACCTCTCCTGCTGAGCCCTTCTTAAAACACAGGACTCAGAAGTTCAGCATTCAGAACGAGCCTTCTGTGTTTTCTCATGAGTCTTACTTTAGCCATAAGAATTATGTGTCACAGGCTGAGAGATGGCTTAGCAGTTAAGGCGCTTGCCTGCAAAGCCAAAGGACCCAGGTTTGATTCTCCAGGACCCATGTAAGCCAGCTGCACAAGGTGGCCATGCATATGGAGTTGGTTTGCAGTGACTGGAGGCCTTGGCATGCTCATTCTCTCTCTCTCCCCCTCTTCCTTTCTCTTTCAAATAAATAAATAAAAATAAAATATTAAAAAAAGAATTATGCCAGGCATGGTGGCACATGCCTTTAATCCCAGCACTCGGGAGGCAGAGGTAGGAGGATCACCATGAGTTAGAGACTACATAGTGAATTCTAGGTCAGCCTGAGTTAGAGTGAGCCCCTACCTCAAAAAACCAAAAAAATAAAGAAATAAAAGAACTACATCTCACAAACCAATGAGGAAACATTGGAATGCTTCATATGCGATTATGCACAGGTCCCTTAGGATGCTCAGGAAACTCATTTGAAGGGCTGGGGAGATGCCTCAGCTGTTTATGCACTTGCTTGGAAAGCCTGATGGCCTAAGTTCGATTCCTCAACACTCACATAAAGCTGGATGCATGCATCTGGTGTTTGCAGCAAAAGACACACACACACACACACACACACACACACACACACGCATGCACACACACACACATAGGCATGCACACAAATAAATGAAAATTTTAAACACACACATGGTGGGCACACCTTGAATCCCAGCATAAATGTCCAAGGCCAGCCTTTTAAAGAACCTCAGCCAGGCGTGGTGGACACTGCGAAAAACAAAAATGAATCCCAGCACTTTTAATCCCAGGGAGGCAGAGGTAGGAGGATCACCGTGAGTCCAAGGCCAGCCTGAGATTACACAGTGAATTCCAGAACAGCCTGGGCTGTAGTAAATAATATAACAATCTTAGAAGGAACCTTAAAGGTCACCTGTGTCTAGAGACAGGAATCTGTTCTATACCCTCCGCCCCCAGCCAAATGGCCAGGCAGCCATTGGTCTTTCTCCGTTTTGCTTGGATTCCTCATTATTTCAGAGGCTGGCTGTTCACCTGTTTCATGCGGAAGTGGAACTAGCTGATAGGAAGAAGTGATTTTTGTTTTGTTTTGTTATACAATCCACAAGATGTCACTTCTTGGTTCTAACTTGACCCTACAAAGTACACTGAGTGAATCTACCTTCTTCCAGGAGCCATCCTTTCAAATATTTGAAAGGAACTCCTATCTCCTTCACTCTTCTAGCCTAAGCTTCTCCAGCATCATCATTTGTATTCAAGTTATCTATTTCCTTGTTTGCTGTCTTTCAAAATGTGTCTTCAGGTGCGTGATATGACCAGATTACAGAAGAACGATTCTATTACTCTCGGACATTATGATTCTGTAATTACGCTGAAGCCTTTTGAAGCTTTGTCATTTTTCTAGCTCATATTGAGTCTTCTATCTTAAACCCCAAAGTGTTTTTCATCTTCATGTGGCTGAAACTGAAAGAGGGAACACAAAGTGGGGAAAGTAAGCATGCGAGAGACTGAATGAATATTCTAGATTCTGGACTAATTTCCAAGCAATTTTTATTTTTGGCTGAAATTAAGTCATTTTATGTCAACATTTGACTTTATCTGTAATGAAATATGAAATTCATTTGCCCTGAGTTTTTAAAAATATTTTTATTTTCATTAAGTTTTTTGAGAGCGTGCAAGAGAGAAAGAAGCAGAGAGAGAGAGAGAGAGAGAATGGGCGCACCAGGCCCCTAGCTACTGCAAATGAACTCCAGATGCACACGCCACCTTGTGCATGTGGCTTACATGGGTCCTGGGGAATTGAACCTAGGTCCTTTGGCTTTTCAAGCAAGCACCTTAACTGCTAAGCCATCTCTCCAGCCCAGAAATTCATTTGCTTCACAAGACACTGCTTATCTAAAATCTAGATGAGTGCACACTGAGTTATCTAGGGAAATTTTTTCTCAGAGATCTGATGCTGACCCCACTCCAGACTTACCAAGTGTTGCCAGGGATGGGATCGAAACATGCCTAAATTTGGAAATTTTTCTGATATGATTTTCATATATGTCTATGGTTATAGATGACTACTTTAGATACATTTAAAAGAAATGTTTTCAGTACTAGCTTTGTGCCAGGCACAGTTAAAATTATACATACTCTGTAGGTGTTTAAAAGCAAATATATAAGGATAACTTAAACATATCACAAAGAAACTAAGTAACAAATTGGTGCTATCACTTACCTTTAAATACTTGAGCGACCCAGCGTCCTTGGAGTTCTGCAATGGGCATAATGGCTCCCAAGGGTTGAATTAAACCGATTATTGCAAGAGTTGGCTTTTCCAGATTAGGGGGGAAGACCTTTTTATACAGGGATACCTTGTTTTTGACCACTTTGACAGAATCAACAAGGAAAGGGAAGTCAAAACGATAGCCCGTGGCAAAAACAACAGCATCAATGTCATCCTCCCTGGAGCCATCCTCAAATATGGCGGCGGTGTCTGTGAACTCCTTCACATTTCCTTTCACCTTCACCAAGCCAGAAATGATGCGATTGGGCAGTTCATCGTTTACCGTCGGATGCTGACTCAGAAGTCTGTAAGTGGTCAAAAAAGACAAAAAAGGAGAAAAAAGTGGAGAGAGAGGAAGGAAGGAAGGAAGGAAGGAAGGAAGGAAGGAAGGAAGGAAGGAAGGAAGGAAGGAAGGAAGGAGAGAAAGGAAAGAAAGAAATTGATACCATATAAGTAAAATTCTGCTCTGTGGAGGTGGTTAAACAGTGTGAGTAGTTTCCCTTTGATCTCTAGTGGAGTCTGATAAAATTCAAATCTAGCCGGGCGTGGTGGCGCACGCCTTTAATCCCAGCACTCTGGAGGCAGAGGTAGGAGGATCTCCATGAGTTCGAGGCCACCCTGAGAATACATAGTGAGTTCCAGGTCAGCCTGAGCTAGAGTGAGACCCCCCCCCCCAAAAAAAAAAGTTCAAATCTATACTAGCCTGGCAGAGATCAAGATCTCAGGGCAGAAGTTGGGCCCTAGATGGGTTTGAAAGGGAAAGTACTAAAGCTGGGAAGAGCAAAGAGTTTTATCTGAGGAGCAAATATGTGGAAATGAGAGCGGTGTTCTGCGATGATAAGGCCATAGCCCAGTAGCCATCTATCGAGAAGATGGCAGAAATAGACTATGAACACTATGTTCAGCCCATTTCTAGCCAAAGACCCCCAAGAGGTAGACTTAAGCCACCAGATTCCAAGTTACATATGTATAACATGTGTATACTTTATATATTTTTTTTTTTTTTGTTTCTTTTTTGGTTTTTTGAGGTAGGGTCTCACTCTGGTTCAGGCTGACCTGGAATTCACTATGTCGTCTCAGGGTGGCCTCAAACTCTCAGCGATCCTCCTACCTCTGCCTCCCAAGTGCTGGGATTAAAGGTGCGTGCCACCACGCCCGGCTTATACATTGGTTTTTTGTGCAATAAGTTATTTGACTCCCATCCAGACTCTGTGAAGGCAGTTGGACAGATGACATGATCCAGGTTTTATACATGAGGAAACTCAGGTCCGGAGAAGTGATTTCTCTGGTGTTATACAGTCTGAGCTTTTAAAATTTCTATCAGGATAGTTTTCTATGAACTCTGTTGGAATACTTTAGAACCTGTTAAATGGTATATCCCAGGGACAGCATGTGGTAAGGATGCCAACAGGAAATAAATGAAGGAACAAGTCAGGTTTCCAGTTTCTTGAGTCTTAAAAAAAAGCTGGGGTTGGAGAGATGGCTTAGTGGTTGAGGCGCTTGCCTGCAAAGCCAAAGGACCCAGGTGTGATTTTCCCAGGACCCACGTAAGCCAGATACACAAGGTGGCACATGCATCTGGAGTTTGTTTGCAGCGGCTGGAGGCCCTGTGGCGCCCATTCTCTGTCTCTCATCTCTCTCTCTCTCTGATAAGTAAATAAAAATTTAAAAAGTCATAATTCTTGAATCTTACTAGTCTCTGCGGATGCTCATCCATCACCTGGCTGAGTTGGCCACGCCTTAGTCGTGTATGTTTGTAACCATCCCTGATCTCCTACATTCAGTTTGCAGAGACTCAGCCTTGGGGCTTCATGCTTTGGACAAACCTGTTCCTTTGCCTTTATCTCCAAACGAGGACCATCATCTACATAGTTGCTCAAGCCACGAAACTGGGAGCCTCCTAGCAGCTCACCGAGCCTTTCCTTCAACCCCCGGAGCAGTTCTCTGTTGTTTCTCCAGAACTGTTAGAGTTCTCTCAAGGCTGCTTTTTCCAGCCCCCTTCCTCTGCCATTTTCAGAATGGTCATTCTAAAAGATATTATTCAGTATATGACTTACTTGCTTGCATTGCAGTATTTGAATGGCTTTATACTGTTTTCATTCCAAACCTTTTTTAAAAAATATTTTATTTATTTATTTATTTGAGAGAGAGAGAGAGAGATACAGAAATAGGCAGGTAGAGAGAGAATGGGCGTGCCAGGGCCTCCAGCCACTGCAAACAAACTCCAGATGCGTGCGCCCCCTTATGCATCTGGCTTATGTGGGTCCTGGAGAATCGAGCCTCGAACCGTGGTCCTTAGGCTTCACAGGCAAGTGTTTAATGGCTAAGCCATCTCTCCAGGCCCCAAACCTTTTGTTTAGCAGACTATGCAAAAGTTTTCACACTTGATGGATTTAAGAGATATATTCAGTCCTTCCAAACCTTTGCCACGTGGCCTATTTATTCCAGCATATATTTAGGTCCAAGTACATAATATATATACATATATTTAATTTTTAAAATTAGTTAATTTCTTTGCAAAGAGAGGGGGATGAGGGAGGGAGAGAATGGGCACACTAGGGCTTCCAGCCACTGCAACAAACTGCAAATGCATGTGCCATTTTGTGCACCTGGCTTTACGCGAGTACTGGGGAATCAAACCTGGGTCCTTAGGCTTTGCAGGCAAGTGCCTTAACTGCTAAGCCATCTCTCCAGCTAAATAATATATTTTTTGCTATGCCAAGACTTGGTACTTATAATTCCACCCCAAACATATGTGTTTGTCTGCCCCTTCAGCTTGCTTTTCACCCACAGACTCTGATACAATGACTGGTTGCTGGGGAACACAATATCCAATATCCAAATATTACTCCATTGATTAATTTTAAGAGGAAGTATATTTTTATCATGGAGATACAAGATAGCACTATTAATTTTTTTGCTTATTTATTTATTTATTCGAGAGTGACAGAGAGAGAAAGAGGCAGATAGAGAATAGGCACTCCAGGGCCTCCAGCCACTGCAAACGAACTCCACATGCATGCACCACCTTGTGCATCTGGCTTACATGGGTCCTGGGGAATTGAGCTTTGACTCGCTAAACCATCTCTCCAGCCCTAAGATAGCACTATTTTTGCACATGATAATATTTAACTTCATTAGTGTGGGTTAGACTAATATGTGTTTTTGATGTGATTTACCCAGAAAATATATCACTACTGTAGTATATATGCCTAAAATAATTAACTTGAGTATATGCAAGTCAGAATTTAGAGTCATTCTACAAAACATACATTGTATTGTTAAAAAAAAAAAAAAAGAGAGGCAAGTTTATATTGAAAGGAAAAATGGAAAATCACTCTTTCAAGTAAAGAAGGAATATAAAGATCTGATGAAATAACTTGACTGCAATGGTGTGAGTGATACCTTTTGGAATCCCAAATTTAGAAAGAATAAAAAAGTTATAAAGAGGGCTGGCCAGATGGTGTAGTGGTTAAGGTTCTTGCCTGCAAACCCTAATGACCCAGGTTCTAATCCCCAGTACCTGTGTAAAGCCAGATGCACATGGTGGCTCATTTGCAAGAGCTAGAGGCCCTGGTGTGCCCATTTTCTCTCTCTCTCTCCTTGTAAATAAATACATGATTTTTTTAAAAAGAAAAAAGTTATAAAGAATATTATTAGAAAAATATGCCAGTATTTTGGATAATATATTTTACTAGTATATAATTTTTTGAATGTGATAATTGTTTTATTATTAAACAGAAAAAAGAACTTTCTCTTAGGTGACGTATGGTGAAACACTTCAGATAACATGTCTTAATGACTGCAGTTAACTTTCATGTTCAATAATATGTACCTAGCTATGCATATGTGCTCTATCTGTGCATCTGTCAACCTTTCAGGAGAGGATACAGGGCTAGAGAGAGGGCTTAGCAGTCAAGGTGTTTGCCTGTGAAGCCTAAGGACCAGGGTTGGACTTCCAAGAACCCACATAAGCCAGCTGTACAAGATGACGCATTCGCCCAAGGTCATGCGTGCATCTCTGGAGTTGATTGTGGTGGCTAGAGGTCCTGGCACACCGGTATTCATTTTTAATCTCTCTCACAGAGAGAGAGAGAGAGAGAGAGAGAGAGAGAGAGGACAGAGAAAAATCTGATTGAGCAAACTCTTACCATGGGCAAATCCAAGTAAGAGGATTATGAGTGTTCACTGCATTTGCTATTGTGTACCTTTTCCACACAGAAATGAAAAGTAGCCCTACGTGGGTGTGGTGGCGCACGCCTTTCATCCTAGCACTTGGAGGCAGAGGTAGGAGGATGCCATGAATTCAAGGCCACCCTGAGACTGCATAGTGAATTCTAGGTCAGCCTGGGCTAGAGTGAGACCCTACCTTGAAAAACAAAACAAAAAAAAAAAAAAAAAAAAAAAGGAGCCCCTAAGAACTGCTTTCACAGCCGTCCTCCATGGCTGTGTGAGGAGCTCATTTCTCGTGCTCACACTGCATTCTGTGCTTTGTTGGTGGTCCTGGGTGTTGAACCCAGAGCCTCCCATATATTAGACAAACGGTCTCTCATGGAGCTATACCCCTAGCCCTTTTTGTTCTTTTAAAACAAATTATTGGGCTGAGAGATGGCTTAGTGGTTAAGGCGTTTGCCTACAAAGCCAGAGGATCCCGGTTTGATTCTCCAGGACCCACGTAAGCCACATGCTCAAGGCGGCATGTGCATCTGGAGTTCATTTGCAGCAGCTGGAGACCCTGGCACACCCATGCTCTCTATCTGCTTTTCTCTCTCTCTCTCCCAAATGATTGATATATATATATATATATATATATATATATATATATATATATATATATATATGTCTGTTGTTTTTCTTTTCATTTAATATATTTAAAATATATCAAGATATTTTATCAATATATATCCATATATTTTGAAGTCTGTCATTTGCTCCTTGTGTTGATCTTTGGAAAAAAAATCACTTCATTTCTATAAGACTATTATTTATTTAATTTTTTTTGGTTTTTCAAGGTAGGATTTTATTCTAGCTCAGGGTGACCTGGAATTCACTCTGTAATCTCAGGGTAGCCTTGAACTCACAGTGATCCTCCAACCTCTGCCTCCTGAGTGCTGGGATTAAAGGCATGTGCCACCATGCCCAGCCTAAGACTCATTTTTTTAATCTGGAAAATAGTTATAAAATAGTGCCAACCTATAGGGCTGTTGAGAGAATTTAGATAGCACATTTAACACTGTGCTTACTATATACAAAATCCTCCAAAAGGTAAGGTTATTACTATCTGTATTAATACGACTATTATATATTTCCCCTTTATATGCCATGCCCTGGATAGTGTCTAGCTTGCATCAGGTTCCTTAAGTTTGTTGGGCAAATGAACAGATAATGCATTACCCTCCTATTACCATTTCATTGCCATTGAGTGTCATATTAAAGAACTGATCTCATGAGAGCACGGTTAATGCCAAGGAAAATGACAGACTGAAAACCCACACATCAGCCGATCTTCATTGGCTTAGCTGTTAAGGCATATGCCTGAAAAGCCAAAGGACCCAGGTTCAACTCCCCAGGCCCCACATAAGCCAGATGCACAAGGGGGTGCATGCATCTGGAGTTCGTTTGCAGTGCCTGGAGGCCCTGAGCGCCCATTCTCTATCTGCCTCTTTCTCTCTCCTTCTTTCTCTGTCTCTCAAATAAGTAAATAAATAAAAACAAATATATATATATATATATTTTTTTGGATTTTCAAGGTAGGGTCTCACTCTGGCCCAGGCTGACCTGGAATTAACTATGTAGTCTCAGGGAGGCCTCGAACTCACGGTGATCCTCCTACCTCTGCCTCCCGAGTGCTGGGATTAAAGGCGTGTGCCACCATGCCCGGCTAACAAAAATATTTTTTAAAAAAAGAAAAGTGATGTCAGATTCCATTTTTATTTATCTATTAATTCACCTATTTATTTATTTGAGAGAAAAAGAGAGAGGGAGTGAGAAAGAATGAGCATACCGGGGCCTCTAGCCACTGCAAATGCACTCCAGACGCATGCACCACTTTGTGAATCTGGCTTTATGTTGTTACTGGGGAATTGAGCCTGGGTCCTTTGGCTTTGCAGGCAAGTGCCTTAACCACTCAGCCGTCTCTCCAGTTCCTCCATGGGTTTTGTAACATCTGGACAGAGGTAGCTCTACTGTGAACCCACGTCAGGAGTCCTTATTCTTGTACCTTGGCCATTGCCCATCATGTGAACATACCTGTGCTTAGGCTTCAGGCCAAACAACTCATGGTCAAATCTTTGGTTTATCTGGTTTTCCAAAAATTTACTTCCTAGTGATTCGCCAAGCAACTTTGACAAAAAATAGTTAATTCGAGAAGAGAGCAACACATCCGAAGGGTATCCATGTTTCCCTACACGGTTTAGGATCCAGGCCCCTCTCCTGGTGCTGAGAAATACCTGGGGACAGAAACCATTGTTAGCTTTTCTCCGTCTGGCTCATCGTCTTTCAAAATTACCCTTGTTTTTGTCAACGTGAAACTCAAACCCATTAGTCTAACTTTCTAGTTCTGTACAGTCTTCTTCACTTCCTTCCTCTCCCCTCCCCTTCTTCCTTTCCTTCTTTCTTCCTTCTCTTCCTTCCTTCCTTCCTTCCTTCCTTCTTTCCTGCTTGCTTACTTTATTTCTTTCCAAGGGGGAAGAGAGAGAGAGAGAGAACAGGCACACTAGGGCCTGTAGCCACTGCAGAGGAACTCCAGATAGCTATGCCACTTGGTGCATCCGGCTTTACGTGGGCATTGGGAAATCAAATCCAGGTCATTCGGCTTTGCATTCAAGCACCTTAGCTGCTAAACCATCTCTTCAGCTCTCTACACAATCTTTTGAGGAAAGCATCCTGCTATTTCCTTCCCAAATACTAAGCCCACAGTTAAGCTGGTGTATTCACTGTTCATAAGAACTTCTTGCAGCCATCTACCACTGCATTTCTGTAGTATGCCTGACAAGCTTCCCACCTTCTTCTTCTTCTTTTTTTTTTTTTTTTTTTGTAGATTGTATGTTCCTGTGGTGCATGCACATGTATGAGTCCCATGTGGTTGCCTATGGCCGGGGGACCCTCTCCTGCAATGGCCAGAGCCAAGCATGGCGTATCCCGCTCCGTCAAAAATTCTACCCATTCCTAGTTGACTCTCTTTACTGATACTGGTGCGTGCTGTTTTTCCTTGAGTCTATCTGCTTTCTGTTCCCCTTTGCAGGATGGGGGTTACAGAAGTATGTGGCCTTGCCCAGCTGTTAACATGGGATCTGGAGATTCAAATCCAGGCAGTTTCAGGAACCCTCAGGTTCTCGTGCTTGCTCAGGAGGCTCACTTAACCACTGAGTCATCTGTGCAGCCCTGCCCCCCATCCCCACAGCTCTTCTTAGTCCTCCCAAGCCTACATTTGTTAACAAGCCCCAACTCACGTCTCCCTCTCCACTCTTTCAAGGTGATCCTTTTCTCTCCATCTTTTGAACTTTCCTAGCACTCAGCTACTATAGAACTCATTAAAAAGGATCGAATGGGGCTGGAGAGATGGCTTAGCGGTTAAAGGCGCTTGCCTGCGAGGCCTAAAGAAGGACTTATATTCAACTCTCCAGGTCCCACATAGGCCAGACGCACAGTGACTCAAGCATGCAAGGTCTCACTGTGCACACAAGGGGGCGCATGCATCTGGAGTTTGCATACAGTGGCTGGGCGCCAATCCTCAGTCTCATTCTTACTCACTCTCTCTCTCTCTCTCTCTTTCTCTGTTGCATGGAAAAAGTCCAGTCTTTTGGGCTTGCCTCAAAAAAAAATGATAGAATGGTAAAGCAGAAAACAACTGGAGATGATTTAATACAAAACCCTCTGTCATTTTGCCATTAATATTGCATTTTTTTGTTTGTTTTTTGTTTTTTGAGGTAGAGTCTCACTCTAGCTTAGGCTGACCTGAAATTCACTATGTAGTCTCAGGGTGGCCTCAAACTCACGGCAATCCTCCTACCTCTGCCTCCCGAGTGCTGGGATTAAAGGCGTGTGCCACCATGCCCGGCTTAGTATTGCATTTTATAGGAATTATGTGGGTACTGGGGAATTGAATTCTGGTCGTTAGGTTTTGCAAGCAAGTGCCTTACCTGCTGAGCCATCTCTCCAGCCCCTCATTTTACATTCTTCTACCCTAACCCTCCACCCCCACATTTTCACTCTTTCTGTTTATAGAATTCTTTTCTAACAATCAGGAGGCCAGCTGAACAGTGGAACTCTTAACTGGCTTCCTCCATTAGCATCAACTGTGATGCCGACTCGGGCAGTGAAGCCAGGCCCTGTGTGTACAGCTGGCCCAGATGGGCACTGTGCACGTTGCCACGCTCTTCACCGAGTCAATTTCTTTAATGTAAATCACTTGTTGGTTCAAACCTGCTTGGCTGTGTGGCTAATCTCGACAGCCAGATCACCTCCAGAATTCCCAATGCCAATGACAATGACTCTTTTTCCAGTGAATCCCACTGGGTTCTTATAGTCTCGGCTGTGGAAGTACTGACCCTTGAACCTTTCAATTCCTGAAAGAGAAAAAAAAAATTATTGGGGGATGGCTTATATGCCAGATATTATTTATCAAATCACTTGGTTTTTTTTTTTTTTTTTTTTTTTTTTTGAGGTAGGGTCTCACTATAGCCCAGGCTGACTTGGAATTCACTATGTAGTCTCAGGGCAGCCTTGAACTCATGGTGATCCTCCTACCTCTGCTTCCCGAGTGCTGGGATTAAAGGTGTGCACTGCCACGCCCGGCTTGTTTTGTTTTCTTTTGTAATTTCAGGTTAAGGAAGTGAGGGGGGAAAAACCCAGTATATTTCCTGCACATTCTCCCTTTATGCAGCTATAGCCTTGCTTTTCTGCCTTTGTTTTTTTTTTTTTTTTTTTTTTTTTTTTTTTTTTTTTTTTTTTTTTTTTGCTTATTTTCTTCTTTCTTCATCTCAGGATAGGACCTTGTGATTTGTAGTTCTGATTTTCAGATTGACAAGTCCAAACTGCCTCAGAAAACCTCCACTCTTTGTCTTTTCATTCCTTTGAATATCTATTCTTTTTTTCAATGACAATATATGTATTTTGGCATGGTCAGTCTAGGGTATACATAGAATGCATCTTTTAAGTGAAAATCCAGGCCACTGAGTTAAATTAAATGCTTCAAGCTTCATTTCGTTCTTAGAAATTCTGTGTTGGGTGGGGGGCAGAGAGATTGCTCAGTGGTTAAGACACTTGTCTACAATGCCTAACAACCTGAGTTTGATTCCCCAGTGCCCATGTAGGGCCAGATGCCAAAAGTGGTGCATGTAGCTGGGGTCTATTTGCAGTGGCTAGAGGCCCTGGCATGCTCATTCTCTCTGTCTGTCCCTCTTCTATCTCTCTCTGCTTGCAAATAAATACATGGAAACATTTCATTAAAAACAATTAAAAGAGGGGCTGGCGAGATGGCTTAGTGGTTAAGTGCTTGCTTCTGAAGCCTAAGGACCCCGGTTTGAGGCTGGATTCCCCAGTACCCACGTAAGTCAGATGCACAAGGTGGCACATGCATCTGGAATTCCTTTGCAGTGGCTGGAGGCCCTGGTGCGCCCATTCTCTCTCTCTTTCTTTGTCTGTAGCTCTCAAATAAATAAAAAATAATAAACAAAAGTTTTAAAAAATTTTAAAAAAACAATTAAAAGAAACTCCGTGTTTCTGTTCTCCAGTTGCTGAAAAATCCCCAATTCTAATTAATGCTTCCCAAAAGTCCTCGGACTTTTTCTTTGTCCCTTAGGAACACTAAAGTCAACATGAATCTAAATACAGTAAGGTGACATTTGGCAGGAATGCATACATCCTAAGGTTTGTGGTATAAGTTGACGTTTATCATCAAATATAGACGTACTTAGACACATCTAGATGATATAGGTCAATTGCAACCCATAGTGAACATGAGATGCGTGAGACTGTTGCTAGTGTAATACAGCCTACTGTTTTACAGTAAATTTTGTTGAATAAATAGCATTGTAAACAGTATAGTATAGGCCGGGCGTGGTGGTGCCCACCTTTATTCCCAGCACTCGGGAGGCAGAGGTAGGAGGATCGCCATGAGTTCAAGGCCACCCTGAGACTACAGAGTGAATTCCAGGTCAGCCTGGGCTAGAGTGAGACCTTACCATAAAAAAAAAAAAAAAGTATAGTGTAGTGAAGATATAAACTCATAGCAACATTTATGGTTAAGTATTATGTGCTATACATAAGTGCACATGCTATAATTTCATACAACTTGACAGGGCAGTAGGTTTGTAAGCCAGTACCTCCACAGGCGGTTTTGTGCTACATTATTATAATGGTTAAGCATTAAGCACTGGGATTAAAAATATGTATTTTATTTATTTATTTGACAGAGACAGAGAGAGAATAGTCACACCAGAGCCTTGAGCCACTGCAAATGAACTCCAGATGCACATGCCACTTTGTGCATCTGGCTTATATGGATACTGAGGAATCAAACCTGGATCCTTAGGCTTTGTAGGCAAGCACCTGAACCACTGAGCCATCTCTCCAACCCCAGCAATGGGAATTTTTGAGCTCCATTATAATCTTATGGGGCCATCAACATCTATGCAGCCCATCATTGGACAAAATGAATGTAAATCACTTGTTGGTTCAAACCTGCTTGGCTGTGTGGCTAATCTCGACAGCCAGATCACCTCCAGAATTCCCAATGCCAATGACAATGACTCTTTTTCCAGTGAATCCCACTGGGTTCTTATAGTCTCGGCTGTGGAAGTACTGACCCTTGAACCTTTCAATTCCTGAAAGAAAAAAAAAAAAATTATTGGGGATGGCTTATATGCCAGATATTATTTATCAAATCACTTGGTTTTTTTTTTTTTTTTTTTTTTTTTTTGAGGTAGGGTCTCACTATAGCCCAGGCTGACTTGGAATTCACTATGTAGTCTCAGGGCAGCCTTGAACTCATGGTGATCCTCCTACCTCTGCTTCCCGAGTGCTGGGATTAAAGGTGTGCACCACCATGCCCGGCTTATTTTGTTTTCTTTTGCAGTTTCAAGTTAAGGAAGTGAGGGGGGAAAAAACTCAGTATATTTCCTGCACAATCTCCCTTTATGCAGCTATAGCCTTGCTTTTCTGCCTTTTTTTTTTTTTTTTTTTTTTTTTTTTTTTTTTTTTTTTTTTTTTTTTTTTTGCTTATTTTCTTCTTTCTTCATCTCAGGATAGGACCTTGTGATTTGTAGTTCTGATTTTCAGATTGACAAGTCCAAACTGCCTCAGAAAACCTCCACTCTTTGTCTTTTCATTCCTTTGAATATCTATTCTTTTTTTCAATGACAATATATGTATTTTGGCATGGTCAGTCTAGGGTATACATAGAATGCATCTTTTAAGTGAAAATCCAGGCCAATGAGTTAAATTAAATGCTTCAAGCTTCATTTCATTCTTAGAAATTCTGTGTTGGGGGGCAGAGAGATGGCTCAGTGGTTAAGACACTTGTCTACAATGCCTAACAACCTGAGTTTGATTCCCCAGTGCCCATGTAGGGCCAGATGCCAAAAGTGGTGTATGTAGCTGGGGTCTATTTGCAGTGGCTAGAGGCCCTGGCATGCTCATTCTCTCTGTCTGTCCCTCTTCTATCTCTCTCTGCTTGCAAATAAATACATGGAAACATTTCATTAAAAACAATTAAAAGAGGGGCTGGCGAGATGGCTTAGTGGTTAAGTGCTTGCTTCTGAAGCCTAAGGACCCCGGTTTGAGGCTGGATTCCCCAGTACCCACGTAAGTCAGATGCACAAGGTGGCACGTGCATCTGGAGTTCCTTTGCAGTGGCTGGAGGCCCTGGTGCGCCCATTCTCTCTCTCTTTCTCTGTCTGTAGCTCTCAAATAAATAAAAAATAATAAACAAAAGTTTTAAAAAATTAAAATAAAAAAACAATTAAAAGAAACTCCATATTTCTGTTCTCCAGTTGCTGAAAAATCCCCAATTCTAATTAATGCTTCCCAAAAGTCCTCAGACTTTTTCTTTGTCCCTTAGGAACACTAAAGTCATCATGAATCTAAATACAGTAAGGTGACATTTGGCAGAAATGCATACATCCTAAGGTTTGTGGTATAAGTTGACGTTTATCATCAAATATAGACGTACTTAGACACATCTAGATGATATAGGTCAATTGCAACCCATAGTGAACATGAGATGCGTGAGACTGTTGCTAGTGTAATACAGCCCACTGTTTTATGTAAATTTTGTTGAATAAATAGCATTGTAAACAGTATAGTATAGGCCGGGCATGGTGGTGCCCACCTTTATTCCCAGCACTTGGGAGGCAGAGGTAGGAGGATCGCCATGAGTTCAAGGCCACCCTGAGACTACAGAGTGAATTCCAGGTCAGCCTGGGCCAGAGTGAGACCCTACCTCGAAAAACCAAAAAAAAAAAAAAGTATAGTGTAGTGAAGATATAAACTCATAGCAACATTTATGGTTAAGTATTATGTGCTATACATAAGTGCACATGCTATAATTTCATACAGCTTGACAGGGCAGTAGGTTTGTAAGCCAGTACCTCCACAAGCGGTTTTGTGCTACATTATTATAATAGTTAAACATTAAGCACTGGGATTAAAAATATGTATTTTATTTATTTATTTGACAGAGACAGAGAGAGAATAGTCACACCAGAGCCTTGAGCCACTGCAAATGAACTCCAGATGCACATGCCACTTTGTGCATCTGGCTTATATGGATACTGAGGAATCAAACCTGGATCCTTAGGCTTTGTAGGCAAGCACCTGAACCACTGAGCCATCTCTCCAACCCCAGCAATGGGAATTTTTGAGCTCCATTATAATCTTATGGGGCCATCAACATCTATGCAGCCCATCATTGGACAAAATGACATTATATGACTCATGACTATGGACAGACCTCACATTTTATTGTTTTTAATTTTTTTTTGGGGGGGGGTTTCGAGATAGGATCTCACTCTAGCTCAGGCTGACCTGGAATTCACTCTGTAGTCTCAGGGTGGCCTTGAACTCATGGTGATCCTCCTACCTCTGCCTCCCAAGTGCTGGGATTAAAGGCGTACGCCACCACGCCAGGCTTAAAATTTTTTTTTGTTTATTCACTTATTTGAGAGCAACAAAAGAGAGAAAGCGGCAGATAGAGAGACAGAATGGGCGCGCCAGGGCCTCCAGCCACTGCAAATGAACTCCAGATGCATGTGCCACCTTGTACGTGAGTCCTGGGGAATCCAGCCTCAACCCAGGCTCCTTGGGCTTCACAGGCAAGTGCTTAACCACTAAGCCATCTCTCCAGCCCCGCCCCCCCACGTTTTATTCTAATCCTCCAGAGTGCCATCCACCTCATCTCCCAAATAGCAATAATACAAATTACTCCAACATTTTCAGGGGAACATGCCTAATAGAGTAAGCCTGTTTTTTTTCCACCCCAAGGTGTGAGACTCACTCAAGACTACAGCCCTCAGGCTCCTCATTGGTCAGCTCAAGTCACAGTTCAGTTCAAGGGTCTTCCCTCTTGGCAGCTCTACTCACCAGGAAAGCTTTCCAGGGGCAGGTGAGCATCGGTGTGATGGCCCGTGCAAACCATGACTCCATCGAAGACGTCCGTCTGCTTTCTCCCTTCCCTCTCAGTGACCACCTCCCACTGGCCTGAAGCAGGGAAATCAGGCTGCTTCTTCACACTGCACACAATGGTCTGAAAAGTGACACCGAAGAAGACTGAAAGCACAGTTTAATTCATTAATTTATTTATTTGAGAGAAAGAATGGGTGTACCGGGACCTTCAGTCACTTCACATGAATGCCAGATGCATGTGCCCCCTTGTTGCATCTGGCTCATGTGGGTCCTGGGGAATTGAACCGGGATTCTTTGGCTTTGCAGGCAACTGCCTTAACCACTAAGCCATCTCTCCAGCTGGAAAGCACATTTTATAAGAGGATGTCCTTCCTCCTGACAAGGCTCTTCCTGCAAAGGACTGCTAGATCTCAGCAGGGATACTTGACTGACTTTTCGAGAAGAACTGGTTCTGGGCTGATGATCGAGTGAGAAAGTGTCAAAGAGGCGGACTAAGTAAAAGAGACCTGGCAAACTTAACGTAGTCTCCTCTGCTTCTAGAAAAACAAAAATGTAGATGGTAGTCTCTTGGTCTGTGTGTGCTGTAAGACCCCCTAGGTGCAGCCAGGGTGTCCCCTACGCCTTAGCGAGGCTCTTTTTTCCAAAGGTCTGTTCCTCCTCTGCTAATGCTGTACATCCTCAGACTCCCAATATCAAGTTTACCCCAAACCTTCTTCACAATGGCTGGCCTTAAACATGTGATTGAGATTAACAGCTCCCTTTCCACCGAGAGTGGCCCTCACTTTCTTTTTTTTAAAATTATTTATTTATTTATTAGAGACAGAGAAAGGGAGAGGGAGAGAGTGAATGGGCATGTCAGGGCCTCTAGCCACTGCAAACAAACTCCAGACGCATGTGCCACCTTGTGCTTCGGGCTTAACATGGGTCCTGGGGAATCGAGCCTCGAACTGGGATCCTTGGGCTTCACAGGCAAGCGCTTAACCACTAAGCCATCTCTCCAGCCCCCCCAGTGGGGGCCTCATTTTATGCAATCTATAAATGCCCATGCCTGTTTCTATAAGTGACCACAAAGAGGATGGGAGATGTCACAATTTTTAGCTTTGTAAAAATAAATATAACTAAATAAACAGACATGGATCACTCTGCTGAACCTAATTTAATATCCTGTATGTGTCCTGGTATGCTCCTAGGACCTTGTCAAAATAATGGGGTCTTTGTGGACTCATAGAGAACCCCCCCCACCCCAGTGTCTGTCATCGTGCACTTTGCCTGGCTGCTCACTACCATGAGCTTTTACACAGGTTTTTACTTCCTCTGCTTGGACTTGTTTTGGCAGAATCCCTACTCACCCTTCAAGACTTAGCCTGAACATTATCTGAACCGCCCTGAAGCCTGATACCTCTTGCTCTGATGGTTAAACATCCCTCCTCCAAGCTGCAGTGTGCAGATCTCCACAGCACTTGTCATTCCGTGACTCTTTATTTTTATTAAGCAAAAGTATAATAAAAATGTTCTCGCCGGGCGTGGTGGCACACACCTTTAATCCCAGCACTCAGGAGGCAGAGGTAGGAGGATCGCCGAGAGTTTGAGGCCACCCTGAGACTACATAGTGAATTCCAGGTCAGCCTGGACCAGAGTAAGACCCTACCTCAAAAACCAAAATAAATAAAAATAAATAAATAAATAAATAAATCTCCAGCTATTCTTGTCTTTGCATTTTCACTGTTTATCATAGTAACAAGCTTCTTCAAGAAGTGTGTCTCTGCCGGGCGTGCTGGCGCACGCCTTTAATCGCAGAACTCGGAGGCAGCAATAGGAGGATTGCCAAGAGTTCAAGGCCACCCTGAGACTACATAGTGAATTCAAGAATTCAAGGGCAGCCTGGGCTAGAGTGAGACCCTACCTCGAAAAACCAAAAAAAAAAAAAAAAAAAAGAAAAAGAAAAAAAAAAATTAAAAAGGAAAAAGTGTGTCCTTTTTTTTAAAAAAGAACAAGTGTGTCTCTTTTTTTTGCTGGGGGGGAGGGGGGAGCAGGTTTCGAGGTAGGGTCTTGCTCTAGCTCAGGCTGACCTAGAATTCACTATGTAGTCTCAGGGTGGCCTTGAACTCACGGCTATCCTCTTACCTCTGCCTCCCTCCCGAGTGTTGGAATTAAAGGTGTGCGCCACCATACCTGGCAAGAAGTGTGTCTCTTAAACATGAGAAGCACCACTGGACTATAAATGACAGACTTTGGGGTTGTAATTGAATATTACCTTTTGATTACTATCAGTAAGCCCAGAAAAGGGCATGATTTAGTACAATGGTCAGGAAAGGACTTGGACTTCTGCCAGATCTCATAAACATGTGCTCTTTGACGGTCATGCTTACAAAAGTATAGAAAAATTGTGGAAGACTTTACAGGCACAAGGAGGCAGAAAAGACGTGGGATAATCATGTTTTATGAACAAGGAAATTAAGACAAATTGAAGTTGTTGAGAAACTTTTCTCAGATCACAGGTCCGTTTGTGGTAGGGCAAGGACCATAATTCAAGGTTTTGTTCCCTCCTTTGGTGTCCCTCCTAGAAGTCCGAAGTTCTTTGCTCCCTCACTGGTCTCCCAAGGACCGCTCCACCGGGCTGCGGTGATCCCATCAACAGGGAGTGGGGGCGTATGTAAAGGAGGCAAACGATGTGGACACATTGTAGAACCAGGTCTTATCGTTGTCCTTCCTGCATGTCCCCGTCACCCATTTCTCAAAGATCAAAGAGTATAAGCCGGGCGTGGTGGCGCACGCCTTTAATCCCAGCACTCGGGAGGCAGAGGTAGGAGGATCGCCGAGAGTTTGAGGCCACCCTGAGACTACATAGTGAATTCCAGGTCAGCCTGGACCAGAGTGACACCCTACCTCGAAAAACCAAAAAAAAAAAAGATCAAAGAGTATGAAATGAAGCCATTGAAAACATTCTCGCAGGTGACTTCCTATGTCACCAGCTAAAATGTATTCGAGAGACCTTTCCTTGCATATTTTTCAGATTCAGAGATGACAAAGAATAGAGTCTTAGCCTGGATAGCTTATGGACTATTAAGCTGATCTTTTTAAAATTAATTATTATTTTAAATTTTATTTTGTTTATTATTATTATTATTATTGGTTTTTTGAGGTACGGTTTCACTCAAATCCAGGCTGATCTGGAATTCACTATGTAGGGTGGCCTTGAACTCATGGTGATCCTCCTACCTTTGCCTCCCAAGTGCTGGGATTAAAGGCGTACAACACCACAGGGTTTTGCTGTAGCCCAGGCTGACCTAGAATTCACTCTATAGTCTCAGGCTGGCTTTGAACTCATAGAGATCCTCCTACCTCTGCCTCCTGAGTGCTGGGACTAAAGCATGCACCACCATATCTAGCTTATTTTATTTATTTATTTTTATTTTATTTATTTATTTTTAATATTTTTTTGTTTTTTATTTATTTATTTAAGAGAGAGAGGAGAGATACAGAAATAGGCAGGTAGAGAGAGAGAGAGAATGGCCCACCAGGGCCTCCATCCACTGCAAATGAATTCCAGATGCATGTGCCCCCTTGTGCATCTGGCTTACATGAGTCCTGGAGAATTGAGCCTTGAACCGGGGTCCTTAGGCTTCACAGGCAAGTGTTTAACCACTACGCCATCTCTCCAGCCCTATTTTTATTTTATTTTATTTTATTTTATTTTATTTTATTTTATTTTATTTTATTTTATTTTATTTTACTTTACTTTATTTTATTTTATTTTTTGAGAGAGAGGGACAGACAGAAACAGAAAGAGAGAGAAGGGGAAGAGGCAGAGAGAGAGAGAGAATGGGTGCGCCAGGGCCATTTCAGTGGCTATGAAGAAACTCCAGATGCGTGCGCCCCCCTGTGGGAAAGTGCAGCATTGCACCCTTGCTTCACTTTTTTGTGTCTGGCTAAACGTGGGACCTGGTGAATCCACCGGGCATTCTTAGGCTTGGCAGGCAGGTGCCTTAACTGCTAATCCATCTCTCCAGCCCATTTTATTTATTTTTTTATGAGAGTGACATAAAGCGAGAGAGAGAATGGGCACGCCAGAGCCTCCAGCCACTGCAAACAAACTCCAGATGCATGCACCACCTTGTGCATCTGGCAAATTAAACCTGGGTCCTTAGACTTTGCAGGCAAGTGCCTTACTGCCCCTTAATAAGCCAATCTTGACACCTAAGCGTAGGCAAAGGAAGCCAAGCTCCTCGCTAACTTGATGAACAACTTCAAACATACACAAGGAGGCCCACAGGATCACCTACCTGGAATCGGATGTACTTTACAAGGTCAAACTCTCTGGCGTACATCCTGAAGTACTCCATGATCTGGGAGTTGTGCATGTAGTTCGGGAAATGGTCTGGGATGGGGTAGTCACTGAAGCACATCATCTCCTTGGAAGTATTGATGATCACTGATTTGTAAATGCTGGCCCGTCCTTCTTCAGGATTTTCCTGCAGCAAATAAGAAGCATTTATGGCAACTTAAGAATTAGCTTCATGATGTGGTGGCACATGCCTTTAATTCCAGCACTCGGGAGGCAGAGGTAGGAGGATTGCTGTGAGTTCAGGTCAGCCTGGGCTAGAGTGAGACCCTACCTCGAGAAACCAAAAAAGAAGAAGAAAAAGAGAAAAAGAATTAGCTTCACGATTTATAAACAACCAATAAGCATTTGAAATGTTCTCTTTCTCTCTCTCTCTCTCTCTCTCTTTTTTTTTTTTTTCTGAGGTAGGATCTCACTCTAGCTCAGGCTGACCTGGAATTCACTATGTAGTCTCAGGGTGGCCTTGAACTCACGGTGATCCTCTTACCTCTGCCTCCCGACTGCTGGGATTCTGAAAAGTTCTCTGAATGAAATGTAATCCACATAAACACACCTCCACATCTCCCAATATTTGTATCCTTTGTGCTCCCTTACTCTTGAATCTGTCATCGTTTTTAAAGAATATATTTAAATATATATTATATATTTATTTATTTGAGAGAGGGAGAGAGTGTGAGGAAGAGGCAGAGAGAGAGAGAAAGAGAGAGAGAAATAAATAATATGGGCATGCCAGGGCCTCCAGCCACTGCAAACAAACTCCAGATGCATGTGCCATCTTGTACATCTGACTTATACGGGTCCTGGGGAATGGAACCTAGGTTCTTAGGCTTTGCAGGCAAGTGCCTTAACTGCTAAGCCATCTCTCCAACCCTAAAATATTTTCATTTCTTTATTTGCAAGCAGAGAGAGATAGAGAGAAGACAGACTGACAGAGCATGGACATGCCAGGACCTCCAGCAACTGCAAATGAACTCCAGATACATGCATCAATTTGTGAATCTGTCTTTACGTGGATACTAGGGAATTGAACTCATCATTAGCCTTTGCAGGCAAGCACCTTAACCACTAAGCCATCTCTCCAGCCCAAGTTTGGTTTTTTATTTTTATTAAAATGTTGTTTGCACAACACCCACTCATGATAACAACTCTCAGCAGATTCGAATGGAAATAAATTTCCTCAGTTTGATAAAGAACACCTAAAAATACATACACACATGTGACATCATGCTTAACAGTGAGACTGAATACTTTTCCCTTAAGATCGGGAACAAGGGAGAGATGTTCATTTTCTACTTGTGGATCATTATACTAGAAGTCCTAGTTGTATACCCTTTACGAGGGGTATAAAGATTGTGAAGGAAGAAATAAAACTGTTTTATTTTTATTTGTTTAAGAGAGAGAGAGAGAAAGGCAGAGAGAGATAGAGAGAAAGAGTTAGTTCACAGCAGCTGAGAGGCAGCTGGCGCATCCATTCTCTATCTCTCTCTGACTCTCTCTCTCAAAAAAAAAAAAATCATCTTTGACCTTAGGTGTGAGCTGTGCACAGTAATGTTCTTCCAAAGAGTACGAACTTCCAATAGGAGGAGAGGTGAACTTTATACCAGCAAAACCTGATAAACTCCAGGGCATCAGTGTTAACGTAAACTGAGATGACACACTGGCAGTAACTGCCCTGGATATGAGGCAGTGAGAATGGCACCCTGGACTCTAGGGTTTTCCTTCACAAACTCCAGACCCTAGAGTAACCGTGGAAACTAGCAGACAAATCCCAGTGAGCGGTATTCCACCAAACACCTGAACAGTCATCCTCAAATCTGCCAAAGGCATCAAAAACAAGGCAATTTAAGAAATTATCACAGTCCAGAGGAGTCTCAGGAGACACTGCTACCAAATGTCGTGGGGGGTCGTGGACGGGCAAAAACCATCAGGAAGAATTAAATAAATCGGGACGAAGTAGGGGTTTGTCGATATGTGTTCACTGGTCACGAGCGCTGGGCCATATTAACTAATGTGAGATGCTAACAGTGAGCTAAATAGATATGAGGACTTTGAGAACTCTGTACCATTTTCCCAATAAATTCCTTAAATCCAAAACTATTCAAAAATTGGACATATATTTAAACATGTTATTTGTACAAAAGTAATGTTAAAAAATTAGATTAATAAATCGAATAGTCATTTTGGGATCAATATGTTTGTAAAGGGCACATCCCTAACTTCTGAATTTTACATATATATATATTTTAAGGCAAGCCCAACAGATTTTTTTTTATGAGAAAGAGAGAGAAAATTGGCATGCCAGGGCCTCTAGACACTGCAATCAAACTCAAACTCCAGATGCGTGTGCCCCCTTGTGTGCATGTGCGACATTGTGCACTTGTGTCACTGTGCGTCTGGTTTATGTGGGATCTGGAGAGTTGAACATGAGTCCTTAGACTTTGCAGGCAAGCACCTTAACTGCTAAGCCATCTCTCCAGCCCATAAAATATATTTAAAATATGTATTATTTATTTATTTATTTATGTGCATGTACCAGGGCCTCTTGCTGCTGCAAATTAACTAGACACTTGTTTTTTTTTTTTTTTTTTTTTTTGGTTTTTCGAGGTAGGGTCTCACTCTGGTCCAGGCTGACCTGGAATTAGCTACGTAGTCTCAGGGTGGCCTCGAACTCATGGCGATCCTCCTACCTCTGCCTCCCGAGTGCTGGGATTAAAGGCGTGCGCCACCATGCCCGGCTTTGTTTCACTTTTTGTGTCCGTTGTCCATGGGTGGTTGGGGAATTGAACACAAGCCAACAGGCTTTGTAAGCAAGCATCTCCAACCACTGAGCCATCTTCCCAGGCTTTAATTTGTCTCTCATTGATCTAATGTTGCCATTGTCACTTTGCATTTTTCCTTCTTCATTGAATTTGTGGTAATTCTCCTGCCTCAGTCTCCCAAGCGCTGGGATTACAGATGTGAACCACCACACCTAAAGGGAATTTACAAAATTATTTGCCAGAAAGTGTTAATCTATTTAAAGGAGGAGGCAATACCAGTTTGGCGGGTGGGACAGGAAAAGAACAGATGTGGAAAATATGAATGTCAGCATCTGAGAGGATACTTGTTGGGCAGGTGCAAGAAGCGGTTTTTCCTGGGCGCCTGGCAGCACAGCGGTGAAATTCCAAAGTGCCCAGATTGTCTTCGTAAGAATCGATAATTAAAGCCAGGCGTGGTGGCCCACGAGGCTGGGAAAAGGATAGCAAGTTTCCAAAGAGTAAGGGACAGAGCAACCGAAAAGCAGGTTTCAGATGGAAAGCATCCTGCAGGTCAGCACTGCCTGCATGTGACAGGTCTACTGCAACTGTTGGCATCCTAACACCTCGGGTTCCACAGCATTGGAACTGTGGCAAATACAAGAGTGCAGATCTCTAGCCATCAGGACCACCTGTTGCTTCTTTTTCTTTTGTCTTTTTTTTTTTTTTTTAGTGGTGGTGGGTGGGGGTAGGGTTTCACTCTAGTCCAGGCTAACCTGGAATTCACTATGTAGTCTCAGACTGGCCTTGAACTCACGGTGATCCTCCTACCTCCGCCTCCTGAGTGCTGGGATTCAAGGTGTGTGCCACCAAACCTGGCCCCAACACAGGCTTTGAATCTATGATCATGGTCTTAACCTGTATATTAAGTTCTGGCTGGATTCAGACAGTAGAATTTTCTGTTGATTCCAAAAAAAAAAAAAAAACACCCCACAAGCTTTTTAGCCCATGCCCAGTATTGATCATGGTAAAGGCTTAGGAGGTCACTCTGGGGCTGAAGAAGGATTTCTGTCAAGTAGAATCGCTCCAGTCCTCAGGACACACCCAGGACGCAGAAGGGCTGTGCTTCTATCCCATTGAGGAGTGCTGTGAAAGCCCTGCCAGCTTTTATGAAAAAAACGAAACCTCCAGACCGTTCACTGATTCCGAACAAATGTGACTTTTAAAGTTTTATTTTATTTTTTAATTTATTTGATAGAGAAAAGGGTGGGGGAGAGAGAATGGGTGCACCAGGGCCTCCAGACACTGCAAACGAACTCCATATGCATGCGCCCCCTGGTGCATCTGGCTAATGTGGGTCCTGGGGAATCGAACCTGGGTCCTTTGGCTTTGCAGGCAAACGCCTTAACTGCTAAGCCATCCCTCCAGCCCCAATGTGACTTTAGAAAGCACCAGTGAAGGTGGGTCCTTTGGCACGCAATAAAACATAACGATTACGTAAGTAGATGATACTTTGAACTGTCATTAGCAAATAGCTAATGTACCAGATGCTCTCTCGACCCTTTTGCAAAGACAAAGTACTTTGGACTTTTCCAAGAAAGGAAAAGTTCAAAGCAAACAGGGCAAAGGGTGTTGATGTTTTATTCAAGGACTAGGGTTGTCAAAGCATTTCCTAAGTGAGTCAAAAGGTTTTCTTGTTTTGGGGGGGCCTGGTGGCGCACGCCTTTAATCCCAGCACTTGGGAGGCAGAGGTAGGAGGATGGCCATGAGTTCGAGGCCATCCTGAGACTACATAGTGAGTTCCAGGTCAGCCTGGGTTAGAGCGAGACCCTACCTCGAAAAACCAAAAAAAAAAGGTTTTCTTGTTTCAATGATGAAAAGAAAAGGTTGAAGGTTGAACAGGGCTTTCTAGTAAATAGACAGTTCCAGGTCATTACCTACTATCACAGAGGAGGAGGCAATAGTCTACATTTTCCTTCTTTTTTTTTTTTGGTTTTTCGAGGTAGGGTTTCACTCTAGCTCAGGCTGACCTGGAATTCACTATGTCATCTCACGGTGGCCTTGAACTCACGGTGATCCTCCTACCTCCCAAGTGCTGGGATTAAAGGCTTGCGCCACCACACCCGGCTTACATTTTCCTTCTTTTAAGTTATATATGTGTATATCATTTTAAAAAAATATACTGGGCGATTTATTTGAGAGAGAGAGAACGAGGCAGATAGAGATAGAATGGGCACACCAGGGCCTACAGCCACTGCAAACAAACTCCAGACACATGCGCCTCTTTGTGCATCTGGCTTATGTGGGTACTGGGGAATCAAACCTAGGTCATTAGGCTTTGTATGCAAGAACCTTAACCGCTAAGCCATCTCTCCAGCTCTGTGTATGTAATTTTTATTTATTTATTTTTATTATTTATTAGTGGCAGAGAGAGAGAAAGAGAGAATGGGCACCAGGGCCTCCAGCCAATGCACACGAACTCCAGTTGCACGGGCCACCTTGTGCATCTGGCTTATGTGGCTCCTGGGGAATTGAGCCTTGAACCCAGGTCCTTAGGTTTTACAGGCAAGCGCTTAACTGCTAAGTCATCTCTCGAATTTACTGCGATCCTCCTACCTCTGGCTCTCGGGTGCTGGGATTAAAGGCGTGCGCCACCACAACCGGCTCATATGTATGTAATTTTTAAGGCAGCTAACAAAATAGCAGGTTTTCCTATGGCGTGTTCATACTTAATTTTGTTTGACTGTTCTCCTATGTCTCCTCTCCCCCTACTCCTCCCTCCACATGTCCATTTACACCTTTCCATCACATCCACTTTCATAGCACTGCATTTTCTAGCTTTTACTGCACATAGTCCCTCTTCCGGACAGCAGTAAAACTCTTGCGATGGAAATGGGTCTCTGCAGTTTCATGGGCAATAAAAAATAATAAATAAATAAATAAATTTTAAAGGCAACAAATGACTATTGTGTGTCACTTCCTTGACGGCCTGGAAAGAAAAGCCCTGGCTAAAAAGCTCAGGTGATGGCTACTACTCAGGTTTGAATTCCAGAATGTCCAGTTACTGGCATGGTCTTCGTGTCTTAAAGGGGCCAGATTTACCTGGAACCTCCAGAGTCCTCCGATGTCATTAGACCTTTCAAAGCAGACGGGCTCCAAGCCTTCCTCCAGGCAGCACTTGATGCAAGTGAGTCCGCTGGATCCTGCCCCGATCACGGCGATTCTTTTCTTGGCCATGGGTATGTGTGTGTGGGTGGTGGTGGGGGGGGGGCAGCGGGCTGTCACTTGTCCTAAAGAATGACAAAAGACAGAAAACACGCAGAGGCTCGCACTGTTCCCGGAAGCCAATTATCCAAGGGATTGTTGTAGCCAGAGATGTCTTGGGGAAGCAGGAGGAGTGTCCCCTGGGCGATGGGGAGGAGGGAGGGAGGGACGATCGCCCCGCCTCGCGCCCCGAGCTATGCGTGGGAAGTACCCGCGGGCTCTGCGCTCCGGGCTTGGCGCTCTGCGCTCCCCGGCTCTGCGCTCCCGGCCTGCGCTCCGGGCTCTGCGCTCGGGGTTTGGTGCTCTGGACTCCCGGCTCCGCGCCCCACCAGCCCGGTCGTCGGTCCCTGGAGCTCTGCAGGTGCGCTGTGCACCTCCAGTTACTAAGTACAAGCCTCCGCAGCCGCCCACGGGGTGGGGCTGCGCCGTCCCTCCTCCTCGCAGCCAACACCCTGCCCAGCATTCTCCCTCATTAAATACAAAGAAAACATGGATTGATTCTACTCTGGGAAGAGAAGAAACAAAACAAACAAAGTTTGTTTGTTTGTTTGTTTGTTTGTTTATATTTATATCATCTTTTCAGCCCTTTGCCCGTAATGCCAGCGGTCCTCTGGAGCACCCTCCTGCTCCACTTTCCTTTTCGCTTCCACTCGGAACTTCCTGCTTTGATCTTAAAGGGGTAAAGGCCTGTCGAAGAGGCGACGAGCAAACTTCTTTTCAAGGCCACGATCAGGCAACTGACTTGGGACCTGTTGGAGTTTGTCACCGTGCCCTGCTTCTCCCTCCCCACCGTTGCGGAACTTTTTCTGCAAAGATCACTCCAGCACCAGCATGGGTGAAAGTAGAGGAGGTTATTTCCTCCAGGAACCGGAGTTGGGATCACTCCCCACACTGACTTCAGCGTGAAGCTGAGATTTTACTTTCATTTTATAGTGTTTATAGCCGAGGGGAGGGGCGAGAGAGCAAGTCAAGAGCTGATGTGCAGAAGCAGGAGGTGAGTTAGCTTGTGCAGTTTGTATGACTCAAAACGAGTTTTCCAAAACATACCTGTGAATCAACATGCACATGGATCATGTAGTCTGGGTCAACCTAACCATGAGCTCTGTTTTACTCTATTTTAGTCTCAACTGTCCTTCCCTCTTAAAACACTTTTTAAAAATATCTTATTAGAGACAGAGAAAGAGAATGGGTGAGCCAGGGCCTCTAGCCACTCCAAACAAACTCCAGACGCATGCACCCCCTTGTGCATCTGGCTTACATGGGACCTGGAGAATCGAACCCGGATGCTTAGGCTTCACAGGAATGTGCCTTAACCGCCAAGCCATCTCTCCAGTTCCTGTCCCTCTCTCTTATTGTCCCTCTGGGTCCTCCTCGACATTTCTCTTTGAGATTCCTTCGGCTACTGACAGATCAGTTCAGCTCCTCAGCAGTTAACTCTTACTGGGACTTGGTGCGTCAGTCCAGCTTTCAGCTTCTTTTGCACATCACCTCACAGACAGAACCTTCCAATCTACCCTTCAAGGCAGGCATTTAAAA
Source organism: Orientallactaga sibirica (assembly GCA_036365145.1). NCBI lineage: Eukaryota > Metazoa > Chordata > Mammalia > Rodentia > Dipodidae > Orientallactaga > Orientallactaga sibirica. Next base: position 21,541,863 of record JAEOAD010000025.1, read on the forward strand.
CCCCTGTGTCCGGAGCTGAGGGCTGAGGGGACAGCGACCAGTGGATTGTGTTTCCTACTCAAAGGGGTAAGTGGAGCCTCCTTCAGAAAGTCCTTCCCTATGTCTGTGTATTGATTATTTTTTTATTTGAGAGTGACAGACAGAGTGAGAAAGAGGGAGAGAGAGAGAGAAAAAATGGGTGCACCAGGGCCTCCAGCCACTGCAAAGGAACTCCAGATGTATGCACCACCTTGTGCACCTGGCTTACGTGGGTCCTGGAGACTCGAACTGGGATCCTTTGGTTTCGCAGGCAAGTGCTTAACTGCTAAGCCATCTCTCCAGCCCTATATCTGTGTATTCAAATGTACTTTTCCTCCAGCTGGTTCAGTTTTAGGTCTTACGTCAAGGTCCTTGGTCCATTTGGAGTTCAGTTTTTAAAAGTTTTATTTATTTATTTGACAGAGAGAGAGAGAGAGAGAGAGAGAATGGGCATACAAGGGCTTCCAGACACTGCAAGCAAACTCCAGATGCATGTGCCACCTTGTGCATCTTTGCTTGTGTGGGTACTGGGGAATCGAACCTGGGCCCTTAGGTGTTGCAGGCAAATGCCTTAACCACTAAACCATCTCTCCAGTCCTTGGAGTTCATTCTTTTTTTTTTTTTATAGGGTGACAGGTCAGGATTTAGTTTTGTTCTTCTTTAACTAGATGCCCAGTTTTTTCTAGCGTATTTGTTGATGAGGCTGTCTTTTCTCCAAGTTGTATTTTTGGCATCTTTGTAAAAAATCAGGTGATGTAGTTACATGTAGTTATATGGACCTAAGCCTCCATCCTTTATCCTCTTCTATTGTTCTACATGTCTGTTTTTGTGTCGGTACCATGCTGTTTTTATTATTATGGTTTTTTAGTATAGTTTTAAATCAGGTGTGGTGATACTTCCAGCAGTATTATTTTTACTCAGGATTGCTTTGGCCCTCTGGGATCTTTAAAAACATGAAATATTGTAGGGTGTGGTGGCGCATGCCTTTAATCCCAGCACTCCAGAGGCAGAGGTAGGAGGATCACTGTGAGTTCGAGGCCACCCTGAGACTCCAGAGTGAATTCCAGGTCAGTCAGTCTGGGATAGAGTGAAACTCTACCTTGAAAATATATATATATATCCACTTTTAAAATGTGACAAAAATTTAAAAATAAAATCATGTAGAAACCACTGCACATAGGGCTGGTTGTAGTGGTGCATGCCTTTAATCGCAGCACTTGTGAGGCAGAGGTTGGAGGATCACAGTGAGTTAGAGGCCAGCCTGGCACTACAGAGTGAATTCCAGGTCAGCCTGGACTAGAGCGAGACCTTACCTTGAAACACACCCCCCCAAAAAATTAAATTAAATTTAAAAATAAATATAATATTTTTTAAAAGAGGCAGACTATAAAATCACGAACATGAATCTGTTGCTTTCCTATGTACTAACCATAAGAAGTTACAGAATGTGGGAGCTCATCACCAACAGATGGTAAAAGGAAACAATTCAAATATTCAAGAACTGTGTGACGAAAAGAACAAAGCCCAAGAGACAGACTGTGAGGAGTGAGCAGTGTGTCGCAGACAGAGGGTTAGGGTGGTAAAGATGACCAGTGGTTTCAGTCTCCTAACATCAGCCGGGAATGTCAATGTAGCACAATCACAATTCTGCTGGGGGATAGTGATGGCTCAGCGGTTAAGTACAGATCTTCAGATCCCACATAAACAGTTGACCACGACCACATGTGCCTGTGACACCTGTCTCGCTAAGAGGAGCAGAGACCAGGGCTGGGGAAAAAACAATAAACACTGGTATCTATCACATGGGCAAGAGATGCAAAACAAACGAACACACACACCTGAAGGCCCAAGTTCACCACAGTGGAGCCCTCTGCCCTGTCCCTCTCCCCACAGGTCAGTGTCTTCTCTGCAGGCACGTTCCCCATTCTGGTGAGCCCCCCATTTATAGATAACTGCAGTGCGCGCGCGCGCACACACACACACACACACACACACACACACACACATTACACAAAAGCAAGCAAAAAGAAACAACGAAGAAAAAAATTCTGTGGCGGGAGCGCCCCTCTAAAACGTGATCTGACACCACGTTGGGTGCAGAAGAGCAGATTTGTTCAGGCACAGCCCGAAGCCAGGCTATCTCCTGTAAGTCTGTGGCCGGGAGCGCTGCGTGTCCTTGCAATGTCGAGGTTCAGCGACAAGTGGATGCAAGCAAACAAGGGGCGTTGCGGAAGCAGATACACGACGGTAAGCAGCTGCGGGTCACACAAGCTGAGGAGGGGACGTGCAAGGGAGAGCTTCCAAACCTGAGCTTGCCCGCTTCTTATCTTCAGCAAGCAGGACTAGCAGGCTTCATGTCCCTTGGGGAGGAAGGGAGTTGCCATAGCAACTCCAGACCTTCTTTCCTAGCAACTTTGTAATTTTCTACCATTCTACATCATTTCCCCCATCTTTACTTACATAATACCTTATGTCTTTTACCTTATCTTGTGGGCACTCGTTGGTATTCTTGGCATAACCAGAGTCCTTTGGCTTTGCAGGCAAACGCCTTAACCGCTAAGCCATCTCTCCAGCCCTGGGCCCTGCATTTTTAACGTTTTATCTATGTTTATCAAAATTCAGGGGCAGGGCTGGAGAGCCCAGGGCTGGAGAGATGGCTTAGCGATTAAGGCACCTGCCTGCTAAGCGGAAGAACCCGGTTCCAATCTCCAGGTCCCACGTTTAGCCAGATGCAAAGTGATGCAAGGGCGCAATGCCGCACTTACCCACAAGGGGGCGCAAACATCTGGATTTCTTTCACAGCAGCTGAGAGACTGCTGGCGCACCCATCTCTATGTCTCCCTCCCCCTCTCTCTGTCTCTGTGTTTCTCTCCAAAAATAAATTAAATAATTTTTAAAAAATGCAGGGCCCAATAAGATCATGGTTAGGGGCCCTGCTAGGGGCATAAGCCAAGGTCCCCACATCATCCAAACTGCTTCCCTCCTTTTTGTTCCTAGCCTTCATTCTCTCTGACAATTGCCTAGCATTTTCTCTTAGTAACCCCTAGAGATTGGTGTAAAAGCAACATTTTTCACCCAGGAACACACATATTGCCCCCTTTCTCTGCACTCATCAAATCTAGTCTTCTCTGGTTCTGCTGGACCGCCACTGCTGACCAGTCTATCTGGTTCTGGAGGGTGACTGTGTTCTGTTGGACAATGGTTGGGTCCTCTTGAATCTGGCTAGAAAGTTGACTGCTATATTTAGTGGAGGCCTCTCGTGGTGGCACTGAAGGCTGCTGTTAATGCCAGGGCAAATCCTGGGCCTGAGCACCAGGACTCTCTTCCATTGCTTTTTTCTTATTTGTTAGATGATTATTATTATTATTATTATTATTTTTGTTTGTTTGTTTGTTTGTTTTTCGAGGTAGGGTCTCACTGTGGTCCAGGCTAACCTGGAATTAACTATGTAGTCTTAGGGTAGCCTCGAACTCTCGGCAATCCTCCTACCTCTGCCTCCCAAGTGCTGGGATCAAAGGTGTGCGCCACCATGCCCGGCTTATTTTTTAAATTTTTAAATTGACAACATCTATACTTACATACAAAAAAAACGCATGATATTTCCCTCCCCTCCCCCCATTCCTCTTTAGAACTCCAATCTCCGCCATATCCCCTCCCTCTTAGATTTTTTAAAATTTTTATTTACTTATTTATTAGAGACAGAGAGAGGGAAAGAGAGAGAGTGAGAATGGGCGCGCTAGGGCCTCTAGCCACTGCAAACAAACTCCAGATGTGTGCATCCCCTTGTGCATCTGGCTTACGTGGGACCTGGAGAATTGAACCAGGGTTCTTAGGCTTCACAGGCATGTGCCTTAACCACTAAGCCATCTCTCCAGGCCTCTTCCATTGTTTCCTGAAGGTACTGAAGGACTTTTAACTCCCAGGAACACTTCCAAGTCAGGGGCTAGGAATACTAGCTAACAGATTCCTCCATGGATCCCTTTAGGGCAGGTAAAATATATTCCCAAGATGGTGGCCAGCCTAGTGCAGTTTTTCTCTGTTCTGACACATTGAACTTTTCCTATCACTTGGACTGGCAACCCAGCGAAGCGAGTTTCTCCTGTTGTGTTAGCTTGGCTCTGGTTAGTTACCCCAGAAGAAGGACCCGCCTGGCTGGCTCTCACACATAGCCAGCAGTCTCTTCCCCAGCAGGGCCTTGCCTGGTTAAGAAGTTCATGACTAGTATTAACTATGGACAACATCTTGAGTAGGGGGCTTCAGGGTCAAACAGCCTTGGGCCAGACTGATTGTTGGGGTATTCTTTTTGTTTGGGGTTCAGGGGTCATCTCAGAAGTTGACTTTACTCACTGGGATGGTACCTTTTTTAAAAAAGATTTTATTTTTATTTATTTATTAGAGACAGAGAGAGGGAAAGAGAGAGAGGGAGAGTGAGAATGGGCACACCAGGACCTCTAGCCACTGCAAACAAACTCCAGATGCATGTGCCTCTTGTGCATCTGGCTTACGTGGGAATCGAACCAGGGGGTCCTTAGGCTTTGCAGGCATGTGCCTTAACCACTAAGTCATCTCTCCAGCCCTGGGACGGTATCTTGTTGTCTTATCAACAACTGGAGGATCATGGTGGGTGGTTGACTTTCCTAATCTTTTTCTTTTTCTTTTTTTGTTTTTTTGAGGTAGAGTCTCCTTTTAGCTCAGGCTGACCTGGAATTCATTATGTAGTCTCAGGGTGGCCTTGAACTCATGGTGATCCTCCTGCCTCTGTCTCCCGAGTGCTGTGGGGATTAAAGGTGTGTGCCACCACGCCCAGCTTGTTTTTTTCCTTTCTTCAGAGAAAGAATGCAAATCTCTTTCATCCTGTGCATTGATTTTTTTTTTTTCTCTGTAGGGCATCGACTGGATCCTAAACTAAGTCCAAAAGTGGAAGTTCACGTGCTCCAGGACAGGTTTAGGCCAGTGTTTCTCTGTGGTCACAGCTCTCCCTCATACTTCTCTGACTCACCAGATGGTGCAGTGTGCCTTGTCACCTAAGAGAGCAATGACACAGCGGATAGCAAACACAACCTTCTTTGACCCTATGTCTGACCATGCTTGCTCTTTTTTTTTTTTTTTTTTTTTCTGGTTTTTCAAGGTAGGATCTCACTCTAGCTCAGGCTGACCTGGAATTCACTCTGTAGTCTCAGGGTGACCTCGAACTCATGGCGATCCTCCTACCTCTGCCTCCCGAGTGTGGGGATTAAAGGCGTGCGCCACCACGCCCGGCTACCATACTTGCTTTTGGTCATCACAGGCAGGATTTGGTGACCGTTAATCTTACCAGGTTCTTACCCTTTCTGGGAAGAAAGAAAGTCCCAAGAATTCAAATAAACATAATGGTTGTATACCCTGAGCAATGAATGAAAAAGAAGTTACAGCTAGATTTAACCAGTTAACATTGACTCAATCAAAATGGAATTTTCTTAAGCTTTCTGTATCCTCGCTAGCCCACTGGTGATGTGATTTCTCTAACTCAAGATTGTATCAATCATGAATTGTTGATTCCTGACTTGCTCCAATGTTACCTGCTAAATACTGCTGGCCCACACAGTGTTCTAGGTACCAGTTCAAGTTTTTGTTTTGTTTTGTTTTTGGTTTTTCAAAGTAGAGTCTCACTCTGGCCCAGGCTGACCTGGAATTCGCTATGTAGTCTCAGGGTGGCCTTGAACTCATGGTGATCCTCCTACCTCTGCCTCCCTAGTGCTGGGATTAACGTGCCACCACGCCTGGCTGCAATTCAAGTTTGTTTAAAATTTTATTTATTTTTGGGCTGGAGGGATGTCTTAGCAGTTAAGGCGTTTGCCTGCAAAGCCAAAGGACCCAGGTTCGATTCCCCAGGACCCATGTAAGCCAGATGCACAAGGTGGCACATGTGTCTGGAGTTTGTTTGCAGTGGCTAGAGGCTCTGGTGCACCCATTCTCTGTGTCTGTCTATCTGTTTTTCTCTCTCTCTGACTCTCTCAAATAAATAAAACTTTTAAAAATATAAAAAAATATATATTTACTTTTATTTGGGGGGGGCAGAGAGGGAGAGAGACAGACAGACAGGTAGATAAAGAGAGAGAGAGAATGGGTGCGTCAGGGCCTCCAGCCCCTGCAAACAAATTCCAGACATATGTACCACCTTGTGCATCTGGTTTTATGTGGGTACTGGGGAATTGAACCTGGGTACTTAGGCTTTGTAGGCAAACACCTTCACCACTAAGCCATCTTGTCAGCCTCTAGGTTCAAATTCAACATAAGTTCCAGTAAATTTTCCATCTTCCCTTCCTCAAACCAGCTCCTATGTCCCATAATCTCTTGGCAGTGATATCAACATCCATACAGTTATCCAAAGCAGAAAGCGCTCGGGGCGGGAGGGGGGGGCGGATCTACCTGAACTTTGCTCCCTTCCCCAGTCCTGTAATTAACCTGTGGCCACATCCCTTCAAGGTCACCTTCTCCACCTTTAACAAGCTACTGCTCCCTTGCTAATTTCATATCAATATCTGTGCACATGTGGCCTCCGCTTTGAACTCGTATTGTCTCATTTCACAAAGCTGGCTTCTCCTTCAGATCTTAGCTCAAATGTCATCTTTAAATTTTTTTTTTATTGACAAATTCCTTAATTGTAGACAATATCCCATGGTACTTCTCTCCCTCCCCACACTTTCCCCTCTCCATCATATCCCCTCCCCTTCTCAATCAGTCTCTCTTTTCATGTTGATGTCATCATCTTTTCCTGTTATTATGATGGTCTTGTGTAGGTAGTGTCAGGAAATATGAGGTCATGGATATCCAAGCCATTTTGTGTCTGGAGGAGCAGAATATGTTCTTAAAGTATGTCCTTATGATTTTCTGAATTTCTCTGGTATCTGTTGTAATGGTGCCTTTTTCATCTCTAATTTTATTGATTTGTGTCTCTTCTCTCTTTCTTTTGCTCAGATTTGCTAAGAGTTTATCAATCTTGTTTATCCTTTCAAAGAACCAACTTTTTGTTTCATTGATTCTTTGTTTTTATTTCGTTAATTTCTGCTCTAATCTTTATTATTTCTTCTAGTCTACTGATCCTTGGTTAGACTTGTTCTTCTTTTTCCAAGGTCTTAAGGTGAAGCATTAAGTTGTTTACTTGTGACCTTTCTAATTCTTAATATAGGCACTTAGAGCTATAAAGTTCCCTCTTAGAACTGCCTTCATTGTGTCCCAAAGGTTTTAGTGGGTATCATTTGACTCTATGATTTTTTTTATTTCCTTCTTGATTTCTTCATTGACCCATTCATCATTTAGTAGTGTATTATTTGGTTTCCATGATTTTGTGTATGCTCTATAGCTTTTTTGCTATTGATTTGTTCTTTAATCCCATTATGATCAGATAGAGTGCAAGAAATTAGTTCAATTTTCCTGTATTTGTTAAGATTTCCTTTGTGTTCTAATATATGGCCTATTTTAGAGAATGTTCCATGTGCTGTTGAAAAGAGTGTGTATTCTGCAGCATTTGGGTGAAATGTTTGGTAGATATCTGTTTGGTCCATTTGTTCTATGACCTCATTTAATGCAGATGCTTCTCTGTTTATTTTTTGCGGGGATGACATGTCAATTGGTGAGAGTGGGGTGTTGAAGTCACCCACCACAAGTGTGTTTGGTGTTATCTGTGACCTTAATTCTAACAGTGTTTGTTTGATGAAATTGGGAGCCCCCGTGTTAGGTGCATGTATGTTTAGAATCGTAATGTCCTCCTTTAATCAATATAAAGTGACCTTCCTTGCCTTTCCTAAGCAATGTTGTTTGAAGTCTACCCTGTCAGCTACTGGGATAGCAACACTTGCTTGCTAAGCCCATTTGTTTGAAATACTGTTTTCCGTCTGTGGTGGTTTGATTCCGGTCCCCCATAAACTTAGGTGTTCTGAATGCTAGGTTCCCAGCTGATGGAGATGTGGGAATTAACGCCTCCTGGAGGCAGTGTATTGTTGGGGGTGGGCCTATAGGTGTTATAGCCAGTGTCCCCTTACCAGTATTTGGCACACTCTCCTGTTGCTATTGTCCACCTTATGTTGGCTAGGAGGTGATGTCCACCCACTGCTCATGCCATCATTTTCCCCTGCCATCATGGAGCTTTCCCTTGAGTCTGTGAGCCAAAATAAACCCTTTTTCCCCCAAATTGGGTGATTTCTGACAGCAATGTGAAGCTGACTGCAACTCCATCATTTCACGCTAAATTAGGTCCGTCTTTTATGGAATGGAGAGTTTCTTGGAGACAACAAATCAAAGGATCCTGCCTCTTTTTTTTTTTTTTTTTTTTTTTGAGGTATGGTCTCACTCGAGCCCAGGCTGACCTGGAATTCACTATGTAGTCTCAGGGTGGCCTCGAACTCGTGGTGATCCTCCTACCTCTGCCTCCTGAGTACTGGGATTAAAGGCGTGAGCCACCATGTCCGGCTAGGATTCTGCTTTTCAACCCAGTCTGCAAACCTGTGTCTTTTGGTTGGGGCATTGAGGCCACTGATATCAAGAGTTATGATGGAAAGGAGTGTATTTATTCTTGCCATTCTTCTTGTTTTGTAGTTCTTTCAGTTTCTCCTTTACTCTCTTGTATTAAGTACTATTTGAGTATGGTTTATTTTTTCCTGATTCCTTATGTTTGGACTTTTCTTTCTCTTCTGCATGAAGGATCCTTTCAAGTATTTTCTGTAGAGTTGGTTTAGTTGTCATAAATTCCTTTATCCTGTTTTTGTTGTGGAATGTCCTTATTTCTCCATCAATTTGGATAGATGGCTTTGCAGGATAAAGTAATCTTGGTTGACAGTTGTTATCTTTTAGAACCTGGAATATATCATTCCAAGCCCTTCTGGATTTTTTTGTATTGAGTAATCTGGTACTTTCCTGATGGGCTTGCCTTTGTATGTGACTTGATTTCCCTCTCTAAACTGATTTTAGTATACTTTCTTTCGTTTGTATGTTTTGTAGTTTAATTATAATATGGCCATGAGAGGGTCTTTCCGGATTTTGTCTGTTTGGCATTCTAAAGGCTTCCTGTATCTGTATTGGCATCACTTTACCTATTTGGGGAAGTTTTCTTCTATGACTGTGTTGAAAATACCTGCTGGGTGTTTGGAGTGAAATTCTTCTCCTTCTACTGTGCCCTGAATTCTTATGTTTGATCTCCTCATACTGTCCCAAATGTCTTGAAATTCCCATTCATACCTTTCTATTAGTTTGTGTTTCTCTTTGTTGGACTGTATCAGATCCGACACCTGGTCTTCTAGTTTAGATATTCTGTCCTCTCCTTCATCCATTCTACTGGTGAGACCTTCTGTAGAGTTTTTTTTTTTTTTTTTTTTTTTTTTTTGTATTTCGAGATAGGGTTTCACTCTAGCCCAGGCTGACCTGGAATTCACTATGGAGTCTCAGGTGGCCTCAAACTCACAGCGAGCCTCCTTCCTCTGCCTCTCAAGTGCTGGAATTAAAGGTGTGCGCCACCACCCCCAGCTTTTCTATAGAGTTTTTTATTTGACTTACTCTGTTTTTCATTTCTAGCATTTTTGATTGCCTTGTATTGACCTCCTTATTTCATTAAGTTCGTTTCCTATGTTCTCTTGGGATTCCTTCAGGAGTGTGTTTTCTTCTTTGATTCTTTTGATTTCTTCTTTGATTTCTTTGAGCATAGAGATGGCATTTCATCTAAAATGGTCTCACTGGGGGTCATTCCTGATGTATTTATAATTGTCGGTGGGTTTGGATTGTCTTGATTTTTTTTGCATATTGAGTTAATTTGATGCTTGGGTTTTCCAGTTATCTGCAGTGTTCTTAGCCATGTAAATCCAACTTTATACATCTTCAGGGTAGGAGTTTAAGGTGCCACATGTGCTCTTATACTCCAAGAGAAACAGCAGAAGTGACCCCAGGTATTGGGTTTGCCTGCTATTCAAGTATTCTAGTAGACCGGGTAAAACAATTTACTGGCAAATTCCAAAATTCAACTGAGCAATATACACATGCAGTCAAAACCAGCACAGAATATTTATGCAAGAGTGGCGATTAAAATAAACAGATAACCTTATAAAAGTCCCACACACTTAATCCTGCCAGCTGGGAGGTTGAGATTTCTGGTCTGCAACTGGTTTCAGGTCAGCCTGGGGCCGAGTCAGACCCGGTTCCCAATAATGACAGAAGAAGAAAAAAAAAACATATATATTGTATTGTATTTTGATATTTTCATACACCTATATTGCATTTTGATCATATGAACCTCCCTTATTTTCTCCAGCTCACTGTGCCCCTCATTCTGCCCACTACCACCTGGAGCTACACCATGGATGAAAATCACTATTCCCCCCCCCGAAAAACTTAACTGTCATTAGCTTATAAGTGAGAAGAGAAACTGCATAACCCCCTCCTCTATGCATAACAGAATGTTAACAGGCCCATCATGTGCAGGTCACCACAGCTGCTGTGAGTTCACATGCCCAATGTGTCTTGTCACATCTGGATGACAGAGTTCCACCACATTCCTCCCCATCCTCCCTCCAGCTCTTATATTCTTTCTTTCTTTCTTTTTTTTGGTTTTCAAAATAGGGTCCCACTCTTAGTTCAGACTGACCTAGAATTCATTATGTAGTCTCAGGCTGGCTTCGAAGTCATGGCGATCCTGCTACCTCTGCCTCCTTGGTGCCGGGATTCACCACACCCAGAAATATGTAAAATTTCATTTCTGAAATATTTTTATATATTTTTTGAGATAAGGTCTCACTCTAACCACGCTGACCTAGAAGTCACTATGTAGTCTCAGGCTGGCCTCTCGAATTCATGGTGATCTTCCTACCTCTGCCTTGTGAGTGCTGGCATTCAAGGCATGCGCCACCACCCCCCCCCCCCCGGCTCCCAACTCTTATATTCTTTTTGTCCCCTTTACTGTGATATTCCCTGAGCCCCAGATGGGATGACATGTATGTCCTGTGTAGTGTCAGCCTCTCATGAGTCACTTATTTTCAATACCTTAACCAGTTATGAGTCTCTGCATTGAACACAAAAAATTATACAATACATATAAAGGGAACCAACAACTTTCTCACATTTATTTATGACATTTATTGACAAGTGCTTTAAAATATTTTATTTATAAGAGAGAGAGAAATAAGAGTATGGAGGCACACCAGGGCCTCTTGCCACTGCAAATGAGCTCCAGATTGTGCATCTGGCTTTACATGGGTACTGGGAATTGAACCTGGATCGACTTTCTTGCTCTCCTCGATGTAGCTCAAGATGATCTAAACTCACAATTAGGCCTTAACCTCCCATGTGCTGTGATTACATATATATGCTCACAGGCCCTATTCTTGGAAAATAAAAATAACATATCTTACAAGATAAATTCATCTTATCTGCATATCTTGAATGAGGAAAGACAGGTTAGGTAAATTTAAGACAAATCAACCCTGCATTACCAGTTTGTAGACACGTCTTTATTTTAATATTTTATTCATATTTGTTTATTTGAGAGAAAGAGAGAGAGGGGAATGGGCACACCAGAGACTCTAGCCATTGCATACGAACTCCAAACATATGCACCACCATGTTGCATCTGGCTTTACATGGGTCTTGGGGAATTGAACCTGGATCCTTAGGCTTCGCAGAGAAACTCCTTAACCATCTTTCCAGCCCTGTAGCCCTGTAGCCCTGTAGACACTTTTTTTTTTTTTTTTTTTTTTTGGTTTTTCGAGGCAGTGTCTCACTCCAGTCCAGGCTGACTTGGAATTCACTATGCAGTCTCAGGGTGGCCTTGAACTCACAGCGATCCTCCTACCTCTGCCTCCCAAGTGCTGGGATTTAAAGGCGAGCGCTACCACACCCGACTGTAAACACTTCTTAAATGTCTATGTGAAGACTTACCAGGAACGGACCCCAAAGTTTAGGTAAAAGAGACCAAATACATGAAGACCAAGATGCCAAGTTTGCATCCTGTTTTTAGCTCCCCATGGGGGCATCTTGCAGGCCCAAGGAAAGAGTCAGAGCTTTTAGCAAAAACGGACTTTTAAGACAGATCCTTAGAAGCACGCCCAGGGAGAACAGAGACAGCTCGCAGCCCTTGGCCCTGGAACTTCCAGGAGGAGCCTGTTTGGGGGGGATTGGGGGTGAAGGGGAGGGAGCGGGGTGCAGAAACCCGCGCCTCGCGCGCCCTCTGGCGGCGTTGGCGGCATCAGCCCGAGGGCGCGCGGGTCGGGGCCGCGGGGCGGAGCCTGGCTCTGGGCTCCGATGGCGGGCGGCGCGCCGCGCTTCCTCCGCGCGCTGCAGGCTCGCGGCAGCCCCGAGGCGGTGCCCACGCGGGTGCCCACGCGGGTGCAGGAGCAGGACCTGCGGCAGTGGGGCTTGACAGGTGAGCGGGCGGGGGGCGTGCCCGCCTGGCTCGACCCGGGGTCCGCCGAGACCGCGCTCTGACCCGGGAGGTCCAACTTCCGCCCGGCCGTGCGCACGGAGGCCTGGCCGGGCAGCTCTCCACCATGCGCACAGCGCGGCGCTCTTCTCTCTTCTTTTAAAATTTGTATTGATTTATTTGACAGAGAGATAGAGAGAGAGAGAATATGGGAATAGGTGCGCCAGGGCCTCCAGCCACTGCAGATGAACTCCAGATGCATGCGCCACCTTCTGCGGCTTGCTAACATGGGTCTTGGGGAATCGAACCTGGGTTCTTTGGCCTTGTTGGCAAGGACAGGCTGTTTTAGGACTTGGAATGGATGATATAGGGTAACTAATTCTGCTTAAAAAGTAATGGGCGGGCAAGCAGATTTTTAGCTGTCTAAAGCTTCCCAGCAAAAGCTATGACCGATAAATTTTGGAGCTCTGAGCATTTAGGCCATGTTCTTCATCAGACACCTGTGACCTTAACTTATGTATGTGCTGGAATGTGTGTGTGTGTATGTATGTATATATATATATTATTTCTAGGGATTCATCTACGCCCTTATCAACTGGAGGGAGTCAACTGGCTGGCCCAGTGCTTTCACTGCCAAAATGGCTGCATCCTGGGAGATGAGATGGGCCTGGGTAAGACCTGCCAGGTATGTCACAGTGGGATGAACACTGTTCACTTCCACCTAAATACCTTCTCATTCAGCACAACTCATTTCCGTCTTTAACTGGTAGCTACAGTATGTGTTGACGGGGATGTAAAATGCTCACAATTTATTATGAGATCATAACTTTGGAAATGATTTTTCTGCCTCCCGAGTGCTGGGATTAAAGGCATTTTTGGACTTTTATTTTTCATTTCATTTCGTTTTATTTTGTTTTGTTTGTTTTCGAGGTAGGGTTTCACTCTAGCCCAGGCTGACCTGGAATTCACTATATAGTCTCAGGGTGGCCTTGAACTCCAGTGATCCTTCTACCTCTGGCTCTTGAGTGTTAGGATTAAAGGTGTGTGCCACCACGCCCAGCTGAACTGTTGTTTTTTTTTTTTTTTTAAAAATTTATTTATTTGAGAGAGAGAGAGGCAAATGAAGGCCTCTAGCCACTGAAAAGGAACTCCAGATGCTTGTGCCAGCTTGTGTATATGGCTTACGTGGGTCCTGTGAATCAAACCTGGGTCTTTAGGCTTTGTAGACAAGAGCCTTAACTGCTAAATCCTCTTTCCAGCACTGGTTTCTATTCTTTACTGCCTTTTACCCTGACACTGGAGGTTCGGTCACATGAATACCGACCGAGCCACTGCTTGGTAAGTAGTGAAGTCATGGAACACTGTCAGCTCCTTCGGCAGGTTAGCTGAGGCTGAAGCGGTTTCCCCAGGACCAGAGTCCTCTCCTAATGTGTGGAAGATGATACGTGGTTTCTTTGTAAAACAAGTTCTGTTTGTGGGGACTTTGTGGTTGTTTTTTCCCAAGAAAATGTGGTCAAAACTGATTTCTTTTTGTGTTCTAGACGATTGCTCTCTTCGTTTACTTGGCAGGAAGATTAAATGATGAAGGACCATTTCTGATTCTTTGCCCCTTGTCTGTCTTGAGCAACTGGAAAGAAGAAATGGAGAGGTACCATGTAAATGTAGATGGGATTTTTTGTTTGTTTGTTTGTTTGTTTTTTGAGGTAGGGTTTCATTCTAATCTAGGCTGACCTGGAACTCACTATGTAGTCGCAGGGTGGCCTCGAACTCATGGCGATCTTCCTACTTTTGCCTCCCGAGTGCTGGGATGAAAGGCATGCGCCACCACGCCTGGCTTTTTGTAGATGGGATTTTATTGTTTACAATGCTTGCCATGCTTTTCTGGATGATATGCTAAATGTGATAAAAATATTATCTTGTCATAATGAGTTTATTCTAGAAAGCTCTGAAGTGAAGGAAGGTGGACCCTGGGGGTATGGTGGGGAGTGAGGGTTCAGTGGATGTCGTTGCTATTATATGGCCATTTAAAAATCATATTCATTTTTAGTCACACTTATTGAACTAAAGGAGAGCCATCCTTTTCATAGTGAAATAAGAAATAACTAATGTGGGGGAAATAGTTTAATTTCCAGAGCCCACATCGGGCCCTGTTAGACTTGACTGTTCTGCTCAAACAGTGACATGGAATCTTACCATGAGGTTTCTCCACTTCCAGGTAGGATGCGGAGGCCCAAGGCCACTTTTGTGCCTTGTGAGGTCTTCCCATTGCAGTACTCCATGAGGTGTGATTTCCAGATAATCACACCTGACCCATGGCTTACTCCATGAGGTGTGATTTCCAGATAATCACACCAGTCCCATGGCTCTAACATTTGGGCTCATCTGCCTTTTTTTTTTTTTTTTTTTTTGGCTTCAGATTTGCTCCAGGTCTTTCCTGCGTAACGTATGCAGGTGATAAGGATGAAAGAGCCTGCCTTCAGCAAGACCTGCAACAGAAACCATGTTTTAATGTGTTGCTCACCACCTATGAGGTATCCATTTCTTTCTCTGTGGCAAGAACTCCCAACCTGGCCCACTAGAAGTTGTCAAATCCTCTGAGATCACATGCAGACACTTCTGAGAGGGCTGGAGAGATGGCTTAGTGGTTAAGGCGCTTGCCTGCGCAGAACTCATGTTCAAATCTCCAGGTCCCACTTAAGCCAGACACACAGTGAGACAAGCACACAGTATTGCCCATGCACACAAGGGGGTGCATGTATCTAGAGTTCAATTTCAGTGGCTGGAGGCCCTGGCACACCAATTCTCTCTCGTGTGCGCATTAAAAAAAAAAAAAAAACAACAACAACAGCAGCAAAAAAAAAACCCACAAACTTTTGAGAGCACACTTTTTCTTTTTTTCCTGGGAGGAGAATCTGCCTTTATCATGTTTGAAAAGAAAGATTGTGATCCTAAGAAGTGAAGGGACATTAAATGCCACAGCTTCACAGTATTTAGATAGATGTGTCCCGTTCCCTGCCCCCCTAGATCAAGGAGACTGGCCTCCCAGGGAGGTGACACTCTTGCTTCTTGGTGATGAACAGAAGGCAGACAGGGGAAGGGGTCTGTTGGCTGAGCCATCATGCTTGCTAACAACCATAGGGATGGAGGATACTTAGCCCCACTTCCATTTTTAAATCCTTGCCACACAGGACTTTTATAATAATGGGAGGGAAAGATGGTGACATCAAAATAAAAGACTAATTGGAAGGGAGAGGGGATTTGATGGAGGGTGGATTTGAGAGGGGGAGAATGGGAGTGGAGGGAAGGAATTATGGTTTGTTGTCTATAATTATGTAAGCTGTCAATAAATTTTTTTTAAAAGAAAGCTTGCTATGCTAACAAGGGCCCACTGTAAGCAAGATCTTCCCTTTAACCATACCTCCTTTTATTTGTAAGGTAGCACTACTTAGAAGTTATGCTCTGAGATTTTTCTTTTTACACTTTGTGAATAAGAAAGTGTTAGATAAACGCCATACCTTAGGCCTAGAGTTAACAGGGAACAAAAAAACTAGCAATTCATATCGGAATTTATTCATTTATCCTCTTAAATGTGTCTTTCTTAATTTTTTCAGATTTGCTTGAAAGATGCTGCATTTTTAAAATCGTGAGTAGCCTGTACTACTTCAAAACTGTTCATGGGTCACAAAAGCCAGGTGTTTCCCGCACATTGTGGTCCTAGGCCTTTCCTGGAATGTCTGGTGTCTCCTGTGAGCCCTGTTTATGGATAGGCATGCAAGGCATCCGTCCTGTGTGAGAGCCTTCTCTTCAGCTGTGTCTCTTCGATGTTCTCGAACGTCAGCTTCTTCATCTGTAAGATGAACTCATTAAATGGCTGTTGTTGGTGTTAGTGACATTCAGTTGTTCAGGGCTGGTCCAACCGAGATTCCTCACATGGCAGCCAGCCTGCGTAGACATTTTCCAGGACTTCGATTTGGAGATTTACATACAGTAATACAGGAGGTGAATGACTCTTGCCTGGAAATTAGCCTAAAGGAACCGTCAGAGCTGTGGAATTAACTCTGTAGAAGGGAATGTGAAGTATACTTTAATTAGTTAAAGTTTGGGCTTCCTGTTGGCTCACACTTAGATGTAACTCTTACCATTCCCTACCTAACAGCAGGGATGGGATGCTGCAGTATATGATCGTGGCATGTTAATATATACCACAGAACTTACAGAAGAAGAGCTAGTGTTAGGTAGAAGGAAGGAAGAGATCTTGACAGGGTTTCATTCTAAGCTGCGTGGTCATGACATAGTCTGGTAGGAATTTTGAATTTCTAATATTCAGAAATGGATTTCTGATTTGTCTTACTTTGAAGTACTGAAGACTTAGTATAGATTTTATGACTTCTTTCCAAAATTTTGTTTTATTTAAGTTTCATCAAGTGAGCATATTATCTTACTTTTTAGGAGAAGAATGTATGTTCTCTCTGTCTGCTTTAATTTTTTTTTGTGTGTGTGGTTTTTTGAGGTAGGGTTTCACTCTAGCCCAGGCTGACCTGGAATTCACTATGTAGTCTCAGGGTGGCCTCAAACTCACGGTGATCCTCCTACCTCTGCCTCCCAAGTGCTGGGATTAAAGGCGTGTGCCACCATGCCCAGCTCTGCTTTAATTGTTTTTTTTTTTTTTATGTGTGTGTGTGGTCCTGGAGATAAACTCAGCACTTTGCACACACTAGGCAAGTGTTCTAACACTCATTTGCCCACCCCTACTTCTGTTTTATTTTTACTAATTAATTTATTTTTATTTATTTATTTATTTGTAGTTTTTATTTTTAAAATATTTTTTATTTTATTTATTTATTTGACAGAGAGAAAAAGGGAGGGAGAGAGAGAGAGACAGAGAATGGGTGCGCCAGGGCCTGCAAATAAACTTCAGGTGCATGCGCCCCCTTATACATCTGGCTTACATGGGTCCTGGTGAATCAAACCAGGATCTTTTGGCTTTGCAGGCAAATGCCTTAATCGCTAAGCCATCTCTCAAGCCCAACTCTCTTCTGTTCTGATGTCATTGTCATGCAGGTCTCGTGTAGGTAGTGTCAGGCACTGTGAGGTCATGAATATCAAGGCCACTTTGTATCTGAAAGAGTGCATTGTAAGCACTCCTCCTCTTGCTTCGGCTCTTACGTTCTCTCCACCACCTCTTCTGCAATGGACCCTGAGCCTTTGGAAGGTGTGATAGAAATGTCTCAGTACTGAACACTCCACTGTCACTTCTTCTCAGCACCGTGTTGCCTTCCTTGAGGTCACTGCCATCTAAAAAGAGAAGCTTCTCTAACCAAAAAAGTGAGAGTAGCATTAATATGTGGGCATAACCATAAGTGTTTAGAATGCAATTTTGTGGGCATAATATATGCATTTAGGCAGACAATAGTAGTAGTGTCCCCTGCTCAGGTTTATGACCTCCCCAGCATAGGCTTTCATGGCTAGGTTTTCGGTACCAGGCATGGATGGGTTCCTTACATCTGGCCAGACAGGCCAGATGAGTCAACTGGTGCAATGGTAGCGTATCTGTTTCAGGGGAAACCAGCTACTCTGATTGGACTGGAGGGCAGCTCTGCAGGAAAGAATTAATGCCTAGTAATGTTTTTATTCTTAATATCAATCTGAATTCTTACTGATCAACAAGCTGGAAAGGAACGAAGCTATTCTGAGAGCTATTAGTCATAGAATACGCCTGTGACGACGTGAAGTCCAGTAGATGGACAGCGAGGATACAGATCCTCACTAAACAAGGCCATCCGTGAGAAGAACAGCAACCTGCCTAGGCTGTTCATTTAACAAATGACAAAACAGGGCTGGAGAGATGGCCCAGACGTTAAGGCGTTTGTCTGCAAAGCCCAATGACGCAGGTTTGATTCCCCAGTACCCATGTAAAGCTGTATGAACAAAGTGGTGCATGCAGAGGCTGGAGGCTCTTGTGTGCCCATTCTCTGTCTCTCCTCCCTTCCTCCCTCTCTCGCTCATCTCTGCTTGCAAATAAATAAATAAAAATATTTTTAAAAAACGAATGGCAAAACAGATAAAAACTCAGCGCTCAGTGCTCCGAAGCCTCTTTTAAGTATGTAGCTACATCGGAGTTACAGTTTTCAATAGATATGCAGTCTTAACTTTATTTTATTTTTAAATATTTTATTTATTTATTTGAGAGAGAGCAAGAGAGGCAGATAGAGACAAAGAGAGAACAGGTGCACCAGGGCCTCTAGCCACTGCAAACAAACTCCAGACACCTGTGCCCCCTTGTGCATCTGACTTACGTGGGTCCTGGGGAATTGAACCAGGGTCCTTAGGCTTTGCAGGCAAATGCCTTAACTAAGCCATTTCCCCAGCCCCTCATTATTATTATTGTTATTATTTGAAGTAGATTCTCACTCTAGCCCAGGCTGACCTGGAACTCAGTATGTAGTGTCAGGGTGGCCTTGTACTCATGGTGATCCTCCTACTTCTGCCTCCCAAATGCTGGGATTAAAGGCGTGCACCTGGCTGTTCCGAAACACAATCTTTTTATCTCAGATATCTGCTCTAAATATATTTCTAAATATATTTCTAGGTGGATTTAAGAATCTGAATAATGGAGAGACAGTTATAATGTGAACTCATAGTATGAACCCCAGTAACATAGATGGATTCTGTCACTGTATTAAGTTATATTTCCCCTTACTGTATTGTACATCCTGAAAGCAGCAGGTATTTATAACCTCCATGGTAGAAAGATCTATTATGGACAAATATAACTGCATGTTAACTGTAAAACAGTTAGAAGTCTTTTGGATAATGGACTTGGATTGGGCTGGAGAGATGGCTTAGCGGTTAAGGTTAAGGTTTGCCTGCAAAGCCAAAGGACCCAGGTTCGATTCCCCAGGACCTACGTAAGCCAGATGCACAAGGTGGCACATGTGTCTAGAGTTCGTTTGCAGTGGCTGGAGGCCCTGGCGTGCCCATTCACTTTCTCTCTCTCTTTCCCTGCCTATTTCTTTCTCTCTTTCTCTTTCAAATAAATAAAAATAAAACATTTTAAGGAAAATCCTTGGATCACGAGAAGTGGACTGTCCATTCGGTGCTGGGATTCCTCTGCAGCACTGCTTTCTGTCTCCTCTAGAGAGCGTCAGATGAGAAGCCTGGGATGAACGACTCCATCTACTCTGTTTTATTGAGCCCACATCTCCTTTCCCATAGCCTCGTTTCATTGATAAGCATTTTGCACGTTTGTGTAGAAAACCCAGGGTTTTCCTATGTAGCTCTGTTGGTCTGGTACTTGCTGTGTAGATCAGGCTGCCCTTGACCTTGCAACTCTCCTGTATCCCAAATGCTACAATTACAGGTGTGGGCCACCAGGCCCAGCTAATACTTGTGTCACTTAAAATTACCATATACACCTTTTTTTGTGGCATACCCATTCATACAAAGACACACACACACACACACACACACACACACACACTGCTACTTATCACTGGATATTTGTGTTATTTTTTTTTTTCTGTTTGAAATAACACATCTTAGAATACATATATTTTCCATATTTTGGATTTTTTAAGAACAGTGTCCCAACAGTATCAGTCAAAAATATTCTTTACGACATACTGCTCTAAATTTTTGCTAGAGCAATAAGACAAAAGAAAGTTATAAAAGGGGGGAGGCTGGAGAGATGGCTTAGTGGTTAAACGCTTGCCTTTGAAGCCTAAGGACCCCGGTTCAAGGCTTGATTCCCCAGTACCCACATAAGCCAGATGCACAAGGTGGCGCATGCATGCATCTGGAGTTCGTTTGCAGTGGCTGGAGGCCCTGGTGCGCCCATTCTCTCTCTCTCTCTGCCTCTTTCTGTCTGTCTGTCGCTCTTAAATAAATCAATTAAAATTAAAAAAAATAAAAAAAAAAAAGAAAGTTAAGCCAGGCGTGGTGGCGCACACCTTTAATCCCAGCACTTGGGAGGCAGAGGTAGGAGGATTGCCATGAGTTTGAGGCCACCCTGAGAATACATAGTGAATTCCAGGTCAGCCTGGACCAGAGTGAGACCCTACCTCGCAAAACAAAAAAAAAAAAAAAAAAAAAAAAAAAAAAAGAAAAAGAAAGTTATAAAAGGGATAAAAATAGGAAAGGAAGAACTGAAATTACCCCTATTCATAGATGACACGATCCTATACTTGAGAGACTGTACAGACCACCAGAAGACTCTTAGATATTTGCAAACACCTTCAGTCAAGTTGCAGGATACAAAGTCAACACACACAATTCATTATTATTAATGTATTCCATTAATGAATTTGCTGAGAAGCTAGGAATGATAGTCCATGTACAGTAGTTCCTCCAAGATTGAGTATCGAATAAGCCTCACCAAAGATGTGAAAGGCTTCTACAAAGAAAACTTTAAGGCACTGAAAAGACAAATGAAGACGCCAGATGATTGAGAAACTTCTGGGTTGGCAAAGTTTATGCTGTGAAAATGGGCATAATACCAAAAGTAATTTATGGATTCATTCAGTGTAATTCCCATCAGAACTAGAATTAAAAAAAAAAAAAATCCAACACTTCATATGAAACACAAAAGGCCACACATAGCCAAAGCAATTCTAAGCAAAAAGAATACTGCTGGAGGTATCATAATTCCTGAGCTATAATTTTGCGTCATTGTGCATCTGGCTGTGTGGGACCTGGAGAATCGAGCATGTGTTCTTAGGCTTCACAGGCAAGCATCTTAACTGCTAATCCATCTCCAGCTGTGGATATATTTCTAATAGAGTTGGAAGTACTTAAAAAAAAATAGTTGCAGTTTTATAGTGAGCCGGTTGTGAGATCTGCCTTTCGAGTTGAACACAATTGAAAGTTTGGGTTTTCTCTCACAGCTTCTCTTGGAATGTTCTTGTTGTGGATGAAGCTCACAGGTTGAAAAACCAAAGCTCCCTGCTGCATAAGACACTCTCCGAGGTAAATGGGCAGGGCAGTTGTAGTTGCGATATAACCTCGCCCCTTTTTAAGACTCTTTTATTGGGCGGGGGGAAAGACACAGAGAGAGACAGAGGGAAAGGGAGAGGAAGACAGATAGAGATGGACGCACCAGCAGCCTCTCAGCTGCTGTGAATGAAATCCAGATGCGTGTGCCCCCTTGTGGTCAAGTGCAGCATTGTGCCCCTTTGCATCTGGCTAAATGTGGGACCTGGAGATTGGAACCAGCATTCTTAGGCTTAGGAGGCAGGCGCCTTAACCGCTAAGCCATCTCTCCAGCCCCAGACTCTCTTTTGTAGAACTTTAATTTCAGAACACACCTGCGCAGAAGATGCAGAGACTTTCCTTTATCCCCTTGTGCTCTCCCTGAACAGCTTTCCCCACGTTTCCAGTATTCCCCAGCAGTGCGGTGAGCTTGTCTGTTGTTAAGTGAAGGAGCTCTGCTGACTTACCACTATCCCTTAGAAGCCATGACATTCAGGTTCGCTCCTAGTCTTGTACATCTGTGAGCTGGGTGAACGCATAAGTGACCCTCTTAAATAAATAAGGAAATAAATAAATAGAAAGAAAGAAAAAGAGAGAGAGCTAGGCCAACCAATGCCTCTTTTTTTTGTTTGTTTTTTGTTTTTTCAACTGTAGCCCAGGCTGACCTGGAACTCACTATGTAGTCTCAGGGTGGCCTTGAACTCACGGTGATCCTCCTACCTCTGTCTCCCGAGTGCTGGGATTAAAAGCATGTGCCACCATGCCCGGCTTTTCAATGCGTCTTTGGAAAGGGCCTTGAGCCCTTTCATGTGCTCAGGTGGAGCCTGATGACCTCATCACCTCGTGATGGGCCTCCTGATAATGTCATCATATTGGCCATCACCTGGGTTTTGGAGGGTGCCCATTCAGACCATCACAGTTGTCATCTCCTGGCTGTCTATCCTTATAAAAGACTGTGTCACACAACCACCCATGATGGCCATGCCTGTGTACCAGGTCACAGTGGGGGAAGAGACAGGCACAGTCAGAGAACCCCAGATGTGTGCATTTACACTAGGGATACTAGGTTCTGTGGCCGTCTTCAGAGCCTCTGCTTGTTACTCATAAGAACGCAGCTCAGGGACCCAGGGAGGCCATCTCGGGATTCTCTGTAGGTATGGGTTGGGATTACAGATCACTAGATGAGTGAAAAGAAAGCACATGTATTTATTGAGCTGAGAGGTGGGAAGGAGGGTTCTGGAAGAGTGTGTGTATGTGTCCTTAATACTGTTTTCAGTTTTCTTTCTTTCTTTCTTTTTTTTTTTTGCGAGGTAGGGTCTCACTCTGATCCAGGCTGACCTGGAATTAACCACGTAGTCTCAGGGTGGCCTCGAACTCACAGTGATCCTCCTACCTCTGCCTCCGGAGTGCTGGGATTAAAGGCGTGCGCCACCACGCCCGGCTCAGTTTCTTTCTTTTTTTAAAATTTTATTTGAGAGAGACAGAGAGAGAGGAAGAGGCAGAGAATGGGCACGCCAGGGCCTCTCAGCCACTGTGAACGAACTTCAGACGCGTTTGCCCCCTTGTGCGCATGTGTGACATTACATGCTTGCGTCACTTTTGCGTCTGGCTGAACGTGGGACCTGGAGATTTGAACAAGTGTTCTTAGGCTTATCAGGCAGGCACCTTAACCACTAAGCCATCTCTCCAGCCCCGTTTTCAGTTTCGTATGGAAGTTGTGACTAACCTACATGGAAGTGGTTACCATTTGCGCTGCTTCCTCATAGTGTATTTGCCAAGCAAGGCTGCCATAAGCAATTGTGTCGAAGAATATTAGTCACAAGGAGTGTGTTTATCGATTGTGTCACGTCACTTTTCATATGCAGAGAGCAGTATCTTACAATCGCTCCCTGGTCAAAATACAGAACAAGCAGAAATGGAAAACACACTAGTAATTGGTATATGTATGCATGCATCTATGCAAACATGCATACGTGCTTTTAAGTAAAAATACCTTAAACATCCAATCTAGTATATTCATGAAAATACAATATCTTGATATTTAAAATAATAGACATACATAGGATGTGGTGTTCCCACTTTGCTACGTGATGTCATTCTGATGGTATAACTTCTTTTTTTTTTTTTTTTTTTTTGAGGTAGGGTCTCGCTCTAGCCCAGGCTGACCTGAAACTTACTATGTAGTCTCAGGCTGGCCTCGAACTCACCACAATCCTCCTCATGTGCTCAGGTGGAGCCTGATGACCTCATCACCTCGTGATGGGCCTCCTGATAATGTCATCATATTGGCCATCACCTGGGTTTTGGAGGATGCCCATTCAGACCATCACAGTTGTCATCTCCTGGCTGTCTATCCTTATAAAAGACTGTGTCATACAACCACCCATGATGGCCATGCCTGTGTACCAGGTCACAGTGGGGGAAGAGACAGGCACAGTCAGAGAACCCCAGATGTGTGCATTTACACTAGGGATACTAGGTTCTGTGGCCGTCTTCAGAGCCTCTGCTTGTTACTCATAAGAACGCAGCTCAGGGACCCAGGGAGGCCATCTCGGGATTCTCTGTAGGTATGGGTTGGGATTACAGATCACTAGATGAGTGAAAAGAAAGCACATGTATTTATTGAGCTGAGAGGTGGGAAGGAGGGTTCTGGAAGAGTGTGTGTATGTGTCCTTAATACTGTTTTCAGTTTTCTTTCTTTCTTTTTTTTTTTTTTTTTTTTTTTTTGCAGGTAGGGTCTCACTCTGATCCAGGCTGACCTGAATTAACCACGAGTCTCAGGGTGGCCTCGAACTCACAGTGATCCTCCTACCTCTGCCTCCCGAGTGCTGGGATTAAAGGCGTGCGCCACCACGCCCGGCTCAGTTTCTTTCTTTTTTTAAAATTTTATTTGAGAGAGACAGAGAGAGAGGAAGAGGCAGAGAATGGGCACGCCAGGGCCTCTCAGCCACTGTGAACGAACTTCAGATGCGTGTGCCCCCTTGTGCGCATGTGTGACATTACATGCTTGCGTCACTTTTGCGTCTGGCTGAACGTGGGACCTGGAGATTTGAACAAGTGTTCTTAGGCTTCTCAGGCAGGCGCCTTAACCACTAAGCCATCTCTCCAGCCCCGTTTTCAGTTTCGTATGGAAGTTGTGACTAACCTACATGGAAGTGGTTACCATTTGCGCTGCTTCCTCATAGTGTATTTGCCAAGCAAGGCTGCCATACCATAAGCAATGTGTCGAAGAATATTAGTCACAAGGAGTGTGTTTATCGATTGTGTCACGTCACTTTTCATATGCAGAGAGCAGTATCTTAAAATCGCTCCCTGGTCAAAATACAGAACAAGCAGAAATGGAAAACACACTAGTAATTGGTATATGTATGCATGCACCTATGCAAACATGCATACGTGCTTTTAAGTAAAAATACCTTAAACATCCAATCTAGTATATTCATGAAAATACAATATCTTGATATTTAAAATAATAGACATACATAGGATGTGGTGTTCCCACTTTGCTACGTGATGTCATTCTGATGGTATAACTTTTTTTTTTTTTTTTTTTTTTGAGGTAGGGTCTCGCTCTAGCCCAGGCTGACCTGAAACTTACTATGTAGTCTCAGGCTGGCCTTGAACTCACCACAATCCTCCTACCTCTGCCTCCAAGTGCTGGGATTAAATGCGTGAGCCACCACGCCTGGCTCTGATGGTATAACTTCTTGCAAGTGTCAGTTCGGAGGTTGTCCTTGCTCGACCTATTTTTTTCCCGGGCCTTTTATTTCATTAATTACTAATATTTAATTATTGGTAAGAAATTTCTCTCTCCTGGTGTGTTCATTTGTTGCTGAGGTTTGGGGAGGCCCTTTCCATGGTATGCTGTGTATGGCAGGATGTCCAGAAACATGCAGAAGTCTTGATATGCCATGAAGTTGTACAGAAGTCATCTTTTGGTATAGATCTTCCTTCTTGCCTGGGGGGGTGGCAGGGGCTGGTGCTATAGCTTGGCTTCTCAAACTCATGAATATACACATACCTGTCTCAGTTGGGTCAATAAAGTCCCCTATGTAGCTCGTACCACGGAGTTGGAATCTCTGTATAGACCAAACCAGAGTTCTTGTAATTCAGAGTTCACATTGTTATCCTCATTAACACCGTCTCCTTTGTAGGTTCCATAACCCCTTCTGATAGTGGGAACATCCCACATTGTTGCACCCTGCTGACATCCCACTGCACCCTGCTGCTCACCACATGAATAACTGTTCCAGCGGACAGCTCGGGCCTTCTTCCCAGTGGGGGAGGGAGTTTGAAGTTTGTTCCTCTCTGTATTTGAGTTCTCAGTGGTCTTCAGGCTCTTGCTCACCGGCACTCCCGTCCAGAACAGCCTCCAGGAGCTCTACTCCCTCCTGTGTTTCGTGGAGCCTGACCTCTTTTCCAAGGAGCAGGTGGACGATTTTGTTCGGCGTTACCAGGACGTTGAGAAGGAGCCCAGAGCAGGCAAGTTCCCCCTTCTATAAATCATCCATCCCCAGGAAATCTTGTCAAGGAAACTACCCTGCTGCTTAACAGTTAAAGCAGAGTAAGAAAGAGGCACCAACTAGACAACTTCCGGGGAGGTAAAGAGCCACAGAAGAAGGCAGACGTTAGGCCCTCGCGTTGTTTCCATCTGTGCTCAAAGCTCTGCCGTGGTGTGGGACTCTTATTTTGGAATAAGAAACGTGCCTGCTTGAATTGCACACATTCCCTCCAACTATTAATTTCCATGAAGACTTTATTAGCTGCTCATGCCAGTTGCCAAGACAGAAAAGCACATGGGTGCTGTCGTCCCAGACCAGTGCTCAGCATCCTGCAGCCTGGATACTTCTTTTCAGTGCTGTCGCCAACGAGCGAGATGGATGGGAAGTGGACGTGAGAGGAAAGCTTCCTTCTTAGCATAGGTAGCAGCTTTCTCTCACCCCTGTGCTCCTCTGCCTTGTAGAATTGCCAGAATGTCCCAGGACTGCTACCCTGGGACGGTCATCCAAAACAAAAGGCAGCCACGCAGTTAGTGACCGTACTAGCGATTTAGTAGGTTATGGGGAAATAAGGAAGAGATGCAGGTGGCCTTCTACCTACGGTGGTGCAACTTGTGACTTTTCTTTTCTTCCTTCCTTCTTTCCTTCCTTCCTTCCTTCCTTCCTTCCTTCCTTCTTTCTTCCTTCCTTCTTTCTTCCTAGTATTTTTTTCTTCCATTTTTTTTTGTTTATTTATTTGAGAGTGTCAGAGAGAAAGAAGCAGATCGATAGAGAGAGAGAATGGGCGCCCCAGGGCCTCCAGCCACTGCAAACAAACTCCAGATGCATGTGCCCCTTTGTGCATCTGGCTTACGTGGGTCCTGGAGAGTCGAACTGGGATCCTTTGGCTTTGCAGGCAAACACCTTAACTGCTAAGCCATCTCTCCAGCCCCGTTAAATGCATTTTCAACTTAACGGTATTTTCAAACCGTGATGACTTTATAGGTGCAGAATTGTGTGTAACCCATTGAAAGTCCGGGAGTGTCTGTAGTAAGAAAAATTACTGACATAGAATATAGAGTTCACATGAAAATGAGAATTAATAAACTGCCATATGTTCTCTAGTAGCTTTAAGGCCTCAGTCCTGCTTCTGTCTCTCATTCTTATGGCTTATTTTACACAGCGAGTGAACTACACAAAGTCCTGCAGCCATTTCTGCGGAGGCGAGTGAAAGCTGAGGTCGCTACGGAACTTCCCAAGAAGACAGAAGTAGTGATATACCATGGCATGTCAGCATTGCAGAAAAAATATTACAAGGCTATTTTGATGAAAGACCTAGGTAATTAAGGGGATGTGTCCACTGTGAAATGACATGAGTGATTTCCATGTAGAAAGTACCAACTCTGTAGAACAAGAACGGGGGGGTGGGGGGGGTGGGGGGTGGGGTGGGGGAGGGGACCTGCAGAGATGAGCTGCAGAGAAGCTTAATCAGACTGGGATGTTCTAGTCGTGAAGTTTCCCTTCGTCCTCTCACACGGTTTTCCTTATTGCCTTTATTTATTTATTTTTATTTACTTATTAGAGAGAGAGAGAGAGAGAAAACAATGAACTCCAGATGCATGCACCACCTTGTACATCGGGCTTACATGGGTCCTGGGGAATGGAGCCTCGAACCGGGGTCCTTAGGCTTCACAAGCAAGCGTTTTGACTGCTAAGCCATCTCTCCAGCCCTCCTTATTGCTTTTAATTAAGCACTTTAAGTGCCCCTTCATACTTTTAATCTTCCCACCCTATCAGATATTTTAACAAGTTGTAAAACTTTAGTGAATCAAATCCCCTCCTCCCCAGAGGAACTGGGAGTGAGAAGAGAGGCCGGCGTGGAACAGTTTGCTGGCATTTTGTCATGGTTGTTCCTTGACTCCACGACAGTTGAAGGACATTTAAAATCAAGAATAGCCAAGTCCCGCTAATTTGAGCTTACAGATTAGATTCCCTTCTTTTTTTTTTTTTCAAGGTAGGGTCTCACTCTAGTCCAGGCTGACCTAGAATTCACTCTGTAGTCTCAAGATGACCCTGAACTCACGGTGATCCTCCTACCTCTGCTTCCCTCCCCCCGCCCCCCCCCCCCGAGTGCTGGGATTAAAGGCGTGCACCACCACGCCTGGCTTTTGACTTCCTTCTTGAAACAAAGTGATGGTTGAGAAAATTTCACGTGGATGTGCTGTTAATTCCTAATGAAGTTCAGTGCAGTTTGGGAAGTTGGTACAGGGGATACACAGTGAGTGTGCAAGGTAGTTGGTGGGAAGCTGGGGTGGGAGGCTGCTGTGGTGGTCCATCTTTCCTCTGTCTCTTCAAAAATTTCAGATGCGTTTGAAAATGAGGTGGCAAAGAAAGTGAAGCTTCAGAATGTCTTGTCCCAGCTTCGAAAGTGTGTGGATCACCCGTATCTGTTTGATGGTGAGGCAGTGCCCTTTCCTCCCACGTGACTCTTTGTTAACAGTCCTATGGCTACAACCATAGCAGAAAGATCTTTTAATGCTCATTTTATCTGTGCTTGTCACTTAACACAGGTCTCCCTGATTCCTTTTGACCATTATTTTTGTGTCTAATCCAATATCCAGTCAGAGATCCTGCATTTCATGTACTCATCTCTCTTTTTTAAAGATTTTTTTTTTTTATTTATTTATTTATTAGAGACAGAGGGAGAGAGGGAGAAGGAGTGAGAATGGGCATGCCAGGGCCTCTAGCCACTACAAACGAGCTCCCAGACGCATGCGCCACCATGTGCATCTGGCCTTACATGGGGCCTGGAGAACTGAACCAGAGTCCTTAGGCTTTGCAGGCATGTGCCTTAACCGCTAAGCCATCTCTCCAGCCTGTGTACTCATCTCTTTATTCTCCAATCAACTAGAAATGTTTTTAAGCTTTTTCTCTTGAGTTTTTCTCTCATGATATGGACAGTTTTGGAGAAGTCAAAGCCAGTGGTTTTACAGAGTGCATCATGGATTTATCTGAGCATTATTCATAATCAAGTTCCCCACTGTCTTGAGCCCACTCCACCAGTTTTCAGTACCAACACACAAAAGCTCACCAGTGATATCCATGTAGGTTCTGCAGTGCTTCAAGTTCATGTTTTTGTTGGCCCTTCAGAAACCTTGATACAGTTTTTACTGGGGCAGGGACTCAGTCTAGTCCAGGCTCACCTGGAACTCACTCTGTAGCCCCAGGTAGCCGTGAACTCACAGCGATCCTCCCTGGCAGCTGGCTCTGCTCCTCGGAGTCTGCTCTGCTGGGGCACATGCCTGGGAGTGGGTTCTTTCTTTACCAGGCGTGGAACCAGAGCCTTTTGAAGTTGGAGACCACTTGATTGAAGCTAGTGGGAAACTTCACCTGCTGGATCAGCTGCTGGCGTTCCTGTACTCCAGGTAGGCAGCAGGCTCGTAGTCACTGCTCTGAGCTGCTGACTGTTAAGACCTCCTGAAGAACCTACTGGTTTCTTGAGATTGTTTCTAAGACCCTGAATCGGTTCTGCCTTCTTTGCAGCTGTGTTTCCCCAGCTCATGGCATTCCCTTTCTCCTCTCCCCATTTACTATTGTCCTTTGCTCCTGAGTTTTATAGCCGTTAGGATACTAATCCAGCCTTGGCAGAGCCCTCCTTCAGTCTGTGTGTGTCCTTCTCACTCCAACCTGCTTTGTTCCCAAGGCCAGGGACAGCACTAAGCATTTCTTTCATAATCGCCCGTGGCACCTTGCATGGAATTACTGCGTCATAATGGGCTCAGTCAATAACTC
The DNA here is from genome assembly GCA_036365145.1 of Orientallactaga sibirica. NCBI lineage: Eukaryota > Metazoa > Chordata > Mammalia > Rodentia > Dipodidae > Orientallactaga > Orientallactaga sibirica. The sequence continues at coordinate 21,571,497 of JAEOAD010000025.1, forward strand.
CATTTTGTGAGCCTGTGAGCCTGTGGGGCTGATTAAAGCCCAAGGGGCACTTGCGGGACTCTTTCCCAGAGATGTGAGCTAGACATCAGAAGATCAGGCCTAGGGTCCACCTTGTACTTGATCTACATAATCACAGAGGGAAGGGGGAGTCTAAGAAAGCCCCAGGTTCTCAAGGACTTCCAGGTCACCCCTTTGGGGTGATTGTCCAACGTATGGCCTGATCTAACTTTAAATTTTCAGATTTGGCAAAGCTGCCCAACCTTAGGCATATGCAAGTGAGATGATTGCATGTCTGGCTGTATTTTATTGGCTCTGAAGTATCTACCATAAGGATGTTAGAAAACTCATTAATGAAAAATTCAAAAATCCAACTTTTTCATTTCACAAACTCAGAGAAGTTATGTATATGGTTGCTCAGGGCTACTCATCTAGCACCTTGGCAGAGTTGAGAACTGAGGTCCTTACCTTTAAGAGTGCCCAGGACTACTCAGCCAGCACCTGGCAGAGTTGAGTTGAGAACTGAGGTCCTTCCCTTTAAGAGTGCCCAGGGCAACTCAGCCAGCACATGGCAGAGTTGAGTTGAGAACTGAGGTCCTTCCCTTTAAGAGTGCCCAGGGCAACTCAGCCAGCACATGGCAGAGTTGAGTTGAGAACTGAGGTCCTTCCCTTTAAGAGTGCCCAGGGCTACTCAGCCAGCACATGGCAGAGTTGAGAACTGAGGTCCTTCCCTTTAAGTTGGACACTTTTCCCCATCGCATGGAGCTATCTATCTTACAGAAGTTCTCCATGTTGCTGTTGAATTTGTTGCATGTACGCAAACTTTCTTCATGAGAGTCTTGTTTCAACAGCCCCGTGCTTCGTTTATGCGAATTGAAAATCTTATCTGGTAACATGGGGCTCTAGCTTGACGTCATGCTTTTTGAGACAAGGTCTTGCTATTTTGTCCTGCCTGGCCTGGAATTTGATGTGTCGACCAGGCTGGCCTCAAACTTGTGGCGATCCTCCTGCCTTTGCCTTCCAGGTGATGGGATTAGAGGTTTGAGCCACTGTGCCTGCCTTTTTTTTTTTCTTTTTTTTTTTTTTTTTTTTTTTTGGAGAGAGAGAGAGAGAGGGAGAGGAGGACAGATAGAGATGGGCGCACCAGCAGCCGCCAACGAAATCCAGATGTGTGCGCCCCCTTGTGGTCAAGTGCGGCATTGCACCCTTGTGTCACTTTGCAACTGGCTAAACATGGGACCTGGAGATTGGAACTGCTGGAGACTAGAACCGGCGTTCTTAGGCTTAGGAGGCAGGCAGGTGCCTTATCCACTAAGCTATCTCTACAGCCCTCATGCTTGTTTTTTGAGAGAATCCCTCGTGGACTTCATTCTTAGTCATTTTGCCGTCTTCCTCCATATATTCTTGTTTATGTTTTCTCATGTGTCATGGGAGATGATATGTCGCCTGCCCCTTTTCTAAAAGTGATATTTCTCAGACTTTCCAACCAATATGACTATTGATAACAGTGGCTTACTCCTCAAGTAGGAATAGCTATAGATGGCTGACCAAAGCCCTCAAGGTCTTGAGTGTGTGTGTGAGTGTGTGTGTGTATTTAAATTTTGTACTTTACTCTCACGCGTGTATTTATTTTGCTGTTGCGTGGAAGTTTGCATTTCTTCTGGCTGAGTGGATTGACATTTCAGTAAAGGGCTCGTTGGTGATTCCAGGGATTTTTTTACCCTCTGCTGCATTGCCACATGCCACTGCGAATATCTCCACTCTCATTTAAGAACTCACCGCTGCTCTGAAAGATGTGTCTACAGGGGGAGGTGTTCTTTTTCATTTATTTATTTATTTAAGAGCAACAGACAGAGAGAGAAAGAAGCAGATAAACAGAGAGAGAATGGGCGCGCCAGGGCCTCCAGCCACTGCAAACGAACTCCAGATGCATGTGGGTCCTGGAGAATTGAGCCTCAAACCAGGGTCCTTAGGCTTCACAGGCAGGCGCTTAACGCTAAGCCATCTCTCCAGGCTTTTTTTTTTTTTTTTAAATACTTTTATTTATTTGAGAGAGACAGGGAGAAAGAGGCAGGCTGAGAGTGAGTATGGGCATATCAGAGCCTCCTGTAAATGAACTCTCTCTCTCTCTCTCTCTCTCTCTCTCTATATATATATATATATATATATATATATATATATATATATATACACACACACACACACACTACTTTATGCATCTGGCTTTATGTGGGTACTGGGGAATTGAACCCAGGCTGTCAGGCTTTGCAGGCAAGCACCTTTAAATGCTGAGCCATCTCTCTAGCCCTGAGGCATATGTCTTTATGTAAAATATTTGGTGTTTGAGACAGTATCTAAGTTATATTTATATGCTAGTATTTTGTTCATTTATAAGCTTGGACTCTTCAGTAAGCTTTGCCTGTCGAAGCACATTATCCAGACTGTGAGAGCTGGCACTTTCTCTTTTCTCTCCTTTCCAGGGGCCATCGGGTTTTACTTTTTTCTCAGATGACCCAGATGCTGGACATTCTCCAGGACTACATGGATTACCGAGGTGATGCCCCGGCATTCCTTAAATCCTGTCTAGACTTAACAGTCAGTAACATGAACATGATTCAGAGCCAAGAGAAGTCAGGGAAACGTAGAGTGGTGGCTGAAGTCAGGGTTGACAGCGCAGCAACGTGTGGGTAGAAATATACGCCGCCCACCTTCCTTTTGGGGTGGGATGTGACGCCAAGGCACTGGAGCAGATGTTATAGACTTGCATGTTTCTGAAAATGCATGATGATCCGAGTCAGCAACAAGAACTTGCAGTGTCATGCAACATTCAGTATCATGGCTGAGTGCTTATTTGGGATTATTCAGAAGACGAATACTGAAATGGCAGAGACCCCTTTACACAAATCAAGGAGGGGGAAAGGTGAGGCCAACTATTTCCATAGAAACAAAAGGGAATGTAGATTAGTATTGCCTGAGAACTTTGCTGAATATGTAATAAAATGGATGGGGGCTAGACAGAAAAGGCTGAAACTTTGGGTAGTCTCCAGTTCACTGGTGAAGGCTTATACGTTCCCCACCCAAGTCCAGTTCAGAATGTGCCTCTCAGCTCCCCTTGGTGTCCACCCCCCGGCCCCTCAGTACTGCTGAAGTGTCTGGTGAGTGCACGTTCACGCTCAGAACTCCCCTTCCAGGTATGGCACGCAGTGTGATGACAGGTGGGAAAACCTCAGACTTCATCAAAAGGCAAATGTGGGCATCGGGCAGGCTCCCTCACCCGTTCCCCAGTGCTCTATTCCTGCTGGCCTTAGTAAGCATTCAGTAAATACACACTGCCATGGTAGACGCTGAGGGTTGCTTGGAAATCAACTCCACTTCACGTGCATGTATTTAAGAACTCCAGAGTATGCGTGTACATTATGATGTGTTCTTTTATAAAACGACGAGTTAGTCCCCAAATTAAGATTTTGGTTTTGGACTGACTGAATGTCTCCATGCCCCCAGAGTCCCTGAAAGAGAGTTAAGGTTTTCTTGTTTTTCCTCTTTGTAAAGGCTACAGCTATGAGCGTGTGGATGGCTCCGTGAGAGGAGAAGAGAGACACCTGGCCATTAAGAACTTTGGACAGCAGCCCATTTTTATTTTTCTCCTGAGCACCAGGGCAGGTAGGCCTCATGGGTGTTGATGGAAGCCGACAGTGAGGGCAGGTCTGATACTTCCATATCCCAGCCACTAATACATTTCTCCAAAACTCTCTGAAAGGTAAAGTTACTACCAAGAAAGCAGGAGATTGAGGTAATGCTGTGGTTTATCAGGTACTGGACTTTAGTGTGATAGATTTTCTATCCAAACCAGCCAGGCTATGAGCTCATCAAGGAACTGAGGCTAAATCTTGGCTTGTTGCAAGTAATTCTTTTTTTTTGTTTTGTTTTGTTTTTGGTTTTCCCGAGGTAGGGTTTCACTCTAACTCAGGCTGACTTGGAATTTACTACATAGTCTCAGGACAGCCTTGAACTCATGATCCTCCCACCTCTGCCTCCCGAGTGCTGGGATTAAAGGCGTGTGCCACCATGCCCGGCAAGTAATTCTTTATCTTTTCTTTCTTTACTTTTCTTTTTGAAATGGGTCTCATGCATGCCAGGCTGGTCTTGAAATCACTATGTAGCTAAGAATGAACTTGACCTTGTCCTCCTCCTCCTTTCCTGGCCACCTTCCCAGTGCTGCTTTTTTTTTCTTTTTAAAAATTTTTTTAAAAATTTTATTTATTTTTGGAGAGAGACACAGAGAGAGACAGACAGAGAGTGAGAGGGAGACAGATAGAGATGGGCACGCCAGCAGTGTCTCAGCTGCTGTGAACGAAATCCAGATGTGTGCGCCCCTTGTGGTCAAGTGCGGCATTGCACCCTTGCCTCACTTTGCATCTGGCTAAACGTGGGACCTGGAGATTGGAACCGCTGGGGATTGGAACCAGCGTTCTTAGGCTTAGCAGGCAGGCGCCTTAACCGCTAAGCCATCTCTCCAGCCCCCCAGTGCTGCTTTTGCAGGCGTGTGCACTGCACCTGGTTTATGTGGTGCCGGAGATGAAACCCAGGCCTGTGAGCATGCCCGGCAAGCATTCTCCCAACTGATAGATGCCAACCCTACATCCCCATGCCTTGTAAATCTAATTCACTCTGACCATTGATCGGGGGACGTCCTGAAATTGATTGGTAGAAGGTTTCTTTTTGTTTGTTTGTTTGTTTTTTTGTTGCTGTTTTTGTTTTCGAGGTAGGGTCTCACTCTAGCTCAGGCTGACCTGGAATTCACTATGTAGTCTCAGGGTGGCCTTGAACTCACGGCGATCCTCCTACTTCTGCTTCCCGAGTGCTGGGATTAAAGGCATGCGCCACCACGCCCGGCTAGAAGGTTTCTTTTATACTCGGTGGACGCAGCTCCCCTCCGCAGCCATGAATTTGGGAAACCTCTTTATAAAGACAGATAACCTCTCGACTAGTAACCCTGTCTCAAGAAATACTTCTGAAACAGTGTGGTAAAAGCTGTTTGAAAATGTAAATGTGATGAAACTGCCAACTACTTAGAATTATCTGTGACAGCATCTATGCGTGATGTAAATTATAAATATTACATGTGAATTTGTGGTGGTTTGTCAGCTATAGTGATTGCATGTGCTGTTAAATAATTTGAGAGCAGTTTTTGGAGACGAAAAATTTTCTCAGGTTCTGGATTTTTAAATTGGCTTTTAGCTCATAATCTTAGTTTCATTATTTTATCTTATACAGCCCTAAATTCTCATGAAATAGAGATGGAAGGGGGATGCATGTCCCTCCTTTGAAGAGAGATCAATATCTCAAGGAAAGAGAGTTTGGTTTTATTTAGAAAGCTTCTTAAGTACTTAGTACAATAGTACAAAAGAAGCATCATTAGATACCGTGCTTGAAAACAAGGAGATTACTTCGCCAGGGTCTGCCCTCGCTCCGTAACAAAGATAAGAATGGAAGATAGAATCAAATTCATTTGGCCTCATTTTCTTCCAATCACACCTTTATACCTCAGCCATTAATTTATGTGATTATTTGTCTTAAATGGTCATGGGAAAAACTTGAGGTCTAATGCAGCATCCGTGGTGGGAAAATAGTTCCATTGTGCTTTAAAGGTCTCGTCATCTTCCTACTCAGACAATAGCATTTTGTTGGAAACACCTCACATTTGGAAAGAAGAGCTCTCTGCTTGCTTGTTAACTTCCAAAGGCCTCCGCGTAGACCTTGCGGGCAGTCCTGGACGTCCGCCTGTTCCAAGCACGGCCCGTCACGCATGCTGCCCTTTTCTTTGCTGTAGGCCCTGCCGCCCTTTCATTTTATTTGACAGATGTCCTCCAGCATTTAAGTGTTCCTGTGCTGGAGTCCTGTTGCCACCAGGTGGCAATGATAGCTCATGAATATGCTTTTAACAATTATGAGCAAAGATGATTCACACAGATGTCACCATGGGATGGAATGTTGTAGCTCAATAGCAGAGGGCTTGTGTAGCTCGGGCCAGGTCCCCGGTTTCATTACCAGCACCTCAAACAAAAAAACAAAAAAAAAACAAAAAAAAAAAAAACAAATGAAGGATCACCCTCAGTGAAGAAGTTGCATTTAGTCACCATTAACCCAAGGAGGTGGTGACATGTATTTTTCAGTGAGAGCACCCTGTCCTAAGCCCAAGACCAACAGGGTGCTCCACACCCTGTAAATGAAAGCAGTGCCTGGAGGTGGCACATCCTGTAGTCAGAAAGACTGTGTCAGCTCACATGAGGTCAGCCTGAGCAACCTAGAGAGAATCGTTCTCAAAAGAAAAAAACCTGCAGTAACAGAGGCTGGAGAGATGATGCACACGTCTGGAGTGAGTTTGCAATGGCTAGAGGCCCTGGCACTCCCATTCTCTCCCTCCCTCTCTCTCTTTTTTAAAACTGCAATGAAAGGGCTGGAGAGATGGCTTAGTGGTTAAGGTGCTTGCCTGCAAAGCCAAAGGACCTTGGTTTGATTCCCCAGGACCCACATAAGGCAGATGCACAAGGTGACTCATGCATCTGGAGTTCGTTTGCGGTGGCTGGAGACCCTGGCGCACCCATTCTCTCTCTTTGTCTGCCTCCTTCTCTCTCTGTCTGTCTGTTGCTCTCAAATAAATAAAAATAAGTTAAAAAAAAAAAAAAAGAATCTTCCTACCTGGCTTCTCTTGGGATCCAGCCGAGCGTCAGTAGTCCTTCTGAAAAGCAGCCCTCAGTTCAGGCTCTTGGAACAAGCCCTTTCCGGCTTGCTTGTTCCAGCCCTGAGCTCCAACCACCCTGGCAAGAGTGAGTGTGTTTTGTGCTCGTCTTCGCATTCCATCAGAGAGAAGGCCGTAATCTTGCCAAACTTCGTGATTCTCTTAGTTCCTACCACCCGAGGTCCCTCCGTATACCTTTTCCTGCAGCACCCAGGGAAAGCCAGGAAGTGGTTGCATGGGTGTTCCTGCCTTACACTGGTTTTGTTACGTACGTTGCTGTTGACTCACGTACACAGTTACAGGAAGACTGGCGGTGGTCTGTGCGGTAGGCTCTCCTCCTCCCCTCTGTGCATGCCAGGATCTTGCTCCCCAGCTGTAGCTGTCAGTGTGGCTTAGTGCTCTCTGCTCGCCTCTTGCTAATGCCCGCAGCAGATTCTTTCATGGTTCAGCTGTTTTCTGAAGAAGAAAAAAAAAAAAGAGTGTCCCTTTTCTCAAACTATCCTAAGCTAACTGCCCTCAAGATTTTTATATATTTTATTTATTTATTTGAGAGAGAGAAAGAGGCAGAGAGAGAGAATGGGCACACCAGGGCCTCCAGCCACTGCGAATGAACTCCAGGCATGTGCACCCCCTTGTGCATCTGGCTTCCGTGGGTTCTGGAGAATCGAACCAGGATCCTTTGGCTTTGCAGGCAGATGCCTTAACTGCTAAGCCATCTCTCCAGACCCTGCCCAGTCAAGATTTTTACATGGAGGAGGTGGATTGGCTAGCCACTGTTCAGTAAAGCACCCTCCTTTGCCGCTCCCCCTGCGCCCCTCATGCTGTTGTGTGCAATCATCGAGTCTTCCCATCAGGCCATGGGAGTACATGTGACCATGCCAGGCACTGATGTGGGTCCGGGGTTGGTGGGACTGATTTCCGTTCACTGTGTGACCAGCCCAGCCTGTGTCTTTATCCTGCTCCTCCACTGCGTGCTGCTGATCACGATCCCTTTTGCCTTTTTGCCTTTTCAGGTGGAGTTGGCATGAACTTAACAGCAGCAGATACCGTTATTTTTGTTGACAGCGATTTTAATCCCCAGAATGACTTGCAGGCAGCTGCCAGAGCTCACCGAATTGGCCAGAGCAAGTGAGTGGGTTAAGCAGCGGTGGTTCTCCACGTCCTTGCTCAGGAGCACGTCTGGCTTGGGGAGGAGAGGAAGAACGTGCTCTGGGTGGCAGTGCCAAGCTGGGGCTTGAGAGACACGTGTATGAAACCTGCTTTCCTGCTGAGAGCTGCAGCCGTGTTGGCTGGGTCACATTGTCATCCAGACCAACTTTGTGGAATGACAAAGTCAAATTATTGGGTGGGAGAGATGGCTTAGCGGTTAAGGCCCTTGTTTGTGAAGCCTAACGACCCAGGTCCAGTTCCCCAGGATCTCACGTAAGTCAGATGCACAAGGTGGCGCATGCATCTGGAGTTTATTTGCAGTGGCTGGAGGCACTAATATGTCCATCCTCTCTCTCTCTCTCTCTCTCTCAGTCTGCCTCTTTCTCTCTGTCTCAAATAAATTAAATATTAAAAAAATAATTTAAGCCTGATGTGGTGGCGCATGCCTTTAATCCCAGCACTTGGGAGGCAGAGGCCACCCGGAGACTACACGGTGAATTCCAGGTCAGCCTGAGCTAGAGTGAGACCCTACCGTGAAAAACAAAAAACAAAACAACAACAACAAAAAAAACCCCAAATTAAAAAAAATTTAAAAATAAAATAAAATTTAAAAAGTCAATTTATGAAAGAATTAGAAGGAATCTTTAGAAGTTATTTAACTCATCCTTCTTGAGTTAGGGCCTAAATTTGGGATTTAAGGGATTATAGAGTTTGACCGAAAACATGTGTGCTCCTTTCTGACCTGAGGATAATGTACACCTGCCAAAAATACCTCGGCAACAGACGAGGGACCCTTTCCTTGACCCTTTGGAAAGTTTCACAGAGAACTGGAGGCCAGATAGCTTTTGCAAATATGCAAGTCCAGACAAAAATATATCCTTTTTAAAAAAAAATTTAATTAATTTATTTGAGAGAGATGCCTTTAATCCCAGCAATGGGGAGGCAGGGCCACCCTGCAGATTAACTCCAGATGCATGTGCCACCTTGTGCATCAGCCTGAGCACTGGGGAATCGAACCTGGGCCCTTAGAAAAACAGGCAAAAAAACAACAACTAAGCCATCTCTCCAAAAAAAACCCCAAATTCAATTGGACCCTTATAAAATGTGTTTCCTTTTTTACTTAGCAAAAAGTCAATTTCCTGGCTTTGTAGAACAATTGAAGTTATCATTTGACTTGTACACAGGTCTGTTAAAGTCATCCGGCTGATTGGTCGGGACACTGTGGAAGAAATCATCTACAGAAAAGCAGCCTCCAAACTGCAGCTCACCAACACGGTCATAGAAGGAGGCCATTTGACTCTGGGAGCCCAGAAACCTTCAGCTGAGGCCGACCTCCAGGTAGTTACAGGGTCCTTCTCCTTAGACCACCTCCAGGCAGATTCAGTGTCCTCCTTAGAACAACCTCCAGGTACAGTGCAGTGTCCTTCTCCTTAGACTGACCTCCAGGACAAAAGTGTCTTTTCCTTTTTTGACCTCCAGGTACAGTGCAGTGTATTTCTTTGAGACTGACCTCCAGGTACAGTGCAGTGTCCTTCTCCTTAGACTGACCTTCAGGTACAGTGCAGTGTCCTTCTCCTTAGACTGACCTCCAGGTACAGTGCAGTGTCCTTCTCCTTAGACTGACCTTCAGGTACAGTGCAGTGTCCTTCTCCTTAGACTGACCTTCAGGTACAGTGCAGTGTCCTTCTCCTTAGACTGACCTTCAGGTACAGTGCAGTGTCCTTCTCCTTAGACTGACCTCCAGGTACAGTGCAGTGTCCTTCTCCTTAGACTCCAGGCCAAAAGTGAGTGTCCTTCTCAACTGACCCCAGGTACAGTGCAGTGTCCTTCTCCTTAGACTGACCTCCAGGTACAGTGCAGTGTCTTTCTCCTGGCTGACCTTCAGGTACAGTGCAGTGTCTTTCTCATTTGACTGACCTCCAGGTACAGTGCAGTGTCTTTCTTAACTGTCATCCAGGTACAGTGCAGTGTCCTTCTCCTGTGGAAGAAATCAGGTACAGTGAAGTGTCCTTCTCCCAAACTGCAGCTCACCAACAGTGCAGTGTCCTTCTCCTTAGAAGGAGGCCATTTGAGTGCAGTGTCCTTCTCCTTAGAAACCTTCAGGCAGTGCAGTGTCCCGACCTCCAGGTCCAGGTACAGTGCAGTGTCCTTCTCCTTAGACCACCTCCAGGCAGATTCAGTGTCCTTAGAACAACCTCCAGGTACAGTGCAGTGTCCTTCTCCTTAGACTGACCTCCAGGTACAGTGCAGTGTCCTTCTCCTTAGACTGACCTCCAGGTACAGTGCAGTGTCCTTCTCCTTAGACTGACCTCCAGGTACAGTGCAGTGTCCTTCTCCTTAGACTGACCTTCAGGTACAGTGCAGTGTCCTTCTTAGACTGACCTCCAGGTCTCCTCTGGGTCCTTGTGATGCAGTGTTCTTGCTCCCTGTGGATGCGACACCGAGTGGGACATGTAGCATGCACTCTCCCTGATAGAACATTCATAGCCCGGCCTAACTTGTACCCACCCTAGTGCCCGCTGCTGCCAGTGCTGTAGGATGTAGAATAAAGAGGGATGAGTGTTGGATTCAAGTCCAAGTCATGTCACTTGTGTCACTTGCTGCCTGAGTGGTTTTAAGGAGGGGTCACCTTAGCCTGAGGATCTACTCTCTTTTTGCCCTTAGTTAGGTCTTTGGGCTTTTGAGGGAATTAGATTTGCAAAAATGAACTCAGGATAAACATAGCAATCAATTAAAAACACGGCACTCAAGTCTATACTTCCTTAATCCTGGCTTTGAACTTTTTGTTAATATTCTTTTTAAAAAATATTCTTTTTAAAATATTCTCTTTTTAAGCTGGGCGTGGTGGCGCACGCCTTTCATCCTTTCATCCCAGCAGTAAGAGGAGGCAGTTCAGGTGAGAGGAGGAATTCCAGGTCAGCCTGTGAGTTGCAAAACCAAAAAAAAACTCTTTTTAAACCCTGAGACTCCATAGTCTCAAACTCTCAAACTCACATGGACCCTCTACCTCCCGAGTGCTGGGATTAAAGGCGTGTGCCACCATGCCCAGCCTGGCATAGACTTTTTGTTTGTTTGTTTGTTTGTTTGTTTGTTTGTTTGTTTGTTTGTTTGTTTTTCAAGGGAGGGTCTCACTTGGCTTCAACTTTTGGTTCCCACTGTTCAGTTCATCGAGAAAGGAAGACAAGCGAGATCAGAAATTCATAGTGATGCCCAAGGAGAGATGGGGAAAGAGCAGCTAGTTTGCTTTCAGTAGAGAAAATTAAATGAGACTCAAATGTTGGTTTCGAAGATTCTAGAGAGAGCTCCTGTTTGGAAGAGGGCTTAGAGTTACCCTATAGTATCCTTTCTTTGGCTTTTGGTATCAAATGCCATATGGCAAGGTTAAGTGGAAACGTATCCAGGTATCATAGTTCAGCGAGCTATGTAAGACTTTCTCAAGCCAGTCCAGTGGTGAGCTAGAGATGAGCCACCCAGTCTTAAGAGGGTGGGATGCACGAGAGAGCTTCTGCAGGGTTTGAATTCACCTCACCTCAGAATTCCCAAGTCAGCACGTAGGAAGGTACAAAGGCAGAAGGAAGCAGGTGAGAGCCAGGGGCGTTCTAGTTCCTGTAGCCATTGAGGATGCGCTGAGGGCACCCTAGGGAGGGGGGCAGGGGGTGCAGGATAGTTGGTCCCCGAGGACTTGCCAGAAAGATTCAGCCTGAGAAATGGCCTTCAGGTCGTGTTGTCAGGAGTTGGTCACTGTGGTTTCCATGGAGCGCTGTGATAGAGCAACAAGTTGCCAAAAGGCAGGAGTCATCTGCCGGGTAGGGAAAGAAGTCTGGCAGTGGCGAGAGCCACGAAAGCAACTATCAGGGCCTCGGACTTCTCTTTATGGTTCCTGGGAAATCCTGTGAGAGAGCTGGTGAGAGATGCTACAGCAAATGCTAGAGATTGCTACCGCGATTAATCTGAAACATCCGTTTTTTTATCATCACGAAGACTTATCAAAGTCAACGTCTAATCACCTCTTGACTAACCCTCCCTCCAGTGGTTGATGTCATCTGTGATGGGGGAAAGAAGGGCTGGGCTGTCTGATCCAGAAGGAATGTTCCTGGAGTCATGTCACACATCTCTAGGACTAACAAGATTTCTGGTTTGTCCGTTCCAGTTAAGTGAGATACTCAAGTTCGGCTTGGATAAGCTGCTGTCCTCCGAGGGGAGCACGGTGGATGAAATAGACCTGGAGTCCATTGTGGGAGAAACCAGAGATGGCCAGTGGGTCTCCGATGTCTTGCCTGCAGCAGGAGGAGGAGGAGGGAGCAGAGAGCAAGAGGAAGGAAGTGAGTTGGGAACCAGGGCAGAGCAAACGGCACAACCACCCCGAGTGAGGCAGTCCCCTGGACGTCCCCTGTCCTGCTCCCCAGCAAATGGTTTCCTTCCTCGCCCTTTGGCGACCTTGGTGCCCTCTTGAAGACCGCTTCGTCCAAGAACACTTCATGACTAACCCTTCCCAGAGTGAAACTTTGCAGTAAAACCGTAGTGTTAATGCTTACGGTCATGTCTGCCTTGGGGATTAACTCTGTGCCTTTCTGCCCTTGGTGCGTCATGTTTCCATAAAGCCAGCCGTCTCTCCATGGTGCTCTGCATGTCGTGACTCCTTCTGGACAGAATGGCTTGGTTTTTTATTTATTTATTTGACAGAGAGAAGAGAGAGAGAGAATGGGTACGCCAGGGCCTGTTGCCATTGCATACGAGCTCCAGATGCATGTGCCACCTTGTGCATCTGGCTAACGTGGGTCTTGGGGAATCGAACCTGGGTCCTTTGGCTTTGCAGGCAAAATGGCTTAACCGCTAAGCCATCCTTCCAGCCCACTGGCTTGGTTTTTTAAATAGTGATTTTTCAAGTCATGACATCTTCATAACATATGTGTCATTACTCTGTTCTCCTTCATTCCCCTTCCCCACTACCATCCCCCATACCATTCTCCTTCCAAGTTCACTTTTTTCTTCCAATTAGTCTCCCTTTCTACTTTCTCTTAAAAAAAAATTTTACTTATGTATTAGAGAGAGAGAGAAAGAGAATGTGTGTGCCAGGGCCTCCAGCCACTGCAGACGAACTCCAGCCACATGTGCCCACTTGTGCATCTGGCTTATGTGGGTCCTGGTGAATTGAACCTGGATCCTTAGGCTTCTCAGGCAAGTGCCTTAACCTCTAAGTCATCTCTCCAGCCCCCTTTCTACTGCCTGCCTTCCTTCCTTCCTTCCTTCCTTCCTTCCTTTCTTTCTTCCTTTCTTTCTTTTGGTTTTTGGAGGTAGGGTCTTGCTCTAGCTCAGGCTGACCTGGAATTCACTATGTAGTCTCAGGGTGGCCTTGAACTCATGGTGATCCTCCTACCTCTGCCTCCTGAGTGCTGGGATTAAAGATGTGCCCTATTTTTTTTTTTTTTGAGAGAGAGAGTAAGTGAGAGAGAGAGAGAGAGAAAGAATTGGTGAACCAGGGCCTCCAGCTACTGAAATTGCACTCCAGATGCGTGTGCTACCTTGTGCCCATGTGCAACCTTGCACATGTGTCACCTTGTGCGTCTGGTTTACGTGGGATCTGGGGAGTCAAACATGGGTCCTTAAGCTTTGTAGGCAATGCTTAACCACTAAGCCATCTCTCTGGTCCTGTTTGCCTTTCTTTGCATAACTAGATATTAATCCTTCGTGTGGTGTGTATTTGGCGATGTTTGTTTCCTTTCTGTAGGCTGTGTTTTCACTCTGGTGATTGTTTGCCTTGCAGAAGCTTTTTAACACCATTTAATCCCATTTGTCAGTTTTTTGAATTATATCCTGGGCTACTAAAGTCCTGTTCAGAAAATCCTGCCTGAAGCCTATGTTTTACCTATGTTCTCCTTTGGCAGTTTCAAAGGGTCAGGTCTTAAATTAAAAGATTTTTTTTTTGATTCATTTTGAATTTACTTTTGTACAGTGTGAGAAAGAGGGACCTGGTTTCATTCTTGTACATGTGGAAATCAAGTTTTCCCAGCACCGCTTGTTAATGAGTCTGTCTTTTCTCCAATGTATGTTGTCGACATGTTTGTCCAAAAACAAATTAGGTTTGCCAGAGTTTGTGCATCCATGTTTATTAGGGAAACTGGTCTATAATTTTCTCTCTTTATTGTGTCCTTGTTCGGTTTTGGTAGCTGGTGGTTTGCCATGAGTTCCAGGCCAGCCTGAGAATACAAAGTGGATTCCAGGTCAGCCATGGGTTAGTGAGACCCTACCTTGAAAAACAAAAACAAAATTTTGTAGGTGTGGTATGTGTGGTCATGTATGTGGCCACGTGTGTATGCACAAGTGCACATGGCTGTCTGTGCATGTGGATGTCAGAGGATAACTTTGGGTGCCATTCTCAGATATACCACCCACCTTTAAAAAAATTATTAAACAACTTTTTTTTTTTTTTTTTTGGTTTTGCAAGGTAGGGTCTCACTCTGGTCCAGGCTGACCTGGAATTCACTATGTAGTCTCAGGGTGGCCTCGAACTCTCGGCGATCCTCCTACCTCTGCCTCCCGAGTGCTGGGATTAAAGGCGTGCGCCACCACGCCCGGCCTTTAAACAACTTTTTAAAAACTATTTTTATTTGGGCTGGAGAGATGGCGTAGCAGTTAAGGAGCTTGCCTGCAAATGGTAAGGACACAGGTTTGATTCCCCAGAACCCACATAAGCCAGATGCACAAGGTCACACATGAATGAGCACAAGGTGGCACACGTGTCTGGAGTGCGATTGCAATGGCAAGTGGCCCTGGTTCAGCAATTCTCTCTCTCCCTCCCTCCCTCCCTCTCATAAAAATTTTTTTATTTAGTTGCAAGAGGAGTGAGGGAAGGAGAGAGATAGAGAATGGGTACACCAGGGCCTCTGGTCACTGCAAGTGACCTCCAAATGCACAGGCTACTTTATACATCTGGAGAATTGAACCCAGGCCATCAGGCTTTCAAGCAAGTGCCTTTAACCACTGAGCCATCTCTCCAGTCCTATTCACAATTTGCTTATTTATTTATTTATTTATTTATTTATTTATTTATTTATTTATTTTTGGTTTTTCAAGGTAGAGTCTCACTCTAGCCCAGGCTGACCTGAAATTCATTATGTAGTCTCAGGGTGGCCTTGAACTCACAGCGATCCTCCTACCTCTACCTTCCTAGTGTTGGGATTAAAGGTGTGCGCCACCACGCCCAGCTTTATTATAACTTTTTTTTGTGTGTGTGGTTTTTCGAGGTAGGGTCTCACTCTAGCCCAGGCTGACCTGGATTCACTCTGTATTCTCAGGGTGGCCTCAAACTCGTGGCGATCCTCCTACCTCTGCCTCCCGAGTGCTGGGATTAAAGGCGTGCGCCACCACGCCCGGCTTATTATAACTTTTTAAAAGAAATATTCCAGGGAGAGGGGCTGGAGGGATGGCTTAGCAGTTAAGACGTTTGCCTGCACATCCAAAAGACCAAGGTTTGGATTCCCCAGGACCCACATAAACCAGATGCACAAGGTGGCGCATGTGTCTGGAGTTTGTTTGCAGCGATTAAAGGTCCCAGCACACCCATTTTCTCTCTCCACCCCCCTCAAATAAATAAAATAAACAAAAAATTAAAAATAATAAAAACGAAATATTCTAGGGAAAACATTTGGTGCATGTTTTTAAATGGTATTCTCTGCCCACTGCATTGTTTTTCTTTCCATGGGCTTTCCCTCTTTTCTGAATTTTGGCTTGGAATCTCTTTTCTTGCTAGTTTCCCTGAAATGCTGGTGTTGTCTGTCAGTGTGATCAGGGTCGCCGGTGAATGGCCACAAAGCTGACAGCTTTTCTGTGAACGTGTCTGTGGTCCCTGGGACCCAGGGCCAGCCAGCATTGTGCTTGGTGAGCCAGCTTTGCTCTGGTGGAACCTCCCCCATACCCACAGTTGAGGCCTTCTCACTGGACAGCTCCAGAGACAAACTTCTGGTATCGTTCATGGAAGAACTAGGGGTTTGAGTAAACTTCTTGCCCAAGTTGAAAAGACAAGGTGGACCAGGGCTGGGTGGTGTTCCCAGTTTGTGCAGATTGGAGTGTTATTTTCTCTCAGTCCCTAAGAACTGTTCCCATGGTCATCTTGGCTAGACACCTGCGTTCCGCTTCCCCTGCTCTCCCTAATCCGGTGTTATCCCCTCCAGGCTCATTGAACTTTTCCATCTACCACTGCCTCATACATCTTTTTTTGAAATCCCTTCACTGTCATTTAGTGGTTTCAGGTGAGGGAAGATGTAGATGCATGTGGTCATATGTTTAAGTTATATTTGATTACCTTAAATACCAAAGCTTACATCTAGTTCTGCAGTCACGTAGATTAATTTCAGCTTATTTTTTTAACGTTTACTGAAAGAAAATAAAAGCGTAGCATTTTCAGATATGTTATATTTTATTTCTCAGTCAATCCAGCTATCTAAAAACTTATTCTTTTGAAACAATCTAATTACTGGGGGGGGGGGGAAGCCCCCAGTTGGATCATGTTTGGATGCCGTCTTTGATGAATGGCTTAGGCCTCCTGTGTGGTGGAGGGTCCACTGGCAGGCTATGGAGGAGGGTCTAAACTGTAGTGGGCTCCAGCCTCCGATTGGCTGTAGCATGAAGATGGGAGACCAGGAGCATAATTTCAAATAGCATCAGCGAATATGAAAGCGTCGTCATTAAAGCCCCATTCCAAATGCAACCCCAAGCAATGTTGCTTTATCTAGAATGCCTGTGATTCGGAAAAAGCACATTTATATTAAAAGTTGAGAATTTCATGGCGTGTGAAGCTGCATAGGGTGCCTGCGTGTGACACTTCTCAGCTCTCTTTCTTTCCCCACTTGTTGATAGAGTGCCTCATTGAAAGCCCCCTGCTGATTTAATTAGCAAATGCCAATTAGACTTTCAGCTGGTTAGATTTCAGTACAAGTGTGAAGCAATTGATCTCTTGAGAATGAAAATGTTTTGCTTTCATGCTCTGTAGGGAAAACATACTTAGAGCTGATTTCATAGTGCTGTGAAAACACTTTATTTGGTAACATGTGCTATTAAAAATGCTTTACTTTCGGGCTGGAGAGATGGCTCAGCGGTTAAGGTGCCTGCCTGCCAAGCCTAAGAAGGCCAGTTCCAATCTCCAGGTCCCACGTGTAGCCAGACGCAAAGTGACACAAGGGTGCAGTGCCACACTTGCCCACAAGGGGGCGCCGCATCTGGAGTTCATTCACAGTGGCTGAGAGGCTGCTGGCGTGTCCATTCTCTCTCTATCTATCTATCTATCTATCTATCTAGCTCTCTCTCTCTCTCTCTCTAGCTGTCTTAAATAAAATTAAAAAATAAAAGCCGGGCGTGGTGGTGCACGCCTTTAATCCCAGCACTTGGGAGGCAGAGGTAGCAGGATTGCCGAGAGTTCGAGGCCATCCTGAGCCTACATAGTTAATTCCAGGTCAGCCTGGACCAGAATGAGACCCTACCTCACAAAACCAAAAAATAAAAAAATAAAAATTAAAAAAAAAAATAAATTAAAAATGCTTCACTTTCTAGTCATTTTCTTGTCTGTGGTCATGGCTAACTAACACTTGATTTCTGATTGTGGTAGATTCTCCCTGCCTCCTTGAGCCTTTGTGTCCTTATCTGTAAAATGGTGTCGCTAACATCTGCTTTGCCCTTCTACACAGCTAGGGAAGCAGACGAGCGTGACAATGGGTGTGAGCGTGCCGGGGAGGCTCAAGCAGAATGAGTGCTGTCCAGTAACGTCAGGACAGAAGCTCCCATTGATAAACTGTTGGCTGCTCTTCAGTCAGCAGTCAGCTATAGTGGCCTGACAATCAGAAAGACTTGCCCTTTTCCTTTATTTAGCAGTGAGCATTTAGGAGTTCCTTCCGCCCTGCATGAGCCTCAGTTTCCCTTTCCACGAGGAGTTAGTTAACCAGGATTGAAGCGAGAGTTGTAGAAGTGCAGTGTGAGATCTGCAAACTTGTATGATTATTCATTCCTCAAATGGTTTGTCCATTTTAATATTGCAGAAAACCAGGAAAAGAATACTAAGCATGTGTTCAACATAAAAACTTAGAAGAGCAGGGCTGGAGCGTTGGCTTAGTGGTTAAGGCACATGCCTGCGAAGCCTAAGGACCCAGGTTCCATTCTCCAGGTCCCACGTAAGCCAGATGCACATGGTGGCACACGCATCTGAAGTTCGTTTGCACTGGCTAGAGGCCCTGGCGCACCCATTCTGTCTCTCTCCCTCTCTCAATAAATAAATAAAAGTAAATCTTAAAAAGAAAGCATTAAGCCGGGCGTGGTGGTGCACGCCTTTAATCCCAGCACTCGGGAGGCAGAGGTAGGAGGATTGCCATGAGTTCAAGGCCACCCTGAGACTACATAGTTAATTCCAGGTCAGCCTGAGCCAGAGTGAGACCCTACCAAAAAAAAAAAAAAAAAAAAAAAAAAAAAAACACTTGGAAGAGCTTTCTTAGGGGAATGCTAAGTCAGTGAGTTGTGTGCTCAGGCGGATGTAGAATAGGTGAAGGGATCCAGCAAACAGCCCCTGAGCAAATCAGACGGACCAGATGTGCTTTCTGCCCTGCTCTCTGTCCTTGGGAAAGTGATCCTCCAGGATTCTCGTGGACAGACCATATTTGTTTCTGACAGGAAATGAAATACTTTGGCTGCCATTGTGTTCATCTAGCCATTGCTTTGTCTAAATCCGCCTGTTTTCCTACGTCTGACATGGCCGTGTGTTTTGTGCTCTTAGGAAACCACATGTATGTGTTTGAAGGCAAAGATTACTCCAAAGAGCCCAGTAAAGAAGACAGAACATCGTTTGAACAACTAGTGAATCTCCAGAAAAGTCTTCTCGAGAAGACGAGTCAGGAGGGCCGTGCACTGCGGAAGAAAGGCAGCGTAAGGACACTCTATAGAAAACCACAAGTTCTTCCAAAGTGCTGCCGGCTTCACTTGGTTTTCTTAGGGTGGTTTGTTAAGAAACAAGAATGTCTTTTTTTGAGTATAACAAATGAGCTGAACCCTCATATAAAAAATGATGTGGGGGCCTGGAGAGATGGCTTAGTGGTTAAGCACTTGCCTGTGAAGCCTAAGGACCCCAGTTTGAAGCTTGATTCCCCAGGACCCACATAAGCCAGATGCACAAGGTGGCGCGTGCATCTGGAGTTCGTTTGCAGTGACTGGAGGCCCTGGTATGCCCATTTTCTCTCTCTCTCTGTATCTGCTCTCTGTCTGTCGCTCTCAAATAAATAAAATAAAAAATAAACAAAAATATTTTTAAAAAATGATGTGGGGCTGCAGAGATGTCTCAGTGGTTAAAGGCACTTGCTTACAAAGCTTGCCAGCTGGGTTCCATTCCCCAGTACCCATGTCAAGCCAGATGCACAAAGTGGCACATGTATCTGGAGTTCATTTGCAGCAATAGGAGGCCCTTGGCCTCTCTCAAATAAATTTTAAAAAATGATTCAAACATATATCATAAGAAATATTAAGGAATCAGGCATGGTGGTGCATGCTTGTAATCTTAGCACTTGAGAGGCAGAGGCAAGGGTTTCAGAAGTTTAAGGCTATCCTTGGCTACCTGAAACTTTCTCAGAAACAAGTAAGCATGGGGGAGGAGGGGAAATACCATGTCTGTAAGTATAGAAATTGTCAATAAAAAGAAATTTTTAAAAAAAGCAACAAGCAAATAGTAATGAAGACAGTGAGTGTACTGTATGAGTTAATGCAAGGAAAAGCTGTGCGGCCCCTTTAAGTTACCCCAAAGGGATCACTCTAATATGTGAACATGCCATTCCTACTGTTGATAATTATGTGACCCCATGTCATCAAGAGATGATGGCAGTCATAAGACACATGTGAGGTTTCTAGTGTTGGGAAGTTAGTGTGTGCTCTCTACATGCTGGCTGTCATTAAACTAATCATAGTCACGAAACAGTCTGTATTAAAAGGTTTTTTTTTTAATTAGAGAGAGGGGAAGAGGCAGAGAGAGAATGGGCACGCCAGGGCCTCTCAGCCACTGTGAATGAACTCCAGACGCGTGAGCCCCCTTGTGGGCAAGTGCAGCATTGCGTGAGGGTCTTGCATCACATCACAGTGAGGGTCACAGTGCATCACACAGCCTGTGGCTAAATGTGGAACCTGGAGATTTGATACTGGTGTCCTTAGGCTTCGAAAGGCAGGCACCTTAATCACTAAACCATATCTCCAGCCCTAAAAGGTATTTTACAATACATTTATAGAAAGATTTGTGTTAGAATTAGTTCATCTTAAAATGGCATCCTACAAGCTATGTTTTCAATCAAGAAAAAAAACCTATTGCTTTTGAAGTACCTTATTCCAATGAAATGATTGGACATGTCTGTACCAGCAATGGCAATATTTCGGCTGCATTTAGTCCCAGCAGCCACCATGTCATGTGAACAGTAAATTGAATGTCTTTCACAGTGTGTGCCCACCCCTCAGGGTCACAGTGTGTGCATCACACAGCCTGAGGGCTGCAGTGTTTGTGACATGCTTTAGTGTGGCATCACACAGCCTGACAGTGTGTGCAGAGGAGCAGGGTCACAGTCTGTGCCTTCACAGCTGAGGGTCTTGTGTGCATTACACAGCCTGAGGGTTCAGTGTGTCATCCCAGGCCTTGCAGAAGGATCCATCAAAAGGAAGCAGATCCTGAGCCCAGAAGAGTTAGAGAACAGACGAAGGAAGAGACAAGAAGCAGCAGCCAAGAGAAAGAAACTGATGGAGGAGAAGAAGAGGAGAAAGGAAGAAGCTGAATATAAGAAAAAGTATGTGTCCATTGTACAGCCTGAGGGTCACAGTGTGTGCATTGTACAGCCTGAGGGTCACAGTGTGTGCATTACACAGCCTGAGGGTCACAGTGTGTGCATTACACAGCCTGAGGGTCACAGTGTGTGCATTACACAGCCTGAGGGTCACAGTGTGTGCATTACACAGCCTGAGGGTCACAGTGTGTGCATTACACAGCCTGAGGGTCACAGTGTGTGCATTACACAGCCTGAGGGTCACAGTGTGTGCATTACACAGCCTGAGGGTCACAGTGTGTGCATTGTACAGCCTGACAGCCTGAGGGTCACAGTGTGTGCCAGCCTGAGGGGTCACAGCCTGAGGGTCACAGTGTGTGCATTGTACAGCCTGAGGGTCACAGTGTGTGCATTGTACAGCCTGAGGGTCACAGTGTGTGCATTACACAGCCTGAGGGTCACAGTGTGTGCACACAGCCTGAGGGTCACAGTGTGTGCATTGTACAGCCTGAGGGTCACAGTGTGCATCACACAGCCTGAGGTCACAGGGTCACAGTGTGCATTACACAGCCTGAGGGTCACAGTGTGTGCATGCCTGAGGGTCACAGTGTGTGCATTACACAGCCTGAGGGTCACAGTGTGTGCATCACACAGCCTGAGGGTCACAGTGTGTGCATCACACAGCCTGAGGGTCACAGTGTGTGCATTACACAGCCTGAGGGTCACAGTGTGTGCATCACACAGCCTGAGGGTCACAGTGTGTGCATCACACAGCCTGAGGGTCACAGTGGTGCATCACACAGCCTGAGGGTCACAGTGTGTGCATCACACAGCCTGAGGGTGTGCATTACACAGCCTGAGGGTCACAGTGTGTGCATCACACAGCCTGAGGGTGTGCATCACACAGCCTGAGGGTCACAGTGTGTGCATCACACAGCCTGAGGGTCACAGTGTGTGCATCACACAGCCTGAGGGTTACACAGCCTGAGGGTCACAGTGTGTGCATCACACAGCCTGAGGGTCACAGTGTGTCACAGCCTGAGGGTCACAGTGTGTGCATCACACAGCCTGAGGGTCACAGTGTGTGCATTACACAGCCTGAGGGTCACAGTGTGTGCATCACACAGCCTGAGGGTCACAGTGTGTGCATTACACAGCCTGAGGGCCACAGTGTGTGCAGTGTGTGCATTGTACACAGCCAGCCAGCCTGAGGGGGCAGTGTGTGCGTTACACAGCCTGAGGGTCACAGTGTGTGCATCACACAGCCTGAGGGTCACATTGCACAGCAGCCTGAGGGTCACAGTGTGTGCATCACACAGCCTGAGGGTCACAGTGTGTGCATCACACAGCCTGAGGGTCACAGTGTGCTCCACAGCCTGAGGGTCACAGCCTGAGGGTCACAGTGTGTGCATTACACAGCCTGAGGGTCAGTGTGTGCCACAGCCTGAGGGTCACAGTGGGTCTGAGGGTCACAGTGTGTGCACACACAGCCTGAGGGTCACAGTGTGTGCATCACACAGCCTGAGGGTCACAGTGTGTGCATTACACAGCCTGAGGGTCACAGTGTGTGCATCACACAGCCTGAGGGCCTGACAGCCTGAGGGTCACAGTGTGTGCATTACACAGCCTGAGGGTCACAGTGTGTGCATTACACAGCCTGAGGGCATTGTGCACAGCCTGAGGGTCACAGTGTGTACACAGTGAGGGTCACAGTGTGTGCATTACACAGCCTGAGGGTCACAGTGTGTGCACACAGCCTGAGGGTCACAGTGTGCGCATTACACAGCCTGAGGGTCACAGTGTGTGCATTACACAGCCTGAGGGTCACAGTGTGTGCATTGTACAGCCTGAGGGTCACAGTGTGTGCATTGTACAGCCTGAGGGTCACAGTGTGTGCATTACACAGCCTGAGGGTCACAGTGTGTGCATTGTACAGCCTGAGGGTCACAGTGTGTGCATTACACAGCCTGAGGGTCACAGTGGGTCACAGTGTGTGCATTACACAGCCTGAGGGTCACAGTGTGTGCATTACACAGCCTGAGGGTCACAGTGTGTGCATTACACAGCCTGAGGGTCACAGTGTGTGCATTGTACAGCCTGAGGGTCACAGTGCATTTACACAGCCTGAGGGTCACAGTGTGTGCATTACACAGCCTGAGGGGTGGTCAGCCAGGGTCACAGTGTGTGCATTACACAGCCTGAGGGTCACAGTGTGTGCATTGTACAGCCTGAGGGTCACAGTGTGTGCATTGTACAGCCTGAGGGTGTGTGCATTGTACAGCCTGAGGGTCACAGTGTGTGCATTACACAGCCTGAGGGTCACAGTGTGTGCATTACACAGCCTGAGGGTCACAGTGTGTGCATTACACAGCCTGAGGGTCACAGTGTGTGCAGTACAGCCTGGGGTCACAGTGTGTGCATTACACAGCCTGAGGGTCACAGTGTGTGCATTACACAGCCTGGGGGTCACAGTGTGTGCATTACACACACAGCCTGAGGGTGCAGTGTGTGCACACAGCCTGAGGGTCACAGTGTACAGCCTGGGGGTCACATCACACAGCACACAGCCTGAGGGTCACAGTGTGTGCATTACACAGCCTGAGGGTCATAGTGTGTGCATTACACAGCCTGAGGGTCACAGTGTGTGCATTACACAGCCTGAGGGTCCTGGGGTACAGCCTGAGGGTCACAGTGTGTGCATTACACAGCCTGAGGGTCACAGTGTGTGCATTGTACAGCCTGAGGGTCACAGTGTGTGCATTACACAGCCTGAGGGTCACAGTGTGTGCGTTGTACAGCCTGAGGGTCACAGTGTGTGCATTACACAGCCTGAGGGTCACAGTGTGTGCATTACACAGCCTGAGGGTCACAGTGTGTGCATCACACAGCCTGAGGGGGTCATTACACAGCCTGAGGGTCACAGTGTGCATTACAGCCTGAGGGTCACAGTGTGTGCACAGCCTGAGGGTCACAGTGTGTGCATTGTACAGCCTGAGGGTCACAGTGTGTGCATCACACAGCCTGAGGGTCACAGTGTGTGCATCACACAGCCTGAGGGTCACAGTGTGTGCATCACACAGCCTGAGGGTCACAGTGTGTGCATTGTACAGCCTGAGGGTCACAGTGTGTGCATTGTACAGCCTGAGGGTCACAGTGTGTGCATTGTACAGCCTGAGGGTCACAGTGTGTGCATTACACAGCCTGAGGGTCACAGTGTGTGCATCGCACAGCCTGGGGGTCACAGTGTGTGCATTGTACAGCCTGGGGGTCACAGTG
Organism: Orientallactaga sibirica; assembly: GCA_036365145.1. NCBI lineage: Eukaryota > Metazoa > Chordata > Mammalia > Rodentia > Dipodidae > Orientallactaga > Orientallactaga sibirica. The sequence continues at coordinate 21,595,428 of JAEOAD010000025.1, forward strand.
TGTGCATCACACAGCCCGAGGGTCACAGTGTGTGCATTATACAGCCTGAGGGTCACAGTATGTGTGCTTTATGCCAGGCTAAGGATCACAGTTGGTGAGGGAGATATGCATGTATAGTGAGTTCACAGCTGAACATTGCCTTTAAAAAAATCCAGAATCTTTGATTCCTCCGGCAGTTGTTGCTGGCATCAGAATAGGTCTTTATTTGTATTGTTTGTCTCGAGGCATGGTCTCACTGTATTCGGTTCTGACCTGGAACTCACTCTGTCACCTTAGACTGGTCTCGAATTCAAGCAACCCTCCTTCTTCTGCATCCTGAGTGCCTGGACTAAAGGCATGCACTACCACACCCGGCTTCAAAATAAGTTTTTAGAAATTCAACTTTAAGATTTAGTCTACTTCAGGGGCTGGAGAGATGGCTTAGCCGTTAAGGCGCCTGCCTCCTAAGCCTAAGAACACTGGTTCCAATTTCCAGCAGGTCCAATCTTCAGGTCCCACGTTTAGCCAGATGCAAAGTGACGCAAGGGCGCAATGCCGCACTTGCCCACAAGGGGGCGCACGCATCTGGATTTCGTTCGCAGCAGCTGAGAGACTGCTGGCACGCCCATCTCTATCTGTCTTCCTCTCCCTCTCTCTCTGTATCTCTCTGTGTCTCTCTCCACAAAAAAAAAAAAAAAGATTTAGTCTACTTTAGGAAGAAGCATCAAAGTAAAACATTTTAAAGATTGTATTGTATGTTCTTAAAAATACTCACCTTGGGTGGATGGTTGTTATTGAAGTGTAGTCAGAAGGCGTTTAGGCTAATCAGTGAAATTTGTTTATGTACAAATAAGCAGGAAATGCCAGTCATTTGCTATTTGCATTTCTTCTTGGCGTTCTGGTCTCTGAGCACATGTGCTACAAGAAAACATTAATTCCCTTTTTCTCTCTGGCTGTTGAAGGATGGCGTGGTGGGAGGCCAACAATTACCAGTCCTTCTGCCTGCCCTCCGAGGACAGTGAGCTGGAGGATGTTGAGGATGGGGACAGTGAGCGTGCTGGGGAGCTGGGTTATGACGACCCAGATCCAGCCTCCATCAAGTATGTGAGCGGCGACGTGACACACCCGCAGGCTGGGGCGGAGGATGCCGTCATTGTGCACTGTGTAGGTACGAGAAGTGGAGGGTGCCTGGGTTTTTATGGTGCCAAGAAATGGGAGGGATGCAGCCAAACTGTGGCCTGAGGGCAATAGCCCTGGCAGTGTGGAGTGGTTAGAAAAGCACGATTCTAGTGTGGAGGCCTGGATTTGAGTCTTGGCTCTTTGCTTTACTCCCTGAACCTCAACTGTCTTCATCTGCTTCGTCTTCTACATGAGGTGCTTAAGAGGGTGAAATGAAACCACATTTGGATGACAAATGCATCCTTTGAGAAACAGCAGAACTCCGTGTCCTTCCTCTGGCCGCCTCATGGCTCACTTCCTCTGCCTGGAACACTGTTCCTCAGATAGTTCCCTGAATGTTATACATTTGTCTACTTCTCAGTGAAGTCTTCCTCAAAACCAAAACACAAACAAACAACAAATCTACTCTCCTATATAAAACGGTCTCTGTCCCTTCTGTTCTCTGAGTTCTTTCTGCCCTGTTCTCTTCTGTGTCAGGTTGGTCATCCCATCTGACATGTGGTCTATTCTTTTTTACTGTCTCAGTACATTAAAAAATTAGCAGGAATTTCTTTTAAAATTTTTTTATTTATTTATGAGAGAAAGAGAAGGAGAGAGTGAGTGAGTGAGAATGGGCACACCAGGGCCCCTAGCCACGGTGAACGAACTCCAGACGCATGCGCCACCATGGGCATCTGGCTTACATGGGACCTGGAGAATCGAATCGTGATCCTTAGGTTTCACAGGCATGCACCTTCACTGCTAAGCCAAGTCTCCAGCCAGGATTTGTTTTTTAATCCTCTGCTACAACCCTGATAAGGACAATGCCTGACATGTACTGTATAGGAGCCAGTCTCTATAGAATCAGCGAGCTTATATATGTAAAAGCAGCCACATTAGTGTAAGCTTGAGGAAGTCCTTGAACCTTTTTCTTTTTTGGCACGGTGCATGCTGTGGTCCTGCCATGCCTGCTCACTCTAGTGAGGTTCTCTCTGCTCTCCACCTTCCCAGCAGTTGTAGACGTACCAAAGATTCTGCTTTTCTGAACGCTCATTTGTTAGTTTCCTCTTGACATTTCCTCTTATGATGACCCATTGTATCTTCTAGAAAAACCTAGCCTTACTTGAGAAGGCAAACTATGATGTTCCTCTTTCCTCCGAAAGGTTAGCCTCTCACATTCCTGTATCTCGTGTGCCTTTGGCTTGGTGATTCATAGCCGGGACCCTGCCTCCTGCAGACAAACCTTTTCTCTCTCTTGTTCAGATGATTCGGGCCGTTGGGGCAGAGGTGGTCTGTTCACAGCTCTGGAAACACGCTCGGTTGAACCAAGGAAAATATACGAGCTGGCTGGGAAAATGAAAGGTAAAAAAGCAGAGCATAAGCTGGGCATGGTGGCGCACGCCTTTAATCCCAACACTCGGGAGGCAGAGGTAGGAGGATCGCCGTGAGTTCAAGGCCACCCTGAGACTACATAGTTAATTCCAGGTCAGCCTGGGCCAGAGTGAGACCCTACCTTGAAAAAAAAAAAAAAAAAAAAAAAAAAGCAGAGCAGATGAGGGAGGGCCAGGTACAGAATAAGACCTCAGAGGACACTCAAGAGAGCATGGCAGCGTGGCTAACAAGCACCACTGAGGAGTGAGAAGAGCCCACTGAGCTAGAGTCTGTCATTTGCGTGAGTTTGAGGTGGCCCTTGTCCTCAGTGCCTGTTCTCACCCATCTTTTTATCATTATCATTATTATTATTATTATTATTATTATTATTATTATTATTTGAGAGAGACAGACACAGAGAGGAAGAATGGGCGGTGCCAGCAGCCTCTCAGCTGCTGTGAACAAACTCCAGATGCAGGCGCCCCCTTGTGGGCAAACGCGGCATTGCGCCCTTGCGTCACTTTACGTCTGGCTAAACGTGGGACCTGGACATTGGAACCAGCGTTCATAGGCTTGGCCGGCAGGCGCCTTAACCACTAAGCCATCTCTCCAGCCCTTACCCATCGTTTGTAATTGACGCCCTTCCCACCAACCCCATGGGTCTATAGTGAGGATGCTGAGTACACAAGTATTGAAAAATGCCAGTCGCTCTGGACACCTTGTAAGTGTTAGAGAAGAGCTGAGGTTCAAAACCTAATGGGAGGGGCTGGATAGATGGCTTAATGGTTGAGGCATTTGCCTGTGAAGCCAAAGGACCCAGGTTCAATGCCCCAGGGCCCACATAAGCCAGATGCACAAGGAGCAGTGCATCTGGAGTTCATTTGCAGTGGCTAGAGCCCTGGCATGCCCATTCCCTCTCTGTCTGTCTCTCTTCTCTCTATCTCTCTCTGCTTACCAATAAATAAATAATAAATAAATAAATAAATAAATAAATAAATAAGAAAAAACCTAACAGGAGCCAGAGATGTTGGCTCACATCTGTGGCACCGTCATGTAGGAGGCCAAGGCAGGCTCGTTGTTATATGTTTGAGGCAGTCTGGCCTGTAAAGTAAGACCTACTTAAAAAACTCCAAACTGCCGGGCGTGGTGGTGCATGCCTTTAATCTCAGCACTTGGGAGGCAGAGGTGGGTGGATGAATTCAAGGCCACCCTGAGACTACATAGTGAATTCCAGGTCAGCCTGAGTTAGAGTGAGACCCTACCTTGAAAAACCAAAACAAACAAACAACTGCCCTGTGTGGTGGCACCTATCTTTAATCCTAGCACTTGGGAGGTAGGATCGCTGTGAGTTTGAGGCCAGCCTGGGATTACAGAGTTTCATGTCAGCCTGGGCTTAAAGTGAGACCCCATCTCAAAACAAAACAAACAACAAAAACACCACCCAAGCCTAGCTTGGTGGCAAATGCTTTTAATCCCAATACTGGGAAGGCAGAGGTAGGAGGATCACCGTAAGTTCGAGGCCACCCTGAGACTACATAGTGAATTCCAGGTCAGCCTGAGCTAGATAGAGTAAGACCTTACCTGTGGGGAGGGGGGAGGGGGAACACTTAAACTAGTGGACAGAACCCTAATGAACTTGGAATGTGGAGGCTAAAAGAAGATGCACAGTGGTCCCCGTGGTGGTCCTTAGCGAATTAAACGGTTTTCTTATTGCTTCTCTTTCTCCTCTTTACCTCAGACTTGAGTTTGGGAGGCACCCTTTTATTTCCTATTGATGATAAAGAGTCAAGAGACAAGGGACAAGATTTGGTAAGTGGACACTCCATCTCATGGATCACAACGAACATGCAAGCCCACACCCACTTTTCTCAAAACTTCCGTCCCCCCCCCCTCCCCACCCCCGTCTACACAGCTCCTGGAGCGGGGAGCCCGTCTTTGTCTTTTTCATCATCACCACTCCACACAGGATTGGCTTATAGGATATGCTCATCCTAACACACTGACTTAATGAGTAGTGGAGCATGATGAAGGCTGGGAGAGTTTCATTAGTGAATGTGAATTTATGTCCCCCCATAGCCTCAGGGTTTTTTTTTTTGTTGTTGTTGTTTTGAGGTAGGGTCTCACTCTAGCTCAGGCTGACCTGGAATTCAGTATGTAGTCTCAGGGTGGCCCTGAACTCACAGTGATCTTCCTACCTCTGCCTCCCGAGTGCTGGGATGAAAGGCGTGCGCCACCACGCCCGGCTGCTTGTTGGCTTGTGTTGATGTTTCTCTGCTTGGATCTGAGGAAGTGAGCTAGCTTCTTTCACCGTCGATGGTGTTTCCCCAGGATCTCTAATCCTGAACTAAAGCCTTTCCTCCCGTAAGCTGCTTTCTGGTTGAACGTTTGTCAGGCAACGTGCAGGTAACGGCAACACCTGTGTAAAATGTTGTGCTTTACTGCCACAGCGGTGGCAGCAAGCTATACTTGCTCTGCTGACATCAGAACCCTCATCCTCCTTCTGTCTGTCATTTGCGATATCTACACTGAGGTTTTTGGGTTTTTTTGAGAGAGAGACAGATAGAGAATGGGCGCACCAAAGGCCTCTCAGCCATTGTGAACAAACTCCAGATACATGCGTCCCCTTGTGAACAAGTGTGGAATTGCGCCCTTGCGTCACTTTTTGCATCTGGCTAACCATGGGGCCTGGAGAATCAAATGGGCATTCTTAGGCTTCACGTGCAGGCGCCTTAACCGCTAAACCATCTCTCCAGCCCTACACTGAGTTTTATTTACTACACTTATTTCTTGTTCTCCAAGGCTTGCATTCATATTTCAATTCTGAGCCAAATCTTGTTGACTTAGACAAAGATAAAGTCAGAAATAAGGCTGAAAGAAACTGGCTCTCTTGAGGCTGGAGTCTGTGGATATCAGCAAAGTGGTGTCTTTTTTTTTTATTTATTTATGTGAGAGAGAGAAGGAGAGAGAAAGAGGCATATAGAGAATGGGCACTCAGGGCCTCCAGCCACTGCAAACGAACTCCAGATGCATGTGCTCCCTTGTGCATCTGGCTTACGTGGGTCTGGGGGAGTTGAACCTGGGTCCTTGGCTTTGCCAGCAGATGCCTTAACCGCTAAGCCATCTCTCCAGCCTCTGTTTATTTTCTTACTCAGCAGGGTTCTAAAATGCTTTAAAAAAGGAAAGGAACAACACTGTGTGCATTAAAAAAAGGACCCAGGTCAAAATTTTTATGCACAAGGTAATGTGTCTGGAGTTCATTTGTAGCAGCTGGAGCTGGTGCCCATTCTCTCTCTGCCTTTCAAATAAATGAATAAAAATAAAATATTTTTAAAAAAAAGGAAAGGAACAACACTGTGTGCATTAAAAAAAAACTCAAAATTTTTATAACTGAAGACAGTAGTTGGTGTGTGTGTGCACATCCACACACACACACATCCACACACACACACACGTGCACAGAAGGAAGAGCCTGTACAAATCAGCACACAATAAGACAGACTGACGGGTCATCCACTAAGCAGAAGGCTGCAGTACCATCCAGAAGCAAGGAGCCATGTCTGAGTGACTTGTAACAGTTTAACCCTGTGTGTCACTGAGTTGGCAACACGGCCCTCTTGTTTAACACCTCCTCTTTCATGGTTCTTCCTAGCTGGCCTTGGTTGTGGCTCAGCACCGCGATCGCTCCAATATCCTGTCTGGCATTAAAATGGCAGCCCTAGAAGAAGGCCTGAAGAAGATCTTTTTAGCAGCAAGGAAAAAGAAAGGTAATCCTTTCCACTCGATCTCGCGAGGAGAGGCATCTCTCTTTCCAGACGTGTGACGTGTCTTTCAAAGGGAGGGGGGAGAAATTTCAAGGCACTGCTCAATTTGCACAGTAACAACGATAAACCACAGAGGTCATGTGTTTTTGTGTTTGCATGGCCCATTCCCCTTGACAGCCAGTATCACTGGATTACAGCCATACAGTAGATGTTCCTCGTGATTGTATGGGGGGTGAGAAAGCTGGGGACGAAGTGACGTCATCATGTGGTGGGAAGTACCTTCATACCTCTTATTAGAGAGTCACAGTCCACCATACTGACAGTTCTCCACAGAAGTTTAGTTTGTATTCAAACCTACTGAGTCTTGGTGCTTGTTAAATTGCTTGGTTTTGTGTGTGTGTGTGTTTGTGTGTGTGTGTGTGTGTGTTTTCCAAGGTAGAAGTCTCACTCTAGCCCAGGCTGACCTGGAATTCACTATGTAGTCTCAGGCAGGCCTTGAACTCACCACGATCCTCCTACCTCTGCCTCCCGAGTGCTGGGATTAAAGGTGTGCGCCACCACGCCCGGCCTCCCTAGGATATTTTTTTGACATTGATGGTACACTTTGAATGACACCATCAGTAGCTATTTCCCTCTCTGTATGTTTTATACTGATAATCAAATTTCAGTGCATGGAAACATCGTGATCTTTTCTGTGTGATAGCAAGCGTCCACCTTCCACGCATCGGACATGCCACGAAGGGTTTTAACTGGTATGGAACTGAGCGACTCATTCGGAAGCACTTGGCTGCAAGAGGCATCCCAACGTACATGTATCCTTTGATGGTCTTCATAGTATGCTGCCCCAGGTTGATGAGAGGGGAAAATGTGCTTTCTGTAGTACTGTTTAATCCAAGGGCAAGTCTTCTCCTGCCATGTCTTCCCTCTGCCTCTCTTCAGTGACACACACACACACAGCACTCTACAGCTTGTGCATCTCCAGCACACCCAAGGAGCTAAACATGCCCAAACATTTCTAGATGGAGGGGAGATCTGTTGCTATTTCTCAGTACTTCTCGAGAGAGTCTTAGGTCTGTGGAGCAAGGCCTAATCCTGAGCACTTCATTCTGTTCACTGGAGTTAAACGAATGAACTGTTTTACTGCGAAACCTTTTTGATGGAGTCTTTTGTTTTAATTGTAGTGTTGGAGGTTGAACTCAGGGCCTTAAGCCTGCTAGGAAAGCATTCTACATCCCTAGCCTCCTTCGGATCATCTCTTAAGAGACGATATCAAATTCATTCCATGAAGTTGTAATCTACTTTAGCTAGACCAGTAATTGCTTCTCAAGACTTCCTTATTGTACAGGTTAGCTGTTTTGAACAATGAAACTATCCAAAATGACTAGAAGTTGAATTGACCCCTGAGTGCTACTGTAGCAATTATTGGAGAGAGAGAGAGAGAATGGGTGCGCCAGCAGCCTCTCAACCACTGTGAACGAACTCCAGATGCGTGCACCCTCTTGTGGGCAAGTGTGGCATTGCGCCCTTGCGTCACTTTGTGTCTGGCTAAACGTGGGACCTGGAGATTGGAGCTGGCTTTTTAGGCTTAGCAGTCAGGCACCTTCACCGCTAAGCCATCTCTCCAGCCCAAGAGTCATCTTTTCCCTTCGGTTCCTAGGGAAATTAGTGAATTCAGGAGTGGCCTAGGATATTTAAATCACTCTAAAAAGCTGTTCACATTTGATGTATTTATACAGTTCAGTGGACTGCATAGCAGTAATAAAGTTCTGACAACCTTGGGAGCCTTTAGGAGATGAAGAAGACAGTCTCCTTCTAGACTTTATTACAGTAATAACTGGGGAACTGGTAGTTTTGGTAAAGTTGAGTTAAAGTGATGACCTGTGGGGTCAAAGAGATGGCTTAGCAATTAAGGTGCTTGCCTGTGAAGCCTAAGGACCCAAGTTTCACTCTCCAGAGCCCACACAAGCCAAATGCACAAGGTGATGCATGGGCACAGGTGGTGCATGTGCTCAAGGTGGTGCATTTGTCTGGAGTACATTTGCAGTGGCGAAGGCCCTGGTGTGCCAATTTTCTCTCTCTTTCTCTCCCTCTGTCTCATTAAAAAAGGGACAAGTTGTGTCTTCCTTAACCTCCTGTGTCAGATATTACTTTCCTAGGAGCAAGGCTGGCACCCTCTCTTCACAGTCCTCCTCCTCCTCCTCCACATAGCTGGTTCCCTGACTTTGGCCCAGCATCAGGTCTGATCTTTAGCAGTGAACTAGGAAGAGCCTTATCCAGAATGACTGTTAGAGATTTCAAGGAGTCAGGATCTGGCAGACCTCATGGTTAGTGAGCTTTCTAAGTTCTAAATTGTTCCTGTGGAAGTGTTACTGTGATCTATTGCCTGGGATACAGATCACTGGGGAAAGCCCTTTGGGCTCAGTTTGCCTAGCTATAAAAAAAATAAAATTTTTATCACTAATAATTTTGTTGCTTCCCCCACTCCCATATCTTTATCCACCTGTGTTTTGACCAGCAAACAGGCAGAGAAAAGTGCATGGCCCAAGGGCTCTGTAATGGTTAATTTGTAATGTCAACATGACTGAATCTAGGGATGCCTAGAGAAGGCACAGTGTACTTCTAAGAATGTCTGTGAGGATGTTCCTGCAATCTGCCATACCCAGGAGTCATCTTGAAGTGAGCTGTTTTCTGAATTTAGGTTTCTCTAAGGATCAGAATCTCTCCATTTCCCATCTCAGACGTGCTGCATATGTTCCACTGCACTGGCTTGGTGGGTATCCACCTTGCAAGGTCAAGTTGACCCAGCAGAGTGATCTTGAAGACCTCTGAGGGCCCTTCACTGTAGGGATGGTGTTGTTACCTTCACGTTGCCGGAACCTGACCAACAGCAACTCTGTGAGGAAGGCTTTATTTTGGCTTATGGTCTTGAGGGGAAGCTTGATGATGGCCAGGGAAAGCCTGGCACAAGCAGAGGCTGTGTACTGCCTCTGCCACAGCCAATGGAAAATGGCAGCAGGAGGGAGTGAGCTGAGCTCTAGCCAAGGGAGAGCGGACTATGAAACACCCCTAAGTCCACCTGCAAAATCACACCTTCAGCCAGGTGTGGTGGCGCACGCCTTTAATCCCAGCACTCGGGAAGTAGAGGTAGGAGGATGGCCATGAGTTCAAGACCACTCTGAGACTATATAGTGAATTCCATGTCAGCCTGGGCTAGAGTGAGACCTTACCTTGAAAAACCAAAAAAAAAAAAAAAAAAAAAAAAACTTCATCAAGGCTCCATCTCCCAAATTGCTGGGTACCAAGCATCTAAAACATGAGTTTATTGGGGGGGGGGGTAGTGGGGGGTCATCTGATTCAAACCACCAAATTCCACCCCTGGCCCCCATAGATTCACAACCATCTCAGTCCAACATTAAAAGTCCCCATAGTTTTTATCAATCCCGATGCTGTTCACAATTCCAGAGCCCAAGGTCTCATCCAAGATGCAAGGCAGTCTCTTAACTGTAAGCTTGTAAAACGAAAACACACGTTAAATACACATGATGTCACAGAATAAACAGTCTCTCGGTGAAAAGATGGGAATTAGGCATAGCAAGGAAAGATGGAACCAATGCAAGATTTAAAAACAAGGAGGGCAAACGCTGAGTCCTGGCATTACATACATAGCATCTATAACCAATAACAAAATCTCTGGGGTTCCAATTCTGCCCTTCTGTGGGGTCCCCACAACCCAGCACAAACTCCATCCCAAGCCAGCAACTCTCCTTGGCAGGCAGCTGTCCTGTAGTAATGGCATCTCTAAAATCCCGGGGTCTCTACTGCAACCCTTGGTTCATCCAGAACTGCAACAGTAAAGGAGAGCTGTCTACTCCATGCAGGGACTCCCAGCAACCTTGCCTTAACATCACCCTGGGGCCATTTATAAAAATGTGCATTGCAAATCAATGACCCCTCTTTCCTGCATTTGTTATACTTTAACAATACCAGATAGGCTACCAAATTAACTTAATCTAGGGGGAATAAAACCAACTTTGAAAAGCAAGAAAACGTCAACATTCTTTCCACCGTCCCAATGTAGAACAGCTGGCCCAATCTCGGTGGCGGTAATTTTTCAAACAATCGCAGCGGAACCAAGCTGTAGTCTCCAGCCCCAAACTTATCCTTTCTTTCTGTGCCATAACTATCTGCTCAATGTTTCACCATTACTTTAAAAATTAGTTTTGGGGGCTGAAAAGGTGGCCTAGCATTAAAGTCACTTGTATGTAAATTTGGCATTGATCTCGTGTTCACAGCAGAGCCAGCCCTTCTTAAGACTGCCTTAGCCCAGTTCCAGCAAAGTTCTCTTTCCCCTCATAAGCCAGGCTTCAGCAGTCTGTAGTTTTTTCTTTTATAAGTCTTCCAGCTCCCAACTGAATGGTTCATCAGGCTCTACTTTACAGCACAGTAAGGTGTCTCTTAGTCCAAGGTTTAAAATCCTTTCACATTCCTCCCCACAAATAAGTTCCAGAAGACCAGAAACCACAAGGTTAGGTTTCCAGCAGCAACAACCCCACTCTTGGAACCACATTTGGTATTAGTTGAAGATCTCTAGAGGAACAGAACTGATAGAATGCCTTGGTATCATAAAGGGCATCTATTGTGGTGGGTGTCTGTAATCCCAGTATACCTATAGCAAGAGGGAGGCAGAGACAGGGGAATTTCTGGGAAGCTCATGAACAGAAAGATGAATAACAGTGAGGGAACCTGCCTCAAAACAAAGTAGAAGGTGAGGATTGATGGGAAAGTTGTCCTGTGCCCTCCACATGCATCTGTGGCTCATGCTTGCATGCTATACTCACGTACACAAGTAAATTAACTTAAAAATCAACTCAAGGGCTGGAGAGATGACTTAGTGGTTAAGACACTTGCCTGCAAAGCCTAAGGACCCAAGTTCAATTCCCCAAGACCCATGTAAGCCAGATGCACAAGGTGGCACCTGCATCTGGAGTTTGTTTGCAGCAGCTGAAGGCCCTGGTGAGCCCATTCATTCTCCCTATCTGCCTCTCTCTATATGTGTCTCTCAAATAAATATAATATTAAATTTTTTAAAAATCAACTCAAAATGGATTTAAGGTCTAAATGTAAAATGAAACTGAACATAAGGGAAACAGATTAAGACAGTGGTACTGTGGTTTTCTGGTAAGCACCCGCAAAACACAGGAAACAAGTGAAAATTGACAAGTGGGATCATATCAAACTAAAAAGCTGTGGACAGGAAATGAGCATGAAGAGATCACCTATGGAACAGGAGAAAATATGTTCAATCTGACTAAAGATTGTTGTTCAGACATATTAAAAAACTCCAAGAACAACATATTCAATTAAAAACAGGCACACCGTCTAAATACTTCTCAATAGAAATAACACAAATGGCTGACAACTATATGAAATATAAATTAAGACCACAATGAGATCATCCCATCTTCTTCCAAAAGAGAGACTGATCCAGGTATAGAGGTGCTCAGGGCACCAAATACACAGGACCAGTGAACAGAATCACCATGTCACATAATAAAACGCTAAACAGAAGAGAAGAGAGTACTAAAAGCTATAGCTCATTACGTACAGAGGTAAGCCCATCAGAATTACCTCAGAATTTTCAATAAAAACTCTTAAAGCCAGCAGAGCTTGGAATGAGTACTCCAGACCATAAAAGACTTATGTATGGTTGCTACTTAGACTACTATACCCAGCAAGAGTATCCCTCATAGTAGAAGGTCTAAGAAAAACCCTTCATGATATAAACCAGCTTTATGATTACATGAGCACAAGCATGCAGAAAATCATGCATGGAATACTGCACGCTCAAGAGGTGAACCAACATGCACATAAGGAGAAAAGAAAAGAAACAAAACTAAGAAAGAACATAAAAACATGCAAAGACCAAGAAAACACCAAACTCCACAAAACCTTCAATGTGACAGGGATTAACTCACACTTCACAATTATAGCTCTGAACATTAATGGACTCCGTTAATGGATATCCAGAACATATAGACTTCCTAAACAAAACTGTTACTTCTAACCACATTAAAAGAGTAATCAAAAATCTCCCAACATAGAAAGTCCAGGCACAGATGGATTCACTGCTGAGTTCTACCAAACTTGCATTCAAGAATTAAAACCACTTCTCAAATTATTTCATAAATTTTTTCAATTGGGGATGCTCCAAAACTCTCTATGAAGCCAGAATTACTCTAATACAGAAGCCAGACAGAGACACATGAAGAATAGAAAACTATAAACTGATATCCCTAATGATGTTAGACACAAAAATTCTCAATAAAATCATTCCAAACCAAATCCAAGAACACATCAAAAGCATCATCCACCTTGATCAAGTAGGTTTCATCCCAGGAATGCAGGGATGGTTCAACATAGAGAAAGCAATAAATGTGTAATTCACCACATAAATAAGCAGAAGAATCACATGATTATTACAATAGATACAGAATGTCTCTCAGCCCCCAAACTCCCAGCCATCTCCAGGCAGAAGATGGAGACGGGAGCTCAGGCAAGCAGCAGGTAGGAAGGCGGAGAGATGGGAGGACAAAAATCACTTGGGGACAACTGACCAGGAGTGAGGAGCCTTGGGCAGCGGCTCCTCTGCCTTCTCCTTTCAAGGACAACTCTGATGTTTAGTCTTCGTTGTCAACTCGGCTTAGGATCAACATGGAGACACATTTCTCTGCATGTGTCTACGAGGATGTTTCCAGAAAGACCACCCTGAACGTAGGTAGTGTCATTTGCACGGGCTGAGGTCCTGGACGGGATAAAGAGAAGAAAGTAAGCTTAAGCTGGGCAGCATTTCCCACCCCCCCCACTTCCTCACTGTGGACAGGATGTGAGCAGCTGCCTCTCACACTCCTGCTGCCATACAGATAATGGGGAGGAGTGAAGTAAACACCTGCATAATGTGACAAGCTCACAATAGCTGTGGTCACCTACACAAGACCTGCCTGTGATGGGGCAGTCAGTCAACATTCTGTTAGTGATGGGGAGGGACATGGGAGACTACTCCCCTCTCTAATGAACTAATGACAATTCAAGGTCATTAGCTCCTGGAGAGAGGAATCATTCTCTTCTGTGGCCACTGGTAAAGAGCTGAGAAGGAGGACAGTGAGATAGGGGAAGGGTAACGTGGAGTACATATAGTCAAAATGTACTGTGTAGGTATAAAAATGTCAAACACAAATTTAAAATGCCTTACTTCAGGCTGGAGAGATGGCTTAGCAATTAAGGCATTTGCCTGCAAAGCCAAAGGATCCCGACCCTCCAGGACCCAGGTAAGCCAGATGCACAAGATGACACATGCATCGGAGTTTGTTTGCAGTGGCTGGAGGCCCTGGTGCGCCCATTCTCTCTCTCTCAAATAAATAAATAAATAAATAAATAAATAAATAAATAAATAAATAAATAAATAAAATTTGTTAAAAAGTATGCCTTACTTCAAGAACAAAACAAGGAAGGTACGTAGAATAAACTGACACTTAAAGGACTAACTTTTTACTTGCATAAAGCAGATTAAAACAAAAGTTAAAATTCATAAATTTTGGACTGGGAAGATGACTCAATGAATAAACTGTTTGCCAGCAAGCATGAGTATCTTGAGTTCAGCTATGCACACCCCACATGACACACTGGATGTTATAACGGGTGCCTGTAATCCCGCTGCAAGGTCGGAGGTGGAGACAGGAGAATCCCCCAGAAGCTCCAATGTCAGGTAGCCTTGTAAATGCAGTGCTGAACAGTGAGAAACTGCTCAAGCAAAGTGGAACCTGAGATTTTTTTTTATGTTGTGGCATGTGTGCACTTGTGCACACACACACACACCCACACACACACACACACACAGAGGATAGTTAGATGCTAAAGACTCCAAATCTACCTGTGCTTAAAATCACAGCATCACATACAATTTACTCTTATATACAGACTACCTAACTCTTCAGCTTCCATTTCTTTTCATCTCCTTTTTATTTTTCATTTGTCCTGATAACACCAAACGTCTAGTTCACTGTAATCATGGGCCTTTTGAACTAACAGTTTTAAAATATGTGATTATATTTTATACATTAATATATACTTTATTTAAAATTTTTGAAATATGAAAGTGAAACACAAACAATGAAATAGCACCTCAGAAGTAATGGCTAGAACTAAAAACATGTTGTGTTTTGTAACTAAGAAATTTAAAATAAATGAGTTTTAGGGTAGGGTGGGAAAGAATAATTGAAGACCAAATGGAAGAAGTATCCCAAAACTCCGAGGAGAAATATTACAATAACATCATGAGAGAAAACAATAAATGAATCAGGAGTAGAACTAGGAAGCCCAATATGCAACTGTGAGTTTTGAGGGAGAGAAATAGAAACAGATGGAAGGAATAAATCAACTAATGATATGCTAGAATTTTTCTGGGTTGAATTAAGTGTTGAGTCTATAAATTTAAATTGTTTTCTGCATGCCAGTCAAGATTGATGGGGAAGAAATTATAAAGGAAATTTCTTGAAAAATTCTTAAATTCCAAGGCTATAGATATGCTTTATAAACTCTCACAGAGAAAGATGAGGTTTTTTGCTTGTGTTTTTCTTTTTCTTTTTTTTTTTTTTTTTTTTTTTTTTTTGGTTTTTCAAGGTAGGCTCTCACTGTAGCTCAGGCTGATCTGGAATTTACTATGTAGTGTCAGGGTGACCTCGAACTCATGGCAATCCTCCTACCTCTGCCTCCCAAGTGCTAGAATTAAAGGTGTGCGCCACCACGCCCGGCTTTTGCTTGTGTTTTTCATTTATGTAGCTTTTTTTGTTTATGTTTCTTTTTCATTTTCATATTTTTTTAAAAATATATTTTATTCCCTTCTTCCTCATTTTCCTGAGTGCTGGGAGTATAGGTGTGCAACCCTATGCCTGGAATAAAATTACTCTTGAAGGGAAAAGTGGGATAGTGCACTGGACTTCTTAAGGATGTGGTTATAAAAGAGACATGAGAGAAAGATTCCTTGTTCCTTTCATCATTTATGGTCACAGCAGGAGAATAGGGCCTCACCAGACACATATCCTCCGACACCTTGGTCTTGGGCTTCCCCACATTAAGATCTGAAAGAAATAACTTTCCGTTATTTTATTATCCACTCAGTTCATACATAGTATGTGATTTGTTTTGGTTGTTTTCTTGCCTGGACTAAAAGATGCCTAAACAGTTGGTGAAGTACACTTCTCTGCTCTCTCCTACTCCAGCCTTTCCTTCCTGAAACAGGTACCGCTTTCTGCTGCTGGGGAGGCCTTAGCTGTCAGACTTAGGGTTCTTCATCCTTTGAACTCAAACTGCTCCAGCAGCCCTCGGGTGGAGTGGGGACTCGTGAGCCTTGAGCCTCGTGCTGGGTTGTATGCTTGGTCTTCTTTGAGACTTAGATTTCTGGGTTCGTGGGTGGAGATGCTCTGTGGTCATGTGAGCCAACCCAACAGACCCCCCTTTATCTAAGCACATTCACCTACTGATTTGGTTTCTCTAAGGAGTTCTCACTACAAAAACCATGTGGTTATAATAGCCTGGATGGACTAAGACAGAAAGTTCTGAATCAATGATCATTCAAATATTTTTTTTATTATTTTGAGAGAGAGAGAAAGAAAGAAAGAGAATGGGCACGCCAGCGGCCTCTTAGCCGCTATGAATGAATTCCATACGCATGTGCCCCCTTGTGGGCAAGCACGGCATTGCGCCCTTGTGTCACTTTTTGCATATGGCTAAATGTGGGACCTGGAGATTGGTTTTTAGGTTTGGCAGGCAGGCGCCTTAACTGCTAAGCCATCTCTCCAGCCCGATCATCCAAACATTTTATGATAAATGAAAGCATGTTGAACACAACAAAGTTTATTTATGTATTTTTATTTATTTATTTATTTATTTATTTATTTATTTATTTATTTATTTATTAGAGACAGAGGGACAGAGAGAGAGGGAGACAAAGAGAGAGAGAGTGATAATAGGCATGCCAGGGCCTCTAGCCACTGCAAATACTATGCATCTGGCTTACATGGGACCTGGAGAATGGAATCAGGGTCCTTAGGCTTTGCAGGCATGCACCTTCACCACTAAGCCATCTCTCCAGCCCACAACAAAGTTTTATATTCTCTCCCTCCCTGTTCCTGTCCCCCACCAAATACTTGTCTATCAGTCACAGGCCATGCTACTTGTGTACCCATCACAGCCATGTATGTTTAAGTCTAAATGGATTGTGGTCGTCTATAAGAATATACACTATAAATGCCAAATAAAGGCACTTTATTTGATTTTTAAAATTTATTTTAAATTTTTATTTATTTATGAGAGAGAGAAAGTGAAGAAGAGGGAGAGAGAGAGAATGGGCATGCCACCAAGTCCTCTAGCCACTGCAAACAAATTCCAGATGCAGTGCCACCTTGTGCATCTGCCTTACTTGGGTCTTGGAGAATCAAACCTGGGTCCTTAGGCTTTGCAGGCAAATGCCTTTACCACTAAGCCATCTCTCCAGCCCATGGCACTTTAAATAAGAGACATATTGCACAGAAAATTCTAAAATTACTCCATCATACAATATCCTAAACTATTTCAGAAAATCAGAGGGAAAGAGCTACGGTGATACAGGTGATGGAGGGAAGCAGAAGTAGTCTCCCAACTTATTTTGAGGCAGGATTGGAAGACGGGGGACAACAGAACTTTTTATTGGGGTATTGAGCACAATTTTAACAAACTAAGTTTTAAAAGTCCGATTCTGATTAGCTTTTTTAATTTTAATTTTTATTTTTTGTTTTTTGAGGTAGAGTCTCACCTTAGCTCAGGCTGACCTGAAATTCACTACGTAGTCTCAGTGTGGCCTTGAACTTACGGTGATCCTCCTACCTCTGCCTCCCAAATGCTGGGATTAAAGGCGTGCACCACCACACCTGGCTCCCGATTAGCTTTTATTAATGAGTCATAATTAGGAGGCATCTTGCCTACAAAGTAGAAGCTCCAATGAGCAGAGTGAGGTGAAACGTGCTATCACAAAAGGCAATAAAGCAAAAATAAGCCCGATGTAGTGGCTCATGTCTTTAATCCCAGCACTTGGGAGGGAGGCAGAGGTAGGAGGATCGCTGTGAGTTTGAGGCCACCCTGAGGCTATGTAGTGAATTCCAGGTCAGTGAATTCTAGGGCTAGAGTGAAACCTTACCTGGAAAAACAAAAATAAACCAAACAACAACAAAAGCAAAAACAATGAAAGGGAGTGGGGGAAACTAGGTTAGTTCTTTCAGTCTTATGGGAAGTAATGTCTTTTTTCTCTCCTGATGTCTTACAAAGTAAACAGCTTAGCTTTGGTTAGGTGATACAGAACCTTAGCATAAGGGACTCTATTTTAGGTCTGCTGTTTTAACAGGGGGAAAGAGTTTCTTTCTTGTGCTTATGAAAGAACAATACGCTCGGATTATTAGTCCTGAGGATGAGAAGGTATCCATTAAGTGAATTGTAAAATAAAACAAAACTAATCATCATTGGACAAAAAAGAATAATCAATAATTTAATAAAATTATTATGAAGAAAAGGTTAAAGCACACTATTAAACGTAAGCGATCAAGACAAGACACAATATATCACAGTGATTATATCAGTTATATTTTGCAAGGATGGACTGAATTTTCCCATAAAAGTCATAAAGTGTCAAATAAAGTTTAAAATGCCTACCTATATATTATTTATAGGAACTATTCTTAAAATATTCTTATGAAAAAAGATTGAAATTAAAGAGAGTCACAATGAAATGTGCAATAGAGTGCATGCAAATGCGTGTGCATGTGTGTGTGTGTGCGCACACACCACAGATACGGCTTTTGTCACCAGTTTCTGGCATTAAGCTTCAAAAGCCACAGGGATTTTCTGAGTAATAGGAGTGCCTTTGTTATGTTAATGGAGGCTTCAGGTGGAGGCCTTAGATAGCTTCCAAATGGGGGCCAGCAGAGAAACCAATCCCATGATTAGAAGCCTGAAACTTTCAGCTGCTTGACCTTGAGAGAAGGAAAGGGATGCTAGAGATTAATCAATCACAAGGCTAATCATTTAATCAATCCTGCCTACATAATGAAAAAAAAACACAGATAATGTATCAGAACACTGAGGCTTGAAGGAGCTTCCTGGTTGGGGAACACATTGCCAAGGGGACGACGTGTTCTGAGCCCATGGGAGAGGGACTGTTCCTTCCAGACCTGGCCTAGGGTTTTTGCTTGGCTGCTGCTGAGCAGAGCACAATCTTACCAATACAATACAATACAACAACACAACACAACACAACACAATACAACAAACAATACAATACAATACAATACAACAACACAACACAATACAACAATACAATACAATACAATACAATACAATACAATACAATACAATACAACAATACAATACAACACAACACAACACAACAATACAATATAATACAATACAACAATACAATACAACACAATACAATACAACACAACACAATACAACACAATACAACAATACAACACAATACAATACAATACAACAATACAATACAATACTACAATACAACACAACACAATACAACAATACAATACAATAATACAATACAACACAACACAATACAACAAATCAATACAACACAATACAATTCAACAATACAACACAATACAACACAATACAACAATACAACACAATATAATACAACAATACAATACAACACAATACAATACAACAATACAATACAACACAACACAATACAATACAATAAATGCAATACAATACAATACACAATACAGAAGAAATATAAGCTTTTTTGTGAGTTCTGTGAGTCATTCAACTGAGTTATCAAACCCTAAGGGGGCTCTGAGGAGCCCCCACATTTGTAGTCACGTCAGAAGTATGGATACCTATCGATAGCTGGCACCTGACACTAATTCCAGGTAATTTCAGAGTTGAGTCTAATGACACAACTTCCAGTTGGTGTCAGAAGACAAGACCTGCAGGAGTACCAGTTGTCTGTCACTGTACCAGCAATAAAGAGGAAGCCACTCTGTCTGCGTCCTCTCCCTCCGGCTGCCCCAGGGGAGAGCAGGAACGATCGTCAGTGGCAAGTGGCAGTTGGAGCAAAGCAACACCAGGAGCCGGCTTCGTGCTCAGGGGAGAACGCTACGCCGCCGCCTCCTCGTGGTTCCCGGTTCTCTACTACTGTACGCAGTCAGAGAAACTTCTCTAGTAACAAACTGTACACATGATCCCGAGAGTATAGTCTTTGCAGTTACTTTTTCACTGCTGGGACAAACATCCGACCACAAGCAGCTTATGGGAGGAAAGGGCTGATTTCAGGCTTACAGACTCCATGGGAAGTTTCACCATGGTGGCAAAAGCTGGCTCACTTCAGCATACATCCATAGCAGAGAGAGGAAAGCCAGCACCAGCAAGCAGGAACAGGCAAGACTCAAACTGCTTCTCAACATACCTAGAGCTGGACTCAAGATCTGCCCCAGTGACACGCCTCTTCCAGCAAGGCTAAGTAGGAAGCTTAATGAAAAATACCTAAGGCAGGGCTGGAGAGATGGCTTAGCGGTTAAGGCATTTGCCTGCAAAGCCAAAGGATCCCGGTTTGATTCTCTAGGACCCATGTAAGCCAGATGCACAAGGGGGCACATGCATCTGAAGTTCATTTGCTGTGACTAGAAGCTCTGGAGCCCCCATTCTCTCTCTCTCTCTCTCTCTCTCTCTCTTTCTCTGTCAAATAAATAAATAAAATATTTTTTAAAATGGTATGTGAAGTTCTGCAGGCACAAGGAGAATGATGTCATTGTATCTAAACAGGAAATGAGTGCTGGAAATAGTGTCCAGGTGCATCTAGAATAAAAGACCTCTTCTTTAAGTTCTTTAGTGGACAATTGAAATCAATATAATAACATAGTTAGTGTATGATTCATGACATGTAGAAATATGATGTATGACCACAGTGGTACCAAGGACACAAGGAACTGAAACTAACACTGTAAGCCTTCAAATGATACATGAAGTGTCACAGCATTAATTAAAAGCAGACTATAGTAAGCCACACATGCTTAAACTATGGAGCTGTGCTGGCAAATGGAAATACGTGAACTTTATATGTATTTAAAAAATTTTTTAATATATGTATTATTTATTTATTTGAGAGAGAGAGAAAGTTGCATATAGAGAGAGGGAGAGAGAGAGAGAGAGAGAAAGAATTGGTGCGCCAGGGCCTCCAGCCACTGCAAAGAAACTCCAGATGCATGCACCACTTTGTGCACCTGGCTTTACATGGGTACTGTGGAATCAAACCTGGGTCCTTTGGCTTTGTTGGCAAATGCCTTAACCATTAAGCCATCTCTCCAGCCCCACATATATAATATTAAATCTTCTAACAGTGATGTTAACCTAAAAGAGAATGCATAAAATTTAATTTTAATAACTTTACTTATGACAACATATTAAAATATTAATTGCAATCTGTAATATATGCAAATATATTAATGGTACATTTTTACTTTCTTTTTGCGCTCTCATACTTTGAAATCTGGTGTGTATATGTATGCATGATGTTTGCGAATGTGTGCACACACACCATGGCGTGCTCTGGAGAAGAGGACAAACTTGAGGGTCCTTGCCATCTCCCTTGTCAGGGTCATTCTTGTTCAGGGCTACGTTCACCAGGGTTGCTGGCCAGCAAACTTCTGGATTCTTCTATACTTGATCTTAGCCACAAGGCCAAGAAGTGATCTTCTTCTGGATTCTTCTATCTCCATCTCCCTCCCTGTAGTTTCCCTGGGATGACAGATGCTTTCACTACACATCTGGCTGTACACGTCTGGCTTCACATGGCTCTTGGAGATCCAAACTCGGGTTGTCAGGCTTGAACAGCATGTGCCTTACCACGGTGTAGCTCCCACCTTTGGTGTATATTTGATATTTTCAGCATATCTCAATTTGAGTGGTAAATTTTCACTAGAAGAACATAATCTAGGCATGGAATTAGTAGAATTTACAGTTGAAAAATGGACTTCCATGCCCAAACATACCTAAAATGTTTGTCCCAAACATACATAAGATTTTTAAGTTTTTAAAATTTATTTATTTATTTGAGAGAGAAGAGGCAGATATATATGGAGAGAGAGAGGGAGAGAAAAATGGGTGGGCCAGGGCCTCCAGCTGCTGCAAACAAACTCCAGACACATGCGCCACCTTGTGCATCTGGCTTTACATGGGTCCTGGGAAACTGAACCTGGATCCTTTGGCTTTGCAGGCAAGTGTCTTGATCATTAAGCCATCTCTCCTTAAGGGCTGGAGAGATGGCTTAGCAGTTAAGGCACCTGCCTGCTAAGCCTAAGAACCTGGTTCCAATCTCCAGGACACACATTTAGCCAGATGCAAAGTGACACAAGGGCGCAATGCTGCACTTGTCCACAAGGGGGCACATGCATCTGGATTTCGTTCACAGCAGCTGAGAGACTGCTGGCGTGCCCATCTCTATCTGTCTCCATCTCCCTCTCTGTCTGTCTCTCTCTCTGTGTCTCTCTCCAAAAATAAATAAAATAATAAAAAAAATTTTAAAGTTATTTATTGTACATAACATTTTAAAATAATTCAGCCTATTATCAGTCTTTATATACTTAAATTAGTTGAAATTAACCAGTGGATCTACAATTTCAGCTCTGACATGTAAAGAGCTCAGAATGTATTACATGTATCCTTACACTAATATGAAACAGAGGAGTGGGGTTTTAAGGTGAAAGTGAAGCCGACACAACGATCACTTCTTCAGGCATGAACTGGTAGACACCTTAAAATAGCAGTTTGGGAGCTAGAGAGATGGCTTAGTCATTAAGGTGCTTGCTGGCAAAGCCAAAGGACCCAAGTTTGACTGCCCGGTGTCCATGTAAAGTCAGATGCACAACATGGTGCATGCGTGTGGAGTTCATTTGCAGTGGCTAGAGGCCCTGGCTCGCCCATTCTCTATCTGCTTCTCTCTCTCTTAAATAAATAAAGTAATTAAAAAAAATTAGTTTGACGAATTTCTGGAGGCCGAGTGTGATCTAAGGTGAGTGAGAAACTCCAAGGCCACATTTGTCGTCAGGCCCCACCTTGTCATGACTTTTTCCCTTTAGAAACTGTATTGGTTTTTGTGGTGAAAAGTCCAGGAAAAATTCCTCATGGCTCCTCAGGTAGGGGAAAAGATGTTTTTGGAGCCAGGCATGGTAGTGCATGCCTTTAATCCCAGCACTTGGGAGGCAGAGGTAGGAGGATTGCCCTGAGTTTGAGGCAACCCTGAGATGACAGAGTGAATTCAAGGTCAGCCTGAGCTAGAGTGAGACCCTACCTCGAAAAACCAAAAAGAAAGAAAGAAAGAATGGCTGAACACTCAGTGGACTTGAAGGTAGACCAAAAGAAATTTTCTAACAGAACTGCAAACAAAAGATATGATGGGAAAAAAATATCTGCTGGGCATGGTGGTACGTGCCTTTAATCCCAGCATTTGGGAGGCAAAGGTAGGAGGATCGCCATGAGTTCGAGGCCACCCTGAGATTACATAGTGAATTCCAGGTCAGCCTGGGCTAGAGTGAGACCCTACCTTGAAAAACTGAAAAATGAAAAAAAAAAAAAATCACAGTAGAACACCCCAGAGCTATTAGATGAGTTCAAAAGGTCCAACCCAATGTCGTAGTCAGCTCCACGCTGCCGGGGCGAACCTCCAAAGAAGACGCAGTTTATGGGAGGAATGGCGTTTATTTGAAGGTGACGGATGCAGGGGAAGTTCCATAATGGAGGAGGAAGCTGGCCCCTTTCACAGATCCACGCAGAGAAATAGAAGCCACCAGCAGTACCACAAGCAAGCACATGCCAGGAACCCCAGGCAGAGCTCAAGCACTCTGCATACCTTAGGCTGGAATTCAGATCCATCGCCAGTAAGAAACACCTTAGGGCTGGACCCTAGCTCCACCCAGTGATACCTCCTCCAGCCAGGTATCTGGACATCCAAGAAGCTTTAATAAACTCCTGAATCTATTGGGGGACATCCATTCAAACTACCACATCCATATAAACAGAGTGCCACGTGGAAAAGAAAGAGTGGAAAGGAAGAGAAATCTGAAATTAAAAACCAGTTAAGAATTTCCTAAAACAAGACAGACACGAACCCTCAGATACCGTGGGTTGGAGGAAGTGAGCCTTAGAGACCTTGTCTGTTGTGCTCAAGGCCCTGGGTTCATTCCCAGCACCCTAAAACATAACAAAACAAAACAAATCCAACCAAACATTGACAATGAACATCAATAACTGCTAGATTATAGTTAACCTTCAGAGAAGCAAACACAAAGAGAAAACCTTAAAAAAAAAAAAAAAACACAAAACACCAGGGGCAGGGTTGGGAAGATGACTCAACGGTTAAAGGTGCCTGCTGGCTTAGGTGCAATTCCCAAGACACCCATGTAGGCCAGAGGCAAAAAGTGGTACAAACGTCAGGTGTTCATTTGCAGTGGCAAGAGACCCTGGTGTGGCTCCTCTACCCACCCACCCACAAACACACAAACACACACACATGCAAAAAAATTTTTTTAAGGAGCAAAAAAGAACTAACCTATATGGAAATAAGAAAAGCCATTACAGATGATTTCTCATCTGAAAACACACCAGCAAGAGGATGGAGTGAAATATTTAAGCTGTTGAAAGAAATAAACCTGCCAACTTAGAATTCTATACTTAAAGTGAAAGAGCTAAACATTTTGTCTCTTACAAACAAAAACAAGGGATTTCATTAGCAGTGGCCTGTCCTGCAAGGAATAGTAAGGAAGTTCTCTACAGAGCAGGAAAATTATATAGGTCAGAAATTTGGATCTAGGGCTGGAGAAATGGCTTAGTGGTTAAGGCATTTGCCTTAGAAGCCAAAGGACTCAGGTTCGATTCCCCAGGACCACATGCACAAAGGGTGCATGCATCTGAAATTCATTTGCAGTGGCTGGAAGCCCTGGTGTGCCCATTCTCTCTCTGCCTGTCTCTCCTCTCTCTCTCTCTCTCTCTGCTTGCAAATAAATAAATAAAATTTAAAAAAATAAAAAAGAAATTTGGATCTATATGAAGGAAAAATAAAATAGCTTTTCTTTTTAAAATTATTTACTTATTTGAGAGAGAGAGAGAGAGAGAGAGAGAGAGAGAGAATGGGTGCACAAGGTACTTCAGCCACTGCAAATGAACTCCAGCTGCATGTGCCACCTTGTGCATCTGGCTTACATGGGTCCTGGGGGATCAAACTTGGGTCCTTTGTCATTGCAGTCAAGTGCCTTAACTGCTAAGCCATGTCTCCAGCCCTAAAATAGCTTTTCTTATTCTTAATATTGATTGATTGAAATACTAATTGTTTAATAACAGTAACAATGCATTGGGTAATTACATTTTATGTTAAATGCTCAATGAATGACAACAGTGTTGGGAGAGATGAAAGGGAAAATTGGTAATAGTCAGGTGGAAGAGGTAGAAATATTAATTTCAAAATATTTTTATTATTATTTTATTTTTGAGAGAGAGAGAAAGAGGCAGAGAGAGAGAGAGAGAGAGAGAGAGAGAGAATGGGCATGCCACAGCCTTTCAGCCACTGTGAATGAACTCCAGACGCGTGCGCCCCCTTGTGGGCATGTGTGATCTCGAGTGCTTGCATCACTTTGTGTCTGGCTATACGTGGGACCTGGAAAGTCAAACGTGCGTTCTTAACTTCGCAGGCAAGCACCTTAACCACTAAGCAATCTCTCCAGCCTGGACATATTAATTTTAAATCTACATTTCAAACTACAAGGTAACTCCTAATAAAAAGGAAAAAATAAGTATAATTGATCTGCTAACAGAAGAGATAAAATGGATTATATAAAATCAAAAACTGTACTAAAGAGAATTAAAGCACAAATGTAATGAATAGGAAGCATAATTGATGTGAATTTAATAGCAACAACAATTACTTTCATTATGAATGATCTAAAGGTACTCATTAAAAGATAGAGATTATCATAGTAGATAAAAAGAACTTAGCTGTCATATTTGAATACAAATGTCATTCATTCTTTCACCCCTTCATCACTATTAAGATAGGATCTCATGTAATGCAAGCTAGCCATGACCTTAACTATGCAGCTGAGGCTGGCCTTGAACTCCTGATCTTCCAGCCTCTGTTTCTTGAGTGCTGGGATTACAGGTGAATGCCATTCTCATAATACTATGAGAAAAATTGTCATTGGTATCCTATCATAAGAAGTAAATAAAGGGGGCTGGAGAGATGGCTTAGCTGTTAAGGTTCCTGCCTGCTAAGCTTCAGAATGCTGGTCCCATGTTTATCCAGATGCAAAGTGAGGCAAGGGCACAATGCCACACTTGCCAACAAGGGGGCGCATGCATCTGGAGTTCGTTCACAGTGACTGAGAGGCTGCTGGCGTGCCCATTCTCTATCTGTCTTCCTCTCCCTCTCTCTCTGTGTCTCTCTCCAAAATAAAAATAAATAAATAAATAATAAATAAATAAATAATAAATAAAGGCTGCTTGACTTTCTTAAGAACGTGTGTATCCAGATAGTGAGTGTAAAAGAGAAGGCCTTTCAGTATGGGGACAGACTAAGTCTAAGGGGTAACAGATGGGCCGCAAGAAACGCAGAAACTGCTGGCATGGGTTCCCTGCATGGACTGTGTGCTGGCGGGCCCAGTGGTGTGGAAATCTGCTTCTCTTTTTAAGATGGGAGCAGGACCTGAGGAGATAAATGACCCAGCGCACTCCACCCCGGCCCCAGCCAAAACCACAGAGGAATTGGGGAAATAAGCAAGAGTGCTGCTTTCTCTGTGAACCTGTGATCAGCACAGGGTGAAGGAGACAGACACTGAGGACACTCAACAGCTACCAAACCAGAGATCCAGGGACTCCTGAGTGCCCATCACTGAAGTAGACTGAAAATGCGCCCAACATGGCTCAGGAAATTTTGTGGCAAAGGAGGCAGAAAGATTGTTAGAACCACAATTTGGAACATTTTGCACAGAGACATTGCCTCTCCTCCATAACTGACTGCTGCCCCTTATTATGCATAACCCACACTCCCCATGGGGTTGACCTGCATCCCTAATGAGGAGGGCCTCCTTGGAAAAGGGGCAGGGAGGTGGGAAGGGATGGTACTAATATGTATTGTTTACATACTAGCTATGTCCATATCTAATAAAAATTTTAAAAAAGAAATGCAGAAACGAATGAAGCAACCTCACTTTCTAAATCCAAGTGTTATTTATTTATTTGAGAGGGAGAGAGAGGCAGGGGGGGTGGAGGGAGAGAATGGGCACACCAGGCCCTCTAGCCACTGCAAACAAACTCCAGACACATGTGCCACCCATGCACATCTGGCTTTAGGTGGGTACTGAAGAATCAAACCTGGGTCCTTCGGCTTCCCAGTCAAGTGCCTTAACCGCTAAGCCATCTCTCCAGCCCTAAATCCAAGTGTTTTTAAGGACCTGAACTCACAAATTATTCTGCCAACCATGGGAAGCAGGGATCCCTTATCCCTTCCTTCCAATACAGCTTCCAGTGTCCAGGAAATCCAGCCCTCTCTCACAGTGCCAGGCACTGATTCCACTGTACCGTACACCATCCATGTTTGCTAGTCTCCACTCCCTTGTCCTCGTCTCATCATTGTCCATCATTCTCTGGAGCCGTGAACTTTGCATACATTGGCTTTCAAACATCAAGCATGTAGCCGAGAGTCCAGCAACACCACTGAAAAGTAGTGGCACTTGCAGGACTCTTGGGCAGCTCTGGTCTCTTCCTCTTTCTTTCCTTCCTTGGTCCTGCTCAGAGTCGTCTTGTTGGCGGGCAGCCGCCTGTGAAATGTGTGCGCATTTCAAAGCAACTGGCTCCAGGAGCTCATAATTGCTGCCAAACGCGTGTGGATTTTAATAGCCCATTTTCATTAGCCTTGTGTGAAATCACCTGTCTCTGTGTTGTTACCCAACTTAATTGTCAATTATGGTGATTAAGCTTGGCTTTCACTAGGTTGGCTGGTAGTCATTAGTATTATCTCTGAGGCTGAACTACGGGAGAGAAAAATCATTCTATGGGTGAAGACGAGTGTTTTCGGTGTCGGTGAATGAAGCGGGCATTTTCTTTTGGGCTGAGCCAAACTGGAGTGTCATTTCCAATCTTCATCTTCGGGCAAATCACCTGTCACTTGGTATTCTGTCATCAAAGGGGTGCTTGGTGCCCTTCTCCTTCCAACTCTCCGGAGATGGGCAGCATAGCCAGTTAAGGTGGTAGAAGCCCGACTGGGACCTTTAAAGGGCTTTCAGCAAAGTTGATGTTCCGATGTGTCATCTGGGAGTTCTAGGAATGTG
Source organism: Orientallactaga sibirica (assembly GCA_036365145.1). Classification (NCBI taxonomy): domain Eukaryota; kingdom Metazoa; phylum Chordata; class Mammalia; order Rodentia; family Dipodidae; genus Orientallactaga; species Orientallactaga sibirica. The sequence continues at coordinate 21,623,110 of JAEOAD010000025.1, forward strand.
CTCGGCGTTGTACAGAAAGTTCCGCCATTGGGCAACTGGAGGCTTTCATTCAGATAGTTTTCCGTATTCATAAACTTTGCTCGGGCTGGAGAGATGGCTTAGTGGTTAAGGCACTTGCCTGCAAAGCCTGAGGACCTAGGTTCGATTCCCCAGTACCCATGTAAGCCAGATTCACAAATTGTGGCACATGTGTCTGGAGTTCGTTTGCAGTGGCTAGAGGCCCTGATGTTCCCATCCTCTATTTCTCTGTCTCCCTCTTTCTGTCTCTGAAACAAATAAAAATAAAACATTTTTTTAAAATAATAAATTTGCCGGGCGTGGTGGCGCACGCCTTTAATCCCAGCACTAGGGAGGCAGAGGTAGGAGGGTCGCCGAGAGTTCGAGGCCACCCTGAGACTACATAGTTAATTCCAGGTCAGCCTGGACCAGAGTGAGACCCTACCTTGCAAAACCAAAAAAATAAATAAATAAATAAATAAATTAAAAAAATTTTAAAAAAATAATAAATTTTGCTAATTTTAAGCATTTTTGCCTTAGCTTCTATTGTATGGGCTCTCTGGTGCAACCCAATACTTTAATTTTCCTGGGATTTACAATGAATAATAATGAAAAAAATCAAGGAAGCCATCATTTCCTTCCCTTCTTCTTTATACATTTTCTTTAATAAAATTCCCAAACCCATTTCTGTTCTGCTTTTATGGGATTTCAAGACAAGGCAAAAATAATGAAAGACATTTTCAAAAAATGGTGCCATTAGACATCATCTCTAGTATTTGAGTGCCATGTATGTCCCCGAGGTTTACGACATTCTTACGGCTTGATTTCTTTCATCTTTCCAAACTCCTTTGAGGAAACTAATAAGAGATTTTTTTTTATTCTAATTTAATAGGGAGAAAAGAAATTAAGTCGTGTAAGCTTAAGGGATGTAGAGAGTGGATCAGTGACTGTTCGCTGCCTTCTGGGGCAGAGGAGGAAGAAAGCTCAATCACCCACAGTCCACAATAAAGACACTAATTCTCTAACCTTGCGAAGATCCTCAATGAGTCAGACCCGGAGCTGGCCAGAGTTCTGAACAATTAGCTCCTGGATGGCTTCCTTCTCTTCTGACTTCCGCACTTACATTTAGTGTTGTTTTCTGTACTTTATTCCTGTTTTGTTTATTTTTATTTTATTTTATTTCATTTCATTTATTTGAGAGAGAAAGGCAGATATTTATCTAGAGATGGGGTGGGGAGAGAATGGGTGTACCAGGGCCTCTAACCATTGCAAACAAACTCCAGACACATGTGCCACCGTGTGCATCTGGCTTATGCAGGTTCTGGGGAATCAAACCTAAGTCCTTAGGCTTTGCAGGCAAGTGCCCTAACCACTAAGACATCTCTCCAGCCCTATGTTTTATTTTTAAGGGTCTGATTATGACAAATGCTGCTCTTCTTAGCCCCACATCATTCAAAATTGCCGACATATCTCTGCCCCTCAGCCATGCACAGTAAAGGCTGGGATGTGAACTAATAGGGGGAGTCTGTAGTTTCATTACAGGTATAAGAGATGCTATGCTATTTTTAATTTCCCCGAGAGGAGACTATGACTTAAAATATCACTTAGGCTGGCTCAGTTGAGCACTTTCCCCACAAGCATTAAAACCTGAGTTTGCATCCCCAGGACTCTTGTAAATGCTAAGCATGGTGGTGCAACATCTATAATCCCAGCTCTGTTGAGACAGAGACAGAGATAGGAGGATCCCTGGGACTTGCTGGCTAGCTAGACTAGTTAAATTGGCGAGCTTTGGGCTCAGGGTGAGACCCTGTCTCAACACATAAGGTGGGGAGTTATTAAGAAGACACTTAACATTGACCTCTGGCTTCCCCATGTAGACATACACGTGCATGTGCACCAGCACACATGTGCACGCATAATCATACCAGTACACATGCATACGTTCACACATTACACACATGCACACACAAAATCACCTGGGTGAGTACACATTGCTCCAGTATTTTCTCTTCTATGAAGCCTTTTGTTCACTATTTCTTTTTATTTATCTATATCTATATCTTTCTATCTATCTATCTATCTATCTATCTATCTATCTATATCTATATATATAGAGAGAGAGAGAGAGAATTAGCACACCAGGGCCTTAGCCACTGCACTTGAACTCCAGACACTTGCACCATCTAGTGGGCATCTATGACTTTGTGCTTACCTCACCTTTGTGCCCCTGGCTTACGTGGGATCTAGAGAGTCAAACGTGGGTCCTAGGTTTTGCAGGCAAGCACCTTAACCGCTGAGCCATCTCTCCAAACGTGTCCACCATTTCTTTACCAAGTCTACTTGGCAAAACAAATTGCCATCTGGTCTTGTCTGTCCCACCTGTGTCCCTGTTCTTCTTTGTTCTTATGTGGGTTATTGAGGGACAATCTTTCTACTCTAGTAAACTGTTGTGTAATCCCAAATTGTTCTCTCAAATTTTGGTCAAAGGAAAGCTGCTTCTTCTTCTTCTTTTTTTTTTTTCCAGCTGCTGATCAAGGAAGGAGAGGGTGATGAGGGCCAGAGAATTTTCAAATCTGTGTAGGGTAAGCTTTTCTAGGGTAGCTTGTCGCCTCATATGAAGTGACTCAACATGGTGCTGATGCTCTGCTTACCTGGGTGTGGTATGGAGGCTGAGTGACTCCAAATTCATGGTGTTCCCACGCTCGCTTACAAATGGCTGTGCTTTTTAAAAGAGCCAACTGTGGTCTCATGGAAGTTCTTTTATTTTGCCCTAGTGGGTAGATACTCGGGAGGACAGGATCTATATTGCATTTCTTCTCTTTTTTGTAACCATGCACCGTATCTGTTCCAAAGAAGACAGCAAAATATTTGCTAAACAGGCTTAAATTGTAACACTCCATGCACGTTACTCCACAGGTCAGTTCTGAAATTATATTTAAGGGGAAAATACTGTTAGAGATTCATTTTCTTCCTTTAAAGTTCCCACCCTTAATGTAATATTCGAAGCAGTGAAACAAGGCATAATAATGTTTTCCCACAGTAGGACACCTGACCTTTACAACTGTGTTTTCATAGAACCTGTGACTCCCCTCAAGCAGCTAGCGGCTCAAGAGATTGCCCTTTCCAGACCCCCACCTTGTTTCTCTCCTTTGTGCTTGTGGGTCAGCATCTGGTTATTGAAATTCAGAGCTGCCTTTGAGATTTTAGCCCCCAGAATCAAAAGCTCCCAGAATTTCCCTGAAAAAAAAAAAAAAAAAAAAAAAAGTTCCCTGTTTCAGCCAATTGGAGTTTCTGAGGAAATGAAGCAAAGCCGGCAGTTGCCATGGTGACCGAGTATTTTTCTCTCTCTCCTTCTCTCTCTCTCTCTCTCTCTCTTTCTCTCTCTCTGGAGTGAGCATCTATTTGAAGGGAAGGGGGAGTAAGATTCTAATAGAATGGCCATCTGCTAAGAATGAAATGGCCCTGGAGAAGGCATAGGGTTTAGGCAGGTGGAGCCTTAAGGAGTGTGGAAAATGCTAGAACAGACATTATGAAGGATGTGTCAGTGACTCAACAAGACAACAGTAAGCTGACTGAGCAGCATTGATATTCCAGCGTAGGAGAGAGGGTGCTCATCAGAGTGGAGTCTGGTTCCACAGAACCACGCAACAGCTGGGGAGTGACAAGAGTGAAACAGAGGAATGACTCGGTATGGGCAAAAAAGATACGTGAAGTCTGTACAGCTCCAACGCCTGTGAGACGTAAGCTTATATCACATCACTGATGCTACTCTCACAGTTTTCGCTTAAACAGTTTGTCACAGCTTGACCAGAAGGACATCTGTGCGAAACTGAAGCACAATGGCGGCGAAATATGTTCATTATTCTAGTGAGATTTAGAGATCCAAATCACGGGGTTATTATGAGAATAAGACTTAGAATTCTCTTGTAGGTGCGACGTGCCTGCTGCATAGTTTATGCTTCAGTACAGCCTTGTCTTGACATTTTGAAATAATCATTTCTCTCAGGTCTGAATAATGTTCAGTCTTAAGCTATAGCGTAGGTAAGATTTTCTTCAAAAGGCTCACAGGCGGTGGACACACCAAATGGACCGACGAGGTAACTGGGGAACAGGTTGCGTCCACTTCATGAGGTAAAGCAGTAATGTGACCTCCAGAGGAAAGTCAAAGGCCCTTTGGCCTCTCTCTCTCATCCAGCCCTCCCCTCACTCTCACCCTCCACAGGATCAGACCTCTCTCTCTCTCTCTCTCTCTCATCCAGCCCTCCCCTCACTCTCACCCTCCACAGGATCAGACCTCTCTCTCTCTCTCTCTCTCATCCAGCCCTCCCCCTCACTCTCACCCTCCACAGGATCAGACCTCTCTCTCTCTCTCTCTCTCTCATCCAGCCCTCCCCTCACTCTCACCCTCCACAGGATCAGACCTCTCTCTCTCTCTCTCTCTCTCATCCAGCCCTCCCCTCACTCTCACCCTCCATAGGATCAGACCTCTCTCTCTCTCTCTCTCTCTCTTTCTCTCTCATCCAGCCCCCCCCTCACTCTCACCCTCCACAGGATCAGACCTCTCTCTCTCTCTCTCTCTCTCTCATCCAGCCCTCCCCTCACTCTCACCCTCCACAGGATCAGACCTCTCTCTCTCTCTCTCTCTCTCATCCAGCCCTCCCCCTCACTCTCACCCTCCACAGGATCAGACCTCTCTCTCTCTCTCTCTTTCTTTCTCATCCAGCCCTCCCTCACTCTCACCCTCCACAGGATCAGACCTCTCTCTCTCTCTCTCTCTTTCTCTCTCATCCAGCCCTCCACTCACTCTTACCCTCCACAGGATCAGACCTCTCTCTCTCTCTCTTTCTCTCTCATCCAGCCCTCCCCTCACTCTCACCCTCCACAGGATCAGACCTCTCTCTCTCTCTCTCTCTCTCTCTCTTTCTCTCTCATCCAGCCCTCCCCCTCACTCTCACCCTCCACAGGATCAGACCTCTCTCTCTCTCTCATCCAGCCCTCCCCTCACTCTCACCCTCCACAGGATCAGACCTCTCTCTCTCTCTCTCTCTTTCTCTCTCATCCAGCCCTCCCCCTCACTCTCACCCTCCACAGGATCAGACCTCTCTCTCTCTCTCTTTCTCTCTCATCCAGCCCTCCCCCTCACTCTCACCCTTCACAGGATCAGACCTCTCTCTCTCTCTCTCTCTTTCTCTCTCATCCAGCCCTCCCCCTCACTCTCACCCTTCACAGGATCAGACCTCTCTCTCTCTCTCTCTCTCTCTCTCTCTCTCTTTCTTTCTCATCCAGCCCTCCCCCTCACTCTCACCCTTCACAGGTTCAAAAAACAGCTTCTTCCTAAGGAGAAAGGAGTCCAGATTAAAATTGGACAAATCCCCCCCCCTCTTTTTAAATCCTGGGCACTTTTTTGTTTTAAATTTTATTTATTTGAGAGAGAGGTAGGGAGATGACAGACAGACAGGGAGGGTTTCCAGCCACTGCAAACGAACTCCAGACACATGTGCCACCTTGTGCATCTGGCTTACGTGGGTCCTGGGGAACTGAACCAAGGTCCTTTGGCTTTGCAGGCAAAGGCCTTAACCGCTAAGCCATCTCTCCAGCCCAACAAATCCTTTCCCATCAGGTGAACCCCTGAGCACACGTGGATGTAGGTCCCTTTTCTCTGCTTTCCCTTCCTTCCTGGGCCAGCGTCCCCTCGACAGGATGACAGAGTGCCACGCTCTGGGATAGGAGGACCCAAGGCTGGCAGCAGAGGGCGCGTCTGCCTGAAGAACCAGTTATCTTTCTTGCTGCCCATGACAGCTGAGGGTCTGGGCGAGGTCTGGGTTTGTGGGAGGAACGCAGGAGCGGGCCCAGCAGCGGCTCTGTTTCTAGAACATTCAAACCATCCTAACTCAGACAAAGAAGTTCTCTCTGGGTCTTTAGGCTTTGCAAGCAAGCGCCTTAACCACTTAGCCATCTCTCCAACCCTGTCTAGTGATTTTATCTTTTTCATTAACAGACCAACTCCTACGTGCCCTTTAGGTTTCACTCAAATGTCCCTTGCTGTGTGATGTGACCTTGACATTTCCTCTTGAGTCAGGCACCTTTGCTGCTCTCTACGCTGAACTGAGCTTCCTTGGTCTTCACAATTATACATTCCACACTCCCACTACTTTCATTGCCAGTCGTCTCTATAGCATCTTTCTTTTCTTTTCTTTCTTTCTTACTTTTTTTTTTTTTTTGAAGTAGGGTTTCACTCTAGCCCAGGTTGACCTGGAATTCACTCTGTAGTCTCAGGGTGGCCTTGAACTCACGGCGATCCTCCTACCTCTGCCTCCCGAGTGCTGGGATTAAAGGCGTGCGCCACCACGCCTGGCTCCCTATAGCACCTTCCTTAGGTCTCATGGTAGAAAGAGGCCGGCAATCTTCCTTATCTTAACATACCACTAGCTGGAGTAGTACTAGGGCCGTCTATCAGGAAGTCAATAATCATTTGTGGGGCAACTGAGAAGTCTACCTCAGCAGGGGGGTAGAATATAATATGGCCCTGGGGCTTCTGCCACTTGCAGATACTCTGGAATTCTGAGAGGCAAAAAGGCTTCAAGCAGATGCCATATATATATGGTTTTACAGTTACAGAAGAATAATTCACTATTTTGCAATGGGCATATCATTAGAAGTTAGGAAATTTCCTGGGTGACGAGTCTGCCTCCTGACCCGAATGTCAGGGACAGACCCAGCAATGTCCAGGCAGTGTGGCTATGTTTGCTGTGCCATCCACACTGTGACCTTAGCTTAGCTTCCTCCCACGTGGACATGGAGCCAAGCAAAGGTCTGGTCTTCCTAACTTGGTCTTCTGGTCTGTAAATCCTCCCTTCTTCCTTCCTTCCTTCCTTCCTTCCTTCCTTCCTTCCTTCCTTCCTTCCTTCCTTCCTTCCTTATTTATTTATTTTTGTTTTTTGAGGTAGGGTCTCACTCTAGCCCAGGCTGACCTAGAAGTCACTATGTAGTCCCAGGATGGCCTCGAACTCACAGTGATCCTCCTACTACTGCCTCCTGAGTGCTGGGATTAAAGGCGTGCGCCTCCACGCCCGGCCTTCCTTCCTTCCTTCCTTCCTTTTTTTTTTTCTCTACTTATCTTAGGCTTTTCTTCTTTTTATATTAGACAATAAATTGAGTTTAGTTCAAATAAGATGTCTTAGGTTTAATTCCTAACTGGGAAGGCAATAAAAATGGAATAAGGAGCAGATGACAAGCAAGAAACAAACAATTTAGTACGGAGGGAAAGCACATGCGATTGTGTGGGCAGTGTTTGGAGTGAACATCAGCTCTTGCCGTGGACTGGATGTGGGATTTGTCTCACACAGGTTCGTGTACTAGAAACTCGGTCCCAGGCATGATGGTGGTGAAGGATCTCTCCCAGGGTGGGGGAGTCGGGTTTAGTGAGGTCATGGGAAATCAACTTTTGTGAACAACAGAAATATTAGTATTTAATCTATAGGAGCATTAGAAGATTGATTAAGTGACGAGAATGGAACATTTTTAAAGAATATTTTATTTATTTATTTGAGAGATGATAGATAAGATAGATAGATAGATAGATAGATAGATAGATAGATAGATAGTTAGAATGGGTGCACCTGAGCCTAACTCCAGATGCATGTGCTACCTTGTGCATCCAGCTTTATATAGGTCCTTGGGAATCAAACCTGGGTCCTTTGGCTTTGCAGGCAAGCACCTTAACCTCTAAGCCATCTCTCTAGGCCTCAACTTGCATTTATTTATTTATTTACTTATTAGAGACAGAGAAAGGGTGGGAGAGAGGGAGAGAGAGAAGGAGAGAATGGGCACGCCGGCCTCTAGCCACTACAAATGAACTCCAGAGGCATGTGCCACCATGTGCATCTGGCTTACATGGGTCCTGGGGAATTGAGCCTTGAACTGGGGTCCTTAGGCTTCACAGGCAAGCACTTAACCACTAAGCCATCTCTCCAGCCCTCAACTTGGATTTAAAAAAAAAAAGTTATCTTGGGGCTGGAGAGATGGCTCAGCAGTTAAGGTACTTGCCTGCAAAGCCTAACAACCCAGCTTTGATTCCCCAGTGCCCATATAAAGCCAAATGCACAAAGTGGCCCATGCGTCTGGTGTTTGTTTGCAGCAGCTGGAGGACACTGGCCTGCCTATTCTCTCTCTCTCAAATAAATAAACAAAAATTAACAAAAAAAATTTTAAAAAGGTTATTTTGATAATTTTGTGAGGTTTTGTTTTGTTGTGGTTTCAGTTTTCTGCAGAGGCCTTATCACGGCTCTCTTCACACAAGATGTGCTCTTTTCTTTTCTTTTTTAAATTAGTTACAGACATACTTAGTATGGACACACCATGCGTTGGTACCATCCTTTCTCTCCTCCCTGCCCCCATTCCCCTGGCGGCCCTTTTCAGTGGGGTTGCAAGTATTCTCCATGGGGCTGTGGGTTATGCATTGTGGGAGCAGCAGGGCTCTTGAATCCCAGGTCGAAGGATCCCAGTCAGTTTGAGGTTCACAGAACATTCGAGAAAGGCACTGTGTGAAAATCTCTGCACCCTAGGTCCTTACGGGCCTAGTCTTTCCTTTGATGGTGTAGGTTGTAGATAAAAGGGGAGGGGTCGCAGCAGAAAAGTGCTCTTCCACTCCCAACTGCTAGAGACATGACCATCCACCATGCTGAGTCATGGCGGGACGGAGCAGCTCTGAAATTAATCAATTGACTCATCCTGGGTGCAATCTTTACCCAGTCCCCTCCCTGCTTATACATACATATTCATCACTTTTATCAGAAGTTAATCCATTCTGGAAAAGCAGCTGCTTTCTAAATAAATTGCCTTTCCTTAGCAGCTGAATCCAACAGGCTGTTTATGTTTTTGTTTTTTTCACTTGGGTGAATTTGTTCTGACAACAGTACACGCCAGTCATTTGTACCTTTCCTTTCCCGATTTGGTTTTATTATTAGCCTGTTGGAAAATGGAATATGAAAGAACACAATAGACCTGGTCAAGCATCCCCCTGTGGAACCCTTGCCTCTAGGAACACATAATGGAGGCCACCCCCCAAAGTTGATCTTCCTGACAGATAAAGGAGAAGGTTCAGGAATCGTTAACATCGGCCTTCTTGAAGAATGCAGGCGTTTACTGTTACCTAAGGAATGGGACGACCCCTCTGTGCAAATGTACCATGACCTTCCTGTATCTCTTTGTTTTTAAATATCTTTGTGATTACATAGCATAGAATGTTTCTTGCCTCAGTTCCACCTTATGTGATCTATGTAATGAACACCTTGTGACCTCTTGTAATAGCCCCCTTTGTTTAACAGTAACTTTCTGGTTTAACTCCCATCCTGTTTTTACTCTGAACGTCACGTGGTTATTTCCAATAAAAGCTGATCCTCCGAACAGTTTGGGGTTGCACCCTGAGATCCCAAATTCTGGGGTGTAGACCTGGTGCACCAGCCTTTCTTCTTTTTCTTTGCCTCACATTCCGTGAGTTGGTCTTACTTGGGCGAGGCAGGACCCCCATAACCCTATTTATTATGTTTATTGGCTCTCTCCATTATTTGAGAACCTCCGTGCATGTTTACAATGCTAAAAAGAGCCAGTCTCAGCTGCAGTAGCTTCTAGTCTAATAGGCAGTAAAGACATAAAAATGACCCTGTCATCTTCTGCTCTGACAAAGGCTGTGTGTGGCTGTTGGGTGGCTGTGCAAAATGGCCCAGTAACGAGCACGATCCAGTCAGCCAGGCAAATAACGCTTTCCTAGCAGCCGCTTGGCTTTATTTCTCTCTGCCTAATTCACACTCAAAGGTAAATTATTGTTTTTAAAGTTTATTAAACCATTACTTAGGGATCATGAATTTGTCCTTTTAAACTGTGCAAATTGTCCTTTAATATATTCACAAATTGTGTAGCCATCACCCTATACAGTTCCAGAACATTTTCATCATCTTAAAAAAAAAAATCCTCACACTTGTTTGCAAACAAGTCTCTTTTTTCCATTTATTTATTTATTTTATTTATTTATTTATTTATTTTGGTTTTTCGAGGTAGGGTCTCACTCTGGCCCAGGCTGACCTGGAATTAACTATGTAGTCTCAGGGTGGCCTTGAACTCATGGCGATCCTCCTACCTCTGCCTCCCGAGTGCTGGGATTAAAGGCATGCGCCACCACGCCCGGCTTCCATTTATTTTTATATTTGTTCGTTTATGAAGCAGGCTGCTGCTATTTAGCACAGCTGACCTAAAGTCATGGTCTTCCTGCCTCAGCTCCCATGTGCTGGGATTATAGACAAGTGCTGCCACTTTTCTTCCTTCCCTTCCTTCCTTCTTTCCTTCCTTCCTCCTTCCTTCTTTCCTTCCTTCTCTCCATGCCCAATATTTAGAAGTATGTGTGTTAGCTTCTGTAATTATAACAAATACATTTTAATAATCAACTTTGAAGAAAAAAATTTATTTTGGCTCATAGTTTTGGAGGTGTCTATGCACGATCAGTCACTCTGTTGTTGCCTTGGGCCTGACATGAGGCAGCACATCATGGCAGAAGCAAAGGTCCTCACTTTGTGGCTGGGTCATGAGAAAGAGGAAGGGGATCAGGCTCTAGTATCCCTGAGGAACCCCAAGACCTCCCACTGGCCCCTATCTCGTAATGATTTCACCGCCTCCCAGTGGCATCAAACTGAGGACCGACCTTTACACATAAGCATTTCTAGGATGTTCCAGGATCATAGTAATGTTTATGAGGGACAAATGATGTTTTGATTCATGTATATATATTGGGCAGTCTCTCTATACCCAAAGAATATGCAATCAACACATTGAAAATACACCTGCACCTTTGTGTTTATTGCAGCACTATTTTTTATTTAATTAATTTATTAACGATCGAGAGAGAGAGAGAGAGAGAGAGAGAGAGAGAGAATGGGAGCCCCAGGACCTCTTGCCACTGCAAATGGACTCCAGACACACGTGACACTTTGTATATCTGGTTTTGTGTGGGCACTGAGGAGTTGAATCTGGGTTAGCAGGCTTTGAAAGCAAGCACCTTTAATTACCAAGCCATCTCCTTGGCCCTACTACACTTTTTATTTTTTTTAGAGAGAGAGAGAGGGCAATAGTGGGAGAGAGACAGAGAGAGAGAGAGAATTGGCATGCCAGAGCCTCAACCACTTCAAGTGAACTTCAGACAGTTGTGCCTCCTAGTGTGTACGTGCACCCTGTGCTTGCATCACCTTTGTGCATCTGGCTCACGTGGGATCTGGAGAGAGACTGCACATGGGTCCTTAGGCTTCTCAGGCAAGAGCTTTAACCACTAAGCCATCTCTCCAGGCCCCCGCAACACTTTTTTAAAAGGCAACTTCAAGGCTTTATAACTTTTTCCATAATGGTTCCCTATAACTTTAATCTCTTTTTAAAAAGTCAGCAAAAGTATTTCTTTCCTATTGACCATATCTTTATAAAATTATCTTGAAAATAGCTGCTTTTGTAGAATAGTTTATTGCATCCTGAAAAAATAAAAAAACAAAAAAGGGGCAGGAATTCTATATATTTCTATTGCAGAACCACTCACAGTGTCCAGGATATGAAATCAAACTAACTTGATGCCAACTTATGAAATTCAAGGATCTATAGCAACAATTCAGTTACCAAAAGATGACAAAGAACTTCTCTATTACATACCAATTTGGTCAAAATATGGTATGGTGGGGCTGGAGAGATGGCTCAACTCTTAAAGGTGCTTGCTTGTAAAGCCCAAAATCCCAGGTTCAATTCCCAAGGGCCAACATCAAGCCACAAGAGAGCAGCTTAGCTGTGGGGCCATGTTCCTTCTCATTCAAGAATGGTTCAAGGTGGGGCTGGAGAGACTGGCTTAGCAGTTAAGGGGCTTGCTTGCAAAGCTAAAGAACCCAGGTTCAATTCCCTAGGACCCATGTAAGCCAGGTGCACAAGGGGGCACATGCATCTGGAGTTTGTTTGCAGTGGCTGGAGGCCCTGGTGCGCCCATTCTCAATCTCTCTCTCTAATAAATAAATAATTTTTTTTAAAGACTGGTTCAAGGTGACATACCCCTGATTCCAGTTATGGTCCTTCTTTTCAAGCCCACACCCAAAGACATTTTCTTTAAAAGTTATCCACTGTAAGCTATAGCTTCCCAGCCACCTGATATATATATATATTTTTTTTTTGGCATGAGGCTCATCTTAACCTTAATATGTATAATGTCACTGAGAGTCCCCAGGCAGAAGGGCTAAAGAGTACTAAGTCTCATTATGTTAGTTTTACCATAAAACTGTTATTGAGGGGGAGATGGAAATAGCAGGATGTTTGATGAGAGCTCTGGGCTTCCTGAGCTCTCTCGTGGCTCCTAACGAGAGCATAATCACAAAATTATTATGGGGATTTTTTTTTTCTTCAACCAATAAAAATGACACATTTTTTTCCCCCAAGTCTGAACTAGAAAACAACTTTTGCATGTCCCTGCTGTCATTTACCTGCACACGGTGCAGGCACTTATTTTTGGTTCTTAATGAATGCACGGAGCTTCTAATTATTTAGGGATGTGATTAAATGAGTTTCCCGGTGACTTAGTGTCGCAGGAGAAATCTTTTAATTTGCACACTCCTACGGCTGATGTATCTTGCAAACAGTGACTACTTAACAATCCCATCGCCGCTCATTTTGCCACTGCTCCTCCAACTCATTGACTTTGAAAGTTTTAATAGTGCCCAATGAAACTTTTAATTGCCACTGATTAGTGTTTAGGCTTCCTGCGGCAGGCTGTTAGGGGAGACAGCCTGTTCGCGCAGACAGGCCTGCATTGGTCTTAGATGGAGATCACATGAAGAACAGTTTTCTCTTCTCGGTCTTTCTTTTGCTTCCTGTTATAAACAAAGAGCTCAATATCTGTTTCTGAAGACCTGCTTGGTTTTAAAAAATATATATTTTTAATATTTTATTTATTTATTTGAGAGAGAGAGAGAGGGAGGGAGAGAATGGGCATGCCAGGGCCTCTACCCATTGCAAATGAATTCCAGACGCATGCGCCACCTTGTGCATCTGGCTTACGTGGGTCCTGGGGAATCGAACCTGGGTCCTTAGGCTTCACAGGCAAGCACCTTGACCACTAAGCCATCTCTCTGGCCCTTGACATTTTTTTTATCTTCATCTTACCTCAGATGCCTGTTGGAAATGCACAAAGCAGAACCGAAATGCAAACAGCATCATAATTTCATCCTAAATTCTGACAACATAATTTGGAGTTCAAGCACTTGATAAACCCTCACTTTCTCACACTCAGTTCTCGTTGGTGCAGATCTGTCCCTCTGTTTCAGAGGGAGGCCTAATCTTGGAATAGCAACGCGTTCAACAGCCGGTGTCAAAACGTGAAAGGAACTGCATCTCTCATCAAAATATTGTTAGGTAATCAATGTTCCATCTGGATTAATTAGGGGTAGTGAAGCCCACGATCAAAACTGATTTTAGGAATGTTTTAGGCGAATGTTCATGGAGCCCCAAACAAGTAGAGAATAGAAGGTGCTTGTGTTTCCATCCACGGCCGCTGATGCTCTGGTCTGAATGATGGCTTAGCATCAAGGCAGGAAGACCGCAGAAACCAGGGGACGATCAGGTGGGAAGTAAATTCCACCAGGACCTGAAGATATGGGAAAGAGTGGTAAGTTCTTTCTGGCATAGAGAACTTGCCTAACTATAGCTATTGCCGTCACGACGATCATTTCAAGATTCCTTAGATTACTTACGGTAGTATAGCATGTTTTTCTGTACATTTGTTTTCAATTGTCAATTTCACTTAAGAATGCTGGAAATGGGGCTGGAGAGATGGCTTAGGGGTTAAGGTGCCTGCCCGCCAAGCCTAAGAATGAGGGTTCCAATCTCCAGGTCCCATGTTTAGCCAGATGCAAAGTGATGCAAGGGTGCAATGCTGTACTTGCCCACAAAGGGGCGCACGCGTCTGGAGTTCGTTCGCAGTGGCTGAGAGGCTGCTGGCACGCCCATTCTCTCTCTGTCTTCCTCTCCCTCTCCCTCTCTCTCTGTGTCTCTCTCCAAAAAAAAAAAAAATAATAATAAAAAAAGAATGCTGGGAATGATTTACTTAAAACATTTGGGAGCAAAGTCCAGGATGTTCATGTGAAGCCACTAACCAAAAATTTACTTACCTTCTGCCTGTCTTTTAATGAGTTACTTCGGTAATTTCAGTGATACTGATGAGCACAAAAACCCTCTGATAATGGCAGCAAGTTTTTAAAATACTTTATTTATTTGAGAGAGAGAGAGAGAGAGAAAGAGGCAGAGAAAAGGAGAGAGACAATGGGCACTCCAGAGCCTCCAGCCACTGCAAACGAATTCCAGATGCATGTGCCACCTTGTGCATTTGGCTTACATGGGTCCTGGGGCAATCAGACCTGGGTCCTTTGGCTTTGCAGGCAAACACCTTAACCGCTAAGCCATCCCTCCAGTCCAATGGCAACAAGTATTTTTTTTTTAATTTTAAATTTTAAAACTTTTTGGTTTTTAATTTTTTTGTTTATTTTTATTTATTTGAGAGTGACAGACACAAAAAGAGGCAGAGAGAGAGAGAGAATGGGCACACCAGGGCCTCCAGCCTCTGCAAACAAACTCCAGATGCATGCAGCACCTTGTGCATCTGGCTTACGTGGGTCCTGGGGAATCGAGCCTTGAACCGGGGTCTTGAGGCTTCACAGGCAAACACTTAACCACTTATGATCCAGCCCAATAGCAACAAGTTTTGATACTGCATGGGATAGTATTTTCAGGTATTTCACCCTTGACTTGTCAGTTTGTTGTGAAGTGCGGTTAGCCACGGACTCCACAAACAACCTTGGCTCCAGGCCATGATGTTCTTCTTGCACTGCTTTAACCCAGCTCAACCATGGGATAACTTCCTGTTTGCTCAGTGAAGTCTTCTGGGCTGTTTTTACCTTTTACAACCCCGATTTTATATTTTTTCCTTCCACAAGGAGGAGGTACACTGCTCACCCACTCCTAATCTAAATGAGTTCATGATAGCTTCTGGATCTCATGCTGAAGGACAAGTTACAATACTGACTTAGGCCAAGCCTCATTTTCATTGGAGCTGTCTGTCTTCCCAGATGCCCCTGGGTTTCTGTTAAGGGAGACACTTCACAGCAGAAACTGTCTTTCTGACCCATGAAATGTTTTAGACTCAGATAGATTGCAGATTTGGCGGAGGTGACAACTGTGCTTCAGCATAATCTCCCCCTGATGGCTAATCTCAACTGTCAATTTGATTGGATCTAGACTCTCCTAGGAGAGAGACCTGTAGCTAAGAGTGAAGGAGTTTCTAGACAGGAAGACCCACCCTAACTGTGGACAGCATATTCCATGGGCTTGGGTCCTGGACTGAATAAAAAAGAGAAAGAGGCCTGTTCTCTCCCTCCCCCTCTCTGCCTCTTTCTCTCTCTCAAATAAATAAAAACAAAATTTTTTTTAAAAAAGGGGGACTCAAGAGATGGCTTAGTAGTTAAGGCATTTGCCTGCAAAGCCAAAGGACCCCAATTCTATTCCCCAGTACCCACATAAGCCAGTGTGCCCATTCTCTCTCTTCCCCTCTCTACCTCTTTCTCTCTCAAATAAATAAATAAAAACAAACAAAAAAATTTTTTTAAGGGAAAAGAGGGCTGGAGAGATGGCTTAGCAGTTAAAGCACTTGCCTGTGAAGTCTAAGGACCCAGGTTTGATTCCCCAGGACCCACATAAACTGGATGCACATGACGGCACATGCATCTGGAGCTTTCTCTCTCTCTTTCTCAAGTAAATAAATAACAACAATAAATAAATAATTAAAAAGGAGAAAGAGAGCTGTGCATGTGCTTCCTGACTGCAGATGCTCTGTGATCAGCTGCCTTAGCTCCTGCCACCATGCCTTCCTTACCTTTAAATTGTAAAGCAAAATAAACGTTTCCTTAAGTTGCCTTTTTGTCAGGCATTTTGTCAAGGTAATGGGGAAAGAAGTTAATACAGAAACTTGGCACCAAGAAGTGGGGCTATTGTTGTGCTAGACCCGACCATGTGATTTTATTGTTTTTAGACCTTTGGAGTTGTGGGAAGAATGTGGAAGAGTTTAGAACTTTGTGGTACAAGAGCTCTAGAATGCCATGGGCATAGGAGTTGGGAAGACCAGAAGGCCAAGAGAAATGCAGATCATGGAGGCCCAGGTTCTTGCAGTATCACAGGGGAACAAGGACTCCAATGGGAACTGGACTAGAGGCCATTCAAGTTGTATTCCAGCAAAGAGTCTGGTTGTATCCTATCCCTGTCCTGAGAAGTTGAGTGAGGCTAAATTAAAAAGCAGTGGACTATGCTAGAGAGATGGCTTAGTGGTTTAGGTGCTTGCCTGAGAGGCCTAAGGACCCATGTTGGATTCTCCAGATCCCACATAAGCCAGACGCACAAAGGTGAGGCAAGCGCAAGGTCGCACATGTCCACTAGGGGACGCAAGCATCTGGAGTTTGATTGCAGTGGTTGTCTCTCTCTCTCTCTCTCTCTCTCTCTCTCTCTGTCTCTCTATAATAAAAAAAATATATATATATATTTTGGACTGACCTGTTTGGTGTATAGGATCTCAAGATCGGATAATATTCAGGTTGTGAAATAGTGACCACCTAATGTTTTCTCCTCAGCCTAGGGCGAGAGATTATCAAATAGAGCAAAAAGATATGAAAAATATGCCCTCTGGAGGAAAAGGGGAAGTTTAAAGTTGCAGACAAGGTTGGTATTGAGAAAACTACTGTAAATGATGAGGAAATTAGTCCCATTCAAGAGAAACCGGAACTCTGCACTTGGACAATCGGAAAGGTCCCGGGAAGGCAAGACTCCACCCATTAAAGGCTCCACCTGAAATTCCAAGTTCACTGGAAAGGAGAGAACCTCAATTTAGAATGCTGCTGAAGGGACTCCTTCCTTGACACAACCACCAGAGGAAGGGTCGCACCAGGGTCAGTCTGAGGGGCACACACTGGCAAATGCAATTGTGGTTGAGGGGGCCCAGGTACATCTTGAGCTGGCAGCAGAACTTGGCAGCATTATCCACACATTACTGTCTCACAGGCACAAAAGATGCAAGATTGAGCAGGTCGTGGAAGATTGTGCCAAGGTTTCAGAAATCCTCTTAGGGTAGTGGGCGACAGGAATGGGTTCACTGCAAGGAGGGCTGGGAGGGCTGGGAGGCCACGGGGTGATGCAATGGAGACCCCAGGATGTTGAAGATGCCATGACTGTGGGATGTCTTTGAGGAGCGCTGCATGCATAGAGAGGGCCTGGCCCCAGAGACAGACTATGTGTGCTGCAAGAAGCAGAGTTGGGAGGGCAAAACCAAGCCCTTTGGAGCCCAGATCATTCCATCATGAGCCTCAGATGGCAAATATGGAGCTGCAGGATTTAATGTGTGACCTGCTGGGATTCTACATGCTTTGGTCCAATCTTTTCTTACTGTATGCCCCCACGCCTCCCCTTTGGACTAGGGATGTTTACTGCATACCATAGTATAAAATGCAAATATGTCACTTACTTATTTATTAGTTTTATGAGAGCTCTCAGTTAGCCACTGCTTTGAATCTCAAAAGGGAATTTGAACTGTGAACGTTTGAACGGTGCCAACACCGAGCAAGACCATTAAAGATGTTGGGGACTTCTAATTCCCCTTTCTGATTCCCAAGCTTGAGTGTTTTCTCCACAAACATGAGACCTCCACGGTTGACATGCGTGAGACTCCACGTTGGTATGAGTAAGTTGACAGGTGTGAGACCTTCACAGTCAACATGTCCTTCTGTATGGGTCATGTCTCACCCTGTGGGTGTCTGGTCCTGGGCTGAAATCCTCCTCCACACGCACGCATGCACGCATAGCACACACGCACGCACGCACACACCCCTCCGCTGAGTGTCAGAGATGTGGCCAGGTTTCTCTTATACAATGGGTCAGGATCACATCAATGTGAGTTGCCCCTAAGCAAAGAGGGAAAGATGACCCACATGGTTTGCAACTTGAACAGAAAACAAAACAAAATAAAATGAAGCAAATAAACAAACAAGCAAACAAAAACCAAATCGTATGGCTTCTGTTGATGAACTGATAGCAAGAATTTCATCACCTTGTTTTTTGTGTATAATTTTATCTGTTTCCCCATTCAGTTGTCCCTACGGAAAAGCTGGGGTCTCATAAAGTCGTAACAAACTCATGGAGAGTGAATTTGAGAGACTTGCTTCCAGATAATTTATTCAAATTAACACAGAGCAGTTAATCATTCTCAGTGTCTCTTTTCATACATCTATTTTCATTAAAATAGTCTTTGCTGTTTAGCTACTGTGACTCAGATATTTAGAATGAATATTTCTGCCATCACAAATTCCCTGAGGGGAAAGATATAAAGGGAGTAAAAACATACACATTAAAAATGGCATAGAGAAACAAACATAGGGAAAAATATACGTACGTGTGATATAATACTCTTCATTTCAGTTGGGGAAAATCACTCAAGAAGTTTGTGTGCAGGGTATCAGGACTCCAAGGAATACTTTTTCTTTCCCATAAACCTGGGTCAAAACATCCGAAACAACTCTTTTACATAACAGTGTGATTGGAACAACCTATTTTTTTGGTGGCTTTTTCTGGTCAAATAACTTTTGTAAGTACACTGTTCTAGAAAACATGCACAATCTCTCTGCATTCCAACCAGTTCCGTGGTACCTGCTCGGCATCCTATTAATAATTCAATTCTGATGCAATATCCGGAGTGGTTTATGGGTAATCTCTGGTTGTCAACTTGACAGGATTTAGAATCTCACAGAAACAAAGCTTTAGAGATACTCCAGACAGATTAAATGAGGTGGGAAGATTCACCTTCAATGTGGGAGGCATCATCCTATGTACTGGGTGTGGGGAGGTGTCTCAGGGTGTGTCAAATGAAGAAAGCTAGCTAAACACTAAGATCCACCACTCTCTGCTTCCTGGCTGTAGATGCAATGTGACTGGCTGGCCTCCTACTTCTGCTGGCCTGCTTTTCTGCCATGATGGACTGTATCCCCACAGAACTATAAGCCAGAATAAACTCTTCGTTTCCTTAAGCTGTTTACTATCAGGTATTTTAACACGGCAATTAGAAAATAATTCATACATAGAGCTGGAGAGATGGCTTAGCAGTTAAGGCATTTGTCTGCAAAGCCAAAGGACCTTGGTTTGATTCCCCAGGACCCACATAAGCCAGATGCACAAAGTAGTGCCCATGTCTGGAGCTTGTTTGCAGTGGCTGGAGGCCCTGGCACGCCCATTCTCTCTGTCTGCCTCTTTCTGTCTCTCGCTCTCATAATAAATAAATAAATAAATAAATTTAAAAAAAGAAAATAATTCATACATGTAGAATGCATCAGCTTTCCAGAAGTTATCCATTTAGTTCCAAAAGGGAATCCCCCTTTAAATGCCGATCCTAAGTCCAAGCCTTCCATACTTCTAGCTGTGACTCAGGGGTCCCCACAGTCCTTTCCTCAGCTTTAGTATTTGCTGAAAACGATCACAGAACTCAGGGAAACACTTTGCTCATGTGAACTCGTTTATTATATGTGACGCAACGTGAGGACAGCTAGATGGGAAGATGCTCAGGACAGAGCATGTCCTCTCAGGGGAGCCGCTTCCCAGCACTCTGATGTGCTCACTGGCCCAGAAGAGATTTCAGCCTCCTCTCGTCCTGGAAGTCAGCAGACGTCACTGAAAGTCTCTGCCCTTGTAGTGTTTTGGTTTTTCTGGTTACTGCTATTATCCTATGGCTAGTAGGGATTCCACCCCATGTCACCTTGTTAGACAAAACTCACATGAAATCAATGTGGGCTCTTTGTGAATCACAAGAGACACTTCTATTGTTGCAGATTTTCACACTGTCAAGTTCTATGTCTTGTGAGCAGCAAAGATTAGGAACACAGACAAGGCAGGATTTGTTGAGAAAATACAACATACTTTCATTATAAAAGTCCTGAAGAAATTAGGAATAGAAAGAAGACACCTCAACCTAATAAAAACTATATATGGCCGGGTGTGGTGGCGCATGCCTTTAATCCCAGCACTCGGGAGGCAGAGGTAGGAGGATCGCCGAGAGTTCGAGGCCACCCTGAGACTTCATAGTGAATTCCAGGTCAGCCGGACTAGAGTGAAACCCTACCTCAAAAAGCCAAAAAATAGCTGGGCGTGGTGGCGCACGCCTTTAATCCCAGCACTCGGGAGGCAGAGGTAGGAGAATCATCGTGAGTTCGAGGCCACCCTGAGACTACATAGTTTATTCCAGGTCAGCCTGGGCCGGAGTGAGACCCTACCTCGAAAAACCAAAAAAAAAAAATAAATAAATAAAATAAAATAAAATAAAAAAGCCAAAAAATAAAATAAAATAATAAAATAAAGACTATATATGAAAAACCTACAGCCATCATTATAGTAAATGAGGAGAACTCATTTCCACAAAAGTCAGGAATGAGACAAATCCTTGAAGACATGAGAAATAGAGAAAAGGGACACAGGTAGGAAAGAGGAAAACATCTCTCTCTCTCTCTCTATATATATATAATATATAATAATATAACGAATATATATATATATTATATTCTATATGCAAGAGACCTTAAAGTTTCCAACAGAAAACTCTTAGAAGTGATAATTACTTCTAGCAGAGTAGGAGAGAAATTCAATATGCAAAAATTTATAGCTTTCTTATAAAACCGTGAACATGATGAGAAAGAAATCAGAAAACAATCCCATTTATAATAATTTTTAAAAATCAGTAAGATTTGTTGGAACAATCCTTACCAAAGAAGCGAATGACCTCTACAATGATAATTTTAACATATTGAAGAAGGTACTAGAAGATGGAATGACCATCCATGCTCATGGACTGAAAGAATATTAAAATGACTACATTACCAAACGAGATGAACCCATCACTATGTACAATGAAAACACTCCAAGAAAAAAATGTACAATAGGATTTTTTGTTGATTTTCCCCCAAAGTACTACTATCTTCCCTTATCTCTTCCCTCTATCTGTCTTCTAGCCCTTGTAATTAAATTTAGGATATCTTAAAATTTTTCTTAGCCGGGCATGGTGGCGCACGCCTTTAATCCCAGCACTCGGGAGGCAGAGGTAGGAGGATCGCCCTGAGTTCGAGGCCACCCTGAGACTACATAGTTAATTCCAGGTCAGCCTGGGCCAGAGTGAGACCCTACCTCGAAAAACCAAAAAAAAAAAATTTTTTTTTCTTTTACCAACGTGTAATTGTTTCCAAGGTCAGTAAGTAATATAGATTTATAGCAGTACAAACTGTAAAGTATGTAATAACTATGAATTCATACTCCCTGTTGACAGAATCACAATGGAATCACTTGTGCCTAATCCTGACAAAAATGGATACATCAAGCCCAGAAGGTAGGAAGGGTTGGATCCTAGGCTTATGCTTGACAATAGGATCACTCAAGACTGCCAGAACCACAGCTTTGCCCAAGGGTCACGTCAATCTTACACAGAAAATTCTTCGGTAAGGATGTCTACCCAACAACTGCTTATTTAATCTTGGGCAGATATTACCCTTTTTATTGATCTTTGTAGTCAAAAATTATCATATCTTTTCTTAAGTTTTTTTTTAATATTTTTTTATATTTAGAGACAAAGAGAGGGAGAGAGAGAAAGTGAGAATGGGCATGCCAGGGCCTCTAGCCACTGCAAACGAACTCCAGACGCATGCGCCACCTTGTGCATCTGGCTTTTGTGGGACCTGGAGAATCGAACCAGGGTCCTTAAGCTTTGCAGACATGTGCCTTAACCGCTAAGCCACCTCTCCAGCCCATAAAGATTATTATTTCAAAATTATTTATGCAATCTTCCTCATTTTGCCATGAAAACCTTTCCCTGTTTCCAATCTCCTTGAACAAGCACACAGATTACTGTAGCATGCACATTCCCACTGCATTGCCAACCTTGAAGAGCCCTGTTGACCTCTGTAATTTACACAGATGCCTGTACATCTCACTTACAGATGATGATTTTTGTTGTTCCAAATAAATCAGTCAAAACCATATCGATTGCTTCTGCAAATGAATTGTTCCGTGGTTAAAATGGTTCTACCAAAGAAAAAAAAGTTAGCTACGTATAATGTTGAATGAAGTGACATGGCGTTCCCCAGGCTCCACCAGGCCAGGAGGCTATTATTGTGTTTAACATCAGGTCCAGGTTCAGAAAGGATTTGTGCTGTGGCTTCTTAATAATTCCTGGAAGAGTTCTGTTTCCCTGTGTATGTCAAAAAATCTTGACCAACCCAGAGTAAGACTGAAGTCCAGCTGCAGAAAATAACCGAGTCATAAAAGAGCTGGATGGAGGCTGATGTCTCAATCTCTTAGTTTCTGATATATCATAGAAGCTGAGGAAAATTAGACCACTTAGGAGACAGGACTGTATCAGTAACTTTCTAGTTGCTGGGACAAAATACCTAACTAGAAGCAGCTTCAGGCATGAAAGAGTTTATTTTTAGCTCACGGTTTCAAGGCAAAGTCCATTATGGTAGAGAAATCATTGCATGCAGGAGCAGTGACCAGGGTCCTTACATCAGCAGAGACAAAGGGGCAGCAGGGGGGGACAGAGAGAGATGAACACACAGAGAACAGAAAGTGGGATTGAGGGCTGGAGGGATGGCTTAGCCATTAAGGTGCCCACCTGCCAAGCCTAAGAATGTCTGATTCCATTCTCCAGGTCCACATTTAGCCAGATGCAGTGACACAAGGGCACAATGCTGCACTTGCCCACAAAGGGGGTGCACGCATCTGGAGTTTGTTCACAGCAGCTGAGAGGCTGCAGGTGCACCCATTCTCTATCTGTCCCTCTCTCTCTTTCTCTCTCTGACCCTCTCAAAAAAAAAAAAAAAAAGAAGGTGGGACTGAGATATAACATCTCAAGGCCCACCCCCCACCCTCCAGTGACATACTTCCACCAGCAATATTCCATTTCCTAAAGGTTTTACAACCTTCCAGAATAGCATCGCCAGCTGGGGATTAAGTATTCAAACACACCAGTCTATGGGGGAACATTTTACATTCACCACAAGGACCATTAATGGCTCCCAGAGAGCAAGGTTGCTGGCTATGAGCATTTGTAGAACCTAAGCGAAGCAAGGCCTGTGGCTTGAGAAGGTCCAATAGATGAACAGAGAGCTGCAGTGGAGTATGACGTTTGCCTCCACTTATCTCGCTGGGTCGCTTCCTTCTCTCCCAGGTCACTGTCACTCCCTCTGGCCAATTTTCTCAAGTCTGTGTGTTCCTCTGCATTATTGATATGCCTCCTGTTCTTGCATTCCCCTCATCTCTACTGGGTTCTAGCTTTAAAATTCTAAGGCACAATGTGATTATTTCTATCCCCTGCAAGACAGATGCTCAGTGACAGAGCACGGACAAGTTCTGATTCTGAAAAACTACTTCCTTTTAGCCTTCTCAACTCCATTTGCAATCTACAAAGCTCCTCTTCCTCTCCTCATCTCCCTCCTCCTCCACGTTTTCTCTTTCCCTCTCCTAACACACAGACATACACAGGAAGATTTCAGCTTTTAAAATTCATAAAAGAAATTCAATAGCCAAAGGAAATATACCAATGTCATTCATAGTATTTGGATCAACAATGACTGACACACTCACTGATAATTTAAAATATAATCTGTTCCTGCAGTTGAGATGGTTCCAGAAGGGGCCATAGAAATATTTTTTTTGGTTTGTTTGTTTGTTTATTTATTTATTTATTTATTTATGAGTGACAGACAAACAGAGAAAGAAGCAGAGAGAGAGGGAGAGAATTGGCGCACCAGGGCTTCCATCCACTGCAAACGAACTCCAGATACATGCGCCACCCTGTGCATCTGGCTTACCGGGGTCTTGGGGAATGGAGCCTCGAACCGGAGTCCTTAGGCTTCATAGGCAAGCGCTTAACCACTAAACCACCTCTCCAGCCCGAAATAGGTTTTTTTCTTGCCATCTTTATGGGAAGGAGAATTCAGGTGTGGATCACCATATGTTCACGTGTTCTCAAATGGTTCATGAGTTTAGAAAACTTGGAGAACTATCAATATAATCAAATGCTACCTCAACTCCGTTCAGTGTACCACTTTTTAAAAATCTTTTTCTTTCTGTTCCAGAGCCAAGCACGGTGAAGACTGGCCTTCAAGCAGCGGGCTCCCCCCTTTGATAGATGGTCGGAGGTCTGGCTCCGGCAGCAATTCTGAGGAGTGTGGGGAACATCTTGGTTTATCTATTGTTTTATCTCCAGTTCTGTAAATGAGATGACGCAGATGAGCAGTGCGGCAGCTCCTTTTCATTTGCATTTTATTAACTTTATGACAGCTTCCTTCTTGCATGATATTACCTAATTACATCCTTCAAAGAAGCACTGACATATCGCTCTCCACTTTTCAATTATTCACTCCATCGAAGGGAATCATGAAACAGCCACCCTCCTTCCAGAAAGACCCACCCAGCAATTGGGTGGGTGGCTGTGAGAAGGTGACGCTGTGAAGAAGTGGGACCACGATCCCAGGCGGAGGTCTGAAATGACAAGTCTGGCTTTGGCTCACTTTCCTTCCTTTCACGCCAACTTCCGCAGCATGTAACAACACCCAAGTCTCAGAACCACATACGCCCACGGAATACCATCCAGTTGTATTGCCCATATGATTCGTTGGATTTGGTTCAAAACCAACTCATTTCAAGTAACTTTGAGATGTTTCCAAATTCATTCATTTACGATGAACCCTATTTTCCCAGGATTTCCAATCAAGCAGTGTACTCTCCATAACTTGATAGCTTTCAGTCAGATCGCTTTCTTTCTTTCAGCGTTGTCTACTCACTGCCCTGCTCATTTTCCTGTCCTTTGTGCATTCCATTTTCTTGTGATGTCAACATTCAGAACTAGGCACGTGGTTCTACACTCTCCGAGAATTCCATACTTCCTTTCCAGTTCTCTTGTTGCTGATGACAATGTTTTGTTGATTTTTTTTTTAATATATTTTATTTGAGCTGGGCATGGTGGCGCATGCCTTTAATCCCAGCACTTGGGAGGCAGAGGTAGGAGGATCGCCATGAGTTCAAGGCCACCCTGAGACTACATAGTTAATTCCAGGTCAGCCTGGACCAGAGTGAAACCCTACCTCCAAAAACAAAAAAAAAAAAAAAAAAAGAAAAAGAAAAAGAAAAGAAACGAAAGAAAAGAAAAGAAAAAAATTTTATTTGGCTGGAGAGATGGCTTAGCGGTTAAGGCGCCTGCCTCCTAAGCCTAAGAACACCGGTTCCAATCTCCAGGTCCCACGTTTAGCCAGATGCAAAGTGACGCAAGGGCGCAATGCCGCACTTGACCACAAGGGGGCGCACGCATCTGGATTTCGTTTGCAGCAGCTGAGAGGCTGCTGGAGCCCCATCTATCTGTCTTCCCTACCAAAGAAAAAAAAGTTAGCTATGTATAATGTTGAATGAAGTGACATGGCGTTCCCCAGGCTCCACCAGGCCAGGAGGCTATTATTGTGTTTAACATCAGGTCCAGGTTCAGAAAGGATTTGTGCTATGGCTTCTTAATAATTCTTGGAAGAGTTCTGTTTCCCTGTGTATGTCAAAAAATCTTGACCAACCCAGAGTAAGACTGAAGTCCAGCTGCAGAAAATAACCGAGTCATAAAAGAGCTGGATGGAGGCTGATGTCTCAATCTCTTAGTTTCTGGTATATCATAGAAGCTGAGGAAAATTAGACCACTTAGGAGACAGGACTGTATCAGTAACTTTCTAGTTGCTGGGACAAAATACCTAACTAGAAGCAGCTTCAGGCATGAAAGAGTTTATTTTTAGCTCACGGTTTCAAGGCAAAGTCCATTATGGTAGAGAAATCATTGCATGCAGGAGCAGTGACCAGGGTCCTTACATCAGCAGAGACAAAGGGGCAGCAGGGGACAGAGAGAGATGAACACACAGAGAACAGAAAGTGGGATTGAGGGCTGGAGAGATGGCTTAGCCATTAAGGTGCCCACCTGCCAAGCCTAAGAATGTCTGATTCCATTCTCCAGGTCCACATTTAGCCAGATGCAGTGACAACAAGGGCACAATGCTGCACTTGCCCACAAAGGGGGTGCACGCATCTGGAGTTTGTTCACAGCAGCTGAGAGGCTGCAGGTGCACCCATTCTCTATCTGTCCCTCTCTCTCTTTCTCTCTCTGACCCTCTCAAAAAAAAAAAAAAAAAAGAAGGTGGGACTGAGATATAACATCTCAAGGCCCACCCCCCCACCCTCCAGTGACATACTTCCACCAGCAATATTCCATTTCCTAAAGGTTTTACAACCTTCCAGAATAGCATCGCCAGCTGGGGATTAAGTATTCAAACACACCAGTCTATGGGGGAACATTTTACATTCACCACAAGGACCATTAATGGCTCCCAGAGAGCAAGGTTGCTGGCTATGAGCATTTGTAGAACCTAAGCGAAGCAAGGCCTGTGGCTTGAGAAGGTCCAACAGATGAACAGAGAGCTGCAGTGGAGTATGACGTTTGCCTCCACTTATCTCGCTGGGTCGCTTCCTTCTCTCCCAGGTCACTGTCACTACCTCTGGCCAATTTTCTCAAGTCTGTGTGTTCCTCTGCATTATTGATATGCCTCCTGTTCTTGCATTCCCCTCATCTCTACTGGGTTCTAGCTTTAAAATTCTAAGGCACAATGTGATTATTTCTATCCCCTGCAAGACAGATGCTCAGTGACAGAGCACGGACAAGTTCTGATTCTGAAAAACTACTTCCTTTTAGCCTTCTCAACTCCATTTGCAATCTACAAAGCTCCTCTTCCTCTCCTCATCTCCCTCCTCCTCCACGTTTTCTCTTCCCCTCTCCTAACACACAGACATACACAGGAAGATTTCAGCTTTTAAAATTCATAAAAGAAATTCAATAGCCAAAGGAAATATACCAATGTCATTCATAGTATTTGGATCAACAATGACTGACACACTCACTGATAATTTAAAATATAATCTGTTCCTGCAGTTGAGATGGTTCCAGAAGGGGCCATAGAAATATTTTTTTGGTTTGTTTATTTATTTATTTATTTATTTATTTATTTATTTATTTAAGAGTGACAGACAAACAGAGAAAGAAGCAGAGAGAGAGGGAGAGAATTGGCGCACCAGGGCTTCCATCCACTGCAAACGAACTCCAGATACATGCGCCACCCTGTGCATCTGGCTTACGGGGTCTTGGGAATGGAGCCTCGGGAACCGGAGTCCTTAGGCTTCATAGGCAAGCGCTTAACCACTAAACCACCTCTCCAGCCCGAAATAGGTTTTTTTCTTGCCATCTTTATGGGAAGGAGAATTCAGGTGTGGATCACCATATGTTCACGTGTTCTCAAATGGTTCATGAGTTTAGAAAACTTGGAGAACTATCAATATAATCAAATGCTACCTCAACTCCGTTCAGTGTACCACTTTTTAAAAATCTTCTTTTCTTTCTGTTCCAGAGCCAAGCACGGTGAAGACTGGCCTTCAAGCAGCGGGCTCCCCCCTTTGATAGATGGTCGGAGGTCTGGCTCCGGCAGCAATTCTGAGGAGTGTGGGGAACATCTTGGTTTATCTATTGTTTATCTCCAGTTCTGTAAATGAGATGACGCAGATGAGCAGTGCGGCAGCTCCTTTTCATTTGCATTTTATTAACTTTATGACAGCTTCCTTCTTGCATGATATTACCTAATTACATCCTTCAAAGAAGCACTGACATATCGCTCTCCACTTTTCAATTATTCACTCCATCGAAGGGAATCATGAAACAGCCACCCTCCTTCCAGAAAGACCCACCCAGCAATTGGGTGGGTGGCTGTGAAGGTGACGCTGTGAAGAAGTGGGACCACGATCCCAGGCGGAGGTCTGAAATGACAAGTCTGGCTTTGGCTCACTTTCCTTCCTTTCACGCCAACTTCGCAGCATGTAACAACACCCAAGTCTCAGAACCACATACGCCCACGGAATACCATCCAGTTGTATTGCCCATATGATTCGTTGGATTTGGTTCAAAACCAACTCATTTCAAGTAACTTTGAGATGTTTCCAAATTCATTCATTTCGATGAACCCTATTTTCCCAGGATTTCCAATCAAGCAGTGTACTCTCCATAACTTGATAGCTTTCAGTCAGATCGCTTTCTTTCTTTCAGCGTTGTCTACTCACTGCCCTGCTCATTTTCCTGTCCTTTGTGCATTCCATTTTCTTGTGATGTCAACATTCAGAACTAGGCACGTGGTTCTACACTCTCCGAGAATTCCATACTTCCTTTCCAGTTCTCTTGTTGCTGATGACAATGTTTTGTTGATTTTTTTTTAAATATATTTTATTTGAGCTGGGCATGGTGGCGCATGCCTTTAATCCCAGCACTTGGGAGGCAGAGGTAAGAGGATCACCATGAGTTCAAGGCCACCCTGAGACTACATAGTTAATTCCAGGTCAGCCTGGACCAGAGTGAAACCCTACCTCCAAAAACAAAAACAAAAAAAAAAAAAAAAAAAAAAGAAAAAGAAAAGAAACGAAAGAAAAGAAAAGAAAAAAATTTTATTTGGGCTGGAGAGATGGCTTAGCGGTTAAGGCGCCTGCCTCCTAAGCCTAAGAACACCGGTTCCAATCTCCAGGTCCCACGTTTAGCCAGATGCAAAGTGACGCAAGGGCGCAATGCCGCACTTGACCACAAGGGGGCGCACGCATCTGGATTTCGTTTGCAGCAGCTGAGAGGCTGCTGGAGCTCCCATCTATCTGTCTTCCTCTCCCTATCTCTCTGTGTATCTCTGTGTCTCTCTCCAAAAATAAAAATACATATAAAAATAAAAATATATATATATTTATTTATTTATTTAACAGAGAAAGAGGCAGGGAGAGAGAGAGGGAGAGAATGGGCATGCCAGGGTCTCCAGCCACTGCAAACGAACTCCAGACGCATGCGCCCCCTTGTGCATCTAGCTAACATGGGTCCTTGAGAATCAAACCGGGATCCTTTGGCTCTACAGACAAACGCCTTAACCACTAAGCCATTTCTCCAGCCCTGCTGGTTTCTTATAAAAATCAAAGGAGCACAAGAAATGAGTCATTTGCAGCCTAACTCCTGGGCCGTATTCATTATGCTATTGACTCAGGTACACAATCAGCAAGAACCTGGGAATTTTCCTAGAGTCATTTGTTCATTTCTCCACTATTTCCTCTCTTCCTTAAAGGGGCCATGCCAATCTCAGATTTAGAGGCTTAACTATGCAGTACTTCCTGTGTGGCAAAATCTAGAAGTGTTTAATGATATCAGCTCACGCACAGGTCCTTGACATAGCCTAGGTCATGCCTCCTCTGTTCTGAGAAATGTCTGTTCATATATTTACCTATGTTAAAGTGTCAACAATTCCAAAGTAGTTTAATTTTTTTATTTTGTTTTTATTTGCTTTTTGATAATTTCATTCATGTATTTTGATTTTTTTTAAATTTTGTTTTTCGAGGTAGGGTCTTGCTGTAGCCCAGGCTGACCTGGGATTCACTATTGATTGGGAAATACGAATATTCTAAGACAAACATAAATTCAGGCTATTCATGATAGCCAAGCTAGTGAGATTCTTAATGAAATACTATATAAGGAGGAAGAAAATGGACAGCTTCTTCCATTAGAACACATGTAATGGGGCTGGAGAGATGGCTTAGAGGTTAAGGCACATGCCTGTGAAGCCTAAGGACCTCGGTTCGGTTCTCCCAGTCCCACGTAAGCCAGATGCACAAGGGGGCGCACGTGTCTGGAGTTGGTTCTCAGTGGCTAGAGGCCCTGGCACACCCATTCTCCCTCTCCCTCTCCCTCTCTCTCTTTCCCTCTATCTGTCTCTAATAAATAAATAAAAATAAAATCTTTTTAAAAAAGGAAAACACATGTAATCATAGCCACCAAGAAAGAGCAGGGCAGCAAAGAAGACTTGGGAGTGAATCAACCGTGTCCAACACAGCAAGCCCTCAAAACTAACAGAGGAAGTGTCCAAGTACCAGAAGAACAAAGCCAACCAGAATATCACCTAACGAAGGCATGGGAAGAACGCTCAAATAATAACTTTAAATATCATTGGCCCAAACTCTCTGATAAATGGACATAGACCAACTGACTGAATTAAAAAACAAGTTACCGGGCCAGAGAGATGGCTCAGTGGTTAAGGCGCTTGCCTGTGAAGCCTAAAGACCAAAGTTCAATTCCCCAGGACCCACATAAGCCAGATGCACAAGGTGGCACATGTATCTGGAGTTTGTTTGCAGTAGCTAGAGGCCCTGGCACACTCATTCTCTCTCTTTATCTGTGTGTGTGTCTCTCTCTAAATAAATAAATAAATAAATAGAATTTTAAAAAAGTTCCAGTTGGATGTGATGGCACATGCCTTTAATGAGACAGATAGGAAGATCACCATGATTTTGGGGCCACCCAGAGGCTACATAGTGAATTCCAGGTCAGCCTGGGCTAGAGCGAGGCTCTACCCTGAAAAACAACAACAAAACAAAACAAACAAAAACCTAACAAGATCCAAAGACCCAACTCTGTTTTCTCTAAGAAGCCTGCTATCTAGCAAAGACCACCACAATGTAGCATCAATCAAGTGGGCACAGCTATTGTCATATCTGATCATACAGACTTCAAACCAGTTAGTCAAAAGAACCAGAGAGCCCCTCTATGTTAGGCAAGGGAGCAGTTCATCAAGAAGGCATACCAATTCCAAACATTTATACACTAAATATTGGAAGTCCCAAATTTCATAAAACTAACAGTCAAAGGCATAAAACGTCACATAAGTCCTGACACAATAATGGGATACTTCAGTACCCCACTCTCATATTGGGAAGGTCCTCCGAACTAAAAAGATACTCCTGAGCTAGATCATGCCACAGGCCAGCTGTATTTAACAGACATATGCAGAACATGCCACCCAAGACATAGAGAATAAACATTCTTCTCAGCGGTGCACAGAAGCTTCTCCACCACTGACCACATCACACACCACAAAGCAAGCCTCTGCAGATGCCAACAGATCCATGTGTCCTATCAGATCACAGTGAAATAAAACTAGAAACCAAAAGCAAGAGAGACTTCAGTAATTGCACAAACACTTAGAGGCTGAACAAGAGACTTTTGAATGAACAGTGAGTGGCTCATTGAAGAAATCAGGGAGGGAAATTAGAATTTTTCTAGAAATAAATGAATGAGAACACAACTGACCAGATCCTCTGGGATACAACCAAGGCAGTCCTAAGAGGAAAGTTTGTAGCCCTAAGTGTTCACATTCAAAATTCAGAGAGATCTGAGATAAGCCATCGAATGGTGTGACTTCAGATGCTAGAAAACAAGAAGCCAGTACCTTAGTACACAGCAAAAAAACAAACAAACAAACAAATATTAGGGAGGATGCAGAGATGGCTTTGCTGTTAAGGTGCTTGCCTGCAAAGCCTAAGGACTCAGGTTTGACTTCCCAGAACCCATGTAAGCCAAATGCCCAAGGTAGTGCATGTGTCTGGAGTTTGTTTGCAGTGACTAGAGGCCCTGTGGTGCCCATTCTCTCTCTCTCTAATAAATAAATAAAAATCAAATTAGAATTTAAAAAATAGAGCAGAAGTTTGGGCTGGAGAGATGGCTTAGCCATTAAGGTGCCTGCCTGCTAAGCCTAAGAACCCGGTTCCAATCTCCAGGTCCCACATTTAGCCAGATGCAAAGTGACACAAGGGTGCAATGCCGCACTTGACCACAAGGGGGCACGCATCTGGATTTCGTTGACAGCAGCTGAGAGACTGCTGGCGCGCCCATCTCTGTCTCTCCCTCTCCCTCTCTGTCTGTCTCTTTCTGTGTCTCTTCCAAAAATAAATAAAATAATAAAAAAATTTTAAAAATAGAGTAGAAGTTAATGAAATAGAGATTAAAATAATTATATATAAGATCAACCAAACGAGACTTGGTTCTTTGGAGAAATGAACAAAACTGACAAATCATGAGCCAAACTAACCAATCAAAAGAAAGAAAGAACAACCAAATAAATAAAATTACAGACAAAAATGTTGCAACAACTGACCCCAATCAAACCAAGAAGGTCATTAGGGAATACTATGAAAACTTACATCCCAAAAAGTTCTAAAATACAGAAGAAGTGAATCAATTTCTAAATGAATATGAAATGACCTACAAAAATTAGTCAGGAGATATAAATAAACACATGCATAATAAACAATGATATTGAATTAGAAATTAGAAGTCTCCCCACATTCCTTACCTGGAACTGCTTGAGTTGTGGGTACACTTAGATAATTCTAGGGAACAGATAATAGGAGGTAGTAGGGTCCCAGGGGTAGGGGGAATGCAGAGGGACTGGAATGAGGAAGGAAGGGTGGGGGAGAACATTTACACAAAACTAAAGCCAACATGAATTAGTAGCATAGAAACCTTTCTCTTCTATAGTAAACTAAAAGATATAACCAGCAAAAGGAATGAGGGAGGGTCCTCTAGGCAGAGGGGTCCTGGAGAGAGTGGGAGCAAGAATAATCCTAAAACCATTGTTCTGACCTGTAACTTCCAGTGCCAGAAATGGGTTACACCCCAAAGTGAGCTATTGGTCAGAGAGACATATGAGGTCCCAAAAAGGCAGGCTTCTGTCAAAGCACTTGATTACCCATTAGATCTAAAAGGTCATACCTATTGCTGAAGACACCACAAGCTACTGACACAGGACATTGAAAGATCACACTGGAATTTAGAAGGAAGCCAGCTGCCCAGTGGATAACCCTCATAGTGCTGGAAAATACTACATGAGCTTCTGGGGGAAAATGGCCACCGACATTGTGAACAAGCAAGGGATCTTGCTAGATATCAAATTATCCAGCTGGACAAGATGTATATATATACACACAGCTGTGCAATAGTGGCACTCAGCCTATGTGGGTAATCAATGGCTCCCTAATTGGATAGGAGGCTGCTCAGTGGAAAGGGACTCAGAGCTGGTACTGGGAACCAAGTCAGAATTTTATGCAGATGGTCATAGATTCCAGACAGAAGATCCTACTAGTCTTTGGCCAAAAAGAGTGGCTACATCAACCAAAATCTCTCTCAATAAAATATGCACATCCCCTTTAATCCAACAGTATAGTCAGCGGGAAAGCTGAAAACATTTCCTCTCAAATCTGGAATAAGTCAAGGGTGTCCCCAGTCTCCATTCTTATTGAACCTAGTTCACAAAGCCTTAGCATGAGCAATAAGACAAGAAAAGAAGGACACAAAAGAGACAAAAACTAATGATGAGAAATGTTGGCAAGCAGACCCCAGGCAGTTAGCCTGTCTAGTGCTAGGAAGTGCTACATGAGCTACTGGGGGAAAATGGTCAACAGTCTGAGCAACCAGAGGTCTAAGCTACCCAGAAGCAAACACCCTGACACCATATAAACGCCAGTATATTAGTGGCACACAGCCAGCCTCAATGGGTAACCAACAGTTTTCTGATTGGCTAAGAGATCCATTCAGTGTACAGGATCCATATCTGGAATTGGGAACCTTATCAGAATCCTAGGGAGACAAAGATTATGTTCTCCAGGGTCAAGCTGTCACTAGTCTTTGGCTAAAAGAGGGTTACATAATCAAATTCTCCCCTAAATTAATAATGCTTATCCCATTATTTAAACTATGCCAACTTCACTCTCCCTTGAAGGATCTGTTCTTCTTTTTCAGAAGGTAGTGAGACCCGAGGAGATAAACCACCCCTTGCACTGCAGCAAAGCCACAGCTGAATCCACAGAGGAAGTGGGGAGATGAGCAAGAGTGCTGCTTCCATGCTGAACCTGATAATCAGCGCCAGGATGTAGGAGACAGACCCTGAGGACACTCAACACCTACCAAAGCAGAGATCCACAAGCTCCTAAGAGCTCATCACAGAAGCAGATTTAAAACTCACCCACCGTGACTCGGGGAAGTTTGTGGAAGAGGGAAGAGGGGGCAGAAAGACTGTAAAGAGCCACAGGTTGAGACATCATGCCCAGAGGCATTGCCTCCCCAAAACAACTGACTGCTGCTCCCACAATGCATAACCCACAACCCCATGGGGAATACATGCAACCCTACGGAGGAGCGTTCCCAATGGAATGGGGCCGGGGACGAGGGAAAAGAGGGCACCAACACGTGATGAGCAACGAAAGGACCATCCATCGGAAGGCACAAAGGCGCAAGGGGTGTTGACTGATGTAGTCATCAACTTCACACTTACGAGATGAACATCCAAACCAGACATAGATTATGAGAGGAACAGGATTTATTTCAGGTTTATAGATCCAGGGGACGTTCCATCAATGGTGGAAGAAGTTGGGCCCCCTTTCACAGATCCAAGCAGAGAGAACCCACCACCGGCAGCAAGCGGCAGAGGGACCCCACCAAAGCTCACACTGCTCTGCTACCCCTTTGGGCTAGAATCAGATCCGCCCCCAGTGACATCCCCACCCCACCCCCCACCCCCCGCAGCAGGAGTCTGTCCGCTAGAGGTTGAAGCTGCAAACTCAATTTTAATAAAACATCTGAGCCTCAGGGCTGTGCATTCAAACTCCCACAGTAGAAAGGAAACACTCTGCCTCACAAAGCAGTCCTGCAAGGGGCGGCTTACAGCGCAGTGAAAGCAGGTCTGCTGTTAGGACGGGTGGTACATAAGGCATCCAGTAGGCAGGGCAGGTAGCCCAGTGGGCAGGGCGGGTAGCCCAGTGGGCAGGGCGGGTAGTCCAGTGGGCAGGGCGGGTAGCGTGAGAAAGTCTAGATGCACCGCTCTTGGCCAGGACCAGTAGGACAAGTGGAGAATATACTCTCAGGCATTGGAGAATCTAGTCAAATAAAGCCCACATCCTTCCGTGCCCCTCCACCCCTACTGGGAGTCCTTTCAGGCTTAGCCAGCCTAATTCCTAATGAGTCTAGGGCTGAGATTCACCTACAAATATCCCCAAAGACACGGGAAGCTGATTTCCTCACCGCGTGCTGGGCAAAGATGATTGCCACGACCTTAATGAATCCACAGAGAACTCATCGCTTTTCTTGTCTACTGCGTCTACTGATACTGCTGCCCTGGCGTTGTTCTTGAACGCTGCGGAGTTCCCAAGCAGCCGCTTAGTTAGATAGGATGCTCCCTGAGGGTCAATCCACCCGCCTTTGTCAATTACCTCCCTACCAAAGTGGATTATGGCGAAATCAAAGGATCTGGGACGGTTCCATGGGCTGCCCCTGGGGTGGCGGTGGAGGGCACCAATCCTCACACTAAAGCCAGAAAGGCAAAACCTTTTGTGAGGGTTAGTGGCAAGCAATTTGTTTTCTTTTTCTTGTTTGTTTTTTGTTTGTTTTTGTTTTTGAAGGTAGGGTCTCTCTCTAGCCCACGCTGACCTGGAATTCACTCTGTAGTCTCAGGGTGGCCTTGAACCCACAATGATCCTCCTACCTCTGCCTCCCGAGTGCTGGGATTAAAGGCGTGCGACACCACGCCTGGCTCCAGCAATTTGTTTCTTTCCTACCACAAATGAGAAAAGCTCTGCCTGGCTCGGGATATTTACCCCTTAAAAACAATTATCAGACATGGTAAATATGTATCCTTTTCATGACATTTCTGTGATGGCACACTTCATGTCGCTGTATGTGTGCCACTTTCTAAAGCAGCAACAGTCAAGTCAGAATTGAGGCGGTGGGATGAGACTGTCTCCTTAAAACCCAAAGGGGTGCTTGAATTTCTTAACTGAGATAAGTAGAAAATATGTTCATGGTAAATAATGTAGAATACACAGTACTAGTTTTTAAATTTGACTAGCAAAATGGTTGCAATAATTTTCAGGGAGCAAACATAACGATATTTCTTTGATTCAGTATAGTATGACAGCAGGGGCACACAAACATTTGTTTGAATAAAAATGTAATTGAGTTTGCATAACACTTTTAATTGGAAACTTTTTTTATGCACACAGCTAAGGCTTTCTTCTGTGTTGCGCACCACGCTGGTGCTTGAGAGATGTGTTGCAAGCGGCTTGTTTACTATAATAAAGCTCTGAAGTTTGCCAATTATTTTCTTCCCTTCGATCTCTTCTTAAAGAAATTGCAAAGGCTTGTTTATTCTTAAATAATTTCTCTCTGAAGCATTTGTCTTCTGAGATGTTTAGCGAGTGGGAAAGCCAGAAGCAGACCTACGCCCCCTGGGCTGGGAAAAGCTTGGCACTGCCATGTGGTCACCAATGACATTTTTGTTCTTAAGAGAAAAGTGGACACTAAGTTCCCACAGGCCAAGTGACCAAAGGTGCAGGTTCATGTGCCTGCTAACTGTTATCTTTCTCAAATACTGAAAATCTTTGTGTCAGAACCATTGGATAAGAATGTCCTCCAGGGCTGGAGAGATGCCTTAGCAGTTAAGGCACCTGCCTGCAAAGCCTAAGAATGCCCGTCCGAGTCTCCAGATCCCACGTTTAGCCAGACGTAAAAGTGAGACAAGTGTGCAATGTCACACATGTCCACAAGGGGGCGCAAGCATCTGGAGTTCGTTCACAGAGGCTGAGATCGCTGGTGTGCCCATTCTCTCTCTCTGCCTCTTCCTCTCTCTCTCAAATTAAAAAAAAAAAAAAAAAAAATGTCCTTCAGAAATAGATGATAAGACCCTATTGCTGAAGACTCCACATGCCTGGGCTGCAAGGTCACCAAGAAATCAAACAGGGGCTGAGCTGAAAACCTTCTCCCAGTAGACCAGCTGACAGAAATCCGGAAAAAGCTGCACTGCATGCAGTCTTATGGGAGAGAGACACCATCAGTGGTGAAAGCTGTGGACACTGCAAGCCTCAAGTTTGGCAAGCCAGGCCAGATGAGCCAAAAGGTGCAATAGTGGCATGTCTGTTGTGGAGGAAACCAACCACTTTATAACTAGAGTAGTGATCTACTGTATAGGAGGGAATATGTATTCTTGGTACTGAAAACCTAATCAGAAGCCTATGGTGGGGGAGGTCATGAGCATTAGGAGTGTAACGCCTTTTCTTGCCTGGCTACATGCATATATTTTGCTCACCAAACTGCCCTGTAAGCACTTTACTTAATATTCATGCCCATATATTAATGCTACTCTCATTTTTGGTTATAGAAGCTTCTCTTTTCAGATGGTGGTGACCTTGGGATGACTCAGAAGGCACCATGGTGCTGAGAAGAAGGGACAGGGGAGTACTCAGCACTGAAACATCTCTGTCACACCTTCCAAGGCTCAGGGTCCATTGCAGAAGAGGTGGTGGAAAGAATGTAAGAGCCAAAGGAAGGGTAGGACTGCTTACAACGCAATTGCCCAGACAGAAATTGGCCTCAATATCCATGACCTCACAGTGCCTAGTAATACCTTCACAAGACCCTCAGAATAGGAGGAAAAAACGATGACATCAAAATTAAATAGAGACTAATGGAGAGAGGGAGGGGATATGATGGAGTATAGATCTGTGAAGGGGAAAGTGGGGAGGGGAGGGAATTATCATAGTTTATTTTCTGTAAGAATGGAAGCTCTCAATAAAAATGAAAGAAAAAAAAAAAAGAATGTCCTCAGGGATCAGGCCAGATGTCTCTCCTCTATCTTCTTTTCCCTCCATGAGTCTGAGTAGAATTGGATTTTGTATCTTCCTAACCTAACTTCAACCTGGGTTCTAAGTGAATAGTCTTGGCATCCCAAGGGTTGGCTCCCTGTTCAGCTTCAGTAGTCATGGAGATCAGGTGCCACCGGGAATATGCAGCTCCGTGAGGGCAGGTCAAGGACCAGGACCCTCTTATGGAGAGAGGCCGTTGGAAGCTTGTCCCTCCTTACTCTGGCATCTGCATTCACCTGAAAGAACCCAAATCTTTAAAAAAAATAAATTTATTTATTTTTATTTATTTGAGAGAGCAAGTGAGAGAAAAAGAGGCAGAGAGAGAGAGAATGGGCATGCCAGGGCCTCCAGCCACTGCATACGAACTCCAGACACATGCGCCACCTTGTGCATCTGGCTTACGTCGGTACTGGGGAATCGAACCAAGGTCCTCTGGCTTTGCAGGCAAATGTCTTAACCACTAAGCCATCTTCTCAGTCCCAAGAACCCAAATGTTAATATTAGCTTTATGCTGTCTGGGCCATGGGCTTCAGTAGGAGTATAACTTCCTATAATTCCCTATAGACTCAATCCCTCCTCAATTCCGAGATTAAACCCAATGGTTCAGAACTGTGGTCTTTGTCATGACTGAGGCAGGAACTATGCTGAGAAATTCATGCCTGTAAAAACTCTGTGCTCTGATGCTGGTGCATCAGAGGGTCCATTTATAGAAAGTAAAATTGCCAATCATTCAATCTTTTTAAAAATGTTTTATTTATTTATTTACTTATTTGAGAGAGAGAAAGAGGAGAGAGAGAGAGAGAGAGAGAGAGAGAGAATGGGTGCGCCAGGGCTTCCAGCCACTGTAAATGAACTCCAGACACACGTGTCCCCTTGCGCATTTGTATTACATGGGCCTTGGAAAGTCAAATTGGGGTCCTTTGGCTTTTCAGGCAGACGCCCTAACCGCTAAGCCATCTCTCCAGCCTCTCAATCTTTTTTTTTTTATATATAGTTGCAATTCCAAGAAATGTTTCAGTAACCTTTTTGTGTTTATGGTTTTTTTTTTTTTTTTTTTTTGGTGGTGGGGGTTGTTGCTGATTTGATTGAATTCTCAGAAATTTAAAAAATTATTTTAAAAAATAGGGCTGGGACTGGGGAAATGGTTAGCTATTAAGGCATTTGCCTGCAAAGCCTAAGGACCTTGGTTCGATTCCCCAGGACTCACGTAAGCCAGATGCACGAGGGGGCACATGCATCTGGTATTCGTTTGCACTGGCTTGAGGCCCTGGCCTGCCCATTCTCTCTCTCTCCCTCTTCCTCTCTCTCAAAAAATAAAATATAATTTTTTAAATGCAGTTCATAATAAGAGCAATTGCATAACTCTAATATCAGCTTCTTCTTGCTAAGCCTCCAAAACACACAAGCTCGTGCTGGATGCACAGGCTGGGCACCCAGCACAGTGTCTGGTGCATCATAAGTACTCAATGATTGGTAACCACTATTTTGCTTGTGCTATTGTTATTGAAAATCACAGGCCTTTGCACAAGGCTATGGAGGGAAGGATTGGGATTGTCTGTTAAAGTGTTTTATTTGATCAATCATATATGCAAATTAAACCAGGCACTGGAAGGACACACATCAACCTGAACAGTGGTGTTGGGTTAGACTGCGGAGGGCAGGTGGAGATATTCAATTTTCACTTGGCATGACTTTGGGCTCAAGTAGACTTTTCCGTGAGCATGTACTATTTTAAAATTTAAAATCACATAAATATTTTAATTTTAAGAATATAAGGGGAGGGACTAGAGAGATGACTTGGTGTTTAAGGTGCTTGCTGGCAAAGCCAAAATTGATCCAGGCTCAATTCCCCAGTACCCATGTAAAGCCAGATGCACAAGGTGGCTCATGTGTCTGAAGTTCGTTTGCAATGACTAGAGGCCCTGGCCTGCCCATTCTTTCTCTTTCTCTCTCTCTGCCTACCCCCCCATCTATCTCTCAAACAAACAAACAAACAAACAAACAAACAAACAAAACAAACAAATAATATTTAAGAATATAAGGGGATCCTTATGGTGGCACAGAGCTGTAATCCCAGCAGGAAGTAGAGGTGGGAGGATCGTGGATATAAGGCCAGCCTTGGCACCACAGTGAAATACTGTTTTGAATAAACAAATAAAAACAATAAAAATAATAAAATGATGAGAGCTCACTGTGTATGCTTTTGTAACTTCCAGTGAATCTATATTTCAAAATAAAAAGAATTCCAAAACATCAAAGGCAAATAAGTAAAATATGGACTTAGTCTATCATCTGTATATCTATCTGTCTGTCTGTTATCTGTGTGTTTGTGTACGTATGTGGGTGCATATCTAGCCCTCGTCTATCTACATACCTCTCACCTCTGACATAACATTAGAACATGAAAGCTTTCAGTCAAGGGAAAGTTTACCATATCAGAGGTTGTCCATAAATGTACTTGATCTCTCTGTGATCTTCAGGTTCCACATCTGCAGATTCAGCCAAACACAAATTGAAATGAAATCATTTATTTATTGATTTTTTATGGGATTTTATGGGAGAGAGAGAGAGAATTGGCATGTCAGGGCCTCTAGTCACTACAATTGAACTCCAGACACAGGCGTCATCTCGTGCGTCTGGCTTACATGGGTTCTGGATAATCACACATGGGTCCTTAGGCTTCACAGGCAAGCACCTTAACCACTAAGCCATTTCTCCAGCCCATGAATTTTTTTTTGAGAGAGTCAGAGAGAGAGAGAGAGAATGGGCGTGCCAATGGCCTCTCAGCCACTGTGAATGAACTCCAGACACATGCGCCCCCTTGTGGGCAAGTGTGGCATTGCACCCTTGCATCACTGCGTCTGGCTAAACGTGGCACCTGGAGAGGTGAACGGGTGTTCTTAGGCTTAGCAGGCAGGTGCCTTAACTGCTAAGCCATCTCTGCAGCCCCATGAAAATATTTTTTAATGCATCTGAAAAAATGCATCTGGACTTGAACCTGTATAAATTTTTCTTCTTCCTATTCCCTAAATTATTTAACCATGGTTTATGTGACATTTACATTTTATTGCATTAGTAATCTAGATAAAAATTAAAGTACACAGGAGAACACTTTGTTAGGTTATGTGCAAATTCTACAGAATTTGGTATCCAAGGAGCTCTTTGAACCGGTTTCCCAAAGATACGAAAGGACACTTATTGTAAGAAGGGACTTTCTCAAGGTAGGTGAATATTAACGAGCACATTGCTGGACTGGAGAGATGGTTTAGAGGTTAAAGCATTTGCCTGAAAATCCAAAGGACCCAGGTTCCATACCCCAGGGACCCACGTAAAGCCAGATGCACAAGGTGGCACATGCATTTGGAGTTCATTTGCAGCAGCTGGAGGCCCTGACACATCCATTGTCTCTCTCTCTCTCTTTCTCTATTTGCCTCTTTCTCACTTTCTCTCAGATCAATAAATAAAAATAAAATATTTAAAAAATTTTTAAAAAGAGTGCATGGCTATATTAGGTCTGATAGAACAGTGGGAACTGTGAAATGCCCGTGGTCTTAACAATGCCTTGTTTTCTTCTGGGTCCTAGCTTTAGAGGAACAACGAACGTGAGGACAAGAGGAACTGAAGTGATGACGTTCACCTGAGACTCGAGTCAGTCTTCTTGGCAGGAAGTCTAGCCTTTGTTTGAACATCTCCGGTGGTGAGATCTCATTACTTTCTATTTATTATAAGATCGTGTGTTTATTGAGCCCAAGTTAATGAGTGAGACCAAAATTGCAAGGCTAATGGAGACAAAGGAAAAACAAATAAAGTGTCATTAAGCCCAAGAGGGGTGAGGGGATTTCAATGCAAAGTCAATTTGACAAGGCAGAATTTGGGGTGGGGGAGAGAGAGAGAGTCAAGGGGAGCTGTGAGCGGGTGTGTGGTCATTTATTTGTACGTTAGCAGATGAGGGGAGCCTTGTTCAGTGGTTAAACTGAAGTTCTGAATTCAGATTCCCAATGTAAATTCTCGATGCTCCGGTCTTCTCGCTTAGAAAAACAGGACAGCAGCTGCTGTATTTTCCATGTTCGGGTTGATTGAGAAGCTACAAAGACTGCCGATATGCCATAGGCTCTGAATGGGAGGCAAAATACTGTGTCCTGATTTCAGGTCACCCTGACTGGATAATCATAAATCGTGTAAGAGTGCCAAAGCTTCA
This sequence comes from Orientallactaga sibirica, assembly GCA_036365145.1. Lineage (NCBI taxonomy): Eukaryota > Metazoa > Chordata > Mammalia > Rodentia > Dipodidae > Orientallactaga > Orientallactaga sibirica. The sequence continues at coordinate 21,664,994 of JAEOAD010000025.1, forward strand.
CAGGAGAGAACAAGGTCGTTTTCTCATCATACCATAGGCTGCTGATGTGGAAAGTACCTCTGTCCGTCTTACTTTATAGAAATACTCTGGATCTCCATACATATTATAGTTGAACAGACACTTGGCTACGTGATGGCATCTGAATATTTCATCTTGTCCCCTATGCCCACATAATGTGGAGGTGAAGAACTGCAACCTGGGTAAAAGTGAAAATAATTTATATATGCATTAGTAATAAATCAGCTTTGCCACCAACACCTGAAATCTTCTAGACTTTGCTTAAAAAAAAAAAAAAACCTCTCTTAAATATCATTATTGGATCTGTGTATAAGCAGACAAACAATTCGCGAGGCAGCATCAAAATTAAATTTTAAATTATTGCTTTGTGGTATGGGAATCAGATGTGAATAAATGTGCCATTTTCCTTGTGCTCAAAGGGTCTAACCAACACACAAACTACCTTGGACTATGTTATCACATTTTGTTTCCCTCACTGGTATAAACACCTAAGATCAGTTAACAAAATATTCCATAAATGTTAGCTAACGCGTGTCTCTTGTCTTTACTTAGTTTGGAAGATCCTGGTTGAATTTAAGTGTGTAAAAATATGTTCATTTCTGTCATTCGTTGAGTTGACTTTGTGGTTTTCATTGGATGGTTGTAAAGAACTTATTTTAATATTTAAACAAAGCATACTTCTTTTTATTTCTAAAATTGATTATATATACTTATGTATATATATATATATATATATATATGTAGGTTTTTTTGTTTTTGTTTTTGTTTTTTATGAGGTAGGGTCTCACTCTGGCTCAGGCTGACCTGGAATTTACTCTGTAGTCTCAGGGTGGCCTCAAACTCACAACGATCCTCCTACCTCTGCCTCCCAAGTGCTGGGATTAAAGGCGTGCGCACCACGCCCGGCAATATATATAGGTTTTTTTGAGGTAGGGTCTCTCTGTAGTTCAGGCTGACCTGGAATTCACTATGTAGTCTTAGGGTGGCCTTGAACTCACAGTGATCCTCTTACCTCTGCCTCCCTAGCGCTGGGATTAAAGGCATGCACTGCCATGTCTGGCTTAAAAATAATTTTTTACTGAGAACTTTATTGCATGAACATGTGCGTATTGGTTATACTCCCATTGGGTTATACTCTTTTTTGGTGGGGTGGGGGAATTTGGAAGTAGGGTCTCACTCTAGCTCAGGCTGACCTGGAATTCACCATGTAGTCTCAGGGTGGCCTTGAACTCACAGTGATCCTCCTACCTCTGCCTCCTGAGCACTGGGATTAAAGGTGTGTGCCACCATGCCTGGCTGGGTTACACTCTTATGTTCCCTCTCCCCTGACCCCATACCACTGCGGGCCCTCCTCAGAGGGGTTATTTGTATTCACTGTGGGGTCGCAAATGCACCCGTCAGTCTCTTGGGCAGGAGACAATGCTCAGATGACACCATCCCACCTTGCGACTCTTAAATTCTTACATGGGATCTGGAGAGTTGAACATGGGTCCTTAGGCTTTGCAGGCAAGCGCCTTAACCACTAAGCCACCTCTCTAGCCCAGCATGCCACACATTTTAATGGATTTAACTCCATCTTTGAAGTCTATAGAGTAAACAAAGACGAGTACACATATATTAAGTAGTGTACGTGCAAAAGGCTTTTCTGAGAGGACACACAGATTCCCAGTTCAAATAGATTCCCAGTCCACCGTGTCACGCAGCAGTGCCCGCAGCTCACCTAGAGGGAGTGTGGAGTATTGATAAACCTGCTTCTTGGACACCTCTTACGTTGCACTCCCATAGCTTTGACAGTTAAAAAGAGTCCCACCTTAGCCTTCTTTTCTCACTCCGTCTTTCTCTTAAACCTGTGGTTTTAAAAGTCACTTTTAGGGCTGGCTTAGTGGTTAAGGAGTTTTCCTGCAAAGCCTAAGGACCCCGGTTTGATTCCGTAGGACCCACGTAATCCAGATGCACAAGGGGGCGCATGCTTCTGGAGTTCATTGGCAGTGGCTGGAGGCCCTGGCATGCCCATTCTCTCTTTCTCTCTGTCTCTTCCCCCCAACTTCTCAAATAAATAAAAATAAATAAAATATAGTTTTTAAAAGTCACTTTTAAAGCAATCATTTCTAAATCTGTAACTAAGCAGGATCAGCATATTTTCTAGTGCTTGCTGAGAGTTTTCCCATGGCTACCTCAAATTCAACATTATTTAACTGCCTCTCTCCTCTCCCCAAACCTGTGCACCTCTTTGATTTCCTATTATTGTTTGGGCTGGGGATAAGAATGTCCAGACTGGCCTCAGACTCACTATGTAGCCAAAGATGAACTTGAACTTCTGATTCTCATGCATTCACCATTCACATACAGGGCTTACAGGCACGCACCACCATGCCTAGTGTATGGGGTGCTGTGGATGGCACCTGGGGCTGCATATACGCCAGATGAGGGCAAATACTTTACCAACTGAGCTGTACCCTCAGGCTCTGATTTCCCGGTTTAACAAATGATGCTTCCAATTGTTCAGCCTCACCTCACTGACGAGGTGGCCCCTTCACGGACGGTGTGGAAAGCTCTCCCGACATGAACTATGTAGAGACTTGCTCCCAACCTGAACGCTTCAGCTGCAGGTCATTTCATTTTGATTTCGTTTCAGCTCTCGGACTACTACGCTCCCAGAAGAATCTAAGGCACGTGGGCCATAGGCAACTGGAGATAGGTTTCACAACCTTACTATGAACCCTTGGGAATCACACAGAGGCGTTTATGAATGGCTATGCGTGCACCTTCTGCATCTGCAGGTCCCTTGCAGTTTCTCAAAGCTGAAGATTTCCTAAAACCCAGATGATTGATTCCTTTCAGCTTGCCCTCGTCCACAGTGTGTTCTACTGGTCCCCATCACTATTCCACAAGTATCCCTGCCAATTAGTCACCAAAGCCTGGCTTCTATGTAGCTAAACATCTGGACTTCAGCTGCTCTATAAGAATGAGAGTATTTCCCGAAGCCCCTGTTGCCTGGCTGGCATATTTATGTCTTGATTTTGTGCTGACCTTGAAGCATCGGAGGTGACTTCTGACACAGCTTTCATCCCACTCTGTTCCCTGAAGGTACCCCATCTATTGCTACCTCCTTTGGGGTAGCAAACGAGGTAGAGTTCGAAGAAGTAATCGCCAGGCTATTTAGAATTAGTCACAGACTTTGGTTGCAACCGGCCAGGTTTGACCTACCAGCTTTCTGCAATTAACAGGACTCTCCGGGGGCTAGGAGTATCGCTGTAGATGATGGCCAACAGCAATGCAACTCACAGAGGGCTCCGCTGGCAACCCAGAGCCCTCTAGGTTCTTTCTTGTACAAAACACACGCTTGTCTTGGGCAGTACAGACTCAGACTATGCATTTCGCTTGAGATTTCTGCCACTGATATTTCCTGGGTTGTCAACCTGCTGTCTTCTTGCGTACGGGTGCTCTCACAAACGGTCCACAATAAAAATACACAGAGCACATGTATACATTATGAGCATTTAAAAAATCTATAGTCCAGGGCAGGAGAGAGGGCTTAGTGGTTAAGGCGCTTGCCTGCAAAGCCCAAGGACCCATGTTGGAGCTGTCTTCAGATCCCATGTTAGCCAGATGCACAAAGGTGAGGCAAGGGCTGGAAAGATGGCTTAGTGGTTAAAGCGCCTGCCTGCGAAGCCTAAGAATGCTTGTTCAAATCTCCAAGCCCCATGTATAGCCAGACACAAAAGTGACGCAATGTCGCACATGCACACAGGGGGTGCACGTGTCTGGAGTTCATTCACAGTGGCTGAAAGGCCCTGGTATGCCCATTCTCTCTCTGCCTCTTCTCTCTCTCTCTCTCAAATTAAAAAAAAGAAAGGTGAGGCAAGTGCAAGGTTGCACATGACCACCAGGTGGTGCTAGCATCTGATTGCAGTGGCTGAGGCCCTGGCGTGCCAATTCTTTGTCTCTTTGTCTCTCTCTCTTTCTCCAAAAAAAAAAAAAAACCTATATTCTAGGGGTCATGGGACCAGTAATCAGGTTGCTTCTCCAAATTAGTCACCGTGAGTAGTATGTCTGCATACCATGAAAAGGCAAGACTGTGTGCAAGGAAAGGATTAAAACACAGTTGTAACAATCCAGAATAAAAGGTAAGACCGTGAAGTATAATTGTGGTGGAGATGAAACAGAAATACAAAAAAGGGAAAACTACTTAGGAAATCTTTGTAAATGGTTAGACTTGGGTCTGACCACTCCACTTTGACTACACGGATTATGCTTTCACTGCAGATCATTTATCATTTCAGTGATTCCCAAGGCGTAAAAAAGCTTTAATTAACAACACATACTCAGGTATCCTACAAGGTAACGTACCTTTCCTTAGTGTGTGTGTGTGTGTGTGTGTGTGTGTGTGTGTTTTTTTTTTTTTGGCTAGAGAAAGGGATAGGTAGACAGACAGACAGAATGGGTGCGCCAGCAGCCTCTCAGCCACTGTGCATGAACTCCAGATGCTTGCGCCCCCTTGTGGGCAAGTGTGGCATTGCACCCTTGCATCACTTTGCATCTGGCTAAACGTGGGACCTGGAGATTGGAACCGGCGTTCTTAGACTTAGTGGGCAGGCGCCTTAGCTGCTAAGCCATCTCTCCAGCCCTCCTTAGTATATTTTAAAAAACTGAGTTACATTCTGTATTAAAAAGAATGGAAAAGAATTCGTAGGCGTTTACAGTGCTGAGGATGGAGCCCAGGGCCTGTGCTTGTTCTACCACTGAATACATCTCAGACTTCAGCTGTTTGAGAGCAGATAGATTTGAACTTACTATGTAGTCCAGGCTGGACTTGAACTCAAGATCTCCCTGCCTCTAGAGGCATGTACCTCTATGACTGGCAGAATGGGGGAAAAAAATCTTAAGGGTACAAATTGATAAACTATTGCACATCTTTGAACCCATGTGATCACTACCCAAATTCAGATGTAGAACATTTCTGTCACTTCAGAAAATTCCTTCATGTGCTTTTTTTCAGTCAATATCATTCAGAGAGGTAACCATAATATTCACTTATCACAGGATAATTTTACTCATTTTTGAATTTCTTTGTTAATTTTATTTTTTATTGACAACTTCTTTGATTGTAGACAATATCCCATGGTACTTCCCTCCCTCCCCCCACATTCCCCTTTGAAACTTCACTCTCCATCATATCCCCTCCCCCTCTTAATCAGTCTCTCTTTTATTTCGATGTCATGATCTTTTCCTCCTATTATGATGGTCTTGTGTAGGTAGTGTCAGGCACTGTGAGGTCATGGATATCCAGGCCATTTTGTGTCTGGAGGAGCACATTGTAAGGAGTCCTACTCTTCCTTTGGCTCTTACATTCTTTCCACTCCCTCTTCCGCAATGGACCCTGAGCCTTGGAAGGTGTGTTAGAGATGTTTCAGTGCTGAGCACTCCTCTGTCACTTCTTCTCAGCACCATGGTGCCTTCTGAGTCATCCCAAGGTTGCCACCATCTGAAAGGAGAAGCTTCTCTAAACAAAAGCGAGAGTAGCATTAATATATGGGTGTGGACATTAAGTGAAGTGCTTACTGGGTCATTTTTGAATTTTAACAGTTATTTATAGGGACTAGGAAGATAACTCATCAGTTAAAGGCATTTGATTACAAGCCTTCCAGTCCAAATGCAATTACCCGGCATCCACATAAACCCAGACACAAAGTGGCACACGTGTCTGTAATCCCAACATGCTTACGGCAATGGGAGGCAGAGCTAAGCGAATCCACAAACTTGTGGGCTGGGTTAGCCCACATGCAGCCGCAAACCAACGGGAGATATCTTGTCTCATCAAAAGAAGGTGTGGGGGGCTGGAGAGATGGCTTAGCAGTTAAATGCTTGCCTATGAAGCCTAAAGACCCCAGTTCAAGGCTCGCTTCTCCAGGACCCACGTAAGCCAGATGCACAAGGGGGTGCATGCATCTGGAGTTTGCTTGCAGTGGCTGGAGGCCCTGGTGCACCCATTCTCTGCCTCTCTCTCTCTCTCTCTCTCCCTGCCCATTTCTGTATCTCTCTCTCAAATAAATAAATAAATAATAAAATATTTAAAAAAAAAAGAAGGTGTGGGGTGCAGACATGGTTCGGTGGTTAAAGGCGCTGGCTTGCAAATCCTGGTGGCCTGGGTTTGATTTCCCAGTACCCATGTGGAGCCAGAGGCACAAACTGGCACATGTACCTGGAATTTGTTTTCAGTGGCAGGAAGCCCTGACACACCCATACTCACTTTCTCTCAAATAAATAAATAAAAGCTGGTGGGAGGAGAAGACAAACCCACAGGTCGTCCTCTGACCATAGGTGTGTGTGCCCATCCGTACCGCACACAACCACATCCGTGCAAATACATTTTAAAAAGAAAGAGAGGGGGACGTCTCAGAAGGTGATATAGGCCATGTTGAATAAAACTCTTAAAAAATACTTTTAGGGCTGGAGAGATGGCTTAGCGGTTAAGGCACTTGCCTGCAAAGTTCAAGGACCCATGTTTGACTCTCCAGATCCCACGTAAGCCAGACGCACAAAGGTGAGGCAAGTGCAAGGTCCCACGTGCCCACTAGGTGGCGCAAGCATCTGGAGTTCGATAGTAGCTGGGGACCTGGTATGCCAGTTCTCTCTCTCTCTTTCTGTATCTCTCTCTCTTGCTCTCTCTAAAATTAAAAAAAAAACTTTTACATAACATGTAAGAACGACATGTTTATGGAATGATATTTCAGGGTGGCATCTCAATGTGTAGTGATCAGATTACGGTCATTGCCATACCTGTCACCTCAAACACTGACCATTTATCCGCCTGTCTCTGTTGTCCACTGTGGATATTCTACCGGCTATGTGACATTAGAGGCGTCTCTTCCTGTCCAGCTGCAACCTCTTACCCCTCAGTCTCCCACTTCCAGCCCTCCTCCTGACATTCCCCCATGCTGTGGTCACTATTCTATCCTCCACTTCTCTGACATCAAACTTGTGGTTTCCACCAATAAATGAGAATATCACGTATTTGTATTTATGTGCCCAACGTGTTTCACTTAACAAAAGGTCTTCCATGACATTTTTTTTCTGAAACAGATATTAAGCTACAAATCTTTTTGTTTTTTAAAGAATCGTCTGTTTCTTTTTTAAAAATTTTGTTTGTTTGTTTATTTATTTGAGAGCAATAGAGAGAGAGAGAGAGGCAGATAGAGAGGGTGGGCATGCCAGGGCCTCCAGCCACTACAAACGAACTCTAGATGCATGCACCACTTTGTGCATCTGGCTTATGTGGGTCCTGGGGAATCAAGCCTTGAACCAGGGTCTTTAGGCTTCACAAGCAAGTGCTTAACTGCTAAGCCATCTCTCCAGTCCCGTTTCTTTTTTTTATATTTTATTTATTTTTATTTGAGAGAGAGAAAGAGGCACAGAGAGGGAGAGGAAGAGAATGGGTATGCCAGGGCCTCTAGCCACTACAAACGAACTCCAGACACATGTGCCCCCCCCCTCATGCAGCTGGCTTACGTAGGTCCTGGAGAGTTGAAACAGGATCCTTTGGCTTTGCAGGCAAGTGCCTTAACTGCTAAGCCATCTCTCCAGCTCCCTACAAATTCTTTTATGTCCGACTTGTTTCATTCAAGAGAATGTACGTTACAGTTAATAGAAAGTTATTGTGTCAATGATTCTTTTTCGGGAAACATTCTGTTTGAGGACAAATGTAGGTTTGATGAAGATTACTTTAATTAAGGCGCATACTTGAGTGTGCATGATTAATTAAAACTCCTCGCATCACTGAAATGATCAATGACCCACAGCAACAACATAATCAGTGAAGTTAAAAGCATAGAGATATGGGGATAGGGTAGGCGGGGAGTGAGGTCCCAGGTGTTTCCCAGCAGGGGAGGCGAGGTCGGTGTGCACAGAGCAGGAGGCCTTTGAAAGTAGGACTGCCAGCTTTGAACAGCAAAGATTGTTCAGAAGAGGAAGGCGAAAATAGAAATTCTCTAATCAGTGCGCTGTGAAGAGATGACAAGAGGTGACTTCCATGTCATCACAGAGGTCCTTACAAAGTAGGGAAAGGCGGGACTGGAGAGATGGCTTAGCAGTTAAGGCGTTTGCCTGCAAAGCCAAAGGATCCTGGTTCGATTCTCCAGGACCCACGTAAGCCAGATGCACAAGGGGCACATGCATCTGGACTCTGTTTGCAGTGGCTGCATGCTCTGGCACACCCATTCTCTCTCTCTCTCTCTCTCTCTCTCTCTCTGCCCCTTTCCCTCTCTCTCAAATAAATAGATAAATAAAATATATTTTTAAAGCAGGGAAAGGCGAGATGACAGAGAAAGCAGGGGAAGAGAGAGAATGGGTGGCCAAGGCTCCGTTGACATCTTAGAAGATGGAGGAAGGGTTAGAAGCTAACAGTAGTAATTTCCCATGCCTGGGGCGTATGAGCTTCCCAGCCATAGGCTTTTCATTAGGTTTTCAGTCCCAGGCATGAACTCCCTTCCATGGAGTGGGCCTCAAGTCCAATAAGAGGGCAGTTTGTTTCTCCCATAACAGACACGCCACCATTGCACCCGTTCATGCACTAACTGGCTGTAAAGCTTACAGGGTCCACTGCTGGTTAAAGCCATTGATGACTTTTCTCTCCCAACAAAATGCATAGCTCTTTCCAGCATCCTGACAGTGAGTCAACAGGGAAGAGGCTTCCAGCTCAGCTCCAGCTTGATTTCTTTTTTTGTAATTTGTGTACTTATTTGAGAGAGAAAGGCAGATAGACAGAGAGAGAATGGCATTCCAAGGCCTTTAATCACTGCAAAAGAACTCCAGGTGCATGTGCCATCTTGTACAGCTGGCTTATGTGGGTCCTGGGGGATCAAACCTGGGTCCTTTGGCCTTGCAGGCAACCATCTTAACCAATGAGCCATCTCTCCAGCCCTCAAGCTTGATTTCTCAGTGTCCTGCAGCTTAAGCATGTGAAGTCTTCAGCAATAGGGTCTTAGCATCTAGTTCTGGTGGGCAAACCAAGAGCCCTTAGCAATAGCCTATAACGTCCTATAAATTTTTTTACGAAGTGTTTGAATCGAGGTCCCCTACATGGGTATAAAAGCAGCTCCCAGAAATTATAGGATATGAATTTGAAATTCTATTGCTAAGGATGACATACCTCCCAATGAATTATTGGTCAGGGAAACTACAGAGGCCCCTAAAATGATATAGGATTTTGCTATCACTCTTAGTTGTCCACAAAAACCAGATCGTAAGTCCCCTTGGCTGGGCTGGAGAGATGACTTAGTGGTTAAGGCACTTGCCTGTGAAGCCTAAGAACTTATGTTCAAATCTCCAGGTCTCATATAGCCAGACGCACAGTGATTCAAGCACACAATGTCACAAATGTGCACAAGGGCGCACAAGTGTCTGGAGTTCGTTTGCAGCAGGTTGAAGGTCCTGGCACACCCATTCTCTCCCTCTCTCTCTTTCTCTCTCTCTCTCAAAATAAATATAAATAAATAAATAAATAAATAAATAAATAAATAAATAAAGAGAACCTAAACAGTAACTAAGCTCATAGGTGCTAGGAGAGAGGGGAACCTATTATTGTAGTTATGCTAAGCAGACAGCATGTCAAAGCCCTTTCTAAATATCTACCGCTCGTTGTTCTCTTAAATTAGTACTACTTGAAGACTTGATCACAGAAGTTACTACAATGCACCGAGATTAATGCAGAGATGTACAGCATCAAAACAAGACTTCTGTGTGCTTGGCCTCAAACGGGATATCTCAACAGACCCCTCTAAGCTTCAGAAACTTCATGGAAGAGGGGATGAAAGAATGGAAGAGCAGCCAGCTGGAGAAGAAGGCTGCAGAACACTGTCTGCATAAGACATGACCATTACACTCAGGAATGCAGAGCAGATGTGGTTTCTGAAACACGGTTGAGTCTGTCAATACGTCACTGTCAATGGGAGAAGGCTATCCGACTCCCCAGATATCCAGGACTAAAGAATGGCAGCTGGTGGCTGCTGGGAATGGGGTTACTGATACTCATCAGTGGTACATGCTCAGATTGGCCGGTCTTCCACTGTAAATAACCTAGTAACGGCCATTCAAGCGACACTAAGGACAGTTCAAGAAAGACGTGGAAGCAAGATGGAGATGAGTAAGAAGAAAGTGGTTAATGGAAGGGGGACAGGGGTAGTTGGAGAGAATAAGATACATTATATACCTGTATGAAAATTTTAAAAATGGAATGGGAACGCAGAGAGATGGCTTAGCAGTTCAGGCGCTTGCCTGCAAAGCCCAAGGACCCATGTTCTATTCTCCAGAACCCACATTAGCCAGACACACCAAAGTGAGGCTAGCGCAAGGCCGCACATGCCCACTAGGTGGCGTAAGCATCTGGAGTTCGATTGCAATGGCCAAGGACCTGGGCTAATTTTCTATTTCTCCTCTCTGTCTCTCTCTCTAAATAAAAAAATTTTTTTAAATGGAATGAGTAAATAAGAACTGAACAAAAATATAGAAATGATCCATATTGCATTTTTGACTAGAAAAAAAAAAAAAAAAAGAGAGAGAGAGAGAAGAAAATCCCCGTTGCTATGAACATCCACATACAGATTATGGGTGGATAATATTTTTGCTTATGTCAAGTTTACAGGAGGTATAGAAGTGTCGGGTTATGTTATGACTGTGTTTGGTTTTAAAGAGCGATCAGATTGTCTTCAAAGTGGAAACACATCCTCCATTAGTACCACAGCTGTAAGCGCGGTGGATCATTTCTTCACCTCCTCACCAAGGCATTGTTACCTGTCATTTAAAAACAACCATCCAGAAGCCGGGTGTGGTGGCGCACACCTTTAATCCCAGCACTTGGGAGGCAGAGGTAGGAGGATCACCATGAGTCCGAGGCTACCCTGAGCATACAGTGAATTCCAGGTCAGCCTGGGCCAGAGTGAGACCCTACCTCAAAAAAAAAAAAAAAAAAAACCATCCTGGGCTGGAGAGATGGTTTAGCGGTTAAGGCATTTGCCTGCAAAGCCAAAGGATCCCTGTTCAATTCTCAGGTCCCACGTAAGCCAGATGCACAAGGTGGCACATGCATCTGGAGGTCGTTTGCAGTGGCTAGAGGCCCTGGTGTGCCCGTTCTCTCTCTGTCTGCTTCTCTTCTATCTCTCTCTCTGCTTGCAAATGAATAAATAAAGAAAAATTAAAAATAACCATCCTGGAATGTGTAACATCTTGTGTCAAACTTGATGTAGATTTGCAATTCCCTGATGCTCGTATTATAGGTTTTTAAGAAGCTCAAAGTCAACGTTTCACCTTCACATATGGAAAAAAAAATGATGTTTCTGAGGTTTGGGATCTTCAGAGAATTAACCCTTGGCATGTCCTAATATTTTTATTTTGAATTTTGTTTGGTAAATTTACTACAAGGCTTAAAAACATTACAGCCGGTTTCACACATTCTCCATAGACATGTCTGGGGGCTGTGCCTTCTTCTCTAAACCCCACAGCAAGCAATGCCATCACCAGGTCATGAGCAATGGTGGGATCATAAATCAGGGGGGCATGACAGCATAATGGGTGCTGGTAGGGGAGGAGGAAGCGCTATGTCCAGGTGAGGGATCTGAACCAGGAAAGGCTTCAATCTAAGATGCTGCAGTATTGAGGCTGCAGATGCCTGTCTGCCTGGCAGGGCACGCAGCATGAAGAGTCTGAGGGGGAAACACCCCAGGCAGTGGGACACTCAAGCGAACACACACTCACACTCACCTCTTCTTTCGCTGGTGGGAGAGAACCAGCCTCGTGGTTTTAGACACCATTAACCTCTTAGCCAACTTCTGGCGCTGAACTTCATTCACCCATGTCCCAAAAGAGATGCGAAGCTGATCTCCTCACCGCATGCAGGGGAAAGACGATTGCCAAGACTTAATGAATCCAGGAGAGAGTTAATTGTTTTTCATTTCTACAGCTTCTGGCCAGGGTGTCGCCCTTGAGTTGTGCTGCACCCTGAGGAGTCCCAGTACAGCTGCTCAGAGACAGATCGGAAGGGATCCCAGAAGGCTGGGCTACAGGCCCTTATAAATGGCCATTCCAGAAAAGTGAACTATAGTGAAATCAAAGAGGAACTTCGCCTCCTGTCTAGGGCAATGGGTGTGCCGTATGCTGCGCCTGGGGTGACAGGTCCCCTTCAGGATGCATGGAGATGGGCAGCCAGTTTCAGGAAGGAATAGATCTTCCAACCCAGGCTCCAGTGAGGAAAGCAGCAAGCCCCACCCCAGAGCCAGAAAGCCAAGGTTTTTAGTGAGAGTCCATGGTAAGTAATTTATTTATTTATTTATCATCACAACGAAAATACCATCTCCCACTGTCAGGATGGGCCTACCCCTTAACACGATATTATAGGATATTGTATGTGATTTCATTACAAGTCCGATGGCATTTTGTGGTGACACATTTTAATACCATATGTACATGTGTGCATTTCTGCAACAGTTCTTGCAGAACCAGAGTAGCATTTCCTTTTGAGACTACCTGCTCAAACCGGAGGGAAGTCCACATTCCTCAAGGAGAAAATGTCAGCGGGAAGCTGCTTCTGAAAGTCACCTCTAGCACTAGGTGTCGTTCCTCTGGATGGGGACAGCCCGACAGTAACAGATGATGTTGAAGGAGACAGCACAGGGACACGTTTCCAGTAGATCCTTCACAGCACGACAACAGGTGTGCACAAAGTATTCGTTTCAATGACTGTCGCTGACTTTGGACACACGTGATTAGAGACACATTGATTCCCTAGCTCAGGGTGCTGTCTCTTATGCGGAAACACTGGTGTTTGGGAAATGTGTTGCAAGCAACGTATTAGCTGTCACAAAGCCTGAGGAGTGAATGGTCCATTTCACCCACACGTTTTGTTGTTGGAAATATGGTCTATTTGCAGTTATTCCTAAATATTTTCCTTCTCCATCATTGTGCTCTGAGATGATTTGTTGACTGAAAGTGAGAAGCACAGCTGTGGCTCTCAGCTGGGGAACTGAGTCAATACTGGCACAGTCCCCGGCGGGACCACTGCTCTCCTGAGAAAGGGTCAGGATGCGGCTGTCTCTCAAACCAAGGGGCCAGAGTGTTTGTTTTTTGTTTAATTAATTTTTAAAAGGTTTTGTTTTGTAAAAATTAATTAATTTTCAAGAAGAGAATGGGATAATGGGCTTATCAGGGCTTCTAGCCACTGAAAATAAACTCGACGCTCATGTGACACTTTTGCATCTGGCTTTACTGAGGAATCAAATCCTGGTCATGCAGCTTTGCAGGCAAGTGCCTTATCCGTTGAGCCCTCTCTCTAGCCTGAAGGCTGAGTATTTTCATAAGACCAGTATAGTATGTTATATATTAGACCCTATGAAGGGACTGAATTTGTTTAAATTGCAACTAGTGCATACCAGAAAAAGATTGCTGGAATGTGCTGAAAGGAAATGATGCCTTCATAACTGGAAGAATTTCATAGCTGAAAGGCTGTTACGTATCATAAGAAACAACCATTTGTCTTTCTCTCTCTTTACCCAAGGAGAAACACAGATGAGAGATAAAAAGGGTGAAAAGAAGGTTAAATGCTGGGATAAATTTCTTTTATTTTTAATTTTTTTATTGACAACTTCTATACTTACAATGAACCATGATATTACCCCTCCCCATTTCCCCTTCACAACTCCATTCTTCATCTTCTCCATCCCTTCCCTCTCTCCGTTAGTCTCTCTTTTATTTCTATATCATTGTCTTTTCCTCCTATTATGAGGATCTTGTTAAGGTATTGTCAGGCACTGCGAGGTCATGGATCTCAAGGCCAATTTCTGTCTGGACAGTTGCATTGTAAGCAGTCCTACCCTTTCTTTGGCTCTTACATTCTTTCCACCACCTCTTCCGCAATGGACCCTGAGCCTTGGAGGGTGTGATAGAGATGTTTCGGTGCTTGACACACCTCCGTCACATCTTCTCAGCACTATGTTGCCTTTTGGGTCATTGCTGGGATAAATTTCTGAGGCAGCATTTTTTTAAAAGATTTTATTTTTATTTATTTATTTATTAGAGACAGAGAGAAGGAAAGAGAGAGAGGGAGAGTGAGAATGGGCGTGCCAGGGCCTCTCGCCACTGCCAACGAACTCCAGATATGTGCGCCCCCTTGTGCATCTGGCTTACGTGGGACCTGGAGAATCAAACTGGGGTCGCAGGCATGTGCCTTAACCGCTAAGCCATCTCTCCAGCCCTGAGGCAGCATTTATATATATATATTTGAAAGACAGAAAGAGAGAGATAGAGAGGAAGAGAGAGAGAGGGGGAGAGAGAGAGAATGGGCACACCAGGGCCTCTAGCCACTGCAAATGAACTCCAGATGCATGCACCACCTTGTGCACCTGGCTTATGTGGGTCCTAGGGAATCAAACTGGGATCCTCTGGCTTTGTAGGCAAGGGCCTTAACTGCTAAGCCATCTCTCCAGCCCCTGAGGCAGCATTTTTGTGATGAAATTGTCAAGACTTTCAACCTGTTAGCTAGGAGTAAAGCCTTGTCTGGTGGGAACAGCCTGGGTTCACCACACAACCCGTGCTCCTAGTGCCAGTAGAAGCAGCCTCACCTGGGAGCCCATGGCATCTGCATGTGACTTACATGAACATTTCAGTTGGAGCAGCACCAGCTGCAGTGGGACTTGTGAGTATCACAGCTGGTCTTAGACACTGGTGTCACAGGGAAATATAAAATAGAACCTGGACGAGCAAATATAGCTCAGGCAGTCCTTAACTGCAAGTTAACTTTGCCATGAGCACCTGAAATCATATAGATTTTCTCTCTTTCCTTCTTTCTTTCTTTCTTTCTTTCTTTCTTTCTTTCTTTCTTTCTTTCTTTCTTTCTTTCTTTCTTTGGTTTTTCGAGGTAGGGTCTCACTCTTGCCCAGGATGACCTGGAATTTGCTCTGTATTCTCAGTGTAGCCTCAAACTCATGGCAATCCTCTTACTTCTCCCTCCCGAGTGCTGGGATTAAAGGCGTGCACCACCACGCCCGGCTAGATATTTTTTTGGTTTTGTTTGGTTTTTTCTTTTTCGAGGTAGGGTCTCACTCTAGCCCAGGCTGACCTGGAATTCACTATGTCGTCTCAGGGTGGCCTCGAACTCACGGTGATCCTCCAACCTCTGCCTCCCTAGTGCTGGGATTAAAGGCGTGTGCCACCACGCCTGGCTAGATTTTCTTGTTGACAAATGGTCCTGTATGTGTTATGTGAATGCATGCAGGCCTGTGTCTGTTTTTGTCTTAAGTAGTCCAGCAATTTACTGGGAAACATGAAAATCTGATTTTTAAATTTTAGTCCTTGCTTTGTGTTATTGGATGAATAGATGTTTCCCTAATGTGTCCTAAGGGTTCTTAAAATCACATTCACTTCTCCGGTTTAGTTCGAGCCCATCTCATTTTTTGTGATAATATAAACCCCTGAAGGTTAGTCAACAAAACATTTCATTTATTGCCAAAGCAAAATATAAAATCCCCGTTTAAGACCTCTAGGCATATTTTTTCCCCACAATTTGTTTATATTTAGATTTTAAAATCATGTTTAACTTAGGCTTCAACTTCCTGTTGAAATTTAAAAACTTTAAGGTCCTTGTGGCCCTGAATTTTGGAAGTTTTAATGAAAGCTGTACTGCATTATTAATCATGTGCAGTGGCTTATTAGAACCACTGTGCTTGTCTTTTGAAGACTGTAACGCAGCTTACAAGCGTATCATTGTCAGTAGACGTGTGACGTGTCTGATGATACACCCTAATTATGACAAGACAAACTCAGAGCCTCGGTGTCATCATTTGCAAAATGAGAACGGTGCATGTTTCATAGGTTCTTGTGTAAACCAAATGAGGTGTTTACATGTAAGAACATGTAACAATCTTTGATGCAGTTCATCTAAGAGGTTGTTCTGTTATGAGAATTTTAACTGTTAACTATTAGTATCTTTTGTGTGTTCTACTCATTACTCAGTATAGAGTGTCACTTTTTTTTTTTAATTTGAGAGAGAGAGAGAATGGGCACATCGGCGGCCTCTCAGCCACTGTGAACGAACTCCAGATGCGTGTGCCCCCTTGTGGGCAAGTGTGGCATTGCGCCCTTGTGTCACTTTGCATCTGGCTAAATGTGGAACCTGGAGAATTGAACGGGTGTTCTCAGGCTTCGTGGGCAGGCGCCTTAACCTCTAAGTCATCTCTCCAGCCCAGGTTGTCACATTTAAACTGAAGTATATGACTATAAACTTACTCTATAAGAAAAAAGTACCCCTCCTATACCTTTTAATACAATAATGAAACATTTCTATATGTATGTAGAGTAAAACACTTGAAGAAAAGTCACCCTTTATTAGAAAAAAAGTACCCCTTCCATACCTTTAAATACAATAGTGAAAAATTTCTATAGGTACGTAGAATGAAACACGTTAAGAAGAGTCACCCTCCAATCGCCTTTTC
Source organism: Orientallactaga sibirica (assembly GCA_036365145.1). Classification (NCBI taxonomy): domain Eukaryota; kingdom Metazoa; phylum Chordata; class Mammalia; order Rodentia; family Dipodidae; genus Orientallactaga; species Orientallactaga sibirica. The sequence continues at coordinate 21,681,487 of JAEOAD010000025.1, forward strand.
TATGATTTATACCCAACATTACTGTGGGGGATACAGTCACTATTAGGTAGATGAGGGTTTACTATTGAGGTTAGTAGTTGCTATGCAATAGTGTGTAGATTCTCAAGGTCACGTGTGCATTGTATCACAGAGTGACATGACTGAGTGGCGGTGCTTAGTAGTGGGTTTTGACAATGATGATTCACCCTACTTATCCTAGGATGAGGGCCAAGCATGTGGAAAGTGGGTTGATGCCACCACTCACCCACCCCATCCCAAATCAATGGATAAAATTGTATGTGTTTACAGATACATGATGCCCTATGAATACGTTCATCGGGAACTGACTTGAGGTAATGAGAAGTCACATTTCCAGACCTTTACAAAAAGCACATTTTAGCAGTCAGGAAGCTGAGGCTGAGATTGGCAAGTCCCAAGACCAAGACAGCCCTGGCTAGGGCCAGACCTTGTCTCAAACAAAACAAACCAAGAACAGTATGTTTCCCTGAAATGTCTGAATATTTATTTTCACTTTTCTACTTCAGATATACACAGCCCATGCCCCGGTTTTCCATGTAAAATCTGATGCTTCTGTCTTCTACAAGGAATTGTCCATCTTCCTCTGAATGTTTTTAGACATATAACCTATAAAGCAGATTGTATTTTTTGAAAGACATCAAAAGATACAAAAATTCACTAAGGAATAGATAACTGAACTAGTTCTATGAGTGACGGATAAATTGAATCGGAAGTTTAAAACCTTGTAAAACAAAACATGCCCACGCGAATATGATTTCATTGCTGGATTTTAATGAGCATATATTGAAGAAATAGCAACTTTAGACATCTTTTCTAGAAGATATAAAAGTTAAACTCTCCAAAATTTTTTAGGTACAGAATTAATCTAATAACAAAGCTAGGCAAAGACATTGCCATAAAACTGTGTGCCTATATTATCCCTTATGACCACAAGTATTGCAAAGCTGTTAGCAAATGAATGTAGAATAATATAAGGATGATGATATTTTACAGTCTATTGAGATCAATCCGAGAAATGCAAGGATGGTTTGACATTTTAAAAGTCAATTGAGGTGGGGAGAGATGGCTCAGCAGTTAAGGCACTTGCCTCCAAAGGCTGACAACCTGGATTTAATTCCCTAGTACCCGTGTATAGCTGGATGCACAAAGTGGCATATACATCTGGAGTTCATTTTCAGTGGCTAGAGGTCCTGCAATGCCCATAATCTTTGTCTCACTCTCTCACTCTGTCTCTACTTACAAATAAATAAATACATCAAAATATTGAAACAAAATCAATTGTTATAGTTTATCCTATTAACAGACAAAAGAAGAAAATACATTATCATCCTGATAGAGTTAGAGAACTTTTTCACAAAATTCAATATTTGCTCAGGAATTTTTTTAAAGTAGAAGAAAACATATTTGGAAAGGGGTTTAATGTGGAACACAGTGATCAAGTACAATGTAGCATTGGTAAGACCATGGCTTTACTCTCAAAACCAAAACAGATAAACATAACAAAAAAATTATTAGGAAAGATGGCATAAAAGGAGACTTTTAAGTTGACAAACAGCATGGTGCACATTCAAGTGCCAGGTATGTTGTATAATTTCCTATTACTTTTGCACAGTTGTGTGACAGGCACCATTAACATTACAGTGCAGTGAACAACTTTTCCATTGCATCTGTGCAGTAGGCAGCGGCTGTGGGAGAGCAGTCCACTTCCATCCAGCTCAGAAACACGCTGCTTCCTCTCTAGCCGGCCACATGAAAACCATGCACAGTCCTGAAAGCGCCTCACCAGTTAACACGAGTAACACCATAGGAAACTGGTCTTGTTATCAGTTATCTCTTCAGTGAGAGCAACATTTACTGAAGCCCAACCTTGTGCTGCAAATTTTACCTTCATCAAAAATACTAAGTATATATGATAAATTAAAATCTTTATCTTAAATGCTTTAAAAAGATAACAATTCTTTTTTAAAAAAATATTTTATTTATTTATTTGAGACAAAGAAAGAGGTAGAGAGAGAGGGAGGGAGAGAATGGGTGTGTCAGGGCCTCCAGCCATTGCAAATGAAGTCCAGACCCATGTGCCCCTTGTGCATCTGGCTTACGTGGGTCCTGGAGAATCAAACTGGGATCCTTTGGCTTTGCAGGCAAATGCCTTAACTGCTAAGCCATCTCTCCAGCCCAACAATTCTTTTTTAATAAAAATATGGCAACATATTTAAAAGCAGGCTGACTTAAAATTTCACTCTAGCACTCTGTGGTCTGGTTCAGGTCATGGCGACATGGCCAAACGCACCAGGAAGGTGAGCATCATAGGTGGTAAGTACAGGACCCGCTACGGTGCCTTCCTCTGGAAAATTGTGAAGAAAATTGAAGTCAGCGAGCACGCCAAGTACACTTGTTCCTTCTGTGGCAAAACAAAGAGGAAGCAATGGGCTGTGGGCATCTGGCACTGTGGTTCCTGCATGAAAACAGTGGCTGGCGGGGCCTGGACCTACAACATGACTTCTGCTGTCACAGTCACGTCTGCCATCAGAAGGCTGAAGGAAATGAAGGACCATTAGAAGCTCTATCATCTGAGACATCCCTAGCCTGCAATAAATGGATTAATTTAGGTAACGAAATTTTTTTCCACGCTAAAGAAGAAAGCAGAAATGTTCATATATATGTAGGTATGATTTTTTTTTTTTTTTTTCTTTTGGTTTTTCGAGGTAGGGTCTCACTCTGGCCTAGGATGACCTGGAATTCACTATGTAGTCTCAGGGTGGCCTCAAACTCATGGCGATCCTCCTACCTCTGCTTCCCGAGTGCTGGGATTTAAGGCGTGCGCCACCACTCCTGGCTAGGTAGGGTCATTTCTACTAGTGTTTGTCATAGCAAACAGGATGGAAGTCATCTAAGGGTTTAGTCAAAAGCAGAAGCTGGGCTGGAGAGATGGCTTAGCGGTTAAGGCGCCTGCCTGAGAAGCCTAAGAACCCCAGTTCAATTCTCCAGGTCCCACGTTTAGCCAGACTCAAAAGTGACACAAGCACTCAATGTCACACATGTGCCACAAGGGGGCACATGCATCTGGAGTTCATTGATAGTGGCTGAGAGGCCGCTGGCACACCCATTCTCTGTCTCTCTCTCTGTGTGTCTCTGTCTCTCTCAAATTAAAAAAAAAAAAGCAGAAGCTAAGCTACCTTGTGTTGTAGAGTATAATTAAGTCTTGGGAATTTGTGTTCCTGATATTCTGAACAAACAAATTGATTGATGTAATGATTTATATGTAGGAAAATGAGCTGAATGGAACACATGGAAAGGTGACATTGATTCTGTGAATTCTTCCTTATCATATTCCCTATTGTCTTCATTCTTCATAATCGAATCCCTAACTGAAAACATGAGACACAGGATGGGTTTCTGAGTTGGTCTGGTGCTTGTCTCACAATCCTGAGGACCAGCGGTTGATCTCCAGTTCCATGTAAATGTGCTCCCAGCGTGGGGAGGTGGGGCACTGCGGATCCCCAGAGCTCGCTGGCTGTCAGTCTGGCCTTACTGGTGAGCTCCAGGCCGGTGAGAAGTCCTGTCACAAAGGAGGTGGACAGCATTCCTCAGGACAATCCCCAAGGCTGTTCTCCGGTTTCCACACTCATGCGCACACACATGCACGTGCACACACACACATATGGGCATGCACACACAGTTGCATGAATTGAAAGTATAAAGGAAAAAAGTGAGGCCCATACACACCAGAATTAGCACAGTGCAGTGCAGTGCTAGGAAGGAGACACTGAGAAACACTGAGGCACAAGGTGAGTGTGTGGTGTGGATTCTGACCAAGCCTCCATTTGCGCTTACCAACCAGCAACCATGTAAAAACCTAGGGAAAACTTGTAATCTCTCTGAAGACACTCCTACACACCTCTCCATAGTCCAGGCTGCTGAAATACGGGATTATTTGACGGGACTCTTGGGGGTCCCAAACTTGTCGTGCAGAGTTCTCAGCAATGCTTATGCTTCCTCTGCTCTCTGTCTTGTAGCTGAGGCATCAATGCGAGATGAATAATCAAACCCGCGTCACAGAATTCATCTTCCTGGGCTTTTCCAACCACTCCGACCTCCAGGGCCTGTTCTTCCTGCTCTTCCTCGTCATGTACGTGACAGCCCTCCTGGGCAACGCGCTCATCATCGTGGCCACCAGGGTCAGTCCAGCTCTTCACACTCCGATGTACTACTTCCTCAGCAACCTGAGCTTCCTGGACATCTGCTACACGTCCACCACGCTTCCCGTCCTGCTGGTGAACTTCTTCCGGGACAAGAAGACCATCTCCTATGAGGGCTGCCTGTCCCAGGTCTTCTTCCTTGTGACGTGTGCCGGCGCTGAGAGTGTCTTGTTGGCGGTCATGGCTTATGACCGCTACGTGGCCATCTGCCACCCTCTTCGCTATCCAGTTCTCATGAGCGTGAAGGTCTGCGTGTGCCTGGTGAGCGGGTCCTGGCTGTGCGGGTTGGTGAATTCACTGACACACACGGTGCTGGCAGCCACACTCACTCTGTGTGGCCCCAACCAGATCAGCCACTTTCTCTGCGACATCCCGCTGCTCCTCAAGCTGTCCTGCTCAGACACCTCTGTCAATGAGTCTGCGCTCCACGTGGCCAGTGCCACCATTGGCCTGAGCCCCTGTCTGTTCACTGCGGGATCCTATGTACTCATCATCTCGGCCATCCTTAGGATTCCCTCTGCCCAGGGCAGGAGCAAGGCCTTCTCCACCTGTGCCTCCCACCTCACTGTGGTGGTCGTCTTCTTTGGAACAGCCAACTTCAACTATGACCGACCCAGCCAAGGCTACTCCCTGGACATAGACATCCTGGTTTCTGTGCTCTTCTGTATCGTGACCCCCATGTTGAACCCCATCATCTACAGCCTGAGAAATAAAGAGGTCAAGGGCACCTTGAGAAAGCTCACTGGAAAATGTGGATTCTGTAACGAGATCAGCAATTAATTGCCTTTCTTTTCAATGTATGTTGTTAGCATGTTTTGATTGTATGGAGTTGCAGGTTTCACCTTGTGTGTTTGTAAAAAATACTGTTATCACGCTTATTTCTCTTTAACCCTGTCTTCTATCTGTGTTCTCTCTTTACTCTTTCCTCATCTCTGATTTTTCCTCTTTTGCTTTCATGTCCCTTATCCTTTCCCAAATTTCACATATGAGAAAATTATGTGATAGTTGCCTTATCATTGTGGCTTGTTGCCCTTAATATGATGGTCTCCAGTTCAATTCATTTTTCTGTAAAACAATACCATTTTATTCTTTTTTTTTTTTTTTTTGAAGTAGGGTCTCAATCTAGCCCAGGCTGACCTGGAATTCACTATGTGACCTTGAACTCATGACAATCCTCCTAACTCTGCCTCCCGAGTACTGGGATTAAAGGTGTGCACCACCACAAAAATTGTGTATATCTAATCTGATTTAATGTCTTAGCAACTTGAATAGTGCTATAATAAACATCAATATGGTACACGATTTATATGGTAAGTTGACTTTTATTCTCCTGGGCTGTCAGAAATTGTGCAAGGAGGACATCTGACAGTTCTATTTTTAATATTTTCTAGGAGCCTCTGTATTGATCTTCATAATTGCTGTATTGATTTACATCCCTCCAAGTAGTGGACTAAGATTTCTTTTTCTCTACATTATTGCCAGAAGTTATGGGAGATTTTTGTTTTGTTGTGTTGTGTTTTCTTGATGAAAGCTTTTCTGTCTGCATGATGCTGAATCGTATTGTAGGTTTTAAAACTCACCATGTAGTCTCAGGGTGGCCTTGAAGCCATGGCGATTCTCCTACCTGTTCCTGCTTAGTGCTGTGCTCAAAGGCATATGCCACCATGCCTAGCTTTTTAAAAAATACATTTTATTTATCTATTTACTTGTGAGCAGGGAGAGATAGAGAGAAGAGAGACAGAGAAAATGAGCATACCAGGGCCTCCAGCTGCTGCAAACAAAGTCCAGATGCATGCACTACTTTTTGCATCTGGCTTTATGTGGGTAGCAGGGATTGAACCCAGGTCGTTAGGCTTTATAGCCAAGTGCGCTGGCTGTCAGTCTGGCCTGACTGGTGAGCTCCAGGCCGGTGAGAAGTCCTGTCACAAAGGAGGTGGACAGCATTCCTCAGGACAATCCCCACGGCTGTTCTCCGGTTTCCACACTCATGCGCACACACATGCACGTGCACACACACACATATGGGCATGCACACACAGTTGCATGAATTGAAAGTATAAAGGAAAAAAGTGAGGCCCATACACACCAGAATTAGCACAGTGCAGTGCAGTGTTAGGAAGGAGACACTGAGAACCACTGAGGCACAAGGTGAGTGTGTGGTGTGGATTCTGACCAAGCCTCCATTTGCGCTTACCAACCAGCAACCATGTAAAAACCTAGGGAAACTTGTAATCTCTCTGAAGACACTCCTACACACCTCTCCATAGTCCAGGCTGCTGAAATACGGGATTATTTGACGGGACTCGTGGGGGTCCCAAACTTGTCGGGCAGAGTTCTCAGCAATGCTTACGGTTCCTCTGCTCTCTGTCTTGTAGCTGAGGCATCAATGCGAGATGAATAATCAAACCCGCGTCACAGAATTCATCTTCCTGGGCTTTTCCAACCACTCCGACCTCCAGGGCCTGTTCTTCCTGCTCTTCCTCGTCATGTACGTGACAGCCCTCCTGGGCAACGCGCTGATCATCGTGGCCACCAGGGTCAGTCCAGCTCTTCACACTCCGATGTACTACTTCCTCAGCAACCTGAGCTTCCTGGACATCTGCTACACGTCCACCACGCTTCCCGTCCTGCTGGTGAACTTCTTCCGGGACAAGAAGACCATCTCCTATGAGGGCTGCCTGTCCCAGGTCTTCTTCCTTGTGACGTGTGCCGGCGCTGAGAGTGTCTTGCTGGCGGTCATGGCTTATGACCGCTACGTGGCCATCTGCCACCCTCTTCGCTATCCAGTTCTCATGAGCGTGAAGGTCTGCGTGTGCCTGGTGAGCGGGTCCTGGCTGTGCGGGTTGGTGAATTCACTGACACACACGGTGCTGGCAGCCACACTCACTCTGTGTGGCCCCAACCAGATCAGCCACTTTCTCTGTGACATCCCGCTGCTCCTCAAGCTGTCCTGCTCAGACACCTCCGTCAATGAGTCTGCGCTCCACGTGGCCAGTGCCACCATTGGCCTGAGCCCCTGTCTGTTCACTGCGGGATCCTATGTACTCATCATCTCGGCCATCCTTAGGATTCCCTCTGCCCAGGGCAGGAGCAAGGCCTTCTCCACCTGTGCCTCCCACCTCACTGTGGTGGTCGTCTTCTTTGGAACAGCCAACTTCAACTATGACCGACCCAGCCAAGGCTACTCCCTGGACATAGACATCCTGGTTTCTGTGCTCTTCTGTATCGTGACCCCCATGTTGAACCCCATCATCTACAGCCTGAGAAATAAAGAGGTCAAGGGCACCTTGAGAAAGCTCACTGGAAAATGTGGATTCTGTAACGAGATCAGCAATTAATTGCCTTTCTTTTCAATGTATGTTGTTAGCATGTTTTGATTGTATGGAGTTGCAGGTTTCACCTTGTGTGTTTGTAAAAATACTGTTATCACGCTTTATTTCTCTTTAACCCTGTCTTCTATCTGTGTTCTCTCTTTACTCTTTCCTCATCTCTGATTTTTCCTCTTTTGCTTTCATGTCCCTTATCCTTTCCCAAATTTCACATATGAGAAAATTATGTGATAGTTGCCTTATCATTGTGGCTTGTTGCCCTTAATATGATGGTCTCCAGTTCAATTCATTTTTCTGTAAAACAATACCATTTTATTCTTTTTTTTTTTTTTTTTTTTTTTTTTTTGAAGTAGGGTCTCAATCTAGCCCAGGCTGACCTGGAATTCACTATGTGACCTTGAACTCATGACAATCCTCCTAACTCTGCCTCCCGAGTACTGGGATTAAAGGTGTGCACCACCACAAAAATTGTGTATATCTAATCTGATTTAATGTCTTAGCAACTTGAATAGTGCTATAATAAACATCAATATGGTACACGATTTATATGGTAAGTTGACTTTTTATTCTCCTGGGCTGTCAGAAATTGTGCAAGGAGGACATCTGACAGTTCTATTTTTAATATTTTCTAGGAGCCTCTGTATTGATCTTCATAATTGCTGTATTGATTTACATCCTCCAAGTAGTGGACTAAGATTTCTTTTTCTCTACATTATTGCCAGAAGTTATGGGAGATTTTTGTTTTGTTGTGTTGTGTTTTCTTGATGAAAGCTTTTCTGTCTGCATGATGCTGAATCGTATTGTAGGTTTTAAAACTCACCATGTAGTCTCAGGGTGGCCTTGAAGCCATGGCGATTCTCCTACCTGTTCCTGCTTAGTGCTGTGCTCAAAGGCATATGCCACCATGCCTAGCTTTTTAAAAAATACATTTTATTTATCTATTTACTTGTGAGCAGGGAGAGATAGAGAGAAGAGAGACAGAGAAAATGAGCATACCAGGGCCTCCAGCTGCTGCAAACAAAGTCCAGATGCATGCACTACTTTTTGCATCTGGCTTTATGTGGGTAGCAGGGGATTGAACCCAGGTCGTTAGGCTTTATAGCCAAGTGCCTTAGCCACTGAGCCATCTCTCCAGCCCCTCATTGTCATTTTTATTTGCATTTAACTGATGGCTAAATATGTTGAATTTTTTCATATATTTGTTGGCCATTTCCACTTCCTTATTTAAAAGTGTCTGTTTGGGCTGGAGAGATGGCTTAGCAGTTAAGGCATTTGCCTGTGAAGCCTAAGGATCCCAGTTCAATTCTCCAGGTCCCATGTAAACCAGATGCACAAGGGGGAGCACGCGTCTGGAGTTCGTTTGCAATGGCTAGAGGCCCCGGCATGCCCATTCTCCCTCTCCTCTCCCTCTCTCTCTTTCCCTCTCTCTGTCTCTAATAAATAAATAAGTAAATAAATAAATAAATATAAGAAAATCTTTTTTAAAAGTGTCTGTTCAATTCTTTTGCACCATTTATTATTGCATTATTTGGGGTTTTTTTTTTTTTTTTTTTTTTTTTTTTTTTTTTTTTGCTTACTTTTGAGGTTACATACTCTAGATATTAATCCCTCCCTTGTCCGATGAAGAGCTGGAAAAGATATTTTCCCATTCTGTATGTCGCCTTTCTCTTTGCTCTGTTAATCGTGTGTGTGTGTGTGTGTGTGTGTGTGTGTTTAAACGATGCTATTGGGATCACATTCAAGAAGTCACTTCCTATACCTTTATGTTGAAATGTTTCTCCTAGCAGATTCAAATTTCCAGTCTTACATTGAAATATTTGATCCATTTTGAGTTGATTTTTTTTAATACAGAATGAGTTATAGAGACCTAGTTGCAGGCGGATATTCAGCATTCTCAGGGTGCTTATTCAAGAGGCTATTTCTTGAGGCACCATTATAGAAAATCAGATGGCTGAAGTAATATGGAATTATTTCTGGGTCCCATATTTTATCCCAGGGGTCTGTAGGTCTGGTTTGTGCCAGTATCATGGTGCTTTTGTTACTATGGCCTTGCCATATACTATGAATTTATGTATTATAATGCTTTTAACATTTCTCTTTGGGCTCAGGATTGTCCAGGCGATTCAGTCTTCTTGTGTTTCTCTAGCAGGCAACCACATGCTTTGGCAATGGCCTGCATTTTTTGGGGACCTCATGTATCTCCCTGACCAACAGCTCACATTGGGGGGAGGGTGGACAACCCAATTCTGACCCTGGGAGTTACCAGCCAAAGCCAGTGATGTTAGGGTTGAGCTCCCTTCACCTTCTATGGGGCTCTTCTGTCTGGTTCCCTGTTGGGCATTGCTAAAAAAGGGCTAGGACTGTAAGGAGCTGGCCTGAACTGTTGGACATGGCCAGGGACCCTGGGCTGTGGGGTTGCAGCTGGCCCTATCGTCAGGAATCCCTTGTGATGGTGACTGGCCTTCCCTACGCTGCAGGTTGTAGCGTGCCCTGTCATCGCCCAGAGTGGGCAGAACTGGCGAGGCCCTCCCCCTGGACCCCAAAAGTCATTAAGTCAGACTTTTCCCCCCACAGTTTCTGACCTTGTGGCTAGCTGCCCAAGAGACACTTATGTGGCTGAAGTCATGTAGTCTTTCCACCATCTCTCATCCCCCAAAGCCTTTGAAGTCCCAGCCTTCCGCCATTCCCCTTATCTTCTCTCCACTCCTCCCCCCCCCCCCGTAGCTTTGAAGATACTAGTTCTTCTGCCACTTAGATAACAGCCCATAAACTATGCATCCGATCACCATATAGTCTGTACGTGCCATCCCAACCTTCCCCAAGTGTTTATAAACCCACTCCCCTTTTGAATCAATGAGTGCTGTCCATCAGACGGTCTCCCCAGGTGTCCATTGCCATCATCTTCATCATCGCACTCACCCGCTGCTCCACGATGGACCCTGCTTCCCCCCAACTCCTCCCTCCCTCGCCCGGGACGTCGGTGGCCAAGGACCCCGGGGAAATGAGAATGGTAAAGACCCACTGTTCCCCCCTCCCCCCTTACTGAGGGTTCTAGCTTGTAGAATGCTATCTAGGACAAAGGTTTCTATGGTACTGATTCATGTTGTCATTAGTTTTGTATAATTCTCTCCCTACTTCCAAGACCCTTCACCCCCTCCATATTTTCTTTCTATCTTTCTTTTGTCCCTCCATCCCTTGACGTGCTTGTCGAGTCACGCCTCCTCCCTTTTTTCCCTATTTCCCCTTTTTTTCTAGTTTCGTTCTAGCTCCATGTAAATACTGCTTACACTCACCTCAGACTGTTCCAGGTTAGGGACCACAGGTGAAGGAGAACATGTGGCATTTGCCTTTTTGAGTCTGTGTGACCTCACTTAGTATGATTTTTTTCCCCAAGTCCATCCATTTTCCTACAAATTCCATTATTCCATTATTCCTTCCCACTGAGTAGAATTCCATTGTGCATATTTGCCACATCTTCGTTACCCATTCATCCGTTGATGGCCATCTGGACTCATTCAAGTTCCTAGATATTGTGAGTAGAGCAGCGATGAATATGGCTGAGCAAGTGTCTCTGTAGTAAATGGTAGAGTCTTTCAGTTATATGCCCCAAAGAGGCACAGCCGGTTCTAGTAGTAGATCTATTTTCAGTGTTTTGAGGCGTTGCCATAGTGATTTCCATAGTGGATGTACAAGGTGGCACTTCCACCAACATAGCATAGAAGGAAGCATTCTTCCTTCCCCACATCCCTGCCAGCATTTGCTGTCATTTTATTTATTTTTATTTTTAAATATGTTTTCTTAGTATTTATTTATTTTAGAGAGGGACAGAGAGAGAGAGGGAGAATGGGCACACCAGGGCCTCTAGCCAGTGCAAACGAACTCCAGACATACGCTCATCTGGCTTACGTGGGTAGTGGGCAATCAAACCTGGGTCCTTAGGCTTCACAGGCAAATGCCTTAACCACTAAGCCATCTCTCCAGCTCTGTTTTAAAAAATATTTTATTTATTTATTTATTTGAGGGATATACAGAGAGAAAGAGGCAGATAGAGAGAATTGGCATACCAGAGCTTCTAGCCAGTGTAAATGAAGTGCAGACACACACGCCACCTTGTGCATCTGGCTTATGGGGGTACTGGGGAATTGAATCTGGGTCCTTGGGCTTTGCAGTCAAGCACCTTAACCACTAAGACATCTCTACAGCCCTGCCATCTGATTTTTTTAAACTTATTTATTTATTGGAGAGAAAGAGAGAGAGGAAGAGGTAGATAGCAAGAAAGAGAGAATGGGCACGGTAGGGCCTCTAACCATGGTAAACAAACTCCAGACGCATGAGCCCCCTTGTGCTTATGTGGGTCCTGAGGAATCGAACTAGAGTACTTGGGCTTTGCAGGCAAACGCCTTAACTGCTAAGCCATTTCCCCAGCACTCATTTAATTTTTTTGATGATTGTCGTTTTGACTGGCATGAAATGAAATATCAGAGTGCTTTAATTTGCATTTTACTGATGACTAAAGATGTTGAACATTTCTTTTTAAGCGTTGAATGCCATCTGGATTTCTTCTTGTGCGAACTGTCTGTTTAATTCCCATTTTTGAGTGGTTTGCTAGATTTTTTATTATTTAGGGGTTTTGTTTTGTTTTGTTTTAGTTTTTGCAAGGTAGGGTCTCACTCTGGTCCAGGCTGTCCTGGAATTAACTATGTAGTCTCAGGGTGGCCTTGAACTCTCAGCGATCCTCCTACCTCTGCCTCCCGAGTGCTGGGATTAAAGGCGTGTGCCACCACGCCCGGCTTATTGTTTAGTTTTTTGAGTTCTTTGTAGATTCTGGATATTAAACCTCTATTAGTTGGATAACGGTAAAGATTTTCTCCCACTTAGTAGGTTGTATATTGACTATGTTGATAATATGCTTATCTGCATGATATTTTTTTTAGTTTCAGAAGGTCCCAATAGTTGAGAGTTTGTCTAATTCCTTAGGCTACTGAGGTCTTATTCGGAGTCTTTTCTACACCAATATCTTGGCATGCTCTCCCTACTTTTTTCTTCTAGTGGTTTGAAAATCTTTTTAAAGTTTGTTTTATTTTATTTATTTGAGAGAGAGAGGCAGAGAGACAGAGGCAGCCAGAGAGGGAGAGAGAGAATGGATATGCCAGAGCCTCCAGCCACTGCAAATGAACTCCAGACGCATGCGCCACTTGTCTCCATATCTGATCTACTTTTTTTTTTTTTTGGAGAGAGACAGAGGGAGAGGGAGAGGGAGACAGACAGAGATGGGCACGCCAGCAGCCTCTCAGCTGCTGTGAATGAACTCCATATGTGTGCGCCCCCTTGTGGTCAAGTGCAGCATTGCGCCCTTGTGTCACTTTGCATCTGGCTAAATGTGGGACCTGGAGATTGGAACCAATGTTCTTAGGCTTAGCAGGCAGGCGCCTTAACTGCTAAGCCATCTCTCCAGCCCCTGATCTACTTTTGATTACTTTTTCCTCCCTGTAGCCTCTTGAGTATGTTTGTGTGTCTTTTCAGTGTGGAGTATTTCTATGAAGTGTCTGCTGTAGGATAGGTACTCAGATATTTCAACGTAAAGGAATTTAACATGCGAAATGAGCTCTCAACTTGTTGGCATAGGCAGAAGAAACAAAAGTGTAGGTAACGTTGCCCTCTGTCAGGAAGCCTCTAAACTTGACACAGAAACATTCAGTGTGTGACCACTCACCTTAGGAACAGCTGCTATAGGCGACGGCAGGCATCGGATATTACCAACCCAGGAGTTTGCTGTGGATAAGACAACAATTTCTTCTTACTTTTCTTTATTCCTCTCTGACAAAGACAGCTTATGCTTTTTTTCTTTCTGTTATTTCACACAGGACTCTTTTTTTTTTAATTATTATTTATTTATTTGAAGGAGAGAAAGAGGCAGAGAGACAGAATGCGTGTGCCAAGGTCTCCAGCCACTGCAAACAAACTCTGGACGTATGCACCACCTTGTAATCTGGATTATGTGTGTTCTGGGGAATAGAACCAGGGTCCTTTAGCTTTACAGGTAAGTGCCTTAACTGCTAAGCCATTCCTCCAGCCCTCACACAGGACTCTTGTTGACAGAATCTAAAATGGAAGCCCGGGGGCAGGGAAGTCTGGGTTTCCATCATGTCGAAGAGAATGTAAAAATGATAGAGATGGGGCTGAAAAACCAGTGAAAGACGAGAGACACATCTTGATTTACGGAGTGAGATGAGGGCGGGGGAGGGAAGAGAAGAAGAAAAGAATGTTATTGGGAAGACCAACTTTAGGAACTGGTATGTGGAAGCTGACGGTCTAAAGATAAATGCCCTGAAAGCATCTGTCTGCTCTCTAACTCACTGTCAATGTTTTTCAGATTAATACATACTCCAGTTTCAAGTCTGTGGGTCTAGATATGTGTCCTGCCAGAAGATTCACACCTCCCCACCACCTTCCTCAGAGCACCTTTAACCTCTTTATTTCTCAGGCTGTAGATGATGGGGTTCAACATGGGGGTCACGATACAGAAGAGCACAGAAACCAGGATGTCTATGTCCAGGGAGTAGCCTTGGCTGGGTCGGTCATAGTTGAAGTTGGCTGTTCCAAAGAAGACGACCACCACGGTGAGGTGGGAGGCACAGGTGGAGAAGGCCTTGCGCCTGCCCTGGGCAGAGGGAATCCTAAGGATGGCCGAGATGATGAGTACATAGGATCCCGCAGTGAACAGACAGGGGCTCAGGCCAATGGTGGCACTGGCCACGTGGAGCGCAGACTCATTGACGGAGGTGTCTGAGCAGGACAGCTTGAGGAGCAGCGGGATGTCGCAGAGAAAGTGGCTGATCTGGTTGGGGCCACACAGAATGAGTGTGGCTGCCAGCACCGTGTGTGTCAGTGAATTCACCAACCCGCACAGCCAGGACCCGCTCACCAGGCACACGCAGACCTTCACGCTCATGAGAACTGGATAGTGAAGAGGGTGGCAGATGGCCACGTAGCGGTCATAAGCCATGACCGCCAACAAGACACACTCAGCGCCGGCACACGTCACAAGGAAGAAGACCTGGGACAGGCAGCCCTCATAGGAGATGGTCTTCTTGTCCCGGAAGAAGTTCACCAGCAGGACGGGAAGCGTGGTGGACGTGTAGCAGATGTCCAGGAAGCTCAGGTTGCTGAGGAAGTAGTACATCGGAGTGTGAAGAGCTGGACTGACCCTGGTGGCCACGATGATCAGCGCATTGCCCAGGAGGGCTGTCACGTACATGACGAGGAAGAGCAGGAAGAACAGGCCCTGGAGGTCGGAGTGGTTGGAAAAGCCCAGGAAGATGAATTCTGTGACGCGGGTTTGATTATTCATCTCGCATTGATGCCTCAGCTACAAGACAGAGAGCAGAGGAAGCATAAGCATTGCTGAGAACTCTGCCCGACAAGTTTGGGACCCCCAAGAGTCCCGTCAAATAATCCCGTATTTCAGCAGCCTGGACTATGGAGAGGTGTGTAGGAGTGTCTTCAGAGAGATTACAAGTTTCCCTAGGTTTTTACATGGTTGCTGGTTGGTAAGCGCAAACGGAGGCTTGGTCAGAATCCACACCACACACTCACCTTGTGCCTCAGTGGGCCTCAGTGTCTCCTTCCTAACACTGCACTGCACTGTGCTAATTCTGGTTGTGTATGGGCCTCACTTTTTTCCTTTATACTTTCAATTCATGCAACTGTGTGTGCATGCCCGTATGTGTGTGCATGCACGTGCATGTGTGTGCACATGCGTGTGGAAACCGGAGAACAGCCTTAGGTATTGTCCTGAGGAATGCTGTCCACCTCCTTTGTGACAGGACTTCTCACTGGCCTGGAGCTCACCAGTCAGGCCAGACTGACGGCCAGCGAGCTCTGGGGACCCGCAGTGCCCCACCTCCCCACGCTGGGAGCACATTTACATGGAACTGGAGATCAACCGCTGGTCCTCAGGATTGTGAGACAAGCACCAGACCAACTCAGAAACCCATCCTGTGTCTCATGTTTTCAGTTCGGGATTCGATTGTGAAGAATGAAGACAACAGGGAATATGATAAGGAAGAGTTCACAGAATCAATGTCACCTTTCCATGTGTTCCATTCAGCTCATTTTCCTGCATATAAATCGTTACATTGATTGATTTATTTACAATATCAGGAACACAAATTCCCAAGATTAAATTATACTCTATAACACAAAACAAGCTTAACTGCTGCTTTTGACTAAACCCTCAGATGACTTCCATTCTGTTTGCTGTGAGAAACATTAGTGAAAATGTTCATATATGTGAACACTTCACCTCGTGTTTTTTTTTATTTGAGAGAGAGAGACAGAGACAGAAAGGAAGAGTCAGAGAGAGATAGAGAATGGGTGTACCAGCAGCCTCTCAGCAGCTGTGAATGACCTCCAGATGTGTGCGCCCCCTTGTGGGCAAGCACAGCATTGCACTGTTACGTCACTTTTTGCATCTGGCTAAACGTGGGACCTAGGGATCAAATGGGTGTTCTTAGGCTTGGCAGGCAGGCGCCTTAACGGCTAAGCCATCTCTCCAGCCTATCAGCTTGCTTCTTTAGAGTGAAATTTTAAGTCAGCCTGCTTTAAAATATGTTGGTATATTTTACCAAAAGCAATTGTTATCATTTCAAAGTGTTTAAGATAAAAAAATTAATTTATCATATATACTTAGTATTTTTTAAAATATTTTATTGATTGATTTGAGAGAAGAGAAAGAAAGAGAGAAAGAAAGAAAGAGAGAGAGAGAGAGAGAGAAAGAAAGAAAGAAAGAAAGAAAGAAAGAAAGAAAGAAAGAAAGAAAGAAAGAAAGAAAGCTTGCCAGGACCTCCAGGCACTGCAAACAAACTGCAGATGCATGTGTCACTTTGTGCATCTGACTTATGTGGGTCCGGGAGAATTGAACCTGGGACCTTTGGCTTTGCAGGCAAACGCCTTAACCCCTAAGCCATCTCTCCAGCCCATACTTAGTATTTTTGATGAAGGTAAAATTTGCAGCACAAGGTTGGGCTTCAGTAAATGTTGCTCTCACTGAAGAGATAACTGATAACATGACCAGTTTCCTATGGTGTTACTCGTGTTAACTGGTGAGGCGCTTTCAGGACTGTGCATGGTTTTCATGTGGTCGGCTAGAGAGGAAGCAGCGTGTTTCTGAGCTGGATGGAAGTGGACTGCTCTCCCACAGCCGCTGCCTACTGCACAGATGCAATGGAAAAGTTGTTCAATGCACTGTAATGTTAATAGTGCCTGTCACACAACTGTGCAAAAAGTAACAGGAAATTATACAACATACCTGGCACTTGAATGTGCACCATGCTGTTTGTCAACTTAAAAGTCTCCTTTTATGCCATCTTTCCTAATAATTTTTTTGTTATGTTTATTTGTTTTGGTTTTGAGAGTAAAGCCATGGTCCTACACATGCTACATTGTACTTGATCACTGTGTTCCACATTAAACCCCTTTCCAAATATGTTTTCTTCTACTTTTAAAAAAATCCTGAGCAAATATTCAATTTTCTGAAAAAGCTGTCTAAATCTATTGGATTGTCTTCTTTTGTCTGTTAATATGATGATCCATATCAATTGACTTTTAAAAAATATTTTGATTTATTTGCAAGTAGAGACACAGAGAGAGAGACAGAGATGACTAGAGTGCCAGGGCCTCTAGCCACTGCAAACAAACTCCAGATGCATACGCCACTTTGGGCATGCAGCTATATGTGGATACTGGGGAATCGAACCCAGATTGTCAGGCTTTGGGGGCAAGCGCCTTAACCGCTAAGCCATCTCTCCAGCCCCTCATTTGACTTTTAAAATGCCAAACCTTTCACCTTTGAAAACATGCAAACTTCCTTGCATTTCTAGGATTGATCTCAAGAGACTGTAATATATCATGGCCCTCATGCTATTTATTGTACATTCAATTTGCTAACAGCATTGTAACACTTGTGGTCATAAGGGATAATATAGGCACAGTTTGCTGGCAATATCTTTGCCTAGCTTTGTTATTAGATTAATTCTGCACATAAAAATGTTGGAGAGTTTAGCATTTATATTTTCTAGAAAAGATGTCTAAAGTTGCCATTTCTTCAATATATGCTCATTAAAATTTAGCAATAAAATCATATATGCCTGGGCAGGTTTTGTTTTACAAAGTTTTAAACTTCAAATTCAATTTATCAGTCACTCATAGAACTTTTTCAATTATCTATTCCTTAGTGAAGTTTGGTATCTTTTTTTAAAAAGATTTTATTTGTTTATTTATTTATATGAGAGAGCGAGAGAGATAAAGAGGCAGATAGAGAATGGGCATACCAGGGCACTACAAATGAACTCCAGATGCACGCGCCACCTTGTACATCTTGCTTACGTGGGTGCTGGGAAACTGAGCCTCGAACCAGCATCCTTAGGCTTCATAGGCAAGCGCTTAACCACTAAGCCATCTCTCCAGCCCCCAAATCTTGGTATCTTTTGATGTCTTTAAAGAAAATACAGTATTTCAGCCGGGCATGATGGCGCACGCCTTTAATCCCAGCTCTTGGAAAGCAGAGGTAGGAGGATCGCCATGAGTTCGAGGCCATCCTGAGAATACAGAGTGAATTCCAGGTCAGCCTGGGTTAGAGTGAGACACTACCTCAAAAAAAATTTTTTTTAATGTGGTCTTTTGGGGCTGGAGAGATGGCTTAGCAGTTAAGCCCTTGCTTGTGAGGCCTAAGGACCATGGTTCAAAGTTTGATTCCCCAGTACCCATGTAAGCCAGATGTACAAAGGGCACATGCATCTGGAGTTCGTTTACAGTGGCTGGAGGCCCCTGTGTGCCCATTCTTTCTCTCTCTTTTCTCTACCCCTTTCTCTGTCTGTCACTCTCAAATAAATAAATAAAAATAAACAAAAAAATTTTTAAAAATAAGAAAAAATGTGGTCTTTTTTGGTGACAATGATATATTTTTAAACTGTGTTGCAGTCTTCAAAAGTCAAGTGATCTTTTTTTTTTAGGTGAAGCATTCTTATGTTTGGTTCTAATAATTCAATGCACGTGATTAATAGCACAATACAGCTTTCATTAAAAATTCCAAAACTCGCTGGGTGTGGTGGCACACGCCTTTAATCCCAGCACTCGGGAGGCAGAGGTAGGAGGATTGCCGTGATTGAGGCCACCCTGAGACTCCATGGTGAATTTCAGAGGTCAGCCTGAGCTAGACTGAGACCCTATCTCTAAGAACAACAACAACAAAAATATTCCAAAACTCAGGGCTTAAGGACTTTAGGTATTTCAATTTCAACAGAAAGTTGTAGCCTAAGTTAAACATAATTTTTAAAAACAGGGATTTTATATTTTGCTTTGGCAATAAATGAAATGTTTTGTTGACTAACCTTCAGGGGTTTATATTATCACAAGAAATGAGATGGGCTTGAACTAAACCGGAGAAGTGAATGTGATTTTAAGAACCCTTAGGACACATTAGGGAAACATCTATTCATATTTGATTCCAATAACACAAAGCAAGGGCTAAAATTTAAAAATCAACCTCTCTTGTTGCCCAGTAAATTGCTGCACTATTTAAGACAAACAGAAGCAGGCACACGTGCATGTACACACACACACACAGGACCATTTATCTAAAAGAAAATATATATGATTTCAGGTGCTTAGGGAAACGTTAATTTATTATTATGAACTATGTTTGTACCTGCTCAGTTCCTACTGTCTACTTTCCTGAGACATCAGTGTCGTGGTCCAGCCGGTACCGCTCCAAATGCAATGTTCATGTAAGTCACATGCAGGTCCCATGGAGTCCCAGGTGATGCTGGTCCAAAGAGAACAGGTTGTGGTGAACCCAGGCTGTCCCCACCTGACAGAGAGCTGCATTCACTCCTAGCTAACAGGTCGAAAGTTGTGATGATTTCACCACAAAAATGCTGCCTCAGAAACTGATGTCAGCATCTGCCATTCTTTCTTCCCTTTATCTCTCCCCTGTGCATCTCCTTGGGTAAGGGGAGGGGAGACAAATGGTTACTTCTTATAATATATAACAGCCTTCTAGCTATGGAATGCTTCCAGTTATGAAGGCATCATTTCCTTTCAGCACTTTCCAGCAATCTTTTTCTGGTAGTCACGAGCTGCAATTTAAACAAATTCAGTTCTTTCATATGGTCGAATATATAATATCTAAATATACTATACTGGTCTTATGAAAAAAATTCAGTCCTCTGGCTGGAGAGATGGCTGAGAGGATAAGGCACTTGATTGCAAAGCCAAACGACTCGGTTGGATTCCCCAGTGCCCATGTAAAGCTGGATACACAAAGTGTTGTATGCATCTAGAGTTCATTCTCTGTGCCTAGAGGCCCTGACATGCCTATCTCTCTCTCTCTCTCTCTCTCTCTCTCCTTGCAAATAAATAAATAAATAAATTTAAATACAAAAACTCAGCCCTGGGCCTTTTTGATCAACAAGCTTATTATTAATTGGAAGATTAGCTACATTATGAAGCATGAAAGCTTGATGTTTTATGTCATTCTAAAATTGTTACTATGTGCTTACATTTTGTCACAGGCCTCTGCTTAAACTCTTCCAGGAATGGGACACTTACCCCATCTTGAGCACAAGCTCCTTGAGGCTCTCATTCCACCCTTTCAACCCTGCAGACAAGCATGGGCTCATGCCCTTGTGTAAATAAATGCCCACACCATGGATTTGATGAGCGCAGAGGGCCATCAACACGTCTATGGAGGCAGAGCTCTCCGAGGGTGTTCAAAGGCAGCATAGTGTTGGCCTTCTGGACAGAGCTTTGAGAACTCTGGGAGGCATTTCTGTTGGTAGATTTCATGCAAATATCCTACAGAGCTGACGGCTAATGGCTTGTGTGCACATAACGATGGAGCGCTGGCCCCTTGGTCTGAGAGACAGCCGCGTCCTGACCCTTTCTCAGGAGAGCAGTGGTCCCGCCGGGGACTGTGCCAGTATTGACTCAGTTCCCCAGCTGAGAGCCGTAGCTGTGCTTCTCACTTTCAGTCAACAAATCATCTCAGAGCACAATGATGGAGAAGGACAATATTTAGGAATAACTGCAAATAGACCATATTTCCAACAACAAAACGTGTGGGTGAAATGGACCATTCACTCCTCAGGCTTTGTGACAGCTAATACGTTGCTTGCAACACATTTCCCAAACACCAGTGTTTCCGCATAAGAGACAGCACCCTGAGCTAGGGAATCAATGTGTCTCTAATCACATGTGTCCAAAGTCAGCGACAGTCATTGAAGCGAATACTTTGTGCACACCTGTTGTCGTGCTGTGAAGGATCTACTGGAAACGTGTCCCTGTGCTGTCTCCTTCAACATCATCTGTTACTGTCGGGCTGGCCCCATCCAGAGGAACGACACCTAGCGCTAGAGGTGACTTTCAGAAGCAGCTTCCCGCTGACATTATCTCCTTGAGGAATGTGGACTTCCCTCTGGTTTGAGCAGGTAGTCTCAAAAGGAAATGCTACTCTGGTTCTGCAAGAACTGTTGCAGAAATGCACACATGTACATATGGTATTAAAATGTGTCACCACAAAATGCCATCGGACTTGTAATGAAATCACATACAATATCCTGTAATATCGAGTTAAGGGGTAGGCCCATCCTGACAGTGGGAGATGGTATTTTCGTTGTGATGATAAATAAATAAATTACTTACCATGGTCTCTCACTAAAAACCTTGGCTTTCTGGCTCTGGGGTGGGGCTTGCTGCTTTCCTCACTGGAGCCTGGCTTGGAAGATCTATTCCTTCCTGAAACTGGCTGCCCATCTCCATGCATCCTGAAGGGGACCTGTCACCCCAGGCGCAGCATATGGCACACCCATTGCCCTAGACAGGAGGCGAAGTTCCTCTTTGATTTCACTATAGTTCACTTTTCTGGAATGGCCATTTATAAGGGCCTGTAGCCCAGCCTTCTGGGATCCCTTCCGATCTGTCTCTGAGCAGCTGTACTGGGACTCCTCAGGGTGCAGCACAACTCAAGGGCGACACCCTGGCCAGAAGCTGTAGAGATGAAAAGCAATTAACTCTCTCCTGGATTCATTAAGTCTTGGCAATCGTCTTTCCCCTGCATGCGGTGAGGAGATCAGCTTTCGTATCTCTTTTGGGACATGGGTGAATGAAGTTCAGTGCCAGAAGTTTGCTAAGAGGTTGACGGTGGCTAAAACCACGAGGCTGGTTCTCTGGTTCTCTCCCACCAGCGAGAGAAGAGGTGAGTGTGAGTGTGTGTTCGCTTGAGTGTCCCACTGCCTGGGGCGTTTTCCCCTCAGACTCTTCATGCTGGGTGCCCTGCCAGGCGGACAGGCATCTGCAGCCTCAATACCGCAGCAACTTAGATCGAAGCCTTTCCTGGTTCAGATCCCTCACCTGCACACAGCGCTTCCTTCCTCCCCTACCAGCACCCATTATGCTGTCATGCCCCCCTGATTTATGATCCCACCATTGCTCATGACCTGGTGATGGCATTGCTTGCTGTGGGGTTTAGAGAAGAAGGCGCAGCCACCAGACATGTCTATGGAGAACGTGTGAAACCGGCTGTACATTTTTAAGCCATGTATTATTTTACTGAATAAAGGTCAAAATAAAAATATGGTGCAGAGAGTTAAATCTCTAAATCTTGAAAACCTCAGAAAGTACATCATTTTTACACATATGTACAAGTAGCACTGAAATAGAGCTTCTTAAAAACTGTAGAATCATTAGCCATCAATGAAATGCAAATCTAAACCAAGTTTAATACCTATGTCACAGTACTAGGATAGGTCTTTTCTTTTCTTTTCTTTCTTTTCTTTTCTTTAAATGGAGAAAGAAATAGGCAGAGGGAGAGAGGGAGAGTAAGAGAATGAATGGGCACATCAGGGCCCATGGGGAATCAAACCTGGGTCCTTTGGCTTTGCAGGCAAAAGCTTTAACCACTAAGCCATCTCCCCAGCCCCTAGAAAAATTATTTTTAAAAAAGGTGAGTAACGAAATGGTGAGGAGGTGAGGTAATTAAAAACTGCACTCTCGACAGGGCATGGTGGTGCACACCTCTAGTCCCAGCACTTGGGAGGCTGAAGTAGGAGGATTACGATGAGTTCGAGGCCACCCTGAGACTACATTGTGAGTCCCAGGTCAGCTTGGGGCTAGAGCGAGACCCTACCTCAAAAAAAAAAAAAAAAAAAAAAAAAAAGGAGACTGCATTCTCAGTAGCACTGACAGAGGCTGTATTATGCCTTCAATTAAACATGGTTATGATGTGACCCATCACATCCTCCCTATAAACTTGACCCTCCTACTTCAGCCTCCCAAGTGCTGGGGCTAGAGGTGTGCACCACCATGCTCTTTATAATTGACTAATATGAATTCTTTATATATTCTTAGACCGAGTTGAGATTGTGACATACTGATATTGCACAATATTTTTTCCTTACTGAAGTGTCTGTGGATGAACACGGGTTTTCTTAAAATTTTAATGAAATCCAATTTATCAATTTCCCTATGCCCTGTCTAAGAAATCTTCGAATACCCAAGGTTGTCAAAATCCTTTTCTATTTTTTTCAACACATTTGTACTTACGGCGCATCACAAATTGGATTTTGTGTGAGGTGTGAAATAAGGGCTAAGTGTTAATGCTATTTCTCAGCCAGCTATCGAATCTTCCCAGAACCATTTATTGAAAGGACATTTTTCCCATTAAATTTCAATGATCGCATTGTTTTAAAGGAAAAAGAATTAATTCGCTACATATGCGTGAGTCTGTTGTGAGCTCTGTTCTGTCCTATTTGCTCTAGGACTATCACACAAGCATTTGATAACTCTGGATTTCCAACTTTGTTTCTTTCCTTCAAGACTGTCTACTTTTTTCTATGGACTTTCCACTGGATTGAAAAACACAATAAATCGCAATAATCAATGCAAAATATTTTCCAAAAAAAAATAGCCTTTTTGGCTTAATTGACCTTTATATCTTTTCTGCTACTTTGGATTAATTTGTGCTTTTTGTTAACCTGCTCTGCAAGTAGAAGTGTAGTTCTTTCTGTCAAAGAAAAACAAAAAGCTTCTGGGCTGGAGAGATGGCTTAGCAGTTAAGGCGCCTGCCTGTGAAGCCCAAAGACCCAGATTCAATTCCCCAGGACCCAGGTAAGCCAGATGCACAAGGTGGTGCATGCGTCTGGAGTTCATTTGCAGTGGCTGGAGGCCCTAATGTGCCCATGTTCTCTTTCTCTCTTCCTTTCTCTCTTTCTCCTGATCTGTCTCTTTCCCTCTCTCTCTCGCTTTCAAATAAATAAATAAATAATTTTTTAAAAATATTCTTTTCTTATGTAGGCATCTAAAACTATAAATTTTCTGCGAAACAACACTCTAAATACAATTTGTTGTTGTTGTTGTTTGTTTGTTTTTCAAGGCAGGGTTTCGTTCTAGCCCAGGCTGACCTGCAATTCACTATGTAGTCTCAGGGTGGTCTCAAACTCATGGTGACCCTCCTACCACTGCTGCCCAAGTGCTGGGATTAAAGGTGTGCGCCACCACGCCCGACTTCCAGTTGTTTTCTTTTTTAGTGTTGTTAAGTGTATTCTATGGCATGCATGTGTGTGTGCCGATGCGTGTGCCCCAGGAACTTATTGCATGTGTGTGTGCCAATGCGTGTGCCCCAGGAACTTATTGCATGTGTGTGTGCCGGTGCGTGTACAGCCCCAGGAACTTATTGCAGAGACCAGAGGAAGACACTGGATGCCTCCCCTATCGCTCTTCCACCTTATTTTGCTGAGACAAAGTCTCTCGCTAAACCTGGAGTTCCCTGTTTTTCAGTTACACAGGCTGAGTAGGAAGCCTCAGCAATCCTTCTGTCTCCCCTCGCTCAACGCAGGGGCTACAGGCACGTGAAACCAAGCCAGGCTTTTTACATGAGTGCTGGTGTTAGGGATTTTGAGAGTGACCAAGAGCCTTTCAAGCTCTGAGAGGGCATAGCTTGGGTGTTTGTCATGAAATCCAGGCAAAGTAAAAAAAAAAAGAAAGGAAGGAAGGAAGAAAGAAAGAAAGAGAAAGAGAGAGAGGAAGGAAGGAAGAAAGAGAGAGAGAAAGAAAGAAAGAAAGAAAGAAAGAAAGAAAGAAAGAAAGAAAGGAAGAGAGAGAGAAAGAAAGAAAGAAGAGAGAGAGAGAGAGAGAGAAAGAAAGAAAGAAAGAAAGAAAGAAAGAAAGAAAGAAAGAAAGAAATGCCATTAGTTTAATAGGCACAAACAGGGCTGTTGCATATAGCTAGGACCAGAATGTGGGTGCTCAGACTGACCATTTGAAGAACAGGTAAGAAATAGAGTCTGGAAAAGCAAGAAATGTCAATTTGCCTATAGAACACCCAGAGAATAATCAACATTATATCTACACTATATCTAAGTAGATACCTATCATATCTAGATTATATCCACATTATATCTACGATGCCCTTGAGTCTATAAGTTGCATCTTCTCATTTCTGTTACTCTTGTACCATAACTGGGCCTGACGTAAAACAGATGCATAGCACACACTATGGCATGAATGTTCATAGTAAGATAAAGGTTTCTTCTTTGAGATGTGGAAGTCAATTTTTTTATCACTGTGACAAAGCACCTGAGGTGGGTCAACCTAGAGAAGGAAATGTTCATTTTGGCTCATGGATTCAGGGGTCTCTGCCCAGGATGACTTCTTAGACTTAGTCTTATGGGTCTCTGGTGAGACAGAACACCATGATGGGGGGATGGAGGGCATGTGGTGGCTCAAAGCTGGTCATTTCATGGCAGTCAGGGCTGGCAAGTGTGAGAGCAAGAGAATGAGAGACAGAGGGAGGGAAGAAGGGAGGAAGGGAAGGAGGAAGGAAGGGAGAACAAAGTAAACCTTTGAAGGGAATGCCTGCAATGATCTAATCCGTCCATCTAGGTCTTCCCTCCTACAGCTTTTATTATTAGGGAATTAGGGAATTTCTCTTGAAGCTATTATTCCACACATATATCCATCGACTCAGAGACACTGTGAGGCTAATAGAGAGAAAGCTTAATCCCCTAGTTACTCAATAGATATTTCATGTTTTGACAAACTGAACTTTTTCTAACTTAAAGCCTCTAGACCTATTGTATTTCTACCATTTAAATTCATCTGTAAGATATGGGGGTAGGGCTGGAGCAATGGCTTAGCGGTTAAGGCGATTGCCTGTGAAGCCTAAGGACCCATGTTGGACTCTCCAGATCCCACGTAAGCCAGACACACAAAGGTGAGGTAAGTACAAGTTCACACATTCCAACTAGGTGGTGCAAGTGTCTGGAGTTCGATTGTAGTGGCTGAGGCCCTGGTGCGCCAATTCTCTCTCTCTCTCTAAAATAAAAATTTTTTAATTAAGAAAAAGATACTGGGGCAATATGGTAGACTAGAAGAGAAGCTGCCTGTGTGGTCCAGCATAAGAGAAAAATTGAAATTTTTTAAAAAGAGAGATTTTTCTTAGTTGAGAACAGGCTGAAGAAAGGAAATAAGCCTGGATAAGATTTCTGCAAAGCAGCCACCAACCAGCACCCAGCACCCATCACCCAGCACCCGGCCGTGCCATGCTGCCCATGCGTGGCTGAGGTCAGCCGTTCCTTCCAGAGAGGGACATTCTTGGACAAGAAAGCTGAAAGAAAAGTGACCCAGAAAAGACTGACAAACCAACAGAGATGCAACCAGGGACTCGAGGCGTCTTGGGCAGAGAGATGCACACACAGGCTGTAGAAACAGAGGTGGCATGTAGAATAGAAGGCTGAGGCTGAATGTCTCTACCAGCAGTGAGCGGCCCACGAAGACTCCAGGAGGTGGGGAACGGCTTGAGGCGATGGGGAAATGTGATTGTACCTTTCACTTCTTCACGCTGGACTAGGGCATTGTGGGGTCAGGAGTCTCCCCCATCTCAAGGGGTCTGGATCAGAGGCTAAGGTCTGTTAGTTTTGCATCAGGAAGTTGAGGAAATATATACATGACATGCTGGGAGGTGGTCAAGTTAGCATCGGGCTAGACTCTCTAACCCTGTGGATATAAAAGTCCAAATGGTTATCCCGGAAGCAGCAGGCATTTTGAAACCACTTGGAGTCAAGAATGGCTCAGAAAAAAAAAATAAATAGTAGAAATGAGCCAATTAACCAAACAAAACCATCAGTAAAACATCATCAGTAGATAAGACCGAAGATTGGTGGATTGGGGGAAAAGGAGGTGAGGTTTCACACAACACACTCTGCTACCAAATAGTGAAGGCATGTAAGGAATTACTAAAGCCTAGGGGAGGGTTGGAGAGATGGCTTAGCGGTTAAGGTGTTTGCCTGTGAAGCCAGAAGACCCAGGTTCAATTCCCGAGTAGCCATGTAAGCCAGATGCACAGGGCGTGCATGCATCTGGAGTTCGTTTGCAGTGGCTAGAGGCCCTGGTGTGCCCATTCTCTATCTGTCTTCTCCCTCTCTCCCTCTCTCTCTGCTTGCAAATAACTAAATAAATATGATTAAAAAAAACAAACCTAGGGGAGACTCCTCTTGCAGGAGTGGGCAAGGAACGTCCAGCAACTACACAATCAGTGAGGATCGGTTTGGTTCCAGCCAGAGGCCATGGGAAGAGCTGCCACCTTCCTTACCCAGCCCAGCTTTAACCATCAAGAACAGAACTGCTGGGAAGGGATTCCCTTAAGCACACCAGCCCTGCAAAATCAAGAATCAAAAACAAACAAACAACAATACAATGCAATAAAATGATGGAGAATAGACGTGGTTGCAAAAGCAACCCAGTGCTAGCCTCCAGGGGAGTCCCCAGAACAGGGCTCAGCACGAAGTCCCAGGCTCCACTACAGCCTAAGCTAGAGTGAGACCCTACCTCAAAATATATATATGCCGAGCGTGGTGGCGCACACCTTTAATCCCAGCACTCGGGAGGCAGAGGTAGGAGGATCGCCAAGAGTTCGAGGCCACCCTGAGACTACATAGTTAATTCCAGGTCAGCCTGGACCAGAGTGAAAGCCTACCTCGAAAAAACAAAAAGAAAGAAAGAAAGAAAGAAAGAAAGAAAGAAAGAAAGAAAGAAAGAAAGAAAGGAAGGAAGGAAGGAAGGAAGGAAGGAAGGAAGGAAGGAAGGAAGGAAACTCATCTGCCTTTCCAGAGGTATCACCTTAGGGTGAAAGGATGGAAAATGATTTTCCAGTAAACAGAAACAATAAACAAGCAGATGTGATAAATAATATCTGAAAAAATATATTTTAAACCAAGAATTAGCAAAAGGATAAAAGCAAGGCCGCATCTCCCAGTGGAGATGCTGGGACCACGAGACAGCTGCTGAGGAGAGCTGCTGGCCCCAGCTGAAGTTTTCCAGGACTGTGAGTAGCCTAGCTGGAGGGGCGGAATTGGAACTCCAGAGACTTGTTGCTGGTTAGAATTATCAGTCTTGGAGATTTGTCACTGACTAGAGTTGTTGGATTTGGAGCTACAGAGTTTGATGTTTGCCCTGTTTTAAATCTTGTATTGGTTGAATATTTCTTTGCTATGCCCAGTGCCATCTTTGCAGTGTGAATGTGTATTCTGTGCCATTATGCATTTGGGGGGGGGATTTTTTTGGTTTAATGGCTCAGTTAAAAGACCTTGGATTATGGAGACGTTTGAATATCATTGGGATTGATTAAAAACTATGGGGACTTTTAAAGTTGTATTGAATGCATTGTATTTGATGTCATGTATGGATATCAGTTTATGGGGGCTAGGGATGGAATGTGGTGGTTTGATTCAGGTGTCCCCCATAAACTTAGGTCCTCTGAATGCTAGGTTCCCAGCTGATGGAGATCTGGGAATTAACGCCTCCTGAATGCAGTGTATTGTTGGGGGTGGGCTTATGGGTATTATAGCCAGTTTCCCCTTGCCAGTGTTTGGCACACTCTCCTGTTCCTGTTGTCCACATGATGTTGGCCGGGAGGTGATGTCCACCTTCTGTTCATGCCACCGTTTTCCCTGCCATCATGGAGCTTCCCCTCAAGCCTGTAAACCAAAATAAACCTTTTTTTCCCAAAAGCTGCTCTTGGTCAGGTTATTTCTGCCAGCAATGCAAAGCTGACTGCGACAATTCCCCAGTACCCATGTAAAGCCAGATGCACAAGGTGGCATATGCATCTGGAGTTTGTTTGCAGTGGCTAGAGGCTCTGATGTGCCCAGTTTTTCTCTCTGCCTGCCTCTCTCTCTCTCTCTCACACACACACATAAATCCAGTCAGCTACAAAGGGGACATAAAGGGAATAGAAAGGGAGGGAAGGGAACTTAATAGGTTGGTATTGTAGATATGTAAATAGGAGAATAGATTAATGGGGGTGAAAAGGCCTAAGTGAGGTCAGGGAAAAGACTGAGTAAAGGAAAGGTGGAGAGAGAGCTAATCAAAATCTAAGAAGGTATAAATAAGTCATGAAAACCTACTTTTTTGGACAATGGAACACTCAGAAGCCATAGATTGTTATTAGAAAATTTTCAGTGTCAGGGATGGGATATCTACCAGTGAGTTGTTGGCCAGGGAGGTCCCTAATGCCCCAAAACATTATAGGCCATTGCTGAGGCCCTTGATTTCCCACCAGGAATAGATGTTAAGACCCTATTGCTGAAGACTCCTCATACTTGGGCTGCAAGGTCACTGAGAAAACCTGTTGGAGCTGAGCTGAAAGCCTCCTCCATGTGGACCAGCTAACAAAAAGCTGGAAAAAGCTACACTGCATGCAGTTCAGTGGGAGAGAGAAATCACCAGTGAAGATACTCAACAGTGGACCCTGAAAGCCTTAAATTTGACCGGCCAGGCCAAATGAGCCAGTGGATGCAATAGTGGCATGTCTTTATGGGGGAAACCAACTGCTTTCTAATTGGACTGAAGGTCTGCTCCATGGGAGAGAAAACATCCCTGATATTGAAAACCTACACCAGGGGTAGTCATGAGCCCTAGGGGTGTAACATCTGCTAGTGTCTGGCTAAATGTATATACTATGCTCACCAAACTGCCCAGTAAGCACTTCTCTTAATGCCCATACCCATATATTAATGCTACTCTCACTTTTGGTTAGAGAAGCTTCTCTTTTCAGATGGCAGTGACCTTGGGATGACTCAGAAGGCACCATGGTGCTGAGAAGAAGGGACAGAGGAGTGCTCAGCAATGAAATATCTCAAACATACCTTCCAAGGCTCAGGGTCCACTGTGGAAGAGGGGGTAGAAAGAATGTAAGAGCCAAAGGAAGAGTAGGACTCCTTACAATGTGCTCCTTCAGACACAAAATGGCTGAATATCCATGACCTCACAGTGCCTGACACTACCTACATGAGACCCTCATAATAGGAGAAAAAGATGATGACATCAAAATAAAAGAGATACTGATTAGAGGGAGAAGAGGTATGATGGAGAGTGGAGTTGCAAAGGGGAAAGTAGGGAGAGGGAGGGAATTACCATGGGTTATTGTCTACAATTATGGAAGTTACTGATAGAAAAATAATAAATTGTTTTAAAAAGCTGGAGAGGTGGCAGGAAGAAATGTAAGAGCCAAAGGAAGGGTAGGACTCCTTACAATGCACTCTTCCAGACACAAAATGGCCTGGATATCCATGACTTCACAGTGCCTGACACTACCTACACAAGACCTTCATAACAGGAGGAAAAGATGGTGACATCAAAATAAAAGAGAGACTGATTGAGAGGGGGCAGGGATATGATGGAGAGTGGAGTTGCAAAGGGGAAAGAGAGTGGGGGAAGGAATTACCATGGTTTATTGTCTATAATTACGGAAGTTATCAATAAAAAAAGAAAGTAGTGGGGAGTGGGGAGCTAGCAGTAAAGCTGGAGGAAACATCGGGAAATGTTTGGAAGATGAATTTGATGAAAGCATTGAATTTTAAGAGATTTTTGAGCACAGATTAATATAGACTCTAATTTAATCATTTCCCCGAACCCACCCCCCAAAAAACCCATGAAATAAATGCAATGATCGTTATCATTCAGATGAGCAAGCTGAGACTCAGAAAGACAGATCACTTGTCCAGAGTCACAGACTAGCAAAGCCAGGATGCAAACGCACCTGCTTCCAAAACCCATCCATTCCACTACAAGTCATTGGCTCCAAATGCAGAAAAAAATGCACTGGAAAGTAGCCTAGCATTAGTTCAAAATTTAAATGAATAGGAAATATGTGACCACTTTATATTTCCTTTATTTAGATTAGTAAGTTCAAGTCAATGAAGAAAGAGGTGAAAAGAATTAGGCCTAAAATTACTTGGTAAACTAAAATTTCTAAAAACTTGTATACCCTGAAAATATAGTTTTATTTACAAAGCTAAAGCCAGGCATGGTGGCACACACCTTTAATCCCAGCACTTGGGAGGCTGAGGTAGGAGGATCTCTGGGAGTTCAAGGCCACCCTGAGACTACATAGTGAATTCCAGGTCAGCCTGAACTAGAGTGAGACCCTACCTCGAAAAACCAAAATAATAATAATAATAACAATAACTATAATAAAATACATGGGAGTAAAGTTAACTAAGGGGCTGGAGAGATGGCTTAGCAGTTAAGGCACTTGCCTGCAAAGCCTAAGGACTTAGGTTCAGTTCCTCAGGTCCCACGTAAGCCAGGTGTACCAGGTGGCCCATGCATCTGGAATTCCTTTGCAGTGGCTGGGGGCCCTGGCATGCCCATTCCCTATCTGCCCCCCTCTCTCTTTCTCTCTCTGTCAAATAAGTAAATAAAAGAATACATTTCTAAACTTAATGAAGTGAAAGGTTCCTGCACTGGAAATTACAAAATTACAAAAGAAATTGAAGAAGAAACAAAAAAATGGAAAGATCTCCTAGTTCAAGGATGGATTGTAGGAATTGAACTGATACAATGTCACAGTTCTACCCATGGGGTTGTCTCTGTGGCAACAGCAATGACGTCACAGGGGAAAGAATTCTAGATTCATGTGTAAGCACAGAAGACCCTGAACAGCCAAAGAAATCTTGAACTAAAACAAGAAAGCTGGACGCATGATACCCAATTTCAAGTCATACTGCAGAAGCGTAGTAATGACACCAGCTACTGTCACCAAATGACATGCTACTGTCACCAAAAGGGGGTTCATAAGCTGATGGGATGGAATGGAGACTCCAAAAGTCAACGTGTGTGTCTAGAGACAACTGGTTCTTGACAAAGGTACCAAAATTTACATTGGAAAAACCACTATCTCTTCAGTAATGATGCCGGGGGAAATGGAGATGTGTGTGTGTGTGTGTGTGTGTGTGTGTGTGTGTGTGTGTGTGTGTGTGTGTGTGTTTTAAACTTGACCCCTGCCTCTTAGCCAACCAGCTCAAAATGGATCAAAAAACCTATGCTGGGCTGGACAGATGGCTTAGTGGTTAAGGTGCCTGCATCCAAAGCCTAAGAACGCTGGTTCCAATATCCAGGTCCCACGTTTAGCCAGATGCAAAGTGATGTAAGGGCACAATGCCGCACTTGACCACAAGGGTGTGCACGCATCTGGATTTCGTCTGCAGCAGCTGAGAGACTGCTGGCACGCCCATCTCTGTCTTCCTCTCCCTCTCTCTCTGAAACTACCAGAGGAAAGCATAGACGGAAGCTTCAAGACATCACGATAGGCAAGAAATTTATTTTTTTTTTCAGATCTGACCACAAAAACCAAACTCTGACAAGTACAGTCACATCAAACTAAGGAGCCACTCGCCAGCAAAGAAAATGTGCACACAGTGAAGGTACAGCCTGCTGGATGGAGAAAATTAAATTAAATTAAAAATGAGCAAGTGGGGCTGGAGAGATGGCTCAGTGGTTAAGGCATTTGCCTGAAATGCCTAAGGACCCAGGTTCAATTCCCCAGTACCCACATAAAGCCAGATTACAAGGTGGCTTATGTGTCTGGAGTCCTTTTGCAGTGGCTAGAGGCCCTGGCATGCACATTCACTCTCCCCCTTCCTCTCTCTTTCACAAATAAATGAATTAATTAAATAAAAATGAGCAAATGATCTGAATAGACATTTCTGAGAAGAAGAAATAAATGGCCAAGAAATATATGGAAAATGCTGAATATCATTAGCCATCAAGGAAATGCAAATGAAAACCACAGTGAAAACGGTAGATGTGGCAGCACACACCTGTAATCCCAGCACTCAGGAGGCTGAGGCAGGAGGATTATAAATTCAAGGCCAGCCTGCACTACATGATAAGACCATGACTCAAAAGGGGGAGGCATCTAACAGTGAGAGGTTATCTCAGCCCAGTTAGAATGGGTATTATCAAAATTATCAAAAGCACTCAGGAGGCAGAGGTAGGAGGATCATCATGAGTTCAAGGCCACCCTGAGATGACATAGGTTCAGCCTGGGCTAGAGCAAGACCCTACCTCAAAAAAAAAAAATTATCAAACTGAGAAAAAGATAGAACTGCTGGTGAAGTGAAAATGTGGAAAAAATATACTGTTGGTGAGGATATAAATTATCACAGTGTTGGAGGAAATTTCAATTATACATTGTTGATAGGAACATAAATTAGTAGAGCCATTGTGGAGAACATTGTGGAGACTTTTTAAAAAACTAAAAATAAATCTACCACATGATCCAGCTATCCATGTGTATGTATAATTGCAAAGGAAATTAAATAGATATACCAAAGAGGCATCCGTGTTTACTGCAGCAGTGTTCACAATAGCCAAGATATGGAATCAACCAGTGTCCAGTGATAAATTAATGGGTAAAGATAATATATTAAATGTACACAACTAAATACTATTCAGTCATAAAAAATTAAAATAAAATAAGCTGGGCATGGTGGCGCACACTTTTAATCCCAGCACTCAGGAGGCAGAGGTAAGAGGATCACCGTGAGTTTGAGGCCACCCTGAGACTACATAGTTAATTCCAGGTCAGCCTGGGCCAGAGTGAGACCCTACCTCGAAAAACAAAAAAAAAAAATAAAAAATAAATAATGATAATTAAATAGGGCTGGAGATTTGGCTCAGCAGTTAAAGGTGCTTGATTACAAAGGCTGATGGCCCAGGTTCAGTTCCCCAGTAATCACATAAAGCCTGATACACAAAGTGGAACATGTCTGCAAGTTTGTTTGCAGTGACTAGAGGTCCTGGTGCTCCCTCTCCCTCTCAATCTCTCTCTCTCTCTCTCTCTCTGCCTCTTTGTCTCAAATAAACTTTAAAAAAAATTAATATATTTTATTTATTTGAGAGAGAGAAAGAGAGAGGGATTGAGAATGGGTACGCCACTGCAAACGAACTCCAGATGCATGCGCCTCCTTGTGCATCTGGCTTATGTGGGTTCTGGAGAATCGAACTGGGTCCTTTGGCTTTGCAGGCAAATGCCTTAACCACTAAGCCATCTCTCCAGCCCAAATTAAATTTTTTAATTAAATAATGTCATTTTCAAGTAAATGGATAGAACTAGAAGACATTACATTAAAGAAAATAAGTCACAGAGAGAGAGAGAGAGAAAAAAAAAATATCAGCTGGACATGGTAGCATACACCTTTAATCCCAGCATTCAGGAGGCAGAGGTAGGAGGATCACTGTGAGTCTGATGCCAGCCTGGGATACATTGGAAAAAACACCCAAATATCACATTTTGTATCATATGTGAAAGCTTAAACTTATCTGAATGTAGAATAGAGATTACTAGGGTTTAGGAAGGGGATAGAGGTTGAAAACATACCAAAACATGGTCACATGGCAGTAGTAATTCTAGTGCTAAGTATACCAGAAGTAACTATAGTTTGCAATAACATGTTTGTTTTTAATGAAGAAGTGGAAGACTTCCAATATAAAGAAATAATGAGGGGCTGGAGAGATGGTTGAGTGGTTAAGGCACTTGCTTGCAAAACCTGACAGCCTAGGTCTGATTCCCAGTACCCGTGTAAAGCCAGATGCACAAGTAGGACATGCATCTGGAGTTTGTTTGCAGTAACAAGAGGAGTTAGTGCACTCATTCTCTCCTTCTTTCTCTCTCTCCCTTAGCAAATAAATAATAAACAAAATATTTTAAAATAATAAAAATAAGCCCAGCGTGGTGGCGCACGCCTTTAATCCCAGCACTCGGGAGGCAAAGGTAGGAGGATTGCCGAGAGTTCAAGGCCACCCTGAGACTACATAGTTAATTCCAGGTCAGCCTGGACCAGAGTGAGACCCTACCTCGCAAAACCAAAAAAAAAAAATAAATAAATAAAATAAAATAAAATAATAAAAATAAAGGAATAGATCAGTACATGCTGTATAACATGTGTGGAAGTGTCACACTGTGCCCCATAATATGTTGAAATATTATGTGAATAAAAATTAAATTAATAAGCAAAATTTTAAAATATACATAAATCCAGGGCTGGAGAGATGGCTTAGTATTTAAAGTGCTTGCCTACAAAGCCTAAGGACCCATGTTCAACTCTCCAGATCCCACTTAAGTCAGACACACAAGGTGATGCAAGCACACCTGGTTGCACATGCGCACAAGATTGCACAGGCATCTGGAGTTCAATTGCAGTGGCTGGAAGCCCTGGCATGCCAACTCTCTCTCTCATTCTCTCTCTCATAAAAAAAAAAAAAATCACACATAAATCCACCAGAAATCATATCATTCTTTCACACATCCCCATAAAAAACCCACTTACTATAGTATCCAATATTACCTAGAAAAATATACATTCCTAGAATTCTTTTTCCCGTTATGTATAAGTGAGAGTCTGCAACCGTGCATGACTTTAAAAACGTGAGTTTAGAAAAAGAAGCGAATTTAAAAATAAGAAACTGACATTTTCAGGCATTGCATAGAAGGACATTATAAAACTGTAATTGCTGAGAAAAGAGAAACGGATGAAATAGATGCTACCATCCCAAAGCTTTCTGCTAGGAGGCTAATTGCCCCTTGCAGGGACAAAGAGTACAAAGGCCTCTGATCTTATTGGTTTGAGAGGTCATAGAAGCCCCAGCAAGCGAGTAAAGGAAGCCATGCAGAGAAAGAAATCCTGAAATTTATGTCAACATTCTCATGAGTCTCTGACTCAACACTGATATGAATGCTGAAAAGAACAATTACCTGAGAGATGTAAAGAATTGTAAGCCAGGGCTGGAGAGAGATGGCTTGGCGGTTAAGGCCCTTGCCTGCCAAGTCTAAGAACACTGGTTCCAATCTCCAGGTCCCACATTTAGCCAGATGCAAAAAGTGCAATGCCACACTTGCCCACAAGGGGGCACACATGTCTGGAGTTTGTTCACAGTGCCTGAGAGGCCACTGGCATATCCATTTTCTCTCTCTAGCTCTCTAGCTTTCTCTCTCTCTCAAATAAAAAAAAGTAAAAAAAAAATTTTTTTTTTTTTTGCAAGGTAGGGTCTCACTCTGGTCCAGGCTGACCTGGAATTAACTATGTAGTCTCAGGGTGGCCTCAAACTCTCTGTGATCCTCCTACCTCTGCCTCCCGAGTGCTGGGATTAAAGGCATGCGCCACCACGCTCAGCTAAAAAATTTTTTTTTTTTTTAAAAAAAGAATTGTAAACCTGAGCTAGAGAGATGGCTTAGTGGTTAAGATGCTTGTCTGTGAAGCCTAAGGACCCAGGTTCAATTCTCCAGATCCCACATAAGCCAGATGCAAAAAGTGGCACATGCACTGTGAGTTTGAGGCCACCCTGAGCATAGAGAGTGAATTTCAGGTCAGCCTGAAATAGAGCAAGACCCTATCTCTAAAAACAAAACCAAAAAAAAACAAAAACAATTTGTGTAAGGGGGATTGGGAAGGGGGAAGCCTCATGGGGTGATTGGGTGGTTGATAATATCTTTAACTTCTTTGAGCTGAAATGGGGTGATGTTGAGCTGGAGGCTTGCACGTTTTAGGGGGTCTGAGTCGCCAGCCAGTGTCAGCTGGGCATCTCATATCTACACTGTCACATCAGCACGATAAACAAGTGCAGGTGGCATACTGGGGTGGTCTAGATGAATCAGGTTAGCAGAAGACTTAGAGAGAGAACTATGAAGAAAAGAGTCAAAACGATCACCAGGGAAGTGACAACGGGTGTTTCTGGAGCCATTTAGAATTGGATCTTCTGAAATGGATTGTGTAAAGTAGGGAAATAGACACAGAACTGACTGCTCAGAGAGGTGTTTGTACTTTTGAGACTGGAAAAGCAGGGAACTCCTTAAGGCTGAGGGAGCCCCTGGCCTACCCGAGAATGAAGTTTATCTCAGGGGAAACAAGTAGGGTCGTGCATAGCAATGTCTAGCTTAAATGGAGCGTGTCTAAAGCTGTAACTCAGAACAAAAGGGGTCTCAGCTAGTCACCAAGATATCAAGTCATACACACACATACACTCAAAAAAAAAATTAAGCTGGCTATTTTAAAAGGCTAATATAGGGCCCACATGCCTGGCCTAAGGACTCTGGTTCAATTCTCCAGGAATGAGATGCACATTTATCTCAGAGGAAATTCTCTCTCTGTGTCTCGACCTGCCTATTTCTGTATCTCTCTCTCAAATAAATAAAAAATATATATTAAAAAAATAAAATAAAATAAAAAATAAAAGGCTAATATAGCCTGAAAGAATTTGGGGTCTGGATTTGCAACATTTATCTCTCCACAATTGCTGGAGTGTCATCGAAGCGTGGCAAGCTTTGGATCCTGTGGTGGTTTGATTCAGGTGTCCCCATAAACTTCAAGTGTTCTGAATGCTAGGTTCCCAGCTGATGGCAACTGGGAATTAAAGGCAGAGTATTGGTCTCAGCTAGTGTTTGGCACACTCTCCTGTTCACCAAGATATCACCCTCTGCTCATGCCACACATCATACAGCCTGTAAGCCAAAAAAACCTCTTTTTTCCCAGAGACTGCTGGCTATTTTAGCAAAACCTGACTGCAACAGTATGGGGCTGGAGAAATGGACACCTGACTGTGTGGCTTTGGCCTTTTAGCTGATTTTCAAGATGCCTAGGCAAAGACACCTTGCAAGGACAGCTTAATGGTTCTATTCTGGTCAGGCTGAAAGACCTGAATGCAGTAAGCCAGAACTGTGAGGTTTGCACAGGGTGAGAAAGGCTTGGACATGCATCTGACAAGTTTGTTTGCCCATGTCCTGAGAAGTTGGCAGGGTTGTTTTTATGAGAAATGAAGTGGTGTGGCCCTGGCACAGAACCCATTCTCTACCTGTCAGCTGCAGTTGAGAGATTACAACCTATGAGATTGCTGACCTCTCTGGGGCAACAGGAAATAAATGAAAAAATATATATTAACAAAAAATAAAATAAAATGCAGGAAAAAAAGTTTAAAAGGCTTGTATTTTGGAAATATAGCCTGGATGCCTGCATGGAATTTGGGGTCTGGATTTGCAGTGGAGACCCATTTATCTCAAGGAGAGCTGCCGGCCCACAATTGCTGGAGTGTCATCAGAAGTATCGGACTTGGAGATTTGTCACTGACTAGTTGTTGGTTTGGAATTACAGCCTCAGCCTGGTTGTTTAAAATCTTGTATTGGTTAAGTATTTCTTTGTTTTGCCAAACAACATCCTTTGCAGTGTGAATGTTTTATTCTGTGCCATTATGGGTTTTGGGGATATTTTTGGTATTATGGCTCAGTTAAAAGACCTTGCATCATGGGGGCAAGCCATATGGGGACTTTTAAATTTGCATGAATGTCCCAGGGGCGGAATGTGGTGGTTTGATTCAGGTGGCATAAACTTCAAGTGTTCTGAATGCTAGGTTCCCAGCTGATGGCAACTTGGGAATTAACACCTCCTGGAGGCAGAGTATTGTTGGGGGCGGGATGGGTATTATAGCCAGCTTCCTTGCCAGTGTTTACTCTCCTGTTGCTGTTGTCCAAGTCTGTTGACCAGAGAGGATCCATCTCTGCTCATGCCATTGTTTTTCCTCTATCTATCTATCTGCAACAGATCCCTTTTCTATCATATCTAAGATCTGTTATCTATCTATCTATCTATCTATATCTATATATCTATCTATATATACATATATATGTTGAATAGGCAGGGAGGCAGCTCTTCAGGAGAGAGATAATTAATAGAGTCTTCCTGCATCATATTAAATCTATTAGCCATTATGATCTGGATATATATAATTTAAAATATATATACATTGTAAGTAGAGAGTCAAGTGTTATATCAAACAATAACACATATACCCAATAGGAAATATAACAAACTCAGCATTTAGATATAATTTTAGAGGTCTCACTTAGTAAAAGGATAAAACATTTTTTAAAAACTTGGTAACCTATTTTTATAAACATTAAGCCAGAATGATATTTAAGAAATTATGTTGTTATAGACAGAGGAGCTATAGGAAAACGCATAAACTGAGTATTTGGAGATAACTTAGTTATGAGTTTTTATTATCTCATTTAGTAAATGATAAAACATAAAAGTCCTGCGAGTAAACCATTTTTTAAATGTTAGCAAAAATATAAAATTGTTTAATAAAACTTGAAATTTTATCTTAGAAATTTAATAACCTTTACTATATAATCATGCCATAGTCTCTTAAAAAATATCCCAATCAGAAACTTTATAACCTTTAATAACTATAAACATGACATTTTTAGTTTAACTCTCAAATAGACATTAATTTAGAAATGTAATAACCTTTGAGCTAAACATTTTGTCTAAACTTTTAATTTAGAAGTATATATTATTTCCTTTTTAAAATTTATTTACTTTATTTGAAAGAGGGAGAGAGAATGGGCACACCAGGGCCTTCAGCTCCTGCAAATGAACTCCAGACACATGCACCACCTTGTGCATTTGGCTTATGTGGGTTCTGGGGAATCGAACCTGGGTCCTTTGGCTTTGCAGGCAACTGCCTCAACTACTAAGCCATCTCTCCAGCCCAATTATCTCATTTTTAGTTATTAGGGTTTATTGGGAACTTTGATATATGAACATATTGTAAATTGGTCATGTTTTCATCAAGTGTTATCATCTTATGTCCCCCTTTCCCCTCACTCCCATTCTTCTGAGAGCCCTTTGCATTGGGGATCCATACTCACTAAGGGGTCTTGCTTGCACCAGTCAATTTCTCTGGGGACATCAACGCCTCACAGCACACCTTTAGACCCTGTCGCTCTTACATTCTTCCTGCCCTCTCTTCTGCAACGTTCCCCGAGCCTTGGGGCGGGGAGGGCAGGTATCTGACAAGTCTACTTTAGTACTGAGCTCTTGGCAGCCTCCCATTTAGTTTCTGCTTGATGAGTTTTGAGTCTCCTCGTTGTCTGCCACCATCTCTCTCCAGAAGGTTCTCTGTGAACCGTAGGAACAGTCCTCATATTTTTCTCAGTAATGCTTTCTGGCCCCTGGCCAGTGTGCTAGATGTGACTCATCCAGTGCTAAACACTCAGCTTTCTCTTCTTGTCATTCTGATAAGTCATGGGTCTCCCCGACATTCGGTATTCGCTGCAATATGTAAGAAGCCTGTGCTTCAACCAAGAGTGAGAGCAGCGTTAATTAAAGGGGATAAACATATGCAATTAAACGTTTCCTGGCTGTGACCTCTCAGTCCACTGAGCTCTTTGGGGCAGGGCCTTTATCCCTAATTTAGTTTAGGTTTTTCAGTGATGAGTCCCTTTGAGGGTCAATTATAGAGCAGTTGTAGTAGACATGCCACCATCTTTGGGCCTGTCTCCAGAAGGTTCTCTGATGAACTCTGCATGCAGTGCAGCTTTTTCCACAGTCCTCAGGGAGAAGGTTTTCTCTCAGCACCAGTCAGTGACCTTTCTCAGGCAAGAGATGCTTCAGCTAGGGTCTTACTATCTGTTTCTCAGGGAAACCAAGGGCTTTGGCAAAAGCCTTTAATGTTTTGAGGCTCATCCAACAACTCACTAAACACCCAGGCTGAAAATTTTCTAGTAACAGTCTCTTCTTGTCATTATTCTGATAAGTCACAATCTTTTGAAATTAGATTGACCCTCCCCTTGCCCTTCTTTTATGGGTCTACCCATGGCCGAGGCCATTCCCCTCCTTGTAATCAGTCCTTCCACTTACATATGTGCAATACCATAAGAAGTTCTTCCCTTTCCTCCGTCCCAAGAGCCTTTTGCTTACTGGAGTACCAATTTTTGGTTCCAGTTCACACACAAGTCTGTTATTTAAAGCTAGGATAAACATATGCAATTAAACGTTTCCTGGCTGTGACCTCTCCATTTAGTAACCTTTCCAGATCCATCCACCAAATTTATGAATTTCATTTTTTTTACCAAGCCATTGTGTAAATGTACCACATTTTTTTCCAAAGATTTTATTTTTATTTATTCATTTATTCATTCATTCATTCATTCATTCATTCATTTAAGACAGAGGAAGAGGGAGTGAGAATGGAAGAGCCAAAGGGCCTCAATGCCACTGCCCAGAAGAAATTGGCCTTGATAAACCCTGTGCCTAGCCCACCCCTCATAGTAGAAGTAAAAGAGGATGACATCTGACTAATAAGGGAGGGGTCCTGGAGAGGGAGTTTGAAAGGGGAGGGAAAAAATACGCACCTTTGGTGTAAGTATGTTTTGTTGTCAATAAATATTAAAAAAAAAAAAAGCTTCCACCTATGACCTCCAAGCCACGTGTTTTTTTTTCAAAGATTTTATTTTTATTTATTCATTTATTCATTCATTCATTCATTCATTCATTTAAGACAGAGGGAGAGTGAGAATGGGCGCGCCAGGGCCTCTAGCCACTGCAAACAAACTCCAAACTCCAGCCCCCCCATGCATCTACCGTGGGTTTGAGTTGCTTCGTGAGGCATGCACTACCAGGCATGAATTCCTTCCCACTGAGCAGATCTCGTATCCAATCTGAGCAGCTGGTTCCCCCCATGACTTATGTGCCACTCTTGCCCTGGTGGGTACATCTTGTCTGGCTGGTTGACTTAGTAGCTTGCAGGATCCAGTGTTTGCTGTTGGTAAGTTTGAACTGCCATCAGCTAGCATGGAGCTTTCTAGCATTATGGGAGCGAGCCAGCGTGGAGCTGGCTTCCAGCTCAGTTCCAGCATCATTTCTCGATGTCCTGTGACTGCAGCCTGTGGCGTCTTCCCCAAATAGGCTCTTACTGACAAACTCCAGACGCATGCACCACTATGTGCATCTGGCTTACGTGGGATCTGGAGAATGGAACTGGGGTCCTTAGACTTCGCAGGCATGCACCTTAACCTCTAAGCCATCTCTCCAGCCCTTCTCTTCTCTTCTCTCTTCTCTTCTCTTCTCTTCTCTTCTCTTCTCTCTCTCTCATATCTTTTAATTAGCCAATGAAAAATTATGTTTTAATAGTATTAGTTCATGCCATCTTTAATTTTATGGTTCCCCCACACTCCTTCCCCTAGCCCTATCACCACCCAGACCCCTCTACCAGCTGTATTCTGTCCCTCCACTCCCATGTCTACTATTCCCTCCTCTAATTTCCCCTGGCTTCTCTTTCTGAACCTCATTCTAATTTCCTAACCAGTACTACTTATGCTTACTTCAACTTATAAACAAGTCAAACTGTCCCATGTTAGAATCTGCATGTGAGAGAAAACATGATGTCTTCCTTCCTTTATTTATTTTTTACTTTTATTTTTATTTTTTTTATTTATTTTATTTTATTTTGTTTTTCAAGGTATGGTTTCACTGTAGCCCAGGTTGACTGGAATTCAACTATGTAGTCTCAGGGTGGCCTCAGACTCACAGTGATCCTCCTACCACTGCCTCCCGAATGCTGGGATGAAAGGTGTGTGCCACCATGCTTGGCTTCCTTTTTAAATTTTTATTTATTTATTTATTTATTTATTTATTTATTTATTTATTTATTTATTTATGAGAGAAAAAAACAGCAGAGAGAGGGAGAGAAAGAGAGAGAGAGAGAGACTGTGTGCACCAGGGCCTCCAGCCTCTGCAAACAAACTCCAGATGCATGTGCCTCCTTGTGCATCTGGCTCATGTGGGTCCTGGGGAATCAACCCTGGATCTTTGGCTTTTCAGGCAAGCACTTTACCTGCTAAGCCATCTCTCCAGCCCCCTGATGCTTGCCTTTCTGAACCTGAGATACGTCACTTAGTATAATTTTTTTCTAGCTCCATCCACTTTCCTGCAAATTTCATAATTTGATTTTTTTTTTCTTGCTGCTAAATAGAACCCCACTGCGTGTATGTACCACATCTTCATTGCCTCTTCATCAGTTGATGGGCATCTGGGCTGATTCCATTTCCTAGCTGTTGTGACTAGAGCTGCCACACGCACGGATGGGCAAGAAACTCCATAGTAAAGCACAGAGTATTTCAGGTCTATGCCCAGGAGAGGTATAACTGGATCAAATGGTAGATTTTTTTTTCTTAAGATTTTTGAGCAATCTCCATATTGATTCCCATAATGACTATACAAGCTAACCCAACCACCAACAGTGAATAAAGGTTCCCCTTCCCCACACTCTTGGCTGCATTTGTTGTCATTATTATACAGAGACATGATTCCTCCATTCCTAGTCTCTCCAGTGTTGAAATCATGAAGGGATTTTGTATTTTTTTTAATGCTTTTTTTTGGCTAGAGGGATGGCTTAGCGGTTAAGGCATTTGCCTGCAAAGCCAAAGGACCCAGGTTCAATTCCCCAGAACCTACATTAACCAGATGCACAAGGGGTGCACGCATCTGGAGTTCGTTTGCAGTGGCTGGAGGCCCTGGCGTGCCCATTCTCCCTCTCTATTTGTTTCTCTCTCTTCCTCCCCCTCTTTCTCTGTCAAATAAATAAATAAATAAATAAATAAATAAATAGATAAATAAGAAGAAGAATATTAAATGCCTTTTCTGCCTCTTTTGTTGAGATGATCATGTGAGTTCTGGTCTTTAAGTCTGTTCATATGATGTATTACATTTATAGATGACTGTATATTAAACCATCCCTGCATTCCAAGAATGCAATCTACTTGATTTGTCTATAATTTTCTTTTCTTGTGTGACTTGGGTATGGGTGTAATGCTCACTTCATAGAAGGAGTTAGGGAGCAGTCTCTCTTTTTCAGTTTCTTGAAATAACTTGAGAAGCAGTGGTTTCAGTTCTTCTATAAAGTTCTGGAAGAATTCAGCAGAGTGAATCCATGTGGGCCTAGACTTTTTTCTGGTTGGGATATTTTTAATTACTACTTCAGTGTTATTAGCTCTATATAGATTATTTATCTCTTTGGGGTTTCCCTTTAGTAGATCATATGTGTAAAGAAATTCATTTTTTCCAAAATTTCCAATTTGATGGGCTATAGGTTTTCTCAATATGTCCTTTTGATTCTCTGAATTTCATTGGGATATGTTCCAGTACCCTTTTTTTTATTTCTCATCTTGTTAATTAGGGTCTGTTCTCTTTTGGGGTTAATTTGGTTAGGGGTTTATCATTCCTATTAATTTTTTTTTTTTGAAGAACCAGCTCTTTATTTCATGAGTTTTTAATTGCATTCTTCATTTCTAATTCATTAACTTCTGCTCTGATATTGATTATTTATTTCCATCTGGTACTTTTGGTTTGGGTTGTTCTTGTTTTTCCAAAGTCATCAGATGGATTTTTAAGTTATTTATTTTTGATCTTTCTATTTTGTACTATAGGCATTTAGAGCTGTAAACTTGCCTCTTAGGGTTGCCTT
This sequence comes from Orientallactaga sibirica, assembly GCA_036365145.1. Taxonomy (NCBI): domain Eukaryota; kingdom Metazoa; phylum Chordata; class Mammalia; order Rodentia; family Dipodidae; genus Orientallactaga; species Orientallactaga sibirica. Next base: position 21,725,666 of record JAEOAD010000025.1, read on the forward strand.
CATGGTGACCCATAGGTTATAGTATGTTAAATTCTCATTTTCATTTAGTTCTAGAAATTTATTGATTTCCTTTTTGATTTCTTCAGCAACCCATTCATTGTTCAGTCTTCAGGAATATGTGCATTCTGTTGTTTGTCTTATTAATGTCTAGTTTCATTGCATTGTCATCAGATATAATACAAAGAGTTACGCCAATTTTCCTAAATTTGTGAGACTTGCTTTGTTTTCTAATGCATGACCTGCTTTCGAGAAGGTCCCATGAGCCAATGAGAATATGTATTCTGTAGAGTTGGACTGGAATGTTCTGTAGATGTCCGATAAGCACATTTGATCTATGACGTAATTAAGCTCCATTGATTTTCTGTTTATTTTCTGTTTAGATGATCTGTCTACTGGTGTTAAAGGGGTATTGAAGTCACCCCCTATTGTTATGTTGGTATTTAATATCTAGTAGATTCTGCTTTATAAAATGTGATGCACCTATGTTTTGGACCATACATGTTTAGAATTGTAATATCCTCTTGTTGAACTGTTCCTTTGATAAGTACAAAATGACCTTCTTTTTTTTTAAATTTTATTTGAGAGAGACAGACAGAGAGAGGCAGAGAGAGAAAGACAGAGAGATAGAGGGAAAAGGGAGAGAATGGGAGCTCCAGAGCCTCTCAGCCACTGTGAACAAACTCCAGATGCATGTGCCTCTTTGTGCGCATGTGTGACATTGCCCTCTTGTGTCACTTTTGCGTCTGGCTAAACATGGGAACTGGAGATTTGAACAAGCATTGTTCTCAGGCTTCACAGGCAGGTGCCTTAACTGCTGAGCCATCCCTCCACCCCCAAAATAGCCTTCTTTATCTCTTTTGTCTATTTGTGTTTTAAAGTCAGTTTTGTCTGATATTAGTATAGCTCCACCTGCTTGTTTCCTGTTTCCATTTGCTTGGAATATCTTTTCCCATCCTTTCACTCTAAGGTGACACCTGTCTTTAATGGTCCAGTGAGTTTGTTTGTTTGGTTGGTTGGTTGGTTGTTTTGGTTTTTTTGAGGTACGGTCTCACTCTAGCCCAGGGTGACCTGGAATTCACTCTGTATACTCAGGGTGGCCTCGAACTCATGGCGATCCTCCTACCTCTGCCTCCCAAGTGCTGGGATTAAAGGCGTGTGCCATGACGCCCAACTTCTAGTGAGATTTTTGGAAACAGCAGGACAATGGGTCCCATTCTCTGATGCAGCCCATTAACCTGTGTCTTTTGACTTGCAGAGTCTGGACACAATTCAGGACCTATGGCACCCTGCAAGAGAGAAAGAGGCAGAGAGAGAGAGAGAGGGAGAATGGGCACGCCAGGGCTTCCAGCCACTGCAAACGAACTCCAGATGCATGCGCCCCCTTGTGCATCCAGCTTACATGGGTCCTGGAAAATCGAGCCTTGAACTAGGGTTCTTAGGCTTCACAGGCAAGCACTTAACCACTAAGCCATCTCTCCAGTCTGGACCTGGAGATCTGGAGATCTGAAGATAAGTCCTTAGACTTCACAGGCAAGAGCCTTGACTGCTAAGCCATCTCTCCAGACCCAGAAACATTTTTAAATTAGAAGTTAAGAGAGACAGAAAGCTTGTATATTTTAACAGTAACAGATAAATCTTACTAAAATTTATGGAGACAATTTTATCGATAGACAAGTTAACCAATTTAATAGAGAGCTAGTAAGCATCTAAAAACTGGTTTTTGTTGTTGTTTTAAAAAGGCAATCAAAGCAGGATAATGTCTTGGCATCTCTGTTGTAAGACTTTTCGTAATCTGTATACCTCCAAAGGTGATCATATAAATTAATCAGGAAAAGCTGAAAACAGAGTTAACTCATTTCAATCTTTACATTGTACAAATTGAAATTTTGGGGGCCTGGAGAGATGGTTTAGTGGTTAAGCACTTGCCTGTGAAGCCTGAATACCCCAGTTTGAGGCTCTATTACTCAGGGCCCATGTAAGCCAGATGCACAAGGTGGCACATGCATCTGGAGTTCATTTGCAGTGGCTAAAAGCCCTGGCGTGCCCATTCTCTCTCTGTCTGTCTCTCCTCTATCTCTCTCTCTATCTCTGCTTGCAAATAAATAAATAATTTATTATTTATTTATTTATTTGGTGCCCTGGAGCACCCATTCTCTCTCTATCTGCCTCTTTCTCTGTCTGTCGCTCTCAAATTTAAAAAAAAATTAAAAGTTCAGGGCATGGTGTCTTTAATCCCAGCACTCAGGAGGCTGGGGTAGGAGGAATACTGTGAGTTCCAGGCCAGTCTGGAGGGAAAAAAAGAAAAAAGAAAAATTTAAAGGACCCTGCCTCCCAAATGGCAATTTTCCACAAGGCAGAGGCTGAAGCCAGGAGCAGGAGACATTGTGTCCCGAGAGCCAAGCTGAGCCATGGGGACTTCTTGTGACATTGGAATTGATTATCAATTAACTTTGATTAATATTGCTTAAATATATATATACATATATATGTATATATGCAATGTATATATATATTTCTAGAGAGAGAGAGACGTGAATCTTAATAGAAGTAAGGCAGAACCTGGTCTCTGATCAATCATAACCAGACAAGATCAGATCCTTGGTGACTCTTCAAACAGGCAAGCATAGGCCGACAAGCAATATTCTTTATATCCTAATGTGGAAAAGGAAATTCAGCAAAAAGATCCCCAACAAGTATATAAAATGAAAACTTTACATTTGGGGCTGGGGAAATGGCTTAGCAGTTAAGGTGCTTGCCTGTGAAGCCTAAGGACCCATGTTCGATCTCTCTCCAGATCCCATGTAAGCCAGACGCACAAAGGTGAGGCAAGCACAAGGTCGCACATGCCCACTAGGTGGTACAAGCATCTGGAGTTCAATTGCAGTGGCTGAGGCCCTGGTGCTCCAATTCCCTCTCTCTCTCTCTCTAAAATAAAAAAATAAATAAATCTTACATTTGGTGCCTATATACTATCTAATAAAGGACTTTAGTGTACATGATTTAAAGGCATTTTGATTAACATAAAGCAATGTTGGGACTGGAGAGATGGCTTAACAGTTAAGGCGCTTGCCTGCAAAACATAATGACCTAAATTTGATTCCCCAGGACCCATGTAAGCCAGATGCACAAGGTGGCATATGCATCTAGAGTTCTTTGCAGTGGCTGGTGGCCCTGGTATGCCCAATTTCTCTCTATTTGCCTCTCTCTGTGTGTCTAAATAAATAAATAAATAAATAATTTTTTAAAAAACATAAAGCAATTTTTGTTGTACATGACCATTTTTAAATGGATTGTTGGGCTGAGGAGATAGCTTAGTGTTTAAAGATACTTGCTTGCAAAGCCTGCCTGCCCAAGCTCAATTCTTTAGTACCCACATAAAACCAGATGCACAAAGTGGCTCATGCATCTGGAGTTGGTTTGCAGTAGTAAGAGGCCCATTCCCTCTCTCTCTTTCTCTCTCATTTTTTTCTCTCTCTTAAATAAAGAAAATGGAATGTTATAAATATAAACAAAGTCCTATGTCTTATTAATAAATCCAAATTAATTATTTGTTGAAGATTTAAGCTAGCATATTAAGCATTTAGAAACCATCTAAAAATCTTGACCTTTTAATGGATCTGTAAGACAATTATAAAAATCAGAATTGAAGTTTGGATTTTTATTTTCCCTTGTAACCTCAGTCTACTATTAGTAAGCATGAACAAACATTTTTCTTTGAAAGCCAAAACCATATTTAAAGCCAAAAGCAGAGATGAATTATTTTAAATACATTGTAAACCTGATTTTTAAAAATAGTCATTTATTTATTTATTTGAGAAAGTGGCAGAGAGAGAGAATGGGCACACCAGAAGCTTCAGCTGCTGCAAATGACCTCCAGAAGCATGCACCACCTTGTGCATCTGCCTTACATGGGTCCTGGGGAATTGAACCTGGGACCTTAGACTTCATAGGCACGTGCTTTAACCACTAAGCCATATCTCCAGCTCATAAACCTGATTTTTTGAAGCGACGTAGCATCATCTTAGAATACATCTATGTATACATACATATATACATGTCGGCTATGTATACATACATATATACATGTCGGCTATGGGCTCAGTTATGTACTGTTGAAGCAACGTAGAATCATCTTAGAATGCATCTATGTATACATACATATATACATGTTGGCTATGGGCTCAGTTATGTACTGTTGAAGCGACGTAGAATCATCTTAGAATGCATCTATGTATACATACATATATACATGTCGGCTATGGGCTCAGTTATGTACTGTTGAAGCGACGTAGAATCATCTTAGAATGCATCTATGTATACATACATATATACATGTCGGCTATGGGCTCAGTTATGTACTGTTGGACACAAAACCCAAAGTCAGACTCCATGGAAGAAAGTGAGCACGTGATAGAGGCTGGCCAGCCTTAGATGGTATAAGAAAGAACATGTTACACAATAAAGGTGAAAGAGATGTCTTCTTTGTTTAATTTTTTATTTTTATTTATTTGAGAGGGAGGCAGAGAGAGACAATGGGAGTGCCAGGGCTTCCAGCCACTGCGAACAAACTCCAGATGCATGTGCCACCTTGTGCATCTGGTTTATGTGGGTCCTGGGGAATTGAACCTGGGTTCTTTGGCTTTGCAGGCAAGTTCCTTAAATGCTAAGCCATCTCTCCAGCCCAAGAGATATCTTCTTGCTTAGAATTCTAGATACAGGGTAAAGTGAAAGGGATTTTAGCTGAGTTACCACTTTTAACATTTTACTTTTATTTATGTATTTATTTGACAGAGAAAGAGGGGCAGAGAGAGAGAGAGAATGGGTGCACAGGGCCTCCAGCCACTGCAAATGAACTCCAGACACATGCGCCCCCTTGTGCACTGGCTTACGTGGATTCTGGGGAATCGAACCTGGGTCCTTAGGCTTCAAAGGCAAACACCTTAACTGCTAAGCCATCTCTCCAGCCCTGATTTACTGTCTTTAATTTATGTGAGTCCTCACTTATAAGCTAATGTGGGCGGGTGCCATCCATGTGACCATCACCACAATAACCAGCACACGTGGCCTTTGTCTAGCAGTCATGGGTCTGCACATTTTCTGCCCTGGCCTGACTTCCAGCAGGGTAAAGGGTTATGTCTCTCTTTACATAAGCTGAACAGCGTATTTTTAGTAGTCACTCAGAAAGCAGATGGGTAAATAGCTAACCCTGATGTCAAGCCTCAGCAGGCTGGCTGCCATCTTTACCCAACCAGCAAGACAGCTAGCTGTCTGGGGGCCTTGGGCTCATACATCCAGCTATCAGAATGGCACACACAACTCCACTCAGTGTCTCCCTGCTTCTGAAGGAATGATGATGATGGTGAAGAGACGGGGAAGTCCCAAGCACTGCTGTTGGCCACAGACACATGGAAAGATAATGGCAAGAAAATACAGCATTTTGGGCTGGAGAGATGGCTTAGTGGTTAAGGCACATGCCTGTGAAGCCCAAGGATCCCAGTTTGATTCTCCAGGTCCCATGTAAGCCAGATGCACATGGTGGAGCATGCATCTGGAGTTCATTTACAGTGGCTAGAGACCCTGGTGCACCCATTCTCTCTCTTTCTCTCTCTCTCTCCCTTTCTCTGCCTCTAATAAATAAATAAATAAAAAGGAAAAAAAAGAGAAAATACAGCAGATTTTATCCCCTTCCCTCGTCACCAAGAAGGACCATTAAAGGGAAGCAGGTTTGCTTTCTCATCCCATAATGTCTCAAGGAGCTCTCCAAATGGTTTGGAGTATCAGAAAGTCATATGTATAGTTTTCAGTGGACTCATTAAAGTCCCATCTGTAGTCAACAGCTCTTGGAGCAGCTTTGAATAGCAAAGGAATTCACGTGGTACAACGTGGACAATTGAGTGCACCAGCAAGAGCAGATGGATGAGAGGGAAGAAGGGAAGGAGGGAAGGAGGGAGGGAGGGAGTGAGGAGAGATTGACATGCTGCCACTTCATTGCGTACAGCATGTGGTGGGCAGAGGATGGTCTGGCTCCCAATTGTGGAGCCACCCTGCTCCAAGAGGACTTTTGAGGACTCAACTCTAGCAAGGTGACCAGGAGGGGAGAAGTAAGGAAGTGGGCATATTCCCCCCCGCCAGCTCTTAAAGTCTCATGAGAGTATGACCCCCACATCACAGGGAAACAACAGCAAAAACAAATGTCATTGTGTCTCCACTGGCTTTGGGGCAATAATGTCCCTAGACCTTGCTTGAGGGAGTGATGTGACTTGACTCAGTGCTAAAGTTTTGTTTGTTTGTTTGTTTTAATGAAGGACCTTGTCTTTTTTTTTTTTTTTTTTTTTTTTTTTTTTTTTTTTTTGGTTTTTTGAGGTAGGGTCTCACTCTAGCTCAGGCTGACCTGGAATTCACTATGTAGTCTCAGGGTGGCCTCGGACTATCAACGATCCTCCTACCTCTGCCTCCCGAGTGCTGGCATTAAAGGTGTGCACCACCATGCCCGGCATGGACCTTGTCTTTTGAAAGAGTTTTATTTATTTACTTGAGGGAGGGAATGGGCGCTTTAGGGCCTCTAGCCACCACACTCGAATTCCAGATGCATGCCCCACCTTGTGCATCTGGCTTAAGTGGGTACTGGGGAATCAAACCTGGATTGTTAGGCTTTGCAGGCAAATGCCTTAACCACTAAACCATCTCTCCAGCCCCAGTGCTAAGGAACAGGAGTGAATGGAAGGTGTCCCAAAGAGCTGGCAAGGCAGAAAGAGAGGAAAATGAATGAACAGGAGCCCAAGAAGCTCAGAAATGCCTCTGTTGGGGTCCAGGCACCGTTTTTGTCAGTTTGAGAATAGAGGACTCTGAGACAGACGGTTTCTTTGGGGCTCAATGTTTTATTTAGAGAGAGAGAGAGAGAGAGGCTGGTTTAGGGCAGGAAAGGAGGTGATCAAGGAACTTACTGCCAATGAGAGAAGCTGGAGGGGACCACCTAGTCAGGGCGAAAGGAAAAGGGGCAGATGAAAGAAAACTGAAAACCCAGGGCCAAGGGAGAGCGAAGGAAGGGGCCTGAGCTCGGTAAACTCGAGTCAGAGTGAGGAGGAAGGAGAAGAAAACTCCAACTGCAAGTGGAAGGTGGAAGGAGAGAGAGAGGAGAGATGAGGAAATAAACGGGGGCACTGCATGCACCTTGGAGCAAGAGAGTCAAAAAGAGAGAGAAGAAAGGAATGTGATGTCTTTTAAGCGGACGGGTGTTCTGCTGTGATGCATTGTGGGAGGATTCACTCTGAGCCTGCTATAGCCAGGAGGACCGGGTGCCTCCCCATCCCACCCCAGAACACTCCTGGGGGGAGTGAAAAACGTTTGCTCAATTAAGGCCAGTCGCGGGGAGGGAATTCTGAGATTCTCACAACTTGAAATCCCACAAGTTGGGAGGCAGGAGGATCAGGAATTCAAGGCCTTCCTCGGCTGTAAAGTGAGTTCAAGACCAGCGAGGGCTACATGACACCCTGTTTCAAAAAGTGTGCTCCCTACCACAGGTTGTAGAAGAGGGGTGCATCACCTCCTTCCTGCCTCTGCCTGCAGCCTGCTCTGGCATTCTGCAAGGGCCACAAGGGGTCTCTCTCCTTTCTTCTTCAAGAGCTGTCACCCTGGAGGCCATTGTGTTTGCTGTTCCTTTAGCCTAAAATTCTTTCCCTAGCTCTTCTAATGATGGGCACATTCTCATTCTTTTTCCAGTCCAGGAGGTCAGTGGTGGTAAGTGCAGGTGTGTGTCCCCCTTGCACCTGACCAATCTTGATCACAATAGATGAGTCCCTGGATTTGTTCCAGTGGCCTCTGTAGGGCATTTTGGTGCCTATTGGGAAAGGAGCTGCTAGCAGGACCTTCCCAGTGCTTCCTAGCTAGAGTATATTGCGTTAAGATCGGCAGCCCTAGGGGCTGGAGAGATGGCTTAGCGGTTAAGGCACCTGCCTGCAAAGCCTAAGAATGCTTGTTCAAATCTCCAGGTCCCACATTTAGCCTGACGCAAAAGTGACACAAGCGTGCAATGTTGCACATGCACACAAGGGGGCACATGTGTCTGGAGTTCATTCATAGCAGCTGAAATGGCCCTGGAGTACCCGTTCTCTCTCTGCCTCTTCCTCTCTTCTCTCTCTCTGTCTGTCTCTCTCTCTCTCAAATAAAAAAAGAAAAGAAAAAAGATTGGCAGCCTTAGGGTGGCTATAATCAGTGGTGTTTCAGGTGACTTTGTGGGGGTGGTGGTTTCAGGGGTATGGATGGCCTCTGCCAAGGATGTGTCTGAGGGGGGTACAGGGAGTGCAGGCAGTAGTGGAGGATACAGTGGTGCATAAGGTGGGGGATCTTCCAGGTTCCCCAGATAAAATGGACTTCTCGGGTTCTGGTTGGCATTTTGAGGAAGCCATCATCCTGGCCATTATGACTGTACAGCATTTTCTACATAGGCTTTTAGCCATGGTGGCCAAGAGAGGACTATATCTTGCCAGCAGTTAATGTAGGGAAATTGGTCAAGGTGGCCCCCCATGGCCACTGTAAACACTGCTAACTAGTTCTTTATCTAGTGGCCCCTCAGCAAGCCAACCCACCCCAAATGAAGGCCAATCTATTTAACAGAAGTTCCAGAGTTTTCCAGGAGTCAGCTTAACTCTATACTCTCCGGAATCCTTTTTGGAAATGTTTTTTACCATACTCTCAAGAGCGGAAGTTTTTTCTGCTTGCCACCCATTTCCTCCCTTTAAAACAATGACAATCGGGGCTGAAGAGATGGCTTAAAGGTTAAGGCGCTTGCCTGCGAAGCCTAAGGACTCATGTTCCACTCTCCAGGTCCCACTTAAGCCAGACGTAGAGTGATGCAAGAGTGATGCACAAGGGGGTGCATGTGTCACACATGGCTGGAGCTCTGGTGCACCCCATATGCTGTTGACAAAAAAAAAAAAAAAAAAAAAAAAAAAACATAGGGCTGGGAAATGGGGGTAAGGCATTTGTATCTGGACCATGGTTCAGTTCCCCAGGACCCAGTGGCACAAGGGGCACATGCATCAGGCCCAGGCCCTGGTGTGCCCATTCTCTCTTTCTTTCTTATCTGCCTCTTTCTCTCTATCTGCCTTTCTCTCTCTCTCTCTCTCTCTCTCTCTCTCTCTCTCTCAAATAAATAAATAAAAAAACATTTAAAAAAATATATAGGCATAAGCTGGTAAATGAGGGTTTCTTCCCAAACATTCACTTAGGGGACACAGTTTACTGTGCAAACACATAAAACCAGCCCAAAATGGATGGCCCCTGGTCTCACTATCCAGGTGTGATAGTTTTAATGGATGGCTCCCAATATATTCATGATTTTATTAAAGTTTGTAATTTAGAATTACAGCCACCTGGCTGAAGGGGGTGTCACTGTGGGTGGATCCCAGGGTCAAGCCCTAAGGCATGGGGATGGATTTGGAATTCCAGTCTAAAAATATACAAAGTGGCCGGGCGTGGTGGTGCACGCCTTTAATCCCAGCACTCAGGAGGCAGGGTAGGAGGATTGCTGAGAGTTCGAGGCCATCCTGAGACTACATAGTTAATTCCAGGTCAGCCTGGACCAGAGTGAGACCCTACCTCGCAAAACCAAAATATGTGTGTGTGTGTGTGTGTGTGTGTGTGTGTATACATGTATGTACACACACACACACACAAAGTGCCTGAGCTCTGCCTGGAGTTCCTGACGTGTGCTTGCTTGTGCTGGTGGTGGCCTTGGTTTCTCTGTCTGCTCTGGCCTGTGAACGCGAGCCAGCTTCTTCTGCCATTATGAAATCTCCCCTGGATCTGAACGCTTCAAATAAAAATCCCGTCCTCCATAACTATGCCTGGTTTGGATGTCCGTCTTAGTGGCCTGAGGCTGCTACTATACCAGGTTTATCTTGGAACGTATTTGTGTAGAAACTGGCCACCTAAGAGGTGGTCCAGAAGGATTCTAGGGCAGAAGAGGTTTAGCCCATTATTGAATCAGGGTGAGTGTGCAGCTTCGTGCCTGCCAGGGTGCCAGGCTGCCAGGCTGCCAGCAGGTGGTTAGGAGCATTGTTAGGCAAAGAATGCATTTGTTCCCCAAGCTAAGTGGCATACTGGATTGCTTAATTATTTCCCTATGTTTGCCTGCTTCGCTATGAGCCAGAATAAATCTTTTATCTTCATAAATTAACTATCACAGGCATTTTGTTATGGTGATGAAAAGGACGGAGGGGGATGCCTTAAGAGATGGCTTAGTGCAAAGCCTGAGGACCCTGGTTCAACTCCCCGGGACCCATATAAGCCAGATGCACAAGGTGGAGCATGCATCTGGAGTTCATTTGCAGTGGCTGGAGGGCACCATTCTGTGTGTGTGTGTGTGTGTGTGTGTGTGTGTGTGTGTGTGTGTCTTTCTCTCTCTCTCTCTCCCTCCCTCCTTTTCCCTCTCTAATAAATAAAGTAAAAATTATTTGAGGGGGAAAAAAGCACAGGAACAAAAGTACTAAGATTTTCCTTCGGGAAGACAATTGCATGTATTGTGGTTATGACTCCAACTATATATAATTTAAAGTTGATTGGTCAATTAATTCATCAATAAGTACATAATTCAAAGCTCTGGGAAATCACCGGTGGACAAAATTAATATATTCTGGGCTCTGAAGGAAATTATATTCTCATGTGGAAAGATATAGTAAAAAAAATTTTTTTTTTCAAGGTAGGGTCTCACTCTAGCCCTGGAATTCACTCTGTATTCTCAGGGAGGCCTTGAACTCACAGCAATCCTCCCACCTCTGCCTCCCCAGTGCTAGCATTTTAAGGTGTGCACCACCACACCTGGCAAAATTCCTTGTTTCCCCCCTTTATTTTAGTTTATTTTAGTTTAGTTTAGTTTAGTTTAGTTTGGGTTTTTCGAGGTAGGGTCTCACTCTTTCACTATGCAGTCTCAGGGTGGTCTCGAACTATGGCGATCTTCCCACCTCTGCCTCCCCAGTGCTGGGATTTTAAGGTGTGCACCACCACACCGCCACTTGTTTCCCCCTTTATTTTATTTTATTTTAGTTTAGTTTAGTTTTTAAAGTAACAGATTTCCTAATGGCATTTCAGTCTCAGGGTGTTTTGCTTGATCTTCCCCCTCTGCCCCTCTAGGCCACACCCGGCTTAATTAGCCTTTAAAGTAACAGATTTCCTAATGGCAGTTCATACTGTGTTTTTTGCCCAGCTTGCCCTGTTTTGCCCAGCATTACCTTTCCACTTCCAAGTCACACGTGTTCTATGGCTCTTCCCACCCCTCTCCCATAATGCCTCCTTTTTCCTTTCATGGGCTCCTTTCTAGTGCTTTGACCTCTATACACTCTGATATAAATGTATAAAAACACGAAGCTAAGGGCCATATATGAAAGAAAATATGTGGTGTTTTTCTGAACCTGAGATACCTCAATATAACATTTTCAGTTCCATCCATTTCCCTGCAAATTTCATTTTTCATCATGGCTAATAAAATTCCATTGTTTAAGGTGTACCACGTCGTCATTATCTATTCATCGGTTGATCAACATCTAGGCTGATTCTATTTCCTTGCTATTGTGAATAAAGCAGCAATAAAACTGAACATGCACGCATTGGTCTTCTTTGTTTACAGCATCAGGCATTGAACCTACGGCCTTGCATGCGCTAGGTTAGCAGTCTGCACCACTGCGCTAGAGCACAGCTCTTTTTGTAGTTTGCATTTATGTGGATATCCCGGGAGGTCACTCTCCCCAGGCTCCGTCCAGGTGGTGTGGGGGAGCATAGGGCGCTGCTCCATGATGTACACTCCCTTTCCACAACGTTGGAGATGAAGCTGAGCTTTGAGTCTGTGCCTGCATATTCCTACGACTTCTCAGAGTCCTGTGGATGATGACAGAGGAGATAAACCATGCAGGAAACAATTATAATAAACAAATAAATAAATAATTTTTTTTAATTAAGAAAAACAAAACAAATAGGGCTGGAGAGATGGCTTAGCAGTTAAAGTACTTGCCAGCAAAGCCAAAAGACCCAGGTTCAATTCTCTAGTACCCATGTAAAGCCAGATACACAAAGTGGCACATGCATCTGGAGTTTGCTTGCAGTGGTTAGAGGCCCTGCCATGCCCATTCTTTCTATTTGCTTCTTTCTCTCTCCCCACCTCTCTCCTTGCAAATAAATAAATAAACAAACAAATAAATAAATAAATTATTATTAAAAAAAAAAACAAATAATAGTTCATATGTGTGGCGTGTGTTGATATTTTAGCATATGTGTACAATGTACATATGTGTGGCGTGTGCTGATATTTTAGCATATGTGTACAATGTGTAATGATCAAATCCAGGGTCATTAGCCTACCTGTCACCTCTAACATTTGTCATTTGTTTGCAGCAAAACATTCAGAATTCTCTCCTTCATTTTGAAATTAATAACAAATTATGATTAGTTATGATCACCCTGTGGAACTGTGGCATAGTAGAACTCCTTTCTCCTGTCCTGCTGTAACTGTGTGCACATCCATCAGCTGACTTCCTCTCTCGGTTCCCAGCCTCTGGTGGCCATCATTCGAGTTTGTACTTCTGTGAAATCAACTTGTTTAGCTTCTTCCTCCGAGTAAGGACATGGGCATTTGTCTTTATGTAGCGGACTTATTTCACATAACATCGTGTTCTCTACACTCATCTGTGTTCTCACAAGTGACAAGATTTTCTTCTTTTTATCACTGAATAATATTCCATTGTCTATATACAACACGTTTTCCTAATCCATTTGTCCACTAGACACTCAAGGTGCTTATATTTGTTGGCTATTTGAAGTGTCCCTCAATAAACACAGGAGTGCAGGTGTCTCCTCAACATGCAGATTTGATTTCAATTTCTTTTTTTTTTTTAGATTTCAATTTCTTTGGTTATGTATCCAGTAGTAGAAATTTTAGTTCTTACTATAGTTTTTTAAATATTTTATTTATTTATTTGAGAGACAGACAGAGAAAGAGGCAGAGAGAGAGAGAATGGGCACACCAGGGCCTCTAGTCGTTGCAAACGAACTCCAGATTCACTCCAGATTCATATATATGGCTTACATGGGTACTGGGGAATTGAATCTGGGTCCTTAGACTTTTGCAGTCAAGTGCCTTACCCGCTAAGCCATCTCTCCATCTCTCTAGTCCCTGGAGGATTTTTATTAGCAATGGATATTGGATTTTGCCAATTATTTTTCTTCTTTTTACTTTTAAAACATTTAAAAATATTTTTATTTATTTGCAAGCAGAGAGAGTGAAGAGAGAGACAAGACAGAGAGAATTGGTGTGCTAGGGTCTCCAGCCACTGTAAACGAACTTCAGATGCATGCACCATTTTGTGCATCTGGCTTTACGTGGGTCCTGGGGAATCAGTACCTGGGTTCTTCAGCTTCACAGGCAAGTGCCTTAACCACTAAGCCATCTCTCCAGCCCTGTAGTTTTATTTTAGTCTTTTAAACTTTCCATTATGATGATTCTAAATTATGCTTTATCACCTTTTGTCCATGTCTTCACCAGTATGTGTGGCTGTCTTTTTGACAGTAGCTATTCTAACTTGGTTGCAATGATATCTCACTGAAAACCACTAGAGGGGTTTCAGCGCGGGGGGGGGCTGACACAGTCTCCTCTGGTCTTCTGAATGACCATGCCGAGGTTGGATTACAGGGGGGAAAGGTGGAAATCCAACACCTCTTGGTGGGCTGTGGTGGAGAGAACTTGATGTGTTGCAACAGAAGGTGAAGAAATAAGAAGTTGTCAGCTTTGCGAAATAACGCGGTAAGTAGAGTGAGGAGGTTACTGCAGACCAAGATATGGGGATTTGTGGTGGCGCATGCCTTTAATCCCAGCACTCAGAAGGCAGAGATAGGAAGATCGCTGTGAGTTCAAGGCCACGCTGAGACTACATAGTGAATTCCAGGTCAGCCTGGGCCAGAGTGAAACGTTATCTCGGGGAAAAAATAAATAAATAGGGATCAGGTAAGACTCCTACAGCAATAAGGTGGGTAGGGTTACCATCTGCTAAAGTGGGAAGGCTAGGGTAGAAGAAAAGAATTGGGAGGCATGGGGAATCAGTAGCTTCGTTTGTCCACGTAAGGACTGAGGTCCATCCATTTCCGAGTGTGGAAGACATGTCTGAAGTCACATTAGTGTCTGGAGCCACATCTCCAAGTGGCGGATGTGACCGTTGTCAGCACGAGGTGGCCATAAGGCCATGTATACTTGCTTCACTCTGCTTCGTAGCTCTAGGGAGCATCTTTACCTGACCCAGCTCTCGGAAAGGCATGTCTCCATGGGCCAGAATGACAAATGAACAGAACAGTGCAAGGCTGCCACTCTAGGGAAGACACAACCCTGGGCACCAGAATGAGTCACATGACTGGTGGAGACTCGACCTCCAGGTCTCGCGGTCTCATTGCTGTTGCATGGGGAGTGCAGAGGTGACAGACAGAACCAGAGCTGTCACATCCCTGGAGCCAGAGCTTTGACAAGATGTACTTGTCCCCTGCCCAGCCTCCCCTCCGAACATGCAAACATGGCTTGACATGAGGGTCACGGGATAAGAACATGCACATACCTTGCATCCATTTACATGGAAATTTAAGGGTATCCCTTAGCATTCCAGGCTGAGTGAGAGTTCTAGGTCAAACTTAGTACAAAGAGAATCTGACATTTTCAACATTAAAATGCTTTCGGGAAGACAGCTCGTCTCCATTCAGGAGGCTTCTCTGGGTGATTTTTAAGTGTTGGTCAGTGAAAGCCAAAAAGCTCCACTCTTCCCTCCCCCACCAAGGTTTCTGGCTTCAGCCTTTGGGTTACAATCCCAGGTGAGGGAGGCGCCGCTCTGTTTCTGAAACACACCACTAGAGGGCGACAGAGACTAGCAATGACAGGGGCACAGCCATACCCAGGGCTCCAACCTTCTCTTTGGGCACATTGGAGGTGGGTGGGGGCGTGTGTAGAGCCCTAGAAGATGACGCTAGTCCTTCCAAACCCACTCAGTTTGTCGGTGGTAAAATCTCACTTCCACTCCAGATTCTCTCACTCCAAATTCAGTGTGATATAATGGAACGAATCAAGAATCCCATTTTGTATGGCAGGTTAAATTTGCTGATTTCTCCAAACCTCAGTGTTCTGGGCAGTGAGTTGCTTGTGCCATCCATGCCCAGACACCCTGTTCTGTTGTGGGTCAGTCAGCATAGTCGATGGGCCTGGAACTTAGCAACTGTTCCCCCAACTTTCGGAAGTTTCTGTAGATTAATCTCACGAATGAAGTTTCAGGAAAAAACTCAAGTGATCACATATGGTCTGATTTTAATACGTTTCTGCATGTTGAATTACATGTGAAGGATACCTATCATTTTAAAAATCACACACACGGGGGCTAGAGAGATGGCTTAATGGTTATGGCACTTGCCTGCAAAGCCAAAGAACCTCGGTTCTATTCCCCAGGACCCACGAAAGCCAGATGCACAAGATGGTGCATGTATCTGGAGTTCGTTTGCAGTGGCTGGAGGCTCTGGTGTGCCCATTCTTTCTATCTCTCTCTCTCTCTCTCTCTCTCTCTCTCTCTCTTTCTGCTTGTATCTTTCTCTCTCTCAAATAAATAAATTTTTTTAAATCACACACACACACAGCCAATAAACCATAGAAGGGGTGTATATCTTTAATCCAATGAGCAGGCAAGGGAAGAAAAGTGACATCCTTGTCGCTGGCCTAGGTTTGAAGCCTCCCCTCTCTCCAGTCTCACCGGATCCACCATTATTCAGTGGGTGTTTGCTGACTACCATGAGAGGCAAAGGAATGTGCCGGATATGACGAGAGGACACACTAAACTGCTTTTCTGATTCCATAGCTGTCACAGGAGGTCCCACGGAGAGTGAGACTGGACAACAGACTCTGGGTGCATCATCACAGCCCCGTGGCAACAGCCGCCACTCCGCACCAGGCTCGGCCCCTGCCACTTTATTTATCTTTACCTCATTTACTCCCACAATGGTCGTGAGTCCGGCATCATTAGCTGATCTGAGAGATGAGGAAAGCGAGGCTCAGAGACGGCCTTCCAGAAAGCGAATGGCAGCTCCGGCGTTTAAGGACAGATGGGCACGTGTGTCAGTGTACTGACCTCTTCTCCAGAGGTGCCCCGGCGCGAGATGGGAACTGGGAAGGGCCTGTGCTACGAAAGCCTGGGGCTGGAAGGACTCTCCACACATCCTCTACGGTGAGTCTGACGTAGCAAAACACGGCATATTGGGTAGATGATAGGATCCCTTACGAGCTCCCTCCCTGTCTCCTCTCCCAGCTGGTTGGACTCTCTGATCCAGATCTTCCTAAGAGGAAGAAAGGGGCCTGGAGAGATGGCTCAGCAGTTAAGGTGCTTGCCTGTGAAGCCTAAGGACCCAGGTTCGATTCCTCACTTATTCACATAAGCCGGATGCACAAGATGGAGCATACATCTGGAGTTCATTTGCAGTGACTGGAAGCCCTGGAGCGCCCATTCTCTCTCTCTCTCTCTCTCCCCTTTCTCTCTCCCAAATAAGAAAGTAAATAAAATATTTTAAGATAAAACATTTTAACAAAGGAAGAAAGGTTCCAATGTCCAGGTCCCACATTTAGCCAGATGCAAAGTGACGCAAAGGCACAATGCTGCACTTGCCCACAAGGGGGCGCACGCATCTGGAGTTCGTTCACAGTGGCTGAGAGGCTGCTGGCGTGCCCATTCTCTATCTGTCTTCCTCTCCTCTCTCTCTGTCTCTCTCTCTCTCTCTGTGTCTCTCTTTGTGTCTCTCTCCAAAAAAAAAAAAATCACTGTGCCAGGATCCACAGTTGGCCTTGGGGTGCGCTAACAAGTTCTATGAAGAATATAATTCGTGGCGCCATTCTGAGACTGAATAACTGGCATTAGCTTGCTGGCTGCTTAACTGGTTGCTAGTTAAATGGTCAATAAGTGCTGGGGGGCAGCCTGTGTTCACAGGAAAAACAGGGAGACAGGTGCAGAAAGTCAGCTACTCAGGAGGCCAGAACTCAAGACTATGAAATCCAATTTCCTCCCTGAGTGGCTGTTTAGCCTCATCTAAACCTTGATTTTTTTTGTTGTTTGGTTTGGTTTTTCAAGGTAGGGTTTCGCCCTAGCCCAGGCTGACCTGTAATTCACTCAGGCTGGCCTCGAACTCTCGGTGAGCCTCCTACCTCTACCTCCAGAGTGCTGGGATTAAAGGTGTGTGCCACCACGCCCGGCTTAACCTTGCTTGTTGTGGGCCATGTATTCCGTTTCGCCTGCCCTAGAATGAGTTGTAACCATCTCAACGAAGCCTTGACGATTTATTAGTCTAGTTTCCCAAGTGCTGATCCTTTGGAAGTAGGAACAAACCCCACTAATCCCTGCCCTGGCCCCACTCCACAACTTTAGTCTGAGTTCTTCTCTATCTGCTTTTCCAACCCCAACCTCTTCCTCACTCTGGGTGTTTATCACAGAGAAGTTCACCTGTTTACCACTTGGGACTCACCCGGTCCTCATTTTTTAAATATGAAGAAACAGTGAGCTGGAGAGACTGCTTAGTGGTTAAGGAACTTTCCTATAAAGCCTAAGGACCCAGGTTCGATTCCCCAATACCCACATAAGCCAAAGCACATGGTGGCACATGCATCTGGAGTTCGTTTACAGTGGCTAGAGGCCCTGGCACACCCATTCTCTCCCTCCCTCCCTCTCTCTGTCGCAAATAAATAAATAAATAAATAAATAAATAAATAAATAAATGAAACAAACAAGTTTACTGCAATTTAAAATTGGTTAACCATCTTTGACATTAGAAAAAAGAAGAAGAAACAAATTCAGCGAGATCTGGCCAGAGACACATGCTAAGTGGCAGAGCCCAGACCAGCCCTCAGTCTCCTGGTCCCATCCCAATGCTGTCAGGTTACAACAAGGACTGTACAGCATTCACAAGTGTGGATTCCATTTCAAATGCTAGCCATTCAGCCCAGAGACACTAGACGTGTTTTCTGGGGTTTTGAGCACAGGTCTAATGCTGAACAAAATCAGAATGAAAGCAAAGATAGTCTTATAATGCCTCATTTCTTTCAGGGAAAGGGAAAAAAATAAGACCTTAGACTGCTTATTAATATCCATTACTAACACCTTGATGTAGGTAAAATCTATATCTATTTTATTAAAGAAAGCCTTTCTGGAGAAGAATCCAAAGAAATAAGTCTGTGGTAATAGCATTTTTGTTCTGTGATACCCGGAATGAGCTGACCCTCTTGGTTCTTTCAAAAATAGTAGTGGTGGGCTGGAGAGATAGCTTAGCGGCTAAGGCGCCTGCCTGCTAAGCCTAAGAATGTCAGTTCCAATCTCCAGGTCCCACATTTAGCCAGATGCAAGGGCACAATGCTGCACTTGCCCACAATGGGGCACATGAGTCTGGAGTTTGTTCACAGCGGCTGAGAGGCTGCTGGCATACCCATTCTCTATCTGTCTCTCTCTCTCCCTCTCTCTCTCTCTCTCTGACTCCATAAAAAAAAAAAAAAAGTACTGGTACAGCCAGGCATGGTGGCGCATGCCTTTAATCCCAGCATGTAGGAGGCAGAGCTAGGAGGATCGCCATGAGTTGAAGGCCACCCTAAGACTATATAGTGAATTCCAGGTCAGCCTGGGCTAGGGCGAGACTTTACCTCCAAAAACAAACAAACAAAAAAGTAGTAATAAAAATATGAGCTGGAGAGATGGCTTAGCAGTTAAGGCATTTGCCTGCAAGGGCAAAGGACCCAGGTTTGATTCCCCGGGACCCACGTAAGCCAGCTGCACAAGGTGGCACATGCATCTAGAGTTCATTTGCAGTAGCTGGAGGTTCTGGTGCACCTATTTTCTCCCCCCAATAAACAAATAAAATATTTTTTAAGTTGTAGTAATAATAAAAAAACTCACCACCATTTACTGAGTACTCCATGTCTTCCAGGTGATGACAACACACTTTACCTATCACCTGATGCCCATGTGTTACGGGGCCTTGTCTCCTTACACAGTGAAGGAAACTAAAACACAGTGGGTAATAACTCACTCAAGTCCACAGAGTTCATAAGCACCTGAGCCAGGGTCAAGTGATGTAAGTTCAACAGACTTTGTGTCTCACATATAAACCATATATGCCCTTCTCCCTGAACTGAGGCCTTACCTTAACAAACATTCCAAAATTGCAGACGTGGAGGGGGCGGGGGGTGGGAGGCACTAATCTGCAAACATGTCCGGAGGAGCAAAGTACCAGCCCCCAACTGAGCACTCTGCCTTGACCTTCCACCCCATTCCCTGCCCCCTCCTCACGCCTCCCTTGCTGGACCACCCGTCTCCTAAGGGCTGTTTGAGGAGCACAGCCTGGCCCAGCCTTGGAATGGAGCCTGATGCCTGTGACATTCATCAACTGGTTAATTTCAGAAAGGCATCCATTTGCACCAGCTGCTTAAAGAGCTCTCGGCCCTCCGGAGATGTTCAGCCAGTCACAAGGCAAAGACAGAGAGTGTTTTTTTTTGTTTTGTTTTGTTTTGTTTTGTTTTGTTTTGTTTTTTGTTTTGTTTTCCTGGTCATCATATTCAACTGGGTTTCTATCTGGCACTTGGAAAGCTGTATGAACTCAGAGGAGCTGGAGAGAATGGAGTTTAAATGAATGATCTTGTTTCCTTTAAATTATTCTTTTATTTACAGGTCACATTTGTCCTTAATACACAATTCACTTATCACGAGAATGATGGTTGTAAGGAGATGACAGCTGTTGCTCTTTATGTGGGGAAAGATGCCTGCCTGCTGGCTGTCCAGCAGATTCTCTCCAGGTGGCTGCAGTGTGAGTGTGTGTGTGTGTGTGTGTGTGTGTGTACGTGTACAGACACAGTTACCAGGTCCACCCTCTCTGCTCCCAGGCTCTATTAGTTCAGGCTCAAGCCTCAAGAGATAAATGGCTTTTAAAATGACTGGTGAGGGCTGGAGAGATGGTTTAGCAGTTAAGGCATTTGCCTGCGAAGCCAAAGGACCCAGGTTTGATTCCCCAGGACCTATGTAAGACAGCTGCACAAGGTTTCACATGCATCTGAAGTTTGTTTGCAGTGGCTGGAGGCCCTGGCGTGCCCATTCTCTATCTGTTTCTCCTCTATCTCCCTCTTTATCTCTGCTTGCAAATAAATAAATAAAATTTTAAAAAGAGAAGAAAGAAAGAAATGGCCAGTAAAGCAGAATGTGAACACATTGCCTCAGACACAGAGAGATGCCTGCCTCCCTCTTCCCCAGAGCTGGTATTAAGGAGTGGAGCACTTCCTCCCAATTGTCAAGTTCTCTCGGGAGACCAGCACTTCGCCAGCACAGAGCTGGCATAAAGGTTGTGGGTTCTCAAGTGGGTATGAGAAAACACTACTTCCTCACAAGAAGAACTAGGAACGCGAAGAAACGCCCCTATTCTGATGATAGGCACAAAGTGAACGTCACGTGACATGAAGATATATGGGCTTTTTAAAAAAATATATCTTTTATTTATTTATTTGAGAGAGAGAATGGGCACGCGAGGGCTTCCAGCCACTGCAAACGAACTCCAGATGCATGCACACCCTTGTGCAACTGGCTTACATGGGTCCTGCAGAATCAAACCGGATTCTTTGGCTTTGCAGGCAAAGGCCTTAACCACTAAGCCATCTCTCCAGCCCGACATACTGGCTATTATCATTACTCTTCAACATTGCCTTGACCAGTACAATACAGTACCTTTGTATAGGAAAATTAAATAAAAGCGCCTGCAATTGGAAAAGAAAAGGGAAGAGAACTATTTACACGCGACATGATTGTATATGCTGCCTCTCCACATCCCCGCTGTGTTACGGAGATGTATTGTGGCCTTTCGACGTGACAGGGACTGGGCAGGAATGAGCTCACTCAGTCTTGTGTGAGCCCATGAAAAAAAGCTCTGGTTACCTTTCCTCATTTTTCTGGTGGTAAAAAAAAAAAAAAAAAAAAAAAAGAAGAAGAAGCTGAGAAAAAACTAGCATACTCAGTCAAGTCAGGCGTATCCACCTACCAAACTGACCCCTGTGCCTGTCTCTTTAGGTGCAGAGCTGCTTAAACAGCTAGTATTCTTTTGCTCCTGATAATGTTTGCTCCATGTTCCTTCTCATAGCCTCCATGTAAGCCATCAATATGGACGCATTTGATGGTTTATAATCTTTGCTTTGAACTCAATGGTTCATTAGAAATAGGAAGTAAGCAGTCCAGCACACATGTAGAATCAAGTTGAGAATGATGATGAAAGGGAGGGAGGGAAGGACACAAATACACGTGTCGAGTTTATTGTTTAAACAGGAAGGAGGTGTGCGATACCTATGGTATGCCAGTTTCTGAGTCCTTAGAGCTAAAGATAACACAGTTAGTCTCAGGTTGGCTTCGAACTCATACCAACTCTCCTACCTTGGCCTCCCAAGTGCTGGGATTAAAGCTGTGTGCCACCACACCCAACCTGACTAATTTTTAATATTTTATTTTTATTTATCTGTTAGAGAGAATGGGCACACCAGGGCCTCTAGCCATTGAAAATGAACTCCAGACACATACACCACCATGTGCATCCTGCTTACGTGGGTTCTGGGGAATCAAACCTGGGTCCTTAGGCTTTGCAGGCAAGCGCCTTAACCACTGAACCATCTCTCCAGCCCCAAACGCTGACTGATCTTAAGCTATGCTCTATGCTCCTTCTTTCCAAGACTTGGTTGGACTCTTGACTCAGAACAAACATACATTTGTAAGAAATGTTGATCAGAGTGCAGCAGACACCAAGATCAGTAACTCTGGGCCCAAAATCTGTTGAAGGCAACGGGTGGGCTTAATGTGATTACATTTGTGATCAGAGTGTGTGTGAGTGTGTGTGTGTGTGTGTGTTCTGCATCAGCAGAGTCCAGGGGGTTATATTCCTAAATCCTTTCCTTTAACAAATGTTGAAGGATCATCCAAAGTCAAAAGTTCCTAGCCAGCAGCCGGGCGTGGTGGTGCACGCCTTTAATCCCAGCACTTGGGAGGCAGAGGTAGGAGGATCACGATGAGTTCAAGGACACCCTGAGACTACAGAGTGAATTCCAGGTCAGCCTGAGCTAGAACGAGACCCTACCTGGGGAAAAAAAAAAAAAGTTTCTTACCCTTTGCTCATGCAATATATTACTTGTCTGTGTATTTCTGGGGTTTTTTGTTTGTTTGTTTTGTTTTTTGCTGTTCATTGAAAGTGTCAGTGAGTTGCTGTGTAAAGGAGAGAGGAAGCCGCGGCCGCTATAAGGTCAGATGCAGCAGGTTTACAAATGGCTTAACCTCAACTCCTCTAGTTTCCTTTTTTCTCAGGCTGCTGCCAGAAGCAGCCAGTGCACTCCTGAGACGGTTTACCAGGAGTTAGCTCTTCCGCCTCTCAGGCTCTGCTCCTAGAAGCAATCTTTCCACTTCCGGATCGGAAAGTTCCAGAGGTTAGTCTGTCCCCCAGATAGGACAGACCCCAAAAATCATTTGCACAAGCAGTCGGTCCCCTCTACCTCTCAGGTGCTGAGTAGGGGAAGAAATTGTAGCAGGACTCACATAAACAAGCCGCTTGAACGGCAATCGTGTGGGCCAGGGAGGTGGCTGGGGGTGGGGTGGGTAACACAACTTGGCTGACAATTGACATGGGGCAGGGACCCGGAGGCTGTCTGCGGATTCTGGGCTCTGCTTGCCTGTTTTCAACTCAGCAACAGCAAAGTCCTAAGGGACAAAATTCCACAAGGAGAGACTATTATCCACCTGCCACAGAGAAGCTGGGGAAATGTGGCCGGTGAAAGTCTGATTCACAGTGTTCTCATTTATCCAATGAGCCACTATATTTCTTTTTAAAATATTTTATTTATTTATTTATTTATTTATTTATTTATTTATTTATTTGGAGAGAGAGAGAGAGAAAGAAAGAAGAGGAGAGTGAGAGGCAGATAGAGAATGGGCACACCAGGGCCTCCAGCTGCAGCAAATGAACTCCAGATGCATGCACCACCTTGTGCATCTGGCTTACATGGGTCCTGGGGAATCAAACTGGGGTCCTTAGGCTTCACAGGCAAGTGCCTTAACCACTAAGCCATCTCTCCGGCCTAAGCCACTATATTTCATATATTCTTTCTTTGCATTTATTTATGTATTCATTTAGTTTGTATTTCTCTATGCCTCTTTATTTATATGTCTATTTATCTGTGTCTTTCGACAACCTTTAGTCTTACTCTGACACACACACGCACACACACACGCACACACCCTGAGCCAGAGGGAGAACTCTTTTCTGATAACCCAGTTCTGGATCCTGCTCCATCAAAACAAAGTCTCCTTTCCCTCCACTCTCTCCCCGAGCGCAGTTTCCAGGGACCTGAGTTATACCCCTCGCTAAGGAGGCCAGTTCATCAGAGAGCAAATGGGTAAGCGTTCCTTGCCAAGGGCGGAAGGATTTGTCTCCATTCTTCATCTACTACAATTCATTTGGTGATCAATTATATATTGCTTCGTGGCAGGTTTTCAATCATTGCCCTTAACTGTCCACCACTCAGATCTCTCATGTTTGTAACTTTTTCCTGGAAGCAGGAGTCATTCTTATGCCTCAATTGTCTACAGTCTCGCAGCACATGAAGGCACTTAGTACCCTTGTAGAGTTTTCCATCCCATTCCCTCCCCTTCCTGCTGCTGAATCACCCTCCCGGACACGTTCTGTTCCTTGCTGGATACCAGGATCTCCCTTTCCCCCATCCTTTCTCTTTTTCATCCCTTCCTCCCTCAGTGAACTCAGCAGAAG
Source organism: Orientallactaga sibirica (assembly GCA_036365145.1). Taxonomy (NCBI): domain Eukaryota; kingdom Metazoa; phylum Chordata; class Mammalia; order Rodentia; family Dipodidae; genus Orientallactaga; species Orientallactaga sibirica. The sequence continues at coordinate 21,749,486 of JAEOAD010000025.1, forward strand.
TGATGCTTAGTTGTCAACACGCTTTCTGAGTCCCACACGTGGAGGTAAATGGAATGTGAAGTCTGACGACCTTAGTCTGAATCACCATGGAGTGAGGGAGCTCCGGCTGCTATAAGATCTTGACAACGCTAGGGACTCTTCCGAGCAGCCATTTCTCAACATCTATTTCCAGATCTTTCCCCTCTCAGATCATGCTACTAAGACGTCTTGCAAAGGTCATCAATGACCTACCTACAGCTAAATCCAATAGACCCTTTATAGCCTTTTTCATTTGACTCTCAGCACATTTGTCTGTATTGACCAATGTTCCCTCCCTCAACCCTCTTCCCTCAAGCTTTCAGGAGATGACCTGCACGATATTCTTTCAGTCTTTTTTTTTGCAAATCCCTTAATTATGATTTTCCTTATTATTAAGATAACAGCAGCTGGGCATGGTGGCACACACCTTTAGTTCCAGCACTCAGGAGGCAGAGGTAGGAGGATCCCCGTGAGTTTGAGGCCACCCTGAGACTACATAGTGAATTCCAGGTCAGCCTGAGCTACAATGAGACCCTACTTTGAAAAACCAAAAAAATTAAAATTTTTTAAAAAGATAATAGCTAACTTAAAGGATGTTTCCACCAGGATTATGACAAATATTGCCTCTATTGGCGAGGAAGAGACCAAGGCTCACAGAGGTGATGGAACTTGCTCAGGGACCGGAGTTGTCTGATTCCAGAGCATGTCCTTGCAACGGAAGCCTTGTGCTACTTCATCGTCTCCTTTCCCATGCTCTCTTCCTCTACTCTACTCTGGAAGTTCCCGGCAGGTCTGACCCTGTTGGAGTCCCTTCTAGGGCCAGCCCAGGAGGGATGGCAGGGTCTTTGCTGAGTTGGGGGTGAAAGGCGCAGAGTCATGACACAGACTCCGGGAGTTGGGTGGAAGCAGGCAGGGGCGAGCTGCTGCAAACTCGTTTATTCAAGGAAGTGTAGGGGGTTTTAAGGGGTTTGGCTGGCCAATCATTGTATGGGGTGGTCCCCTTCTTGTGACCAATGACAGCCTGTCTCCAGACAGATCATCTCGCAGCAGGTTTCTCACGAGCATGGGACTAAGCTATTGTCACGCCAGGCCTGCGCAGGACGTCACATCCACAGAAGCCACATCCTGGTTTCTTCTGGCATGCAGTCTGGCTAGGGCCCGACCTGCAATGTGCCATACATGACCCCAGCCTGTTTCTCTTCTCCCTTCTCTCTTCTCTCCTTGCAAAACCTCACCTACTTCTTTGTCTAAAAGCTATTGTGTGCATCGCCTACCCCGATGCTCTCGTCAACTTCAGACCTGTATCTCCAGCTGACCGCCATCCAGCACCACATGATGGCTCAAACCCGACACACCATGAAGTTCATCAGTCGTCTCTCTTAATTTTTTTTTGTTTTTATTTATTTATTTATTTATTTGGAAGCAACAGATAGACAGAGAGAACAAGGCAAATCAATAGAGAATGGGTGCTCCAGGACCTCCAGCCACTGCAAACGAACTCCAGATGCATGTGCCACTTTGTGCATATGGCTTATGTGGGTCCTGGGGAATCGAGCCTTGAACCAGGGTCCTTAGGCTTCACAGGCAAGCAATTAACCACTAAGCTGTCTCTCCAGGCCCAGTTGTCTCTCTCTTGAACCCTGCTCCTCCTCCCAGACTGCCTGACTCAAAGTCACATACATAGCCATCCACCCATCAACTACCCTAATCAGAAAGCTTGATGGCACCTTTTCTACCTTCCATTCAAACATCGTGTGTGTGTGTGTGTGTGTGTGTGTGTGTGTGAATGGGCATGCCAGGGTCTCTTGCTGCTGCAAAGGAACACCAGATCCATGCACCACCTTTTACATCAGGCTTTACATGGGTGGCTGGGGAATCGAATCTGGACCTACAGGCTTTGCAAGCAAGAACCTTTCACTGTTGAGCCATCTCCCCAGACCATCATTTATCCTTCTCCACAGGACTTCCAAAGCCCTTCAAGGAGAGTTTTCTGCCTCTCTTTCCAGCTTCACGTCGTCATCTGATAATTCCCAGACATTCTTCATCTGTCTGTGATTGTGCCTGGCAAGTTCCTGGAGTGAGCCAAGCTCACGTGCTTGTTTTCTCTGGCTTTCCGTTCTCTGTGAGTTGGTCCTCTCATTGTGACTTTCTTCTATCCCTTGCCCCTCACTGAACACAGCCTTACTTAGCATTCGGGTCTCATGTTCAAGGTCAGTTCTTTTGGAAATACTTTCCACCTGCTGCTGGCTGTACCCAGGCACCTTATACCTGACTTTGCCCAAGCACAATCTACCCCACCTTACAGTGATTGCTCTTCTGCCACGAATGGAGTCTTCTCTGTTGTCATGTTCTGAGTATGCAGCACCATACTTTGTGCATAAAAGACTAAAAAAATATGTTGAGGGCTGGAGAGATGACTTAGTGGTTAAGGCGCCTGCCTCCTAAGCCTAAGAACTCCAGTTTCAATCTCCAGGTCCCACGTTTAGCCAGATGCAAAGTGACGCAAGGGCGCAATGCCACACTTGACCACAAGGGGGCGCACACATCTGGATTTCATTCTTAGCGGCTGAGAGGCTGCTGGTGGGCCCATCTCTATCTGTCTCCCTCTCTCTCTATGTCTTTCTGTCTCTCTCTCCAAAAAAAAAAATGTTGCATGAGTGGACTGCAAAATAGAATTAATTATGACAACTTACAATTATACTGGGTAGTTGTAGCAATGGCGTGAGCTAATATGTGCTCTACTTTGTAAGCTATAAATCTGTAGAACAAACCCTCACAAGAATAAAATAATTCATGATGATTTTCCTGGCTTTCCCAGATTCCTTGTCCTCTTTCTGGACCCACTATCACCTCCACAGATGATAGATGTATCATGGAAGTCCCAGCAGGTGATTAAGCTAAGATTTGTCCCAACTTTGTTTCCTCTCTCTCTCTCTCTCTCTCTCTCTCTCTCTCTCTCTGAAGTTTCTTTCTTATTCAGTAGCTATTCAGATAGGTCATCTTTTTTTTGGAGAGAGAGAGAGACAGATAGAGAATGGGTGCACCAACAGCCTCTCGGCTGCTGTGAATGAACTCCAGACGTGTGCACCCCCTTGTGGGCAAGTGTGGCATTGTGCCCTTGCAACGCTATGCATCTGGCTAAACATGGGACTTGGAGAATTGAATGGGCGTTCTTAGGCTTAGCAGGCAGGTGCCGTAACTGCTGAGCCATCTCTCCAGCCCCAGATAGGTCATCTTTATACTCCATTACTTCCATCCCCAGCTTGGCTCAATCAGCAGCTGCTGCCAGAACCCTATGCTTACCAACCATGCCCATACCTCGCTTACAGTCCAGTCCAATCTGGTTCTCTGGGCTGGTTCTCCCAGTCATTCCACCTTCAGATCCAGCAGGAGGATTGCCTTTACGCTAAGGGCAAGCACCCTGGTTCCATCCTCCCTGATTTTCCCTTTGCTTTTTACTCATTATGGACACTTGAAGATTCAGGATTTCTTGGCCTGCAGTCCTCCTGGCCACCAGAAGCTGATTGGGAGAATAGCTGATGTGCATTTAAAACCCTTACTCTACTACTGGAAGAGGGAAGTCAAACTGCATGTAAGAAAGAAAGAGAGAGAAAGAGAAAGAACGCAGGAGTGTATGTCAGGGTAAAGAGTGACTTGGGGAGGGGATACGTGGAGCTCACTCAGTCAGTAAATGCTTGCCTCACAAGCATGAGGCCCTGGCTTTGATCCCCGTTATCCATGTAGAAATATGGGGCTTGGCGACATGTGCCTGCACTCCCAGCGCTGGGGAGGCAGAGAGTGCATGACCCCTGAGGCTTGCTTGCCAGCCAGACTAGCCTAAATGGTGAGCTTCAGGCCAGTGAGAAAGACTGCGTCAAAGGAAGTGGACGGAGTTCCAGAGGATGACAGGGCTAGTTTCCACACGTGCACACGCACCAGCACACATACATGTACCCTACACACACAGGCGCACACACACGTGCATACGCACCAGCACACATACGTGTGCCCTACACACACACGCACACACACGTGCACATGCACCAGCACACACACGTACCCTACACACACATGCACACACGGGCACACGCACCAGCACACATACATGTACCCTACACACACATGCACACACACACACACACATTTCTTTTTTAAAAAAAAGTTATTAGGGGCTGGAGAGATGGCTTAGCAGTTAAGGCGTTTGCCTGCAAAGCCAAAGGATTCCGGTTCAGTTCTCCAGGACCCACGTAAGCCAGATGCACAAGGGGCACATGCATCTGGAGTGCGTTTGCAGTGACTGGAGGCCCTGGTACGACCATTCTTTCTCTCTCTCCCTCCCCCCCTCTGCCTCTTTCTCTCAAATAAATAAATAAAATATATTTTTTAAAGAAGAGTGATTAGGTAAGCAGGAAAATTAACTCTTCCTAGGCATGCTTTATTCCCTCCGTGACGGCCCATCTTACCAACGCAGTACCACGCTGACTTGTCTCTGAACATAACTGGTTGTTCCATTCCTACCCAGCATAACCCTCCACAACACGCACGCTCGTCTTGTTATTATTTGGCTTAGAAATCGGCTGCTTATTCAAAATGGTTTCTGAGCTTAAAAGCCAAAATCAGGGATCATCTCTAGTGATTTTTTTTTAATCACTACCAGGAATAAATCCATTGAATTGGCTTGTGGTTTCAAAGTATAACAACAACCATTCTCATAACAGAAAAACCTCACTAATTCCTTCACACAAGGAACGAGGGAGTGTAGAATGTCCTTCTCTCTGCTTCCTAAACTAGCACCCTTGTTAGCATCTTGAGAACTGCCCTGCAGTCATTATTAACCTGATGGTGCCTGTATTATTAACTTGTTAGGGGAAAGCGCTTAAAATGATCCCTTGCCAGGAAAGAATAAGCTCCGACACTGTATGAGACTGTTTATCTGGGGCTGGAGAGATGGCTTGGCAGTTGGGGCGCTTGCTGGCAAAGCTGAAAGGACTCAGGTTCAATTCCCCAGAACCCATGTAAGCCAGATGCACAAGGTGGCATATGCATCTGGAGTTTATTTACAGTGGCTGGAGGCCCTGGTTCATCCATTCTCTCTCTATCTGCCTCTCTCTCTTTCTCTAATAAATATACAACAAAATATTTTTTAAAAGCATTTAGGGCCAGCCCTGGTGGTGCACGCCTTTAATCCCAGCACTTGGGAGGCAGAGGTAGGAGGATCGCCGAGAGTTCAAGGCCACCCTGAGACTACAGAGTTAATTCCAGGTCAGCCTGGACCAGAGTGAAACCCTACCTTGCAAAAAAAAAAAAAATAAATAAATAAATAAAAGCATTTAGGGCTGGAGAGATTGCTCAGAGGTTACAGCGCTTAACTTTGAAGCCAAAGGACATAGGTCTGATTCCCCAGGACCCACATAAGCTAGATGCACAGGGTGATGCATGCATCTGGAGTTCGTTTGCAGTATCTGAAGGCCCTAGCATGCCCAATTCTCTCTCTCTCTCTCTCTCTTTATATACATATATGTCTCTCTCAAATAAAGTTTAAATATATATATTTGAGGTAGGGTTTCAGTCTAGCCCAGGCTGACCTGGAGTTCACTATGGAGGGTAGCCTTGAACTCACGGCGATCCTCCTACCCCACCCCCCCTGCCTCCAGAATGCTGGGATTAAAGGTGTGCACCACCATGCCCAGCATAAATAAACTTTTTTAAAGAAAGAGTATTTATCTGGAAGTCTCACTACTGGAAACTTCCAAACACAGTTCTCATGCTAAGCTCTTTTCCTTTATTCCTTCCTTCCTTTCCTCTCTTCTTTTCTTTCTTCCTTCTTCTCTCTCTCTCTCTCTCTCTCTCTCTCTATATATATATATATATATATATATATATATATATATATATATGTAATTATCATGTGTAGTTAGCATATTTAAATTCCAGAGAGGGCGCTGATTGAATACTCCATGGGAACATTTGTGCCTGGTACCCAGATTCTCAGCACTTGATGAGTTTTGAGTCACCCAAGCGGTCATCGCCATCTGAAAAGAGAAGCTTCTCTAACCAATGTGAGAGCAGCATTAAAATACAGCCATCAATTAAATATTTAGAGGGCAGTTTGGTGGGTATATCTATTTAGCCAGACAACGGTAGGAGTTTTGCCCCTAGCACTTATGACCTCCCCAGCCACAGGCTTTTGATTAGGTTTTCAGTACCAGGCAGGAATTCCCTCCCATGCAACAGGCCTCAGAGAGCAGTTGGTACCTGGAACCTGGACCCAGGCACGTTCCGTTTGTCTTTTGCTCCGCTCTCTTCTCCCTAGTCTCTGGCTCTTGTGTAGAGGGCCTCTTTCTACCTTCCCCTCCCATCTTGAGCTCAAAGCATCCCTGCTTACATAACACTGGGGTGCTAAGTTTACTGTGCCAATCTCAGGGAGCGGAAGGCACCATTATCATGTGTATGTGCAAATCTGAGTTTCCAATTCCACACAGAAAAAACAAAGGAGGCACACGACTATGAGAAAGATAGCAGATACATTTTGTAATTTTGCAAGACATTAGTCCTGGAGTCTTTCTTTTTTTAACTACAATCATCTCTCACTCTCTCCCACCTCCCCCCCACACCTAAAAAAAAAAAATCCCTGCATGGACACTGAGAAATCAAGCTGGAGCTGAGCTGGAAGCCTCCTCAGATTAGCTGTCAGGATGCTGGAAAGAGCTATGCCACCTGTTGGGGGAGAAAAGTCACCAAAGGTCATAAACAAGCAGTGGATCCTGCAAGCTCCATGGTTGGTCAGCCAGGCCAAATGCATCAGCTAGCAGAACGGTGACACATCTGTTAGAGGGGAAACCAACTGCTCTCTGAGGCCTGTTGCATGGGAGGGAATTCCTGCCTGGTACTGAAAACCTAATCAAAAGCCTACGGCTGGGGAGGTCATAAGCGCTAGGGGCAAAACTCCTACCATTATTGTCTGACTAAGTAGATATCTTATACTCACCAAACTGCCCTCTAAATATTTGTTTACACCCATATTTTAATTTTTTAAATTTTTATTTATTTATTTGACAGAGAAAGAGAGAGAGAGAAAATGGGCATGCCAGGGCCTCCAGCCACTGCAAACAAACTCCAGATGTGTGTGCCCCCTTGTGCATCTGGCTAAAGTGGGTCCTGGGGAATTGAACCTGGGTCCTTTGGCTTTGCAGGCAAACGCCTTAATCACTAAGCCATCCCTCCAGCCCTATGTCCATATTTTAATGCTGCTCTCACTTTGGTTAGAGAAGCTTCTCTTTTCAGATGGTGATGACTCAAAACTCATCTAAGTGCTGAGAAGAAGTGACAGTTCAGCACTAGTTGAGAAATCTCTGTCACGCCCTCCAAGGTTCAGGGACCACTGCGGAATAGGTGGTGGAAAGAATGTAAGAGCAAAGAGGAGGGGTGCTTTGCAATACTGTCTTCCAGACACAAAATGATTGTGGCACTCATGGCCTCACAGTGACTGACCTGTAGAACAGGAGGGGGAAAATGATAACATCAAAATAGAAGAGAGACAATTGGCAAGAAGGGATTCAGTGAAGAGGGGACTTGAGAGGTTAGTGGGAAGGGATTTATGATTGTGGTGTATTGTATATATGTACCGAGGTTGTTAATAGAAAAGTTTTATATATATATGTATAACCTGACATAACTAGATAGAATGATAAGAAATGGCGCCTTGGAAGGCAGGCAACCTAACAGCATTATAAAAACAATGTCATTTTAGAACTGGGGGGCCTTGTACCTGATTTAGTTCAACACTATCATGTTAAGATTAGAAACCTCCTCCCTGTAGACCAGCTGACAGAAAGCTGGAAAAAGCTACGCTACATGCAACTCCATGGGAGAGAGAAGTCATCAGTGGAGATAAACAACAGTGGACACTGCAAGCCTTAAGTTTGGCCAGCCAGGCCAAATGAACCAAAGGGTGCCACAGTGGCATGTCTGTTATGGGGGGAACCAACCGCTCTCTAATTGGGCTGGAGGACCCCTCCACCGGAGGGAATACATCCCTCATACTGAAAACCTATGATGGGGACAGTCATGAGCCCTAGGGGTGTAACATCTGCTGGTGTCTGACTAAATGCATATATTATGCTCACCAAACTGCCCAGTAAACACTTTCTTAATATTCATACCCATATATTAATGCTACTCTCACTTTTGGTTAGAGAAGCTTCTCTTTTCAGATGGCAGTGACCTCTGAGATGACTCAGAAGGCACCATGGTGCTGAGAAGTGACAGAGGAGTGTTCAGCACTGAAACATCTCTAACACGCCTTCCAAGGCTCAGGGTCCATTGCGGAAGAGGTGGTGGGAAGAATGTAAGAACCAAAGGAAGGGTAGGACTCCTTACAATACACTCTTCCAGACACAAAATGGTCTGGATACCCATGACCTCACAGTGCCTGTCACTACCTACACAAGACCATCCTAATAGGAGGAAAAGATGATGACATCAAAATTAAAGAGAGACTGATTGAGAGGGGGAGGGGATGTGATCTAGAGTGGAGTTGTGAAGGGGAAAGTGAGGGGAGGAATTTATGGTTTCTTGTCTATAATTGTGGAAGTTGTCAATAATAAAAAAAAATTAAAAAGAAAAGAGAGAGATTAGGATAGTGGGGTGTAGGGAGATGTGACTTGTTCAAGGTCACATAGGGAGTTTGGTCTACAGCCAGTCCTCTGGGCCACTGAGGGCTCTTGGTAGATTCAAACAGGACTTGAGTAGCAATAACAGAGCAAGCAGAGAGCCAGAGGGGGGACAATGCTAAGAGAAATGAGGCCACCGGGGCTGGGGGGAAAGAAGCCAAGGAAGGGAACAGGGAATGGTACTTTAGAAGCACAATTTCAAACTGAATGGTCCAGCTTGAGACATCTGGGGATAAGGAGTGCCAGACGGGCTAGGGACAGGCAGCGATTCATAGGCAGTTGAGGCAACCGGAAGAAGCCGAGTCAAAGAGGCTGGTTTGCAAACAGCACGGGGCTGTGCAAGAAGCTGCGTCAAAGAGGCTGGTTTGCAAACAGCACGGGGCTGTGCATATAGTAACGGCAGCTGCAAAGCCACGGGCAGCGTTTAGAATTACAGCCATGGGCAGAGGACTTTTGGTCAGCCCCAGTCACGTCAGCCAGGCCTGTGTGTGACAGCCAGAGTTAGATGCGGTGTGTCATTGACCATGATAACGGGAGGATGAACGGTGGCTGTGATTGCCTGTACGACAATCAACATTTAAGGTGGTTAGGAGTTCAGATTTAGCCAGCCCTTGGTCCAGAGAGCAGAGGCCGTTTCGAAAGACAAAGGCCGTGACGCACGGCCCATGACGGAGGAGTCCACGTTGTCACAGGTCACGTTAACACAGACCTTGGGTGGTGGGGCAGTGAGGCAGGAGAAGAGAGAGACGTGACTAGACCCAGGGCTGCCAGCGAGGCCGTAGCAAAGCATTTGAGCTCAGGATCTGAAAATAGTAAACCTCTTCACACGATTTTATTGTCAGTGTTCAGAAAATTCCGTCACAAATCCCGAGGAAGTGGCTTAGCTTTGCCGTGCGTGTCAGGCGAAATCAACACAATGCAAAAAAAAACATCTGGATGCAAATGAAAGGCTTCTGTCAGTTACCTGGGTGTTTTGTCTACATGACATCAAGCAGCTGGGTTCTTGTCAACGTTTGGATAGCGCAGGAAATTCTGCATTTTTTTTTTTCATTCAGATCACAAAATCCTATCTCCAGCTTGGCAGGAACTTAAAGGTCACCTAATCTCTGATGTCTGGCATATCCTCAGATGACCTATTTGTATCCTCATGCAAATCAAACGCTGAAGCATGAGCGTGCGTTGTGTCAAATTCTACACATCGTATCTTATTTGAACACATGCTTACTTTAACGTTTCGTTCTCCTTGTCTGCTTGATTGAATTGTAAACGAATCATTTACAGGTAAACTAGATCATTTATATAAATGAAAACACAATGACATCCTCAAAAAGAAAAAGAAAGAAAGCCCCAAACGCTGCAGGTACATCAATGTTCACACACCCCGTGGCTGCTTGAGTACTGGCTAAGCTCACCGGGCTCCCTGCTCGGCTTTGAGAGGACAGGAGTTGGCAGACACCCTCCCTTCACCTTTTCTTCACTTTCTTAGCACACTTGCCACTGAAGAAGCGCACCCCAGGTGCCCGTTCCAAGCCCAAGACTGAAGCAGAGTAAGGGCGCAGGACTGTGAAGTTCATTAACTCCAGAGATCTGTCTAAATGTCTCTTATGCAGATGGCCAAGGCTTCATGCCACCCAAACCCCTCCACATGCCACGGTCCTTTACCAGTACTCCTCCCCTCCCCCCCAAACACAGATTCCTAGAGACCACAGGCCAATGAAGCCTTCCGATTCAGCTCCTGGTCCGAGTATGTGTTCAGTTTCCCTGGATGGGGCTTTTCAAAACTCTTTTCACAAGTTGCTCTTTTGAGCTATTCTTTTTTTTGGTTTTTTGAGGTAGGTAGGTCTCACTCTGGCCCAGGCTGACCTGGAATTAACTATGTAATCTCAGGGTGGCCTTGAACTCACAGCAATCCTCCTACCTTTGCCTCCCGAGTGCTGGGATTAAAGGCGTGCGCCACCACGCCCAGCTTGAGCTGTTGTTTTCTTATTCATACTGATAGGCAGCACAGAAACGGGTCCAGCTAAATTAAGATGTAGGAGCGAGGGAGAAAAAATTTCTAAGACTAAATAACGTGTGCTCGCTGAGTTAAAAAAAAAAAAAAAATGGCTGGGCATGGTGGTGTGCGCTTTTAATGCCAGCACTTGGGAGGCAGAGGTAGGAGGATCGCCATGAGTTCGAGTCCACCTTGAGACTATATAGTGAATTCCAGGTCAGCCTGAGCTAGAGTGAGATCCTACCTTGGAAAAACTAAAAAAAAAAAAAAAAAAAAAAAAAAAAATTAAAATATAAATAAATAAATAAATAAAATGATAGCCTGGGGCTGGAGAGATGGCTTAGAGGTTAAGGCATGTACCTACAAAGTCAAAGGACCCAGGTTTGATTCCCCAGGACCGACATAAGCCAGATGAACATTGGTGGCGCATGCATCTGGAGTTTGCAGTGGCTAGAGGCCCTGGCACACCCATTCTCTCTCCCTCTCTCTCTCTCTCCTTCTTTCCCTCTCAAATAAATAAAACTGAAACATGTTGTTAAAAAAATATTGCACTGGAGAGATGGCTTAGCAGTTAAGGCACCTGCCTGCAAAGCCGAAGGACCCAGGTTCAATTCCCCAGGACTCAAGTAAGCCAGGTGCACAAGGGGGCGCATGATCTGGAGTTTGTTTGCAGTGGCTAGAAGCCCTGGCACACCCATTCTGTCTCCCCCCCCACCCTCTACTTGCCTATCTCTACCTCTCTCTCTTTCTCAAATAAATAAATAAAAATTAATAAATAAAATATTTTTAAAAATTATAATCTGGAAGCCGGGCATGGTGGCACACACCTTTAATCCCAGCACTCGGGAGGCAGAGGTAGGAGGATCACCATGAGTTCGAGGTCACCCTGAGACTACATAGTGAATTCCAGGTCAGCCTGGGCTAAAGTGAGACCTTACCTCAAAAAAAAAAAAAAAAAAAAACCCACACCCACACAGTTGAAAAAAAATTAAAAATTATAATCTGGGGAGGAAAATGAGGTCTGAAGTCCTGGGGAGGAAAATGAGGTCTGAAGGCCAGGAAAAAAAAAAAAAGAAAGAAGAGTGGAATGTGATGGTGATTCAGTGAGGCAGGCGGTCTAGGATACTGCTCTGGATGGCAGAGATGTAGATGAAGAGGCTATTCAATTTGCGGCGATGAAAGCTTGTAATGGATGGAGGGGAGGCAGTGGTTATCAGTCAGTGAGCCGGGCAGCAGCATTTGCTGGGTGCCCATCATGTGCCAGACATGCTTGGTGCTCATAACTGCAAAGACCCCTGCAAACAATGCTGTGGACTTCAAAGGAAAGCGGACGCATAGTGCATAAGGAAGATGACTGTCCCCCGTGCAAGCATTGACGCAACTCATGCACAATAAGTGACCCGTGCAATCTGGACAACACAGGTTTAACACACATGTATGTCAGAGTTGACATGTACTGAGAACTTACTGTGGCAGGCAGTGTATTAGCACCTTATACCCATTACATCTATTTTCTGATTATTTTATTTATATTTATTTATTTGATATAGAGAGAGAGTGTGTGTGAGAGAGAGAGAGAGAATGGGTGTGCCAGGGCCTCCAGCCACTGCAAACAAACTCCACATGCATGCGCCACCTTGTGCATCTGGCTAACGTGGGTCCTGGGGAATCGAATCTGGGTCCTTTGGCTTTGCAGGCAAACACCTTAACCCCTACGCCATCCCTCCAGCCCACATCAATTTTTCCTTATTTTGTTTTATTTTGTTTTTTGGTTTTTCAAGGTAGGGTCTCACTCTAGCTCAGGCTGACCTGGAATTCACTATGTAGTCTCAGGGTGGCCTTGAACTCATGGCGATCCTCCTACTTCTACCTCCCAAGTGCTGGGATTAAAGGCATGCACCACCACAACCGGCTCACATCTATTTTTTAAAGAAATATTTATTTATTTATTTATTTACAAGTACAGAGAGAAAGAGAGACAGACAGAGAGGTAGAGAATGGGTGCTCCAGGGCCTCCAGCCGCTGGTGCATGTACCACTTTGTGCATCTGGCTTTATGTGGGTCCTGGGGAATCAAACCCGGGTTGTTAGGCTTTGTAGGCCAAGTTCCTTAACCTCTGAACCATATCTCCAGCCCCACATTACATCTTATATATACAGGCAATATGGACAAGCCTAGGGAATGTAAACATCACACATATATAACACATATAATATACCTGTCCATTTTGGTATGAAATGAAGCAAGTGAAAAGGATGTGGGACAGAGGTCTAAGAATGGAATCTGGCACTTGAGAATTTCACAAGGCTTGGTGACTATTCACCTCTTGAGCTTTCGTAGCAATATTCTCAGACTTGACCTTGACTTACAGTAGGCAATGATACCCTTAGAGTTGTAGGAGAAAATTGTTCATTGCCCATGGTCTACTCTCAATGTGCCTTTATTTCATTATTTACTTTATGTTATATTTATATTGTATTATAAGAATATTTCATTATTCTTCATGCTCCATTCACCTTTTCATCATTCTTTTGGAATCATGTTCTATTTCATTATTGGGTAGATCATAGAAACATTTGTGGGTTTTGTTTTGTTTTTATTTTAGAAAGAGAGAGAGAATTGGCACTCCAGGGCCTCAGCCACTGTAATCACACTCCAGATGCTTGCGCCACCTAGTGGGCATGTGCAACCCTGCGCTTGCATCTTTCGTGCATCTGGCTTGTGTGGGATCTGGAGAGTCAAACATGGGTCCTTAGTCTTCACAGGCCAGCACTTGAACCACTAAGCCATCTCTCCAGCCCGAAACACTTGTTTTGGGTTTTTCTTTCTTTTTTTTTAAATTTTTGTTTTGTCTGTGACTGTGTTGTGCTCTGTAGTCCAGGATGGCCTTGAACCCATGGTGATCCTCCTGCCACAGCCTCAGGAGGGATTTTAAACATGAGCTACCATGCTTGACTTAAAAAAAAATCAATAAAAATAAATAAACTCTTTTTTTTTTTTTTTTTGGTTTTGCGAGGTAGGGTCTCACTCTGGTCCAGGCTGACCTGGAATTAACTATGTAGTCTCAGGGTGGCCTCGAACTCTCGGCGATCCTCCTACCTCTGCCTCCCGAGTGCTGGGATTAAAGGCATGCGCCACCACGCCCGGCTTAATAAATAAACTCTTAACAAAGAGTTTAAAGACTTGCAAGCACCTTCAGAAGTGTATGTCACAGAGACAAAGCTCTCCTGACCTCAGGGGGATGTGGAAGTACCCCTGCGGGCCTGTCTTCTTTTCATCTGGTGCTAGGAGGTGAGCCAGGTCTGCACCTGGATGGAGTTCCATGCCATCTGCTGAGACAAGCAGCCTTGTATCTTCGGTCTTCCAGACAGCAACCTCTTGGGGTGGTAATTCAGTTTGTGCATATAGACTTGCAAACTTTATTTAGGACGGATCCTTTTTTTTTTTTTTCCTTCTCAAAATCCTCCTCAAAGGAAAACTGACTGCCTCTTCCCACTGCCTGCTGCAATGTGGCTCCTGGCTCTTCCTTGAAGGAGGGAGGCCGTTTCTGTCCTGCAAGAGCTGCCCTCTGCCCTCTGGCTGGATACATAGTCAAATGCTGCCCTGAAGGCAGCCCCCTCTGAACTTTGACAACTAAACCTAGAAATCCACAAAGTTCCACGCACTATTAAAGAGAGCAATAAGGCTCTGTCAAGATTTTTTTTTTAAGTTTTAGGTGAGCTTTAATCCCTCTTTGATCACTGCCATATACTGTGCTTCCTACATATAACAGAAGTTATCACGCAGTACATTTTATTTACTTATTTATTTATTTAATTAGTTAGTTGGTTAGTTAGTTAAGAGAGAGTCAGAGAAAGAAAGAGAGAGAGAGAGAGACAGTGTGGGTGTGCCAGGGCCTCCAGCCACTGCAAATGAACTCCAGATGCATGTGCCACCTTGTGCGTCAGGCTTATGTGGGTCCTAGGGAATTGAACCTGGGTCCTTTGGCTTTGCAGGCAAGCACCTTAACCGCTAAGCCATCCCTCCAGCCCTGTCAAGATTTTGAAATGGAAAACTCCCTCAAAAAAAAAAATTAGTGGTTGGAGAGATGGCTTAGCAGTTAAGGTCTAAGGACTCAGGTTCGGTTCGCCAGGACCCACGTAAGCCAGGTGCACAAGGTGGCTCATGTGTCTGGAGTTTGTTTGCAGTGGCTAGATGATCTGGCCCATTCTCTCTCTTAAATGAGTCAATAAATAAAATATTTTTAAATCATTTAGTATTATGAGGGCTATCAAGAAGACGAACACAGAATGGCTTGAGAGAACAGCCTAGCCATGCTTGTGGAAAACATCACAGGCTGAAGGCCTGTCTTTGGGGTCAGACCTTAGGCCCATCCAGTGGCCACATGACATTTCACTTACCGGGATGCCACTGTCACCAGTGGCCCGTGTGATAGGTCTCCCACTGGCCACCTACACCTTGGTAAGGCAGACTGGTGTAGCCTGACAGAGTGCCATCCCTGGGAAATAAAACCTCAGCGCTGATCCTCCAGTCAGTGCTTCCTCAAAGTGTGGCCCAAGGACCGTTGGAATTCACCACCATTCCTGTATGTGGAAACTAAATATACACTCTTAGAATTAAGTATTTGGAAAATTTTAAGTAGACATCTAACCTTGACCCAGCATCCAGTTTTATGTCAACTGAAGATAGTAAGAAAAAGTGGAGGCTGGAGGGATGGCTTAGTGGTTAAGGTGGTTGCCTGCGAAGCCTAAGGACCTAGGTTCAACTCCCCAGAAACTTGTAAGCCAGATGCACATGGTGGTACATGCATCTGGAGTTCCTTTGAAGTGGCTAGAGGCCCTGGTGTGCCCGTTCTCTCTCTGGGTGTGTGTCTCTGTGTGTGTAATAAGTAAAAAAAAAAAATAAAAATAAATTATTTTTTTAAAGTTGGACATGCATTTCATAAGTCTGTGGGAGTTTTTTTCACCTTGCTTTCCTGGTAACTTATTTTTCTGTTTTATAAGATAGCAATCAATATATGAAGAACTAAAAATTATAAAATATTTAAAACTGGTCCTTCACAGCAAATAGGTTAAAGAGCCTTGATCTAGCTCCTTATTTTCAAACTCGAATCATTAGTGGATGGAAATCCATTAATAAATTATAAAGTTAATTTGCGTGGATACCAGCATTAACAAAAAAAGTAGACTAGAAAGTATTGAGAAGGGCTTCATCAGTAAAAGTAAGCAACTGTTTTGTGAAATTTTCATTTTAAATAGTGGATGTAAATGCACACACACACACATATCTGGTTTGTTTGTTTTTTTTTTAAGGAATTTCTTTATTTTATTTTATTTTATTTTATTTATTTTATTTTATTTTATTTTATTTTATTTATTAGAGACACACAGAGAGAAAGAGAATGGGCATGCCAGGGCCTCCAAACCACTGCAAACGAACTCCAGATGCATGCGCCATCTTGTGCATCTGGCTTACATGGGACCTGGAGAATCAAGCCTGCATACTTAGGTTTCACAGGCAAGCGCCTTCACCACTAAGCCATCTCTCCAGCCCAATATTTGGTTTTTTTTGAAGTAGGATTTCACTCTAGCCCCTGCTGACATGCACATATTTTGTCTGCATTTGCCACAGGTAAGGAATCTAAGAGCCCCATATTTTATTTGCAAAAGTTGCCTCTGCTAGTCTAGTAGATATAAAAAGTTTTAAAGAATGTGTGCATCTTTGGGAAAGTACATGCTGCCTGGAGCACACTTGTCTCTCGAGAACATGAGCTACTTACAACTCTGTGAACTGTAGATAACTGACCGCATCACAAAATAATTCTTGTCTGCAGACATGCAAATTCTGTCCCTTGTAGTAGATTTTCAATGGACTCTCCCTGTGGAGAAATCAGTTTTGCCCTTTTTTTTTTCACATTCATTTCAATATGTGTAATCTATAAATGAGTCTGTTCTTTGGACTCTCTTTGAGCCAGTCATAACAGCTGCTCATTGATTAAAGCAGATCAGATCTCCGGCACGTGCTTATTTTAAATCTGTATGGGTGCCATCATTCTGCCTCTTTTTTTTTTCTTTTGAAAATTCCCTTTTAGCTCAGGTCACGGGGGCTCTTTTGCTGCCTCCAGTGTAGTGCTTGTTCAGACTCAGGCCAAGTGCAAGGAAGTGGGGTTCTCCACAAGCCTACCTCCCTGTGGGGGACTTTCTTTCTAGGCTAGCTTTCTGCTATTGCCCAGAAAGGAATAAAAGGGAGGGGAGAATTCCACTTGAAAATGCACATCTAGACAGTGGTGGAAATGGCTCTGTGGTTAAAGTGCTTGCCACACAAGCCTGAGGATCAGAGTTCGGATCCCAGTACACACGTAGCTGGGTATGGTGGTGTGGACCTGTAATTTCAGCACTGGGGAGGCAGAGAGAGAGATGGATCCCTGGGACTCACTGGCTAGCTGGTCTGGCCGAATCAGTGAGCTATAGGTTCAGGGAGACACTCTGTCTCAAAGAATAAGGTGGAGAGTGATCGTGGAAGACAGTGCCCTAACCGCTAAGCCATCTCTCTCCAGCCCTAAACTCTCTTTTTTAACATAAGCTTCCCCACCACAAACTGATATCTGGAGCTGTAAACTGAAGTTAAGCTTTTTCTCTCATAAATGCCTTCTGATGGGCATTTTGTCCCAGTCCAGCAAGGTGCCTGGCCCTCTCTTCTCAAACTTCAGAACGCCCTGCCTGGATTCCCTCCTCCGGACCTGTGCACTCAGACCTCTCTCCTGAGCCTCAAGCTCTGATACACACCTGCTTGCATGACAGTTCCGCCTTGGGTATTTCACAGGCTCTGCAAACACAGCAGGTACAGATCTTCTACTGAGAATTCTCACTTCCTTCTCTTGAACTCTCCATGTCTGTGCCAGGCGAGAAATCCCCAGTGCTTCCTTCCTTCATTTCCACATTAGCCAGTTCCTGCATCCCTTTAATTCTACTTCTTCCCACAGTTCTGGAATCCATTCATCTCTTTCCACACAACTGTTGCTCAAATTCAGGTCACATGGATGGCGCTTCCAGCAAGCCACATGTTGCTGAATCAATAACCGTCTTCAGACTTCAGCTCCTTCAGTCATACCTGCTCTGGTTACGAGCCAGGATTCCTGGAAGTTGCTCCACTTACAGTTAAGGAAATTAAAGTTCAGAGAGAATAGATAATTTGCCTGGGCTGGTAAGCCCTGAAACTGAGATTTAAGCCCCTATCAGCCTTGCCCTTTCATGCCTGTCTACATTTTATACCCAGGATTTTTTTTTTTTAATTTGAGAGAGACAGAGAGAGAGAAAGAGAGGAAGAGGCAGAGAATGGGCACGCCAGGGCCTCTCGGCCATTGTGAATGAACTCCAGACACTTGGGTCTCCTTGTCTTTTTTTTTGAAGTAGGGTCTCACTCTAGCCCCAGCTGACCTGAAATTAGTCTCAGGCTGGCCTCGAACTCACTGCAATCCTGCTACCTCAGTCTCCTGAGTGCTGTGATTAAAGGCATATACTAGGCTGGAGAGATGGCTTAGAGGTTAAGGCACCTGCCTGCTAAGCCTAAGAAGCCGGTTCCAATCTCCAGGTCCCACGTTTAGCCAGATGCAGTGACGCAAGGGTGCAATGCCGCACTTAACCACAAGGGGGCGCACACATCTGGATTTCATTCACAGCAGCTGAGAGACTGCTGGCACGCCCATCTCTATCTGTCTCCCTCTCCCTCTCTCCAAAAATAAATAAAATAATAAAAAAATATTTTAAAGGCATATGCCACCTCACAGGACTGGATTTTTTTTTTTGAGGCAAGCCCAACAGAGAGAGAGCAAGCAAGAGAGAGAACTATATATAGAGAGAGAAAATTGGCATGCCAGTGCCTCTAGCCACTGTAATTTAATCTGGAGATGCTTGCACCGACTCATGCACATATGTGACCTTGCCATGCATCATGTTGTGTGTCTGGCTTACATGGGATCTGTAGAATTGGACAAGCTCCTTAACCAGTAAGTCATCCTTCCAGCCTCAGCTGGATTTTTAAAAAATATTTTTATTTATTTTTTAGCCGGGCGTGGTGGCACACACCTTTAATCCCAGCACTAGGGAGGCAGAGGTAGGAGGATCACCATGAGTTCGAGGCCACCCTGAGATTACATAGTGAATTCCAGGTCAGCCTGAGCTAGAGTGAGACCCTACCTCAAAAAAAATTATTTATTTTTTGAGAGAGAGAGGAAAAAAAGCAGAGAGCGAGAAAGAGACAGAGAATGGGAGTGCCAGGCCTCCAGCTGCTGCAAATGAACTCCAGATGCATGCACCGCCTTGTGCATCTGGCTTTATGTGGGTCTTGGGGAATTGAACCTGGGTCCTTTGGTTTGCAGGTAAGTGCCTTAACCACTAAGCCATCCCTCTAGCCTCAGCTGGATTTTGGCAATAGAAGCTTCACCATGCAAATTCCACTTAAAACTCTTCATTCTTTCCCCCATGCCTGGCGGTGCAGGACAAGCTTGAGCAGCTCACCAGGCCTTTCAAAATCTTAGCCACGTTAAACCTCTTTTCTTGCCACTGTCACCACACACTCCAGTCCTATGCAGTTTGGGGGACTTACCTTGCAGGATCTCCATTCATACCTCAGTGCCTGGCAAACTCCTTTTCCCCACCTCTTCCCCTAGCCAGCTCCTGGTCACACTTCAATTCTCACCTCAGAAGTTTTCTCCTCTGACGAGCGCACCAGGAACCACCTCCGTCCCCAGAGCACGGTGTGTTTTCTGTCTCTGCCACTGTTGCTGCGCTCTGCAAGCGCCTGTGTGCTTGCCTGGACGCTCTCCGGTGGGGGTGGGGGGCACTTCGGATCCTCCCAGAGGCACCTTGTATCTTACTCAACAATGATTTATTAAGGGAGCAAACTCAGGTGAAACATGGGGGAGGGAGGCGTGTGGGGCTGGGTAGGTGGTCAGACTTCAGCCTGACTCCAGGAAGAGCTCTCGAGCTAGAATCACACCAGAGTTGTCCCGCTTGATGTCCTGAAAAGGTGCTTTTTTCCCCATCCTGCCCACCATAAGTTGCTGGCTGCGGGTTGCCCTGAGAGAATCATGAGTGAGTATGTGTGTGAGGACACAGCCCAAGCCCCCGCAGGGGATAGCACTGCCTTCCTGCAGACCTCCAGGGATGGGAGCAGCTGCAGTCCTTAGGGTTTGTGGGTGGGGGGGGGATGCCACCCAAGGAATGGGGATGCTCTGTGTGTCCAGCAGCTAACACCTGTCCTACCGCAGCATCCTCAGTAGATGCCAAAGGAGTACAAGGCGTTGTCATAGCATCCTTCTCTCTAGTCCTCATGAGTCCCCAGCGTCAGGATTTTATTTTATTTTATTATTTTTATTTATTTATTTATTTATTTGAGAGTGACAGACAGACAGAGAGAGAAGAGGCAGAGAAAGAGAGAGAATGGGCACCCCAGCCAGGGCCTCCAGCCACTTGCAAACGAACTCCAGATGCATGCGCCACTTTGTGCATCTGGCTTATGTGGGTCCTGGGGAATCGAGCCTCGAACCGGGGTCCTTAGGCTTCACGGGCTAAGCCATCTCTCCAGACCCTTCAGGATTTTTTTGCTAGCAGAGCAGATTTCCTCATTACCCCAATCCTGACTTTAAAAGAAGTTTTAAAAAAAGTTGTTTCCCAATTTTCTTCAACCTTCCCAATTCTAACCACTTTATAAGGTTTCTAAACTCTAGTTGTCTATCCCATGTGATTTGTTAAGAACTAAGCAAACATAACCATGCATATTGCTATTTCTATAACTTGGTTTATTTAAAAATTTTAAAAATTATTCAATTATTTATTTGGGACGACAGAGAGAGAGGGAGAGAAGAAAAAGAATGAGTGCAGTAGGGCCTCTAGCCACTGCAAACAAACGAACACCAGATGCATGCACCACTCTGTGCATCTGGTTTTCCTTGGGTGCTGGGGAATCGAACCTGGGTCTTGAGGCTTTGCAGATGAGCACTTTAACAACTGAGGCATGTCTCCAGCCCAAACTGAATGGCCCTGAATCAGAATGTATGCAATCTTCTCAAATCAAGTGGAATTGGCAGGGAAAACATTTCTGTCCGTTGGAGGCCAATTTGTTTATTTAAATTTAGAACAAGACACTCTGCTAGGAGGGACAAGCTAACCACCTTGCTTGATCTTCCCAGCCAGAGCTGACCCTGGAAGACAAAGCAGGCTGAGAGACTCCATGGGAATCAAGGGGCTAGAGCTAGAGAAATAGCCTGTGGGCTGGAGAGATGGCTTAACCGTTAAGGTGCTTGCCTGCAAAGCCAAAGGACCCAGGTTTGATTCCCCAGGACCCATGTAAGCCAAATGCAAGGTGGCACATGTGTCTGGAGTTCATTGGCAGTGGCTGGAGACCCTGGTGCACCTATTCTCTCTCTCTCTCTCTCTCTCTCTCTCACTCACTCAAATTATAAAAATAAGATATTTTTAAAAACAAAACAGAAATAGCCTGTGAGCTGAAGGCTTAGAGGAGCTATACTATCAAACGGTGAAAATGAGAGATACCTGCTCCTCCCAGGGGCAGCAGGATGAGGGTTGAGGCAAGACAGAACCTTCTTTTTCCTTTTTTTTCCTTTCTTCTCTCTTCCTTCCTTCCTCCTTTCTTTCTTTCTTTCTTTCATTTGTTCTTTCTTTCTTTATTTTTTTTATTTTTTTTTTTGGTTTTTCAAGAAAGAGTCTCCCTCTAGCCCAGGCTGACCTGGAATTCACTATGTATTCTATGGAGTCTCGGGGTGGCCTTGAACTCACGGCAATCCTCCTACCTCTGCACTCAGGAGGCAGAGATAGGATCACCATGAGTTCAAGGCCACCCCGAGATTGCATAGTGAATTCCAGGTCAGCCTGGGCTAGAGTGAGACCCTACCTCAAAAAAACCAAAAAAGGAAAAGAAAAAGAAAACAAGGTAAGAGGGAAAAGCCAAAATTAGAGAAAAATCTAGAAATATTTGATGACACAGACAACTGGACACTGTGACCGATTACCTCTGAGGAGCGATGGGCAGGGAGGACTGGACCGATCCTTGGGTTCCCACTCTTCGGCTGCATTTCTTGTGAGGTTGGCACCAGTGAATAACTCTGGGGAGTTCAGGGAGTAAGTTCAGTAAGGAGAAAGCGAGAGTGAGGAAGCTGTGGGAAAGGAGAGGTAGGCATGAACCCGCAGGACGGGGAGCCAGGGCTAGGCTGGAAGAGACTCGTAAATATGCCTGGCAGGCAAGGGTGGGTGGGAGAGCTGATTCGCAGGGGTCCCCATTGACATGTGGGCTTTAGTTTCGAAGCCTGAGCAGAGCCCCCAGAGACTGTTAGGTTAAGGAAGTGACA
The DNA here is from genome assembly GCA_036365145.1 of Orientallactaga sibirica. Taxonomy (NCBI): domain Eukaryota; kingdom Metazoa; phylum Chordata; class Mammalia; order Rodentia; family Dipodidae; genus Orientallactaga; species Orientallactaga sibirica. The sequence goes on from JAEOAD010000025.1 coordinate 21,771,534, forward strand.
TCGACAGTAGCACCATTGTAAATGTCAAGTCTGGAGCCCAAATATCCAAGACATAAGCCAGATCTGTGTTTCCAACCCTCACATGCCCCCTCTTTAAAGTGAGAAGACTTCGAGGGGCTGATCCAAGCTCTGTGGGTTTCAGCTAGCCCTGGAGAAGAGGACAGGCCTCGGCTGCTGTCACCGCCATGTCAAGGCACTTTCCACGAAGGTCCCCATCATCTCCTCGTGAAGAAAACAAGGTCTCCCCTGTCCCAGGGATGGTAAAAGACCAGCGCCCCAAAGCTACTGCTATTGTTTGGCTGTATGGATACTTTGTGCCCATCAAATTGTCCTCTAAATATTTAGGTTTATGTCCATAATGTTGCTTTCACTTTTGATGACAGAAGCTTCTCTTTTTCAGATGGGGGTGACTACTGTGGAGAAGTGCTGGGTAGAAGCGACAGTCGAGTGTTCATCACTAAATGAGACATTTCTGTCACACCCTCCAAGGTCCAGGGAATACTGCGGAAGAGGTGACAGAAAAAGAACTTAGAGCCGAACGGTCCGGAGGGGAGTTTTGGAATGCTGACTTCTGGATACGAAGTGACTGTCGCAATCGCGACCTCCCAGCAGCTGGCCTCACCTGCACAAGACCTGCAGAATGTTGAGCCCATCAACGTGTAGTCGTGGGTGAGGGGGAAAAAAGCAAAGACACCAAAACAGAAGAGGACTAGTTAGAAAGAAGAGATTCAGTGAAAAGGGGGATGGAGGGGGCTCAAAAGAAACGAATGGGAAGGGATTATGATCAAAGTGTATAGGTACATCCATGAATATTGTCAATAAAATGTTTTTTTTTAATATTTTATTATTGGGCTGGAGAGATGGCTTAGCAGTTAAGGCATTTGCCTGCAAAGCCAAAGGACCCCAGTTCAATTCCCCAGAACCCATGTAAGACAGATGCACAAGGGGGCTCATGTGTCTGGAGTTTGTTTGCAATGGCTGGAGGTCCTGCCATGCCCATTCTCTCTTCTCTCTCTCTCTCTCTCTCTCTTCCTCTTTCTTTCTCTCAAATAAATAAATAAAATAAAATATATTTTAAAGTATTTTATTATTATTTGCAAGCAGAAAGCGTGTGTGTGTGAGAGAGAGAGAGAAAGGCAGAGAGAGAGAGAGAAAGAATAGGGCACCAGGGCTTCCTGCCACTGCAAATGAACTTCAGACACATGTGCTACCTTGTGCATCTGGCTTTATGTGGGTACTAGGGAATGGAACCTGGACCATCTGGCTTTCTTTTATAAACAAGCACCTTTAACTGCTGAGCCATCTCTCTAACCCAATAAAAAGTTTTTGTTTAAAAAAAAAAAAAAGCCAGGCATGGTGGTGCACGCCTTTAATCCCAGCACTCGGGAGGTAGAGGTAGGAGGATCGCCGTGAGTTCAAGGCCACCCTGAGACTACATTGTAAGTCGCAGGTCAGCCTGAGCTAGAGTGAGACCCTGCCTAGAAAAACAAACAAAAAAGACCAGACATCAGGTCAACCTCATCAACACCTGTCTCTTTGTCACATTTCTTGGAAAGAAAAAGATAAAGAATGAAAAGAAACACAAGGAGGCAAAGTAGAGGTGGGAGACAGGAATTAATATCTCTTTTACCTTTTTAAAAAAATATTTATTTTTCGAGAAGGGAGCCAGATACAGAGAGAGAATGGGTGCTCCAAGACTTCTAGCCACTCAAATGAACTCCAGACACATGCTCCACCTTGTGCATCTGGCTTAAATGGGTACTGGGGAATTGAACCTGGGTCCTTAGGTTTTGCAGGCAAGAGCCTTAATATCTAATCAATCTCTCCAGCCCATTTTTTCTTTTCTTTATAAGGAGGAAGAGAGAGAATGGGTGCACAAGGGCCTCCAGCTGCTCCAAACGAAGTCCAGACACACACGCCACTTTTGCATGTGGCTTTGCTTGGGTACTGGGGAATCGAACTTGGGTCGTTAGGCTTTGCGGAAAGTGCTTTAACCACTAAGCCATCTCTCCAGCCCAGGAACTGATATCTTAAAACTATTATTCTGCCATTTAATAAGAATCATATTTTGTGGGCTGGAGAGATGGCTTAGTGGTTAAGGCACCTGCCTCCTAAGCCTAAGAACGCTGGTTCCAATCTCCAGCGGTTCCAATCTCCAGGTCCCACGTTTAGCCAGATGCAGTGACGCAAGGGCGCAATGCCACACTTGACCACAAGGGGGTGCACGCACCTGGATTTCATTCGCAGCAGCTGAGAGACTGCTGGCACACCCATTCTCTATCTGTCTTCCTCTCTCTCTCTGTCTCTCTCTGTGTCTCTCTCCAAAAAAAAAAAAAATCATATTTTGGGAAAACCAGCTTGCAATATTGAACAAGGTCTGGGTGGCATGGGCAGAGGACAGCAGAACAGAGAGAAACCACGGTAATGGAGAAAGGTGTGCAAGGCCATAGAACCCATAATGCACTTCTTCATTTGATCCTCACAGTCACTCTGCGATTTGTTCTTTATCATGCCAGTTTGTAGGTAGAGCAACCACGAACAGTTAGCAGATACAAGAGCTCAAGTTTACAACCTGGGTCTCCTCATAAAAGCCCTTTGGAAAAAAAAAAAAAAAAAAAGAACCCCCTTGCCAATGTTATCATCATCCCTCCCATCCCCCCACACACACATTCCCCCATACAGACTTCTCTTTCCAGGAAGAAGGTGCTCCGAACATCCAAGCCCACAGGTGCTAGCAGAGGCTCTGTCTTCACAGGCGATCCCATGGGGAAATGAGGCGCCACCTCCTTCAAGGATTCCTTTAGGCTTTGGAAGGGACTTCCCACAGAGAGTGGCTTCCAGCCCCACCACACTGAGCCTGCCTTCCTAGGGTCTGTGTGTAACTTCACTGTCAGGCATAGTAGAAAGCCATTTCCCAAAAAAAAAAAAAAAACCATCCTCTGATTCATGCTGAATAAATCCTGGTCATACACTGTGGGAATTTAAGAGGCAGGTGTGTAGCTCCCTTGATGCTTTGAATAGGAACTTGTTCAAACCATGTAGCCTCTCTAGGAACAGTTCCTCAAAGGAGTGAGTTATCATTTCTCCTCTGTAGCAGTGGTGAAGAGGTGGATCCTGAGCAGGGAAGAGGAGGCACTGATGGAGGAGGCAGGGAAAGGCATGCCACCCTGCATCAATGCTAGAGGAAATCAAAGAACTGGGGTGAGCCTCACCTCTGGAGCTGGCAGGCTGGCAAAGAAGGCCTGAGAAGGAAAGAGAGGGGAAGGAATCAGAAGTGATAGGTGGAACTCCCTCTGGGAGTCAAGATTTCTTGGCCCCACTATCATCCTCGGTGGGGACCCCCCATGTCTGTGGGGCTGCTGATCTGATCCCCCAAATTCTCCTCATTTCACTTCTCCTATAGCAAATGCGTTCCAGCCTCGTGCAGTTAGCTTTGCTTTGCTGCACAGAGAACCCAACCGAGAGCAGCTTAGGCCAAGCTTTCAAATCCTTCCACAGTCCTCTCGAAAATCAGCTCCAGGGCTGGAGAGATGGCTTAGTGATCAAAGTCGCTTGCCTGCAAAGCCTAAGGACCCATGTTCAACTCTCCAGATCCCACGTAAGCCAGATGCACAAAGGTGAGGCAAGCGCAAGGTTGCACATGCCCACTAGGTGGCTCAAGCATCTGGAGTTTGATTGCAGTGGCTGAGGCCTTGGTGTGTCAATTCTCTCTCTATTTCTGTCCCTCTCTTGCTCTCACTCTGTCTCAAAAAAAAAAAAAAAAAATCAGCTCCAAGAAGCCAAAAAGCCAAACACCACACAGTCAGATTTCCAGCAGCAACAACAGCACTTCTCGGTGTCAGTTTTACTGTTGAGAGCAGCTTCCTATTGTTGCACAAAGAAGCTGACCAAGAACGGCTTGTGGGAAGCTCCATGACGGCAGGGGAAAACTGATAGCATGAGCAAAGAGTGGACAGCACCTCCTGGGCATCATCAAGTGGACAACAGCAACAGGAGAGTGTGCCAAACACTGGCAAGGGGAAGCTGGCTATACATCCATAAGCCCATCCCCAACAGTACACTGCCTCCAGGATGCATCAATTCCCAAGTTGCCACCAGCTGGGGACCCGGCATTCAGAATACATAAGTTTACCAGGGTCACCTGGATCAAACTACCACAAGCCTTGAAACGCTTAGTCGGTGGTTTACCCTCTCTGGATCATCTTCTACCCCTTTGCTCATTGAACAGAACTAAGTACGTGTCAAATTCCCCCAGGAGACTGACCTCTGGTGAGCACACAAGTGTCCCTTGCCCCCTACAACAGTGGTTCTCAAAGTGTAACTAGCAGGAACCACAATCACCTGGAGGACATTTTGCAAGTGTTCTAGGAAGGGACCTGAAAAGTTACATTGCTGACAGATGCCCAAAGGATACTGATGATTGTGGTCCGACTGGCCTTTACTATCCATTCAATCCTCATCATCTGCTGCCCCATGTTTATACCTTAACTGGGGGCCACATGAAGCCATGAACAATTTGAAGGCAAGGATGTGGCAAGTTCATTTGTAGCGGCTGAAGGCCCTGGCATGCCCATTCTCTCTCTCTCATGAATAAAATAAAATAAAACAAAAATAGAAATAATGGAAAGATAGCTGGGTGTGGTGGCGCACACCTTTAATCCCAGCATTCGGGAGGCAGAGGTAGGAGGAGCGCCGTGAATTCCAGGCCACTCTGAGACTACAGATGAAACTAGCAGAGGAGGAAAGATGCTGGTGTGAGAACGAGAGACCAAGGGACAGAGAGAGGCCCCTGCGAAGGAGGACGGGTGGAACTAGAGCACAGGAGAAAAGTCCACGTGGACCCAAGGACACATCTCCCTCTGTAGGCGGATGATGGAAGGACGGGTTCAGAGGCAGGAATAATGAAGCTTTCTGTGGTTCTTAGCTCTAACATCTTCTGAGTGCATGAAATTAAATTGCCATGGTGTCACTGGCTTAATATGTCACCTCCCCTTGGCAGAATTTTAACCCTGAGAAATGAATCTTTCATGAGAGTATCTTGGGTGATGGGAAGCCTGCCAGTGGGGAAATGAGGACTTCCCAGTGTCCGCAGATCCTTACGGCCATGCTGCACGGGGTGGAGTGGGGATGAGTGAATAGATGTGTCCAAGAGTGACAGCAGGAGGACTACGACAGAGCGATGGAGCTAAGCGAGTAAGTCCAGAGTCCGACTGAGAATCTGGCTCTGCCAAACCCCGCTCCCAGTCAAGTCATCTGCCTGCTCCATCCACTCACACCCAGCTATCCGCTGACTGAAGAGAGTGACAAGGAACAGGTAGAAAGAACTATTAAGAACAGCTTCTTTCTTTCTTTTTAAGTATTTTTTTATTTATTTAAGAGAGTCAGAGAGAGAGAGAGAGGATGGGCATGCCAGGGCCTCCAGTCACTACAAACAAACTCCAGACGCATGAGCCACCTTGTGCATCTGGCTCACGTGGGTTCTGGGAAATCGAACCTGGGTCCTTTGGCTTTGCAGGCAAGTGCCTTAACCACTAATCCATCCTTCCAGCCTCTTCTTTCTTTCTTTCTTTCTTTCTTTCTTTCTTTCTTTCTTTCTTTCTTTCTTTTTAACAAAAATAAATTTTTATTTATTTGCAAGCAGAGAGAGAGAGAGAGGGAGAGAATAGGTATGCCAGGGCCTCCATCCACTGCAAACGGACTCAGGATGCACACACCACTTGATGTATCTGGCTTTACATGGGTACTGTGGAATCGAATCTGGGTTGTTAGGCTTTGCGGGCACATATTCCTTAACCACTGAGTCATCTCCCCAGCCCAAGAACAGCTTCTTTCTAACCCTCAGAATGGGAACTTGGGGGCCAGAGAGAAGGCTTAGTGGTTAAGGCATTTGCCTATGAAGCCTAAGGACCCAGGTTCAATTCTCCAGGTCCCAGGTAAGCCAGTTGCACGAGAGGGCACATGCATCGGGAAAAGCATGAGCTTCCAGGGCTGGCTCACAAGAGAGGAGCACAGCTCACCTGAATTTCCAGATAGTGGGATTTATAGGGCTTTTCAGGTGGGGGAAGGTGAGGAAGGGGAAAAGCTGAATAAGAAAGGTTCCTTTAAGGCAGATCTAGGATAGCCAGGGTGTGACACCAGAACAGTACCAGGTGACTTAGGAAATAAGGGGGTCCGGAAACCATGACCTGGGGGCTTTGTAAGCAAGGTGGATAATCCACTTCCTTATGTTTCTGTCCCCCTTCTGCTGTCCTTGTTGACTCCATTTTGGAAGCCCATCCTGACCTGACAGGTAAAGCGGCCACTATTGATATTACTTGATTGATTCACCCACATCTCAGAAATAACCAGTGTTGAAAGCTATTGCATATTTGTTCCAGCTAACTGTACATGCATATTCAATGGGATCCACATGCCATGCCCCCACATACACACTATTTCACATATCTTTGGTTCACATAATCAACATAATGAATTCCTCTCAATAAATCCTAAATGGGGCTGGAGACATGACTTAGCAGTTAAGGCACCTGCCTGTGAAGCCTAAGGACCCCAGTTCGATTCTCCAGGTCCCAAGTAAGCCAGATGCACAAGGGGGCGCATGCATCTGGAGTTCGTTTGCAGTGGCTGGAGGCCCTGGCATGCCCATTCTCACTCTCTGTCTCTCTGTCTCTAATAAATAAATAAAAATAAAATTTTTAAAATAAATAAATAAATAAATCCTAAAGGGCAGGGATATAGGTGTGCGGTAGAGTGCTTTCATATCATGTACAAGGCCCAACCTCGAGGGCAAAAATTCAATCCATGGTATGGCTGAATAAATGAATGAATAAATAAATGATCTTTGAAATATATAGTGATACCACTTTGTTCTATTCCTTCTGAAGACTGCATCTTTTTACCACAAATGTTCAGTGGAAATCTCTAAAGGCTGTTTAAGTCTAGGGCATGGGTCAGCAGCCTTGTTCTGCAAGTGACCAGACAGACCATTTGGTCTCTGTTGCAATGGCTTAACTCTGTGGTTGACATCAGAAAATAGTCGCAGACAACCCAAGAGTGAACGCAAGTGGTGGAGTTCCAATAAAACTTTATTTTTGGAGCTTGAAATGTGGATTTCATATAATTTTCACAGGTTAAATTACAAATGTCTATTGACTTTTTTTTTTTTTAACGCCACAATTTAACAGTGTGAAAAACATTCTCAGTTTATGAAAAAAAAAAAAAAAAAAAAGACAGCAGGCTAGGTTTGGCCTGTGGGTCACAGAGAATAAAGCCAACCAATCCTTCTGGAGCCTGGTTGTAAATTAGAGGTTGTAAATGAGAGAGGTATCTTTTCCTCTCCTTGAGATGCATTATCCCACCAGACCTGTTGAAATCCTTCTCACCAGCTAGTCAAGGTTTCGATCAAATACCACCTCCTCTGTGAAGCGAGCCCAAAATTCCCCAAAAGATTTGAATGCTGGGGCTGGAGAGGTGGCTTAGCGGTTAAGGTGCATGCCTGTGAAGCCTAAGGACTGAGGTTCAATTCCCAGTACTCACATAAACCAGATGCACAAGGTGGTGCATGAGTCTGGAGTTCGTTGGCAGTGGCTGGAGGCCCTGGAGTGCCCATTCTCTTTCTCTCAAAATAAATAAATAAATAAATAAAAATTTTTAAAAATGATTTGAAAGCTGCCCTTCCTCAGATTCCTCTCTGTCCTTTTTAACGGTACTGGAATCCACACTTTTCCCCTGCCAAAGTCCCTAGCAGGCCTCAAACTCTGTGTGTTGAGTTTGTTTGTCATGACAAGTGTTTGACAAAAGACAAGGGCCACTGAGCTCTCCCCGCCCCCCATTCTGTGCGTGTGGGAGAAAGGAACCTGGGAGAATCAGGCTGGGGATGGGAAGGAAGGAGGGTTGTGTAGCATCTCCGAACAGCACAGCTCCCTAGAACAAGGACAATTCACACTCGTTTCTGTGTCCCCAGCCTGAGCACGGTGCTTTGCATACAACAGGGAATAGTAAACACTCGTTTTGCTTTGATTTTTTTGTTTTGTTTTGTTTTTTGTTTTTTTTTGTTTTTCAAGGTAGGGTTTCACTTTAGCCCAGGCTGACCTGCAATTCACTGTATAGTCTCAGGGTGGCCTCAAACTCATAGTGATCCTCCTACCTGTGTTTCCTGAGTGCTGGGATTAAAGGCCTGTGCCACCACGCCTGGCTTGATTTGGTTTTTTTGAGCTAGGGGCTCCCTCTAGCCCAGGCTGACCTGCAATTTACAATATAGTCTCAGGCTGGACTCGAACTCACAGTGATCCTCCTACTTCTGCCTCCAGAGTGCTGGGATTAAGGACGTGCACCACCACGCTGGGCTCACTCATTGAATGGAATTAAAAACAACACATTTTACTCAGGTTTTACTGCATTTCTCATCTTTATAGATGATACACACTCCATTGCTGGGCAAAATATAAGACATAAAAGATGAATTTCCCTTCCTGGCTTCGGCACTCTTTATATTATTATTAAATTGTCTCTAGCTATGATAATTGCACTATTTCCATCTCGGGTGTCCAGAGGTCAAACGACCTCAGGTCCAGATGAATATCACTATACTACTTTCAGAGCAATTATCTCTGGAGCTGTGGAGGGCAGAACTCAAACCCTGAATCAGGATGGTTAGAAATCCTTACCTAAGGGGCTGGAGAGATGTCTTAGTGGTTAAGGCATTTGCCTGCAAAGCCAAAGGATCCTGGTTCGATTCCCCAGGACCCACCATAAGCTAGATACACAAGGGGACACATACATCTGGAGTTTGTTTTCAGTGGCTGGAGGCCCTAGTGGGGCCCATTCTCTCTCTCTTCCCTCTTTCTCTTTCTCAAATAAATAATTTTAAAAAAAGAAAAAGAAAAAGAAATCCTTGCATAAAGGCTGGAGAAATGGCTTAATGGTTAAGGTGCTTACCTGCAAAACCTAAGGATCCAGGTTCAATTCTCCAGCAGCTGGAGTCCCTGGCACACCAGTTCTTCTGTCTGTCTGTCTGCTGTCTATATATCTATCTATCTATCCATCCATCCATCTATCTAATCTATCTATATCTGCCTCTCTCTCTCTCTCTCTCTCAAATAATTAAGTAATAAATAAATAAAAATAAATTAAGCCGGGCGTGGTGGCGCACGCCTTTAATCCCAGCACTTGGGAGGCAGAGGTAGGAGGATCACTGTGAGTTCAAGGCCACCCTGAGAATACATAGTGAATACACAGTGAGAATGCGTAGAAGACATAGGTCAGCCTGAGCTAGAGTGAAACCCTACCTTGAAAAATCAAAATAATAATAATAATAAATTTTTTAAAAGAGAGAAATCCTTACATAAGTATTTCAGAATGAGTTTAAGTTGACTGGTTTGGGTACAGAATTACTTAGCCGTGGTTAGTCATGGAGGTAGCTGTTGCCTATGAGGACACCAAAACAGCCCTGAGACCCCCGCACGGGCCACATCATCCCTACAGCCCTCTGTCTGTTATCCAGGGCTAGTATAAGCTCATGTTGAATGGCACTACTGCAGCCAAGGTCAATTGGGAGAGTTGAGGGCCGTGCTGGAGAGTTCTCTCGCAGGAGTTTATTGTGTCTCCTCTGCTGCGCTCCCCTGGGGGAAGAAGTTGGCTCGTTGTTTAGCATAACCAGTTGCTCCCACTGATAGCTCAGCTGTGTCTTTTCTGCTCGGCCGAGCTACAGGCTTCCCGCAGACGCAAATCTCGGGGATGGGGCATCACCAACAGCCCACGGCAAACGCGCGCCACTGTTCTAGTGCGCGCCCTCCTTGCCGTGGTTCCAGTGAATTCCTCAGGCCTTTCTAGGCTGCCTTTCACAGCTGGGCTAGCAATGAGAGGAACAAGAACAGAAGGGCTTTTCTGACTCACTTGTCTGTTGTAGTACTTATCATACATAGATGCTTTCTAATAGACATGCTAAGATTTTCATATTTGTGGTGATTTTATAATCTAAGAAGAGCATGTGTGCTTGAGCACATGCATGTCATATGATGAAATTTGCACAGCTCCAATTATCATTGGTCCCATTTGTTATTTTGATATTCTTACTGCTGCTGCTGCTTTTTAAAGTAATTTTTATTTATTTATTTTTTATTGACAAATTCTTTAATTGTAGACAATATCCCATGTTATTCCCCCCCCCACTTTCCCCTTTGAAACTTCACTCTCCATCATATCCCCTCCTCCTCTCAATCAGTCTCTCTTTTATTTTGATGTCATCATCTTTTCCTTCTATTATGATGGTCTTGTGTAGGTAGTGTCAGGCACTGTGAGGTCATGGATATTCAGGCCATTTTGTGTCTGGAGGAGCACGTTGTAAGGAGTCCTACTCTTCCTTTGGCTCTTACATTCTTTCCGCCCCCTCTTCCTCAATGGACCCTGAGTCTTGGAAGGTGGGTTTGAGATGTTTCAATGCTGAGCATTCCTCTGTCACTTCTCAGCACCATGGTGCCTTCTAAATCATCCCAAGGTTATCACCATCTGCTTCTTCTTCTCCTTTTTCTCCTTCTTCTTCTTCCTCTTCCTCCTCTTCCTCCTCCTTCCTCCTCCTTCTTCCTCCTTCTTCTCCTTCTTCTTTTTACTTTGCGACAGAATGTCATATAGCCCAGGCAGGCTTTGAATTTATTCGGTAGCTGAAGATGACCTTGAACTTCTAATCCTCCTGCCTTTGACTTCCCCACGCTTATCTGACGATGAAATGATGAAATTTGGACAGCTCCAGTTGTCATTAGTTAGCCCATTCAAATAACAAAATAAAAATAAAGTACAAATTCATGACTCAACCAAATCTGAATGGATTTATTTGTGCACGTGTGTGTGTGCTTGTGAGCGCTCATGTGTGCATGCATATGCGCATGGGTGCATCATGGCCTCCTGCCACTGCAAACGAACTACAGATGCATGCACTACTTTTGTGCATAGCTTTCTGTGGGTACTGAGGATTTAAACCTGTACTGTCAGGCTTTGCAAGCTAGCACCTTTAACCTCTGAATCCTCTCCCCAGTCTTCTCTGTCTTTGAACCATCAGTCAGGCATCTTGAGCCTTCAAAAGCATTTCATAGTGTTTGGTAGAAAGTAGAGCTTAGCTAGGTGTGGTGGTGCACGCCTTTAATCCCAGCACTTGGGAGGCAGAGGTAGGAGGATCGCTGTGAGTTCTAGGCCACCCTGAGAATACAGAATGAATTTCCAGGTCAGCCTGGGCTAGAATGAGACCCTACCTCAAAAACCAAAAAAAATTTTTAATTAAAAAAAAAGAAAGTAGAGCTTAACCAGAGCGTAGTTGCCCAGCAAAAGAAAAAACAAATGGTTTTATTTTTATTTTTATTTTTTCAAGGAAGTACGTTTTATTAATAAAGAATGTTGAGCTAAGCATGCCTATTTAAATACAAAAATGTTCTTCAAAATGCTTTTTAAAAACATGATGTGTGAAAATCTTGGTCTCCCAGTCTGTCGGCCAGTTCCAAAATGGCCATTCTCTCCACCGACCCACAGGTGAGGCTGTTCTTTTGGGCTTGTTGGAGTTTAGGAAGAATGAAGAAGCTGTGTTCAGTTACTCTGAAAGAGAAGGGTTTATAGTCCTCACTACAATCAAGGTCTATTTTTACTGCCACTCTCACTGGAGTTTAGGGGTGTGAGTCTCTGGTTAATACATATTTTTAGTTTAGTTGTGTCCTCTTAAGCTTTTCTTGTTGTTGTTGTTGCTGCCTGTAAAGATTATAGCTCTCAATTCTCTACCCATCTCTCCCAGTTCTGGAGGAAGCACAGTGCAGTTTGTGGATTAGCCAGACATCTCGTTCTTTCTTTTAGACTGGAGCTTTCAGCCACTTAATGCTCTTTACTGACGTGCAGCTTAGCCAAGGACAGAAGAAATAATAAATTTTAAGTCCTAAAACATGAGTTTGTCACCAGGCACTTCTCAGATGCTTCAACTCTACTGTGGATTACCTTAAGGGGTCTTTTCATCGAGTTTGGGTGAATGCTGGTATCATGTCTCCAAGGCAGCCTGTATAGGAAAGAATTCCCTTGAGTATTTATATTTGGGGGCTAGCAGTCCCAGTGGGATCCTAGAAACGCAAAACAGATGACAGTGCAAACAGTATGTCCTTGCAATTATCCGTGGGTCAGAATACTCGGTGGTATCAGAGACAATGTAAAATATCAGTAAAGACCAGGGATTTGGGGTGGGGGTGGGAGTCAAACAGACCCAAGTTTGAACTCCTCATACTTATGAACTATGACCTTGGGCTAAGCACTTAATGTTCTCAAGAACGTAAACTGAGAACAGATAGAACATTTACTAGTTGTTGACTACTTTTCATGTGCTGGCCACTGAGCAATTCTGTCATTCATTATCTGCGTTCATTATCTCATTTCATCCTCAACATAATTCCACGAGAAAGGTATTATTATTATCTTCATTTTCCAAATGAAGAAACCGAAACTCAGAAAGGTTGAGTACTTTGTCCAGAATCACAGGGTGCCGGAGCCTATAACTCAGTGCCACATTTTTCTGGCTCTAGACGCCAACTCCAGAAACACCACCTTAGAACTGTATCTTTGCAGGGCTGGAGAGATGGCTTAGCAGTTAAGGCTTTTGCCTGCAAAGCCAAAGGATCCTGGTTCGACTCTCCAGGATCCGCATAAGCCAGATGCACAAGGGGACACATGCATCTGGAGTTCATTTACAGTGGCTAGAGGTCCTGGTGTGCCCATTCTCTTTCTCTCCCTTTTTCTCTCTCAAATAAATTTTATATATATATATACTGTGTCCTAGCTGTGCTCTCCCTATAGGAAGTGCAGGGAGGGTTAAATGAGACAGCACACAGAGAAGGCGTGCTTATCTATAGTTCGTGCATATTTGTATGGCATAGTATTCTCATTTCACATCACCACCAACATTTACACAGCCCTTGTCATTTATAAAAATCATTTACACTATCACCCATTGGGAACTGGCTCAGAGAGTTTTAAAAAAAAAAGGCTGGGCATGGTGGCGCACGCCTTTAATACCAGCACTCCGGAGGTAGAGGTGGGAGGATTACTGCGAGTTCGAGGCCACCCTGAGACTCCATAGTTAATTCCAGGTCAGCCTGGGCCAGAGTGAGACCCTACCTCAAAAAAAAAAAAAAAAAAAAACCCTCAACTTTGGGGCCTGGGGAGATGGCTTAGAGGTTAAGGCGTTTGCCTACAAAGCCAAAGGACCCCTGTTCAATTCCTCAGGACCCAGGTTAGCCAGATGCACAAGGGGGCACATGCATCTGTAGTTCATTTGCAGTGGCTGGAGGCCCTGGTGCGCCCATTCTCTCTCTGTCTCTGTCTCTCTCTCAAATAAATAAAAATGTTTTTTAAAAAATTGGCTGGGGTAATTTTGTCTGTAAGTGCTCTTTTAATTCTGGAACACAGCAACCTTGCCTTGCCTTTTACTCCCTAGGGAATGCACGATTTCTATATAATATATCCCATTTATTATTAGGTGATATGGCTATTTTCAGACTATGTAGGTTCTAATCCTATGAGCCTCTAAGCCACCTCCTTATCTTGGTAATTCTTGAAAGCTGTTTCTTGGTTTTCTGCTTGGTCTTCTCTTTTATGTCAAGCAAGTTGCATCCCAGAAGTCATTTCATTCATTCTCTCCAGAAGGAGAGAGAAGCCTTATTTGACTGATACCTACATTCTTTTCCGTTGCTAAATAGGTGCAGGTAGGTAGATGTCCTATTATAAATGGGCTTCACAAAAATATTTTTATTTTTACTTGCTTCCCCCTGTTTGACTGTTAACAATGCACACAAATTCGTAATCGGTGGGAATTCTAACAGTGAGGCAAAATGAAATGACAAATGAACGTTAGAGAGAAGACATTTTATTTTATTTTGTTTTATTTTATTTTATTTATTTATTTATTTATTTTTGGTTTTTCGAGGTAGGGTCTCGCTCTGGCTCAGGCTGACCTGGAATTCACTATGTAGTCTTAAAGTGGCCTCGAACTCACGGCGATCCTCCTACCTCAGCCTCCCGAGTGCTGGGATTAAAGGTGTGTGCCACCACGCCCGGCTGAGAAGACATTTTAAAAGAGGCATGCAATTATCTGGGTACAGCATCCCGAAGAGGGTCTCCTTTGCACTTCCCTCATGCCAGCACCCTGCCTGGCACGCAAATGTGTGCACGAGCCCAACACACATTCCCTTCAGCCACCACACCTTCCTCCAATCCTCCCCTTGTCGACTGGGCAATTATAAGAATAATTGCATTGGGGCTATTGGGTATAGTTCTCATGCCATTAAGTGCTCGTTTTCTCATGGAGGAAACCAACTCAGAGAGTGCGGCCCATCTTCCCACATTGCTGAGTGGTAGCATTGGCACATGGCATCTATCTGTTCTGCACACGAAGAATCGAGGGCTTTTCCTTTTGCATCTGCGCTTAGCATTCACACTCCCCTTATCTGCTGATAACTTTCCCTTCTGCTCTGGAGCAGACAGGTAGAATCCACTGGTGTTGACCTGCCATTCCTGCCAACCCATAAAGACCAGAGGCTCCGCTTACTATGTCCTCTGCCACGTGGGACCGAGGAAACGCTGGACAGTTAGGTTTTCGGGTGGCCTTGCTACCTGCCGTCCTCTTCTTTAGCTATGCATGGGAGATGCACAGACATGGAATACCGCACTATCAGAGTCATGATTGCTCCCCTCTCTTTTCTCTTGTTGAGCATATAGATTCTCACTCCAGTAACTAGAACTGCTCTTTGCCCTCTTTTTTTTTTTTTTTTTGGTTTTTCGAGGTAGGGTCTCGCTCTGGCTCAGGCTGACCTGGAATTCACTATGTAGTCTCAGGGTGGCCTTGAACTCTCAGCGATCCTCCTACCTCTGCCTCCCAAGTGCTGGGATTAAAGGTGTGCGCCACCACACCCGGCCTCTTTGCCCTCTTAATAGTCCAGCACAGTAGGGAGACAGTGGGCACACACACACAGACACACACACACATACACACACACACACACACACAGATGGCCTGTGCCGCATCCCAACCATCACTTCTTAGCTCAGTTAAGTTACCATAGCATCCCAGCTTCCTCACCTAAAAAGGGGAAATAATAATGTCCATGCTCTATGGAGTTGGTGAGTGTGCAAATGTGTGTGCCTGTGTGTGTGTGTATATACTTGTTGGCTGTTGTTATGATTATCAGCCACACTTTGGGAGTGTTTTCAATTTGCTTTTTTTTTATAGCCTTTGTATCTTTAAAATGGATTGATTAATTAATTAATTAATTAATTTGAGAGAGAGAGAGAGACACACACACACACACACACACACACACAAAGAATGGGTGTGCAGGGCCCCTAGACACCGCAAACAAACTCCAGACGAATGTGCCACCTTGTGCATCTGGCTTACATGGGTAGTGGGGAGTCGAACCTGGGTCCATAGGCTTCACAGACAAGTGCCTAAACTGCTAAGCCCTCATTTCTCCAGCCCTCGGTTTGCTGTTTGAATTTTGAAATTTTATGTTCTGTTTTGAAAAGGGAAGCTTTCCAAGTCTTAGGGACTTTTTCTCTCTTGCCTGGCAGTCTATCAACGGTCATTAAAGGTTAAGGTGACCCTTCATGCAATTATTGTCTGGGAAGCCTCATTGTGTACAGTGAATCACCACCCCTCAGAAGTGCCTGGTGACTCAGGAGCCTGCTAAGGAAGGTCAGAAGTTCCTCTGACTCCAAGTGAGAAAATTCAAACACCGTCCACGGGTGCAGCAAGAAGCGGCACACTGGGATGGGTTTGGGGTGCTGAAGAGGACCCGGGAGGATGCGGTGCGGTAGGTGATCATGGAAGCTTTGGAATCACACAGGGCTCAACTTGTTTCAGCTCCACTTCCACCTTGCTCTGTGACTCCAGGCAATTTACTCAACTTCTCTGTGCTTTTTTTTCTTTTTTTGGTGTGTCCAGTACCTGTAAATGGAGATGATCATAATAGAAGCCACTCCACGGCCTAAGCACTTGGGAAAATATTGAGCACCAAGTAAGAAGTAATTATTAATTATTATCCTTATCACTCCATCATGACTGTGAATTGGAGGACAGAAAGACTGTTCTAGAATCAGCAATGGTAGGGACCAGGCTCAGGGAGAAATCGTCAGACCAAGGGTCTTTGACATGGTGAGTTTTAGGCAAGAACAAGCTATGGAGCTGGCATTAAGTATTTTTAAATTTAATTTAATTTTATTTTATTATTTTATTTTATTTTATTTTATTTGCAAGCAGGGGGATTGAGAGAAGACAGACAGAGAGAATGGGCATGCAAGGGCCTCCAGCTCCTGCAGAAGAACTCCAGACGCATGCACCACTTTGTGCGTGGGTATGGGGGTTGTTAGCCTTTGCAGGCAAGCACCTTAAGTGCTAAGCCATCTCTCCATAGCTTCTTCCTGACTGTATGTGATGTGCGTTCACACGATTCTATCTTGTAGAGGCACATTCTGCGGAATGGAGCGTAAGCAACCTTCATGCAGAAGTAGAGATCTGGCTAAGCACCAATTAGGGCTTGGGCGTCCATTCAGATCCTGGCACACAGTAAAGGACCATTCTGGCCTGAACACAGGAGGCCTCGCTCTGTCTGACTCCACAGCGTGCTAAAAATATGAGTGTCTTGTAATCATCATGTATTTTCTTACTGCTTCTCAACGGACCCTCTCCTGTTTTTCATGCCATCTGCAAATTTGCACAGCCTTTGTGCTCCCGTTTGCTCACAGTTTTACGCCTTCCTTGGCTATCTCACTCGCTCTGCATATTTCAGTCTCAGGGCTTCCATGTTTCTTCCTTTTTAATGCAGCCTTGTGTTGCTCTTTCCCCCTCTCTTCCTCCTTCCTACTCCCCACCTCCTCCCTCCACACCAATCAAATTCCTCCTTGCCTCTTGCCATATTCAACATCCTACCTCACTCTTACCCCCCCTCCCACCCCCAACCCCAACCCCAACCCCACTCATTCCTAGAAAACAGCTCCGTGAGACTCTCCCTCCTTCCCCCCTCCTCCGGCTTGCTGGCCCACCCTCCATAAATTCCAGCAGCCTGGCAATCAGTAACTTTAGCATCACACTTCACAGCTCTCTGGAGTTATAGTACTTGTTACTATTCTCCTTTGATACTGCTCTCGAGGGTTTTCTGGTGGTAGTGGGGGGGGGGAGGGAAAAAAAAAGCCTTCACTTTAAAAATATCCTGGGTATAAAGTTGAGCCTACAGTTAAGTTTACTCACACACACACTTACACATCTCAGGGTTTGATTTTTTTTTTTTTTTAAACCAATGGCTCAGTTCCTAACCCAATTCTGCAGCGAAGGAGAAGCCTAAACGGATCCTTTAAGGACTAATAGGAAAGAAGTGGAAATTGGCCACCTTAACTGTTCAATAGAAACTGGAGCCCGAGGGGTCCACCCACCTCCTTATCTCCCCAAGTTCCCCCAATCTCAGGTTGAGGGCACTTTTTTTTTTTTTTTTTCTTCTTCTTCTTTTCTTGGCTGGGTCATTTCTTTCCCTCTTCCCGCAGCCAGGGTCTGTGTGTGTGCGCACACATGTGCAGTCAGCCCCTGCTGCTGCCTCTGCAAGGGCTCACCTCCCTTCTGCCATTTTTACTAGGACACGGGAGGTGGCTTTCTCTCTCACTTTCTCCCTGCCCCCAGCTCAGCCTGGGCTATTTTTTTTTTTTCCCTGTCTCTTAACTCCACCAGTGCGGCAGCAACTAGCCGAGCTGCTTGTGTGTGAGCAAGAGAGAGAGAGAGAGAGAGAGAGAGAGAGAGAGAGAGAGAGAGAGAGAGAGAAAGTGCCTGCGCAGCTAGGCCAAGCCTGCCTGTCACTGGAGAGTTTGAGTTTGCATTCAGAAGGAAGGAGGAGGGGAGACAGGAGGGGGAGGAGGCAAAGGTGGAAGGGGGGAGGAGTGTGTGGGGGGTGCGGAGAAGGGAGGGAGAATGTCTTGTTTGTGGCTTGTCAGCAATTGCTTGAGACAAGCTTCCATGTGTGAAAGCTACTTGGCATGAATGCCTGGGCTGTACCAAGTGTCACCGCAGCAAGAGGGGGAGTCAGAAGAAAAAACAGATCAGACCAGAGCAGACAATAGGCCCCTAAAGTGTTCCCCCTAAGTTGCTTTGATGTTGTCCTGGTGTCTTGATACCAGGAGGCCAGGGATTGCAGGAAAAGGGTCTTTTTTTTTTTTTTTTGTCTTCATTCACTCCCCCCCACACTCAGTTTCTGAAATGATTCTCCAGAATTTTCTTCTCATAAAAAAGGTAAGAGCCTTTTAACAATTCCTTCTTCTGTGGCAGGCTTGTGTTCGCCTGTGCCTGGAAGTGGGGGTCTCATTCCTGCGCTCATCAGAAGGACGAGCGAGCGTTGGGTCCTGCGATTGGAGCTCTCGCTTTTTTTCTTCCCCCCGCGAAGTCTCTGCTAGGCGCCCTGGCTGGGGGATGGCCCCTCTTTCCAGGGAACCCCAGTAATACGATCTGTGCCGCTGGGTTGGTGGGGGAGAAGGGGTGGAAAGAGAGGTGGGAGGAGGAGGATGGGAAGGTGGAAGGTGGGAGGGAAAAAGAGAGAGAGAGAAAAGCGTGGAAGAGAGGAAGAGGAGGGTAAATTCCTGGTTCAGAGGAACCCCAGCTTCTGAGCTCCAGGAGGCCTTGCAGGCTGGGCTCTGTGCAATTCGCAGACTGGGCAAGGGCTGGCGGGGGTGGAGGGGGGTGGGAGCTTGCTGACCGGCCACCGTGATTGCTTGGAGCTTTGTGTGGGCGAGTGTGCCCGTGGATCTGGTGTGTGTGTGTGTGTGTGTACACCTCCCACACATTGCCCTGGCAGTGCCTTATAGTGAAGGGGGAGGTATCCCCTAAATCCTTGTCGCCCCAGTCCAGACACGCCTTGAGAGGCAAAAGACTACTGCCCCAAGACGATCTGGAAACTTTTCCAGTCTCGGGGAATTCTTTGCTTGAGACACTGTTAAAGGAGTTGTAAGGTGCCCTGTGCCTCAGCTTCCCCCTAGTCACCAAAGCGAGATCGCTCATTGGGGATGCTACCCATGCCTTTCCTGGGGTTAACCCCAACTGCAGACATTCCATCTAAAAAAAAAAAAAAAAAGAATGCGTGGAGAATCACAAAGTAGACGTGTTATCTTTATTCCACCCATCATCGCCCTCATGATAATAAAACCATCATTAAAGACACCCTGAGACAAACAGACCGAGGAACACAGATCAAGTGTCTGAACATGTCTAAGGAAACAAAAAGCCCTTTTCCACCTGTTGGCTTCTGTCCTTTTCTCTGTGTCTTTGCGTTAGATTTACTGGCTGATTTGTACAGAGAATGGAGTGGGAGGGGCTGGCTTTCCCCTTCCTCCTCCTTCATATATATATATATATATATATATTTTTTTTTTTTTTTAAAGGTCAGTGTAAGATTCTCTAGAGAGAAAAATGTGTCTCCTGTGAGAGCAGTTTATTCGAGACCTTGTGTTGCTGGCCCTGGCAGGGCTTGCACGTACATCTGTAAACTCTGCCTTGGAGGTTCAAGATTTTTATTGTGGCTATTAGAGATTAAATGCTATTTATTTACAACCGCCGTGTATCAGAGAGTAAATATCGTATGTGTGTTGTGTGTGTGTGTGAAGGGTAAGAATGGGTGGAGTGTTCCTTCACTGGCGGTTTGGTGGATACAACCTTTTGCTTTCTGAAGTGACATCTTGAGAGATGGGAGACGAGGACTGAAATCAGAACCTAATATTCATCTTTAGCATGTTTGTTTGGAAGAAAAAAAAAAAACGTCTGCTGTTTTTTTTTTGAACTGCCGATTTCCTTTCTTCTGCTCTTGGGGATTGCTTGGAGACTCTGTGTTGTAGTTGTCTTGAAATTCTCTGGGGGAATTTTGTTGTGTGTGTGTGTGTGTGTGTGTGTTTCTGTGACTCTGCCCACTACTTGTCTCTGAAAACGGTGTATAGAGGTCTGGGATGCTGCAAGCCCTCCCCTTCTGGAACTGCACATGTTTATCAGACTGATTGCCTGTGATCGCCTGAGATGGAAGCGGAGGGCCATCTCTGGCTGAGAATATTTATGTCTGCCCCATTAGAAGCCTGCAAAGCTGGGCCAGTGGGTAGAGAAGAGGAGGAAGGAACGGCCTCCATCTGGCCAGAAGTCCCAGGATATTTTTTTAATGTAACATCTTACATCTTCAGCTTGTTAATCTCCTGTGAAGGCTGAAGCTCTTGCCATGACTTAGCTCTGGCAAGCTTTCTGGGTCCAGATTCCTTCCTAGATCGTTAGCATTTCAGAGCTGTGAGAGAAAAGAAAGGTTACTCGTCACACCGAAGAAGACAAGGATGTTAAGTCCAGGAAAAAAAAAATGAGGAACGATACGAGGGGATTCAGGGACCTTGCAGAGGCATCCAGACCACACCGTGAGCTTCCAGGTGGCATGAACGTCACCCGGCCAGCCACCCTGACCTCACCTCCACATTAGCTCTCACACTTCAGCCTTTGGCCAACCGGCACAGGCATCTTTCATAGCTGCCACACCGTGCCCTGCTCATGTCACAACACAACACAAACACGGCAGGCATCAGTCACAACATCAGTTTGCGTGAATTCACTCATGTTTTCAATTGTTACTCAGAGGACGTGTGCAGGAGCCTGTACTGTGCATCCGACATCATGTTGGGCATCGATGATGTAGGAACGAGTCAGGCAGATGTGCCCCTGGCCTCAGGAAGACTCATCTTGAACTGATGAACATTAACCACAAAGTTACACCAAAGCGTAGCTCCAACACTGAAAATATATATTGAAGAGCACGCAGATATTCTAATGCAACCTAAAGTTGTATAAGTTAATTGACATAAACTCTGGCTCAGATCCCCTTGTCCCAGCCAGCCCCTATTCCACTGATGGTAGTCCTAAATCTTACTCACGCAGAACCAGGCATTTCAACAACTGAAGACATCTCTCGGGCTGGAGAGATGGCTTAGCAGTTAAGGCGCCTGCCTCCAAAGCCTAAGAACGCCCATTCAAATCTTTAGGTCCCACGTTTAGCCAGACGCAAAAGTGACGCAAGCGTGCAGTGCCGCACATACGCACAAGGGGGCGCACGCGTCTGGCGTTCGTTCACAGTGGCTGAGAGGCCGCTGGCATGCCCATTCTCTCTCTGTCTCTTCCTCTCTCTTTTTGTCTCTCTCAAATTAAAGAAGAACAAAAATCTTCTCCTCTCCCCTTCCTCCTTTTCTCTTTCCTCTCTTGCTTCTTTCTCTCCCTGCCCCCCCCCGCACCCCTGCCCTCTCCCACAGCACACAGTATAGCAGAGACACAAATAATACCTGCTAACCTTCACGCATGTACTGTTAAATAACTTCCCACTTGTTGTGAGCTAGCTTACATAACAGTCATTATCTGGGTAATTCTCATTAGCTGTAGCCTCTGCGTGCTGTTAAGTCCTAATAGGCATTGAAGGACTGTGGTTAGTGAGACTCTTGTCTCCCTTTCCTTGTCTGGGTAGTTCCTGGGCTGATACTAAATGCTTAGCTGCAGGAAGCTCCAACACTATGACTTGTCATCTTGGAATTCCAAACACAGTAAGTGCAATGAAATGGCCTTTCTCACTAGCCCAGTGGGGACACTACCTGTGTGTCAAGGGAAAAGATTTATAAAAACCATCCTCAGAGCTGGGCGTGGTGGCACACACCTTTAATCCTAGCACTCTGGAGGCAGAGGTAGGAGGATGGCCATGAGTTCCAGGCCAGCCTGAGGCTGCATAGTAAATTCCAGGTCAGCCTGGGCTACAGTGAGACCCTACCTCAAAAATCAATCAATCAATCAATCAATCAATCAATCAATCTTCAGCAGATCCCAGTTTGGTCAAGTTATTAAAATATTGCTAGTTTTGTAATATCAAAAGTAGGGTCAGGGCTGGAGAGATTGCTTAGCGGTTAAAGCGCCCTCCTGCGAAGCCTAAGAAGGCCAGTTCAAATCTCCAGGTCCCATGGCCCACATTTGGCCAGACACAAATGCATGCGCGCCCCACATGCGCACAAGGGGACGCACGCGTCTGGGCCCTGGTGCGCCCATTCTCTGTCTCTGTCTCTTCCTCTCTCTCGCTCTCTGTCCCTCTCAAATTAAAAAAAAAAAGAAAGAAAAGAAAAGAAAAGAAAAGTAGGGTCCCCTTCTCCCCACTTCCTATTTATGGTCTGCCTTGGAGAGACCCACGGCTGAGATGCCAATTATTTCCAACTTTCTACTTGACTTCTTTCTTCCATGCTCGGGGTGGTGTTGTCTTCAGCGCTGTCAATCACCTTCTTTTCAGATTAATTTAATAGTTTCAAAAGAAGACAGGCATGCCCACCCACGCATAAATCATAGGTTTGGTGCCTATACGTTGGGAACCCACCCACATCGTGTGTCTAAGTCACGTCCCGAGCAGGAGAGTCATTTCTACGCACTCAGTGACGTCACAACAGCCTACATCAGCCGCTTGTCAGGGTCTTCTGAGCGGTGTGCGCCCCATTCACAGGTCTCACATCGGATGTTCCCCCCATGTGGTCCTGTATGAGGAGGCACAGGGTAGGTGGGTAGGTGGGGAGAGGCAGGCTGCATGAAATTGGAAGAATAGCCCAAAGAGAGCCAGGAGTTGAGAAGTGAATAAAACAAGGACTTGGCTAGAAGAAAGATTTTCCTGGGAGCCAGATAGCACAGATACCAGTCATCCTAAACTCGGGATACAAACGAAGTTTCCTAGGACATTGTAAGAAGGTGCAGGATACAGGTACATGTATAAATAAAATGCTTGGAGTCTCCAGTCACACTAAATGCAAAACCAACACAAAGGGTAGGATATTCCCCAAACTCATTAGTCACAAATGCTATTTTTAAAAAATATTTTTATTTTTATTTATTTATTTGACAGAGAGAGAAGGTTGAGAGAGAGAGAGAGAGAGAGAGAGAGAGAATGGGTGCACCAGGGCCTCCAGCCAACTGCAAAAGAACTCCAGACATGTGTTCCCCCTGTGCATCTGGCCAACATGGGTCCTGGGGAATCGAACCTGGGTCCTTTGGCTTTGCAGGCAAACACCTTAACCACTAAGCCATCCCTCCAGCCCCATAAATGCTATTTTTATATATAGTTTTATGGAAGGAAGTCTGCAGTTCTCCCCCCTCCCCAGACATAAATATAAAATGGAAAAATGGAAATTTTCTCCACTCCTTTTAAGCTTGGCCACTTTAATGTACACTAAAATAGCTGCTTAGACTTCTCTTGTAACGACCTCGAAATTAACTAGTACTGGATCCTTGTGTTATATTCGAGTAAGCTCCTGTGACTCACCCAGGGACACAAGAAAATCTGGAGTGACGTGATGAACCAATGAGATACCACTGTTAGTTCATCTCTCCAAAAGATGAGATCGGAAAACTCAGGCTGTTGCCATACAATTCAGGTCGAAGGTTCTATATTGGCCTTCTCTGTCTGTCTGTCTGTCTGTCTGCCCCTTTCTCTCTCTGTCTGTCACTCTCAAATAAATAAATAAACAAAAAAAATTTTTTTAAATCCATGGTTGCCAAAAGTGAAATGTGGTAGGGTGAGTGGATATATAGGATTTACTCATATGCAGCTACCATACAAACTGCATGGACAATTTGAAGTGAAAAGCACATTAGGAAAAAAAAAGTGGGATTTTATTTTTTATTTTATTTATTTAAGAGAGATAGAAAGAGGCAGATGAGAGACAGAGGGAAGAGAGAATGGGAGCTCCAGGGCCTTCAGCCACCGTAACCTAACTCCAGATGCGTGCGCCCCCTTGTGCATCTGGCTTACGTGGGTCCTGGGCAATCAAACCTGGGTCCTTTGGCTTCACAGGCAAATGCCTTAATGGTAAAGCTATGTCTCCATCCCCAAAACGTGGGGCTTTTCAATTTGTGGATTGTAAGAGAATTTGCCAGTCAGCATGCGGGCCCATACGCAAGCATCTAAAGAAACAGCCTCAAGGAACCCAGTTCTTTAGCGCCTCTTCCTCTGGACTAAGCATGAATTTGAAACGGATGGGCACTGGGCACATCTCTGTACCTTACTGTTCTCATGTGCTTTCTTCACAGGGAGCGTGCCATTTCTTTTTTTGTGTTTTGCTCACATGTTTCGAGAACGCAAAGCACCAGCTTAAGCCGCTGTAGAGCTGATGATAACCACTATGTGTCTTAACGCTGTGCTTTGGGGATGACAGGGCTGTTGATAAGCTTTATGACATGCATCTTGCGGAGGATATTATTGAAGACTTGCTGATGGGCTACATGTGTATTATAGGGGAATCTATACATACTAGACACGTATCTTAGAATGTGAATCAGAAACTGCTCCTGAAATGCTACTGAGGTTGAGACGGGAAGGGTGGAGAATAAATGATGTTTTCATTAATCGTGTCACCTCTCTGAGTAATTTTAAGCATTATTCACTTAGGATTGGCAAAACCTTTGAAA
Organism: Orientallactaga sibirica; assembly: GCA_036365145.1. Lineage (NCBI taxonomy): Eukaryota > Metazoa > Chordata > Mammalia > Rodentia > Dipodidae > Orientallactaga > Orientallactaga sibirica. The sequence goes on from JAEOAD010000025.1 coordinate 21,796,027, forward strand.
AGATATAATTTGAATGTTTTTACACGGCAGTTCTTAATGCAATTTTTAGAACCAACCCCAGAGTCAATTCTTCTACCGTGTTTTCAGAATGTCAACTTGCTTAGAGCAAGGAAGACCATGTCAAGCCTCCTTGGATGGCTGGGAAGCCAACAACTCGTTTAGCTGGTCTTAATTTTTTGGTCCATCTGCAAACAATACAGAGTGTAAGATGTAATTACTTTCGAGTTCTGAAAGGGGGAATATTGAAGACCATATGTCATTTTTTTACTTATTCCTTTATTCTAGATTGCTTAAAATTCCCAACATTGGAGCTCCTGCTTATTTCATCACTATCCTAAAAATATTCCCATTTAAGACAAATATATTAAAAGATGGGAAAACATGAATGGATTTGTCAGCAAGCTTTTTAGACAATATGAATGTTCTCGATGGAAACGCGGCAAATGTTTAGTTACTGATGAGTGTTAGCTTCTGTGAAAGAAAAGAAAAACATATTCTATGTGTTATTGTTACCAGGCTCATTTTAATAATCTAAGTAGTTATCAAATGTTTTTTGTCATTTGCTTCATGATTTAAAATAGCTTTAGTCAAAAGCTTTGGAGAGCTTTTATAATTCCACCAAAACCATAATCATGCTTTTTCCTGAAAAAATAAGTAACAGACTTAAAACTGCCATTAAAGGCATTGAAAGAAGCCATGGGACCATGAGTTTAAGGCGAAAGGGTGTGGACCTTGAGGTAACTTCATCTTGCTAACCAGAGAGGTTGGACTTTTTATTATCCTTTGGCCTGTGCAGTTAGTATCTGCTTCAAGGGAGAGAGATTTTACTGGGGAATCTGTGGACAAGGGGACATTCTGAGTGAGGTTCAAGGACGTGCTTGCTCTCAGAATGGCTGTTTTGTGATTTACTGGAGAGAAGTGTTTAAAGCAACATAGCCTCTCATCAGGACTTTAACTCTTGTGCCAGGGCCCAGCCTGCTCCCTCTGCCTGGACTGTGTCTGCTCTGTATTTTCCAAACCAACTCCTGAAGCTTCTCCTGACAGCTCTTTTTCTTTCTTTTTCTTTTTCTTTTTCTTTCTTTTTTCTTTCTTTCTTTCTTTTTTTTTTTTTTTTTTTTTTTTTTTGAGGTAATGTCTCACTCTGACCCAGGCTGACCTGGAATTCACTATGTAGTCTCAGGGTAGCCTCGAACTCACCGTGATCCTCCTACCTCTGCCTCCCGAGTGCTGGGATTAAAGGTGTGCGCGACCATGGCCAGCTCTCTCTCTCTCTCTCTCTCTTTCTCTCTTTCTCTCTCTCTTTAAGGCTTAGTGGTTAAGGTGTTTGCCTGCAAAGCCAAAGGACCAAGGTTTGACTCCCCAGGACCTATATAAGCCATATGCACAAGGTGGCACATGTGTCTGCAGTTCGTTTGCAGTGTCTGGAGGCCCTGGCTTGTCCATTCTCTCTCCTCACTCAAATAAATAAATAAATAAATAAATAAATAAATAAATAAATACTTATATTTATTTATTTATTTATTTGAAAGCAGAGAGAGAGAGAAAGAGATGAGAGAGAGAATGGGTGCACCAGGGCCTCTAGCCATTGCAAATGCACTCCAGATACATGTGCCCCCTTGTGCATCTGGCCTTATATGGGTCCTGGGTCCTTTGGCTTTGCAGGAAAATGCCTTAATTGATGAGCCATCTCTCTGGCTCTTGTCCTGCCATTTCTTATGGAAACCTTCCTGGACCCAAGCTCCCTCCCCTGAGCTGGGTGTGCACTTATGTAGCCCTGTCATTGGATTTATCTGGCAACCCTTCTGGGCTGTGACCCCTGCCTCAGGGAATGGGACTCATTTTATTCTTTGTACCCCTAATGTCCAGGACAGGGTGACACACAGCAGTCAGTCAATTGGTACTTTTGAATGAATAAAACAATTCACATTGAAAAAAATAGCCTATTAACACACACAAAAAAAATATGAAATGATGCAACCTTGGATCTCACATGTAAAAAAGGAAATTTCTCATAAGGCTTTCATTCTTTTCTCTTGTTGCAAAGAAGAATTGCTTATTAATCCTAAAGCATTTTATAAGCCCCCTCCAAATCCCCCCCCCCTTTTACATGCTAGGCTTTTTCTCTTTTTCTGGTTTTTTTTTTTTTTCTGCTTCCCATTCTCAAGTCTTATTTCCTACCAAGAGTTTCCTTTAATGTTAAAAATCTCACTAATGCTCACTAATTGGTTTACCTTTGCTGGTCTGACCCCTAGTTGAATCATTTATTGTTGTTTAGGGTGGGAAGAGCTAAAAAGGAGATGTTTCCCGAGAAAGTCCTGACAACCAGTAAACAAACAGTAAGCTGAATAGTCAGGCTTCCAGAAATCTACACTGTGACCAGCAGAACTAAAGAAGACAGTCATGCACTTTCATTTTCTTTCTTTTCTTTTCTGTTTATTTATTTATTTGTTTGTTTTTGGTTTTTCGATGTAGGGTCTCACTCTAGCCCAGGCTGACCCGGAACTCACTATGTAGTCTCAGGGTGGCCTCAAAGTCATGGCGATCCTCCTATCTCTGCCTCCCCAGTGCTGGGACCACCACACCTGGCTAAACAAGGTTTTAAGTATTGAACCCTCCAGGAAGAAGCTTTCGGTTGCACAGAACTGAGGCACTGGAGTTTTTTTCAAGCATGGGGCCATGCCTGGTGAGGATGCTAACGGGCAGAGCTCACGGGAGATGGAACTATAAGCTTTGCCAGGGCTGTGCCGGCTCCGGGGAGATCTTTTTCCTCCAGCCAATCTCAGGCTGTCCTCTGCTGCTTTTCTTGATCTCCTTTGTCTCCCTGCTAGACCAGGCTTCTTGCTTTATTCTGGCGAATCTTTCTCAGTATCATGGCTTATTTTGTTTTTGTTTTGTTTTGTTTTGTTTTGTTTTTCAGGGTTTTTTTGTTGTTGTTGTTGAGGTAAGATCTCACTCTAGCCCAGTCTGGCCTGGAATTCACTATGTAGTCTCAGGGTGTCCTCAAACTCACAGTGATCCTCCTATCTCCGCCTCCCGAGGGCTGGGATGAAAGGCGTGCGCCACCACACCCCATTCAATCTCATAGCTTTTTACATACACTTACCTGTTGCTTCTTCACCTTGCCAAGCTTCTCATATCCAGAACTCGACCCTCCCCTCCTCATGGTTTCTTTGCTTATATTCTTTCAGTTGTAGCTTTCTTGATAATCGCCTTATTCTGGCAGGATTCCTTAACCCAATTCATCTTTCCCTTGGCATGCTTTGTAGTCCTTAGCCAGTCTACCCCTGGAGGTGTCCAAGAGTTTGAAGTTCTCCTGCAGTCCAGAGAGGAGGACAAGACCAGTAGGAACCATGGTAGGGCCACCGTCTTGCTCTTAGAGCAACAATGCATTTGGTATGTCTAATAGAGCCTACTTTAAAGTCTGAGGAAATTAAGGCTAGCCAGGTTATTAAAAATTAAAATGGGGCTGGAGAGATGGCTTAGCAGTTAAGGCACCTGCCTGTCAAACCTAAGCACACCCGTTTGATTCTCCAGGTCCCATGTTTAGCCAGATGCATGTGACACCAGGATGCAATGCCGCGCTTGCCCACAAGGGGGCAGACACGTCTGGAGTTCATTCACAGCAGCTGAAATGGCCCTGGCACGCCCATTCTCTCTCTCTCTCTCTCTCTCTCTGCCTCTTCCTCTCTCTCTGTTTCTCTCTGTCTCTCTGTCTCTCCTCTCTCTCTAAATAAATAAAAGTTTCATCACTGGTAATTAGTATTACTGAGATAAGGAGGTCACGGGAACAAAAAGCAAATGTGAGATTGGGAGCGGGAAGTGTGCTGGGTGCTCTGATGAGTGGCATCATCTCCTACATTTGTCACCAAGCAAGGGCAGGTGAATGGTACTGACATAGATCCCAGAGGCTGGTCCACAAAACAGCAGCATCCTGGAACTGAGGACCAACAAGAGGACAAATAGAAATATCGAATTCTTGGGCTGGGGAGCTGGCACTTGCCTGCAAAGCCAAAGGACCCAAGTATGATTCCTCAGGACCCATGTAAGCCAAATGCATGAGGTGGCACATGCGTCTGGAGTTTGTCTGCAGTGGCTGGAGGACCTAGAGTGCCCATTCTCCCCACCCCCTACGCTCTCTGCCTTTCTCTCTCTTAAATAAATAAATTTTAAAAATATTAAAATGAAGAAATACTGAACGTTGTTGGGCTGTTGGCCTGGACTTTCTTTCTGTGTTTTCTTCCTTAGTCTGTTCTTATATTTAGCTTCTAGAACAGTCTGAACAAAGTCGGTCATTTGACCTTCAGCTGTTTATTCTGTCTCGAACTCACTTCAGTCCTCTGTAATAAGGGATGATAATTATTATTTCAGTGCCTTGTTTTAAGAACTAAATTAGATGGAACCATATACTTAACATGACTATTACCTGTATGTAATAAGTCCCCCATTCAATTACAGTAATTATTCTAATACACAAAAAGGAAGGAAACGGTGATGAGATAATATTCTGAGTAAAATTTCACTTGTTACATCATACAATCCTGAGGAACTTGTATTTCTGCTTTATGAATAAGAAAAACATGAGCAGAACCCTTGTCTCCCATGTACCAGGCCTTGGGTTCGAGTCTCAGAAACACACACACACGCACACAAATGATAACAACCCCAGAATGAGAAAGCATATAATAATAATAATAATAATAATAATAATAATAATAATGATAGCTGAGGGTTGGCCCTGTGCCAAGGACTGAGCTGAACTCTTTCACACATTGCCTCATTCACACTGAGAGAGGGGCGATTAATTTCTGCATCTCAGAGTTGAGGACACTGAGGTTTGGAGAGTGTGACTGGCCCAAGGTCATACGACTAGTGAATGACAATCACAACATCACTGAAAGTCATTCAAACATAGGTTAGTGTGACGTCAGGGGCTCTCCAATGTTAAGTCTTACCGAGTCCAGGTTCAGGTGCTCCTTCAGTTCACCACCAGTGGTGCATATGAATAAATAAAGGGCCATGGTGGGCACACAACCAGAAAGAGCTTGCACCTGATCTTGAGAGCACTCTTACTTGATAGACGAGGGCAGATTCTGGAAGGGATACAGCCAAAAAAAAAAAAAAAAAAAAAAAAAAGTTTGTCTATGTCAAAGTGAGACCACTGAGACCTGAAGAAATGATTTACAAATGTGATGACTGGTTATTGTGTGGCAGACAATGAAAAATAAGTTTGGGGGCTGGAGAGATGGCTCAACAGATAAAGAAACTTGCTTACAAAGCCTGGGTTCAATTCCTTGCCACCTAAATAAAGGCAGACGCATTAAGTGGCACATGCATCTGGCATTCATTTGCAGTGGCAGGAGACTCTGGAGTGTGCACGCACACATACACACATACACATAAGTTAAAAAGTTAAGAGCCGGGCGTGGTGGCGCATGCCTTTAATCCCAGCACTCCGGAGGCAGAGGTAGGAGGATTGCTGTGAGTTCAAGGCCACCCTGAGACTACATAGTTAATTCCAGGTCAGCCTGGGCCAGAGTGAGACCCTACCTCGAAAAACAAAAAAAAAAAAAAAAAAAGTTAAAAGATAAGTATGACATTGAGGGAATTCAGGATGCTTGGGGCTTAAGTACCTTTAAGATGCTTTCATCGTGGTAGAGAGAAACAGATAATCACACGACTAATTGTAATCCATAGAGCAATGGATCAAAGCATGCCAGCAGTCAGGGGAGAAAATGATTCATCTGGGGCTGAACAGAACAGTAGTAGTGGAACTGGGGAAGGCTTCACGCAGGAGATGGCATTTGCAATATCCCTTTACAGACAAATGTGGATGTATCAGAAGCCTTCTACCTAGAATTTCCGTTTTCTTCATACTGGCTATTTGGTTTTTATTAAGTAGAAACTTTGTACGGACACATCGTGTCTTGGTACCATCATTTCCCTGCTCCCACTCCACGAAGGACCCTCCTCAGTGGGATTGTTGGTGTTCACCGTAAGGTTGTGGGTCATGAGTTGTGAGAGCAGCAGTCAACCGTTGGGGGGGACGATGATGCCTCTGGATATTCCCTCCCACCCTGTGGCTCTTATATTCTTTCTGCCCCCCTCTTCCATAAAATTCCCAGAGCCCTGGTGGGTGTGCTTTAAGTCTGCATTAGTGTTGAGCTCTCAGCAGCTCCTGCATTTCTGCTTTGGTGGGTTTTGAGTAGCCTCCGTGTCTGTCTCCATCACCCTGGCGCAGGTTAGCCGGCTGTCCGTGGGACCAGCACTCTTGCTCATCTCACCAATTTCTCTGTCACACTAGCAATTTTATAAGAACAGGTGGTTTTAAATAGTTACCTTTTAAATAAAATAATATACTAAACAGGTATATATTCAGATAACATTTGATTGAAAGCAGAGCAATACCTGCCCTTAATAATCATAAGGAGGGCTGGAGAGATGGCTTAGCAGTCAAGGCACTTGCCTGCAAAGCCAAAGGACCCAGGTTCGATTCCCCAGTACCCACATGAGCCAGATGCATAAGGTGGCACATGCGTCTGGAGTTTGTTTGCAGTGCCTCTTTCTAAATAAATAAATAATAAATAATTATAAGGAAAAAATGATATTTTTCCTGTGCTGTAGTTGCACAGATATCTGGTAATGGAGTCAGAAAATGGGATTGTTGGTTCTATGCTTCCTGGTCCATGTAGCAGCCCACCAGGCCCGATGGATACGTGAGGCTATTCTTGACGGTACGCGATAGAATGAAGGCATTGGCACGTAGTTCGTGTATCCGCCTATGCTTTGATTGCTGATTTTAGTCTATAGTTGGAAATTTCCAATTTCCGCTACATTCAATACCAGGTTTTCTGGACTTTCCTTTTGAAGGTAGCTCTGATTTAAGAATACTCTGTCTTGTCATCATGGGCTTGGTGATCTGTGTGTTCTGCCAGTTGTTTCAACGTGTTCGCTAAGTGTTACCCAATCTGACTTCAAGAAACCAAGTAAGGGTTGGAGAGAGATGGCTTAGCGGTTAAGGCGCTCACCTGTGAAGCCTAAGAACTCATGTTCGAATCTCCAGGTCCCACATAAGCCAGGCACACAGTGAAGCAAGCGCACGATGTCGCACGTGCGCACAATGTCGCACGTGTGCACAAAGGGGTATGTGCATCTGGAGTTTGCTTGCAGTGGCAGAGGCCCTGGCATGCCAAGTCTTTCTCTCTCTCATAAAAAAAAAAAAAAAAAGAAAAGAAAAAAGAAAAGAAAAGAAAAGAAAAGAAAAGAAAAGAAATCAAGCAGATCTGTCCTGCGTGTGCGATTTGCTCTCATGCAGCGAGAAAACACAGATTCGTGTTTATACCACAAGGCGGAAACCCAACACACGAAGATCCCTTGGTTGTGTTGGCTGGCTCTTTGTGAGGGTCCCCTCTCCCCGAACTCCTGTGGGTGGATATTATGTCCTCTGTTCCTTGAAGAGCGGGCTCCAGTGTCATTTTCCTCGTGAACCTTCTCTCGATACCTAGGACAAGAGGAACTCCAGCCCCTGAGTGTCCATGTCATCTTCTGCTCTTCTCAGAGTGACCGTAACAGCTGGCCACTGCCGACGACTCTGCACAGGACAGAAGGGGGAGCTCTGATTGTCCACACCTATCCACCCCCAGAGCACCAACAGTATTCCTGCCCAACAGGTGATGCCCACTGGTGCTTACTGAGCACAATCTGAATTCTTGGGCTGCATTGGCAAGGCTTTGGGCATGGTCACATTTTTGTCTGTACTTCGGGGGACTTTTTTTTTTTTTGAGGGGACAGTGGGAGCAGGAAAGAAGTGTCTAAAGTGCCAGCTATGATGACTCATGCCCGTGGTCTCAAGATTTAGGACACTAAAGCAGGAAGATTGCCATGAATTTGAAGTCAGCCTGGGCTACACAGACCAGCCTGGACCACAAATGAGATTCCCATCTCAAAACCGACAGGAAAGAAAAAAAAAAGAGTTTTAACTGACTTTCAAATGAAAGAGATTACCTACTATAAATATTAATTGTAGTTTTTTGTTAATAAGCACCATTGAAACAGCGTGACCTGATAAAACGTGCTTGCCGTTGCAGGCAGAGCGTGAAGGCTTGATAAACTCGCTGGCCTCTTCCATCTCTAATATCAGTGATTCTTTGAGATTTGATGTAGACAGGTGCTAACGTACACTGGAAGGGACAATGGGAGCAGCTCGTTCCTCACTGATGGGCTCTGAATTACTCTACTTGTAAGTGCTCAGGAGAAGGATCTCGGATTCATTGTAGATTGTTCAATGGAGACATCTGCTCGCTGCGCAGCAGCAGTTAGAAGAATGAATGAGATATAATAGGGCTGCATTAACTTTGAGACTGGCATAAAGAATAATGCAGAAAATAATATAGCACACATAATTTGGCATTGACTATTTCCGTAATTACAATAAAACATTTTAATGATATACATTGATGTTGTGACTTCACCCTTAAAAAAAAAAATCAGAATTCGGCATCGGGTCCCTTCGTTTCAAAGAAAACAAAGCGGAATTACAAAGGATCCAGAGGGGGGAAAAACACAACAGACAGTCTCAAAGACATGCCTGTAATGAGAAACTGAAAAGACAAGGACATTTTAATTTGAGTAAAGGGGGTGTGTGACATTGTATAAATTTATTTAAAATTAATGAAAGTTTCAGAAAATGGCTCGAGCTAGCTTGTGATTATCCTTGGTAATGGAGGTCAGAAATAGGCGGGATAATTGAAATCCCCAATAATCTCCTCCCCTCATTTTTAGCTTATTCATTGCAGCATCCTGTCCTACCAAAGTTTTAAGTAATGAATAAAATGCAAGACCCAAGGGCTGAATGGCTCACGAGAAAGAGAGCCTGGGGTATCGGGCTGCGCGTGCTACGCACTCTGGTGGCCTGAGTTCAAGTTCCTGGTGCCGAAGTTCTGGGACACCCAATCCCCGTGCTGGTGGTGGTAATACTTGTGTCATCGGTGCATTTACCGGAGGAAGAAGTCAGCTCTGGCGTTGGTTGCCGGGTGATTAGCCACTTTCTTCTGCCTCGGTAACTAGCATAGCTCCCAGATCCTGGGGGACTCACACCCCATCTTCCTGTCTCTCCACCTCCTATTTCTCACATCCTTGGCAGGGGGTTTTACCCTTCATCTCTAAAATTCTCCTCAACATCCCTACTTTTATTTATCATCATTATTATCACTATATTATTATTATTATTATTATTATTATTATTATTATTTTGGTTTTTTGAGGTAGGGTCTCACTCTAGCTCAGGCTGACCTGGAATTCACTATGTAGTCTCAGGGTGGCCTTGAACTCACAGAGATCCTCCTACCTCTGCCTCCCGAGTGCTGGAATTAAAGGCATGCGCCATCATGCCCGGCTCCCTACTCATTTTTCATTAGTGCGTCTTATTTTGAGATCATGTCACATCACCTTGATTTTCCAAATGTGGCCAGCGAGGTGGAGATGACTGGGTTAATGGCACAAAGTAGTCAAAGAAGAGACAACCGTGCGTTGCCAGCCTCAGGGTTGATATGCAAAGGTGAGCCAAAGTTCGGTGGCTATCTGCATTCCTCCCCTGGAAACTGGACAGCTTTTCTTTGGAACTCCTGCTCTCTCCTTCAGCACCCTGTGCAGGACTCACATGTCCCCATGAGGCTGGACAGGGCTCTCTCATCCCTGTAAGATGCCGTTTTGCTTGCCTCAGCACCCTCGATGTAGCAGAAACCCCTAAACCCGGTTCAACAGATAGTGACTTAGTTGAACAAGTTTGTTAAAGCAAGAATCATTGATGATGGGGTCATTCCTTAACTATCTCTCTCTCTCTCTCTCTCCCTCTCTCTCTCTCTCTTTTTTGGTCTTGGTTTCTTTAAAGTGGAGTAAGATTTGACAACATTTGTGAGGCAATCAGATTTTTACAGAATTGATGATATTTTGCAGTTGGGTCTCCCACACCTAAGTTGACAGCACACTGTTTTACTAACTCACTTTTAATGGCTGTCTCATATGTAGATGTCATAGAAATGATTCTCTTTACAAAAAATATTTATTTATTTATTCATTCATTCATTCATTTATTTGAGAGAGAGAAAGAGGGAGAGAAGGAGAGAGAATGGGAACGCCAGGGCCTCCAGCCACTACAAACGAGCTCTAGACATACGCACCCCCTTGTGCATCTGGCTTACGTGGGTCCTGGAGAGTCAAACTGGGATCCTCTGGCTTTGCAGGCAAATGCCTTAACCATGAAGCCATCTCTCCAATCCAGAAATGATTCTCTTTTGCACCTACATTTCATTACTTTAAGTAAGTTTAATTACAACATGTCATGATAGTGATGGGAAGAGCCAGCACAAGGTACTTGGGAATAAACTGACTCCGGGCGAGCAGACAACTGCAGCAGAGTGCAGGCATCACACCGTGGCCGACTGCAAGCAGAGGTGGCCCCCCATGCTGTGCGCTTTGCCTCTGTGCATCATTGAAAGAGGCGGCGCAGACCGCAGATGAGTCAGTTACATGTCATGACTTGAGAGAGTCTTGGCTCACTGTGGCTTCTGCACCATGCTTCTGTCCTAGAGGAGGGTCTGTAAGGTGTGGCTTTTACTGTTCTAGATATTCCCAGAGCCCATCACAAAGAGCGGTATGTAGTGTGCTCATGGTGAACATTGGATGACCATCTAGCTAACCGACCAAACCAAAATTCAACCAGACCACGGAGTCCCCTCTAGAGGGAATGCCAAGCTAAAAGCATCTGTCTAGACAATGGACTGGGGAGAAATAGCCAATGAACTTCTAATATAGCTACAAGGGGATACACTATTAAAAAGTTAAACATGTAAGGAAGCTATTAAGAAGTGGATTTTATATAATACGTAATTAACCGGGGCAACTTACTAACACAAAATAACAGTGAGGCGATGCTTGCTTACATTTTATAAAGGATTAGGTATGTTCTTGCATGAAAAAAAATATGTCCTTATATTCATGGTACCTGACTACAAAAATACCTCTCTAATGATGAAGTTTAGGGCCAGCCAGGTCAAGGAAAAAAAGTATGTCCTCACTGGTAGATCTTTGCAGCATCGAGTTTATTATATGCTTCTTGTGACAAAGTGAGGGTTCCTGAGCATGGGAAAAAAAAAAAAAAAAGGCAAATCTGCAGGATCTTAAACTTGACAAAGACATTCTGTGGTAGAAGATTGGTTTGGAAAATGGGGGTGGGGGAGCGGGTAGTGTTGGTGATGGTGGGAATAGCCTGTTTCTAAAATAAAGCCTGGCAAACATACTTGGGCTGTGTTCAACACGTGAATTTCAGCTGGAACCAAAATACACTGAGCAGGCACAGTTGGGAAGTTTCAGGATGTTTGTACGACCATAGGCCAAAAAAAGGGGGGGGGGATGAGAGAGAATATGTGTATTATGTATAAGTGTGTGTGCACACGTGTGAGTGTGCACAAGCTAGAAGGAACCCTGTGTAAGACCAGGTAGGTGGAAACGTCCTCATGAATTTTCCATATTGGGCATCTGCAGGCCAGGGACAGGGATTGGCTTTGAACCACCCTGCTTTTCAAGAGGTTCTGAAATAGTTTCTAAGAGAAGAGGACTGAAGAGATGGCTTAGCAATTAAGATGTTTGCCTCTGAAGCCTAAAGACCAAGGTTCGATTCCCCAGGACCCACGTAAGCCAGATGCACATGGCAGTGCATGCGTCTGAAGTTCACTTGAAATGGCTGGAGGCTCTGGTGCATCCATTCTCTATCTCTCTCTCTGTCTCAAATAAATAAATCAATAAAATATAATAATTTATTTTTTTAAAAAAAGAGCCAGGTGTGGTGGCATGTACCTTTAATCCCAGCACTTGAGAGGCAGAGGTAGGAGGATCGTTGTGAGTTTGAGGCCACCCTGAGACTACATGGAGAATTTCAGGTCAGTCTGGGCTGGAGTGTGATCCTATCTTTCAAAACCAAATATATATATATGTGTGTGTGTGTATATATCTATATGCATATATATATATATATATATATTAACAAAGAAAGGAAGAATGGAATTAGCACTGTACTGAACACTCCTTGGGTACCCATCTTTATGCTAAGTGTTTAATATATGAGAGCATATTCCTTGGAATATAAGTGGCCATTGACTTTTTATATTTTATTCATATTTGAGAGAGAAAGAGGCAGAGAGAGAGGCAGATAGAGGCAGAGAGAGAGAGAATGGGCATGCCGGGCCTTCAGCCACTGCAAATGAACTCCAGAAGCATGCTCCACCTTGTGCATCTGGCTTATGTGGGTCCTGGGGAATTGAACCCCGCGTCCTTTAGCTTTGTAGGCAAGCATCTTAACTGCTAAGCCATCTCTCCAGCCCGCCACTGACTTTTATAAGAATCATTTTGCATGCCAGTGTAGACAAACAAAAAAAAAAAAATCCCAGTTCATTTGTATGTATGCTATACACACTGTCAATAGTATGATGTTTAAGAGCTCTATTTTATTTTATTTATTTTATTTTTTTAAGAGCTCTATTTTAGAGAAAAAAAAAAGTGAATCTGAGAATCAATGAAATACACTGTCTCGCTTAATCGTCCTGACAGTCCCAAGCCAGGTGATGTGGGTAGAGGAAGGTGGGGTTCAGAGACGTCAAATAGCAGGTGTCAGGTGTGACCCAAATCAACCCATCCAACAAGTATTTGCCCAGAACTCAGAGATTTCAAAGAAGTAATCAAATAAGTTCATAATCTTTTCACTAAAAGCATTTATCTTTGAACCTATCTCCCAAAACCCTTTCTTTGGAGGGACACAGGTGTCTGACAGCCAGAGCTTGCTAAGGGCAGAAGGACACTCTGAGTTGCTATGGTCTGGTCTCCTGCTGGTGCCTGAACCCCCTATGATAACAGCACCTCCTTCCCCCATAGAATCTAAGGAAGATGGGCCAGACCATCAAAGTAGCTCCAGTCCCTGTAATAAGCTGTGTCTCACCCGTGTCCTGGTTCTGCTTCTGCCTGTGGACAGTCACTTTCATCCATCTTCACACTCTCTGGCCCTCCCCCTGTTTGCAAATAGGTATGACAGTGTTCTTATGAGTCCTTGGCTACCAGTATGTCCCTCTGAGTCCCTCAAGGACATCCCATGGCAATGTCTCTTTCTAGCTGCCGCCCTGACGCACTCCAGTGTGTCTGTATTCCTTGTAAAGAGAGGCTCCATCCCTCACTCCACCTTTGGGTGCCACACTTCCTTCTCCACCTTTGGGTACCACACTTCCTTTGGTGCAGCCTCGAGTACATTTGGATTACTTGGTTTTCCTAGTACCTTATCCCAAAGCCCAGTTTTTTTTCTCCCCCCTTCCCTCTTTTCTCTCTCTCATCCTTCCTCCCTCACTCCCTTCTTCCTTCCCTTCCATTCTCCCCTCCTCTTGTTTCGATCCCTGCTGCTGTATAGGCAACTTGGACTTTTATACTTTATATGTTGGATTTGAGTTGCTTCTGCTTTTATCACTTTTGAGATTCATTTTGTTAGAATTGACATTTTGAGTGGTTTGGTTTGGTTTTGTTTGTTTGCTTGCTTGATTCTGATAGCCATTTCTTCCAATTTCGTAACATTCTTAAATTAGACTTTTATTCTGTCAGCAATTTAAGTGTCGGCATGGTGATAAGATGCTTAGCAATAGATCAGTTCTTATGTTCATCCTCCGTCAAGCAAGGGTTCAGAAAAAACACCTTCTATAGCTTTAACCAAGTCATTGCTATACTCATTGAGCAGGGCAGGCATGGGAAGGGATAAGAATTCCTTTCAGCCGGGTGTGTTGGCGCACGCCTTTAATCCCAGCACTCATGAGGCAGAGGTAGGAGGATTGCCATGAGTTCGAGGCTACCCTGAGACTACATAGTGAATTCCAGGTCAGCCTGGGCTAGAGCGAAACCCTACCTCAAAAAAAAAAAAAAAAAAAAAAAAAAAAAAAAAGAAAAGAAAAATCTTTTCGATGTTAAGTGATCAGCCTGCCCGATTCACTTGCCATCCCCCATTCCTTCATGTGTTCTATGAAAATAGCAGGCACTTTACATACCCTGTTCTACCTGAACCGCCCCCAAGTATGTACGCCCTAGCTATATTTTCCTGGTTTGCCATTAGGCAAACTAAATCTTAACTAGTTGAAGTTCTGACTGTAGGAGCCAAATGCTATAATTAATAGTGAGGCACACTCTTCTACCTTCCCTCAAAGGACCATGGGTAAGAAAGTGGACACCTCACTCCTCTCTAAGGACAAGACTCACACCCTTACGTTCCTGTTGACCTCTCTTTGATACAAAAAAAAAAAATTGTTCTTGAGAAAGAAGATTCTTTTCTGGACCATCTGGGCAGTGAAACAGCTGTTGGTTCTCTAAGACCAAGAATGAGGTCCCAGAGAAAAAGATGTTAAGAACCTGGTAGGTGGGCTGGAGAGATGGCTTACTGGTTAAGGCGCTTGTCTGTGAAGCCTAAGGACCCGGGTTCCATTCTCCAGGTTCCATGTAAGCCAGATGCGCAAGGTGGTGCGTGTGTCTGGAGATCATTGGCAGTGGCTAGAGGCCCTGCTGTGTCCATTCTCTCTCTGGTCTCTCTCTCTCTCTACCTCTCTCTTTGTCTCACATAAAAACAAAAATAAAGAAGCCAGGTGTGGTGGCACATGCCTTCAATCCTAGCATTTAGGAGGCAGAGGTAGGAGAATTGCCATGAATTCAAGGCCACCCTGAGACTACTGAGTGAACTCCAGGTCAGCCTGGGCTAGAGCAAGACCCTACCTTGAAAAACCAAAATAAATAGATAAATAGATAAATAAATAAAAATAAAACACCTGGCAGAAACCTGATTATGTACATACTTAGTGTCCCCCTCTAGAACTCAGGGTGAGGCAGCACTGCCTGCACAGGACACACTAAGTCACCCTAAGTCATAGGAAGCTAGGAAGGCAAAGAAAAAAAAAATGAGCCTAACTAGTGAGGGACCCACCCCTACCATTCACCCATTCAGTACCAGTACCCGCTTTTTGGTAAACAAGAAAGTGTGTTGGCATCAAGGAGAGTCAAGAGTGAGATGTCTTACAACCAGAAAGTAGCAACTGTCAGGTTTCTTTCTCACTAAAGGAACTTATTTGGGGGTGAACTCTTTTATCTTCTGGGAGAAATCCTTTTTTAAAAATTATTTATTTGGGCTAGAGAAATGGCTTAGCAGTCAAGGCATTTGCCCACAAAGCCAAAGGATCCCGGTTCGAATCTCTAGGACCCACGTAAGCCAGCTGCATAAGGGGGCACGTGCATCTGGAGTTTGTATACAGTGGTTACAGGGCCTGGCGTGCCCATTCTCTCTCAAATAAATAAAGATATAAAATATATTTAAGGGCTGGAGAGATGGCTTAGGGGTTAAGGCGCCTGCCTCCTAACCCTCAGAACACTGGTTCCAATCTCCAGGTCCCATGTTTAGCCAGATGCAAAGTGACACAAGGGCGCAATGCTGCACTTGGCCACAAGGGGGTGCGCACATCTGGATTTTGTTCTCAGCAGCTGAGACACTGCTGCGCGCCCATCTCTGTCTTCCTCCTTCTCTCTCTCTCTCTCTCTCTCTCTCTCTCTCTGTCTCTCTCTGTGTCTCTCTCCAAAAAAATAAGATAAAATAAAAAGTTTAAATATATATATATATATATAAATTATTTATTTGAAAAGAACGAGAAAGAGGCAGATAGAGAAAATGGGCATACCAAGGTCTCTAACCACTGCAAATGAACTCCAGACATATGAGCCACCAACTGCATCTGGCTTATATGGTTATTGGGGAATTGAACCTGGGTTTTTGTTTTGCCTTAATCAATAAGCCATCTCTCCAGCCTGAAAACACACACACACACACACACACACACACACACACACACACACAATTTGTTTGTTTGACAAAGAGAAAGAGAGAATGAGCATACCAGGGTCTCCAGCCACTGCAAATGAACTCCAGATGCATGCATCACCTTGTGTGTCTGGCTTACATGGGTTCTGGGGAATTGAACCTGGGTCCTTCAGCTTTACAGGCAAGTGCCTTAACCGCTAAGCCATCTCTCCAGCCAAGAATCTTTTAGACTATTAAAAAGAAACAAAAGCAAGGAACTCCTATTTCATTGGTTCTCTATGATTCTTAGACATAATTAATAACAGATGGCTTAAAACTAAACACAGCAGTAATAGTATGTGTAATTGAACAACAGGGACAAGGAATTACTGCGCATTCGTAAAAAGAGTCATGGTGTGTGCAGGAAGCAAAAGACGGTGAGGGAGGAAAGGTTAGTTGTTTACTCTCAGAGCACGTGTTGTGCCCAAAGTCTCTGCTCCATGAGGAGGAAGTTGCCAGGGTCAGCCTCAACACATTCATTTTGTCTTTCTGGAATGTTCTCATTGTGGTGAAGAATCAGAGAATTAGCAGAAACTTTTGGTTTATTTATTTATTTTTATTCCTAAAAGGAACTGCTTAACTCAAAATTAATTGCTAAGGGAAATGATCTTACATTATTTCCCATAAACCTACCACTGGGGATTGAAGGACTGAGGCTAGCAGGAGCCACCAACACAGAATCTGTGTCCTCCGGCGCTGTTAACACAGCGTGAATTGTAATTCTCTGAACTCCCAAGTGACTTTCTTTCTGACATCTATTCCATGGAAAACAATGGAAAACTATTTCCATGCTTCTGTCTCCCTGGAGCTCCTACTGTGCTATTGAGAAGATGAAAGGCAAGCCACTGCTGTTGCCTCTTCTGATTGTTCAAAACTCCTAACTTCCATCACATTGAGCCGCTGAAGATTAGAATCTTATTTGTGTTTTTATTCATTTGTTCATTCATTCAACATGTTTTTTGTTTGTTTGTTTGTTTGTTTGTTTGTTTGTTTGTTTGTTTGTTTGTTTTGAGGCAGGGTCTCGCTGTAGCCCAGACTAACCTGGAATTTACTCTGTAGCCCAGGCTGTCCTCAAACTCATAGTGATCCTCTTGCCTCAGTCTCCCTAGGGATGGGATTATAGAATGAGCCCTTATGCCTGACATCCAACACGTTTTTATCAAGCACTTCCCGCATGCCATAGTCTTTGCTACGTACTAGTGAGCGGGGGGAGGGGGGAATGAGTAAGATTCAATCTTCACCCTCAAGGAGCTAATAGTTTAGAAGAGGAGCAAGATACAGATAACAGGGGTGAGGGGGGGAAATATAACAAGAGCTTTTAAAAAGGTTCAGCCAGGCCTGGGGAAATGGCTTAGCGGTTAAGGAGTTTGCCTGCGAAGCCTAAGGACCCTGGTTTGATTCCCCAGGACCCACGTAAGCCAGATGCACAAGGGAGTGCATGCGTCTGGAGTTCGTTTGCAGTGGCTGGAGGCCCTGCCTCTTCCTCTCCCTCTCTCTCAAATTAATTAATTAATTTAAAAAGGAGATAATGCTATTTTACAAAAAAAGGTTCCCATCTGGTCAGGAAGAGCTTAATTAATTAATTTAAAAAGGAGATAATGCTATTTTACAAAATAAAGGTTCCCATCTGGTCAGGAAGAGCTTAGAAAGTGGGCAGGAGAGGGGCTTAGAGGTCAAGGACCTTGCTTCAATTCCGCAGGATCTAGGTAAGCCAGATGCACAGAGTGGCACATGCGTCTGGAATTCATTTGCAGCAGCTGAAGGCCCTGGCATGCCCATTCTCTCTCACGCTCTCTCTGTCTCTTTCACTCTCAAATAAATAAAAATTTAATTTCATTTAATTTTAAAAAAGTGTCCAGGAGAGGTGGCTTCACTGAGCTCCAGTATAAGATGTTAACAGACTGGGAAAGTTCAGACCCAGGAAACAGCGTCAGAGAAGTCAAAGAAGCCATGTTCAGGAAAGCCGAGTAGCTCAGGTTAGCCATAGTACAGGACACGTGTAGATCAGCGTCCAAAGAAGTGGGTCTATTAGTTCAGGGTTCCTGGTGGAGGGGGAGGGAATTACAGTTTGGTTTCTTGGGCACTAGAGAGCCATTGAAAGTTCTTGAGCGGGGGACGATGACGCCAGAGGTCCTTTATTCAAGGACTGGAATCAGTGTGCTGGCAGTGGAAGTGCAGGCTGGATGAGATGTGGTAGCAGGCGGGGAGGAGGCGGGAGAGCCTCACGTGACCAGGCCCCATGCCCATGCTCTCCGGCGAGTCCAGTGTGGGCACCTGTGCAATTCCCATGAGTGTGGGCAGGTGGGTGGCTAGGTTAGAAATAATCCTTTTCCAAGGCAAACCAGATCTCATTTGCTCACCCTGCTTAATCTCTAAATGGCCTTCAACTGCATGTATAACAAAATCCAAACTCTATCCCTTGGCCTTGCATAAAACCAGAGGAACGATCCAGCCCCTGCTTTCCTCTGACCTCATCCCTTTATTAAAGCTTTCTGCTATGACTTTACTGCTCTTTTCAGTCCCTCCAATGCACCGAGTTCATTGCTGCCTCAGGGCCCTGCCATCTGCTGTCCTCTCTGCCCAGAGCTGTCTGCCCTCAGGTCTTCATGTCGCTGGACCTTTCTTATCGTGAAGTTTCTGTTTCAGCGCCACCTCTTCAGAGAGTCCTATGCCAGTGCACTGCTTGTCATGCCCTCATCCACAGCCACTCTAGCACATCACTGTCCTTTGAATTCTTCACAGCACTTCTCATATGCGAGCTACAGTGATTATCTAATTTATACAGGTATAAGATTCAGCTAGACACGGGCCATAAGGACTTGGAGATGTGGAGTTATGAATTTAGCAGTTAAGGCACTTGCCTGTGAAGCCTGAGGAACCAGGTTCAATTCCCCAGGATCCATGTAAGCCAGATGTACAAGGTGGCACATGCATCTGGAGTTCATTTGCAGTGGCTAGAAGCCCTGACACGCACATTCTCTCCCTCTCTCAAATAAATAAATAAATCATTCTAAAAACAAACAAGAGAGGGGGCTCAGTGGTTAGAGGCACATGCTTGCAAAGCCTAATGGCCCAGGGTTTGATTTCCCAGTACCCACGTAAAACTGGATGGCACAGACATCATCTGGAGTTTGTTTACAGTGACAGGAGGCTCTGAAGCATGCATTCTCAATTTCTCTCTTTCATAAATTAAATTTTTTTTAAATTCAAGAGAGGAGCTAGAGAGATGGCTTAATGGTGAAAACGCTTGCCTGCAAAGCCTAAGGACCCAGGTTCGATTCTCCAGGTCCCACATAAGCCAGACGCACATGGTGGCGCAGGCATCTGGAGTTTGTTTGCAGTGGCTAGAGGCCCTTGCGTGCCCATTCTCACTCACACCCTCTCTCAGACCCTAATAAATAAATACATAAAAATAAATCAGAAAAAAAATTATTAAAAAGAGGAAGTTGAGAGAGGGTAAGATTTGGTGTGACCTCACAAGAAATAGCATGATCCTGGGCACCTTTGAGCAAAAGCATCACTGCATTGCTCCTGTCTCGGTCACCAGTTCTATCAATGCCTGACCCATAGCCTCCATCCACGTTCACCTTCCGTGTCCCAGTCAGTCCTTTGTCTAAGAGACCGTCTCCTTTGAGACTTTAGTAAAAATGCTGCTTTGCCTGAAGTTATTTTGCAAACCCTACTTTAGAACTTTTCAAGCCTATCAGACCTTAATGTAAGGTATTAATGATCGCCAACACTGTGGGAAATGTTTTCATGATGTACCACCCCCTGGAATGCATCTCCTAACCCCGGAAGACTGGCGAAATGATTCCCCAGTTTCACAGGTGGGGAAGCAAGGTTCAGACATGTCCAATCCTTTGAAGAGTGTCAGGTCTGAGGTTCAAATTCAGTCTGAGTGACCTTGGAGTTGGGGTGCTTAAACGTGTTGCAGGATCCCAGTGGGGATGGGAGGGACACCTTTCTCTCCCTTTGAACGTGAACGTGACTTGTGGGAGCAACCCGAAGTTGTGGAGCAGAATCCTGGTTCTGCAGGTTTTGCTCCTGCGTGCGTGCGTGCGTGCGTGCATGCATGCGTGCGTGTCTGTCTGTCCTTAAACTAGTAATTTTCTCAACAGCAGAAAAAAAAATGATGCAGAGAATGTTGTCTTTTGGGTTGTTCTGTAAACATCTGGGACTTCATTTTTGCCTTGCTTTCTTCACAAGGGGAGACGTTATTAACTAAGTCTTGATTTGTTCAAGTTTAGATTATGGAGTTGGTGGACTGTTGAGTCCCTTGCTTTCCTCAGCTTTCTGTTCTCACTTGTAAGAGTGTTTTATAATTTGATACACTTCCATGATGAAGGTGGGCGAGGCTGGAGTTTGCCTTGACTGTGACAGGAACTGGAGAGTGGTTCAGACTACTGCTCCATTGGATGTTTGAAGTCTGCAACCTTAGGCAGGCCGAGGCTTCCTTGTCCCCATCTGTAAAATGAGAGAATATTTCTCGTCTTCTATATCACCAAGCTATTTTAAGGACCTTTGGAAAGCATCAAGTTATAAATGATTACAAAGTTTCCGTTATCACTGCCGTCGTTTACAAAGTGAATCTCTCCTCTTAGACGGTCTGAAACAATAATTGTGTGCTGTTTATAAATCGCCTAAATTAAATCCATGCCTCCTCCCTTTATTCTTTAATTAAAACAATTCTCAACCCTCTCCCTTATTTTTTGATCTTTATACCTGGTGTCTGGCTTAAATAAAGTTGATGTCTGTCCTGTTTGGCATGGAGACCGCTACCCACATAATAGCCATCTACATTTGAGATGACTGGAATGAAATAAAACTGAAAAAATAGGCTCTCAACAAGTTGGGACATTGGGAGGCATTGCCGCTCCCCAATAACTGACTGCTGCTCCCCCAATACACAACCCACAATCCCCATGGGGATAACCTGCGACCCCAATGAGGAGGGCTTCTTTGGAAAAGGATGGTACCAACACGTGTTATTTCCATACTAAGTATGTCCATAACTAATAAAAGAAAAAACTAAACTCAGCAAAAGGTAGCTCAAAAATGTGGCAGAAGTTAAATTGAATTAGTCAGGTTTCTTATTATGTATATCCTTTAATAAAACCTTTTTTTTTTCAAGGTAGGGTCTCACTCTAGGCCAGGCTGACCTGAAATTCACTATGTAGTCTCAGGGTGGCCTTGAACTCATGGCGATTCTCCTTCCTCTGCCTCCTAAGTGCTTGGATTAAATGCGCCACCATGGTCCTTTAATAAAACCTTTTTATGCCAAAAAATATTAGGCTCTTAGTCACACTAGCTTCATTTTTTAAAATTTTTGTTTGTTCATTATTATTTTTAAAATATTTTATTTTTACTTATTTACTTGAGAGAGGGAAAGAGGCAGAGTGAGAGAGAAAGACAGAATGGGCATACCAGGGCCTTCAGCCACTGCAAATGAACTCCAGATGCATGCACCACCATATGCATCTGGCTTACGTGGGACCTGGAGAATCGAACCTGGGTCCTTAGGCTTCGCAGGCATGCACCTTAACCGCTAAGCCATCTCTCCAGTCCCCACTACAACTTCTTAATGACTAAATCATAGAATAATAAGAGTTGAAAGGACGTTAGCCATCATCTCTTCCACACTCCTAAATTTTCACACTGAGCAAATTTCAACCCATAGCGTTTGGCTTTGCCCGTTGAAAGCCGTGCAGCTCTTCCGTGGCTCCCCACAGCCGTTTTCACAGAGTAGCTGTTAAGTGAGTGATAGAGGAGGCATCTGCTCCTCTTCCAGGACTGCTGATCACGTCTGTCTCTGAGGAAAAATTGGCTGAGACAGAACTAACAAGTCACCTGCTATTGTCAGTGGACATTCTTCTTCTGGCCTGGCCAAGGGCTGCTGGTGAGCTCCACTGTATCACAGCAGAGTGTGCTGGAAGTTGGACCACACACCCTTGCATCATTACCCCTGTGAAGTTACGCATACCCTAGAAGTCTGGCTGCTTAGGGAACTGGAGTATTTAGTAACTCTGTATCTGAATAAATTCCCCACAGCCAGCTCCATTCCCTGGGTCTGGCCTTGCTTCCTCTCTATATATAGATTTAAATCATGAAATAGTGGATCCTGAAGCAAACTTCCAGGAAATTTGCAATGAGGGGTGTTGCCATCCCCCCCCCCCACCCAGGTGACATACAATGTTGATAGAAAAGGCTTTCTGTGGGCTGGAGAGATGGCTTAGCAGTTAAGGCACTTGCTAGCAAAGCCAAAGGACCCAGTTTGATTCCCCAGGACCCACGTAAGCCAGATACACAAGGTGGCGCACGTGTCTGGGATTTGTTTGCAGTAGCTAGAAGCCCTGGCAAACCCATGACCTTTCTCTGTCTGCCTCTTTCTCTCTCTCTCTCTCTCAATAAATAAATAATAAAATATTTAAAATAAAAATTTTAAATAAAAGTTTTTTTGTGCATAGCGCTTGGTGCATACTAGGCAGATGTTTAATTGTTTGCCACCTCCACCCCCCTCCACCCCCTAGATAATCCTCAATGCCCAGCTGCCAAACTTTTCTCTTTTTTTTTTTTTTTTTTTTTTTTTTTAGATAACTAACAGGCTGAATTCACTCTGTATTCTTAGGGTGGCCTCAATGCCTCTTGGGATTGGTAGGGCCAAACTTCTGTCTCTTAATGTTTTTTGTTTTATTTTGTTTTTGAAGGTAGGGTCTCACTGTAGCCCAAGCAAACCTGGAACTGACCATGTTGTCTCAGGGTGGCCTCAAACTCACTGCGATCCTCCTGCCTCTGCCTCCCAAGTGCTGGGATTAAAGGTGTGTGCCACCACGCCCAGCTCTCTCTTAAAGTTTGGACCTCTTAGGTTAATCTTCATTGAGAAGCCATAATCAAATGACCAGCATACTGGTATTATGACAGCACGAAAGGCACAGTTTTAAAATTCATCATGAACACATTGAGCATTAAGTCAAGGAGCTGGCTGCTATAAAAACACATCATGGGCTGGAGAGATGACTTAGCCGTTAAGGAGTTTGCCTGCAAAGCCAAAGAACCCGGTTTGATTCCCCAGGACTCACATAAGCCAGATGCACAAGGTGGTGCATGCCTCTGGAGTTCGTTTGCAGTGGCTGGAAGCCCTGCTGTGCCCATTCTCTTTCTTTCTCTCACTCTGCCTCTTTTCCTCTCTCAAATAAATAAATAAAAATATTTTTAAAAATATATTAAAAAAGAAAAAACACATCGTGACCAGCCAGGTATGGGTGGCACATATCTTTAATCCTAGCACTCAGAAAAATGAAGCAGGAGGACCATCATAAATTCCAGGCCAGCCTAGGCTACAGAGTAAGCTCCAGGTCAGACTGGACTACAGTGAGAGCCTGCCTCAAGACAACAAGTCACTGGTTCAATTCTGGCTCAAAGGACTTCAGACAAGGGAGGCAGAGGTAGGAGGATCTCTGAGTTCAAGGACACCCTGAGACTACATAGTGAATTCCAGATCAGCTTAGGCTTCAGTGAGACCCTATCTCAAAAAAACAAAAAACAAACAGACAGACAGACAATAACATGGGCTGGAGAGATGGCTCAGCAGTTAAGGCACAAAGCCTAATGACCTGAATTTTATTCCCTAGTACCCACGTAAAGTCAGATGCACAAAGTGACGCATGCATCTGGAGTTCGTTTGCATGTTTTCTCTGTCTCTCTCTCTCCTTGAAAACAAATAAATAAAAGCATTTTAAAACAAAAATGCATGACAAAATAAAACAGCATAACCTGTAAAGTAATAAGTATACAAAACCCTTCACTTTATACCTCCAACATGTATCTACATTGGCAGTCAGTAGGGTCCATTCTTCAGGTAAAATTAATATTAAATCCTGACTGGGAAAGAGGTTAGCTGGGTAATTAAGTATAAAATATATGCAGGGGCAGGGCCAAATCCAGGTGTGAGGGAGCCTGAAGTTTATTGAATTTGTGGGGGTAGGGGGGGATTGTTCCTAAGAAAAGAATAGTCATACTTGGGCTGGAGAGATGGCTTAGTGGTTAAGGCACTTGCCTGCAAAGTCAAAGGACCCAGGTTCAATTCCTAAGCATCCACATAAAGTCAAATGCACAAAAAAAAATAGCGAAACTTTTCTTAGATTCAGGACTTCAGAAGGAGCCTGTGGACATGACAAACACCGAAGCCTAAGTGACACCGATTTGTCTGTTTGTTTTTGTTTTGCGAGGTAGCCCAGTCTCTCCTGGAACTCACTCTGTATTCTCAGGGTGGCCTCGAACTCACGGTGATCCACTTAGCTCTGCCTCCCGAGGGCTGGGATTAAAGGCGTGCGCCACCACGCCCGGCTCTAGTGTCACTGACTTTTGTCACTTCTGTACAGGCCTAATTTGAGTTGCTTTGTGTTTCAGATGCTCATGATGATGGGATGGGAGGGGTTCGGGTAGAAGCTAGGAGGAAATGATCCTGAATACCTGAGCTTATTGCATCATGTGCCTTTTATTACCTTATCTTGTATAAAGGGCAGGAAAATACAGTTAAATTGGGCCCTGTGGGAAATGGCATCTGACTGGTTGGGAAGCATAGAGGACGGCCGAGAACGTCTTGTTACGTAGGAATGAGCTCTGCTGCAGAACTGATTTGATATGGTTGAAAGTTTATTTCACTTGATGAAGGAATATTATATTGTTTTCTGCAGACAGACCCATTCTTAATCCTCTGTCTCCCGATATCCGCCCCCCCACACACACAGACATTCAACTCTAATAAGCAGATTTACAAACCCATTGGCCACGGTGACGAGTCTCTTTAAGGTAAATTCACGGACTGTACAGAATTCAGGAAAGAGTTCAGTTTTTCAGAAAAGTTTTGTTGTTGCTCATTCTCCTTAGCAAGAGACCACTGCTGCTAGTGTTAATATCATCAGTAAATTTAAGAAGAGAATTCCGCTCCGGCCTGCTTTTCACAAAACATAGATAACGTACTACCAAAATGTACTCGGTGAGTTGATATTTCACACATACTTGGGAATATGCCTAAGGAAAATGTAAGAGGGAGACAAAATGGAACCCATTCATTAATTTTCTGGGTCAAGTGAAAGCCAGGGGAAAATAGTTGACTTATTTAAAAAAAAAAAAAAAAAAAAAAGAGGCTCAGGGCTGGAGAGATGGCTTAGCCGTTAAGGCATTTGCCTGTGAAGCCTAAGGACCTGGGTTGGATTCTCTGGATTGCACATAAGCCAGATGCACATGGTGTCACACCCGTCTAGGGCTCATTTTGCAGTGACTGGAGGCCCTGGTGCGCCTATCTCTCTCTCTCTCTCTCTTTCTCTCTCTCCCCTTCTCTGGGTCTCTAGTAAATAAATAAAAATAAAATCTAGGGCTGGAGAGATGGCTTAGTGGTTAAGGCGCCTGCCTGCTAAGCCTAAGAACACTGGTTCCAATCTCCAGCGGTTCCAATCTCCAGGTTCCACGTTTGGCCAGATGCAAAGTGACGCAAGGGTGCAATGCCGCACTTACCCACAAGGGGGCGCACACATCTGGATTTCGTTCGCAGCAGCTGAGACTGCTGGTGCACCCATTCTCTGTCTGTCTCCTTCTCCCTCTCTGTCTGTCTCTCTCTGTCTCTCTCCAAAAATAAATAAAATAATAATAAAAAAAATAAATAAATAAAATCTAAAAAAAAGCTTAACAATCAATGCTATAAGAGTCAATATTGTTTTAAGCATCAGACGAGGTATCATCACACTTGACCCTTGGGGAGAATCATGTCCGGTTCTGTGCAAGTACGGGAAAAATAATGAGATCTGGAGATGAGAAGGTGACTCCTGTTCCTACGCAGTGCAGCCTTGGACCCCTTCTTGTCCTGGGATCTCGCTCCAACCTCAGGGATCAATCTCCGTCCTCCTAGCACCGAGCTCTCTTATCCACCTTGGAAGGTGGCATTGCTGGGGACCCTGCAGGTCTGACTGCCCTTTCGTGTCCACCTCTGGTTATCTGTTTCAAATTGAACATTTCCCTGCGGCGGAGGGGGGGGGGCTCCCCTCCCCACAGTCGCTCTCAACATGTATGCTGCCCCTCAGGCACACAGGACCACTAAACCCTCTCCAGGGACCTGCTAGCTCCTTTTCCTGTGCAGGCCTTTTCATATTAAGCTTTACATATGCTAATGAGTTCACCTGCATGGCCAGTGTTTGCTCTCTCCGCACCCTCCCCACTAGAGTCCAAGCCCTTGAAAGTCTGGTCACTTCTGTCAATGGGATGGGAGCCCTTGCACGCAAAGCATTGTGGTCAAATCATCTCCTCAGGAATGTAGCCTTGAGAGGCTTTACGATGCAGGAGTTAAGTTCTTCCTAAGAGATAACTATGCTTTTCTAAGGGGGAAATGGAATTAAGAAGGATCAGAGGGGCTGGAGAGATGGCTTAGCAGTTAAGGCGCATGCCAGGGAAGCCTAAGGACCCCGGTTGGATTCTCCAGGTCCCACGTAAGCCAGATGCACATGGTGGTGCTTGCATCTGGAGTTCCTTTGCAGTGACTAGAGGCCCTGGCATGCCCATTCTCACTCTTTCTCTCTCTCTCCGTCTCGCTCCCTCTAATAAATAAATAATAAAATTTAAAAATTAAAAGGACCTCAGTTCAATTTCCCAGGACCCATTTTAAACCAAATGCACAAGGTGGCACACATACCTGGAGTTTGTTTGCAGTGGCTGGAAGCCCTGGCACACCCATTCTTTCTCTCTCTCAAATAAATAAAAAAAAAAAAAAAAAAAAAAGGAAGATGGCGTCACTGCAGCCAATGCCAAAGCAGCAGCACCGAGGAGTCAGTAGTGCATGTCAAGGAAGGCTGGAAGGATGTGGGCAGGGAGGTACCTTCTAGATCTAACCTCTTCAAGCTATCTGTGACTTCGGTGAAAGCACATGCAGGATGTGATGTGGGCAGGAGCTTTGCCAAATCGTCTTCCAGGGTGTAGGAGTTACATCTCCATATTTCTTTTTTTTTTAATTTTTATTGACAACTTCCTTAACTATTGTAGATAATATCCCAAGGTACTTCCCTCCCTCCCCCCATTTTCCCTTTTGAAACTCCACTCTCCATCATATCCCCTCCCCCTCTCAATCAGTCTTTCTTTTCGTTTTTAAAAAATTTTTAATTTATTTACAAGTAGAGAGAGATAGGAGAGAGGCAGAGAGAGAGAGAGAATGGGCACTCCAGGGCCTCTAGCCACAGCAAATGAACTCCAGATGTATGGGCCCCTTGTGCATCTGGCTTACGTGGGTCCTGGAGAATCGAACCGGGATCCTTTGGCTTCACAGGCAAACGCCTTAACCGCTAAGCCATTTCTCCAGCCCCCCTCTTTTCTTTTTTTTTTTTTTTTTTTTTTTTTTTTGTTTTGTTTCTCGAGGTAGGGTTTCACTCTAGTCCAGGCTGACCTGGAATTAACTATGTAGTCTCAGGGTGGCCTCGAACTCTCGGCGATCCTCCTACCTCTGCCTCCCGAGTGCTGGGACCCCCTCTTTTCATTTTGATGTCATAATCTTTTTCTCCTGTTGGGATGGTCTTGTGTAGATAGTGTCAGGCACTGTGAGGTCATGGATATCCAGGCCATTTTGTGTCTGGAGGAGCACGTTGTAAGGAGTCCTACTCTTCCTTTGGCTCTTACATTCTTTCTGCCTCCTCTTCTGCAATGGACCCTGAGCCTTGGAAGGTGTGTTAGAGATGTTTCAGTGCTGAGCACTCCTCTGTCCCTTCTTCTCAGCACATGGTGCTTTCTGAGTCATCCCAAGGTCGCCACCATCTGAAAAGAGAAGCTTCTCTAACCAAATGTGAGAGTAGCATTAATATCTGGGTGTGGACATTAAGAGAAGTGCTTACTGGGCAGTTTGGTCCAGATTTCTTATCCTTGAGTACTCTACCTTTTTTTAAAAAAAAATATTTATTTATTATTTGAGAGGGGGAGAGAATGGTACACCAGGGCCTCCAGCACTGCAAATGAACTCCAGACACAAAGCCTTGTGCATCTGGCTTTATGTGGGTTCTGGGGAATCAAACCTGGGTTCTTTGACTTTGTGGGCAACTTCCTTAACCTGAGCCATCTCTCTAGCCAACCCCCTCCCCGCCACACCTTAAAACACATTTAATTTATTTATTTGAGAGAGAGGGGCTTGAGAGATGGCTTAGCAGTTAATGCGTTTGCCTCTGAAGCCTAAGGACCCTGGTTCGATTCTCCAGGTCCCATGTAAGCCAGATGCACATGGTGGTACATGTGTCTGGAGTTCATTTGCAGTGGCTAGAAGCCCTGGTGCACCCATTCTCATTCTCACACTCTCTCTCTCTCTGTCTCCCCCTCTCTCAGTCTCTAATAAATAAATAAATAAAAATAAAATCTTTAAAAAAATAAAATAAAAGAGAGAGAGAGAGAGAGAACCAGAGTCTGGCCACTGCAAACAAACTCCAGATGTGTGTGCCACCTTGTGCATCTGGCTTTACATGGGTACTGGGGAATTAAACCTGGGTCCTTCAGCTTTGCCAGCAAGTGCCTTAACTGCTAAGCCATTTCTCCGGCCCTCTACCTTCTGCTCCTGTTCCTCATCCCATCCCTTTGCCTCACTCCCTAAAGTTTTCCGTAGTCTCCACAGCTATGTGTTTGAGTTCCTTCATTCCTTTACGTCTCTTCAGTCACACTGCAGTTACCCATGGACTCCTCAACTTTGATCTTGCACAGGCACCTTGGACAAAATAAAAACAACAACAAAAGAAACCTACCAAAAAAAAATTAACTGTCTTTTTTTTTTTAATTTTAGAATGGTTTATTTATTTATTTATTTATTTATTTATTTGGGAGAGAGAAAGAGGCAGATAGAGAGAATGGGAGCGTCAGGGCCTCTAGCTACTATGAACAAACTCTAGATGCATGCGCCATCTTGTGTATCTGGTTTATGTGGGTCCTGGGGAATTGAATTGGGGTCTTAACTGCTGACCCATCTGCCAGCCTTCATATTTACTTTCTTCTAGAAAGCCTGAATCTCCTCCTGCATCCCCTTTTTCAATTAAATATCACCACCTCGCATTTAGTTCCCTGAAGGTAAAAAAAAAAAAATCTTATACTTAGGTGAATTCATTTTTCCTTTTAATTTCTTTATCCAAAAAGCCTTGAGAGCCTATTGAATTTACCTTAAAAATGTCTCCAAATGCATTTTCCTTGTCCATGTAGCACAGCGTTTTTTTTTTTTTTTTTTTTTTTTTTTTTTTTTTTTGGTTTTTCGAGGTAGGGTCTTGCTCTAGCCCAGGTAATTCACTATGTAGTCTCAGGCTGACCTTGAACTCATAACAATCCTCCTACCTCTGCTTCCCAAGTGCTGTGATTGAAGGCATGCGTCAACGTGCCTAGCTTTCATCTTACTTTTGAGTATGTGTGTGTCTTTTTGAGATTTCTGAGAATAAGCCATTTCCTGTTCTGATCTTATAACCCTAGTGCCTTGACCAGGGCTTGGCAGGTGCTCATCACATATTTGGAGAATGAATGATATAAGACCTTCCATCTCTGACATTCCTTTAACTACCTGGAAACTTGTCAATCATTTCTCTGCTCTGCTTCTGCCCTCTCCTCGGCCTGCTTTTCTGCTTCCTTCACTTTACCACGGTTGGGCGACATGTGACTTTTGCCTAAAGAAGATTGTTGCATTAGACCATCTCCCTTTCAATTTCCTCCACATTTTCCCCTCCAACAGAGGAAAATGTGTCTCAGATAAGAAGAATGAGGGCTGGAGAGATGGCTTAGCAGTTAAGGCGCTTGCCTGCGAAGCCTAAGGACCCAAGTTCAACTCTCCAGATCCCACGTAATCCAGACGCACAAAGGTGAGGCAAGCACAAGGTCGCACATGCCCACTAGGTGGCGCAAGCATCTAGAGTGCGATTGCAGCGGCTGAGGCCCTGGTGAGCACTTCTTTTCTCTCTCTGTCTCTCTCTAAAATTAATTAATTAATTAAAAAGAAGAAGAATGGTACATAAACCTGGTATCCAGGGTTGGAAGTAAGGGGTAATTACCGCAGAGCAATTACTCCTTCCTGGCAAGGACACTTCTAATAAGCCAGCCCAGGTGCCTGAACCCAAGGATCCTTCCAAGTTCCGCACTTACTAAGGCTGCTCATGTTCGTAGGGAGAGTGAGGAACCCACACTTACGAACAGCAGAAAATGACGGCGGAGGAATCATGAGCCTCCTTGATCTTCACTTATACAAACCTATCTCCAGAGAGAACAGTTTAGAGGCCAGAAAGACCTGAACTGTTACCTGCCACTTGGGTGTCAGGCTTTTGAAGCGGGCAGCCAGAACCAGTCCCTGGTGGAGACACGCTCATGTTTGTTGTCAGGGGACCTGATTGTGCATCTGCTGTCCGCTGTGCTGACCGTTATTGCTGCCACTTGGGCATATTGGTACCACTCCTAAGTCCATCACCAACCAATTCATGACCAGGAGGTTATAACTCACGGTCAGAAAACATCTGCAGTGGGTAATCCATTGTGGTGTTGGTTATCCATATATATGTATGTATGTCTATAAAATTTATGATTTACTTGAGAGACAGGACAGAGAGAGTGAATGGATATGCTAGGGCCTCTAGCTACTGCACACAAACTTCAGACACATGCGCTACCTTTTGCACCTGGCTTATGTGGGTGCTGGGGAGTTGAACCTGGGTCCGTAGGCTTCGCAGGTATGCCCCTTAACTGCTAAGCCATCTCTCCAGCCTAGATTGCCTTTTGTATTCACTTTTTGTTTTTTGGTTTATTTTTGTTTTTATTTATTTATTTGAGAGAGGGAAAGAGGCAGAGAGAGAGAGAGAGAGGAGAGAACGAGCATGCCAGGGCTTCCACCCACTGCAAACGAACTCCAGATGCATGTGCCACCTTGTGCAGCTGGCTTACATGGGCCCTGGGGAAATCAAACCAAGGTCCTTTGGCTTTGCAGGCAAGCGCCTTAACCATTAAGCCATCTCTCCAGCCCTTATTCACATTTTATGTAGAAAGAAAGAGGGAGAGAAAGAAAGGCCACCCAATCTGAGACCGGAGTCTTCCAATCACAAACCTTCCTCGCTGCCCTTGACCTTTGTGGCTAACCCTCACTGACGCACCCTCCTATAGGTGAGGGACAACCCGACCCCAGCCCGGGTAGGGTATTACAGACAGTGCATGGAGTGCTCGCTCATCGGCAGAGTCAGCTAGCGTTCTATCCGGACCCTCTTGTTGTCATGGCAAAGCCCCTGCACTGGGGAGAGCTCAGCGTGCTGAGCATGGAGCAGTTTAGCACAGCTTCTGGTGAAACCCTTGGATTCTTGCACAACACGTAGAAAAGCACCCTCTCTTTCCTACAGCCTACCTCCGTCTTCCTCCACGGGGATCCCCAGAATGATGAGGATCCGAGTTGGGAGCTGGCTTTTTTTACCACAATTTCTGACTGTAGGCAACCCACCTGACGTGAGCGTCAAAGAACAGTCCAGGTTGTTGAGGGCTGCCTCTTAAGCAGATCACAGCTAAGGTGAAGGGGAGGTGCCCTGTCCCAGACCACCACATGTCTAAGAAGACGGATAAACTTCCTTGATTTTGTCCCAATCCTTGGGATCCAGTATTCCTTGTTTTTGTTTGAGAGAGACAGAGAGAGAATGTGCACGCCAGCAGCCTCTCAGCCGCTGTGAACAAACTCCAAACATTTGCGCCCCCTTGTGGCACATATGCAGCATTGTGTGCTTGCATCACTTCATGTCTGGCTAAAGTGGGACCTGGAGAAGCAAACAGGTGTTCTTAGGCTTGGCAGCCAGGTTCCTTCACCACTAAGCCATCTCTCCAGCCCTGGGGTCCAGTATTCTATTCCTTTATCGATTTATTTAGCCCAATCATTTAACATTTATTAGCATATACTTTCTGGCAGACTCCGTTGTGAGGAGTGGAGATACAACATTTAGGTGAAACAATTTGGTCTTCCGGGAGTTGATATTGTGACGTGGCTTTCTCAAGAGCCAGGTGACAGATGTGTTTCCACTCCAGCTTCTCTGGCACCAATAGAAATACTTGCTGGTAGCTGAGGAAACTCTTGACCTGAACTGGCCAAAGGTGACCAGCCAGTGTTGTATTCTGATTCTCTTCATCCTCTTTAGAAGGAATGGTGCACACAATATTTAAGAACAGAAACTGTGGGCTGGAGAGATGGCTTAGCCATTAAGGCTCTTGCCTACAAAGCCAAAGGACCCAGGTTCGATTCCCCAGGACCCACAAAAGCCAGATGCATAAGGTGGCACCTGAATCTAGAGTTGGTTTACAGCAGCTGCATGCCCTGGCATGCCCTCTCTCTCTCTTCCTGTTTCTTTCTCTCTCTCAAATAAATAAGTATAAATAAAATAATTAAAAAAAAACAAAAACTGTGGCTTTGTTTATTGTGTTGTGTTGTGTTTGTTTTGTTTTGTTTTTGTGAAGTAGGATCTCACTCTAGCTCAGGCTGACCTGGAATTCACTATGTAGTCTCAGGGTGGCCTCGAACTCACTCTTAGTGATCCTCCTCCCTCTGCCTCCCTGGGATTAAAGGCATGCACCTCCACATCTGGCTTAGCATCTGACTTTTTATTTATTTCATTTCATTTTATTTTATTTGTTTTTTGGAGGTAGAGTTTCACTATAGTCCAGGCTGACCTTGATGACGATCCTCCTACCTCTGCCTCCCAAGTGCTGGGATTAAAGGCATGTGCCACCATGCCCGGCTAGCATCTGACTTTTTAAATGGAGTCTGGTAGGCTGGAGAGGTGGTTAAATGGTTAAAGCACTTGCCTGCAAAGCCTATGGACCCAGGTTCAATACCCCAGAACCCACATAAGCCAGATGCACATGATAGCACATGCATCTGGAGTTTGTTTGCAGTGGCTAGAGACCTTGCACTCTCTTTTTCTCTCTCTTTGTCTCTCTCTCTCTCTCTCTCATAAATAAATAAATACAAAACATTTTTTTAAATGGAATCTGGGGGGCTGGGGAGATGGCTTAGTGGTTAAGACACCTATCTGCTAAGCCTAAGGATGCCAGTTCCAATCTCCAGATGCAGTGACGCAAGGGTACAATGCTGCACTTGCCCACAAGGGAGCACATGCATCTGGAGTTCGTTCACAGCAGCTGAGAGGCTGCTGGTGTGCCCATTCTCTATCTCTCTTCCTCTCCCTCTCTCTCTGTCTCTCTCTGTGTCTCCCCCCCTCCAAAAAAACGGAATCTGGGGAATCAAACTTGGGTACTCAGGCTTGAGCAGTGAGTGCTCCACCCCCAAACCATCTCCCAAGCCCAAATACGTGCACATTTCTGTGCCTGAAAATACGTGAGGCAGGGTTGCATTCACTCTAGCTGACCTGGAACTCACTGTGTAGCCCCAGGCTGGCCTCAGACCCATGGAAGTGATCCTCCTACCTCAGCCTCCTGAGTGCTGGGACTATAGGCATGCACCACCACTCCCAGCTCTTTATTTGACAGTTTTTATGTTACAAGTATATTGTTCATGATCACTGCCACTACCTTCTCTTGTCCCCTTCTCCACCCACTGAGCTCCTTCCAAACTGATGATTTTCTTTCTCCCCACCCCCTTTCTCTCATTCATTCTTTCTTTCTCTTTCTCACTGAGTTTAAGTGGGGTCACTTGCATGAGTTTAGGCATGTGTGTGTGTGGGGGGTTATTTCCTGAAGCATGGACTACTTAACCAGTGGTTATACCACTGAAGAAAATGTCTCCCCTTCCCTAACAATCAGTAACTCCTCAGGGAAAGATGGGGCCTCGTGCCTTTAGGGGTTATCTTCTTAGACCAGCCTGTCAGGGTGTTTGTGTTGGGTGAAGTATATTTTGCTCTCTAGACTGGAGCACGTATTAGATACTCAATAAAGGCTTCTTTATTGATGAATGCTGTGGGCTGAAAGCACAGCCAAGACTTTGCTTTTAATATTTTATTTGTTTATTTACTTGAAAGAGAGAAAGAGGCAGAGAGAGAGAGAGAGAATGGAGCACCTTTGGGCCTCCTAAGCCACTCCAGCTCTTTTTGTTTTTGTTGAACGAACTCCAGATGCATGCACCCCTTGTGCATCACCAGTCATTTAATACGTGGGTCCTGGAGATTCTGAACCAGGATCCTTTGAGCATGTCATTTAACCAGTGAAAAGCATAAAAAATTGTTTTGATTTGGATCACCCCAAGTGAGCTTTGCAGGCAAACTCCTTAACCACTAAGCCATCTCTCCAGCTCTTTTTGTTTTTGTTGATTTTTTTTTAAACTTCCAATGGGGGTGAGGGCGGTCCAGTGTAACAGTGACTAGAATATACTCTGGAGGGAAATTTGGTTCCTCACCTTGTCATTTAATAGCAGTGAAAATTGTTTTGATTTTAAAATTCCTTATTTCCTGAGACCTCCATTTCCTTCTCTCTGAATGGGGAGCAAGCGCCGTAAAGATGAAGAAGCCAGAAAGTTCTTGAAAAACACTCAACAGAGTGCCTGGCTCCGTATGTGTAGTGAGTGCTGTTAACTTCCAGGAAGGAGAAGTGAATTTCCGAAGTGGCACACTTAATTAGAGATAAACCCGAAAAGAACTAGATTTCCTGTCTCCATGTCATGTGCTTTTTGCCCACTACCACTGTTCTATGCCAGAAAAGCATAAAGCCTCAGCACCCAAGGAAAAATGTTGGCACGGTGGCATGCTTGTAACGCCAGTGCTGGGGAGGCAGGTGGATCACCCTGCGAGGAGGCCAGCCAGTCTAGCCTCCTTGGTGAGCTGCAGGCCAGTGAGAGACCTTGTCTCCAAAAATGCTGCGAAGTGTTCCTGCCGAACAGCCCGAGTTTGTCCTCTCACGTCCACACGCACGCATCCAGGTGAGGGTGGAACTTAGTCCCCATGTGGATAGCTTGGTGCCTTGAAAGGGAACAAAAGTCCTGTTGCTTATCAATAGCTGCCATATACCAGCATGAACCTGCATTCCGTATGGGCGATCTCATTTGTGCCCACGAAAGCACCCATGGTAGTGTTACCATCACCATCTGGAGATGGAAGCAGAAGTTTCGAGAGAGCATACGACATGCTGCCGGCCCTCGGCCTGTCTGAATGTTTCTATGCCTGTTCCTTACTCTACCCTGCAGTGTGCATGGCAGGGATACTGGAGCATCCCGTTCATTATTCTCCCCTACACTGACTGTGCAGTGACTATGTCAGAAATATTGGAGTAACCAGGCAGGCATAGTGGCCCATGCCTTGAATCCCAGCACTTGGGAGGCAGAGGTAGGAGGATTGCTGGGAGTTTGAGGCCAGCCTGAAAATATAGAATGAATTGCAGGTCAGCCTGGGCTAGAGTGAGACCCTACCTTGAAAAACCAAAATAAACAAATAAATAAAATAAAAATAAAGAAAGAAAAAAGAAATACTGGGGTATCTCTAAGCCCATTCCTTACTCTCCCCTGCAGTGAGTGTGGCAGAAATACCGGGGTGTCCCTAAGCCCATTCCTTACTCGCCCCTGCTATGAGTATGGCAGAAATACTGGGGTGTCCCTAAGCCCATTCCTTACCCCTGTGGTGGATGTGGCAGGAATACCAAGGCATAGTAAATAGACCCCCCAAGACTCCCAGGATGTAGAACAAGGCTGTGGGGGGATCACCGGCCATCACTGTCACAGCTGTCTCGGTGGTGGCCCTTTCCTGAGACCACAGTGGTCACTTGCTAATAAGGGAGTGTCACTGGAGTGGCTTAGTGCTTGTCTCCCTGTGGAGGAGACTGTGCAGAGAAATGAAGAACTTAATGTCTTTTTTGCCTAGAATCCAGAGGCACAAACTCTGCGCACACCTTGATGTCAGAGAAAGGTGTTTTATTTCCAGTGTGAAATGCCAGATAGTCCAGGAATGATAAAATCACCCTAGTTTTTCTTATGAACTCCTGGAAGTCATCTTTGTTGGTATAAATGAGATCATTTAGCCTAATTAGTTCCAAGCTTAATTAGCAGTAATTATCCCAACATGGGAGTAATATCCGAGCAGGAAGTGCCGAGTCCTCGATCAGATAGATCTCTAATTGGTGTTACAATATTGTAATTAAAGCGTGTTGTACGCCTCTGCCGCAGCACGCGATTTGTTTCATGTCTGATTAAACAGGGAGAACCAGAAGCTTTTGAAGGGGCCAGAATGTTATATCTGACTGACGTCACATATTAACGCTGTGACAAAAGAGAGTTGGGGTCCTGTCTCTGTGGTCAAGGTGAGTGTCTCTTATGGCACCAAGGGCACTTTTGCCAAAAGGATGTATGCTCACTCTGTCATACGGCCCACCCCCATGGGGCAGATGCAGGTGACTATATCTGGTCAAAGGATCACTTTATAAGGTTTCTCCTTTTAAGGAAAGATCCAGGTGTAACTCAAGAGCTGTTAAAAAAAAAAAAATGGCCAGGCTGGAGAGATGACGTAGGAGTTAAGGCGCTTGCCTGTGAAGCCTAAGGACACATGTTCAACTCTCCAGGTCCCATGTAAGCCAGACACACAGACTGACACAAGTGTGGCACACGTGTCTGGAGTGTCTGCAGTGGCTAGAGGCCCTAGCATGCCAATTCTCTCTCTTTCTCTCTCTATCTCATAAAAAAACAAACAAACAAACAAAAAACAACTAGCCATTGCCTATTGTGTATTTACTGTGTGCCAAATGCTATGGTAACGGCTATAAATGTCAAAATTCCTTAAAACTTCAGAGAAACCCTTCGAGGTAACTTACTATAATCGCCACTTCAGAAACAAGGAGCCAAGAAAGGAGTTGCTTCAGCAGGTTAGTTCTGAGCTGTCTGTCAGGTCTTACCTTGAACACTCTCCTCAGGCCATCTCTGACCTCCCAAACCAGGTTAGATCTCCCAATAGCGTCTTCGAATCTCTCCCACTCTATTATAGGGGTAAGTCAGATAGAATTTATGTGCATTTCCACCTCACTGGATTCTGCAAATTCTTTGAACAGATCTGACAGTCCCAGAGATTGTCTCTCAGTGATCTCCAGCTACGGTTTTGGCACACTTCAAGAATGTCCAGTTACTGGGCTGGAGGGATGGCTTAGTGGTTAAGGTACTTGCCTGCAAAGCTAAAGGTTCCAGGTTTGATTCCCCAGGACCCATGTAATCCAGATGTACAAGGTGGTGCATGCTTCTGGAGTTTGTTTGCAGTGGCTAAAGGCCCTGGTGTACCCATTCTCTCTCTCTCTCTCTCTCTGCCTCTTTTTTTCTCTCTCTCTATGCCCTCTCTCTGCTTCTTTCTCTCTCAAATATAAATATAAATAAAATATTTTAAAAGTAAAAAAAAAAAAGTCCCAGTTATTATGAACAGCAACATGGAATTCTCAGGAATTTTTTTCAGTTATCTTTGATAGATGTTTAAATAAAAATGTGAGCTGGACTTGGTGGTGCATGCCTTTAATTCCAGCACTTGGGAGGCAGAGGTAGGAGGATCGCTGAGAGTTCAAGACCACCCTGAGACTACATAGTGAATTCCAGGTCAGCCTGAGCTAGAGTGAGACCCTACCTTGGAAAAAAAAAAAAGTGCCACCTGATGCATTGTGCTGAATTAAGAGGGAGGCTAAAGTAGGAATTCTGGAAATCACAGCTATTTAATTGTGGTCACTGCAGAAACTTATTTAAGGACTAAGAAACTCAATGAGATATTTTTTTGTTTATCTAACAAATATATTTTTAAAACTTATTTTTATTCTCACTTTAAAAAATGTGAGTTTCAAGCTATCCTTGTGTTGCCCAGGATGGCCCCAAACTCCTGGATTCAAGCATTCCTGCTTCAGTCTCCCAAGTAACTAGAAGTAGTGGTATACACCATCACGCCCAGATAAAAACACATTTTTTTAAGCTGGGCATGGTGACACACACCTTTAATTTCAGCACTCAGGAGGTAGATGTAGGAGGATCACCATGAGTTTGAGGACACCTTGAGACTACATAGTGAATTCCAGCTTAGCCTGGGCTACCTAAAAAAAAAATACATTTTTTAAGATTGAGTGGATATAAAGTTGGAGAGATAGATGGCTTAGCAGTTAAGGCACTTGCCTGTGAAGGCTAAGGATCCAGGTTCGATTCCCCAGTACCCATGTAAGCCAGATGCACAAGGTGGTGCATGTGCCTGGATTTCTTTAGCTGTGATTGGAGGCCCTGGCATGCCCATTCTCTATCTGCCTCTTGCTCTCTCTCTCTCTCAAATAAATTAATTAAATATTTTTTTAAAAATTGAGTAGGTATATGTCTCTTATTAGATATATTTTTTTGTTTTGTTTTGTTTTGTTTTGTTTTGTTTTTGTTTTTGTTTTTCGAGGTAGGGTCTCGCTCTAGTCCAGGCTGACCTGGAATTCACTATGTAGTCTCAGGGTGGCCTCAAACTCATGGTGGTCCTCCTACTTCTGCCTCCCAAGTACTGGAATTAAAGATGAATGCCACCATGCCTGGCTACATATAGTCTTGCATGGAGTATAAAATTCATGTGGTATCTTTTTTTTTCCTTTGTAGTGCCGGTAATTGAACTGGGGGAAAGGGGAGTGCTCCCTCTCAACTCCCAAAATAAGTACTTTTGCATATGCAAATATGTACCTTGCACTGGGTCAATGTTGGGGATTAAAGCCTGCATCTTGCACAGAAGAACACTGTGCCACTGAGCTAATTTTATCCCCAGCCTTTTTAATTTTTTTTTCAATATTTTATTTATTTATTTGAGGGAGAAGAGGATGCACAGATAGAGAGAGAATGGGAGTGCCAGGGCCTCCAGCCACTGCAAATGAACTCCAGACTCATGCGCCACCTTGTGTATCTGGCTTACATGGGTCCTGGGGAATTGAACCTGGTTTGATTTAAGCTTCACAGGAAAAGTGCCTTAACCACTAAGCACAGCCTTCCCCAGCCTTTTTTGAAGGTATTGGCTTTGCTGGAGAAACCCAGGATAAAACCCAGCACCTCAGGCACACTTGGCAACCACATTATCACTGAGCCAAATCCTCCAGATTTTGATGAAACACCATAGTTCACTGAACTTAAAAGAAATATATATATATTATTTATTTGCAAGCAGAGAGAGACAGAAGAGAGACAGAAAGAATGGGCACACCAGGGCCTCCAGCCGCTGCAAATGAACTCCAGACACACGCGCCACTTTGTGCATCTGACTTTACGTGGGCTCTGGGGAATCAAACCCAGGTCATTAGGCTTTGCAGGCAAGTACCTTAACCACTGAGCCACCTCTCCAGCCCTGCACTGAACTCTTAAAGGTGAATTGATTCACATTCTAGTCTAGACAGAAACAGAAGTGAGAATGAGAAACTCACTATGTAGAACCAAAAGCACAAAAGCTCTGTAAATGTGCTTGTAGAGCTATCACAAGCAACGGCAGCCGATGCACTGAATGTGGTGATAAGTTTAAAAATGGTGCTAGTGAGTGGGAGGTGCTGCTTCACTTGTGACAATAACGGCATACAGTATGAGCTCTGGATCTTCCTGAATTTTCTGTTTTGATTTTTTATAAATAATTTTAAATATTTTTTATTTATTTACTGATCTGAGAGAGAGAGTGAGTGTGAGAGGCAGACAGAGAGAGAGAGAGAGAGAATGGGTGCACCAAGGCCTCTAGCCACTGCAAATGAACTCCAGATGCGTGCACCACCTTGTGCCTCTGGCTTTATGTGGGTACTTCGGTGTTGCATGCAAGCGCCTTAACCACTAAATCATCTTTCCAGCCCTTGACTAACTTTAATTTTTTTTTTTAATTTTAAAATTATTTACTTGAGAAATAGAGAGAGAGAATAGGCACGCCAGGGCCTCAAGCCACTGCAAATGAACTCCAGACACATGCGCCACCTTGTGCAACTGGGGAATTGGACCTGGGTTCTTTGGCTTTGCAGGCAAGCGCCTTAACCACTAAGTCATCTCTCAGCCCTTGACTAACTTTATTTATTTATTTTAAAAATTTTAAAGATTATTTTTATTTATTTATTTATTTATTTGAGAAAGAGAGAGAGAGAGGAAAAGGCAGAGAGAAAGAGTGAATGGGCATGCCAGGGCCTCCAGCCACTGCAAATGAACTCCAAATGCATGTGCCCTCTCGTGCATTTGGCTTACATAGGGTCTGGGGAATAGAACCTGGGTCTTTAGACTTTATAGGCAAGTGACTTAACCGCTAAGCCATTTCTCTAGCCCCTTCTTTTTGCTTTTGTTAAAGCTTTATAAAAGTGAGTTTTTGCTTTGTTTCCCTAGACTTTGAGTTTTCAATTTGTAGTGATATATTGGATCAATTGATCTCCGATGACATGTGAGTTTTTGGAGCTGTGCTTCAGATCTATCTACCAATACTGTGTGTGTGTGTGTGTGTGCATGCGTGTCTCATGTATTGAATGTCTTCATGACTCAACTCCTGAGTGAACATGACTATGATCAGTATGGTGAATCGATATTACATCTGTAAGGATAAAGTTTGTTTTTTTTTTTTTTTTTTGGTTTTTCAAGGTAGGGTTTCACTCTAGCCCAGGCTGACCTGGAATTAACTATGTATTCTCAGGGTGGCCTTGAACTCTCTGTGATCCTCCTACCTCTGCCTCCCGGATGCTGGGATTAAAGGCATGCACCAACACGCCCGGCTTCAAAGTGTTTTTTTGTTTGTTTGTTTGTTTGTTTGTTTTCAAGTTAGGGTCTCGCTCTGGCCCAGGCTGACCTGGAATTCACTATGTAGTCTCAGGCTCACCTCCAACTCACGGTGATCCCTCTATCGCTGTCTCCCAAATTCTGGGACTAAACACGTGCACCACCAAGCCTGGCAAACCCAAATATTTTAAAAATAAAAGTTAAATGACTTTCCCCCTCTTACCCAGCTTAAAGCCTTCCGAAGCCTTAACACAATTTGAATTCTCTCTCAAGCTACATCCCCTCAAGGTTCTTGGGCAACTTTTCTTTGTTGTAAAAATATTTCCAAGGGTCGGCCTTTTTCCTTTTGCCAACTGATAGAACTTCAGTTACTCTTCAAACTAAGAAACTGAGTACAGTTCTAAAAAGCCGGGTGTGGTGGCGCATGCCTTCAATCCCAGCACTGTGGAGGCAGAGGTAGGAGGATCGCTGTGAGTTCAAGGCCACCTTGAGAAGATATAGTGAATTCCAGGTCAGTCTGAGCTGCAGTGAAACCCTACCTCTTAAAACAAAACAAAAAAAAAAAGAAATTGAGAACAGTTTTCTTTTAGGATAAGGGATTATGTGATACTCAGTTTACTGGCCTTCTCTGTGTTAAATGCTTCGCATGTATATGGCATCCAGAAAATGGCTGTTGAGTTTAAGTGGATTTCTAACAATTCCTTCCTGTCACACCTTTTCAGACTGTCCACCTAAGGAAACCTTTCTGGACTTAGAGTTTACATGCCACAATATACTTGGGTCATATGAGCCCCACTATCTGTATGTTCTAGTTGTATGTTCTAGAAGGAAGGAAAAGATAAGCAGACTTGGAGTTAGGACACTTGGTTCTATGTCTGCTAAATTCCTAGTTGCACAGGGCAGTCGGTCAGCTCTCTTAGAGTTCAATCTTCCAAATTTACATTTGAAAGATGGATCAAGATACCTTGGGACCTTTCTAGCCTTAGAATTCTGATTTTTATTATTATTTTTTAAGCCAGGCGTGCTGGCACACGCCTTTCGTCCCAGCACCTGGAGAAGCAGAGGTAGGAGGATCATTACGGATTCAAGACCAGCCCGAGACTATGTAGTGAATTCCAGGTCAGCCTGGGCTGGAGTGAGACTCTACCTTGAAAAAAAATTATGATTTTTGGTTCAATCCCCAGAGAGAAGGTCAGGGGGGAGGGAGGTTGGGAGAAGTTCTATATTGGTTGACAAAGGCAGAGCATTTTCTTTTTCCTTTTTCTGTTTCTTTTCTTTTCTTTTCCCCCTGCCACATGAAAGAGAAACGCTGTTGACATCGGTGGCGCTCAGTAAATTCCTCTTCAGAAGATGGTTGCCACTCCCCCCTCCACCCCCCAAAAAAGAAAGTTCCATCCGAGGGTATCCCCTCCTTTCCCCCCCCCCCAGGCTCCCAAAGGGATCCTTGGGGGTGGGGGGTGGGCTCGGGCCCTGCAAACCGCTGGACTCCAGCAGCTGAAGCCGGCTACGTCGTGCGTGAGTCACGAGCAGGGGGCGCACCTCTAACAGCTTCGCCTTTTTAAGTAAATGTGTTTATGGTGAGCGCTGCTCCCTTCTAGTGCAAGATCATTTCCTCGCCAGTCATGAGAGAGAGGAGAGAGCTGTGTGTGATCGGGTTGAAATCCAGTCTTTCTCCCCCCCCCCCACCTCGGCTGAGATGGAGAACTCACGTGATGCCGGCGTGGGGCCCATTATCCCAGGAATGCTAAGTCTGGCAGAAATTAACTCTGGGGAACCCGCAGCAGCAGCAGCAGACAGCAGACAGTCGGCCCACCTAGCTGAACCCACCTCTTGGGGGTGGGGGGTTAGTTTCTGATCGTCCCTTCCTTGGCTTGAGCATTGCATTAAGGTCTCCATAATTTCACACAAGTAACCAAGCCAGGGCGCGTGTCTCCATCGGCCTGTACCTGGAAAGCCAGGTGTGAGCTCTCCCTGGGTCCAGAGCAGAAGGTGTTTCCTCTTGAGCTGGGTGATGGATGGGCGGCATGCGGCTTACTCATCTTCCTGCCTCGGTGCGCTGCGGTGCGGTGCAGTGCGGTCGTGGTGCTGTGGGCCCCGGGGGACCCGGTGCAGGCAGCAGTGGGGAGGACAGAGGGGCTTGGAGGAGCATTTCGGAACCCCTGCGGTGGCTGGAGCTTTTTTTTTTTTTCCTTGGAGGAAGAGGAGCTTAGTTAGGGATGCCTCTGTGTAAGGCAGAGGGGGAGGGGCGGGAGGGGAGGAATGCATGTTAAAGCAAACACCGGTATGGAACGGGGGAGGAGGAGGAGTTGCAGTTTAGGTTCAGACCACAGAGGAAGTGAAGGGCTACCACTTTTCCTCTCTTGTGGGTGACAGATTCTCCTTTGGCGCATCTCAGGGGTTCTGCGAGCCCGAGAGTCTTCCTCCAGGAAGATGCTGCTTGTTCCTGCCCAGCTCCACAAGCACCACGCTCAGTGGTCTGTGGTCTTAAAGAGTGTAGAGTTGATTTTTTTAAAATTATTTTTATTTATTTATTTGACAGAGAGAAAGAGAGAGAGAGAGAGAATGGGCGTGCCAGGGCCTCCAACCACTGCAAACAAACTCCACATGCGTGAGCCACCGTGTGCAGCTGGCTAACGTGGGTCCTGGGGAATCGAACCTGGGTCCTTTGGCTTTGTAGGCAAACGCCTTAAGCGCTAAGCCATCCCGCCAGCCCCTAGAGTTGATTTTTTTAAAAAATGTTTTATTTATTTGTTTATTTATTTGAGAGTGAAAGAAGGATGGATGGGTGGAACGGACAGGCAGACAGACAGATAAGATGAGGAGAAAATTATGATTTTTGGTTCAATCCCCAGAGAGAAGGTCAGGGGGGAGGGAGGTTGGGAGAAGTTCTATACTGGTTGACAAAGGCAGAGCATTTTCTTTTTCCTTTTTCTGTTTCTTTTCTTTTCTTTTCCCCCTGCCACATGAAAGAGAAACGCTGTTGACATCGGTGGCGCTCAGTAAATTCCTCTTCAGAAGATGGTTGCCACTCCCCCCTCCACCCCCCAAAAAAGAAAGTTCCACCTGAGGGTATCCCCTCCTTCCCCCCCACCCAGGCTCCCAAAGGGATCCTTGGGGGTGGGGGGTGGGCTCGGGCCCTGCAAACCGCTGGACTCCAGCAGCTGAAGCCGGCTACGTTGTGAGTGAGTCACGAGCAGGGGGCGCACCTCTAACAGCTTCGCCTTTTTAAGTAAATGTGTTTATGGTGTGCGCTGCTCCCTTCTAGTGCAAGATCATTTCCTCGCCAGTCATGAGAGAGGAGAGAGCTGTGTGTGATCGGGTTGAAATCCAGTCTTTCTCCCCACCCCCCCCACCTCGGCTGAGATGGAGAACTCACGTGATGCCGGCGTGGGGCCCATTATCCCAGGAATGCTAAGTCTGGCAGAAATTAACTCTGGGGAACCCCAGCAGCAGCAGCAGCAGACAGCAGACAGTCGGCCCACCTAGCTGAACCCACCTCTTGGGGTGGGGTTAGTTTCTGATCGTCCCTTCCTTGGCTTGAGCATTGCATTAAGGTCTCCATAATTTCACACAAGTAACCAAGCCAGGGCGCGTGTCTCCATCGGCCTGTACCTGGAAAGCCAGGTGTGAGCTCTCCCTGGGTCCAGAGCAGAAGGTGTTTCCTCTTGAGCTGGGTGATGGATGGGCGGCATGCGGCTTACTCATCTTCCTGCCTCGGTGCGGTGCGTGCGGTGCGGTGCGGTCGTGGTGCTGTGGGCCCCGGGGGACCCGGTGCAGGCAGCAGTGGGGAGGACAGAGGGGCTTGGAGGAGCATTTCGGAACCCCTGCGGTGGCTGGAGCTTTTTTTTTTTTTCCTTGGAGGAAGAGGAGCTTAGTTAGGGTGCCTCTGTGTAAGGCAGAGGAGGGAGGGACGCGGGAGGGGAGGAATGCATGTTAAAGCAAACACCGGTATGGAACGGGGAGGAGGAGGAGTTGCGGTTTAGGTTCAGACCACAGAGGAAGTGAAGGGCTACCACTTTTCCTCTCTTGTGGGTGACAGATTCTCCTTTGGCGCATCTCAGGGGTTCTGCGAGCCCGAGAGTCTTCCTCCAGGAAGATGCTGCTTGTTCCTGCCCAGCTCCACAAGCACCACGCTCAGTGGTCTGTGGTCTTAAAGAGTGTAGAGTTGATTTTTTTAAATTATTTTTATTTATTTATTTGACAGAGAAGAGAGAGAGAGAGAATGGGCGTGCCAGGGCCTCCAACCACTGCAAACAAACTCCACATGCGTGAGCCACCGTGTGCAGCTGGCTAACGTGGGTCCTGGGGAATCGAACCTGGGTCCTTTGGCTTTGTAGGCAAACGCCTTAAGCGCTAAGCCATCCCTCCAGCC
Source organism: Orientallactaga sibirica (assembly GCA_036365145.1). Lineage (NCBI taxonomy): Eukaryota > Metazoa > Chordata > Mammalia > Rodentia > Dipodidae > Orientallactaga > Orientallactaga sibirica. Next base: position 21,840,961 of record JAEOAD010000025.1, read on the forward strand.
CCTAGAGTTGATTTTTTAAAAATGTTTTATTTATTTATTTATTTATTTGAGAGTGAAAGAAGGATGGATGGGTGGAACGGACAGGCAGACAGACAGATAAGATGAGGGAGGGAGGGAGGGAGGGAGGGATGGAAGGAGGGAAAGAAAGAAAGAAAGAAAGAAAGAAAGAAAGAAAGAAAGAGAGAGAGAGAGAGAGAGAAAGAGAGAGAGAAAGAGAAAGAGAAAGAGAGAGTGTAGGAGGGCCTCCAGCCACTGAAAGGAACCCCAGATTCATGTGTCACCTTGTGCATCTGACTTATGAGAGTATTGGGGAATCGAAACTGGGTCCAAACATGCTTCAGAAGAAAAGGAAGGAAGAAAGGAAGGAGGAAAGAAAGAAAGAGGAAAAAAGAAGGAAGGGAGGGAGGGAGGGAGAGAGGGAGGGAGGAAGGGAGAGAGGGAGGGAGGGAGAGAGAGAGAGAGAAAGAAAGAAAGAAAGAAAGAAAGAAAGAAAGAAAGAAAGAAAGAGAGAGAGAGAGAGAGAGAGAAAGAGAGAAAGAGAGAAAGAGAGAGAAAGAAAAGCCGGGCATGGTGGTGTATGCCTTTAATCCCAGCACTCTGGAGGCAGAGGTAAGAGGATCGCCTTGAGTTCAAGGCCAGCCTGAGACTCCATAGTGAATTCCAGGTCAGCCTGAGCTAGAGTGAGACCCTATCTTGAAAAACCAAAAAAATAAAAATAAATAAATAAAAGAATTAAAGCTGTCTGGAAAATGAAGAGGAAAGAAAAGTCCTTTTCCCAAGTTACCCACACAATTTCCCTCCTTCCTGTCATCTCTCTCTCTCTCTTTCTCTTTCTCTCTCTCTGTTTTCCTAGTAGAGATCTTGTGACTGTTACTCTTCAAAGGAGATTATTAGACCTTATAAGCAGCCACCTTTTGTTGAGAGCCTACTGTATGCTGGATATTTTCCTTGTGTTATTTAGAGAGGTTTTATTACTGTTCCCCCTTTTATATTATATATTTATATTTTATTTTTAAATTTTTATTTACTTATTTTTATTTGAGACAGAGACAGGGAGAGAGAGAGAAAGATAAAGAGAGAAAAAAATGGGCACACCAGGCCCTCCAGCCACTGCAAGTGAACTCCAGACACATGCGCCACCTTGTGCATCTGGCTTACAGGGGACCTGGAGAATCAAACCTGGATCCCTAGGCTTCGCAGGCAAATGCCTTAACTGCTAAACCACCTCTCCAGCTCTCTTCCCCATTTTTTAATAGGTGAGAACTTTAAGCTGAAAAAATAACTGTGGTCATACTTTGACCTTTGAAGCCTATATTCAGGTGTATTTGTTGGAAGCATTGAGCCTCTACATTGTCACTTTAAAATCTAGTTTTAGAAATACTTCAGTCACTACTGGCTCACATTTAAAATTCAGATTTCTAAAGTGGCTAATTACAAAGATGACCCTGGGCAAATTCTTCAACTCATCTAAGCCTTACATGGTGTGTTATGTCTGTATGACAATTGCTTAGGCCTTCTTACTGGTTTCTACTAGAATTAAATGAAACAACCGATACACAGACATTGCATATTGCATGACACACAGTGAACTCTCCCAAATAATAGCCGTTCCCTAGTTGTGTACATGTCAGTTTCTGAGGAAAACTAAAATATAAAGTTGCTTAGGTTAAGCGAACCTTCTATTTCCTTTTATATATACTTATGTTATATATATACATATATATATTATCTATTGGAGACAGAGAGAAAGAGGCAGATATATAGAGAGAGAGAGAATGGATGCACCAGGGCCTCTAGACACTGCAAATGAATTCCAATGCATGTGCCACCTTGTGCATCTAGCTTTACGAGGGTCCTGGGGAATCAAACCTGGGTCCTTTGCCTTTGCAGGAAAGCATCTTAATGGTTCAGCCATCTGTCCTCCTTAATTCCTGCCCCCCTCCCTTCAGAAAAAAGGTGCATCGCATCGGTGCTTAGAGGTATGACCGGCTGTCAGCCCGTGTGGAAAAGGGAAGCTGTGCCTCTTTTAACAGTGAAAGTAAGGTCCAGGGCTAGTTGTAGAATTCATTAGTAAGGAGGCTGTTTGGGGCTTATTATTTGGTTGGTGTTGGGAGAAGAGAAATGCTTCCAAGACGTCTAGCCATCCTGCGCATAAGAACTCATCGGTGCAACCTTGGGTCTCACGCCTTTTCTGGAGTCTTCCCTCCAGGGCCAGTTGTAGATTCCAGATCTCAGCTGCTTTTGATCAGAACTTTTTTTCTTCTTCTATAGTGATTTTGCATGAATTTCAGACCCCAGTGACTTTCGGTTGCTTGGGTCTGTTTCTCATTGCAGTTTTGTCAGGATCTTACATCTAGGTTACATTTGAAAAAGCTTTTCTTGATTTTTTTTTTTTCTCTTGAGTTTTCTGTGCAAACTTCCAAAGCTGTTTTATTTCCCCTGGTTTTCTTTTTAAAATAAACTATTTGTAGATTTTCCTGATTACAAAAGTAATAACCGTTCATGGTAAAGAAATGGAATGAAAGAATAAAGAAAAAAGTCACTCATAAACACAACATACAGACGTATAATATTTTCCACTTTCTTATTTGTTCTCCATCTTTTCTTTCTATTATATATATATACATATATACACACACACACACACATACACACACACACACATACACATAATTTCCTTATCCATGTATGGTTGCATACATACATGTTTGCAAAACTAGGATAGAAAAATATATGTATGTTTCTATCCTGATTTCTTTCATGTAATGTTATATCATAAGCATTTCTTGCATATCATAAAATATTCTTTGCAACAGATTTGTCTGCATGATATTTCCTCACATGAATATTCCAAGGTTTAATGTATTCATTCATATTCTACCAGCTGTCTGCATGCTTCTTTGTATAAATTTCTGAGTTTCTCCGTTTCCTTTTGCTTTATAAATTATTCCTAGAAAAGGAATTATTAGGGCAATTAGGACAGAGTATGAACTTTTAAGTTTTTATTTTAAAAAGTTCTTGTACCTGATTGTTTTAATGCTGACAAGCCTCTGTGTGGCCTCTTAATAGATAATGCCAAATTCTCTGTGCTGGAAATACTGCTTTACCACAGGGCCCAAGGCCTTTAAACTAAGATGTATGGGTTAAAAAAAAAATCTGTCCTGTGGCCTGTTTTTGTTGAGCCCGTGAGCTAAGAATGGTTTTTACATGTTTAAATGCTTAACCAAACTTCAAGAGAAAAATAATATCTCCTGAATACGGTGTGAAATTCACAGTTAAGCATTCCTAAATGAAGTGTATTCGAAGCCCAGACATACATCTCCATTTTTATATTGTCTCTTGCTACAGAGACTGTATGGCCTAGAAACCTGAAAATCTTTATTTACCTGCCCTTTACAGAAACAATTTACTGGGGCTGGAGAGATGGCTTAATGGTTAAGGCATTTGCCTGCAAAGCCAAAAGATCCCAGTTCGATTCTCCAGGACCCACATAAACCAGATGCACAAAGAGGCACATGCATCTGGAGTTCATTTGCAGTGGCTAGAGGCCCTGGCACACCCATTCTCTCTCTCTCTTTTCTCTCTGACTCTTTCTCTCTCTCAAATAAATAAATAAATAAATAATATTTTTAAAAATAAAATAATAATAAAGAAATGATTTACTGATTCATGATCTAAGAATGCTGGTTCCAATGTCCAGCGGTTCAAACTCCAGGTCCCACGTTTATGATACAAGAATGCCACATTTGACCACAAGGGGACACACACATCTGGACATTAATGCCAAACATTTTGGCATGTTTCTCTGTCTATCTCTCTCTGTCTCTCTCCAAATAAATAAAAATAATTTCAAAAAATTTACTGATTCATCATCTAGCATGTAATCCTTCAAACTGCATATGAGAATGTCCATTTGATCCCACACACATTAATGCCAAACATTGGCATTTTCATATTTTTGGTTAATTGAGATAAGTCAACAAATCTTGATGGGCTGAGGATGTAGCTCAGATGGTAGAGTGCTTATACAACTTGTATGAAACCCTAGATATCATGGCCAGCATATCAAAAACCAGGCATGGTGGTACATTTCTGTAATCCCAGCACTCAGGACGTAGAGCATCGAGAGTTCAAGATCATCCTTGGCTACCTAGTAAGTTCAAGGCCAGCCTGGGCTACGTGAGACCCTGTCTCAAACCAACAAGTGCTTATCGTGTGCCAAGCTCTTGTGGAAAATAAAACTGGCATTTCATCGTTAGTTATGCAGATTGCTCATAAGTTCCAGGGAACCTTTTTCTATTACTATTCTGTATGAAATGTTAAATCAGGCACTTGTATTTTTCATGTGTTTTGTGTGTGTGTGTGTGTGTGTGTGTGTGTGTGTGTGTGTGGTGTTTTTGAGGTAGGGTCTCACTCTAGCGCAGGCTGACCTGGAATTCACTATGTAGTCTCAGGGTGGCCTCAAACTCATGGTGATCCTCCTGCCTCTGCCTCCAGAGTGCTATGATTAAAGGCGTACGCCACCACGCCCGGCTTATTTTTCATGTTTTTATGTGTTCTTTTCATGCTCAAATATTAGTCACATTTGTTAGAAATACTTCATCCCATTAGGTTGTCTGCCCTTTAATTTTATGATGCTTTAACATACAGAAGTTTACATTTGTATGGAAGCAAAGCAACTCGTTTGTAGTGGCTAGAGGCCCTGGCACATCCATTCTTTCTCTCTCTCTCTCTCTCTCTAATAATAAATAAAAATAATTTTAAGCTGGGCGTGGTGGCACATGCCTTTAATCCAGCACTCGGGAGGCAGAGGTAGGAGGATCGCCGTGAGTTCGAGGCAACCCTGAGACTACATAGTGAATTCCAGGTCAGCCTGGGCCAGAGTGAGATCCTACCTTGAAAATCCCCCCCCCCAAAAATAAAATAAAATAATTTTAAAATATCATTTTTTTGAGTTTACTCTAAGAATATTTTTTCGTGTCACCAAGTTTACATAAGTCTTCACCCATATTTTCTTCTGTGTATTTTATTTTATTTTATTTTATTTTCTATTTATTTATTTGACAGAGAGAGAGAGAGAATGGGCACACCAGGGCCTCCAACCACTGCAAACAAACTCCAGAAGCATGTGCCACCTTGTGCATCAGGCTAACATGGGTCCTGGGGAACTGAACCAGGGTCCTTTGGCTTTGCAGGCAAACGCCTTAACCGCTAAGCCATCCCTCCAGCCCTTATTTTATTTTATTTTATTTTATTTTATTTTATTTTATTTTATTTTATTTTATTTGCATCTGTGTGTGCCCATCCAGTTTTATGTGGGTGGCTGGGGGAACTGAACTGTGTTAGCAGGCTTTGCAAGTAAAGGTTTTTAACCACTGAGCCATTTCCCCAACTCCTTTTCTATTCCTTCCTTCCCTTCTTTCCTTCCTTCCTTCCTTCCTTCCTTCCTTCCTTCCTTCCTTTCTGAGAGAGAGAGAGAGGGAAAGAGGCAGAGAGAGAGAGAGAATGGGTGGGCCAGAGCCTCCTGCCACTGCAAACAAACTCCAACTCATGTGCCACCTTGTGCATCTGGCTTTACATGGGTACTGGGGAATTGAACCTGGGTCCTTTGGCTTTGCAAGCAAGCAAGCATGTTAGCCACTAAGCCACCTCTTCAGCCTCCCTCTTTTATTTCTTTTAATGGATTCATTTTTATACTTATGTCTTTAATCTCTGGAAATTTTTGTTTTTTTTTTTTTTTAATATATTTTATTTATTTGAGAGGGAGAAAGAGGCAGAGAGAGAGGGAGAGAATGGGCGCACCACGGCCTCTAGCCACTGCAAACAAACTCCAGATGCATGCACCCCCTTGTGCATCTGACTTACTTGGGCCCTGGAGAATCGAACCAGGGTCCTTTGGCTTTGTAGGCAAATGCCTTAACCGCTAAGCCATCTATCTCTCCAGCCCCTGGCATTTTTTATTGTATGGAATGAGATGAGGCTCTTGAGTTTTTCTCCCAAATAGTATAACAATTATTTGTTGAGCAATGATTTTTTTTTGTGTGTGTGCACTCGTATATCACCTTTGCTAAAGTCTAGGTGTCCTGAAATGTGTTCTAGGTCACATTCCACTTATTTGCAGTAACACACATGCAAATGTGTGTGCTTATCGCTGGTTTCTTGCGATGTCCAGTTTGGCATTCCTTGTGAAGTCTACATAGGACACACTCTGGCTACATCTTGGGATTTATGGGGTTTTTTTTTTGTTGTTTGGTTTGGTTCTATTTGCCCCATGTAATGCACCTTTTGTGATTGTGAATTTCAGTCAGCATCATCCCTTCTTCTGGTCAATAAGTCAGGAATGTTCTATAAGCTTATCTATTAAAAATACACAAGCTGCCGGGCGTGGTGGCGCACACCTTTAATCCCAGCACTGGGGAGGCAGAGGTAGGAGGATCACCGTGAGTTCAAGACCACCCTGAGACCACATAGTGAATTCCAGGTCAGCCTGGGCTAGAGTGAGACCCTACCTTGAAAAAAAAAAAATACACAAGCTATAAACTCCTACCAAACTGGAGGTATGAGCTACTGCCAGGCCTTGCACTTGTGCGAGCCAGGAGCCGTAGCGCTCATTCGTAACCCTTGCAGGTGACAGAGGTTTAAGCTTTGTAACCTCAGAGGTTGGAGGTTTGCCTGCCGAGTAGCATCATCCCACATTAAAAAAAAAAAAAAGAGCAAAGCAGATTTCCAGAATGGGTTCCCAGAAGAGCTGTTACATGATGCAGAGCCCCTAACCTTCTGTTAATAGCTCACCCCAACCTGCCCTTAGTTCACAGTGGAGTTATTTCACTTACCAGGTGTGAAAATTGGATTTTTACCACAGAGGAGGGGAGTTATTACCTACCAGTTCTGCTCTTCAGGGGAGTTGGAGATTGTGATGGGATTTATTAGCTGAGATTTGCCATGCAAGGAGCATATAATTAGAGATGTGTTTCTTACAAACTGGATTAGCCATCTTTGTCATTTTAGGAGTGTTTTTCCCCCCTCCCTGTCAGTGTTAATGTGTGACAGCCTTCTTCCTATGTAGCTTCTGTACATCCTACCTAGGATCCGAATTTGTTTTGTTTTGTTGATTTTGGTTTTTCGAGGTAGGGTCTCACTCTAGCCCAGGCTGACCTGGAATTCACTCTGTAGTCTTAGGGTGGCCTTGAACTCATGGAGATCCTCCTACCTCTGCCTCCCGAGTGCTGGGATTAAAGGCGTGCACCACCACGCCCGGATAGGATCTGAATATCTTATCTGGCACCATTCTGCCAAGAGATGGACTCAGGGATGTGACAAGGAGTACAGCTCAGGGGAATGGGCGCGGGGGGGGCGGGGGGGACTGTAATTTGGCCATCGATATTAGTGGCACACAGGATGCTAAGAAAGGGAAGGGATGGTAAGGTAATTTTCATGTTAATTAATTGCTATAAGTCTGGGCCTCAGTTTGATGAAGGTTTTAGGGTCACTCTGAGACCGGCTTAATGAGAGAGGAGTCTTGAAATTCAAGAGTTTAGAGAGTTCATTCCCTGTTGTTAGAGGCCATATAGAGACAACCTCAAAGTTCATACCTGGTTAACTGAACCTGCTTCTAAAAGAGACACCCTGTTTACTACCACCATGGTAAAGGGGTGGCTGGAATTTACTGTTGTTTCCCATCTCCAGCACACTCTGTTCTGGCGGAGAGCTTAAAACTTATTTATGTATGTATATCGCTTGCTCTTTGCAGCACTCCCAAGAGATGAGTGGGTGATAAGTTTTATTATAGCCTGGTTTTCCTTTAAGGAAGGGAGAGGAAGCTCCTGAGGAAGGACTGCCCTGGGTTTATAGCCCAAAGCTTCTGTCACCTTCTTCGGAGACCCTCAGCAAAATGGTGATAAATTCAGCCTGTACTCAGCCCCGGGGGATCACCTGTAGCCAATCCCGTGTCTCTCTAACCCCAGTGTGATTTTTCACCCCAAATTAAAGAAAGCTACCTTATATACTGGCCTCTCTGTGCCGGGCACTTTTTAGCTGAACACATCACCTTCATCCCCAAAGCATCTTATTCCTCTGGTTTTTTGTTTGTTTGTTGTTTGTTTATTTATCTAAGAAAGAGAGAGAGAGAGAAAGAAAGAAAGAGGTATAGAGAGAAAGAGAAAATGGGCACGCCAGGGCCTCTAGCCATTGCAAACCAACTGCAGACACATGCACCACCTTGTGCATCTGGCTTTATTCAGGTACTGGGGAATCAAACCCGGGTCCTTAGGCTTTGCAGGCAAGCGCCTTAGCCGTTGAACCATCCCACCAGTGCTTTTTGCTTAAAGGCAGTATTGTTTCCCCATCACCCATGTCTGGCTCTGAAGTCATCTGTGACTCAGCCCTCCCACCCACTTCAGTGACCCAGCGGGCCATGTCTGCACCCAAAGCTCTTTAACATCTGCTTCTTCCCCCTTCTTCCCCAGCCACTCCCACAGCCCAGCCCTCATTACCCCTACCTGGACTACGCTGGGTCCCATATTTTCCATCCCCCTAAATCTTCTGTCTCTGGAGTCTTTCTCAAGCCCTACTAAGGAAGCCACTCACACACTGGGTCTGTTATCAGCAGTCTCCCCATGTCATTAGTTGCTCCAGAAGGGTAGGGTGCCTGACTTGGCCCCCAAAGCCCACCTTCCTTCAGCTTTCTCTTCTCTTAGGCCACAGAGCAGTGAGGCACGCAAGGAGCTGGGAAAACCGGAGCTTGTCCACAGAGCCTCTGACCCACAGCTCTGCCCTGGGTCCCTGAACTTCACAGTTAAGGGGCTTCCCTCCACGTGATCCACCCGGCTCAGGACTTTAAGGACCACACGCTGCTCTGGTGGGATTCGCCCCAGTCTTATGAAGGCACGACTTCTCAGCCTGTGCCTGGTTGTGCGTGTGTGGACCTGAAATGCTTTCTCTAGACTCCATCTCCACCTGTTGACTTTTAAATTTAATTTAATTTAACTTAATTTTTTTGGTTTTTCGAGGCAGGGTTTCACTCTAGTCCAGGCTGACCTGGAATTCACTATGGACTCTCAGGGTGGTGATCCTCCTACCTCTGCCTTCCAAGTGCTGGAATTAAAGGCATGCGCCACCATGCCTGGCCCACCTGTTGACTTTTTTTTTTTCTCATGCTGAATTTAAGGCCAATTCAAACATCTCTCCTTCATGAAATGTCTCCTGATTGTTCCAGAGGACAGGATCCGGCACCCTTAATACTGAAGTGAAGTCCTGTCGCAGTGCATTCTACAATGCCAGTCCCATCTCTCACCTGGTTCTTCCACTCCCTGGAGCTCCTGGCATCCTCAGACTAAGATCCGTACACACCACACACCACCCAGAATGCCGTGCCTCACCTCCTATCCTTCCCCGTCTCTTTTCCCCTCTCCCTCCTAAATTGATCTAACTGGACTCAGCTCATAAGTCACGTGCATCACCATTCTAAATTCTCCTCTGTCCCCATGGGCTCTATGTCACTCCCCGCTGCACTTCCACAGACCTTTATAGACGAATCAAGAAGACTAATAGACAGTTTAGCTGTTCATTTTCAGCCCTGGTAGTGATTTTTGAAAGTTTGCATTCTAAAGACTAGCACAGGTCTAGCACCAAGTCGGGGGCTGAGTCCTTCTCAACCATTGTGTGAAAGCATCCGCTTCCTCCAGGACATCTCTCCTCAGAGCCATCATTGTTCTTGGTACTTTATTTATTTGCAAGCAGAGAGAGATAGGAGGGAAGAAAGACAGACAGAGAGAATGGGTCGCTCCAGGGCCTCCAGCCACTGCAAACGAACTCCGGACGCATGTGCCACTTTGTACATCTGTCTTTCTTTTTGTGTGGGTACTGGGGAATCGAACCTGGGTTGTTGGGCTTTGCAGGCTGACGCCTTAACAGCTGAACCATCTCTCCAGCCCCGTTTGTACTTCTTGAAGGCACATTTTCTCAGCTGCCTCTCGTGTGCTTGTTCCATTCCCTTACTAGATTGTGACCACTCCGGAGGGAAAGAATTTGGGGAGTGGGTGCCCTATCCCCATACCTGGCTCTTCCCCATGGTGGGAGGTCAATACATATTTCTTTAATTGAGTTGTAGGGTGTTGTGCTCAGCTAGCTGCTAAACAACCCCATTTCAGGGCTTAACTATTAACACTGGAGATGTTCTTCTCCTTTGGGGACATTTGCATTTTAATGGGAATCTTAAAAACCCCAAAGGAAATGTTCTCTAGTGGTGGGATTTCAGGCATTGCAGGGAGACTTTTCTCTCCTTTACTGTCTTGGTATGGGCACTAGATGGGGACTAGGAAAAGGTCCTCCAGCCCAAGGCTTCAAACTCTCTTGGGCCATGACCTCCTGGTGTGGTGAAGCCTGTGGGCAGAATAATGATTTTTTTAAAAATTATTTTCTTATTTGAGAGGGATAGAAAGAGGCAGATAGAGAGTGGGCGTGCCAGGGTCTCCAGCTGCTGCAAATGAACTCTAGGTGCACGTGCCGCCTTGTGCAACTGGCTTATGTGGGTCCTGGGAACTGAATCTGGGTCCTTTGGCTTTGCAGGCAAGCGCCTTAACCGCTAAGACATCTCTCCAGCCCTGCTGTTCTCTTTTTTAACAGCAAAACACAGGAATGTTTTCAGTCCATTCCAGTTACCCTTTTACCTGGAACCTGGAATTCAGTCACTTAGAGGCAATTTTCTCCCAAACTCTGTTGTTGGAGAGGCACAAATCTCTGCTGTCAATGAGTGAGCTCTCAGACCAGAGCTTCTAAAACTATTTTAATTCATGACCCCCCTTTCACCTGGAAAGCATATTCAATCCCCAGTATATAGGTACATAGGATAAGTATATAAATCGAACATTTACTAAAAATAAATCATAAAGAATTTTATTTTAAAAATGATTCTTCAGTAGACACATAATTTTACCATTTACTAAAGAAGAAAGCAAATTTTATACTAATGCACTTATTTATTTTTACATAAAGAATTAAATCTTGGCTGAATGTTTGACTTTTTTTGCAGGTCATAGAGTGTCTTCAGTGTTTTTCAATGTTGAGAGATATATATATATATATATATATATATATATATATATATATATATATATTTTTTTTTTTTTTTTTAAAGGTAGGGTCTCAGTCTAGCCCAGGCTGACCTGGAATTCACTCTGTAGTCTCAGGGTGGCCTTGAACTCACAAGGATCCTCCTACCTCTGCCTCCCAAGTGCTGGGATTAAAGGTGTGCACCACCATGCCTGGCTTAAATAATTTAAAAAATATTTTTAATTTTATTTATTTATTTGACAGAGAGAAAGAGGGGGAGAGAGAAAGAATGGGCACACCAGGGCCTCCAGCCACTGCAAACGAACTCGAGATGCATGCGCCACCATGTGCATTTGGCAAACGTGGGTCCTGGGGAATCGAACCTGGGACCTTTGGCTTTGTAGGCAAGTGCCTTAACCGCTAAGCCATCCCTCCAGCCCTTAAATAATTTTTTAAAATCAAACATTCTAATAATATAGTCCAAACATATATTAATTTGATACATACTGAGAAGTGACAATAGGAAATATTAAAAGTCTTCTATTTCTGGAAAAACAGCACGTTTCCATGGGAGCAGACAATTGGACGTACAGTGAAAACACTGTACTTCATACCATCCGAGAGTCTCAAATCTGAGCTAGGTGTTTCAGGAGCAGTGGTGGGAGTGGCGTGGCTTGATGGCGAGCACAGGGAGAAGGATGCATGTTGTAGGTTCAGAACCCACAGCTGCAGCGGAAGTCACATGATGCAGCATGGGTGGATGCTGACAGATTTATTCTAATTTGATCCTGAATTAAGTTTTGGCGGCTGTGCGTTCGGAAACCTCTTACTGTTGCCAAAGTTTTCAAGACCCCCACTTTCAGTTAAGCCATGGGGGTGGCTGTGACCCACAATTCTAAGTAGCTGGGACTTACAAGATACAAGTAAAAAATTTTTTAAATACTTTATTTATTTGACACAGGGAGAAAGAAGAGAGAATGGGCACACCAGGGTCTCTAGTCACTGCAAATGAACTCCAGATGCATGTGCCACTTTGTACACCTGGCTTACATGGGGACTGGGGATCAAATTCCAATCATTAGGCTTTGGAGGCAAGTGCCTTAACCACTGAACCATCTCTCCAGCCCAATAAATTTTTTTTTTTTTTTTTTTTTGGTTTTTTGAGGTAGGATCTCACTCTGACCCAGGCTGACCTGGAATTAACTATGTATGTAGTCTCAGGGTGGCCTTGAACTCACGGTGATCCTCCTACCTCTGCCTCCCGAGTGCTGGGATTAAAGGCATGCGCCACCATGCCAGGCCCAAAAATTTTAATATTATAATATTAATATAAATTTTAATATTAGCCCAATCATGTTGTTTTCAGGGTGAGCCTCATATTAGCCCTGAAGGTGGTAACACAGGAGAGTTTGCCTTTAGCATCATTCTGTTCTCTTGCATCCCTTTACCGGTGAGCTCATTCGTTCTCAGATCTCATCTCTTGCCTCTCACCTGCTGGAGCATCTCGACTTTTCCTAAAATAAAACAGGAGCTTATTGGGGTATAATGTACACACTACAAAATTCACGCACTTTAAGTACGCGATTCAAACATTACAGTGAATTTGCAACCGTCATTCATCATCTGGTTTTAGAACACTTGTTTCATGCAATCTCCGTATTCCCTGTCGGGTGTGGGGGCAGCTCAGTCAGTGTGCATTGAACTAGCACTCAACAGGCTGTGGGTTTAATCCCCTGCGCCGCCACAAAACAGGCCCTTCCCCATTTGCTGTCAGTCTTTATTCCCGTTCATACCAATTACTTTCAACTGGTAGAGCCCTACCTTTCTTCACATTTCATGTAAATGAAATCACACTGCATGTTGATTTGCATCTTATGTCTCTCACTTAACCATGGTATTTTTTACTTTTTATTTATTTACTTATTTATTTATTTTCGTTTTTCAAGGTAGGGTCTCACTCTAGCCCAGGCTAACCTGGAATTCACTATGTATTCTCAGGGTGGCCTCAAACTCACAGCAATCCTCCTACCTCTGCCTCCCGAGAGCTGGGATTAAAGGCATGTGCTACCACACCCGGCGGTATTATTTATTTATTTATTTATTTGAGAGAGAGAGAGAGAATGAGAGTGCCAGGGCCTCTAACTACTGCAAACTCCAGATGCATGCGCCTCCATGTGCATCTGGCTTACATGAGTTCTGGGAAATCGAGCCTGGGTCAACAGACTTTGCAGGCAAGCACCTTCACCACTACATCATCTCTCCAGCCCTTATCATGGTATTTTGAGATAAATTCATATTGTAGCATATCTGTGTTCATTTCCCATTGCTGAATAATATTCCCTTGTGTAGATATACTACATTTTATTTATCCACACAAGGGTTTCTGGAGGCATGTATTTTTATTTCTCCTAGAAATAAACCTAGAAGTTGAATTTCTGGATCACATAGATATTTTGAAATATTTTATTTTTATTTATTTATTTATTTATTTGAGAGAGAGAGAGAAAGAGGCAGATGGAATGAGAGAGAAAGAATGGGCATGCCAGGGCCTCCAGCTACTGCAAACAGATGCATGCACCACTTTGCGCATCTGGCTTATATGGGTCTTGGAGAATTGAACCTAGGCCCTTTGGCTTTACAGGGTCTTGGAGCCATCTTGAACACATAGGCTTTTTTTTTTTTTTTTTTTTTTTTTTTTTTTTTTTTTTTGCAGGCAAGGGTCTTTGGTCCACTAAGCCATCTGTCCAGCCCAACACATAGATACTTTTAAAGAAACCGCTGAACTCTATTTGAAAGTGGATATGGCATCCTGTGTTCTCATACAGCAATATATGTGAATTGTCACTTCTCTCATCAACGCTTGGTGTTATCAGCTTCTTTTTTCATTGTAGCCACCCTTAGTTGGTACCTAGTGGTAGCTCACTGTGGACTAGTGACGTCTTTAGCATGTGCGTGAATGCAGGTGTGCCTGCCGCACAGCACAGGGTGGAAGTCAGAGGACAACCTCAATGTCAATGTCAATTCTCACCTTCCACCTTGATATTTTTTTGTTTTTGTTTGCAAATTTTTTTCTTTTAATTTATTCGTTACAGAGAGAGAGAGAGAGAGGCAGAAAAAGAGCAAGCACACCAGGGTGTCTAACCACTGCAAGCATACTCCAGATACATGCACCACCTTGTGCATCTGGCTTAGATGGGTACTGAGGAATCGAACCCTGGTCCTTAGGCTTCGCAGGCAAGCGCCTTAACTGCTAAGCCATCTCTTCAACTCCTCCACATTGGTTTTGATGCAGCATCTCTCTTGTTGTTTGCCAGGCTAGGCGGCCCCTGAGCTTTGGGGCTCTTCCATCTCCTGCCTTTTAGCAGTAGGTGTGCTGGGATTTAGGTGGTCATGCTGTACGTCCAGCTTCACATGGGTTCTGGGGACCCAACGCATTGTCAGGCTTGTGCAGCAAGCAGTTTACCCACTGAGTAGCCATCTCCCCAGCCCTCGTATCATTTTTTTTAAGGGTCTCACTCTAGCCCAGACTGACCTGGAATTCACTATGTAATCTCAGGGTGGCCTTGAACTCATGGTGATCCTCCTACCTCTACCTCCTGAGTGCTGGGATTAAAGGTGTGTGCCACCACGCCTGCCTCTTGGTGTCATTTTAAATTTAATTTTAAATTTTTTTTACAGAGACAGAGAATTGCCAGGGCCTCAGCCACTGCAATTGAACTCTGATGCTTGTGCCACCTAGTGGGCATGTGTGACCTTGCACTTGCCTCACCTTTGTGCATCTGGCTTATGTAGGATCTGGAGTCTAATATGGGTCTGTAGGCTTTGCAGACAAGCCCCTTAATCACTCAGCTCATCAGTGTCTTTTTTTCTTTCTTTCTTTTTTTTTTTTTTTTTGGTCTCACTCTAGCTCAGGCTGACCTGGAATTCCCTAGGTAGTCTCAAGGTGGCCTCGAACTCACAGTGATCCTCCTACCTCTGCCTCCCGCGAGCGGGGATTAAAGGCATGCGTCACCATGCCCAGCTTCCATCACTGTCATTTTTTAACCCTTCCCATTTCTAGCCAAAATGACCCTTTCCAGGAGTTTTGAAGCTACAAAGAAAATCTGCACTCTCCTACTCCCTCTTTGAGTTATGCACCACAAAAGCGAGCTTCTGCTGCCGTAGTTCTCTCAGCCAGCCCCAGAGCATGCCAGTTCACCCCCTTCACCCTCCCTTGATTGTCATCGTGTCACCCATGTTTCTGTGGTCTCCTGGCTGTCTCCTGGCCAGTTGTTGTTTCCTCCAATTTTCTGTCCTGAAACCGCAGGCTGATTGAATGTGACATGCAAAGGGAATGGGTGGATGGGTGTAGGACCAGGGATGTCTGGGCTAGTTTAAGACTCCCCCACTCAGTGTCACCTGACCTTGTACTAGCCCTGTAACTGATTTCAGTCCCGCCCCTTCATTAAGCTACTTCACCTCTCTGAGTCCTCCTTCCCTTGTGTACAAAGTAAGTTAATAATAGCATGTGAGTTATAGAGTTCTTCCACAACACAATCTGTCTTATAAAGCCCTTAGCCCAGTGCCAAGTATATGGCAAGCACTTAAATCTCTTCTGGCTGAAGTTATTATTTTAATGATTATTTATTTATTTATTTTTGAGAGAGACAGAGAGAGAGAGAGAGAGAGAGAGAGAGAATGGGTGCACCAGGGCCTTTTCAGGCGCTGTGAACGAATTCCAGACTCATGTGCCCCCTTGTGTGCATGCGCGGCACTGTGTGCTTGCAGTCACTTTTCCATCTGGCTAAACGTGGGACCTGGAGATTTTGAACAAGCGTTCTTAGGCTTCGCAGGCAGGCAGCCCTATTTTAATGATTTTTATGACGATTGTTACTGTCAGTTATGATGGATAAAGCTCCTGAATCCTATCACACAGCTTTCCCCAAGGATCAGCTGTGGCCGTGTATATGCACATGTTTTCAAGAATGCCACGTGCCGGGGTTTGAACTGGGCGTCCCTCATAGACTCATGTGTCATAGAACCCAGCTGACAGTAATTTGGGAGGTGGAATTTTGCTGGAGGAGGCGTGCTGCTGGGGGTGGACTTTGATGGTTTATTAGCCGTAGCTCCCAGTGTTAGTCTGGCTCACTCTCACGCTGCAGTGTTCCACCCGCTGCGGCAGAGGTGACGTCCAGTCTCTGCTCATGCCATCCTTTTCCAGGTCATCATGGACTTTCCCCTCGAGACTGTGGGCCAAGAGAAACAACTTTTCTTCCATCAGCTGCTTTTGGGTCAGGTGCTTTGTGCCACCAACAAGAAGGCAACTGCATCACCATGCACATGGCAAACGGTGTTATTTTTACGTGGGTTCCCCATGCTTGAGGAGAGAGCGGGCAGGACAGTGGCATACACATAGCATTCACCTCTGTAACTGTGTGCTATGGACAGCTGTGAGGCTTGTGTAAGTCATTTTCCCTCTCCACTGTGGTTTTTCTCATCGTGAAATGGGTACAGTATTAAGACCCAGCCAAGAGGACACGGTGCATAAGGTGCCTGTTTCACAGACAGTTTTCAGGGAGTGGCCTTTCTGGTTCCTTCTTTTGAGAATTCATCGTGCATCCTTCACGTATACTTTCTTTCTCTTTCTCTTTCTCTTTCTCTTTGTTTGTTTGTTTGTTTGTTTGTTTGTTTGTTTGTTTGTTTGTTTGTTTTTCCGAGGTAGGGTCTCACTCTAGCTCAGGCTGACCTGGAATTCACAGTCTCAGGGTGGCCTCGAACTCACAGTGATCCTCCTACCTCTGCCTCCCGAGTGCTGGGATTAAAGGCGTGCACCACCACGCCCGGCGAGTATATTTACTCTAAACCATTTCTTGGCAACTAATCTCTGTCTTACATATCCACCTATGCTCCCCTCTGACCCTAGCCACCTAAGACCTACATTAGCTTTAACCACATCCTTTTCTCTTTTTCTTTCATTTAATTTTTTTTATTTATTCATTTGAAAGAGAGAGAGAGAGAAAGAAAGAGAGGCAGATAGAGAGAATGGGCACACTAGGGCCTCTAGCCACTGAAAATGAACTCCAGATGCATGCACCACCCTGTGCATCTGGCTCACGTGGGTCCTGAGGAATTGAACCTGGGTCCTTTGGCTTCGCAGGCAAGTATATTAACTGCTCAGCCATCTCTCCAGCCCTTTAACCACATCTCCATCACACTCCAGCTTCGGGACATAGAAGAGTCATTTACCCTTCTAAATAAGAAAGGTCCCTCAACTGTAAGGTGACTAGCAGTTATACCTCCTTGCGGGGTTGTTCTGTGTATTAAATATCTTTAAGGCTCGTGCCAACTACCCCATACACAGAAGATGTCATCGTGACAACTTCTGGTCACCTTGGCAGTACCTATGTTCTGATGCACAGCCACACACAGACTGCTCCTCTCAGGGACTGTCCCTCCTGGTCACCAAACCATCCTCCCACAGTTCAGTTCAGCTTCTGATCCTACATGAAAACGGTCACTCCTCACTCCAAATTTTTACTTGACGCTTGTTTGCCCCATTCTGGACGTGTCTGGTTTGGATCATATCTGTACTTCAACAGAGGATTTAATTGTTATTGAGCATTATTTTTTAGAAACATTTATATTTTATTTATTTATTTGAGAGAAAGAAAGAAGCAGAGAGAGAGAGATGACAGAGAGAATGGGCACGCCAGGGCCTCCAGCCACTGCAAACGAACTCCAGATGCATGAACTCCCCTTGTGCATCTGGCTTACATGGGTTCTGGGGAATTAAGCCTCGAACCAGGGTCCTTAAGCTTCATAGGCAAGCACTTAACCGCTAAGCTATCTCTCCAGCCTGAGCTCCCATTTTAGATTGTTCTAACCTTATAGGTTTTCTTTCGTATTAGTTATCCTTTGTGTCGAATTACGTAGGGTAATGGTTACATTAGAAGCTGAAGAACTCTTATAGTCCAGTTGAAGAAACAAAATAATGTTCAAGGGGCTGGAGAGATGGCTTAACAGTTAAGGCGTTTGCCTGCAAAGCCAAAGGATCCAAGTTTGATTCTCCAGGTCCCATGTAAGCCAGATGCACAAGGGGAGTTCATGCATCTGGAGTTCGTTTGCAGTGGCTGGAGGCCCTGGCGTGCCCATTCTCTCTGTCATCTCTCCCTCTCTCTCTCTCTCTGCTTCTTTCTCTCTCTGCCTGTTTCTCTCTCTGTCTGTCTGTTGCTAATAAATAAATAAATAAATAAATAAATAAATAAATAAATAAAACGGGGGCTCGTTGAACATCTATGATGCCTTCAGTGACTGAATGAAGACTGATCCTGAGTGAAAGCTATTTATTACATCACAGAGCAGAGTAAAGGGGTGGCTGATGAAGAGTCCCAAGATCAAGGTCAGCACAACACTGCTTATGCTAGCAAAACCTGTCTTTATGGGCACAGGTGGCCTTGTATGTTTCTTTGTTTTTGTTTTTGTTTTTTAGGGTAGAGTCTCGCTCTCAAGCCCAGGCTGACCTGGAATGCACTAGGCAGTTAGAGTGCATCTGGTTTTACATGGGTACTGGGGAGTCAAACTTGGGTCCTTAGGCTTTGTAGACAAGTGACTTAACCATTGGGACATCTCTCTAGCCCCACTATACTTTTTTTTTTTTTTTCCTTCAAGGTAGGGTCTCATTCTAGCTCAGGCTGAACTGGAATTCACTATGGAATCTCAGGGTGGCCTTGAACTCATGGCGATCCTCCTACCTCTGCCTCCCCAGTGCTGGCATTAAAGGTGTGTGCCACCACACCCAGCTTATTTTTGTTTTAATCATCACTTCTTGGCATTTCTCTCCAATTTTAACCCCTTCTTTCCAATCCCTGAAGGGCTGCCCTCAGAAAGCCAAGTTTCTGTCTGGCTGGAATTTCTGAGGAAGGACCTCCACACTTCCAAATTAGCCTTTTCCTCCAGGGCAGTGAGCAGCTAAGGAGTTCAGAGGTGCGCCAGACAGCCTCCTAGAATAAAACAGAGCTAACCCTTGATTTGGGTTCCCTGCCAAGGGCTTGGGGGAAATGATACCTTAAACCCAAAGGTGTGGGTTTCTAATGCCAGGGTTTAAAGTAGTGTGTCAGGAGCCCCGAGGAGAAGGCGATGAGTGTGAGTAGGTGTGAGGCAGCAGTCCGACTGAGAGCCCTTCTTCCAGAAAGGCTCTGCTGAATCATGACTCCTCTAATAAGCATTCTAGGAAAACCAAGGGACATACTTCATAAAGAAAACCTAGATATCACCATCACCATCCACAGACAAGGTGCTGTCCCTGTCCCGTATAGAGCATGCCTGCAGTGCTGAGAAGAATTCCTCCCCACTGCCTGTCTGGATCAACCCGACCTTCAGCTTTGCCTCCACCTCCATGAAGCAGCCTTTGCGATCCCTTCCCCCTCACACACCGGATCTCCTCTGACTGCCATTTTACTTTTTGCCTCTGCTCTGCCATTTATTTATCGCCTCTCCCTTGCATTGTGGTTATTTATATACATTGTCACACAGCTGAGCCTTTACACATAGCTGAGTCCTTTGCCTAGCTGACTCCTACGCTTTCTTTAAGATTCTGCTCAGGTCTTTTGCATTCTGTAAGTCTCTTGCCTGCATAGATTCCACTCTTGTGCCTGCCCTCAACACCTGCAATTTATGCATTATCCGTTAATATTGATTGCAAATGTTTACTTATCAATATGTCTAACTACATGGATCCCAGACCCCAACACCAGGAAAAATGTCTTCTGTTCCTCTTTTTTTATGATACTTTGAATCTTTAGTACTAAACCTGGCACACAGTGGGAATTTACTAAACTTTCTTATTTTTTTAAAAAGTTTTATTTGAGAGAGACAGAGAGCGAGAGAAGAAGAGTCAGAGAGAGAATGGGCAGGGCCTTTTAGCCACTGTGAATGAACTACAGACGCGTGCACCCCTTTGTGCACATGTGCGACATTGTGCGCTTGCGTCACTTTTGTGTCTGGCTAAACGTGGGACCTGGAGATTTGAACAAGCGTACTTAGGCTTTGCAGGCAGCCGCTTTAACCGCTAAGCCATCTCTTCAGCCCTAAACTTTCTTTTTTTTTTTTTTTTAAATATTTTATTATTTATTTATTTCAAAGACAGAGAGAGATACAGAAATAGACAGGTAGAGAGAGAGAGAGAGAGAGAGAGAGAATGGGCATGCCAGGGTCTCCAGCCACTGCAAACGAACTCCAGATGCATGTGCCCCCTTGTGCTTCTGGTTAATGTGGGTCCTGGAGAATCGAGCCTCGAACCAGGGTCCTTAGGCTTCACAGGCAAGCGCTTAACCGCTAAGCCATCTCTCCAGCCCAACTTTCTTATTTTTAAATGAACGGATCATCCATCCAATTTGATTGAACCTCCAAAACAGAATTGCATGCCTATTTCATTTTTTTTGGATACCCCAGGATGTCTTGCTTTTAGTAGATGATTGATAAATATAGTAATAATAAATGATTCAAAAGCTAAACAGGCATAAGGGAAGAATGAGGTCTGCATAAGCAGTAGAGGGAATTAAAGTTTGTGTATTTCAGCTATTTTCAAACTGACTATATGAATAACTGCTACTGAAATGAGTGATAAAGAAAAAATACATTTGGCTTGAAGTGAGTTGGCTGAAACTGAAGTCCAAGATCAAACCCAGATACAGGTGAGTCGAACACCGGTACAGCTGCTATTGCATCATACTGTTAGGATCTTGGGACAGGTGGACCAAAAGGCAGCAGTGGGGCTTCAGTAATTTGAAAAGGCACTCTGTGGAACACATTATGTGTAAGTAGGCCTTTTAGGAAGATCTGTCTGGAAAGAGTGTCTAGAACTAGCTGACAAGAGGAGAGCCTGGAAGCAGGATTGTCTTGTAACTGCCCCGACATGGCACAAGAAACAATGAACTGATTTAAGGAGGGCTTGATGGCCACTGGCCACTGAAAAAAAGCAGATGTGGAGTCCTGATTATTCCTCAAAGTCTGGCACCTAATGAAAAGAACAAGCAATGCAGAAGTGAAACTTAGTTTTGAAAGATGGTGAATTCATTTTATTTTATTTTATTTTATTTTATTTTATTTTATTTTATTTATTTTTTCACTCTAGCTCAGACTGACCTGGAACTCATTTGGTAGCTTAGGCTCGCCTCAGCCTTCCTATCTCAGCCTCCTGTGTGCTGGGATTAAAGGCGTGAGCCTCCCTGGATGGCTTGGTGAATTTATTGTTGGCTTGTAAAGCTTGTTCTAGATGAGCAAGCAGAGTAGCTAGAGACGCAGGATTGAGCTCAAGTGAAGCCTGAAGTAGACCTGTGGGTGTGTTGCTATTTAGAAAGAGGTGATGGCTGAAATTGGGAAAGTGTGAGAGAGACCCTAGGAAAAACTAGAGAGAAAAGATCAAAGAACCAAGGATTTTTTCGTGTGTGTTTTAATTTAATTTATTTATTAGAGATGCAGAGAGACAAGAAGTAGATAGAGAGAATATGGCATCAGAATGGGTATGCCAGGCACTTAGAGCTTAGGACAACAGCAGCCTGAAGGCTACAAATGTGGGTTTTAGAAAGTAGAAGGTTGAGGCTGGATGTGGTGGCGCACACCTTTAATCCCAGCACTTGGGAGGGCGAAGTAGGAGAATTGCTGTGAATTTGAGGCCAGCCTGAGGCTACATAGTGAGTTCCAGGTCAGCCTGGGCTAGGTAGAGTAAGACCCTACCTCAAAAAAACAAAAATAGAGCCAAGAGATGGTTTAGCGATTCAGGCACTTACTTGTCTGAGAAGCCTAAGGACACAGGTTTGATTCTCCAGGTCCCACGTAACCCAGAGATGCACATGGTGGCGCATGCACCTGGAGTTCGTTTGCAGTGGTTAGAGGCCCTGGCATGCCCATTCTCACTCTCAATCTCTCTCTCCTCCTCTATCTCTAATAAATAAATAAAATCTAAAAATAAAAATAAAAATAAAAAAAATATGAGCTGGAGAGATGGCTTAACAGCTAAGGCACTTGCCTGTGAAGCCTAAGGACCCAGATTTAATTCCCCAGTACCCACCGAAGCCAGATGCACAAAGTCACGTACCCAACTAGAGTTTGTTTGTAGTGGCTGGAGGCCCTGGTGTATCCATTCTCTCTCTCTCTCTCTCTCTCCCTCTCCTCTCTCTAGTAAATAATAAATAAAATAACCAAAAATAAAATGTAGAATGTTGAGTGACCATATAGGCTGGAGCAGGAAGAAAAGTGGGGTGGTACCCTTTAAAGGGATCTGAGTGTCACCTCACAAATCTGTTACAGTGCCTTAGAGTACCAGTGACTGCAGGTGAAGTTGAATGAGATGGGAATACTTGTTTCTACTTTATAAGAGTCACTTAGGGCTGGAGAGATGGCTTAGTGGTCAAGGCACTTGCCTATGAAGCCTAAGGACCCGTGTTCGACTCTCCAGATCCCACGTAAGCCAGATGCACAAAGGTAAGGCAAGCACAAGGTCACACATGCCCAGTATGTGGCACAAGCATCTGGAATTCGATTTCAGTGGCTGAGGCCCTGGCATGCCAATTCATTCTCTCTCTCTAAAAAAATAAAATAAAATAAAATAAAATAAAATAAAATAAAATAAAATAAAATAAAATAAAATAAAGGGTCAATTAGGGCTGGAGAGATGGCTTAATGGTTAAGCACTTGCTTGTGAAGCCTAAGGACCCCAGTTCAAGGTTCGATTCCCCAGTACCCACATAAGCCAGATGCACAAGGTGGTGCATGCATCTGGAGTTTGTAGTGGCTGGAAGCCCTGGTGTGCCCATTCTCTCTCTCTCTCTCTCTCTGCCTCTTTTCTCTGTGTCTATCTGTCACTCTCAAATTAATTAATTAATTAAAAAAAAAAACCTTTAAAAGAAAAAGGTTAATTAGCCCAGTTCTTTCCAGGCAGGGAAGAGATTCCATGGACAAGTGAAAGCCAGACTGTAGAGCGTTCTCTCCTTCATGGACAACCTAACGCACAAGTAATTTGCTGACTACCCCATTACAGCGCTGTGAAAGTCAGAAGATGCCATCCACTCCATTCTAACCCTTCATGTTCCATTAGCATGGCTCTTGGTGGCTTTCCTCTAGCGTTGACATCCATCAGCTTAGGTTTGAACCACGGAGTAGATGAATTGCTAATGAGCTGGCACATCAACAGGAACCTATGGACAAGGTGAGAGCTCTGAGGGCAGCAAGAACTGGTTAGGGCCTCTTGTAACCCTAACACCCCCTGACTGAGTGAACACAGCCGCTCTTAGTGTTACCAGTCCTAGGGATAGAATTTCATGTTCTTGCCTACAATAAATAATAAGTACTGCTAGGAATTAGCACTTCCTGGAAGTTGGAATCGTGTGGCAGAGCATTGGACTCAAATTCTAATCCCTCACAATGTGCATAATGTTGGCAAACCAGTAAATTTCCCCATCAAGGGCTAGAGAGATGGCCCAGTGGTTAAGGCACGTGCCTACAAAGGCTAGCAGTCCAAATTCGAGTCCCCTGTACCCACTGAAAGCCAGATGCACCAAGTGATGCATGCATTTGGAGTTAGTTTGCAGTGGCTGGAGGCCCTAGCATGCTTCTCTCTTCTTCCCTCCCTGTCTCTCTCTCTGCTTGCAAATAAATAAATAAATAAATGACCCACACATTTTGAGCCAGCATGCTTTTAATCCCAGCACTCGGGAGGCAGAGGTAGGAGGACTGCATGAGTTCAAGGCTACCCTGAGACTACAGAGTGAATTCCAGGTCAGCCTGGGCTAGAGTGACACCCTACCTTTAAAAAAACAAGCAAACAAACAAAAAAGTTCCCCATCAAAATTGTCATCTGAGAAAGAAGATGGAGTATCCGTCACAATTCTGATGTTTAGGTAGGTTTGTCGAGGGCCAAGTAAACATTTGTTCTTTTCACTTGAAAATGGACTGTTCAGATAGGAATGTCTGGAGACCAGCGTAATACCACAATGCAATGACCCAGTGAAGAACAAAGAAACTTCTGCCCCCAAGCTTGCAGTGTATGTACTCTTTATCATCCTTGTAAGAAAAATTTCAGTAAGAGAATCAAAGCCAGGATTCTTTAGTATCTTTAACTTTTAACAATTTGGCCATTAGTGTAAAAAAAAAAAGAAAAAAGATTTCTTGAGTTTCTAGTCGCCCAAACACCTTGGAGAAACATCTTATTGGAGGCCTTTAAAACCAATTTTACCATTATCTGTCAGTGTTTATGTATTTACAAAGCGTTAGAACCTTTATACACTAAAATAGAATTCTTGGGCTGGAGAGATGGCTTAGTGGTTAAGGCGTTTGCCTGTAAAGCCAAAGGAGCCCCGTTCGATCCTCCAGGACCCACATAAGCCAGATGCACAAGGGAGTGCATGCATCTGGAGTATGTAGTGACTGGAAGCCCTGGAGTGCTCACATTCTCTCCCTCTCTCTCTCTCTCTCTCTCTCTGCCTCTTTCTTTCTCTCAAATAGATAAATAAAATATATTTAAAAAATAGAATTCTTTTTCAAGTGAGTTGAGATCCATGGATGTTCAAAAATTCAGAGAGCAGACTGGGGAGATTGCTCAGCAGTTAAAGGCTTTTGGTTGCAAAGTGTGCTAGCTAGGGCCCAATTCTCCAATTCCCACACAAAGCCAAATACATAAAGTGGCACATGCATCTGGAGTTCATTTGCAGTGACAAGAGGCCCCGGGCTGTTCATTCTCTCTGTCTCAAAAAAAAAAAAAAAAAAAAATTAAAAAGAGAACTCAGAGGGCAAATATTTCAGTAAAATAAATGACTGAATAAAATAAATAATATTTTAAACAAAATCCTATTCCATGTGTCATATAGCTAAACTAACATTACTATGGAGATTCTAACCTTTTAGATTTTGTCATTTTGTTTTGTTTTTTTTTGAGGTAGGGTCACACTCTAGCCCAGGCTGACCTGGAATTAACTATATAGTCTCAGGCTGGCCTTGAACTCACAGTGAACCTCCTACCTCAGCCTCCCTGGTGCTGGGATTAAAGGCATGTGCTACCACGCCAGGCTGATTTTGTGATTTTTTTTTTAAACATGCTTAAATTCTGTTTTCAAAATTCATTTATGTGCATGTGCATGAATGGTTGCACTAACGTCTTTTGCCCCTGCAAATGAATACCAGACATATATCCCTCCCCACTTTTGGAAGCTGGCTGAGGAATTGAACCTAGGCAGTCGGGCTCTACAAGCAAGCCCCTTTAACAGCTGAGCCATCTCTTCAGCCCCTTAAATTTTTTTAAAAATATTTTTAAAATTTATTTGTGAATAGAGAGCGGGGAGAGAATGAGCATATCAGGACCTTTTGCCACTGCAAAAGAACTCCAGATGCATGCGCCACTTTATGTAGCTGGCTTTATGTGGGTATGGGGAGAACTGAACCATCTTCTTGGCCCAGATTGTTTTATTTTTTTAAATATTTTATTTATTTATTTGAGAGAGTGAGCGTGCACACATGTGCCTGTATTTGGATGCACCAGGGCCTCTTGCTGCTGCAAATGCACTCCAAGATGCATGTGCTCACCACACTGTGCATCTGGGTTTCCATGGGAACTAAGGAGTTGAACCTGTGCTGGTGAGCATTGCAAGTAAGCACCTTTAACCACTGAGCCATCTCTCCAGTCCCTGAATTCCCAATGCTATTTACCGTGCTTTACCTTAGTGTTGTGCATGTAACATTCTTTTGCATTCTTTTCTGATTCAGTAAATGAGTTTGAATTTAACATACATGGTTGTGTGGGAACTTAATACCTAACCAAAAAAAGTTAAGATTTCGTCTCTTAAAAAAAATCTGCCTCATTGTCATAGTAGGTTTGTTTTGAGCTTGCTTGGTGGATGTGAGCTGATCTGGATGGAGCCCCCCAGCCCAGGCTCATATGGCAGTAGTTTTCTCTTATTAAATGCAGTCTGTCTGTGCCACCAGTCCTTCTTGTTCGCCTACATTAGCAATCTAAAATATTTTGCATATTCCTGCTGTGGCTGTCTTATGTCTGTATATGACTTTTCCTAATGTGTATTTCTATGGAGTTTCTTAGCTATGTTGAGTCAAATATTTTAAAATCAAAGTTGATCCTCCTTCTGCCAAATAAAAAAAAAGCAACCCTTTTAATTATTTTCCATTTGGAATTTTTCAATTGCTATTAGATTTATATTGTTTATACCCACTATGGCCTCTCTTTTAAAATTTATATCCTTGATCATAAGTAAAGACAAAGAGAAAACACTTTGCTACATTTTTTAATAGGCCTAAACTAAGGGCATGTGGTATAGTAACTTTCATGACCAGTCAAGAGTCTTAAGTGGCCCTGGGATTAATCCCAGTAATTCCGGAAGCTGAGGTAGGAGGATCCCAGTGAGTTTGAGGCCATCCTGAAACTACATAGTGAATTCCAGTCCGCAAGAGTGGGACACTACCTCGAAAAACCAAAAAAGAAAAGAAAAGAAAAGAAAAAGGATTTTAAGTGGTTTGGAAAGCGGTTCTCTTGTTCTTGTATCACCCTTTAAAGGGTGTGACTAGAGTGAGACAGGGAAGCTGATGCAGAAATAGCTGTTCTGGTTAAATACTTGGGTGATGGAAATAAGAATAGAAGAAAGTGTAATGTAAGTTGTCTCAGCTAGGTTGTGTCCACCTGCCTTCTAGCCCAGGCCGACTTCCGAGAACTGAGTGGACAAAGCTCGAGGGCCAGCGCGTGGTGGGTTGTGTTTTGGGGAGGACTACGGGGCACAGAGAAACGATCATGGCTGGTCAGGTCCCCCCACAAATAAACGAGGAGGAGGAGCGGGAACCTGAGCTTCGATTCTGCAACCTGCCTTAACCGCGATGCTTGTCCAATCTAATGAATGACCAGCTCATTTCACCCAGGACAGCACCGGACCCACCCACGGGGCTTCGAGCCCACTAGAGGAGAGAGCTCTACCGAAAATCAGGAGAGATTTGGGGGTCTGGACAAAAAGGTGGCACCCGTGGGGGGCGGGACACGGCGGCGCGGGGGCCGGGAGATGGAAGGAAGCCCTCCGGAGCCTCACGCCCCGCTGCAGCCTCCAGCCCCGCAGGACCCCGGCGAGCATCGGGAGGGAAGAGAGCCTGCCTGCCGGGGCTGGAGGCTGTCCACATGCCCGGGGGAGAAAGGACGAAGGGAAGGGACTGCAAAGGGGACCGGGCGAGGAATAGCGCGCGGACTGCGAGCTCTAAGCCCCGGGAACGCGGGAAGGCTTCCCAAGAGTGACCGAAAGCCCGGTTCCTTCGGCGCGTTCCCAGTTAGCTTCTGTCAAAGATGGCCAAATTTCCACGCGGCCCTTGCCCGACCCTCCCTTCTCCGCGCCTCTCCCGGTCCTCGTCCGTGGTTCGCGGATGCTGCGGGAGGCCGTGGGGAGTCCAGGTGAGCGAGCCTGGGGACGAGGTGCAGCGGCCGTCGCGGCCGCACCTCCTTCCCTTCCCAACCCCCGTGGACCTCTCCGCGAGCATCCCACCCCCCACCCTACCCACACACACACACACTTAGTGGAGAAAGAGGGCTCTTGCGGCTTTAAGACGGGCGCGGTGGGCGTGTCCATGCAAAGTAGGAAGGCGGGGCCTGCCGGGGCGGGGCCCGTAGTAAAGCGCGTCCGTGCGATGGGGCGTGGCCGGCGGTGGTTGGGGGCGTGGCCAAGGAGGGGAGGTTGGACGCGGCGGGTTGGTACCATCGCGCGCGTTCGGGGAGGGGGCGCGCATTCCCTGGGAGGGAGGGGGCGGGGCCGGCGCCCCAAGGCGGGGCGGGGCGGGGCGGGGAGAGGCGTGTCCCATTCCCCGCCGGGCGGGACGTCGGGCCCGGGGAGGGGCGCTGCTCCGCTCGCGTCCGAGGCGGGGGAGCCCCCCGCGGTACCTTTCGTGGTGCGGTGCGGCTGTGTGCGTGTGTGTGTGTGCGCGCGCGCGCGTGTTGGGAGTGGGGCGGGTGGGGAGGGGGAGGGAAAAGGGGCGGCCCCGGGAGTGGGGGGGAGCCGGAAAGGGGGAGGCGCCGGCGGACAATGGAGCCTATGTGTGCTTGCGGGAGTGGGACGGCGCCGCCGCCGCCGCCGCCGCCGCCACCACCGCCACCGCCGGGGGGAGACGCTGCGCCGCCGCCGCTGCTGCTGGCCCGGGCCCCGGCCCCCCGGGGCTGAGAGCCGCCCGCCCCGGGATCGAAGCCTCTTCCCCGTGTCTCTCCCCCCACCCCTCCTTCCCCCCCACTGCTGCGCCCGCCCCTCCCCCGCTCCGCCCGGGGTAAGCGGCACCTCGGGGAGGGGAGGGGAGGGGAGGAGGGGGAGGGGAGAGGGCCGGCGCGCGGCCGCCAAGGGGGGCCGGGTCGCCGCCGTCCGCGTGTTCGAGCCCACGCCGGCAGGGGGGCCGGGGTAGCGCCGCCGCGGGGGTACGAGGTCGCGGGGGGGTGGGGCCGTGGGCTTCTAGAGTTGAGTCTGGAGGAACCTGTTGGGGGAGGTTGGGGGCGCCCCACGATGTGCTGGGGAGGAACATTTCTCGGGTTTTGTCCCAAGCGGTGTTTTGGAGGTTACCTGGGGGAGAGAGAGGACCTTCCCTCTTCCTGGGGGGGGGCGCCCGGGGGGTGTATGCTGGAGGAGAGAGCTAGCTAGATGAGGGGATTCGGGTTGAATTTGGTGGGGTCTGGGAAAACCGCGGGGATTGGTAAAGGAGATCACTCTGCAGGCCGGTGACTTGGAGGGTGATGGGAGGTGGAAAGCCAGGAATGGGCTCTTGAGTTTGGAAAAGGGCTCCAGCAGGTGAGTTGGCCGTGTCTAGGTCACTGAGTCATGGTGGGGGGGGGGGTCGTGGAACCACACCGGTGGTGACTGTTTCAAAGTGGAGTCCCCTTAGATTGCTGGCCTTTGAAAGTTGCAAAGACTTAATGAAGATGTCACTGGTTAGTGTCTGGGTGAGTTGGTGAAATGGAGATATCAGTAAAGAAAACGACCCAAGGCTGAAATAAAGATTGTTGGGGGGGAGGGGGCTCATGTTTAAAGCTCCCTAGCATGAATGAGGTGGCCTGCAATCCATCCTCCAAAAACCTTGGTCTGCGGGAGGGTAAGGAAGAATGGATTTTAAGTGATAGGAGTGATTCAGGGGCTAAAATTGTAGTCCAGATGGGGACTTAATAAAGTTATTAAAGTAGACGAATGGACTTAATTGTGCCTTTATTGTAAATAGTCTCTGAGGCAAGATACAAGTGATTCAAAGTTAGACCTTGGGTAAGGCGAACACAGTGACTTGGTGGGAAAATGAGTGGCTGTGTAGAAAGTTACCATGTCATGGAGTTAACATTGGATGTATTAAGGAATTAAACGCTTGCTTGGTGGGCAAGGGTTTGGGTTCTTGTGCCAGGAACTCCAAAGGGATGAATAATAATATCAAAAATAGTTGAGAGATGGGAGGAAGAGGCCAAAGGATGTTGGAGGATATGAACAGGTACTTAAAACCAGTGGTTCTGTGATTGTAAAAATGATTTCTTTTTAAATTTTGGACTGGCTATTCCCAGTGAGTAGGAAGTTTAACAAGGAAGAAATGTCTGTGTGTAGAATGTGATAGTCCTTGGTGAAAACTTAACAAAGGCTTTTTACTTCCCTGGTGAAAAATACCCAAACTATTGAAGATAAAGGCGAGTTAATAAGAGAAGCTGTTAATTAATTATGTGGCATAAAAATGCTTTGAAGAATGAGGGTTCCATTAATTGACGGTTTGGATAAGTTGAAAAAAAATGGCGGATATGTGTGACATTTATGACCTAGGATTTGGATATTGAGCCCTTAATATATTATTTTGTAATCAGTGTGTTTAATGTAATATATAGTTTCAAAATATGGTAGATAGACGGGTCACTGGCCCAAGGAGGAAGAGTTTTGATGTGGTTTTCTTTATAAGGCAAGTGCTGTTACAACTCGCTCCTGAGGAAGAGTCCTGGCAATATATGAGATGACCAGTGTTAGAAAAAAACCAGCTCAAGCAAAAACGTGCTTCTATACATTGGAATTGATTCTGTGGGATATTTCGTCAGAAATGTCTGCTCCTGTCAATCTAAAGAAAATGTTCTCTGGTTTGGAGTGGGGGAATACAAAGGTCTCACAAATGTGGCCAGCTTCCTATTGGATCATGGTGACTTGGTACAGTGGTTAAGTCCTTGAACTTGGAGTCAAGATGCTAGTTCTCCCACTGACTTACATGTGACTTGGAACAAATCTCTCCTACTGATTCTCTAGCCCACCGGCTGTGAATGGTGCTGCTCCCAGCTCTAACCACTCATAACTGCATTTTAGCTTAGCAAGTCAATGCCTGTCTGCAAAGTGCTTTGAACACCTCTGAGATGAGAGGTCATGAGCCAACTTTTTTTTTCTACTTCTGTTATCTAATAAACCAAATTTGGCTTTTTCTTAAAAACAAGCAATTATAGTAACATTTAATCAAGGAACAGGAAAGAGTGCTTTGTAACACCAGTTTTGTTCTGTTGTCTGAAGTTTATATTTTATATTAAATCTGAAAGATAGTCTTTGTCTCATTTAGTGACAAGACACTAATAGTGATGACAGTTGTAAGTGTGGAAGCAGAGGTTGCTGTGATGCAAACCTTCATTGTGTGTGGGGGCGGGCAGGGGACATGTTCCTGGGTTTCCTGGCATCTTCATTTTCATTTGAAATACTTTGCATAGGGTGACTTGTCTGACTGTCTTGGTGAATATGATGATAGGGTCTCTAGAAATTTCACTTGCTCCAGCTCAGGGGTTCCTAATGTTTTTTCATATCCAATGCACGCCATCGGCAATCAAGTGAAACACAAGGTCTCTTCTGAGAATGTTTTCAAACAAAATAAAATACATAGACCTACAAATGAGATGGAAACGGTGCTCACAGTGTTCCCTGTGATGTAGTAACGTGTGCTTCTCTATAACACTAAATAGGTAGCTGTAGATCTGATGATACTGGAATTTTGCAGTCATGATGAGTGAACACATGGTGCTATTAATCGTTAACAACTAACGTGACATGAAAGTGTGTGGTGGTTCTGTCAGTGACGCAGTCACAGGACTGCTGATACCTGAATTGTTACAACTACATCCAGAGCTGAAGGCTGTGCGAACGTAACGTGTACTTAGAGATCAGTCACAGTGATCCCCCGGGTCGCTCCCTGAAGGTTCACAGCCGCCGCTCCTCCCCAGGTCTGTACAGACAGACTCTGGGAGTTAGGACTACCCAGGTTAAGAACTGCTTTACACCAGGTGATTTTTTTTTTTTTTTTTTTGGAAAGTGAAATTATGGCCACTTGCCTTATACTTTTTTTTTTTTTCTCTTCAAAATCTCCACTATGCTAAGATTGGGGGGCGTAGAGACCACATATAAAAAGTCCATTTTGTGACCTGTGGATATCAATTCTTGATGGGATGTTTATGCCCGCTGGGTTTGGCTTTTCGGAATTCCCAAGTGGCTGTTGGCACGCACGGCCCTCTGTGGGGCAGGTTTCGGATGCAGGGCCCTGGTGCCCACTCGGGCTTTTTAAGGTTTTGTGATTTTGCCTTCTCTGTTTTTAAAATTTTATTTATTTATTTATTTGAGAGAGAAAGAGAGGCAGAGAGTGAGGGAGAGAGAATGGGCATACCAGAGCCTCTAGCCACTGCAAACAAACTCCAGACACGTGCACCACCTTATGCATCTGGCTTACGTGGGTCCTGGGAAATTGAACTGGGTCCTTTGGCTTTGCAGGCAAATGCGTCAACTGCTAAGCCATCTTTCCAGCCCCCTTCTCCGTTTTTGACCTAATTGCTTTCTTGCTATGTCTTCTTCCAAATATCCCTTTGGCTACAGAGCATTGTGGGGAATGGGTGTTTTTTTTTTTTTTTAAATTTTTCTCTTTTGAGCCAGTTGGAATTTGCATATGAACTTTTCCTTCTTGTCCTTGTAGGACTGAATGTGGGACTAGCTGCCGTCACTCTGCCTTGACTTAAAAATTCCCTTGTGGTTGGGTGGCAGTGCTCATTCTCTGAAAGCTCTTCTGCGCCCCAATGTAGAAGAGAAAGGAAATTGGACATCTTGGAAGGTAAAGAAAACTTCATGATAAGCCCGTGATTCTGATTCAAGCCTGACTATGTTGTGTCATTGCTTCTGTAACAGTTTATTGTAAGGTAACACTGCATGATTCTAGCCGTTCCCAAAATAAAAGTCATCAACTCAAATGCAAGTCAAAACTACAAGAGCAGTTACATATATTTTTCTATGAGCATAACTCATCTCAGAAGACCAAGGAGAAGCCGAGTGTGGTGGTGCATGCCTTTAATCCCAGCACTCAGGAGGTAGAGGTAGGAAGACTGCCATGAGTTTGAGGCCACCCTGAGACTACATAGTGAATTCCAGGTCAACCGGGGCTAGAGCAAGACCCTACCCCCAAAAAACAAAAATCCAAAACAGAACAAAAGCCTGAGGAGAAAAGCAAATATCGAGAATTAAACTAGTATTTGATAATGTCACCTTTAACGGTAGCAGTGCACTGGCCCTGAGCTCATAATTGTGGCTGAGGCAGCATTTGTTGATTCTACCTAGTGCCAGGTGCTCCGATGATTGGCATTGTCCTCAAGAAGTTGCCCATTTGTAACAGTGCTGCCATTTTGTAAGTGTTATGACAGTGCTGTGAGTACTATGCCAGAGGAGCCTGCAAGGCATAGCAGGTGATAGCAATCAAGGAGAGTTCAACCGAGAAAGGACATCTGTGTGAAACATCACTTTGGTAGCCATTATTCCAATTAGTGATAGTTGAAATTCATTTTTGCTTGCTTGAATTTTGTCAGATTCTTTAGCTTGATAAGAGTTTTTATTTGGTACCTTAAAGTCTGTTATTGAAGGACAGTAGATGGAGTGTGCCCTGAGAGTCACCACATGCGTGCACGTCGTGTGGACCAAGGTTTTCTGTGCATGTTCATTGACTCACTTGTTTGTCCGCACATGCTGGAGGACGATTGGCCTCCTTGTTGTGTCGGCATGCCAGACATTAGAACGAGCTCGGAATGGAATCCGGAGGCTTTTTAGTTCCACATGCTAAGTCTGCTACTATGCCTTTTATGGAGTAGTGGTCACAGCATAGAAATGAAATTTGTTAAACATGACATAGTTTTAGTAAACTTGACTTCTTAGAGTAGGGAAGTGGACAAGCATCATTGGAAGAGTTTAACTTGGAATTTTGAGGCTGAGCTTGGTCAAATCAATTTCTGAATTTACTTAAAACTTTGTTAATCTTGTAAGTAGTATTTTGGCCCTAAGACGCTCTGGACTTAGAGCTCCTTTGTGATCGCAAAACTAGAGACTCTGAGCAAGGGGTGCTCAGAGTCACAATTTTCGTTTGCTAGGACTGATGTTGGAAGTAGTTCTACCTGACTGGTCTCGCTTGGTTTGCACATCACTGTGCGCACAGTAGGCATTAATCACTGCACACAGTAGGCATTAATACCAGGCCAGGTCATTCATCGCTAAGCTCCTGCAGGAGTGTGTGAGAGTGAGTCTTCTTGCTGGACGTTGTCCTGTCCTTACAGTTGAGAGGAGAGGGGAGCTGTGAAAGATCTTCACTTGACACGCACTGCTCAGTTCTCTATTACAAAGTGGGCAAAAGCAAAAATGGGAGGGTTTTTTTCTTCCTAAATGCCCAGGAATTTCAAAAGTAGAAAAATTGATTTTATTTGCACTTAGTATTTCTCCAGCCTCTGAAAATAAAATGTGCATTTGAGGAGGAAAGAAAACCACAAGAGCCTTGAAAAACCTACAGATTTCGTATCTATCCTTCAACAGTTGGGAGTTGATTCTATTTCCGTGGGAGATGACAACCCCCTCTTACACTAATACTGGAGAGCAACTAGGAAACCAGCTTTTCTCTACAGAAACTCAGTGACAGCCGGGCGTGGTGGCGCACGCCTTTAATCCCAGCACTCGGGAGGCAGAGGTAGGAAGATTGCCATGAGTTTTAGGCCACCCTGAGACTATGTAGTGAATTCCAGGTCAGCCTGGGCTAGAGTGGAAAAAAACCAAAAAAAAAAAAGAAACTCAGTGACTGTCAAGTGGATTCTGTTGACGTTCCCCCTCACGTTGTCCTCTTCTAGGTGAGGTGGTGACCTTTGAGAAAGGGGCTCCTGGACTGCCTGGCTCCAGGATGAATACTGCAGTGTCGTGACCCTTGGGGTTTTGGTGAGTACTCTGATGGAAGCTAGCATTGGAGCACAGGCAGGCCTCGCTCCTGGACATGAGTTGGGAGAAAAGCTTTAGCTGTTCTTCAACAGATTTTCTTTTTTTTAAAAAAAAAAAAAAAAAAAGATTTATTTTTATTTATTTATTAGAGAGAGAGGGAGAATGGGCGCGTTAGGGTCTCTAGCCACTGCAAACGAACTCCAGACGCATGCGCCACCATGTGCATCTGTCTTACTTGGGACCTGGAGAATCAAACTTGGATCCTTAGGCTTCGCAGGCAAACGCATTAACCGCTAAGCCATCCCTCCAGCCCTTCTTTTTCTTTATATCATTCAACTCCCCTTCCCCACCCTCTGGCATCCACCATTCTCTTACCTGCTGCTAAAAGTCCAACTTTTTAAAATTCCACATAAAAGTGAGATCATAGGAGATTTGCCTTTCTGCACCTACCTTGTCATATCGAATGTCCTTTGGGCTCTTCTGTGCTTAGAAGTGACAGAACACCATCTTTGCACCTATCCAGAGACTTGGCTCTCAGGGGATATGGAAGGCGAAGTTTTCTTTTGAATGCTGGAAGATACCACAGTGGGTCTGAACGCTGAATGGCACGATCTGATAAAACGCAGGAGCTGGAGAGGAATGCCCAAGGACAGAGTGAGAGCCCTCAGCAGGCTGGAAGACGCCAGGCCTAGACCATGCGCGGCAAGACTGAACTTTGGACAAAGTGGACTTTCTTGGGTGGTTGCTTATTTTAACAGTAATAAAGCAAGAGAAAATATGAACTGATGGAAAGAGGTTTGCAGGTTTAGTGGTGGGGATATTCTGCCTGCTTGATACATGTTTTTCATTAGTACTGGACAAGACCCCAAATTGGAATCCCAGCACTGGGGAGGCAGAGTTTGAAGAAGAGTCACAAGTCTGAGGCCATCTTGGTTTATAGAACAAGTTCCCGTCCAGCCAAGGCTACATAGTGAGACCCTATCCCAAGAGATAAAACTGAAAAAAAGACAAACCTCAGAGAAGAGGGAGAAAAGACAGCGGATGGGAGATGGAGGGGGTGTGACACGGTGCCTGGCAGAAAGCATTGCACTTTCAGGAAGTAGTGTTCGTCACTCAGGAGGTGGCACTAGTGTGTCCTGTCAAGCACTGCTGAGGGACTAGCTCCCTTCTCTGCGGGGGCCCCCACAGCATGACACGTGCTGACCTTGGACCCACCGTGCTGGCCGGACACCAGCCCTTCCGCCCTTGGAGTGTGGCCTTGGCTTTCGTCACTGAGCTAGGGGCAGTAGTAGCCGCCTTGTGAGGCTGCTGTGGACGAGTTAACACAGATGCACAGTGCTCAGAACAGTGCCCGCCTGGTACTCAGTGAAAACGTCAAGCGTTCCTTGAGAAGAGAAAACCATGCAAGTAGATGCGGAGTTAGGAGACTTCGTTCTGTGGGGAGGAGCCTCCTCCCCGTCCTCCAAGGAAGCCGCGAGTGCTCACCTGCGGAAGGAAGGGCCGACTCTGGAACTACCAGTCAGACATTTGACAGGGTTGCTGGTTGTTCTTAGACTCAGGAAGGCTAAAAGCCGATCATGATTTCTTTAACACCTCCCTCGAATAAGACCTTGAAAGCCTAGATTTTATTCCCAGTCCCTGGGTGAGGCCTCAGGCGTGTTTCAACCTCTGTGCTGTCTCTCATCTACAAAGCAAGGCGTGGGGGAGGGAGGTGGCTTAGAGAAAAGAGCTGGGGGTCTGAGCATTCTGATTGGCCAGAGAAGCCATTTGTGCCCTGTGTGCTCTGTTCATTCTTGTGGAAAATACCTGTCCATCAAGGTCAGGCAAATAATGAGAATAAGAAAGTGTGAGTGAAAATAAAAGTGTTTTATGTTCATAGCATTATTATTGGAAATAATCCTTGCTACCAGCGTGTCATAAATGCCTGGCAGATTAATGCGGCAGTTTGATATTTGTAATGTGCTTTGCATTTCTTCGGAAGCAGAGTAAGCACACAGGGCAGGTGTTTCTGTTCTCGGAGAAGCTGATAGGTCACAGAGGACCTAACTGTATCCTTAGCACATCGTGCTGAGTGTTCCGGAGAAACCAAAGAGTCTGAAAACAAGGTTCTTGTCTTCAAAGAACAGCCTTCCCAGGGAGGGGAACGCAGGATCGCTCACTCGAGACATGTGTTGAGCACTGAATGCGTACCGCAGACAGAAAGTACAGGACTTGGGACAAGATGAAGATAGAGGTGTCAGCTGCTTTCCTTGCTAAAGAGTAGCTTCCAGTGGCTTTATCCATGCAGGATTTAGTTGCAGCTTTGATTTTACCAGTGATTCCGGGTGTTTAGTCAGAAGTTACAAAATAGTCTGTGGTCTTCCATGTTGAATGTGGTAACCAGAGTCCATTTCACAGTTGAAACTATGAAAAAAAAAAAAAAGAAAATAGTAAGAGGTGGAGGGGAGTGAAGCTACAAGGTTCCCAGCCCTGAGTGTTCTTTCAAATGCTTTCTCCTGAGGTCAGCTTGAGAACAGTTTTGATTCTAATTCTTTTTATTTTTTGTCTTCCTTATTAAAACAGTGAAATTATATGCACTCAAAAGTTCCATAACTTCCTTTCAGCGCCCAGGGTAAAACAGTTGGGACTGTTGCACATTTCTGAATGGAGAAATTTAACACTTAACAATGCCACTTAACACTTAACAATGCTAGGTTTCCATTGCCAGAACCTAGAATCTAACTAACTGGTCCTTCCAGTGTTATGTCCAGCTCCTGAGACCATCAGAACGCACGAGCTGTAACACTGGAGCCGTGTTCTCATTCCATACCCGCCTGTCTTGCCAGCCAGTCATCTCCTCCTTTCTCCCTGTGCC
The DNA here is from genome assembly GCA_036365145.1 of Orientallactaga sibirica. Lineage (NCBI taxonomy): Eukaryota > Metazoa > Chordata > Mammalia > Rodentia > Dipodidae > Orientallactaga > Orientallactaga sibirica. Next base: position 21,878,071 of record JAEOAD010000025.1, read on the forward strand.
CTGTCAGTGAGATGCCCACAGGTAGAAAAGAGGGAGGGGGTGGACACACAGAGCAATCCGGGAATCCCAGGGAGGAAGCAGTGACTTCAGTGTACTTTGGTTCTTCCTGAACTAGTCTAGGCCTCCCGAAATAAAAGGCTTTCTCATTTGTTCTCTGACAAGGGTTAGGGATATTTTTCCTGACCTTTATGCTTCAAATCAGCCTTGCAGATTAGCTATAAAAAAAAATGCCTTAGCCTTCAAAGCTGTTCATTTACCTTCACAATGACGATCATTGCCTGGCTAAGCTGTGTACTGGCCATCAGTGAGCAGTGAGAGTGCAGACGTCTGCAGACGGTGTGATGTCATAGAAAGGTCGTGCACATCGGGCAGACGTGGTTGTAGTCAGTATTAATTCAATATTTGTTTTCATAATTATCACTTTCAATGTCCCCTCACCCTTGAGACCCTGTGCATATACAAGCATAGGTAATTTGCTTCATGGTTTGAAATTGGGGTGTTTTATTTATTTACTTATTTATTTATATTGCCACTGTTTGTCCCCAGAGCTTAAACACCAAAGATCACTGGGTTTGCAATATCCAGTGGTTCTAAAGCATTGTTTTTCATGGGGAAACTTGCAAAATTTTGAGAACTTTATATTCAGAAGCAAGAGAAACACAGGGGAGAAAGAACAGAGAGGGTTACAGATGAAATTGCTTTTCTCTGCATCCAAAGTAACCTGCTGCAGGTGGGAGGCTCCGGTGCTAGGCAAGAAGCATTAGTCCCTCGTGGCTGGCTGAGTACCAGAGCCGGTGGCCAGTGTGCAATGTCTCCCTTGCCTTTGGTTCCCTTTAACCCTGAGGGACGCGGAGGGATGACCTGGCTGCTACCTTGCTGCGCTGGCTAATGCTCTCACGTTGATCCTGTTGTCAAGCTGTTCTAGGTCTTTGCTTTTGCTCCCAACTTTTAATTTTATTGATTTATTTATTTTGCACGGCCTTTCCCCGTAGTGTGCCCTGGAGATGCGAGATTTTCCTTTGGCAGCTGGAGGCACACACCCAGAGAATGCGGGAGCTGCAAGGGGAAAGGACCCACTTCCACAGCAGAGAAAAACAAGGAGGAAAAAGACATACAGGCGGCCAGCGCTAAGGGACACACCAAGCAAGCAGTGGGCCACTGCCACTGCCTCCAGCAGCAACTTGTGCTGCAGCCCGAGAGGACCTCGGTGAGCCTGTCCCCGTCTGTGACTGCAAGCTCAGGATTTCAATCAATGCATTCCAGTAACCCTAAAGTGAGGAACTCCCCATCAGGAAGCACACAGAGGTAAGGGCCAGGGCTGCCTCCACCCACCATGCCCTGGGGACAGCACAGGTGCACCACATACTCATACTCGCTGTGGAGCAGTCTGTGGACTCGCTGGCAGACTAGAGCGCCTGGGGAGGGAAGAGGAGCAGTGGCAAGGAGGCTGAGAGTGAAAGCTCCTGCGGTGGTTTACCTGGGTGCTTCTCGGAGCCACCATCCCTGTCTGCCTCTCTTTCCCGACCCGCTCCTTTGCAAAGCACAAACAAAAGGACCTTAAAGACCAGCCAGTCCAATCTGCTCAACTGGGTAATCAGGTAACAGGCCTGGAATGATGAGGCCAAGACCTGGAACTAAACCCACCTACTCCTGACAGCCACATGAAGCTTTTCCTGTTTCACCCGCACTGTTACGGGCAACTGGTGTTCCCTGTCCCCTGGGGCAGTGGTTGGTCCACCCTGCTTTGCTGTTAGGCTTCAACTGGGAGGGATTCGGGTCCTGGAGGATCTCCCTAACCTGACCAGCACCAGCAGGTTTTCCTGCTCTCTGGGGCCTGCTTGCCGTTTCCAGCAGGGAAGTGAGGCTTTCATTACAGCTGTTCCTTGTCATCAGCCTGGGAGTGGGTAGTATTTTGATCTTAACATGTCTGTTTGTTTACTCGGAGCTAGTCTTAGTGTGAGAGTCACTTCTCTGTGTACATAGAAACCGGCTCCTTTATTGACAGAAGCCCTAGAGATAGGTCCCCATGTGACTCTAGGGTTCCCGAGACCTGGAGGCCATTCTGCTTGATCTTCCTGTCTGTTGATAGCTCTGAGATGGGCTCCAGGGTGGAGAGAGAAGCCAGTGGCTGCAGTGCCATGTGGGGGTGGCTGTTTAGTCTGCAGGGTCTCCTTGAACCCATAATAGAAACTGCTGATTTGTAGTGACCAGCCCCATCTGGTGTCTGATCTCCCCTTGTTACTTGTTTCTTTTAGTAGCCCTAAGTCAAAGCAGGAGGTGATGGTCCGTCCCCCTACAGTGATGTCCCCATCTGGAAACCCCCAGCTGGACTCCAAATTCTCCAATCAGGGTAAACCGGGGGGCTCAGCCAGCCAATCCCAGCCATCCCCCTGTGACTCCAAGAGTGGGGGCCATACCCCTAAAGCACTCCCTGGCCCAGGTGGGAGCATGGGGCTGAAGAATGGGGCTGGAAATGGTGCCAAGGGCAAGGGGAAAAGGGAGCGAAGTATTTCCGCCGACTCCTTTGATCAGAGAGATCCTGGGACTCCAAACGATGACTCTGACACTAAAGGTATGTCTATACAATCTTTGAGGTTCCGAGGGAAATAGGTGTGTCTTAGGGAAGGCTTCTGATTGGTAGAGTTAGAGGCTGCCCTCAGCCAAGTGGGGAGAGAAGGTGTCAAGTTCAGGAACTTCATAGTTTATGATGGACTGCTCCCATTTGTCACGCTCCTAAGGAGCATCGGGAACACCTCGTGGAGGATTCTTGCTCTTCAGCGAATGTTTGACAGGCCTGGCCACGTTCTTAGGCATGTTTCTGGCCTCCATAATGTTTGTACTCCAGTGTCAAGCCAGCAGCCCCAGTTCATCTCTGCCCATGGCCCACAAGTGCAGTCTCGCTGGCATTCCCTCCCAGGGCTTGGGTTTCGTGTTGTCTGGTTGCCATTTGTCATTCTCGTAGACACAAGACACTGGTCTACACTTGTCACAGCTGATTTTAATATGGCAAGAGTGACTGGCCACCAGAGCTGGTAGAAATGTGGCAGGCACAGAATAGTGTGAGCCGGAAGAGGGATATGGCGTGGACTCTTCGACTCTCTTCCTCCTAGTATAAGCCCCCAAGAAAGTCCCAAGAGTAGACCAGAACATGAAGTTACTGAGCAAGCCCAAGTGAGGATGAGGCTCTGGGTGCTTGCTCCCCACCAGCCTCCCTGCTGCCCGCCTCAGCCATTGCTGGGAAGCCCGTCATGAATGGCAGCTCTCTGCTGGGTTCTAGGAGTATCAGAGATACAAAACAAGCAGTCTTCATCCTTAAGAATCTGAGTGCATCAAGCAGACCATTAAACAGAATGTTTGATAGCTGCTCAAATAGAAGAACTAAGAGAAGTATAAAATCATTTAGCTGGGCCATGCCATTATGTCCAGGAGGTTTTGAAAGGTTGCCAGGAAGAAGGGACACTTACAGAAGAGAAGAGGGGCAGAGCACTGTATTCTGAGTAGTTTAAGGGAAGTAAAGTATTTGGAATTTATGAGGAGAAGAAATTTAGCAAGGTACTTCCTCCACAAAGTTCTCCAAGTGGATTTGTGTTCTGTTGCTGCTATAGATACTGGCAGAAAAAAAAGGGTGGGGATCTTACTCTTTCTATGACAATGAGTCTTTTCACTCTTTTAGAATGTAATTCTGCAGACCATATAAAGTCCCAGGATTCCCAGCACACGCCGCACTCCATGCCCCCATCAACTGCTACAGCTCCCAGGTCTTCCACCCCCTCTCATGGCCAGACTACTGCTCCAGACCCCATACCTGCTCAGAAGACGCCAGCCAAAGTGCTGTATGTGTTTTCTACTGAGATGGCCAATAAGTGAGTCGGTTACACTGTCTTACCTTTGAGCGTGGATCATATGTTTGTGACCTAAGCTCTTATTCTGCCCACTCCCAAAAGGCAACTTGTGATAATGTTCCCTTGGTTTTCCTCTGGCAAGCTTTGTGCTTTTACATATATACATAGATACCTTTTATTTTTATTATTAATTTTTTTATTATTTTGGGGGGGAGAGACACAGAGAGAGAAGGAGAGGAAGAGGAAGACAGAGATGGGCGTGCCAGCAGTGTCTCAGCTGCTGTGAATGAAATCCAGATGTGTGCGCCCCCTTTTGGTCAAGTGCGGCATCGCGCCCTTGCATCACTTTGCATCTGGCTAAACGTGGGACCTGGAGATTGGAACCACCGTTCTTAGGCTTAGGAGGCAGGCTCCTTAACCCCTAAGCCATCTCTCCAGCCCCATAGATACCTTTTTTAAGCACATAGCAATGTGTGTATTCCTTTTTAAATGCTACAAGTAGCAAATGTCAATATTAGAATCATGAGAGAATATAACTTAAATGAACAAATCTTTAGAATTCATGTAGATACCTATGAGCATTTTGCCTTATATGTGCTAAATGGATAGATGAATCAGGAAGTTTTTATGTATCAGAAATGCCCTACTTTCGCTGGGCATGGTGGTGCACGCCTTTAATCCCAGCACTTGGGAGACAGAGGTAGGAGGATTGCTATGAGTTTGAGGCCACCCTGAGACTACATAGTGAATTCCAGATCAGCCTGGGATAGAGTGAGACCCTACCTTGAAAAAAAAAAAAAAAAAAAAGGCCTACTTTCACTTGACTCTCCTCCTCTTCTCCCAGGGTAAAATCATTGATCTGCTTCTAGGTGGTGTTGAAATTTCGTACCCTCCCAACTGGAGTTTGATAAGCATTTTCTATAAAACATCCAACAGTCAATTGGGTTATTTTTTTTTTTTTTTTTTTTTTTTTTTTTAATTTTTGTGTTTTCAAGGTAAGGTCTCACTCTAGCTCAGGTTGACCTGGAATTCACTATGTAGTCTCAGGGTGGCCTCAAACTCATGGCGATCCTCTTATGCCTGCCTCCCAAATGCTGGGATTTAAAGGCGTGCGCCACCACGCCTAGCTGGTTTTTATATTTTTTTTTACACCTCTGTGGAAATTTATTAATGGATCTTTTAATTTCAGACATTTGATAGTAAGTGATGAGCATAAGTAATGAAGTGTGTTTCTGTCGATTGCTTCTCATCCAGCTTTCCTGGTGTGTTTTTAACCTCTCCTTCCACTCCCTTGGAAGGCTGGTCTGGGGCCGGCGGAACGGTACTGGGAAAACAGTAGCAGAAACAAGGCCCAGCGTGTCCTGTCTCTTCTGTCTTTGCAGAGCTGCCGAAGCCGTACTGAAGGGCCAAGTTGAAACAATCGTCTCTTTCCACATCCAGAACATCTCCAACAGCAAGGCGGAGAGAAGCACAGCCCCTCTGGTACGTTCTTTCCGAACTGGGACAGTCGCTTCAGGGCTCCGTAGTGACTGCAGAGGAGGGGAGGTGGCCAGTTAAGCTGACAGGAGCCATCTGGGCATTTAATCTACCGCTGGCATGGTGAGGTCTTAGGCATGCCACACCACACCAGGCTCTTCTTCCATAATGCTGGTAGATTGAGGCAGCTGAAGAACACAGAACAAGTAACACCTAAAACTATAGTGCCTGCGGACACAGTGACTGGATGATCGCTCAGTTCAACATGAGAGGACCACTCAATGCGGTGACCCGCTTGACGCCTTCAAAGTTACAGCGGATTTACCTAATTCCTACCTGGGTCTTAAACACCTAGCATATCAATTGCATTAGAGGCTGGAGAGATGGCTCCATAATTAAAGGCACTTGTTTGAAGCCTGACGGCCCTGGGTTCAATTCCCCAGTACCCATGGAGAGCCAGATGCACAGGGTGACGCGTGCATCTGGGGCTGTTTGCAGTGGCTGCTCTCAGAGAGCATGAAGTCAGAGCCCCAGATGAGTGTTAACTATGCGAGGTTTAAACAACAGCAAGTGACTGACATTACAAAGTGAGGTAGAACAGATGACATCTTGCCTATCTTGTATTGGAAAGGCCTGCATCTCTGGGGACAAAGCACGTGAGAAGGAAGTTGCCACTCCCCTTGCATCTCCACTACACAGGGCAGAGGATGGCTCGCTCGCTCGCTTGCTCGCTCGCTCACTCTCTCTCTATATATATATTTGAATCCACTTTGTCCGGGAGTGCACTGGGTACCCTGCAGTGCTGTGCACTCCAACATTTTACTGACTCTTCTTCATACAGTCACGAACTTCCCCTCGTCTGCTGCTGAAGTGCAGCCAGAACAGGAGTTCTGGAGGGTGACAATGCACAGCTCCTGATCTGAAGACTGAATGATTTCTTCTGGGTAGTTGCTTTCTAAAATTGGGATCCCATCTGAAAAAAGCACAGCACCCCTGGCCAATGAAACCAGGCTTGGAAAGCACTAAGAAAATGAAGGTAACTGCTACACTCCAGTTAAGAAAGTTCAGGCTCAAAGTATACTTTGGAACGCTGCAGGTTCCATGGCTCTTAGCACGCGTCTACAGACGTGTGTTAGTACCTTCAAGTGGAACATACATACATGCACAAATACTCAAAATTTACACATTTGTGTGTATAAGCATGATTCGTGTACAGATTTGCACATGACAAACATTCCAGAGAGTAAGTGGACAGGAAGGACAAGCCTTTGGGCTTTAGGGGTTCAAGCTGGATTAAGTGAATCAACTAGAAGTCAGTGAACACAAGAAAGGGATCGAGACGCTTCCTGGAGGCTGGTGAAAGGTGTCTGGGACAGTCTGTAGACCAGACCCTTCTGTACCATCTTAAGTCTCAGCTGTGGGCTGGAGAGATGGCTTAGTGGTTAAGGCACTTGCCAGAAAAGGCAAACGACCCAGCTTCAACTCCCCCAGTACCCATGTAAAGCCATATGCACAAGGTGGCATATGCATCTGGAGTTTGTTTGCAGGAGCCCTGGCATGCCCATTCTCTCTCTCTCTCTCTCTCAAATAAATAAAATATTTTAAAAGGGGGGGGTGTGCTGGAGAGATGACTTAGCAGTTAAGGCATTTGCCTGCAAAGCCAAAGGACCCCAGTTCAATTCTCCAGGACCCACGTAAGCCAGATAGATGCACAAGGGGGTGCATGCATCTGGAGTTGGTTTTCAGTGGCTGGATGCCCACTCAGCCCCACCTCCCCCTCACGTGCCTCTTTCTCTCTCTAAAATAAATAAATTTAAAAATAAAAAAGTTTCAGCTGTGCCAGGGTTGAGACTCAGAGCATGCATATTCACTCTTCCAAACCCTCACAGTGTCCACACAGCCCTACTGGAGGTGAGTGTATTCTTGCCCAGGACATAGGGGAGCGTAGCACATAATAAACAGTAATAAACAATCATCCAGCCTGTTAAAAAGGGCAGCCTGGCCTGGTCTAGAGTGAGATACTACCTCGAAAAACAAAACATAAAGGGCAGCCTGCTGTCTTGGAAAGAACATCTTTAATCCCAGCACTCGGGAGGCAGAGGTAGGAGGATCGCCCCAAGTTCAAGGCCACCCTGAGGTTGTATAGTGAATTCCAGGTCAGCCTGAGCTAGAGTGAGACCCTACCTCGAAAAACCAAAAAAAAAAAAAAAAAGAGAGAGAGAGAGACAGACACACCATGAGCTTAGACAGCCTCAGATTTCTCCATAGATGCTTCCTGCCTGCAGGTTATCTGCTACAATTCCATGTATAGACTCTTATCAAGTAAGGAATCGGTGATCACAGACTAAAAACAGAAACCAGAGCTTGCAGGGCCCTGGAAACTTAAGGAAGGCAATAAGTTCGTAGTCAGCCTGCCAGAGGAAGCGTTGAGAAGGAGCAGCCTTCCACTGCCTGCAGCTGCCTGTGCACAGCTGCAAGGGCCTGGTGCTTTCTCTTCCATTTGGAAACACCAGACTTTGGATTGACAGTGAGAAGTCTGCATATCCAGTGAGTAAGGAAAAGGTGTTAGATATAGCCTCCCACACCCCAAGACACTAATCTTTCCCTGGATCAAAAAACCAGTAGTACACGTGTGGCATCAAACCTGTTCCTTGAAATGGGTACTCCGATGCATTCACTTTGGCAGCGAGGCTGTCCCCTGGCATGCTTGTAAAGTTAACACTAATCTTCAGCAAGGGAAAGAGGATGCTCTCTGACAGTAAGAGTTTAAAACAGCAAAACGGGCTGGGGAGATGGCCTAGCGGTTAAGGCGCCTCCCTGTGAAGCCTAAAGACCCAGGTTCGATTCTCCAGGTCCCACATAAGCCAGATGCACATGGTGACGCATGCATCTGGAGCTCATTTGCAATGGCTAGAGGCCCTGGTGCACCCATTCTCATTCCCTCTCAGTCATTCATATTCCCTCTCTCTCTCTCTGTCTCTGTCTCAAATAAATAAATAAAAATAAATTAAAATTTAAAAACCTCAGAATATCTCTATGTCCAAAGAAGGCCTATCTGTTAACAGGTTCAGTATGGATTCATGAACTGGATTGAGACCTTTATAACATATCTTGCTTTTTAAATTGCACTTCTGCCCAACTTGCCAGTGATTTAAAAAAAAAAAAAAAAAATCTTGTTTATTTTCAGAACACACAGATATCTGCCCTTCGGAATGATCCGAAACCTCTCCCACAGCAGCCTCCGGCTCCAGCCAACCAGGACCAGAATCCTTCCCAGAACACCAGACTGCAGCCAACTCCACCCATTCAGGCACCAGCACCCAAGCCTGCCGCACCCCCGCGTCCCCTGGACCAGGATAGTCCTGGGGTAGAAAACAAACTGGTTCCTTCCGTGGGCAGTCCTGCCAGCTCCACTCCACTGCCCCCAGATGGTACTGGGCCAAACTCGACACCCAACAACCGAGCAGTGACTCCTGTCTCCCAGGGGAGCAATAGCTCTTCAGCCGATCCCAAAGCCCCCCCACCTCCACCAGTGTCCAGTGGTGAGCCCCCTGCACTGGGAGAGAACCCTGATGGCCTGTCTCAGGAGCAGCTGGAGCATCGGGAACGTTCCTTACAAACTCTCAGAGATATCCAGCGCATGCTCTTCCCTGACGAGAAAGAATTCACAGCCGGACAAACAGGGGGTCCCCAGCAGAATACTGGGGTGTTAGATGGACCTCAGAAAAAAGCAGAAGGGCCAATACAGGCCATGATGGCTCAATCCCAAAGCCTAGGTAAAGGAGCTGGGCCCCGGACAGATGTGGGCGCGCCGTTTGGCCCTCAGGGGCATCGAGATGTGCCCTTTTCTCCAGAGGAGATGGTTCCACCGAACATGAACTCACAGTCTGGGCCCCTAGGACCTGACCACCTGGACCACATGACTCCTGAGCAGATCGCATGGCTGAAGCTGCAGCAAGAGTTCTATGAAGAGAAGAGGAGGAAGCAGGAGCAGGTGGTGGTCCAGCAGTGCTCCCTCCAGGATATGATGGTCCATCAACATGGGCCACGGGGAGTGGTCCGAGGGCCCCCCCCTCCATACCAGATGGCTCCTAATGAAGGCTGGGCACCTGGGGGTGCGGAACCATTCTCTGACGGCATCAACCTTTCACATTCTCTCCCCCCGAGGGGAATGGCTCCCCACCCCAACATGCCAGGGAGCCAGATGCGCCTCCCTGGATTTGCAGGAATGATCAATTCTGAAATGGAGGGGCCAAGTGTGCCCAACCCAGCATCTAGACCAGGTCTTTCTGGAGTCAGTTGGCCAGATGATGTGCCAAAAATCCCAGATGGTCGAAATTTCCCTCCTGGCCAAGGCGTCTTCAGTGGTCCTGGCCGAGGGGAACGCTTCCCAAACCCCCAAGGCTTGTCCGAAGAGATGTTTCAACAGCAGCTAGCAGAGAAGCAGCTGGGTCTTCCCCCGGGGATGAGCTTGGAAGGCATCAGGCCCAGCATGGAGATGAACAGGATGATGCCAGGTTCCCAGCGCCACATGGAGCCTGGCACTAACCCCATTTTCCCTCGGATACCAGTTGAGGGTCCTCTGAGTCCTTCCAGGGGTGACTTCCCAAAAGGAATGCCTCCGCAGATAGGCCCTGGTCGGGAACTTGAGTTTGGAGTGGTTCCTGGTGGGATGAAGGGAGATGTCAGTCTAAATGTCAGCATGGGATCCAGCTCTCAGATGATACCTCAAAAGATGAGAGAGGCCGGGGCGGGCCCTGAGGAGATGATGAAATTGCGCCCGGGGAGCTCCGAGATGCTGCCTGCCCAGCAGAAGATGGTGCCCCTGCCATTTGGTGAGCACCCTCAGCAGGAGTATGGCGCGGGCCCCAGGCCCTTCCTTCCCATGTCTCAGGGTCCAGGCAGCAACAGTGGCTTGCGGAATCTCAGAGAACCAATTGGGCCCGACCAAAGGACTAACAGCCGGCTCAGTCATATGCCACCACTACCTCTCAACCCTTCCAGTAACCCCACTAGCCTCAACACAGCTCCTCCAGTTCAGCGCGGCCTGGGGCGGAAACCGTTGGATATATCTGTGACAGGCAGCCAGGTGCATTCCCCAGGCATTAACCCTCTGAAATCTCCCACAATGCACCAAGTCCAGTCCCCAATGCTGGGCTCACCCTCGGGGAACCTCAAGTCCCCTCAGACTCCATCGCAGCTGGCTGGCATGCTGGCAGGCCCAGCTGCTGCTGCTTCCATTAAGTCCCCTCCTGTCCTGGGCTCTGCTGCTGCTTCGCCAGTTCACCTCAAGTCTCCGTCGCTTCCTGCCCCGTCTCCTGGATGGACCTCCTCTCCCAAGCCTCCCCTTCAGAGTCCTGGGATTCCTCCAAACCATAAAGCGCCCCTCACCATGGCCTCCCCAGCTATACTGGGAAGTGTAGAGTCAGGTAAGTGTGCTTGCATTTTTATAGTCACACTTGTGGCAGAAGACTATCAGAGCCTCATTCAGTCCCTTTAAAAAAAAAAACTGGTGTTTTTACTTGATTTTATATAATCAAAGACCTTTGCCAGAATTTGTGAAAAGGTGTTTAATTTCCAATACTTTAATAGTTATTCATAAGTGTCCATTCCCGGCCAAGAATATGGATCAACAGAATTGTTGCAAGGTGGGAAAATGGGAAACAAGGCTCAGTTTTGAGTCATTTACATTTGCACAGGAATACAAGCTGGGAAGGACAGTGCTCACATTGGCCCATGTGGCTTCCTGAAGTGCTCGGCGCACCCAGCTCAGAGGACCTCGATTGGTCAAAGTGCTCTGAACATAGCCTCAGCAGAGCAGTGGGAAGGCTGCCCTCGTCTTGGGGGGTTCCTGTAAGTAGGTGTCAACCAGAGGCAGATTCCAAAACCTTGGTAGAGTGCCGTTCTTACTGATCGGCTGTCGTTCGTTGTGTTTTTTTCTTGTGAGAGCGGAGGCTCTGTGAATGGGACCAGAGGGTCACTGAGGTGTAACTACCAGGTCGCTGTCCACTCCATTTGAGAAAGACTACAGTCAGATTAAGACAGAGATTGATGCTGCCCCACTCAAGTGTCTTTCTCTGTGGAATAATGGCCACTAACAAACACAGTGGAGTGAAATAGCAAGTCTCAAGTCTCTTCTTGTTGTTTTTGTTTTTCAAGGTAGGGTCTCACTCTAGCACAGGCTGACCTGGAATTCTCTCTGTAATCTCAGGGTGGCCTCGAACTCACGGCAATTCTCCTACCTCTGCCTCCCGAGTGCTGGGATTAAAGGCGTGCGCCACCACACCCAGCTTAATAGCAAGTCTCTTCCTAGCCTTTTAGCTCAAACATCTTGTTGAGGAAATTACTTAAGAGTTTGTGTGGCATGATACCATCAGTTACCCGGGTTAGAGCACTAGGTTACTTGACGGCATGCTAATACCTCAGTCGAATTCTAAATTCTGATTGGCCACTGTAAAAGATCCACCTACTACCCGCTCCAGTGAAACAGTTGTCTCTTAACCATGTTTTCCCTCACATGTTCCTGGCGTGTTGGTCCTCACGTCTGCATTCTCTGCACATACAAGGGCCTGACTACAAGATTGATGACTCCTGTCCTGGGACTAATAGCATTGTCCTGCTCATCCGTCTCATTCCTGGCTTTGTTACTTCATAATCACAGGACTCAGTAGCCTTCAAAAGGCATCTCTTTCCTGCCTGCTTTTGTTTTATTTTGCTCTGTTCTTTTAGGTGGTCCCCCACCTCCTACAGCCAGCCAGCCTGCCTCTGTGAATATCCCGGGAAGTCTTCCCTCTAGCACACCTTACACCATGCCTCCGGAACCAACCCTTTCCCAAAACCCTCTCTCAATCATGATGTCTCGAATGTCTAAGTTTGCAATGCCCAGTTCTACCCCATTGTACCACGATGCCATCAAGACTGTGGCCAGCTCTGATGATGACTCCCCTCCAGCTCGTTCTCCCAACTTGCCATCAATGAATAATATGCCAGGTAAGAAGGCAGAAGCATGGAAGGTGGAACTGAAACTAGACAAAACAGAAAGGCGGTGAAGTGATTTCTCAGTGGCTGCAGAGCTAAGCGCGTAGGAGGATAAGAAATGAACGTGGATGAGTTTCAGTGGAATTGAAGGCCTTGCTAGTGGCCTGACATCTGTCTTGACTCCTTGCCTGTAGAAAGCAGTGTTCTTTTGCTGTTTGGGTGGTTGATTGGTTTGGTTTGGTAGTGGTGGTTTGTAGAGGTTTATTTTATTTTTGGTCCTCCTGTAGTAGTACGTAAGTCACTTCTTTTGAATGTGCTGATTACAGTGTCTAGTTTCCAAGTTGCTCAAGTGTTTTCCTACAAAGACAGCCTCAGACCACAGGGAGCCTCAGCACTTCAGTGAGAAGAAAGCCCCTCTTTCCTAGAGGAGCCCTTTCGTTAGGACTCGAGAGATAATAACTAGCTCCCTCCACTATGGCTTGTGCCTACTTTCAGCCCTATGCTCTCTCCTACCCACCTCACTTCACTAGCAGGAACGGTTTAGACTGTGAGTGATGATCACGAGACCATGACTCCGCCATGGGTGTCTGGTTCCACTCTTCTCATGGTTGTTAGGAATGCTTTATGTGCATAAGCAGCCCCGGTTAACCAGGTTAGGACGTGATCCATGAATGCCACCAGCACCGTCCCTACCAGACTTGATTTTGACTCCATAGAGAGAACAGATGCCTGTGCGCACACTGCAGTAGAACTGTGCGCTTCCCTTTCCAGTAAAAGTTAGCATTTGCTTTAAACGTTCCCTGTATAGGGCAATATAAAATAACGCCATTAAAAAAGAGACCTGTTGGTTTTATTGTTAATAGTTGTGATATTTGGACTTTGGAACCAATTAATCCTCCCCTTCAAAAAGAACCATACTTGAGTTATTTGGGCAACTTCTTTTCTTGTATATTAAATGTCTGCAGTGAAGAGAACCACCCATTTGTAAATTAACTTAGAACTTTTCAGATCGATTTCTCTCTGCTGTCTTCCAAGTAGCGTGTCACACAGTTGAAGGCTCAATGACACGGTGTCTTGCAGAGCTCTTGGCCCCTGAGCATGTGGCCGGCTTTTTGGTGACAAGGATGGTGCGTTGTATGTCTTCCCAGCACAGCACATATTTGACGCCTAGTAATTTTCTGTTAGGTTAATTTGTTGTTTTTGTGAGTTGATTTTGGTTGAGTTGATTTCTTTGATATCTTTATTTTTCTAGGAATGGGCATTAATACACAGAATCCTCGAATTTCAGGTCCAAACCCTGTGGTTCCGATGCCAACCCTCAGCCCGATGGGAATGACCCAGCCACTTTCTCACTCCAATCAAATGCCCTCTCCGAATGCCATGGGACCCAACATACCTCCTCATGGGGTCCCAATGGGGCCCGGCTTGATGTCACACAATCCTATCATGGGGCACGCATCCCAGGAGCCTCCGATGGTACCTCAAGGACGGATGGGCTTCCCCCAGGGTTTTCCTCCAGTACAGTCTCCTCCCCAGCAGGTTCCATTCCCTCACAATGGCCCCAGTGGGGGACAAGGCAATTTCCCAGGAGGAATGGGTTTCCCAGAAGGCCCCCTTGGCCGCCCCAGCAACCTGCCCCAAAGTTCAGCAGATGCAGCACTTTGCAAGCCTGGAGGCCCCGGGGCTCCTGACTCCTTCACTGTACTGGGGAACAGCATGCCTTCGGTGTTTACAGATCCTGACCTGCAGGAGGTCATCCGACCTGGAGCCACAGGAATACCTGAGTTCGACCTCTCCCGCATTATCCCATCAGAGAAGCCCAGCCAGACGCTGCAGTATTTCCCTCGAGGCGAGGTCCCAGGCCGAAAACAGCCTCAGGGTCCTGGACCCGGGTTTTCACACATGCAGGGGATGATGAGCGATCAAGCCCCCAGAATGGGACTAGCGTTGCCTGGCATGGGAGGTCCAGGGCCAGTAGGAACTCCAGACATCCCTCTTGGTACAGCCCCGTCCATGCCAGGCCACAACCCAATGAGACCACCAGCCTTTCTCCAGCAAGGCATGATGGGACCTCACCATCGGATGATGTCACCAGCACAATCTACAATGCCCGGGCAGCCCACCCTGATGACCAATCCAGCTGCTGCGGTGGGCATGATTCCTGGCAAGGATCGAGGGCCTGCAGGGCTCTACACCCACCCCGGGCCAGTGGGCTCTCCAGGCATGATGATGTCCATGCAGGGCATGATGGGACCCCAACAGAACATCATGATCCCCCCACAAATGAGGCCCCGGGGCATGGCTGCTGATGTGGGCATGGGTGGATTTAGCCAAGGACCTGGCAACCCAGGAAACATGATGTTTTAAGCTGCTAAGATTGGATGTGCCGATCCTTGTCACGATGAGATTCTAGGTCCTGAGAGCTGCTTTGAGGCGGCCGCGGGAGTCCTTACTGTTGGCCATGCGCTAGGAGAACAGGCCGGAGGGCTGCTGTGGGGGAGGAGGGAACTCGAGAATGTATGGATTCACCAGAACACAAATTATCCATTTATTCGACAGGTGTGTTTTTTTTAAGATTTATTTTTTAAAAATTATTTTTGTGGACTTGAGTATCCCATGATGGCACCTACTTTTGGGAACCTGTAGCCGTGTTTTGAAATTGCCATCGGTCACGTGTTGCACCGTTCTCTGTATGTTTACGTCCTTTGGACTGGCTTCTCCCAGGATTCTTTTCAGTTTTGTTTTGAGTTGGGCTTTGTTTCTGTGTGTACTGTACTATATTGTAAAGGGATTCTAGCAGAGACTCTAGTCTTTGGGGCAAGAGGAGAACAGGAATGCTGGGCTGTTTACTTTAGGTGGAAACTCCATCTTCAGACCTTTGGACTCTTTTCTTTCAACTCCAGTGTATAGACAAACCAAACAACGACCTCAGAGCAGAGTATTCATGAAAAGCACAAAAAAAGGAACTAAGTTCAGCGAGGGGTGGGGGGAGGGGGGAATTTTTCTTTTAAAAACTGAAGTTTAGGACATTTTTTTCCAGTTCAAGTGCTCTTCAGCACGGTCTGTCTCCCACCCAGTATACAAACCACCACCACGGTCCCCCCCCCAGTCCCCTAGTTAAGTGTGGTCCTTTGCCTTGTGACCCTCACTGGTGACCTCTGCTTCCCTCCCCTCCCTTCCCTTTGGCAGCTGCAATACCCCATGTCCCCTGGGGGGACACACTCTAAAGCAAAGCCTCTCCTGAGTGCAGTCCTGTCCCCGATGCCCTCCGGCCTTCCCTCAATCCTGTCCTTTCCCGGTGTACTCTTTCTGCCCACCTTGTTTTCTGTTCTCCTTTTCTTAGGAATTCCCAAGTGAGTTTTACCATGTGGGAATGGAACAGATGCTAAAAGCTACCCAGGATTTTGTTTTGTTTTAAATTTTGTGGTTCCTTCCCTTTCCTCCCTCTCCCATGCGTAAGACGTTCTGTGTAACCTTCATTAAATTTGGTACAAAACCACTCGCCAGAGCTGTGGTGTCAGAAAAATAAAATATATTGTTTCTTACAAAATCGCCTTGCCGTTTTTGTGCATTTGGATTCCTGTTCTTTTAGTATTGCGTATACTGGTTGCCATGTGACCCAGCATTGGAGTCCCCTGAGGGGCAAGGAGAGCTGCAGGCCTTTTCAGATGAGCATCTTTCTTGCCCTGGAGAATTGCTCCTCCTGGAGGGCACCCTAACTGCTGGAGTCAGGAGCAGAAAAGCAGCCACGATCCCAATGCTGACCTCGACCTCTAGAGCAATTAATGGTCTTCATCAGGAACTTTTAAAAATTTTTATTTGAGAGAAAGGAGTGCTCCAGGGCCTCTAGCCACTACAAACGAACTTCACTCAGATGCGTGCATCTGTCTTTACGTGGATACGGGGAATCGAACCTGGGTCCTCAGGCTTTGCAGGCAAGCGCATTAACCGCTGAGCCATCTCTCCGGTCCCATTCATTAGGAACTTTTGTAAGTGCAATCATAAAGGCCAAGGTATGTAGAATTTTTTAAAGATTTTATTTTTATTTATTCATTAGAGACAGAAAGAGTGAGAAGGGGTGTGCCAGGGCCTCTAGCCACTGCAAACAAACTCCATACGCATGTGCCACCATGTGCATTTGACTTACGTGGGACCTGGAGAATCGAACCTGGGTCCATTAGGCTTCGCAGGCATGCGCTTTAACCACTAAGCCATCCTTCCAGCCCAAGGTATATAGATTTTAAAGTCATTCAAATAAGCTATGAAGTGTTTCCTAGATCTTGCTATAGTAAGATATTACAGCTACGAGGCCTGAGTTTCCACTGATACCCACTGCCTCTCTCCTGGCCTGCCCGCTGGCCCTGCTCAATCCGCACAGCTCATTTCCCACCACACAGGCCTCAGCACATCAGCGTGTGACGTGCGCGGCATGCATCTGAGGAACCGGCAGCCGTCTCTGTCCAGGTAATGCTGTTGTAAACTGCATGTTGACTTGGAGGCCCTTTGAGCTCTGAGTGGTGTCTGCATGATTGTTCTCAGGGGAGAGTCTAGGCCAGAGCTGCAGAAGACGTGGTCATCTGCGGACACCCAGCCAGGGTTGCCCGTCACTGTCGCTCTCTCCCACAAGTGCCTTTGAGAGCTGCTCACGTTGCCATCTTCGGCAATAGCCCTGTTTCTTGGGAACAGAAAGGTGGAAGTGAGCACTAGCGTGTCCACTCTCCCTGTCACCTCCGAAGGTGTGTGCCCTGTCATGTTTGGGCGGCCCTCTGACCTACGTGGCGATGATATCTTACAAATGAGATGGCTGAACTCACAAGTTGAAGAAGTGACCTAGTTCGTTCTGTTGTGCTGATGCTGAGCGATGAAAATTTTATGTTGAACATCAATCAGGGTGGTACAGTGACTGTTTCACAGAATTAGTCATCTTCCTTGGTTTTTGGTGTGTCTGATTTTGAATTCTGCAGACAAGAACAGAGTAACGGGCAAGTTTAGGGTTGAGATGAATAAAATCCTTAAGAAAACTGCCATCTGTCTGGCTTCTGGGGCTGCCGACTCCCTGCAGGACTAATAGTGTGGTCTCACTGCCACTTTCAGGCGGGGAATGGAAGCAGGTACCCACCTGGAGGGCCAGTGAGAGATGAGGGCCCCTTGGGGAGGCAGTCACACCTGCTAGGCAGGTGCTCGGGATGTGGCACTCCTTAGCGACCCCTGCTGGGGAACTTGCAGCACTGCAAGTCAGTGTTTCCATGTCAAACAGAGTTTTCAAAAATGACCAGTCCTAAGGCTGGAAAGATGGTTCAGTGGTTGAGGGCGCTTGCTTGCAAAGCCTGAAAGCCCAGAATCGATGCAAAGACAGATGTGCCAAGTGACACCTGCATCTGGAGTTTGTTTGCAGTGGCAAGAGGCCCTGGCGTGCCTGTTCTCAGTCTCTGCTTGCAAATAAATAATTTTTTTTTAAAAAAGGACTTGTCATAAGCATTCCATATATCTTACCAGAATACACCAGTGGCATTTCATCAAAATGATGTCTAATAAGCCAAGTTTATTTAGAGTTTAAATACAATGATTTCTAATTTATTAGACTTATTATAAAATCACATTTTGAGACTTGGGCTTCGCTGAATGATGGCATGGAGAACTAATGATGCAAGGTTTTGTTTTAAATATCAGTGATAAAATATTAAAAATAAAGAGAATATCCAAATATCAGTGACACAGATATGTCAGCACCACCTCCCCCCCCCATCATCGGTTGGGATTGGATGATGAAAATGAAATGATGGCTGCTACTTCGTTCAATTCAGGGGTAAGTGGCGTGGAGAGGGCCAGAGAACTTTTTCTTAAGGAGTGTGTTAGAGTATGTGCATTTTTCTCTAAAACAATGTGAAATAAAATAAGGTAATTCTGCAGTAATAAATATATGTAATTTTAGTCATTTACATAGGGCGCGATATGAGAAAATTAAATATTATTTTATTAACCATTATTATGACTTGTCATCATCTGCAGTGCCAGGGACCAAATCCAAGACCTCACACTTGGTAGGCAGGTGACCCACCACTGAGCCCATCCACCAACCCAAGGTAAATTTTCAAACAATTCATATATATATATATATATAATTTTTTTTTTTTTTGGTTTTTCGAGGTAGGGTTTCACTCTAGCTCAGGCTGACCTGGAATTCACTATGTACTCTCAGGGTGGCCTCGAACTCATGGTGATCCTCCTATCTCTGCCTCCTGAGTGCTGGGACTAAAGGCGTGTACCACCACGCCCAGCCAATTTCAATATTTTAAAACTACTTTTTAAAAGCTTGATCCATTTCTCCCATAATTCCTACTTTCCTCCATTTCTTGGGTTGTAATTTTATCAGGGCTGTCTTTGGGGATATGCCACTTGTACAGTCAGACAGGACTCCCGTGTGGTTCAGGTCTGCTGTCACTGGTAGAAATTCTTAATTAGGGGAGAGGGCTGGGGAGATAGCTCAGTGTTAAAGAACCTTGCTTGCTAAGCCTGGTAGCCTGGGTTAAATTCCCCAGCCACCCATGTAAAGCTGGGTGGGCATTTGTTTGCAGTAGTGAGAGGCATAAGGCATACCCATACACACATGTACATAGACACATTTTTAAAAAGATTCTTAATCTTTGATCGTGGGTATCTATATTTCTAATTTTTCACTGAGATCCAGATGAATTATGTGCTTCTGGCTGTTTTGACTAAGAGAAATTACAGTAGCTCCAGCGGGGTGCAGGATCCTTCTCTCTACATAACTTTCTCCTTACTGACAGCTGGGACACAGTGGGGACAGCAGCCACTGTGTTCAGTGTCAACTGTGTATGCTTTAGTCAGTTCTTCCTTTCCTGAGTACTTTCAAAGTGCTGGAAGAAGGTTATACATAATCCAAAGACCCGTTTACTCAGCCAACACTGATAGATAGGGCACCTAGTGTGTGTCAACACTGATAGGGCACCTAGTGTGTGTCAAGAGATGTGCTAAGCCTGGGATGCAGAGATAGGTGGGCAGATCTGTTACAATACAATGGAACGGCTGCTGCCGTAAAAGTGCTAACAGAACAGGAAACAAACAGCCCAGAGGGAAGTTTCAGTGAGAGTTCAGAAACAGGTAGTCTTTGAAGGAAGTCTTGGAGGAGGGGAGTTTCCTGGAACATAGTGGTGAAACAGGTGGGAAGAGCAAGGAGCTGGAGAACAAGATCAGCTCGGACGGGAGGCCGCCGGGAGAAGATGCGCTTAAAGAAGCGTCAGATCACCTGCAGAACCTGATGTGGCCCTCTAAGGAGTTGGAGTTTCCAAGTTTCAAGTATAGAGTTGGGGGTGTTACCCCGTGGTAGAGCACTTACTCGCCTCGATGAACAAGACCCTGGGTCTGATCCCTAGTACCACAAAAATTAAATCCATAAAAAATAAATCAAGCAATCAGGTTGGCTTTTTAGAAAGATTAGTACTAAAGTGGGGTGTGGGAGACAGGCTGGGGTGGGGCCAGGAAATCTCGGGAAATTTACTTGTAAACACTTGATTATTTTACAAAACCCTTAAGCTCATCTCTTCTGATTTTAAAAGCATCCTACTTATTATTTCTTTTTTATGTTATTTATTGTTTATTTGTAAGCAGAGAGAGAGAGGGAGAAAGAATTGGCACTCCAGGGCCTCTTACTACCGCAAACAAACTCCAGATGCTTGTGCCTCTTTGTGCATCTGGCTTTCGATGGGTACTGAGGAATTGAACCTGGGCCATCAAACTTGGCAAGTATTTGACCACTAAGCAATCTCTTCAGCCCCTATTTCTTATTTCTTCAGACAACTTGAACCTTTACTGCTACTTTCTTTTCTCTAATTTTTAAATAATATTTCATAGTCACAAACTCTTACTTTAAGAAAACTCATAGACCCTTCATTTGTTGGTAAACGTTTTTTTTGTTTTTTTTTGTTTTTTTTTTTTTGGTTTTGCAAGGTAGGGTCTCACTCTGGTCCAGGCTGACCTGGAATTAACTCTGTAGTCTCAGGGTGGCCTCGAACTCTCGGCGATCCTCCTACTTCTGCCTCCCAAGTGCTGGGATTAAAGGCGTGCGCCACCATGCCCGGCATGTTGGTAAACTTTTAATAACACATTTAAAAGAAATAGTTTATAATGCACAAAGCCCAGTTTGTAGACATTTCATATCTGAAGGAGTTAAACAAGAAAATAACGTTAAAAGGGCGTCGTGCTATGATGACCGTGAGATTCTCTTCTCTACCTACACGGCTTAGCTGGGTTACTATTAAACAGACACGAATCTGTTTTCTGCCTATAGGTGAGTGACCACACTTCAGCCATCAGCTTTCTGGCTCGATGCCTAATTGTGCTTGGCAACCATACTATTAGAGGAAGAAGGTGAGTGTGTGAGAACTTAAGAAGACAGAGAAGGTTCAGAGATCATTTCCTTGTGCCTAGTTAAAGCATGGGACAAGTTCCGTTATTCACACCAAACACAAAAGAACTAGGCTTTCTCTTGCAAAATACCTCCGCAGGGCCCCAAGCAATGATGAGGGACCATAAGATTCCAAAGAATAGGTTAGAGAAACTCAGCGCCATTAAAGAAGTATAAATCTTTGCTTGCAGGCTGGACTCAATGGTAGTATTGGGGAGCTGGGCCAGCTGACTGCATGTGTTTATGAGGAATTCCACGAGATTTGATCCCATATATATATATATATATTTAAATTTTTTTATTTATTTGAAAGAAAGAGAGAGATAGAGAGGGACATAGAGAAAGAATGGGCACACCAGGGCCTCCAGCCACTGCAAACAAACTCCAGACGGGTGCGCCCCCTTGTGCATCTGGCTGATATGGTCCCTGGAGAATCAAACCTGGGTCCTTAAGCTTTGTGGGCAAACGCCTTCACCACTAAGCCATCTCTCCAGCCCTGATCCTTCCTATTTTACAAGAGGTTTTTGAGGGAGGGAAAACGTACTTGGGAAGTTGCCTTCTGCCCACAGCTGCACACTAGCTGCCCTCTTGCTTTCTTCAGTGGCTCGAGCGCAGGTGGAGGACAGAAAGGCCTTGCAGTCCTCCAAGTTCTGTCCATCCAATGAGTGTTAGCAGTGCATTCAAGTTCTCAAGACTTTATTTATTTTCCACAGCAAAAAGTTCTTTCCGTTAAAGTCTCCTGGGAGCCTATGTTTATTTCTCATCTTTACCGAGCTTCTAGGAGCTCTCATTTTCTTCAAACCATATAGAAACTCCACAGCTACCCACGGTGCCCTTTCCCCAGGAGACTCGAGTCCTTCCCCATATGCTCAATCAGTGATGTAAGAAGTGTGTCCTGCCCTGTTACAAGGCTCCAGAGCACTGGCTCCTGGTTGTTCCATTCTTGGTCACATGCAGTCAGGCTAGGCCCAGTACCTTGCTAGAGACTGAGTCATCACGTTGCATTCAGCCGAGATGCATCGGTGACACAAGACTGGATTGCTATGAGTTATTTTGCATTCCACACTAAAGCAAGTCTCTTCGGCTTTGGGAAAGTTCCATAGAATATAGCTGTCAGTGGTTGACCCATAGTGCTTTTTTTGTTGTTGTTGTTTTGTTTTTGGTTTTTCGAGGTAGGGTCTCGCTCTAGCCCAGGCTGACCTGGAATTAGTCTCAGGGTGGCCTCGAACTCACGGTGATCCTCCTACCTCTGTTCCCAAGTGCTGACTCCATGAGTGCTTTTTTTTTTTTTTTACAAACACGTATTTATTTGTACAGCTACAGATGTACTTTTAACACATTGCAGTGGATAAATAATTAAATGCCACTCTGGAAATGCCAACCACTGCATTGAAGATTAGGTTGTTCTCTCCTGGGTGACTCAGAGGCAGTTGCATCACAGGAAAGCCCACCCCAGCGTAGAGGATTCAAGGAAGCTGCATGTCTGGAGCTCAGTACGGGGCTTGCAGGCAGCTCAGCCGGTCAGAGAGTTCCCCACCCCGTGGTTGCTTCTGCTTGCATGGCCTTGGGGAGGGGTCTAGTGACCTAAGTGTCAGCTACTCCAGGCTTTTTGGCCTCTGAGCACTCCCTCCTCTTCCCCCCCCTACTAGAGGGAATGTTCCAGCTCTGAGGAAATTGCTATGCAACACCCCCTCAAAGAGGCCTTCTCTGGTTCCCCCATGGAACACTTATCCCCTTCACACACAGCACACGCACTCATCACCATCGTCTGCATCCCAGGACCTGTCTGTACCCTCATGGCAGTGCCATGCCTTGCCCTCTCTTCTTCGAGTCAGGAGCCCAGTGTTGTTGTTCATGTTCACCAGCATCTAGCATAGTGTGTGCACCTGGGAACAATCTGTACATCTTTTTTTTGTTGTTTGTTTTTGCAAGGTAGGGTCTCACTCTGGCCCAGGCTGACCTGGAATTCACTATGTAGTCTCAGGGTGGCCTCGAACTCATGGTGATCCTCCTACCTCTGCCTTCTGAGTACTGGGATGAAAGGCGTGCGCCACCACACCCGGCTAGTGTAAATCTTTATTAAGGGAATGAGAGAGAAGAAGGACCAGCATGAGCTTGGGTTGCCAAGGAAGATTTCATGGTGGTCGTGGTGCATGGAGTGGATCCTATAATGAAGCCAGGGTAAGATACATGCCAGGAGGTAACACAAATATGGAAATGGACGTGGGAATGAGCACAGGTAGAGACAGGTAAACCAGATGGCCAACTAAATAACAGAATCTGAAATTGAAAAAGGAGGAATGGGGGGAAAAGAGCCCCAAAATCTAAGAAAATGATGTTTTTGTTGTTGTTTTTGTTTATTTTGTTTTTTGTTTTTGTTTTTCAAGGAAGGGTCTCACTCTTCTAGCCCAAGCTGACCTGGAATTCACTATGTAGTCTCAGGGTGACCTCGAACTCACTGCAATCCTCCTACCTCTGCCTCCCAAGTGCTGGGATTAAAGACATGCACCACCACGCCCAGCTTAAGAAAAGGAATTTTGTCTTGACCCAGGAATCAGTTGAGATGTACTGTTTTGTCTTGTTCAAGGTAATTAGCTAACACATCTTTTTTGTAAAGTGATGGATGGAAGCAAGGCAGAGCCAAAGACCAAGAGCGCCGGTGGCAGCATGCACGGTATTCTGGGCTGGGGAGGTGAAGTTGCTGGCAATATGCACAGGAAAAGGTGAAGCCAAAAAACTATGAAGGAAGAACCCAGAACTCTGTGAAATACAGGGTGGATGTGAGGGGAAGAGAGGAAGGAGTCAAACCTGATGCCCAGGTGTTCAGACAGAACTGACAGGTAGGATCATGGTGTTGGGAAGGACCAACCTGCTGCTCTGACAGGTGGCCGCACCTCCACTGAAGAAGCTACCCGGCAAGGGAGGCTCCTCTGAATGCCACCTGCATCAATTACCTTTCCCACTGCTGGGACGAAATGCTTGAGCACAATCCACACGAGGAAGGAAAGGTTTCATTCAGCTTACGCTTTGGGTTGCAGGCCATCCTGGTAGGGAAGGCACTGCAGCAGGAGCTTGAGACAGCTGGTCACCTTCAGTCCACAGTGGAAAAGCAGAGAGCGGTCAGTACTAGCAGGAATTCACTCTGTAGTCTCAGGGTGGCCTCAGACTCACAGCGATCCTCCCACCTCTGCCTCCCTTGTGCTGGGATTAAAGGCGTGTGCCACCACGCCCAGCTTATTATTTTTATTGAGAACTTTAATATAGGAACATCTACTAATTTGATTATGTTCCCATCCCTTTATCCTGTTTGTGTGCCCCCTTTTCTCCACCCCGATCTCCTGAGGCACCTCTTCAATCCCCCATGTCATGGGTTCAGAACAGTGCAGGTCTTGTGGCATATCAGCAATCCACTCCGGGCTCATGAATGCACCAATCAGTTCATGTTGGGAGAACAGTGCCCCAGCATATGCCTATGTACCCTGTGGCTCTTAGATTCTTCCCACCCCATCTTCTGCAATGTTCCCTGAGCTTTAGAGGGTGCAGGAGGAATCGCCTTTAGTATTGATCTCTCAACAGTCTTATTTTCTACTTTGATGACTTTTGAGTCTCCTCAGTGTCTACTGCCATTTCCATAGAAACGATTCTCTGGCTAGCAGGGAGAACAGCATTCATATTTTCCCCCAACTTCTTGGGCAATGTTCTCCAAGTGCCAGTAGGAGTGATAGAGACGCTCATTCAGTGCTAAGCCCTGGGCTTTCTTGTCTTCATCACTTCGATGAATCTTGAGTCTCCCTGGTGTTTGTCACCATTTGTAAAAAGAAGGTTCTCTAACCAAAAGTGAGAGCATCATCAATCAATGGACTTAGAAAGCTTTTGGATGGGCCTATCATCTCCATTTAGCCAAAGAACAGTGGAAGCTTCCCTCTGAGGTCTATGACCTTCCAAGCCATAGGCTGCTGACTTAGTTCTCAGCACCAAGCACGAACTCCCTCCCACTGAGAATCCTTCATGTAAATCAGACAGTAGTTAATTACCCCCATAATCTATGTGCCACTACTACACCCAAGGGTACACCAAGATCTCTTTCATGAAAAGAAATCGTTAGTCCTAATTATGTCATCTTTTTTTTTCATGCAGCGTTCAGAATTCTAGTTAGACCTGTTTCATTTCAATGTCCATTATCTGTTGTTTCATAATCTTAATGCCCTCTGTAACCTGTTCTAGCAGTTTCTGCAATGTGCGTATCAAAAGCAAAGCTGTAGCCGGGCGTGGTGGCGCATGCCTTTAATCCCAGCACTGGGGAGACA
Source organism: Orientallactaga sibirica (assembly GCA_036365145.1). Classification (NCBI taxonomy): domain Eukaryota; kingdom Metazoa; phylum Chordata; class Mammalia; order Rodentia; family Dipodidae; genus Orientallactaga; species Orientallactaga sibirica. The sequence goes on from JAEOAD010000025.1 coordinate 21,903,099, forward strand.
GAGGTGGGAGGATCACTGTGAGTTCGAGGGGGCTGGAGAGATGGCGCAGCAGTTAAACGCTTGCCTGTGAAGCCTAAGGACCCTGGTCCGAGGCTCAATTCTCCAGGACCCACGTAAACCAGATGCACAAGGTGGCTCATGTATCTGGAGTTCATTTGCAGTGGCTAGAGGCCCTGGTGCACCCATTCTCTCTCTCTCTAACTGCCTACTTCTATATCTCTCTCTCTCAAATAAATACATAAATAAATAAAAAATATTTTTTAAAAATGAAGAAGAAGAAAGGATTAAGTGGAGGGGAATTTGGAAGGGGAGAAAGGAAGGGTGGTGGGAAGGGAGTATGATCATAGTATTGTCTATATGTTCAGATGTTGTCAATAAAACATTTTTTAAAAACATGTGTTTGAGTCCCTGCCTTTACTTCTTTTGTGCATATACCAAGAAGTAGGATTGCTGGATCCCATGAGAATTCTGTGCTTAGTTTGTTGAAGAATTGCCGTGCCACATACCATTTTCCCATGGAGGCTGTATCATGTTACATTCCCACAGAAATATACAAAGGGATAGTTTCTCCACACCCTTGTCAGCACTTATTTTTGTGGGTTTTGTTTAATAATCCATCCCAATGAAAGCCTCCTAAGGCCTGAGGTGGCAGCTCGCTGTCGTCCGGTTTGCATTTCCCCATAACAAGATTTGTTTGTTAGCATCGGGTTGTGGGCGTTCTTTATGTACTCGGAACCTCACTCTCTTATCAGACATGCAACTTACAAATTTCTCATATTTCACAGGCACCTTTTCACTGTGCTGACTGTGTCTTTGATGCAAGAAAGGTGTTTTCTTTTAAGTTTCTAAACATTTTATTTATTTACTTATTATTTATTTATTTATTTATTTGAGAGAGAGAGAGAGAATGGGAGCACCAACACCTCTAGCCACTGCAAACAAACTCCAGATGCATGTGTCATCTTGTGCATCTGGCCTATGTGGGTAATGGGGAATTGAACCTGGGTCCTTTGGCTTTGCCTGCAAGTGCCTTAACTGCGAGGCCATCTCTTCAGCCCAAGTTTTTTTTTTTTTTTTTTTTTAATGAAGATAACAAATGCTTGTTTTGTTTTGCTTTTTGTTTTGTTTTGTTTTTTTTTAATTCTCTTGCCTGTACTTTTGGTGTCAATCCAAGAAATCGCTTCCCCCTATATTTTCTTCTAAGACTGTTATGCTTAGAGATAATCATCAATTGACATCAATTCAGTAATTTATTAAATGTTTACATGTACCTATGTTATATGTCTTATATATGTCTACATATATCACTTATTGGTTTACCTATTATCTAGTTGACATCCATTTCCTGATTAATTAATTAATTCCTCTACAGGTAACTTTTTTCCTGGCTTGGGTCTGAATTCATAATTTATTTCTCCCTCATGTTCACTCTATAATTAGTCACTGATCACTGATCAATTAAGCACTGTGACAGGCACTACAATTTTCCTTTGTTCATTATTTATTTATGAGAGAGAGAGAATGAGCCCTAGCCACTGCAAGCAAACTCCAGACACATGTGCCAACATGTGCATCTGTCTTACATGGGTCCTGGGGAATGAAACCTGGATCCTTAGGCTTTGCAGGCAAGTGCCTTAACCACTAAGCCATCTCCCCAGCCCCCCTTCTTCAACTTTTATTTCTTCATGTGTTACTCTAGATTTTACTGGGGAGCAAGGTGTTCACTAGTCTTCAAATTCTATGATCCATGGTGAGTTTTTTAAAATTATTTTTATTAGAGAGAGTGTGAGTGTGTGTGTGTGTGTGTGTGTGTGGACATACTAGGGTATCTTGGCACTGCCAGTAACTCTAGACCGACATGTTTCTTTGTGCATCTGGCTTTACAGGGATATTGGGGAATCAAACCTGTGCTGGCAGGCTTTGAAAGCAAGCCCCTATAACCACTGAACCATCTCCTCCCCAGCTCCCATGGTGAGTTATAAAACTGGGGTCATATTCACCTTTGAATTTTGGTGTTCTCTGAGACTAGAAATGTAAAAGTCTCCTAATTTCTCATAGATTATTATCTGACATGACAATTGTAAATTCTTTTTTTGTTGTTTTTAAGAAAATTTTTGGTGGTTTTATGGTATTATGAGGCATTTGAAACATCTGAACAAACCAATATCTGGGCAGTGAGGCAGCTGCTTTTTCTCTTTCACTTTGGGTTACGAGAGCAACTTGTCAGTAGATTTAAAAAAAACAAGAAGCAAAAGAAAATGGCAATGTTGCCTTCCTTAAGTCTTTCCAAGGCATGTGCTGGTACAACACAAACTTCACCTGTCAGATGCAGGTAGTCTAGCATCCAGACATTCACGCACATCACCTCAGTGGCAGGAGCGCACTGCGCCCACGCCCACCTCGGCCCAGCTCTTTTGTGTGTGATCTTTGGAGCATCTGGAGGAGTGGGATGGTACTGGGAAGAGGAGGGAGGAGGAAACAGCATGAGGAAATGGCCAGGAGGAGGTCAGCAGGGCAAACCCCAGCATCACTGATGTGTCTAACAGGAACACCTGATGGATACCCAAGATGGGATCCTCCTCAGCCTTGAGCTGACCCACGACCATGCCCAGGATGCAGCTATCTGGTGTGGGCTGATGGTCTTGAAAAAAAGAAAGAAAGAAACCCCAGTGGAAATTCTGAGATGGGTTGGCAAGACAGTGGCCAGGTGTTGCCCCAGGCTAAGATTCATCCCCCGGAGTCCCTAAACCTACATGGCCCCAGGTGGGGCTCCTGCAGCACTTTTAATTGGGTCATACCAGGGTCACCAGATTCTCAAGCATGATCCTCCTCCTCCTTTCAAGTTCAGAATCACCAAATTAGAGGACCAAACTTTGTCCCTGACCACATCAAATGCAAAGTGAAGCCGGCGTCTGACTCAGACAGTGCACGGGGAATGAAAAGATGCCGTGGAATCACAGAACCACACTACACTGTCAGGGTACCAGAAACTGGCCGGGGTGTGACTCTTCTGCCATACCCTCGCTAAGTGCCAGTGCAAGTTCCCAATCCCCCAGTGACACGACCCCTATGAGGCAGCCCAATTCATCTACACTGAGCTCTGACCATTTCAAAGGTGCTTCTCTTATTGATCTCGGGTTTTCACATCCCTGTGACTTGCAGGCACTTGACTGAGTGTGGTCTTCGGGGCCCACATGAATCCAGCATTTGATCGGTTTGGTTCACCCTCAGTCCCTTTGATCTCTCCCTCTCGGGGATGGTCCGTCCTGTGCAGCTTTGCCAGCAAACCTGGCCTCACATGTGGGCACAGCTCTCTGGGGGTGAGCTCAGGTGTACAGGGTGGCACAGGGTTGTCATACCCTCCACTCTGGGCGCCAGGACAGCCCTTGTGCATTGTGAGAATTAGAATTATGAGAACCATGTCACAATGTCCACTCACACTAAACTGCTCACCAAAATGTCTGGGCAACTGAGTTTTAGAACCTACGGTTAGAACCTTGCATTAATCTGTGTTGTTTTACTTTGTAGACCAGGATCCCAAACTCATATCCACACGAAGATGTTTTTTGTTTTGTTTTGTCTTGGTTTGGTTTTGGTTTTTTTCGAGGCAGGGTTTTACTCTAGTCCAGGCTGACCTGGAATTCACTATGTAGTCTCAGGGTGGACTCGAACTCACGGTGATCCTCTTACCTCTGCCTCCCGAGTGCTGGGATTAAAGGCGTGTGCCACCATGCCCGGCCAGATGTTGAATACATGTATTACAGATTCATTCATTCATTCTGTCTTCTAGGAAAATAGTTCTCCCAGCTTTTAAAATTATTTATTTATTTATTTGCAAACAGAGAGAGAGAGAGAGAGAAAGGGCACACAAGGGTCTGTAGCCACTGCAAATGAATTCCAGATGCATGTGCCACTTTGTGCATCTGGTTTACATGGGCACTAGAGAATTGAGCCCGGGTTGTCAGGCTTTGCAGGCAAGCGCCTCACTGCTGAGCCATCTCTCCAGCCCTCTCCCAGTTTTACGTCTACAGTAAATGTGGTCAGTCTGTACTCTGTATCATTATTAAATTAGATTTTATGTGACTCATTAGAAAAACATGTGCAACAGGGTAGAGACCTATGCGATGATGTGAATGAAACTCCTCCCTGAAGACCGATGGACCACGAAGTTAACTACTGTTATTCATCAAATTCATCCTGTAAATACGTGCTGAGCCCCTATTCACTGGTCAGGATCTACATCTGGCACACAGTGAACACACAGCAATGAACAAGTGACACAACATGCCCTGCTTATTACAGGGGAGGTAGTATAATTAAAAAATTAAATAAATGATAGCAAATATTTACTGACTACTTCCCACATGACAGGAATCGCTCTTAGTGTTTTACATGTTTATTCCTCACAAAACCGTGTATGGTAGATACTATTATTTTTCCTGCTTACAGCTAAAGTGTACTGAAGCACAGGTAAGTTAAGTCACTTCCTCGGGGTCACGCAGATCCTTAGGGATGGAACATCAACAGAAGTAGCCTGTCTGGAGTCCATGTGCTTAACCATTGGAATTCTACAGCTGTGAAAATAAATACTAGCCAGCGTGGTGGTGCATACCTTTAATCCCAGCACTTGGGAGGCAGATGTAGGAGGATCACCGTGAGTTCGAGGTCACCCTGAGACTACATAGTGAATTCCAGGTCAGCCTGGGCTAGAGTGAGACCCTACCTTGAAAAAAAAAAAAAAAAAAACAAACTAATGAACTAACTAAATAAATGCATACTAAATTAAACATGTACATAGACACATAAGCAAATGCTCCGGGGAGAGAGAGAGGGGAGGGAGGGAGGGAGGGATCTTTAATCTGAGATCTGAATGGTAAGAAAGAGCCAGGTGTCTAAGAGATAGGCTTGTACACTAGGGATTTGGGCTCGAATCATTCAACCAAATTAAGGGCATACCTAATTGCTTCAGTAACCAGCTTATCCATCACTACCTTGTCCACAGATCAATGGGGGAAGGCTATACGATGAAAGATTTCCTAATTCCCACACACGCTCCAAGAAGATCCGTTCCCGCCGAGCAGTCGTCCTCCGGTCCTCGCCATCAGGGTGCACAGACAGACACACTGGGTGCACACAACCACTTTTCAGAACCCATCACGTCTCCATCCTGCAGCCTCTCTGATCCTCAGTCCCCAGGGTCTCCCCATTGCTCCATAATGTTTCTTTACTCCTACAGCTGACCCGTGGGGTACTTACTAAGTGGACTTAGGAGCGATCACTCCTTCAGCTTCCTGACCTCTCACGCCCTTCCCCAGACGAGGCCTCAGAAGCCGGAAGCCCCATCTACCTTGATCCATCTGGCTTCGCTTGCTAATAGTACCAGGGGCTGCCCTCCCGTTTCCCACAAGCCCAGCTGGTTTGACCCCATCAAGTTCTACTCCCCCCACCCCCAGTGTTATGTGACCCTCCCCTTAAATTACACACTCAATCGGTTCCTCCTGAGCTCAGCAGCTTGTGGTCTCTGAGCATGCCCAGCTGCCTTCCAGAGGTGGCTCCCAGGCCAGGCTTTGGCAAGCATCCGAAGCCTCACCGGGTTTCAGAGGCCACAGTGCCCAGAGCTGAAAGCTTTGCTGTTATTTCACACTGCTTCCTTCCAAGTGAATTCTCTGATGAATAAATAACACTGTCCCTTGCAGTTACGCCATGCATGCTGTTTCCTCACGTATTTCTCTTACCTTGAAGACCTTCGAATCCAGATTTCCTCAGTGAAAAGCCTGCTTAGAGAAAAATGCCCTGCTTGCCAGCTAATATAAACAGCTTTAGAGACAGCTCAACCTCCTGGCACACTTCCATCGCCAGCTCATGCCAGCTCATTGATGTCAAAGTATGTACTTGCCTTCTCTAAAACTCTGTTGTTGGGCTGGAGAGGTGGCTTAGCAGTTAAGGCACTTGCCTGTAAAGCCAAAGGACCCAGGTTTGATTCCCCAGTACCTACATGGTGGCACATGCATCTGGAGTTCGTTTGCAGTGGCTGGAAGCCCTGGCATGCCCATTCTCTCTCTCTCTCAAATGAATAAATAAAAATAACTTTAAAAATTAAAACCCTGTTGTTGGGTTGGAGAGATGGCTTAGTGGTTAAGGCGTTTGCCTGCAAAGCCAAAGGACCTCGGTTCGATTCCCCAGGACCCACATAAGCCAGATGCACAAGGGGGCACATTCATCTGGAGTTCGTTTGCAGTGGCTGGAAGCCCTGGCATGCCCATTCTCTCTCTATCTCACTTTGCCTCTTTCACTCTCTCAAATAAATAAAAATAAAAAATATTTTTTAAAAACCCTGTTGATATAAGGAACAACTCAAGCTCTCTACTTTCTTTCAGCCCTAATTTCAAGAAGCAATGGATTCCAGATTTATTTATTTCCAGACACTTTCACAGTTGCTTTACTCCACACCTCCCCACCTCACCCCTAGCTGATAGCATCATTGCCTGCAACACATTAGGCACTCTGTGATGCCAGAATTGTTGCTCAGGGACCCAGAGAAAGAGGGAAGCCCGGAAGTCAGATTCCTGGTTTTGAAGCCCAAGCAAGGCACAAGCAATTCTAGGACAGTTGTGGGGGTTTGATTCAGGTGTCCCCCATAAACTTAGGTGTTCTGAATGCTAGGTTCCCAGCTGATGGAGATTTGGGAATTAAAGACTCCTGGAGATGGTGCATTATTGGGGGTGGGTTTATGGGTGTTATAGCCAGTTTCCCCATGCCAGTGTTTGGCACACTCTCCTGTTGCTGTGGTCTACCTTATGTTGGCCAGGGGGTGATGTCCACACTCTGCTCATGCCATCATTTTCCCCTGCCATTGTGGAGCTTCCGCTCAAGCCTGTAAGCCAAAATTAACCTCTTTTTTCCCCACAAGCTGCTCTTGGTCGGGTGATTTCTACCAGCAATATGAACCTCCCTGCAATAGTAAAGTGGTACCGAGGAGTGGTGTCATTTGCTATTAGACACCTGACTGTGTGGCTTTGGCCTTTTGGAGCTGATATTCAAGAAGGATGTGGAAGGATTTGAAACCTTGGCCTAAGAGATGCCTTGCAGTGCTGTAAGTACAGCTTGATGGACTATTCTGGTCAGAGTTGAAAGACCTGAATGCAGAACTATGGACTGTGAGGTTTGGCTTATGAGGGTGAGAAAGAGCTTTGCCTGGACTGGGCTAGAAGCAGTTTGAGAGGCTTGCTGTTATGCCCGTGTCCTGAAAAGTTGTACAGGGTTGCATTGTGTAGAAATAGACTGGTGTGAGCAGAGAGATATGGCATAGAAAAAATGAAATCTTTGGACCTAAACTGCTGCCCGTTCACCTGCAAATTGTTTGAGAGATTACAACCATTGAGATTGGGCCAGGTGACCTGCACTGGGGCAACAGGAAGGATGTAGACTCTTTTGAAGGGGCCTGAGTGTTCAAGGAGTGTCCTGTTCTTCAAAGTCTGCTTTATTCCGCCCGCCCCCCAGATGAACAAACTGGCACCCTACCTGGTATTGTGGAGTATAAGAAATGTAGGAAAGAGAGGGTCATTGAGCTTGCAGCATGGTCTTATGTTTTGGAAATGGCCATGGGCAGCGTGTAACAAGTTTGCTGGATGCCTGCATGGAGACCCCATGGGGCCATGAGGATGAACCATGGGTTGCAGTGGAGACATAGTGGAGATGCCGGGACCATGAGATGGCTGCTAAAGAGAGCTGCCAGTCTCGAATGAAGTTTTCCAGGGCTGTGAGTAGCCTAGCTGGAGGGGCGGAATTGGAACTCCAGAGACTTGTTGCTGGTTAGAGTTATCGGAGTTGGAGATTTGTCACTGACTAGAGTTGTCGGACTTGGAGTTACAGAGTTTGCTGTTTGCCCTGTTTTAAATTGTGTATTGACTGAATATTTCTTTGCTATGCCCAGTGCCATCTTTTGTAGTGTGAATGTGTATTCTGTACCATTATGGGTTTTTTTGGGGGGGATTTTTTTGGTATTATGGCTCAGTTAAAAGACCTTGGATTATGGGGATATTTTAACATCACTGCAATTGATAAAAACCATGGGGACTAATTTTAAAGTTGGATGAATGCACTGCATTTTACATCATGTGTGGTTACCAGTTTCTAGGGGCCAAGGGTGGAATGTGGTGGTTTGATTCAGGTGCCCCCCATAAACTTAGGGGTTCCGGATGCTAGGTTCCCAGCTAATGGAGATTTGAGAATTAACACCTCCTGGAGACGGTGTATTGTTGGGGGCAGGCTTATGGGTATTATAGCCAGTTTCCCCATGCCATTGTTTGGCACACTCTCCTGTTCCTGTTGTTCACCTGATGTTGGCCAGGAGGTGATGTCCACCCTCTGCGCATGCCATCATGGAACTTCCCCTTGAGCCTGTAAGCCAAAATAAACCTCTTCACCCGCCCCCCCACAAGCTGCTCTTGGTTGGGTGATTTCTACCAGCAATGCAAACCTGACGGCAACAACAGTATAAGCTTCAGTCACCAAGAGCTACACCCTAGTAGTAAGGCATTCAGCACTGGTCACCAGAACCCTGAAGAACTCAGGGAGGTAGATGTTAGAAGCGCCTCTGGGAATTATATAGCACTTTTCATATAGGAAGAGTTTTATATACCTAACTACACAACTCCTAGGATTATACTGATAGGGAGAGTCCCAATTTACAAAAACAGATGTACACACATTTTTAAAATACCTTTTTGGTTTTTCTTTTATTTATTTGAGAGAAAGAGGCAGAGAGAGAGAGAGAGAGAGAGGGAGGGAGGGAGAGGTTAGGCATGCCAGGGCCTCCAGCCACTGCAAATGAACTCCGGATGCGCCCTCTTGTGCATCTGGCTAATGTGGGTCCTGGAGAATTGAACCGGGATCCTTTGGCTTTGCAGGCAAATGCCTTACCGCTAAGCCATCTCTCCAGCCCGTTTTTCTTTTAACTGTCACGCTTGGTCAAGCCCTAGGCCTTCAGTGTGCTCAGCACATGCCCCAGTACTGAGTTATGCCCCAGCGTATACACATTTATTAACAAGAATTCAACAGACTTGTCCGAAGTTATGCAGACAGAACCTACAGAGGTAGGACTTGAACGCAGCTTGATGTGATGCCAGTCCCTCTCAAGTTCAAGTTTTCAAGTGTTACTTTGTACCTTTGCTTTAGACACAGTGATTCTATCCCACCACCCCCCACCTGCCCATTTCTTCAGAGGATAGTACACAAGTCAGAAGTCAGGTAGAGAAAAATGCCTTTTAAAAATATTTTATTTTTATTTATTTATTTGAGAGAGAGAGAGAGAATGAGAGTGGGCACACCAGGGCCTCCAGCCACTGCAAATGAACTCCAGAAGCATGCGCCACCTTGTGCACCTGACTTACGTGGGTCCTGGGGAGTCAAACCTGAGTCCTTTGGCTTTGCAGGCAAGTGTCTTAACTGCTAAGCCATCCCTCTATCCCTTTTGTTGTTGTTGTGGGTTTTTTTTGTTGTTGTTGTTGTTTGTTTTTTGAGATAGGGTCTCACTCTAGCCCAGGCTGATCTGGAATTCACTATGTACTCTCAGGGTGGCCTTGAACTCACAGCAATCCTCCTACCTCTACCTCTGGGATTAAAGGCGTGACCACACCTGGCCTTGAAACCGCCTTTCAATGAAGTTTTCCCAGCTCTCTGAAGCTAGTCTTAGACAGGGACCAGGTTCTGGGAGACTGGGTGGACTGGAAGGGTCAGGCCTGCAAGGTCCCTTGGCCACTAGAGGGCAGGGTCTGAACAGAACACAGCTTGCTCCCCAGAGCAGCTGAAGGGACTCGCCCTTGACTCCACAGCGTCGGGACTCACAGCTCTCACCTGAAGAACAATTCTTCCCCAGAATGTAGCAGGCTTGCCCTTCCTCCTTCTCAACTTCCCGTGTGGTTCTTGAGATATATGGTAATGCCAGAGAGATTCTAGATGAGGAAAGGCTTTCTCACAAGGATGCCAACAGGTCTGCATGGCTGGTCCTGGTGCTTGGCGGACTGGCGTGGGTGAGGTGGGATCTCTCGTCTTCCTCCTTCTCCGAGTGGGATTTCTGTCTCCTTGTGGTCCCGTTAAACTATCCAGGGAAAGCTGATCACTGGTCTTGTCTAAGGACAGCCATTTCATTCCACTGACTGCAGAGCCAAGGACTCTTGTCAGGCAAGCCTCGAGGACCCCAGGAAGATCTATCAGATGACCCCTAGATGAGTCGCCTTCCTGCTCAAGCACAGCTATCAGAAGGAAAGGAGGAGAGGTCCCTCTATTTTTTTTTTACATTAAAAATTCTTTTTAATACACATAAGTTTGGGTTAGCTCCTTTTTCAAAAAAATTTTAAACTGTCAATTTTGGTCAAGCCCTAGGCCTTCAGTGTGCTCAGCACATGCCCCAGTACTGAGTTATGCCCCAGCGTATACACATTTATTAACAAGAATTCAACAGACTTGTCCGAAGTTATGCAGACAGAACCTACAGAGGTAGGACTTGAACGCAGCTTGATGTGATGCCAGTCCCTCTCAAGTTCAAGTTTTCAAGTGTTACTTTGTACCTTTGCTTTAGACACAGTGATTCTATCCCACCACCCCCCACCTGCCCATTTCTTCAGAGGATAGTACACAAGTCAGAAGTCAGGTAGAGAAAAATGCCTTTTAAAAATATTTTATTTTTATTTATTTATTTGAGAGAGAGAGAGAGAATGAGAGTGGGCACACCAGGGCCTCCAGCCACTGCAAATGAACTCCAGAAGCATGCGCCACCTTGTGCACCTGACTTACGTGGGTCCTGGGGAGTCAAACCTGAGTCCTTTGGCTTTGCAGGCAAGTGTCTTAACTGCTAAGCCATCCCTCTATCCCTTTTGTTGTTGTTGTGGGTTTTTTTTGTTGTTGTTGTTGTTTGTTTTTTGAGATAGGGTCTCACTCTAGCCCAGGCTGATCTGGAATTCACTATGTACTCTCAGGGTGGCCTTGAACTCACAGCAATCCTCCTACCTCTGCCTCTGGGATTAAAGGCGTGACCACACCTGGCCTTGAAACCGCCTTTCAATGAAGTTTTCCCAGCTCTCTGAAGCTAGTCTTAGACAGGGACCAGGTTCTGGGAGACTGGGTGGACTGGAAGGGTCAGGCCTGCAAGGTCCCTTGGCCACTAGAGGGCAGGGTCTGAACAGAACACAGCTTGCTCCCCAGAGCGGCTGAAGGGACTCGCCCTTGACTCCACAGCGTCAGGACTCACAGCTCTCACCTGAAGAACAATTCTTCCCCAGAATGTAGCAGGCTTGCCCTTCCTCCTTCTCAACTTCCCGTGTGGTTCTTGAGATATATGAAAGGCTTTCTCACAAGGATGCCAACAGGTCTGCATGGCTGGTCCTGGTGCTTGGCGGACTGGCGTGGGTGAGGTGGGAACTCTCGTCTTCCTCCTTCTCCAAGTGGGATTTCTGTCTCCTTGTGGTCCCGTTAAACTATCCAGGGAAAGCTGATCACTGGTCTTGTCTAAGGACAGCCATTTCATTCCACTGACTGCACAGCCAAGGACTCAGGCAAGCCTCGAGGACCCCAGGAAGATCTATCAGATGACCCCTAGATGAGTCGCCTTCCTGCTCAAGCACAGCTATCAGAAGGAAAGGAGGAGAGGTCCCCTCTAGACATTTTTTTACATTAAAAATTCTTTTTTAATACACATAAGTTTGGGTTAGCTCCCTTTTTCAAAAAAAAATTTTATTTCTTTACTGGGGGGGGGGGAGAGGGTGGGCATGCCAGGGCCTCTAGCCACTGCAAACGAATTCCAGATGCACGCACCACCTTATGCATCTGGCTTACGAGGGTCCTGGAGAATTGAACCAAGGTCCTTTGGCTTTTCAGGCAAATGCCTCAATAGCTAAGCTATCTCTCCAGCCCCATAGCCCTCTTCTTAACAATGCTCTTAAGAATCCTTAGAGAGCTGGAGATATGGCTTAACAATTAAGGTGCTGGCCTGTGAAGTTTAAGGACCCAGGTTCAATTCCCCAGATCCCATGTAAGCCAGATGTACAAGGTGGTGCATGTATCTGGAGTTCATTTGCAGTGACTAGAGGCCCTGCATACCCATTCTCTTTCTCTGCCTCTCATAAATAAATAAAAATAAAAATAATATGTTTATTTATAAGCACAGAGAGAGAGAGAGGAGGGAGTGTGTGTACCAGGGCCTCTCGCAGCTGCAAATGAACTCCAGAGGTGAATGAGCATCTGGCTTGACGTGGGTATTGGGGAACTGAACCCTGGTGGTAAGGCTTTGTAGGCTAGTGCCTTAACTGCTGAGCCATCTCTCCAGCCCAATTTTGTATGCTTTAAAAAGAACAAATTTGGGCTGGAGAGATGGCTCAGCGGTTAAGGCGCCTGCTTCCTAAGCCTAAGAACGCTGGTTCCAATCTCCAGCAGTTCCAATCTCCAGGTCCCACGTTTAGCCAGATGCAGTGACACAAGGGCACAATGCCGCACTTGACCACAAGGGGGAGCACGCATCTAGATTTCATTTGCAGCAGCTGAGAGGCTGCTGGCGTGCCCATCTCTATCTGTCTTCCTCTCCCTCTCTCTCTCTCTGTTTCTCTCCAAAAAAAAAAAAAAAAAAAGAACAGATTTTAGTGCTGTTGTATTTACGGTCTTTGCTGGGACAAAGCACCCAATCCAAAGCAGCTGGAGGGAGGATAGGAGGTTTATCTTTATTTTCTTGGCTTACCATCTCAAGGGGAAGCTTCATGGTGGCAGGGGAAAGCATGGCGTGAGAAGAGGTTGGCTCTACCTCTGCCACAGCAGGTGAAAGACAGCAGCAATAGGGCCGGAGATATGTCCCAGTGGTTAAAAAAATTCAATAGTGAATTGCAGGTCAGCCTGGGCTAGAGTGAAACCCTACCTCAAAAAAAAAAAAAAAAAAAAAAAAGGCAAGAGAGTGAGCTGGGTTTTGGCAGGGGGAGCTGGCTATAACACCCATAAGCCTTCCCCCAACAGCACACCTCCTCCAGCAAGCTCCACCTCCCAAATGCCACCACGTGTGACGAAGCACCACACTGAGGACCAAGCATTCAGGTCACATGAGTTTATAGGGGACATCTGATTCAAACTACCACAAGTTCTCACCATCATAAAAGTGGTCAAGGGGCTGGAGGGATGGTTTATCAGTTAAGGCGTTTGCCTGCAAAGCCAAAGGACCCAAGTTCAATTCCCCAGGACCCACATTAGCCAGATGCACAAGGGGACGCATGTGTCTGGAGTTTGTTTGCAGTGGTTGGAGGCCCTGGTGCACCCATTCTCTCTCTCTCCTCTTTCTCTGTCAAATAAATACATAAATAAAAATATTTTTTAAAAAGTGGTCAAGCCCAGTGTGGTGCCACATGCCTTTAATCTGAGCACTCGGGAGGCAGAGGTAGGAGGATTGCCATGAGTTCAAGGCCACTCTGAGACTACATAGTGAATTCCAGGTCAGCCTGAGCTAGAGTGAGACCCTACCTTGGAAAACCAAAAAAAAAAAAAAAAAAAAAAGAAACAATAGAAGGGCTGGAGAGGTGGCTTAGCAGTTAAGGCACTTGCTTGCAAAGCCTAAGGACCCAGATTCAATTTCCCAGTACCTATGTAAGCCAATCTAGTAAATTCTGTGTAATACATATTCATTCTATGGGTTCTGTTCCTCTAGAGAACCCTAATACAGACATGCATACATATGTACATATACATTATACATAATGGGTTTCCTTACTTTTTTTTTTGGAGAGAGACACAGAGAGGCAGAGAGAGGGAGAGAGAGACAGAGATGGGCGCACCAGCAGTCTCTCAGCTGCTGTGAACGAAATCCAGATGTGTGCGCCCCCTTGTGGGCAAGTGCAGCATTGCGCCCTTGTGTCACTTTGCATCTGGCTAAACGTGGGACCTGGAGATTGGAACCAGCATTCTTAGGCTTAGCAGGCAGGCACCTTAACCGCTAAGCCATCTCTCCAGCCCTCCTTATATTTTTATACATATATAATGTAAATATAAAAATACATATTTCAATCATGTTCATTCCATTTTCCATCTCATATCCTCCCACTGCAGCTGATTTCCCTTCTTCTTCCCAATGAGACCTTCATATTTATTTATTTGAAAGAGAGAGGCAGATAGAGAGTGGGCACACCAGGGCCTTCAGCCACTGCAAATGAACTCTAGAAGCATGTGTCACCTTGTGTATCTGGCTTACATGGGTCCTGGGGAAATCGAACCTGGGTCCTTTGGCTTTGCAGTCTAGAGCCTTAACCACCAAACCATCCTTCCAGCCCCTAATTTCATGTTTTTAAAAAAAGATTTTATTTTTATTTATTGATTGACCATAAAACACCTGAGTCTATTGGGGACATATATACAAACTACAGCACTGTTTGAGGCAGTTTTTTTTTTTTTTTTTTTTTTTGAGGTAGGGTCTCACTCTAGCTCAGGCTGAGCTGGAATTCAGTATGTAGTCTCAGGGTGTCCTCGAACTCACAGCAATCCTCCTACTTCAGCCTCCCGAGTGCTGGGATTAAAGGCGTGCGCCACCACGCCTGGCCCTCCTTTAATTCTTTTTTGGTTTTTCGAGGTAGGGTCTCACTCTGGCCCAGGCTGACCTGGAATTAACTATGTAGTCTCAGGGTGGCCTTGAACTCACGGCAATCCTCCTACCTCTGCCTCCCGAGTGCTGGAATTAAAGGTGTACACCACCACACCCAGCCTCCTTTAATTCTTTAATACCTTGAACAGCGTAAGAAATGCTGCACTCTAACCCTGAATTACTTACCTGCCTCTCTCACTGAACTGAACTAACCTGAAGGCAAAGCCTGTCACTTTTGTGGTGACCGCTATGTAATAGAGGCCTTGGGAAAGTTAAGACAGAAGAAAAGGACCGAGACCCCAAGCCCACACAAGTCTCTGGAGTCATACTCAGGAACCACAGAGGCCCTGACCTAAGAAATCCACTCCCAAGATGAAGAAAAATCCCTGCGTCTCATCATTACACCAATTTTTTGTTCTTTCAGAAAGATCCTCCTACAAATACAGAAAGCAAACAACCTGACCTTATATTGAAGCACTTTAACTCTTGATCACCCCCATGCCAACCTTCTAAACACACCACACACTTAAAGGCATTGCATAAGGGCACTTTATTTAAACATCGATCTGTAAGCTGGGCATGGTGGCACACATGCCTTTCATCCCAGCACTTGGGAGGCTGAGGTAGGAGGAGTTTGAGGCCGGTCCTGGAGATGCAGAGTGAGTTCCAGGTCAGCCTGGATTGGAGACCCTACCTTGAAAAATACACACATACACTAACACCAAAATCAATTTGTTTGTATAACCCAGTCACTCTCTTTCAACTTCCACTGCCTGTGCTTGAGAACAGAGTCTGTGGTATTTTTCAGGGCCTACAGTGTAAACTGCCAGGGTTTTCAAGAACTGGTCCAGTGGACAGAGCTTGTCAGGGCAGCCCCTCGGCACTCGTTCCTGTGGAAGAGACAGCTCATTAGGTCCACTAAGGACTCTTTTTTTTTTTAAATTAATTAATTTGAGAGAGGGGGGAAGAGACAGAGAGAATGGGTGCACCAGGGCCTCCAACCACTGCAAACAAACTCCAGACGCATGCACCCCCTTGTGCATCTGGCTTACATGGGTCCTGAGGAATCAAACCGGGGTCCTTAGGCTTCGCAGGCAAATGCCTTAACCGCTAAGCCATTTCCCCAACTCCACTGAGGACTCTTGTTCTTCTGGTATCTTCGGTTGAACCCAATAGTCTTATCCAAGTAGCATGTGTGACACACGTGTGACAGCCAGGAGGGGCCTGCTACTTGGTAGCTTCCGGAATAACAGCACTATCCTTGCTTATAAAAAACACTCAAGAAATGCTTGTTGACAGACTGGAGAGATGGCTCAGTGGTTGAGGCACTTGCCTGCAAAGCCAAAGGACCCAGGTTGGATTCCCCAGGACCCATGTAAGATGCACAAGGTGGCGCATGTGTCTGGAGTTCATTTGCAGTGGCTGGAGACCTTGGCATGCCCATTCTCTCACTCATGTAAATAAATAGAAAAATTTTTTAAGTTTTTCAAAAAAGAAATGCTTGTTGAGTTCACTAAGAAGACACAGTCCAGTTCCAGCCCTAAGCTGAGAGCGCTCACCCTGGGCCATGCTCTGCCTTCTTTCCTGGACATTAACAATGATGGAGCAGCCAAGACACCAGGCTGGTGACAGTACATGCCACCTCCACTAATTCCCCAAGTGGGCCTCACAGTGAGGATATACATCCTGGCAGATGCTCAGGAGAAGAGCAGGAGGGGGGCCCTGCACCAACGAGTCTGTCACAGAACTGGAACAGGCCCCAGCCATACCCATACGTGGTAGCATACCACGTGCCACCTTCTGTCCTAGCACCTGTGAAATTATCTGTGGTGGTTTGATTCAGGGGTCCCCCATAAACTTAGGTGTTCTGAATGCTAGGTTCCCAGCTAATGGAGATTTGAGAATTAACACCTCCTGGAGGCGGTGTATTGCTGGGGGTGGGCTCCCCCTTGCTAGTGTTTGGCACACTCTCCTGTTGCTATTGTCCACCCTCTGTTCATGCCATCATTTTCCCCTGCCATCGTGGAGCTTCCCCGAGTCTGCAAGCCAAAATAAACCTTTTTTTCCCCCACAAGCTGCTCTTGGTTGGGTGATTTCTACCAACAACGTGAACCTGACTACAACATTACCCTTGGGATTCAGAGAGCTGAGGGCACTACTGTCGCCTACTGGGCCTGAGGAGGGAGACCTGATACTAAACAAGCGGGTGGAGTTGAGGGCCAAGCCAACCACCCATTCCCACCTTAGAAATCTTACCTCCCCGTGGTAATACAGCTGCACAAACCACTCCTTGGACTCTCGGTGCTGGTAGAGTTCCATGGTCAGGTCAGCAGTAAATGGAGGCCATTTGTGGTCAAAAATCCCGAGGGCCATGAGGAGGGGCATGAGGGTCACGTCGTGAGTCGCATAGAGGTACAGCTTCCTGCAGGAAGGAAAACAGTTCTCCACAATTCTGTGCCTGGGGACTGGGAAGGCTGGGAAACCGCCTGACTCCTTTTAGTGAATCACAATTGTCTCAGAAATTAGGTGACATCTCATAGTCAGTCAAGCCTAGTATAAAACTACCCCAAGGGCTGGAGAGATGGCTTAGCAGTTGAGGTGCTTACCTGCGAAGCCTAAGGACCCAGGACCCAGGTTCAATTCCCCAGTACCCACGTAAGCCAGATGCATGAGGTGGCACATGCATCAGGAGTTTGCTTGCAGCAGCTGGAGGCCCTGACATGCCCATTTTCTCTTTCTCTCTCAAATAAATATGTAAATAAATAAATAAAATAATAAAAAAAGAACTTCTCTGAAACATGGTGGGGAGAGGTCCCATCCCTATTCCTTGTGTTCTCAAGGGGAGGGGACCACGGAGTAACTCTTTGTTTTTGCCCACCCTCACACCCACACTCCTCTCCTGGTGAGTTGCAAGGAAGAAACAGCACACGGGGCTAGGCCCTGCCTCTCTTCTCTCCTTGGGTCCTGTCGGCCCATGACAGATGCTCTTCCTATGTGCAGCTGCATGAGAGAGTGGGTCAAGCTCTGGCGCTTGTTAGCAGGCAGGCTTGCAATTTTAGAAAATTCACTTCAAAGGAATATTAATAAGCTTGACTAACCCACAACACACTCTCCAAACAGCTTTCATCAGTGGGAAAGGCGCCATTGTAATTATATCTGCTTGATGCCAGTATCTATCACTTGGGGAAAATCAAGGATTTCACTGTCCCCCAATCTAGGAGATGAGGCCAACATTAGATCCTGAGGCCTTCGTCAAATCCAAGGCCAAGGGCAGCCCGCTGGCAAAAGGCAACAAGAAATGTGGTGGACTGCAGACCCTGAGCAACCGAGAAGGGCATGTGTATGAGTTGCTGTAATCAATCTTGGCCCAGGGATGGACAGATGGCTTAGCCGTCAAAGCACTTGCCTGCAAAGCCAAAGGACCCAGGTTCAATTCCCCAGGATCCACGTAAAGCCAGATGCACAAGGTGGCACATGCAGCTGGTTTGCAGTGGCTAGAGGCCCTTGCATGCCCCCGTTCTCTCTCTCTCTCAAATAAGTTTAAAAAAAAAAAAAAAAAAAAAAACCTTAGCCCAGGGTTGGAGAGATGGCTTAGCGGTTAAGGCGCCTGCCTCCTAAGCCTAAGAACACCGGTTCCAATCTCCAGGTCCCACGTTGAGCCAGATGCAAAGTGACGCACTTGACCACAAGGGCAAGCATGTATCTGGATTTTGTTTGCAGCAGCTGAGAGGCTGCTGACACGCCCATCTCTATCTGTCTTCCTCTCCCTCTCTCTCTGTGTCTCTCTCCAAAAAAAAAAACCTTAGCCCAAAGTCCGTACTCCAATTCACTGTTCCCTGTGAACTCCGTCCGCTGCGCCTCCCACACCCGCACTGAGTTTCTAAGTATGTGCAGTCCTCCTTCCTCCTCCTCCTCCCGCTAAGTGCTTCTCTACATAAGCAGCATACATGTCACCCGGATCTAGTTAACATGCAGCTTCTGCTTCAGTAGGTCACATAGGGGCCTGAGGACCTAACATATTCCTGGCTGATGAAGCTCTTTGGAGACCACACTTTGCTTAGCAAGTGCCTATGGCATGTAACGTTACAAATCGGTGCTCCTAACCCGGGGTTCCAGCTCTAAGAAAGTGGGAACGGCCGTCCATGAGCCGGGTGTGGTGGCGCACGCCTTTAATCCCAGAGCTTGGGAGGCAGAGGTAGGAAGATTGCTGAGAGTTCAAGGCCACCTTGAGAATATATAGTGAATTCCAGGTCAGCCTGGGCTAGAGTGAGACCCTACCTCGAAAAACCAAAAAAAAAAAAATAAATAATAATAATAATTATAATTAAAATGTCTTATAGATGCTGTCTGTGCTGTTCATACACCGAATGAAGACACTCAAACTAGATCATCTTCCTTTGGACTACTAAAGTATCAAATCAGTGTGGCATTAATGTATTTATTAATCTACTTAATTCAACTTAGTTTTCAAAGAAGAGAAAATAAGTTCAGGGTTCTTTTTGACTAAAATAAAAATCTCCAAACACAGTAGGAAGCTGTAGGATGAAGAATGGCAAAATGGTCGTGAATCGCTTGGAACTTGTGGCCTCTTAAACACACACACGTAGCCACTGCCAGGCTGGTTTTTGCCCTGTGCCACCCCCACGAACCCTCAGCTGCACAGATACCTGAGCTGGCCGGGTGGGGTGGCAGGGTCCACAGCTTTCAGCAGGTTATCCTCCAGGATGTGTAGGAACGGGCCGACTGACATCTGAATACTCTCCCTGTGAAGAGAGAGGGAGAGTAACATTCAAGCACATACGCAGGCCCTCGGAGCTCAGGGGATCGAGCCCGGTTCTGCTCCTTAGGAACTAAAGAGCCCAGGCAGCCGAAGCAAAGAAGACGACAGGTAATGCAGGGGGCAGAGCCGTGGGCAGGACGGAGGGAAATGGGTGTGCTTCAAGTCAGACGTTCTCCGTGAACAAAGACTTCTATATCACTGAGAAATCTTGCTGAAGCAGAGCTGAAAACCTCCTCCCTGTAGACCAGCTGACAAAAAGCTGGAGAGAGCTACGCTGCATGCAGCTCCGTGGGAGAGAGAAGTCATCAGTGGAGATAAACAGTGGATACTGTAAGCCTTAAGCTGGGCCAGCCAGGCCAAACGAGCCAACAGGTGCAACAGTGGCATGTCTGTTATGTGGGAAACCAACCATTCTCTAATTGGACTGGAGGCCCACTTCACAGGAGGGAATACATGCCTGGTACTGAAAACCTATGACGGGGGAGGTCATGAGCCCTAGGGGTGTAATGTCTGCTAGTGTCTGGCTAAATGTATATATTATGCTCACCAAACTGGTAAATTCTTCTCTCAATGTTCATACCCGTATATTAATGCTACTCTCACTTTTGGTTAGAGAAACTTCTCTGTTCAGATGGTGGTGACCTTGGAATGACTCAGAAGGCACCATGGTGCTGAGAAGGGACAGAGGCATGCTCAGCACTGAAACATCTCTAACACACCTTCCAAGGCTCAGAGTCCATTGCGGAAGAGGTGGTGGAAAGAATGTATGAGTCAAAAGAAGGGTAGGACTCCTTACAACATGCTCCTCCAGACACAAAATGGTCTGGATATCCATGACCTCACAGTGCCTGTCACTACCTACACAAGACCATCATAACAGGAGGAAAAGATCATGACATCAAAATAAAAGAGAGACTGGGCTGGAGAGATGGCTTAGCGGTTAAACACTTGCCTGTGGAGCCTAAGGACCCCGGTTCGAGGTTTGATTCTCCAGGACCCATGTAAGCCAGGTGCACAAGGGGTGCACGCATCTGGAGTTCGTTTGCAGCGGCTGGAGGCCCTGGTGCCCCCATTCTCTCTCTCTCTCTCTACCTGTCTATTTCTGTCTCTCTCTCTCAAATAAATAAAATATTTAAAAAAATAAAATAAAGCCGGGCATGGTGGTGCATGCCTTTAATCCCAGCACTTGGGAGGCAGAGGTAGGAGGACTGCCGTGAGTTCGAGGCCACCCTGAGACTAATTCCAGGTCATCGAAAAAAAAAAAAAAATATTTAAAAAAAAAAATAAAGAGAGACTGATTGAAAGGGGGAGGGGATATGATGGAGAGTGGAGGGAGTTATCACAGTTCATTGTCTCTAATTTTGCAAGATGTCAATAAAACAAAGACTTCTATAGTAACAGCACCTGGACACACACCTCCTGTGAACCCAGCTAAGACGAGAGGCGCAGGGGAAACGGGTGTGCTAAGTGGGATGAGGGATGAAGAACTAGTTTCAGGACTTCAGGACTAAAGGACAAAGCCGGGAAGGCCAGGTGTTTCCAGGGAGTCCAAAAGGCCCTTTGGAAAAGCAAGCACAAGGCACGCCTCCTGAAGTGTTTCCTGTGCTCCAACCCTCTGTCTTTTGGAGCTGAGATCATAAAGACATTTCTGATTTATGTCTTGTTTATTTAACTTCCAAAGTCCAGTGGTAGTGTTCCCAGGGTTGGCTTTGTGGCTCCACCATTTTCTTTCCCACGCCTGTCATCACGATCACAGGTGACACTAACTCCAGGCATGTTCTCTCACTGCACTGCACCCAGCAAAGGGGGTGGGGCCTGGCAAGTGGCAAAGACTGATCTGCATGCGAATCTCAACTTTGTTTGTTTATTTTCAGTTTTTTTTTTTTTTTTTTTTTTTTTTGAGGTAGGGTCTCGCTCTAGCTCAGGCTGACCTGGAATTCACTATGTAGTCTCAGGGTGGCCTTGAACTCATGATGATTTTACTACCTCTGCCTCCCCAGTGCTAGGATTAGGCATGCGCCACCACGCCCAGTAAGACCTCACTTTTTATTGGGGAAGGGGAGACCTCCAAAACAAAACCAGAAACCTCTCTTAGAATTCCCACTTCCTAGCTGGGTGGTGGCACATGCCTTTAATCCCAGCATTTGGGAGGCAGAGGTAGGAGGATTGCCGTGAGTTCCAGGTCAGCTTGAGCTAGAATGAGACCCTACCTCAAAAAAACCAAAAAAAAAAAAAAAAAAAAGAAAGAAAGAAAGAAAAAGAATCCTCACTTTCCAATCTCACAAAAGAGAACAAAGCTGCATGAGAACAAGGTTAGAAGCTCGGCGTGGTGGCACACACCTTTAATCCCAGCACTCAGGAGGCAGAGGTAGGAAGATTGCTGTGAGTTCAAGGCCACCCTGAGAGGACTACAGAGTGCATTCTAGGTCAGCCTGAGCTACAGTGAGACCCTACCTCGAAAAAAAAAAAAAAAAGAGAACAAGGTTAGATCAGTTTAGAAGCTGCCATATTTATAATTCAAGCAATGTGGATGCAATACATCAGAGGAGGACAGGAGGACACCCACTCTGCAGGTGACATGGGCTTCCCAAGTGACACTAAGAGGCTCTAATCATTTGTCCTCCGAGAAACATCGGTTTAATGAAACAATGGCTAAGGAGAAAGCAAACTAACTACAGTGTGGCCACATTCGGCCTGCCTGTTCTCGCACATAAGTAAGGTTTACTGGGGCACAGGCAGGTTCACGTGTTTGAGCGCTGTCTACAGCTATAGCAAGGTGAGGAAGTACAACCGAGCAGGCATGGCCTGACAAGACTAAGATATTGACTAAGTAAGTCTATGTGTGAGCTGGACAGAGGGCACTGGGTGACAGTGTGAGGCCACTTCATGAACACAGCAGGGAAGCTGGTAAGTTCCAGGAAGCAGCAGCCACATGGGGTGCCCTAGGCCAGCGCACACATGGACAAGCTGACTGCTGTCAGGCAACAAGAGGCTTTCTTCTTACACAAGAGACCGTGCAAATTCTTGACATGTTACCTCCCTCACTGCTCACACACATCCTCCATCTTTCCCAGGACTTCCCATAGTCAGCAACTTTAGTGCAAACTGAACGCTCTGAAGCAAAAAAAAAAAAAAAAAAGAGAGAGAGACACGACTACCAAAATCTTCCATTTTGGTAGTCAGGAAATGGACATTCTGGAACAGAATCCTACATACCAGTAAGACACACAGGCTCCCTGGTCAGAAGGTATGGACCAAATGCTAGCTCTGCTACTTGCCAACTAAGCCCAGGAAAGGCAGCCAACCTTCGTCAGCTCCATTGTTTTTCTTTCTTTCTTAAAATGTTTTAATAACTTATTTTTTTCAGCAGTGCTGGAAGTTGAACCCAGGGCCTCGTGCCTGTTACTCAGTTTCCTTATGTACAAAGCAGCAGATAACGTCTAGCTCCCAGCTAGAATGGGAAAATTCTTTGTAAATTATGACATGATGAATAAAGCACAAAGTAATTTTTCTGTCAGCTTCCCCTATCCAAGTGCTTTGAAGCATACAGCAAAAGGAAACCCAGTAGCTAGCACAGTCAGCTCTTGGCTCCTGGTTCTGTGTAACAGGGCACGGAGGTACCAGGACATCAGGCCCAGCTCAAAAGTGTAAGACCACAGGCCTGCTGGTCGACTAGCAGAGTGGGGCGCTGCATCTCTTCACACACAGATGCCAGCCGCCAGGTGTGAGCAGGCCTGATGAGCCCTCTTCCCCACACTTGAAAATCTGACCAAGCGTGACTGTGCCAGCACCTGACGAGGCTGCTCACCTGTCTTCCTGGTGCGTGAGGTACACGACTGTGTCCACAGCTCTCTGCTCAATCACCCGTGCAAATCTCTTCAGCGCAGGGCAGCTCAGGAGACTGTGCACCTAGAAGGGTCACGGGCAGTTTCAGAGAAAAAATGCTTTTTGCCTACTGACTCTGGCGGCCCACCTGCACCCACTGAGCCAGCAGGGGCCTATTTCTTCCTGGGGAGGGCCCAAGGCTGCTCAGAAAGCCTGGTCCCTCAAGGCCCTCTGAAACTACGTACTCCTACACATCAGGAGGCCCAGCTTTTGAAAATTATTTTCCCTCCCTTTCTATGGCTCCCATCCACTCCAATTCTCTTCTAAAATCATACCCTTTTTAATTTTAAAAAGTGGTGAATAAAATACAAGTCAAGGAATTCATCAGCTTGATTTGATTTTCATTTTCTCCAAAATGATTTTGAAAATGTAGGCCGCATAAATACTTTTATGAACTCCTGCATTATAACCATAAATTTATTATACATAGTAAGCGCAGGGCACGCAGATGTCTTGGGGCACACTGTCACTTTTATAATGAGAAAAAAAAACGATCCCAACCTGCTCTTGAATCCACAGAAACATTTAAACTGTTGTTTATGTACTTACGACATAAAAAGATTCAATGGCTAAATTAATTTGAGTGAAAGACTAAAAGATTAACCAGATTTCTTTATTCCAGACATCTCAGATTTTTCATTTTTATTTATTTAATTTTTTCTTTTTGTTTTTTCGAGGTAGGGTCTCACTCTAGCCCAGGCTGACCTGGAATTCACTATGTAGTCTCACACTGGCCTCAAATTCACAGAGATCCTCCTATCTCAGCCTCCCAAGTGCTGGGATTAAAAGCATACACCACCACACCTGGCTATTTTTAATTTTTGAGATAGCATCTCACTACGTAATCCCAGGCTAGCCTCAAACTTTCAATCTTTCTATGTTGGCCTCCTAAATGCTGGGATTGCAGGCGTGTGCCACCATACTCAGCTCAGATATTGTTAATATGCTGACATGTACAAAGGATCTCAAAAAACAGCAATAAAATAAATAGGGATAAATGTTTAGATCCTAAGAGTTGCTACATGTAAACTTTACAAGTAAAGCAGAGTGTGCGGGAACACAACTATGATTCTAGTACCCAGTAGGCTGAGGCAGGACTGTGAGCTAGAAGCCAGCCTGGATTAAACAGAGTTGGAGACCACTCCTGGCTATAGAGTAAAATCTTGTTTCCAAAACTCAAATTCAAAAACAAAGATAAATAAATAAATAAACAATAAAAAAACATGAAAACAGATGAAATGAATTTAATTAAAAGCTGGGCATAATGGTGCACACCTTTAATCCCAGCACTCTGGAGGCAGAGGTAGGAAGATCACCATGAGTTCGAGGCCACCCTGAGACTCCATAGTGAATTCCAGGTCAGCCTGGGCTAGAGTGAAACCCTACCTTGAAAAACAAAAATAAATAAACAAACAAACAAACAAACATAACTGGAGAGATGGCTTAGTGGTTAAGGTATTTCCCTACGAAGCCAAAGGACCCAGGTTTGATTCCCTAGGACTCACGTAAGCCAGATGCACTAGATGGCGCATGTATCTGGAGTTCATTTGCAGTGGCTGGAAGCCCTAACACATCTGTCTCTGTGTCTCCCTCCTCTCTCTCCCTCTCAGATTAAAAAAATAAACAAACATGGGCTGGAGAGATGGCTTAGTGCTTAAGTGCTTGCCTGTGAAGCCTAAGGACCCTGGTTCGAGGCTTGATTCCCCAGGACCCATGTAAGCCAGATGCACAAGGGGGTGCATGCATCTGGAGTTTGTTTGCAGTGGCTGGAGGCCCTGGTGCACCCATTCTCTCTCTCTCTCTCTCTCTCTGCCTCTTTCTCTGTCCCGCTCAAATAAAAAAAAATTAAATTTAAAAAAAATCAAAATAAACAAACAAACAAAAACCCAAATTTATGTGTAAAATTTTAGCACCCTTCCCTAGTCATAATCCCACACCTTCACAGACGGTCCCTCCCCAAAGGTGCTCACACCCAGCCATTCTGAGGAACAAGCTTCCAGAAACTCTGTCCCTCAGTGCCCACATCCATCTTACCTTCAAGTCCTACCACAGCAGCTGGCACACCAGAGAGCTGCAGCTCGTTTTGCTTAGAAGCCAAACCATGCAAATGCCCACCTCATGGTCCCCAAGCCCGGAGCCCAGGAACGCAGGTGTCCCACCTCCTCGGCAGCCAGGTTGTCTAGGAGAACAAAGAAGTCCACTTCGTCATCACTGTCAATGCCGATCGCCGCCTTCACCTTTTTCAAATCCTCCGAGATCTCTGGCTGCAGAGCAGCAGCCTTCTTCCGGTCTCTGCCCAAAACAGGAAGTTATCGGTCATTTACAAAGTGTGTTCTGTCCAATGCTTGAGATCCCATGTAATCCTCCTACAATCTACCTGGTAGGGTTGGCTGTATTAGTCCCATTTCACAGATGAGTCAATTAAGGCTCTCAGAGGTTCAATGACTTATATAAGTTATCATGAATTAGAGTAGAAGGCTAGATTTTCTAAACCCTACTCTCCCATTTCATTTCTTTCCTTTTTCTTCTTTGCTCTGAAGCCGCGTTCTACCTCCAACTCACTCTGTAGCCCAGGTGGGCCTTGCACTCACAATGATCCTCCTACCTCTGCTTCCCAGTGCTGGCATTACAGGTGTGCTCCACCATACCCAGCTACTCCAGCATTTTTTTGGGGGGAGGGGTTCACTTTTCAGTTTTTCAAGGTAGGATCTCACTCTAGCCCAGGCTGACCTGGAATTCACTATGTAATCTCAGGGTGGGCTTGAACTCATGGCGATCCTCCTACCTCTGCCTCTCAAATGCTGGGATTAAAGGCATGTGCCACCATGCCTGGCTACTCCAGCATTTCTACAATATCAAAATTAATGCCTAACCCAGTGTGTCAGAAAATTGCACTCTCAGGCTAGAGAGATAGCTTAGTGGTTAAGGCGGCTGCCTGCTAAGCCTAAGAACGCCTGTTCAATTCTCCAGGTTCCACGTTTAGCCAGACACAGTGATGCCAGGGTGCAAGGGTGCAATGCCACACTTGCCCAAAAGGGGGCGCATGCACCTCGAATTTGTTCACAGTGGCTGAGAGGCTACTTTGTGCCCATTCTCTGTCTCTCTCTGAGTCTCTCCAAAAAAAGAAAAAGAAAATGGTGCTCTCTTTGTGATGGAGCAGAGAGATTTGGTACCCACCCACCCCAACTACCTGCATGATGACCTGCTCAGTAACTTTCATTTAACCCATCGGCTTCCTGGTCTGCCCATGTGGGAGCCCAACGCAGCCGGGAGGATGTTTTGTAGAGCAGAGCTATACAGTTCACTCGTGGCCGCGTAGTTCTCGAGCAAGCCCCGCACGTGCAGTTGTACTGTCACTACTGCTGCTACCCATCGTGAGCAACGCTTCACTTTCTGGACAGCTGCTGTCAGATCTGAGCAGAGTTCACAGCCCCATCCCTTATTTCCAATCTGGAAAGCAGGACCAGTCTGCCAGCAAAGGTGGGGAAAGCCCGTTACCTCATTCTCTCCCTCAGGACCCAGCAGCTTTGGTAGTTGGGGTACAAGACTTCAGAGCTTGCCTCGTCCGTGTGGATGACAACGGGCCCTGGAGGGAAGATGGGAAGCACAGGTAGGAAGGGGTCCCTGATATTTTTCAAAGCACCCCCACTTCCTCCTGCTGCTTCTCTTTGTCTACAGACAGAGGCAGATGACAAGGTCAGTCCTTAAGGGCAGAGAATACCTTCAACATGCCCCTGCCATCGGCTCTCTTCCAGCCTGAGCTCCACAGAAGTCTCATCAAGTACCAGCATGCCACAGACAGACACGGCCGGGATCAGCCCAGCACTTCCTTGACGCATTCCAAAACGTCCTAGCCGCCCACCACTGCCAGCATGCTAGTCAAAGAACGCTGACGTCTCAGAACTGGGTTGTTTTGTTACTTCTCAAAGTTTATTGCCACAGTACAAAACAGTGACTTATTGTAGGTCAAACGAAAAGGTGATCACAAGGCCACAAAGCCCTTAGAGTCCATAGCCTTGCCCCAAATCAAAGCCAGCCTCTGAAAGAATTGCTATGAACCAAAGATTAGAGTACAATGTTTCTCTATTTTATTTTAATTTATTTATTTGAGGGAGAAGAGAGAGAATGGGCACACCAGGGCCTCTAGCTGCTGCAAACCAACTCCAGATGCATGTGCCGCCTTGTGCATCTGGCGTACGTGGGTCTGAACCTGAGTCCTTGGCTTTGCAGGCAAACACCTTAACCACTAAGCCATCTCTCCAGCCCTTGATTACAGTGTTTCTTATATATTGCTGCTACTCAGAACTCACAGGTATACTGTGTCCACCAGTTGATGCCCAAGTTGGTAGCCCAATACCTTCCCTTGCTCGGCTCTTGACTACACTGGGGAGGGACCAGGGGCTGGTTCTGATTCCCCATACAACATGGCTTGTGGCAAAAGAAATGGTTGCCATAAGCAACAACTGGGACTTCGCTGGGGCCAATCCGCAGGGTCCTAAGTCCCAAAGAGCTAGAGATCCTCAAATGAATTATTGATGGAACTGCAGAAATTCATGGAGTTATAGAAACTTTGCTGGTCGTATCAGAATTCAGATATACTTTGTCAATCTGAACAGAAGGAGACCAGCCGAATCCACACCTAACCCGCAAGCCTGCCTTGGGAAGTCATCTCCCTTCTCCGAGCCACCCATGAATCAAAGGGGTGGGAGCGGATCGGCAGTTTGAAGTCATTTCTACAGCAGTGGGACCCCTCCCCACCATTACATAAAGTAATAAAAGGTGCTGATGTCTGTAAGGTGGGGTCCAAAGAATGGCCCACCTTCATGTCCCACCCCACTTGTTTCCTGTAGCTCCAAAGACCCCCTGGGAAGAACTCTGGGCTTCTATAGGACACGATGCTGGGCATGGTGGCTCACACCATGGGATATGGAAGCAAGAAGATCAAGCGTTCAAAACCAGCATCCACTGCACAGTGAGCTCAAGGCCAATCTGAGCTATACAAGAACCTCTCAGAAAACAAAACCAAGTAAAACAAACCAAGCTGCTATTGTCTGGCTAAATATATTATGCCCACCAAACTTCCCCCTACATACTTATATTTATGCCCATATGTTAATGGGCAAGAGAAGCTTCTCTTTTTAATTGTGTGTGTGTGTGTGTGTGTAAGAGAGAGGGAGAGAGAATACAAACTCCAGATGCATGTGCCACTTTGTATGTCTGGCTTTACCTGGGTACTGGGAAATCAAACCCAGGCTGTCAGGCTTTGCAAGCAAGCACCTTTAACTGCTGAGCCATCTCTCCAGCCCTAGAGAAGCCTCTCTTTTCAGATGGCAGTGACAAGTAGGGTGACCAAAAAGTAAACAGTCATAAGAAGAAGTGACAGTGGAGTGTTCAACACTAAGGGAGTTAGTTCAACACTATCACACCCTCCAAGGCTCAGGGTCCATTGCAGAAGGGGTGGCTGAAAGAATGTAAGAGCCAAAGGAAGGGTAGGACTGTTTACAATGCACTCTTCCAGACACAATGTGGCCCAGATATTCATGACCTCACAGTGGCTGACACTACCTACACAAGTTCTGCATAGTAGGAGGAAAAGAAATGATGGCATCAAAATGAAAGAGACTAGTTGGAAAAAAAGGATGCAGTGGAGGGAAGAGTTTGAGAGGGAAATCAGAGAGGGTGTTGAGAGAGGATTATGATCATGGTATATTTTCTGTATTTATGGAAATTGTCAAAAAAAAAAAAGGTTTAAAGATTAAAAACCCCACAACAAACACTCAGAGCCTCTCTCCAGACTCTCCAGATGCCCAGGTCCTCAGTGCGGCAGCTAAGCATGAAGGTGAGGTGAAGGAGTATGGACCTTGAAAGCAGACTGCCAGAGTTTGAACACCACTGACACCATCTTCCAGCTTTGTGTTCCTGGGCAAGCCATTTAGCCTCTCTTTGACTTAGTTCTCTTATCTGTAAAAGGGAATGATGGGGGCTGGAGAGATGGCTTAACAGTTAAGGCATTTGCCTGCAAAGCCAAAGGATCCTAGTTCCACTCTCCAGGACCCACATAAGCCAGATGCACAAGGGGCGCATGTGTCTGGAGTTCGTTTGCAGTGGCTGGAGGCCCTGGCACGCCCATTCTCTCCCTCTCCCTCTCTTTCTCTCTCAAGTAAATAAGTAAATAAAGGAACGATGGCTACCTCCCATGGTTAGTATAGGAATTCAACAATGCGTGCATGCAAAGTTCTTCAAGCGATGCTTGGTGTGTACCAAATCCTCCAGGTGTTAGAATAATAATGATTAGGACTTAAACCGCGAACAAGACAGGAATGACACTATACACCTCAAACGCTCCATCTGGAGAGCGCCACTGGTGCCAGAATGGTGGAGCTATAGCTTGTGGCAAGTAAGAAGACACACAAGTAGACACTCAGATACGTGTTTATGGACTCACTGACCGAGCAGGGAAGACTGGCTGTTCATCTCTGGCTTCCCCCAGTCTGATTCTCTGTGGCTTACACACAGAACCAGTCTTCCGGCTCCCCAGGATTTTACCCCCGCGGCCAGATCTGAAGCTGCACCACTCCCATTAATGGGAGCTGCTTCAGGGGTTCCTTGGCCCATGCATTCAAGTCCCTTGATTCTGGGAAAGGCACAGAATTAGCTGTGAGACAGTCACACTGAACTCCCAGCTCAGGGAGTTGCTGCTACCCAGAAGGCCTAAGCAGAGAACAGGGAACAGGGAGGACCCTTTACTGCCGGAAGCCTGGTGTACCCGCAGCCCGCAGTCGCCTGCAGAGGAGGCGGCGCCAGGGAATATCCTCTTCAGATACCTCGTGTTTCTGGAACAGGAATATTTGCCTTTTTGAAGCTGAGCTAGAAAAGTGCTTTCAGAAGATAGGCACTATAGACTATGCCTAAGTTCAAGGACTCCCAAGAAGGCAGGGGCAGCCCGTCCTGTTTGCCAGACACACTGGGCTAGGTGGCCAGCTTCAGCCAGAGGTACCAGCAGTGCCTGACCCGGCTAAGGGCAAGTCTCCCCTCCTTTAGCCTAAAGGGCCCATTGTTTTTAAAGTTTGAAGAGGGTTGGGGAGATGGCTTAGCGGTTAAGGCGCTTTCCTGCAAAGCCAAAGGATCCTGGTTCGACTCTCCAGGACGCATGTAAGCCAGGTGCACAAGGGGGCGCATGCATCTGGAGTTCACTTGCAGTGGCTGGTGGCCCTGGCGCACCCATTCTCTCTCTCTCTCTCTCTGCCTCTTTCTCTTTTCCAAATAAATAAATACAATGAAAAATTTGAAGAAAAAATATTTCTATTGGAGATTACATGTATGTATAACTTGTACAATATGTTCAATTTTTTTTTCTCAAGGCAGGGTCTCAATCAAGCCCAGGTTGACCTGGAACTCACTCTGTAGCCCCAGGCAAACCCAGGCTGCCTCCCAGAATAATGGGATTAAAGAAGTGAGAGCCACCATGCAGATCCTTCTACCTCTGCCTCCAGAATAATGGGATTAAAGAAGTGAGAGCCACCATGCCCAGTTATTTGAGATATTTTTAAAGAAACAAGTTCAGCAGTTAAAGGCACTTGCTTGCAAAGCCTGCCATCCTGGGTTCAATATCCACATAAAGCCATGTGGTGCATGCATCTAGAGTTCCTTTGCAGTGACAAGAGGCTCAAACACATCCATATTCTCTCACTTTCTCCCTTCCTCACTCTCAAATACAAGTATCTACTTTTAAAAAAAGAAGAAAGAAAGAAAGAAAGAAAGAAAGAAAGAAAGAAAGAAGGAAGGAGTGCACACCTTTAATCCCAGCACTCGGGTGGCAGAGGTAGGAGGATCATTGTGAGTTCGAGGTCACCCTGAGACTACAGAGTGAATTCCAGGTCAGCCTGAGCTAGAGTGAGATTCTACCTCAAAAAAAAAAAAAAAGAAAGAAAGAAAGAAAGAAAGAAAGAAAGAAAGAAAGAAAGAAAGAAAGAAAGAAAAGAAGGAAAGAAAGAAAGAAAGGGAGGGAGGGAAGGAGGAAAGGAGGAAAGGAGGGGAGAAAAAGAGCGAGAGGGGAGAAGAGAAGAGAAAGAGAAGAGGAACAAAACAAAGTAACAAAAATCTTTGCTGTGTGTCCATTAGATCATGATGGCCAGTTGTGGCACATGCCATGCTGGCGGGAAATTGCCAAAGAGATGGAGGCAGGAGGATCAGAAGTTCAAGGCCACTGGGTCGTGATGACCTGGAACCCAGATACCTAACTGGTATTAAAATACCTTCACTCCCTGAAGTTGCTTCTGTCTGGATTTTGGTCCCAGCAACATGAAAGTAGCTACAGGTCCTCAATAACACTGGCTGGTGAAGGCAGCGCGCAGTCCTTGCAGACACGTGAGGGTCACTAGCCGTACTCATTCACTGATTTAAACAGGTCCACACTTCCACAGACCTTCTTGGCTGACTCTGTTAATAGCATCCTCGTGCTGCAGCTTACCGCCAGGATCAGGGTGGTGGCAGCAGTGTTGGGTCCTAGCTAGCTCAGAGGTGCCTCTTAAAGAGCCCTCCTTGATGGCGGTATCCCGCTAACTGTGGCAAAGACTGGACAGGGCTGCCCTGTTGGGAGGCAGAGGCCATGGAAAACCCATACGCTGCTGGTCACCGCGGACTGAGGTTGGCAAGGCCAGCCCAAGGCTGGACTGGGAAGGACCGCTACAATCCGAAACCACATGTGCAGGACAAGAGAGCTCAGGGGAACAGAGAGGAGGGATGTGGGAGTGAGGAATCGGGAGCTCCTCCAGCACAAGGTGGGTGACCTTCAAGACTCAAACACAAACCTTCTTGCTGACGTTGGAAAAGCCCAGCCAGCAAACAGCGAGTGGATTCCAGGTTCCGAAACATGTTGGTGGACCGAACGCTGGGGAGAAAAATGATAAGAGCAGAGATCACGGGCAGCTGGGTACAGAGCCGCTGGGAGCCTTTCAAGACACACAAGGAGCACCGCGGGTAGAATGCTTCTCCCCTCAGGAAGGGCTGCCCCCAAAAGACCTGACAGCCAATGAACGTGACCTCCATTGGCCGCCTCCCTGTTCCCAGAAGCCTATGACATAAGGGGAACTGCACTGTGGCAAGCTGTCTCCCAACCAGCTGGGGGGGGGGCAGGTTCAAGATCATAAATTAGGATCGTGGGCTCCTTTTTCAGTGACTCACAAGACCTCTTTTGGGTTGAAGACTGGTGAAAGAAAGGGGATGTCTTCCACATAGTTCTTCCTCAGCCTCTCTCCCAGGGCAAACATCTGTTTCATGCCCACCTCGGTCAGCTGCCCAGCAACCATGCCCCCCTGCAGAAGGGCACAAAGAGAAAGAAGAATGAAACACTGAGAGAACTTCAGAAACTGCATGGGGCCCCTCCGCAGCACGGGGACACGGCTCACCTTAAGGATGGTCTTGTGGTATTGAGAGTCGTATGGAGAGTGTGGTTTCGGGCCACCAGCCAGATTGGTGACTGTGTAATCAAACTTAGTTTGGGGTGGAACCTCTAAGAGCTGGGGGTTCCACTCCACCTGTTGTGACCATAAAAAAAAAAAAAAAAAAACCATCATTTTGCAGCAAGCTGGGGACATTGCTATATGAAAGCAACCAGCCTAACAAGATGCACACACCTGTACAATTGTAGCACCCAGTCTAGGTGGGTAACCAATGGCTCTCTGATTGGCCAAGGGATCTGCTCAGCAGAAAGGAACCCATAGCTGGAAGTGGGAACCAAGTCAGAATTCTATGGAGACTAAGATCATGGACACCTAACGAGAAGCTCCCACTAGTCTTTAGCCAAGAGAGGCTACCCCCGTCAAAGTCTCTAAACTAGCAACGCTCGTCCCTTTTAACTTATGTCCATCTGGCTCTCGGTTGGAGAATCTGCTCTTTTCAGAAGGCAGCGAGAACCAAGGACAACCAAAATCTATCACCAAGACAAGAAAAGACAGCTGACTCCCTGGCAGGAGGTGAGGTGAACCACCCCGTGTCCCTCAGCCAGGGCCCAGGTGAAACCACAGAGGAATGAGTGAGATGAGCGAGAGGGCCGTGTCCACGGTGAGCCTGACAACCTGCGCCAGGGTGATGGAGACAGACACTGAGGCTACTCACAACACACCAAAGCAGAAACCCAGAACCTGCTGAGGACTCAACACTAAAGTAGATTTACAACACACTCGCCAAGGCTCAGGGATTTTGCGGAAGAGGGAGCAGAAATATTGTAAGAGCCACAGGGTGGGAGGGAATATTCAGAGGCAACTCCCCCCGCCCCAACACACACACAAAACCTGACTGCTGCTCTCACAATACAAAGCCCACAACCCCATGGTGAATATGAGCAAGCCCACCAAGGAGGGCCCTTAGTGGAATGGAGGCAAGGAGGAGGGAAATGATGGTACCAACACGTGATGTGTCCATATGAAGTTTCTACTTAATAAAAACAAATAGATAAAATAAACAAAGAAACCCAGCATATTGTTTAAAAAAAAAAAAAGGTTTTGAAACTCCGAGCCTTGACACACTGCAGCCCTAGGAACACATACAGGCTGGCTCAGTCACCACTAGCCTGCATCCTCCCTTTGGAAAGGAAGAAAACTTCAACTCTACCTCCAGCGAAAGGAGGAGATGACCTTGACTTTCTGTCTCAGATGTCCTTAACCCAAGTCCTATTTAGTAGGACATCAAGATGAGGGTGTTCACGGTCTGCAGTCATTTCCCTCGGACTGGCCCTCATAGTGTGACAAACAGCTATGGGAACTGCTGGGGGGATGATGGTCACCAACAGCACGAGTAAGGAGGAGATCGGGAAGCTCCAGAATTAGCCATCTAGGCATGAAGTTTACTTGTGCAATAGTGGCCCACAGCTTATGCAGTAGGCCATCACCTCACAGTGCCTGGCATTACCTACACAAAAGTCTCATAATAGGAGGAAAAGATGATGACAGCAAAATAAAAGACTGATTGAGAAGGGGTGGGGATATGATGGAGAGTGGAGTTGTGAAGGAGAAAGTGAGGGAAAAGAAGGAATTATCATTGGTTTATTGTCTACAATTATGGAAGTTGTCAATGAAAAAAAATTTAATATTTATTTGCAAGCAGAGAGGGAGGGAAGAAGACCGGGAGGGAGAGGAGAAGAGAGGGCACACCAGGGCCTCTTGCCATGGCAAGTAACTCCAGATACATGTGCACTTTGTGCACCTGGCTTTATGTGGGAACTGGGGAATCAAACCTGGGCTGTCAGACTTTGCAATCAAGTGCCTTTAACTGCTGAGCCATCTCTCCAGACCCTAAATTCTAAATTATGAGATTTATTTTAGGGAGAGTTACAATTAAGAGGGCATGCCAAGCAGGAAAGCCCAAGCTAAAGGAAATTCTCCGCCTTCCAGGGCTGGCAGAGAAAGGGAAGGGGGGACAGCAGATCTCTCTCCCATAGGGAGAGGTCTCTCAGGGAAGGGAGTCTTATAAGGAAGCAGCCCAGACACTTGGAAAACAAAGCTGGAAAGTCCAAGCAGAAATCCTCCCCCTTCCCAGCTTGGCTGGAATGGGGGAGGCCTAGAAGAGTCCCCCTCATGTAATGAGCTGAGAGAAGTAAAAAAATGGGTAACAAAAGAAGTGGGGGTAAGGCATGGTGGTGCACGCCTTTAATCCCAGCCCTTGGGAGGCAGAGGTAGGAGGATCGCTATGAGTTTGAGGCCACCCTGAGACTACATAGTGAATTCTAGGTCAGCCTGGGCTAGAGTGAGACCCTACCTCAAAGAATCAAAACAGGGGCCTGGAAAGATGGCTTAATGGATAAGTGCTTGCCTGGGAAGCCTAAGGACCCCAGTTTGAGGCTTGATTCCCCAGGATCCACGGAAGCCAGATGCACAAGGGGGCACATGCATCTGGAGTTCATTTACAGTGGCTGGAGGCCCTGTTGCTTCCATTCTCTGTCTGTTGCTCTCAAATAAATAATAATAAATAAAAATTTAAAACAACAACAAAACAGCTCTTTCCCTATAACCAGGCAGCCGAGCGGACACCAAAATGAAAATCTTCGTGAAAACCCCTAGAGGCTGAACCTAGTGACACCATGTTGAATGTCAAGGCCAAGATCCAAGACAAGGAAGGCATTCCCACCAGACCAGCAGCGGCTGATACTCGCTGGCAAACAGCTGGAGGATGGCCGCACTCTCTCTGATTACAACACCCAGAAAGAACCCACCCTGCACTTGGTGTTGCGCCTGCATGGTGGCATCATGGAGCCCTCCCTGCGCCAGCTTGCCTGGAAGTACCACTGTGTCAAGATGACCTGGCGCAAGTGCTATGCACGTCTGTACACCCCGTGCTGTGAATTGCCTTAAGAACACACCAACCACCTTCACCCCAAGAAGGTCAAGTAAAGCCATGGTCCTAATAAAGTCCCCATACGTTGACTGCAGCAAAAAAAAAGGGAGGGGGGATGGGGGGTTAGAGGTGAGGATTACACATGAGTTTCAGTCCATTAGCAAGGCGTCTAATTAGAATGAATTTCATTATCAGGCTCAGGTGAGTTAAGGAGCTACCTGACTGGTTGATGGATTCCCAAGACTGACTCTGGAAGGGCCGGCCCACAGCTGTTCTAAGCCAGGGAAAAGCTGAGGAGGCAGCAGCAGCTTAAAGCTATTGCTGAGGTGGGTGTAAGAGGCTGTTGCTTGTAGCCATCTTGGATGAGATAGAATCCGAAAGGGGTTCTAGTCCCCCCAGGGAAGGCAAGGCATCCATGTTTCTGTGAGTCCCTAGGTTAGTTAACTATGGGGAGAAAGCTACCTTGCTCCTAAGCCACATTGATAGTAAGTGAACAGACTGATGTGCTACATCGGGCTGGAAGACCACCACACAAAAGCATTCTAGGGGCTGGAGAAATGGCTTAGAGGTTAAGGTGCTTGCCTGTGAAGCCTAAGGACCCAGGTTCGATACCCCAGTACTCATGTAAGCCAGATGCACAAAGTGGCATATGTGTCTGGAGTTCGTTTGCAGTGACTAGAGACTCTGATTCACCCATTCTCTCTCACACACACATACACATAAATAAATAAATAAAAATATTTAAGAAAAATTTTTTCTTAAAAAAACATCGCACATGGGGACCTGAGGACTGCTGGTTGCCTAGTCTTCACCTGGCTTTCCTGCTATGAAAGATCACCTCCAATAAGGTTGTTTAAAAAAAAAAACAAAACAAAACTATTTGTGCTTCAATCAAAATAGTCCTGACCAAACCAGATATGTTTTCAAGATATTTTACCCACAACACCAAATTTTAATGCTTTTTCTTCCGTGAATCCCTCCAACGACAGAATTAGAGCCTGAATCGTCAATGCACCCCAAGATACAGCACTTGTTACCAAAAAGCCTTCAGGAGCCCTCAGATGGGACTCCAGCAAACCCTGAGAAAAAGCTGTTGTAAGATGTGTCCCCAAAGGCGCCTAACCTACGACACCGCGATGCCACTTAGGCCAGCTGCTGTTACAAAAAGGTCTTTGCAACTCTGACAACCCGCAACACAGCCGCATCCCCGTAACAGCGCGCGCCCTTGTACTGCAATTCAGCCGGACTTGGACACGCTGAAATCTCCACTTCCACGCTTGCTGAAAACAAGAGTCTCACTTTTTAGCAAGATTCCCCAGGTGGTGGGGGAGCAGGGAGGGCGATAACTTCATGCATCTTAAAAGGCACCTTTACGGTGCAGCCCAAGAGTCCCAGGAAGTCTGGGAGTGAGGATGAGCGTCTGGGGGATGGGTCGTGGGGTGTGGGGGGCGGGAGATGGGGGAGGCAGGCCAGTGCTTGAGGAACTGTCCACTGCTCGTGTTCCCTTGGGTGTGTCAGGACCCAGCCCGAGCCCCTCTCGCTGGCCCCCACGTGGGCCCACCTCACCTGCTCCTCCAGCGGCAGCGGCTTGAGCGGGCTCCGGGCCCCGTGTCGAAACACCACCTGGACCAGTTTCAGCTCCAGCAGGCGACGGTCCGGAGGGCGCCGGTCGCCGGGTCCCCGCGGTTCGGCCAGGGCCACCCTCCGCTGATGGAAGCAGTACGCCAGCGAGGCCAGGACTCCGAGCGGGGCCCACGCACGCATGCTGGCTGCGGGCGCTGATGAGGACGCTGACCTCCCCCGACCCGGCTCAGGTTCAAGTCCAAAGTTCGCGGCAACTAGCGAGCGAGAGCATCCAACGTCCCGGAAGCAGCCCAGAAGGACTCCCAGAGGAGGAAGAAGCTGGGATGCGATCGATCGGGGAAGTTCAAACCCAGCCAGGAGGGTCGTATGCACGCCGGGCCCCGGCCGGCTCCGCGCCCAGAGAACCGTGAACTTGAACTTGACGTCTGCCTCCCAGCACTCTTACAGCGACAGAAACTCGCCCCGGCGCCAGGGCATCCACGGACACCAGGGATCTCGCTGGCACATTTTGTAACCGAACTCCCACCCACCCTTCCCGGGACCAGTCCCTAATGAGTCCGCGCACTGGAGCATGGGAAGTGGAGTTCTGCGCCGTGGTCCGGACGGAAGTCTCGGAACTGATGAGAACTACAATTCCCATAAGGCTGCGCGCACTCAGGTCCCGGGGAGGGCTGTACCCGCCCCGGCCGCGAGCCCAGCCCCTAAGGCCCAGAGGTCTGGGCAGCCCTGGAGTCTATTGGCAGGTTTGCCTGGCTTGGACCGGATCAGAGTTAGGATTGGGTGATGGCGTCTAGTCGTTTGAACGTGGTAGACGTCTTTGAAGTCATGAAAGTTGCTAAACCCAAGAGTTGAGGCATATCTACGGGGTGATCACCATCGGTGAAGCTATGTGAAAGAAAATCCTCTGGCACAGGGCTGGGGGTGTGTACCTCCCTTGGTACAGGGCTTGCTTAACATGCCCAGGGCCCTGGATTCACTGGAGAAAAAGACACATAGGAAAAGGCGGGAGGCTGGCTGCTGGGATGTAGCCAAGGGCACACTCTCAAAGACCCGCTCCCATAAACTGTGTTTCACCTCCTAAGTTTCCATCACTACCTGATAACCCATCGAATTAGAAAGGTCACAGCCTTTCTGATCTGTTCACTCCCCAAAGGCTTCTCCTCTGACTATTGCTGCATTGCAAACCAAGCCTTTAACATATGAGCTTTTGGGGAGCACTTAAATCCAGGGCTGGAGAGATGGTATAGCAGACAGCTTCAGGTTCGCTGAGATGAACTTCCAGACCAGACACAGTTATGGAGTAAGAGATATTTATTGAAACTTACAGATCTAGGGGAAGTTCCTTAATGGCAGAAGAAGCTGGCCTGCTTTCACAGGACCAAAACACAGAGAGAGAAGCCATAAGCCAAAAGCCACACAGCACAGCACACTTCATGAACTCCAGCTAGGCACACTTTGCATATCTTTAGATTGAAATCTCCAACCCATCACCACACCCTAAGATCAGCCCAGTGACCCTGCCTCCAGCCAGGTAGCTACAGATCCAAACTACAGTCTAATAAAACATTGACTATTTTTTTTTTTTTGGGGGCATCTATTCACACTACTACATTCTGCCCCTGGCCCCCAATAGACTCATAACCATCACACATTATAAATCGTATTAAGTCCAATTTCAAAGGTCCCCCATGGTCTTGATCAACTTAAGATAGTGAATCCTAGCCGGGCGTGGTGGCGCACGCCTTTAATCCCAGCACTCGGGAGGCAGAGGTAGGAGGATCGCTGAGAGTTCAAGGCCACCCTGAGACTACATAGTTAATTCCAGGTCAGCCTGGACCAGAGTGAGACCCTACCTCGAAAAACAAAAAAAAAAAAGATAGTGAATCTTGTAAATGCAAACAAGTTAAATACTTCCAACATATAAAGGCACAGAGTAAACATTTTCAACTGGTATAAGGCATAGCAAAGAGAGACTAGAACAATGCAAACTCAACCACCATCAAGCAATCACCAAACTTCTGCAGTTCAAGTTCAATATAACCAGAGAGGGACAGTCTCCAGATTTTCCAATTCTGCCCCTCCATCTGGGCACAGTAGCCAGGGAAAACTTCCATCCCAGGACAACAGTGCACTCCATGGTAGCCCTTGCACAGTCCTAGTACATCCAAAACATCTTCAGGTCTCCATGCAAACCACAGTTCATCTTCCAAAGGCTCGCAGCCTATCAGGGCATCACACCCTGCCTCATGCTGCATCTCAGCAGTGGCTCCTGGTACCGTGTGCAATTTATGACCACTCCACACATTTTTCATGCTTCCAAAACCAATACCAGGTGTGCAGGTCACATCCATATTCTTAATTCAGGGATGAAATAAATTATAACCTTGAAAAGCAGGTTCCTTCTCCAGTCAAAAGAGTTTGCATTTCTATCATAGTCTTTCCTCAGGCAGCCTCTCCATTGTTTTAATGTAAAGCAGTTGGGTCATCTTCCCTAAGATTGCTATGTGTTTCACAATAGCAGCTCCAGTAACCTAAAACCAGTCTTAGTGCCTCTAATTTTAACTTGCTTAAGGTTTTTCAACTTCAAATCTTAAATCTTTCAGTCCAATATCTTTAGCCAAGCACATCATTCCATTAGTAATTTAACCTTGATCAAACTCTGTGAGCCTGTGCAGCAGAACGCAGCCATCCCTTATGCCAGTAGCCCAGTTCCAACAAAGTCCTCTGCAGTCTTTTCTTCCCCATAGAAAGCTCATAAGCCAAGCCTCGAAGTCCAATACTGTCTGCATTTAGCATTCTCAAACTCCCATCAGAATAGCCCACAAAACTTGGCTTACCACTCCAGAAGGCATCTTTAGTCGCAAGCACCAAGTCCATGCCCATTCCTCCAAAACAAAGATTCCAAAAGACCAATATCCACATGGTCAGGTTCATCTCACCCCACCCTCGGTACCAACTTCTGTAGCAGACAGCTTCAGGTTTGTTGAGATAAACTTCCAGACCAGGCACAGTTATGGAGGAAAGGATTTTTATTGAAGCTTACATATCCAGGGGAAGTTCCTTAATGGCATAGAAGGTGGCCTGCTTTCACAGGACCAAACACAGAGAGAGAAGCCATAAGCCAAAAACCACACAGCACAACACACTTCAGGAACTCCAGCTAGGCACACTTTGCATATCTTTAGATTGAAATCTCCAATCCACCACCACACCTTAAGATCAGCCCAGTGACCCTGCCTCCAGCCAGGTGGCTGCAGATCCAAACTACAGTCTAATAAAACACTAAATATATTGGGGGCCATCTATTCAAACTACCACAGATGGCTTAGCTGTTAAGGCACTTGCCTGCAAAGTCAAAGGACCCAGGTCCGATTCCCTGTGACCCATGTAAGCCAGATGCACAAGGTGGTGCATACAACTGGAGTTTGTTTGCAGCAGCTAGAGGTCCTGGCATGCCCATTCTCTCCCTCTCTCTCTCCCTCTCTCTCTCTCTCTCTTTCTCTCGCCACTATCTGCCCTCCTCAAATAAAATAAATATTTTCTAAAATCCAAATCATAACACAAAC
Organism: Orientallactaga sibirica; assembly: GCA_036365145.1. NCBI lineage: Eukaryota > Metazoa > Chordata > Mammalia > Rodentia > Dipodidae > Orientallactaga > Orientallactaga sibirica. Next base: position 21,943,849 of record JAEOAD010000025.1, read on the forward strand.
AAATTAGGATCATCAGGACCACCAGTAAACACTGCGTTGGAAGTCAAAGTCTGAATCCTGTGACTTCAATCTCACCAGATGAGGTGGTGCACAAATCTCAGACAGCTGCAAAGTCAAAGGAAAACATAAGCCTACATTATCAGTTAGCAGCAGAGGTCCTGGCATGCCCATTCAATCTGCCCTCCTCAAATAAAATAAATATTTTCTAAAATCCAAATCATAACACAAACAAATTAGGATCATCAGGACCACCAGTAAACACGGCTTTGGAATGTGTTGGCACTCAGGCAGTGGAAGGTTGGCTGCTGGAAGTGGAAGGTGGGGAAAAATACAATATTTCCCACGGTGATGGACAAAGCAACCCTAGTCTGCTCTCTGGCAGCTTAGCCTGTGTGAGCAAAAGCTTGTCCTAGGGCATTCAAGCAGCTTCAGCGGCTTTGGAAGTGTTGGCACTGGGGAGCGCCTGTAAGGCAGTGGAAGGTTGGCTGCTGCCAATATTTCCCTTGAGCGGTGATGGTTGAGCAATCTGACAAATGTTCCTGAGAGGTGCATTTAATATTATGCAAAGCTCTGGCAGTGTTGTCTCATTTGGCAGCAGCTCAGCCTGTGTGGAAGCAAATTGACAGATTGTACTTAAATTCCCTGAGGGCACTGTTTGTCAGTGTGGGGAGGGGGGGTGAGGTACAAATATTTTATGTAGCAAATAAATAAATAAAATATTTCTTAAAAGAAAAAGAAATACCTGCTCAACTTTTGCCTTCGTGTTGCTAGTGTGATGGTATGAGCAGAGGGTGACATCACCTCCCTGGAAAAATGCAACAGAGATTGCCAAACACTGGCATGGGGAAGCTATTGAAGTCCACCCCAACAATACACTGCTAGGAGGTTTGCCATCTGGGAGACAGCATGATACCTAAGTTTAAGGAGGGACATTATAAATACCATGTAGTTTGCCCTGGTTTTGGTGAGCCCTTGAGCTTGATAGATGGGGTTAAATCTGAAATCAGAGTAATGTAAGGAATATTCTGAAATCATGCTTGCCTCCTTCATGAGGTGCATTTAATATTGAGCAGCTTTAGGCTCTGTTTTAATTAAGTTTCCCTGACAAATCATGTCATATCCTTTATTACTGTCATGGGAGGATCAGAGGTTAATTGGCTGCAGTCCCTTCAGGAACTGACAATCTGCAGAGAATGGGTTTGCATGTTTATTTTTGGCTATATTTTAAGGAATCATTGTACAGGTATTGCCTCGTTGTTGCCTCCTAGTTTTCTCCTCCTGAGAAATCTGGTTCAGAGGCACATATTTGTCTCAGAACTGAAGAAACAGAGTGGTGAGCCAGGTGGGCTTACCCTGGACTAAGATTTGCATGCCTTGCAAACATGCCTTTGAAATGGCTGGTTACAGGTATTGCCTGTTCAATTCCCTGGTACCCACATAAATCTCACTCCTAGAAATCTGGTTCAGAGCTCAGAGTATTTTGCTAGAACAAACATTCAGAAATATGGGCTTGTGGATGCCCATTCCTCAAGGTTTTTGCCTTCCTCTGGTCTCTCCCTCTACCTCAAATAAATAAAATATTCCTTAAAAGAAAAAGAAATCCTTTGCTTTCCTCAGGCCCTGGCATGCCCATTCTAAATGCCTATCTTTGGAAAGAAAAATGATGGCATGGGAATTCCGATGGCATGAGCAGGGTGGACATCACCCCCTCCAACATTTGATGGCATTCAGCTTTCATGAAAAATTTGCCATAACAGAGGGGCCACATCATTCCTGGCCAACATCAGGTGGACAATAGCCAGTGATGCTAGTGTGGTGAGCTGAAGCTTGAAAGAAAGGTAAGCTATCTCTGAAATCATGCTCTGGAGACAGATCACGGATGGGGAGGAACATTGAGAAACCATTAGTTTGACCCTGGTTTTATCCCTTGAGCGGAGATGGGTTAAGACGCAACCCTTCCCTTCGACAAATGTTCCTGAGAGGTGCATTTAATATTATGCAAAGCTCTGTTTTAATCATAAGGTTTTCCTTGACATGAAACATATCCACTGTCTCATTTCCAGAGGTGAGCACAGTGGCTGACTCACTACAAGTACTTGTTGAGTGAAATGGCAGGCTATATTATAGGAATATTGTACAGGTATTGCCTCGTTGTTGCCTCCTACTTAAATCTCCTCCTGAGAAATCTGGTTCAGAGCAGAGTATTTGTACTAGAACAAACATTCCATCATATGGGGCTTAGGATGCAAATAAGGACCCAGTTCAATTCCTGGTACCCAATAAGCCAGGTGTCTGGTGCATGTGTCTCAAGTTCCTTTGCAGTGGAAGATTTGGACCCTTTCTCTCTATTTCTCAAATAAATTATTTAAAAGAAAAAGAAATTGGACTGCTTTTCAACTTTTGCAACGTGTTTAGCCAGCTCCATGATGGCAGTGGAAAACGATGGCATGAGCAGAGTGGACATCACCTCCTGGCCAACATCAGGTTTGAGAGTGTGCCAAACACTGGCATGGGGACACTGGCTAGAGTCCACCCCCAAATTTAGGCTTTAATTTCCAATTGCCATCAGCTAGGGATGCTAGCATTCAGAATACCTAAGTTTATGGAGGACCCCTGAATCAAAGCACCACAATATCTGGTCATTCTCCCTTCAAGATTTGAGAGCCAAAATTTATTTAAGAAATTGGTGTTGATTCAACTTAGCTACTTTAGGATGGAGTTTGGACTAAGAGGGGTTTTTAGAGTTTCTGCTCTTGATTTTAGGCTTTGGAGAACAATCAAGTGGGACCCAGATAGATGGGGTTAGACTGCGAGAGCACCGTCTGAGGGTAGAGTAATGAAAATGCAGGACCCAGAAAAGGTGCCTCATCTTCTTATTGAATATCAGAAGATCAGTTACATCAGTATTTTATTTTTGGCTTTCATGTAACATTTATTTATTCACACTCGCGTGCGTGTGTGCGCGCACAATCCAGGGTTTCTTGCTACTACAAATGAACGCTTATGCAGCTTTATGTGGGTAACTGGTGAATTAAAACCAGGCCAGCAGGCTTTGCAAACAAGCAATGAGCCAACTCCCCAGACCATTCATGCGACATTTAAACAAAGCTTAAACAACAGCAGCAACAACAACAAAACTTCCCAATGAGTTGAGATAAATCTTGATTTTGTGAACATTCCTTTCCTTTAGTATGAAAAGCCTAACAGACATGGTAGAAAACATTAGGATAATTACATTTTAACTTTGGTATCATGAGATATGGCAACATAAATGAATTTACCAACTTACTAAAAAGCATTGAGTCTGAATTACCTTCTAGCAGGAACTTACAAAGAGAGCTTCAAAACTCACGGACAGTAATGTATTTTTTATTTTTGTTTATTTTTATTTATTTATTTGAGAGTGATAGACAGACAAAGAGAGAAAGAGGCAGAGAGAGAGAGAGAGAGAGAGAGAGAATGGGAGCATCAGGGCTTCCAGCCACTGCAAATGAACTCCAGATGCATGCTCCACCTTATGCATCTGGCTTATGTGTGTCCTGGGGAATTGAACCAGAGTCCTTAGGCTTTGCAGATAAACACCTTTAACTACTAAGCTATTTCCCCAGTCCAGAACCTCCTTTCTTAAAGTGTCTTACAATTTAATTTGAAGCCTTTGGTAATGCCCACTGTTACTACAATAAGGACATTTTTTCCCCCCTTAAGTAAAGCGTTCTGTGTGAATGAATGTCATACACTGAAGAAATCGTTTTCTTTAAATCTCTTTATGGTAGAGCAATTCTCAAATGTGAGTCAAGCACTCCTCATATCCCACCCTCACCCAGAGCCACTCCAGGAGATTTGAAAATAACTCATGGCGTTTAGGGAAAATCAACATGCTATTTAAATTTTTCTACATGGCCCTTAATAAAAGAATTACCCTCCCCCCAGTCTGAGGAACAAAGGGACTATACGGAGAGCCTAGGGCGGAGGAGTCAAATCAGCCTCTGGTTTAGGGAGTTCAAGCACATCAGCTTAATCCATGGCAGCATGTTCAGGGCCGCCTGCCACTGATGGTCTGTGAATTAATGGCTTAATAGGCCTCCAGGGAGCTATGACCAGTTAGAGCTAATGATCCCCTATTTTAATAATCTCAGTTAGTAAGAAGGATCCCCTTTAATATTCCAAGCTGAAAACATTTCTCCTGGAGAAAATGGGCAGACAAGGGCTGGAGAAATGGCTTAGCAGTTAAGGCGTTTGCGTGCAAAACCAAAGACCCAGGTTCAGTTCCCCAGGGCCCATGTAAGCCAGTTGCACAAGGGGCACATGCATCTGGAGTTCGTTTGCAGTGGCTACAGGTTGGCATGCCTGTTCGCTCTCTGTCTGTCTCTCTTCTCTCTACCTCTCTCTGCTTGCAAAATAAATGAATAAAATTAAAAAAAGAAAATGGGCAGACAAGCATACCAGCTGAGCCCAGGGACTCTGCCTGGGTATAACAAGGAGGGTTTTGAGTAAAATATTGATCCTGATATGGAATACGATATACCCTCTTGAATCCTCAGAGGGTTGGTAACAAAGGTGCTATTGACTTCAAAAGTCATATGAGGAGCTGGAGCCAGGCATGGTGGCACACACCTTTAATACCAGCACTTGGGAGGCAGAGGTAAGAGGATCACTGTGATTTCGAGGCCAGCCTGAGACTACATAGTGAATTCCAGGTCGGCCTGAGCTAGAGTGAGACCCTACCTCAAAAAACCATAAAAGAAAGACATATGAGGGGCTGGAGAGATGGCTTAGTGGTTAAGGCGCTTGCCTGTGAAGCTTAAGGACCCATGTTTGACTCTCCAGGTCCCATGTAAGCCAGATGCACAAAGTGATGCAAGGGCTCAAGGTCGCACATGCGTGCAAGGTGGTACACATGTCTGGAGTTCAATTGCGTGACTGGAGACCCTGCTATACCAATTATTTCTCTCTTGCATAAAAAAAAAAAGTAGAAAAAAAAGGCAGGGCTGGAGGGATGGCTTAGCAGTTAAGGCATTTGCCTGCAAAGCCAAAGGACCCAGGTTTGATTCCCCAGGACCCACATTAGCCAGATGCACAAGGTGGCACATGTGTCTGGAGTTCATTTGCAGTGGCTGGAGGCCCTGGCATGCTCATATTCTCTCTCTCCCTCCCTCTTTTTCTCTGTTAAATAAATAAATAAATAAATATTTTTTTGTTTGTTTTTCAAGGTAGGGTCTCACTCTAGCCCAGGCTGACCTGGAATTCACTATGTAGTCTCAGGGTGGCCTCGAACTCATGGCAATCCTCCTATCTCTGCCTCCTGAGTGCTGGGATTAAAGGCGTGCACCACCACGCCTGGCTCAATAAAAATATTTTTTTTAAAAGACATGTAGGGTCTACCCAATCCTTCCTCAATCAAGACCTACAGAAACCTCTGGATTTGGAACAGTATGAAGGTGGCAGAATTAATTAAGAGAGACTGAACCAGCATTCTGGAATTAGGACTTCTTGTGTTTTATGGTGTGACTAACCCGTGCATACGTGCACACACGGACTCTACAAGCTGTAAAATGAACCTGCAAAAGGACCAGCATTCTTAGGTCTGGCTGACATGACACAATGATGAGTTCTGGTCTAGTTAAAAAATGTCTTGGGCCAGGCATGGTGGTGCTCACCTTTAATCCCAGCACTCAGGAGGCAGAGGTGGGAGGATTGCCATTTCAAGGCCACCCTGAGACTACATAGTGAATTCCAGGTCAGCCTGGGCTAGAGCAAGACCTTACCTCAAAAACAAACAAAAAGAAAGAAAGAAAGAGAAAGAGAGAGAGAAAGAGAGAGGAAGGAAGGAAGGAAGGAAGGAAGGAAGGAAGGAAGGAAGGAAGGAAGGAAGGAAGGAAGGAAAGAAAAAGAAAAAAAGTCTTGGGGCTGGGTGTGGTGGAGCATACCTTTAATCCTAGCACTCAGGAGGCAGAGGTAAGAGGTGAGTTCGAGGCCACCCTGAGGCTACATAGTGGGTTCCAGGTCAGCCAGAGCTGGAGTGAGACCCTACCTTGAAAAACCAAAATCAATCAATAAATGAATGAATGTCTTGGGGCTGCAGTGATGATTCAGCGGGCTTTGTCATTTGCCTGCAGAGCCTAATGACTTGAGTTTGATTCCCCAGTACCCACTAAAGCCAGATGTACAAAATGGTGCATTGCATCTGGAGTTTGTTTGCAGTGGCTGGAGGCTCTGGTGTGCCCATTCACCCTGCCCCCTCTCTTTCTCTCCCTCTGCATATGAATAAAATATCTTTAAAATGTCTTATTCTAGTTTTATGATTCACCCCTGTGTGCTTTGCCATTTTCCCTTGAAACAGCAGGCTAGATGAGGTGTGTCCTTTGTTTGAGGCCTTTATTCACTATCTTTCTTAAGTACTGACTGCAGGTTCATTGGGGGGGGGGGTTCGAGGTAGGGTTTCACTCTGGTCCAGGCTGACCTGGAGTTAACTATGTAGTCTCAGGGTGGCCTCGAACTCATGGCACTCCTCCTACCTCTGCCTCCCAAGTGCTGGGATTAAAGGTGTGCGCCACCATGCCCCACGCCCGGTTTAAAATTTTTTTTTTTTAAGAGAAAAAAAATGGGCATGCCACTGCAAACAAACTCCAGACCTGTGTGCCCCCTTGTGCATCTGGCTAACATGGGTCCTGGGGAATTGAACCTGGGTCCTATGGCTTTGCAGGCAAAGCCTTAACCACTAAGCCATCCCTCCAGCCCCCTTTTACCTTTCTTAAGTATAAGCCTTCAGCAATTTCCCTCAGCCTGTCTGCTCGCTTGTTCTCTCCCGTGGGCTCTCATCAGCCTTCTCTCATGGTAACGTTTCTCTCATCTCAACTGAAAAATCTCTTCACTCCAGTTATTTTTGTAGCTATATCCTATTTCTCGTTTATTCTTTTAAAATAACTTTTTTTTTTTTTTTTTTTTTGGTTCTTCAAGGTAGGGTCTCACTCTAGCCCAGGCTGGCCTAAAATTCACTGTGTAGTCTCAGGGTGGCCTCAAACTCATGTTGATCCTTCTACTTCTACCTCTTGAATGCTGGGATTAAAGGTGTGTGCCACCACGTCTGCCCTTAAAAAACATTTTACTGGTGCTGGAGAGATGGCTGAGCAGTTAAGGCACTTGCTGGCAAAGCCTGACAGCCCAGGTTCAATTCCCCAGTACCCGTGTAAAGCCACATGCACAAAGTGGCACATGCATCTGGAGTTTGTTTGCAGCAACAAGAAATCTTTCTGTGTTTGCAAATAAATAAATATTAAACAAAACCTTTAATTGCCAGCTTGCATAAATATAAACAACATACCTTGATCATAATCCACTAGCACCACTCTCCTTTTCCTCCTCACAGACCCCCTCCATCAAATCCCCTCTTCTTTTGCTGTTTTATTGATTGATTGATTGATTGATTGATTGGTTTTTTCAAGGTAGGGTCTCGATCTAGCCCAGGCTGACCTGGAATTCACTATGCAGTCTCAGGGTGGCCTCAAACTTATGGCGATCCTTTTACCTCTGCCTCCTGAGTGCTGGGATTAAAGGCGTGTGCCACCATGCTTGGCGCCTTTTACTTGTTATTTTTTAAAATATTTTATTTATTTATTTGCAAGCATAGACAGAGAGAGAGAGAGAGAGAGAATGGGTGTACCAGGGCCTCCAGCCACTGCAAACAAACTCCAGCGTGGCTCTGGCTTGAGATCAGCTATCAGTTTATAATAGTCACACATCAGCCAGGGCTGAAGTCTTGGCTGGTGCTGGAGGATCTGCTCAGGAGATGGTTTATTCACATGGCTGGTGCTGGGAGGCTTCGGGTCCTTCGTGGTCCTCTCCTAGGGATGCTTAAGTATGCAAGGTCCTGTATAAGCTAGTCTTGAAAGCCACACACCCTCGCTTCTGCCACACTCTATTAGTCTCGTAGGTCAGGGCCTGTAGTGTGGGAGGAAGAAAGATAAGGATCTTTGAGGGAGACACATATTTACTTGAATTTTTTTTCTCTCCCCTTTAGGACTTAGCACTTCTAACATACCATGTCATTTCCTCATTGATGACATTTATTTTTAGGTCCCCGTGCTGATGTCTTAAACTCCTGAGGGCGGCGATTTTAATTGCTTTGCTGAGTGTTTGTTCTGCCTTTAGCGCCCAGCACACGGGCATACAACAAGTCCTCAAATATTTACCAAATGAATGATTGAATAGAAAGCTATGTGAGACTCCTGGTTGTCGCTCCGAAGCAGTTTTCCCTCTTAGACGACAAGGATCTGCAGGTCCATAGAGCTCTGTACACATCCCGGAGCAATCAGCGACCTAACTTGGTTTTTCCAACCCTATCTATTTAGCCTGCTTTGCCAGAGGGAACAGCAAGTTCCTGGCTGGGATCTGATCTAAACACAAGATCACCTTTCCTTGGGAAGCACACACACGCTTGGTGATGATCATTTTTCTCTACCCCGTTTATGCCCAGTATATTCAAAAGCCCCAGTCTCCACCACACTATGTCCTGACCCAGTCAACCCTCCAGCTAAGAAGGAAACAACAGTGCATAGAAGCAGTGGAAGGGAGCTCTGAAGGTGGGCACAAGCACCAAGGCCACGCGAAGGACCTTTTTCTGTGACCTGAGAGAGGAATGTCGAACAACTGGGTGGTCCTGTCGCTGTCACCAAGGGTCAGAAATTAATGAGAGGAGAGGCAGCACCTGTCCCCTCACCGTCAGGTCTCAGGAATAGACACACTGGTGCCCGAGGACACAGGAATCCCAGCTGAGGGTGTGGCACATGAGCTGGCAACAGCTGTGAGATCAGGCGGAGCCAGCAAGGACTGGGCCTGGCTGCTCCCCTTCTGCGATAAGCTCCTCCAACTACACTTTTGGGATCATCTGGCTTTTCCTCATGGGCTTGCTTTCTGACCATTGCCATGTAATTCCTTCCTGTTCTTCCTCGGGCTATCCCCCTCAGCCTGTAGACACGTACTGTTCTCCTCTACCCTAAAAACGTCTTCTCTTTCCCAGGGCTGTTTTCTTGGCTGTCCCTTAAACACACACACACAACTTTTCTTTCTCGTTTGTCTCTAATCACAGTTATAGTTCCACTTAACAAACAGTAAATGAGCTAACTGTATGCCTGTCCTTCTTCATCAATTTGGTCATTAATTAACTTGTTCAAGAAGTCATTTGCTATTAACAGAGCTGTCAGAAAGTAAGGACTTGGTAGTCAAATCGGAAGCTGGAAATCATGAGAATGGATGAGGTCAGTCGGGAAAGGTGTATATGTGTAGAGAAGAATGGACCCAGGGCTGGAGAGATTGCAGAGTGGTTAAGGCGCTTGCCTGCGAAGCCTAAGGACCCAGGTTCAATTCCCCAGTACCCATATAAGCGAGAGGCACAAGGTGGCTCATGTGTCTGGAGTTTGTTTGCAGTGCCCTGGTATGCCCATTCTCTCTCTCTCTCTCTATGTGCCCCCCCCATACAAATAAATAAATAAATAAATCCCTAAAAAATAACAGCACTTTACACTAGCCAGCAGAGGGAACCAGCTAAAAGAAATATGTACTGAACATTCCAAGAATATTCCAAGAATCTAATACTCAACTCAAACCAATGTCTTCTTGATCTGTCCTGTCAGTTCCAAAAAAAAAAAAAAAAAAAAAAAAGTCACAAGGGCTGGAGAGATGGCTTAGTGGTTAAGATGCTTGTCTGCAAAGCCAAAGGACCTAGGTTCAATTCCCCAGGACCCACATAAGCCAGGTGCACAAGGCGGCACATACTTCTGGAGTTCATTTGCAATGGCTGGAGGCCCTGGCACACACATTCTCTCTGTCTCTGCTTCTCGCCCTCTCTCCCTCAATAATAAATAAATAAATAATTTTTCGAAATCACAAGATGGGCACTGTAATTACTTTGGAGTTGCTGGGACAAAACACCTGAGCAAACGCAACAGATAGGAGGAAAGGGTTTATTTGGCTTTCAGTCTCAACTAGAGACTTTGGCTTGGCAGAGAGAAGATGGTAGCGCAGAGGCTCGATCTCACTGCCAGCCACAGCAGTGGAAAACAGCAGCAAGACAGTGAGCTGAATCCTGGCCAGGCGGAAGCTGGACTGTAACACCCCAAAGCCCACCCTCAACAACATACTAGGCTCCATCTCCCAAATTGCCACCAGCTGGGGACCAAGCACCCTTTATTAGCCTTTGGATACATGGAGAAGTATATGAACTAATGAAACAATATATTCCATGGTGACAGTTGGGATAACGTTTCTCTATAAATTTTTATTTTTATTTTTGGTTTTTCAAGGTAGGGTCTCGCTCTAGCTCAGGCTGACCTGGAATTTACTCTGTAGTCTCAGGGTGGCGTTGAACTCATGACGATCCTACTACCTCTGCCTCCGGGTGCTGGGATTACAGGCGGGCACCGCCACGCCCAGCATAAATTTTAGAAGTCAACATTTTTTCACTCCTGTCTTTCTCTCTGTGTGCTATCAAATATTTCCTCCTTTATTATTTGGATGTAAAGTGTTCACATAGGCTCATGTTTTTGAACACTTGGTCCCCAGCTGAGTAACATTGTTTCCAGGGATTGTGGAACCTTTTGGCTCTGGAGCCCAGCGGGCAGAAGTAGGGACCTATGGATTCCGGAACATGGCTTACTGCTTACTGGTTGTAGCTGCCTGGTTTGGGTCTGAGACTGATTTCTGGTCGGCACCATGTAACATGCGGCAGTTGCAAGTTTCTTGCGCCATGGAGCCACCCACTACCATGCCTTTCCCACTACGGTAGTGAGTATACCCCCAAACTGAGAAACAAAAAAAAAAAAAAACCCTCTTTTCTTTAAATTACTTCTTGTTGGAATTTTGGCATAGTAATATATAATTTATACATTTTTTTCATTTTGAATCTACTCTTTTATTAGGAATCTTATGATTTCAAACAATAGAAATCAACTCAAATGAGCTAACTGGAACAATGGGGGGGGGCAGAGGATTGTATGATAAGAACACAGAACTATTTCCTGGTATCTGAAACCAAGGGTACCTCAAGGTCTCAGGAAAGAACTGGAATCAATTACTTTCCCATCTCTCCTCTCTTGTATTTGTTCTCTGCCTGAAGCATTTTTACATTTATTATTCTGTTTGTTTGTTTATTTATTTATTTATTTATTTATTTATTTATTTATTTATTTATTTATTTAGAGACACAGAGAGAGACAGACAGAGAGAGAGGGTAGAGGGAGACAGATAAGAGATGGGCTCGCCAGCAGTCTCTCAGCTGCTGTGAACCAAATCCAGATGTGTGCACCCCCTTGTGGTCAAGTGTGGCATTGCGCCCTTGCGTCACTTCGCATCTGGCTAAACGTGGGAGCTGGAGATTGGAAACAGCGTTCTTAGGCTTAGAAGGCAGGCACCTTAACCGCTAAGCCATCTCTCCAGCCCCTTACATTTATTATTCTTATTAACAACATATTTCGTATGGACACATCATGTGTTGGTGTCCTCTTTTCCCTCATCCCTGCCTCCATTCCACTGGGGACACTCCTCAGTGGGGTTGCAGGTATTCCCCGTGGAGTTGTGGGTTATGCATTGTGGGAGCAGCAGTCAGTTGTTGGGGGGAGGCAGTGCCTCTGGGCCTGATGTCTCAACCTGTGGCTCTTACAATCTTTCCGCCCCCTCTTCTGCAAAGTTCCCTGAGCCTTGGTGGGTGAGTTTTAAGTCTACTTCAGTGATGAGCTCTTAGGAGCCTCTGGATCTCTGCTTTGTTCTTTCTCTCTCTCTCTGGCTCCCTGTCATAAAAAACGGAGCAGTCTGTTGGGCTTACTTCAAAAATAGATAAATAATAATAAATAAATAAATAAATAAATAAATAAATAAATAAATAAATAAAAGTCAGATGCACAAAGTGGCTCATGTACCTGGAATTTGTTCACAGCATCAAAAGGCCCTGGTGGGCTGGAGAGATGGTTTAGCAGTTAAGGCACATAAAGTCAGATGCAGAAGGTGGCATAGACATCTGTTGTTTGTTTGCAGTGGCTAGAGGACCTGGCTTGCCTGTTCTCTCCCCCACCTCTCTTTTCCTCTCTCTCTCCATATACATATATAATACATATGAATATATATATATATATATATATATATATATATATATATATATATATTCTGATGAAGTATGATGAGCTGTCTATAGGAAGTTAAAACTGACTAGTTGTGATATTGAGGTGTGTGTGTACAAGAAAGGATAAATTAATGGGGCAAAGATGCACTGAGTTTATTTTCCATAAGAAAGTATCTAGGGTACTGTTTTTTGATTTTTGAGGTAGGGTCTCACTCTAGCTCAGGCTGACCTGGAATTCACTCTGTAGTCTCAGGGTGGCCTCAAACTCATGGTGATCCTCCTCCCTCGCCTCCCGAGTGCTGGGATTAAAGGCGTGCGCCACCACACCCGGCTATAGGATACTGTTTTATAAAAACAAATACCAAGTAACAAGTTAAAACATGAAAAGTACATAAATTAAGTGAAGCAAGAAAGGCACTAAAAAGAGAATTTATGAATCATATAAAGGAAAGGAAATTCTAGCAACTTATTCTACAATAAATATTTATGGTTAAATGTACTGAAGAGTGTGTGCACATAGCTCATGTGGTCTACAAAATGTTAATTACTGAAATTGTGGGCATTGAGTATTTATTAAGCACGTTCTGTATGCCAAGCATGTGTGTTCATGGCATTTTTACTACCTTTCTGTGCCTTTGACACAGTAAAAATAGAATTTTCTATGACTTGAACTTTGTGCCACTGTGTTGTATGTAATTGCATGGGAGTGTGTTTTTCAATATATCAAGTCACAATGAGATGTAAGTAGGAGTGTTTTCCTCCAAATAATAACTATTTTTCAAGGGAGTAGTGGCACCTTTTCGCCTAGAGCACATTCTCAGAATTTCATTCTTAAAGCACCACTGTGTTGATTCATCTTTAAATTTTCAACCTCAGGTGCAGAGAGTCCAATTCGTCACAGACCCCAGTTCACAGCTCCCTAGGATGATTAGCTTATTCTCAGGGTGGGAGAGATGGCTTAGCAGTTAAGGCACTTGAGAAGCCGAAGGACCCAGGTTCAATTCTCCAGTACCCACGTAAACCAGATACACAAGGTGGTACATGTGTCTGGAGTTTGTTTACAGTGGCTGGAGGCCCTGGCATGCCCATGCTCTATCTGCCTTTTCCTGTGTCTGTCTCTCTCTCCCTCTTCTTCTCTCAAATAAATAAATAAATAAAATAGGGCTGGAGAGATGGCTCAGCACTTAAGCACTTGCCTGTGAAGCCTAAGGACCCCAGTTCGAGGCTTGATTCCCCAGGACCCACATAAGCCAGATGCACAAGGTGGTGCATGCATCTGGAGTTCGTTTGCAGTGGCTGGAGGCCCTGGCGTGCCCATTCTCTCTCTCTCTCTCGCTCTCTCTCCCTGCCTCTTTCTCTTTCTCTGTCTGTTGCTAATACATCAATAAAAGTAAATAAACAAAAAACCAGGTGTGGTGGTGCACGCCTTTAATCCCAGTACTCGGGATGCAGAGATAGGATTGCCATGAATTCAAGGTCACTCTGAGACTATATAGTAAATTTCAGGTCAGCCTGAGCTAAAGCAAGACCTTACCTCAAAAAAATAAAATAAAATAAAATATTAAAAAACGATATTCTCTTTTTCTCCTTTCAAAACGCTTTCTGGGCATTTATTACATAAGCAGGTCAGGTTGGAAGACCTGAACTGTGACCTCAGAGGAGGCCAAAACTGCAGGCTCTTTGGCTTTTGTCCCTTGTGAACTGGAAGGTCAAAGGACAGAGATAAAGCTGCTTCGAGGAAGGCCAAAGGTTGCAGATCAAGTTGCTGGACAACCTCAGCCCTATCTATAGATGGCACCGTCCAGTAACCCAGCTGGGATGGAGCTGGTGGGAGCAGGAGAAAGGGACAGACGCAATTTCATCTCAAAGCAAGAGGTTTCCACTTGATAGTCAGCAGCATTCTTTACACATTTCTCATCTTCCCAAATTCCTACATGCGATCCCCAGTTAGAGAAAATGAGCTTTTGTGGCTTCATGTTTAAACAAGCCTCCACGTCTGGCAAAAAAAATAACCTAGGATCTGTGTGACGTCAGTCTGTGACTTCTGTCTGTAACACACAGGAGTGCTGAGGAGCCATCACGACATTGCAGCTCTGTAGGTGTGCAATCCTTTCCCTGCAGGTGACACACAGGCCAGATATAATCTACAGAAACCGAAGTGGAATGGATGGAGTCCAAGGGAGCTCTGGGGCTAAGTTGTGACTCAGTCCATTTTCTGCTGAGTCATTTTTTTCAGAGTGCTTCAGCTCTGTCCACACACCAGGGGGCACTGGGGACAGCCGCTTGACTCCTGGAAGCTGGGGTGGAGGGTGTGGTTGCTGTGGCAGCTGCTGTCAAGAGTGTGGCAGGAGACTGGCATGGCCCCACCCACTTCCCAATTCATTGAGTTTGCTAACAAAAGATCCCATAGCTGTGTAGCATCCAGGAGGAGATGAGGGAGATGGGAGAGGGGAAGATGGGAGGAAGCAGGGTTTGTAGCAAACTTTCTTTCTTTCTTTCTTTCTTTCTTTCTTTCTTTCTTCTTTCTTTCTTTCTCTCTCTTTCTCTCTCTCTCTTTCTTTCTTTCTTTTTAAGACTTTATTTTTATTGATTTATTTACTAGAGACAGAGAGAGGGACCGAGAGAGAGAGAGAGAGAGAGAGAGAGAGAGAATGAGAATGGGTGCACCAGGGCCTCTAGCCACTGCAGACGAACTCCAGACGCATGCTCCATCCTGTGCATCTGGCTTATGTGGGACCTGGAGAATCTAACTTGAGTCCTTAGGCTTCACAGGCATGCGCCTTCACCACTAAGGCATCTCTCCAGCCCGTTTGTAGCAATTTCGTTGCATGTACTTCCTAGGGCAAGTGAGGGCTTGGCCAGTGTACCCACAAGTGCCACATACAGCCAATGCCTGGAGCCTGGAAGGTACTCACAAGGAAAGATGCATGGGTGACTGGGGCACAATGGTGTGCCCTGGAGACTGCCCATAAATTCTTCATTGTGACTCTATGGAGTAATGTGGAATTAGTAAAGCTCACCTTGGGGAGGCAGAGTGGTCGAGAGAGGTTGGTATGATTGTCAGAATTGAGTGGCCATGTGCTGTCTGCTACATGCCAAGTCCTCTGTGAGCTAAAGGACACATATTGGATCATAGTACCCCCACACGCACACACCAAAAAAAAAAAAAAAGCCCAAGAGTTAAAAGAAAATTTCCATTTTATTCGCTCCAGAGCACTTTTCATAAACTATGTAATGAGGTGTTTATTTATTTTAAAATCACGTGGGGAAATTTCATATGCCAAGTCCATCGTCACAGATGAACAGGATCAGCTCACACTTCTTTCAGTTTACTCACAACGGGCCATTGAGCAAATCACTTGACTTGTTTAAGTCTCGGTAGTCTTGTTTGTGAAATGCAAATGGCAATAGTCAAGCCACCTCCTTGGAAGGTGGTTGTTACAAGAATCAAGTGAGATTATGCAGGTGACACACTTCACCGTGACTAGGCTTGGCACATTGGTTCCTTGATGAACCGTCAGCTTCCGTTATGATTTTCACGCACAGCTATTTGTGTTTTCTATCAGATAACACATTTGCACAGCCTTGCTGTCAGAGAGCCTGCCCTTGCCTACATTCTTTTTTTTTTTTTTTTGAGAGAGAGACAGAGAGAGAGAGAGAGGGAGAGGGAGAGAGAGACAGATAGAGAATGGGTGCGCCAGCAGCCTCTCAGCCACTGTGAATGAACTCCAGACATGTGCGCCCCCTTGTGGACAAGTGTGGCATTGCGCCCTTGCGTCACTTTACATCTGGCTAAACGTGGGACCTGGAGATTGGAACTGACGTTCTTAGGCTTAGCAAGCAGGCGCCTTAACCACTAAGCCATCTCTCCAGCCCATCCTTGCCTACATTCTCATGAACATACTGCAAAGACATGGTCTAATCAACCAGACCTCAAGGAAAACCATGCAGTCAGAAACCAGCATTGTCTTCCTACTGGGCTACTCGCACACAAGCATATGTGTTCATACCAGTGATGAGAAACTGGTAACTGAATAGAGGTAGTTGATGGGACACTTTTAAAAACGGCACCACGGGGCTGGAGAGATGGCTTAGTGGTTAAGGCGCTTGCCTGCGAAGTCTAAGGACCTGTGTTCCACTCTCCAGATCCCATGTAAGCCAGACGTATGAAGGTGAGGCAAGCGCAAGGTGGCCCATGCCCACTAGGTGGCGCAAGCGTCTGGAGTTCGATTGCAGTGGCTGAGGCCCTGGCGTGCCAATTCTCTCTCACTCACTCTCTCTAAAATAAAAAAAAAAGTGAAATAAACAAAAATGGCATCAAGGACTGGAGAGATGGCTTAGCAGTTAAGGCGCTTGCCGGCAAAGCCAAAGGACCCAGGTTCAATTCCCCAGTACCCAAGAAAAGCCAGATGCACAAGGTGGTGCATGCATTTGGAGTTCATTTGCAGTGGCTAGAGGCCCTAGTGTGCCAGTTCTCCCTCCCTCTCAAATAAATAAATAAATAAATAAATAAATAAATAAATAAATAAATAAATATTTTTAAATGGCATCAAGTAATTGAAAAATAAACAACCCATCAGTGGCAAGCATATTGTTTAGATCATTGCACAGCTATTGCAAGAGAGGAGGGAATGTGAGTAGAGACCCCGGCCGGTGTGTTCAAAAGGGTGAAGGTGGCCCCTGGCAAAATCAGCTTGCTTCATGAGAGGCTTTCAATGGAAGCCCCTTCTCAACAGCCTCTTGTAAGATCAAAGGGCTTCCTGTGCCACTCTGACAGGCACCTGGGGCACCTAGTGCATCCCATGTAAGCACATGTCTTCTTTGAAGCCTCCCCTATATAGACCAGAAAAGAGAGGACGGGCGGAGCATGGTGGCGCACGCCTTTATTCCCAGCACTCCGGAGGCAGAGGTAGGAGGATCGCTATGAGCTCGAGGCCAGCCTGAGACTACAGAGTGAGTTCCAGGTTAGCCTGGTCTAGAGTGAGATACTACCAAAAAAAAAAAAAAAAAAAAAAAAAGAAAAAAAAAAAAAAAGTGAGCATGGTTCTGCAAACTGTTCCAAGAGCAATGTCAGCTTCCGGGGGACAGGAAGAATCCAAAGGATGTTGAGTGTTAACAGCGCCCTTGTCTCTTTGGGCTGGTAGACCACAGGATTTACAGCTGTCTTGGGAGCCAATACCCTCAGTCTGAAGAAGGGAATAACAGGTAGTTGGGAGTGGAGGAAATGAAAGGAGCTTCCATTGGCATGCCACTTTGCAGTTTACAAAGATTTATAAGAAAGTCTTCACTTGAATCTCTGTGCAACCCTGGAAGCCAGGACGGCGTGGTCATTCTCACTCAACTGCTCAGATGGGAGCTAGGGGTAGAGCTCAGAGGTAAAGCACGTGCTTATAATGTGCAAGTCTTGGGTTTAATACTTAGCACTACCAAAAAATAAAAGGACAGGACGTAGTGGTGTACGCCTTTAACCCCAGCACACGAGAGGCAGAGGTAGGAGGTAGGAGGATTTCATGAGTTCGAGGCCACCCTGAGACTACATAGTAAATTCTAGGTCAGCCTGGGCTAGAGCCAGACCCTACTTCGGAAAAAGCAAAATAAATAAATAAATGAAAGAAGGACTCCCCACCCCATACAAACTCAGATAAAGAGACAGACTCCATAGAAGATCTGCTGAGTTCATAGCCTGATTGTGCCATGAATTTTGTGTCATCACAGGCAAGTTACGTAACTCTTTGGGGTCCAGGTCCTATATAAAATGCGTAGGTTACATGTGCTGACTCTCAATGAATCTAAAATGATCTTTCATCTCTAATATTGCCCCATATCCCATTAGGCAGGTAGGCCCACCTAGGCTTACAAGTCACACTCTGAACATCCATTCCACCACTGACCATGCCGGCCAAGAACCCAAGGAAGCACTCAAACTCCCCTCTCTGTCTACTGCCACGGCACATAGAAACTCACTCCAAACACTAGAAACTTTAGGGACTCTTCAGGCCATTTGTCCTGGCCAAGGGAACAAGAACTTCAGAACTTCCACATCCCCAGGGGCCTGCGTGGGGGAGAGGATCCTTCAGCCTGTGGCTGGGCCATGCTTACAGGAGACAGCTCTCTATACTGGAATGAAGAATGCCTTTTTCTGTTGGAATCCGATTTCTTTTTTTTTAATTCTTATTATTTATTTATATATTTATTTATTTATGAGGTAGGGTTTCACTCTAGCCCAGGCTGACCTGGAATTCACTATGTAGTCTCAGGGTGGCCTTGAACTCACGGTGATCCTCCTACCTCTGCCTCCCAAGTGCTGGGATTAAAGGTATGCACCACCACTCCCAGCTCAGATTTTTTTAAAATACTTTATTTATTTATTTGAGAGAGAGAGAAAGAAAGAAGCAGAGAGAGAGGGAGAGAGAGAGAATGGGAGTGCACCACCTTGTACATCTGGCTTATGTGGATCCTAGGAAATTGAACTTGGGTCCTTTGGCTTTGCAGGCATGCACCTGAACTGCTAAGCTATCTCTCTGGTCTCAGGTTTATTTTTTAATGTTTTATTTATTTATTTGACAGAGAGAGAGAAAGAGGCAGAAAGAGAGAGAAAATGAGATGGGTGCACCAGGGCCTTTAGCCACTGCAAACGAACTCCCAATGCATGCACCACCTTGTGCATCTGGCTTACATGGGCACTGGGGAATTGAACCTGGGTCCTAAGGCTTCACAGGCAAGAGCTTTAACCACTAAGCCATCTCTCTAGCTCTGGCATCAGGTTTATAAAGGCTGTGTAGTCCTGCAGGGTTGAGTATGATAGCTACATTGTGGGTTCAATGGGCTTCTGTGGGAAAGAGCCTCCTTCCTGGTCACTGGAGTCTCTAAAACAAACATTTTAAGTTTCAATAGATGTGATTTAAGAACATGAGCATAATTGGGCTCTGGAGCACGCTATCTTGTACTTAACCATTCTTCTTAACTGTTCGGGGTTGTTCACCCATAGACTCTAAGCCAGAGCCTGGTGTACAGGCATGCTGGATCAGTGGTCTCAGATGGCTGCTTCTTTCTCCATTAAGTGTATTTGTTCCTCCTAAGTCTTCATAGACTGAGCAAGACGTCAGAGCAGCAGTAAAGGATTTGAACTTAAAGCATTGTGACGGATAAAGTCCTGGTGCTTTGATATGAATGCCAGGCCCTACCCCAAATCGCCAGCCTGGCTCTGCTATTAGACATAACACTGGGCCAGGAGGGGTGTGGAAGAATCTGGCTACTCAGGGTGGCATTTCTTATCTAGTGCTGACCTCACCTACCATAACATAGAACAAGGAGGATCAGCGTGTCCTGGGCTCAGGCTGGCGGCTCTTAGTTTTTGCACATTTATAGAACTATTTCAAAAGAAATTCGACGAACTCTGCCAGCAAGTACAAAAAACCCATCAAGTATTTATTTTGTTAACGCTCTTTATTTTTTTCTTTCTAAGGGCACACAGAGTGCACGCAGAAACTGTTGTTTATAAATAGCTGGGATGGTAGGGTGATAAGGGCTATGTCAGATATGTGATATTCAAATGTGGTGCCTTGAGAAAGCATTTCAAATTGGGGGATACTGAAAGCATTTTGGAAGGGCATGAAATTAGACCTGGGCCTTAACGACTAATGGATTGTCCATAGAAGGCTGGGAGAACAAAGGAGTCTGAAGAAGGGAAGAGAATGAGGTGTGAGTGCAGCCTGGGTTGGTCAGAGGTGGGAGCAGGTGGGAACTGTAGAAACATAGGTTTTGGTTACTTTTTTTTTTTTTTTTTCTCTCTCTCTCTCAGTTTGGATGGCTGTGAATCCTCCTGGGTTTATTCTTTGAAGAAATATTTTAAAGCCAGGCGTGGTGGTGCACACCTTTAATCCCAGCACTTGGGAGGCAGAGGTAGGAGGGTCACTGTGAGTTCAAGGCCACCCTGAGACAGAGTTAATTCCAGGTTAATTCCAGGTCAACCTGGAAAAAAAAAAACCCTACCACATAAAAAAAAACATACACACACACACACACACACACACATATATATATAATTTTTATTTATTTGAGAGAGAAAGAGAGGGAGAGAATGGGGTGTTCCAGGGCCACCAGCCACTGCAAAAGAAATCCAGACGCATGTGCTACCTTGTGCATCTGGCTTGACCCTTTGGCTTTGCAGGCAAGCACCTTAACCGCTAAGCCGTGTCTCCAGCCTGGTATTGGTTACTTTGGTCACAGCTGTGATCAAGCATCTGACCAAAGCCACTTGAGAGAGGTCAGGGTTTGTTTTTGGCTCACAGTTTGTGGCAGCACAGTTCAGGATGTCATGGAGAAGGGAAGGAAGCTGGTCACAATGGCACCCCCAGTCAGAGGTGAGAGTGCCAAATATTCAGCTTGCTCTTTTTTTTTTTTTTTTTTTTTTTTTTTTTGAGGCAAGCCCAACAGACTCCCCCACCCCTCACTTTTTGTGAGAGGGAGTGAGAGAGAAGGAGAGAGAAGGAGAGGATTGGTGTGCCAGGGCCTCCAGCCACTGTCATCAAACTCCAGACGCATGTGTCCCCTTGTGCGCATGCTCAGCCTTGTTTGCTTGTGTCACCTTGTACGTCTGGCTTACATGGGACCTGGAAAGTCAAACACAGGTCCTCAGGCTTCTCAGGCAAGCGCCTTAACCGCTAAGTCCTCTCTCCAGCCCGCTTTCTCATTTTTATTCAATCTGGGACCCCCAGACCACAGAATGGTACCACCCAACTTTGGCTGGGAGGGAGGCCTTCCCCATCTCAGTTAACCAAATCTAGAAACACCTTCACAGAAACCCTCAAAGAGTTGTCTCCAAGGTGGTTCTAGATCCTGTCAGATAGTGTAGAGCAAAGCCGGAACCTGTGATGTGATGGTGGAGGACGTGGAAGGGCGAGCTTAGGAGTGTCAGTGATGGAGTGGAAGGAGACGGTGCCAAGGTATGCCAGGCTTGTGTTAGGAGGGCCACTAAGGCACCAGGCGGAGGATGGACTCGTGTTGGGTGATGGGAGGTAGACATAAACACCCAGGCGCCTATACTTGACAGAGCAGTGAGGATGAAAGGAAGGGACATTCAAAAGACAGTGCAGGGCTGGAGAGTTGGCTTAGCGGTTAAGGCGCTTGCCTGAGAAGCCCAAGGACCAATGTTCGATTCTCCAGGACCCACGTAAACCAGATGTACAAGGGGCGCATGTATCTGGAGTTTGTTTGCAGTAGCTGGAGGCCTTGGCATGCCCATTCTCTCTCTCTCTCTCTCTTTTTCTGCCTCTTTAAAAAAAAAAGACAGAATGGGGCTGGAGAGATGGCTTAGCGGTTAAGGCACTTGCCTGCAAAGCCTGAGGACTCAGGTTTGATTCTCCAGGTCCCACATAAGCCAGATGCACATGGTGGCACATGCACCTGGAGTTCATTTGCAGAGCCTAGAGGCCCTGGCATGCCCATTCTCTTTCTCTCTCTCTCTTTCTCTCTCTCCCTTTCTCTCTCCCTCTCTCTGTCTCTAATAAATCGATAAAAATAAAAATTTAAAAAGCAGCACAAAGTCCCCACAAAAGGCTTTAATAACCCAGACACGCACCTCTGGAAAGCTGATTCTCCACGAGCACAGGCATCAGACTATTGGCTGCATGAAGGGAAAGAGTTGCTCGGATTTCCTGTTGGATCAAGTCCAGGTTTCCTAGGCTGACTTTTAAGGATCCATTAATAGGTTTTCTCTCTGCTCTGATCTACGAATACTTTTTTTGTTTGTTTTGTTTTTTGTTTTTTTCGAGGTAGGGTTTCACTCCCCAAAACAACAACAACAAAAACAATCCGAGTGCTGAGATTCAAGGTGTGCGCCACCAAGCCGGGCTCCGTTTTCTCCTTGGACAGGCACTTTCAGGGGCACCGAGGCAGGAGCTTATGCAAAGTCTGAACCTTATCCCCAGGGCCTTGGAATTTCACTCTGTCTGTTTCTGGGTACAGCAGTTGTTCGGCGTAGCTTATTTTGAGAAGCTCTGTAATCCTTGAGTCAGAAGGTGGTGGCTTTGTGGATCTATATTGGGCAGGAGGGCAGGAGGCGACGAAGAAACCCAAGAGAGCCATGATGACGGGGGGGGGGGGGTGCTATAAGGTGGAGAGGACATGTAAGGTTTGAATGGCCTTCCTTCAGGGACTTGGGGCAGGAAGGCATCTTCATGACCACCACCAGGTGCCCAGTCTTCCCCTTGCAAAGGTCCCGCGGGATACTCTTTTTAGCCGGTTTTAGATGCAGCCGACCTGCTCCACCTTTGGCAAAGACCAAAAAGCTATGGATTGAAGCAGGACCCCTGTTCTCAGGTTCGCCTATCAGAGGGAAACACCTAGAACTGACATATTGCCTTCTTTGCAACATCTCTGACATAGCCTGTCTTTCTCTTGCTTGGCCAGAGTGTGCCTGCTTGTACAGAAGGTAGTAGTTTACAGTGTCCCCTTCTTTTCTTTTCTTTTCTTTTCTTTTCTTTTCTTTTCTTTTCTTTTCTTTTCTTTTCTTTTCTTTCTTCTTCTCTTCCCTTCCCTTCTCTTCTTTCCTTTCCTTTCCCTTCCCCTCCCCCTTCCTTTTTAAGGCAAGCACATCATCCTGGCCACTAGTTTATTTTAATGAGCGAGTGGGGGGAGTGGTAGAGAGAAGTGGTGTTCCAGGGCCTCAGCCACAGCATTCGAACTCCTTACGCCCCCCTTGTGGGCATGTGTAACCTGGCATTTGCGTCACCTTTTACGTCTGGCTTACGTGGGACCTGGAGAGTCAAACATGGGTCCTGAGGCTTCGCAGGTAAGAGCCTTAACAGCTAAGCCATCTCTCCAGCCCTTTTTTCTTTTCTTAAGAACATACTTTGGACGCATCATGAGTTGATTGATACCATCTTTTCTCTTCTCTCTGTCCCCATTCCTCTAAGGGCCCTCCTCAGTAAGGTTGTAGTGGCTAGAGGCCCTGGCATGCCCATTCTCCCCCTGCCCAGTAAATAAATAAATAAAAATTAACAAAATATATATATTTTTTAAAAAAATAGGGCTTAGGGATGACTTAGCAGTTAAGTCACTTGCCTGCAAAGCCAAAGGACCTAGGCTCAATTCTCCATGTTCCACATAAGCCAGATGCACAAAGTGGTGCATGCGTCTGGAGTTCATTTGCAGTGACTGGAGGCCCTGGCACTCCCATTCTTCATTTCTCTCTCTCTCTCTGCCTCTCTCTCTCTCTCTCTCTCTCTCTCTTTCTCTCTCTCAAATAAATAAACAAAAATAAAAAATATATTTAAAAAAGAAATATAAACCATCTCTACCAGAACATCCTTACCAGGGTGAACAGTAAATTTGTTCTATTTATTCTTTTTCTTAAAATATATTTTATTTATTTATTTATTTAAGAGAAAGAGGCAGAGAGAAAGAGATAGGGAGAGAATGGGCACACTAGGGCTTCCAGCCTCTGCAAACGAACCCCAGATGCATGCGCCCCCTTGTGCATCTGGTTTACATGGGTCCTGGAGAATCGAACTGGGATCCTTTGGCTTTGCAGGCAAACGCCTTAACCACTAAGCCATCTCTCCAGCCCTAAATTTATTCTTAATTAAATGTCTATTCCATTCATCTATCCAATAGATATTTATTTAGTACTTTAAGTTATCATATACTAAGCATTGGTCTCAGGAGGGCGAATGTAGTAACAAGCATGACCAAGCCTTTGGCAGAGTGGGAATTTATATTCAATAGGGACTCAGGTAATGGACAAGGGTCATAGAAGTCCTTTACACACAATACTGAAAGGATATGAGTCCAGTGTTCCATATACAAAGTGGAACTGAAAGATGATAGTGGCATTAGAGAAATATGGGACATTGTGGAATTGGAAGAATAATGGAAGTCAAGATGCAAACTATGTTGGTGCAACAATGGTTCATTCAGATCTCAGTCACAGGGCTGGGGAGATGGCTCAATGGTCAGCCTGTCTGCCGGTTCAAATCCCCGGCACCCACATAAAGCCACCACCATGCATGCATGCACATGCAAATAAATAAATTTATAAATAAAAATTTGAAAAACATTTCAGTTACATACAATAACACAGGCTATAAAACTGATCAACGGGGCGCTGGGGAGATAGCATAGTGGTTAAAGGTACTTGTTTGCAAAGCCTGCCAGTCCAGGTTCAGTTCCTCACCCACCCAAAGTAGAACATGCATTTGTGATCCCAGCAAACCTATGATAACGGGAGGCAGGGCCAGCAGAATCTGAACCATGACAATGCGAGGTGGGGCCAGCGAATCTGAAGCTTTGGAGCCAGCTAGTTTGAGTTAATTTGCAGAAACAAGAGGACCAGTCTGGAGGGAGACGGAGCACATATCTCAAAGTTGCCCTCTGATCTCCATACACATGCCATGGCACATGTATCCATGTAAACACACATAAATAAATGAATAAATAAATTAAATTAAATAATTTAAAAAAGATCAACTACCAATTGCTATTATCTCTACATTTAAGACTATGGCTTTGGATGGCTTTCTTTTTAAAAAGATATTTTCTTTATTTATTTAAGAGAGAGGGAGGATGGGCCTGCCAGGACCTCCAGCCACTGCAAACAAACTCCAGCTCCATGCGCCGCCATGTACCTAGAGAAGGTTCCCTGGCTAGCAGTGGGAACGGCACTAATATTTTTTTTCACCACTTTGGGAGAAACCTTCTATGGGTGGAGCCAGGTACCAGGAAGGAATGAACAAGGAAATTCCCGTCGCACTCACGGCCACTCAAGACCCTGCTCCACAGTTGCCTGAATGTCACCGGGGAACCATGGCCACGGGGACCCCAGGAACCATGGGTGTTGGGGGGTATTCAATATTCTTCAGTGTGTTTTGTGTGGTTTTTAGGTTAGCTGGTGATTCTCCTGTTAACAAATTTTTTAAAAATGGTAGATTCATGCTCAACACTCCAGGTCCCATGTAAACCAGATGCACAAGGTGGCCCATGTGTCTGGAGTTTGATTGCAATGGCTGGAGGCCTTGGAGTGCCAATTCCTTCTCTCTTGTGGTTAGAGAAGCTTCTCTTTCCAGATGGCAGTGACCTTGGGATGACTCAGAGAGCGCCATAATGCTGAGAAGAAGTGACAGAGGAGTGCTCAGCACTGAAACATCTCTACCACACCTTCCACGGCTCTGAATCCATTGCGGAAGAAGTGGACGAAAGAATGTCAGAGCCAAAGGAAGGGTACCACTTCTTACAGTGCACTCTTCCAGACACAGAATGGCCTGGATATCCATGACCTCACAGTGCCTGATACTACCTTCATAAGACCCTCATAATAGGAGGAAAGATCATGACATCAAAATAAAAGAGAGACTAATTGAGAGGGGGAGGGGATACGATGGAGAGTGGAGTTGTGAAGGGGAAAGTGAGGGGGGAGGGAATTATCATAGCTTATTGTCCATAATTATGGAAGTTGTCAATAATTTTTTTTAAGTTTACCTTTTGTTTTGTTTTGTTTTGTTTTGTTTTGTTTTGGTTTGGTTTGGTTTGGTTTTGGTTTTGGTTTTGGTTTTTTTTTTTATTTTTTTATTTTTTTATTTTTTTATTTTTTTATTTTTTGGTTTTTCGAGGTAGGGTCTCACTCTAGCTCAGGCTGACCTGGAATTCACTCTGTAATCTCAGGGTGGCCTTGAACTCACGGCGATCCTCCTACCTCTGCCTCCCGAGTGCTGGGATTAAAGGCATGTGCCATCACGCCTGGCTATTTTTTGTTTTTTTTAAGGTAAAGTCTCACTCTAGCTCAGGCTGACCTGGAATTCACTCTGTAGTCTCAGGGTGGCCTCGAACCCATGGCGATCCTCCTACTTCTGCCTCCCAAGTGCTGGGATTAAAGGTGTGTACCACCATACCCGACTAAGTTTACCATGCTTATTTATTATTTATTATTATTATTTTGGTTTTTTGAGGTAGGGTTTCACTCTAGCCCTGGCTGACTTCGAATTCACTATGGACTCTCAGGGTGGCCTTGAACTCACAGTGATCCTCCTACCTTGTGTGTCCTTGCTGTCCCCGAGGGTCGCTGGCCACCGACATCCTGGGCGCAGGAGGAGTTTGGGTCCTGGAGCGGGTGAGTGCAATGACGGGCAAAAAAACACCGGGGAGGCCGTCTGATGGATAGCACAGCTCTCGTTTATTCAACAGGGGAGTGAGTTTATAAACACTTGAGAAGGTTTGAGATGGCACATACAGACTATATGGGGACAGAGCATTCTACTGAAGTGGAGACATGGGGTTGTTTGTTTCCCACTAAATAGCTGTGAGGCTTTCATTCCGGTTTCTGAAATGGGAATCATGACAACAGTAGTTCATTATGGCAGAGCGTTGTCATTTCATTCATGCAGCAAGTATTTCAGAAAAAAAGCCTGGCCTGGAAGTGACATGGGTTCTGGTTGCCGATCTGCTACTAACTCTAACTCACTGGGGTTGTAATGAGGTTTTGGGGGTTCAGGAAAAGAAAAATCCTTGCCCTCCAAACCCTGAGTTTGTGTCTGTTTTTCACCAAAGAATTGGATAAACCAGACTAAGAAGAATGATTTATAAGCCATGATATTTTATTCAGAAATATGAGGGAGTGTGAGGTTCTGAGAACCAAGGAAGGGAAAATGGGTACACCCAAGAGGCCCGAAAACCCCTGTGGGAAGTGAGCATGGGTGTAGAATATAAAAAGGGATTTAGGCCGGGCGTGGCAGTGCACTTCTTTAATCCCAGCGCTTGGGAGGCTGAGGTAGGAGGATTGCTGTGAGTTTGAGGCCACCCTGAGAATACAGAGTGAATTCCAGGTCAGCCTGGACTAGAGTGAAACCCTACCTCGAAAAACCAAAAAAAAAAGGGGGGGGGATTTAGAGAGGAAAGAGAAGAAAGTGCAGAGAGCGCCTGCCATGTGGAGGGCATCAGTGGGCAGTGAGCTCATGTGGGAGCAGCTATCAAAAAAGGGGGGGGCCCACCTGGTAAAAATATACTTATAACCTTATTGTGGTGGGCTTTAACTTCAGACCCAGGTAATCCAGAGGGAGGGCTGATTGGTCTGGGCTAGGGATTGACTAGCTCAAGAAGAGGCCAGCCATGATGCCAAGTTTTGGGGCTCTGCCAGGATTAGATTTAAATTCTAGGAAAGGGGACCTCCCTCCCAGGAGGGGCTCAGCTTATTTATGGAAAACCAGGTCTAGGTAACTCCTTTAGTCAAGAGATAAGGAGAGGAGAGGTCCTCCTCTGATCTCCAGTAAAGTGGACATTGCCAGGGTACATTTCAGGACATTTTTTACTTTTTACTTTCGGTGCCCAGACACCCTAAACTACCTAGCAAAGCTACCTGACTCCCTCTCAGAGTCACATTGAGCTACTCATGAGAGATGTAAACTTCAGGGATAAATATTTCAACTGAAAAAAAAATTTAATAAGAAACTGAAATACAGTAAAAAATAAAGAGGTCCTCCCTACCCCCATGGATTCATAACCTATTGTTTTGTTATTTTGACAATTTTATACTTGAAATTGTATTTAAAAATATTTTATTTTCATTTATTTGAGAGCTCTAGAGGTATATATATATATATATATATATATATATATAGAGAGAGAGAGAGAGAGAGAGAGAGGTAGAATGGGCACAACATTAGGGCCCCCAGCCATTACAAACGAACTCCAGACGCATGTGCCCCCTTGTGCATCTGGCTTACGCGGGCCCTGGGGAATCGAACAGAAGTTCTTTGGCTTTGCAGGCAAACGCCTTAACCACTAAGCCATCTCTCCAGCCCATTTAAACTGTATTTTGACCATATTCACCTCTATTACTATCTCTCTTCCCCTTTCTTCCTCCCAGCTAATCCCTGCCCTGCTTTCAGGTCTCTTTCGTGACCCATGAGTTAAATTACAAGTGCTTACGTGAACATAGGTGGGGATATTTACCATAGCAGGGGAAACTTACCAGAGGCAACGCCACTGAAGAGCAAAACTGTTTCGAAGAAAGCTGTCTACGGACGGGCTGGGTCTCTTGTGAAATGACATAAAGGGGGACATCTCTGCAGCCATCGTCACACTACACTGCTAGCTATTACGTTAGTGTTTTACATACTCTGCTACATGCTATCGCACAGATGACTAAACAAGAGCTTAAAGAATTTATGTATCAACGTCAGACTCTGACCTGTGAAACTAGGCCAACTAAACTGAAACACTCTGCTGTTTGTTTTGTTTTGTTTTTGAGGTAAGGTTTCCTTCTAACCCAGGCTGACCTGGAATTCACTATGTCGTCTCAAGGTGGCCTCAAACACATGGCGATCGTCCTACCTCTGCCTCCTGAGTGCTGGGATTAAAGTAATGTGCTACCACACCCACCTGGCCACTCTGCTGTTTTGACCGTGTAAATGATCAGAAAATGGACAACCCCTGGCAGCGAGCAAGCGGAGAGAAGATCACAGGAACAAGTGGGAGTGAGGCTGATGACCACTCGCTGCTGACGTTCCAGAACTCTTGTTTCTTCCAAGCTGTTTCCCAAAAGCAAAGAGTTGAATCGTATTGCTAGTAGCCCCTGCTGGTTCTAAAATCCTGTGTCTGGTATGCTAGGGACAGAGGGAGGCAATACGAAATGTCAGATGTACTCTCTGAGTTTCAAGATTTGCTTGGGTTGACAAGTCATTTGCATATAATCCAGCTGCTTGTAACCCACGGCTCTGCAGGGTGGGAAGGGAGAGCTGGCAGAGTAGATGAAAAGTGTAGGAAGCAACGGGGACTTGGGACGGCAGGTTCTAAAGGTTGAGTAGGTGACAGGGAAAAGGAAGCAGCAAGTGAGAGAGAGAGTGTGTGTGTTTTGAAACAAGCCCAACAGACTGTTTTTGTAAAATTATTTATTTATTTATTTGAAAGAGACACAGAGAGAGAATGGGCGCATCAGCAGCCTCTCAGCTGCTGTGAACGAACTCCAGACGCATGTGCCCCCTTGTGGGCAAGTGTGGCATTGCGCCCTTGCATCACTTTTTTTATCTGGCTAAACGTGGGACCTGGAGATTGGAACCGGCATTCTTAGGCTTGGCAGGCAGGCGCCTTAACAACCAAGCCATCTCTCCAGTCCCTGACTTTTTTTTTAATGACAGTGAAAGAGAGAGAGGGAAAGGGAGGAAGAAAGAAAGAGAGAGAGAGAGAAGAGACAGACAGAGAGAAAATAGGTGCACAAGGCCTTTAGCCACTGCGAAGAGTTCCAGACGCACGTGCCACCATGTGTATCTAGCTTATGTGGGTATTGGAGAATCAAACCTGGATCATTAGGCTTCACAGGCAAGCACTTTAACCTCTAAGCTATCTCTCCAGCCCTCTCATCTTATTTTTGTAGAATATTTCTATCATCTGAGATCTAAAAGCTCTTAGTTGTCTCTGAACTCCTCCTACCACCATCCCCAACTGTACATCGAAACAGTTCCTGAATGCCAGTGATCAGAGAGGGCCCTGGCACGCTTACTTCTACCTTGAAACAGCTACAACAGCTACAGTGAAAGGCAGCTTCCGAGCTTTCAAAAGTGTACCTGCCTCTTGGCTTCACTTTCTGCAGTCCCCCCTCAGGATGCCTCCAAGTTCTGTGTTCTGTTCATGTGGCTCTGTTCGTCTTCTTGGCATGTGCGTGCATGCGTGTGTGTAAACCTGTGCTATTTTCTCCCACTGAAAAGTCTGCATTGACATAATGAAATCTTTTTCCACTTTCATAGCCAATTAGAGAGCAAACTCTTCCTGTGGCCGTCTCCCTCCTTAGCTCCACCCTCTTGCCACACAGAGCTCTGAAAAGTCTGCTTGGACATTCTTTCCGCCACCACTTCTGCAATGGACCCTGAGCCTTGGAAGGTGCGATAGAGATATTTCAGTGCTGAGCGCTCCTCCATCACTTCTTTTTTTTTTTTTTCTGAGGTAGGGTCTCACTCTGGCCCAGGCTGACCTGGAATTCACTGTCTACTCTCAGGCTGGCCTTGAACTCATGGCAATCCTCCTACCTCTGCCTGCCAAGTGCTGGGATTAAAGGCATGAGCCACCACGCCCGGCTTTTTTTTTAAAAGATTTTATTTTTATTTATTTATTTATTAGAGACAGAGAGGGAAAGAGAGAGAGAGAGAGTGGGTGAGAATGGGTGAATGGGCGCGCCAGGGCCTTCAGCCACTGCAAACGAACTCCAGATGTGTGTGCCCCCTTGTGCATCTGGTTTACGTGGGACCTGGAGAATCAAACCAGGATCCTTAGGCTTCAAAGGCAAACAACTTAACCGCTAAATCATCTCTCCAGCCCACCTCCGTCACTTCTTCTCAGCACCATGGTGTCTTCTGAGTCATCCCAGGGGTCACCACCATCTGAAAAGAGAAGCTTCTCTAACCAAAAGTGAGAGTAGCATTAATATATGGGTGTGAACATTAAAAAAATGTCCTGACAAGGCAATTTGGCATAATGGATGTGTAGCCAGATAACAGCAGGCCTTACTCCCCTAGGGCGCATGACCTCTCAGCCATAGGCTTTGACTAGGTTTTCAGTACTAGGCATGCTCCGTGGAGCAGGCCTCCAGTCCAGCTAGAACAAAAACCTCTGGTGTAACAAGAATGAAACCAGGAATGCCTAATTTATGTGTCTTTGGGGGGGGGTGTTTTAATTCTCTTTATTCTGTGATCTATTTTAATGTTACCATGTTATTTTTACAATTAAAAGAAAAAAATACATATATGTATGTTTATATTCAACCTTTGAGCTAAATTTGGTACTCTCCTGAGTGGCTGCCAGAAGCTGCCTCTCCTCATTTCCACAGAACTCATGCCTGGGAAAATTTTTTCTTTGCTTGGGCTCTGAACACCACCCTTAAATGGAATAAGGTCAGCAAGAGGCGCCATCGTGGATACAGGCTGCCGCTGTGACGGCGGCTATGGCTGTGGCCTCTGGAAGTGGCACTGGAACAACTGTGGGAAAATGACACTCGCCTCCGAGCTCTCGCACACCTGCTGTGAGGTGAGTGTGGACAGCGTCAGGCGCTGGGGCACGCATCCTCTGGAAAGAGCCCTTGGAGAGAAGCCAGCTCTGGATGGCTCGGGGTTTCAGGGTTGATGGACAGAGCTATGCACTGAGACATCTCGATCACACCTTCCAACGCTCAGGGTCCATTGCGGAAGGGGTCGCAGGAAGAATCTAAGAGCCAAAGGAAGGATAGGACTGCTTCTAATGCAATCTTCCAGACACAAAATGGCCTGAATATTCATGACCTCATAGTGCCTGACACTTCCTACACAAGACCTTCATAATAGGAGGAAAAGATGATGCCATCAAAATAAGAGAGGCTGGGCTGGAGAGATGGCTCAGCCGTTAAGGTGCTTGCCTTTGAAGCCTAAGGAGCCAGGTTCGATTCCCCAGAACCTATGTGAGCCAGATGCACATGGTGGCACATGCATCTGGAGTTGGTTTGCAATGGCTAGAGTCCCTGGCACATCCATTCTCTTTCTCTCTCTCTCTCTGTAAATAAACAAAATAAAATATTTTTTCAAATAGAGAGTAATTGAAAGAGGGAGGGGATTTGATGGACGGTGGATTTGAGAGGGGGTTTTGGGGGCGGGGAGAGCATTATCATGGTTTATTGTCTGTAATTATGGAAGCTGCCAATAAAAAGAAAAATATATATTGAGGCATAGTGTCCATGTGGTTTTGGATTTTTTTTTTTTTTTTGAGGCAAGTCCAGCAGACTGGCCTTTTTAATGCAAGAGAGGGCAAGCAAGAGTGAGAGAGAGAATTGGCACAACAGGGCCTCCAGCCACTGTCATTGGACTCCAGATGTGTGCACCCCCTTGTGCATATGTGCAACCTTGAGTGTTTGTGTCGCTTTGTACATCTGGCTTACGTGGGACCTGGAGAGTTGAACATGGGTCCTTAGACTTCACAGACAAGTGCCTTAACTGCTTAGCCATCTGTCCAGCCTGAATGTTTTTCTTTTTACATAAGAGCTTATAGTTCCTAGGTAGAGTGTAGGCGTCAGTCCTGTTTCGTTATAAGAAAAGTATAACGGAAACAGATGGTCCAGTCCTACTGCCTACCAGCTGAGTAAGTTTGGAGTTTCCTAAAGTCTCAGTGTCCTCACCCATAAAGTGACCGCATAGGAGTTTTAGAAGGATGAAATGATAACTCGCAAGTCTTAGCCTAATGCCTCCAACACCCGAAGTGCTCAACTGCAAGTTTGTTTCACGACTATCATCAAAACCCATGCGTTGACTTTCCCCCAGCCAATTACACCCTACACAAGGTTTTACATTGGTATTCAATGTGCACTTTTTTAAAAGAAAATTAATATTTTATTTTTATTTACTTATTTGTGTGTTTGACAGAAAAGAGGGAAAGAGAGAGAGAACAGGCATTCCAGGGCCTCCAGCCACTGAAAATGAACTCCAGATGCATGCACCCCCTTGTGCATCTGGCTAACGTGGGCCCTGGGGAATCAAACCTTGGTCCTTTGGCTTTGCAGGCAAACGCCTTAACCGCTAAGCCATCCCTCCAGCCCTCAATGTGCACTTTTACAAACATCTGTAAGCTTAAGCCTCTCCAGGTTATATTTCATCCCACTCAAATGAAAACCCCAGGAAGGTATAAAACAACTTTCCCCTTGGCCCTGGGTTCCCATTGCTTAGCATCAGCCTTGGCCAAGCTGCAGAGCTCAGGGCGATGAACGCCCCGGGAAGGCTTCATATTCTCTCTCTCTCCTCTCTCTCTCTCTCTCTCTCTCTCTCTCTCTCTCAGAGAAAACCTTTGTTAGTAGGTACTGTGTGCAGGCCATAAGGGACTTGAATGGAAGTAATAGAAAATTCAGCTAGGTTAAAGGGACAGAGGTGCTGTTTGGATTCTGTGTCTTTCAAAAATGTTAGGCTACACTGAGATAAGGTACAGTTATATCCTGGGGTTTCCTATTTGGGGGAGTACCTAGTTCTCCCCCACTTGTCAGTGGCTGACTTTCCACTCATCCTGTCTGAAAAAGTGACCCCCCCCTTTGCTGGTTTTGTATTTGTTCCTTCATGGCACTTACCCTGAAATGAAATTCTGTGACCTCTGTTCCTTGGAGAGCTTTCTCTACTAGGTTGTAAGATAGGCCAGGCAGAAACCAGGTCTGGTTTGTAAAACTGTATTTCTAAACCTGATAGAATGCTTAGCTCAACACAGCTGCTCAGCCAGGAGTTGGTGGCATAAACCTGTGATTCCAGTACTTGGGAATGGAAGCCGGAGGACAGGGAGTTCAAGGTCATCCTCAACTAAATAGTTTGAGGGCTGGAGAACTAGCTCAGCAGTTAAGGCATTTGCTTACAGAGCCTGATGACCTGGGTTTGATTCTCCAGCACCCACATAAAGCCAGATGCACAGGGTGGCGCATGCATCTGGGGTTCTTTTGCAGTGGCTAGACACTCTGGCATGCCCATTCCCTGTTTCTGTCTCTCTGCATATGTTAGAGTTTGAGGCCACCCAGAGGTACATAAAGCACTATCTCAGAAATAAGAACAAAAAAATTGTTGAGGGGCTGGGAAGATTGCTCAGTGGTTAAAGGTGCTTGCTTGCTAAGCCTGCTGGCCCAAGTTTAATTCCCCAGCCACCCATGTAAGTCAGACACAAAAAATGGTGCAAGCTTTCTGGTGTTCAGTTGCAGTGGCAAGAGGCTGTGGGGTGTCTATACATTCTCACCCCACCCACACCCACACATACACACAAATAAATACTTTTTAAAATTGTTGAATAAAACAAGCTCCCTTTCCCTGTTAATGATAAAAACCTATGGTCTCTACCCATCTCTGATGGCTATCAAGGGACCCACAGAAAAACTGCTAACCATATTCCGTTTATTTATCAATCATTTGAAAATTCTGTTTACTATGAAGGGGTAAAATGTGGACTGCCTACAGGGGTTTCTGGGATCTCTGGGTGGGAAGAGGCAGCCTCCTTCAGACTCATTTGCACATCCTGAAAGCAATCCATTCCAAAGCCTGCAAAGTGCCTCATGCCTTGGTTTTGTCCTCTCTCAGTAATGGCTCATGTTTTCACTCGATGGGATTTAGAATCGCCATGGAAACAAATCTCTCGGCATGTCTATGAGGGGTTTTCTAGATTGGATCATTTGAAGTGGGAAGAGCCAACCTAAATGTGGGTTTTACCTGTCCATGGTTTGGAAGTCATGAACTGCATTGAAAGGAGGATGCTGGGCTGGAGAGATGGCTTAGCGGTTAAGCCTTGCTTGTGAAACCTAAGGACCCCAGTTCAAGGCTCTATTCCCCAGGACCCAAGTAAGCCAGATGCACAAGGGGGCTCAAGCATCTGGAGTTCGTTTGCAGTGGCTGGAGGCCCTGGTGCGTCCTCTCTCTCTCTCTCTCTCTCTCTCTCTCTCTCTCTCTCTCTCTCTGCCTCTTTCTCTGTCTGTCGCTCTCAAATAAATAAAAAATTTAAAAAGAACGAAAGAAAGGCGGATGCTAACTGAGCATCAGCAGTCTTTGCTCTCTGCTTCCAGATGACTGACAATGTGACCAGCTGCTTCATTCTCCTGCTGCTGTGCCCCCCCTCACCACCAAGATGGTGTGTGTTGTAGTTTGCTTCACATTGCTGGGATGAACCACCAAACCAGACACAGTGTGTAGGAGGAACAGAATTTATTGATGCTTACAGATCCAGGGGAGTTCCAAAACAGCAAATGAGAGAAAATCCATAGACAAACACATTCGGGGACCCGAGGCAGGGCTCAAGCATGCTGCAAGACCTGAGGCTGGAATTCCAGATCCGCCCCCAAACACGCCTTAGGGCTGGATCCTAGGATCCCACCACAGTGACACCTCTTCTAGCCAGACAGCTGGAAATCCAAGAAGCTTTAATAAAACCGAATCTACTGGGGGACACCTGTTCAAACTACCACAGTCTGTAGCCTTGAATTGTAAGCTGACAAACCCTTCTTTCCATCCTTAGCGCCCGCCTTTCCTCCTTTTCTTTCTTCCTCTCTCCTTTCCTTCCTCCCTTCCTCTCTCCATCCTTTCCTTCCTTGAGTTGCTTCAGGCCAGATATTTGGTCACAGCAAAGAGAAAGTAATTAGGATAATGTCAACACCAAAATTTGCCATTAGGAAAAAAAAAAGCTGAAACACATTCAAGCCATGATCTTCATAGGAGTGTTACGAGTATTTAATCCTTAGACCTCTTCAGTCATTGGGATGAAACCCTAATGGTATAAACTCTAGCCTGATCTGGCACTAGAGGAAAGAAGTTAAGGAAAGGGACGGGAAGAGCCTGAAGCTCTGAGTGTGTTCACTGTAATATCAACCAGCAAGTGCTCTTTAGTGATGGAAGGTAGGCGGTGAGAGAAACAGAGTAGACAAGCACAAGGTTGAAATCTTACTATATAAAATCAATCAGGGCTGGAGAGATGGCTTAGCGGTTAAGGCGCTTGCCTGCAAAGCCAAAGGACCCAGGTTTGACTCCCCAGGACCCACATAAACCAGATGCACAAGGGGCGCACACATCTAGGGTTTGTTTGCAGTGGCTGGAGGCCCTGGTGCGCCCATTCTCTCTCCCCTGCCCTCTCTCTCTCTCCCTGCCTATTTCTGTATCTCACTCTCATAAATAAATAAATAAATAAATAAATAAATAAATAAATAAATAAATAAAAAAACAAACTCAGGCTTTTGTAATCTGAGCATCATATGAACTATAGTTATAGTTATAGGACTTTTTATTTCTTTTTAAATATTTATTTTTTAATATATTTATATAATATATTATTTATTTATATATTTATTTATTTGAGAGAGAAAAAGAGGCAGAGAGAGAATGGGCACACCAGGGCCTCCAGCCACTGCAAACAAACTCCAGATGCATGTGCCCCCTTGTGCATCTGGCTTACGTGGGTCCTGGAGAATTGAACTGGGATCCTTTGGCTTTGCAGGCAAACACCTTAACTGCTAAGCCATCTCGCCAGCCCCTACTTTTTATTTTCTAGGAGAAAAAAAAAAAAAGAGTCGCAGGTCCTTCTTCCAGGGGGACTGCTCAGGCCCCTCCAGCTTGAGTATCTCACCCATGAACAAGCTGCCTGTCCTGAGAAACACTACCACTTTTGTGCATTTCCGTTCACCTTTACTTACTGTCAGAAATGGCAACTTATGTGGTGGTGAGGGCATAGGATGGTCCCTTGACCTTGTTGGAAAGCATGTCATTTCTCCTGTTCTAAAGAGATGGGATTCCCAATAAGAGGGCAGTGAGAAGCTACCTCATTTTTGGAGAACTCTCCTTGGTTTTCATGTCTATAAAAATGGGGATGCTAAATCCATAGCATCTGACAACTGGGTAGAAAGGCTGAATCTCAGGCTCTACTGTGCATCGGTGGAATCGGAAGCTGAGAACAAGATCAGGACATCTGGCGTGGCTTTTAGCTTGCGCGTGCTTGTGTGTGCGCATGCGCATCGGTTTGGAATTAAGGGAATTCTGAAGAAGACAAAGCCACGCTGATGAGCGCTTGGAACTGTGGCACTCTTGGCAGGCTGACTCATCATGCCCCATTTCCAATACCTGGGTCACGTGGCCTTGCCGTGAACAGTGAGACGGCCAAATTGACCTGCTTTTTGGCTCAGCAACCTGCTTGTTTTAAAAGCAGTGCCTTGGGCTGGAGAGATGGCTTAGTGGTTAAGGCACATGCCTGTGAAGCCTAAGGACTCCTGTTCGATTCTCCAGGTCCCATGTAAGCCAGATGCACAAGGGGGTGCACACATCTGGAGTTCACTTGCAGTGGCTAAAGGCCCTGGCGCGCCCATTCTCACTCTCCCTCTCTCTCTTTCCCTCTCTCTGTCTCTAATAAATAAATAAAAATTTAAAAAAATCTAAAAAAAAAAAAGCAGTACCTTGTGGGAGAGTACAAGCAACATTGTAAGTTAGTTTGAGCTATAAAAGGATCATAACTCATGCTAGAAAAAAAAAAAAAGCTC
The DNA here is from genome assembly GCA_036365145.1 of Orientallactaga sibirica. Lineage (NCBI taxonomy): Eukaryota > Metazoa > Chordata > Mammalia > Rodentia > Dipodidae > Orientallactaga > Orientallactaga sibirica. The sequence continues at coordinate 21,980,934 of JAEOAD010000025.1, forward strand.
TGGCAATAAATAAGGAGGTTAACAAAGCCCGAGAAATACAGCTTTTCAACTCCGAGGAGCAGTTTTTCCTTTTCCGCTCACAAATATTGCATCTGAGGAGAACTTCATGGAATGCAGCTTATTTGTCTACTGCGCAGACTACTTTTGATTTCCTCTGGGCAGAGGCGCCGAGCGGAGTCACACAGCCATCCTATCCGTTAACTGATGGTACTTGAAAAATGACACGACTATGTTAAAATTCCAATGTATAAAAATCAGTCCCATCCTGCATCATTATGTGCCTTTGTTCAATTACACACAGCCTCAGTGAATATTGTGAGAAGAAAATGGGGATGTTAAAACCCTGCTCACAGCTCTCCTTGAGACCTCCACTTTTCTGAAGCTTTAGTCACTCATTGGGGTCCAGGTCTGGTCTCTCCTATATTTGCTTTGTTTAAATGCATCACTTGGGGCTGGAGGGATGGCTTAGCGGTTAAGGCATTTGCCTGCAAAGCCAAAGGACCCAGGTTCAATTCCCCAGGACCCACATAAGCCAGATGCAGAAGGGGACATATGCGTCTGGAGTTCCTTTACAGTGGCGGGAGGCCCTGGCATGCCCATTCTCTCTCCCTATTTCTCTCTCTCTCTCTCAAATAAATAAATAAATAAAAATAAAAATATAAATACATCATTTCTTGGAATCTTCTGGTTCTTAGAATCATAATAAATGAATTCCCCTTGAATCTTATTCTGATTGATTTCTTTATGTGAGTTCATTTGCTAACCTTAGGTAGATCAAACTGTGAGCTGCAAAAGGGGAAATTCTGGGCTGGGAAAATGGCTCAGCAGTTAAAGGTCCTTGTTTGCCAAAGCCTTCAAGTAAAACTAGATGCACAAAGTGGAGCATGTATCTGGAGTTCTTTTGCATCACCAAGGGGCCCTGCTGTGCCCATATTCTCTCTCTCTCTCTGCTCGAAAATAAACAAAAGGGAAAATTCTGGAAGCATCCTTAATATAACAGGTTTTCAAATACTGCATATTCAAAATAATAATAACAGTAACCATTAACATTTAGTAACAGACTACTATGCCAGAAATAATCTGCTGCACTATTTATAGAAACAGTCTCGTTTAACACCCTTATGAGGTGGATGTGACTAGATCCAAGGGACAGGTAAGAAAGTCTCAGACACTAAAGTAACTCACTGGGTTCCTGGTGTAAATCAGCAGCTGGGACTTTAACCCATGCGTGTCTGACTCCACAGCTTTCCGCTGCCCAGCAGTGTACCGTTGTCTTATAGCATGAAAGGAACACACAAAAAATACATATAGATATTTAAATTTTTATTTTTATTTATTTATTTGACAGAGAGAAAGAGGGAGGGAGGGAGGGAGAGACTGGGCATACCAGGGCCCTCCAGCCACTGCAAATGAACTCCAGACGCATGCGCCACCTTGTGCATCTGGCCAACGTGGGTCCTGGGGAATTGAACCTGGGTCCTTTAGCTTTGCAGGCAAATACCTTAACCACTAAGTCATCCATCCAACCCCATATAGATATTTTAAAATATTTTTATTTAATTACTTGAGAGAGTGTGACAGAGAAAAAATATGGGCACACCAGGGCCTCTCACCACTGTAAACTCCAGACACTTTATATGGGTACTGGGGAATCAAACCCTGGCAGGCAGGCTTTGCAACCAAGTGCCTTTAACCGCTGAGCCATCTTCCTGGCCTGAGACAGATTTTTTTTTATATAGACAAATTATGTGTATTACTTTCCTTTTTCCCTCTGAAAGCCTCACCATCAAGGACTAAGCTCAACATTTCTCATTCAAAAACTCTCATTTCACAAAACACATTTCAGAGATCTTGGTACCAGTGTCAGATCACAGATAAAAAATGTGTTAGGGACACGGGATAACCAGTCATTCTTTCCTTAGTGGTCTCGCACTCTGTTCCCTTTCATCTCTCACTCATTCCTCTTTCTATCCACCAACAGTATTCAAATACCTGCACAGGGGTTGGAGCAGCAGCTATCCAGGGGTCTCAATAGCTGCCTTCAAACTATATTTACCATGCTAAGCGGGCAGTCCATTAAAAAAAATGGGTAGGCAGGGCAGAAGCTGACCTGACCTTTATCCTACTCATTTTAGGCTGATAACCCAGCCATAGAACTAGAGGACACGGGGCATGAGGTTTTCTACACGTTTCCTTTCCTGTTCTAAGTTCAGGACTTTCCTTCACATACCTTAAAAAAAATAGAAGCCTCGATATCTGATTCTGAGCATGTTTTCTCTGCATCAAAAATGGCAGCCACCTCTTCTGGACCCACTCAATAAGAGACACCAGGCTAGTTGCAGGGGAAAGCAGGGCTTTTTTTGCAGACCGCCAACTAGTAAACTTAGTAGGGTACCAGGGAAACAGACTGCGTGCACTTTAAATAAGGATCTTGCCAAAAGGAGCTGAAGGTTCCCCTATAACTTCCATGAGAGAGACACAGACACAAAGCTATCGAGGGGACTCAACAGCTGTCACCAAACCTACTCTTATCGTGCTAACTGGGGAGTCCATAAGAGAAACAAACAGGAGGAAAATAGTTTTCCAGTGTCTTCTCTTCTCTCCTTGTGGTACTTTGAATGGATGGCTCCCAATATATTCAGGATTTTATTAAAGTTTGTAATTTAGATCTGCGGCCACCTGGCTGGAGGAGGTGTCACTGTGGGTGGATCCCAGGGTCCAGCCCTAAGGTGTGGGGATGGATTTGGAATTCCAGTCTAAAGGTATACAAAGTGCCTGAGCTTTGCCTGGAGTTCCTGCGTGTGCTTGCTTATGGTGCTGGTGTGGCTTTTTTTTCTCTGCTTGGACCTGTGAAAGTGGGCCAGCTTCTTCTGCCATTATGGAACTTTCCCTGGATCTGTAAGGTTCAAATAAACCCCTTCTTCCATGACTCCCTGGTTTGGAGGTTCACCCCAGTGACCTAAAGCTGTCTACTACAGTCCTTTTATTTAAAAATCTTCATTTTCACAACAGGTGGTTTTTTTTGTTTGTTTGTTTGTTTGTTTTTGGTTTTGCGAGGTAGGGTCTCACTCTGGTCCAGGCTGACCTGGAATTCACTATGTACTCTCAGGGTGGCCTCGAACTCATGGAGATTCTCCTACCTCTGCCTCCCGAGTGCTGGGAATAAAGGCGTGCGCCACCACGCCCGGCTAGGAGGTTTTTTTTTTTTTTTTTTTAAATAAAAGTCTTGCAAGTCTAATGCTATTTTTGTTTTACTATGCCCTAGGGAAATCTCACTGGCCTCAGTGACTGGTAATCTGGTGAGGACCTGCGAGAGGAGATTGGCTTCTTGGACATTCCTGTTGTCCAGGTTGGAGGGAGGGCAAGGATGGTCTCGCTTAACCAGATTGAACTGTAAGGGATGAAAGGCAGTGGCAGGAATTCCAGTGGCATGTGTGCGCACAGTGACTCCCTGAAAGAGCCAGCACCCTCGTTAAGTTGGAGGCGTGTACCCTGGAAGAAAAGTCTGCCACATCACCAATATGAGATGCTTGTCACAGGTACATATCAAGGCACTGACAAAGCTGCAAGTTGTGCGGATCTCTTCTTACAACTGGGTAGTGGACGAGGGAGTCAAAGAAGGCCCACAGCCACCACCACCAACCACTTCCAAGGTATGGCCCTGAAAAACAGTCGGTCGATTCAAGGAAGCATGATGTAAACTCTTGGACGCTCTCAATTGGCTGAGAACTTTGGGAAGTTTGTGAAGGGAGGATGGCTGGTCAGGAAAGGACTTGGAGGAGCTGGTCATGTGTCTTGTGATTACCACGGTTCCCTTCCCTTCCTCTGTCCTAGTCAATAAAATCCCAAGGGGGACAGGATCCTGGGTGCACAGGCTTATGTCTGTCTACACTCAGAGCTGCGATTTTTTTTTTTTAACCTAGAGATTACGGAGCAAAACAGAGGAGAAAGCACCGGGTCAGAAGGAACCCCTCTTTCCCTCTCTTGATTCTCCTTCTTTTTTTTTTTTTTTTTCTTCCCCACATCCGATCCTGGTCCTCTCACACACACGAAGGTCACACTGACAGGTCATCCGACCTGGCTTTGCTGCTGGTCTTGCTAAGGCGACGTTTGTCGTTGCTGTGGTCTCGGTGGGCCAGCGAGCCACCATTGGGCACCTGGGGCCTCTGGTTAGGATGCACGTGGTTGAAGCCTTCTCCGGGGAGATGCTCCTGGCTGGGCAACAGCCCAGTGACCAGAGAGTCTGGGTTCTGCTGCTGCGAGATCGCATGGCTGCTCCCGAAGCCAACCATTAAATTGTCCCCGGGGAAGGGATCGAGATACTGACGCCCGGGACCCACCGATGGGCCTGGCAGCGGGCGCTCGGCCTCTCCCTGCCTCCGCCGCCGCTTGGCCAGACGCTGTCTGCATTTCTTCCAGCCCAGATGGTAGAGCTCGGCCAGGCTGAGGAACAGGGACAATCCGGCCACGGCCAGCATGAAGACGATGAACACGTTCTTCTCGGTGGGCCGGGAGACGTAGCAGTTGACGGGGTGCGGGCAGGGGCTCCTGCGACAGATGTGCACGGTGTCGAGGAAGACCCCGTAGAGCAGGTACTGGCCCACGATGAAGGCCACCTCCATGGCCGTGCGGATGAGGATGGAGCACACGTACGTGTTGAGCAGCGTGCCGCGCAGGACGATCCTCCCGTTCACTTCCTCCCAGCACGTCAGTTCCGCGGGCTTCTCGGGGGCGGGGCTCTCGTAGGAGGCCACGCCCCCCACTTGTTTGGCGCACTCGGCGGCCCGTAGCTTCCGCTTCTCCTGCGTGCGCACCATGTGCATGGCGTGGCCCATGTAGAGCAGCGACGGCGTGGACACGAAGATGATCTGCAGCACCCAGTAGCGGATGTGCGAGATGGGGAAGGCTTGGTCGTAGCACACGTTCTGGCAACCCGGCTGGATCGTGTCGCAGCGGAAATCGGCCTGCTCGTCCCCCCACGACGACTCGGCCGCCGTGCCCAGGACCAGCATGCGGAAGATGAACAGCACCGTGAGCCACACCTTGCCGATCACCGTGGAGTGCTTGTGCACTTCCTCCAGGAACTCGCCCAGGAAGCTCCAGTCGCCCATCTTGGCAGGCTTAGGGGAGCGATGCCCAGCCTTCTGCAAACAGGGAGGACAGAGAGAGAGAGAAAAGGAATGATTTCAAAAGGTCTGGAAGGTGCTGTCATACTCTGGGCATTGGCCCATGCCAGTGTGTTTGTTTTTAATTTATTTTACTTTATTTATTTGAGAGAGAGAATGAGCACACCAGGGCCTTCAGCCACTACCAATGAACTCCAGACGCATGCACCACCTTGTACATCTGGCTTACGTGGGTCCTGAGGAATTGAACCTGGGTTCTTTGGCTTTGCAGGCAAGCGCCTTAACTGTTAAGCCATCTTTCCAGCTTCCAATGTGTTCTTTAAGAAAGTGCAACGTTGCCGGGCGTGGTGGTGCACCCTTTAATCCATGCACTCTGGAGGCAGAGGTAGAGGATCACCGTGAGACTGAGGCCACCCTGAGACTACATAGTGAATTCCAGGACTACTTTGAAAGAAAAAAAATGCAACATGGGGTGGAGAGATTGTTCAGTGGTTAAAGATGCTTGGTTGAAAGACTGACAGTCTGGGTTCGATTCCCCAGTACCCATGGAAAGCCAGATGTGCAAAATGCTACATACATCTGGACGTTAATTGCAGGGGCAAGAGACCCTGGCACATCCATTCATTCATTTGCTGTCTTTTTCTTTTTCTCCCTCTCCTTGAAAATTAATAAAAATAATGTTGAAAAGAAAGTGCAGTGTATTCCCAGCACAGTGGCACACATCTATAATTCCAGCCTCTCAGGGAGAAGCAGGAAGATCACGAGTTCAAGGTCATCCTAGATAAAGGGAATTCCATGTCAGCCTGGGCTACTTGAGACCCTATTGCTAAAAACAAAACACCAAAGTACAATTTCTTAAAGTTCAAGCACCAAGGTACCAGTGCCCACATAAGCCACAGGCCCAAGGTGGCACGTGCATCTGGAGTTTGTTTGCAGTGGCTTGAGGCCCTGGCACACCCATTCTCTCTTATCTGCTTTCCCCCCTCCTCAAAATAAGTATAAACAAGAAAACACTTTAAAAAGCTAAAGGGGCTGGAGGGATGGCTTAGCGGTTAAGGCACTTGCCTGTGAAGCCTAAGGAACCAGGTTTGACTCCCCAGAACCCATGTAAGCCAGATGCACATGGTGGCAAATGCAACCGGAGTTCATTTGCAGTGGCTAGAGGCCCTGGTGCACCCATTCTCTCCCTCTATCTCTCTCTCCATCACTCTCTCAAAGAAATAAAGATAAAATATAAAAAAGAAGTTAAAGCACTGAAAACCTCTACTGCATTCACCTCACCCTACCTCTCCCTGCCCCAGAAAATTAAAGGGATTCCATGCCACTTAAAGCGTGTCCTCCACACTTGAGAACATCTAGAAATCACACCAGCCGTTCATTACATTGTGGGCCCCATACTCCCATCCCCAGACATTCTACATCAGCAGGCGGTGCAGCCCCCAGGAATCTGGATGACAGCAAGCAGTTCCCACGATTCTGGATTAGACTGTCCAGGGAGGAACTGGAGGAACACTGGAGCACTGGAAGAGGTTCTGAGTTTGCGAATGTGACCCTAGACAAGACGGCACTAAATCCACTTCCTGTCTATCTGTCAAGTGGAGACGGGAGGAGCAGCTACACCAGAGGATTTGGAGCTCGAGATGAAGTGATAAGGCGTGCTGAGATTTGTTCTGTATATGCCCCTTAGGTTTTGCATGACTTGTTAGGTGGAAATTTTTCTTCATGACTCCAGAAGGTAAAATGAGGTGGAGGAAGGAGTGAGGGTGGGAGGGGTAAACCTGGCAGCTCAGGAAGCATTCTATGGATCAGTGATCTGGCACGGATCAGTGATCTGGCACGGACCAGCTGTGTTGAAAGGTAGCAAACAAGAACATGCTTTGGTCACTTTAAAGGCATCCTGGATGCTTAGCCCCGAACTCCAGACGCATGTGCCACCTTGTGCATCTGGCTAACATGGGCTCTAGGGAATCGAACCTGGGTCCTTTGGCTTTGCAGGCAAACGCCTTAAGCGCTAAGCCATCTCTCCAGCCCTAAAGCCAATTTTTGTCACTACATTGCCCACCTCCTTGCCTCTCAAAGAAGTTCATAGGTAAACTATACAAATGAGTTTACTGTGTTTGTAGCACATAAAATGCTTTGTAGATAATATCCATGGGGTGGCAGGAAGTGTGTTAGGAAAGGCAAAGGAAGTTGCCCGTGCCATGAATAAGTTCTGTCAAACACAATGGCCGTTTACTTCCCTGCTTTGGCTGGAATCCTCACTGGCTTCCGAAAACTTTGAAGTTCAAAGTTAAACTTGCCATATGAACCCTTCCATAGCATGTCTCAGCCTTCCTTTCCTACTGTTTGCCTCCCGTGCTTAAGACATGCAACACCTATGTACATACATATCCCACAATTTCTCATCTCTTTATCTTGGTGCTTCATGTTTCTACCATCTAGAATGTTCTTCTATTTTTAAAATATTTTATTTTTATTTATTTGACAGAGAGAAAGAGGAGAGAGAGAGAGAGCAAGACTGGGCGCACCAGAGCCTACAGCTACCTCAAACAAACTCCAGACGTGTGCGCCTCCTTGTGCATCTAGCTTACATAGGTCCTGGGGAATCAAACCGAGGTCCTTTGGCTAAGCCATCTCTCCACCCCATCCTGGTGTGTCTTTGAGGGCGTTTCTAGAGAGGTTTGCCTGAGTAGGGAAGACCCTCCCTAAATGTGAGTGGCATTATCCTGTAGGCCGAGGTCTAGGGCTGAATGAAAAGGAAGAGAAGAGGGCTGGGGAGATGGCTTAGGTGGTTAAAGTACTTGCCAGCAAAGCCAAAGCTCCCAGGTTGATTCCCCAGGACCCACATAAGCCCAGATGCACAATGTGGTGCATGTATCTTGAGTTTGTTTGTAGTGTCTGGAGGACCTGGTACGCCCATTCTCTTTATCTGCCTCTGCTTGTTTTTCTCTTTATCTGCCTCTGCCTCTTTTTTTTCTCTCCAATAAATAAAATGTGTTTTTTAAAAAGGAAGAGAAGAAAGCAAGTTGAGGACCAGCATTCTCGCCACTTCCTGGCTGGATGCCAAGTAGCCAGTCACCTTATGCCCCTGCTGCCTGTTCTCTCCCCGTGACGGCTTATAAACCATGAATCACCATAAACTCGCCCATCCTTAAGTTGCTTTTGTCAGGTGTCTTGTCACAGCAATGAGAAAATTAATACAAGCAATAAAATCGCAAAGTAGTCCTGTAGAGGTTCAACTCTTCCTTCCAAAGTCCAGTAGTACAGCGAAAACCTCACACTGTTTGACATGTGTTTCTCTAACGTTCTCTCATTGGCTCAGCACGCAGGACTATTATTTTCTCTGTTCAAGGCTGAATTTCGGGGCTGGAGAGATTGTTAAGGCACTTCCCCATAAAACCCGACAACCTGAGTTCAATTCTCCAAGTACCCACATAAAGCCAGATGCACAAAGGGACGTATGGGTCAGGAGTTCATTTGGTATACTCATTCTCTCTATCTCTCTCTCTCTGCCCGCAAATAAATAAAAATGAAAAAGCTTAAAATAAAAAGACTGGGGGCTGGAGAGACGGCTTAGCATTTGCCTGCAAAGCCAAAGGATCCCAGTTCAGTGCTCCAGGACCCACGTAAGCCCAATGCACAAGTGGGGGGGGGGCGCATGCATCTGGAGTTCATTTGCAGTGGTTGGAGGCCCTGGTGTGCCCATTCTCTCTCTCTCTCTCTCTCTCTCTCTCTCTCTCTCTCTCTCTCTCCCCTTTCTCTCTCTCAAAGAAATTAATTAAATATATTAAATAAATAAATAAATGAAAAGACTGAATATCCTCTTCAGAACTATAGGCATTGAGATTTTGTTGCAGAGCGGCTGTATCCTCATAGACAGTGCACGCTGGTCTTTACTGCCTGTTTCACAAAGGAGGAAACATAGAGATGACTTGTTTAAAGAAACAGAGAGGAATGAAGGGCAGCAGCGCCAGGACTTCATTCTGGAGTTTCTGAGGGACCTGGTACAATGCCAGTAAGCCTCCTTCCTCCTCCTTTGCAAGCATGGAGCTCATCAATTCTGAGGTCTCCACACTTGGGGCTTCATAACCTCCTGCTAACCTTGGCGCATTGAGTGATTTCAGACACGACTCTGCCGTTTAGTGATAAGGCCCCAGGGGTCAGCTTTTATGTAACCAAATACTTATCATGCTCCCTTGACATGACCTGAGCTATATGGAGAGCTCAAGAAAAATACGTAGAAAAGCATAATTCAGCTTCATAAACACACACTGATTGTCCTCTTCTGCCAGCCCCGTGCTGGACCTTAGAGACCGAAAGGTCACTAAGACTCTATGTTAAGGAAACTCGCTGTCCCGCGGGGACTACAAATACAGCGAGGCCTAGGACGGAAATTAAGTGTGATGCGTCGTGCACGTGAAGAGCATTAACCTTAGGTAGGCATGGGAGTGGGAGCATGTGGGTTCAAAGGGCATGTGTGCAGTGTTCAGGGTCAGCCATAGATGGGCACCCACTGGACTACAGCGAGTGACAGAAAGAGGGAAGGAGGGAGAGGAGAAACAAAGAGGGAAGAGGCATAGAACAGTGGACTAAGGGGGAGTTGGAGTGTGGGTTCAAAGGGATCCCCAGAGAGACAACCCTAATGGGAATTAGGTACATGTGATCTTTGGGGGAGAGGTTCAGAGTGGATAAGAGATCCTCGTATCAGACAAGGCAAGTGCATGAACAAATTCACCGGGATGACAGGCAGCTAGCATCATAGGGCATAAAGAAAAGCACAAGGTGGGCTGGAGAGATGGCTTAGCCATTAAAGCACTTGGCTGCAAAGCCAACGGAGCCAGGTTCGATTCCCCAGGACTTACATAAACCAGATGCACAAGGTGGCGCATGCCTCTGGAGTTTGTTTGGAGGGGTTGGGGGTCCTAGGGCACATCCATTCTCTCTCTTTCTCTCTCAAATAAATAAAAATAGAAATAACAAAAAGAAAAGCACAAAGATGAAGTGTACCCAGGATGGCTTTGGAGGCTGTACCTGGGGTCAGGCACGAGTCCCCAGTCCACATGACGAGCTCTGCTCAGGCCATGCCAAGCTCCTGAGGGCAGATGTGAATGTGATGGGGCCCAGGATATAAATGGCCGCACACCGTTAGTACTCCACGCGTTTGCAGCAGGTTTTTAGTCATAGCTATGGCATGAAGTACATCGGGGCTGCAGGTACTAAGAGCTCATCTCTCCTGCTCACAAATCATGCTACTGTGGGTAGCTAAACATTCTCTTCTGTTGATTCCAGTTTTATCCTCTGCGGCCACACGTGGCAGTCCACCTAATACAGCAGTTGCCAACACTCTCTGTGTGCCGTCAAGTCAGCAGCTGAGCCTTAACCTGCACCATTAAAGCCTTTAGGGTCTCACCCACCCTGAGAACTATTTTCTCTGCCAGCCAAGGATTGTCTCTCAAGAAACTCTCCCCTGACATTCCTCACCCGCCCCAGACTCCCTTAGTATTTTTTTAAATACTAAGAGAGAGAGGCAGATGTGTGTGTGTGTGTGTGTGTGTGTGTGTGTGTGTATAGACAGAGAGAGGGAGAGAAAGAGAGAATGGGCACACCAAGGCCTCTAGCCACTGCAAATGAACTCCAGACAATGCACCACCATGTGTATCTGGCTTACATGGGTACTGGGGAATCAAACCTGGGTCCTTAGGCTTTGTAGGCAAGCCTTAATCACTAAGCCAGCTCTCCAGTCCATCCCTTAGTGTTTAATATTGTGCCATGTGTTGGTAAAGTGTGCTTTGAAAACAACATCGATGGATGGGTGATAACACTCAGGTCACTCAAAACCCCACATACCAAACAGGTTAAGACTGGTCTTCCTCAGCTGCTCACGAAAAAGACAAGAATGTATGCAGAGCATTAGAAACATTTGAAGGCCCTATTTCACGTTAGTAGCTGGCCTCCTGGGAAGCTGACATTGGGGTCCTGCGGATGATGATGATGATGATGATGGCAAAACATCAGGAGAAGGCTAGAGAGATGGCTTAGTGGTTAAGGCGCCTGCCTGCTAAGCCTAAGAACACCCGTTCTATTCTCCAGGTCCCACGTTTAGCCAGACGCAAAGTGACGCAAAGGCACAATGCCGCACTTGCCCACAAGGGGGCACATGCGTCTGGAGTTTGTTCACAGTGGCTGAGAGGCTGCTGGCGTGCTCATTCTCTATCTGTCTCTCTCTCTGACTCTCTCAAAAAAAAAAAAAATCAAGGGCATGGAAGCCTTTCCTCCCGCCTATAGGAAAGGTCTCTGCCTCGCTAAGAACTGGATGTCAGGCTGCATTCTTAGTGGTTAAGGCACTTGCCTGCAAAGCCAAAGGACCCATGTTTGATTCCCCAGGTTCCACATAAAGCCATACGCACAAGGTGGTACCTGTGTCTGGAGTTTATTTGCAGTGCCTAGAGGCTCTGGAGTGCCCATTCTTTCTATCTGCCCCTCCTCTCTCTCTCTCTCTCTCCCTCTCTCTCTAATAAATAAAATATGTTTAATTTTATTTATTTATTTGACAGAGAGAGAGGGAGAGAGAGAGAGAGAGAGGGAGGGAGGGAGGGAGAGAATGGGTGTTCCAGGGCCTCCAGCCACTGCAAATGAACTCCAGATGCAAGTGCCACCTTGTGCATATGGCTTTATATGGAACCTGGGGAATCGAACCTGGGTCCTTAGGCTTTGCAGGCAAACACCTCAACTGCTAAGCCATCACTCCAGCCCCAAATAAAATATTTTTTTTAAAAAAAGAAAGAACTGAAGCCAGGCGTGGTGGCGCACGCCTTTAATCCCAGCACTCGGGAGGCAGAGGTAGGAGGATCACCATGAGTTCAAGGCCACCCTGAGACTACATAGTGAATTCCAGGTCAGCCTGGACCAGAGTGAGACCCTACCTCGAAAAAAAAAAAAAAAAAAAAAAAAAGAAAAGAAAAAGAAAAAAAGAAAGAACTGGCTGTATTGAGGGTAAACACTCTGTCACTATGCCAAATCCCCTCAGATTACTGGGGAATTTATCCAAGTTTGTCAAAATTAGATTATAAAGCCACTTGACAAAGGCTAATTTTGGATGGCAACATATGTTCTGGACAGTATCTAGTAGATCTCTGGCTCTCAATAAAGGTCGTTATTCATAGTAATAATAACTCCCCTGGGGGCGTGGGCTGTAATTCCACCTACCGTGCAATAGAATGCAGCCTAGGGTGACTTGCCTCCCAATTAAGAGAATTCCGTCACAAAAGAGCCCAAAGGACTTCCAGAGGGGATGCCTTTGGCATGGTGTCATGTCAGTTCAGTTTTGTTCAGAAAGTGTTTGCAGAGCTTCTAGGCTATGTCAGACATGAAAGGTGGCTCTATAAAGTGCCACATATAGGACCAGGCGTGGTGGCACATGCCTTTAATCCCAGCGCTCAGGAGGCAGAGGTAGGTGGATCGCTGTGAGTTTAAGGCCAGCCTGAGACTACATAGTGAATTCCAGGTCGTCCTGGGCTAGAGCAAGACCCTATCACAAAAAAAATAAAATTAAATTAAAATTAAATTAAATAAAATAAAATTAAAAATAAATAAAAGGAAAGAAAAGAAAAAAGTGTCAAATATAGCTAACAATTTGTGCACTGTTCTGATTTCCCCATCCTAAGAGTTTTCTTTTTTTCCCTAAAATGATATATGGGGAAATTATTTGAAAAAAAAAATCCCTTAATCCTCAACTACTTCAGGAGACTTTACTATCCCCTGGTAGTCTCGGCTACATCTCCTAGTTTATTTAGAGCCACATGCTCACAATTTGAATGTACGTAATAATGGCAATACCACTATAATACTTGCTGAAGCCTTTTCAGGTATTTTATTGATTTGTGTGAGGGGGGAGAGAGAGAGAATGAACACGCCAGGGCCTCTAGCCACTGCAAACAAACTCCAGACACATGCGCCACCTTGCGCATCTGGCTTATGTGGGTCCTGGAGAATTGAACCTGGGACCTTAGGCACTGCAGGTGAATGTGTTAACCACTAAGCCATCTCTCCAGCCCTTGTTGAAACTCTTCTGTGTGCCAGCCACCCTAACCAATACAGCTTGTTTTTCATTTGATATTCTCACACCCTGAGGAAGCGGGGGGTTTTACTAATCTCACCCTCCTTTACTGGGCTCAGAGTGAATAACAGAGTGAGGTCGCTCTGCTGGTGAAAAGTGGAACTGAAGGGCTGGAGAGATGGCTTAGTGGTTAAGGCGCATGCCTGCGCAGCCTAAGGACCCAGGTTCAATCCTCTAGGTTCCACGTAAGGCAGATGCACATGGTTGCGCATGCGTCTGGAGTTCGTTTGCAGTGGCTAGAGGCCCTGGTGTGCCCGTTCTCTCTCTGTCTCTCTCTCTCCCTCTCTGTCTCTAATAAACAAATAAATAAAAATAAGACTTTAAAAAAAGAAAAATGGAACTGAAGTCTGAACTGAAGTCAAACCCAGATGCTGGAGCAGCTGACAGCAGTCCCCCAGGCCTAACAACTGTGCTAACCTTTAACTAAATTGTCTGACCATCCATTCCTTGGCAAGCCTTGCCTGTCCATGGCTGACCACTTCTATGGAGGTGACTGGACAGGGACGTTCATGAGGTGATTATTAGGTTAGGGAGTTGATTTGGAATTTAGGATTTAAATTCTTTCCCCAGCTTGGATTTTGGGGTAGCTACATTGCACTCAGGGAAAACGACCAGGCATCTGATAAATAGCTGTGGTTACTGAGCCGGCCCCTGTGAGCTACGTCCTCACTATTAGGCGTTCATCTGGGGCCTGGCATCCCTGAACCCTGGTCACTATAGAGAGAAGATAGGAAAGAAACAGATGGAAGAGATAAAGGCCTCACTTTAGTTTTCCTCCTACCCAAGCCAATGGCAGGTAATTAACTTCTCTTTAAATGTAATTATCTTCTTCTGCCAAGGACAGAAGGACAGATTGGTCCACTCAAAGACACCCTGCTGGTTTTGATACCCGGTTTCAAAGCCAAGAAAGTGAAAGGGAAGCATGGCAAAGTGAAGAAAGAGAATTATGCTAGTAAAAATAGTAAATGCGGGGCCTGGAGAGACGGCTTAGCGGTTAAGCGCTTGCCTGTGAAGCCTAAGGACCCCAGTTCGAGGCTCGATTCCCCAGGACCCACGTAAGGCAGAGGCACAGGGTGGCGCATGCATCTGGAATTCATTTGCAGTGGCTGGAGGCCCTGGCGCGCTCATTCTCTGTCTCTCTCCCTCTCTCTCTGCCTTTCTCTCTCTGTCTGTCACTCTCAAATAAATAATAAACAAAAAAAGTACATGTTTCTTGAAATGTTGAAAGAAGAAATATTTATAAACAGTAGCTGGAAATGGATGATGAATAGAAACATTAAATTACAATAAAAATATTAATTATCCCAAGGGAGTTTATTGCTATCTATTCAATTAGTGATGAAAATTCTATTTATGCTCATATTCACATTCATTCCTTGTTCCCATGGTCTGTAATAGAGTCGTAGAGCTAAACAGCTGAAAGCAACACAGAGATCAATCAATCTCAACCCTTATTTTATTTTGTTTTATTTTTGGTTTTTCGAGGTAGGGTCTCACTATATCTCAGGCTGACCTGGAATTCACTACGTATTCTCAGGGTGGCCTCGAACTCACAGCAATCCTCCTACCTCTGCCTCCCAAGTGCTGGGATTAAAGGCATGCGCCACCACGCCCAGCTCAACCCTTATTTTTATATCAGGTGATTTTAGAGCAAGGGCAGTAGGAACAGAGAACACTATTGAAAGCAAGACATTCCATGTGCAAAGCACCTTACAACTACACGTTCTGACTCACCCATTAGCTCTGTTAGGGAGATTCTATTGTCCCATTTTACAGAGAAAACTGAGGCTCCATGGCTACGTCACTTGTACTAAGTCTCACGATTAGTGAATGCTACGTAAGGGATTAAACCTTGGTCAGCCTAACTTCAGAGCCCACACTCAAGCTATGCCTATGAAAAGGGAAAGGAAAGGGGTGGTGAAATGGCTTAGTGCTTAAGGCATTTGCCTTTGAAGCCTAAGACCCAGGTTTGATTCCCCAGGACCCACATAAGCCAGATGCACAAGGTGGCACATGCATTGGGAGTTCATTTGCAATGGCTGGAGACCCTGGCATGCCCATCCTCTCTCTCTCTCAAATAAATATAAAAAATTTGAAAAAGAAAAGGGAAAGAAAGAGAGCCCCTGCAGCTAGAACGTCAGTCTTGTGTATCACTTTCTCTAGTCCTGTTAGAAGCCCAAGACTTCTTTCAGCTTCCGGTTTATTGGTGGGACAACGTCTATGTGTTCTGCTCGGGGCATTCATCACTGCACTGGGGGGCAGGCCTTAGCCCACAGTGCTCAGGATTCCCAGACTTCAGGATCTGCCGCTCTTTGGCCAGAATTCACACATAACAAGTTATTAGCGTTCTTTCTTTTGTAGCTAGTGAGTGTTCTTGGCCGTGGCAATATCCACTGTGGGACTTCCGGCCGGCTCAGGGTCTGGGTTCAGTGTTGCGTAGATGTCACTCCATCGCAAGGCCAGCAGAAATGTCATTCCTAGATGGCTGACTAATGGTTCCAAAGGAATGATGGGACTAGAACCCTGCTCGCATCACTCGACTTGTGTATCTTTCCAGCTCACTTGGAGAAAAAGAAAATATTTACTTACTCATGGGCACTAAAGAATACATGACTAAACGGAAGTCCCTAGAAAACTGTTTGGCACGTGGAAGGCCCTTGATAGGTTAGTTTCTTGTTTTATTTTCTAATATTTCCAGTAAAAAAAGAAAGAAAAGAAACAACACCCTCAAATATGACTCAACTAGCCAACTTGATACTAAATTTGGAAGTGTAGCAGGGTAGATAGTTTCATAGCAAGGACCCCGTGTGGCACACCGGGGTGGGGGGGTGATTTGCTGGAACAGGAAACATGGGCAATTAGAAGGATGCCCGTGTAAATGTAAGCTGTTCCTTTCATTAGGCACCAAGACCCTCTGGACAGAGCTGGTGAAGCAAGGAGGTGAAGCCATGCTCTTTTTCCTTTTTTTTTTTTCAATCTTTTTTTTTTAAATGAGGCATCTTTTCTTATATATTTTATTTTTATTTATTGATTTATTTACTTATTTATTTGAGAGAGAGAGAAACAGGCAGAGAGAGAGAGAGAGAGAGAGAGAGAGTGCACCAGGGCCTCCAGCCACTGTGGATGAATTCCAGATGCATGCACCCCTTGTGCACCTGCCTTACATGGGACCTGGAGAATCGAACCGGGATCCTTTGGCTTTGCAGGCAAGTGCCTTAACCACTAAGCCATCTCTCCAGCCCTTTTTTTTTTTTTCAATCTTTTAATTTTTTTAAAGGTATGATCTCGCTCTAGCCCAGACTGACCTGGAATTCACTATGTAGTCTCAGGCTGGCCTCAAACTCACGGCCATCCTCCCACCTCTGCCTCCCAAGAGCTGAGATTAAAGGTGTGCGCCACCACGCCCGGCCAAGCCTCTCTCTTTCTCTGGGTATGTTCGGCCTGCCTCCTTACTCAGACCCTTTCTCTGGGTTTGAATGAGTATTCCTCATGGGATTTCTCCCTTCTGAGGGGCTCCAGCACTTTGGAATACGTTCACCAAGAGAAGAGAAAAGGAATCAAAGCAGACCCAGGTCTACTTGGAGGAGAGAGAAGTCACCTACCTCGGAGGAGCAGGGACATGTAGACTCGCCACCTCCTCCCTCCCTACGGCTCTAAACCGTGCAGGTGGGGGTGAGACTGGAGTCTCAGTGAATGCGCACAGTGTTGGTGTCTCCGGAGGGGCTCTTTGTGGTCCCAGCTCTTTCACTGTGGCTTTCCACAGAGGCGTCCCCTTCCCTGATACTCCCTGCACTTGTCAAAACAAAGCAGTTGGGCTGGATGATGGCTAAGGCCCTCCTGCTCCCAGTGAGTGCATCCAGGGAGTCGGTAACAGAATGGCAAATGAGTGGCAAAGCCATGAGGCAAATCCAGATTTTCTGACTCTAGAGGTCAGCAAAGTGGTTCTAGGGAAAAAAAAAATAAAATCCGGGAAAAGCCGGGCGGGGTGGCACACGCCTTTAATCCCAGCACTGGGGAGGCAGAGGAAGGAGGATCGTCATGAGTTCGAGGCCATCCTGAGACTATATAGTGAATTCCAGGTCAGCCTGGGCTAGTGAGACCCTATCTCAAAAAAACAAACAAACAAAAAATCTGGGGTTGGAGAGATGGCTTAGCACAATTAAGGCACTTGCCTGTGAAGCCTGTGACCCACGTTCAATTCCCCACTACCCATGTAACCCAGATGCACAAGGTGGTGCATGTGTCTGTCTGGAGTTCATTTGCAGTGGCTAGAGATCCTGGCATGCCCATTCTCCCCCTGTCTCTCAAATAAACACATACAACATATATATATATATTTAAATTTGTAGTCATAGAAATCAGGCAGAATGTCATGGCTGGCTTTCACTGTAAAAACACCTTTGCCTCAAATAAGGTTTAAATGAGAGACTGGGGCTAAGGACCAGGTGACTGATTCAGAATTATTGCTGGTTAAATAGCGACTATGCAATAGCCATTTAAGATACCAGGCTGGGGACGTGGCTCAGTGTCTGAGTACTTTCCTAACATATGTTCAGTCCCCAACACAGGGGAGGAGTGAAGGGAAGCTTTAGGTAACCCTTACAAAACCTTAGGGAGGATTTTATTCACCTCTTTAACATATGAAGAAACCAAGGATCTGAGATCTCAACTAATTTGCCTCCGGTCACACAGCCAATTTCCAAACCAAATGTGTCTCCAGATGCCCAGACCCTTGCCCCAACTCTGAATTAGATAAACTCGAAGGTTCCTCGGGCGCTGTTTAAATCTCTCTGATTCTGACCCCAAGACTCCCTTCCCTTATGAAAATGAATAGATCACCGGGTGTGGTGATGCACGCCTTTAATCCCAGCACTCGGGAGGCAGAGGTAGGAGGATCGCCATGAGTTTGAGGACATGCTGAGATTATATAGTGAAATAGAGAATTCCAGGTCAGCCTGGGCTACAGTGAGATCCCACCGCAAAAAAAGGAAGAAAGAAAGAAAGAAAGAAAGAAAGAAAGAAAGAAAGAAAGAAAGAAAGAAAGAAAAAAAAATGAATATATCACTGACTTTTTCTTGCTCATTATTTGCTAAGATGTCAGAAACAATTGAGTCATAGAGGGCGCCAAGCTGTTATTTGTTCAACCAGGAACCAGCAACTTCCAACAATAAAAGAGAGTCAGCTTTTCTACAGGAACCCTGGAGCCTTCCAGGAAAATGCGCATCTCTCCTCTCCTGGGAGCTCAACCTTGAGCCAGGGCAGAGCCTGTAGGAGTGTGTTCTCACTGAGACCTGGTGGCATCCCTTGTGGGTGAGTCCCTTCCTGGAAGGAGAGATTGGCCTTGCTTTAGGTCCCCCTGCCTAAAGCCTGCAGGTCTTCTAATTCGCGTCCTCAATAACACACAGGGACAGCCCTGTCCTGACCTTATTTTTATTGGCTGGGTCCACAGATGGAGTCAGCCGGCACCCGAGAGGCCAGGCGGCACTGTGGCAGCCCCGGTGGCTGCTGGAGCCCAAAGCCCTAAATTGCTTATCCCCACTAGCAGCCAGTGGAGATGAAGAAGAGCTGTTTGGCAGGTGGGCATCGCTGCCTGGGAGTGATACTTAAAGGGAAGCATCAAGAAGGTATGGAGGACCGGGTTAGAGAGATGGTTAGAGAGCGGTTAAGACGCCTGCCTACAAAGCCAAAGGATTCAGGTTCAATTCCCCAGAAGCCATGTAAAGCCAGATGCACAGGGTACACATGCATCTGGAGTTCGTCTGCAGTGGCTAGAGGCCCTACCGTGCCCATTCTCTCTCTCTCAAATAAAGAAAAAAAAAAAAGAAGAAGGTATGGGGAGAGATGGAGGCTGGGAAACATCTAAGGACAGGGGCTGGAAGAGCGAGCAGAGAAAGGTATCATGTCTTTTTTAAAAAAAAAAAAATTTTTTTTTTTATTTATTTGAGAGAGAGAATGGACTTGCCAGCGCTCTTACCCACTGCAAACAAACTCCAGACACATGCACCACCTTGTGCATCTGGCATGCATGGGAATCAAACCCAGGTCCTTTTTTTTTTTTTTTTTTTTTTTTTGTCGTAGGGCATTAAACCTGGAAGTACCTTAACTGCTAAGCCATTTCTGCGGCCCAAGGAATCATTTCTAACAAGCATGTTCCTTTTCTAGGCCTTGGTCTCCCTATTGTCAAAGGGGGAGGTTGATTGACAACCCACTGACCTCTTCCAGTTTAATGCCCTACGACCATAGGCCGGTCCTTGGACTGAGGCAGCTGAGACATGAGAACAGTGACCGGCTTTAGCAGCCTAGCCACTTACCCGGGTTCCAACACAGTGACGAGGCAGGGCAACCTATCTGTGACGGCCGCGGCTCTATGAACGCCAAGTGTGTGGGGAAGGGGATGCTCAGAATGCGCCAAGACAGGATGTCCCCTCTCAGGGCTCTCTGCTATGTATGCTCTAATAGCTGCCCCGTGGAAAAAAGGCCTGGAGGGGCAGACAGAGGAGTGGACTCCAAACAGCTCTAGTGGCCCAGAGGACTTGACAAGAAGGTGGAAAGTTCAGGATTATATCTGAAAGTGCATCAGGCTCTGGGCTATGACTTACAGATACAGTGAGTGGACTGGGGGGCCTTTTGGTCTGATGATGTAAAAGTCAGGCTGCTATATGCCTCCAGCCACACTTCAGGCCAGATGGGGAGCTGCTTCATCCAGCGGCCTTGGCCTTGATCTCTGAATTTCATGTCTCCTGACTCTCTTGGCCAGTGCTGTCCACGTGGCCTTTCCTTCTCTCAGACCAGTCAGACTAAGCTGGGCTGGAGTCTTGCTCCAGACACATTAACCCCAGTGGGACGCTGAGGATCGAGAACCAAAAGTCCTAGATGTCGGGGTAGTGGGAGGGGAGCAAAGGAACCCACTGAATGGAGAACGAAAACCCCCCGCGTCCAGCATCCCTTCTCAGGTGGTCCTGGGGTCTGAGCCTATAGAGTATTGCCTCGAGTGGCATTAGTAGTGAAAGGAAACAGAAGAGCACTTGGGCCTCAGACGCTCTGTGTTATACAGGAGGACACTGAAGACCAGAAGGAGGAAGAGTCACACCCACTCAGGAGGTCACACTCATCTCTCACACCCCGAGGCTCGGTTCTTTTGCTCAGAGAGAGACCAATACGCCTCCTGCCTCCCTGGCCGGGAGAAGACAGCTACCCTACCCAAAGTGCCACCCCACCCAGGGTCCTCCTCTGGGTGTCATCAGCCTGGTTCGCCTGACCCGCGGACCAGCCTGGATCTCTCACATGGGGCTGCTGTGCAGCAGAGCATGGTGCTCTGTGGGAAAGTAGACAGAAAATATTTTTAAACCATCCTACGTGCCTTATGAAGGGGAGAGAGGGGAAAAAAAAGCAGAGCAGAGCAGTCCCCTCCATGCGGCAGAAAGCGTTTCAGAAAGGATTCCATGCCTAGGGGAAACATCATAAAACAATGCTGCTTTTGGTTTTTAAAGGGCCAATTCCCTCTTCACGAAAGTGCTTGGAAATGGACCAGTGACCCACTTTCTAAGATGCTCCCAGAGTGCGGTGGCTCCACGGGGACAGGCTGTAGCCTCGCCCCCCCCCCCCGCACATTCTTAACAGATCAGGGAAGCTACCAGCCTGCTCCTTGCTGCCATCCACCTTCCCCCTTTAATAAATCTTACTATGGCAGGAAGCAGGGGGCAGGGGGAGGGAATAAACTCACAGGTACAAAGAAAGTGCTTTTTATCTGGCCTCTGGAGAGGCCAGTGTCTGTCTGTCTGTCTGTCTGCGCGCGCTCTCTCTCTCTGGTACTTCTTACTAACTTGCAGTTTTATCTCTTAAAGTTCACGTCCATCATTACCTGCTTCTTTGCGCCCTCCCTGGAATTTCTGTTGGCTTCTCCGTGCCTCTGGCTGCGTCTTCAACTGCCCACTGTCATTTGCTCTTGAGCCTGTCAGTTGTTCACCTTCCACCCTCTTTTTAATCTGTATCCGTTGCCCTCCCTCCTCCCACTTCTTCCTCCTCTTTCTCTCTCCACCCCTTTCCCCCTCTGGGTCCCTCCCTCCTCTCTCTCTCTCCTTTTCTCTCTCTCTTTCTTTCCCTCTCTCTCCTTTTCTCTCTTTTCTTCTCTCCCTCTCTCTCCCTCTCTCTCCTTTTCTCTCTTTTCTTCTCTCTCTCCCTCTCTCTCCTTTTTTCTTCTCTCTCTCTCCCCCTCTGTCCTTTTCTCTTTTCTTCTCTCTCTCCATCTCTCTCCTTTTCTCTTTTCTTCTCTCTCTCTCCCCCCTCTCCTTTTCTCTTTTCTTCTCTCTCTCCCTCTCTCTCCTTTTCTCTCTTTTCTTCTCTCTCTCCCTCTCTCTCCTTTTTTCTTCTCTCTCTCTCCCCCTCTCTCCTTTTCTCTTTTCTTCTCTCTCTCTCCCCCTCTCTCCTTTTCTCTTTTCTTCTCTCTCTCCATCTCTCTCCTTTTCTCTCTTTTCTTCTCTCTCTCCTTCTCTCTCCTTTTCTCTTTTCTTCTCTCTCTCTCTCCTTTTCTCTCTTTTCTTCTATCTCTCTCCTTTTTTCTCTTGTCTTCTCTCTTTTTCTCTCTCTCTCTTCCTCTCTCTCCTTTTCTCTCTTCTATCCCTCTCCTTTTTTCTCTTGTCTTCTCTCTCTTTCTCTCTCTCTCTCTTCTTCTCTCTCCTTTTCTCTACTTTCTTCTCTCTCTCTTTCTTATTCTTGGAATCTTTGTACTCATTTAAGCCTATCTCCCTTCTACACTGCTCTCCCCAAAAGCAGAACCCCCTCACCCCCTGCTACCCTCCCTCTCTCCTGTGTCAGGGGCTGTACTTGACGCCTGCCCGCTCCCTCAGGCTGGCTGGGGCACCGAGTCTTTTCCTGCCCACCCCTGTGCTCAAGTTCCTCTGTATCCCTAGGATGTGGCGTTCCTGGGGCACAAGCAGAAAACTCACCTGTGCCCGAGAGATCCCTGTTCCTCATCATTTCCTTGTCTTCAGACAAGAAGGTACCCATCCACCAGCAAGCCCCTTGGGGACTGCTGTACCCACGAGCCCAGACAAATATGTTCTCCGGAATCTCAACCAGACAGCACCTGTGTGTGAGCCTGCACTGGGCTGGGCCTTCATGTACAAGGCCTGTGTTTATCTCACTGAATCATTCCAACTTCTTTTTTTTTTTTTTTAATTTTTTAAAAATTCATTTGAGAGAGACAGACAGAGAGAGAAAGAGACAGAGAGAGAGAAAGAATGGGTACACCAGGGCCTCCAGCCACTGCAAACGAACTCCAGGTGCATGTGCCACCTTGTGGGTCCTGGGGAATCGAGCCTCGAACCAGGGTCCTTAGGCTTCACAAGCAAGCAGTTAACCACTAAGCCATCTCTCCATCCCTGAATCATTCCAACTTACACAGGAAGTATTGTCTGCATTTCACATCTGAGGAAACTGAGGTTCAGCGAAATCAAGGAATGAGCAATGGTGCAGCTGTGAGTGGCAGAATTAGGAGTTTTTAGCCAAAATTCATCTCTTTGCTTTTTCCACAAATGTATGCAGGTCTTGGCCTGGAGAGATGGCTCAGTGGTTAAGGCACTAGCCTGCAAAGCCTAATGACCCAGGTTCTACTCCCCAGTACCCACATAAAGCCAGATGCACAAAGTGGTGCATGTGTCTGGACTTTGTTTTCAGAAACTGGAGGGCCTGGTATGCCCATTCTCTCTGTCTGTCTCCCTTCTCTCTATTTCTCTCTACTTACAAATAAATAAATAAAAATATTCAAAAAATCTTTTTTAAAAACAGGGCTGTAAAGATGGCTTAGTGGTTAAAGCACTTGCCTGTGAAGCCTAAGGACCCATGTTCGACTCTCCAGGTCCCATGTAAGCCAGACTCAAGCACGCAAGGTCACCCATGCACACAAGATAGTGCATGTGTCTGGAGTTTGATTGCAGGGGCTGGAGGCCCTGACATGCCAATTCTCTCCCCCCTTCTGCTCTCTCACTCACTCTCTCTCTCTCATAAAAAAAAAAAAAAAAAGGCATGCAGGGCTGGAGGGATGGCTTAGCAGTTAAGACGCTAGCCTGCAATGCTAAAGGACTCAGGTTCAAATCCCCAGGACCCATGTAAGCCAGATGCACAAGGTGGCACATGGGTCTGGAGTTCGTTTGCAGTGGCTGAAGGCCCTGGAACACTGTTCTCTCTCTCTCTCCCCCCCCCCTTTCTCTCTCAAATATAAATAAAAATGAGATATTTTTAAAAGTTTTTAAAAAGGTATACAAGTCTCCCGATGTAATTGAACTCATAAAGTAAGCTTATTTTCATTTATTTATCCCAGGTGAGAAAATCCCAAAACTTGGGGCATACTCCCCCGAATCTCCTCCTCTCCTCCTCCTCCTCTATCTTTACCAATCCTCAGACTCAGCGTTTATGCATGCGCCCAGTGGAAGTGTGACAAATGTCAGCAGTAGGGTTACTATGAGCAGACTGAGACCAGACAACCCAAATGACTAAGCGCCCACAGATCAGGATAATGGGAAGATAACCTCAGCCGTCATCTGGAACAGTCAGAGGAACTGGGACACCCAATTAAGGCCACTATAAATGTCATATATAGTAGTAGGTGGCAGGTGGAAGGCCACACAACCTATTTCTTGGTCCCCATTATCACCTGATGTGTGCCTTTACCCATACAGCACTGGTCACAGACAGCCCAAGGTTTTGTAGAACTGTTTGGGTCTCAGACTGGAGAGATGGCTTAGTAGTTAAAGTACTTGCCTGCCAAGCCTAAGGACCCACGTTCAATTCCCCAGTACCCATGTAAGCCAGATGCACAAA
Organism: Orientallactaga sibirica; assembly: GCA_036365145.1. NCBI lineage: Eukaryota > Metazoa > Chordata > Mammalia > Rodentia > Dipodidae > Orientallactaga > Orientallactaga sibirica. Next base: position 22,004,994 of record JAEOAD010000025.1, read on the forward strand.
GTGGCACATGCATTTGAGTTCGTTTGCAGTGGCTAGAAGCCCATGCTCTCTCTATCTACCTCCCCCTCTCTCTCAAATAAATAAATAAATAAAAATATTTTAAAACTAGCTGGGCGTGGTGCCCCACACCTTAATCCCAGCACTCGGGAGGTAGAGGTAGGAAGATCGCTGTGAGTTCAAGGCCACCCTGAGACTATGTAGTGAATTCCAGGTCAGCCTGGACCGGAGTGAGATCCTACCTCAAAAAAAAAAATTTTATATATATATATATATATATATATATATATATATATATATATATACACACACACACACACATATACATATTTAAAACTGTGTCTATAATGAATGGTAGTTCCCATCAGCAAGAGGTGAAGCGCCATGGGGACAAATATCCTGGATCAGGAGAGGCTACACCCCCAATGAAAACAAACTCAGGGGTGGCTTAGCAGCTAAAGTGTTTGCCTGCAAAGCCAAAGGATCCCGGTTTGATTCTCCAGGACCCACCTAAGCCAGATGCACAAAGGGGTGCATGCATCTGGTGTTTGTTTGCAGTGGTTAGAGGTCCTGGCGTGCTCATTCTCTCAAATAAATAAAATATATTTTAAAAAGAAGAGGGCTGGAGAGATGGCTTAGTGGTTAAGGCGCCTGCCTCCTAAGCCTAAGAACGCTGGTTCCAATCTCCCGCGGTTGCAATCTCCAGGTCCCACGTTTAGCCAGATGCAAAGTGAGGCAAGGGCACAATGCCGCACTTGCCCACAAGGGGGCGCACATATCTGGATTTCGTTCTCAGCAGCTGAGACTGCTGGCGCGCCCATCTCTGTCTCCTCCCTCTCCGTCTGTCTCTCTCTGTGTCTCTCTCCAAAAATAAATAAAATAATTTAAAAAAAATTAAAAAAGAAGAAGAAACACACTGCAAACTTTAAAAAACAAAGAAAAGAAAATAAACTCAGCATCCAATTGCTAAAAAGAAGAAACACAGTGAAAACTAAAAGAAAGAAAGAAAGAAAGAAAGAAAGAAAGAAAGAAAGAAAGAAAGAAAGAGAGAAAACTCAGCATCCAATTGCTTGGCCACAGCTCTCCTTGTGAGAGCATTCTGTGCAGTAGCAGAGATGATTCTGGGCCAGTGTGTCTGGGTTCGAGTCTGGCGCTGACACTGGGGAAGTTCACCTGCATGTATCTGTTTGTTGGGGTTGTCACAGGAATGAGTATATGTCAAGTGTTTAGAGCAGTGGCTGGTCTAGGGAAACTGATGGATGTGACTACAAAAGTGTGACACCATAGGCCACAATGCAGCACAAAGCCTGTCTCTTCCTTGCCAGGGCTTACTTTACCATGGCTGGGCCAGATGCCACCATGGGAAGCCAACAGAGAGCCTTGGCAACGCCGTTTCTTCCCCAAACAAATTACCCTCCAACAATGACAGGAAGTATTGTCTGCATTTCACATCTGAGGAAACTGAGGTTCAGCGAAATCAAGGAATGAGCAATGGTGCAGCTGTGAGTGGCAGAATTAGGAGTTTTTAGCCAAAATTCATCTCTTTGCTTTTTCCACAAATGTATGCAGGTCTTGGCCTGGAGAGATGGCTCAGTGGTTAAGGCACTAGCCTGCAAAGCCTAATGACCCAGGTTCTCTCCCCAGTACCCACATAAAGCCAGATGCACAAAGTGGTGCATGTGTCTGGACTTTGTTTTCAGAAACTGGAGGGCCTGGTATGCCCATTCTCTCTGTCTGTCTCCCTTCTCTCTATTTCTCTCTACTTACAAATAAATAAATAAAAATATTCAAAAAATCTTTTTTTAAAACAGGGCTGTAAAGATGGCTTAGTGGTTAAAGCACTTGCCTGTGAAGCCTAAGGACCCATGTTCGACTCTCCAGGTCCCATGTAAGCCAGACTCAAGCACGCAAAGGTCACCCATGCACACAAGATAGTGCATGTGTCTGGAGTTTGATTGCAGGGGCTGGAGGCCCTGACATGCCAATTCTCTCCCCCTTCTGCTCTCTCACTCACTCTCTCTCTCTCTAAAAAAAAAAAAAAAAAAAAAAGGCATGCAGGGCTGGAGGGATGGCTTAGCAGTTAAGACGCTAGCCTGCAATGCTAAAGGACTCAGGTTCAAATCCCCAGGACCCATGTAAGCCAGATGCACAAGGTGGCACATGGGTCTGGAGTTCGTTTGCAGTGGCTGAAGGCCCTGGAACACTGTTCTCTCTCTCTCCCCCTTTCTCTCTCAAATATAAATAAAAATGAGATATTTTTAAAAGTTTTTAAAAAGGTATACAAGTCTCCCGATGTAATTGAACTCATAAAGTAAGCTTATTTTCATTTATTTATCCCAGGTGAGAAAATCCCAAAACTTGGGGCATACTCCCCGAATCTCCTCCTCTCCTCCTCCTCCTCTATCTTTACCAATCCTCAGACTCAGCGTTTATGCATGCGCCCAGTGGAAGTGTGACAAATGTCAGCAGTAGGGTTACTATGAGCAGACTGAGACCAGACAACCCAAATGACTAAGCGCCCACAGATCAGGATAATGGGAAGATAACCTCAGCCGTCATCTGGAACAGTCAGAGGAACTGGGACACCCAATTAAGGCCACTATAAATGTCATATATAGTAGTAGGTGGCAGGTGGAAGGCCACACAACCTATTTCTTGGTCCCCATTATCACCTGATGTGTGCCTTTACCCATACAGCACTGGTCACAGACAGCCCAAGGTTTTGTAGAACTGTTTGGGTCTCAGACTGGAGAGATGGCTTAGTAGTTAAAGTACTTGCCTGCCAAGCCTAAGGACCCACGTTCAATTCCCCAGTACCCATGTAAGCCAGATGCACAAAGTGGCACATGCATTTGGAGTTCGTTTGCAGTGGCTAGAAGCCCATGCTCTCTCTATCTACCTCCCCCCCTCTCTCTCAAATAAATAAATAAATAAAAATATTTTAAAACTAGCTGGGCGTGGTGCCCCACACCTTTAATCCCAGCACTCGGGAGGTAGAGGTAGGAAGATCGCTGTGAGTTCAAGGCCACCCTGAGACTATGTAGTGAATTCCAGGTCAGCCTGGACCGGAGTGAGATCCTACCTCAAAAAAAAAAATTTTATATATATATATATATATATATATATATATATATATATATATATACACACACACACACACACATATACATATTTAAAACTGTGTCTATAATGAATGGTAGTTCCCATCAGCAAGAGGTGAAGCGACATGGGGACAAATATCCTGGATCAGGAGAGGCTACACCCCCAATGAAAACAAACTCAGGGGTGGCTTAGCAGCTAAAGTGTTTGCCTGCAAAGCCAAAGGATCCCGGTTTGATTCTCCAGGACCCACCTAAGCCAGATGCACAAAGGGGTGCATGCATCTGGTGTTTGTTTGCAGTGGTTAGAGGTCCTGGCGTGCTCATTCTCTCAAATAAATAAAATATATTTTAAAAAGAAGAGGGCTGGAGAGATGGCTTAGTGGTTAAGGCGCCTGCCTCCTAAGCCTAAGAACGCTGGTTCCAATCTCCCGCGGTTGCAATCTCCAGGTCCCACGTTTAGCCAGATGCAAAGTGAGGCAAGGGCACAATGCCGCACTTGCCCACAAGGGGGCGCACATATCTGGATTTCGTTCTCAGCAGCTGAGACTGCTGGCGCGCCCATCTCTGTCTCCTCCCTCTCCGTCTGTCTCTCTCTGTGTCTCTCTCCAAAAATAAATAAAATAATTTAAAAAAAATAAAAAAAGAAGAAGAAACACACTGCAAACTTTAAAAACAAAGAAAAAGAAAATAAACTCAGCATCCAATTGCTAAAAAGAAGAAACACAGTGAAAACTAAAAGAAAGAAAGAAAGAAAGAAAGAAAGAAAGAAAGAAAGAAAGAAAGAAAGAGAGAAAACTCAGCATCCAATTGCTTGGCCACAGCTCTCCTTGTGAGAGCATTCTGTGCAGTAGCAGAGATGATTCTGGGCCAGTGTGTCTGGGTTCGAGTCTGGCGCTGACACTGGGGAAGTTCACCTGCATGTATCTGTTTGTTGGGGTTGTCACAGGAATGAGTATATGTCAAGTGTTTAGAGCAGTGGCTGGTCTAGGGAAACTGATGGATGTGACTACAAAAGTGTGACACCATAGGCCACAATGCAGCACAAAGCCTGTCTCTTCCTTGCCAGGGCTTACTTTACCATGGCTGGGCCAGATGCCACCATGGGAAGCCAACAGAGAGCCTTGGCAACGCCGTTTCTTCCCCCAAACAAATTACCCTCCAACAATGTCTCTGTCCCGAATCCCAGGCACACTGCAAACGAAGGCACCCGGAAACACCTTACCATCTCTGGCCAGGACATGGCTGGTTAAAGAACTGAACCCAAGGGGTGGGGAGATGACTCAGCCATTAAAGGTGCTTGCTTGTAAAGCCCAGGTTTGATTCCCCAGTACCCATATAAAGCCAGATGCATTGAGTGGCAGGAAGCCCTGGTGTGCCCATACTCATTCTTTCTCTTTGTGTCTCAACTTGTGTCTTGCTCTAGCCCAGACTGAAATATTGTTTTTTTTTTTTAAAAGAGCTGGGGGCTAGAAAGATGGCTCAGTGGTTAAGGCGCCTGCCTGCCAAGCCTAAGAATCCCGGTTCCAATCTCCAGGTCCCACGTTTAGCCAGATGCAAAGTGACGCAAGGGCACAATGCCGCACTTGACCACAAGGAGGTGCATGTGTGGAGTTCGTTCACAGTGGCTGAGAGGCTGCTGGTGCGCCCGTTCTCTCTCTCTCTCTCTATCTCTCACTCTCTCTAATAAATAAAAAAATTAAAAAAATTTAAAGTGCTGGGGAGATTGTTCAGTGGTTAAAGACATGTGCTTGCAAAGCCTGCTGGTCCAGGTTTGATTCCCCAGTGCCTATGTAAGACCAGATGCACAAAGTGGCTCGTGTATCTGGAGTTGGTTTGCAGTGGCTAGAGGCCCTGATGTGCCCATTCTCTTTCTTCTTTCTCTCTCTCTGCTTTCAAAGTAATTAATTAAAATATTAGAAAAGAAAAGGACTGAGCCTAGGAAGTCTCACTGGAAGGTGGAAGAAAAGTGAGGAGGGTTTAATGGAGTGTAAATTCCCAGATCATGCAGCTAGCTGCCAACGGAGAGACTAGGGGCCAGTAGTAATCAAATCCTAGATCACTGGAGATGATGGGAGAATACCAGTTTCCTCTGGATGTCCAGAAAGGAAAATGTTCCTCGACGTAGGCACACCCATGATGCAGAAGAGGACAGGTCATTGAAGGTAAATGCCATCCTGCCCGGAAGATAGAGAGCGAAGCCTTGGAGAAACCGGGTGGGTTGCTAGGATGCTCCAGGAATCTGCTGGAATGTTCTCCACCCAAGCACATGATTCAGCATGACTTCTAGACGGACTATATTGTGAGGTCCTCAAGCTGAGCGGCTTTGGGAAGATTTTGGAAGTATGATTTATTTTTGCGAGAAATCCCTGCTGTGCTCGGGTGAGGACTCAATACAAAAATAAGGGAAATGAGCCGGGTGTGGTGGCGCACGCCTTTAATCCTAACGCTCGGGAGGCAGAGGTAGGAGGATCGCCGAGAGTTCGAGGCCACCCTGAGACTACATAGTGACTTCCAGGTCAGCCTGGACCAGAGTGAGACCCTACCTCGCAAAAACCAAATAAATAAATAAGGGAAATGAGCCGGGTGTGGTGGCGCACGCCTTTAATCCTAGCGCTCGGGAGGCAGAGGTAGGAGGATCGCCGAGAGTTCGAGGCCACCCTGAGACTACATAGTGACTTCCAGGTCAGCCTGGACCAGAGTGAGACCCTACCTCGCAAAACCAAATAAATAAATAAGGGAAATAAGCCGGGTGTGGTGGCACACGCCTTTAATCCCAGCACTTGAGGGGCAGAGGTAGGAGGATTGCTGTGAGTTCGAGGCCACCCTGAGGCTACATAGTGAATTCCAAGTCAGCCTGGATGGCAAAAAAAAAAAAAAAAAAAAAAAAATTAAGGAAAATGGTTGCATTTGTAACCTCATAGTGGCTGTCACTATACCTGCACAAGACCTGCATAATATTGGTTAGTGGGTCCGTATATGTTGTCATGGATAATGGAGAAAGGGGGTGGGGAAAGAGGTCAAAATAGAAAAGAGACTAGTTGGGAGGAAGAGGGGGTTCAGTGGAGAGAGGTTTTGGGGGAGACAAAGGAAGGTGGTGGGAGAGTATTGTGATCAGGCTACACTGTGTATATTTATGGAAGCTGTCAATTTTTAAAAGATTAAAAAATAAGATAAAGTATCAAGTAAAAAATTTAATTTTTTTTTAAATAAGGAAAATGTCATTTGAGTTGTAGGTTCAGATTTATTCTCTAAAGGGGACCGATATGGCTGTCATTACATAGCTAGGAAAGGCCTCATGAAAAGTTGTCTGATGACTCAGAAAAGAGAGGGTAAGCAGGGCGTGGTGGCGCACACCTTTAATCCCAGCACTCAGGAGGCAGAGGTAGGAGGATCGCCATGAGTTCGATGCCACCCTGAAACTACATAGTGAATTCCAGGTCAGCCTGAGCTAGAGTGAGATCCTACCTCGAAAAACCAAAAAAAGAGAGAGAGAAAGGAAGAAATTGTGTCAGGCCTTCCCCTTCATCCTCACATTAGCATAAAAAAGGGTCCTGGAAAGAGGTATTGAGGCTTGGGTCCCACTCGTTAAAAATGGGATTACGGGAGCCCGGTGTGGTGGTGCACGCCTTTAATCCCAGCACTCGGGAGGCAGAGGTTGGAGGATCGCTGTGAGTTCGAGGCCACCCTGAGACTACATAGTGAATTCCAGGTCAGCCTGGGGCCAGAGTGAGACCCTCCCTACCTCAGAAAAAAAACAAAAGTTATTTAGGCAAAACAATTCATAAAGTACAGTATTCCATATGCAATTGCGTCAACAATAATATATAAAATACTAGATTATGAGGAGAGAAATCATCTGTAAGAGTGTCATCTCGTTGTGGTATGAGCAGACAGACCTCCAGATAGCCTGAGAAGAATGGGCTCCAACCCTGGCAGAAGAGACTTGTGTTTGCCATGACTATGAAGGTGGCTCAGCTCTGTCTGCGATGTCCAATGGGGCCCCACTCCCTTCTCTACAAATCTTGTCTTGTTTCATTTTGTGTTTTAAAGGTAGAGGGTCTCTGGTCCAGACTGACCTGGAATTCCCTATGCAGTCTCTTCCCTGTGTAGTCTCAGGGTGGCCTTGAACTCACAGCGATCCTCCTACCTCTGCCTCCCAAGTGCTGGGATTAAAGGCGTGCGCCACCATGCCCGGCTCTCTACGAGTCTTTAAAGTGGCATCTCAAAAAATTGCTTCTGTTCCCTGCTCCCACCTTCTCTTTAGAAGCAAGGAGGCAAAGGAGACCTTTCCATAGAATCTCTGACTTTACAAGTTTCCCTCCCTAGACACTGTGGTCCAGATGTTTAAACAGCTACCTCCCTTACAGTCTACATGAAAACACGCGCAAGTCATTTCTGTCAGCATCTAATTGCAAGAGCAATGAGTCCCCAGTGCCTCATTGGAGGGCATAAATGGGTAATTGGAGCCATGGTTAGTGGGCTGAGGTCACACTTTTCTGCTGGTTGAGATGCAAAGGCGGCAGGCAGAAGCCATTCCCTTTAAGACTTTTACCTTCCAAAGAATGGCTAAAAGGGGCAGGAACTCTGTGTTCCAACAAGCCCATAAGCAAAAGAAGTAGGAACTCCCTTCCCTGCGTGTGCTTTGTTCTGGGAGCTGCTCTGCCCGCACCTCAGGTTTTTATCTGCAGGACACGGTCGAGATCACACCTCTGTCTGTCCTTGGACTTAAGGCACATGAGGTCTTCTGGGATGCCAGGTTCAGAGTTGCTTTGCGGTGGGCTTGGGCCAAGAAGAACGTGGAAGAGACGAGGAAGGACGGGAGGAGCACCCGGAAAGCTTGATTCTTTCCCACTGAAGTCAGAAGATGACTTAAGACTGATTGTCAGGGTACAGCTCCACTTGCGCCCTGAAAGTCCAGGACTGGGGAAGGGGGCGGAGGTTCAGCCCACACAAAAATACAGACCTTTGCCCTGGAGATCTTGGGATAGCATTTGCCCTCTGAAGCCAGGAAGTCCTTGTAAGTAAAACTGAAGGTCTCAATTTTTGGTCCTGTTACAGATGAGGCCTAGAGATGGTAGTGTTGCTTAGAGCACATTCTTCCCCTCTGCCAAGGGGAGCATCCTTGGTCTACCTCCACCCACCCACCTGCTTCACAGGGACCTTTGAGAAGTGTTTCCAGTCAAGTGCAAAGTCCAGCGCTTGGTGGTCTATTGACAAAGATCCTAAGATAAAAATCAAGGAACTGTTCGTCAAATATGCTGTTAGCTCAAGGCAAGTCACTCCAAGATAGAGTTATCTTTATGTATAATGGAGGCTTATCACCTTGGGTCCATCTTGATAATTTAGCCACAGATGTTCAAAACTTTTCAAGGACAGAGGTTCGACATCTCTTTCCACATCAGCCTCTCAGCTCAAATCTAGCTCCCAAGATATAGTTATTATTACAGGGAAGGATTAGAGGCATTTAGAAGATTTAAATTTTCCCTGGCTTTTTAAAAAATTATTATTGACAGCTTCCATACTTACAGACAATAAACCATAATTTCTGGGCTAGGGAGATGGCTTAGTGGTTAAGGCACTTGTCTGCCAAGCCAAAAGACCCAGGTTTGATTCCCCAGTATCCACGTAAGCAAGATGCACAAGGGGGCGCATGTGTCTGGAGTTTGTTTGCAGTGGCTAGAGGCCCTGGTGCACCCATTCTCTCTCTGTCTGTCTCCTCTCTCTCTCTCTCTCTCTCTTTGCTCGCAAATAAATAAATAAAAATAAATAAAATAAAAATTAAACCATAATTTTCTCCGCTCCCCCATTTCCCCTCACAAACTTACACTCCATCACATCCCCTCCCTCTCTCCATTAGTCCCTCTTTTATTTTGATGTCAACATCTTTTCCTCCTATTATGATGGTCTTGTGAAGGTAGTGCTAGGCAGGCACTGATAGGACATGGGTATTGAGGCCAATTTCTGTCTGAAAGAGTGCATTGTAAGCAGTCCTACCCTTCCTTTGGCTCTTACATTCTTTCTGCCCCCTCCTCCTCAATAGACCCTGAGCCTTGGAAGGTGTGATAGAAATGTTTCAGTGCTGAGCACTCCTCCGTCACTTCTCAGCACCACCGTGCCTTTTGGGTCGTCCCAGTAGTCAACATCTCTGGCTTTTCAAAGGTTAATCTTACATTCAGCTAAATATTCAAGGTGGAGTGGACAGGACCTGGAGTCTTATGGCTTGTAAATAAGAGTACTGGTTTCAAGTAGAGACTTTAGCTCAGTGGTAAAGCACTTGCCTAGCATGCTAAAGGCTTTGGATTCAAATTCCAGTACTGAAAAAAAAAAAAAAAGAACTATATATAGGGCTGGAGAGATGGCTTAGCGGTTAAGGTGCCTGCCTGCTAAACCCAAGAACGCCGGCTCCAATCTCCAGGTCCCACGTTTAGCCAGATGCAGTGATGCAAAAGCGCAATGCCGCACGCGCCCACAAGGGGGCGCACCTGGTTCTGGAGTTCGTTCACAGCGGCTGAGAGGCTGCTGGTGGGTCCATCTCTATCTGTCTCCCTCTCCCTCTCTATCTCTCTCAAAAAAAATAAAAAATAAAAAAAACTACATATAGAGAGTACTACCTTGGAAAGAAGTGGAAGTTTAGCAACAGAAGCCTGACCTATGATTATAACTACAATGTCCACCTCCGTTGTCTTCTTGAATAATGGTTATCAGACATGGTCATGTCGGTCAGGCATGGAGCACATCCAAAAGCACCGTGAACCTGAGAGCACAGGGCAGTTGCTTTTGCAGGTGGACCTGTGCTTTTCCCCCAGCAGTCCTGCAGTCGCTGCTTTCTGAATCATTAATTCAGAGAAGGCATACCGAGGACGTACCATGACGGGGGCTGGCCAGACAAATACTGAGTGAGGCACAGGCTCTGTCTTGATGGCCCTCGGAGCTTGAGACAGAGCCTTGTAATAAGCAAGATACAACAGAATGAGTGTCCAGACAAGGCCTTTGGTCAGGACCTTAGAGTGTTCCATGTGGTAGTGAAATGGTAGGTTGTGCAGTGGTCAGCCACAGCAAAACAAGAAAGTCTAACTCTCTTCAAAGCAAAAGTCTCCTTATGCACAATTTTTGTTTTCAAAGTCAAGAAAAAGTCAATGGGATTCGACGTACTTCCAGTGTGAGGAGGTTTCCTTGACAGTCAGAAGGGCTCTCAGCTGAGAACAGCTGTGTACATGTGGCAGAAAAAAGATTCAAAACTACCTTCCCCCTGAACTTGGTGTAGTGGCTCAAACTAGTAATCTCAGGAGTTCAAGGTCATCTTTGCTACAGCAAGTTCAAGGCCAGCCTGAACTATGTGAGATTCTGTCTCAAAAAAATAAAATAAAATTAAATAAAATAAAATAAAATAAAATAAAATAAAATAAAATAACAGACCCAATACCAGACCAGGTTTGGAATATGAAGAAAAGAGGGAAAGGGAAAAATGGAGAGAGAGAAGAGGAGAGGAAGAAGGAAATGAAGAGGGAAGGGAAGGGAAGGGATAGGAAGGATAGGATCAGAGTGAGACCCTACCTCGAAAAAAAAAAAAAAAAAACTTCAATTCCACATCCAGTGAATATCATTTTTGTTACTGTTTTTTGGTTTTTCGAGGTAGGGTCTTGCTCTAGCTCAGGCTGACCTGGAACTCACTATGTAGTCTCAGGGTAGTCTCAAGCTCATGGCAATCCTCCTACCTCTGCCTCCCAAGTGCTGGGATTAAAGGCGTGCGCCACCACGCCTGGCTCAAGGCAGGTCCTGACTCTATCGGAAGATCTAAAATGGATGGAATCCCAACCCTGCGCCTTGCTCAACAGTGTGATTTCAGGCAAGTCTCTGGGTTTCAACATCTGTCTGTAGCATAACCCTAGTATTACTAGACTTCATAAATTTGATCTTTGGACACTATACACCTTGGTTATTATTACATCTGCTGGGATGGATGGTTTCGGGAGAAAGGGCAGAGGCACAGAGGTCCTGTGCAAACAAGGTCCTGCCTGTCCACCGTCCTTCTGGAAACTTCTTTAAAAGGCCATCTTGCCCTGAGGGCATGGGAGCTGTGAGCTCAACCTGGCCCTGGCTCCAGAGCCTCAATTTGTAAAGAAGGAACTCAAGGCTATCAGAAAGGAAGTCAAATTGTTTTCGGGAAAACAATAGCAAAGTACCTACAAGTCATTAGCTTCCTCCCTTGGGCCTGAAATCAAGCTTGACTGTGCTAACTGAAAGGGCTGTTAGCTCTGTTTACTTACAGACCTCGGGACAGGACTCATAAATTAATTCCTGTGCACGACTTTCTGGAATGACAGCCATGGAAGCGGGAGAATGCCTGAGACTGAAGAGATGGCAATTTCTCTAGGACATAATAGAGTCCCTTACGCTGGCTATGCCTTTTCTGGTCCTCTGGGTGAAGACTGCATTGGGTACATCCCCGGACCTCACAGACATCTGTGCCCTGAGATGGCTCTTAATGACTTTTGGCTTTCTTCACAGAGCAATAAATGTCCCGTCCCTCCCCCCCCCACTCCGTATCGTAGCCTCTGGGAAGACAAATGCTTCTCAAAGGCTCTAGAAACGCCTTTCTGAACAGGAATTGCCTCGGTGACAAGAGCAGGCATTAGGAGGGAAGAACCACGCGTTCTGGACCGGGGGCTCTCTGGAGACCACTCGGACAGCAAGGAAACACTGGACCCGAAAGAGAATTTCAAGGTCCACTGGACCAGACGAGGACCCTGAAGGCCAACTTGACCAAGAACTTGCATAAGGTCAGGATCAGAAGCCAGATCTCTCCAGACATCTAGGAACCCTTGGGAGTTCCCTCAGGTCTCACTGGGCCTCTTCATTGGTAATAGACCCTCCTACGTCTGTCAGCACACTTAGCTAAAAGTCCCTAGAGTTTAACTTACTAAACACCAGGGAAAAGATATTCTTTCTTTTTAAAAAAAAAAAAAATCTTTATTCATTTATTTGAGAGAGAGAAAGTGTGGGTGTGCCAGAACCTCCTGCCATTGCAAATGAACTCCAGACACGTGTGGGTCCAGCTTTATGTGGGTAATGGGGAATTATACCCCAGCCAACAGGCATTACAAGAAGCATCTTTAACCACTGAGCCATCTCTCCAGCCTCTATTTCTTTTTAAAAATATTTTTCTTTATTTATTTGCAAGGAGAGAAAGGAAGTATCTATATGGCACATCAAGGCCTCTGGCCACTGCAAATGATTTCCAGACACATGTGCCAGGTTGTGCATGTGGCTTTTCATGGGTACTGGGGAACTGAACCCAGGCCAGCAGGCTTGCAAGCAAGTGCATTTAACTGCTGAGCCATCTCCCCATCCCTCTTTATTAAAAAAAAAAATTATTTATTTGAGAGAGAAAGAGTGAGCGAGAGAAAATGGCAGATAGAATGAGAATGGGCACATCAGGGCCTCTAGCTGCTGCAAACAACTCCAGACACGTGTGCCACCTTGTGCATCTGACTTTACATGGGTACTGGGGAATCAAACCCAGGCCAGCAGGCTTTGCAAGCAAGTGCCTTTAACCACTGAGCCATCTCCCCAGCCATTTTTTTTCTTTTTCTCCAACCTCCGGTCTTTTTTTTTTTTTTTTTTTTTTTTTTTTGGTTTTTCGAGGTAGGATCTCACTCTGGCCCAGGCTGACCTGGAATTAACTATGTAGTCTCAGGGTGGCCTTGAACTCACGGTGATCCTCCTACCTCTGCCTCCCGACTGCTGGGATTAAAGGCGTGCGCCACCATGCCCGGCTCCCGTCTTTTATTTTATTTTATTTTATTTCCGTCTTTTTCTTTAAGGGTAAATGATGAGATTTATTTGAGAGTTAAGAGAGAAAGCAAGCAGGAAGGCACCCAAGCCAAATAAGTTCTCTTCCTAGCCAAGCTGGGGAGGGGGAGAGAAAAGCAGGAAAATCTCCCTCACATCGGGAAAGTTCTTTCTGGGGAGCAAGGCTTTGGGAAAGGGGTTCACATGGCTCGGGGGCTCAGGTCCATTGATAGGAACCAGGCATCCAATTAACCCGAGGCTCATCTCATCACCAGGCTCAGGTGTCAAGGAAGGAACCTGATTGGTGGGTGGGCCCAGGGGACTGACTCCTCGGGAAGGGTCAGCTCACAGGTGCTAAAACCCGGAAACGGTTGAAAAAGAAACAGGAAGCTGCTGCTACCGCCGCTTGCAGCCATCTTGTTTGAGACTGGATAGGGCTTGAGTTCTAGTCCCGCTAAGGCAGGCAAGGTGGCATCCGCATTTGTACGGGCCAGTCCCTAGATAACTACGTGCCAGGAAAAAGCTGAGAAAAGATATTATTCTTCACCTCTCTAGGTCGTAGAAGAGCCTCGATAGGCAATGCAACACTTCTCCAGAGCTGTTTTTTTAAAATTAAATTAAATTTATTTATTTATTTATTTATTTATTTATTTATTTATTTATTTATGTTTGGTAACATCCAGGGGAAAACATAAGCACTACATTCCCACAAAGCATACAACTACATGTGTGTGTATAATGTTTATTTATCTATTTGACAGAGAGAAAGAGGCAGTGTGTGTGAGAGAGAGAGAGAGAGAGACAGAGAATGGGTGCGCCAGGGCCTCCAGCCTCTGCAAACGAACTCCAGAAGCATGTGCCACCCTGTGCGTCTGGCTTACGTGAGTCCTGGGGAATCGAACCTGGGTCCTTGGGTTTTGCAGGCAAGCGCCTTAACTGCTAAGCCCTCCCTCCAGCCCGCTGCATCCGCTTCTGACAAGGCTGAATGGACTGCTAGAACTTCCGTGGTCATGGAGAGATGGAATGGGGCAGGATCAGAGCCAAATGACCTTGGGCCATCTTTAGCGCCTTGATGACTTTGTTGTCGACCTCTGTGCCTGACCTAACATCTCTCATGACGATCTGGAGATTAGGTGACACCTTTTTGGAATGTATTAACAGAGCGCCAGCTCAAAGGCAAAGTGTGTCATCAGATAACACCCAGAAGCCTGTAGCTCAGATTGCCACGCATTGCTGGAGCCCCTCCTGCCTGACGTTTCCACCAGTGTACGTGAAACGTGCCGTGCTTTATGAGCTCCCTTGGTTTTGTAACTATAAAACCTCCACGAATCCGTCAATACAATAGAACATGGAATTTGGGGTAACATGAATCTGTGTTCCCAGGTGACAGTCACTCTTAGGGGACCCCAGAATAAACTACCTCCTATCCCCTTTGAGGTGAGTGCTGTGTGGTGTGTCCTCAGCGTTTAGGCTAGAGGATCCTTAAGTTATATGCATTGATCCCTAAAAGATGTTTGATGGGCTTCATGGGTTATGGAAACTTCTGAATTGATTGTAAATAAATTATAAAATAAGTCTTAGAGAGAGAAAAAAAGACAACCTTGATCTAGTTTCCATGACACTCTTGACCCAGAAAAGGTCAAAGGTCAGTGCTCTAGATCTAACAGATCAAAAAAAGGTTACTTTCCATAAACCTCCAGAGTTACTGAAATGGTCTCAATAGCTATGTGACAAATCTAACGGAGTCTAACATATTCTGCCCCTTTCTTTGACCTTGCAGCCTCTCCTGATACGAGGTGAAATCTGTCCCATAGCTATGAGATGCCTTCAGCAGCTCAGCTTCCGCTTGTCACCTATGCAGAAGGCATCCCAAATCAATACATCTATTCCCTCTTGTGTACTTTCCCTAGATGCCCAGCTAGCCAAGCCCAGCGCCTATCCGTCATCATATCCAGGCCAGTCCTCTTTCCACGGCCTCGTAAGCTTCTCAGGTATTTATTTCTAGATGGTTCTGGGACTGTCTCAAATGCTAGGGAGCATAAGGATTATGGGATTTGGCCTGACTTTAACAAATGTGTTGTGTAAATGAGTGCACACCCCTGGAACAAAGCACTCTTTTCCTTAAAGCTTCTCCCTACAATAGCTGGGAAAAGAGACACAAGAGCAGGAAGCCCGTGATCACCAGCACCATGCTCCACCAGTAACTATCCAGTCACCGCGGTCATCAGTGAGGATCACCAGCGGCTGTGTGCTGGATTAACAGATGCAGTAGGGACCAAACAACTCCAGACACGTGTGCCACCTTGTGCATCTGACTTTACATGGGTACTGGGGAATCAAACCCAGGCCAGCAGGCTTTGCAAGCAAGTGCCTTTAACCACTGAGCCATCTCCCCAGCCATTTTTTTTCTTTTTCTCCAACCTCCCCCTCCCGTTTTTTTTTTTTTTTTTTTTTTTTTTTTTTTTGGTTTTTCGGGTAGGATCTCACTCTGGCCCAGGCTGACCTGGAATTAACTATGTAGTCTCAGGGTGGCCTTGAACTCACGGTGATCCTCCTACCTCTGCCTCCCGACTGCTGGGATTAAAGGCGTGCGCCACCACGCCCGGCTCCCCGTCTTTTTATTTTATTTTATTTTATTTCCGTCTTTTTTCTTTAAGGGTAAATGATGAGATTTATTTGAGAGTTAAGAGAGAAAGCAAGCAGGAAGGCACCCAAGCCAAATAAGTTCTCTTCCTAGCCAAGCTGGGGAGGGGGAGAGAAAAGCAGGAAAATCTCCCTCACATCGGGAAAGTTCTTTCTGGGGAGCAAGGCTTTGGGAAAGGGGTTCACATGGCTTGGGGGGGGGCTCAGGTCCATTGATAGGAACCAGGCATCCAATTAACCCGAGGCTCATCTCATCACCAGGCTCAGGTGTCAAGGAAGGAACCTGATTGGTGGGTGGGCCCAGGGGACTGACTCCTCGGGAAGGGTCAGCTCACAGGTGCTAAAACCCGGAAACGGTTGAAAAAGAAACAGGAAGCTGCTGCTACCGCCGCTTGCAGCCATCTTGTTTGAGACTGGATAGGGCTTGAGTTCTAGTCCCGCTAAGGCAGGCAAGGTGGCATCCGCATTTGTACGGGCCAGTCCCTAGATAACTACGTGCCAGGAAAAAGCTGAGAAAAGATATTATTCTTCACCTCTCTAGGTCGTAGAAGAGCCTCGATAGGCGATGCAACACTTCTCCAGAGCTGTTTTTTTTTAATTGAATTAAATTTATTTACTTACTTATTTATTTATTTATTTATTTATTTATTTATTTATTTATTTATTTATTTATTTATGTTTGGTAACATCCAGGGGAAAATATAAGCACTACATTCCCACAAAGCATACAACTACGTGTGTGTGTATAATGTTTATTTATCTATTTGACAGAGAGAAAGAGGCAGTGTATGAGAGAGAGAGAGAGAGACAGAGAATGGGTGCGCCAGGGCCTCCAGCCTCTGCAAACGAACTCCAGAAGCATGTGCCACCCTGTGCGTCTGGCTTACGTGAGTCCTGGGGAATCGAACCTGGGTCCTTGGGTTTTGCAGGCAAGCGCCTTAACTGCTAAGCCCTCCCTCCAGCCCGCTGCATCCGCTTCTGACAAGGCTGAATGGACTGCTAGAACTTCCGTGGTCATGGAGAGATGGAATGGGGCAGGATCAGAGCCAAATGACCTTGGGCCATCTTTAGCGCCTTGATGACTTTGTTGTCGACCTCTGTGCCTGACCTAACATCCTCTCTCATGACGATCTGGAGATTAGGTGACACCTTTTTGGAATGTATTAACAGAGCGCCAGCTCAAAGGCAAAGTGTGTCATCAGATAACACCCGAAGCCTGTAGCTCAGCTTGCCACGCATTGCTGGAGCCCCTCCTGCCTGACGTTTCCACCAGTGTACGTGAAACGTGCTGTGCTTTATGAGCTCCCTTGGTTTTGTAACTATAAAACCTCCACGAATCCGTCAATACAATAGAACATGGAATTTGGGGTAACATGAATCTGTGTTCCCAGGTGACAGTCACTCTTAGGGGACCCCAGAATAAACTACCTCCTATCCCCTTTGAGGTGAGTGCTGTGTGGTGTGTCCTCAGCGTTTAGGCTAGAGGATCCTTAAGTTATATGCATTGATCCCTAAAAGATGTTTGATGGGCTTCATGGGTTATGGAAACTTCTGAATTGATTGTAAATAAATTTTAAAATAAGTCTTAGAGAGAAAAAAGACAACCTTGATCTAGTTTCCATGACACTCTTGACCCAGAAAAGGTCAAAGGTCAGTGCTCTAGATCTAACAGATCAAAAAAAGGTTACTTTCCATAAACCTCCAGAGTTACTGAAATGGTCTCAATAGCTATGTGACAAATCTAACGGAGTCTAACATATTCTGCCCCTTTCTTTGACCTTGCAGCCTCTCCTGATACGAGGTGAAATCTGTCCCATAGCTATGAGATGCCTTCAGCAGCTCAGCTTCCGCTTGTCACCTATGCAGAAGGCATCCCAAATCAATACATCTATTCCCTCTTGTGTACTTTCCCTAGATGCCCAGCTAGCCAAGCCCAGCGCCTATCCGTCATCATATCCAGGCCAGTCCTCTTTCCACGGCCTCGTAAGCTTCTCAGGTATTTATTTCTAGATGGTTCTGGGACTGTCTCAAATGCTAGGGAGCATAAGGATTATGGGATTTGGCCTGACTTTAACAAATGTGTTGTGTAAATGAGTGCACACCCCTGGAACAAAGCACTCTTTTCCTTAAAGCTTCTCCCTACAATAGCTGGGAAAAGAGACACAAGAGCAGGAAGCCCGTGATCACCAGCACCATGCTCCACCAGTAACTATCCAGTCACCGCGGTCATCAGTGAGGATCACCAGCGGCTGTGTGCTGGATTAACAGATGCAGTAGGGACCAACGGAGCTCACACACATTTGTAATCTGCACCCCCCCACACACAAACACGTTTTTGTTGTTGTTTTGTTTTTCTCAAGGAAGGGTTTCACTCTAGCCCAAGCCCACCTGGAATTCACTATGTAGTCTCAGGGTGGCCTCGAACTCACGGTGATACACCTACCTCTGCCTCCCGAGGGCTGGGATTAAAGGCGTGCGCCACCACGCCTGGCTCCCTTCTTTATTCATTCTCTCTCCCTCTCCTCCTCTCTCTGTCCAGAGTTTCAGACGCAAGAGTCTCAAGCCCACACCTGCATCAACGGTGGCCTCTCTTCTTGCCTTCCTCTTTCTAGGTCGGGAAGGGAAAATAGCATTTATTTGTCAACCGGAATTTCCTAATACCTCTCAGCAGTGTCCCTTCTTTAAAAAAAAAAACTTAGAACAGGGCTTGGTGGCGCACGCCTTTAATCCCAGCACTTGGGAGGCAGAGGTAGGAGGATCACCGAGAGTTCGAGGCCACCCTGAGACTACATAGTTAATTCCAGGTCAGCCTGGACCAGAGTGAGACCCTACCTCAAAAACCAAAAACAAACAACAAAAAAAAAAAAAAAAAAAAAAACTTATTTATTTTCTTTTTCCTTTCTGTTTCCGTTTTTTAAAAATATTTTTAATGTTTTTATTTTTAATTTTTTTTCCTGTCTTTTTAAAAATATATTTTTATTTATTTATTTGAGAGAGAAAGAGAAAGAGAATGGGCGATCCAAGGCCTCCAGCCACTGCAAACAAACTCCAGATGCATGTGCCCCCTTGTGCATCTGGCTTACATGGGTCCTGGAAAATCAAACCAGGATCCTTTGGCTTTGCAGCATCTGTGGAGCACCTGCACATTAATGAGGAGACACGGCACTCTCACTCTTCACCAAGTTCTTGCATTACACAGTTTCCTACTCTGCAAATTTACCAAAATCCATCCAGTCGCCTTTTATTGAGGATTACAATTTTTAGTTAACAAACTAAACAATTACCACTTAATTTCTGTGACAACACCTTCCCTCTCTCTACCCCAAGCAAGCTACTGTATAGGATTCTGACCCTTGTTTCCCAGCCTTGCCAACAGCTTGGGGGGGGGGGGGAGTAAAAAAAAAAGAGCAGAATTTCTGAACAAAACAATTCAAAGCAAAACAAAATATTAGACTCCCTCATTCAACAAACCCCTTCCCCACCACACATAATACGCCAAAGGAAGTAAGCTGGGTGAGAGGTGAAACCCCGGGCAAGATAAGAATGACCTTGACAGACCCTGGGAAAATACTCATGAGCCTTGGGAGTAGGTTCCTATGGGTAAGTAGAAGTGGAAATTTAACTCCTAAACAGCCAAACCAACATTCTGGAATGCCCCAGAACAGCTATCACCAGGTCTCATACTTCCTAGTCCTGCCCAGGTTTCTGGGACTTCCCACTGTGACCCCTGGGTCAAAGCACAGACTCCCCGCTTGTGGTGGCCAGGACCAGGTACAAGACACCAAGGCTGATGGGACTTGGCGACAGGGAGAGGCCTGGGGAAAATGGACTGATCAGATCCTATGGAGTCCTGAGCTCAGGGCCCAACACGGACACATAGACTTAGAGGGAAGACGGATGGACATCTCCCTGAGATGTGGCTCTTCTACTTCTTCAGTCTATTTTCTTTCTTTCTTTTTTCTTTTCTTTTTTTGAGAGAGAGAGAGGAAGAGGCAGAGAAAGAGAGAATGGGTGCACCAGCAGCCTCTCAGCCACTGTGGACGAATTCCAGATGCGTGCACCCCTTGTGGGCAAGTGTGGCATTGCGCCCTTGCGTCACTTTTTATGTCTGGCTAAACATGGGACCTGGAAAATCGAACGGGCAATCTTGAAAGGCAGGCACCTTAACCGCTAAGCCATCTCTCCAGCCCTTTTTTTCTCATTTTGTTTGTACTCTGAGTTTTAATGGCCTCATTTGAAGAAAGAAAGAAAGAAAGAAAGAAAGAAAGAAAGAAAGAAAGAAAGAAAGAAAAAAAGAAAGAAAGAAAGAAAGAAAGAAAGAAAGTCTCCTTTTGGTGAAAAGGGGCAAATCCATCCCTATATTATAATTAATGTTTTCCTTTTATGATCAACCAAACTCAAGCTCTCCACGCCCTGGGGAAAGCTCTATGAGTGGAGACAATTTGAGCTTGTTAGTGGCATGTCAACAACCAGAAAGAGCTCATGGTGCACAGGAAGTGTCCTGCAGCTGTTGCACAGGCCTAGGTGGGGGTGGGGGTGAGGGTGGGGGTGGTTCTGCTCCTGAGGTTTCTGCCTTCAGGTGCCTCCTCCTGACTCATCTCCACCGGCAGGCCAGGTAGTGTGATACACTCAGAGGCTCTGGAGTCCCCAAGCCACTAAAAAAGATCTGCCCTGGCAGAGGTCTTATAAGACGAGGCCTTATAAAATGCTGGTGTTTTACTTTTGGTAAACAGATGAGTTGTAAAAATTGAGGACTAGAAGGTGGCCGTGGTGGCACACATCTTTAATCCCAGCACTCGGGAGGCAGAGGTAGGAAGATCACCATGAGTTCAAGGCCACCCTGAGACTCCATAGTGAATTCCAGGTCAGCTCAGCCTGGGCCAGAGTGAAACCCTACCTCGAAAAAAAAAAAAAATTGAGGGCTGGAGAGATGGCTTAGTGGTTAAGCGCTTGCCTGTGAAGCCTAAGGACCCCAGTTCAAGGCACAATTCCTCAGTACCCAAATAAGCCAGATGCACCATGGTGGCGAACGCGTCTGGAGTTAATTTGCAGTGGCTAGAGGCCTTGGTGTGCCTATTCTCTCCCTCCCGCACCCCCTCCCTGTTTTCTCTGTCTCTAATAAGTAAATAAAAAATAAAATTAAAAATTAAAAAAATTAAAAATTGGAAAAAATTGAGAACTAAGGTGTAGATCTTTCTAGTTTGGCCAAGAGAGTCTACAAAGAGGCGCTTGCCCTGACAGGGAAGAGACAGGGCAAGGGAAAGCTGAATGTACTGAGGAAGTTTCCTGAAGAAAGAGAAACCTGAAGAGGGCCTCTTAGTTTTCTTGTTTTGTTTTGAAATGTTGGTGTAAAAAGAACAATTTGAAGCCAGGCGTGGTGGTGCTCACCTTTAATCCCAGCACTCGGGAGGCAGAGGTAGGAGGATCGCCATGAGTTCAAGGCCACCCTGAGACTACATAGTGAATTCCAGGTCAGCCTGGGCTAGAGTGAGACCCTACCTTGCAAACCAAAAAAAAAAAAACAAGAACAATTTGACTTATTCTGAGCAGCTCAGAAGGATGGAGCCGGGGTTCAAATGAGCAGAGGAAAGAAGATGGCTGGCAGCTACGTCTTCTGAAGCTTGGTTCAAAGTGTTTCACAAGGATCCCGTCATTTCGTCCTCACAACATCCGATGACATGGCTACTCTTATTGTCATCTGTTTTGCCGACTAAGAAACCAAGACACTGAGGTTAAACAGCTTGTCAGAGGTAGGAAGCAAGTAATGGAGAGAGCTGGGCTCCAGATCCAAATATTCTGGTCCTACAGTCCTATAAAGATATTTTGTCAGCAGTTAAGGCACTTGCCTGCAAAGCCAAAGGACTCAGGTTTGATTCGCCAGGACTCACGTAAGCCAGATGCACAAGGCAGCACATGTGTCTAGAGCTCTTTTGCAGCAGCTGGAGGTCCTGGTGTGCCCATATCTCTCTCTCTCTCCTCTCAAATAAATAAATAAAATATTTAAAAAAATATAAAGATATTTTGACATAATATGAGGAAGCACCTTCTAAGAATTAGAGTTCATCAATTTATAAAAAGGAGGCTGTCTTATGAGGCGCTTAAACCAAAGTTGAGAGGCTATTTTCAAGGAGTGTCGACTCAATAAATGTGCCTTGACAGTCAGTGTCAGAAAATGGGACTGCTTTAAAGATGAAAAAGGAAAGAAAGAGGAAGGAGTGAGGAAGAGGGAAGAGGACATTTGTTGAAAGTGGGGTGCAGAATTAAAAACAAAACAATAACAAAAAAAAAAACCAAGCTAAAACTCATAGCTCAGGAAGGAGTGGGGAAAAGTTCTGGCCCGAGATCAAGGAATAGAAACAGATTAACCATTTCTTCAGGGCCGGATAAGTCAGCTCAAATGGAGTTCTGTCTTTCTGGCATTCTTCATAGCCTAGCCTTGGGAAAGAGCGGCAATAAAACCCACTGATATTTATGGTATGTTTATTCTCCATCAGGCACCGTTTAAGCACCTCGTCTGTGTGCATTTTCTCACAGCAGCCTGCCAGGCTGATCCTGGGAGGACCAAGAAGCTGAAGCACAGTGGTGGGGTTACCTGCCCAAGCTCACCCAGATGGCCTAGTGGCAGAACTAGAATTCAACGAAAAGCCACGTGGTGTCACTGGGCCACATTTGTTCTAATATCAAAAGGGAAAGCTGGGCTGGAGAGGTAGCTTAGTGGTGGAGGCGCTTGCCTACGAAGCCCAAGGACCCACGTTCGGTTCTCCAGTACCCATGTAAAGCCAGATGTGCATGTTGCATCCATGCATCTAGCAGTTCATTTACAGTGGCTGGAAGCCACGGTGTGCTCATTCTCTCTTTCTCTCTCTCTCTCTAATAAAAAAAATAAATAAATAATTTTTTTTTTTTTTTTTTGGTTTTTCAAGGTAGGGTCTCACTCTAGCCCTGGCTGACCTGGAATTCACTATGTAGTCCTAGGGTGGCCTTGAACTCATGATGATCCTCCTACTTCTGCCTCCCCAGTGCTGGGATTAAAGGAGTGTACCACCATGCCTGGTTAAATTTTTTTTTAAAGTTTTAAATTTTTAAAATTTTTTTATTTTTTGGTTTTTCGAGGTAGGGTCTCACTCTAGCACAGGCTGACCTAGAATTCACTCTGTATTCTCAGAGTGGCCTCGAACTCACGGCGATCCTCCTACCAAATATTTTTTTTTTAAAGGAACGGCTAGGTCGCAGGACAAGATGTTGGTGTAGATGAAAAAGGAGGGTGGGTGCTAAGAGACAAAGCCCACAAATGCTCCCTCGGGATGGGATGTGGTCTTCTAAGGGGCCTTTCAATGCAAGAACTCCATATTCAAGCTTCCAGCCTTATCCTTTGACCAGTGCAAGGTGAAAACGAAAGAAATTAAGGAGCAAAAAAAAGACAGCAGAAGAGATATAGCCAGAGCCCAACTAAAACTAGATCAAAGAAAACCAATAATTTCTGAACAGAAGCCACCAAATGACAAAATTCTGGCCAAAAAAAAAAAAAAAAAGCTGAACTGGAGAGATGGCTTAGCAGTTAAGGTAGTTGCCTGCAAAACCTAAGGATCCAGGTTCGATTGCCCAGGACCCACATAAGTCAGCTGCACAAAGTGGAACACATATCTGGAAGTTCATTTGGAGTGGTTGAAGACCCTGGAGTGCCCATTCTCTCTCTCTCTCTCTCTTGTTTGTCACTCTCTCAAATAAATAAATAAAAGTAAAAACCTTTTTAAAAATGAGCCTATGAAAGTATGACTTGAAGCTGGGTTCGGTGGCACACCTAAAGCCCTAGTACTAGAGACAGTAAGGCAGGAGATTCTCAAGTTTAAGGCAAACCTAGGTTACATAAGGAGCTCCACACTAGCCTGGGTACTTATTGAACCCTTATCTCAAAAGTAAGGAGGACTGGAGAGCTAGCTTAGCAGGCAAGGCACTTGCCTGTAAAGCCTAAGGACCCAGGCATGGTCTGGAGTTCGTTTGTAGTGGCTAGAGGCCCTAACGTGCCCATTCTCTCTCTCTCTCTCTCTCTCCATATATATATATATGCTGCTTTCTCTTCTTAAATCAATATATGAAGAAAAGGTATAACTTGAAAAATAATAAAGGACCCAAGTACTAAAGACCTTTGAGAGACCACAATTAATCAAAGAAAAGAAGAAAGGTCAATCTCCCACAAATAGTGAAAAATCTGGCAGGAAGTTCAAGGGTCAGGGATGGTCAACTTCTGACACACGACATGATATTTTCATTGACAAATGCGTTGAGGCTGAATTCACAGCTATCCTGCAATGCATTCGGTCCAGGGGTCACAGGTTAGGTACTACAAAAAGGTGGACCCTTAGCGGGCGTGGTGGCGCACACCTTTAATCCCAGCACTCGGGAGGCAGAGGTAGGAGGATCACTGAGGGTTCAAGGCCACCCTGAGACTACAGCGTGAATCCCAGGTCAGCCTGGGCCAGAGCGAGACCCTACCTGGAAAAAAACAAAACAACAACAACAACAACAAAAAGGTGGGCCCTATCATGGCGAAGGGTAGAAGCTTGCAGTCAGGCTGCTGAAAGCAAATACTGTTGGAAGCAGTGCCACTTGTGAATTGTGTCACTTTAGGGAAGTTACTTGAAGATGTTTCTGAGTCCCGGTGTCCTTCCCTATAAACTTTTTTTTTTTTTTTTTTTTTGAGGTAGGGTTTCACACTAGCCCAGGATGACCTGAAATTCACTATGTAGTCTCAGGGTGACCTTGAACTCACGGTGATCCTCCTACCTCTGCCTCTCGAGTGCTGGGATTAAAGGCGTGCGCCACCACGCCCGGCTGTTACCTATAAACTTTTAATAACAGGAGGAGTGGTAAACAGATAAACTACTGTGTGGGGTCAAGCACACAGAAAAGCCCTTACTAGAGCCGGAGAGATGGCTTAGCAGTTAGGGCATTTGCCTGCAAAGCCTAAGGACCCAGGTTCGATTCCCCAGAACAAACGTACACCAGGTGCACATCTGGCTTTTGTTTGCAGTGACTAGAGGCCCTGATGCGCCAATTCTTTCTCTCTCTCTCAAATATATATATATAAATATATATATTTATATATATATTAGCTCCTATAAGGCCAGCATGATCTTGGGGTAGGCATACAGGAGCCTCCTCTCCCTCCCAGGCTCGAGGGCTTCGAACAAGCCCTTGTTGGAGAACCATGGGTAGAGACCCTAGGACAGCAGAAAGCTTGATGTCGCACGGGGGAGGGGGGAGTCCGGAAAGGGCTCGCCAACAGATGAAGGCTTTCCACAGATAGACAGACAGACAGACAGATAGACAGAGGAGCAGGTGAGGAAAAGCATCCTGGAGTCTGAGAGTCTAGAGAATGGAATGCCAGAAATGAAGCTCTGGAAAAACATTCTTCCTAAAATATAATTGTAAGAATTCCTTTTTGTATAGCTCTTGGAAAAACCCCTTTGAAGTATCTCCGAGGCAGCGAGAACAGGACACAGGGCTGGCAGTCAGGAGCCTGGAGTTCTGGCTTTCACGGATGCCCACTGGGCTCTGTGGCCTTAGACAAGTCACTCAGACTGTCAAACTCTCAACTGCTTGTCTGGGAAAAGCCTAGACAAATTACTGGGCTACAGATGAAATGAGATGGGCTGGAGAGACAGCTTAGTGGTTAAGGCATTTGCCTGCAAAGCCAAAGGACCCAGTTCGATTCGCCAGGACCCACGTAAGCCAGATGCACAAGGTGGCGCATTCCTCTGGAGTTTGTTTGCAGTGGCTGAAGGCCTTGGGGCGCCCATTCTCTCTCTGTCTATCTGCCTCTTTCTCTCTCCCTCTCAAATAAATAAATAAATAAATAAATAAATAAATAAATTGCACATGGCTCACAGTACCTGCTTTCCTTTCTCCCGCCCTTCGTAGTAAAACACTAGTAGAACAAACAGGGATCCGCCTGGGCCCCAAAGAATGGAGGGGAGGGGTGTAGATGATTTTGAATTTATCAATTACCAAAATACCTCATGTGTTCTAGCGAATCCTTATCTGTGACTAGTCTCAGGAGCCTGGAGTGACCTCTCCCCCCCCAACCTGTTCTACCTTAACTCCCTCTTGAGCAAAATCCTCTTCTGTTTCAAGGCAAAGTTTAAATATTACTACCTCAAGGAATCGTTTCTGGGAATTCGCTCAGCAGGGAACTTGTTCTTCAATTTTCCGCTGATTTCCCTCTTGCTTAGTGTTGTAATTAGCTCACCGTGTTTTGTATTCAGCCTGGGTTACAGCACACGGTTCTTCTCGGAGCTTTACTTTGGTTGGGGAACAGAAGGCACCTTGGAGCAATGCCTGCTTGTGTAGCTGGCATCCCTTGGTCCTCCCCAGGACAGGAAGAGAGGGAAAGTTAGAAACAAGGCCTGTCGGGGTCAACTTATCAACTCGGCTAGGATCCTCAATACTCTATGAGGTCCAAAATGTTTTAATTTATTAAAAATCTGTAGAAAAAAAAATCCTTTTAGCCGGGCGTGGTGGCACACGCCTTTAATCCTAGCACTCAGGAGGCAGCGGTAGGAGGATTGCTGTGAGTTCGAGGCCACCCTGAGACTATATAGTGAATTCCAGGTCAGCCTGGGCCAGAGTGAGTCCCTACCTCGATAAGCCAAAAAATAAAAAAGTCACTTTAAGAAAAATATTCAGGGCTGGAGAGATGGCTTAGTGGCTAAGGCGCCTGCCTGGTAAGCCTAAGAACACTGGTTCCAATCTCCAGCGGTTCCAGTCTCCAGGTCCCACGTTTAGCCAGATGCAAAGTGACGCCAGGGTGCAATGCCGCACTTGACCACAAGGGGGCGCACACATCTGGATTTCGTTCACAGCAGCCGAGACACTGCTCGCGCGCCCATCTCTGTCTCATTCTCTCTCTCTCTCTCTCTCTCTCTCTCTCTCTCTCTCTCTCTGTGTGTCTCTCTCTCCAAAAAAAAAAAAATAAGATAAAATAAAAAGTTTAAAAAAAAGAAAAATATTCAAATATATTGGTAACATTCATCTGCATGCCAATGCACACATAATTTTCACTACATTTTTTTTTTCCTTAGAGGTAGGGTTTCAGTCTAGTCCAGGCTGACCTGGAATTCAATACGTAGTCTCAGGATGGCCTTGAACTCACAGCGATCCTCCTACCTCTGCCTCCAGAGTGCTGGGATTAAAGGCATGGGCCACCACGCCCAGCTAATTTTCACTACTTTTCATGGCAGAAGGTTCCCATGACCACAACCCCCAAAACACAACTGCAACTCTGCAGGCAGCCCAAGCTCAGCCGCGAGCCTCCTCTGAGCCTCCAGGGGATGCCACTGTGCAGGAAGCAAACCTTTAACCTGTTCCACCTTACTTAAACTCTAACGGGGACCTCAAACATTGCTCACAATTGCTGGGTGACTTAGAAGAAAAGCCGGGTGTTGTTGAACATTCTCAGCCAGGCCTTTGAACTTAGCCTCCTTGGGAGTCAAGGGAAATATAATATACTGACCTTCTTCTGCCTGGCTTTCGGGCCTCTCTCTCTCCCTGTTTCCTAACTTGGGCAGAAAACAGGAATGCCACTTACTGGACCCCATGAAATCATAGGGCTAACCCTTTATGAGCCTTGTCAGGTAAGCACAATCTTTATTTGACACATGAAGACTCTGATGAATGGGCAGTTTAAAGGAGATACTCAAGTTCAAGCAACTGACAAATGGGTTTTGAACCCACTCTTGGACTCCAAGTTCAGGCTCTTCTCCCCCCCCCCCCACACTATCCTGCACAGTGAAGGCTCCATAGATGTGTGTTGAAATGAATCGGGGTGGTGACAGAATATTGCTAGGCAACACAAACCTTGGTTGAAATTTTCACAACACTTTTTGACTTGGCAATTAGATGCTTCGGATGAAATCTCTGACATTCGTTATTCCCTCAGTAAACACTTTAGGTAGCTCCAAATCCACTTTCCTTCCTTGAAGAATGGCCGTCAGTCGGATATATTTCTACCCTATCCTTGCCATCTTTTCAGGAACAGACTGGGTTGGGGTGCGGAGTGCGGGTGGGGAATCCTTTGTTTACCAAGGTACTTGGAATAAAAGGATAATGTTTGACTTTCATGGAGACAGACTGAAATATGAATAATCATGTTGTTTTTTTTTCTTTGAAATTAAATCTGTATTACAGCACTCAATGTAGGCCTTTCTACCGTCCCTGGCCTGCAAACCCCTCCCTCACTAAGACACGGAAAAGTGAAGACACTGTGGAATGAAATTGATGAATGGTGGTGTTTGTGCTGTTGTTCAGGGGAGGCCTCTGTTTCCTCTCAAAGGCCTAATAGATCACTGGTCATGTTTAGAATCCTAAACTATTTGCCAGAAGAAGCGTCTTGGAGACAAAGACACTGTCTCCTGGCCAAGATGCAATTCCGAGATTGGGGGTGGGGATGATGTGGACAGTCAACCCATCAAGCAGCCCAGTTTTCCCATATTGAATTGATATGGATCTCTATACCAACCCTAATTAACGTTAAGCCTCAAATACTTCAAATGCCCATAGCGCCTCAAGAGCAAAGATCCAAAGACTTGAGTAAGCCAGCTCATGTTTTCTAAGCTAGAATTCCATCACAAAGAATTCTAGAACGGGGTCTCATGGACACAGGGGAACCAGCTGGCCACCTGAGGCTGGCTGTGCCCCACACTGAGTGCTGTCACCCTGGAATTCTCTTCCGGTCTCCCATGCACGTGGAATCACTCTGCGTGCAGGCGGGGTCTGTGCCCGTGGCGTTCACGGCTTCCAGCAAGCATGGCTCAGCAGAACAGAGAACGAGTGAGCACAGGCTCACGGGGAATGGGAACCCGGAGTTGAAGCCTCCACAGCTATTTGCTAATTATGTGTCTAAGAAGAAATGATTCCCCATTACTCAATTTTCTCATCTATAAAATAGAGGTGATAATAGTTTTTCCCTCATAAAACTAATAGGGAGATTAAATGAACCCACATGTAAAGTATTTAGTTTGACCCCTGCACATTTTAAGTGTGTGGTAAATGTTCACTATTTTTTTTTTCTTTTTTGCTGTGGTAAGTGCTAAATGAATAGTTTGACGATTGTATTTTTTTTTAATGGGAGTGAGCTCAAGAGAGAGGAATTCCTGGAGCTGTTCTTACTAAGAATCCGGCTGAGGCTGGGCATTGTGGAGCACGCCTTTGATCCCAGCACCCTGGGAGGCAGAGAGAAGATCACTGTGAATTCATGGTCAGCCTGGGCTAGAGCGAGACCCTACCTCAAAAAAATTTAAAGAAAAAGAAAATGAAAAAGAATCCAGCTGAGATTTCCAGTGTGGTGGTACACACCTATAATCCTAGCACCCAGCAGGCTGAGACATGAGGGCACAAGTTTGAAGCCAGCCTGGGCTACAAGATTCTGATTAATAATAATAATAATAATAATAATAATGATAATTAATAATAAATTCTAACTAAGAATTCTAGAGGGCTGGAGAGATGGCTTAGTGGTTAAGGCACTTGTCCACAAAGCCAAAGGACCCAGGTTCGATTCCCCAGGACCCATATAAGCTAGATGCACAAGGTGGCACATGCATCTGGAGTTCATTTGCAGTGGCTAGAGGCCCTGGCATGCCCATTCTCTCTGTCTCTGTCTCTGTCTCTCTCTCTGCCTCTGTCTCTTCCTCTCAAATAAATAAATAAGAAAGAAATAAAAGAAAAGAATTCTGGGACTGGAAAGATGGCTTAGTGGTTAAGGTACTTGCCTGAGAAGCCCAAGGACCCAGGTTCAATTCTCCAGGTCCCACATACACCAGATGTACATGGTGGCGCATGTGTCTGGAGTTCATTTGCAGTGGCTACAGGCCCTGGAATGCCCATTTTCTCTCTCTCTCTCTCTCTCTCTCTGCCTCTAATAAATAAATAAAAATAAATCTTTTAAAAAATAAAATAATTCTTGGGCTGGAGAGATGGCTTAGCAGTTAAGGTGCTTGCCTGCAAAGCCAAAGGACCCAGGTTCGATTCCCCAGGACCCACATAAACCAAAAGCACAAGGGGGGGCGCATGCATCTGGAGTTCATTTGCAGTGGCTGGAGGCGGTGGCGTGTCCATTCTCTCTCCTTCTCTCCCCGCCCCCACCCACCTGCCTCTTCCTCTCTGCCTCTTTCTCTCTTTCAAATAAATAAATTTAAATTTTTTTAAATAAATAAATAAATAAAAGAATTCTGGATGTGAGAGTGGGAGCCAAAGAAGTTGAAGCCAAAGAAGCAAAAAAAAGATCTTCTGTCAAAAGCAATCAATTCTTTCCTTTTTTTGTTTTTGATTTTTTGTTTGTTTGTTTGTTTTGTTTTTGGTTTTTCGAGGTAGGGTCTCGCTCTAGCCCAGGCTGACCTGGAATTCACTATGTATTTTCAGGGTGGCCTCGAAATCTCAGTGATCCTCCTACCTCTGCCTCCTGAGTGCTGGGATTAAAAGCGTGCGCCACCACACCCGGCTCTTTTTTTTTTTTTTTTTTTTTTTTGAGCAACCAATTCTTAACACATTTGTCTCCCCAAAGGGAGTAGGAACTGAGCTACGTGGAGCTGAGACTGTTTTCAAGAACGTGATCCAGGACAAAAGTGACTGAGCTCACTGTGGAGGCAGTGTGCCCAGGTCCCTTACCTGCCCAGACATGCTGTCTGAGAGGCTATCAGTGCACAGCCTGCTCCAGCTTCCTCTGCTATTGTTTAGCCCGCAGTGCTCTCCTGATAACCCAGCTGCCTAGGCTACCACAGGCAGGAGTTCTGGAAGTGCCTGGCTTTCTGAGCTGGGGGGCTCAGGCTGAGGAAGGTCAGTCTGAGTTCTGAGGGTGGCTAGCAAAGAAGGGCCTAATGCAGATACAGTGTACCAAAGAGCTGGGTTGATGACAGCCCTGCCAAGCAATGGCTGCCCTTCTTCTTTTTTATTTAATTTTATTTTTATTTATTTGAGAGAGAAAGAGAGATACAGAAATAGGCAGGTAGAGAGAGAATGGGCACGCCAGGGCCTCCAGCCGCTGCATACGAACTCCAGACGCGTGCGCCCCCTTGTGCATCTGGCTTATGTGGGTCCTGGGGAGTCGAACCTGGGTCCTTTGGCTTTTTGCAGGCAAACGCCTTAACCGCTGAGCCATCTCTCCAGCCCCCCTGCACTTCTTTTTTTTTTTTTTTTTTTGGTTTTCTCACTCTAGCTCAGGCTGACCTGGAATTCACTATGGAGTCTCAGGGTGGCCTCGAACTCATGGTGATCCTCCTACCTCTGCCTCCTGAGTGCTGGGATTAAAGGCGTGCGCCACCATGCCCGGCCCCCCTGCACTTCTTAATTGTCCCGGAAAACCAAATTGTTCCAGCTCTGGACATTTTTCTGCACTCTCCAAGTTACAGCCGGTTTAGAAAGACAACTTAGAAACACTAGGTTGCAATCATTGGGCAAATATATCTAAAATATTGTGTTATAAAACATGTCACGGGATGGAGAGATGGCTCAGTGGTTAAGGCGTTTGCCTGCAGAGCCTGGCGACCCGGGTTTGATTCTCCAGGACCCACATAAAGCCAGATGCACAGGGTGGCACTTGTATCTGGAGTTCATTTGCACTGACTGGAGGCCCTGGCATACCCATTTTCTCCCTCCCTCCTCCTCTCTCTCTCTCCTTGCAAATAAATAAATATTTTTTTAAAACCATGTCAGAAGTAGAGTAGGTATTGTCATCAAAATGTCTCTCAAATTTCCATGCATATCCCCCTTCATCAAAGCTGCTCTCACTGTTGGTTAGAGAATCTGTTTTATCTTACAGATAGCAGAGAACACTGGGGAGCTCCAAGGTCCATCAGTATGACAAGAAAAGACAGCCAACTGCTCACCATGAGATGCGCCACCTCTACCACATTCACCGGGGTCCAGAAGCAACTGCAGAGGAGGCAGAAACACGAGTACTGCTCCCATCACTAGCCTGACAACCAGCTCCAGGGAAACAGCAACAAACACTGTGGTGAACCGAAAGGCATCAAAGCAGAGGCTACAGAGAACTCAACAGTAAAGCAAACTGCTAACAGACTTAGCAAGCTCCAGGATTGTTGAGGAAGAGGGGATGGGAAGACTGAAGGAAGCCACAGGGTGAGTAGAAATATCTTGAAGGCATATATAACAGCCCCCCACACACACACACACTGACAGAGGCCCTAATTATCCTACTGAGGAGTGCCCTCAAGGAAATGGGGACTGGGGACAGGAGATATAAGACTGTAACCAAAGTAGAAAAATATATTGGGGGGGGCTGGAGAGATGGCTTAGCAGTTAAGGCACCTGCCTGTGAAGCCTAAGAACACCCGTTTGAATCTCCAGGTCCCACATTTAGCCAGACACAAAGTGATGCAAGTGTACCATGTCGCACATGTGCACGAGGGGGCACGTTCATCTGGAGTTTGTTCACAGTGGCTGAGAAGCCCTGGCATGCCCATTCTCTCTCTCTGCCTCTTCCTCTCTCTCTCTCAAGTTAAAAAAAGAAGAAGAAATAAATATTTTTAAAATGTCAGCACTAGCCAGGTATGGTGGCACACGCCTTTAATCCCAGCACTCGGGAGGCAGAGGTAAGAGGATCGCCGTGAGTTCAAGGCCACCCTGAGACTACATAATTAATTCCAAGTTAGCCTGGGCCAGAGTGAGACCCTACCTCAAAAGAACAACAACAAAAAGTCAGCACTTTCAGATATTTTGGTATTTTTCTATTTAATAGTTATATTTTCATACCATTGTCTAAATCTGTATCTGTATCTTTTTTTATATACTGTGTGTGTGTGTGTGTGTTGCTAGGATCAAAACCAATGTTTTACACATGCTAGGCAAACACTCCACCATGGAGCCACATGCCCAGCCTCCTTTAATATACTTTTTTTTCAAAAAGGATAGTTTCGGGCTGGGGAGATGGCTCAGTGGATAAAGGTATTTGCTTGCAAAGTCTGCCAGCTGGGGTTCATTTTCCCAGAACCCACATAAAACCAGATGCTCAAAGTAGCACATGAATCTGGAGTTTGTTTGCAGTGGCAAGAGGCTCTGGCATAACCATTCTCCTCTCTCTTTCTCTCTCTCTCATAAGTAAATAAGTAAGTATATTTTAAAAACAAGGATTGTTTCACTATGTAGCCCATGCTGACCTTGAATTCACAATCTCCCCGCCTCAGCTTCCCAAGTGCTGGGATTAAAGGCGTACGTCACCACATCCCACCTTACTATGCTCTTCTTTATACCATGAAAAGTTTTCCTCTTGGTTATGTCAGTCG
Source organism: Orientallactaga sibirica (assembly GCA_036365145.1). Classification (NCBI taxonomy): domain Eukaryota; kingdom Metazoa; phylum Chordata; class Mammalia; order Rodentia; family Dipodidae; genus Orientallactaga; species Orientallactaga sibirica. The sequence continues at coordinate 22,037,824 of JAEOAD010000025.1, forward strand.
TAGATATTCAGTCTAAAAAGAAAAAGTGCAACCATATATACATAAAAAAAAATTCAGCCCTGGGCTGTAGACATGACTTAATGGTTAAGGCGTTTGCCTGCAAAGCCAAAGGACTTAGGTTCAATTCTCCAGGACCCACATAAGCCAGATGCACATGGTGGCTCATGCATCTGGAGTTTGTTTGCAGCAGCTGGAGGCCCTGGCACACCCATTCTCTCTCTCTCTCTCAGTCTCTTTTTCTCTCTATCTCTCTCCCTCAAATAAATAAAAAATAAAATATAAAAATAAATTCAGCCCTATGGTGGTAGTACACTTGCCTAGTATCTAAGATGCTCTGGGGTTGGTTTCCTGCACCACAAAAGAAAAACAAAAAACCACAGCGAGGAGGCCAAAAGTATCACTGAAGTATTGGCAGCTAACTCTGTGTAGAAGTACAGACATACATGTGACTTTTCATAAGAGCAAGTTTTCAAAATTATAAATACCTTTTCTTTTCAACCGTAGTATTCTTAGATATTCCTCACACCAGGGTCCAAGAAACAAGTTGGCATCTGATACATATCTCAGATTTATCTGCCTATATATAACTAGATGTGGAGTATAGTAGAGTTTCTATAAGCAGTGAGGTACTGATATAGCCAGCTCTATACAACTACTAAATGGAGATGGACTTATATGGAGTGTCTGTATTTTTATTTGGCATTCAACATATGTTATCATGTTCCTATGTTAGTTTTGTAAATATAGTGAAACATATGACACATTTATTCTTTTCAAAAAGTATTTTATTTATTTATTTAAGAGAGAGAAAAAGGCAGAGTGAGAGAGAAGAGAGACAGAGAGAGACAGAATGGGCACCCCAGGGCCTCTAGCCACTGCAAACGAACTCCAGACGCATGCAACCACCTTGTACATCTAGCTTTACATGGATACTGGGGAATTGAACCTAGGTCCCTTTGGCTTTGTAGGCAAGCGCCTTAACCACTAAGCCATCTTTCCAGCCCTACATATTTATTCTTTTAGAAGTTTACCCATTTTCATGCTCTCTCTCTCCCCCTCTCTGTCTGTAATAAATAAACAAATAAAATAAAATCTTAAAAAAAAAAAAGGGCTGGAGACATAGCTTAGCAGTTAAGGTGCATGCCTGAGAAGCCTAAGGACCCCAGTTCAATTCTCCAGGTCCCACGTAAGCCAGATGCACATGGTGGCACATGCATCTAGAGTTCGTCTGCAGTGGTTAGAGGCCCTGGCGCACCCATTCTCTCTCACTCAAATAAATAAACAAATAAAAATAAAATCTTTTGAAAAAGAAGTTTAATACACTGCCTGTGATTTGTTGTTATGAAGGTTATATCTGGCATATATCACAAAGCCCTTAGTCACATAGCATCTCTCAACCTAAGATCAAGAGACCTTGTGATGGTCACGCTCTAAACCTATGGCGATGCTTAAGATGCAAAATCCCAAAACTGGGGCTGGAGAGATGGCTTAGAGGCTAAGGCGCCTGCCTGCTAAGCCTAAGAACGCTGGTTCCAATCTCCAGTGGTTCCAATCTCCAGGTCCCACGTTTAGCCAGATGCAGTGAGGCAAGGGCGCAATGCCGCACTTGCCCACAAGGGGGCGCACACATCTGGATTTCATTCACAGCAGCTGAGAGACTGCTGGCGCGCCCATTTCTGTCTCCCTCTCTGTCTATCTCTCTCTGTCTCTCTCTCCAAAAATAAATAAAAAAAATAATAAAAAAATTTAAAAAAAATCCCGAGACTGACCACAGCTAAAAGTAACTCAGAACCCAACACACAACCAAAGAATGGATGTCAATTCTGCAGGGCACTTCAGGAATCACCTGCTCCTTTTAAACCACTCGTTAGAAATGCAAAATGAGAGGCTCAAGGATGGTTCAGTGGTTAAAAGGCAAGTGTTCTGTAAGCCTGACGACCAGAGTTCGGATCCCGCGCCCCCATTTAAATCTGGACTCAAAGTGGTGCACACATATACATGTGCACAGACACACACATACCCAGAGAGAGAGAGATGAGGGGAGAAAAGAAATGCAAAACGGGCCTGGTGAGTGAGGCAGACAATGTGTCAAGTGGCTACTGGTTGGCTTCGTACTAAAATGTGTTTTCTTGGCCTGGGAAGATGGCTCAGTGGTTAAAGGCATTTACATGCAAAGCTTGACGGTCCAGGTTGAATTCCCAAGGTTCCACATGAAGTCAGGTGCACAAAATGGCACATTCATCTGGAGTTTGTTTGCAGTGACAAGAGGCCCTGACACACCAATTCTCTTCTTCTTTCTGTCTCTCTCTCTCCTCTCTCTCTCTCTCTCTCTCTCTCTGTCTGCCTCCTTGCAAATGAATAAAATAAAATAAATATTTTGAGGTAGGGTCTCACTCTAGCCCAGGCTGACCTGGAATTCACTATGTAGTCTCAGGGTGGCCTCAAACTCACAGTGATCCTCCTACCTCTGCCTCCTGAGTGCTGGGATGAAAGGAATGCACCACCACCCCTGGCTAAAATGTCTTTTTTTTTTTAATTATCTCAATTTTTCCTCACATTTTATTCCCTGTTACATGTAACAAACCAGAGCTGTTTTCCTACTTTTTGAATTGCACTTGGCCAAAGAGGCTAACATGTATTAAATTAAGACATTTTCAGGCTGGAGAGGTGGATCAGTGGTTAAGGCACTTGCCTGCAATGCCCAAGGACCCAGGTTCAATTCCCCAGGACCCACGTAAGCCAGATGTACAAAGTGGTACATGCGTCTACTGTTCATTTACAGTGGCTAGAGGCCCTGTGTGCCCATTCTTTTCCTCTCTCTCTCTCTCTCTCTCTCTCTCTCTCTTTCTTTGCCTCTTTCTCTCTCTGCATCAAATAAGTAAATAAAATATATTTTTTAAAATTAAGATATTTTCAGAAATTGAATCACAGGTGGAAATAGGAGGTGCAGGGTCCCTATGAATTCAAATTGCATTTATATGTAGGCAGGGAAGGGCAGGGGGGATGGTTGTCACAAGTCTAGTCAATGCATGGAGCTGTGACTATGTCTCGGCACTGTGCATATGTACACAGAAGTAAGACGAGTTTGCAGGATTTGTAACCAGGCAGAGCAGGATATGAGCAGTGCAGCCAGAGTTCACCCCTTGACCTGCCGCTGCCAGCCCCTCTCAGAGGATGCGCTCAGACAAGCTGCTGTGATACGCTGAATGCTCAGAACTAAGACTAGCCAGTCCCTGTGTTTACCCTGCCTTGTTCCAAGACTATAGACAGAGCTTCCATAACTTTTGGAGTCCCCTGTTTTGTTCTTTGTTTAATACTTTTTTGGGGTTTTCAAGGTCAGGTCTCACTCTAGCCCAGGATGACCTGGAATTCACTCTGTAGTCTCAGGCTGACCTTGAACTCATGGTGATCCTCCTACCTCTGCCTCCCGAGTGCTGGGATTAAAGGCGTGAGCCACCACGCCCGGCTGTTTAATACTTTCTAATGGAAAAATTTCAAGTACATGCAAAAGTAGAGTGACAGAATAATCCCCACGTACCTAGCTTTTCACCCTTTTAAAATCTTTCACCCAGGGGCTGGAGAGATGGCTTCACGGTTAATCGCTTGCCTGTGAAGCCTAAGGACTCCGCTTTGAGGCTCGATTCCCCAGGACCCACATAAGCCAAATGTACATTATGGCGCACACATTTGGAGTTGGTTTGCAGTGGCTAGAGGCCCTGGTGCACCCATTCTCTCCCTCCCTCCTCCTCTCTCCCTTTCTCTGTCTCTAATAAGTAAATAAATTTAAAAAATGTTTCACCCATCTAAAATGTCATTAATAATTAATATCACAAGTTTCAGATACAACCAACATGTGGTCGTGCAACAGCCGGAATGTCTAGATGCAGGCCTGGCTCTGCTGCTCACTAGACCGGTGACCTTAAAACAGTCTCTTCACTTTCCTGAGCCTCAGTTTTCTTATCTGTGAAAGGGAGATAGTAATTCTGCCTGCTTCTCAGAGCTATTGTGCTAACCAAATAAGACTGGGATGTGAAAGACTTTGCAAATAACACAGAAGCACGTGAGGTGTCCAAGAACTCAGACAAGCCGAGGTGGTGTGTCTATGACACAGACAGTGGAAGCTAAAATCCAAGGTCAGGAAAGGGGAGATTTCAAGATCCATCAAGATGACAAGAAAGGGCAGCCATTCTTGACCACAAGATGTGCCACCTCTGCCATGTTTCCCTGGGCCCAGGAGAAACGACAAAGGAAGTTCTGCTCCTAATGCTAGCCTGACAACCAGCTCCAGGAAAGCAACAACAGACACTGTGGAGAATCAAAACACAAAGAAAGGCTGGAGAGATGGCTTAGCGGTTAAGGCGCCTGCCTCCTAAGCCTAAGAACGCTGGTTCCAATCTCCAGGTCCCACGTTTAGCCAGATGCAAAGTGACGCAAGGGCGCAATGCCGCACTTGACCACAAGGGGGCCCAGCTGAGAGGCTGCTGGCGCGCCCATCTCTATCTGTCTTCCTCTCCCTCTGTCTCTGTCTCTGTCTCTCTCTGTGTCTCTCCAAAAAAAACACAAGGAAGCTGAACTACCGTGGCTACAGAGAACTCCACATTAAACCAAACTGCTAATCAACCTGCCAAAGCTCGGGGATGGTTGTGGAAGAGGGGTAGACATATCCTGAAGCATTTCCACCCTAGAGACTGACTGAGGCCCTAATGACCCACAGTGAACATGAATAACCCCACTGGGGAGGGCCCTTCAGGGAAATGAGGTACCAGGCCAGAAGGGATATAAGACTATATCATCTACGTAAAAATAATTTGGCTGGAGAGATGGCTTAGTGGTTAAGGCTTAGGGCCCAGGTTCGATTCCCCCAGTACCTATGTAAGCCAGATGCACAAGGTGGTGCATGTGTTTGGAGGCCATTTGCAGTGGCTAGAAGCCCTGTCAAGCCCTCTTTCTCTCTCTTTTTCAAATAAATAATTTTTAAAATATATTTTATTTATTTATTTGAGAGAGAGAAAATGGGCGTGCCAGGGCTTCCAGCCACTGCAAATGAATTCCAGATGCATGCACCCCCTTGTGCATCTGGCTTACGTGGGTCCTGGAGAATTGAACTGGAATCCTTTGGCTTTGCAGACAAGTGCCTTAAACTCTAATCCATCTCTCCAGCCCCAATAATTTTTTTTAAATTTAGATAAAAATAATTTAAATGTAGCAATAAAGGTCCCATCAAGAGTAATTGGAGAATAGGCCGGGTGTGGTGGCACACACCTTTAATCCCAGCACTTGGGAGGCAGAGGTAGGAGGATTGCCATGAGTTCAAGGCCACCCTGAGACTAGAGTGAATTCCAGGTCAGCTGGGCTAGAGTGAGACCCTACCTCATAAAACCAAAAAAAAAAAAAAAAAAAGAGTAATTGGAGAATCAAGGACCAGCAAGTCACCTGGGCAGCCTTTTTCTGTCTGTCTGCTTTGCTCGTCCCTGGTCATTTGAGGTGACCCCCAAGTCAGGAAGGGCCTTATGCATGTCTAAGTCATGAGGTGACTGAGGACTGGGGCCAGGGCCTCATTTTATCTTTTTAGCTTATTTCCAATGCCTTCTTTGGCTGGTATTCCCTCAAAGCCTTGAGTGAGAAATCCTTCCCCGGAGCCTGGTCCTCTAGCTTGGCCATCTCCAGCTTCCTTGGACAGCATAAGGGGGTTCGGAGCCAGCCCTTCCATTCCAGGCTCTGCGGGTTCCATGATTGAAGTCACGGGCATGTGTGCCAATCGTCCCCTCAGCACTGCTCTGTAGACTAGGCACCCCTCTGCTCCCCCTCCCAGATCACTCACAACAGTGAGTGGCAGCAACATTGCACCAAGACTGATCTCCGTGGCCAGTGGACAGAATGACAGACAGTACATGTCCGCGGTAACCACACTGTCACTCAGATAGTGACCTCCCAGAAAGATCGGGACACCTCCCCCCCATCTCCACTCCCAAAGCCCCAGAGCACCCAGACTACCCCGGGCTTATTTGAGGTGGCTCTGTTCTAAGGGGCTCTAGTCCTCCCTCATGCAAGGGGCAGGGTGTGACAAATATAGCCTTCTGAATTATCACAAGCCAGAGGAACAAATCAACACAGACAGACCACCTGCCATAACACATGGGGGCCGAGCGAACGGAACGTGGACACAGTGTGTAAGCCACTTCCAGAATAGTCTTAAGTTGGGGATATTTCTGCCCTAGACTCACCCTGGAGACTTTGCTCACTGACATGCCTAGTGCCTGAGAATGGCGACTTTCCAAGGAGACTTATGTGAGGGGTTACACAGGCCACACGCTCTGTACGTTTCCCCAGAAATGAGCTGGCTGCAACAAAACCCCAGGGGGCTGTTCAGTTATATGGGTTCAGGACCCTGGGTGGCCCATTCTTTGCCATATTGGGGCATGGGATTTCTCTGTAACCCCAAAGGGGGGATTGCATATACCCTCAAGTATGAAGATGGTAGCCCAGCTATTTGATCCATGCTCCGTAACTTTAGGTGTTATTCTTATCTGCGTGTGTGCTCATTGGAAGCATATTTTTATCTCAGTTCCTACGAAATTATCAGGCTTAGTGAAGGCACAACGGATTGGAGGGCAGCCTTCTAGGGCTTAACATGAAAAACTGCTTAAAGCGTGTGTCATGGTTTTAAAATGTGTAATTTAAAAGTATAATTTTTTTTTAATAAGCATCATTTTCTTGGGGCTGGAGAGATAATACAGTGGTTGAGGTGCCTGCCTGCCAAGCCTAAGAATGCCCGTTTGATTTTCCAGGTCCCACGTTTAGCCAGACACAAGTGACGCAAGGGCACAATGCCGCACTTACCCACAAGGGAACACACGCGTCTGGAGTTCGTTCACAGTGGCTGAGAAGCAATTCTCTCTCCCTCTCTGTCTCTCTCAAATAATAATAATAATTAAAAAATTATGTCATATCAATACAGATAAACCTAACATTTTATTTAAATTTTTTTAATTTATTTATTTGAGAGAGAGAGAAGAAAGAGATAGTATGGGCACACAAGGGCCTCTTGCCACTGCAAACAACTCTAGATGCATGAACCACTTTGTGCATCTGGCTTTACGTGGGTACTGGAATCAAACTGGGGCCGGCTGGACATGGTGGCACACTCCTTTAATCCCAGCACTCGGGAGGCAGAGGTAGGAGGATAACCATAAGTTCCAGGCCACCCTGAGACTACATAGTGAATTCCAGGTCAGCCTGAGCTCAAGTGAGACCCTACCTTGAAAAACAAAAAAAAAAAAAAAAAAAACCTGGGGCCATCAAGCTTTGCAAGCAAGTGCCTTTAACCACTGAGCCTCTGATAAAAGAAACTAAGTGGGGGGCTGGAGAAATGGCTTAGCAGGTTAAGTGCTTGCCTGTGAAGCCTAAGGACCCCAGTTCAAGGCTCGATTCTCTAGGACCCACCTAAGCCAGATGTACAAGGGGCACACGCATCTGGAGTTCATTTGCAGTGGCTGGAAGCCCTGGTGGGCCCATTCTCCTCTCTCCCTCTCTCTCTCTCTCTCTGTGTCATTCTCAAACAAAACAAATAAATTAAAAAGAAACTAAGAGGGCATTTTCAAGCTGGAAAATCTGCCTCAGATGATGTTCAAAAGGCCCTTGCCCCTGCTCTGACAAACCCCTTGTCCTCTCCTTGGGCCATATCATGATTTACCATTTCTATTGTGCAAGTCCATACTAAAGATCATGTGGCCCTAGGGCTGCTTCCCTCTCTGCACAGCTGCATCTTGCTTACAATATGTTATCTAAGTTATCATAGCCACAGGTGGACTGCTGAGCATAATGGCTCCCTCCCCACTTCTGTAACTTATAACTTGATTATTGGAATAATCTCCTGCATGTGTCCCTGGTCACATAGCTTTAGAAACCCGCAGCCACCAATAGTGTGAAAGAACTTACCGTGATGTCAAGCTGCCCACCAAACTGTCTATAAAAACATAACCCATGGACTGAAGATATGGCTTAGCGGTTAAGGTGATTGCCTGAGAAACCTAAGGACCCAGGTTCAATTCCCCAGGACCCACATAAGCCATATGCACAAGGTGGCACATGAACCTGGAGGTTGTTTGCAGTGGCTGGAGGCCCTGGCACACACATGCTTTCTCTCTGTCTGCCTCTTCCTCTCTCTCTTTCTCTCTCTCTCTCTCTCTCTCCTTCTTTCCCTCTCAAAAAAAACCAAAACTCAGGCTGGAGAGATGGCTTTGCGGTTAAAAGCTTGCCTGTGAAGCCTAAGGACCCCAGTTCAAGGCTCGATTCTCCAGGACCCACATAAGCCAGATGCACAAGGGGCACATGCATCTGGAGTTCGTTTGCAGTGGCTAGAGGCCATGGTGCGCCCATTCTCTCCCCGCCTCCCTCTGCCTCTTTCTCTCTCTGTCTGTCACTCTCAAATAAACAAATACAAATAAACAAAAAAAAAAAATCAAAACCCGCTGGGTGTGGTGGTACATGCCTTTAATCCCAGCACTCAGGAGGCAGAAGTAGGAGGATCACCATGCGTTCAAGGCCACCCTGAGACTACACAGTGAATTCCAGGTCAGACTGGGCTAGAGTGAAACCCTACCTCGAAAAATCCAAAATAAATAAATAAATAAATAAATAAATGAAAACCCACAACCCACCAGAACTCAGAGCTGGAGGGATAAATAAATTTCAGTTCTCCAGCCTCTTAGAATGGTGCTGAATTTCCACAAGCCACCTTCCCAGCCTAGAACCCATCATTTTAATGCAAAAGAAAAAAAATGCTTAAAGGGATGGAGAGATGGCTTAGTGGTTAAGGCACTTGCCTGCAAGACCTAAGGACCCAGGTTTGATTCCCCAGTATCCATGTAAGCCAAATGCACAAGGGGGCGCATGCATCAGTAGTTCATTTACAGTGGCTAGAGGCCCTGGTGTGCCCATTATCTCTCTCTCTCTCCGCCTCTCTGCTTCTCTCTCTCTCTCTCTCTCTCTCTCTCGCTCTCTCTCAATTAAGAAAGGGTATTTAAGCCGGGCGTGGTGGCACACGCCTTTAATCCCAGCACTCGGGAGGCAGAGGTAGGAGGATCGCCTTGAGTTCAAGGCCACCCTGAGACTACATAGTTAATTCCAGGTCAGCCTGGGCCAGAGTGAGACCCTACCTCAAAAAAAAAAAAGGGGGGTATTTAAAAGAAACTAGCATTAGGTTTTGTGAGCTCATTATGTGAAGCACTGTGTAGTGACACAGGTGACCACATGTATGTGGAGAAGGATTTGGGCATCAGGGCAAACACAGTGGAGAGCAGGGAGGAAGTAGACATAAAAAGATTCCTAGAAATATGGTCTCTGTACAAATGTTCTCATACCTCAAGTTATTCAAGAGTATGTGTCCATTTTCCATAACTATAACAATATAAGTGAGGCTGGATTTTTTTTTTTTTTTTTTTTTTTTTGGTTTTTCGAGGTAGGGTTTCACTCTAGCCCAGGCTCACCTGGAACTCACTATTTAGTCTCAGGGTGGCCTTGAACTCATGGCAATCCTCCCACCTCTGCCTCCCAAGTGCTGGGATTAAAGGTGTGTGCCACCATGCCCGGCTAGATAATTTTTTTTTCATGTAATGTATTACTTTGTCAAGTTTCATTAAGCTCAGAACAAATTACATAATTTTTAATATTGTTTAATTGATTTGAGAGAGAAAGAGGCAGATAGAGAGAGAGAGAGAGAGAGAGAATGGGCATGCCAGGGCCTCTAGCCACTGCAAATGAACTCCAGACATATGCTCCACTTTGTGCATCTGGCTCACGTGGATCCTGGGGAATCAAACCTGGGTCCTTTCACTTTGCAGGCAAACGCCTTAACTGCTAAGCCATCTCTCCAGCCCTAAAATTTTAATTAGGTCTTACAAAACACTTCACTATTATATGTAGACATTTTGAGGGAGCATAATGACCTCAGTTGTCCTTAAGGCTTATAAAATGGCATCAATATTGCCAGCTGTTTCTAAATTTCTGCAGAAACATATCCAGAGAAGCAGATTAATCGGCTGGCTGCAGCTGGATAATTTATAAAGAGGTTTTGGAAGCTGAAAATCCAAGTAGCCTGGTGCAAACTCTCGATGGGCCCTCTTGGCTACATCACGTGATGGTGGATGGCAGCATCATTGTTGGAGTTCGTAACGTATCATGAGACAGGAAACCAGAGAGAGACTCAAAGGTCCACTTTGCTTTCATATAACAACTCTCTCTCTCAAGACCTCAGAGCCCCATAAGAGCTACCTTAATCCCCTCTGAGATCTTGTCCCCACAGTGGCCTAAGTGCCTTCCATTGGACCCTACCTTTTAACATTGCCACACTGAGGACCAAGCTGCCCACACATGAACTCTTGGGGGACAACTCACATGCAGACCGTAGGAGGGGGTGATAAGAAATACGAGATGAAAGCTGGGGAAACAGCTTAGTGGTTTAAGGCACTTGTCTGCAAAGCCAAAGGACCCAAGTTCGATTCCCCAGGACCCACCTAAGCCAGATGCACAAGGTGGCACATACATCTGGAGTTCATTTGCAGCAGCTGGAGGCCCTGGTTCACCATTCTCCACCCCCCTCCCCATCTCTCTACATCTTCTGTCTTATAAATAAATAAAAATAGGGCTGGAGAGATGGCTTAGTGGCTAAGCGCTTGCCTGTGAAGCCTAAGGACCCCGGTTCAAGTCTCAATTCCCCAGTACCCACGTAAGCCAGATGCACAAGGTGGTGCATGCATCTGGAGTTCGTTTACAGTGGCTGGAGGCCCTGGTGCACCCATTCTCTCTCTCTATCTCTCTGCCTCTTTCTCTCTCTGTCTGTGGCTTTCAAATAAATAAATAAAAATAAACAAAAAATTTAAAAAATAAAAATTAAAAGTAAATTAAAAAAAAAAAAAGAAATGAGAGAGATAAGTTGGAGGCATTAGCAGAGACCAAGCTTAGAAGAAATCCACATGCAGTGGAGAGATGGAGGGGCAGTATGTGCCCCCTCAAATTAGATAAACATTGCATGCCTGTCCTGAAAGTGTAGCCTAAGGATATATCACCTTCCCCTCTCAACCTTTCTAACAGAAATCACTTTTTTTCCCTGCCCACTCTCCCTGTGACCTTTTGTTCAGCTACTCCCTTCCTAGGAGGGCGCTTTTGACCCCTTTACTTAAAACTGCAAAGCTCAACAACCTTTCTCCCAGCAGCCACGAGTTGACACACCCTTGACCTACTGCAACCTATTTATTATCACATCATCTGTCTCTCCCATGAGGAGGCAGGCTCTTGGGGCTAAGGGGTGGTGGGTGGCACATGCCTTTAGTCCCAGCCCTCTGACTTGCCAAGGCTGACACTTGAAAACCTCACCACGCACCGGCCCATCACTGCTGTATATCACCTCATCCATCTCCCTTCCTCCCTCTGCCAGGGCCTTTCACTTATCAGCAGTAACCAAACAGAGAGTTACTACAGAAGGGCTGGAGAGATGGCTTGGAGGTTAAAGCACTTGCCTGCAAAGCCAAAGGATCCAGGTTCAAATCCCCAGGACCCACATAAACCACATGCACAAGATGGTGCATGTGTCTGGAGTTTGTTTGCAGTGGCTAACGGCCCTGGCACACCATCTCTCTATCGCCTCTCTCAAATAACAAAGTTTTTTTATTATTATTTCGTGAGTCAGGTGGTGGCACACTTAACCCAGCACTCGGAGGCAGAGGTAGGAGGATCGCAAATCGTGAGACTACATAATGAATTCCAGGTCAGCCTAGAGAGCCTTCTGGAAACCAAAAAATTAATTAATTAATTAATTAAAAATAAAATAAATTTATTTTAATTAAATTTTTTTAATTTTTAAAAATTTAATAAATTACTACAAAACAGGAGATCTGTGCAAAGTGCCCACAGATACCACCATGATGATGGCTGGGTGTCAGAGCTCAGTGGGTAATGGGTCCCAGTGTCACCTTCCTAGAGAAAGCCACCCTTCCTTGGCTGTTAGCTCTGTGACAGGGGGCAAAAAGCGTAAATGGCAGATCCTTGGCTCCTCATGGGCACAACTGCTGGTTGTTCTGTTTATTTCGAACACAGCCCAGGCTGGCCTCAAACTCACCACCCTCCTGCATGCATGATAGATTGGGGTCAAGCAGGTGTGATGGCACGTCCCAAAAATCCCATCGGGGAAGCCGAGGCAGGAAAATCGAGTTCAAAGCCAGCCGAGGTTCAATAGCAAGACCGCGTTGCTCCCTTCTCCTGTGGCGACCAGGGTAACGATGGCAAGGCTGGGGCTGGAGGTGTTGAAGGCATGTTGGGAATCCAGCTGAAGCGAGAGGGATTCAGCATGGCTGACCGCCAAAGGTGACGGCGAGGCATGGAGAGTCAGGAGAGGGTTTTTGATGCTATAAGCGCCAAAATGTAATTCTAACATAACCAAAGGTCAGCGGGCAGAGACCCTGCACTTGAGATCAAATTCATTGGTTTGAATCTCCAGCCCGCATCCTAATGATTCAGTGCCTTCCCTAGAGCTGTCTGCCTTTTCTCAGGCAGTTACATGTTTGTGCTCCCGGTTCTGGAATCTCACCTTTCAAAATTACAGGCCCCTCTTTCTTCTTGCCAGCTCTTGGGTAGAAAGTCAGTTCTCTCAGGGGCTGGGCTGGAGCCAGTGGCTTAAGTTGCCTGCAAAAGCAGAAAAGGACATGGTTGCGACTCCCAGGAACCACGTTAGCCGGGAATGCACAAGGGGCTCTCATCTGTCAAAGCTATTAAATCAAATAAATAAATTTAAATTTTCAGTTCTTGCCGACAGTTTTCGCCTTTTAATCACTTGGGAGGCGGTAGGAGGATGCCATGAGTTCAAGGCCACTCTGAGACTACATGGTGATTTCAGGTCAGCCCCCAGATGGTGAATCCTACCTCAAAAAACCAAACCAAACCAAACAAAAATTTCAGTTCTCTGCCCTCCCTCTCACCCCCCCACCCCTGTATGCATATACTCTAAAATCTTTTACATTGGAGGCTGTGGAGATAAGTTGATTGAATCCTAAAAGTTTTGCTTGTGGGGCACAGAGAGATGGCTCAGTGGTTCAAGGCACTTTTCTTGCCAAGAATCTAATGGCCCAGGTTAGGGTCCCCAGCTATGGGAGAGAAGCTAGATGCACAAAGTGGTGCATGTGCTGGAGTTTGTTTGAGTGCCAGTTCCCAAGGAATAAAATCACTGGGAGCTGCTGGTGTGTAAACTTTAAATCTAGCACTCAGGGAGGCTGAGGTAGGAGAATGCGTGTGAGGTTGGAGGCCAGTCTGAGTTCCATAACTAAATTAGGAAGTCAGCCTGAGCTAGAGCAAGACCCTGCCTTAAGAGAAACCAAACTTTGCGCTTGAAAGCAATTTTTAAATTAAAAGGTAAGAGAGCCAGGCAGCCCAGTGAATTTTGTGCACCCTTTTATCCCAGCACTCGGGAGATACAGGTAGGAGGATCGCTGTGAGTCAAGGCCACCCTGAGACTACATAATGAATTCCAGGTCAGCCTGAGCTACACTGAGACCCTACCTCAAAAACAAAACAAAACAAAAATTAAAAAGGTAAAATTAGGTAAAATTGGTTTAGTGGCTAAAGTGCCTGCAGCCTAAGGATCCACATTTGATTCTTCAGATCCCATCGTAAGCCAGACCACGTGTTCACAGCACTCAAGGTCACACATGTGCTGAGTAGGCGCAAGTATAGTGAGTTCATTTGTGTGAAGTCCTAACACATTCCAATTCTATACCCTACCTCATCACCTTTCATAAAAAAAAACCGGCCTGTTGGGCTTACCTCAAAAATTTAAAGTCAAAGTACTGAGGTTGGGGCTGGGAGATGGCTCCAGCAGCTAAGGCCTTAACTTTGGGTCTGCTGGCTCAGGTTTTGAGTCCTAACATCTGCGTCAAAGTAGATGTAAAATGGCACAAGCATCTGGCACAACAGCAGAGACAGCAGCATGCCTCCTCCCAACACATGTGCAAATAAATAAATAAATAATACTTATTTTAAATTACTAATAGCCAGGTATGGAGGTGCACCAAAAATTAATTAATTAATTAATTAAAAATAAAATAAATTTATTTTTTAATTAAATTTTTTTTAATTTTTAAAAAATTTAATAAGAATTACTACAAAAACAGGAGATCACCATGCAAAGTGCCCACAGATACCACCATGATGATGGCTGGGTGTCTGCAGAGCTCAGTGGGTAATGGGTCACCCAGTGTCACCTTCCTAGAGAAAGCCACGCCCTTCCTTGGCTGTTAGCTCTGTGACAGGGACAGAGGCAAAGCCAAGCGTAAATGGCAGATCCCTTGGCTCCTCATGGGCACAACTGCTGGTTGTTCTGTTTTGTTCCGAACACAGAAGCCCAGGCTGGCCTCAAACTCACCACCCTCCTGCATGCATGATAGATTGGGGTCAAGCAGGTGTGATGGCACACACCTAAAATCCCATCAGTCGGGAAGCCGAGGCAGGAAAATCGTGAGTTCAAAGCCAGCCGAGGTTACATAGCAAGACCGCGTTGCTCCCCTTCTCCTGTGACGACCAAGGGTAACGATGACAAGGCTGGGGCTGGAGGTGTTGATGAGCACGCTCTGCGGGGAATCAGCTGAAGCAGAGGGATTCGGCATGGCCCCTGACTTCGCAAGGTGACGGCGAGAGCATGGAGGGTCAAGGAGAGGGGTTTTGATACTATAAATAAAATAAATTCTAACATAACCCCAAAGGTCAGCGGGCAGAGACCCTGCCACTTGAGATTCAGATTAGATTGGTTTGAATCTCCAGCCCACATCCTGTGGAAAGTTCAGTGCCTTCCCTAGGCTGTCTGCCTTTTCTCAGAGCAGTTACATGTTTGTGCTCCCCGGTTCTGGAATTAGTTCAGGGCAGCAGAATCTCACCTTTCAGGGTACAGGGCCCCTCTTTCTTACCCAGGCTCTTGGGTAAGAAAGTCTGTGAAAATTCAGTTCTCTGGGGCTGGACGGATGGCTTAGTGGTTAAGACATTTGCCTGCAAAGCCAAAGGACCTTGGTTCGACTCCCCAGGAACCACGTTAGCCAGATGCACAAGGGGGCTCATGCATCTGGAGTCCATTTGCAGGGGCTATAGGTCCTGGCACACCCATTCTCCCCCCCCCTTCTCTGTCAAATAAATAAATAAAATATATTTAAATTTCAGTTCTTGCCGAGCATGGTGGCACCCGCCTTTAATCCCAGCACTTGGGAGGCAGAGGTAGGAGGATCGCCATGAGTTCAAGGCCACTCTGAGACTACATAGTGAATTCCAGGTCAGCCTGGGCTAGAGTGAGATCCTACCTCAAAAAACCAAACCAAACCAAACAAAAAAATTCAGTTCTCTGCCCTCCCTCTCACCCCCACCCCTGTATGCATATACTCACAAATCTTACAAGGCTTTCACTGACATTTTGAGGAAAATATGAGGAGGATTGGAGGATTTACTTTGCACCAATGGAGATAAGTTGATTGAATCCTAAAAGTTTGCGCATTGGGGCTGGAGAGATGGCTCAGTGGTTCAAGGCACTTTCTTATAAAGTCTAATGGCCCAGGTTCGAGTCCCCAATATCCACGGAAAGCCAGATGCACAAAGTGGTGCATGTGCCTGGAGTTTGTTTGAACATGAGTTCAAAGATAAAATCACTGGGGCTGCTGCCGGGTGTGGTGGCGCACGCCTTTAAATCCTAACACTCAGGGAGGCTGAGGTAGGAGAATCGCTGTGAGTTGGAGGCCAGTCTGAGACTACATAGCAAATTCCAAGTCAGCCTGGGCTAGAGCAAGACCCTGCCTTGGAAAACCAAAACACATGAAAAAAATTTTTTTTTTAAATTAAAAAGGTAGAGCCAGGCATGGTGGTGCACGCCTTTTATCCCAGCACTCGGGAGATACAGGTAGGAGGATCGCTGTGAGTCAAGGCCACCCTGAGACTACGTAGTGAATTCCAGGTCAGCCTGAGCTACACTGAGACCCTACCTCAAAAAACAAAACAAAACAAAAAAATTAAAAAGGTAAAATTGGGTAAAATTGGTTTAGTGGCTAAAGTGCCTGCACAGCCTAAGGATCCACATTTGATTCTTCAGATCCCACGTAAGCCAGACGCACAAGTGATGCAAGCACTCAAGGTCACACATGTGCACAAGGTGGCGCAAGTGTCTGGAGTTCGATTTCGTGGCTGGAGGTCCTAACATTCCAATTCTCTCTCTCTCTCACTTGCTCTTGCTTTCACATAAAAAAAAAGGCCGGCCTGTTGGGCTTGCCTCAAAAATTTAAAAAGAGGTAAAATTACTGAGGTTGGGGGCTGGGAGATGGCTCAGCAGCTAAAGGCACTTGCTTGCAAGGTCTGCTGGCTCAGGTTTGAGTCCCTAGCATCCACGTAAAGTAGATGTAAAAAATGGCACAAGCATCTGGCACAACAGCAAGAGACCTTGGCATGCCTCCTCCCAACACATGTGCAAATAAATAAATAAATAATACTTATTTTAAATTACTAATAGCCAGGTATGGAGGTGCATGCCTTTAATCCCAGCACTCAGAAGGCAAAGGTAGGAGGATTGCTGTGATTTCAAGGCCACCTTGAAACTACATAGTGAATTCCAGGTCAGCCTGGGCTAAAGTGAGACCCTACCTTGAAAAACCAGAAAAAGGCTGGAGAGATGGGTTAGCAGTTAAGGCGCTTGCCTGCAATGCCTAAGGACCCAGGTTCAACTCCCCAGAACCCATGAAATCCAGCTGCACAAGGTGACACATGCGCACAAGGTCACACATGCGTTTGGAGTTCTATTGCAGTGGCTAGAGGCCCTGGCAGACCAATTCTTTCCCTCCCCCATCCCCTCTCTCTCTCTCCTCTCTCTCTCTCTCTCTCTCTCTCAAAAATTACTAGGAGCCAGGCATGGTTAAGGCACTTGTCTGCAAAGCCTAAGGACCCCGGTTCCATTCTCCAGGTCCCATGTAAGCCAGATGCACATGGGGCGCACACGTCTGGAGTTCGTTTGCAGTGGCTGGAGGCCCTGGTGTGCCCATTCTCCCTCTCTCTGTCCCTCTCTCTGTCTCTAATAAATAAAGAGAAATAAATCAGAAAAGAAAAGGAAAGAAAGAAATCCAGTCCTAAATTCATGACGAACATCCCAGCTATACCAGGAAGACTATGTTTCAGTGGAATGGATCGCCGTGGTTTGCAGACGCAGCCTTCTTACTGCTATTCCTGTTGGTTCTGCCGTCCTACAAAGGTCAACATGACACTCTGTATAATGCCAATGTCTTGTTAAAGGTTCTTTGTGATTGCTTGGTATCTTGGGGACTGAGGAGCTAGAAATCTTGGTTGCATCCTGAAGGGTTAACAGCCTTCCCTGAAAACTAGAGGGAACGAGAAAGAGTTAATAATAACCTTAAGATGAGGAAGCCAGGCTGGAGAGATGGCTTAGCGGTTAAGGCGCCTGCCTCCTAAGCCTAAGAATGTCAGTTCCAATCTCCAGGTCCCACGTTTAGCCAGATGCAAAGTGACGCAAGGGCACAATGCCGCACTTGACCACAAGGGGGCGCACACATCTGGAGTTCATTCACAGCAGCTGAGACACTGCTGGCATGCCCATCTCTATGTCTCCCTCTCCCTCTCCCTCTGTGTCTCTCTCCAAAATTAAAAAAAAAAAAAAATTAAAAAAAAATGAGGAAGCCATAAAGAATGGTGACATCCAGTCCTCCCTAGTCAACTCTGCTAAAGAGCCTATTCCGAGCAAATAACTTTGATGCCTTATCTGCTTCCCTTGGACCTGCAGCTAATTCAGTCTGTTTGCCTTAGGACCCTCCTGGTAAGTTTGAACCCCAGCTTGACTCGGTGCCTCAGTCTTCACCCCGTGGGAAGGCTGCTCCTCACTACCTCCCAATAAACAGTCTGTCTGTAGAGGTCAAGTCCGACGTTCTTTCTTGCTTTTCTCCTGCACTATCCTTACACATACATTCTGGCTCACAGGGTTGGTTTTGTTTGTTTGTTTTGCTTTTGTTTTTTTGAGGTAAAGTCTCACTCTAGCCCAAGCTGACCTGGAATTCACGATGTAGTCTCAGGGTGGCCTTGAACTCACAGCGATCCACCCACCTCTGCCTCTCAAGTGCTGGGATTAAAGCCATGCACCACCACGCCCGATGGTTGCATACATTCTGATTTTCATTTTCTCCCTGCAGCGTCACGTGGAAGGGTGCCTTTGCTCTTCGTTACCTAACAGAGAAACTAGCCAGTATGGAAGGGTTTTAGCTCCCAGGACATTCAATTACTCCGTGTCTGTGAGTTTATCTAAATGACCACAGAAGGTAGCGGCTATGGCTACTTTTCTTGCAAGTGAGGTGACAGTGCCAAACTTCCTGTCCTGAGACAATGAGGTGCCTGGGCTCTGACCTGCACTGCTATGCAAGGACGCAGAGCGGCTGCAGCTGGGGTTATGGGATTATAGAGTAAATGGGGAAGGGAAATTATCATTCAGAGGGCAAAAGGGGGCCTAAATCGCAGGAAAGTGCCTAATCCACTTCTACTACACCAGGATTAATCTGAGACAGGAGAAGAGAGAAGAGGAAGGAAGAGGAGGAGGAGAAAGAAGAGAAGGAGGAGCCGGGCGTGGTGGCGCACGCCTTTAATCCCAGCACTCGGGAGGCAGAGGTAGGAGGATTGCTGAGAGTTTGAGGCCACCCTGAGACTACATAGTTAATTCCAGGTCAGCCTGGACCAGAGTGAGACCCTACCTCGCAAAACCAAAAAAAAAAAAAAAAAAAAAAGAAGAGAAGGAGGAGGTGGTAGTGGTGGCAGAAGAGGAAGAGGAGGAGAAGGAGAGGAGTGGAGTAGTAGAAAAAAATACAGCTAGGGCTGGAGAGATGGCTTAGCGGTTAAGGCATTTGCCTGCAAAGCCAAAGGATCCCGGTTCGACTCTCCAGGACCCAAGTAAGCCAGATGCATAAGGGGCCCATGCATCTAGAGTTCATTTGCAGTGCTGGAGGCCCTGGCATGCCCATTCTCTCCCCCCCCCTCAAATAAATAAAATATTTTTTTTCATATTTCTGTTTTTCAAGGTAGGGTCTCACTCTAGCCCAGGCTGACCTGGAATTCGCTATGTAATCTCAGGGTGGCCTCGAACTCATGGCAATCCTACCTTTGCCTCCCAAATGCTGGGATTAAAGGCATGCACCACCACGCCCGGCTAAAAAAAATTTTTTTTTAAAGAAAGAAATACAGCCAAGTTTCTTTCTGAGGGAGCCTGAGGCATCTGGGGGTGCGGGGGGGGGGAGAGCAATGATGACACATTCTGATGATTAATCTCAGCTGTCAGGGACGGGATTTAGAATGGTGACAAGTCTCTGCGCATGTGTGTGGGGGATTTTCTAGGTTAGGTTAATTGGGGTGTGAAGACATAGCCTAACTTTGGGTGACACCATTGCAGAGGCTAGGGTCTCAGGTGGCATAGAAAGGAGAAAACTAGCTGAGCACCAGGATCCATCCTTTTTCTGTTTCCTGACAGAGATGCAGCAGAACCAGCTGCCTCGACCTCCCAGGCGTCGCTTCCCCACCATGATGGCCTGGACCTTTGACTGTGAGCCAGAATAAACCCTTTCCTTTTTTTTTTAAAAAAAAAAAGAGGGAATTTTTTTAAATGTGAAAACAGAGAGAGACAGAAGAGAGACAGAGAATGGGTACGCCAGACCATTGCAAACAAACTCAGGTGCATGCACCCTTTGTGCCTCTGGCTTTCACGTGGGTACGGGGGATTGAACCCAGGTCGAAGGCTTTGCAGGCAAGCACCTTAACCGCTGAGCCATCTCTCCAGCTTTCCCAAACCTTTCCTTCTTTAAGTCGCTTTTATCGGGAGTTGGCATAGCAACAAGAATAACTGATACAGCTGGTTCTGACAAAGAAAGGAGCACTACAAAGTTGCAGCAAACGTGTTCATCCCCCCCCCCCAAGGGCTCCGATGATATATCCAAGATGAAGGGGGGATAATGAGCCTGTAAAAGTTGTCCCCTCCCCAACCGTGCACTATCTCCAGGTCATGAACCTATCGCACAGTGGAGGCAGTCATCTCCGCCTCCCAAGGGGATCGTCTCCCTGAACGCAGTGACCACATTTGAACTCCTCTGCGTCACCGCGTCATTACGCATTTCCATCCTCACCGGTGGAGCTGACGTCTTTCAACCGCAGGCATGGTATGGGGGAAAGGGGAAAGTAAGTTCCTCTTACCCAGATGCCTTATCTGAGACCGTTAACAATGGAAAAATGGGCGAGGAGGGCTTATTGTCCATCCTCTTACTGCCCTGGTATCCTCTCCTGTGGTCTCTTGAAATGCTTCCTTCCATAAAGGCAGGCAATTCCCCCCACAGGAGGCTTGTTGCCTTCGAATTAAATGTTGCCCCTCCTGGACCAAAGTTTTTTAAAATGTAAATACCATGGGAGAAATACCATTTCACGTGTCTAGTTGTGTGTGCAAACGCATCCAACCCAGGCTTTTCTCCTGGTGAAGGGACTAGGCTCCCCCAGGGGTCAAATTATGAAAAAGAAAGAAACAAAGGAATGAACAAAACCAGAGAAGAATGCATGGGGCAGGGAAGAATGAAGTTCAAATAAAAGTTGGCCTCTGTCCCGATCTCACTGAGGTTCCACTCTGAACAAAAGCAATAATAGCATTTGCAACTGCTTTTATTGCTTATTATGTGAGACTCATTTCTTCATGTTAAAACTCCTTTACTTTAGAAGCTATTATCCTTGTGTAATTAAAACAATAGATTGCGTCCCACACTTGGGATTTTTTCCGAGGCAGCATGGTAGTATGCACTGGTACTCTGAAAGCTTTCATTTTGTTTCTCTTGAGTCAAAGCAGAAGCTTCTAGAAAAGTTTTAGCATACTGACTCCTGAGAGTTATCTGAGTAACTCACATGCCAGATATGGAGGGGGACCCAAGGCTCACTTTCTGGGGTGTGAAGAAGGTGCAGATAAAAGCTCACCTCTCTAGCTGTCATCAAGCCCATAACACTACATCCCCTGCGAGTTACTGAGAGGAGAGTAAGGGCGGGTGACACACACGGGAAGTTTAACATTTCACTCCTTCAACTCAAATGTAGTTCTGATGGCTCAGCAGTTAAAGCTGCTCTTGCCTCTTACAGGTTCTGTTCCCCAGAATCCACATAAAGCCACAGATGCACAAGGTGACACATTGATCTGGAGCTCAGTTGCACTGGTGGGAGGCCCTGGCCACCCATTCATTGCTCTCTTCTCTCTCTCTCTCTTTCTTCTATCTCTTTCTGCTTACAAATAAATATTTGAAAAGACAAACCATTAAAAATATAAAAAGGAAAAAAATACATAGTTCCTTTATAAGTATACCTATAAAAATAGTTTTGAACTTAAGGAATTCACTTTTTGTCGTTTCAAGATCGCACGAGCGGTAACCTCAGCATCTTTATCTATAAACTGGGTGAACGGGGATTGAAGGAAGCGTGTGCAGCACTGAGCCAGAGCTGTGACAGAAAGGAGAAGCCCGTGCTGGGACTCTGAAGCTTACTCTTGGTGCTTGCATGCCCAAACTCCTCCATGTCATGATATATTTGGTGTTCTGAGCCTGTTCTCAGCTACATTGGACAAGCTGCCTCTTTTTATTTTATTTTATTTTATTTTTATTTTATTTTATTTTATTTTATTTTATTTTATTTTACTTTACTTTTTTTGTTGTTTTTCAAGGTAAGGTTTCACTGTAGCTCAGGGCTTACCTGGAATTCATTATGTAATCTCAGGGTGGCCTTGAACTCAGTGATTCTCCTACCTCTGCCTCCAAGTGCTGGGATTAGCGATGCCACCACGCCTGCAAGGAGCTGCCTCTTACAGAGCAAGTCTTTAAAATTCCATAATTGTCTTATGACCATATTTTCTAAAACCAATCATGGGAATCCATGGCCTTACCATGTGATGGTTGTTTGGATTTATTTATTTTTGTTCTATATTTTGGAGGGAGGGTTTCACTCCAGTCGGCTAACTAGAATTCACTCTCTGTAGTCCCAGGCTGGCCTTGAACTCAGAGTGATCCTTCTACCTAGGCTCCCTTAGTGCTGGAATTAAAGGTAAGAGTCATGCCCAGCAGTTGGTTGAATTTTTTCACATTTCAAATTTTTCAATTTAAAGAAAGAAATACAGCCAAGTTTCTTTCTGAGGGAGCCTGAGGCATCTGGGGGTACAGGGGGGGGGAGCAATGATGACACATTCTGATGATTAATCTCAGCTGTCAGGGACGGGATTTAGAATGGTGACAAGTCTCTGCGCATGTGTGTGGGGGATTTTCTAGGTTAGGTTAATTGGGGTGTGAAGACATAGCCTAACTTTGGGTGACACCATTGCAGAGGCTAGGGTCTCAGGTGGCATAGAAAGGAGAAAACTAGCTGAGCACCAGGATCCATCCTTTTCTGTTTCCTGACAGAGATGCAGCAGAACCAGCTGCCTCGACCTCCTGCGGGCGTCACTTCCCCACCATGATGGCCTGGACCCTTGGACTGTGAGCCAGAATAAACCCTTTCCTTTTTTTTTTTTTAAAAAAAAAAAGAGGGAATTTTTTTTAAATGTGAAAACAGAGAGAGAGACAGAAGAGAGACAGAGAGAGAATGGGTACGCCAGACCATTGCAAACAAACTCCAGGTGCATGCACCCCTTTGTGCCTCTGGCTTTACGTGGGTACCGGGGGATTGAACCCAGGTCGTTAGGCTTTGCAGGCAAGCACCTTAACCGCTGAGCCATCTCTCCAGCTTTCCCAAACCTTTCCTTCTTTAAGTCGCTTTTATCGGGGAGTTGGCATAGCAACAAGAATAACTGATACAGCTGGTTCTGACAAAGAAAGGAGCACTACAAAGTTGCAGCAAACGTGTTCATCCCCCCCCCCCAAGGGCTCCCGATGATATATCCAAGATGAAGGGGGTGGATAATGAGCCTGTAAAAGTTGTCCCCTCCCCAACCGTGCACTATCTCAGGTCATGAACCTATCGCACAGTGGAGGCGAGTCATCTCCGCCTCCCAAGGGGATTCGTCTCCCTGAACGCAGTGACCACATTTGAACTCCTCTGCGTCACCGCGTCATTACGCATTTCCATCCTCACCGGTTGAGCTGACGTCTTTCAACCGCAGGCATGGTATGGGGGAAAGGGGAAAGTAAGTTCCTCTTACCCAGATGCCTTATCTGAGACCGTTAACAATGGAAAAATGGGCGAGGAGGGCTTATTGTCCATCCTCTTACTGCCCTGGTATCCTCTCCTGCGGTCTCTTGAAATGCTTCCTTCCATAAAGGCAGGCAATTCCCCCACAGGAGGCTTGTTGCCTTCGAATTAAATGTTGCCCTCCCTGGACCAAAGTTTTAAAATGTAAATACCGCGGGGAGAAATACCATTTCACGTGTCTAGTTGTGTGTGCAAACGCATCCAACCCAGGCTTTCCTCCTGGTGAAGGGGACTAGGCTCCCCCAGGGGGTCAAATTATGAAAAAGAAAGAAACAAGCGAATGAACAAAAACCAGAGAAGAATGCATGGGGCAGGGAAGAATGAAGTTCAAATAAAAGTTGGCCTCTGTCCCGATCTCACCGAGGTCTGGCCTGAATAAAAGCAATAATAGTCATTGCAACCGCTTTTATTGCTTATTATGTGAGACTCATTTCTTCATGTTAAAACTCCTTTACTTTCGGCTATTATCCTTGTGTAATTAAAACAATAGATTGCGTCCCACACTTGGGATTTTTTTTCCGAGGCAGCATGGGTAGTATGCACTGGTACTCTGAAAGCTTTCATTTTGTTTCTCTTGAGTCAAAGCAGAAGCTTCTAGAAAAGTTTTAGCATACTGACTCCTGAGAGTTATCTGAGTAACTCACATGCCAGATATGGAGGGGACCCAAGGCTCACTTTCTGGGGTGTGAAGAAGGTGCAGATAAAAGCTCACCTCTAAAGCTGTCATCAAGCCCAACAGCACATCCCCTGCGGAGTTACTGAGAGGAGAGTAAGGGCGGTGACACACACGGGAAGTTAACATTTCCCTCACTCCTTCAACTCAAATGTAGTTCTGATGGCTCAGCAGTTAAAGGCTCTTGCCTCTTACAGGTTCTGTTCCCCAGAATCCACATAAAGCCAGATGCACAAGGTGACACATTGATCTGGAGCTCAGTTGCACTGGTGGGAGGCCCTGGCCCACCCATTCATTGCCTCTCTCTTTCTCTCTCTCTATCTCTTTCTCTCTATCTCTTTCTGCTTACAAATAAATATTTGAAAAGACAAACCATTAAAAATATAAAAAGGAAAAAAATACATAGTTCCTTTATAAGTATACCTTATAAAAATAGTTTTGAACTTAAGGAATTCACTTTTTTGTCGTTTCAAGATCGCACGTAGCGAACCTCAGCATCTTTATCTATAAACTGGTGAACGGGGATTGAAGGAAGCGTGTGCAGCACTGAGCCAGAGCCAGACAGAAAGGAGAAGCTCCGTGCTGGGACTCTGAAGCTTACTCTTGGTGCTTGCATGCCCAAACTCCTCCATGTCATGATATTTTGGTGTCTCTGAGCCTGTTCTCAGCTACATTCGGACAAGGGGCTGCCTTTTTTTATTTTTATTTTATTTTATTTTATTTTATTTTATTTTATTTTATTTTATTTTATTTTACTTTTGTGTTTTTGTTTTTCAAGGTAAGGTTTCACTGTAGCTCAGGCTTACCTGGAATTCATTATGTAATCTCAGGGTGGCCTTGAACTCAGTGATTCTCCTACCTCTGCCTCCCAAGTGCTGGGATTAAAGGTGTATGCCACCACGCCCGGCAAGGAGCTGCCTCTTACAGATGCAAGTCTTTAAAATTCCATAATTGTCTTATGACCATATTTTCTAAAACCAATCATGGGAATCCATGGCCTTACCATGTGGATGGTTGTTTGGATTTATTTATTTTTGTTCTATATTTTGGAGGGAGGGTTTCACTCTAGCCGAGCTAACCTAGAATTCACTCTGTAGTCCAGGCTGGCCTTGAACTCAGAGTGATCCTTCTACCTAGGCCTCCTTAGTGCTGGAATTAAAGGTAAGAGTCATGCCCAGCAGTTGGTTGAATTTTTTCACATTTTCAAATTTTTTCAAAGGCAAACTAATTAAGCTATATTCATTTATGCATGAAAGAATGTTATTTATTTATTTATTTATTTATTTATTTATTTATTTATTTATTTGAGAGAGAGAGAGAGAGAGAGAGAGAATAGATGCATCAGAGCCTCTAGTCTCTGCAAACGAACTCAACCCATGTGCCACCTTGTGCATCTGGTTTACGTGAGTACTGGGGAATCAAACCTGGGTCCTTAGGCTTTGCAAGCAAGCGCTCTGACTGCTAAGCCATCTCTCCAGCCCTAAAGAACTTTTGGAAGAATGAAATTATGCCAGAAAAGAGCACACTCGCCAAAAATAAATAAATTCTTCTTCTTCTTTTTTTTTTTTTTCAAGGTAGGGTCTCACTCTAGCTCAGACTGGCCTGGAATTCACTATGTAGTCTCAGCGTGGCCTTGAACTCACAGCGATCATCCTACCTGTGCCTCCCCAGTGCTGGGATTAAAGGCGTGCACCACCACGCCCGGCTATAGATTCTTGATTACTTGACTTTGGGACTGTTGGGAACAGCTCAGTCCCGAGACGCTTTCTTCATCAGCAGAGCACCGAGGACGGTAAGAGCCAGTGCCAACAGGGCACCCTAGTCAGTCATAGACTGGCCATTCTTTGCCAAGAAGACGGGGACAGTTTGGTCCTCCGATATGTGTGCTGCCATTTCCTCAGAACCACGGCTCTTGTGACATATGCTCCGGGTGTTGTTGAGTGAAAGGCCTGGAAAACGGTCAGTGTGAAATCCTCCAAAAATAGAAATCCAAGCAGATGGTAAGGCTAAGAAACAAGTCAAACTGCTCCTTGATTTATTTAATTATGTTTTGCTTTGAATGGTTTAATGCTGTGGCTCATTTTTCTCTCACTTCTTGCATCCTGCTAGCCAGAGCAAAAATGACTGGTTACTCCCTTCCCCCCTTCCCCGTCTACCATCTCAACACAGCTTGTGCGTTCGTGCGTGTATGCGTGCGCGTGTGCGTGTATGCGTGTGCGTGCGTGCGTGTATGTGCGTGTGTGTGCGTGCATGTATGTATGTGCGTGTGTGTGTGTGTGTGTGTGTGTGTCTAGACCTCATCCCCTCAGGAGTCAGTTCTCATCTTCCACCTTGTTTGAGGCAAGGTCTCTCACTGTTCACCTCTGCATTCACCCAACTAACGGACCTGTACGTCCTGGATTCTCCTGTCTCTGCCTCCCTCCTCATCACAGGCGCCTTCAGATTACAGACGCTAAAGCTGCTACATCCGGCTTGATGTGTGAACCATCTGCCCAGCCCTCCACATGCCATCTTCTTCTTCTTCTTTTTTTTTTTTTTTTTTTTTTTTTTTTTGGTTTTTTCCAAGTAGGGTCTCGCTCTAGCCCAGGCTGACCTGGAATTCACTATGAAGTCTCAGGGTGGCCTCAAACTCACGGTGATCTCTCTGCCTCCCCAGTGCTGGGATTAAAGGCATATGCCACCACGCCTGGCTCTCTTGTGTAATTCTTATACTCCATGAGTTAATTATATCAAGAGCTTTGGCACTATAGCCTGGTAGAAGTGAGAGAGGAGGCAGCCAGTAGGCGTTCTCTCATCCGTCCTTGGAAAAGAACCCTGCAAGGCTTGGATCTTCCTTCTTGGATGACTCACCTTTGCATGTCCCCCACAACACCCCCCAAACCCACCCTAATCATTGTCATCTTCCCAGACCTTTGTCTATCCTATACGGAGTGAATGAAAACAGCCAGGGTCTGTAATCATACCACCTCGAATATGCCTGATCTCGGAAAATATCCAGGCCTCAGGTATCAATGAACTCCCATCCTCGGACCCTTTCCAGCTAGGGGACTGAATGAATCCAGCAACAAATGGCCTCCTCGAAGCCTGCAAACCCACTCCCGCGGTGTAGGGAAGACCTGCTTCCATGTCATCGTAGACCTCCGGCGTCCCCAAGCTCTCACTGGCTGACACCCTGTCCCTGAATCATCTGGATCACCTGCCTTAGCCCACACAGAGTAGGCATTTCGTCATTTTGAATACTAAAAGAGCAAATGATCTTAGCAAGGCACAATGGCAGCAAATCAGGAAAAGTCTTTCCCTGCAATTTCACGTTAACATGCTTCTCAGCGACAGCGATGACAATGGTGAAGACACCCGTAAGAGAAAGGGCAACGCCAGCCCTGGGAAGATGGCTCATTATCTCTGCTAATTACTTCTGCGCCTTTGTTTAAGCCATTCCCCAGGCTGGAAGGCCTTGCCCTCACCCCACTCCCATCAATTAACGTCTTCCCCATTCTTCAAGGCCCAGCTCAAATGCCACTTTCTCCAACAGGGCTCTTGCAATCCGCCAGTTAGAAATGATTGCTTCCTACTAATATTCCTGGGGAGTTTATTAGGTAACTATCTCATGTCAATACATTAAAATATCATCTGATGTTTATTATATAATATTCCTGTCATATTAACTTGTGTTCATAAGAATATATGGAATGCTGGGCGTGGTGGCACATGCCTTTAATCTCAGCACTCTGGAGGCAGAGGTAGGAGGATCACCATGAGTTCAAGGCCACCCTGAAAATACAGTGAATTCCAGGTCAGCCTGGGCCAGAGTGAGATCCTACCTTGAAAAACCAAAAAAAAATAAAATTAAAATAAAAAAGAATATATGGAAGATGTTGGGCATGGTGGCACTCGTCTTTAATCCCAGCACTTGGGAGGCAGAGGTAGGAGGATCACCGTGAGTTCAAGGCCACCCTGAGACTACATGGTGAATTCCAGGTTAGCCTGGGCTAGAGTGGCACCCTACCTCAGAAAAAACAAAAAACAAAACAAACAAACAAACAATATATATATATATATATATATATATATATATATATATATGATGATTACCTGATGTCCTCGCCTAGAACCTAGAAATAAGAAAAAAAAGCTATCTTTTAAAAATATTTATATATTTGAGAAAGAGGCAGATAGAGACAGAATGGGCATGCCTGGGTCTCTAGCCACTGCAAACGAACTCCAGAAGCATGCACCACCTTGTGCATCTGGCTTAACATGGGTCCTGGGGAATTGAACCTGGGTCCTTTGGCTTCGCAGGTAAGAGCCTTTAACCACTAAGCCATCTCTCCAGCCCGAGAAAACAATCTTTCACATTGTGGATTACTTCATATGTGGCCCATAGGGCAAGCTCCTATTCATTTGTTCAATTCTTGAACAACTATAGCAACAACCATTATAAAAATAGCAGTCACCTGTTGAGTCCTCGCATGCAGCAGACCATATGGGAGGTGCCTTAGTATGTCAGGCTCCAGGCAAACGAAAGGGTGGACCTTCCCAAAGGTGCGGCTATTACGTGGTGTTTTTGAGCATCAAACCAACACCGAATTCCTAAGTCTACATTCTTACCATTGGGAATTTCTGTTTCCTTAATCACTTATTGTGTATAACTTAGGTGGAAACTGCAACTTTTTTTTGAGTTTTACCCCATTGAGACCATTATATATTTCCAAATCACCTTTCACTTTATTAGCCTGGAAGTAATAATATTTTTTTTAATGGCCTGAATTCAAGGCCTCTGGGCTTCAGGCTAGATATCCTTCAGCTGTCATTCTTTCTTTTTTAAAGTATTTTACTTGTGGGCCGGATGTGGTGGCACACGCCTTTAATCCCAGCACTCGGGAGGCAGAGGTAGGAGGATTGCCATGAGTTCGAGGCCAGCCTGAGACTACATAGTGAATTCCAGGTCAGCCTGAGCTAGAGTGAAAACCTACCTCAAAAAAACCAATATATATATGTGTGTGTATATATATATATATATTTGAGAGAGAGAGAAAGAGAAGGATAGAAAGGAGAAAGGGAGAGAGAGAGAGAATGGATACGCCACCTCCAGCCACTGCAAACAAACTCCAGGCGCATGCACCCCCTTATGCATCTGGTTTACATGGGTCCTGGGGAATTGAACCTGAGTCCTTTGGCTTCACAGGCAAGTGCCTTAACTGCTAAGCCATTTCTCCAGCCCCAACTATTATTCTTTCTACCACCGGGCTGGAGAGACTATTAAGATTCTTTCTAAGAACACTCCAGCGGTTCCAATCTCCAGGGTTTAGCCAGATGCAAAGTGACCAGGGTGCAATGCTGAACTTGCCCACAAGGGGGTGCACACATCTGATTTCGTTTGCACCAGCTGGGGCACCCATCTCTGTCTTCCTCTCCCTCTCTCTCTCTCCCTCTCCTTCTCCCCTCTCTGCTCCTCTGTGTCTCTCTCAAAAAAATAATAAAAAATAAAAAGTTTAAAAAAAAAAAAAAAAAAAAAAGGCTTCAGACCACCGCAACCCATGGCCTGACCTGCACCATGGGGCATGCTCTACATTGCCCCCGGTGCTTTTCAGGAGAGGAGCCCCGCTCTGTAGGCGTGCTCCCGGCAGCTGAGAGTCCCACAGCAGTCCTGTGCTCACCCGGGCACATCACGCTTCTGCTTCAGAGTAAGTCTTTCCCATGTATTCATTCATGCGATGCCAAGCCACCTCCAGCCACTACAACTATAGCTGGTGTTTCGGGGCAAAGTGCAAGACATCCCATTTATCCTACTAAATGCCATCTTGGTATATCTGGGACATCCCTTCAGTCTACTGAGATCTTTCTAAATTCTGGTCTTGCCATCCAACATAGCCACCAATCCTTCCAGCAACTTTGAGCAGCGGGCTTCATCCAAGTCATTAATAAAAAATGTTGACTGGGGCTCGCGGCAAATGCCTAGAGACCTCCCTTGAAGCTGACACAGATTCATTAATCATTAGTCTTTGCATGGGCTTGTTCAACCGATTATACATCTGCTTCAGTGTCCTGGGCTCAGGAGTCTCTAGCCTGCTGAAAGCCTCCAGCCTAGTTACCTTGTCAACAAAGGGAATGAATTGAGTCTGGCGTAACTGGCTCTGAGTGACTCCTGTTGTTTTATGAAGATCAGTCTAGCAGGGTGGATCCTGAGCCCACACTGCTTCTCCTGCTGAGAGTTGCAACAACAGGATAAATGACCTGTAATCACTCCCAGAACCCTAAGAAGCCAGGGGCCCCCACTTACCCACCCTAACAGAAAAACAAAATATGCATTAAAAAAAAAAAATCTTAGCCAGGGCGTGGTGATGCTTACCTACAAAGCTAAAGGACCCAGGTTTGATTCCCCAGGACCCACGTATAAAACTAAAAATATATATTTTTTACAAATCTCAAAAAGATATAAGGAAAAAAAGCAACTGGATTGAAATAATTCACAAAGAAGCATGAATAATTAATTGTCCTGCAAGAATGTTGGCTTTTGTTTGTTGTTGTTGTTTTTCTTTTTTTTTTTTTAAATGTATTTTATTTATATTTATTTGAGAGAGAGAAAGAGGCAGAGAGAGGGAGAGAATGGACGTGCCAGGGCCTCCAGCCACTGCAAACAAACTCCAGATGCATGTGCCACCTTGTGCGTCTGGTTTACATGGGTTCTGGGGAGTTGAACCTGGATCCTTAGGCTTCGCAGGCAAGTGTCTTAACCACTAAGCCACCTATTCCTCCTTATTTTAAGACTCATAGGCACATCCTTCAAAGGCATGAGGAACATCCAGTGTAAGCCCTAGAACTGCCGACCTTCTGCGTCCACTTTCACTGATTGCCTGGTCCCAGACGTGCCTCCTCTGTAGCCATTGGTTGGGGGTAGGAGGAACCTGCCCCTTCAGTTACTGAAGCAGATAATTACCTCTGTGTGGGTTCAATCATGCGGACCCACATAAAGCCAGGTGTACAGCGTGGCGCATGTGTCTGGAGTTTGTTTGTAGCAATGAGAGAGCCTGGCACATCCACTACCTCTCTCTCTCTCTCTCTCTCTCTCTCTCTCTCATTCTCTCCCCCACTCCCCGACACCACTTGCAAATAAATAAATAAATAAAATGGTTTTTAAAAAAAAAAAACAGAATAAAAAGTGCTGCCAGGCGTGGTGGCACACGCCTGTAATCCCTGCACTCGGGAGGCAGAGGTAGGAGGTTCGCAAGGAGGTTGAGGCCACTCTGAGAATACAGAGTGAATTCCAGGTCAACCTGGACAAGAGTGAAACCCTATCTCGAAAAACCAAAAAAAAAAAAGCTCTAAAAAAGTATCCTATTAATTCCTGAAAATGCTCATAACCAGAAATAGTTCATCTGCGCTAGTAGACAGAGGACTTTGTTGTTGAAGAGTGTTGGAGTTGCAGGAACACCGGGTTTATGATGGACAAGAACCGGCTATGTTCCTGGCTCTGCCCCTGCCACCCGCCTCTGTGCCAAGGGCTGTGGTTTCTGAACACAGAGACGCTTTCGGGTAAACTGAGCATGGGGAATTCATGGTAATGAGAGGGAAAATGCTGGTGTAACCAGAGGTAGCAAAACAGATGTATAAGCCAGGAGTGGTTAAAGTGCCACGGGGGGGGGGGTGTTAGTACGCTGGTTGGTTTTCTACAGTGAGTGACTCTAACCAGGGCCTTGTGTATGCCAGGCAAGTGCTCTACCACGAAGCTACATCCCTGCACTTACCATCACTACATATATATTCACAATAGTGTGCTGTTCTCACCTCACCGCCCCCCATTACGATATCCAGGATCTTGATAAACCGCTTATGTTTGATTTTGCTTGAATACAACACACATACAGAAAAGTACACAGATCCTTGTGAAGTGTCACAGTGAGAACACACTTGAGAAGAAAATCTCCCAGCAGCCCATGGCCTCCTCACCCCCTGCTATGTCCGTTAGTATCTCTCCAAAGTGGCCACTGCCTTGGCATCTAGCATACTGGATCTCTTTTCTTTGGGTTTTTGTTGTTGTTGTTGTTTTTAAAAGGAGCCAGGCGTGGTGGCACATTCCTTTAATCCCAGCACTTGGGAGGCAGAGGTAGGAGGATTGCCATGAGTTCGAGGCCAGCCTGAGACTACATAGTGAATTCCAGGTCAGCCTGGGCTAGAGTGAGACCCTACCTTGAAAAAAAAAAAAAAGAAGAAGAAAGAAAGAAAAAAGGAATCCTATGTTATCTTCTTTTAGGGTGATGTTTTTCTGTGAAGTAGTTCCTCCACACTGAGTAGGGTATGTTGAATATCTTTGGGAGATTGCCATGACACTAGCTGGCTGTCCCCAGGGCCATGGATGGAACTGAACTGTGCACCGAGGTCAGCTCAGACAGCCAGACCTCTGGCCATTTGAAATTCACAAGAAATCTAAACCTGCCGTGACTAGTTCTCATGAAGTTGACCCCCACCCTTTTGTCAGGCTGTGCTAAAACCAGGTGGCTCTGAGTAATAATATCGGCGAGAAGGACATAAAGAACACCTGAAATTGACTAATATAGCTAACTGAGTTTAAAATGCTCAGGCTAGAGAGATGGCCCAGTGGTTAAATGCATGTGCTTGCAAAGCCCACCATGCTGAGTTCTGTTCCCCAGGACCCACATAGAGCCAAATGTACAAGGTGGCACATGTGTCTGGAGTTTGTTTGCAGAGGCTAGAGAACATAGCACATCTATTACTTCCATCTTTCTCTCATTCTCTCTCTCTCTCTCTACTTTCAAATAAATAAAAACAAGGTTCAAAAAACAATTAAAATGCTCTAAAAAGTATCTTATGAAGTCCTGAAAATGCTCATGCCAGAATCGATCCATCTTCACTGATAGAGGACTTTGTTGTTGAAGAGTGTTGGAGTCGCAGGAGCACCGGGTTTGTGATGGACAAGAACAGGCTATGTACCTGGCTCTGCCCCTGCCACCCGCCTCTGCGCCAAGGGCTGTGGTTTCCGAACACAGAGGTGGTTTGGAGATAAACTGAGCACGGAGAATTCATGGTAATGAGAGAGAAAATTTTGGTATAACCAGAAGTAACAAAAAAGATTTATAGCTGAGCGTGGTGGCGCACGCCTTTAATCCCAGCACTGGGGACGCAGAGGTGGGAGGATCGCTGTGAGTTCAAGGCCACCCTGAGACTACATAGTTAATTCCAGGTCAGCCTGGGCCAGAGTGAGACCCTACCAAAAAAAAAAAAAAAAAAAAAAAAAAAAGATGTATAAGCCAGGAGTGGTGGCACATGCCTTTAATGCCAGCAGTGGGGAGGCTGAGGTGGGAGGATCGCCATAAATTCGAGGCCAGCCCAGGTTACAGGGTGAGTTCCAGGTCAGGCCCTGGGCTAGAGTGAGCCCCTGCTTCAGAACACCAACACCAAAGCAAAACTTGCAGCACAGATTTACAAAGAGACCAAATACAAGGGGACTATGAGGGGCCCGACAAGGAATGCTGGATGAGCAAACCTAAAACATTCATGCTCTCCCAAAAATGTGTTCCGGTAAAGCAATCTCTTCAGAGAAACAGGTTGCAGATTAAATTGCACCTCCCGAGGGTGCCCACAGTCATATGATAGTGTGCTATCTGGCGCACTTGTGGGACAGAGGGATCTGGAGGTGAGAAGCCAGAGGGAGGGAGGTGGCAGCAGGACTCTGGGGAGGCAGAATTCCTGACCCTCAGCTGTTGGATAAAGAAAGCACTCTGCATTCCAGAAGTCTCTGTGGGTAGAGTCCCCATATCTGCGACACCAAGAGGGGTTACCACATACCTGTAAGCCACTCAGAACCAGTGAGGAAGGCAGTGGGATGGCAGCATGCTCAGAAGTTAGAAGCCTGGCACTGCTGGAGGAGGAGGAAGCCATCAGGGGGCCACTGCTTGGTCCAGCTTTCTCCAGACAGACTTGACTGATGCTATGTTTCTTATGCTCCGCCCTGCCCCGAAACTCGAAATCTTTTATAGCATTGGATGGTGATGGGGAGGGTGAGGCAAAGGGCAAAGGGCAGGTGGAAAAGAACCAGAAAGAAGAATCTAAGCAGGAAAGAAAAGTTGAAAGACTGCCAGGATTGGGGAGAAAAAGGGACTATGAGAAGGAAGGACTGGGAGCCTTCACACTGCCCTGCACCACACATCCACGTTGCCTTGCCATGCTTAGCCTGTTGAGGTCTTCTTAAAAAAGAAACTTGGGGTCGGGGGGGCTGGAGAGATGGCTTAGTGGTTAAGGCGTTTACCGACGAAGCCAAAGGACCCAGGTTCGATTACCCAGAACCCACGTAAGCCAGATGCACAAGGGGCACATGCATCTAGAGTTCGTTTGTAGTGGCTAGAGGCCCTGGCATGCTCATTCTCTCTCTCTGTCTGTCTCTCTCCTCTCTCTCTTTCTCTGCTTGCAAATAAATAAATATAAATAAAATAAAAATATTTAAAAAAAAGAAACTTGCGGGGCCTGGAGAGATGGCTTAGTGGTTAAGGGTGGCCTCAAACTCACAACAATCCTCCTACCTCTGCCTACTGAGTGCTGGGATTAAAGGTGTGTGCCACTGCACCCAGTCGAGAAGCTAACTTGAAAAAGACATTTGATTCTCTCTCTTTCTCTCTCTCCCTCTCTCTGTCTCTATCAAATAAATAAAAAAATAAAAATAAAATATTGGGCTGGAGAGATGGCTTAGTGGTTAAGGCACATGCCTGTGAAGCCTAAGGACCCCGGTTCGATTCTCCAGGTCCCACATAAGCCAGATGCAAAGGGGGTGCAGGCATCTGGAGTTCATTTGCAGTGGCTAGAGGCCCTGGTGTGCCCATTCTCACCCTCCCCCTCTCTCTTTCCCTCTCTGTCTCTAATAAATAAATAAAATAAATAAACAAAAATAAATTTTAAAAATAAATAAATAAATAAAATATTAAAAAAAAAAAAAAGACTGGAGGGATGGCTTAGCAATTCAGGCATTTACTTGCAGAGCCAAAGGACCCAGGTTCAATACCCCAGGACCCATGTTAGCCAGATGCACAAGGGGCGCATGCATCTGGAGTTAATTTTCAGTGGCTGGAGGCCCTGATGTGCCCATTTTCTCTCTTTCTTTGTATCAAATAAATAAATTATTTAATTTAAAAAAAAGACATTTGAGGGCCAGAGCACAGGCTGTGTGAGAGAACCCCTGGTCAGACTGCAGCTTAAGAAGAAATGTATCTGGCGGAAGAGGGGTGGATAGAATGGAAGAGCCAAAGGAAGGGTATGACTACTTACAATGCAACCGCCCAGACAGAAATTGGCCTCGATATCCATGACCTTGCAGTGCTTAGCAATACCTTCGCAAGACCCTCATAATAGAAGAAAAAGATGATGACATCAAATTAAAAGAGAGACTAAAGGAGAGAGGGAGGGGATATGATGGAGATTGGAGTTCTAAAGGGGAATGGGGGGAGGGAAGGGAAATATACGTTTTTTGTATGTAAATATAGAAGGTGTCAATAAAAAATTAAATTAAAAAAAATAAACAAGAAGCTGTTGTTGCCGAAGAGTTGTTGCCTTCATCCATCTTGGATGAGACTGGATCAGACAGAGGTTCTGCCAGAGCAGGCGGGTAGCAGCCATATTTCCATGAGCCAGTCCCTAGCTAACTACGTATCGGGTGGGGCTGATGGTTACCTAATTCATATCAACTCTACCAATAAAAACAAGGACCTTAAACCCTTAAAAAAAAAAGAAGAAGAAGAAGAAGAAGAAGAATGTATCTGGTAGCAGTGTGTGTGCGTAATCATTCTGGCAAGGACAAGACAGCCCAAAGACAAAGACAGAGACAAGCCAAAGACAAGAGAACCCAGTTAGAAACCTACTAGAATAGTCCAGGGAGAAAGAAACTGCCTCAACTAGGCTTGCAGCAATGAAGGGAAAGGAGGATCGATAGAGTGGCATACCTTTTTAATGTTTCATTGATAAAATTCTATAGGATTTAGCTATTCATTGACCAGACTACCTACGCTAAGGTAATACATTCACTATGTCATCTAGTCCTGAAAATGAAATTCATAAGGCAGTATCTTAATTCCTTTTATTTTTTAAAAAAATTCTCTATTTATGTATTTGAGAGAGAGAGGCAGAGAGAGAGAGAGAGAATGGGCACACCAGGGCCTCCAGCCACACTGCAAACAAACTCCAGATGCATGCGCCCCTTGTGCATCTGGTTTTACGTGGATACTGGGGAATGGAACCTGGGTCCTTAGGCTGTGCAGGCATATGCCTTAACTTCTAAGCCATCTCTCCAGCCCTCCATTCCTTTGATATTGGTAGAACTGAATAGGTGAGATCAAAAAAGTTTATAAAGAAGTTTGTTCGGCTCACAGTTCTGGAGACTCAGGAGTCCAAGAACATGATCCTTGCATCAGCTCAAGATCTAGAGATGGCCAGGCGCAGTGGGGCACGTCTTTAATCCCAGCACTCGGGAGGCAGAGGTAGGAGGATTACCATGAGTTCAAGGCCACCCTGAGACTCCATAGTGAATTCCAGGTCAGCTTGGGCTACAGTGAAACCTTATCTCAAAAAACAAACAAACAAAAAGATCTAGCAGGCTGGAGAGATGGCTTACCAGTTAAGGCAGTTGCCTGCAAAGCCAAAGGATCCTAGTTCGACTCTCCAAGACCCACATAAGCCAGATGCACAAGGTGGCGCATGCATCTGGAGTTCGTTTACAGTGGCTAGAGGCCCTGGCATGCCCATTCTCTCTCTCTCTCTGCCTCTTTCTCTCTCTCAAATAAACAAATAAAATATATTTTAAAAAGAAAAAAACTTAAAAACAAACAAAACAATAAAATAATTAAAAAATTTTAATTTAAAAAAAAATAAATTAATAAATAAAGATCCAGCCATGGCCTTCTTGCTGTGTCATAATATGATGGAGGGCATCACGTGTTGAGACAGCAGGAGTGCCAGTGACAGAGCCCACCCTTGCGACACGTCTAATACTAAATTGTATGTTTCTATGTTTGGAGATTAATATTCAATGGAGTAATAAGTGGCATGAATAGCCTGACTTATTTTATTAGGTCATTTCTATCAATGTTTATAGAAAATTATTTCTTTTTTTTAATTATTTTTTTATTAACAACTTCTATTCTTACATACAAAAAAAATGCATGATATTTCCCTCCCCTGCCCCCATACCCTTTTAGAACTACAATCTCCATCATATCCCTTCCCTCTCTCCATTAGTCTCTCTTTTAATTTGATGTCATCATCTTTTTCTTTGAAGAAGGTATTGCTAGGCGCTGCAAGGTCATGGATATCAAGGCCAATTTCTGTCTAGAAGAAAATTATTTCTTACACACCTGCATGGTGACTGGGAAATAATGTCATATGTCCTAGTTTGGAATGAAACTGCCCCCCCCCCACTTCCCATCCTTACCATCTTGCAGAGAAACCAAAAAGAAAGAGGGAAGGTGACAGATAGAAGCCAGGCCAGTTGGGCCTGTGGGGGCCCAACCACCACCTAGTAGGAGTCAGCATGTGTCTCAAGGGACACCTCAGGCGGACGGGGATGCCTCTGCAAAGGCTAACACAGTCTAAGCCTACGCCAGGGCACTCTGCGCCCAAATTTCAGTCCTCCAAAGCCAACCTACCATGGGACTTGTTTCTTGAAAGCACAATCAGCTCCTCTCTCCTTGGAAGGCCCCTACTGAAATGCAAATATCCCTGTGGGTGCCAAGCATATCAGCTAACACCTTTCTTATCAGCCCCAGCACCTTTACTATCCACAGACACCTAGGCTTAAACTATTTGACAACTTTATGAGTGTGGGGGGGTGGGGTGGGGGGGAAGAAACCCGCTCTGTCCCTGGTAGAGGAAGGTGAAGGGTGTAGACAAAGGGTTTGCGGAATGCAAGGTGGGAGGAGAGAAGTGTTAGGCAAGGCCAGTGGCAAGTCTCCCCTAGCCTGATCACTCTTTACTCTCTCTCTCTCTCTCTCTCATTCTCTCTCTCTCTCTCTCTCTGTGTGTGTGTGTGTGTGTGTGTGTAAACTATGTGAAACTCTTGGGAAGCCACCAGCAGGTACAGGGAAGTTTGCATAGCCTGAATTGAAAGTGCAGCTCGTCCAGCAGGAGAAATGGCTCAGCGGTTAATGGTGCTTGCTTGCAAAGCCTGATGGTCCAGGTTCGATTCCCCAGCACCCATGTAAAGGGAGATGCACAAAGTGGAGGATGCGTCTGGAATTTTGTTGCAGTGGCAAGAGGCCCTGGCCATGCCCATTCATTCTCTCTTCTCTCTCCTTGCAAATAAATAACACGTCATTTAAAAAAAAAAAAAAGAAAGAAAGAAAGAAAGAAAGTATAGGTTCTCAAGAGATGGTTGAAGGCCAGGTGTGGCGCACGCACACCTTTAAGCCCAGCACTCGGGAGGCAGAGGCAGGAGGATAGCCATGAGTTTGAGGCCACCCTGGAGCACAGTGAGACCCTACCCCCCCAAAAAACAAAAAAAAAAAGTGAGAGAGAGAGATATGGTTGCTATGTTATCTTAATAAAATCATCTTTTAAGTGCATACCAACTTGGTCTGTTTCCCATTAATTTTTTTTTTTTTTAGTTTGTCAAGGTAGGGTCTCACTGTAGCCCAGGCTGACCTGGGCTTCACAATGTAGTCTCAGGGTGGCCTTGAACTCATGGTGATCCTCCTACCTCTGCTTCCCAAGTGCTGGGATTAAAGGTGTGCACCACCATGCCTGGCTTAAAAAAAAGTATTTAAAAATGTTCCCATATCCATCCCAAATCAAATCACATTAAGTATATAGTAAGCAGTTGCTGGTATAAGATATAACAGTTTATATAACCAGTAGATAGGGGTGGGTTGTCCTGCGGCTGGAGCCGACCATTCATAATACGTCCTGCTCGCCACCACGCCTCTCAGCCACATACTCAGGGGAGATGCTCACACCTCCCCACTGCCGTAGGAGAGTCAGTGACATAGGTAGGTGTGTGCTTGCCCCAACTCTCCATCATTCATTCCATATTTCCCCCTGAATTCTTTTAAGTATTTTATTTTTTATTGACAACTTCCATAATGATACACAACAAACCATGATAATTCCCTCTCCACCTCACTTCCCCCTTCACAACTCCACTCTCCACCATATCCCCTCCCCCTCTCAATCAGTCTCTCTTTTATTTTGATGTCATCATCTTTTCCTCCACTTATGAGGGTCTTGTGTAGGTAGTGTCAGGCACTGCGAGGTCATGGATATCCAGGCCATCTTGTGTCTGGAAGATTGCGTGGTAAGCAGTCCTACCCTTCCTTTGGCTCTTACATTCTTTCCGAGTATTTTCTATTAATATGTTTTTTAAAATTATTTATTTATTTGTTTGTTTGTTTGTTTATGAGAGAGAAAGAGGCATAGAGAAAGAGAGAGAGAGAATGGGCACACTAGGGCATCCAGCCACTGCAAACGAACTCCAGATGCACATACCCCCTTGTGCATCTGGCTTACGTGGGTCCTGGAGAGTCAAACTGGGATCCTTTGGCTTTGCAGGCAAACGCCTTAACCGCTAAGCCATCTCTCCAGCCCAATATGTTCTTTTTTTAATCCTCGTGTGTGTGTGTGTGTGTGTGTGTGTGTGTGTGTGTGTGTGTGTGTGTGTGTCGAGGTCAGAGGACAACCTCGAGAGTCAGTGCTCACCTTCCACCTTGTCTGAAGCAGGGTTTCTCATTTGCTGCTGGATCCACCAGGCTGACAGGCTGAGAGCTTGCAGGATTCTCCTGTGTATCTCCCATCTCTCCATAGCAGGCACACTGGCCTTGCAGACAGCCACTGCTGTGTTCAGCTGTACGTGGGTTCTGGATATCTGAACTCAGGAACTCATGCTTGCATAGCAGGAACCATCACCCACTAAGCCTTCTCCGTAGCCTTTAATGTTTTAGAATAAAGGCTGGGCGGGAAGAAGGTTAACCAAAGCTAAAGCCATTAAAAAACAAAACAAAACAAAAAAACCACGTAGGCAACCTACCTATTTAGTAGCTAATTTAAAACTGTAATTTTATTTTATTTTATTTTATTTTTTAGTTTTGTTTTTTCAAGGTAGGGTCTCACTGTAGTCCAGGCCGACCTGGAATTCACTCTGTAGTCTCAGGGTGGCCTTGAACTCATGGCGATCCTCCTACCTCTGCCTCCCAAGTGCTGGGATTAAAGGTATGTGCCACCATGCCTGGCTCAAAACCATAATTTTTAAATTTTTTCCCATTTATTTATTTATTTATTTATTTATGATGGAGGGAGGGGGAGAGTAGGCACACCAGGGCCTCTAGCCACTGCTAATGAACTCCAGACACATGTGCCACCATGTGTATCTGGCTTACGTGGATTCTGGGGAATTGAACTTGGGTCCTTAGGCTTCACAGGCAAAAGCAAAATGCCATCTTAGCTCAAAACTATAACTATAGGGTCCATCTCCTGACCTGGAATTAAGCTCAAAAACTATAACCTCTTTTTTAAATAATTTTTTTAATTTTTTTGTTTTATTTATTTATTTGAGAGAAACAGATAGAGAGAGAAAGAGGCAGAGAGAGAGAGAGAACAGGCGCACCAGGGCCTCTAGCCACTGTGAACAAACTCCAGATGCATGAGCCACTTTGTGCATCTGGCTTACGTGGGTCCTGGGGAATCGAGCCTCAAACTAGGGTCCTTAGGCGTCATAGGCAAGCGCTTAACCTCTAAGCCATTTCTCCAGCCTGAAACCCACAGACCAGAGTATAAATAGCAGACAGATTTTATTACAGAGCTTAGCATTTATTTAAAGCTTTAGTGATCTTAAGAGAGAGAATACAGAGCCCCTGTACAGCAGGAGTTTTTCCCAGAAATGGGAAAGCCCACACAGAGACCAAGATTGGGATCTTTTAAGGAAGCTTACTACTAAATGGATGACTGACCAGGTCAGTTCAGTCTTTGAGCCAGGTGTCTGGGTGGCGCCAGGTCCTCAGGGACAGAGTAATCTCCTTACATTCCTTTCTCCTCCAAAAAAGAAGAGATAAAATCAGAGGCACTTACTGACCTCATCTGGTGAGATTTTAGGGGAAAAAAAAAAAGCCAGGTATAGTAGCAACCAGGTTTAACCCCAGCACTCAGGAGGCAGAGGTAAGAGGATCACTGTGAATCCGAGGCCAGCCTGAGAATACATAGTGAATTCTGGTCAGCCTGGGCTAGAGAGCAAGACCCTACCTCAAAATAAATAAAGAAAGAAATCATAAAAGTACTGAGAATATGTGACTCTGGCACGCACAGCACTTAAATGAGGTATCTATACCACATCCAAGGCTCAAGAAACATTACCAAAAGGGGGCAGAAAGAATATAAGAGGGCTGGAGAGATGGCTTAGAGGTTAAGGCACTTGCCTGCGAAGCCTGAGAACCCATGTTCAGTGGCTCTCCAGATCCCACATAAGCTACACACACATAGGTGATGTAAGCACAAGGTTGCACATGCACACTACGTGGCACAAGTGTCTGGTGTTTGACTGCAGTGGCTGAGGCCCTGGCACGCCAATTCTTTCTCTCACTCACTTGCTCTCTCCAATATATATATATATATATATATATATATATATATATATATATATATATATGCCAGAGGAATGCAACAGAACACTGTCTTCTAGATATGAAGTGGCCATTGTAGTCATGACCTCACAGCAACTGCCATTACCTGCACAATACTGGGCCCATCAACACTCCATCAGGGATGGCGTTTCAGTCAGATTCTCATTGCTGGCAGAAAACATCTGACCAAGAGCATCTTATGGGTGGAAAAGGGTTT
Organism: Orientallactaga sibirica; assembly: GCA_036365145.1. Taxonomy (NCBI): domain Eukaryota; kingdom Metazoa; phylum Chordata; class Mammalia; order Rodentia; family Dipodidae; genus Orientallactaga; species Orientallactaga sibirica. The sequence goes on from JAEOAD010000025.1 coordinate 22,079,570, forward strand.
TATTTTGGCTTACAGACTCGAGGGGAAGCTCCATGATGGCAGTGGGAAATGATGGCACAAGCAGAGGGTGGACATCATCTCCTGGACAACAACAACAGGAGAGTGTGCCAAACACTGGCATGGATGGGGAAGCTGGCTATAACACCCATAAGCCCGCCCCCAACAGTACACTGCCTCCAGGAGGTATTAATTCCCAAATTGCCACCAGCTGGGGACCTAAGCATTCAGACTGCCTAAGTTTATGGGGGACACCTGAATCAAACTACCACTGATGGCGAAGGAGGACATCAAAGTAGGAGGGGGACTAGTTGGAAAAGAAGGGGCTCAGAGAAAGGGGCATGGGGGAGGGTGCACAAAAGAAAGAAACAGAGGCTAGGGAGATGGCTCAGCTAAAGGTTCAATGGTTAAAAGTACTTGCTTGCAAGTCTGCCCACCCAAATTCAATTTCCAAGCACCCAGGGAAAGGGAGACACACCTATAAATCCCAACGTGCCTATAGCAATGGGAGGCGGGGCCAGGATAATCCCAAAGCTTGTGGGCCAACTACACTGACCTATTCAGTGGCATAAACAATTAGGAAAACCATGTTGCACAAAGAAGAATGCCAGCCTTCATACATGTGCCATGGCATGCATGCTCCCATTCACGTATGTACATAGATACATACATAAACAAAAATAAAAGAAAAAATATTTTTTTAAAAAAGTAATGGGACGGTGTTGTGATCAAAATACACCATGTGAAAGTATAAAAATTCTCAATAAAGAGTTTTTTAAGGCAATCAGGGCTGGAGAGATGGTTCAGAGGTTAAAAGCACTTGCTTGAAAATCCTGTCCATCTGGCTTCAATTCCCCAGCACCCGCGTAAAGCCAGCACAAAGCGGTACTTGCATCTGTCATCCCAATGCACCAATATCAATAGAAGACGGAGCCACGGGCCAGCTAGTGTCACATTTGCAGTCTGGTGTTTGTTTGCAACAGCAAGAGATCCTGTCTCAAAGAAGGTGGAGTACAGACACTTAGATGTTGTCCTCTGGGAGCTGGAGAGATGGCTTAGTGGTTAAGGCACTTGCCTGTGAAGCCTAAGGACCCAGGTTTGATTCCCCAGTACCCACGTAAGCCTGATGCATATGGTAGCACATGCATCTGGAGTTCGTGTGCAGTGGCTAGAAGTCCTGATGCACCCATTCTCTCTCTCTCTCTTTCTCTCAAATAAATAAATAACATAAAAATAATTTAAACAATATTTAAACCAAAAAAAAAGAAGTTGCCCTCTGAACTCCACATGAGTGCTGTGGCATGTGCACCCAATACAGACACAGTTTTAAGAGGCAAAGACTTGTTGAAAAATATTGTTTTAAGTGATATTTAATGCTTCAGACAACTGATCACGCACACAAAAAGGTAACTAAAGGTCAACATACAAAATTAAAAACAGAGACAATAGAGATAATCCAAAAGGCCCAGGGGAAAGGACTGCGGGCAAAGCCTCAATTAAAATAATAACTTTACCCCTGGGGGGGCAGCGCGTTTCACCAGACAGGCACCAGCCTGCTGTCTCAGCCACAGACCCCAGGCTTGAAGAGAGGGGAGTATAGGAGGCAATGCTATGGAGAACCAGGACACTGAAAAAGAACTGTCCTTGATGAGGCTCTAAGAAACAAAGCTTTTGCCACTTGTGGTGGTTTGATTCACGTGCCCCCCACCCCACATAAACTTGTGTTCTGAGTGCTAGGTTCCCAGCTAGCGGCGTTGGGAATTGGAGCCTCCTGGAAGTGATGTATTGTTGGGGGCAGGCTTATGGGCGTTATTGCCAGCTTCCCCTTGCCAGTGTTTGGCACACCATCCTGTTGCTGTTGTCCACCTGAAGTTGGCCAGGAGGTGACGTCCACCCTCTGCTCAGGCCATCATCTTTTTCCATGCCACCATGGAGCTTCCCGTCGAGTCTGTACCACAAACCCTTTCCTCCCACCAGCTGCTCTTGGCCAGGTGCTTTGTGCCAGCAACGAGAAGTAGACTGTAACACCCCTTCTATATGGAGGGGGGAAAATGCTGTGAGAAATGATGTCCTGCCTTCCAAAGCGAGGGTGGGTCTGCCGTTCCATTGGCGAATGATGGTTGCCTTTGAAGATGCTGCCCAAGGGCTAGAGAGATGGCTCTGCAATTAAGGGGCTTGCCTGCAAAGCCTAAGGACCCACGTAAATGCACAGGGTGTCACATGTGTCTGGAGTTTGTTTCAGTGGCTAGAAGCCCTGACATGCCAATTCTCTATCTGCCTCTCTCCCTCTCATAACTAACTAACTAACTAAATAAATAAATAAATAAAATGTTTTTTTTGTTTTGTTTTTTTTTTTTTTTTTGTTTTTTTTTTTTTTTTTTTTGGTTTTGTGAGGTAGGGTCTCACTCTGGTCCAGGCTGACCTGGAATTCACTATGTAGTCTCAGGATGGCCTTGAACTCTCAGCGATCCTCCTACCTCTGCCTCCCGAGTGCTGGGATTAAAGGCGAGCGCCACCACGCCCGGCTTAAAATGGTTTTTTTTAAAGATGTTGCCTAAGAGCTACTTCAGATAAATGACAGATGCCTTGGGTAATTCTGACATGACCGTCTTTTCAATATCAAGGCTTTGTGCTTAGTCAAGAGAGCCCAAAGGCCAAAACAATGGTAATAATAGCGTCATCCAAATGCTGTAAAAGTGCACTATTGCGTATATGCAGAAAGAAAACGCGCCAACATTGGCCTGTGGGTGCCTCACATTTCCTGGACTTCAGGGACGGAGGTAACAGTTGCTTGTTGATCTCAGGTAAGGGGAAGCATGACGTCACACAGCAGCAGCCTCCCCAGTATGACTTGAGGTGTTCTGACTGTCCAAACTTGTTCAGATTCATTCCACTGTCGTCGATGTATTTGTCACATCTGTAACACAGCCACCAATCGAGACCCAGGACTGGTTTTTAAATCTCTCACATTTCTTTTTTATTTATTTTATTTATTAATTTGAGAGAGAGAGAGAATGGACGCACCAGGGCTTCACGCCCTACAAACAAACTCCACATGCATGTGCCCCCTTGTGCATCTGGCTTATGTGGGTCCTGGGGAATCGAACTGAGGTCCTTTGGCTTTGTAGGCAAGCGCCTTAACCGCTAAGCCATCTCTCCAGCCCAACTCTCTCACCTTTTTTTTTTTTTGGTTTTGCGAGGTGGGGTCTCGCTCTAGCTCAAGCTGACCTGGAATTAACTATGTAGTCTCAGGGTGGCCTCGAACTCTTGGCGATCCTCCTACCTCTGCCTCCCAAGTGCTGGGATTAAAGGCGTGCGCCACCACGCCTGGCTTGTCTCTCACCTTTCTTGAGGACACATCTCTGTCTACCCTCTGAATCTTCCTACACGACCAGGCTCCTGGGACGCCCAAGGACAGATTGACTTGCTATTATATTATAGAGAATGTGGCTGAATTTTGTAAGAGATTTCCTGCCTTCTTTGAGCAAGTGACTAAACTGGCTACAGCTAATTCTGCTGGGAAGTACCCAGCTGTTTTTGCACAATCCTGTAGCCATTTCTATGAATTAATTTGGAAGCATTGTAGGCCCTTGAAAAGCAGCATAAGGCTCTGGTGCCTGCTGGCTTTAGTGGGATTTAGCACCTCAGCAATGGACTGAATATAAAGAAACAAAAATCTATTAACAGCTGCTCCCGAAAATGCCTGTGCAATCTTGGATGAGATAAGGAATCCCCCTATCCTCATGAGTGATGATAACACCATCAAGCCATGCCTATTGTCAAGGTACATGTGAGGATAAACAGGGAGTGATTAAAGTCCTCGGTTCTGCTGCATTAAGAGAATATAGCATATGTACCCAATTGCTGTGTTTACTCAACGGTTAGTGGCAGGGAGCAATGTAAAACCCTAGCCCTGTTAAATAAAGTGGGAGTTATTGCTATCGACAATTGCATCTAGATCATAGTTCATACTCATGTCTATTTGTTTATTTACTTACTTGGCACGTGTCCATTGAGCAGATGTGTTTTGTTTTGTGTTGTTTTTTTTTACTATTTATTTATGTATTTATTTACTGGTTTTTCGAGGTAGGGTCTCGGCACTAGCCCAGGCGGACCTGGAATTCACTATTGTAGTCTCAGGGTGGCCTGATCCTTCTACCTCTGCCTCCCGAATGCTGGGATTAAAGGCATGCGCCACCATGCCCGGCCTCATCGAGCAGGTATCTATACTGCACTCTGTATGGACATGAAGTGTACATCGGTGATCAGAACAGCACTGGCCCCGCTCCTCCAAGTGCATTGGGGAAACTTGTAAGTAATCAATCCTCATGAGTGTACAGAATGACAAAAAAGAAAGAAAGAAAATGGCAGCTCTAATTTCCCTCGAAACTGGCAGTTATCATTTATCAAGTAACACAAATACAGGTCTGGACATCAGCAGATGACCTGAGACCCAGATCTCCCGCTTCTGACATCTTTGATTACATGAGCATTTTCTTTTTTAAAATATATTTTATTTATTTAAGAGAAAGTGAATGGGCACACGGGGCCTCCAGCCACTGCAAAGGATGTCCAGATACATGCGCCCCCTTGTGCATCTGGCTTACGTGGGTCCTGGGGAATCAAACCAGGGTCCTTTGACTTTGCAGGCAAATGCCTTAACCACTAAGCCATCTTCTCCAGCCCTTCATGAGCATTTTCTGAGAGCCCAAGTAGTGACAGCTCTCCTATACTGGTGGTGAACCTCTCATGAGAGTGACCAGCGCTAGCAGAATTCGAAGACGTGACTCTTGGTTGTAGCAGCCCAAAGACAGACTGGTACTTTGAGAAACTTTTTTTTTGTTTTGTTTTGTTTTGTTTTGTTTTGTTTTTGAGGTAGGGTCTCGCTCTAGTCCAGGCTGACCTGGAATTCATTATGTAGTCGGTGGCCTCGAACTCATGGTTAATCCACCTACCTCTGCCTTCCGAGTGCTGGGTGTGTGCCACCACTCCTGGCTAGACTGGTACTTTGTGTTTTGTGTTTTTTTTTTTTTTTTTTTTTTTTTTTTTTGGTTTTGCAAGGTAGGGTCTCACTCTGGTCCAGGCTGACCTGGAATTAACTATGTAGTCTCAGGGTGGCCTCGAACTCTCTGCGATCCTCCTACCTCTGCCTCCCAAGTGCTGGGATTAAAGGCGTGCGCCACCACACCCGGCCTGAATTGTGTTTTGTTCCCACAGCACTGGCACCACCTCATTTAGTCACTTTGGAAGTTGGCTTTGGTGAAGCCAATTGGTTAGATAAAAATTTACTTTTACTTAGTCTTTTGGATACAAATCTAGTATTTCCTGATTTAGGGTCATATATATTACTAAGCATTGCTGTGTTCTAATCCATGTCATATCTAGTATCAAAAGTATATACCTTAGGCCAGGCGTGGTGGCGCACGCCTTTAATCCCAGCACTGGGGAGGCAGAGGTAGAAGGATCACCGTGAGTTCAAGGCCAGCCTGAGACTACATAGTTAATTCCAGGTTAGCCTGAGCTAGAATGAGACTCTACCTCGAGAAACAAACAAACAAAATAAAGTGTATATCTTGGGCTGGAGAGATGGCTTAGCAGTTAAGGAGCTTTTCTGCAAAGCCAAAGGACCCAGGTTCAATTCCCCAGGACACACATAAACCAGATGCATAAGGTGGCGCATGTGTCTGGAGTTGATTTGCAGAGGCTGGAGGCCCTGACACACCCATTCTCTCTCTCTGTCTTTCTTTCTCAGCCTCTCTCTCTCTCTCTTTCTCTCTCTCTCTTGCTCTCTCAATAAAAATAAAATAATTTTTAAAACTTTTTTTTTGTTTTGGTTTTTTTTTTTGAGGTAGGGTCTCACTCTGGCCCAGGCTGACCTGGAATTCACTATGTAGTCTCAGGGTAGCCTCGAACTCACAGCAATCCTCCTACCTCTGTCTTCCTAGTGCTGGGATTAAAGGTGTGCACCACCACGCCCGACTTTGAAAACATTAGACAGTGAGACATGGATGGGTTAGGAAGAGACACATATCCTCTTAAATTCGGAGTCCTAACTCTCCTTAATCTCTCTCTTCACTATTCCCACTTGCAATTAATCAGTTGTGTGTTCACTCTATTTCCACAGGCAGACATGTGTGTGAGAATCTGCACAGGACTGTGTTCACTGTGTTGAGTTGAATTCAGTGATCTTGAATCAAACAGCCCACTCACTTGGAACGCAACTGCAGAGCGTCATCTTTCGGGAGGTACCATTATGCCTTCTACATCGTAAAGTCTTCAGTACTATAGCACACAGCTTCAGGTTCGCTGAGATGACCTTCCAGACCAGGCACAGTTATGGAGGAAGGGATATTTATTAAAGCTTACAGGTTCAGCAGACATTCCATCATGGCCGAAGAAGCTGGCCTACTCTTCACAGGACCAAACACAGAGAGCCAAGCCACAGCCAAAAGCCACAAGTCCTACCTCAGGACCTCCAGCTAGGCACACTTTGCATATCTTTACATTGAAATCCTCAACCCACCACCACACCTTAAGATCCACCCAGTAACTCTGCCTCCAGCCAGGTGGCTGCAGATGCAAACTACAAACTAATAAAACACTGAATATTTTGGGGCCATCTAGTCAAACTAGCACAAGTACACTGGCAGAGATTTTGCACTAGCAGCATCGAGTGGCTGGAACGTAACATATGCTCTGCAGTAAATTTGAGTCACAGCTTAGTCAAGTGGGATGGCTGTTCCTTCTGAATTTATTGGGGAGGGGGGATTTTGTATCTTTAAAATCTGCATAATACTACCCACTTCATAAAGAATTATCTGAGTATTAAGTAAATGCCTGTATTTGGCTTCACAGAGTCATGAAGAAGTGTTTCTTTAAATGAACCATAAGAAAAAGATACCTCCATATACATACAAACCTCTCCCTCTCTCTCACACACATACACACACCTCTGCAATCAGTGGTTTCTGGTCCCCAGCACACCACTCCGCCTACAGCTTCTCCTGGTCCCCAGCAGACCACACTGCCTACAGCTTCTCCTGGTCCCCAGCAGCCCTCGCTGCCTACAGCTTCTCCTGGTCCCCAGCACACCATGCTGCCTACAGATTCTCTGGCCCTCTCCCTAATCCTTGGAGTCAGAGTGAGGCAGCTGTTCTGAATTAACTCAGCAGTGCAGAGCTGTCTAAGAAGATGGGGTTTCTTTTCTCTGCCTCTGCCCTCAACCACATGCCATCCTGGGAGAACTTGGGCTGTCAAACCTCACAATGGTGTGAAATTCGACAAATGTTTGATGGCTTACTGTGTTCCACAAACTACTGTCGTCAAAAAGAGATGAAAGTGTTGACTGAGGCATAATTCTACCCTCCAGGAACAGCAATCTGCTGAGAGTTGGGGCGCACACTTAAACTAGTTTCCCGCAGAGCAGAATGTGATAACCACCAATAAGCCCCGGGGGCTCCCCAGGACTCCAGAGTGGTAGATCAACACTAAATCTGGTCAGAAGTGGCTCTGCAGGAACAGTACATGTCTTGTTTATTGAGCTTATTAGCGTTATAGCTATGAGCCGGGCGTGGGGGCACACGCCTTTAACCCCAGTCCTCGGGAGGCAGAGGTAGGAGGATCATCATGAGTTCAAGGCCAGCCTGAGACTACATAGTGAATTCCAGGACTGCCTGGACTACAGAGAGACCCTACCACAAAAAAAAAAAAAAAAGAACAGAGTTATAGCTCTGGAGCTGGGGAGGGTGTTCAGGTAGAAGAAATCGGCTTGGTAAAGCACACAGGTAGAAAGAATGGGGGGGGGGTGTCTCCAGAGGGTGTCTCCAGAAGGTAGCACGACCTGAGGAGATAAACCACCTCTCACATCTCAGCCTAGCCACAGCTGAAGCCAGAGAGGAACTGGGGAGACAAGCAAGAGTGCTGCTTCCATGGGGAGCCTGACAAGCAGCACCAGGGTGCAGGAGACAGACCCTGAGGACACTCAACAGCTACCAAAGAGATCCAGAGGCTCCTAAGGGCTCCTCACTGAAGTAGACTGAAAACTCACCCACCACAGCTCAGGAACTTTGCAGAAGAGGGAATGGAAAGATTGTAAGAACCACAGGGTGAGACATCATGCCCAGAGACACTGCCTCCCCCTACCAATAGCTGACTGCTGCTCCCACAACACATAACCCACCCCATGGGGAATACCAGCAACCCCCATTGAAGAGGGCCCCTGTTGAATGGGGGCAGGGAGGGCGGAAAAGATAGTACCAGCACATGATGTGTCCATACTAAGTATGTTCTTAATTGAAAAATAAATAGAAAGAAAGGGGGCTGGAGAGATGGCTTAGCAGTTAAGATGTTTGCCTGCAAAGCCAAAGGACCTAAGTTCAATTCCCCAGGACCCATGTAAGCCAGTTGCACAAGGTTGCGTATGCATCTGGAGTTCGTTTGCAGTGGCTGAAAGCCCTGGTGCACCCATTCTCTCTCTCTATCATCCTCCCTCCCTCCCTCCCTTCCTCTCTCTCTCTCAAACAAAAAAAATAAAATAAAGTTATAAATAGAGAGAGAGAGAGAAAGAAAGAAAGAAAGAAAGAAAGAAAGAAAGAAAGAAAGAAAGAAAGAAAAAAAGAAAAGAGAGAAAGAAAGGGGGCATACTCAATCTGGGTAGCGCATGATTTGGGCCACAAACTAGCAAAGAAACTATGGAGCAGTGGTCAAGAAACATGGTATAGGCAAAATTTGTTAAAGTGCTGAAAATAAGTGACTGCTGAGTGTTCAATGCTGAGTAAGACATGTGTATCACCTCCTCCAAGGCCGGGGGAGGACAGAATAGGAAGGACAGAAAGAATGTACATCAGAAGATGGAGGCGGGGAAGTAGCTGTTACACTCACGACCTCTCACCAAGTGTTGTTACCTGCACAATACTGGGCCCATCAACATTCTGTCATGGATGGTAGAGGAGGGGAAAAAAGACATCAAAAATAAAAGAGGGTAGCCGGGCGTGGTGGCGCGCGCCTTTAATCCCAGCACTCGGGAGGCAGAGGTAGGAGGATCACCGTGATTCCAGGTCAGCCTGGGCCAGAGTGAGACCCTACCTCGAAAAACTAAAAAAAAACTAACTAACTAACTAACTAACTAACTAACTAAATAAATAAATAAATAAATAAATAAATAAATAAATAAATAAAAGAGGGGGGAAAGTAGACAAGGGACTAGTTGAAAAGCAGAAGAGTTTCAGTGGAAGATAAACAGGGAAGGGTGGGACAAGAGAAGTAGTAACAGGAGTGATTATGATCAAAATGCATCCTATAGACGTATGAAAACTGTCAACAAAACAAGTTGTTAGGGCTGGAGAGATGGCTCATCAATTAAGGCCCTTGCCTGCAAAGCCAAAGGACCCAGGTTCGATTCCCCAGGACCTACATAAGCCAGATGCACCAGGGGGCACATACATCTGGAGTTTACAGTGGCTGGAGGCCCTGGCGCACCCATTCTCTCTCTCTCTCTCTCTCTCTCTCTCTCTCTCTCTCTCCCCTTGCCTATTTCTGTCCCTCTCTCTCAAATAAATAAAGAAAAATAAAAGATTTTTTAAAATAATAATAATGAGGCCAGGCGAGGTGGCATATGCCTTTAATCCCAGCACTCGGGAGGCAGAGGTAGGAAGAGGGCCATGAGTTTGAGGCCACCCTGAGACTGCATAGTGTATTCCAGGTCAGCCTAGGCTAGAGTGCAAACAAACAAACAAAAAAGAAAGAAAATAATAATAATAATCAACAGGCCAAATGAGCCAATGGGTACAATAGTGGCATGTCTATTATGGGGGAAACCAACCATTCTCTAATTGGACTGGAGGCCTGCTCCATGGGAGGGAATACATCCCTGATACTGAAAACCTACGACAGGGGAAGTCATGAGCCCTAAAGGTGTGACATCTGCTGGTGTCTGACTAAATGTATATAATGTATATAAATGTATATAAATGTATATAATGTTCTCTTAATGTTCATACCCACATATTAATGTTACTCTCACTTTTGGTTAGAGAAACTTCTCTTTTCAGATGCTAGTGACCTTGGTATGACTCATAAGGCACCATGGTGCTGAGAAGAAGTGACAAAGGAGTGCTCAGCACTGAAACATCTCTAACACACCTTCCAGGGTCCATTGGGGAAGAGGCGGTGGGAATAATGTAAGAGCCAAAGGAAGGCTAGGACTCCTTACAGTGCACTCTTCCAGACACAAAATAGCCTGGACATCCATGACTTCCAGTGCCTGACACTACCTACACAAGACCCTCATAATAGGAGGAAAAGATGGTGACATCAAAATAAAAGAGAGACTGATTGAGAGGGGGAGGGGATATGATAGAAAATGGAGTTGTGAAGGGGAAAGTGGGGAAAGGGAGGGAATTACCATGGTTTATTGTCTATAATTATGGAAGTTGTCACTAAAAAACTAAAAATTAAAAAATAATGAAAACAAAGTTGGAAATATGGAAATATCATTTACAGAGGAGATCACAGAATGAAAAGAAGGCACTGGGGGAAAGAGCCTTGAGTTCAAAGTGGATTCTATCGAATTTAAAGCCCGAGCCGCATCTAGATGGATATGATACTCAAGACTGAAGTTGAGGGCTGGAGAGATGGCTTAGCAGTTAAGGCACGTGCCTGCAAAACCTAAGGACCCAGGTTCAATTCCCTAGGACCCATGTAAAGCCAGATGCACAAGGTGGCACATGTGTCTGGAGTTCGTTCGCAGTGGCTAGAGGCCCTGGCATGCCCATTCTCTATCTATCTGCCTCTCTCAAATAAATAAACTTTTTTTTAATTTCTAAAAAAAAGACTGAAGTTGAATCCAAAAGTTTGGATATCACCTACAGGTCATAATCTATGCCTAATAGGGTCAGGGTTCCAAGTCAGATCTCAGGGACCCAGCATGAGAAGGCAAGGCTCTTCCAAACTGTAGTTTGGAGACCAGTGTTGCCATTTCACTCTTGAATTCGGGCAGAGCCCAATTCAGGGGCCACTGTGTTGTCCTCACTGATGCCAGAGAGCCTAGGAACTTGCTGGGAGAACCCAGGGCTGCAAGTCTTGCCCGAACAGTGATGTCAAGCCGTCAGGTCTCGTTCCAGATGAAATTTCATATTTGTGTTGTGAGAGAAAAAAAAGCTATCTGTAAACACATGAAGTCCATACGCCATTTTCCAAGTCTTCGGGGAAAGGAGGAAAAACTTCTCCATTTTGCAAGAGGAAAAAATTCAGAAAACTGTTTGCACAACAAGGTGAATTCATTTACTATGGAACAAGAAGTGTAAATATGATTAAGATGGAAAGTTTAATGTTATCTGTACTCCCCATTAAAGTTTTTTAAATTTATTTGAGAGAGAGAGAGAAGACAGATAGATAAATAGATAGAAAGAATGGGTGCACTAGGGCCTCTAGATGCATGAACTCCAGACGCATGTGCCGCCATATGCATCTGGCTTATGTGGGACCTGGAGAGTTGAACCTGGGTCCTTAGGCTTCACAGGCATGTGCCTTAACCACTAAGCTCTCTCTTCAGCCCATTTTAAAAAACATTTTATTTATTTTATTTGAGAGAAAGAGGAAGATAGAGAGAGAACCATTAAAAAAAAAAGACTATTTGACTAAGTATTTCTGGCATCTCATCAAAAGACTTCTGATATTATCAGGGAAAGCAATTAAAATAGCTATAATTAGGCTGGAGGGATGGCTTAGCAGTTAAGGCATTTGCCTGCAAAGCTAAAGGACCCAGCTTCAATTCCCCAGGACCCACGTTAGCCAGATGCACAAGGGGGCTCACGCATCTGGAGTTTGTTTGCAGTGGCTGGAGGCCCTGGCATGCCCATTCTCTTTTTAAAAAAAGAAAGAAAAAAATCAAAGGGGGGTGGCTAGAGATATTGCTCAGTGGTTAAGGTCCTTGCCTGCAAAGCCAAAGGACCCAGGTTCGATTCCCCAGGATCCATGAAAGGCAGATGCACAAGGTAGCTCAAGTGTCTGGAGTTTGTTTGCAGTGGCTGGAGGCTCTGGCATGCCCATTCCCCCTCTTTCTCTCTGTCAAATAAATAAATAAAAATAAAAATATCTAAAACCATATATATGGCAGTTAGAGAGAAAGAGCAAATTTAGTACTGTCATCACTGCTCAGCTGATGGATGGGAGTCAGAAAGTTCCCATGTTGGATACATCTGTCCCACAGGGCTGACGGGTAGTCCCTGTACAAGGTCCCCACTCACACACCAGAAAGAGGAGACCTTAGTCCAGAGTTCCCAAGTTCAACAGTCTTTTCATTGAGCCTTAAAAAAAAAATTGCCGAGGCATGAGAGACTTCCGTTCTCCGTTGGCATCTCTGCACTGCGCCCAGAAAAACAATCATATCACATCCAGGAAGGCAGGGCCCTGAAATGGCCAAGGAAACAGGAACCGTCCCCGCGGATGTCCTCCTCTGGGGAGACAGCCAGGGACTGGGAACAAATACTGTGTGAAAAGAAAAGCCGCCTTCACCAGAGACCTCCAGGTTGAGGGGCCGGTGTTTCCCAGCATTCAGCACAAGCCTGGGCCACAATGTCTGGGAACACCATGTTATTCTTAAACACACGCACAATATTTTCTCTTTTTTCAGTTTTTCAAGACAGGGTCTTGCTCTAGCCCAGGCTGACCTGGAATTCATTCTGTAGTCTCAGGCTGGCCTCGAACTCACATCAATCCTCCTACCACTGCCTCCTGAGTACTGGGATTAAAGGCGTGTGCTACCACGCCTGGCCACACACACGTTTATTATTTTTTTTTATTTTTATTATTATTATTATTTTGGAGAGAGACACAGAGAGAGAGACAGAGAGAGAGAGACAGAGAGAGAGGGAGAGGGAGAGGAAGATAGAGATGGGCGTGCCTGCAGCCTCTCAGCTGCTGTGAACGAAATCCAGATGTGTGCGCCCCCTTGTGGTCAAATGTGGCATTGCGCCCTTGCGTCACTTTGCATCTGGCTAAACGTGGGACCTGGAGATTGGAACCAGGGTTCTAAGGCTTAGGAGGCAGGCGCCTTAACCACTAAGCCATCTCTCCAGCCCCCCACGCACATTTTTTCTTTTCCCTTCCTATACCAACCCTCTACACACATACTCCCCAGTTCCTGTGAATATTTGGGCCAGGGGACTTTATATTGCAGAACACATTCCAACTCCTTAGTCAGCAGTGAAGCCTCCAAGTAGAAAAGCGTCAATTTCCCTCTAGAATAATCTCTATAATGCCAGCTGTAGCCTGGGGCTCAGCCCATTGTCCCCTCCAAATACATCAAGTCCAATGTAACCTCAATCTGTTCTTCTCCTTCCCTTCCACACACTCCCTTTTTTCCTGGTCTGATTAACGAGTCTTCCCTATGGACAGTCTGAACCTCTAAGATTTTCTTGGCCACTTATTTTCTCTCACTTCCAAATCCTAGGAGCCTTCTGTTGGGATGTGCCCTGCTCTAAGGTACCCCATATAGTATCAACAGTGTGGGTGGTTTTTTGTTTTGTTTTGTTTTGTTTTGTTTTTTGCCTTTATTTTGTGCCTTGCCCTAAGAGACTCCATTTTACAAGCAGCTCTTGCCTCCACATTGAGGGTAGAGAATGACTCCATGCCCAGAGGGACACATGGGCAGCACTATCCATCTGGCACCACAGATGCAGCACAGACTGGTGAACGACTTCTTCGTAGGAGTAGAAAAGGTGTCACCTATAAAGTCATCAAAATGAACCAGGGCTACAAAAGCACATGGGGGCTGGAGAGATGGCTTAGCGGTTAAGGTGCCTGCCTGCTAAGCCTAAGAACGCTGGATCCAATCTCCAGCGGTTCCAATCTCCAGGTCCCACATTTAGCCAGATGCAAAGTGAGGCAAGGGCGCAATGCCGCACTTGACCAGAAGGGGGCGCTCGCATCTGGATTTCGTTCACAGCAGCTGAGAGACTGCTGGCACGCCCATCTCTGTCTCCCTCTCCCTCTCTGTCTATCTCTCTCTGTCTCTTTCTCCAAAAATAAATTTAAAAAAATAAAAAAAATTAAAAAAAAAAAAAGCACATGGGTATAGTAGAATCATATCAGGAAAACCAAGCCAAGAACTTATGGACACACCTGATGAGAAGAGGGTAAAGGGGTGAATATGATCAAAATCTGTTATGTACATGAATGAATTGCCAAAATAATTGGAACATAGACATGAATCTTGGGATTGTATTGTATTAGGATGCTTAATTTTAAAAATTGCTGCTTGAGTTACTGACTTTAGATTTTTTACAATATTTAGTTATTTATTTGAGAGAGAGAGAAAGAGAAGCAGAGAGAGACAGAATGGAGCACACCAGGGACTCTAGCCACTGCAAGCAAACTCCAGACACATGTGCCACCTTGTGCATCTGGCTTGTGTGGGTCCTGGGGAATTGAACCTGGGTCCTTAGGCTTCTCAGGCAAGCACCTTAACTGCTAAGCTAAAGTCAGAGGGGCTGGAGAGATGGCTTAGCAGTTAAGGTGCTTGCCTGCAAAGCCTAAGGACTCATGTTTGACTTCCTGGGTCCCACGTAAGCCAGATGCACAAAGTGACATAAGCCAGATGACAAAGTATAAGGTCACACATGCACACAAGGGGCACATACATCTGGAGCTCAATTTCAGTGGCTGAGGCCCTGGCACACCAATTCTCTCTCTCTCTCACACACACACACGCACACAAGTGCATTAAAAAAAAAAAAAAAGAAAAGAAAAAGAAAAGAAAAGAAAAGAAATCCTTAAATGAATTTTTGGCTTTGGATTAGGGCAGAATGTCCAAATCATTTCTGAAATGGTCCTAATGCTTCTTCCATTTTGTGCTCTGTATTTCTGCAATGCAGCATTCTCAGCACTGACAGTTATAAAATGAAAATATGAATAACTCTGAAAAAACTTGAGCATGCTCTCATCTTACACTGGGACATGCATTTTCCCCCACTCTCAGACAGTAGAGTTCCTCATTATCAGGCCTACAGACTCTGCAACTTATCCTCAACACCACACCAGCCCTGCTCTCAATATCAAATATTTGGCCATAGTTTAATTCTTTATACAAAAATAAACAAGCACAAATATCTCATTGGTATACAGATTTCCTTTTGTCTTTAATAGATGGTAAAGTTATGTGTATACCAAAGAATGGCTCTAAAATAAGTTACTTTATGATAAGCCAGGCGTGGTGGCGCATGCCTTTAATCCCAGCACTCAGGAGGCAGAGGTAGGAGGATCGCCGTGAGTTCGAGGCCACCCTGAGACTACAGAGTGAATTCCAGGTCAGCCTGGACTAGAGGGAAACCCTACCTCGAAAAACCAAAAAAAAAAAAAAAAAAAAAAAAAAAAACTTTATGATATATTATCAGTAAATGATTTGCATACCTATATTTGTTTAGTATTATTTATTTGAGAGTGACAGACAGAGAGAGAGGCAGATAGAGAGAGAGAGAGTGGGTGCGCGAGGGCCTCCATCCACTGCAAATGAACTCCAGACGCATGTACCACCTTGTGCATCTGGCTTACGTGGGTCCTGGGGAATAGAGCCTTGAACCAGGGTCCTTAGGCTTCATAGGCAAGCACTTAACTGCTAAGCCATCTCTCCAGGCCCTTCTTTTGTTTTTGTTTATTTTTTATTTGCATACCTATTTTACATACCCATAGATCTAGAATCACATAGAAGTATCTCAGGCAAAAGAGACTGAGAGCAGAAAACATTTCAGAAGCCCTGTTCTAGGTATCCAAGGCTTAGTGACGCCAAATGTTGATGTCTTTCAGGGGTTTATTTGTTCATTTCGTTTTTTTAAAGATTTTATTTTTATTTATTTATTAGAGACAGAGAGAGGGAAAGAGAGAGAGGGAGAGGGAGAATGGGCATGCCAGGGCCTCTAGCCACTGCAAACGAATTCCAGACGTGTGCACTCCCTTGTGCATCTGGTTTATATGGGACCTGGAGAATTGAACAGAGTCCTTAGGCTTCACAGGCATGCACCTTAACTGCTAAACCATCTCTCCAGCCCCATATCTGTACATTTCTTGTGTGACCTTCTAAGGAGTTCAAGTCATTGTTTGGTGATGCTGAGTGAGACAAATTATATTTATTCATTCCTTCAACAAACAGTTGTTTGGTACCTAATACAATAAAATTCCCACATTAGCAATGTGATGGAATGTAAGATGGGTTCCTATAGTTTACCTAACCCCCATTTTCAAATGTAGCATATGACATTTCTTATTATTTCATGGAAAGGAGGTGGTTCAGCAAGAAGGAGAAGGGCGGATGAGAAAAATATGGACATAGTAGATGTTTGCCTCTGAAAGTGGAAGGGTAATTTCCAGTATCCCTAGCTTTTTTTTTTTGGGGGTTTTTTTTTTCCTCTTTTGGTTTTTTTCAAGGTAGGGTCTCACTCTAGCCCAGGCTGACCTGGAATTCAGTATGTAGTCTCAGGGTGGCCTCGAACTCATGGCGATCCTCCTACCTTGATATCCTGAGTGCTGGGATTAAAGGCGTGCGCCACCACACCCAGCCCTAGTATTTTTTTTAACATCTCACTTGAGTTATATCAACAAATAATGACTCTAACCAAGAGAATTCTAGAATCACTGCTTTTACATTGGACATTCCAGTAGGACATGAGTGCCGAAGTAAAGGAACATTCCTGTCAATATTGGAGCTGTAACAGATGATGTCACCAGAAAGCGCCAAAACTAGTCAGATGGCCGTGCATATCCATGAGACTTCCCCATGGCTGGCTGGCTGATCTTTCACTGATCTAATTAATTAGACCCCTCTTTTTTTTTTTTTTTTTTTTTTTTGTTTTTCAAGGTAGGGTCTCACTCTGGTCCAGGCTGACCTGAAATTCACTATGTAGTCTCAGAGTGGCCTTGAACTCACAGTGATCCTCCTACCTCTGCCTCCCGAGTGCTGGGATTAAAGGCATGCGCCACCATGCCCAGCTTTAGACTCCTCATTTTTAGTTATTGAATGTCTGTACTCTACTTAATCAAGAATCAGCAAACTTTTAGTAATACTCATTTGAACAATGTGCCCTCAAGGAACTTACATTTTACTGGAGGCACCTGTCAAGTTGGCCAGTAATTATGGTGAAGTCCATAATAGAGATTTAGGCAGAATGGATGGAACCACCCCAAATGAAACGAGGGGATAATTGGGTTACATTTCTTCTGCATGTTTTAGGAAACTAGAATAATCATATTCAATACAAAAAACTGATCAACTTGTCAAGGAAAATGCGTTTTGTATCTTTTTGGGCTAACAAGTGAATGTATTAAATATTACAATTCAGAAACCTTCTTCTCCTATGGCAATAAAGTTTTCTTTTCTTGATCATATTTAACATTATCATTATCACTATTGAGCTTACCATTTTGGTTGTTCTTGAATTAATGTTTGAGCCACAGAAAGTCTATTTTTAAGATATTTTACTATTTGTTTATTTATTTATCTGAGACAGAAAGAGAGAGAGAGAGAATGGGTGATGCCAGGGCCTCCAGCCACTATAAATGAACTCCAGATACATGCACCACCACGTGCATCTGGCTTATGTGCGTTCTAGGGAGTTTAACCTGGATCCTTAGGCTCTGCAAGCAAGGGCCTTAACTGATAAGCCATCTCTCCAGCCCAGAAAGTCTATTCTTTTGTTTTTTCAAGGTAGGATCTCACCCTAGCCCAGGCTGACCTGGAATTCATTATATAGTCTCAGGGTGGCCTTGAACTCATAGAGATCCTTCTATCTCTGCCTCCCACGTGCTGGGATTAAAGGTGTGCACCACCACACCAGGCTCTATTCTTAAACTAAGTTGATTATCTTAGAAGCAGGTACAAGCAGGAACTCCATTCATCTATGCCAGTGGGGAAAAGACCAGTTAGTTTAAGGACATCATGAAAATCATTAAACTTAAAACTAACAAGAGAGAGAAGAAAGTTCCTTTGGGGACCAAAGCTTTTTTTGTTTCCGTAAGTAGAAGAAATAGCAACAGGAAGAACAAAAAGAAAACACAGTGTTAGAAATGAAATGTCAGGTGACTCAGAGCAGCAGGCTGTCCAGGTTGGTCTCTTTGGTGGTGAATTTTACGTGTCACCTTGACTGGGCTCCTGGATGCTCAGATAACTCAAAACCTTCTATCTGAGTATGTTTATGAGTGTGTTTCGGGAGAAGATTAGCATTTGGATCAACAGACTAAATATAGAAGACCCACTCTCCCCCATGTGAGTAGCCAAGCCATTGAGGCCTGAATAACCACCCCCCAAAGTGGACTGGAGAGATGACTTAGTGGTTAAGGTGCTTGCCTGCGAAGCCTAAGGACCCATGCTTGACTCTGCAGATCCCACTTAAGCCAGACACACAAAGGTGAGGCAAGCGCAAGGTTGCACCTGCCCACTAGGTGGCGCAAGCGCCTGGAGTTCAATTGCAGTGGCTGAGGCCCTGGCGCACCAATCCATTCTCTCTCTCTCTCTCCCTCAATCTCTCTCTCCCTCAATCTCTCTCTCTCTCTCTGTCCTGCTCTAAAATAAAAACTTTAAAAAAAAATTCTAAGTCTGTATTGTTTAAAAAAAAAAACACAAAAATGAGTAGAAAGGTGAATTCTTCCTCTATTCTTTCACTAGGACAGCCATCGCGTTTCCAGGCCTACAGACTCTAGGACTTACACCCCACACTGCACCCAGTGTCAATCATGTGTCTCTCAGCTGGGGATTGGAAGGTATCCCATAGATCCCTGCTTCTCAGATCTTTGAAACTTGAACCAAAAACACTACCAGCTTTTTGGTTCTCCTGCCTGTAGCGGCACGTCATGGTCTCTATAATCGCCAGTTCCTATATAAACCTTCCCATATCCGCCTATCTACCTATCCTCCTCATTCAGCTTCTCTGAGGAGCTCTGACCAATATAACTTCTCATGGCTAGTATGAGATAAAAGAAGAGGAGGGTCCAAAAGTGGCAAGATATTAATATCCTCAAAGGCCTTACCTTGCTCTGTCTGCCCAGTTCTTCCACTCCTCCCTCCCCAAAATACTTCAGCAGTCAACAAAACAGCAGCCAACTGACTTTGCTATAAAGAAATCTCCCAACCCCAAGAACGGTTACAATAGGGTCTCAAAAAAAAAAAAATGCAATTTAAAGGCATAAAATTTATAGCAGGAAACATGAAAGGAACCAAGTTATGCATAAACCATGAGACGTATCTGCCAGGGTCCACTTTCTTAAAAGGTTAGATCTAATTATACGGGAGCCATAAAGGGACAGAGGGGTAGGCATGACCTGCTGCAGAATTTCACACTGCCAAGTCTACGGCAGAAAGAGGTAGGGGGTGGCTTCAGTGTTTCTCCAAATAAAAACACCTCCATCTCAGCAATGAGCTGCATCTTATTTCTCTGTGACCCTCTGGGTCTTGGTCCCTTTTACATTCTTCCACATTTTCCTGTGTGTGTGTGTGTGTGTGTGTGTGTGTGTGTGTGTGTGTGTGTGCACGTGCCCTCCTTTTATCCAGGCCCTGATAATAATTTATCTCCAACTCTAATGGGCATGTGAGATGCAGCTCTTTCACCCTAATTCCAGAGCAGACATCTTTTTATCTTATTTCCTAACATTTCATTTCAAGGCCCACTCCCCCCCACCGATCAAAGAAATGTTGAGTTTAAAATGATGTAAGAACTATCCCCACTCCTTTCTGCTGACACCTCCATGTCAAACCTCCCCACTTCCTTGTTTCAGATGCTATACAAATTTGGAGTTAGCACCCATTCTCTCTCTCTGAAATAAATAAAATAAAATTTAAAAAATTTCAATCAATTCAGTCAAATAAAATGGGGCAGGGAACTGAACAGAGTTCTTCAAGGAAGAAATACAAATGGCCAACAAACAACTTTTTAAAATGTTCACCAACTCAAGCAATAAGGGAAATGCATATTAAAACTACTTGGAGATTTCATCTCACTCAGGTCAGAATGGCTATCACCAAAAAATGTAATGACAAAAATGCTAGTGAGGGTGTGACAAAAAAAAAAAAAAAAAAAAAAAAACAGGCTGGAGAGATAGCTTAGTGGTTAAGGCACTTACTGTCAACGCCAAAGGACTCAGGTTCGATTCCACACATAAAGCCAGATGCACAAGGTGACACATGCGTCTGGAGTTTATTCGCAGTGGCTAGAGGTCCTGGTGCAAACATTCTCTTCTCTATCCATCATCTATCTATCTATCTATCTATCTATCTATCTATCTATCTATCTATCATCTATATAAGATATATACAGAAAGAATGGGCATGCCAGGGTCTCCAGCCACTGCAAACAAACTCCAGATGCATGAGCCACTTTGTATCTCTGGCTTTATGTGAGTACTGGAAAATCAAACCTGGGTCGTTAGGCTTTGCAGGCAAGTGCCTTAACCACTGAGCAATCTCTCCAACCCTAAAATAATATGTTTTTAAAAGAGAGGGGACGTTCAGGTCCCTTTATTTATTTATTATTTATTTATTTATTTATTTTTTTTGGTTTATCGAGGTAGGGTCTCACTATGGTCCAGGCTGACCTGGAATTAACTATGTAGTCTCAGGGTGGCCTCGAACTCTCGGCGATCCTCCTACCTCTACCTCCCAAGTGCTGGGATTAAAGGCATGCGCCACCACGCCCGACTTAGGTCCCATGTTTTATTTCGACAGAAGCAATCTTACTCTCCCTCAAACAGGCCACAAGTCCAGACCAAGGATGATAAGGCTTGCTTGATCTGACCCCCCCACACACACACACACAAAGCAAGGTCAGCTTTTCATGTCTAACTCATTTGACATTATATTTCCATCTCCCACCCAGAACCTGCCATAGAAAGCAGGTGCTCAATAACTATTTGCCCAATGGAAGGAAGATATGGAACTCACGGACTCATCCCTCACTAATGAAATACTTTAATAGGCCTAAAAAGTTTAGGTGAAAATCTAATTTACTGCCAAAACAAACACCATAGTTTTTTCAGGCCCCAGCATCACAGATAATCCAAAAAGGGCCCCAACCTCTTACCTGCTGCTGAGGAATCCTTCTCCCACTTAGGAAGTCTTCGAATGTTTTCTTCTTGACTCCATGATTTCAGATTTAGATAACTACTGACCAGAATCAATTGTTTTCTCCAAATTCTCCTCAGTATTTTAAAAAGCACATTAGCCTCATTCTGAACTTTAAAAAAATTTTTAAATTTATTTTGCGAGAAAGAGAAGGGAAGAGAATGAGCACCGTGGCCTCTTGCTGCTGCAAATGAACTCTAGATGCATGCACCACTTTGTGCATCTGGCTTTATGTGGGTACTGGGGAATCGAACCCATACAGACAGGCTTTACAATCAAGTGCCTTTAACTGCTAATCCATCTACCCAGTCCCATTCTGATATTTTTATTCCTCAAAATTCTCCTCCTACGGGCTGAGAAGATGGTTCAATTGGTAAAAGTGCTTGCCTTGCATACATGAGGACCAGAGTTCAATCCCCAGAACCCATGTAAAAAAAAATCACCAGGCATGGTGGCACACGCCTTCAATCCCAGCACTCGGGAGGCAGAGGCAAGAGGATCACCGTGAGTTCGAGGTCACCCTGAGAGTACATAGTGAATTCCAGGTCAGCCTGGGCTACAGTGAGACCCTACCTGAAAAAAAAAATCCTAGGATCCGTGGCATGCACCTGTAACCCCAGGACTGGGGAGGCAAAAACAGGAGGCTCCCTCACCAGACAGGCTTGCCAGCCATTGAGAGACTGTCTCAAAAAAAGAAAAAGGGGGCTGGAGAGACGGCTTAGCAGTTAAGCGCTTGCCTATGAAGCCTAAAGACCCCAGTTCAAGGCTCGATTCCCCAGGACCCACGTAAGCCAGATGCACAAGGTGGTGCATGCATCTGGAGTTCGTTTGCAGTGGCTGGAGGCCCTGTTGCACCCATTCTCTCTCTCTCTCTCTCCCTCTTTCTCTCTCTGTCTGTTGCTCTCAAATAAAAGAAAATAAAAAATAAACCAAAAAAAGAAAAAAAGAAAAAGGGCTGGAGAGATGGCTTAGCAGTTAAGGCACCTGCCTGCCAAACCTAACAACGCCTGATTAATCTCCAGGTCCCACGTTTAGCCAGACATAAAATGACACAAGGGTGCAATGCCGCACTTGCCCACAAGGGGGTGCACATGTCTGGAGTTCATTCACAGCGGCTAAGAGGCCACTGGCGCACCCATTCTCTCTCTCTCTCTCTCTCTCTGTCTCTCTCAATAATTTTTAAAAAAAAGAAAAAAAAAAAGATAGACAATGTACCCAAGGGTAACACCAAGTTTGTCCACAAGTCTGGACATACACACTCAGAACAACTTTCTCCTAGAAGACAGAGATATTCTGGGTTAGGGACTGGCTTATCAATCGAACTGGCACAGAACCTAGCATGCGTAACATGTGTCTTGAGTGACAGCCCAGATTTTTCTAGATTCCTCTTCCTGACTGCTCTCCACAACATTTTCTTTGTTTATTGTTTTTTCCTTTAAAAGTTTTCTTGGCAGAGACTCTAAAAATAGTCAGAGATGTACAGTACTAACTGATATGGGCTCTATTCCTGGCCTTACCCCAGATCCTGTGCAGCTGTGACCAAAGCGTCCCACATGGTCGCATGGCATGTCGTACACACTATGACCTGCCCTAACCAGAGAATAGTGAAAGCTGCCTTTGATTAACTTTTCTTTTAAATGCAATTGGCATGCGAGTATATAGACTGCCTTCGCAACCTTGGAGCAGGGCACGTGATCTGTCTCTTTCTCCTCTTTCTATACTTGAAAAAAAAAATAGGTGTGACAAGAAAATCTTTCTAAGTTAATTCAGAGAAAAAGATAAAGCCATACAGACCATACAGGACCACAGCTGGAAGTGTGCCACACAAGCGCCTCGAGATGATTTTTGTCTTGAACGGTACACACACCTTGGATCTCTGGCAAGTCTCCTTTGGCCAGGTTTTGAGCCTCTGTGCCCAGGATCTACCAGTTTTGCAAACGACAGATGCAGATTTGTCTTAGAGCAAACTTAAGTCAAATGAGAAAATGACTCACCTGCTAAGCACGCATCCTAGCGTTCCAGTGCCAAATGCAGCTTGCGTCTGGGTAATCCAGGCCACAGCCCCGCCGACAGTGACGACCGGGTCTCTTGCTACTTACTGTGTGCCAGGAACTGTGTCAGTGTTCTCCGTGTGACAGCTCTGAAGTACTAACAAGCAGCCTGTGGTGTAAATGCTCTTACTAAACTGGTTTGTTTGTTTGTTTGTTTGAATGACACACTGTGGATCAAACCCAAGGCTTATGCATGCTAAGCACAGCTACATCCCCATGCCTAAACTATATTTTTTAATTTAATTTTTATTTTTTAAGATTATTATTATTATTAATTATTTGAGAGAGAGATAGAATGGGTATGCCAGGGCCTCTAGCCACTGCAAATGAACTCCAGACACATGCGCCTCCTTGTGTATCTGGCTTATGTGGGTCCTGGGGAATCGAACCTGGGTCCTTTGGCTTGGCAAGCAAGTGCTTCAACCACTAAGTCATCTCTCCAGCCCTTATGTTTATATTTATTTATCTATGTATTTCAGAGAGAGAGAATGGGCACACCAGGCTCCAGCCTCTGCACACAAACTTCAGAAGCACACAGCACTTTGTACAACTGGCTTACATGGAGCCTGGAGAATCAAACCTGGGTCCTTTGGCTTTCCAGGCAAGTGCCTTAACCACTAAACCATCTCTTTAGCCCTAAACTGTGTTTTAATATAAGGCTACTAAGGTACAGAGAGTGCAATTTGTTTTCCTGAGAACATTCAGCCGTGCTGTATAATGAAGTTCAAACGTGCATCCGCTGGCTCAGCCTTTATACTTTACTGCATTTGAAGATAACAGTAGCAGTCATATGCATACCAACCGCCATGCCAATATTGTATATAGATTATCTTGTTAAATCCCCATGGCAGACATCTCCATCTCCATGACGAAACTGAGATTTAAAAGTGTTAATTTAGGCTGGAGAGATGGCCTAGAGGTTAAGACACTTGCCTGTGAAACCTAAGGACCCAAGTTCAATTCCCCAGGACCCACGTATCTGTGGCTGGAGGCCCTGGCATGCCCATTCTCTTTCTGTTTTTTTTTCTCTTTCTCACTCACTCTCTTTCCCTCTCTGCCTCTTTCTCTCCCTTCCTTTGTCTAAAATAAATAAATAAGTGCTGGAGAGATGGCTTAGAGGTTAAGGCATTTGCCTGTGAAGCCTAAGGACTCAGGTTTGATTCCCCAGGACCCACATAAGCCAGCTGCACAAGGTGCCCCATGCATCTGGAGTTTGTTTTCAGTGGCTGGAGGCCCTGCTGCTCCCATTCTCTCTCTGTGTCTGTCTCTCTTCTCTGTATTCTCTCTCTCTCTCTCTCTCTCTCTCTCTGCTTGCAAATAAATATTAAATTTTTTTAAATAAATAAGTTAATCATGCTCCCAGAATGATTATAAAACCTGAGTTTAAAGAAAATACTGCCAGGTGTGGTGGCACACACCTTTAATCCCAGCACTAGGGAGGCTGAAGTAAGAGGATCACTGTGAGTTTGAAGCCACCCTGAGACTACATAGTGAATTCCAGGTCACCCTGGGCTAGAGTGAAACCCTATCTCAAAAACAAAAACAGAAAGAAAGAAAGAAAGAAAGAAAGAAAGAAAGAAAGAAAGAAAGAAAGAAAGAAAAGAAAGAAGGAAAGAAAGGAGAGAAAAGAGAAAGAGAAAGAGAGAAAGAAAGAAAGAAAGAAAGAAAGAAAGAAAGAAAAGAAAGAAAGAAAGAAAGAGAAGAAAGAAAGAAAGAAAGAAAGAAAGAAAGAAAGAAAGAAAGAAAGAAAGAAGAGAAGGAAGGGAAGGAAGGAAGGAAGGAAGGAAGGAAGGAAGGAAGGAAAGGAGGGAGGGAGGGAGGGAGGGGGGGGGAGGGAGGGGAGGAAAGAAGGAAGGAAGGAAGGAAGGAAGGAAGGAAGGAAGGAAGGAAGGAAGGAAGGAAGGGAGGGAGGGGAGGAGGAGGAAGGAAGGAAGGAAGAAAGAAGGAAGGAAGAAAGAAAGAAAAGAAAGGAAGGAAGGAAGGAAGGAGGGAGGAGGGAGGAGGGGAGAAAGAAGGAAGGAAGGAAGGAAGGAAGGAAGGAAGGAAGGAAGGAAGGAAGGAAAATACTAAGCTATGCTGCTAAAACAACCACAGGCTCTAACTACAGCCTTCCGTCAAGATTCTCTCATCCACTGGAAGGATATGAAAATGTGCCTGTTGGATGTAAGGAAAACAGAAACACCTTCGGAGCGTCAGGTGAAGACAGCAGACTCCCGAGAGGAACCTTGAGTCTTGGTTGGTGAATCTTTTTTTTTTAATGATTTTATTCTTATTTACTTATTTATTAGAGACAGGGAGAGAGAGAGGAAGAATGGGCACCACCAGGGCCTCTAGCCACTGCAAATGAAGTCCAGATGCATGTGCCACCATGTACAGCTGGCTTACATGGGACCTGAAGAATCGAACCTTAAGCTTCATAGGCATGTGCCTTAACTGCTAAGCTATCTCTCCAGCCCTTGGCTGGTGAATCTTAATCAGTAAGAAGGCTCCTGCAGCGCAGGCCCAGCCTAGGCAGCTCACAGCAGAGGAGACCTCCTGCCTCCCACCTCCCTCCCTCCAGTGATCCCAAGACTCCACCAGTGCCGTCCCCAGCAACAGAGGCTTCCTGAAGCAAGATTTGTCTCTGATCTGCAGGTTTGGCACCTAAATTCACACAACCTCAGCCATAACTCTTAGAGACTCTGTTACCTTAACCACAGGGCTCCAGAATGTTCCTGTCTCCTGTCCTCTCATCCCCGCAGCCGAGGTCTACCACCCAAAGTCTATCCTTTGCCATCACATGAACCTACACTCGCAACCATTTTCTTCTGCCCTTTTACAATCAAATTGCCCTTGGCACAGTCAGGACACCTCAGAATTGTGCCAGGCCTGAGAAATCTCTGGCTGTTAAATGGTCTATGTTTTGTCAGAAAGGTAAGTTCCCAAATGGCATCGCCCTGCTCTGTGAACTGTCTTAGCCAATTTTCCACACAGGTAAGTAGAGCTGCCTGCTGTGCAGGGTGGGTGGAAGGGGAGGCAGAAAGAAAAGAGAAAGAGGGAGGATGGATCTCCAGCAAATCAGGGGCGAAGAAGGAAAAGGGGTATCCGTCTCTGTCCCCATGTTGGTTCATTCTGTCAAATTGGAGCAAGCTGATTTTCACTCATCTTAAAACCAAATAAATAAGTCAAATTCTTAAATCAAGGCCCGTCCTATATGTACCCCTAATGAATAATGAATCTGCTACAGGAAAGAAAAGAAAAACAGAGAGCTGGAGAGATGGCTTATCAGTTAAGGCACTTGCCTGCAAAGCCAAAGGACCCAGGTTCAATTTCACAGGACCCACATAAGCCAGATGCACAAGGTGGTGCATGCATCTGGTATTCGTTTGCAGTGGCATCTGGTATTCGTTTGCAGTGGCTGAATGCCCTGGCATGCTTTTTCTCTTTCTCTCTCTCTCTCTGCCTCTTTCCCTCTCAAATACATACATACATACATACATACATACATACATACATACATACATAAAATATTTTTTAAAAAACAGAGAATCATAACCAAACCTAAGGTGGGTGGAGGAATCAGGGAATTAATGGCATGGACAGGGTAAAGGTCTGGGCCTTGGGTTCAAATGCCATGATACAAAAAAGAAGCCCTGGCCGGGCGTGGTGGCGCACGCCTTTAATCCCAGCACTCGGGAGGCAGAGGTAGGAGGATCATCGAGAGTTCGAGGCCACCCTGAGATTACATAGTTAATTCCAGGTCAGCCTGGACTAGAGTGAGACCCTACCTCGAAAAACCAAAAAAAAAAAAAAAAAAAAAGCCCTGGTTAAGGCGCCTGCCTCCTAAGCCTAAGAACCCCTGGTTAAGGCGCCTGCCTCCTAAGCCTAAGAACCTGGTTCCAATCTCCAGGTCCCACGTTTAGCCAGATGCAAAGTGACGCAAGGGCACAAAGCCACACTTGACCACAAGGGGGCGCACACATCTGGATTTCGTCCACAGCAGCTGAGACACTGCTGGCGCGCCCATCTCTGTCTGTCTCCCTCTCACTCTGTCTGTCTCTGTATGTGTCTCTCTCCAAAAAATAAATTAAATTAATTTAAAAAAAAAATTTTTAAAAAAAGAAGCCCTGGAACCCAGGTCACTGTTGTCCCCATGAAGCTCCCATGTGCTTCTCCAGCACCAAGCGGGGAATCTTCATCCTTCATAACTGTCCGTGGTCGGCCTGACCGCCTAAGCTCACCCTAGTACGTTTCCTGACGCTGTTAAGAGGGAGTGAAAGGCAGGAGGACACGGGAGAGTGGTTTGAGCAAGTCCCCAAGGAATCTGAGGGCCGGTCCTGGCCATCACCGAGGCAGGGAGTGAGCGAGGCAAAAGGGAGCAAGACTTAGCCAGCCTGTTTCCATAGATACCGATTTCAGTTGCATTTTATGACAGCCATGACTGGAGAGGCATTGTTTGGATGCCTGGGGACAGGCTCAGAAGGAAAATGTGGTAAGTGATAAAAAAAAAAAAATTCTGTGCCAGGTGTGGTGGCATATGCCTTTAATCCCAGCACTCACTAGGCCAAGATAGGAGGATCGCTGTAAGTTCGAGGCCACCCTGAAGCTACATAGTGAATTCCAGGTCAGCCTGGACTACAGCAAGACCCTACCTCAAAAAAATCAAAGAAAAAAAAAAGCAACAAGAAAAATTTTTATGTGTACTTTCCCTCTCAGTTTTAGGCCAAGAGTCCCCTTGACCTCTGACTCCTGGCAAGGGTCATCCCTCTCTATCTGCCCCTTCTGTCTCTCTTTAAATAAATAAATAAACACCCATGGGGTTCTCTCCTTTGCCAGGTCTCCTTAAGACAGGACTGGAGAGATGGCTCAGCAGTTAAGGCACTTGCCTAAAGACCCAGGTTCGGGGTTGGAGGGATGGCTTAGCAGTTAAGGTGCATGCCTGCAAAGCCTAAGGACCCTGGTTTGATTCTCCAGGTCCCACATAAGCCAGATGCACAAGGAAGTGCACACGTCTGGAGTTCATTTGCAGTGGCTAGAAGCCCTAGTGCACCCATTTTCACTCTCGCTCTCTCTCTTTCCCTCTGTCTTTAACAAATAAATGAACAAAAATAATTTTTAAAAAAAGACCCAAGTTCAATTCCCTAGTACTCACATAAGCCAGATGCACAAGGTGGTACATGCATCTGGGATTTGTTTGCAGCTGGAGGCCCTGGTGTGCCAATTTTTCTCCTGTTCTCTATCTGCCTCTTTCTCTCTCTCTCTCTCTCAAATAAATAAAATACTTAAAAAAAAAAAAAAAAGACAGACATCGCCAGCACCCTCTCAACTCAGTAATCTCAGACAAGTCAAGAAGACACACACATAAATGAAGTGAGTTTTAGGAGCCGGGAGTGGTGGCGCACGCCTTTAGTCCCAGCACTGGGAGGCAGGAAGATCGCTGTGAGTTCAAGGCCACCTTGAGACTACATAGTGAATTACAGGTCAGCCTGGGCTAGAGCAAGACCCTACCTTGAAGAAAGAAAGAAGGGAGGGAGGGAGGAAGGGAGGGAGGGAAGGACGGAAGGACAGAAGGAAGGAAGGGAGGGAGGGGAGGGGAGGGAGGAAGGAAGGAAGGAAGGAAGGAAGGAAGGAAGGAAGGAAGGAAGGAAGGAAGAAAAGAAAATCTGAGTTAGCTGAAGGGATTCCAAGTAGAGGCACTGCCCAGGCAGAGGCTTGTGGGACAAAAAGCCACAGTACATGTGTGGACGCTAAGAGTCACGTGCAAAGCTGTCAGTGGCAAGAGACAGGAAGGAGTACTGGACAGGCACTGGGCAGCAGAGGGCCCCTGTGTAGCCCTGAAGGCCCCAGGCTTTGGGTTCTCGGTGCCCTGCTGAAGGCCCCAGCGTCTCACTCCCTGTTTCATGGTGCTCCAGGCCGCCAGTCTGGCACCTCAGGTGACTTATTTTATATATGCTCGCATAGGTGATAACAAGCCACAGAGAATTTAAGTATGGGGAAGACTTGGTCAGGTTTGTTTCAAAAAGAATATTCTCCTAAGTTTTTTGTATGTAAATATAGAAGGTGTCAATAAAAAATTAATAATTAAAAAAAAAGAATATTCTAGGCCCTGCGTGGCAGCGCACGCCTTTGATCCCAGCACTCAGGAGGCAGAGGTAGGAGGACTGCCATGAGTTCGAGGTCACCCTGAGACTACATAGGGAATTCCAGGTCAGCCTGGGATAGAGTGAGACACTAGCTCGGAAAAAAAAAAGAAAAAGAAAAAAGAATGAGAATATTGTGACTCCCAAGCTCCAGTTCCTGTTATGCCTCAGAGACAGCAGTGAGAAAAGCTGACAGAAAGAAGTGATTGACATCAAAAATGAAAACGTCCAGTGTCTATCTATGGTGCCTCGGACCCTGTGTTTGAGCCTCAACACCACAAAGAAAGGAAACTTCTGTGATATCCCCGTGGTCATTGATTTCCCAGCTTGTGGGCATTCGTGTTTAGTCGCTGGCTGTGTTGACGGTGCCATCTAGTGGTCGAAGTGTGCCACAACCTCTAAAGGAACCAAGCAGCTGCTGATGACTAATCTGTCACTTTTTAAAATTTTTATTTATTTTTTGATGATGATAGATGATAAGATAGATAGATAGATAGATAGATAGATAGATAGATAGATAGATAGATAGATAGATAGATAGATAGATAGATAGATGATAGATAGATGATTGATAGATAGATAGATGATGATAGATGGATGATACATACATACATACATACATACATACATACATACATAGATAGATGACAGAGAATGGACGCACCAGGGCCTCTACCTATTGCAAATGAACTCCAGACACAAGCGCCTCCATGTGCATCTGGCTTATGTAGGATCTGGGGAATCGAACCTGGGTCCTTAGGCTTTGCAGACAAGCACCTTAATGTTTATTTTAAAAAAAAATCTATAGTATCTTGGGGCTGGAGAGACGGCTTAGCAGTTAAGGCACTTGCCTGAGAAGCCTAAGAACCTGGTTTCGCTACCCCAGTACCCACATAAAGCCAGATGCACAAGGCTGGCGCATGTATTTGGTGTTCATTTGCTGGAGTTTATGACTGGAGGCCCTGGTGCAACCATTCTCTCTTTCTCTCTCATCTCTTTCCCTCTCTCTCTCTCTCTCTCTCTCAAATAAATAAATACAACTTTTTAAAATCTGTAGTATCTTATTTAACCCCCCAAACAACAAAGGAATGTATCATTACTATATACATGGTAGAGGTGAGGGACCTGAGGGACGGACTGGAGGTAATATTCGTTTGGAGTCCCCCGTGGGCTAGGCACAGCACTGTATTAGATTCCCTCAAAATTGGCTTCATTCTCACTTCAGAGGTGGAGACACTGAAGCCCTTGGTGACTTTCAGACCAATTACATGGAGCCATAGGCACTGAAGTTCTCCTCTAAATCCACATTTTTCCAGTTGAATCTGACCAAATTCAAATTCAAAATTTGAATCAAAATAAAATCAAGTGGCAAAGGGTTAGAAAAGAGGCAAGCTTTTTCCTTTTCTCTTTTTGTCTTGTTTTGTTTTTGTTTTTGTTTTTGTTTTTTGAGGTAGGGTTTCTCTTTAGCCCAGGCTGAACTGGAATTCACTCTTGTAGTGTCAGGGTGGCTTTGAACTCACAGCAAGCCTCCTACCTCTGCCTCCCGAGTACTGGGATTAAAGGACATGCGCCACCACACTTGGCTTTTTTTGTTTTATTTTATTTATTATTTTATTTTACTATTTTGTTTGTTTTTTGGGTTTTTAAGGTAGGGTTTCACTCTAGCCCAGGCTGACATGGAATTCACTATGTATTCTCACAACGCTCCTTCTACTTCTACATCTCCAGTGCTGGGATTAAAAGAGTGTGCGGCGAAGCGCAGCTTCTTTTTCTATTTTCTGAAAGTTCAGGGCAACTTCCTCAGACTACAGCCATCTTCTTTATCCTGGCGGCAGCTATGCAGAGTGTAGATTACAGTTGGGTATAATTACAGGAAGAATAATTACAACCAGAACATACAAGATATTGGAACTTGTGAACCTGAAGTCAATCAGATGTCCATCACCGTTATGTTTCTTAAGAGTGGGTGGCCGGGCGTGGTGGCGCACACCTTTAATCCCAGCACTCAGGAGGCAGAGGTAGGAGGATCGCCGTGAGTTCGAGGCCACCCTGAGACTACATAGTGAATTCCAGGCCTCCAAGTCAGCCTGGACTAGAGCAAGACTTTACTTCGAAAAACAAACAAACAAACAAAAAAGAATGGGTGGCTGCTTTCTGCAGAACAAAATGTCTCAGAGTCAGGAAAAAAAAATCTGGGAATTGTAGTTTGAGACTCATGATTTATGCGATTATATTTGCTACACTCTCCGTTATAAAACTCCTTGTACACTGCACCCAACTGCTGCTATAACAAGTTGTCATAAATTTAGCAGCCTAAAACACTACAGCGGCTGGAGAGATGGCTTAGTAGTTAAGGCGCTTGACTGCGAAGACTCAGGACCCAGGTTCAAATCCCCAGGACCCATGTAAGGCAGATGCAGAAGGTGGCGTATGTATCTGGAGTTCGTTTGCAGTGGCTGGAGCCCCTGGAGTGCCCATTCTCATTCTCTCTCTTTCCCCCTGCCTCTTTCTCTCTCTCTTAAATAAATA
This sequence comes from Orientallactaga sibirica, assembly GCA_036365145.1. Lineage (NCBI taxonomy): Eukaryota > Metazoa > Chordata > Mammalia > Rodentia > Dipodidae > Orientallactaga > Orientallactaga sibirica. The sequence continues at coordinate 22,111,366 of JAEOAD010000025.1, forward strand.
TTTTTAAAACTCTACAAATTGGCCTGGAGAGATGGCTTAGCGGTTAAGCACTTGCCTGTGAAGCCTAAGGACCCCGGTTCGAGGCTCGATTCCCCAGGACCCACATAAGCTAGATGAACAAGGAGGCACATGCGTCTGAAGTTCGTTTGTAATGGCTGGAGGCCCTGGCACCCCCATTCTCTATCTATCTGCCTCTTTATCTGTCTGTCGCTCTCAAATAAATAAATATAAATAAAAATAAAACCCTACAAATGTATTCCCTAATCATTATTCAGGCTTCAGTCGGGAAGTCCGTCTCACTGAGCTAAAACCAAGACATCAGCGGATTTTGCTTCCCTCTGGAGGCTCCAGACATCCCCCTGCCATCCGGGCAACCAGAGGCCATTTCCTTCAACACACCTGCACAGTCAGCAATGGTCTCTCAAGTTTTTCTCCTCTCCGTTCTCCCTTTTTCTGACCCCTGAGATTATTCTGGACCCATTTGGCTTTAAAGAGTAGCATTCTCGGGCTAGAAAGATGGCTTAGCAGTTAAGGTGCTTGCCAGCAAAGCCAAAGAACCCCGGTCCGACTCATGGTGATGGCAGTAGTTCTGGAAAAATCAACTGGTGATGAGTCAGGTGGTAAAGTTGAGCGAGCTGACGGGTACGAGCCGCCAGTCCAAGAGTCTGTTTAAAATTCAGATTTTTCTATTTTCTGAAAGTTCAGGGCAACTTCCTCAGACTACAGCCATCTTCTTTATCCTGGCGGCAGCTATGCAGAGTGTAGATTACAGTTGGGTATAATTACAGGAAGAATAAAATTACAACCAGAACATACAAGATATCGGAACTTGTGAACCTGAAGTCAATCAGATGTCCATCACCGTTATGTTTCTTAAGAGTGGGTGGCCGGGCGTGGTGGCGCACACCTTTAATCCCAGCACTCGGGAGGCAGAGGTAGGAGGATCGCCGTGAGTTCGAGGCCACCCTGAGACTACATAGTGAATTCCAGGCCTCCAAGTCAGCCTGGACTAGAGTGAGACTTTACCTCGAAAAACAAACAAACAAACAAACAAAAAAGAATGGGTGGCTGCTTTCTGCAGAACAAAATGTCTCAGAGTCAGGAAAAAAAATCTGGGAATTGTAGTTTGAGACTCATGATTTATGCGATTATATTTGCTACACTCTCCGTTATAAAACTCCTTGTACACTGCACCCAATTGCTGCTATAACAAATTGTCATAAATTTAGCAGCCTAAAACACTACAGCGGCTGGAGAGATGGCTTAGTAGTTAAGGTTCAAATCCCCAGGACCCTTGTAAGGCAGATGCAGAAGGTGGCATATGTATCTGGAGTTCGTTTGCAGTGGCTGGAGCCCCTGGAGTGCCCATTCTCGTTCTCTCTCTTTCCCCCTGCCTCTTTCTCTCTCTCTTAAATAAATATTTTTAAAACTCTACAAATTGGCCTGGAGAGATGGCTTAGCGGTTAAGCACTTGCCTGTGAAGCCTAAGGACCCCGGTTCGAGGCTCGATTCCCCAGGACCCACATCAGCTAGATGCACAAGGGGGCACATGCGTCTGAAGTTCATTTGTAATGGCTGGAGGCCCTGGCACCCCCATTCTCTATCTATCTGCCTCTTTATCTGTCTGTCGCTCTCAAATAAATAAATAAAAATAAAAATAAAACCCTACAAATGTATTCCCTAATCATTATTCAGGCTTCAGTCGGGAAGTCCGTCTCACTGAGCTAAAACCAAGACATCAGCGGATTTTGCTTCCCTCTGGAGGCTCCAGACATCCCCCTGCCATCCGGGCAACCAGAGGCCATTTCCTTCAACACACCTGCACAGTCAGCAATGGTCTCTCAAGTCTTTCTCCTCTCCGTTCTCCCTTTTTCTGACCCCTGAGATTATTCTGGACCCATTTGGCTTTAAAGAGTAGCATTCTCGGGCTAGAAAGATGGCTTAGCAGTTAAGGTGCTTGCCAGCAAAGCCAAAGAACCCCGGTCCGACTCATGGTGATGGCAGTAGTTCTGGAAAAATCAACTGGTGATGAGTCAGGTGGTAAAGTTGAGCGAGCTGACGGGTACGAGCCGCCAGTCCAAGAGTCTGTTTAAAATTCAGATTTTTGTTCTTGTTTTTTGTTTTGTTTTTGTTTTTCGAGGTAGAGTCTCACTCTAGCCCAGGCCCACCTGCAATACACTATGTAGTCTCAGGGTGGCCTTGAACTCACAGCGATCCTTCTACCTCTGCCTCCCACGTGCTGGGATTAAAAGCGTGCACCACCATGCCCAGCTCAGATTTTTTTTTCTTTATCATCTCTTTTATTTGATTGATTTGACTTTTTTTCATGGTAGGAGGGTCTCAGTCTAGCCCAAGCTGACCTAGAATTCACTCTGAAGTCCCAGGCTGGCCTCAAACTCAGCGATCCTCCTGCCTCTGCCTCCAAAGTGTTTGTTTGTTTGTTTGTTTGTTTGTTTGTTTTTGCTCTTCGAGGTAGGGTTTCACTCTAGTCCATGCTGACCTGGAATTCACTCAGTAGTCTCAGGGTGGCCTCGAACTCACAGTGATCCTCCTACCTCTGCCTTCCTAGTGCTGGGATTAAAGGCATGTGCCACCATGCTCGGCTCCCAGTGTTTTGATTAAAGGCATGTGCCATCACTCCTAGCTCATGACTGATTTTTTTTTAATTAGTTACTTTTTTATTGACAACTTCCTTAATTATAAACAAGATCCCATGGCACTTCCCTCTCTCCCCCACTCTCCCCTTTGAAACTCCACTCCCCATCATATCCCCTCCCCTTCTCAATCAGTCTCTCTTTTCATTGATGTCATCATCTTTTTCTCTTATTATGATGGTCTTGTGTAGGTAATGTCAGGCACTGTGAGGTCATGGATATCCAGGCCACTTTGTGTCTGGAGGACTGGAGGAGCACATTGTAAGGAGTCCTACTCTTCCTTTGGCTCTTACATTCTTTCTGGCCCCTCTTCCACAATGACCCTGAGCCTTGGAAGGTGTGTTAGAGATGTTTCAGTGCTGAGCACTCCTCTGTCCCTTCTTCTCAGCACCATGGTGTCTTCTGAGTCATCCCAAGGTCACCACCATCTGAAAAGAGAAGGTTCTCTAACCAAAAGTGAGAGTAGCATTAATATATGGGTATGGACATTAAGAGAAATGCTTACTGGGCAGTTTGGTGAGCATAGTATATACATTTAGCCAGACACCAGCAGACGTTACACCCCTAGGGCTCATGACTACCCCTGTTGTAGGTTTTCAGTATCAGGCATGTATTTCCTCCCATGGAGCAGACCTCCAGTCCAATTAGAGAGGGGTTGGTTTCCCCCATAACAGACATGCCACTATTGCACCCGTTGGCTCATTTGGCCTGGCTGGCCAAATTTAAAGCTTGCAGTGTTCACCGTTGAGTATCTTCACTGGTGTTTTCTCTCTCTCCCATTGAACTGCATGCAGCGTAGCTTTTTCCAGCTTTCTGTCAGCTGGTCCACATGGAGGAGGCTTTCAGCTCAGCTCCAGCAGGATTTTTCAGTGACCTTGCAGCCCAAGTATGTGGAGTCTTCAGCAATAAGGTCATATCATCTATTCCTGGTGGGAAACCAAGAGCCACCAAAATGACCTGTAATGTTTTGGGGGTCTCTGTGACCTCCCTGGCCAACAACTCACTGGTAGATATCCCATCCCTGACACTGAAAATTTTCTATTAAAAATCTATGGCTTCTGAGTATTCCATTGTCCAGAAAAGTAGGTTTCCATATGACTTATTTATATCTTCTTAGATTTTGATTAGCCCTCCCTCCACCTTTCCTTTACTCAGTCTCTTCACCTGACCTCACTTGGGCCTTTTCACCCCCACTAATCTGTTCTTCTACTTACATATATACAATACCATTCTATTAAGTACCCCCTCCCTCCCTTTCTAGCTTACTGGCTTCTGCTACTGACTTTTATTCCTACTCACATAGACGTCCAATCATTTGTAGCTAGGATCCACATATGAGAGAGAACATGTCTGGCTCAGATTTTTAATAGTGACAAATAAAAGGTTCTATTTGTGAAGAGAGAGAAAAAAACACTGTGACATTCCTGCTTGCTCACTCTCGCCTACCCCTGATATCTGAAAGTAAGTTTGAATAAAGACGTAAACCAAAAACAGCTACTGACAGCAGAGAGACGCAAATGAGCCCCAAGCAGAGAGAGAGAGAGAGAGATGGTCCCAGCTTCATCTGGCTGGCCAGTCAGAACAAGCCCTTACAAACGGTGGTGTGATGAAATCTGTTGCCAAATGTACTAAGATGATAAAACAAAATACATATCCCTTTATTATTATTATTATTTTTTTTTTTTTTTTTTTTGGTTTTTCCAGGTAGGGTCTCACTCTGGTCCAGGCTGACCTGGAATTAGCTATGTAGTCTCAGGGTAGCCTCGAACTCACGGCAATCCTCCTACCTCTGCCTCCTGAGTGCTGGGATTAAAGGCGTGCGCCACCACCCCCGGCCCTTTATTATTTTTTAAAAGCCTGTTGGAAAAGAAGACTAAAATACAGGAGAAGTGCTTACTCACTCATAAAGCTCTAACAATTTAGGTTTTTTATTTTTATTTATTTATTTTTTTCGGTGCTGAGGACTGAACCCAGGGCCTTGCGCTTGCTAGGCAAGTGCTCATACACTGAGATAAATCTCTAACCCCTAGTTTTTTTATTTTTTTCAAAATCCAGACTGAAGCCGGGCCTGGTGGTACACACCTTTAATCCTAGCACTCGAGGTAGGAGGATCACCGTGAGTTCAAGGCCACCCTGAGACTAGACTCTACTGAACTAGACTGAAACCCTACCTCGGGGGGGGGGGGGATCCAGGATGAGATGTTAAAAAAGAATCTACTCTGATAAATTTTTTTTCATAATAGATTTCCTGAATTTTAGTGAACCACAGAGACCTTTTTAAGTGAAGCACAGTCAAGAAGCCATAAATTTTTTTAATGATAGATTCAATTGGATAAAAATATAAATTCTTTGTATAGCAAAACACACTAAAAGCAAAGTTAGGAGACACACAGTCAGTTGGAAGTTTTGCAACATTTGTAACAGAGGGGAAATAGCCATAGTCTATAAAAAATAAAATAAAATAAAATAAAACAAAACAAAAAGAACTCAGAAATCAACAAGGAAAACACAGGTAACCCACAACACACATAGGATAATGACCATGAGCATGCAGCCCAGATGGGAAAGATGCAAATAGCTAGTAAATACATGAGAAATCACTTCATCTCTCTAGTGATCAGGAAAATGTAAGCTAAATATTTATTTGTTTGCAAGCAGAGAGAGAATGGGCGCACCAGGACCTCCAGCCTCTGCAAATGAACTCCAGACCTATGCGCCACTTTGTGCATACAGATTTATGTGGGTACTGGGGAGTCAAACCTGGGTCGTCAGACTTTGCAGGCCAAGTCCTTTACCTTTGAGTCATCTCTCCAGTCCAGGAAAATGTAAATTAAGACATCACGACAAGCCGGGCAGGAAAATGTAAATGAAGACATCACGACAAGCCGGGGGTGGTGGTGGTGAACGCTTTTTATCCTAGCATTCAGGAGGCAAAAGTCAAAGGATCACTGTGAGTTCAAGACCAGTATGGAACTACAGAGGGAGTTCCAGGTCAGCCTGAGGTAGAGTGAGACCCTACCTGGAAAACAACAACAAAGAAAGCAGGACATTTGCCCACCCATCTCTGGATGGTACCCACCAACTTTTCTCTGTTATTTTATTTTTTTATTTATTTACTTATTAGAGACAGAGAGAGAATGGGCGTGCCAGGGCCTCTAGCCACTGCAAACGAAATCCAGATGCATGTGCCACCATGTGCATCTGGCTTACATGGGTACTGGGGAATCAAGCCTCGAACCAGGACCCTTTAAGCTTCGCAGGCAAGCGCTTAACCACTAAGCCATCTCTCCAGCCCCAGTACCCACCAACTTTTCAACTTTATCTCTTTTGAAAAATTAATTCTTCCTCTAGAAATACAACCTCCAGAAACTGCCCTCCACTTACTCAAAATATATGTGTTAAAATGTAATTAATTTTAAAGTTTGTGATAGAGAAAAAAAAAAAAAAAAAAACCTAAACGTCCTTCAATACCGACCAGGCTGAGTGAGAATTCTCAAGAGTGGTTTAACTATGGCACTGTAGACATTAAAAGAGTGGGGCTGGCCAGGCGTGGTGGTGCACACCTTTAATCATAGCAGTTGGAAGGCAGAGGTAGGAGGATAGCCATGAGTTTGAGGCCACCCTGAGACTACATAGTGAATTCCAGGTCAGCCTGGGCTAGAGTGAGACCCTACCTTGGAGAAAAAAAGAAAGAAAGAAGGGAGGGAGGGAGGGAGGGAGGGAGGGAGGGAGGGAGGGAGGGAGGGAGGAAAATGGGATTGATTTATGTACTGCAACAATCACCGGGACCTAAGTGAAAATAGCAAGTCGCACAGTAATGAGAGCAGGTCTCACGTAATGTGTGCGCATAGGCCTAGAGAAAGGTCCTGGTAAATAGAGTTGGATAGCATAGGAAAGGAGGAGCAAGGGGCGTGGCTTTACCCATTGCCCCGCAATGCTTTTGTACTGTTGGATTTTTGTTTCAGTGTATAAAGGGTTTGTACCTTGCATTTGTCCTTTTTTTTTTTTTTTTTTAAGCACGGGTATGAACAAAGTGAATTTTCATCTACAGTATTTAGAAAATGTTCATTGTCTCCGGCCACACTCCTCCCCCTCCCCCCACCCAACATCAGAAAATGTTCAAACTCTGTTGGGTTTTTAGAACAACAAAGTTGTTAAGCACTTCAAATGTTAACCAAGAATCACAAAGACCAGAGATTCCAGATGCTCTCAAAGGTCAGTGCTGCAGAGCTGGGTCTCACAATAATTAAAGGAGACAGTACGGGCAAGCGCAGAGCAAACAGGGGCTTTGGAGTCCAGCAGATCTGATTCCTGTCCTGGCCCTGCCCCTTTCTTTCTGTGACTGGGACTTAAACCTTGCTGAGTCTTGATAAAATGGCGATGAAAGTGCCTAACCGCTCCGTCTGTCAGGCGCACAACAAGTGCGCAGGCTTTCTTCTCCCTGCTGAAAGAGTGGGATTTGCGTGTATCGCATGGACTGATTCAGCAGCTGGGGAACTTGTCACTCACGACCCCCACCCACCACCATGGGCCAAACTAAAATGTTTCTAGGGCCCTAGCTTGGTGGTAGCATGTCCCCCAAGCACAGCAGTTTACCTAGGAAGGCTGAACGGAACAAAGTTCCCCATGTGGGATGGAGTTTGAGAGTTTATTTCTGACAAGTCTCAGGTGATGGGTTGATCTTGGGGACCATACTTTGAGGCCCACTGACCTGAATGTCCACAAGGAAAAGCAATCTCTTCCCCTGGCCTTGTATGAGGAGCTGCCCCTGGTATTCTTCGCTCTAGCCCTCCCCAGACATCAAAAGTCCAAGACAAGCTCTGGTCTGACACCAACCAAAGAAAGGCCAGCTTCTGCCACTTTATACAAAGTCCACCCCGAGGCAGCACAGAGAGTCCAAGACTGAGTTGGAGGGCGACGGCTAAGAGCTTGACCCAGCTCTGGCCTGGGTCCTGCCCGTGCTGCGTGCTCAGCACAAGGACAGGAAGTGTGCCCCCCTTCTGCCTAAGCAGATTGGGAAAGATAACTTTGTTAGCAGGAGGAGGCTGAGCCGAGGGGTCGTGCTCTATAGAACTGGTGTAGTCTGCTCTCATGCATGAGCTACCCTGTTCAATAGAGGGCCCTGCCTTGCCCTGACAACTTGTCTGGGCTAGAAATCCTCTCTCGAGTGAAAGTGGCCCCAACTCACCCTCTGACCCTCGGGGCAGGGAGAGCCCTTGAACCTCAGCCAAATGGTCATGGGTGAAGAAAACTCTGCCTTCACAACCCAATCGACCAGGGAGAAGAACACAGGAGACCAGGCTTGCCTCCGGGTCCTCTCCAGGCAGCACAAACTCTGGAAAAGTCAGCTCTGCTCATGAAGGAAAGGACCCTTAGCTCTCTCCGGAAAGACCCGGACTTTCTTCCTAATGACGGTCATGAAGCAATCACTATTTATCACGTTGATTCGTTGAGTCCAGGCCAAGTACGGACGTTGGTCTGTCAGTGTATTTAATCACCGCAATTCTACGGCCAGCTGTTGCCTTTTAGCTGAGAAAGATTCGACCTGGGCAGCTGATGGTGACGCTGAGAGTACTGACTGCAAAGCTGCACCATGAAAACACACACACACACACATACACTCACAGGTTTTTCAAGGTATGGCGTTGGTGGTTAACCTGTAATTCACTATGTAGTCTCAGGGTGACCTCAGACTCACAGAGATCCACTTACCTCTGCCTCCCAAGTGCTGGGATTAAAGTGTGGCACCACTACGCCAGGCTCCTTTATACATATTTTAATTTTTATATTTTATTTATTTATTTGTAAAGAGAGAGGGAGGGAGAGAATGGGTGCACCAGAGCCTCTAGTCACTACAAATGAACTTCAGATGCAGTCACCATTTTGTGCATCTGGCTTTATGTAGGTACTGGGGAATCGAGCCCAGGTTGTTAGGCTTTGCAGGCAAGTGCGTTAACTACTCAGCCATCTCTCTAGCCCTTATTTGTTTATTTTGAAGAGATATAGAGACAGAGAAAGAGGCAGAGAGAGAAAGAATGGGCGCCCCAGGGCCCGTAGCCACTTCAGATGAACTCCAGATGCATGTGCCACTTTGTATATCTGACTTTATGTGGGGACTGGGGAATCAAACCTGGGTCCTAAGGCTTCTCAGGCAAGCACCTTAACCCCTAAGCCACCTCTCCAACCCAACATTAACCCATTTGCTGCTCCACAATTCTGGATCCAGGATTGAGGAGGCTGGGGTGGACCATGTTCTCTACCTCCCTGCTGCCCTGCCTCACCTCAGAGCAGATGCATGCCCAGTTCTCTGCACATCCAGATACCAGGTATTGCCTCAGAACCACGCCTTAGCCCCCTGTGTTCCCAGCACTGTGGCTGCTTAACAAAAAGGCTGACAGGAAAGGCCAAGCCGGGCATGGTGGCACATGCCTTTAATCCCAGCAGTCAGCAGAGGTAGGAGGATCGCTGTGAGTTTGAGGCCACCCTGAGACTACCTAGTGAATTCCAGGTCAGCCTGAGCTAGTGTGAGACCTTACCTCGAAAAACCAAAAAAAAAAAAAGTATATATTTTTTTAAAAAAAAAAAAAAAAAAAAAAAAAAAAAAAAAAGAAGAAGAATAAGAAGAAGAAGAAGAAGGAGAAGAAGAAGAAGAAGAAGGAGGAGGAGAAGAAGAAGAAGAAAGGAGCCGGGCGTGGTGGCGCATGCCTTTAATCCCAGCATTTGGGAGGCAGAGGTAGGAGGATCGCCATGAGTTTGAGGCCACCCTGAGATGACATAGTTAATTCCAGGTCAGCCTGGACCAGAGTGAGACCCTACCTTGAAAAAACCAAAAAAAAAAAAAAAAAAAAAAAAAGAAAGAAAGAAAGAAAGAAAGAAAGAAAGGAAAGGCCAAGTTGTACATTGGATATTGGGTAGAATTTCATTTCTACACTGGCGAACAAAGCATGCACAGATAAGCAATCAGCAAATAAGAAAAATTCAGGCCATCCCTGGGTTACTGCAAGAGTGGCTGGGAGCAGAGTTGCACCGCATGCCATTAAAGCAGTGAGAGCAGAGGACCACCATAATCTACCAACAAGACAAGAATAGATAGAGAGCTGACTCCTAACAGGAGATGAACCAGCCCTTCACACAGCAGCCAGGACCCGGGTGAAGCTGCAGAGGAACCGGCAAGATCAGCAAGAGTGCTGCTTCCATGGTGAACCAGGAACCGGCGTCAGGGCGATGGACAGACCCTGAGGATCCTCAAAAATGCCCCAAAGCAGAAATCAAGAAGCTATTGAGAACTCGACACTGAAGTAGAACTAAAGCACACCCACCAAGGCTCAGGGAAGTTTGTGGAAGACGGGGTGGAAAGAACATAAGAGCCACAGGGTGGGAGGGAATATCCAGAGACATAGCCCTCCCCGCCCCCAATGACTGACTGCTGCTCTCACAACTCATAACCCACAATTTCATGGTGAATACCAGCAATCCCACTAAGGAGGGGCCCCAGTGGAGTGGGGGCAGGGAGGAGGGAAATGATGGTACCAACACATGATGTGTCCATACAAAGTTTCTACTTAATTAAAAAAAAAAAAAAAAAGAGGACTGGAGAGATAGCTTAGTGGTTAAGACACATGCCTGTGAAGCCTAAGGACCCAGGTTTGATTCTCCAGGTCCCACGTAAGCCAGATATCTGCACAAGGGGGTGCATGCATCTGGAGTTCACTTGCAGTGGCTAGAGGCCCTGGCATGCCCATTCTCATTCTTTTCTCTCTCTCTCTCCCTCTCTCTGTCTCAAATAATAAATAAATAAATAAATAAAATAAGAAAAATTCATCTGTTAACATCTTTACTCTTGCCCACTCTGTCCCAGTTCCTCCAAGCTCTTCACTGCTCAAAGCCTTCACCCTACCCCACCCCTGATGCTCCCTCCCTCTTAGATCTGAGGTCTCTTTAAATATCACCTTGTTAGTGACATCTTTCTCAACATACCCCCCACAAGACCCCTAAACCCCCTAACCCTGCCATACTTGTTTTTAGAACAACTCAGCAAAATAAAATTCCTATTCACTGTTAGACAATGTTTCACACATCCATCAAGTGGGCCAAAATGAATAATGGAGAAACGCTTAGTGGTTAAGGTGCTTGCCTGTGAAGTCTAAGGACCCAGATTCAATTCCCCAGTACCCATGTAAGACAGGTACACAAGGTGGCGCATGCATCTGGAGTTCATTTGCAGTGGCTAGGGGCCCTGGCATGTCACATGTGTCACCTTGTGTATCTGGCTTATGTGGACCCTGGAGAATCAAACCTGGGTCCTTAAGCTTCTCAGGCAAGAGTCTTAACCAATAAGCCATCTCTCTAGCCCTGTTTTTGTTTTGTTGTTGTTGTTATTTTTTTCAAGATAAGGTCTCACTCTACCCTAGGCTGACATGGAATTTGCTATGGAGTCTCTGGATGGCCTTCAACCCTCCATGATCCTTCTCCCTCTGCCTCCCAAGTGCTGGGATTAAAGGCGTGCACCACCAGACCTGTGCTTGTTTTTGCATTTTTTTTACAAGGTTTTTCCTTCCTTTGAGATTATAATGAACATGTTCACAACCACAAGTAAAGACAGGAAGAGAAAGAACACTCAGAAGACTGGTTTGATCATCCATTATCATTTAAAAATGGCTGACCCAGGCTGGAGAGATGGCCTAGTGGTTAAGGCATTTGCCTGTGAAGCCTAAGGACCCCGGTTGGATTCTCCAGGTCCCACGAAAGCCAGATGCACATGGTGGTGCATGCTTCTGGAGTTCGTTTGCAGTGGCTAGAGGCCCTGGTGTGCCCATTCTCACTCTCTCTCTCTTTCTCTCCCCTCTCTCTCTAATAAATAAATAAAAATGGCTGACCCCTAACACTATGTGCAAAAACATAAAATGTAAATTAAAAGTACAAATTTTCCTTGTAAAGTTCTTTTAAGGGGAAAAAAGCAGGGTCTTGGAGGTTTTGGTTCTTATTTCCTCCTGTTGCACATTCTCATTGTGGCTTGGGTGGGATGGTAAAGTGCAGGTATCACTGCCCATGTGGGCAGCAGGCCTGCCTCAGGCGACCACATTGAGATTCAGGGACCTGTTAAAATACCTTTTTTGCCAGGCGTGGTGGCACACGCCTTTAATCCCAGCTCTCAGGAGGCAGAGCCTGGAATTCAAAGAATAAAATAAAATAACCAAGGAATAAAATAAAATAAAATAAAATAAAATAAAATAAAATAAAATAAAATAAAATAAAATAAAATACCTTTTCCTATTTCGCTAGTGGCAAAATATTTAGTCTAGTGGCCCTTGTCATTCTTCTGCTTCTATGTTTCAACATTGTCATCATCTTCATCTTCACTCATCCTCTTCCGCACATAACTGTCCTCCTCTTCCCACCTTCTTCATCTATCTCATTGTCAGCCTCCCGTTCCCCACTTTCCTCATTAGCATTCCCATTGGTACGGGTTTCTCCTCCATTCTCTGCCTCAAGCCCGATGTGGTGGCACATATCTTTAATCCCAGCACCGAGGTAGGAGGATCGCCATGTGTTTGAGGCCGGCCTGGGGCTAGAAAGAATTCCAGGTCAGCCTGGGCTAGAGGGAGACCCTACCTCAAAGAATTAAAAGATAAAATCCTCTGCCTTCTCCACAATTTCCTTCTTGTCCTTCAAATCCTTGGTGGTGGTCTTGAAGTTGGTGTCCACACAGAGTCTGAATTGTGGGTCACCAAGGTGGAGCCATGATCCGATGCAGGGAGTGAAAAAGAAAGCGAAAGTTCAGGGACTTTGGCCAACAAGCTGCCAGAGTCCCTACAGAGCAGAAGGTGGCTCAGCAAGCTGGGAGACAGATGCCAGAACAATACAAAGATGGGAACACCTTTAATCCCAGCACTCAGGAGGCAGAGGTAGGAGGATCACTATGAGTTTGAGGCTAGCCTGAGGCTACATAGTGAATTCCAGGTCAGCCTGGGCTAGAGCAAGACCCTACCTCAAAAAACCAAAAGAGATGGCTTTTCAGAGCAGCCTGTGTACTTGTGAATTTTTTTGTAGCACTTAGAACTTTCGAGCATGCTAGATAATTTATTCACTTATTAATCCATGTGCATTAACGGTCTCACCTCTAAATCATAAGTTCTGCCATGCTGGGGATTTTCGTTTTATTCGCTCTTGTGTCTGAAACACCTCAAATACTGGTTGCCTGAGTCTCCAAACACTGCCCACTAATCCCTGAGAGCCACAGGGAAGTGATCCACCACACACGCACATGCACACACACACACACACACATACATATATACACACATATATACACTCACATATACCCACACACACATACACACATACATACACACACATGCACCCACACATACATATATACACACACATATACCCACACACACATACATACACACACACGCACCCACCCACACACACATATACACATATATACACACACATGCACCCACACATACATACATACATACACACACATGCACCCCACACACACACACACATATACACATATATACACACACATATACCCACACACACATACACACATATACACACACATACACACTTATATACACACACAAGTGATCCACCACATACACACATATATACACACATATTTATACACACACAAGTGATCCACCACACACACACACATATATACACATATACCCACCCACACATACACACATATATACACACACATATACCCACACACACACACATACACATATATATACACACACATGCACCCACATACATATACACATATACACACAAATATACCCCCCCACATATACACATATATACACACATACACAACATACACACATATATATATACACACACACAAGTGATCTACCACATACACACATATATACACACATATTTACACACACATAAGTGATCCACCACACACACGTGATACACCACACATATACACACATACATATACACACACATATATTTACACATATACACACATACACACACACACACACACACACACACACACACACGGCCCCAGGCTTGGGTTCTCATGAATTCTTTTTTTGTTTGTTTATTTACTTATTTAAGTGAGGGAGAGAGAGAGAATGGGCATGCCAGGGCCTCCTGCCACTGTGAACAAACTCCAGGCACATGTGCCACCTTGTGCATCTGGCTTTATATGGGTACTAGGGAATCGAGCCTTGGCCTCAGGCTTCCCAGGCAAGTGCCTTAGCCGCTAAGCCATCTCTCCAGCCCTCATGGGTTCTTTCTCTCTTGCATGCACCAGAAGCTGAGAGATGATGCCTCCCCAAATTCCATTCACCAAAGGGACTGCCTGGGGATGGTTTTCTCAGGCCCCACAAAGTCCTTCTGTCTTCTGCTCAATCAGAACTCGCAGGTTCTGCCTTAGCAGTTTGCTGCTTCAGTGGCTCTGGCCCACACGTAGAAGCCACCAGAGCCACCCGAAGCATACGGGCCTCAGAGTGTCGTTTCCACTCTGAGCAGCTCTACAGAAAGAGAAGCTGACAACGACGTTCTCCATGTTTTCCCCGGTCTGGCATTCTCCCACGGGAGCGGGAACGGGTATGACCGGCAACTAGACAGACTTGGGAACAAACCAGCTTTGGGGCACAGGACAGACCATATCCAGAGAGGAAGAGCTGCCACCAAGTGATGAGGGTAGCCAGCACCCTGTTTTTACAAGACATCAGAGGCCGCCGTCACCACCTCTGCTTCACAGATCGGAGGCCAGCAGACAGGAAGCCGGGTTTCCCAGCTTCAGCGTCCAGCCTTGCCACGTGTAATTGCCTCAGTATTTCCAAAGTGTGTGGGAGAACACTGTCAGTGGTAGGTTATCTAAAACGTCGATGATCCATTAATCTGTTCTAGGTGCTGGCAGGACACAAAGTTGGAACTTGGCACTCGTTTGCTTATGCCTCAGCTACGTCTAGAGATGTATTTATTTACATCAAACAAAGCACTACGCTGTCCATGAGAAGATGTCTCACTGAAAGCCCTTTGAAACTGACCCTGATTCCTGGTGGGAATAATAAATCACTTCTCAGAGTCAGCTAAGACAGGCCTCCCTCCCCACCTTGTTCAAAACTTCCCCCAGGAACTACAAGACTGAATAATAGGCTTTTGTTTTTTTGGTTGGTTGGTTTTTCAAGGTAGGGTCTAGCTCTAGCCCAGGCTGACCTGGAATCCACTCTGTAGTCTCAGACTGGCCTCGAACTCACAGCAATCCTCCTACCTCTACCTCCCCAGTGCTGGGATGAAAGGCATGTGCCACCACACCCGGTTTTGTTCTATTTTTGTTGTTGTTGTTTATTTATTTATTTATTTGAGAGCGACAGACAGAGAGAGAAAGAGGCAAATAGAGAGAGAGAGAGAGAGAATGGGCACGCCAGGGCCTCCAGCCACTGCAAACGAACTCCAGATGCAAGCGCCACCTTGCGCATCTGGCTTACATGGGTCCTGGGGAATTGAACCTCGAATCAGGGTCCTTAGGCTTCACAAGCCAGCATTTAACCACTAAGCCATCTCTCCAGCCCCCTGTTCAATTTTTTTTTTTTTTTTTTTGAGGTAGAGTCTCCCTCTAGCCCAGGCTGACCTGGACTGCACTCTGTAGTCCCAGGCTGGCTAAGGAACTCACAGCGATCCTCCTGCCTCTGCCTACCAAGTAAATAAGGTTGTGGGCAAGTGAATATTTTACTGAAAACAGAACTTGACACTCACAACATTGATAGCACCCTCCTGCAAATGGTCACCATTGAAACCAGAAAGAAGAACAAGACATAGCAGATGTGAGGGGAGGTGGTGAACAAGCACTCAGATGAGGGGATCTGATTTACTCTCGAAGGTGTATCCAATTTAGGAATCATGCATTGCATATTTCCCAAAACAATACAAATGTCAATTCTTTTGCTTTATTGTTCCCATGAGTACATTTGCAGGGTAAAAATATCCCAAAATATTTTTTTTGCCAGAAACACTGGTGCATGCCTATAATCCCGGCTACTTGGAAGGCCGAGGCAGGAAAATTGCAAGCTTGAAGCCAGCCTGAGCTACTTAGGGAGACTATGTCTCAAAAAAAAAAAAAAAAAAAAAAAAAAAAAAAGCCAGGCATAGTGGCACACACTCAGGAGGTAGAGGTAAAAAGATTGACTTGAGTTCAAGGCCACCCTGAGACTACATAGTGAATTCCAGGTTGGCCTGGGCTAGAACAAGACCTTACCTCAAAAACAAAACAAAACAACAACAACAAAAAAACAACCCTTTATTTGGGAAATATGGTCAAAATGTCCTTTTAAAAATATTTTATTTATTTATTTGAAAGAGAGAGAAAGAGAGACAAATAGAGAAAAAAAATAAGCAGAGCAGGACCTCTAGTCACCTTGTGCATCTGGCTTTAGGTGAGGGCTGGGGAACTAAACCTGAATCCTTTGGCTTTGTAGGCAAGTGTCTTAAGCCCTATGCCATCTCTCCAGCCCCCCCCCATGGCCATTTTTATAGCAGTGCAGCAGTCAGTCCCAGACAAGAGAAGGGAGTAGGTCTCAAGTGGTCATTATGTGTGTCATCCAAGAACCTCTCGGTGAGCAAAACCATCACACCCTCGTTTACAGAATCATATTCTAACGCTTCGCTATCCCCTCCATTCAAGCACAGCTTGCAATATGGTAGGAAAAGTCATTAATTTAAGCAAATGGTGCCAAAACCCTTCAGAGTACGATGACTCCTTTACAAAGAGAGAAACTGCACTGTTTCATGTCTGGGCACCCAAGACCAAACCACCACTGGCGAGTGAAATAACCACTCTATCAAAAGGCCTGACCACTCACACAGGTCACCTCTTCCTGTCCCTACATGATCAAGAGTCTCCAAAATGACGATAGGGTCTTGCAAAATATTGCTCTGGCTCCCCGGAGAGACGCTAAAAGTGTCCCATTTGGAGAGGGTCAGTCTGTGGCTGACAGAACCTTTTGGAGGCTGTAGAAGCCCTAGCTAAGCTTTCCCAGATCAGCTTCCCCCCCCCAACCCCATCCTCCTCCCCTCAGTGGCCAACACAGCTCTCCCATTCTCTCTCTCTCCCATTGTTTCCCAGATATCCCTCCCTTCATAAAAGCTGTCTGGCTGGGAGCTTAAAATATTGCTGGACAGTGAAACCTTCCCATCAGGACCAATCCAGTCATATCTGCTCAGTCGTGCAGCACATTAGGGGCGGGGAAGAGAACCGGGAGGTGGGCTTTTAGGTGGTAAAGGAAAGTCACCCATGTTACCATTTTGCTGCTGAACGCCAAGAGAGAAAGACAACATCCATTTCTCCGCGGGACCTTACACCTACGGGCAAGTTTTCTTCGGGTAGTAGTAGCTGCAAGCTTCTGTCCACGGCTTTCCCAGCCTAATTATAGGCTCATACTTAAGTCTCTCCAAAAGGAGAGAGTCCACTCTTGGGCTGGGATGGCTGAACTCCAAGTCCAATCCTGAAAACTCTTCTGGAGTCATTGGGTGTTGGTGGCAGTTTGGAAGGGAGAGAGGAAAACTGAAATATGGTGGTGTGAGGTGAACAGAGATGTTCAAACTCTAACTAACTTGACTTCTTTTTTCATTTTGCCCTTTTTTTTTTTCTTGTTATTTTTGTTGTTGTTGTTTTTTGAGGTAGGGTCTCACTCTAGACCAGGCTGATCTGGAATTCACTATGTAGTCTCAGGGTGGCCTTGAACTCATGGTGATCCTGCTTACCTCTGCCTCCCGAGTGCTGGGATTAAAGGCGTGCGCCACTCCACCCCGCTAACTCAATTTTTAAGGTCTTTTCATGTCCAGGTTGAATTCGCATGCCCCCAGGAATCCATGGGGACATAATCCAAGCATTCCATTTATGAAAGTGATCTGCACTTTTTTTCACTCAAATTGCAGCGGGGGTAGGGGGGAGCAGGGAGTCCTAATTGTTGAGGGCCCAATGCTGTGAGTGTAGGGGAGGCTTCCTGCTGGGGTTTCCATTTAACAGAGCACAGAAACAGACCAGGGGAAGGATTCTAAAACTTCCTGGGAGCAGGTTCTGTGATCTGTTCGCAAGATGTGTGCTGGTTAGAGGCTCTACCTAAGAATGGAGGCCCCATTATGCTCCCCCACAGCAGTGAAGTGGCCCACTAATATGCTTTGGGAAATTTGTTAGCATGGATGAACATGTGTTTTGGGGAAGGCTTTTTAAATTTTTTACTTACTTATTTCTTTATTTATGTGAAAGAGAGAGAGAATGGGCACGGTTCAGGGCCACTGCAAACAAACTCCAGCCGCATGTGCTACCTTGTGTATCTGGTTTACATGGGTACTGGGGAGTTGAACCTGGGTCCTTAGGCTTTGTAGGCAAGTGCTTTAACTGCTAAGCCATCTCTTCAACCCAAATATGTGGTTTTGTGCCTCTTCAAAACCAGGACAAGGTTACACTCTCCTTAAAATCCCCCTCAGCTTGGAGTAGGATGGCAGAGCTCGCATCTGGACTCTGGCCTCACAGCCGAGCAGCCTTGGGAAACATTTAACCCCCAGCCTTGTCACTCCCTGGTCACAGATGTTGGTAATGAATGCCCGGTTCCCTGGGTTCACATATCCAGCTGTGGCTCTGTCTATTCTAGCTCAAGACAAAAGTTTTCAGCATCCTGTGACCAAAAAAAGGTGACAATGATGAAATAAACGATGTCGCATTTTCACCAGGTTAAAAGTTCAAAGGCTTATCTTTTATTCTGAAATTATTTCCTTTTTGAGTTTTGTGTTATTAAAATCCCCTTTTATGAAATTATGGCAAAAACAGACTATAGACATTATTTGATGACCTCATGTTTCTTATTTTTATATCTTTATTTGGCAAAACAAGGAGTTGACAGCCTTATGTCAGTCACCTTATTTTGTGCTTGTTATGCTAGTTTTTAGTTCAAAAATTGATAATCACTTGCCTAGTTCCAAGCTAGTTGTCAGGACTAAAACAAGATAATTAAAATAGATCACTATAAAGAAAAAGGGAAAACTCCAACACAAGGTGTTATTTTAAAAGGTGTTTTGTTTTGTTGTTTTGTTTTGTTTTGTTTTGTTTTGTTTTGTTTTGTTTTGTTTTTGAGGTAGGGTCTCTCTCTAGCCCAGGCTGACCTGGAATTCACTATGTAGTGTCAGGGTGGCCATGAACTCCATGTTGATCCTCCTACCTCTGCCTTCCAAGTGCTGGGATTAAAGGCATGCACACCACACCTGGCTAAAAGGTTTGTTTTGTTTTGTTTTGTTTTTTGAGGTAGGGTCTTGCTTCAATCCTAGGCTGACCTGGAATTCACTATGTAGTCTCAAGGGTGGCCTCAAACTCACAGCCATCTTCCTACCTCTGCCTCCCAAGTGCTGGGATTAAAGGCATGCACCACCACACTGAAAAGGTTTTTTTTTTTTTTTTTTTTTTAAATCTTTTATTTATTTGCAAGGAGACAGGGGCAGGGGAAGGGTGCCAGGACCTCCACTCACTGCAAACAAATGCCAGATGCATGCACCACCACTTTGTACATCTGGCTTTACATGGGTACTGGGAAATTTAACCCAGATCATTAGGCATTACAGGCAAGTGCCTTGACCACTGAACCATCTCTCTAGTTCCATGTGTTATTTTAGTCATCACCTCTACCCATAATTCTCTGGCAAGACATTCCCAGGAATATATAAAGGCCTTGGGGTTGGGAGCTTGAATTCTATCAGTTTATTTTCTTTCTGTACTCGATCTGTTCACTAAAATTTCATAAGCAAAATAAAATGGAATTGTCTCTTTAAGGAAGAGAAGAGAGAATGGTTCCTCTGGTTTCGATTTCTCTGTACTCCAGTGGAACAACTTGCTACTCTGATTTAATTTTCTTTAAATTTTCACTGTTAGAAGTCAAGAACTGGGGCTGGAGAGATGGCTTAGCAGTTAAGGTGCTTGCCTGCAAAGCCTAAGGACCCATGTTCGATTCTCCAGATCCCCCGAAAGCCAGACACACAAAGGTGAGGCAAGCGCAAGGTCAAACATGCCCACTAGGTGGCGCAAGTGTCTGGAGTTCAATGCAGTGGTTGAGGCCCTGGTTTGCCATTTCTCTCCTCTCTGTCTCCCTCTCGTAAATAAAATAAAAAAATTTTTAATTATGTTTTTTAAAAAAAAGAAGTCAAGAACAGGGTTGGGGATGTAGCTCAGTGGTACAGCACTTGGCTGGGATGCAGACGAAGGCTGCTACTTCAGTCCCCAGCATTAGAAACAAAATCCACGACATTTTCCCTTAGCATATCTAAATCCTCTCCCTCGCAGCTGCCGATCGCCATGCCATGAGACAGAACGTGCCCTACGTGGCAGTTTCCTTCAATTATCACAAGAAATTTTTATAATTAGTCATAAGGGGAAAAAAAAATAAACCAGTCAAAACCCAAAACAACCCTACCAGGTCGGCTGGGTTGTGAAGGACATGGCTTTGCTTGGGCTTCAGTTTGGAAATCACTCGTGTGGCAGATAGGAAGGTCTGTGTCGTGAGCACGTGTCACGGTGCTCGATGACAAGAGTCTTCCGGTTGATGTTTTGGATCTTCTACGAAATAAGCACCACCTGTCCCCACTCTGTGTGCATGTGTGCGTGTGCGCATGTGCGTGTGCATGTGTGTGTGCGTGTGCACGTGTGCGTGCATGCGTGTGCACTGTGTAGTGTTTCTGGTTTTGTCTCAGAAGAGCTGGCTTGGAATCAGCTTACTTTTCTTTCAGGTATTTAGCATTTCGAGTTCGGCCTCTTGGTGTTGTTGCTATAGGTAGACTGGAGTTCCCTGCCTGTGGTAGTACTCGTCCTGCATGCACTCTGCAGATGAAGTGTTCTGTTCCTAAAACGTTCACTCTCCACCCCCTTCTCTGATGTCTGTGGAGGTTCCACGGTAGGAAGTGCTTCGTTCTGTGGTGTGATGGAGGGAGGATGAAGCCAAAATTGATTCCTTTGCTTCAAGAACTTTTAGTTCTAAAGCACACCCTAATCATAAGATATGAGATTTGGAACGCATTAAAACTAGATTCTAGGGGCTGGAGAGATGACTCAGTGCTTAAAGGTACGTGTTTGCAAAACCTGACAGCCTGAGTTCCCTTCCCTGGTATCTATGTAAAGCCAGGTGCACAAACTGGCACATGTATCTGGAGTTAATTTACAGTGGCAGTAGAGCCCAGTGTGTCTCAATACATACTCTTTTTCTCTCTCCTTTGCAAATAATAACAAAAATAAAATTGAAAAAAAATTGCTGCTGGGCATGGTGGCAGTAGGAGGTAGAAGGTAGAAGGTAGAAGGATCACTAAGAGTTCAAAGCCAGCCTGAGACTGCATAAAGAATTCCAGGTCAGCCTGGGCTAGAGCAAGACCCAAGACCCTACCTCGAAGATAAAAAAAAAAAAAGAAAGAAAGAAACTTTTAGCCAGGCGTGGTGTCGCATGCCTTTAATTCTCCCCCCTCCAAAATATCTAGATTTTATCTTATAGGAGAAAAAAAATTATAAAAGTTGTTATAATTTAAGATTTAAATTGGCCTGGCATGGTGGTGCACACCTTTAATCCTATCACTCAGGAGGCAGATGTAGGAGGATCACCGTGAGTTCAGGGCCACTGTGGGACTACATAGTGAATTCCAGGTCAGCCTGGGCTCAAGCTAGACCCTACCTCAAAAAACAAAAACCAAACAAACAAACCAAAAGATTTAGACAGGACTTTCTCCTGGATCTGTCCCGTGTGGATTGTATGCTTGGATGGCTTGCCTAATCGTGAGACTGGGAAATGTCTCGGCGGTTACAGGTGCTGACTTCCAACTGTGATGTGTCCCATGTGTTTTCTGAAAGATGGCTGCCACTCTTAACCAGCTGAAGTGTAATCTAACTGCGGCTAGGATTCTGAGCTACTGGTTCTTCGTAAAGGGCCCCCACCTGGTCTCCATTCCCAGTGCAGATCAGGGCAGTGAGCTGCTTTCACCTTCCCAGTAGGAAAAAAAAAAAAAGCTATTCACTCCAGGACACCTTTACCTCACTGGGAGTTTCTGGGGCCGTGAAAGGAAGAATGAATTCAGCTCTCTAAGGAAAGAGCTGATGTGCAGAGCCCAACATGGCTGGACCTGCAAGTAGGTTCTATCTATCCAGACTCCAATCACGGAACGGAAGGAGTCTTTAAGATGTGATTTGGGGGCTAGAGGGATGGCTTAGCAATTAAGGCATTTGCCTGTAAAGCTAAAGGACCCAGGTTCGATTCCCCAGGTCCCACATTAGCCAGATGCACAAGGGGGCACATGCATCTGGAGTTCATTTGCAATGGCTGGAGGCCCTGGCGTGCCCATTCTCTCTATCTCCCTTTTTCTCTGTCAAGTAAGTAAATAAATAAAAATAAAATATTTTTTTTTAAAAAAAGATATGATTTTGGAGGAGCACGTTAGCACACGCCTTTTATCCCAGCATTCGGGAGGCAGAGGTAGGAGGATGGCTGTGAGTTCGAGGCCACTCTGACACTACAGAGTGAATTCCAGGTCAGCCTGGGCTACAGCAAAACCCTACCTCAGCGGTGGGGAAGGAGGCGGTAGAAAGCAACCATGATATTGCCTTGGACGCCTGGACTCCTGGGTGGAACATGGCTGGAAGAGATCCGGGATCCTCGACTATAGGCTCCTGCCCTGATGTAAGGGTGGTGAGACATGAATTCCCTAACTCGAGAGATGTTCGGGATGGACGAACCACTCACTTCAATGGTGGTGAGAATACTGACCACGGTCCCTCTTAGGCCACAGGTTTGCACTAGTGCAACCTGGTTTGCACACACCCTCCCCGTCGACTTAGTCCTGTCCCTGTTAGCCACTACTGTGCTGAGGACATTATATAGTATCATGTTCATTGGTATTTTTTTTTCCCCCTTACAAACCAATTTTCAGCTCTATTAGAACAGCCACATATAACAGACCCCAAGCCTTTCCATTCTGTGGACACCGCAAGTGTTCTCATTGGAACCTTCCTGCTCCTGGACCAGGATCCCTTCTTAAAGCACTCTCCCTGCACTTGGGATTTAAGAGTCTAATAATAAAGACATACTGCCCTCAATTTGTAAGACCATTAAGAAAGGTTTCCCGCTTCCAACCTCAAGAAAAGAAAACGTAAGTTCAGAGTACAGAAGTCAGAGGAGAGTTGTGTAGCTCCGACTGCAGGCGGTATTTCTTAATGGTGGAGCAGAGAGAGCCAAACCTTTGGGATCAGGCAAAAAGGAAAGAAAAAAAAAAAAAAAAAAACTGCTGCTGTTTAGCTGTGTGATCTCAGGCTATCTACTTAACCCCTCAGAGCCTCGTGTGCTGGGCTGTGTGTACAGGCATTAACCACACAACAGCAAGCAGCTGGGGCACATGGTCCCTCCCAACACAGTCCAGCAGGATTAAGAGAAATGAAGTGAGCCATCAAAGGTCTGTCCTTCCAAAGATGTTTAGTAAATGTGAGTTCTTTGAAAACAAGATGAGGGACTGGAGGGATGGCTTAGCAGTTAAGACACATGCAAAGCCAAAAGACCCAGCTTCAATTCCTCAGGATCCACAAAAGCCAGATGCACAAGGTGGTGAATGCATCTGCAGTTTGTTTGCAGTGGCTGGATGCCCTGGTATGCCCATTCCTACCCCCTCTCTCAAATAAAAATATATTTTTTAAAAAGATGATTACAAAGTTCCACACATGTAAGAATTGTGTTGGGGGCCCAGACACTCATGGTGTCTCATAGGACATTTTTTGTATTCAGCTTCATGTCTAATGAATCTTCCATCAATGTGTGGTCTTGATTTAAATTCATGCAACCATAGATTTATATCTAGGGTCCACAATAAATCAATACTTTTTTCCATGCAACTTATTAACTTTTCCAGGTTTCATTAAGCTTAGAACAAGTTACAGTAAAATTTTAATCAAGTCTTATGAAAACGCTTCAACATTATGATAGCATAGCCATTTTCAGAGACCATACTGACTTTGTTGTCCTTAAGCCTTGTAAGATGGCATCACTATTGCCAGCACTTTCTAAAGATATCATTGTTAAGCCGGGCATGGTAGTGCATGCCTTTAAACCCAGCACTAGTGAGGCAGAGGTAGGAAGATTGCCTTAAGTTCAAGGCCACCCTGAGACTACATAGTGAATTTTAGGTCAACCCTGGGCTACAGTGAAACCCTACCTCAAAAAAAAGAAAGAAAGAAAAAGAAAGAAAGAAAGAAAGAAAGAAAGAAAGAAAGAAAGAAAGAAAGAAAGGAAGGAAGGAAAGGAAGGAAGGGGAAGGAAGGAAGGGAGGAAGGGAGGGAGGAGGAGGGAGGGAGGGAGGGAGGGAGGGAGGGAGGGAGGAAGGAAGGAAGGAAGGAAGGAAGGAAGGAAGGAAGGAAGGAAGGAAGGAAGGAAGAAAGGAAGGGAAGGAAGATGGCTGGAGAGATGGCTTAGCGGTTAAGTGCTTGCCTGTGAAGCCTAAAGGCCCCAGTTCGAGGCTTGATTTCCCAGTATCCACGTAAGCCAGATGCACATGATGCATCTGGAGTCTGGAGTTCTTTTGCAGTGGTTGGAGGCCCTGGCGTGCTCTTTCTCTCTCTCTCCCTCTCTCATAAATAAATAAATAAATAAATAAATAAATAAATAAATAAATAAATAAATAAATAAAAACTTGAAAAAAATACCCGGCCACTGCCCAGTAGCTCAAGAGAGGGGTGGTCCAGGAGGTTAGCCGAGGGCTTGGGGGTGGGGCTGGGGAAGAGGGAGGCTTGAGGCTGTCAACTATGTCCCCGGGGAGGAGGCTCAAGGTCTCTTCTGTGACTTTCCCCGCTCCTAGGTGGTGGTGGTGAGCCATGGGTGACTGGAGTTTCCTGGGCAACATCTTGGAGGAGGTGAACGAGCACTCGACGGTGATCGGGCGCGTGTGGCTGACGGTGCTGTTCATCTTCCGCATCCTCATCCTGGGCACGGCGGCCGAGTTCGTGTGGGGCGACGAGCAGTCGGACTTCGTGTGCAACACGCAGCAGCCCGGCTGCGAGAACGTGTGCTACGACGAGGCCTTCCCCATCTCGCACATCCGCCTGTGGGTGCTGCAGATCATCTTCGTGTCCACGCCGTCGCTCATGTACGTGGGCCACGCCGTGCACCACGTGCGCATGGAGGAGAAGCGCAAAGACCGCGAGGCCGAGGAGCTGTGCCAGCAGCAATCGCGGGCCAATGGTGGAGGAGGAGCAGGTGCAGGAGGAGGCGGGGTCGAGAGAGCCCCGGATCAGAGCAGCATCCGCAAGAGCAGCAGCAGTAGCAAAGGTACCAAGAAGTTCCGGCTGGAGGGCACGCTGCTGAGGACCTACGTGTGCCACATCATCTTCAAGACCCTCTTCGAGGTGGGCTTCATCGTGGGACATTACTTCCTCTACGGTTTCCGCATCCTGCCCCTCTACCGCTGCAGCAGATGGCCCTGCCCCAACGTGGTGGATTGCTTCGTATCCAGGCCCACGGAGAAGACCATCTTCATCCTCTTCATGTTGTCCGTGGCCTTCGTATCCCTCTTCCTCAATATCATGGAGATGAGTCACTTGGGCCTCAAGGGAATCCGGTCAGCTTTCAAGAGACCCGTGGTCGAGCAACCCCTGGGAGAGATCCCCGAGAAGTCTCTCCACTCCATCGCTGTCTCGTCCATCCAGAAAGCCAAGGGTTACCAGCTGCTGGAAGAAGAGAAGATCGTGTCCCACTATTTCCCTCTCACCGAGGTTGGCATGGTGGAGACCAGCCCTCTTTCTGCCAAACCTTTCGGTCAGTTTGAGGAGAAGATGGGTACAGGGCCCCTGACAGATATGTCTCGGGGTTACCAAGAAACCCTGCCTTCCTATGCTCAGGTGGGAGCCCCCGAAGTGGAGGGGGAGGAGCCGTCTATAGAAGAAGGGGCAGAAGCTGAAGTGGGAGAGAAAAGGCAAGAAGGAGAGAAGGTGACCCCGGAAGGGCAGGAGGTGGTTGCAGTGCCCGAGGGGGAGCAAGCAGAGGCCCCTGGAGTGGGCAAGGAAGAGCTGCAGGCTGAAAAGGCCGCAGCCACCAAGCAAGGGCTGTCCTCCTCCGAGAAGGCACCTGCACTGTGTCCCGAGCTGACGGCGGCGGATGACACCAGGCCCCTGAGCAGGCTGAGCAAAACTAGCAGCCGGGCCAGGTCAGATGATCTCACCATATGAAGCGGTACCCAAAGAAAGACACCCCACCTTCCAGCTAATACGGGGCAAGATGAAAAGGTGTCAACATGTTTTTGAGTCTTCTGTGTCCCCTTGGGTCACCACCTCCTCCTCCCCCCCATCCCTGGTTGGCCAGATGCTGTCCCAGAAAAATGTTTACTGTACAACTAAATTGCCTCTCCCATCTGTAAGAGCTCCAGAGGCAAACTCATCGTCCCAGCAAAGTCCCCTGGTTCGTATGACTGCCCTGTTCCTTCCACGCAGTCGGCTCCGGGTGGGGAGTGGGGCTGGGGGAAGGGTTTGCTTTCATCCGCATTTCCCCATGGAAATCCTTCAAGGTCAGACTTGTTACCACTTAGTCATTGAATAGCCTTGTTTTGGGGCTCACTAGTTCAGCCAGATAATTCCCATAGCACTTCCCTGGCAGTTAGCATGCAATGCTGTATTGGGGGTGGGGGGGTCTTAAATTCAAAAACCAAAAGCATCCGTGGAGGTCATTTAAATTGCTGAATAAGCCGGGCGTGGTGGCGCACGCCTTTAATCCCAGCATTCGGGAGGCAGAGGTAGGAGGATTACCTTGAGTTCAAGGCCACCCTGAGAATATAGTGAATTCCAGGTCAGCCTGGGCCAGAGTGAGACCCTACCTTGAAAAAATACAAAAACAATAAATTGCTGAATAAGCCCTTCGCTCATGCAGTGGAGAGAGGTGGAGCTGTGGGAGTTGGACAGCAGGGCAGCTGCTGGTCACCTCCAGGTAATAGTTAACCTTGAAGTGTTAATGGCCATCTGGTTTTTTTTTTTTTCTTCCCCAAGAGAATCCAGAAATTCCAAGTTTAATTGAAATTTTTAAGAATTTTACTTTTGGCAGCTTAAATCTGAAATACAGTATGTAGGCCAGATGAAATGTATCCAGTCTAACCTGTGGGGTACCAATTTGCAATGTTCGTTTACATTAATGAGCCCAGCTTTCCTATGGAATTGGTCTTAATTTTTTTTTAACAGTCTCAACCTGTTTTTGTGCTTCCAAACTTCATTTCACCACTTTGGAATGTTATGTTTTTTTAAAAATATTTTGTTTTTTATTTATTTATCAGAGAAAGAAAGAGAATGGGTGCTCCAGGGCCTCCAGCCACTGCACACAAACTCCAGACACATGCCCCACCTTGTGCATCTGGCTTACATGGGTCCTGGAGAATCTAATCGAAGTCCTTTGGCTTTGCAGGCAAACACCTTAACTGCTAAGCCATGTCTCCAGTCCTGGCATGTTATGTTTAAGTCCAGGAAATGCTCAGAGTTTTAACTGACTGTTCTGTTGGATCACGGAAGCCTCCAGGTTCTAAAGCAATGTAACTTTAGTATCGGGAAAGATTCTATCCTGAGCACCCTTCAGAGAAAGAGGGAAGATGTCAGAGCCTGTGCCTGTGAAATGGCAGTGCTTTAGCTTTCAAGCCTACTTGTGGTTTTCTTCCCTGATGTGACAAAGATCCCTTGTAAAATTTCTCCAACATCACTGCTCAGCCTTAACACTACATCTCCTTTCACCGGGGACAGGAGCAGGGCCAGTTCCATGCTGGAGGGCCTTTGCTCACAGGCCTGTCCAGAGGAGAATCAGCTCCTCAGGCTTTGCCCAGGCACAAGTGGAGTATGATGCTGAAACAATCAGTGGACAGTCAGTCCCAGGCTAAGCTTTATCCCTGAAGAAGACATAGAGGTTAAAAGGACTCTTACAGGTCTTCTGCCTTATATCTCCTCAACCAACCCACCTTGAACAGAGTCCTCCAGGGAAAAGCTTCAAGTATAAGTGCCTACTTCACTCAAGGCCACACAATTTCCAGAAAAGACAGAGACAGAGAGAGACAGAAAGACAGAGAGAGAACAAAGAGGACTCATCTGAACCAAAGCTGTGTCTTGTGGACTATGTCAAGGATAGAGTAGCGGGGTAGAGACAGTTAATATGGCAGGGACCTGCACAGGGGACCAGGAGGCCCAAAAAAACTACTTTTATTCTGTCTTCTCTTCCAACACAGTTCCAAAGCGTGAAAGTCTCCCTTCCAGCGTCGCTTGTTACCAGCTTCCTCCTAACATATTCATTCTAGATAGGCCTCTCCAAAAACAAACTTTCTCCAAACCTGTTCCTCCCAGTGAAAATCAGCATTGACATTCCTTAGTGCCCTATTCTAAAACATAGTGGTTTTTAAAAAATAAATTCACTCTAAGAGATGGTTATTTGGCAACTATTCCTGGGAATTTTGCATTTAAAAGCAAATTTAAAATGGTGGCAACACGCCTTTAATCCCAGCACTGGGGAGGCAGAAATAGGAGGATGGCTGTGAGGCCAGCCTAGGACTACAGAGAAAGTTCCAGAACAGCCTGGACTAGATAGAGTGAAGAAATGTCCCAGGCAATGGACAGTTGAATAGAAGGGGAACACTTACCTCTTAAGACATGTGACTTACTGGCTACCACGTGCATCTTACCCCCAGCAGATGAGTTTCATTCCAGCACAGACCTTGTCGTGTACGATAAGAGCAATAACAAAAATAACAAGCCTGTGAGCCCACATGTGTATCCTTGACCCCCATAGACTGTGCTATGATAGCTTCTACAGTTTTGTTTCCATTTTAGGAAAAGTCTTATTATTTCTTTTCTTTTTTTTTTTTTTTTTCTTTTTTGTTTGTTTGTTTGAGAGAGGGGGAGAGAGAGAGAGAATGGGCTCACCGGGGTCTCCAACCACTGCAAACGAACTCCAGATGCATGTGCCACCTCGTGCATCTTGTTTACGTGGGTCCTAGGGAATCAATTCTGGGTCCTTTGGCTTTGTAGGCAAGCATTTTAACCACTAAGCCATCTCTCCAGCCCCCTCCCTTTTTTAAATTTATTTTTTTTTAATTTGCAAGCAGAGAGAGATAGAAGAGAGACAGACACAGAGAGAATGGGCACACCAGGGCCTCTAGCCACTGCAAACGAACTCCAGATGCATGTGCTCCTTGTACATCTGGCTTACGTGGGTCCTGGAGAATCAAACCGGGAATCCTTTGGCTTCACAGGCAAATGCCTTAATCACTAAGCCATCTCTCCAGCCCTCCCTCTCTTTTTAATCTATACTGGAGGTGAGAGGAGAGTGTCTATCTCAACCAGAACCTAGGAAGGGAGGGAAGGAGGGAGGGAGGGAGGGAGGGAGGGAGGGAGGAGGGAGGGAGGGAGGGAGGGAGGGAGAAGAACTAAACTTTAGTCTGACACTGGCACTGTTTGGAACCAGGGCAGTGCAATAAGAGGGGACTATTGGCCGCTTTGTCTTGGCTGGGTGTAATTGTATGAGTGAGGGTTTTTCTACCAATGAAGCAGCAGCTTGCTTCAACACTCATACCTGCTCAGTCCCCAGAAAACATGTCATTTTCCCTCTTAGTTTTTCCAATAAAAAGAGGGAGCCTAGTTAAAAAAAAAAAAAAAAAAAAAGACACAGGAATCATGCATGCAACAGTGATTTTTCTTTCTATTTCTGCCATCTAGTAACTGTGTTATTGTTGTCCCTTAACCTCTCTATACCTCAGTTTTCTGGCCACAGACTAGCAATGGCACTTACCACCTACCTACCTCCAGGAGTATCTTAAGAACTGATAAGCTGGCTGCCACGCCTGGAGCCTGCCACGTGGTGCAACTCCCTGAGAGATTCCTCCGACAGCAGTAAGACGGGGAGGAAGGGCAGGTAGGGACGGGGTAGGTGGTTTCTATCTGCCTCACCTACCTGGCAGCTACCTGGTGAGGGATTTTCAATGTGGAGTAGACATTCTGGAGATAAGTTTTCTCAGAGAAAACACCACAAAATCTTCATTCCATATGCTAAGTGGGAACCTGAGACTCCTTTGACCTTAATAAATGACTGGGGACAGATTTGGTAATTATTTTCCTCTCTGGAATAAGGTGCCCCCTTTAAAAAAATTTTGTAATTATTTATTTATTTTCAAGCAAAGAGAGAGAGGGAACGGGCATGCCAGGGCCTCCAGCCACGCCACTGTAAACGAACTCCAGATGCATACACCACTTTGTACATCTGGCTTTGCATGGGTACTGGGGAATCAAACCTGGATCATTAGGCTCTGTAGGCAAGTGCCTTAACCACTGAGCCATTTCTCCAGCCCAGAAGGTGCCTCTTTTTAATAAAGCTGCCATGTCACTCCTGCCAGGTCTTACTCAGAGGCACCTGTGTGCCTGTATTCTATGCACTGCACCTCTACCCTCTGTTTTGAGGGACATTATCATTACTGACTCAGGATTATCATCTCCCTGGGCTCCACTAGGTCCAGCTTAAATTCTACCTTCTAGTCAGTCCCTCATCAAATCAATCCCTGGGGCACATGGACCTGCCCATAAAAAGACATTGCACAGCAATACATCAGAAGTGTGGCTTCTTCAAAAAGGGGCTAATGACTTGTGATGACAGTCACATCACCATCAGGAGAGATCTGTGACCAAGATAGCGAGAGTAGCTGGAAGTTCAATTAGAAAGTTTCAAGTTAGGCTGGGTAATCCTAGACTAGCATTTAAGGCACCGTAAAAAAAAAAAAAAAAAAGTGGGGGGAGGCAATCTGCCTTTGGCCATGACTTTGCCCCTTCATACACAGGTGAAGCAGCCAACAGAGCATTGTCCAAATATTCTTGAAAAATCAGTATGACCTGGGGACCCACAAAAAGTGCTGACATCTGAGTCAGAAGTGGTGGCTTTCCTTCACTAACACTGAGGAAGCTAAGAGGCACTTAGCACATCTGCATGAAAATGGTCTCTAGGTTAATTGAGAAGCATAAATTAGCCCCTTCTTCATACGATGTGATGGGTCTTCTCAAAAACCCACTAATTTAGGCCGGGTGTGGTAGCACACGCCTTTAATTCCAGGATTCAAGAAGCATAGGTAGGAGGATCGCTGTGAGTTCGAGGCCAGTCCGAGACTACATAGTGAATTCCAGAGCGAGACCCTACCTTGAAAAAAAAAAAAAAAAAAAAAAAGACACACTAATTTTGAAATAAAAGGAAAAGAAAGGTGTCCTTTAAATCCATAGTGTAAAATACACGTTAAAGCAGTAACGGCCCTCACTCTCAAATCTACACATCGTTAACGAAGATGCTGATCAAAACTGAGGTCATGAGTAAAATGAGGGATTGGTTCTCAGCTCCTAAGAATTACACTACAAAGGGCATCTCTAATCGTGTGAAAATTAAGCCTTGTGCAGTGGCTCACACCTATAATGCCAGCACTGGGAGGTTTAGGTAGGAGATCACTATGAGTTTGAGGCTGGCCTGGACTGTACAGTGCATTCCGGTCAATCTGGGTTAGAGTGAGGCCCTGCCTCAAAAAGATAAAATAAAATAAAATAAGATAAAATAAAATAAAATAAATCAAGCCTGAAAATTAGTTGCTGAATGTGGTGCTGGCAACATTCTGCTTACCAGGGTCTACATATAGAGCCACATCAACCCCGAGACTGTCTCTGACTCGGGGCAGAAGAAAGTTCATGCAGCAGGAAAGTAATACAGAACTCTTCAGCCCAAGCCATGTGGAAGGCCAAGGGCAGGACTGATGCAGACAGACCCCTGTTCTACTTCAGTTCATGAGGGGGAAGCTTTAACCATACATGGGATAAGGAGCCCAGGACTCCAACAGCATGTCCCACACCACTCTTCCCAACCTCCTCTTCTTCCTCCTCCTCATTTCTTCCCCTGACCTTGAGTTACTCTCTATGCATATCATGTACAAATGATTACACAATCAAAGTCAGCAAAATCTAGATGGGAAAAAAAAAAAAACACACAGGGAAAGGTTGGATGGAAAACTCCTCAGAGTGTAAATACAATGTGTTCAATGTGGTGCCTAAAAGTGATAGTGAAATAGAGGCAGCGCTTCCCTTTTTGCAGTTAATTGTATTTGAATTAAATATGTGCCGGGGGAATGGAGGAGATAATGTAACTGGAATTCTAGATTCAGCAGTTAAGTAAGAAGAAAGAGGAAAAAAATGTTTATGAAAGAGAATTCGCTTTCCACAGCTTCGACACTGCAGCTTCCATAGTCAGAGAGAGGGTTGTAGTCTGCCCTGACCGTACCCACGCAGGAGCAGTGGGGCATGCTGTGATCTCCACCTTCACCACCTTTTGGAAGATTCTCCAGGACAGAGAAATTCTGGAAGAATTTATAAATTTGTCTGGAGAGGAAAAAGTAAATGGCTCCATTGCCCTTTTTAAAAAAAAAAAAAAATTATGTATAAGACGAGAGAGAGTGGGTGCACCAGGGCCTCTGCCCCTGCAAACACATACACCATCTTTGTGCATCTGGCTTTACGCGGGAACTGGGGAATCAAACCCAGGCCATCAGGCACGCGATCTTACTCCATTGCCTTTTCACTTTTTCCCCCCATTGGTGAAAGAAGAGTAAAGAACAAGCAAAGAATACATTTGAAATTAACTTCAGGAGCTCCAGTGGCACAGTCGGTTAGCATGGGGTACTTACAGGACAGTGCAGGGCAGAGCGATGCCGGGGTTGTGAGTTCAAAACAAACCTCATTTGGGAATGTTTGGCAAGACAGGCATTATTAGGATAGTATCCCTGTATTCTCCAACCTCGCCCCCATTCTTGTGTCAGAGCTAACAACCTGATGTTAGACTGTTATCAAACAAATAAAACTAACTTGACTTTTGACCATTTTCATTTTTTTTTTCTTGACCTCTGTCAGCTAAGGTAGACAGTTTCTAGTCACTCTTATTTTGGAGCTAGGGGTTGGGAAAAGAAGGTATAGTGGTAAATATTTATCAGCTCTCTCCAGTGTAAAGAAATCCAGGTTTGAAGCTGGGCATGGTGGTGCACGCCTTTAATGCCAGCACTTGGGAGGCAGAGGTAGGAGGATCACTGTGAGCTGGAGGCCACTCTGAGACTACACAGTTAATTCCAGGTCAGCCTGAGCTAGAGTGAGATCCTACCTGGAAAAAACCAAAAGAAAAAAGAAAAAAAGAAATACGCTTGCCAGTTTCGCTGGTTGTAATTCATCCACCATTAACAGTTTTGAACTACGATGATAATGTCACTGAAGAATAGTTCAGTAGCACATTACTACAAAGCGTGTCTACTCTACAGTGGGTACACAGCATAGAACAGATGCAAGTGATCTCAGCCGTATAGTATGTGTTCCCCAGCAGTCCACGTGATGCATTTGAAGGCTTGGCTCCCTGGGTGGTGATGTTGAGGGGTGGTGGAACCTTTAAGAACTGGGGCCTAGCAGGAGACCCTTAGGGCATTTGGTGGCATGAAGGCTTTTCTGTTTGTTTGTTTGTTTGTTTGTTTGTTTGTTTGTTTGTTTGTTTGTTGAGGTAGGCTCTCACTGTAGCTTGGGCTGACCTGGAATTCACTATGTCGTCTCAGGGTGGCCTCAAACTCACAGCGATCATCCTACTGCTGCCTCTCAAGTGCGGGTATTAAAGGCGTGCGCCACCACGCCTGGCTTATTTATTTTTTATTTATTTCTTTTTTATTTAGTTAGTTAGTTTGGTTTTTTTCGAGGTAGGCTCTTACTCTAGTCCAGGCTAACTTGGAATTCACTCTGTAGTCTCAGAGTGGCCTTGAACTCACAGTGATCCTCCTACCTCTGCCTCCCAAGTGCTGAGATTAAAGGTGTGTGCCACCACACCTGGCTTTATTTTTGTTTTATGAGGTAGGGTCTTACTCTAGCCTTGATCTGGACCTCACTCTGTAGTCTCAGGCTGGCCTTGACCATACAGCAATCCTCCTAGCTCTGCCTCCTCCTGTGTGCTGAGACTAAAGGCTTGTGCTACCACACCCAGCTATGAAGACATTTTTTTTTTTTTTTTTTTTTTTTGGTTTTTCAAGGTAGGGTTTCACTCTGGCCCAGGCTGACCTGGAATTAACTGTGTAGTCTCAGGGTGGCCTTGAACTCATGGCGATCCTCCTACCTCTGCCTCCCAAGTGCTGGGATTAAAGGCGTGCACCACCACACCCAGTGAAAAAGACATTATTTTAAAATATATATTTTATTTATTTATTTGAGAGACAGAAAGAAGGAGAGAGACAGAATGGGCACACCAGGGCCTCCAGCCACTGCAAACAAACTCCAGACATATGCACCACTTTGTGCATCTGGCTTACTTGGGTCCTGGGCAATCAACCCTGAGTCCTTTGGCTTTTGGGCAAGTGCCTTAACCACTAAGCTATCTCTTGAGGATGACCTCTTGGTAGCTCTCACAAAACGCAACAAGAAGCTAGGCATGGCCACACGCCTGTAATCCCCATCCTACGGTGGACAGAGATGAGAAAATCTCTGGAGCTTGTGAAAACTGCAGCTCTGGGTTCGGAGAAGAGACTCTCAAACAAATACACAGATGAGGAATGGAGTGGGAGGGGGACATCCAGTTTTCTCCTGTGGCCTCATACACCACACACACCACTCCACATGCACCACATTATATATACATACATGTGGGGGGGTGCGACAAAGAACTAGGGTCTGCGGGGAAAAGGCTCTAGTGGATCCAGTGCTTGCCAAACAAGTGTTTGTACCTGAATTGAAATTCCGCAGACCCCCATATAAACCTGAATGCCATGGTGCTAGTTAGTGTCTGTAACCCTAGCGTGCCTAGGGCAGGAAGGGAGGTGGAGACAAGACGTACCCAGTTCACCAGCCAGCTCGTCTGGTGAGCGCAGCGGTGAGCCTCACAAGACAGTGCCTCAAACAAGGTGGAAGATGAGGATCAACACCCAAAGGAGGCCCTCTGACTTCTACACATGCACCGTGTCACACATACACTCGAACGTGCATGCATGCGCACGCACACACACACACACACACACACACACAGATGCTGCCTCAAACAAGGAGGAAGGCACCACATTAGAGCTTCATCCCCCACCTCTCTCTAGACACTTCTTCTTCTTCTTTTTTTTTTTTTTTAATTTGAGAGAGACAGAGAGAGGAAGAGGCAGAGAGAGGGCTGGAGAGATGGCTTGGCGGTTAAGGCACATGCCTGCGAAGACTAAGGACTCTGGTTCAATTCTCCAGGTCCCAAGTAAGGCCAGGTGCACATGGTGGCACATGCATCTGGAGTTCATTTGCAGTGGCTAGAGGCCCTGGCGTGCCCATTCTCACTCTCTCTCTCTCTCTCTTTCCCTCTCTCTGTCTCTAATAAATAAATAAAAATAAATAAAACTAATTTTTTTAAAGACAGAGAGAATGGGTGCGCCAGGGCCTCTCAGCTGCTGTGAATGAACTCCAGATGCGTGCGCCCCTTGTGCGCACTTGTGCTGCATTGGGCTGGCGTCACTTTTGCGTCCGGCTAAAGGTGGGACCTGGAGATTCAAAGGGACATTCTTGGGCTTCACAGGCAGGCGCCTGAACCGCTAAACCATCTCTCCAGCCCTCTCTAGAGGTTTCTTTGCCATACAGCATTCCGAAGAGATGACAAGTCACGATGGCCTAGCCGTCTAGGATGCTGCATTCAGAGCAGACGACACTGGTACACACCAATACTGGAGGATCATGTTTTGGACCTCTCTGCTCTGTCCTGCCTTCTCCCTTAGGATCAGCTCCTTCTCATCCCTCGATACCCAGCTCCAAGGTTTCCTTCTTTATGAAATTCCCTCTGCAGACTCTCAGCCCCCCCCTTTTTTTTTCACTGGCTTCTCACACTGCTGACTGAAAGCAACTTTGAAGCAGGGATGTTATCCTGTCTATCGCTGTATTTCAGCACATGGCACAGTACTGGGGACATAGCAATGTTGGATGCATGGATGGATGGATGGATGGATGGAAGGGAGGGAGGGAGGGAGGAGAGAGGAGGGAAGAAGGGAGAGAAAGAAGGAAGGTGGGAGGAAGGAAGGGTAGGTGGGCTACTGAGACATCCCCCAGGGTAGGAAGGAGATTCTTGGCCACACTGTCCCTACCAACAGAGCAGGCTGACCCTACATAAGAATGTATCTGAGGGCTGGGGAGATGGCTTAGCAGTTAAGGTGCCTGCCTGCGAACGTGTGTTTGAATCTCCAGGTCCCACGTTTAGCCAGATGCAAAAATGATGCAAGTGCACAATGTCACACGTGCACACAAGGGGCGCACGCATCTGGAGTTCGTTCACAGTGGCAGAAAGGCCCTGGTGCGCCCATTTTCTCTCTGCCTCTTCTGGTTTCTCTCAAATAAAATAAATAAATAAAAATAAATTAAAAAAAAAAAGCCGGGTGTGGTGGCGCACACCTTTAATCCCAGCATTTGGGAGGCAGAAGTAGGAGGATTGCGGTGAGTTTGAGGCCACCCTGAGACTACATAGTGAATTCCAGAGCTAGATTGAGACCCTACCTTGAAACCCCTCCTGCCCAAAAAAAAAAAAAAAAAAAAAAAAAAAAAGAATGTATCTCAGGGCTGGAGAGATGGTTTAGTGGTTAAGGCATTTGCCTTCAAAGCCAAAGGATACCACAGTTTTATTCTCCAGGACCCATGTAAGCCAGATGCACAAGGGGGCACATGCATCTGGAGTTCGTTTGCAGTGGCTTGAGGACCTGGCATGCCCATTCTCTCTCCCTCCCTCCCTCCCTCTCTCTCTCTCTCTCTCAAATAAATAAATAAATTTTTTTAAAAAAGAATGTATCTGAGTCGGGCTTGGTGGCACATGTCTTTAATCCCAGCAACAGGAGGCAGAGGTAGGAGGATCTCTGTGAGTTCAAAGCCACCCTGAAACTACAAAGTGAATTCCAGATCAGCCTGAGCTACAGTGAGACTCTACCTTGAAAAACCAAGAAAGAAAAATAAAATAAAAAGGATGTATCTGAGGAGGGCCAGAGCGATGGCTCAGTAGATGAAGCACTAACATGAGTATCTGAGTTCAGATCCCCGGAACCCACAGACACTGCAGCTCATGTAATCAAAATACACCTAAAGCAAGAAGGGAGGTGGAAGCCGGGCGTGGTGGCGCACACCTTTAATCCCAGCACTCAGGAGGCAGAGGTAGGAGGATCGCCATGAGTTCGAGGCCACCCTGAGACTACATAGTGAATTCCAGGTCAGCCTGGGCTAGAGCGAGACACCACCTTGAAAAAACAAAATAAAAAGGGGGGGTGGAGATGGGAGAATATTCCAGAAACTCATAAACCAGCTAGCGTGGTAAATGCAGCACAGAGAACAACCCAAAACCTGCTTCAAACAAGGTGGAAGGTGAGAACTGACACTCAAAGTTGTCCCCTGGTGATCTCGCACACATG
Source organism: Orientallactaga sibirica (assembly GCA_036365145.1). NCBI lineage: Eukaryota > Metazoa > Chordata > Mammalia > Rodentia > Dipodidae > Orientallactaga > Orientallactaga sibirica. The sequence goes on from JAEOAD010000025.1 coordinate 22,148,463, forward strand.
CTCACACTCACGCGTGAAAACACACACAAACACACCCGGAACATACTTCTGAGGTTGAGAGCAAGCAGAGTCCTGTGTCATGAATGAAGGAAAAGAGGTTTCCATGTGAATTCCTTGGAAGCCACATGTTGAAGATGGAAGCCATTGTGTTAAAGATGCTGCTGACAGAGGACTTCCGGTCAAGATAGTGTCTGCCTAACCATGCCTCACCTGGCAGGGAAGGAAAGATGGAAACAGAACGTGAGGAGAGAATCAGCCCATGGCATCTCACCAGGGCTCCAGTTGAAACCATAGAGTTATTGGGGAAATGAGCAAGAGTGCTGCTTTCTCGGGGAAACTGGTACCAACACAAGGGTGAAGGAGATAGACACCGAGAACACTCAACTCCTAGCAAACCAGAGATCCAGACCCAGAGCTCTCTAGACCTCATCACTGAAGTAGACCTAAAACAAGCCCAGCATGGCTCAGGGAAATTCGCAAAAGAGGAGATGGAAAGATTATTATAGTCACAAGTTGGACATTACACACAGAGACATTGCCTCTTCCCCATAACTGATGGGTACCCCCACAATGCACAACCCACATCCCCAACGAGGAGGGTCCTTTCAGAGCTGGGAGGACAGGGAGGAAGCTAATGATGACCATATACACACTATCTACATAACCAATAAAATAGATGCTGCTGACAGAGATGTCATTTTTAAATAACTACATCAGAGGCTCTCCATCTCTGCCAGTCCCCACTCACTGGACTTCTAAACTACATGGAGTGGGAAACAGACTTCTTGTGTTAATCCAATGAGACGTCAAGACTGCATGGGCTGGAGAGATGGCTTAGCTGTTAAGGCACTTGCCTGCAAAGCCTAAGCCATGGATTGTTACTAGAAAAAATTCAGTGCCAGGGATGGGATACCAGTGAATTGTTGGCTAGGGAGGTCCCTGATGCTCCCAAAACATTACAGGTCATTGCCAAGATTCTTGGTTTCCCACCAGAACTAGATGGTAAGACCCTATTGCTGAAGATGCCACATGATTGGGCTACAGGTCACTGAGAAATCAAGCTGGAGCTGAGCTGAAAACCTCCTCCCTGTGGACCAGCTGACAGAAAGCTGGAAAAAGCTATGCTGCATGCAGCCCTATGGAAGAGAGAAGCCATCAGTGGTGGTAAACAACAGTGAGCATTGCAAGCCTCAAGATTGGCCAGCCAGGCCAAATGTGCCAACTAGTACAATAATGGCATGTTTCTTTTCTTTTTTTTTTTTTTTTTTTTTTTGGTTTTTCAAAGTAGGGTCTTGCTCTAGCCCAGGCTGACCTGGAATTCACTATATAGTCTCAAGGTGGCCTCGAACTCACTGCAATCCTCCTACCTCTGCCTCCCAAGTGCTGGGATTAAAGGCGTGCAACACCATGCCCTGCTAAAAGCATGTTTCTTATGGGGGAAACCAACCACTCTCTAATTGGACTGGAGGCCCGCTCAGTGGAAGGGAATATATGGCTGGTACTGACAAACCTAGTCAAAAGCCTATGGCAGGGCTGGAGAGATGGCTTAGCAGTTAAACGCTTGCCTATGAAGCCTAAGGACCCCGGTTCGAGGCTCGATTCTCCAGGACCCACATAAGCCAGATGCACAAGGGGGTGCATGCATCTGGAGGCAGTGGCTCACACCCATTCTCTCTCTCTCTCTCTCTCTCTCTCTCTCTACCTGCCTAATCTCTCTCTCTCAAATAAATAAATAAATAATAAAATAAAAACATTAAAAAAAAAAGCCTATGGCGGGAGGGGTCATGAACCCTAGGGGAATAACACCTGTTGTCTGGCTAAATGCATATATTACACCCACAAAACTACCCTGTAAGCACTTTTCTTAATGTTTGTATACATATATTGATGTAATTCTCACTTTTGATTAGAGAAGCTTCTCTTTTCAGATGGCAGTGACCTTGGGATGACTCAAAAGTTGCCACAGTGCTGAGAAGTGACAGTGGAGTGTTCAGCACTGAGGTATCTCTAACACACCTTCCAAGGCTCAGGGTCCATTGTGGAAGAGGTGGCAGAAAGAATGTAAGAGCCAAAGGAAGGGTAGGACTCCTTACAATGCACTCTTCTAGACACAAAATGGCCTGGATATCCATGACCTCGCAGTGCCTGTACCTACACAAGACCATCATAATAGGAGGAAAAGATGATGACATCAAAACAGGGGCTGGGGCAATGGCTTAGCTGTTAAGGAATTTGCTTGTGAAGCCTAAGGTCCCCAGTTCAATTCCCCAGGACCCACATAAGCCAGATGCACAAGCGGCGCATGCGTCTGGAGTTCGTTTGCAGTGGCTGGAGGCCCTGACATGGCCATTCTCTCTTTCTCTCTGCCTCTTCTCTCTCTCTCTCTCTGTCAAGTAAATAAATAAATTATTTAAAAAATAAAGGAGAAGCCGGGCGTGGTGGCGCACGCCTTTAATCCCAGCACTCGGGAGGCAGAGGTAGGAGGATCGCCATGAGTTCAAGGCCACCCTGAGACTACATAGTTAATTCCAGGTCAGCCTGGGCCAGAGTGAGACCCTACCTCGAAAAACCAAAAAATAAAATAAAATAAAATAAAATAAAATAAAATAAAATAAAATAAAATAAAATAAAATAAAATAAAAATAAAGGAAAGACTGATTGTGAGGGGGAGGAGATGTGATGGAGGGTAAATTTGTGAGGGGGAAAGTAGGTAGGGAGGGAATTATCATAGTTTGTCTATAGTTATGGAAGCTGTGAATTTTAAAAAGCTTTAAAAATAAAAACCTCTTGTACATCAAAGAAAACTGTCAACTGAGTGAAGAAGCAGCCTACCAAATGGGAGAAATTTTTTTGCTAGCTATATATCTGACAGAGGATTATTATCTAGAATATACAAAGAACTCAAAATACTAGGCAATAAAAAAGTCAGGACTGGAGAAATAGCTTAGTGGTTAAGACACTTGCCCGTGAAGCCTAAGGACCCAGGTTCAATTCCCCCAGTATCCACGTAAGCCAGATATACAAAGTGGCACATGCATCTGGAGTTAATTTGTAGAGCTGGAGGCTCTGGTGTGCCCATTCTCTGTCTCTCCTCTCTGCCTCTTCCTTCCTCTCTCTCTCTCCCTCCCTGTCTCAAGTCAATCTCTCAAATCAATCAATCAATCAATAAAATATTTTAAAATAAATTTTAAAAATCAGCCAGAAATGGTGGTGCACACTTTTAATTGCAAAACTCAGGAGACAGAGGTAGGAGGATTGACATGAGTTCAAGGCCACCTTGAGACAACATAGTGAATTCCAAGTCAACCTAGGCTAGAATAAGACCCTACCTCGAAAAAAAAAAAAATCAATCAGCAGGGCGTGGTGGCACATGCCTTTAATTGCAGCACTGGGGAGACCGAGGTGGGAGGATAATTGTGATTTTGAGGCCAGTCTGGGACTAGAGAGTGAGTTCCAGGTCAGCCTGGGCTAGAGCGAGACCTTACTTTAAAAAGGGGGTGAGGGTGGCTGGAGAGATGGCTCATGGGTTAAAGTGTTTGCCTGCAAAACCTAATGACTAGAATTTGGGTTCCTAGTGCCCACATAAGGCCAGATGCACAAAGTGGTGCATGTGTCTGGAGTTCATTTGCAGTGGCTAGAGGCCTGGGATGCACATACTCACTCTCTCTCTCTATCTCTCTCACACACACACATCTCTCTGCTTGCAAATAAATAAATATTTTTTTTAAACCAGGCATGGTGGTGCATGCCTTTAATCCCAGCACTTGGGAGGCAGAGGTAGGAGGATCGCCGTGAGTTCAAGGCCACCCTGAGACTACATAATGAATTCCAGATCAGCCTGAGCTAGAGTGAGACTCTACCTTGAAAAAACAAAACAAAACAAAAACCAGCTGGGCATGGTGGTGCACACCTTCAATCCCAGCATTTGGGAGGCAGAGGTAGGAGGATCACGAGTTTGAGGCCAACCTGGGTAGATTGAGACCATATTTCAAAAAACCGAATATGTATATATAAAATCAACCCAGTCCAAAAAAAAAAAAAAAAGAGGTAGGGAATTGAACAGCGTTCTCAATGGAAGAAATACAAATGGCCAAAAAGCATTTTTTAAAATGTATCCAACATCTTTAGCCATCAGGGAAATGCAAATTAAAACTTTTGAGATTCCAAAGCTGGGCATGGTGGGGCACGCCTTTAATCCCAGCACTTGGGAGGCAGAGGTAGGAGGATCACCATGAGTTCGAGGCCACCCTGAGTCTACAGAGTGAATTCCAGGTCAGCCTGAGCTAGAGTGAGCTAGAGTGAGACCCTACCTTGAAAGTCCACCTCACTCTAGTCAGAATGGCTGTTATCAAGAAAACAAATGACAGGGGCTGGAGAGATGGCTTAGCAGTTAAGGCACTTGCCTGCAAAGCCAAAAGACCCAGGTTCAACTCCCCAGGACCCAAGTAAGCCAGATGCACAAAGGGGGTGCAAGCATCTGGAGTTCATTTACAGTAGCTAGAAGCCCTGGCACACCCATTCTGTCTCTCTCTCTATCTACCTATTTGTGTATCTCTCCCTCTCTCTCAAATAAGTAAATAAAAACATTTTAGAAAAGAAAACAAATAATGACAAGAATGTGAGAAAAAGGAATCTTGTTTTACTGCTGGTGGGAGAGTAAACGGTGCAGACCTTATGGAAGTCAGTGTGGCTGTTCCTGAAAAAGCTAAAAATAGATCTACCATATGATCCAGCCATACCACTCCTGGGCATGTGCCCAAAAGATTCTAAATCCTACCACAGAGTTACCTGTGCGTCCATGTTCATTGTTGCTCTATAATAGCCAGGAACTAGCATCAGCCTAGATGTCCATCAGCTGTTGAATGGATAAATGAAAATGCGATATAAATACATAATGGAGTTTTATTATGCTATAAAGAAAAATAAAATTTGCAGGAAATAGAATGAAACTGGAAAATATACTCAGAGAGCCAGGCTCAGAAAGACAGATACTGCATATTCTCTCATATGTTGGTTCTGGTTTTAAGTTTTTGGATTTATGTATTTGAGGTGGAGTGAGGTGGGGTGAGGCCAGAAAGCAAGAAAAGGAAAGAAAAGAAAAGAAAAGAAAAGGAAAGGAAAGGAAAAAGAAAGGAAAGGAAAGGAAAAAGAAAAGAAAAGAAAAGAAAAGAAAAGAAAAGAAAAGAAAAGAAAAGAAAAGAAAAGAAAACGAAAGGAAACGAAACAAAACAAAAAGATGTAACTTCTCAGGCCTCACCTCCTTCATCCTTGAATGACAGATGCCTTTGGATTTTCAGTACAAATTATCATAACCCGCCCCCTGGACAGGTCCCGCCCTCCCCTCGCCTGGGGCGGGAAAAGTGATATCTGACCGCTGATTGGCTGGCGGAGGCGCAGCTCGATGACGTCAGGGCGGCGACGGGCGCTCCGGTCTACGGCCCTGGGGCGAAGGCCGCCTGTGAGATGGCTCTGGCGTCCCTAGCGTGCTGCAGTCTTGGGACATGGGCAGTTAGGGGCACGAGCCCTCCGTAACCTTCGCCATGAGTTTCCTGATCGACTCCAGCATCATGGTCACCTCGCAGGTGAGTCGCGGCACCGCGCCCGCCACGCCAGTTACCCGGAGCCCGGGGATGCGGTGGGCTTCGCCGGGCCCCCCGCCCTCCACCCCCGCATCCTTCCCGCCTTCGCCGCTCCCCCCTCACTTCTGGAAAGGATCCGAGCCGGGGCCACGAGCGGGGAGCTGTCCCCAGAGCGCCCCAGGCTGGGGACACGTGTGGCCTTAGCGGTTGTCAAATCCGGGATCCGGGTAGCTGACGTGCCCGCGCACGCTGGGACGCCGACACCTCGTCCTGCGAGCTCTGCTCGCCGCTGCACCTGTCGCGGGCCGTCCTCGGGCTCTGCTCAGTGGACCACTCCATTCAGCGTTGCATCTGCAACCCCAGAAGCTTCGTCTAGTGAGCCACTTGCTTGCCTGCTGCTCCTTCTGTCGTTGTTCAGCTCTTCCTGGCCTTCATCACAGCACCCATACCATTTTGTGTACTTTAGGGCCGCCGCTCTATCCCCCACCTCCAAGTGCACTCGGTAAAGAATTCCTAACTAGCACTAAGAAGTTGTAGAAGCCCCATCCTAATTATTGACTTTCCCCCTTCATTCCTTCTAATAAGGTATTTCTCTTTATTCTTCTTTCAAATGACCCAAAACAAGAAAAAATTCCTTTCGGGGACCTAAGTAAGGCATTTTTGTTTGTTTGTTTTTTGAGGTTTTTTTTTTTAACCTTTCAAAATATTTTATTTATTTATTTATGACAGAGAAAGGGAGAGAGACAGAGGGAGAGAGAATGAGAATGGGCACGTCAGGGCCTCTAGCCACTGTAAATGAACTCCAGACGCATGTGCCACCATGTGCAGCTGGCTTACGTGGGACCTGGAGAATTGAACCCGGGTCCTTAGGTTTCGCAGGCATGAGTCTTAACTGCTAAGCCTTCTCTCCAGCCGGGAAAAATTCTTTTTTAATATTTTATTTATTTGACACAGAGAGGGGGGAGGGAGGGAATGAGAATGGGCACGCCCGGGCCTCTATCCACTACAAACTCCAGATACATGTGCCACCTTGTGCATCTGGCTTTACATGGGTACTGGGGAATGGAACTCTGGTCCTTAGGCTTTGCAGGCTAGTGCCTTAACCTCTGAGCCATCTCTCCAGCCTTTGAAAAACTCTCATAACAACATTTAAGAAAATGTGAAACAAGGAAAAGCCACTCATAGTCCCACCATTTCAATACAATAACTTTTTTTGTTTGTTTGTTTGTCTGTTTTGAGGTAGGGTTTTGCTCTAGCCCAGGCTGACCTGGAAATCACTAAGTAGTTTCAGGGTGGCCTCAAACTCTCAGCAGTCCTACCTCTGCCTCCCAAGTGTTGGGATTCAACTCATGAGCCACCACACCTAGCTCTCATTTTTTAAAAACATATTTTATTTATTTATTATTTGAGAGAGAGAGGAAGAGGCAGATAGAATGGGCACACCAGGGCCTCCAGTCACTGCAAACGAACTCCAGATACATGTGCCTCCTACATGCACCCTCCCGAGTGCTGAGATTAAAGGGATGCACCACCATGCCCAGCTTGCTCGCTCGCTCGCTCTCTGCGCGTGCGTGCACACACACACACACTTGCAAGCAGACTGGGATGTGCCAGGACCTCCAACCACTGCAATGTACTCCACAACCAGTTGTTAGGCTTTGCAAGCAAATGCCTTAACTGCTAAGCCATCTCTCAAGCCCTCCTTTTAGTTTCTATTTATTTATTTATTTGAGAGAGAGAGAATGGGTGCACCAAGGCCTCCAGCCATTGCAAATGAACTCCAAATGCATGTGCCACCTTGTGCATCTGGCTTACGTGGGTCCTGGGGAATCAAGCCTCGAACTGAGGACCTTAGGCTTCACAGGCAAGCGCTTAACCACTAAGCCACCTCTCCAGCCCCCTCCTTTTAGTTTCTTAACCTGGCTATCTCATCACATCACCCACATTTGTACAGTCTCTTCCACATTTGTATGTTCTTGTGGCCCTTTGCTACCTATCCTTCTGCCTCTTTCTCCTGACCAACTCCTGTTCAGCCTCCACATGTCACCCTGGGCCTCCAGTCCTCTCCCAGACCAGATTAGACATGTTCCTATACGTGCTGCTGCCACAGTGCCCTGCACCCACTTCCTGGTTTTTTAACTTTTTTTTTTACAACTTTCATAATTACAAACACTAAACCATGCTAATCCCCCCCACACACTTTCCCCTTCACAAATCCACTCTCCGTCTTCCCCCTCTCAATTAGTCTCTTTTATTTTGACATCATCATCTTTTCCTCCTATTATGAGAGTCTTGTGTAGGTAGTGCCAGGCACTGTGAGGTCATGGATATCCAGGCCATTTTGTGTCTGGAAGAGCACATTGTAAGCAGTCCTACCCTTCCTTTGGCTCTTACATTCTTTCTGCCCCCTCTTCCACAGTGGACCCTGAGGGTGTGAAAGAGATGTTTCAGTGCTAGACACTCCTCTATCACTTCACTTCCTGTTTTATAATTTCTTTTTTGCCTCCTCTACTGATTATAAGCCCATTGAGGACAGCATAGCACTTTTTTAGTCACCATTCTGTCCCTAGAATCTGACACATGTAGGCCCTAATAAATATTTGTTGATTGAATAAAAGGATGAGTACATATTCAAGAAAAAGTGCCATTTTAGTTCTTTCTATCATCTGTTGTGCTTATTGTCATTAGAAAAAATTCTACAGCAAATTTTCAACCTAGAGGTCATCTTATTACTGCATCTTATCTAACTTGTGTTTTATGCTATTTATTCAGTCATCAGACTTAACAGTTCCATAGTACACTCTTAAGTCCCAAAGTCAGGTCTCTCCTCTGCACAATTAACTATTAATTCTTTTTTTACTAAGTGTATGCCTTCAGTTTTATTTGCAAACTGTTTTTAATTAATTTATTTATTTATTTATTTATTTATTTATTTGAGAGAGAGAGAGGCAGATAGAGAAAAAGAGAGAGAATGGGCACATTGGGGCCTCTAGCCACTGCAAATGAACTCTAGACACATGTGCCACCTTGTGCATCTGACTTACATGTGTACTGGGGAATCAAACCTGAGTCCTTAGGCTTCACAGGCAAGCACCTTAACCACTAAGCCATCTCTCCAGCCTTGCAAAGTGTTTGGAATTCCTTTTCTTTCTATAATCTTGCCAGAATTCATATTTATCTTGGATATAGAAAATTCTCCATTACTTTTTGTTTTGTTTTGTTTTGGTTTGGTTTGGTTTTTCAAGATAAGGTCTCACTCTAGCCCATGGTGACCTGGAATTTACTATGTAGTCTCAGGATGGCCTCGAACTCACAGCGATCCTTCTACCCTTGGCCTCCCAAGTGCTGGGATTAAAGGCGTACACCACCACGCCCAGCATTTTTCATGTCTTTTTTAAACTTCCTAATTCTTATTTATCCTTTAAGGGAATGATTTTTTTTATATTGTAGGGGTGTAAAAGCTTTGGAACCTATAGTAGAAAACTGCATATACAACTAAAATTTGCACCCATATTGGCTAGTAATCCTAAATTGCAAACTTCTTTAGCTCAGGTATTATCCTCTCCAGAAAATCTGGCCTAACCCCAGAGAGATTGGTTTGGTCTCCCTCTGTTGTTTTGTTTTACAGTCTCATGTTCATGTCCCTATCACTGGTATGCCCACATCACATTATAATTATATAGTTGGTGCCTTCACCACTGCTCTGCACCGTAGGCTCTTTGAAGGTGGTAACTACTTCTCTGTAAATTCTTCCTACCTAGGATAGCACAGAGGAATCACGACAAAAGTTCAAGTTTGAATGTTTCCAAAAGGATTACGTCTTTTATTGTAATCCATCTGACCATTCAGTAGACATTTATGGAGAGCCTATTATATGCCAGGAATTACACTGGGTACCAAGGATACAGAGATCATCTAGATAACCATAGCCCTTGTCCTCATAGAGCTTATAATTTAAACCATCTTGGGCTGGAGAGATGGCTTAGTGGTTAAGGCTGTTTCCTGCAAAGCCAAAGGACCCAAGTTCAGTTCCCCAGCACCCACATAAAGCTAGATGCACAAAGTGATGCCTGCATCTGGAGTTTGTTTGCAGTGTCTGGAGGCCCTGGTGCACCCATTCTTTCTCTCTTTCTCTTCCTGTCTCCTTGCAAATAAATTTTTAAAAATTTCAAAATCTTAATTCGGTGTTATAAAACTGTGTGATTAGAGCTGGGTATGGTGGTGCATGCTTTTAATCCCAGCACTTGGGAGGGAATCACCATGAGTCCAAGACCACCCTTAGACTACATAGTGAATTCCAAGTCAGCCTGAGCTGCAGTGAAACCCTGCCTCAAATAAAAAATAAAACTGTGGCCGGGCATGGTGGCGCACGCCTTTCATCCCAGCACTCAGGAGGCAGAGGTAGGAGGATTGCCATGAGTTCGAGGCCACCCTGACATTACATAGTGAATTCCAGGTCAGCATGGACTAGAGTGAGACCCTACCTTGAAAAACCAAAAAATGAAAAAAATAAAAAAAAATAAATAAATAAATAAATAAATAAAAATAAAGCTGTGTGATTGGCACCTTGATAAGGAAAAGTAAAATATGATTATACAAAAAAAGAGCACTGTGTCATTATTCAGGACAGGAATCTTTATTCAGGAAGTCTTCCAGAAGGAATAATGTATTCATTAAGACCCATGGGATTCTAAGGGAGAAAGAGCCAAAGGACCTGCCAGGGACAACAGATGTCTAAGTGTGAATGAATTTGTGTCTACAGAACCAGAAGATGTTTGTTAGGCAGAGGAGGGTACAAGAGGGTGGGGTAGTTCATGTTAAACTGTGCCCAAGAGTTACACATTGGGCTGGCGAGATAGCTTAGTGGTTAAGGCACTTGCCTGTGACACCTAAGGTCCCAGGTTTGATTCCCCAGTACCCACATAAGCCAGATGCATAATGTGGCACATGCATCTAGTGTTTGTTTCCAGTGGCTGGAGGCCCTAGTGTGCCCATCCTCTCTCTATCTGCCTTTCTCTCTCTCTCTCTCTCTCTCAAAATAACTAAGTAAATAAATTTAAAAAACAGTTACACACCTGCTCCTGAAGTCAGTAGAAGGCAGACATACAAAAGGTGTATTCATAAAATTCTCAACCAAGCTGGTCGTGGCTCACACCTTTAATCCCAGCATTCGGGAGGCAGAGGTAGGAGGATCGCCGTGAGTTCGAGGCCACACTGAGACTACAGAGTTAATTCCAGGTCAGCCTGGGCTAGAGCGAGACCCTACCTCGAAAAAAAAAATCTCAACCAATGTAAAAAGGAAAGAGTAGTTTTGTCAGGGTGTGTGTGTGTGTGTGTGTGTGTGTGTGTGTGTGTGTGTAAATACATATGTAGAGACAGACAAACTGAAAAACAGCCTTGTCAGCTGTCACAGGACTTTTGTCTCTGATGCCGGTTTGACTAAGAGCTTATCCTGCAATCTTGGCTGTGTACCAAGATAGAAACCACTCTCTGTAGATGAAGCAGGACAGTAGAGAAGCTAGAAAGTCCTCCAGAGAAAACATATAAATATCATTGTCTCTATTGCTTGTCTTAAAAAAAATACTTATTTATTTGTTTGCTTGAGAGAGGAAGAGGCAGATAAAGTCAGAGAATGGGTGCGCCAGGGTCTCCAGCCACTGAAAACACACTCCAGACACATGTGCCATGTTGTGCATCTGGCTTACATGGGTTCTGGGGAGTTGAACTTGGGTCCTTTGGTTTTGCAGGCAGGTGCCTTAACCACTGAGCCATTTCTCCCTGCTCGCCTTTTTTGTCGCTGCTTCATTCCCCTGATGTTTCTACTTTTTAAAAATACTTGGAAACAGGGATCAGCTCTAAGAATCACATTGTCCTGAGTCCTTCCTTCCTTGCTGATTCTCTGGCTCATAAAATGATTTCGTAATACTGTGGGAAATATATGCACTTATGTTTTTAAAAAATATTTTATTTAAGTATTTGAGAGAAAGTGAGAGAGAGAGAACAGGCCAGGGCCTCTAGGCACTGCAGACAAACTCCAGACACATGTGCCACCTTGTGCATCTGGCTTTACATAGGTACCGGGAAATTAAACTCAGGTCCTTAGGCTTGGCAGACAAGTGCCTTAACTGCTGAGCCATCTCTTCAGTCCCTGTACTTACATTTTTATGTAATTCAAAACACATTCTACACCATAATTAAAATTTTCTTTTTTAAATATTTTTTAATTTTATTATTTGCAAGCAGAGAGAGAGAGTAAGAGAGAATGAGTGCATCAGGGCCTCTAGCCACTGCAAATAAACTTCAGATGCATGCTCCGCTCTGTGCATCTGGCTTTACATGAGTACTGGGGAATTGAACTAAGTCAGCAGGCTTTGCAAGCACAAGTGCCTTAACTGCTGAGCCATCCCTCCAGCCCTAAAATATTTTTTTGAGAGACAAAGAGAAAGAAAATAAATTTAAAATTCTAAGAGCATTTAAACATCTCTCTTAAAAGTTATGAGTAACCTTATCTTTAATCTCTGAAATAAATTAGCTATCTAGCTAATAGACTTTTTAATCATAAAATATTGTTTAAAGGTGTTTGCTTGCAAAGTCTGACAGCCCAGGTTCAATTCCCCAGTATCCATGTAAAGTTAGATGCACAAAGTGGTACATGTGTCTGAACTTTGCAGTGGTAAGAAGCCCTGATGTGCCCATTCTCTGCCCTGCCCTCTCTTAAATGAATAAAATTTTTTTAAAAAATTTATTTTTTTTTTGTTTTGTTTTTTGAGGTAGGGTCTCGCTCTAGCCCAGGCTGACCTGGAATTCACTATGTAGTCTCAGGCTGGCCTTGAACTCACAGCAATCCTCCTACCTCTGCCTCCCAAGTGCTGAGATTAAAGGCATCTGCCACCACGCCCAGCTAATAAAAATATTTCTATAAGCATTTCTCAAGAGAAGATAAATATATTGACATTCTGTCTCCTTTCTTTTCTAGATATTTTTTTTTGGATTTGGCTGGCTTTTCTTCATGCACCAATTGTTTAAAGACTATGAGGTAAGATGAAGTCATTTTGTGCCTGTACTGGGTGAATTTAGATTATTTAAAATGGAACATGACAGGGCTGGGAAGTGGTTCAGTGGGTAAACTGCTTGCCTTAAGCATGAGTACCTGAGTTCATTCCCCAGTACCCACATAAACCTGTTGGGCATGATGGCACATACCTGTAGCCCAGTGCTGTGCAGGGGGAGATGGGAGGATCTCTGTCGCTTTTATAGCCTGATTGCTTAGCTCAGGGCTAATGAGAGACCTTATCTCAAAAAAAAAAAAAAAAAAAAAAAAAAACAAGGCCAGATGGCATTCCTGAGAAATAACAACTGAGATTACCTCTGGCCTCTGCACACGTGCAAAAAAAATAGCATAACATGGGACAAGAGAAAAAAGATTATATTTCACCAAATGAGTAATGTTTAAGTATAAAACTACAGAAGGCTAGGTGTGGTGGTGCATGCCTTTAATCCCAGCACCCAGGAGGCTGAGGTAGGAGGATCGCCATGAGTTCAAGGCCACTCTGAGACTACATAGTGAAATCCAGGTCAGCCTGGGCTAGAGCGAGACCCTACCTCAAAAAACAAACTACAGAAATATTTAGGCTCATTTATTTGTTTACTTCTTTTCTTTTGTTTGAGAATGGGTCTTGCTACATAGCCTAGGCTGGCCTTGAACTCATAGCAATCCCCTAGCCACTCAGCCTCCGACTTTCAGGATTATAGGCATGTGCCACCATGTCTTTCTGGCTTGGTTGATTTAAAAGAGAAAAAAGGGCTGGAGAGATAGCTCAGTGGTCAAAGGTGCTTACTTACAAAGACTGACAACCCAAGTTCAATTCTCAGTACCCATGTAAAGGCAGATACACAAAGAGACACATGCATCTGGAGTTCGTTTGCAGTGGCAAAATGCCCTCGTGTGCCTTCTCTCTCTCTCTCTCTCTCTCTGTTCCATTGCAAATGAACAAAATATTTAAAAGATGAAAAGGAATGTTAAGGTACATGGCCCAGAGGCTAAAGGTGAGGAAGGTCATTTCTTAGTCATCCTGGGACACACTAGTAGCAATGGTTATTCTTTTTTTGGTTTTTTGAGTTAGCGTCTCTCTCTAGCTCAGGCTGACCTGAAATTCACTTTGTAGTCTCAGGCTGGTCTCGAACTCACAGTGATCCTCCTACCTCTGCCTCCCAAGTACTGGGATTAAAGGCGTGCGCCATCACTCAGTTTACAGTGGTTATTCTTTAGAGAGGGCTTATAATGTTTCAAGAACACTTGCTAGTCTTACATTGTTAATACCAAAATCCCAGGGCTGGTTTGGTTGCATTCAGAAATCCGTTGCCCTAGACGGACATTTGCTAATTGATCCTCCCTAGTTAGTAGTAAATCAGTGGTTTGGGCACCTTTGGGTCATGTCTAAGATACTCATCATTAAACCTCCCCAGGGAGTTGGGGGCGCTGTCTGACAGAACCCAGAGTTCTAGAGATTCTGTTCTGCTCCATACTTACTGTAAGGATTGTCAAGGAGGTTCCGCATCTGATCCAAGAGCTGCCTGTGGAAGAGCCGTTTTAATCCTGAGCATTCATTATATGCTAGTCTCCCATTTGTTGTCATTGACATAGGAATTCTAAGTGCTGTGTTGCTCCATCACACTTGTGCTTTAAATGCTCCAACACAAGAGGATGTTGGTAATAAGTGCCACCCGCTTTGATCTATTTCCTTAGCTCCAGGGCCTGTTTCTAATGAGAAGTTCTTCATCACAAGTTTTCTGACTTAGATGATCTGAAGATTATCCATTCAAAATGTTAAGCAAGATCTGGCTAACTTTGAGCCTCTGGCTTTTCCAGGTGCGCCAGTACGTTGTGCAGGTCATCTTCTCTGTGACCTTCGCCTTCTCCTGCACCATGTTTGAGCTCATCATCTTTGAAATCTTGGGCGTGTTGAACAGCAGGTGAGTAAGAGGGCAAAAGGCCTCTCCTCTGGAAGCACGCTGCCCTTCTGTCCCATGGAGAGGCCACCTGGACCTCATCATGGAAAACGCCACCATGTGCATAGTTGAGTCTCAGGAACTCAGTGATCACCATCAGTGTGGGTCCAGGCATCTAGGAATGGGTTTGGCAAAGACCAGAGATACCAAGGAAAAAATGTCTGACCATGTGCTCTGAAGAGCTCACTGAGAGTGAGGCTCAGAGCCTAGGTCTTGGCTTCACTCCTAGATGTACTTTTTGCAGACTGTTTTCACTGCATTCCAGGCATGACCTTCACATTGGTTGCTGATAGCAAAGATCAGAGTTCCTCAGCTATCTAAGGCCTTTGCAGAAGACTGAACTCCCGTTCTTTTTTTTTTTTTTTAAGTTTGTTTATTTCTTTGTTTATAAGCAGAGAGAGAGAGAAGAGAGAATGGGTGCATCAGGACCTCCAACCACTGCAAACAAACTCCAGATGCGTGCTCCACTTTGTGCATCTGACTTTATGTGGGTGGGTTGTTTTTGGTTTTTCCAGGTAGGGTCTCAATCTAGCCCAGGTGGACCTGGAATTCACTGTGTAGTCTCATGGTGGCCTCAAACTCATGGTGATCCTCCTACCTCTGCCTCCCCAGTGCTGGGATTAATGCACCACCACACCTGGCTGGGTGTGTTTTTAAGACTAGGTTTGTTTAGGCTGAGATATGTTGATAGTTGCACCCATTTCTTCATGCTAACACTTGACCCAGTGGACAGGTAGGAAGACCTTGATCATGTATTCTGTCAGCCCAGTGGACCCAATGGACAGACAGGAAGACACACGATGAGCTACTCCCACACAGCCACTGGATGACCCTAACCAAAGAGACACAGACAATTCCAGCTGAGGGTGGAATCCCCGTTGCACTGCTGGGGAAAATGTAAAATGATGCAACCATTGAGGAATAGCGGCAGAGCTTCAGAAGAGTCCATGTGGATCTACCATATGGCCCAGTCATTTCTATGTAAAGAGAAATGAAAATGCGGCCATGTTAACCCTGTGCACAAATATTCATAGCACCATCTATAAACACTTAAAGATAAAACAACTGGGCTGGAGAGATGGTTTAGTGGTTAAGGCGCATGCCTGCGAAGCCTAAGGACCCTGGTTCTATTCTCCAGGACCCACGTAAGCCAGATGCATAAGGTAGCGCACATGTCTGGAGTTTGTTTGCAGTGGCTAGAGGCCCTGGCTTGCCCATTCTCACTCTCCCTCTCTCTCTTTCCCTCTCTCTGTCTCTAATAAAATAAATAAATAAATAATTTTTTTAAAAATCTTTTTAAAAAAGATCAAACAACCATATAGTTTATAAACACTGGGATGAATATTCTTCATCACTGAAAAAGGAACTGTTGGTGGATGTACTAGCATGGGTGAACCTTGCAAATACTGCCTCCCAAGTGTGGGATTAGAGCAGCCAGCCAACAAGAGACCATGTTCATGAACTGTTGGTGGAATACAGCATGGGTGAAGAAAATGTCCCAGCCAGGCATGGTGGCACACACCTTTAATCTCAGGAGGAAGAGGTAGGAGGATTGCCATGAGTTTGAGGCCACGGTGAGACTACATAGTGAATTCCAGGTCAGCCTGGGCTAGAATGAAACCCTTCCTCAAAGAGTATAAAAACAGGGCTGGAGAGATGGCTTAGTGGTTAAGGCACTTGCCTGCAAAGCCTAAGGATCCAGGTTTGATTCTCCAGATCCCACGTAAACCAGATGCACATGGTGGTACCTGCGTCTGGAGTTCGTTTGCAGTGCTAAATTATAACTTTAAGTGGGTGAGTTAGGTTTCTTTAAAGCTATCATTGCCAGGCGTGGTGGTCCATGCTTTTAATCCCAGAAGGCAGAGGTAGGATTGCTGTGAGTTCAAGGGCACCCTGAGATGACAAAGTGAATTCTATGCCAGCCTGGGTTAGAGTGAGACCCTACCTCGAAAAACAAACAAAAAACCCCAAGGGACTGGAAGGCTGTCATCAAAAGCAAAAGTACTAAAAATTTTAATAAGTAGAATATATTTTATTTTCTAAATGGTAATGACAGTGATGGAAGTTGTCACACAAATCAGATTTTTTTATATTGAATTTAAAAAGAGCTTTTCTGTGTCATTATGGCATATTTTTCTTTTTTCTATTGGTTTTTCCAAGTAGAGTCTTGCAGGATGACCTGGAATTCACTATGTAGCCTTGAATTCAGAGTAGTCCTCCAACCTCAGCCTCCCAAGTGCTAGGATTAAAGGAATGCACCACCACACCCGGCTATATGTTTCCATTAACAGTTCTTTTCCTTTTTTTTGAAATAAGATTTCATGTAGCTCAAACTCACTATATAGCCAAGGCTAGCCTTGAACTCCTGATCCTCAGCACCCTAAGTGCTGGGATTATAGTTAGGCACCATCACATTCAGTTTTCCTTAAATTCTTCCATTGTAATAAGATTCCTAATGGTGAGTGAAGTAAGACATTTTGCTAAAAGTGGTATGTATTGTTATATGTTATATTACACATGTCTTATGAATATGGCTAAGGCATTAATATTCTTACTAAATAAAAATATTGGGAAGTCATATATACCCTTCAGAAATTTATATATTTTGGACTGGAGAGGTGGCTTAGTGGTTAAGTGCTTGCCTGTGAAGCCTAAGGACCCTGGTTTGAGGTTTGATTCCCCAGTACCCATGTAAGCCAGATGCACAAGGTGGTGCATGCATTTGGAGTTCGTTTGCAGTGGCTGGAGGCCCTGGCACACCCATTTTCTCTCTCTCTCTCTCTCTCTCTCTCTGCCTCTTTCTCTCTCTGTCTGTCTGTCGCCCTCAAAATTTAAAAAAATAAACAAATAAAAAGAAAGAAATTTATATATTTTTTGTTCTGTTTTGTGACAAGGTCTTGCTATGTAGCCCTGACTGGACTTGAACTCAGTCCTCCCATCTCCAATTTTAGGCATATGCCACCATTCCTGGCTACACCTTTTCATCTCTATCTTGAGTAGACACGAAAAGCCTCATTAACTAGTTTAGAGGAGCTTTCGTGCTCAAGAAGCAGGCAGTCCTTTGGCAGAGCAAGAATGCCAGCCGCCCCCCCCCTCCAGATGATCGCCTCTGCTCTTCTTTCAGTTCGCGTTATTTCCACTGGAAGATGAACCTGTTTATAATTCTGCTCATCCTGGTTTTCATGGTGCCTTTTTACACTGGCTATTTCATTGTGAGCAACATCCGATTATGTGAGTATTTTTTCCTCTTGTGCCGAGCATGTAGATTGTATATTATTGGGGATTGGAATTGTAGACAGCGCCTTTCTGTACTTCGTCCCTCCTGCCACTTGCAGGCACCTCACACTGCATCTTAAAGTAGTCATAAAATGAACACCAAATGAGGCTTGTTTTTCTGCCACTGCTTTATTTCTCCTTCTGTAATCTCTCTTAACTCGGCCATTTTATGTCAGTGCCATTTCTCTGATGCTGGTGAGTAAGGCTTGTATAATCCATCGTTTACCAAGTGAACAAGCCAGCCAAGTGGTAATTAGCAGAATGCATGTTTCTAAGTAGAACGAGCTCTGTGATGGATGTGTTTTCCCTGACAGTCCTGTTTCTCCTGTCGCAGTGCACAAACAGCGGCTGCTTTTTTCCTGTCTCTTGTGGTTGACCTTTATGTATTTCTTCTGGAAACTGGGAGATCCATTTCCCATACTCAGCCCAAAACATGGTGAGTATATATGGAGAGTAGGAAGAAAGGCTGTTCAGTTTTCTAAATTTGAAAAACAAAATTAAGTTTTTGTTTTGTTTCTTTGAGGCAGGGTCTCACTCTAGCCCAGGCTGACCTGGAAGTCACTATGTAGTCTCAGGGTGACCTCGAACTCACCACACCTGGCTTAAAATTAACTGGTAAGGAGGATCATCGTGAGTTCGAGGCCACCCTGACACTATATAGTGACTTCCAGGTCAGCCTGGGCTAGAGAGAGACCCTACCTTGAAAACACAGGGGGAAAAAATCATTTACTTATTTATTTGAGAGAGAGAAAAAAACAGGCATGTCAGGGCTCTAGCCACTGCAAACAAACTCGACTTATGCGCACCCTTGTGCATTTGGCTTATGTGGATCCTGGGGAATTGAAATGGGGTCCCTAGGCTTCACAGGCAAGTGCCTTAACTGCTCACCCATCTCTCCAGACCCAAAATTAACTTTTTTAACTTCTGATTATGGGGAATAAACCAAGTTATTTATCTAATAAGTAACTTTGAGCCAGATTTTTCCTTCTTCCTAAGAGGTATCAAATGCTGGTTTGGAGCTAGGCATAGTGGCACACACCTTTAATCCCAGCACTCCAGAGGCAGACACAGGAGGATCGCCGTGAGATTGAGGCCACCCCGAGACTACATAGTGAATTCCAGGTCAGCCTGGGCTAGAGTGAGGCCCTACCTCGAAAAACCAAACCAAAACAAAACAAAACAATGCTGGTTTGGTTTTCATGGGAATTATAGGGGATATACTTGTGTATATGTCAGTCAACTTTCTGTTACTATCACAAAGTGCCTGAAATAATCAGCTTAAAAAAAATTTGCTGACCATAGTGGCTCACGCCTTTAATCCCAGCACTCGGGAGGCAGAGGTAGGAGGATCATTGTGAGTTTGAGGCCACCCTGAAGCTACATAGTGAATTCCAGGTCAGCCTGGGCTAGAGTGAGACACTACCTCAGAAAACAAAAAAGAAAAGAAAAACAGTACCTTTCATTTAAAAAACAAACAAAATAAAAAAACCTTTTTTTTTTTTTTTTTTTGAAGTAGTATCTCTGTAGTGACCTGGAATTCACTCTGGTCTCAGGTGGCCTCAAACTCACGGTGATCCTCCTACCTCTGTCTCCCGAGTGCTGGGATTAAAGGCGTGCGCCACCACGCCTGGCTCACATTCTCCTTATCTTCTTCTCTTCCTCTCCTCCCTCCCCCCCTTCCTTCCTTCCTTCCTTCCTTCCTTCCTTCCTTCTTTCTTTCTTTCTTTCTTTCTTTCTTTCTTTCTTTCTTTCTTTCTTTCTTTCTTTTCGAGGTAAGGTCTCATTCTAGTCCAGGCTAACCTGCAATTGTAGTCTCAGGCTGGCTTCAAACTCAGCAATTCTCCTACCTCTGCCTCCCAAGTGCTGGGATTAAAGGCATATGCTACCACACCTGGCTTCATATTCTCTCCCTTCCTCCTTCTCTCTCTCTCTCCATATATACATACATACATATGTGTGTGTGTATAAAATTAGGCAGTGTCCTAACTTCTATGCTAATGATAGCATACAGTTGGGTGTGGCAACCCCAGCACTCAGGAACCAAAGGCAGGAGGATTGCCACAAGTTCAAGGCCAGCCAGGGCTACAAAGCAAGACCCTGATACAAAAGAACCCTGATACAAAAGGATCAGAAGTGTATGTTATGAGTTTGAGGCCAGACTGGGTACATGAGGCTCTTTCTCAAAAACAAACTAGCTAACTTAATTAATTCATTTAATTAAAACAATACACAAAAATTCTCCCGCTAACAAGTCCTTTCTGAACTATTCCATAAGTTTTGTGTGAATCTATCTAGAAAGATTAGAGCTGGGCATGGTAGCTCACTCCTATAGCACTCAGGAGGCTGAGGCAGGTGGACCACCATGAGTTCAAGCCCAGCCAGGTCTATACAGTGGGTCCAGGACAGCCTATGCTACAGAGTGAGATCTTGTCTGAGAGCCCACCTGTAACCAAGATTCCAGAGCTCTCTTCATGGAACTTTTTAGTACACATGTGTTCATTCATCTAAGAGCGATTTTGCAGAAAAACAATATGCAGCAACTCATTCAAAGCAGAAAGTGGTTTACTACTGGATATTGGAAAATGCATAGACTGTCTGGGAAGCCAAGGATGCCAGACTTTAATGTGCCACAGTGAAGAAAAGCATGCAGCTATACCACAGTGACAACCAGGAAACACCGCAGTCATCACCTGCCACCGGGCCTGTGACATCAGGAACCAACAGCACCACCTCTCCAAGCTGCCCTCCACCCCCATACTGTTCATTTCTCAAATGAGCTTCATGAAGCCTGTAAACGTGAGAGCCTTAGCTTCAAGGAAAAAGCTTTGGGTTTTCCAGATGCTGTGGTAGAAAAAGGAAAGCTAGAACAAGGTTAGAAAGCATAGTGAGCAAACCCACGTCCAGAATCTTTCAACACCTCCACACATCCTTCCATTGTCTGGTAAATAATTCGTGGAGGAGGACAATTTTAAGACTGCCCTGCGATTGGGTCAGTGGAGACATGCAGTTTTAAGAAGTTTATGTAGGGCTGGAGAGATGGCTCAGCAGTTAAAGGTGCTCTCTTGCAAAGCCTGATGGCCTGGGTTTGATTCCCCAGTACCCACGAAGCCAGATACACAAAGTGGAGGATGCATCTGGAATTCATTTGCAGTGACAAAGAAGTTCTGGCATGCCCAAAGCCACTCTCTCTCTGTTTGACTCTCTCAAGTAAATAAAATATTTTTTAAAGGGGTGGGGCTGAAGAGATGGATTAGCAGTTAAGGCATTTGCCTGCAAAGCCAAAGGACCTTGGTTTGATTCCCCAGGACCCACGTAAGCCAGGTGCACAAGGTGGCGCATGTGTCTGGAGTTTGTTTGCGGTGGCTGGAGGCCCTGGCATGCCAATTCTCTCTCCTCTCTCTCTCTCTCTCTCTCTCTCTCTGCCTCTTTCCCTCTCTCACTCTCTCAAATAAATAAATAAAATTTTAAAAGCACACACAAGGCTGGAGAGACGACTCCACAGTTAAAGGCACTTGCTTGCAAAGCTTGAGGGCCCAGGTTCAATTCCCCAGTGCTTTCATAAAACCAGATGCACAAAGTGGCCCATGTTTCTAGAGTTCATTTGCACTTGCAGGAGACCCTGGTGTGCACACACACTCTCTCTTTTTCTCTCGCAAATATTTTTTAAAAGCCTATGTAGCATCCCCAGGATGCATATTAAAAAATGAGATAGAGTCGGGTGTGGTGGCACATGCCTTTAATCCCAGCACTTGGGAGGCAGAGGTAGGAGGATCGCTGTGAGTTCAAGGCCACCCTGAGAGTACATAGTGAATTCCAGGTCAGCCTGGGCTAGAGTGAGACCCTGCCTCAAAGAAAAAAAAAGATGGAAGTACTTGTTTTAGATTGTATTAACTGTTTAGAAGCAGGCTTGCATGGGTTAGGGATGTGAGGCTGATGTTTGAAGAGCAGACGAGGGCTGATCTGCCAGTGCCGCCTCCCTAACGCGCTTTGGTGTGTTTAGGGATCTTGTCCATTGAGCAGCTCATCAGTCGGGTGGGCGTGATTGGAGTGACGCTCATGGCTCTGCTGTCCGGATTTGGTGCAGTCAACTGTCCATACACCTACATGTCCTACTTCCTCAGGTAACGCACGCCTTGTCTCTTCTTCTGGTCCCATTACTGAACATGTCTCATTGTGCTTCTGTCGCTAATATTTGCCCAGTAGACCCGTGACAGTGCCTTTTGATCCTCTGCCTCTGCCCCATGGGTATAGCTTTGTAATCTTTCTAAGTAAGTCTTGGGTTTGTTGTTGTTGTGGTTTGTTTTATGCTTTTTTTTTTGAGACTAAATAGCCCAGGTTGTCCATAAGCTCAGGACTCAGTATTCTCCTGCCTCTCTGTCCTCAGTGCTGGATCATAGACATTTGCCACTCTACCTTTTTTTTTATTGCATGTGTGTGTGTGGCATGCACATGTGTGCGCAGATGTATGAGCCCCACGCATGGTCATGCGGAGGCCAGAGGAGAGCACTGGATGCTCGTCTGTGTACTTGCTTGAGATGGAGTCTCTCCTAGCCTGGAGCAGCTAGTCAGCGAGCTCTAGTAATGGTCTGGTCTCCGTCCCCATCAGGACTGGGCTTCAGGAGTGCACGGCCATGGCCCGCTAAGAAACCATACTCCACACTCAGGCAGTCTCAGACCCTGACGCTTAAGTGACAAGAAATCTTTGTGTGTGTATATATATATATATATATTTTTTTTTTTAAGATTTATTTTTATTTATTTGTTAGAGAAAGAGGGAGAGAAAAAGAGGGAGACCGACAGAATGAGAATGGGCACACCAGGGCCTCTAACCACTGCAAACAAACTCCAGACGCATGCACCACCATGTGCACTGGCTTACATGGGACCTGGAGAATCAAACCTGGGTCCTTAGGCTTTGCAGACATGTGCCTTAACCACTAAGCCATCTCTCCAGCCCAAGTGACAAGCATTCTTACCACTGAGCCACCTCCTCCACCGCTCACTTATTTTTTAAATATTTATTCATTTATTAGAAACAGAATGGATGCACTGGGGCTTTCTGCTACTGTAAACAAACTCCATATGAATGCATCGCTTTGTGCTTCTGGCTTTACCTGGGTACTGGGGACTTGAACCGTCAGGCTTTGCAAGCAAGTGCATTTAACATCTGAGCCATCTCTCCATCCCTCGTTTATTTATTTTTTAATATTTTATTTATTTATTTGCAAGAGTATAAGAGAGAGAATGGGCATGACAGGTCCTCCAGCCACTGCAAACAAACTCTAGACACATACGCCACCTTGTGCATCTGGCTTTACATGGGTACTGGGGAATCAAACTTGGGTCCTGAGGCTTTGTAGGCAAGTGCCTTAACTGCTGAGCCATGTCTACAGCCCTCTTTTTTTTTTAAGTGGAAAATTCCATAGCCTCCACACCCACTTTTTAAAAGCTTATGCGTATGTAATGGACAGAGGTATGACCTGAGTTCAGTTCCCCAATACCCATGTAAAAGCCAGATGCACAAAATGGCATGTGTGTCTGAGAGTTCATTTATGATGGCTAGAGGGCCTGGTGTGCCCATTCTCTCTCCTCTCTCTGCTTGCAAATCAATTTTTTAAAAAAGAATTCCAACCAAGTCTAACTTGGTTACCCAGTGAGTTTATGGGGTGGCTTGGAGGAGTGGGTGAGGGGTGAGACAGCTCCCATCATGACTTGCAGGTGGCTGAGCGATGGGAGAGTCTCCTCCCTCGTGAGTCTTGTGAGGTCACAGCCTGCGCCTTGTTCACTTCAGAGCATCCTGACAGCCTCCCTTCTGGATGAAATGTCTCATTTGGGAGGAAATTACTATACAAAATAGTCTCTTGAAAATTTTCTAGAAAAAGGCAAGTCCTTGAACTGTTAGGCAGCAACTGCAGAATATGTTTCAGCAGAGAGCTGGAGGGTGGGACTCCCGAGACACCGCTCACGCTTTCTGCTTGCTGTAGGAATGTGACTGAGGCAGACATCCTCACCCTGGAGCGGCGGCTGCTCCAGACCATGGACGTGATCATAAGCAAAAAGAAAAGGTAAGAGCAGCGCACGCACGGCCCTGTGCTCTGTGACTGGGGTTGGTGGGGAACTTCACACTGCTCCTTTAAAAATTTTTTTTAGTTTTCTTTCTGTATTATTTATTAGAGACAGAGAGAAGGAGAGAAAGAGAATGGACATGTGAGGGCCTCCAGCCACTGCAGATGAACTCCAGATGCATGCGCCACTTTGTGCATCTGGCTGATGTGGGACCTGGAGAATTTAGCCTGGGTCCTTAGGCTTTACAGGCAAGCGCCTTAACTGCTAAGCCATCTCTCCAGCCCTGCACTGCTTCTTTTTATGACAGCATATGTACCACCAAAGATAAGGATCCAGTCTTAGATGAAAAAATTCTCAAATTCAACCTTATTTCCTCAATTCTAATATTTCTTTTTTTTGTTTGTTTTGTTTTTTTTGTTTTTTTGTTTGTTTGTGTGTTTTTTCAAGGTAGGTTCTTGCTCTAGCCCAGGTTGACCTGGAATTCACTATGTAGTCTCAGGCTGGCCTGGAACTCTTCCCAAGTGTTGGGATTAAAGGCATCCGCCACCACATCTGACTCTAATATTTCTTTTTTGTTTGTTTGTTGTTTGTTTGTTTGTTTTTATTTATTTGTTTGTTTGTTTGTTTTTGAAGCAGGGTCTCACTGTAGCCCAGGCTAACCTGGAACTGGCCTCAAACACACAGTGATCCTCCTACCTCTGCCTCCCAAGGGCTGGGACTCAAGGTGTGCACCACACCTGGCTCTGATATTTCTTGTTAGAATAAGTTCTAACTTCGGTGAAAGGGTTGTTTTGTTTTGTTTTCCATCATTTTTTCGCACATGTTTGTGTGATGCGGATGTGCAGGGAACCGGAATGGATGCTTTCAGGCTATTGTCCTACATTCTTACAAATCTTCATGCTTGACTTAGATCTTTTCAACCTCTTTTTCTCCAGCTGCTTAAAATCCTTCACATCTCCTAGTCCTTGTTTTTTTTTATCACTGTTGCCACACTCTCCATGGAGTGTCTGTTTCTGGAACGTCTCCCCCAGGCAGAGCAGTGACAGAACAGAGACATCCCATTCAGTTCATTTGGTAAACATGGGAGTTCAGCAGGTGACTCAGGCCTGATGGAAGAGCCCCACCTGTATGACTGACCACTCAGGAAAGCTACAGCCCTGCCCAGTGTCCACCCACCTTCTCCCATCCCTGCTAGTTGCTTACCTATGGAAGGTACCTCTGAGTCTGCTTTAGTCTGAGTTTCTTTAGCTTTGAGCCCCCATCCTTCTACAACAGACTGTGTCAGTCTGGGGGGAGGGGGAACAGTTGCCAGTTCTATAGTAGTTATTAAAGAAAAAATAAACTAAAAATATGTTTTTTTCAGGAGCCAAGCATGGTAACTCGCACCTATAATCCCAGCACTCACTCAGGAGGCCGAGTAGGAGGCTCACCATCAAATTGAGGTCGGCCTGGGCTACTGAGTGAGTTCCAGGTCAGCCTGGGCTAGAGAGAGACCTTACCTCAAAAAAAAAAAAAAAAAACCTTAAAATACATGTTTTCAAAATGGCATTTTGTAGAAATACGTGTCACTGGACAAAAGAGTGAGTTCTGAAATTAGATTTCTGAATTTGAACCCCTAGTCTGCTTCGTACAGTGGGACCTCGAAGCAGGAGTGTAGTCGAGTGTGGTTTGTGGTCCTGTGCTGTAGTCTTGAGTAGAAGATGAAGCCTCACAGGAATGAGCACAGTGGAGCCAACAGTACAGACAGTTCCCCGGGCCCTTCCTTCCTTCCACAGCATAGAATAAACCAGTAACAAATAAATAAATACATTTGCAAATACATATAGTTGAGGGGAGGAAGTACCCAGAAAACCTCAGTTGATTTAACAGGAGAGGACCATAGTGAAGTGACATGCAGGAAGAGTTACAGTCTGTTACATACAAGAGCTAGTGGTTGAAAATGGGGGGTGTCGCTGGGCGTGGTGGCGCACACCTTAAATCCCAGCACTTGGGAGGCAGAGGTGGGAGGATCGCCGTGAATTCAAGGCCATCCTGAGACTAGATAGTGAATTCCAGGTCAGCCTAGGCTAAAGTGAGACCCTACCTCAAAAAAAAAAATAATAATAAAAAGAAATAGGGGGAGGAAGAGGCATATGTCTTCTCGCTGAGAACAAGAAAGAAATGGAAACCTGTGGCCCGAGTTAGGAAGGTGTTATGGTTTAAGTCTGATCTCTCCTCTA
Source organism: Orientallactaga sibirica (assembly GCA_036365145.1). Lineage (NCBI taxonomy): Eukaryota > Metazoa > Chordata > Mammalia > Rodentia > Dipodidae > Orientallactaga > Orientallactaga sibirica. The sequence goes on from JAEOAD010000025.1 coordinate 22,174,612, forward strand.
AAGGCTTGGTTATTAAAAGGCTTAGTTGCCACCCAGTGGGGCTTTGGGGACATGATTGATTGGCTCAGGAGGGCTCTGGCTTCATCAATGACTTAACCGTTAGATGACTTGATAATGTGATGGTGGCTTTGAGAGGTGATGGAAGCGAGGAGGTGAGCTACTGGGAAAAGTAGGCGGTATTCTTTTGAAAGGCTTATCTTGTCCCTGACCCCTTCTGTGTATATTTTTTTCTCTCCCTCCCTCTCCTCTGTTTCTCTGTCTCATCTCTCCCCTCCCACTTAAGCTAAGCAGCTCTGCTGTACCACATGCCTCCTGCCATAACTTCTGTTTCCCCAACGGCCAGAAACAGTGGAGCCAGTTGCATGCTCTGCAACCATGAGCTGCAATAAAGTTTTCTCAAGTTGTTTTTATCAGGTATTTCGTCACAGCCATAGGAAAGTGAGTAGCATAAAAAGTACTTGAAGATAGGGCTGAGATATGGCTTACTGGTTAAAGGGCTTGCCTGCTATGCCTAATGACCTAGGTGCAGATCCCCAGTCCCCATGTAAACCAGATGCACAAAGAGGTGCATGCATCTGGAGAGGCCTGGCATGTCCATGCTCGCCTGCCCTCTCTCTCTCTGCTTGCAAATAAATAAATATATATGTATATATATATTTTTTAAGTACTTGAAGAAATAATGACCAAAAAGCTCTCAAATTGGTAGGAAACATTAATTTACAAACTCAAGTAGCACAAAGAACTCCACATGGTATTACTACAATTCAGACTACACCTAAGCATATATAGTTAAATTACTCAAACGCAAAGAGCAAGATAATAGGAACATACACAGGAAAACAATGAAAAATCTAATAGCTGCTCAACAGTGTTAAAGGACCAAAATAAAGATAAGAATTCATTTTGTTTCTCGATACCAGCAATGAAAATGTGGAAGTGAATTGTTTCAAACCAAGATCATGCCTGTCTGTGGAGCCAGCCTTCACTTCGGGTTATTGCCATTTCTCTGTTAAGAGACACAGTACAGTGCCATTCGCCTTCCCGTATTCCACTAGTTCCTCTGGACAGCCAGCCGCTAGTGTGTGTTGTAGATCCTGAGGCTAGGGGCAGTGGAAATGGGCCTCTGTGCTCCCCTTCCCGCTGCTTCTCCTCGGATCCATTGTGACGCTGTTGAACAGACAGAGCAGCCAGCTTGCCTATTCAGTGACCGAGTCTTGCCAAATAGACACCTCTGTAGGCCTGGATCTGGTCTTGTTTTTTGTTTTTATTATACCTCCCAAAATACTGTTTCAGGGAGCATGTAAAAGGCAGAAAGAGCAACAGCTTGGAAGTATGGTTTCATTCCTTCAAAATCCAGGCAGAGGTAATTTTGAAGAGGAAGCAGTTTTAAGTCAACATGATCACACACCAAACATTCTTTGTTGCTTATGACCTGTTAGCTGATAATTTAAAACATTAGTACTGGGCTGGGGAGATGGCTCAGCAGTTAAGGTGCTTGCCTGCAAAGCCTAAAGACCCAGGTTCGATTCCCCCAGTGCCCATGTAAAGCCAGATGCACAAGGTGGTGCATGCGACTGGAGTTCATCTGCAGTGGCTAGAGGCCCTGGCGTTCCTATTCTCACTCTCTTCTATCTCTTCCTGCTTGCAAATATTTTTTGTTTTGTTTTGTTTTTTGTTTTTCGAGGTACACTCTAGCCCGGGCTGACCTGGAATTCACTCTGTAGTCTCAGGGTGGCCTCGAACTCATGGCGATCCTCCTACCTCTGCCTCCCAAGTGCTGGGATTAAAGGCATGCGCCACCACGCCCGGCTTTTGCAAATAAATTTTAAGTTAGATTTATGCTGGTGCCAGTCATAATACCAGGGCTGTTCGTCCTCTTTCCTCTTTTCTCGTGTCACCCAAAGTGTCCACCTTGGGTTTTTCTTTGGCCCTACTACTCTGTAGTTACTAGACTCATCCAGGTTCATCTTAAGTCTGTTGGCCTTGGCCCATTACATACTTTAAATCATCATTTGCTTTTTAATCTTACAAGGACCTTATTTGTGACCCCCTCCCTTTTTTATTTATTTATTAATTTTTAAGATAGGGTCTCACTGTGGCTCAGGCTGACCTGGAATTCGCCATGCAGTCTTAGGCTGGCCTCGAGTGATGATCATCCTAACTCTGCCTCCCCAGTGCTGAGATTAAAGATGTGCCACCAATGGGCATAGTGGCTCATGCCTTTAGGATCACTATGAGTTCGAGGCCACCCTGAGACGACAGAGTGAGTTCCAGGTGAGCCTGAACTACAGTGAGACCCTACCTTGGAAAACGAAAACTAAAAAAAGGATGTGCACCACCACACACAGCTTTGTGACCACTTTTTAAAAAAAAAGGATGTGGCACCAGGCCACACACAGGCCACCCTGAGAATACAGAGCAAATTCCAGATCACTTTTTAAAAAAAAAAAAAAAAAAAAAAAAAAAAACAGTTTTATTTATTTATGTAAGATAGAAAAAGGCAGAGAGAGCTGGGATGGTGGTGCATGGCTTTAATCCCAGCACTTGGGAGGCAGAGGTAGAAGGATCACTGTGAGTTTGAGGCTACCCTGAGACTACAGAGTGAGTTCCAGGTCAGCCTGAGCTACAGTGAGATCCTACCTCGAAAAACCAAAAAACAAAAAAAAAGGAGAGAGCATATGGGGACACTGTAAACAGTCTTCAGAAGCATGCTCTTTGAGCATCTGGCTTTACATGGGTACTGGGGAATTGAACTCAGGCCATCAGACTTTGCAAGCAAGCACCTTTAACCGCTGACCCTTCTCTCCAGCCCTCATGACACCTTTTTTAGTAAGCTGGAACATGCTTTAGCTACCACTGTGCCAGCGAATCCTCCATAGACAAGAGGCTGAGCTGAATGATGGGTTCCTCTGGCTTTATTCAGGAGTGTGACAGATTACAGTAAGGGGTTCAAGTAAGTTGAGAGGTCATATTTACATGAATTTTCTTCTTTTTTAATATTTATTTATTTATTTGGCAGAAAGAGTGTGTGACATGCCAGGGCCTCTTGTCGTTGCAGATGCACTCCAGATGCATGCACCACCTTGTGCACCTGGCTTTACCTGGCTGCTGGGGATTCAAACTTGGGCCATCAAGCTTTACAAGCAAGTGCTTGTGCCATCTCTCCAGCCCTTCTTCCTTTTGTGTCTGCTTTTTGTTGAGTCCTTCCTCTGTACCTGGTTCCTTTATGTGTATCTGTTGATTCTTTTTACTTCTCCTTAAATGGTAGCTGTTAATACATGTATAATGCCTTATAGTTGACACTGAGTTATTTATTGTTTTTATTAAGTAAAGTGAGAACTCATAAGTCTCACAGCTTCTAAATAGTAGAGCCAGTCCTCCGATTTTCTTGCCTACCCCAAATTCTGTGCGCCTTTGCCCAGGCCAGGTTGCCTCCAGGAGTGCGTCATCAGCCATGGAAACTAAGGGGGACTCCCAAGTGAGATTCTTCTCTGACAGCTCAGCAAAGGAGAGACTGGAAAGTGGGTGAGACGGGCTGTGGTTTGTTTTGTTTTAGGATGGCAATGGCGCGGAGGACCATGTTCCAGAGGGGGGAGGTGCACGAGAAGCCGTCAGGATTCTGGGGCATGATAAAGAGCGTCACTGTGTCCGCTCCAGGAAGTGAAAGTATCCTTTGTCCTCCGCTTGGTGCCTTCGCCCCGCTCTGAAGCAAGGGCAGAAGGAAACGGTAGTGTTGGGTTGGTGCCTTCCAGGGCCACACCCAGACAGGACCACACAGTCGTTGCCTTTGAGCGGGGAGGGCCCTAAAAAGTCATTCTAGTCCCAGAGAGGCTCAGTCACAGTGGCTGGGGCAGAGTCAGGGACAGCACTGTGCTCTCTGCTTCATGTTCTTTCTACCACACTCCCTCCCAAGTCTGCAAAAACCACACAGCATAATGGCTCGCCATAGTGGGCTTGTGTATGAGATGATAAGGGCCTAAACAAATTTCAAGTGATTCTGTGTCTTCAGTAACTTTTTGGTTTTAAAAAAAAAAAAATGAAAGCCAGGCATCATGGTGTACACCTTTAATCCCAGTACTTGGGAGACAGAGGTAGGAGGATCGCCATGAGTTCAGGGCCACCCTGAGACTACAGAATAAATTCCAGGTCAGCCTGGGCTAGAGCGAAACCCTACTGCAAAAAAAAAAAAAAAAAAAAATCAAGATTTCTAGTTAGTACATTGTTCCTGACCCCACCGGTTTGAGAGTTGACTGGTTTTCAAATGGAAGTAACCAAATCTAAACATGACCCCAAGTCTATTGGATCAAAACAATGACACTGGAGAGGTGGCTCAGTGGTTAAGGTGCCTGCTTGCAAAGCGTAACAACCCAGGTTTGATTCCCCAATACCCACATAAAGCCAGATGCCCAAAGTGGCACATGTGCCTGGAGTTCGTTTGCAGTTGCTAGAGGCCCTGGTGTACCCATTCAGTCTCTCTCTCTCTCTCTCTCTCTCTCTCTCTCTCTGCTTATAGATAAATAAAAATATTTTTAAACAAATACGAGGACTGATGTGGGCTGGCATGCTCCTGTTTCTTTCTTGCCCAATTGAGTTCAGTTGGAGCAGACGTAGAATACTGCTGTAAGTGAGGACTTGTGTCCACGTGAGTAAGACCAGAGACTGCCAGGGTGGTGAGGTCAGAGAAGGAAAAGGAGGAAGTTGATCAAGATTCATCTGCTTTGTGTCTCCTGTTCCCAGCAGAGTGCCAAGGGACAGAATGATGAGTAGAATATAACCTCTCGGGAGCTTTCCTCCTCCTGTGAGACATACAGACCTGTGACAAGTTACATCCTGGCATTTAGGGCCCTGAACCTGACTGACAGCAACCACTGTTGACTGAGGAAATGAAGGGCACTTGCTGATTTGGGAGCAATGAGAGGAGCATGAAAGGAGGGAAGATGGGGCTTAAAGTCAACATTTCTTTCTAGTTTTTTTGTTTTGTTTTTGTTTTGTTGTTGTTGTTGCTGCTGCTGCTGCTGTTGTTGTTGGTTTTAATTATTTATTTATTTATTTATTTATTTATTTAAGGGAGGAAGAGATAGAGGGAAAAAGAATGGGCACGCCAAGGCCTCCAGCCACTGCAAACGAACTCCAGATGCATGCGTCCCCTTGTTCTTCTGGCTTACGTGGGTCCTGGGGAATCGAACCAGGGTCCTTGGGCTTCACAGGCTTCACCTTAACTGCTAAGCCATTTCCCCAGCCCTCTAGATTTAATTATTTAGTCAGTCAGTCAGTTAGTTAGTTAGTTAGTTAGTTATTTGAGACAGAGAAAGAGGTAGACAGAAAGTGAGTATGGGCACACCAGGGCCTCCTGCCACTGTAAACAAACTCCAGGCACATATGCCACTTTGTGCTTCAAGTAGGTACCAGAGAATTGAACCCAGACTATCAGACTTTGCAAACAAGTGCCTTTAACTGCTGAGTCATCTCTCCAGCCTACACTTCTATCTACTAGAAGGGTCTATCTTACTATTTTTATTACTTTAAGTCCCATAAAAGCCAAAATGATAGGTTTAAGAAATACATGAAGCCAGGCATGGTGGTGCACACCTTTAATCCCAGCACTCAGTAGGCAGAGGTAGGAGGATGGCCGTGAGTTCGAGGCCACCCTGAGACTACATAGTGAATTCCAGGTCAGCCTGGGCTAGAGTGAGACCCTACCTCGCAAAACCACACACACACACACACACACAGAGAGAGAGAGAGAGAGAAATATATCAACAAATGCATCGGGAGGACGAAGCCTTTCTGAGCCTGTTTCGTCAATGACACTGCTCACTGAGTGTTTGGAACGTAGCATTGGTGGTGGAAAGAACAGGCTTTAGACTAGAGAAGATCTCATTGTGCATCAGTGCCTCTTAGTTGTGTGACTTGAAACGTTATTCAACTCTCTGAGTGTTTCTTTCCTTGTCTGCAAAATGGATAACAGCTGTCCCATGGGGTTGTGGGAGAGTGAAAGAAGATCGTGTGCAAACACTGGAGAAGGCAAACACATACACCCAGAGCCGGGTTCCCTTTGCCAACAGTATGTTGATTCAGATAATACTAAAGCATGCCTTATTTTAAGTCTTACTGCTGTGCAACATTTGAGACCTTGAAGATTGCATTTGGCTTATTAATTCAATAGACAAACCAAGCAGAAACACATAGGCTAAACCATCTGTGTGAGGAACTGAGTGGCAGATGTGTGGGGTGCCGTTCAGGTGAGGTGTCAGCTGAGAAGATGTCTGAAGAAACACTGCTGGCTCTGAGGCAGGAAGTGAGAATACAGGCAGCTCCTGGGGTCTGCTCCACAAGAGAAAGCAGAAACAAATGCTCTCTTCATTGTTTTATTTGTACTTTTTGAAATTTCTACGTGATTTAAACCTTGATGCCCATTTTGCGCCAGATCTTACTCTTATTCAACAGGAAGTGGATGCTTTGGAAGAACTAAGCAGGCAGCTTTTTCTGGAAACAGCTGATCTATATGCTACAAAGGTACAGAGTGAGGACACAGAACTGTGGTTTTCCCAATAAGGGTGGAGAGAGAACAAGACTAAATGGCTGTCAGTGTCCTCTGTGAGCAGACACTGCAGTAGGTGCCTTACAGCATCTGTGTGGTCACCAGAAGGATCAGGGGTTACTCTTTGTGAAATCACCTCTGTCCCTCCTGGAACAGTCTCAGTAATAGAAATTGGAGGGTCAGCCAGACGTGATGGTGTGCACCTTTAATCCCAGCACTCAGGAGGCCGAAGTAGGATCGCCATGAGTTCAAGGCCACCCTGAGACTACATAGTGAATTCCAGGTCAGCATAGGCTAGAGTGAGACCCTACCTTGAAAAACCTAAAAAAGAAAGAAAATAAGGAAGGAAGGAGGAAGGGAGGGAGGGAGGGAGGGAAGGAAGGAAGGAAGGAAGGAAGGAAGGAAGGAAGGAAGGAAGGAGGGAGGGAAACTAGAGGGTTAGAAGAGGTTTTTCAACACTTAGGAAACTGACTCACACCACTTCCAACTGACCTGGGGTCAGGATGGTCACTCTTGGTACTTGTGACCGCCTGACAAGGCAGCAGCAGATCCTGTCTGCCAATGTCTAGCCCTATTCTAAAAGGCCCAGAGCAAGGAAGAGCCCTAAGTGGAGGAGGTAACTTCTAGGTGCACCTAAAACCCAATGTAATTTAAATAGACACAACCTGTTATGTTGCAAACTCCTTGAATCTTTTTTGAGGGTAATTGCACAGAGGGTAGCAATAAAGGGTAGAATTAACCAGCATGTGTTCGGGAGACAGTCCTGAGCCCACACACCAGATGTGTGACCCCGAACAAATTGGTTAACCTCTGTGAGACTCAATTTTCTCATCTGTAAAATAAAGGTAGCAATAGGACATGTGTTAGAGTTGTGAAGATTAGAGTCAATAGCACACCTAAGATGCGTGGTACATCTCTGGCTTAAATAGACAGCAAATGTTGACCCTACAGCTCTCCTTTTAATGTTATCACAGCTGTAGTTTTTGTTTTGTTTTGTTTTGTTTTGTTTTGTTTTGTTTTGTTTTGTTTTGTTTTGTTTTGTGGCAAGCCCAACAGACTGGCCTTTTTTTTTTTTAATTGTATGAGAGAGAGAGAGAATTGGTGCACCAGGGCCTGCAGCCACTATAATGAAACTCCAGACACATGCGCAGGTGCAACCTTGTGCATGCATCTCCTTGTGCATCTGGCTTACATGGGATCTAGAGAATCAGACATGGGTCCTTGGACTTTGCAGGCAAGCGCCTTAACCACTAAGCTGTCTGTCCAGCCAGGCCCCGTGTAGTTTTTTGACTCAGCCTAAAGAGTGAGTGAGAGAAGAAAGAATATGTCTGTTGAAAATAAATTTGCATTTATTGGATCTAACTATGTGTTTGTTTTTCCTCAGGAAAGAATTGAATACTCCAAAACATTCAAGGGAAAATATTTTAATTTCCTGGGTTATTTTTTCTCTATTTATTGTGTTTGGAAAATTTTTATGGTATGTATGTTATTTTTAATGATCAGTTTGGTGGGATTCCTTGGGGATGTCAGGAATTAAATGGGTTTGGTTGATCCATTGAGCTCCATTCCATATGCAGTTAAGTTAGCATGACCTTTCACCTCTCCAGGCCCACTCTTTTCCCTTCTCCTTTTTACATGGAGAAAGGGGAATTGCATTTTGCTTCTTATAAATCCTCAATTAGTAAGTTTTCCTATTGTGAAGTATATGGTTTGATTGTAGAGTTTTCTCTGCTTTCTATCATACTTGTAAATCCATGATGCTTACCTCAAACCCTACATGCAGCTCAGAGTAGAAGCCACTTCTTGTACCCCAAAAATGTAAGCCCAAAAATAAATTCTAAAATATGTCTCTAGAAAACATTTATCTTCTACACTTACCTTCTCTCACTCTTGCAGTTACTACTCTGTATGTGTATTTATTTATTTATTTATTTATTTATTTATTTATTTATTTATTTATTTATTTATTTATTTATTTGCAAGGAGAGAGAGAATGGGCATGCCAGGGCCTCCATTCACTACAAACAAACAAACTCCAGATGGATGCACCACCTTGTATATCTGGCTTATGTGGGTCCTGGGAAATCGAACCTGGGTTAGTTGGCAGGCAAGCGCCTTAACCGCTGAGCCATCTCCCCGACCCTGTATATGTATTTGGATACATTTATCTGTCTTTGCTTCTGACTCAGCTGTAGATATTCATGGATTTCCATGTGGGCATACAAAAGGCTGATTTGACATTCTACTTTGGTGACTTTGCTGCTGGGGCTGTGCTTGCACAGCTAGCACTTGATAGCTAATTTTGATCAATGTTGAATTTAATGGTTGTGATGTTCAGTAAACTGAGGTTAGTGCTACTCAGATGGCATTTTTTAAAACTTTTTTGTTGACAGTTTGCATACATGTACATAATGTTTTTTGGTGGGTTTTGTTTTTTGAGGCAAGGTCTCAGGGTAGCCTAGCTGACCTGGGGCTCATTCTGCAGCCCAGGATGGCCTCATACTCTTGGCATCCTCCTGTTAAGCCTCACAATCTTGGCATCCTCCTGTTAAGCCTCACAATCTTGGCATCCTCCTGTTAAGCCTCACTGTGCTGGTTGAAGGCATGAGCCTCCTACCACACCCAGCTCACAAGATACGTTTTGATAACAGTCCCCTCCCCACAACTGTCTTTTGTCCCTCCTCCCACCTACCGCTTCCACTGAGGCCCTTCTTTCCAGCAAGGTTTCTGTTTTGATGCATCTGTTTTCCAGCCCTCCTCCATCATCCGTGGTAACATGTTCATTGGCCCAGGAAAGACTGTGCAGGAAAGACAGCCTCTGTGGGATCATGAACACAGCAGCCACTGCGTGTCTGGAAGACAGCACTCCGCCCCATGCCTGCTCACACATTCTTTCTGCCTCCATTGCCCCCACGCTCAGCCTTCCCTGGAGCTTGTTTTTCATGAGCCCAAGTGACTCCTTAGACTCGGCTCTTTGCGGGTCTGGGGTTAGAGGCATGCACGTGATCATGCCTGGCTGTTTATGTGGATTCTTGGGATTTGAACTCCGGAAGTTTCAGGGGCCCTCGTGCTTGCACAGCCTTCATTTCACTTTTAGCCTCTTTGCATACACAGCATACGCGGTCGTTGGATCTTGATTTTTTTTTTTTTTTTTTTTTTTGGTCCATTCTGACAATCTGATATTTTCATGGTGTGTTTAAACCTGGGCTTAGCAATCTGTAGTTCACAGGCAAGTCTAACCACAACAAGGCTTTATGGGAACATAGCCAAGCCCATTCATTCATATATTGTCTGTGACTGCTGCCACACCACAGAGGTGAGTTTGCTGACCCATGCTGTTATTTATAATGTGACCATGCCATGGTTAGGTGTAAAACTGCCATGTGGGTATTTGCTTGTATTTGTTCTGTATGTTCTTTTTCTCCCTGTTCTAAAGTGCTGCCTGTGGGGTTACTTGTCTAGCTTAGTACCATTGACTCTCATTTTTTATTTGTCACCTGTGACCCCTTTTTTCATAGAGCATTCACCAGATAACCACAGGAAGTGACCCCAGAATTGTTTTGATTCTTTTACTCTGACAACCAGAGTGTTAGCTTTCTGACTTCTGATAAACAAAGGCATGTGTATCATAGCTTTACTGCCCTTGCCTTCAGAAATGCAAGTGGAACAGAGAGTCATTTCCTATGTTTGAGTAGCCAAAATATAGTACCTATTCGTGGTTGAGGTTGAACAGAGAATTGAATTTTTGGAAACATCAACCTGGTATGATCGTTCATCCATCATCGTGAGTCACTTTTGAAACAGTGATTATAAGATGTTCTAAAATAAAGGTCTGTCCATCTGCAGGCAACCATCAATATCATTTTTGATCGAGTTGGGAAAACTGATCCTGTTACAAGAGGCATCGAGATCACAGTGAATTACCTAGGAATACAGTTTGATGTAAGAGTCATTCAAAATCCTGGTTGGTTATGTTTTTTCTGCGCTATCTGCTCATAACCCAACATCAGAGTTTTAAAATATTTTCTTTATTATTATTTACTTATTTGAGAGAGGGTAAGAGGGAGGGACAGAGAGAATGGGCACACCAGGGCCTCCAGCCACTGCAAACTCCAGACACATGCGCCCCCTTGTGCATCTGGCTTACACGGGTCCTGGAGAATCAAACCGAGGTCATTCTGGCTTTGCAGGCAAGCACCTTAACCGCTAAGCCATCTCTCCAGCCCCAGCATCAGAGTTTAATGCCTCAACCTTGGGCCCTTTTGTTCCTCCTACTGTCCTTTGCAGTTGACAGTTCACATTGCACATTTTAAAAAGACAGATTCCAGGCTGGAGAGATGGGTTAGCAGTTAAGACACTTAAGATCCCATGTACAAGGTGATGCAAGCATGCAAGGTCATGCAAAATGGCACATTCTTCTGGAGGCCCTGGCACACCAATTCCTTCTCGCGCTCACTCACACACACAAAAAAAAAAAAGCCAAAAAAGCTGGGCATGGTGGCGCACGCCTTTAATCCCAGCACTGGGGAGGCAGAGGTAAGAGGATCACTGTAAGTTCGAGGCCACCCTGAGACTATATAGTGAATTCCAGGTCAGCCTGTCTAGAGTGAAACCCTATCTCAAAAAAAAACAAAAACAAAAAAAAAGATTCCTTTTTCTCTCATATCATTAAAAGCAAAGTCATGACCTAACCTCTCTACACTTCTTCCTCAGGCTGTCTAGCCAGCTACCACTTTGCCAGTTTCTCCCCACCAACTACTCAGACCCATGCCTCTGTGACACGGCTTAGCTTTTCACACACATAATTCACCCTTGATTCCCTGGCAGAAAGTTAACTACTAATTAGTTTCCGTGTCAGAGCTAAAGTGAGCTCTGCTGGAAGAAATGATCTCTATCAGTTAATTAAGGTGGACCATGAATTAAAGATGTCACCTGAGCACAAGGGTTTTTGCTGTTGTTTGTTTTAATTTGGGAAGATGGACACACACATTAGTTTGGGTGTGTGCATGTCATGTCGAGTACATGGAAGTCAGAGAACAGCTTTTGGTTTGATCATCACCTTTTTTAAAAAAAAAATTTTTTTTATTTGAGAGAGAGAAAATGGATACACCAAGGCCTCTTGTCGCTGCACACAAACTGCAGACACATGCACCACCTTGTGCATCTTCTGGCTTTATGTGGGTCCTGGGGAATTGAACCCAGGCAGGCTTTGCAAGCGAGCACCTCTAATTACTGACTGCTGAGTCATCTCCCCAACTGGCCTTCTTTGGAGGCAATGTCTTGTTCATAGCTCTGTTTCTGAGCTTCCAAGGAATTCTCCTGTTTCCACCTCTCTTCTCCACAGTTTCCTGCTTTTTCTCACGGGACCTGGGGATCTGAACTCAGGAACTTGGAGTTACACAGCAAGCGCTTTATCCACTGAGCCATCTCCCCAACACATCCATCTGGAGTTGGTTTGCAGTGGCTAGAGGCCCTGTCGCACCCATTCTCTCCCTCTCCACAATAAGTAAAATAATACAGTATTTTAAAAATCAGGCCTGATGAAATGCCTTCTCACAGTCCCAAAACTGACCAAAATGTTTCTCAACCTTGAGGCCTTTGAGCAGAAATTTATCAGACCTTTCTTTTTCCTATCATGGTCACAGGTGAAGTTCTGGTCTCAGCACATTTCCTTCATTCTGGTTGGAATAATCATTGTCACATCCATCCGAGGGCTGCTGATCACTCTCACCAAGGTATGTGATGTCAATATCAATTACATGTCACCCCATGAAATTAATTACCTAATTAAAGTTCTGGTTTCTGAGAACTCAACAAGTCTTAGCAACTTAGAGGGCATACAGAAAAATAAAAATATTAAGCTGCTATAAAACTTGATAAAATATGTGACATACACCAATCACAGATAAGTTCCAAAGGTAAGAGTGATCAGGGTCCATTTTGTCACTGACAATGTCATATCACCTACATAAACCTTGGCACATGGTGCTCAGAGGGTGTTTGGGAAAAATGAGAGCTAATGAGGTTGGAAGAATAATTGTGAGGCATTTGTCAGGAAGATGTGGCAGTAGGGAGCAGAACACTTGGCTTGATTTTTTTTTTTTTTTTTTTTTTTTTTTTTTTTTTGGTCAACATAGGAAGGCAGCACTGGGGTGGAAAGGGTTCCTCCCTGGTAGAAGTGGGGATTTGCACACTGAATGTAAGAAAAGAGATTGATAGCCAGGCATGATGGCATACAACTTTAATCCCGGCACTTGGGAGACAGAGGTAGGAAGATCACCATGAGTTCTAGATCAGCCTGGGACTACAGAGTGAGTTCCAGGTCAGCCTGGGCTAGAGTGAGACCCTACCTTGGAAAAAAAAAAAAAAAAAAAGATTGTGGGCTGGAGAGATGGCTTAGTGGTTAAGGTATTTGCCTGCAAAGCCAAAGGACCCAAGTTCGATTCCCCAGGACCCACATGTGCCAGATGCACAAGGTAGCACATATGTCTAGAGTTAATTTGCAGCAGCGAGAGGCCCTGGTGTACCCATTCTCTCTTCTATGTCTATCTCTTTCTCCCTCCACCCAGCCCAAATTAAAAAAAAAAAAAAAAAGATTGGGACAGGAATGTTTTACAGTGATAATTGAGGTCGTGGGCACCATAGTTTCTGAAGTTTAATAGCGTAGGAGTCCTTTGTTACAGTTTTAACCTGTTTTAAGTCACTTTGCGTCTGAACGTCAGAACTGTGCTGTGAGCTGGTGGTCAAGGTGAATGGCGTAACTTACAGCTCATGGCATTGGGATCGGGGAGTCCTGCCTAAACTCTTCTCTCCCGGACAGTTCTTCTACGCCATCTCCAGTAGCAAGTCGTCCAATGTCATTGTCCTGCTCTTAGCACAGATAATGGTAAGTTCTAATGAACTAGCTTCATGTTGACAGTATGGGTGTCTGGGAGAGGGGTTGCTTTTTGAGACAAGGTCTCTAGTCCAAGCTGGCCTTTGAACCCCACCCTCCTGTCCCCGTCTCGAGTGCTGGGTTTATAGGTGTGTGTACACCAATTACTGCACACACGCAGTTGAGAAATGTGTTTTCAGTAGGTTAGCAGTTCCCTCGACCCGCTCCTTACTACACTCATAGTAACTTCTGGCAAACTGTCTGGACTTTCAGGGCATGTACTTTGTCTCCTCTGTGCTGCTGATCCGCATGAGTATGCCGCTAGAGTACCGCACCATAATCACGGAAGTCCTCGGGGAGCTTCAGTTCAACTTCTATCACCGCTGGTTTGACGTGATCTTCCTGGTCAGCGCCCTCTCCAGCATATTGTTCCTCTACTTGGCACACAAACAGGCACCAGAGAAACATATGACACCGTGAACCCGTATCCAGTACAGGCTGTGAGAAGCCAGTGGTGTCACAATTCCAACAGACGAGGAAAAACAATGGAGGGGGCCAGAGCGTAACAATCAAACTGCTGTGGTGGCACATTCTACCTCCGGCACGTGCCTTCCTCCCCCCATGATACTGTGGCTATAAGTAGCGTCATCTGGACACAAGAGGAAGCCCGCCTGTGGGCAGCACTAGCGGAGTGCCTGTGGCGGACCCGAGGCCAGTGCAGAATGGGAAAGGAGATAAGGATGCACTGGAACCCTGGGGCAGAGGTCTGTGGTGATCAGACACATCCAGGTTATGTGACACTCCCCTGAGACTGACTTATTAAAACCAGAGGTTGTAACGCTTCGTCCTTGGGGTCTGTCTGGTGTCGGGCTTGTGTGGCTTCACATGAGAGGGCATCCCCCCTCCTCCTCCCACCTCAACCCCATGAAAATAACCAAGAGATATTTCTCCTTTCTGGGAAAGGGATGGTAAACAGCTGAAATGGATTTTGCCAAAAGAGGCTTTTGGCATGTCATTTTTCTTGATTTCCTTTTAAATTAGTCTGAAGAGTGAACACCCCACTAAGGAACCGTGTTGCTCACGGTTTCTTCCCATCGCCTCTCGTGCTGTGGGTTAGAGAGAATAACGGTTACAGGACCACGTCAGGCCGGTGCTGAAACTCAAGTCTCCTCTCCATAGAGTAATATGCTGGGAAGTTTCTTAACTACTTGAATACAACGTAAGAAACTTCTGAATCATATTGCCTGGAAGTTTCCTTTTATTACGAAGGTCTTATTCCGTATGTTACCATGTTTGAGTTTCTAGAAGAAAGTAAAACCTGAAGCACAAAGCATTGTACAGAACAAAAGCAGTACTCACTGTTCAGATTAGATTAGGAACAGGGAAGTGACAAGCAACTCAGAAGCAGTCAAAACACTGCTAGAAAGCAGAGCGTCAGAACTGTCTGGGATGATACTGTAATTAGCCGCTCTTTCATCTACAGATGAAATCATGTCTTGGTGCTCAAGGAGCTATAGAAACAGACATAAATGAGACGTGTGGAAGTTACCACGGAAGAGCCTGGCTCCCACCTTACAGCTAAGCCGAGCATAAATAAGCCATCTAAGTGCAGCCGCTAAGACAAATGACAACAGAAAGCAGGGTCCGGAGGCTTTCTAAGGAGGACAGCAAAACGGCGGTGACTCCTTCCTTGAAAAAGCAGTTCAGGGTGTGTAATGGGAGTCCTCTCAGCCAGAGCCACAGCCAGCCTGGCTCTTGTCACATCTCTGTGTCCTCAGAACTGGAAGAAGAATGTGAAGCTGTACTGTGAGCCTGTGCAAAAGAAAAGCAAGTTTTCAGAGGTGGCAGTGGACATCAGGAGAGGGCTCGTCACACAGTGGCCTGGCCTGAGTCGGGGTGGGGCATGCACTGTAAGGCACTGATAGGAACTCTGCACTTGGCTATGTTTCCAGCTTACTATCTGACACAAAGATTTTTTTTTTTTTTTTTTTTTTTTGGTTTTTCAAGGTAGGGTCTCACTCTAGTCCAGGCTGACCTGGAATTCACTGTGTAGTCTCAGAGTGGCCTTGAACGCACAGTGATCCTCCTATCTCTGCCTCCCAAGTGCTGGGATTAAAAGCGTGTGCCACCACGCCCGGCTAAAGAAATTTCTTAATGTCAACATACACTTTTTTTTTCTGTGAGACTTATCTGGTGCTCTACTTGGCATCACCAATCAGTGGAATTAATCTAGTGGAAATGGAATGTATACTGAAGCTTTTGGAGTCCTGACTGTCATAAACTAACTTACTCGGTTCACTTTTTACCTCAAGCTCATCTTTGAAGAGAAATTTCAAAAAAAAAAAAAAAAAAGTGAATGAAATGGTCTTACCAGGAATTTAACCCATGTATATACAGAACAGTGCTTAATCTTTACTATTAATAATTTAACACTGCCCCTAACCATCTCCATTTTTATACTCACGAAACGAGATATTCAAAAATTTTAATACTTTTTTTGTTTTGTGTGTTTGTTCGTTTTGGTTTGGTTTTTGAGGTCGGGTCTCGCTGTAGCTCAGGCTGACCTGGAATTCACTATGTAGTCTCAGGGTGGCCTTGAACTCATGGCAATCCTACCTCTGCCTCCTGGGTGCTGGGATTAAAGGCGTGCACCACCACGCCCAGCTTAATCTTAATGTAGTTCTGATAACAATTTTACAAATTATTACCTCTGTTCTATAAGTAGGGAAGCTGAAGCAAGACTGGTAAGTGTCAGAACACGAATTTGAACCTGCATGACTGATTCAGGTTCTTCTGAGGTTCTCCATTATAATTCTGATGACATTTTTCTCAACTCTGTATAATAGCTGTCAACTGCATGCTATGAAAATAAGAAACCCAAGCCAGGCTTGAGTGCACACAGCTGCATTCCCAGCACTGGAGAGGCTAAGGCAGGAGGATCATAGTTAATCGGCCAGCTTGAGCTCTGTAGTGAGACCTTGTCTCAGAAAGAAAGAAAACAGGGATGGAGAGCAGACTCTATGGTTAAGACGCTTGCCTGCAAAGCATAACGACCCAGGTTCGACTCCCCAGTACCCATGTAAAGCCAGATGCACAAAGTGGCTAGAGATCCTGGTGTACCTGTGTGTTCGTTCTTTCTCTGTGTCTGTCTCTCTCTCCCTCCTTGCCAGTAAATAAAGCATTTAAAGAGAAAACAAACGGGCTGGAGAGATGGCTTAGCGGTTAAGGCGTTTGCCTGCAAAGACAAAGGATTCCGGTTCCATTCTCCAGGACCCACGTAAGCCAGATGTACAAAGAGGCGCATGCATCTGGAGTTCGTTTGCAGAGGCTGGAGGCCCTGGCATGCCCATTTTCTCTCTGTCTCTCTCTCTCTCTCAAATAACTAAATAAATAAAATATCTTTTAAAAATAAAAAATAAATAAAAAGAAAACAAACGTGTCCCTGTACTGCCTCCCCTCCACAATAACGTGCTGGCTAATGCGATTGCTTCCTAGTGTTCTGGAAACCATGGTAAGCACAGGCATGAGGCATATTCCTCAGGGACCCACGAAGAAGCAATGGATCGCCACTCACTCGCTCTTTGGCCACGTGCGCATCCTGCTTTAACTCAGCCAGCGTGTCTCCTTTGGGATCAGGGCAGGTGTCCAGAGGATCAGCCATGGAGGAAACAATCGGGATCTTCTTAGCTTGGAAGTGATCGTAGGCCTTTTTCCCACAGACCAAAAGTGTGACATTCTCTCCACTGCTCTGAATTCTGCCCACCACTTTATCATAGGGCTCATCCAGTACGTTCTCCCCATTCACTTCCACAATGATGTCCTCGTCCAGCAGCCCAGCCACGTCGGCGGGGCCGCCCTTCTGCACCTGTGAACAGACGTCCTGCAGTGTCAGGCCCAAGCGTGGGTAAGGTGGCGCTAGACTAGCCTCCCGCCCTTCAGAGGAGCTGGGGAAGTTCTTGTTTCTCCTTGAGTTCAGAAGTCCTCTAATACTTTGCGACTTGCAGTCCTTTGCCTCTCTACTCAAGCTGGTCAGATATGTTGAAAGTGACACATTTCAAGCCGGGCGTGGTGGCGCACGCCTTTAATCCCAGCACTCAGGAGGCAGAGGTAGGAGATCGCCATGAGTTCGAGGCCACCCTGAGACTACATAGTTAATTCCAGGTCAGCCTGGGCTACCATGAGACCCTACCTCGGAAAACAAAACAAAAAACGAAAATGTTACATTTCATAGGTCACTATTCTAGGCTCTCATCTTGACAGCTGCAAAGATGGTGTCACTGTGGGTCCCTCCAGGGCAAGGACGCACACAAGCAGCAGTGTTAGGAGTTAACAGTGACTGCCCCTAGAATCATGTCAATTCACTAGACGATGTGAAAGTGCCTGTCCTAACTGGCTGTTTGCTAGGCTGCTAGAGCCACATAACCATACCTCTTTGACGAAGCAGCCTGGCAGCCCCCGGATCGCATTTAAGTGGAAACCGTAGCCGTTGTCACCTTTCACCAGCCTGCAGAGTTTAGGCTTAAGAGCTCCTACTTCGTCTGCCGAGTCTGTACTTGAGACCTCTGGAGGAGCAGGAACAGGCACTGGGGGGGCCTCCACAGAGCCATTAGGCAGGTCTTGGCTCTGACAGTAGAGAAGTGGAGAAAAACGAGCCTTGGGGGGGAAAGGGGGGGAGGAAATACATGTGGAGAAGTTACACTTTATCAAACTATCAAACGTGCTGAATTAACTTACAGCATTTTGTCTGGGTTCTGCTCCTCTGAGATTGTGGGCTATAAAGTTTCTCAATTGATTACACCAACCAAGAAGGGTAGAAAAGAAAACCAAGGGCTGGAGATATGGCTTAGTGGTTTAGGCACTTGCACACAAATCCAAAGGACCCAGGTTCAAGTCCCCAGGACCCACGTAAGCCAGATGCACAAAGTGTTGCATGCATCTAAAGTTCATTGGCAGTGGCTGATGGCCCCAGTGTGTCCATTCTGTCCCCTCCCCAAATAAGTAAATATATAGAAAAATAAACTATTAGAAAAGAAAACCAAAGCTGGGCGTGGTGGCGCATGCCCTTAATCCCAGCCCTGAGGAGACAGAGTTAGGAGGATCACTGAGAGTTCAAGGCCACCCTGAGAACACATAGTGAATTCCAGGTCAGCCTGGGCTAGAGTGAGACTCTACCTGGAGAGGAAAAAAGAGAAAAGACCAAGCTTGGTGATGGACTAATACATAGAACATGGACACAGACCCCTGTATGAAATGCACATAGCATTGTGTACAAGGATTCTGAAGGATGTCAATTGCTGGTTTCTTCTGACTCCATAATCAGGAGTGAGCGTCTGACCAATCCATGTCAGTCCCGGTTGGAGAGAGGACACACTTCTAAGAGGCTGGCCCAGCATCTCAGGCCCCTCCCCTTCAGAACTCCTTAAACACTCAAAAACAACAACTTGATCACTGAAGATTATTCAGCCAGATGCACAAAGTGTTGCATGCATCTAAAGTTCATTGGCAGTGGCTGATGGCCCCAGTGTGTCCATTCTGTCCCCTCCCAAATAAGTAAATATATAGAAAATAAACTATTAGAAAAGAAAACTAAAGCTGGGCGTGGTGGCGCATGCCCTTAATCCCAGCACTTGGAAGGCAAAGGTAAGAGGATCACCATGAGTTCAAGGCCATCCTGAGACTACATGGTGAATTCCAGGTCAGCCTGGGCTACCATGAGACCCTACCTCGGAAAACAAAACAAAAACGAAATGTTACATTTCATAGGTCACTATTCTAGGCTCTCATCTTGACAGCTGCAAAGATGGTGTCACTGTGGGTCCTCCAGGCAAGGACGCACACAAGCAGCAGTGTTAGGAGTTAACAGTGACTGCCCTAGAATCATGTCAATTCACTAGACGATGTGAAAGTGCCTGTCTAACTGGCTGTTTGCTAGGCTGCTAGAGCCACATAACCATACCTCTTTGACGAAGCAGCCTGGCAGCCCCGGATCGCATTTAAGTGGAAACCGTAGCCGTTGTCACCTTTCACCAGCCTGCAGAGTTTAGGCTTAAGAGCTCCTACTTCGTCTGCCGAGTCTGTACTTGAGACCTCTGAGGAGCAGGAACAGGCACTGGGGCCTCCACAGAGCCATTAGGCAGGTCTTGGCTCTGACAGTAGAGAAGTGGAGAAAAACGAGCCTTGGGGGAAAGGGGGAGGAAATACATGTGGAGAAGTTACACTTTATCAAACTATCAAACGTGCTGAATTAACTTACAGCATTTTGTCTGGTTCTGCTCCTCTGAGATTGTGGGCTATAAAGTTTCTCAATTGATTACACCAACCAAGAAGG
Organism: Orientallactaga sibirica; assembly: GCA_036365145.1. NCBI lineage: Eukaryota > Metazoa > Chordata > Mammalia > Rodentia > Dipodidae > Orientallactaga > Orientallactaga sibirica. Next base: position 22,194,355 of record JAEOAD010000025.1, read on the forward strand.
GTAGAAAAGAAAACTAAAGCTGGGCGTGGTGGCGCATGCCCTTAATCCCAGCACTCAGGAGGCAGAGGTAGGAGATCGCCATGAGTTCGAGGCCACCCTGAGACTACATAGTTAATTCCAGGTCAGCCTGGGCTACCATGAGACCCTACCTCGGAAAACAAAACAAAAACGAAATGTTACATTTCATAGGTCACTATTCTAGGCTCTCATCTTGACAGCTGCAAAGATGGTGTCACTGTGGGTCCTCCAGGCAAGGACGCACACAAGCAGCAGTGTTAGGAGTTAACAGTGACTGCCCTAGAATCATGTCAATTCACTAGACGATGTGAAAGTGCCTGTCCTAACTGGTTGTTTGCTAGGCTGCTAGAGCCACATAACCATACCTCTTTGACGAAGCAGCCTGGCAGCCCCGGATCGCATTTAAGTGGAAACCGTAGCCGTTGTCACCTTTCACCAGCCTGCAGAGTTTAGGCTTAAGAGCTCCTACTTCGTCTGCCGAGTCTGTACTTGAGACCTCTGAGGAGCAGGAACAGGCACTGGGGCCTCCACAGAGCCATTAGGCAGGTCTTGGCTCTGACAGTAGAGAAGTGGAGAAAAACGAGCCTTGGGGGAAAGGGGGAGGAAATACATGTGGAGAAGTTACACTTTATCAAACTATCAAACGTGCTGAATTAACTTACAGCATTTTGTCACAGGTTCTGCTCCTCTGAGATTGTGGGCTATAAAGTTTCTCGATTGATTACACCAACCAAGAAGGGTAGAAAAGAAAACTAAAGCTGGGCGTGGTGGCGCATGCCCTTAATCCCAGCCCTGAGGAGACAGAGTTAGGAGGATCACTGAGAGTTCAAGGCCACCTGAGAACACATAGTGAATTCCAGGTCAGCCTGGGCTACCATGAGACCCTACCTCGGAAAACAAAACAAAAACGAAATGTTACATTTCATAGGTCACTATTCTAGGCTCTCATCTTGACAGCTGCAAAGATGGTGTCACTGTGGGTCCTCCAGGCAAGGACGCACACAAGCAGCAGTGTTAGGAGTTAACAGTGACTGCCCTAGAATCATGTCAATTCACTAGACGATGTGAAAGTGCCTGTCCTAACTGGTTGTTTGCTAGGCTGCTAGAGCCACATAAATGTTACATTTCATAGGTCACTATTCTAGGCTCTCATCTTGACAGCTGCAAAGATGGTGTCACTGTGGGTCCCTCCAGGGCAAGGACGCACACAAGCAGCAGTGTTAGGAGTTAACTGACTGCCCCTAGAATCATGTCAATTCACTAGACGATGTGAAAGTGCCTGTCCTAACTGGCTGTTTGCTAGGCTGCTAGAGCCACATAACCATACCTCTTTGACGAAGCAGCCTGGCAGCCCCCGGATCGCATTTAAGTGGAAACCGTAGCCATTGTCACCTTTCACCAGCCTGCAGAGTTTAGGCTTAAGAGCTCCTACTTCGTCTGCCGAGTCTGTACTTGAGACCTCTGGAGGAGCAGGAACAGGCACTGGGGGGGCCTCCACAGAGCCATTAGGCAGGTCTTGGCTCTGACAGTAGAGAAGTGGAGAAAAACGAGCCTTGGGGGGAAAAAGGGGGGAGGAAATACAAGTGGAGAAGTTACACTTTATCAAACTATCAAACATGCTGATTTAACTTACAGCATTTTGTCTGGGTTCTGCTCCTCTGAGATTGTGGGCTATAAAGTTTCTCGATTGATTACACCAACCAAGAAGGGTAGAAAAGAAAACCAAGGGCTGGAGTTATGGCTTAGTGGTTTAGGCACTTGCACACAAATCCAAAGGACCCAGGTTCAAGTCCCCAGGACCCACATAAGCCAGATGCACAAAGTGTTGCATGCATCTAAAGTTCATTGGCAGTGGCTGATGGCCCCAGTGTGTCCATTCTGTCCCCTCCCCAAATAAGTAAATATATAGAAAAATAAACTATTAGAAAAGAAAACCAAAGCTGGGCGTGGTGGCGCATGCCCTTAATCCCAGCCCTGAGGAGACAGAGTTAGGAGGATCACTGAGAGTTCAAGGCCACCCTGAGAACACATAGTGAATTCCAGGTCAGCCTGGGCTAGAGTGAGACTCTACCTGGAGAGGAAAAAAGAGAAAAGACCAAGCTTGGTGATGGACTAATACATAGAACATGGACACAGACCCCTGTATGAAATGCACATAGCATTGTGTACAAGGATTCTGAAGGATGTCAATTGCTGGTTTCTTCTGACTCCATAATCAGGAGTGAGCGTCTGACCAATCCATGTCAGTCCCGGTTGGAGAGAGGACACACTTCTAAGAGGCTGGCCCAGCATCTCAGGCCTCCCTTCAGAACTCCTTAAACACTCAAAAAACAACAACTTGATCACTGAAGATTATTCAAAAGCAAAAAGTCTGGCGTAGTGGTGCATCCCTTTAATCCCAGCACTTGGAAGGCAAAGGTAAGAGGATCACCATGAATTCAAGGCCATCCTGAGACTACATGGTGAATTCCAGGTCAGCCTGGACTGGAGTGAAACCCTACCTCGAAAAAACAAAAGCAAAAACAAAACAAGGGCTGGAGAGATGCCTTAGTGGTTAAGCGCTTGCCTGTGAAGCCTAAGGACCCCGGTTCAAGGCTCGATTCCCCAATACCCACGGAAGCCAGATGCACATGGTGGCGCACGCATCTGGAGGTCATTTGCAGTGGCTAGAGGCCCTTGCGTACCCATTCAATCTCTCTCTCTGTCTCTCTCTCTCTCCTTTTCTCTGTCTCTAATAAAATAAAATTTAAATTTAAAAAAATAATCCAGTCAAGTTTCCTGTTCTGTTTCTGTGCTCAAAACCACAGCTACGGCTTGAGAACTGAGATGCACTGAGAGGATTTAGACAGTCAGAAGCTTGTCATGAGAAGAGCCAGCTATTTAATACAGCCATAAAAAGTACAGAAAATAGAACATAAAATAGCACTAATGGTGTGGGGGAGGGTAGCAAGCAGTGAAGGGCTAGAATTTACTCACTCCCACGTGTGACCATCACCCCCAACGATTAGTGTGAGGGCCAGTCTTTTCTGACGCCTTCAAATGGTTTTGTTTTGTTTGTTTTTCAGTTTTTAGTTTTTGGAGGTAGGGTCTCACTCCAGCCCAGGCTGACCTGGAATTCACTGTGTAGTCTCTGCCTCCCAAGTGCTGGGATTAAAAGCATGTGCCACCATGCCTGGCTTTGACTGGCTTTTTTTTTTTTAAATATTTTATTTATTTATTTGAGAGAGATACAGAAATAGACAGGTAGAGAGATAGAATTGGTGTGCCAGGGCCTCCAGCCACTGTAATTGAACTCCAGATGAGTGTGTCACCTTGAATGCATAGGCAACCTTGCACACTCATCACCTTGTGCACCTGGCTTATGTGGGATCTGGAGAATAAGACATGGGTCCTTAGACTTTGCAGGCAAGGGGCAGTGGGCTGGGCAGTAACGGGTACTGCCTGACCACCTTTCAAATTCTTTGGGCAGGGGTGTGGAAGGGTTGTACTGTGACATTTATTAGTGATGACTGGTAAGGTATTCAGTGGAAGCCCTCACAAGTGCAAAGCCCGCCACTTGTCCAGGGGGCCATGGACTGGCGATATATATATTTGACCCCACAGCCATCAGGAATGGGCTGCTTCTCAGCTACCTTGTCTTCAGATTCTACATTGAACTTGAAGCCCCCCCCTCTTTGAAATGCAGGTCTTCTGCCAGCCAGGAAACATGAACTTGGCCCTGCGCATGGCCTCAATCACATGCTCTTTTAAAAACATATTTTTTAACTCATTTATTTACTGGACAGAGAAGAAGCAGATGGAGAGAATGGGTGTGCCAGGGCCTCCAGCATAAGATCCAGCAGTCTCAGGGTGGCCCCAAACTCATGATGTTCTCCTACCTCTGACTCCCCAGTGCTGGGATTAAAGGTGTGCACCACCAAGCCCAGCAATAAAAAAGCTTTTTTTTTTTTTTTTTTAAAAAAATTAAGGGTTTTCCAGCACAAGCCAGAAAACCTGCTAGACAAATTCTAAGGAAGCTATAACACTTAATAAAAAAAATTTTTTTTTTTTTTTGGTTTTTCAAGGCAGGGTCTCGCTCTAGCCCAGGCTGACCTGGAATCCACTCTGTAGTCTCAGAGTGACCTCGAACTCACTGCGATCCTCCTACCTCTGCCTCCCGAGTGCTGGGATTGCCAGACATGGTGGGACACTCCTTTAATCCCAGCACTTGGGAGATAGGAAAATTGCTGTGAGTTCAAGGCCACCCTGAATTCCAGGTTAGCCTGGGCTAGAGTGAAACCTATCTGGAAAAACAAAACAAAAATAACTAAATAAATAAACAAACAAACAAGTGCTGGCATTAAAGGTGTATGCCACCACCCCTGGCACTCTTGAACTTTTTTTTTTTTTTTTTCAATTTATTTGACAGAGAGAAAGGGGCAAAGAGAGAAAAAAACAGAGAGAGAGAGAGAGAATGGGCACGCCAGGGTCTCCAGCCACTGCCAACAAACTCTAAACGCATGCGCCACCTGGTGTATCTGTCTTACGTGGGTCCTAAGAAATTGAACCTGGGTTCTTTGGCTTTGCAGGCAAGCGCCTTAACTACTAAGCCATCCCTCCAGCCCTCTCTTGAACTCTCTAGTCCAGGAACTTCAATTCCAGTTAGCAATCACTTGGCTTCCTCCTAGCATACCTCTCTGAGTTGCACACGGGCCTTCATGATGACTGGTAGGCCTGCACGTTCCAGGAGGGCATGCGCGAGCTGACCCAACCCACCGCATGAACCTCTGCCCTTGTGTTACTTACCAGTTTATATATAGTGTCGGTCTCCTTGTCCACCACCAGCAGAGTAGTCTGGTCACCACCCTTTCTAATCAGTTCCACCACACTGTCATGGTCAAGGGTTTCCACGGACTCGCCATTGACAGCAACTACCAAATCATTGTTCTTCAAGCCAGCTGCCTCTGCCGGGCTTCCAGATTCTATGTCCTTGATGATCTGACCTACCCTCCCCCCCACAGAGAAAACAAGGTGATCAAAAAAGCCCTTACACAATCTCCGGGCTTTCTACTGGACCCCAAGACCCTGAGGAAATAGATGTAAAAAGCGTGCTGGATACACAGCCACTCCCCTTGTTAGATTTCAGAACTGCCTCTCCTTACCCCAACCCTCCTACAAAAGAGGACTACGAATTTCCTACCTAGTGTAATGGAACTTCACTTAAACCCTAATGTCTTACCAGTAGTACTGAGTGGATATGCCAAGCGCCGGTTCTGGACAGTTAGTAGGTGGTCCTGACAACTTGACCCCTTAGACTTGAGTCGTATCCCATCCAAGGCCCCTCCCATACAGTGCAGTTTCCCTTTTATCTCCCCCAAACTCTTAAAACCTCCTCCCTCTCCTTCTTAGGGGGTCCTGAAGCCTCCTCTCCTGAAGTTAAATAAATCTTGGGCCCAAGAACCAACAATCTCTTGGGCAACCCAGCCACTAACAATGCAAGGGTCTTAAAAGATTGAGAATCATGTCTTTTCTAAAAAACATTTGAGGGCTGGAGAGATGGCTTAGCAGTTAAGGCGCTTGCCTGGGAAGCCTGAGGACCCATGTTCCCTCTCTCTCCAGATCCCAGGTTAACCTGACCCACAAAGGTGAGGCAAGCACAAGGTCGCACGTGCCCACTAGGTGGCGCAAGTGTCCGGAGTTTGACTGCAGTGGCAGAGGCCCTGGCAGTGCCAATTCTCTCTCTAAAATAAATAAATATCAAAGCATTTGACATTTACTTTAGGCTAAAGTAGCAAGCTAAGCATTTAACGGTTATCAAGTTTCTAGGAAGTCAATGGGCATGTTCATATCCACAAATCTTACACAGCAGCTAAGCCATTAAAGGGAAAGGGCTAGGTGTGATGGGGTGCAATGGTGCACACCTATAATCTCAGAACTAGAGAGTCTCAAGTTCAAGCCCAGCCTGGGCCACATAGTGAGACCCTGCGTCAAAGGTGGAGGGAGGAGAATATTAGACCCAGCACTTGGGAGGCTGAGGTCAAAGGATGGCCCTAAGTTCTTGGCCAGCCTGAGCTACAAAGTGAGTTCTAAGTCAGCCTGGGCTGGAGTGAAACCTTGCCTCGAAAACAAAAAAAAAAAAAGAAAGACTTCAGACCTCTGGAAATCCATGCTGTCATTTTAATAGCAATTGGGCATATTTAGTTTTTGTTTGTTTTTTTTTTTTTCATTTCTGGGGAATATGTTTTAATGTTTTAAGTTTTTTTATTAGAGATAGAATGGGCACGTCAGAGCCTCTAGCCACTGCAAACAAACTCCAGACACATGCACCACCTTGTGCATCTGGCTTACATGGGTCCTAGGGAATTGAACATGGGTCCTTAGCTTCACAGGCAAAGACCTTAACCACTAAGCCATTTCTCCAGCCCTGGGCATACTTACTGAGAAAGGATTTGTGTACACATGCCTCCCCAGTATGTCCCCAGCTTTTCTAACTTCAGCTATTTTCACCAGCCCCTTCCAGATCTCTCCTACTTTTTAAAAGAAAATGTATTTATTTATTTACTTGAGAAAATGAGACAGAAAAAGGCCGACAGAGAGAGAGAGAGAGAATGGGCACGCCAGGGCCTCCAGCCACTGCAAATGAACTCCAGATGCATGTGCCCCCTTGTGCAACTGGAGTATGTGGGTCCTGGAGAATTGAACCAGGATCCTTTGGCTTTGTAGGCAAATGCCTTAACCGCTAAGCCATCTCTCCAGCCCTCTCCTACTTTTTTTGTTCCTCACATGATTTGCAACAAGCACCTGACTTCTTTTTCAGGTAGTTACTGCATACCTCCAACAATGTACCTCAACTTCCCCCACATATAATAAAGTCAAACTCCAAACAATGCATAAACTACAACCCCATGGGGAATACCTGCAACCCCACTGAGGAGCGTCCCCAATGGAATGGGGGCAGGGACAAAGGAAAAGAGGGTACTGACACATGATGTATCCATACAAAACATGTTAATAATAATAATAATAAACACTAAATTAAAACCACGTTGGAACCAGGCATGGTGGTGCACGCCTTTAATTCCAACACTTGGGAGGCAGAAGTAAGAGGATCACCATGAGTTCAAGGCCACCTTGAGACTACATAGTGAATTCCAGGTCAGCCTGGGCTAGAGTGAAACCCTATCTTGAAAAAAAAAAAAAAAAACCTCAGCCCTTGGGAGCTGGGGAGATGGTTTAGCTATTAAGGTGCTTGCCTGCAAAGCTGAATGATCCTGGTTTGATTCCCCAGGTCCCACATACTACGCCAGATGCACACGGGGGCACATGCATCTGGGGTTCATTTGCAGTGAGTAGAGGCCCTGGCACACCCACTCTCTCTCTTCCTACTTTCCTCCCTCCCATTCTCTCTCTCTTTCTTTCTATCTCTCAAATAAATAAATAAAAGATTTTTTAAAATCAGCCAGGCGTAGTGGTGCATGCCTTTAATCCCAGCTCTTGGGAGGCAGAGGTAGGAGGATCGCTGTGAATTCGAGGCCACCCTGAAACTACGTAGTGAATTCCAGGTCAGCCTAGACCGTACCTTGAAAAACCAAAAGAAAAACAGCCTCTGTTGGTTACACTTGCATGTTTCTGCTTGTCTGGTGCCTCACCTTTCTGCTGGGGGCCTGCCTTGAGATAGAAACCGTAGCCATCACTCCCCTTCTTGATCCCCACCACTCGAGGCTGGTGGGGCAGCAGTTTCAAACTGACTGTCTCCCTCTGGAACGGAATCTTCTGTTCACTGTGGCGCTTGTCGGTTTCTTTGTCCACAAGGAGGAACATGATGCGGCTTCCGGACTTCTTCACCTGCAAGAACACAGGGCGGGGTGACCGGCAGTAAAGCGGAGCACAAACCACTCTGGGGAGTAAAGCCTTCCAGGTAGAGGGGTTCAGAAAGCTTGGGGTTAGGGGGGTGCAGCCTGAGTGTGAGCTCCGAGCTTGCTACAACCCAGCTGCTGTGTGTCTATTTCTTCTATTGCTTGTTGTTTTTCCCTTCGGGGCAAACATCTGGCTTCATCCATGTAGATGCTAACTGAATCCTAGTGGGAGATGGAGCTCAGAAAGCCCAGGAAAATGTGCAAGTGAAGGCCAGAACAAGTTTTGACAAAGAAAAGGGAGGCTGGAGAGGTAGCTCAGTGGTTAAAGCGCTTGCTTGCAAAGCCAAAGAACCCAGGTTCAATTCCCCAGGACCCACGTAAAGTCAGATGCACAAGGTGGCGCATGCGTCTGGATTTTGTTTGCAGTGGCTGGAGACCCTGGTCCACCCATTTTCTTCCTCTCTCTCTCTCAAAATAAATAAATAATTTTATATATATATATATTTTTAAAGGCTATATAGGGCTGGAGAAATATATATAGTTATATATATTTTTTTTTTTTCCCAGTTTTTCACGTGAAGATAGTGGTCTGGTGTGCCCATTCTTTCTCTGGCCCAGGCTGACCTGGAATTAAAGACTGAGAGTCTCAGGGTGGCCTCAAGGACCCAGCGATCCTCCTACCCTCTGCCAAGGTGGCACAGTGCTGGTTTGATTTCAGCAAGGCCCTGCACGCCCAGCATCCCCCTCACTCAAATAAATAAAATATTTTTAAAAGATTAAAAAGAAAAAGAAAGCTAAGGGAGTGCACACCTTTAAATGAATTTGCAGTTAGGTAAGAGGCATTTCAAGACCAGCCTGGGAGCCAAAAAAGATCCAGGTTAGCCTCTCCAGGAGACTCTACGTGAAAAAGAAGAAAGAAAGAAAGAAAGTGGAAAGAAAGAAAGAAAGAAAGTGCCCAAGAAAGAAAAGAAAGAAAAAGAAGGAAGGAAGGAAGGAAGGAAGGAAGGAAGGAAGGAAGGAAGGAAGGAAGGAAAAAAAGAAAGAAAGAAAGAAAGAAAGAAAGAAAGAAAGAAAGAAAGAAAAAGAAGGAAAGAAAGAAAGAAAAAGAAAAAGAAAGAAAGAAAGAAAAAGAAAAAGAAAGAAGGAAAGAAAGAAAGAAAAAGAAAGAAGGAAAGAAAGAAAAAGAAAGAAGGAAAGAAAGAAAGAAAAGAAAGAAAGAAAAAGAAAGAAGGAAAGAAAGAAAGAAAAAGAAAGAAAGAAAGAGAGAGAGAAAGAAGGAAAGAAAGAAAGAGAAAGGAAGGAAGAAAGAAAGAGAAGGAAAGAGGGAGGGAGGGAAGGAAGGAGGGAGGGAAGCAAACAAAGCATCTACTTTCAAAGATCATTCTAAGGCTAGAGAGATGGCTCAGCAGTTAAGGTGCTTGCCTGCAAAGCCTATGGACCCAGGTTCCATTCCCCAGGACCCATGTAAAGCCAAATGCACAAGGTGACACATGTATCTAGGAATTCATATGCAGTGGATGGGGGCCCTGGGGGAGTGTCCATTCTCTCTCTCTCTCTCTCTCTCAAATAAATTTTTTTTAAAAAAAGATCATGCTGCCAAGACAAGAGAAGATTGATCAGTTTTCAAGGTTCCCTTTGCCCTCAAGGGAATGTCCCTGTGTCAGTGAGCCATGGCTTCCAACACTCCGCATGGGTAGCTCTGCATACTGTCCTCCTGATCTGTGGCTTCACTTTCTGCAACTTATTACCCAGAGTCATCCACAGTAGGAAAATGGTAAATGGGGAAAATCAGAAAAATAATGCTTTTTTTTTTTTTTTTTTTTTTTTTTTTTTTTTTGAGGTTGGGTGGTTTCATTCTAACCCAGACTGACCTGGAATTCACTATGTAGTCTCAGGCTGGCCTTGAACTCAGTGATCCTCCTACCTCTGCCTCCCGAGTGCTGGGATTAAAGGCCTATGCTACTACCATGCCCGGCTGCGTGCCATTTTGAGTACAGTGATGAAATTGCTTGCCATCCCATGCCACCAGCCCAGGATCTAAAGCATCCTGTGCCCAGCACACACACACTTGGTGTACTGCACCCCTGCCTGCTCAGTCACTTAGTAGCCTTCTGCAAACAGCAGATGGTGCTGAGCCCTATCTGTACTGCTTCGTCCCACATACACTCCTGTGAACAAGTTTATAAGTTAAGCACGGTGACTAAAAATAGGAAAGCAATTTTAACAATATATTCTAGTAAACATTAAAACTTATGATTTGTATGTTTCTCGAATTTTCCATTCACTATTTTCAGATTGTGGTTGACCACAGATAAATGAAAGCAATGAAAGGGAAACTGTGGGGCTGGAGAGATGGCTTAGAGGTTAAGGCACTTGACCGGTGAAGCCTAAGGACCCAGGTTCAATTCCTTAGCACCCACATAATCCAGATGCATAAGGTAGTGCGTGTGTCTGGAGTTAGTTTGCAGTGCCTGGAGGCCCTGGTGCACCATTCTCTCTTTCCCTGCCTCTTTCTCTCACTCAAATAAAAATTTTAAAAATGTTAAGTAAAACTGGGGATGCCTGGGGGGGGGAAGGGACATGGGGATGCCTGGGGGGGGAGGGCTACTATACAAATAAGACCCAAACAACAAAGGATGAAATGAACACTCCTTTAGAGCTCTTGATGTGAAATTAGCAAAGGCTGCATTCCAGAACCATCTAGGAACACACTGCTCATGCCACCAGTGGCTGTTCACCTTTTATACAAGGGGCAACTCTTCTGGATGGGTATACTTCCCGCCCCCATCCCAGACCCTCAGACCCTTCCACCCATCTTCCTGGGGCACCTTTTCAACCACTTCCTCATGACTGGCATTCTCCACGTTCTCTCCATTCACTTCAATCACGTGATCATCAGCCAGAACCCCGGCTCTCATAGCCACACCCTGAGGCGTTACTTCAGTCATGTACACTCCCTTTTTACCTGGAAGAGAGTTGGGAGTGAGGGGGAGAAAGTGAATTCCATTGCACAGAAAAACCACAAGTCTGCTAGGAAGCCAGTAATGTGAAATGAAGAACTTTCGATCTGCCGGGCATGGTGGCACACGCCTTTAATCCCAGTGAGACCCTGCCTCAAAAGGAAGAGGAGCGGGCTGGAGGAATGGCTTAGCGGTTAAGGCATTTGCCTGCAAAGCCAAAGGACCCAGGTTTGATTCCCCAGGACCCATCTTAGCCAGATGTATAAAGGGGTGCAAGCGTCTGGAGTTCATTTGCAGTGGCTGGAGGCCCTGGCACACCCATTCTCTCCCCACCCCACCCCCACCCGTCAAGTAAATAAATAAATAATGATTTTTTTTTTAAAGGAAGAAGCCGGGCGTGGTAGCACACTCCTTTAATCCCAGCACTTGGGAGGCAGAGGTAGTAGGATCGCCTGAGAATATAGAGTGGATTCCAGGTCAGCCTGGACTAGAGTGAAACCCTACCTCAAAAAAAAATTTTTTTTTAATTAAAAAAATAAATAAAAATATTTTAAAAAGAAGAGTGACTTTCACTCCTGCTGCCATGTTCTCTATTTGTCATGAAGAAAGCACTGTCTTCCAAAGCTGACGAATCATTCAACTGTGTCATTAGCCACAAGAGCCAGACAAACCGACTCCCATTTACTGCATGGTTTTTTTTTGTTTGTTTTTTTGTGGGTTTTTTTTTTTTTTTTTTTTTTTTTTGGCTTTTTTAGGTAGGGTCTCGCTCTATCCCAGGCTGACCTGGAATTCACTATGTATTCTCAGGGTGGCCCTGAACTCCCAGCGATCCTCCTACCTCTGCCTCCCAAGTGCTGGGATTAAAGGCGTGCGCCACCACGCCTGGCTTTACTGCCTTTTTTACCATTGTACTGATGATGGGCTTCTAGGCTTCCCTTGGCCACCTGCACCACAGTTTTTCAGAACACAAGCCTGAGAAATTTCACTCATGACTTTCTTTCTCTTGCTTGAGGTAAATTAAGCCTTTCTTTTCTTTTCTTTTCTTTTCTTTTCTTTTCTTTTCTTTTCTTTTCTTTTCTTTTTTTCTTTTTTGGTTTTGTCTGGACTAGAGCAAGACCCTACCTTGAAAAAAAAAAAAAAAAGGAAAAAGAGGGCAGGAGTGGATGGTTAAGGTGCTTGCCTGTGAAGTATAAGGACCCAGGTTCAATTCCCCAGTACCCATGCAATCCAGATGCACAAGATGACCCATGCATCTGGAATTCATTTGCAGTAGCTGGAGGCCCTGGCACACCCATTCTCTATCTGCCTCTTCCTCTCTCTCTCTCCCTCTCTTTCAAATAAATAAATAAATAAACAAATAAATAAACAAATTTTTTTTAAAAAGAGAGGGGGGTAGAGAGATGGCTTAGCAGTTAAGGCACATGCCTGCAAAGCCTAAGGTCCCAGGTTCAATTCTCTAGGTCCCACATAAGCCAGATGCACAAGGGGGCACATGCATCTGGAATTCGTTTGCAGTGGCTAGAGGCCCTGGCACGCCCATTCTCACTCTCCCTCTCTCTCTTTCCCTCTCTCTGTCTCTAATAAATAAAAATAAAAAGAGAGAGAGAAAGGGCTGGAGAGATGGCTTAATAGTTAAGGTGTTTGCCTGCAAAGCCTAAGGACCCAGGTTCAATTCTCCAGGACCCACGTAAGCCAGATGCACAAGGTGGCACATGCATCTGGAGTTCGTTTGCAGTGGCTGGAGGCCTCGGTGTGCCCATTTTCTCTCTCTCTCAAATAAATAAAATATTTTTTTAAAGAAAGAACAAATGAGCCAACAATGGAGAAGCAGTGGCCCTTGGACCCTCTGTCCTCAAGCTGTCAACCTGACAAAACTAAAGGAGGGAGTGCCCAGTGTGCCACCCTGCTTTTGCTGCTGTCCTGATCTCTCATTGCCCCCCCCCCATGCCAGGAGGGGAGGAAGAGAACGCAAAGTCACCATGAGACAACACTGTGAAGTTAGAGAGGGAAGGCCTGGAACCAGGAACCAAACCTTCCTTCCACGAGGCTGTCATCCAGGCCCCCTGCCCCTGCCACACTCACCTTGGACAGTTTTCAGAGAAAAGCCATAGCTGTTGCCCTCCTTCACTAGGTAGCAGAGCCGCGGCTGCATGCAAGTCTCCAGCCCTCCATTCGTCACAGGGGCCGGTTTCTTATCATTCGAAGGGGGCTCCTTCCGGTTTGGATCCAAGCCTTTCAAGTCTACCTGTCTTTTCATGGCCTTCTCATACGAATCTCCATCCAGAACTAGTAAAGTCACAGAATTCCCACTCTTTTTGACCAATTCCACCAACTAGGAAGAAAGGAGCAAAAGTTCGACATTTAGCCGGGCGTGGTGGCGCACGACTTTAATCCCAGCACTCGGGAGGCAGAGGTAGGAGGATCGCCATGAGTTCAAGGCCACCCTGAGACTACACAGTGAATTCTAGGCCAGCCTGGGCCAGAGTGAGACCCTACCTCGAAAAAACAAAACCAAAAAAAAAAAAAAAAAATCGACAGATTTGAAAAAAAATTATTTATTTTTGAGAGAGAGAGATGGGGAGAAGCCAATAGAATGGGCACACCAGGGGCTCCAGCCACCACAAATGAACTCCAGACACATGCACTACCCTGTGCATCTGGCGTACGTGAGTGCCGGGGAATGGAACCTGGGGCCTTTGGCTTTCCAGGCAAGCGCCTTAACTGCTAAGCCATTCTCTCCAACCCGCAACTGATAATTTTAACTGGTCTTTGGCCATACCACCTTGAACACGCTCGATCCCGTCTGATCTTGGAAGCAAAGCAGGGTCGTGCCTGGTTAGTATTTGGATGGGAGATACTTTTAACTCATAACCGTCAACTGTAAGAGGGAAAGATTTGTCATCTGGCTCACTGATCTGACACCCACATCACAAGCAGAGGTGCCCAGCCAAGATCCCTGTGGTAGTTTGACTAGATGGGCCCCAACATATTCAGAGTTTTATTAGTTTGTTGTTTGCATCTGCAGACACCTGGCTGGAGGCAGTGTCACTGGGCGAATCTTAAGGTGTGGTGGTGGGTTTAGGATTTCAATCTAAAGATATGCAAAATGTGAATAGCTGGAGTTCCTGAGGTGTGCTGTGCTGTGTGGTTTTTGGCTCGTGGCTTTTCTCTCTCTGAGGTTTGGTCCTGTGAAGGCAGGCCAGCTTCTTCTGCCATTATGAAACTTCCCCTGGATCTGTAAGCTATAATAAATCCCTTCCTCCATAACTGTGCCTGGTCTGGAAGTTCATCTCAGTGAACCAGAAGCTGTCTGCCACACTCCCCAATACCTGATCTTATAGGGGACCCTAGGGCTCAAAGCTGTTTCCTTTGTGGTATTACAGAAGGCCGATTCATCTTAGAGTCAAGGACCTGTCTGTCTCCAGGTTGGTTCTGTGTAGTCCACATCCTGCTTTTATATGACCCCAGAACGATTAAGGCAGGCCCCTGGCCCGTGCTCTCTAGAGCTGGGAGCTGCCCAATAGCACAGTCTAAGGAGGCAGCATGGTGTCGTGGAAAGGGAATCAGGCAGAGCTACGGGGAGGCCAGGCCCTCCAACACAGTCACCGCATGACTATTAGTAAGCTTTCTGTGCGTTGCTGCCTCATCTGTAAGATGGTAATATGTACTTTGCAGGGTTGGGTTGAGGACTTCATAAACTATTAATATTGAATTAACTAGCACAGTTCCTGGCATACAGCCAGCAGGAAATGCATGCTAGACTGTTAGACCCGACATTATTAAAGCATAATGTTTTTACAGTTCTTAATTTAGGTGATTTGATTAGCCAACCTAAAATAAAAGGACAGGGCTGGAGAGATGGCTTAGCAGTTAAGGCACTTGCCTGCAAAGCCAAAGGACCCAGGCTCGATTCCCCAGGACCCACATAAGTCAGATGCACGAGGTGGCGCATGCGTTTGGAGTTCATTTGCAGTGGATGGAGGCCTTGGCGTGCCCATTCTGTCTCTCTTTCTCTCTCTCTGCCACTTTCTCTCTCTCAAATAAATAAATAAAACTAAAATATAAATATTTTAAAAATAAAATAAAATGATAAATCCTTACCAGTAAAGAACTAAGCCCTAGTGGGGCGTGGTGGTGCACGCCTTTAATCCCAGCACTTGGGAGGCAGAGGTAGGACGATCATGGTGAGTTCAATGCCACCCTGATACTACATAGTGAAGTCCAGATCAGCATGGACTAGACTGAGACCTTGAAAACCTCCCCCCAAAAAAAAGAAAGAAAGAAAAGAACCAAGCCCTATACTCCCCCCGCCCCCAAGATCATGACTACCAGATATACAGTGGCTGAAGAGATGCTGGAAGACGAAGCACCATATTTACCTGCGCGTGCTCCTCCTTGTCAACAAAAACCCCGTTGATCCTGAGAACCCTATCTCCATCCAGGAGCCCGGCCTTCTCTGCTGGGCTCCCCTTCTCAACCACACGGATAAGGTGGCCGTCGGTGTCCTTCTCAATGCGCAAGAAGAAGCCATAGCTCTGCCCTTCTTGTTTGGACAGTTTGCACTCCCGGGGGGTGAAGGCAGAGGCCATTTCTGTGGTGAAAGACAAATGGATCAATCCATGGACTGAGGAGTTACTCCTTCTTCTCTGATGGTTTTGTCCCTCCACCTCCATTCCTCTGTGTGTGACGTAGCAACACTGGGGGTTTTGGAGGCCACTGTACAAGACTTACTCATGATTTCCAGGTCTATTTCCCCAAGAATGACTCTTTTTTCCTGTTTTTTGATTTTTGTTTTGTTTTGGTTTGGTTTTGTTTTGTTTTTCAAGGTCGGGTCTCGCTCTAGCCCCAGCTGACCTGGAACTCACTATATAGTCTCAGGGTGGCCTCGAACTCATGGCAATCCTCCTACCTCTGCCTCCTGAGTGCTGGGATTAAAGGCGTGAGCTACCACACCCCATCCAAATTACTTTTTTTTTTTTTAACTTTATACTAATGATTTTTTTTTTATTTGTGTTTCAGACCCATAGGGGTAATGAATACAGATGCTAGCTGGGCATAACCGCACATGCCTTTAATCCTAGCACTTAGGAGACTGAGGTAGGAGGATCACTGTGAGTTCGAGGCCACCCTGAGACTACATAGTGAACTCCAGGTCAGCCTGGGCTAGAGTGAGACCCTATTTCGAAAAACAATAATAATAATAATAATAATAATAATAATAATAATAATAATAATAATGAATGGAGGACTAGAGAGATGGCTCACTGGTTAGGGGCACTTCCTGTGCAAGCCAGAGAACAACTCAACTTCAGTCTCTAGGGATCCCATAAACAACTGGGCACAGCCACATATGTCTTAACCCAGCCCTATAGGGGAGCAGAAACACAAGACTCACTGGAGCTTGTGGAAAAAAAAAATAGCAAGCTCTAAAATCACTAAGAAACTGCAGCTCAAATAAAAATGAGTAGAAGAAGCCAGGCGTGGTGGCGCACGCCTTTAATCCCAGCACTCGGGAGGCAGAGGTAGGAGGATCGCTGTGAGTTCAAGGCCACCCTGAGACTACATAGTTAATTCCAGGTCAGCCTGGACCAGAGTGAAACCCTACCTCGAAAAAAAAAAAAAAAAAAAAAAAAAAAAAAAAAAAAAAAAAAAAATGAGTAGAAGAGGGCTGGAGAGATGGCTTAGTGGTTAAGGTGCTTGTCTACGAAGCCTAAGGACCCAAGTTCTATTCCCCAGGACCCACGTAAGCCAGATGTATAAGGTGGCACATGCGTCTGGAGTTTGTTTGCAGTGGGTAGAGGTCCTGGTGCATCCATTCTCTTTTTCTTTCTCTCTGTCTCTAATAAATAAACAAAAATAACTTTCAGGAGCTAGGCATGGCGGCACACATCTTTAATCCCAGCACTCAGGAGGCGGAGGTAGGAGGATCACTGTGAGTTTGAGGCCACCCTGGACTACATAGTTAATTCCAGGTCAGACTGAGCTACAGTGAGACCCGCCGCCCCAAAAAAAAAACCCTCAGGTTTTGACTTAAGATCACCTTCTGTCCACTTCTGTGATCAGAGTCAGAATTGGAGCCAGTTCATGGCGATACCGATACGGAAATGCCACCCTACCAGGGGGAAAGCTGTAACTACTTGGAGCCCTGACTGCCACTCCCATTATTTAGCCACGAGCGGGTGAATGCTGGTGTCCATCTGGCACGTGCCCCGCAGATGCTGATTAAATAATGAGCTCTGTCACCTCCACCAGGACTCCAAACGGTTGGTCTTTCTAGGACCCCTGGGGCACAAAACTTTGCCATGTTATAGAATGCTGATTCATGGGCTGGAGGGATGGCTTAACCATTAAGGCATTTGCCTATGAAGCCTAAGGACCCAGGTTCGACTCCCCGGTACCCATGTAAGCCAGATACACAAGGTGGCACATGTGTCTGGAGTTCAACTGCAGTGGCTAGAGGCCCTGGCATACCCATTGTGCCTCTTTCTCTAATAAATGAATAAAAAAAAATTTTTTAAATGAAAGCTGGGCCGGGCGTGGTGGCACACGTCTTTAATCCCAGCACTCGGGAGGCAGAGGTAGGAGGATCGCCATGAGTTCAAGGCCACCCTGAGACTACACAGTGAATTCCAGGTCAGCCTGGGCTAGAGCGAGACCCTACCTCGCGCTAGAAAAAGAGAGAGAGAGAGAGAGAGAGAGAAGAGAAGAAAGAAGAAAGAAAAAGAAAGAAAGAAAGAAAGAAAGAAAGAAAGGGAGAGAGAAAGAGTCACCATGGAATCAAAAAGCCACCTCAAGTCCTGGTTCTATCTCGTCCACATCTTGGCTTTCCAGGGCCTCTAAAGTGGAGCAAGATTTGTCACTTTAGCAAGGCTGCGCCACTGCTCCACGAGGAGGCGGCCTGGGACCCCAGAGCAGGAGCCTAAGCAGGCTGGACGTGGAACCAAAGGATCCGTTTCCTATTTCTTCACCCACTAGCCAGGCTCCTGCTTGCTGAGGCCCTCTGGGCATAACATGGGTAACTGGTGAAGCCCTGTGGCTTTCTAGAACATGACCCTGGCTAGAGTCCATTAGATCTGCACAGGGCTTTTCCCAGGTCAAGTCATCAAAATAAAATACAGTAAATGAAAGAAACTCATAATCCTGTTTTTGGCTCCCTCCTCCCCCATAACTCTTTCTGAGCCCAGGGAGAGAGGGGAATCAATACTTGGCAATAACTTGGGGCTGGAGAGATGGCTTAGCAGTGAAGGCATTTGCCTGTGAAGCCTAAGGACCCTGGTTTGATTCTCCAGGTCCCACGTTAGCCAGATGCACATGGTGGTGCATGCGTCTGGAGTTCGTTTGCAGTGGCTAGAGGCCCCGGTGCGCCCATTCTCTATCTCTCTCTCCCCCCTCTCTGTCTCTAATAAATAAATAAAAAATTTTTTAAAAAGAACAAAGAGCCCAGCTGGTGGACAACAAAGGCCCAAAGGTAAGAAAGCAAGAAAGCAAAGAGGTGGGTTTTTTGGTTGTTTTTAATCAATCTTATTATTATTTTGAGGTTGGGTTTCACTCTAGCCCAGGATGACCTGGAAGTCACTGTGTAGTCTGAGGCTGGCCTCGGCCTCCCGAGTGCTGGGATTAAAGGCGTCAATCTTATTTATAAATCATGCTAATCCTACCTTTAGACCTCATTTTCTTCCCAAAGGATTAGAGTCTTGCTTCCAGGAATATGTCACGGTCAAAGAGAAAAGTTAGGTACATTTTAGAAGTTAGGGAGGTGAGGTAATGTCCACAGAGGTGGGCGTGTGGTCAGAATAGAAAGAACTAGTGGGCTGGAGAGATGGCTCAGTGGTGAAGGTGCTTGCCTGCAAAGCCTAAGGATCCATGTTTGATTCCCTAGGACCCACGTAAGCCCGAATGTGTCTGGAGTTTGTTTACACTGGCTAGAGGCCCTGGCATGCCCATTCTCCCTCCCTCACTCTTTCTCTCCCTCTCTCTCTCTAATAAATAAATAAAAATATAATTTTTTTTTAATTTTTGGAGAGAGAGACAGAGAGGGAGGGAGAGGGAGACAGATAGAGATGGGTGCGCCAGCAGTCTCTCAGCTGCTGAGAACGAAATCCAGATGCGTGTGCCCCCTTGTGGTCAAGTGTGGCATTGTGCCCTTGCATCACTTTGCATCTGGCCAAACGTGGGACCTGGAGATTGGAACCCGGTTCTTAGGCTTAGCAGGCAGGTGCCTTAACCGCTAAGCCATCTCTCCAGGCCCCCTCTAATTCTTTTTCTAAAAAATATTTGGGCTGGAGAGATGGCTTAGCGGTTAAGGCATTTGCCTGAAAAGCCAAAGGATCCTGGTTCAATTCTCCAGGACCCACATTAGCCAGATGCACAAGGGGGCACATGTATCTAGAGTTCGTTTGCAGTGGCTAGAGGGCCTGGCGCTGCCCATTCTCTCTCTCTCTCTCTCTCTCTCTCTCTCCCTCTCTGCCTCTTTCTCTCAAATAAATAAATAAATAAAATATATTAAAAAATTAAGAGTCACTGGGCTTCTTCTCACAGAAGAGAGGTAGCTGATGGCGTCAGAGGACCTCCTCTAAGCTCAACACAGGCCAAGGTTTCTCAGCTTTCTATGCACATGGGTTACCCGTGAGCCTTAGCTCGTCTGCATAGGCAGCTGGACACCAGAGCCACGAGCTGAGTCCTAGAGAGGCCTGGGCCATATGATTGCTCAGAGAGCCAGAGGCTCCACTTAGCTGACCACAGCTAAAAGGAAATCTCACTTGCCCTTGGTTTGTGCATGTGTGTGTAGGGAGCAGAAGCTGTAAGACTTTCCTCACATGGCTAGTTGGAGGAAGATAAGACTCCATTTCAGTTGATCCCTATCAGAGGAAGCTGTGGTGAGGTCTGTCAGCCTACCCCACACAAGGTCTCTGTTCCATAATCATTGCTAGATGTGGGTGTAGTGTCCTAAGCAACATCATGGGCATGAATGTTCATAAGCCACTAGCCAGAGGTGGGAGGAACTTTTCAACCCACGTAGTTCATTCCTGACCTCTAGTGAAACAGTTGAGAGACTCAAGGTCAGTGGGAGTCTAAGAAGAACACAGAACAAGGCTGGAGCACGTCTTTAATCCCAGCACTTTCGGGAGGCAGAGGTAGGAGGATCGCCATGAGTTCAAGGCCACCCTGAGACTACACAGTGAATTCCAGGTCAGCCTGGGCTAGAGCGAGACCCTACCTCGCGCTAGAAAAAGAGAGAGAGAGAGAGAGAGAGAGAGAGAGAGAGAGAGAGAGAGAGAAAGAAAGAAAGAAAGAAAGAAAGAAAGAAAGAAAGAAAGAAAGAAAGAGAGAGAGAAAGAAAGCCAAGTCACCATGGAATCAAAAGGGTCTGAGCCACCTCAAGTCCTGGTTCTATCTCGTCCACATCTTGGCTTTCCAGGGCCTCTAAAGTGGAGCAAGATTTGTCACTTTAGCAAGGCTGCTCCACGAGGAGGCGGCCTGGGACCCCAGAGCAGGAGCCTAAGCAGGCTGGACGTGGAACCAAAGGATCCGTTTCCTATTTCTTCACCCACTAGCCAGGCTCCTGCTTGCTGAGGCCCTCTGGGCATAACATGGGTAACTGGTGAAGCCCTGTGGCTTTCTAGAACATGACCCTGGCTAGAGTCCATTAGATCTGCACAGGGCTTTTCCCAGGTCAAGTCATCAAAATAAAATACAGTAAATGAAAGAAACTCATAATCCTGTTTTTGGCTCCCTCCCCTCCCCATAACTCTTTCTGAGCCCAGGGAGAGAGGGGAATCAATACTTGGCAATAACTTGGGGCTGGAGAGATGGCTTAGCAGTGAAGGCATTTGCCTGTGAAGCCTAAGGACCCTGGTTTGATTCTCCAGGTCCCACGTTAGCCAGATGCACATGGTGGTGCATGCGTCTGGAGTTCGTTTGCAGTGGCTAGAGGCCCCGGTGCGCCCATTCTCTATCTCTCTCTCCCCCCTCTCTGTCTCTAATAAATAAATAAAAAATTTTTTAAAAAGAACAAAGAGCCCAGCTGGTGGACAACAAAGGCCCAAAGGTAAGAAAGCAAGAAAGCAAAGAGGTGGGTTTTTTGGTTGTTTTTAATCAATCTTATTATTATTTTGAGGTTGGGTTTCACTCTAGCCCAGGATGACCTGGAAGTCACTGTGTAGTCTGAGGCTGGCCTCGGCCTCCCGAGTGCTGGGATTAAAGCGTCAATCTTATTTATAAATCATGCTAATCCTACCTTTAGACCTCATTTTCTTTCCCAAAGGATTAGAGTCTTGCTTCCAGGAATATGTCACGGTCAAAGAGAAAAGTTAGGTACATTTTAGAAGTTAGGGAGGTGAGGTAATGTCCACAGAGGTGGGCGTGTGGTCAGAATAGAAAGAACTAGTGGGCTGGAGAGATGGCTCAGTGGTGAAGGTGCTTGCCTGCAAAGCCTAAGGATCCATGTTTGATTCCTAGGACCCACGTAAGCCGAATGTGTCTGGAGTTTGTTTACACTGGCTAGAGGCCCTGGCATGCCCATTCTCCCTCCCTCACTCTTTCTCTCCCTCTCTCTCTCTAATAAATAAATAAAAATATAATTTTTTTTAATTTTTGGAGAGAGAGACAGGGAGGAGGAGAGGAGACAGATAGAGATGGGGTGCGCCAGCAGTCTCTCAGCTGCTGAGAACGAAATCCAGATGCGTGTGCCCCCTTGTGGTCAAGTGTGGCATTGTGCCCTTGCATCACTTTGCATCTGGCCAAACGTGGGACCTGGAGATTGGAACCCGGTTCTTAGGCTTAGCAGGCAGGTGCCTTAACCGCTAAGCCATCTCTCCAGGCCCCCTCTAATTCTTTTTCTAAAAAATATTTGGGCTGGAGAGATGGCTTAGCGGTTAAGGCATTTGCCTGAAAAGCCAAAGGATCCTGGTTCAATTCTCCAGGACCCACATTAGCCAGATGCACAAGGGGGCACATGTATCTAGAGTTCGTTTGCAGTGGCTAGAGGGCCTGGCGCTGCCCATTCTCTCTCTCTCTCTCTCTCTCCCTCTCTGCCTCTTTCTCTCAAATAAATAAATAAATAAAATATATTAAAAAATTAAGAGTCACTGGGCTTCTTCTCACAGAAGAGAGGTAGCTGATGGCGTCAGAGGACCTCCTCTAAGCTCAACACAGGCCAAGGTTTCTCAGCTTTCTATGCACATGGGTTACCCGTGAGCCTTAGCTCGTCTGCATAGGCAGCTGGACACCAGAGCTTGAGCTGAGTCCTAGAGAGGCCTGGGCCATATGATTGCTCAGAGAGCCAGAGGCTCCACTTAGCTGACCACAGCTAAAAGGAAATCTCACTTGCCCTTGGTTTGTGCATGTGTGTGTAGGGAGCAGAAGCTGTAAGACTTTCCTCACATGGCTAGTTGGAGGAAGATAAGACTCCATTTCAGTTGATCCCTATCAGAGGAAGCTGTGGTGAGGTCTGTCAGCCTACCCCACACAAGGTCTCTGTTCCATAATCATTGCTAGATGTGGGTGTAGTGTCCTAAGCAACATCACGGGCATGAATGTTCATAAGCCACTAGCCAGAGGTGGGAGGAACTTTTCAACCCACATAGTTCATTCCTGACCTCTAGTGAAACAGTTGAGAGACTCAAGGTCAGTGGGAGTCTAAGAAGAACACAGAACAAGGCTGGAGAGATGGCTTCATGGTTAAGGTGCTTGTCTGCAAAGCCTAAGGACCCAAGTTCGATTCCCCAGTGCCCATGTAAAAGCCAGGCAGATACGGAATCAAGTGGATGAAAACTATCTTGGGCTGGGGAGATGTTTCAGCAGTTAAGGCACTTACCTGCAAGCCTAACAACCCAGGTTCGATTCCCATGTGAAAGCAGATGCACTAAGTGGCACATGAATCTGGAGTTTATTTGCAGGAGCAAGAGGCCCTGACATGGCTATTCTCTCTTTCTGTATCTTGTCTCTCTCTCTCTGCTTATAAATAAATAAAATTATTTTTTTAAAAATGTCTTAGAGTCGGGCGTGATGGCACACGCCTTTAATCCCAGCACTCGGGAGGCAGAGGTAGGAGGATGGCCGTGAGTTCAAGGCCACCCTGAGAATACAGAGTGAATTCCAGGTCAGCCTGAGCTAGAGTGAGACCCTACCTCAAAAAAAAAAAAAAAAAAATTGTTTAGCCAGGTGTGGTGGTACATGCCTTTAATCCCAGCACTTGGGAGATAGAGGTACAAGGATTGCCTTGAGTTCAAGGCCACCCTGAAACTACATAGTGAATTCCAGGTCAGCCTGGGCTAGAGTGAGACCTCAAAAAAAAAAAAAAAAAAAAAAAAAAAGAAGAGGGTGTGCTGGAAGCTGGGTATGGTGGCACACGCCTTTAATCCCAGCACTCAGGAGGCAGAAGCAGGAGGATCACTGTGAGTTCGAGGCCACCCTGAGACTATATAGTGAATTCTAGGTCAGCCTGAGAGACACTCTACCTCAGGAAAACAAAACAAAACGTAGAATGAATGACTAAGACAACACTGTAAGAACATTGCGTGAATTAAGGACTTGACACAGGGACAGAAGTAGGACAAGGCCATTTTAGACACAGAGAAGAGTGTGGCCCTCAGGGGATGGAGTCAGAAAGTTCTTGGGCATGGTCAAAGGAAGAGAAATGGCAGACGGCAGACTCTAAAGAGTTAAGGACCAGCCCAGGTGGTCAGTGGGTACCTCTCAGGACCAAGGAAGGGCACAATCAGAGGCGGGCTCCTGGAACGATTCGTGACACGCCCTGGAGCACATCCAGCGGAGACAAGCCAGGTGAGAGGCTGTCACCGTGATCCTCAGGGTGATAAGGGCCTGCCCAGGCCTAGACACCGAAAACAGAACGAAGGTCGCGGAGCCGGAGGAAGCACACGGAAGACGAGGTTGCACGTTGTGTTGTTCTCAACCCTGCCCCTCAGGTTTCCGCAAGCAGACATGGCATCAGACAACAGGTGCAACAACAGAGGGATCAAAATACCTACACTGGAACAGTCCAGTCTTTTTGCTGCGTGACTATGGACGCAATGTGACCAGCTGCCTCATGCTCCTGCCATCATGCCTGGCCCACCGTGATGACCTGAACGCTCAAGTTTGTTCTTATTGTTGTTTTTGGTTTTTTTTTTTTTTTTTTTTTTGAGGTAGGGTCTCGCCCTATCCCAGGCTGACCTGGAATTCACTATGTAGTCTCAGGCTGACCTTGACTTCAAGGTGCTCCTCCTACCTCTGCCTCCCTAGTGCTGGGATTAAAGGCATGAACCACCATGCTTGGTTGATTTTATATACATACATACATATATATTTTTTATTTATTTATTTATTTATTTTGGTTTTTCGAGGTAGGATCTCACTCTGGTCCAGGCTGACCTGGAATTCACTATGTAGTCTCAGGGTGGCCTCGAACTCTCTGCGATCCTCCTACCTCTGCCTCCCGAGTGCTGGGATTAAAGGCGTGCGCCACCACGCCCTGCTTAAATTTTTATTTATTTATTTATTTATTGGTTTTCAAGGCAGGGTCTTGCTCTAGCTCAGGCTGACTTGAAATTCACTATGTAGTCTCGGGGTGGCCTTGAACTCTAAGCGATCTTCCTACCTCTGCTTCCCGAGTGCTGGGATTAAAGGCGTGCGCCACTATACCCAGCATCAATATTTTTTTTAAAGACCTTTACTGGGGGATAGAGAGATTGCTCAGTGGTTAAAGGCACTTTCTTGCAAATTCCTATGGCCCAAGTTCAACAGTACCCAGATGCAACATTGATTGGACTGGAGGCCTGGTCCAAGACCGCCAGCGTCGGGGGCCACGTGAAGCTCATGATGACAATGTGAAAGGACAGAGGCAAGGATGAAGTTGCGATGAATTTCTAGACAGGCGAGCAGGAGACCGGCTGAAAAGGAGTTGTCAGCGGAAAGCCAGTGTTTACAGCATCACCCAAAGATAAGAACTTAACTGTGCCAATGATGCCAAGAGATAGAGAAAATAAAAATATGCGTCACCAAGTTGAGAACATCAAAGTCCATCCAGATAGGGGACTAAGAAGCAAGTGGTCCAGAACCAATGATGGCAGACACTCCTTGCAAGGGGAAAGGAGACTCCACATAATAGCTGCTCGAAGGGGAAGTGGGGTCGACGGATGCTCTAGCTCTTTTTTTTTTTTTTAATAAAATTTAAAAATAGAAACCAAAAAGCCGGGCATGGTGGTGCATGCCTTTAATCCCAGCACTAGGGAGGCAGAGGTAGGAGGATCGCCGTGAATTCCAGATCAGCCTGAGCTAGAGTGAAATCCTACCTTGAAAAACCAAAAAAAAAAGAAAGAAAGAAAGAAAGAAAGAAAAAAGAAAACAAATAGAAACCATTAGGAAGTATTAAAGATCTTTAGAACAGAGTAGTTCCCAATGATATTACTCCACGGTGGCCCACGCCCGCTCGCAGCTGACGTAGAGGGTCCGTGGTCTTTCTTCCCCCCTCTCCTCCTCACAGCGTTTCCTTCCAGGAAAGACCATGAGGAAGGGCGAGTTTTAAACTTAAATCTCCTTGTGACTCCCAGGTCCACTCTTTGCTAGCTATGAGAATAGGTGAGTCCCTTCATCGTGAGCTGAAGATGGAAGTCCACCTAGAACAGGGGCACAGGTGAAGACAATGGTCATCACCCGAGATGGACCATGGAAAATGCCGAAGCACAGTGCCCAGCCAGAGCATAGACACCCACTCACACAAGCCATCTGTCCTGACCTCTGCTCAGAAGCCTGACACCATGGCATTAGAGCAGTGAGGATGGGGACTAGAGAAGACTAGAGGAAGAGCCAAGGGTCCTCTCCTCACTTCAGACTACCTCTGCAAAGTTCATTTGTTTCTGAAGAGTCAGGGTTGTATACGGGTCCTCCAGAAACAATGCTCAAGGCTGAGCGTGGTGGTGCACGCCTTTCATCCCAGCTCTTGGGAGGCAGAGGTAGGAGGGATCACCATGAGTTCAGGGCCACCCTGAGATGATGTAGTGAATTCCAGGTCAGCCTGGGCTAGAGCAAGACCCTACTGCTGAAGACTCCACATACTTGGGCTGCAAGGTCACTGAAAAATCCTGCTGGAGCTGAGCTGAAATCCTCCTCCATGTAGACCAGCTGACAGCTAGAAAAAGCTACGCTGCATGCAAGTTCAATGGGGGAGAGAGAGAGAGAAATCACCAGTGAAGATACTCTACAGCGGAAACGGCAAGCCTTAAATTTGGCCAGCCAGACCAAATGAGCCAATAGGTGCAATAGTGGCGTGTCTGTTATAGGGGAAACCAACTGCTCTCTAATTGGGCTGGAGGTCTGCTCCATGGGAGGGTATACATCCCTGATACTGAAAACCTACAACAGGGGTAGTCATGAGCCCTAGGGGTGTAACACCTGCTGGTATCTGGCTAAATGTATATACTATGCTCACCAAACTGCCCAGTAAGGACTTCTCTTAATGTTCATACCCATATATTAATGCTACTCTCACTTTTGGTTAGAGAAGCTTCTCTTTTCAGATGGAGGTGACCTTGGGATGACTCAGAAGGCACCATGGTGCTGAGAAGTGACAGAAGAGTGCTCAGCACTGAAACATCTCAAACATACCTTCCAAGGCTCAGGGTCCATTGTGGAAGAGGTGGTAGAAAGAATGAAAGAGCCAAAGGAAGGGTAGGACTCCTTACAGTGCACTCTTCCAGACATAAAATGGCCTGGATATCCATGACTTCACAGTGCCTGACACTACATACACAAGACCTTCATAACAGGAGGAAAAGATGGTGACATCAAAATAAAAGAGATCGATTGAGGGGGAAGGGGATATGATAGAGAGTGGAGTTTTAAAGGGGAAAGTGGGGAGAGGGAGGGAATTACCATGGGATGTTGTCTACAATTATGGAAGTTGTCAATAAAAAAATAATTAAAAAGAGAGCCAGGTGTGGTGGCACATGCCTTTCATCCCAGCACTCTGGAGGCAGAGGATCACCGTGAGTTCAAAGCCACCCTGAGACTACATAGTGAATTCCAGGACAGCCTGAGCTAGAGTGAGACCCTACCTCAAAAAAACCAAGAGAGAGAGAAAGAAAGAAGAGATGGCTTAGCGGTTAAGGCAATTGCCTGCAAAGCCAAAGGACCCAGGTTCGATTCTGCAGGACCCACATAAGCCAGCTGCACAAGGGGGCACATGCATCTGGAGTTCATTTGCAATGCCTAGAGGCCCTGGCATGCCCATTCTTTCTCTCTTTCTCTCTACCTGCCTATTTCTATATCTCTCTCTCTCTCTCTCAAATAAATAAATAAAAATAAAATTTAAAAAAAACAAACCAAAAAAAGAAGAGAAAGAAACAATGAACTTGCCCAGACCCAGAAGAAGCATACAAGTCTGAAAGCAGGAGTCATGTGCTGTGTATCAATGAGCCTTAACAGAACCTCAAAACTGAGCTGATATTCTGAAGATAGTCCCACAAGCCAGAGCACATGACCTCTACAAGGAGGGAGCACCAGGGACCCTAGAACATGTAAGGATGGGGACACTGGAGTGAAGCCACACTTTGCATACTGGTATCTGGCCAGGGTACGGACCATAGTTGCTGGGGAGTGTCAGGAATGGGTACACTCACATACAGCATCACTGAGTTTCCAAAAGACTGGAGA
Source organism: Orientallactaga sibirica (assembly GCA_036365145.1). Lineage (NCBI taxonomy): Eukaryota > Metazoa > Chordata > Mammalia > Rodentia > Dipodidae > Orientallactaga > Orientallactaga sibirica. Next base: position 22,221,818 of record JAEOAD010000025.1, read on the forward strand.
AAGGAAGTGGGATAAACAGGAAAAATGGGCCATCTTCAGTGATGGCGTGTGCGGTAACCTCCAGCGGAAGCACAGCCCAGGAGCGGCAGTCTTTGCCTGTCTCTTACAACCCAGGATGGAGCAGGATTTTTCCATACATACAACCCTTAGTCATAAGTATCTTGGACTCACCATCATCTTATCGAATCAATTATGCAGTCAGTTTCATACTATAAAGAAAACGGGGGCTGCTGCAGAGATGGCTCAGCAGTTAAGGCACTTGCCTGCAAATCCTAACAACCCAGGTTTGATTCCCCAGCACCCACGTAAAAGCCAGGTACACAAGGTGGCACATGCTTCTGGAGTTCATTTGCAGTAGCTAGAGGCCCTAGTGTGCCCATTCTCTCTTTCTTCCCTTGCAAATAAATACAAATATTTTAAAAAAGAAAGAAAAGAAAAGGGCTGGAGGGATGGCTTAGCAGTTAAGGCATTTGCCTGCAAAGCCTAAGGACTCAGGTTTGATTCCCCAGAACCCATGTAAGCCGGATGCACAAGGGGGCGCATGCATCTGGAGTTCTTTTGCAGTGGCTGGAGGCCCTGGCGTGTCTGTTTTCTCTCTTGCGCGCCCCCCTCTCTCTCCTTGCAAATAGATAAACAAAAATATGTTTAAAAAATAAATTAAAGTCGGGCGTGGTGGTGCACGCCTTTAACCCCAGCACTCCGGAGGCAGAGGTAGGAGGATCGCTTAGAGTTCAAGGCCACCCTGAGACTACATAGTTAATTCCAGGTCAGCCTGGACCAGAGTGAGACCCTACCTTGAAAAACCAAAAAAAAATAAATAAATTTTAAAAAATAAAACATAAAAAATAAATAAATAAAAAGAAAAACAGAGCTCTCCAGTTCAGGCATTTACATAAGCAACAGCTGAGCCATGAAACCATTTTACTGACCAGTAAAAACTTAATCACCAGCCGGTGAATAATAATTAACCCTAGTGACTGTGGAAGGGTATTTGATTATATAACCTAGCGTGTAAACCATTAAATAAATGATTTCTCTTGCATTAAAGCATAAAGGGAAAGAGCAGGGTCTATCTGGTCACACGCACCCAGGACACTAGTCACCTTCCACTGAACACCACGCTCGTCTGTAAAACCTGGAAGCCCCGGGAAGAAGAAAGTCACACGGCAGGGAGTTTAACCAGGTGTATCCGCACTGCGCACGCCTCGGAGGAACGCCGCTCCTCCTGCATTTACACACGCACCTGCGTGATGAGAAACGGAGTCACTAGACTTCAGTTGGGAAAAACACAGTCAGTCGGCGACTGTGTGGTGTTAAGTCAGCAATCGTTCACAGGCTGAGCATTCCCTGGGCTGTTCAACCCTGACCAGAGGGCTCGGTGTCCTGGGCCAGCCACACCCATCTCCTTCAGAGTTCAGCACAGGCTGTTTCTTCTAATGGCATAAAAGAAACCCTATTGTAGTTCTACTGGTACAGACAGAGCTCTCTGGCAGGGACAACATACAAGCAATTCAATTTCGTTCTTCCTCAAAAATATTTTTCCCAGGGGGCTGGTGATTGCTCAGTGGTTAAAGGCACTTGTTTACAAACCCTGATGGCCCAGGTTCAATTCCCCACTGCCCACGTAAAGCCAGATGTACAAAGTGGCACATGCTTCTGGAGTTTGTTTATATGACAGGAGGACCTGACACGCCCATGGTCATTCTCTTTCTGCCTCTTTCTCTGTCTCTGTCAAAATAAATAAATAAATATTTTTCCTAGAGCAGATTTCATAGCTTTGATGCAGATAATATATATTCAGGCTACCTGGATTCCATTTTTTTTTTAAGGTAGGGTCTCACTCTGGCCCAGGCTGACCTGGAATTCACTCTGTAGTCTCAGGCTGACCTCAAACTCACTGTGATCCTCCTACCTCTGCCTCCCCAGTGCTGGGATTAAAGGCGAGGACCACCCCACCCCACCCCACCCCACCCCACCTGGATTCCTCCTTTGAAAAGCAACACCAGTGGACATGAAACTACTCAAGAATATTTAGAGCCAGGTGTGGTGGCTCATGCCTTTAAATCCCAGCACTTGGGAGGCAGAGGTAGGAGGATCACTGTGAGTTTGAAGCCAACCTGAGACTACATAGTGAATTGCAGGTCAGCCTGGGCTGAGTGAGACCCTACCTCGAAAAACCAAAATAAAAAAATGGGGCTGGAGAGATGGCTCAGTGGTTAAGGCCCCTGCCTGAGAAGCCTAAGAAATGCCCATTCTATTCTCCAGGTCCCACGTTTAGCCAGATGCAAAAGTGATGCAAGCACGCAATGTCACACAAGGGGGCTCACGCATCTGGAGTTCGTTCACAGAGGCTGAGAGGCCACTGGTGAGCCCATTCTCTCTCTCTCTCTCTCTCTCTGTCTCTCTCAAATAAAAAATAAAATGAAATAAAAATTTTAAAAAGTAATTTAAGTGATACCAAACTAGAAGGATAAACAAGGCCCTAAAGTATGCATATGCTAACTGTACTTCCCCATTGTGATAGTGCAGTCATAGCCAGGGATAGATTTTAAATGTGGGGCAAGGATGGTGGCACAAACCTTTAATCCCAGCATTCAGGAAGCCAGGTAGGGATCACTGTGAGTTCAAGGCTACCCTGAGACTACGTGGTGAATTCCAGGTCAGCCTGGACAAAAATGAGACCTTACCTCAAAAACCAAAAACCAAAAAATAAAATAAAAAAGTCTGGGCATGGTGGCACATGCCTTTAATCCCAGCACTTGGGAGGCAAAAGTAGGAGGATAGCCGTGAGTTCAAGGCCACCCTGAGACTAAATTCCAGGTCAGTCTGAGCTAGAATGAGACCCTACCTCGCAAAAAAAAAAAAAAGTGGGGCATTAATGGCTGCATCCCACTGAGAATTATCTAGGGAACAATGATGACAGGCCTAGTAAGGAACTTTTATCTCTCTTTTATGATAAAGAGTATAATCTCATCTCAAAGTTCATTTGGCCTGCTGGCACCACACGCTCCATCTGCCCCTCACCACCACCAATGGTATTTTGTTCTATATGGCGGGACTCTTGTCTGGCGTTCAAGGCCTTTTACACTTTAATTGCTTACCTAAGAGTTTTAGGAGTTGGGAGAGAGCTGGAGTTAACATGGCGTGGGAACAGAAGCACCACTGAGAGAGGACACCCCTGCAGCTGATGAAACTGGTACCCCTAAATAGACAAACGCTCCTGGGGGTCAGTTGTAATGAGGGTTTCCCCAGAATGGTCACCTTTGAACTGGCAGTTCTACTCCATTATTTCGTAGGACAGCCTCCTGTCTCCAGCCCCTCAAAAAGCACTCCTCCAGCCGGGTGTGATGGCGCACACCTTTAATCTCAGCTCTTGGGAGGCAGAGGTAGGAAGATCACTGTGAGTTCAAGGCCACCCTGAGACTACAGACTGAATTCCAGGTCAGCCTGGGCTAGAGTGAGACCCTACCTCAAAAAATAAAGTAAAATAAAATAAAATAAATAAAAATAAAAGAGGGAACTGGAGAGATGGCTTAGAGGTTAAGGCTCTTGCCTGCAAAGCCAAAGGACCCAGGTTCAGTTCCCCAGGATCCATGTAAAGCCAGATGCACAAAGGGGCACAAGCATGTGGAGTTCATCTGCACTGGGTAGGAGGCTCTGGTGTGCCCATTCTGTTTGTCTCTCTGTGTCATAAATAAATTAAATTAAATTTTAAAAAATGAGTCGGGCATGGTGGCAGATACCTTTAATCTCAGCACTTGGGAGACAGAGGTAGAAAGATTGCTGTGAGTCTCAGGTCAGCCTGAACTAGAGTGAGACATTACCTTGGAAAACAAACAAACAAACAAACAACAACAACAAAAAAAAAACGATGAGAAGCATGTCTGGCACTGAAGCCCATCGTAAGCCAGTCCACCTGAGCTGAAGCCCATCGTAAGCCAGTCCGCCTGAGCTGAAGCCCATCATAAGCCAGTCCACCTGAGCTGAAGCCCATCGTAAGCCAGTCCACCTGAGCTGAAGCCCATCGTAAGCCAGTCCACCTGAGCTGAAGCCCATCGTAAGCCAGTCCGCCTGAGCTGAAGCCCATCGTAAGCCAGTCCGCCTGAGCTGAAGCCCATCGTAAGCCAGTCCGCCTGAGCTGAAGCCCATCGTAAGCCAGTCCGCCTGAGTGCACATACTCACCACACTCAGCCCGCCCTTTGCTCATGTCACGTGCTCTGACTAGAATACCTTCCTCACTGCTCGCCAACCACTTATCCATCGCAAGTGCCAAGCAAACATTTTTTCCAAGTGAATGAATTCAAGACCCACCCATTTTCAAGGCACAGGGTCTCACTCTCGCCCAGGCTAACCTGGAACTCACTCTATAGCCCCAGGCTGGCCTCAAACTCATAGGGATCCTCTTACCTCTGCCTCCCAAGTGCTGGGCCTAAAAGACTTCGCCACCACACCCCAGCTAAAAGGTTTTGTTTTGTTTTTAAATTATGCATGCCAGGTGTGGTTAATTGCAGGTCAGCCTGGGCCCTACCTCAAAAAAAAAGCAAAAGAGCCGGGCATGGTGGTGCACGCCTTTAATCTCAGCACCCAGGAGGCAGAGGTAGGTGGATCACCTTGATTTTGAGGCCAGCTTGAAACTACACAGTGAATTCCAGGTCAGCCTGGACTAAAGTGAGACCCTACCTCAAAAAAAAAAAAAAGAAAGAAAAAGAAAAAGAAAATTATTTATTTATTTTCAGGAAGTGTGGGTATGAGAGAGAGAATGGGCCTCCTGCCACTGCAAATGAACTCCAGAAGCATGCACCACTCTGTGCAGCTGGCTTTATGTGGGTCCTGGAGAACCAAACCTGAGTCCTTTGGCTTTGCAGGCAAGTGCCTTCACGGCTAAGCCATTGCTCCAGCCCAGGTTTTATTCTTCTACACACTCATTACTTAGTAGGCTCCAGTCTATATACCAGCTACGAGCTCTGAGGCCTCTAGAAGGTTACTCTTTGGCTTACTTTGCGAGATTAGCAGAGTTTGGATCTGGAAGGGGCAATACATTTACCTTCATTGAATGGCTCAGAACAGCCGGAGCGTGGACATATGAGGAAAGAAAGAAGTAGGGCAGCTTAGACTATGAGGCGCCTTGGATTCAGGCCAGTAGATTACAAAGTGTTTATGTCAAGTGTCCCCATCAAGATAAGCTCCTTCAAGTCAGGTGTGGTGGCGCACGGAGGCAGAGGTAGGAGGATCACCATGAGTTCGAGGCCACCCTGAGACTCCATAGTGAATCCAGGTGCAGAGTGAGACCCTACCACCAAAAAAAAAAAAAAAAAAAAAGATAAGATCCTTCAGAGTAGGCACCACAACCCCTCCTGTGTTCTCGCACCAAGTATGTATGTACTCAATATAATTGGTTTTCTGGGTCATTTACCTTTATGTTCTTGTGGTTCCACCTGGCTTCATGAATATAAAATAATCTGTGTTTCTTTCTTTTCTTTTCTTTTCTTTTTTTTTTCCAAAGTAGGGTCTTGCTCTAGCCCAGGCTGACCTGGAATTCACTATGGAGTCTCAGGGTGGCCTCTGCCTCCCGAGTGCTGGGATTAAAGGGGTGCACCACCAGACCGGGCCAGAGTGAATCTTAAAGCTGACATCAAGCAGGCAAAAAGATCATTATCCGATTATCAAATTCTTTGCCACTGCCAGGTTTCCTCCATTCTCTGGGGTCATGCATATCATAAAGATGTCTGAAGCCAGGCGGGGTGGCGCACGCCTTTAATCCCAGCACTTGGGAGGCAGAGGTAGGAGGATCACTGTGAGTTCGAGGCCACCCTGAGACTCCATAGTTAATTCCACGTCAGCCTGGGCCAGAGTGAGATCCTACCTTGGGGAAAAAAAAAGATGTCTGAAGACCATCATAATAGTAGCACTTTAAGATGTGCAAGATGCTTTCTTACACAGCAGGAATTGGGTTTCATTATACTCATGTGACTGAGAAGGAATTAGAAGCTCTGAGCCCATGTCTCATCTGGAACACACGCTTCCTGCTCCAATGGCCATTCTCTTATTTTTATTTTATTTATTTATTTATTTTGGGTTTTTTTTTTTTTTCAAGGTAGGGTCTCACTGTAGCCCAGGCTGACCTGGAATTCACTACGTCGTCTCAGGGTGGCCTCAAACTCACGGCGATCCATGTACCTCTGTCTCCCAAGTGCTGGGATGAAAGGCGTGCATGCGCCACCACGCTCGGCCAATGGCCAGTCTCTTAACCACTGACCTATGATGCCCACCAGGCTGAGAATAAGGGAAGTTGAGCAGTCACTCTTGAAGAAGCCAAGGGAAGGAGTTGCTGAGATCCTGAGGGAAACATGTCTGGTCTAGGACATTACTTTGTCAGTTTCTGCACTACACATGAGACTCCTGAAACTAAGACGTGATCAGACGGGTCCATTTCCCCAGGATGGACTTGGGATTCAGGTGGGCTGTTATCTGAGAGAGAAAGAAGCTCTTCAGCCTCTTGTCCTGAGGAGCAGCTTATCAAAATAATGCCTTGTTCTGGTTCCTTCCTTGCCACACTAGCAAAATAGACAATGGTTTCTGATAATGGCTACAAGTAGAGATAATGGTGAGAAAGAGGGGGAAGGCTGATTTAGAAGGTTTTCCCAGGTAGGGTTTTGCTCAAGTCCAGGCTGACCTGGAATTCACTATGTAGTCTCAGGGTGGCCTTGAACTCATGGCTATCCTCCTACCTCTGCCTCCCAAGTGCTGGGATTAAAGGTGTGCTCCACCACACAGCTTTTTAAAAAAATATATATTTTATTTATTTGTTTATTTGAGAGAGAGAGAGAGAGAGAGAGAGAGAAAGAGACATAGAAAGAGAGAATGAGCATGCCAGGGCCTCCAGCCACTGCAAATGAACTCCAGATGCACGCGCCCCCTTGTGCATCTGGCTTATGTGGGTCCTGGAGAGTCGAAATGGGATCCTTTGGCTTTGTAGGCTAATGCCTTAACTGCTAAGCCATCTCTCCAGCCCACCCCCTTTTTGTTTTTTTTTTTTTTTTTTTTTTTTTTTTTGGTTTTGCAAGGTAGGGTCTCACTCTGGTCCAGGCTGACCTGGAATTAACTATGTAGTCTCAGGGTGGCCTCGAACTCATGTTGATCCTCCTACCTCTGCCTCCCGAGTGCTGGGATTAAAGGCATGCGCCACCATGCCCGGCTTCCCCTTTTTTTCTTAAATCTCAGCATTTGGAACTTGGAAAGCAAAAGTAGGAGGATTACTGTAAATTCAAGGCCAGCATGGGACTCTACAAAATGAGTCCCAGGTCAGCCTGTGCTACAGTGAGAGCCTATCTAGTAAATAAATAAACTACAAGCACCCTACATTTGTACTTTTAATCCCTTCAATACATTTATAATTTTTATCTCCAGAATAACCCTTTGATGCCAGCCCTTTATTTTACAAATGATAAAAATGAGTCCTGCCGGCGTGGTGGCGCGAGTTCATCTGCACTGGGTAGGAGGCTCTGGTGTGCCCATTCTGTTTGTCTCTCTGTGTCATAAATAAATTAAATTAAATTTTAAAAAATGAGTCGGGCATCACTTTAATTCAGCACTTGGGAGACAGAGGTAGAAAGATTGCTGTGAGTCTCAGGTCAGCCTGAACTAGAGTGAGACATTACCTTGGAAAACAAACAAACAAACAAAAAAAAAAAAAAAAAAAAAAATGAGAAGCATGTCTGGCACTGAAGCCCATCGAAGCAGTCCACCTGAGCTGAAGCCCATCGTAAGCCAGTCCGCCTGAGCTGAAGCCCATCATAAGCCAGTCCACCTGAGCTGAAGCCCATCGTAAGCCAGTCCACCTGAGCTGAAGCCCATCGTAAGCCAGTCCACCTGAGCTGAAGCCCATCAGAAGCCAGTCCGCCTGAGCTGAAGCCCATCGTAAAGCCAGTCCGCCTGAGCTGAAGCCCATCGTAAGCCAGTCCGCCTAAAGCCAGTCCGCCTGAGTGCACATACTCACCACACTCAGCCCGCCCTTTGCTCATGTCACGTGCTCTGACTAGAATACCTTCCTCACTGCTCGCCAACCACTTATCCATCGCAAGTGCCAAGCAAACATTTTTTCCAAGTGAATGAATTCAAGACCCACCCATTTTCAAGGCACAGGGTCTCACTCTCGCCCAGGCTAACCTGGAACTCACTCTATAGCCCCAGGCTGGCCTCAAACTCATAGGGATCCTCTTACCTCTGCCTCCCAAGTGCTGGGCCTAAAAGACTCACGCCACCACACCCCAGCTAAAAGGTTTTTTTTTTTTGTTTTTTTGTTTTTTTTTTTAATTATGTATGCCAGGTGTGGTTAATTCCAGGTCAGCCTGGGCCCTACCTCAAAAAAAAAAAAAAAAAAAAGCAAAAGAGCCGGGCATGGTGGCGCACGCCTTTAATCCCAGCACCCAGGAGGCAGAGGTAGGTGGATCACCTTGATTTTGAGGCCAGCTTGAGACTACACAGTGAATTCCAGGTCAGCCTGGACTAAAGTGAGACCCTACCTCAAAAAAAAAAAAAAAAAAAAAAGAAAAGAAAAGAAAAAGAAAAGAAAAAGAAAATTATTTATTTATTTTCAGGAAGTGTGGGTGTGAGAGAGAGAATGGGCCTCCTACCACTGCAAATGAACTCCAGAAGCATGCACCACTCTGTGCAGCTGGCTTTATGTGGGTCCTGGAGAACCAAACCTGAGTCCTTTGGCTTTGCAGGCAAGTGCCTTCACCGCTAAGCCATTTCTCCAGCCCAGGTTTTATTCTTCTACACACTCATTACTTACTAGGCTCCAGTCTATATACCAGCTATGAGCTCTGAGGCCTCTAGAAGGTTACTCTTTGGCTTACTTTGCGAGATTAGCAGAGTTTGGATCTGGAAGGGGCAATACATTTACCTTCATTGAATGGCTCAGAACAGCCGGAGCGTGGACATATGAGGAAAGAAAGAAGTAGGGCAGCTTAGACTATGAGGCGCCTTGGATTCAGGCCAGTAGATTACAAAGTGTTTAATGTCAAGTGTCCCCCATCAAGATAAGCTCCCTTCAAGTCAGGTGTGGTGGCGCACGGAGGCAGAGGTAGGAGGATCACCATGAGTTCGAGGCCACCCTGAGACTCCATAGTGAATTCCAGGTGCTAGAGTGAGACCCTACCTCAAAAAAAAAAAAAAAAAAAGATAAGATCCCTTCAGAGTAGGCACCACAACCCCTCCCTGTGTTCTCGCACCAAGTATGTATGTACTCAATATAATTGGTTTTCTGGGTCATTTACCTTTATGTTCTTGTGGTTCCACCTGGCTTCATGAATATAAAATAATCTGTGTTTCTTTCTTTTCTTTTTTTTTTTTTTTTTTCCAAAGTAGGGTCTTGCTCTAGCCCAGGCTGACCTGGAATTCACTATGGAGTCTCAGGGTGGCCTCTGCCTCCCGAGTGCTGGGATTAAAGGGGTGCACCACCAGACCGGGCCAGAGTGAATCTTAAAGCTGACATCAAGCAGGCAAAAAGATCATTATCCGATTATCAAATTCTTTGCCACTGCCAGGTTTCCTCCATTCTCTGGGGTCATGCATATCATAAAGATGTCTGAAGCCAGGCGGGGTGGCGCACGCCTTTAATCCCAGCACTTGGGAGGCAGAGGTAGGAGGATCACTGTGAGTTCGAGGCCACCCTGAGACTCCATAGTTAATTCCACGTCAGCCTGGGCCAGAGTGAGATCCTACCTTGGGGAAAAAAAAAAAAAAAGATGTCTGAAGACCATCATAATAGTAGCACTTTAAGATGTGCAAGATGCTTTCTTACACAGCAGGAATTGGGTTTCCATTATACTCATGTGACTGAGAAGGAATTAGAAGCTCTGAGCCCATGTCTCATCTGGAACACACGCTTCCTGCTCCAATGGCCATTCTCTTATTTTTATTTTATTTATTTATTTATTTTGGGTTTTTTTTTTTTTCAAGGTAGGGTCTCACTGTAGCCCAGGCTGACCTGGAATTCACTATGTCGTCTCAGGGTGGCCTCAAACTCACGGCGATCCATGTACCTCTGTCTCCCAAGTGCTGGGATGAAAGGCGTGCATGCGCCACCACGCTCGGCCAATGGCCAGTCTCTTAACCACTGACCTATGATGCCCACCAGGCTGAGAATAAGGGAAGTTGAGCAGTCACTCTTGAAGAAGAAACCAAGGGAAGGAGTTGCTGAGATCCTGAGGGAAACATGCCTGGTCTAGGACATTACTTTGTCAGTTTCTGCACTACACATGAGACTCCTGAAACTAAGACGTGATCAGACGGGTCCATTTCTCCAGGATGGACTTGGGATTCAGGTGGGCTGTTATCTGAGAGAGAAAGAAGCTCTTCAGCCTCTTGTCCTGAGGAGCAGCTTATCAAAACAATGCCTTGTTCTGGTTCCTTCCTTGCCACACTAGCAAAATAGACAATGGTTTCTGATAATGGCTACAAGTAGAGATAATGGTGAGAAAGAGGGGGAAGGCTGATTTAGAAGGTTTTCCCAGGTAGGGTTTTGCTCAAGTCCAGGCTGACCTGGAATTCACTATGTAGTCTCAGGGTGGCCTTGAACTCATGGCTATCCTCCTACCTCTGCCTCCCAAGTGCTAGGATTAAAGGTGTGCTCCACCACACAGCTTTTTAAAAATATATATATTTTATTTATTTGTTTATTTGAGAGAGAGAGAAAGAGACATAGAAAGAGAGAATGAGCATGCCAGGGCCTCCAGCCACTGCAAATGAACTCCAGATGCACGCGCCCCCTTGTGCATCTGGCTTCTGTGGGTCCTGGAAAGTCGAAATGGGATCCTTTTTTTTTTTTTTTTTTTTTTTTTTTTTTGGTTTTGCAAGGTAGGGTCTTTGGTCCAGGCTGACCTGGAATTAACTATGTAGTAACTGAACTCATGTTGATCCTCCTACCTCTGCCATCTCTCCAGCTCCCCCCCCCCTTTTTTCTGAAATCTCAGCATTTGGAACTTGGAAAGCAAAAGTAGGAGGATTACTGTAAATTCAAGGCCAGCATGAGACTCTACAAAATGAGTCCCAGGTCAGCCTGTGCTACAGTGAGAGCCTATCTAGTAAATAAATAAACTACAAGCACCCTACATTTGTACTTTCAATCCCTTCAATACATTTATAATTTTTATCTCCAGAATAACCCTTTGATGCCAGCCCTTTATTTTACAAATGATAAAAATGAGTCTTGGGCTGGAGAGATGCTTAGAGGTTAAGGTTCCATTTCCCAGTACCCACATAAGCCAGATGCACGTGGTGGCTCATGCATCTGGAGTTCATTTGCAGTAGCTGGAGGCCCCCCTCTTTCTCTCTCTATCTCTTTTTCTCTCAATAAATAAATAAAAATAAAATATTTTTTAAAAAAACTAAGTATAGGGGCTGGAGGGATGGCTTAGCAGTTAAGGCACTTGCCTGCAAAACCAAAGGACCCTGGTTCAATTCCCCAGGACCCACATAAGCCAGATGCACAAGGTGGTGCATGCGTCTGGAGATCATTTGCAGTGGCTGGAGGCCCTGGTGTGCCCATTCTCTCTGTCTCTCTCTCTCTGACTCTCTCAAATAAATAAAAAAAATTTTAATTTTTTTTATTAAAAAAAAAACTAAGTCTAGGGCTGGAGAGATGGCTTAGCAGTTAAAGCATTTGCTTGCAAAGGCTAAGGACTCAAGTTCAATTCCCCATTACCCACACAAGCCAGATGCACAAGGTGGCACATGGTTCTGGAGTTTGCAGTGGCTAGAGTTTCTGGCATGCCCATTCTCTCTCTCTCTCTCTCTCTCTCTCTCTTTATTTATCTGCTTCTTTCTCTCTCAGATAAATAAATAAATAAAATATACATATATTTTAAAGACTGAGTTTAATGCCAAGCATGGTGGCACATGCCTTTAATCCTAGCACTAGTAAGGCAGAGGTAGGATCACCATGAGTTCAAGGCCAGCCTGAAACTACATAGTGAATTCCAGGTCAGCCTGGGCTACAGTGGGACCTGGGACCCAAAAACCAAAAACCAAACCAAAACAAAACAAAAACTGTGAGCTTAATAAGCTGTCTAATGACCTATCACAAACAACAGCATCAAAACTTTCTCCGAGCTGAGAGGCCGCTGTCGGGCAGTGGTCTGAGAACATAGGACCTCCATAGCAACTTCACATCGCACGGTGCCGAGAACACACAGAGGAGGCAAAGAAGAACGATGTGCTCAGTTATAACACAAGAATTCAACGTCCCTGAGCTGTTTGCGTAGGAAGCATATGGTTCCGTGTGACCAGATACCCACGGGCTAAGGCAGTCCAGTCCTGTGACTTCTGGTGCTCTGCAGCGATTGTAGTTATTTAGGGGAAGTGTTCCTCTGGCACAAAGCCCACTGTCTTCACAGTGTATGCACACCGGTCGGGAGTCTCCACACTCATGAACCCCTAAAGGCCGTCATTGGATCTCGTCCCTTCTGCTTAGGAAATGATGTATGTATGTATGTATGTATGTATGCATGCATGCATGCTTGCCTACCTGCCAGCGCATCAGAGTCACCTGACAGAGTTTCCCGAGTAATACAGGCTTTGGGCATTCACAAGACCCAAACGCTCAGAGACATTTCCCCGAGATCAGCTTACCAAGTCCTCTGAAAGCAAGCACCTTTAACCACTGAGCCATCTCCCCAGCTACCAATTCCTTTGGGAAGTCGAGCCTCTACCTCAAGAAATCCATGGAGCCGCCAGACCCCTCACCACTTCAACCTGCCCTCCCACCACCACCACCACCGAAGACTTGGCCGCTTCCTCACAGCCTCTGCCCATTGCTAGGGGAAAGGAGAAAAGAGATAGGAAGAGGGGTAACTCACACCCAGGTGCCTGGCACCCTCGAGTAGCACGTTCAAGCCACTTCTTACCTGCAGGAAAAGGAGTTGGGCCACTCGGTTCTCCCTGCTGTGAGCACTCGTCTTAGAACTCACTGGACTTTGGACAAAGATTGATTTAAAAGCTGATGTATTTAACAGGGACCTGTCATCTGAGTTCAAGTGACCTCTGTCCTGCTCCCTGTTAACTGGCTGGGCCCTAGATGGAAAGCCCTGGAAAGCCCTCTGCAAACCTAGCCACTGGCCCACCTACCTAACAGCGCGGGTAGTGGGAGCCCTTGTCTGAACTTCCACACAATGAGGAGGGGAGAGAAGAGGTGAAGAAGGACAGCCAGAGAGGAGGTGCTTCTGCCCGCCCTGTTCAGACCAATGAGGAGAGGCTGTGTTCACACCTAACCAACCCTCCCCCCCAATGCCAGCAGGAGCCACTGCTGCCCCTACCCTAGGGTCAGGTGAAGGATCATCAAAGCTGTGGTCCACACTCAAGCCCGTGAGCAGGGCACTGTGCAATGCCCACTGAAATGAAGGCAAGGAGGCCAGTAAGCCCCAGTGGATGGGACAAAGCCCCTCGGTTTACCCATCCTTCCTCCCACTGCCCTGGGAGTGCTTGCTTGCCTGCCTGCCTGCCTGCCTTCTTTCTTTGAGAGAGGGAAAGAGGCAGAGAGAGAGAGAGAGAGAGAGAATGGGTGTGCCAGGGCTTCCAGCCACTGTAAACAAACTCCAGATGCATGCACCACCTGTGCAGCTGGCTTATGTGGGTCCTGGGGAATCGAACCGAGGTCCTTTGTCTTTGCAGGCAAGTGCCTTAATCACTAAGCCATCTCTCCAGCCCCGGGAGCGTTTTCTTACTTACATGCTCCATAAGAGTTCAGCAGTACAGCCCAGACACACGTGGACTGCCCTTCTTCTCTCTTCCTTCCTCCCTCCCTCCCTCCCTTCCCATCCTCCTTCTCTGTCCCCCTACCTGGTCTTCACCTGAGGGCTATTCCATTCTCCAAGTACGTGCTCTTCCCATGCTCCCGGATCCTCTCTCAGGCATGCTCACAAACGCTCACAAACCCTCCCGTGGGCAGATGTTACCGCGTTGGCCCCAGCCAGGAGCCCAGCTGATTTCTATCAATCACCCCCACCCGGATCATTCTGACACTGCTTTGCACTCACCTGGATCCTCAGCCCACACTCAGACTCCCGGCCGGAGACTGGTTCTGGCAGTGAGTCGAGGTGACAGCCCTAGGCTGGAAACCGGATGGCCTCAACCTTCCTCCACTCACCCTAGACAGGCCTTGTCTTCCCTGGGCCTTGGCTCTGCCCCCAACATAGAATGGCCTGAGCCATCGGCAAGAGGTTTAAACTGATGAATACTAGAGCCACTTCCTCATACCAGTTCATGCCTCTGATGTAATTTTTTTTTTTTTTTTTTTTTTTTTTGCTTTTGCAAGGTAGGGTCTCACTCTGGTCCAGGCTGACCTGGAATTAACTATGTAATCTCAGGGTGGCCTTGAACTCACAGTGATCCTCCTACCTTTGCCTCCCGAGTGCTGGGATTAAAGGCGTGCGCCACCACGCCCGGCTCTGATGTAATTTTAAGTTGTATTTATTTATTTATGTGTGTGTGTGTGTGTGTGTGTACACTAGAGTCTCTTGCCACTGCAAACAAACACCAGTGTGCCAACACTTTTTTTGTTTGTTTTTCGAGGTAGGGTGTCACTGTAGCCCAGGCTGACCTGGGATTCCCTATGTAGTCTCAGGGTGGCCTCGAACTCACAGTGATCCTCCCACCTCTGCCTCCCGAGTGCTGGGATTAAAGGCGTGCGCCACCACGCCTGGCAGCCACCATTTTTTATGTCTGGCTTTCCACGGATGCTGGAGAATTGAACTCTGGATGGCAGACTTAGACCTTAGACCACTGAGCCATCTCCCCCGCCCCCTTGTGTTACTTTCAAAGCATTAGGGTAGATTAGGAAACTTTGGATTTAGTATCAAAACAGGGCTGGAGAGATGGCTTAGCGGTTAAGGCATTTGTCTGCAAAGCCAAAGGATCCAGGTTTGACTCTCCAGGATCCACGTAAGCCAGATGCACAAGGGGGCGCACGCATCTGGAGTTTGTTTGCAATGGCTGGAGGCCCTGGAGCACCCATTCTCTCTCTCTCTCTCTCTCTCTCTCTCTCTCAAATAAATAAATAAATAAATAAATAAATAAATAAAAAAAATATAAATTCACAAAAAATTAAAGTATCAGAAGAGCTGAGATCAAATTCTAACCCTATTGCTTCCTGAGTGTTTGTTCTAGAGTAATTCTCTTTTTCTAAACACTGCTAGGGATTGAACCCAGGGCCTCATACTTGCTAAGTAAGAAATTTATCAACTGAACCATATTCTTATTTTTTATTGAGTCAAATGATACTCGACATTTACATGCTGATGCCACACTGGCTATTCCGCCAAGCAGGGCTTCAAATGTCTGAAGGCTGGTGTAGGCTATAAGCCTTCTTTGCTTGGGGATTCAATAATGGCCCTTACTCCGGAACATTATTGCCTGTGGAATGACTTCAAGACTTCTCGGTCTGAGCTCCAGCTGATTTGTAAATGAATATCTTAAAATCACTACCAAAAAGGAAACTTTTTTTTTTTTTTTCCTGAGGCAGAGTCTCACTCTAGCCCAGGCTGACCTGGAACTCACTCTGTAGTCTCAGACTGGCCTCAAACTCACAGTGATCCACCTAGCTCTGCCTCCCAGATGCTGGGATCAAAGGTGTATCCATCACGCCTGGGAAAAATAAAGAAAACTTTTAAAATTATTTTATTTATTTATTTATTTTTGGTTTTTTTGAGGTAGGGTCTCACTCTAGCCCAGGCTGACCTGGAATTCACTCTGTATTCTCAGGGTGGCCTCGAACTCATGGCGATCCTCCTAACTCAGCCTCCTGAGTGCTGGGATTAAAGCTGTGTGCTAACACGCCTGGTGCTGTTTTATTTTGACGTCATCATCTTTTCCTCCTATTATGAGGGTCTTGTGTAGGTAGTGCTAGGTGCTGTGAGGTCACAGATATCCAGGCTATTTTGTGTCTGGAATATTTTTAAAATATTATTTATTTATTTGAAAGAGAGAGAAACATATAGAAAGGGAGTGAATATGGGCATGCCAGGCCTCCTACCGCAAATACACTCCACACACATGTGCCACTGGGTGCATCTGGCTTGGCATGGGTACTAGGGAATTGAATCAGGGCCATCAGCCTTTGTAAGCACATGCCTTTAATCAATGAGTCATCTCTCCAATCCTATTATAATTTTAGAAGTTTCAAGAGTAAAGTTCACTGACTTTCTCCTTTCTTTCTTTTTTTTTTTTTTTCTTTTTTTTTTTTTTTTTTTTTTTTTTTGGTTTTTCGAGGTAGGGTCTCACTCTGGCTCAGGCTGACCTGGAAGTAACTGTGTAGTCTCAGGGTGGCCTTGAACTCACGGTGATACTCCTACCTCTGCCTCCTGAGTGCTGGGATTAAAGGCGTGCGCTACCATGCCCAGCCTTCTCCTTTCTTTTAAAATTAGTGCAATATTAACTTTTAGTTGCATATTTTGGTAGATTTTGATAATTGTGTAGCCACCACCTTATTGACGATATAAAGTAATTCACCTTCAAAAGTTCTCTCTTTTTTTTTTTTTTTTTTTTGAGGTACAGTCTCACTGTAGCCCAGGCTGACCTGGAACTCACTATGTAGTCTCAGGGTGGCCTTGAACTCATGGTGATCTTCCTATCTCTGCCTCCCAAGTGCTGGGATTAAAGGCATGAGCCACCACATCCAGCCAAAAGTTTTCTTTATGGGCTAGAGAAATGGCTTAGCGGTTAAGGCACTTGCCTGCAAAGCCAAAGGTCCACGTAAGCCAGATGCACAATGTGGTGCATGCATCTGGAGTTCGTTTACAGTGGCTGTAGGCCCTGTCACGCCCATCCTTTCTCTCTTTCTGTCTCTTTCCCTCCCTCCTTCTCTCCCTCCATCTTTCTCACTCTCATATAAATAAATAAAAATAAAGCCGGGCATGGTGAAGGATCGCCATGAGTTCAAGGTCACCCTGAGACTCCATAGTGAACTCCAGGTCAGCCTGGGCTAGAGTGAGACCCTACCTCAAAAAAAAAAAAAAAGAAAGAAAAAATTAAATAAAATAAAATAAAATAAAGTAGAGACTACTTGAGAAGGGGAGGAGAAATGATGAAGAGTGGATTTGTGAAAGGGAAACTGGGGGAGGGGAGGAAATTATCATGGTTTACTCTCTATAATTATGGAAGTTGCCAAAAAAGGTTTTAAAAATGCCGGGCATGGTGGCGCACGCCTTTAATCCCAGCACTCGGGAGGCAGAGGTAGGAGGATCGCTGAGAGTTCGAGGCCACCCTGAGACTACATAGTTAATTTCAGGTCAGCCTGGACCAGAGTGAGACCCTACCTTGCAAAAATGCAAAAACAAAAACAAAAAAAAAAGTTTTAAAAAAATAAATAAAAACTTTAAAAAATATATGTTGGGTGTGGACTAAAGGTGCACACCTTTAATGCCAGTACTTGGGAGGCTGAGGTAGGAGGATCGAGGCCACCCTGAGACTACATAGTGAATTCCAGGTCATCCTGGGCTAGAGTGAGACCCTACCTCAAAACAAAACAAAACAAAACAAAACAAAACAAAACAAAACAAAACAAAACAAAAGATGGGGTTTTAAGAAATCTTATACCCATAAGTGGTTCTGACCTAATTAATACAGAACAGAGCAAGTCCCTCTTAATTATGTAGTCTTGCCAGGTGAGCCTTATATCCATTATTCTGCTCAGCTCTCATCACATGAGGTGATATTCACTTTATAGATAAGCAAGCTTAGATTCCTCTGGTTAATTATCCTGCTGGGTCACCGGAGCCTGGACTGCAATGCTAGCCTTGGACCCTGCCCTGCCCGGCTCCTTAGGGGACATTGTTTTGGCAGCTGTAAGAAGGCCTCCTGCTGCCAGGAGAAGGAATGTGCTCTCTCACCTTCTCCACAAGTATTCAAGCAGAGGCTGAGGTCCTGCTGGGTGGGTTTCTTGCATTGTTAGGGAGACAAGAGTGGGAACTGTCTCGGCTTCTTTCCCGCTCCAAGAGTCTATGATCCTAAATAGGGTGGGCTCTAAGGCACCTCCCTTGAGAATGTGCGGGGCGGGGGGCGGGGGGAGAAGGCTTCCTCCAAGGGCAGCAGGCAAGAATTGTGAGCACTGATTTTAGTGTCGGAGGCGGGCGGCTTTTGGTTCCTTTGAATTGCCTTACACATGGCAGCCAAACGCCCTTCCGCTGAGCTGCAGCCCCAGCCTCGGCTCTGGCATAAGCAGATGCTGTATGGAATCCCAAGTTCACCAGCAGTTGGTTCGTTTCATTTTTTGTTTTGTTGAGCTCAGGTTTGTCTGGTAGTTTCTTTTACCTGTGAAAACCCTTGGCAGCCTGGGGTCTTCTGCATTTGTCTTGCAGCACCAGTCCATACCGCCAGAAACTAAGACCACTTCATGTTAATTTCTTGCCTCAGTATTTCTACATCATGCAAAGAATTAATGGCAGCTACAGCCCCAGAGCGTCCACTTCCCACCACTCCTCAAGGCAGATCTGTGATTAGGAATTTGCAGGGAAATTTCTTTTTTCTTCCCCAAATCCAGCCCAGAATAGTCATTAACTTGCTATTTCCCTAATCTCTCTGTCCCTCCTCTTTTGTCCATAAATGTATCTTTTTAAAAAAATATATTTTATTTATTTATTTATTTATTTATTTAGAGAGAGAGAGAAAGATGGGGGAGAGAGAGAGACAGAATGGGCGTGCCAAGGCTTCCAGCACTGCCAACAAACTCCAGACGCATGTGCCACCTTGTGCATCTGGCTTATGTGGGTCCTGGGGAATCGAACCAGGGTCCTTTGGCTTTGCAGGCAAATGCCTTAACTGCTAAGCCATCTTCTCCAGCCCATGTATCTTCTTTTCTTGTTTGTTTGTTTTTTAAGGTAGTGTCTTGTTCTAATTCAGGCTCACCTGGAATTCACTATGTAGTCTCAGGGTGGCCTCAAACTCATGGCAATCCTCCTACCTCTGCCTCTCAAGTGCTGGGATTAAAGGCATATGCCACCATGCCCGGCTGTATATATATTTTATTTATTGGTTTTTTTGAGGTAGGGTCTCACTGTAGCCCAGGCTGACCTGGAATTCACTATGTAGTCTCAGGGTAGCCTTGGATTCATGGCGATCCTCCTACCTCTGCCTCCCAGGTGCTGGGATTAAAGGCATACACCACCGTGCCCCACTAAAAATATTTTTATTTACTTACACGTGTGTGAATGTGTGTGTGTGTGTGTGTGTAGGGGTGCACAAGCATCTCTTGCCACTACAAACAAACTCCAGATGCATGTCTGGCTTTACGTAGCTACTGAAGAATCAAATCTAGGCCAGAAGGCTTTGCAGACAAGATCCTCTAATTTCTGAGCTGTCTTCCTAGCCCAAGACTTAAGACTTATGTAGTCTCAAGGTGGTCTCAAACTCACAGCAATCCTCCTTATCTCTGCCTCTCTAGTGCTGGGATTAAAGGCATGTGCCCACCATGCCTGGATCCCCCAATTTTTTTGAAGTGGGATCTCATTCCAGCCAGATTGATGTGGACCACATGGCAGGCTAGCCTCAAACTCATGGTGATTCTTTTACCTCAGCCTCCTGAGCACAGGGGTTATAGGTGTAAGCCATCACATCCAGCTGTAGCCCCAAATTTTCATCCCAACTTCAAGATTTGAGTGTTCGACTAATTGACAAGGCTCTTGGTTTCCCACCAGGAATAGATGGTAAGACCCTATTGCTGAAGACTGCATATACTTGGGCTGCAAGGTCACGGAGAAATCTTGCTGGAGCTGAGCTGAAAACCTCCTCCATGTGGACCAGCTGACAGAAAGCTGGAAAAAGCTATGCTGCATGCAGTCAAACTCATCAGTGGAGATAAACAAGTGGACACTCCTTAGTTTGGCCAGCCAGGCCTCTGCAATAGTGGCACATCTGTTATGGGAAAACTAACCACTCTCTACTTGGACTGGAGGTGCACTCCATGGGAAGGAATACATCCCTGGTACTGAAAACCTATGACAGGGGAAATCATGAGCCCTAGAGGTGTAACATCTGCTGGTATCTGCCTAAAAGCATGTATTATGCTCACCAAACTGCCCAGTAAGGACTTTCCTTAATGTTATATTAATGCTACTCTCACTTTTGGTTAGAGAAGCGTCTCTTTTCAGATAGCAGTGACCTCTGGGATGACTCAAATGGCACCATGGTGCTGAGAAGAAGTGACAGACAAAATTGCTCAGCACTGAAACATCTCAAACACATCTTCCAAGGCTCAGGGTCCTTTGCAGAAGAGGTGTTGGGAAGAATATAAGAGCCAAAGGAAGGGTAGGGCTGTTTACAATGCACTCTTCCAAACACAAAATGACCTGGATATCCATGACCTTGCAAGTGCCTGACACTACCTACATAAGATCATCATAATAGGAGGAAAAGATGAGGACATCAAAATAAAAGAGAGACTGATTGAGGGGAGGGATATGATGGAGAGTAGAGTTGTGAAGAGGAAAGTGGGGGAGAAGGAATTATTATGGTTTAGTGTCTACAAGTATGGAGTTGTCAATAATTTTTTTTTTTTTTTTTTTTTTTTGGTTTTGCAAGGTAGGGTCTCACTCTAGCCCAGGCTGACCTGGAATTAACTATGTATTCTCAGGGTGGCCTCGAACTCTCCGTGATCCTCCTACCTCTGCCTCCCGAGTGCTGGGATTAAAGGCATGCACCACCACGCCCGGCTTTAATTTTTAAAAAAGGAAAAAAAAAAAAGATTTCATTGTCAGGCTGGAGAGATGGTCTAGTGGTTAAGGCACATGCCTGTAAATAAAGGTTCATTCCCCAGGAAGAATAAACAAAAGGTTTGCATTTGGAGTTCAAAAATATTTGATTGTTCAAATTAAAAATAAACTTAAAAAAACAAAATTTAAAAAAATATTTGATTGTTCTTGTATTACTTTGCCTTTTAGTCACTCATTAACTTAGTCCAAGTGGGCATTTTAAGCTCCAGTGGTTTTCTGTCCCGGTCCGGAGTCAAGTTTATGACAGTCTCCTTTGCTCCTTCTTTGTGTGACAGCCCTCATCCTCCACCTGGACTAGCAGCCTGCATAACTGACTTCTGGAGGAATTTATCAGGCCAGGGTTCAGATGAAGGACTGAGATAAATGTTTTACAGCAGTACCGGGAGATGAGTGGGAGATGAGTGAGAGAAGAGGTGACACCCCCCTCTTCGCAAATGTACACAGTGAAGCCCCATGTGGCTGCTGATCAGAATGTCTTAGGTGCTTTTTTTTTCTCTCTGTAGGGTCTCACTCTAGCCCAGGCTGACCCAGAATTCACTATGTTAGTCTCAGGCTGGCCTCAGACTCACAGTGCTCCTCCTACCACTGCCTTCCAAGTGCTGGAATCACACCCACCTAGCATCTGTATTCATTACCCAGTTTAATATGTGGACCTGAAACACGAGTGAAAATCATCAATAACCCTTAGAAATCATGGATTCTAAAGCTGGATGTGGTGGCACACGCCTTGAATCCCAGCACTCGGGAGGCAGAGGTAGGAGGATCACCATGAGTGGTGGAATTAAAGGCCTGCGCCACCACCACCCACGCCTGGCTCTAACTTTCCTTTCTTACAGTTCTGGTTTCACTTTAAGAAAAGTTAGGTTGTGGGAACTGAAAAAAAAAAAGTGGGGGTGGGGTGGGGAAGAAACCCTTCACCTGGTTGTAGTTCCCATCTCTGAATCTGGGGAAACTTTCTCAGTTTTGTGAGCAATCTGCTGCAGAAGTACCTGCGGAGCTGACCTCACAGCCCCTCGGGGAAGTTGCATCTAGGTTTTGATGTTTGTAAGTATGGAAGCTGTCAATACAATTTTTTTTAAGTTTTGTTTATTTTTATTTATTTATTTATTTGAGAGCGACAGTCAGAGAAAGAGGCAGAGAGAGAGAGAGAAAATGGGTGCACCCGGGCTTCCAGCCACTGCAAATGAACTCCAGATGCTTGGGCCCCCTTGTGCATCTGGCTTACGTGGGTCCTGGGGAATCCAGCCTTGAACCAGGGCCCTTAGGCTTCACAAGCAAGCGCTTAACCGCTAAGCCATCTCTCCAGCCCAATAAAAAATTTTTAATTAATTGAATATACACACACACACACACACACACACACACACACACCACATACATACCCTTGGACTTGAACCAGGCACTGTCCCAGGGAGGTGGGAAGAGGAGGGTGTTCTGTGTCAGCAGTCTCCCAAGGAGCTTCCCATCCGCAATCCCTGGCTGTCAGTGCCGGTTCCAAAGACTCAAAGGTGAAGATGCCCAACCTCATGCGCACGCTCTCGGTTCTTGGCATCTCCGGGCTGGACACCTTCCAACGGGGCGGGGGGCGGGGGGAGGCGAGACCTGCCCCTGGAAGGTAGTGGCCCACGAAGTTCCCCACCTCTCCCTGCTTGTGGGAGTCCCTGCGACCCTCCAGACCCAATCTTGCACCCTTAGCCACCCCCACCACAGCCCAGCGAAGCCTCCACTCCCGACCCGAGGGTCACCCCGGCTCCAGTGGGACGCAGCGCCCTCTTGCGGTGACAGCGCGGACCCCACTTCTCCCAAGGGAATCCAAGGGTGGACAGCCCAGCCAGAGAGCCCTCCTATGGAGTGATCCACTACGGTGGCCGGTCAGCCTCCCCCACCACTGCGCTAGTCCTCCAAGAAACAGCCCCAGGGAAGAAACATGACCTTCTCCATCCCACAACGAGGGCTACATACAGATTAGGAGTGGGAATTGAACCCAGGCCGTCAGGCTGTGCAAGCAAGCACTTTAACTGCTGAGTCATCGCTCCTGCCCTCTAGAATGTTTTCCTAAATAAATTATTTATTATTTACTTATTTATTTGCAAGCAGAGAGAGAGAGAGAGAGCGCTTTACGTGGGTACTGGGGAATGGAGCTTGGGGTAGTTGGGCTTTTGCAGACAAGTGCCTCAAAGGCTGAGCCATCTCTCCAGCCCGCGAGAGTGTTTTTTGTTGTTGTTTTCGTTGTTTTTTCGAGGTAGGGTCTCACTCTAGCCCAGGCTGACCTGGAATTCACTATGTAGCCTCGGGGTGGCCTCGAACTCACAGTGATCCTCCTACCTCTGCCTCCTTCGTGCAGGAATTAAAGGTGTGCGCCACGCGCACGCCCTGCCCTATTTCTTAGTTTTTAATCCTGTAAGTCTTGTTAGATACTTTGATACATTTTCCCTGGGCTTTTTATGCGAAGGGAGTTCCTCAAACATACAAGTCATGCAAATGCAAATAAAACTTTCCACCAATCAGACTGACCAAAAGATAAAATACAGGAGCGATGGCTCAGTGGTTAAGGTGCTTGCCTCCAAAGCCTAACCTGGGTTCAGTTCCCCAGTACCCACGTAAAGCCAGATGCACAAAGTGGTGCATGCATCTGGAGTTCGTTAGCTACGGCTAGAAGCCCTGGCACACCCATTCTCATTCTCTCTCTATGCTTGCAAATAAATAAATAAATAAATAAATAAATAAATAAATAAATAAATAAATAAGGTAAAATACAGATACTATTTAGTGTAGGCAAGAGCAGGAGGAAATGTACACTATCAAGCATTCTTAGGGAACATCTCTTACTACTTTTTAGACAGAAATCTGATGATAGTAGAAATAAATTTAATGGCTCTCTATTATATAAATATACACACGTATATGTATATATATGTATGTATATGTATATTGGTTCTTTAAATTTTATTTTGTTGCAAGGAGAGAGATGGAGGAGAGAGAAAAGAGTATGAACCCACCAGGGCCTCCTGTCACTAAAATCAAACTCCAGATGCATGTGCCACTTTGTACATCTGGCTTTACATGGGTACTGGGGAATCAAATGGGGATGTCAGGCTTTGCAAGCAAGTGCCTTTAACCGTTGAGCCATCTCACCAGCCCTGTTTGTTTATTTGTTTGTCTGTTTGAGGCAGGATATCACTCTAGTCCAGGCTGACCTGGAACTCACTCTGAGGTCCCAGGCTGGGCTCAAACTCATGGTGATCCTTCTAGCTCAGCCTCCCAAGTGCTGGGACTAAAGGTGTGTGCCACAATACCTGGCTTAACAGTCATAATTTTGACCTAGAAATCTTTTTTTTTTTTTTTTAACATTTTTATTGGGCTGGAGAGATGGCTTAGGGGTTAAGGCGCCTGCCTCCTAAGCCTAAGAACGCTGGTTCCAATCTCCAACGGTTCCAATCTCCAAGTTCCACGTTTAGCCAGATGCAAAGTGACGCAAGGGCGCAATGCCACACTTGACCACAAGGGGACGCACGCATCTGGATTTCGTTCGCAGCGGCTAAGAGGCTGCTGGCGCGCCCATCTCTGTCTTCCTCTCCCTCTCTCTCTGTCTCTCTCAAAAAAATTTTTTTTTATTTATATATTTGAGGGAGAGTGAGAGAGGCAGATAGACAGAAAGAGAATGGGTGTGTCAGGGCCTCTGGCCGCTGCAAATGAACTCCAGATGCCTGCACCACCATGTGCATCTGGCTTTACGTGAGCCTGGGTAATCGAACTTGGGTCCTTTGGCTTTGCAGGCAAGCCTTTAACCAGTAAGCCATTTCTCCAGCGCCTAGAAATCTTTTTTTTTTTTTTTTTTTTTTTTTTTTTTTTTGGTTTTTTGAGGTAGGGGTCTCACTCTAGCTCAGGCTGACCTGGAATTCACTATGTATTCTCAGGGTGGCCTTGAACTCACAGCAATCCTCCTACCTCTGCCTCCCGAGTGCTGAGATTAAAGGTGTGCACCACCACGCCTGGCTTAAGAAATCTTCTTTTAATATTTGTTTATTTGAGAGAGAGAGAGAGAGAGAGAGAGAGAGAGAATGAATGAATCCAGGGCCTCTTGCCACTGCCTCAGAACTCCAGACACACGTACCACTTTGTTGTGTGTCTGGCTTGATGTGGGTCTTGCGGAATCGAGTCCACAATGTTAGGCTTTGCGAACAAATGCCCTTGACCAGACTGAGTCATCTCTCCAGCCCCTTGACCTAGAATTCTAACTTACTAAAGAGAAAAATCCTGAAAATATAGTTACCAGCGTCTCTCCTTCTCTTTCTCCACCCTTTTCTTCCGTACACCTCCCTGGACTCACGTCTTGCTTCCAAGTGCGCTGGACACGACACCTAGCCCTTCTCCCTTTCCAACACTCTCACCAGTCCCGACGAGTCCCAGAACAGGAGATGCTCCTGAAGCCCTGGAGGCTTTGGTCTGATGGGTCCCTCTGTGCTTTCAGGAGTGTGAGGCGACATCTGCTTGGAATTCCTGGGGCTACCGACCACGTGCAAAACCCCTGATGACACCTGGCCGAAGCTACTATGCCCTGGCTATCTTGTTGGCAATTGGGGACATCCAGTCTGGTGGTAAGGACAGATCCCAGTGCAGAGGCAGCCATCAGGAGATTCCTGGGCTCAGGGGGAGGTGGGAATTCCATGTACCACTCCTCTTAAAATTAATGAAAGAGGCCGGGCGTGGTGGCACACGCCTTTAATCCCAGCACTTGGGAGGCAGAGGTAGGAGGATCACCATGAGTTTAAGGCCACCCTACCACTACATAGTGAATTCCAGGTCAGCCTGAGCTAGAGCAAGATCCTACCTCGAAAAACAAAGTAACAACAATAACAAAAAAAGGGTAGAGGGGGCTGGAGAAGATGGCTTAGTGATTAAGGCATTTGCCTGCAAAGCCAAAGGACCCAGGTTCAATTCCCCAGGACCCACATAAGCCAGATGCACAAGGGGGGCACATGCATCTGGAGTTCATTTGCAGTGGCTGAAGGTCCTGGCACACCCATTCTCTCTCTCTCTCTCTCATAAATAAATGAATAAAATTAAATAAGCCGGGCATGGTGGCGCACACCTTTAATCCCAGCACTCAGGAGGCAGGGGTAGGAGGATTGTTGTGAGTTCAAGGGCGCCCTGAGACGACATAGTGAATTCCAGGTCAGCCTGAGCTAGAGTGAGACCCTACCTTGAAAAACAAAAAAAAAAAATTAATTTAATTTTTTTTTTTTGAAAGGAAGAAGCTTTAAACCTATCTAGTCCCTTGACTCTCATTTCCCTGGTGAATAAAGTACTTACTACCAAAGAAGTCAGCTAAACTTGCCCAGTCACACAGCCAGAGTTAGAACTTGTGTCCCTGTCTGCCAATGCTGGCTGCTGGCTTGCACTCCAGCGACCAGATAACCTGGTCATTCCCATTGCAGGGTGCATGCACATCACCAGCTCCGCTTCCCAGGAAGGCCAGCGACTGAACTTCATCGGCACTCTGTGGTATCAAGAGGAAGAAGCTGGGGGTGGATGGTGTTACTGTGCAAAGACAGGTCTTGGGACTGCTCCCCTGAGACCAGCTTAGAACAGCTGAGACTTAGAAGGGCCCCTGGGATAGACGGAGGCAGTGAGAGATCAGCTCAGTTGGTGTTCACTATAAACAAAGCCACACCATTGGACAGCGGGACCTACCAGTGCTGTGCCGAAAGCCACAAGCCAGAAATGCACCTCCAGGGCCACTTCTCTCTCCCAGTCACTGGTGAGTCCCTAAGACCTCCAATGCCATCAGACGGAGCACTGAGCAGGGCTGACAGCACACGTAAGTAGATGCTTCTGGTCCTGCACAGGCAGTCTCCTTCTTGGGGCATCGTGTCCTCAGATGGCACCACCTTCTTCTAGAATCCGCTCTGAAGGTTCTTCCTAGGGTTGTTCTTAAAGTGTCACTCTTCAGAAAGATGTCCCTGATGGCTTGCCTGGTTTTCTTTTCTTTTTTTTTGTTTGTTTGTTTGTTTTTTTGTTGTTGTTGTTGTTGTTTTTTGAGGTAGGATCTCGCTTTCTAGTCCAGGATAACCTGGAATTCACTACGTAGTCTCAGGGTGGCCTTGAACTCATGGCGATCCACCCCACCTCTGCCTCCTCTGGTTTTCTTTTTATCATAGGTGCGCTAACAGTAGACAATAGGCCTTCATTGTGTGAATATTCTCTCCTAACTGAAACCTCTCAGTATGGAGACACATGGTTTTGTTTTGTTTTGGTTTTTTGAGGTAGAGTCTCACTCTAGCCCAGGGTGGCCTGGAATTTACTATATAGTCTCAAGGTGGCCTCAAACTCATAGTGATCCTCCTACCTCTGCCTCCCAAGTGCTAGGATTAAAGGCGTGCGCCACCACGCCCAGCAGATTTTTTTCCCCCCTGGAAACATCTTATTAAATCTTTTTAGATGTTCTTTTCTAATGTATAATAAAAAATTGCAGTTCAATAAAAAGAAATATATAGGGCTGGAGAGATGGCTTAGTGGTTAAACGCTTGCCTATGAAGCCTAAGGACCCCAGTTTGAGGCTCGACTCTCCAGGACCCACATAAGCCAGATTCGTTTGCAGTGGCTGGAGGCCCTGGTGCACCCATTCTCTCTCTCTCTCTCTCTATCTGCCTATTTCTGTATCTCTCTCTCTCTCAAATAAATAAATAAATAAATAATAAAATATTTAAAAATAAAAAAGAAAAAAAGAAAAAGAAATATATAATGAGCACATTTTTTATTTATTTTGGGAAAGAGGCAGATAGAGAACGGGCATACTAGAGCCACTGCAAACAAACTCCAGATACATGAGGCCCCTTGTGCATCTGGCTTATGTGGATACTAGAGAATCGAACCTGGGTCCTTAGATTTCACAGGATCTCTCCATCCCTCCATTTAAGGGCACCTAAAAGATAGTATGAGATGTGTGTGTGTGTGTGTGTGTGTGTGTGTGTGTGTGGTTAGTTTCTGAAACCTTCCCTGATCTGATTCTCTTCTGAACCAGAGACAGGGAACTACACAGTGACAGGACGAAACCAAGACACCTTGACTCCAGTGGTAGTGACAGCACTGTCAGCCCCGGCTTCCTGCTGACCAAGGCCTTGGTGATGGTGATGGTGATGGTGATGCTGGTCAGCAGCCTGGTGGCCCTTCAAGGTATGTTCAGAAGAGCCTTAAACACTCCACTATGTGAGTGCTGTGTCTTTGCCAGCTCGGCTAGTCCCTTCAGGATGGAGATGACGCTCAGGAGGAGAGGGGATGTTTAATCTTACTGTCTCTTTAAATATTTTATTTGAGAGACAGAGACTATGGGCTCATCAGGGCCTCTAACCACTGCAATCAAACTCCAGATGCATGTGCCACCTTGTGCGTCTGACCTGGGGAATCAAACCTAAGCACCTTGACTGCTAGGCCATTTCTCCAGCCCTCTTTAAATATTTATTTATTTGAGAGACAGAAAGAGAGAGAGAAAGAAAGAGAGAGAATGAGAAGCAGATAGAGAGAATTTGGTGCCCTAGGGCCTCTAACCACTTCAAATGAACTCCAGACGCATGTACCATCTTATATATCTGGCTTACATGGGTACTGGAGAGTCAAACCTGGGTCCTTAGGCTTCACAGGCAGGTGCCTTAACCTCTAAGCCATCTCTCCAGCCCCCACTCTCGCTGTCTCTTTAAATAAAACTTCTTCCTGCTTCAATACAGAAAAGTGCAAACCAACATGTGGGTGTATCCGGTTCCAAGGTACCAAAGACTTCATAATTCTGTATCTACAGAAAAGCAGGCGAGGGCTGGCAAGACGGCTTAGTGGTTAGGACCCTTGCCTGCAAAGCTTAAGGACCCAATTTGTTCAACTCCCCAGATTTCATGGAAGCTGGATGCACAAGGTGACGCATGCACAAAGTTGCACACGCACACAAGGTGGAGCAGGTATCTGCAGTTCCGTGACAGTGGCTGGAGAGGCCCTGGCGTGCCAAATCTCTCTCTCTTTCAAAAAAAAAAAAAGAAAGAAAGAAAGAAAAGAAAAAATAGAAAGAAAGAGAGGTCAGTCTGTTGGGCTTGCCTCAAAACAAAACAAAACAAAACAATCAGGTGACTCGCCTTTCCATTGGAGAGGAGGTCCGATGTGTTAGGAGACAATGTGCGCAGCTGCCTCTCCCCCCTGGAGGAGCCGAGCAGGCTATGTTGAGTCAACTGCTCTGAGGCTCTTATGTGAGGTGGACAAGGCAGGAGGCAGACCTGGCCTGGAAGTGGGTGGGGCTTGGACAACACAGCTCCTCCGACTGAGCAGCGTACTAAAAGACTGGAACTTCCAATAATTTCTCATTATACTTTTCTTTTCTTTTTTAAAAGATATATTTACTTATTTATTTATTTATTTGAGAGAGAGAGAATGGGTGCGGCAGGGCCTCCAACCACTGCAAACGAACTCCAGATGCATGTTTCCCTTTGTGCATCTGGCTTACGAGGGTCCTGGAGAATCAAACTGGGATCCTTTGGCTTTGCAGGCAAGCGCCTTAACCGCTAAGCCATCTCTCCAGCCCCGCGTTTTTGTTTTTTTCTTTTGGGTTTTTTTTGAGGTAAGGTTTCACTCTAGCCCAGGCTGACCTGGAATTTACTCTGTAGTCCCATGCTGACCTCAAATTCACAGTGATCCTCCTGACCTCGGCCTCCCGAGTGCTGGGATTAAAGGCGAGCGCCACCATGCCCGGCTGTCTGTCATTATGCTTTTGAGTAACAAGTAACTGATGCAAGTTTCCCTCTGGCTTTATTAATTCATTTAAGCTCTTTTTTCCCCTTCAAATTAGTACCTTCCATTTTGCATGCCACCAGAATTTAAGCTTTGCATATAAACACAAAGACTTTTCTTGTCTACCTTAACAGAGGTGGTATCAGACACTTAGTAGGTGCTTAATTAATTTGTTAATGAACTTGTATAATGAATTACATTTTCCATGTGGTCAATCTAACTCATTCAGCCTTTCCAAGCAAACATTCTGATTTTTCAGGAAACAGGCATAAAGAAGTTGGACGTTACCTGTCACAGAAATGAATACAGGTCCTTCTCACTTCAACTTCAGACTCTCAGAAGTGCCTCACTCTATGCCAAGCATCTCTCTGTCCTTCACAATCCGTCACATCTTGACACTGCCTCCTCACATACCCACAGACAACCCAGGATTCCAGCCCCTTCACCACAAACTATCAAAAATAAAAATAAAAACCAGAGCCAGGCATGGTGGTGCATGCCTTTAATCCCAGCACTCGGGAGGCAGAGGTAGGAGAATCGCCATGAGTTTGAGGCCACCATAAGACTCCATAGTGAATTCCAGGTTAGCCTGAGCTAGAGTGAGACCCTACCTCAAAAAAACAAAAAAAGGGCTGGAGAGATGGCTTAGCGGTTAAGGCACATGCCTGTGAAGCCTAAGGATCCAGGTTCAATTCTCCAGGCCCCATGTAAGCCAGATGCACATGGTGGCACATGCATCTGGAGTTCATTTGCAGTGGCTAGAGGCCCTGGCGTGCCCATTCTCTCTCTCTCTCTCCCTCTCTCTTTCTCTAATAAAACAAAAATTTTTTAAAAAGCAGATTTAAAGGTATAAAAAAAAATCAGTGCTGGAGAGATGGCTTAGAGGTTAACATTCTTGCCTTCAAAGCCTACAGATCCAGGTTCAATTTCCCAGGACCCACATAAACCAGATGCACAAGGTGGTACATGCATCTGGAGTTCATTTGCAGTGGCTGGAGGCCCTAGCGTGCCCATTCTCTATTTGCTGCTTCTTCTCTCTCTCCCTCTCTCATAAATAAATAAATAATAGAAAAAATTAGCCAGGTTTAGTGGCGCATGCCTTTAATCCCAGCACTCGTGAGGCAGAGGCAGGAGGATTGCCGTGAGTTCAAGGCCACCCTGACACTACAAGGGACTTTCCCCAGTCTGTTTCCCTTGGCTGGTAAGATGCAACATACACAACATGTTCATACTTTCCTTTTCCATCCCCTTTCTAGTCCTAAGGACTCTTTTTTTTTCCTTTTTCTTTTTGTTTTACTTGAGAGAGAGAGAGAGGCAGATTGAATGGGCACACCAGGGTCTTCAGCCACTGCAAATGAACTCCAGACACATGCACCACCTTGTGCATCTGGTTTACGTGGGTCCTTGGGAATTGAACCTGGATCCTTTGGCTTTGCAGCCAAGCACCTTAACCGCTAAGCCATTTCTCCAGCCCTCTTTCCTTTTTCTTTTTTTTCCCCCTTGAGGCAGGGTCTTGCTCTTTGGAATTCACTCTGTAGTCTCAGGCTGGCCTCGAACTCACGGCAATCCTCCTACCTCTGCCTCCTGAGTGCTGGGATTAAAGGCGTGCGCCACTGCGCTGGCAAATGTTTATTGACTTGCACACACACAAACAGAGACAGAAAGAAGAGAGACAGGCAGAGAGACACAGAGAGAGAGATAGGGGGCATGCCAGGGCCCCTAGCCAGTGCAAAAACTCCAGATGCATGTGCCACCATGTGCATCTGGTCTTTCCACATGGTACAGGGGAATCAAACCCCGGTCCTTAGGCTTTACAGGCAAGCACCTTAACTGCTGATCCATCTCTCCAGCCACCTACGGCTTATCAAACACATCACAAGATATGTGATGCCTGTCTTGCCAAGCATTCCGAGTTGTGAGGTGAGGGACTAGTTACTTTCTTTGTTGCAGGGACAAAATACCTGACAAGAAGCGATGGAAAGAAGGGAGGGAGGAAGGGAGGGAAGGAAGAAGAAGGAAGGGCTTATGTTGGCTCAGTTTGAGGGGATAGTCTACCATGGCAAAGATGGAATGTCAGTCGCAGGAATGTCACAGAGAGCAGCGAATGTCTGGGTTCAACTCACTTTCACTTTTTTCTTTTTTTTAAATTTTTTTTATTATTTTTTATTTATTTTTGGAGAGAGATAGACAGAGAGGGAGAGGGAGACAGAGATGGGCGCGCCAGCAGTCTCTCAGCTGCTGCGAACGAAATCCAGATGTGTGCACCCCCTTGTAGTCAAGTGCGGCATTGCGCCCTTGCCTCACTTTGCATCTGGCTAAACGTGGGACCTGGAGATTGGAACCGCTGGACATTGGAACCAGTGTTCTTAGGCTTAGCAGGCAGGCGCCTTAGCTGCTAAGCCATCTCTCCAGCCCCACCTTTTCTTCTTCAGTCCAGGACCCCAACCCATGAGATGGGGCTACCCACATTCAGGGTGGGTCCTCCCACCCCAATCTAACCTAGTAACTAGAAACTCACTAGAAACTCACTCACTGACATGTTTCCTTAGTGATGTTAAAGTCCAACACGTTGACAAAATTAATCACCATACATAATAAAACAAACTTTTCATTTTCTTTCTAGTCTTATAATCTTTGTGCCAAAATAAACTTGAAAGAAAAAGTTACAGCAAGAGAAATCTGAATATGCACAAAAAAAGATACATGCACCAGGGGAAGAGATGCTAAATACTCCAAGAATCCAGAGGAATATACAGCAAGCCAACCGTGTAGTCCTGGCCTGCCCTTTCTCCCCACCAGTGCAAACCTGCCTTCTTCCCACCTCAGCACCAGTAAATAAAGCATATTTCATAAATGTGGCTGGCATATTGTTCCTAAATATTGCGAAAGTATGTATATTTTAAAAATTATTTATTTGCCAGAGAAAGGAGAGAGAGAATGAGTGCACCAGGGCCTCCAGCCACTGCAAACGAACTTCAGACGCATCTTCCCCTTGTACATCTGGCTAATGTGGTTCCTGAGGAATTGAACCTGGGTCCTTTGACTTTGCAGGCAAACACCTTAACTGCTAAGCCATCCCTCCAGCCCAGTGTGTGTGTGTGTGTGTGTGTGTGTGTACACGCACGCGCATATTGTTTGTTTGTTGTTTCGAGGTAGGGTCTCACTCTAGCCCAGGCTGACTTGGAATTCACTCTATAGTCTCAGGGTGGCCTTGAACTCACAGCAATCCTCCTACCTCTGCCTCCCAAGTGCTGGGATTAAAGGCATGCACCACCACGCCCAATTTCATTTCTTTATTTTATTTTTTGTTTTTATTTTTTTGGTTTTTCGAGATAGGGTCTCACTCTAGCCCAGTGACCTGGAATTCAATATATAGTCTCAGGGTGGCCTCGAACTCACCGAGATTCTCCTATCTCTCCCTCCCAAGTGCTGGGATTAAAGGCGTGCGCCACCACGCCTGGCTTTCTGGTCATTTCTGTTTTAAAGAAATGCTCAGAAGCTGGGCGTGGTGGCGCACGCCTTTAATCCCAGCACTCGGGAGGCAGAGGTAGGAGGATCACTGTGAGTTCAAGGCCACCCTGAGATTACATAGTGAATTCCAGGTCAGCCTGGGCCAGAGTGAGACCCTACCTGGAAAAACCAAAAAAAAAAAAAAAAAAAAAGAAATGCTCAGAGCGGTATTTGTAGGGTTTTCGTTTTCCTAAACTCATAAACCATCTTTGACTTTGGACATATGACCTTTTATCACAGATAAGCAGAGCAAAGGGCAAGATACTGCCAACAGCCAGAACTACATGAAAAGGCAGGAACAGACAATTTAGCAGGAGCTAAACACCAAGCCATCAAAATCAATATCTTTCCTGTGTAATCCTTGGCAGAATCCTACCAAATGTGGAAGCCAAGATTTGTAGGGACCAAAATCCCATGCTGAAATAGACGCTAAAGTAAGATGTTTGCCCTGTTTAAATCTTGTATTTGTTGAATATCTCTTTGCTATGCCCAATGCCATCGTTTGCACTGTGTGTTTATTCTGTGCCATTATGGTTTTTTTTTTTTAGGTTTATGTTTTGGTATTATGGCTCAGTTGAAAGACCCTGGACTATGGGGATGTTTGAACATTACTAGGATTGACAGAACTATGGGGACTTTTGAAGTTGGACTGAATGCATTGCATTTTACATCATGGATGGTTATTGGTTTAAGGGGTCAGGGGTGGAATGTGATGGTTTGATTCAGGTGTCCCCCATAAACTTAGATGTTCTGAATGCTAGGTTCCCAGATGATGGAGATTTGGGAATTAATGCCTTCAGGAGGCAGTGTATTGTTGGGGCGGGCTGATGGGCATTATAGCCAGTGTCCCCTTGCCAGTGTTTGGCACACTCTCCTGTTGCTGTTGTCCAGGAGGTGATGTCCACCCTCTGCTCATGCCATTGTTTTCCCCTACCATCATAAGCTTCCCCTCGAGTAAGCCAAAATTAACTTTTTTTCCCATAAGCTGCTCTTGATCAGGTGATTTCTAACAGCAATGTAATAACTTTTTTAAAGAATTTATTTATGAGAGAGAGAGGGACAGATAGAGAATGGGCACTGCAAACAAACTCCAGATGCATGCACCACCTTGTACATCTGGCTTACGTGGGTCCTGAGGAATTGAACCCGGGTCCTTAGGCTTCACAGGCAAGTGCCTTAACTGCTGAGCCATCTCTGCAGTGCCTGCAATTTAATAGCTTTATGTCATTAGGCAAATAAATGTTTACGATGCTCATTCTGTGCGTTTGTCTGTAAAATGGGGGAACACCTACAGGATTGTTCTGAGGAGCTAATAAGACTCTAGATTTGGGATCCACAGACATTTGAATTTTGATCCTAAAGTCTCAAAGCTTTCTCCACCACATTACATTCACTTCATCTTTCTCTACCAGGTTTTGATCTTTCACTGTTTTAAGCTCGTGTGCACAGACGCCTTGGTTGTTACTACGCAAAGAATCTTGTGTAACTGCTCAGCATTATACAGTCACTGGAAGTCTTTCAAAGACTTGTCCGACTATAGGAAATATTTCATCTATCACACTATATTAAGAGTACATGTACCAGGCGTGGTGGCGCACGCCTTTAATCCCAGCACTCAGGAGGCAGAGGTAGGAGGATCCTATGAGTTCAAGGCAACCCTGAGACTACATAGTGAATCCCAGGTCAGTCTGGACTACAGTGAGACGCTACCTTGAAAAAGAAAAGGGGGGGGGGGATAGTACATGTATAAATATCTGCACAAAAGGGCTAGAGAGATGGTTCAGCAGTTAAGGCACTTGCCTGCAAAGCCTAACAACTCAAGTTTGCTTCCCCAGTACCCATGCAAGCCATATGCACAAAGTGACTCATGCAACTGGAATCTGTTTGCAGTGGCTGGAGGCCCTGGCACGTCCATTCTGTCTCTCTGCTTGCAAGTAAATAATAAGGGCTGGAGAAATGGCTTAGCGGTTAAGGCGTTTGCCTGTGAAGCCAAGGATCCCGGTTCAATTCTCCAGGACCCACATAAGCCAGATGCACGAGGGGCACATGCATCTGGAGTTTGTTTGCAGTGGCTAGAGGCCCTGTCTGCCTCTCTTCTATCTTGCGCTCTCTGCTTGCAAATAAATAAATAAATATTAAAAAATAAATAAACCACCGGGCGTGGTGGCACACGCCTTTAATCCCAGCATTCGGGAGGCAGAGGTAGGAGGATGGCCATGAGTTCGAGGCTAACCTGAGAATACTGAGTGAATTCCAGGTCAGCCTGAGCTAGAGTGAGACCCAACCTCGAAAAAACCAAACCAAAACAAACAAAAACCCCTGCACGTAACAAGTGAAAGACCCACAAACCTAAATCCCTATTATTTCAACTCTAAGCATCTTAGTTGGAAGAAAGGAGGCCACAAAACTGATATCATTTAACTTGTAAGCAAACCATACTGTGTACATAAGTCTTTAAAGCTGAATGTCTAGAATTTGTTTTTATGTGTAATGTATTCCTTAGACTGATCATGAGTTTTCTGGGTTTTGTGGGGTTTTTTGATCCTGAATGTACCTACTACATTATATTCTGTGCTTTCTATTTGAAACCGTTGGAGCAGACGTGTGGCTCCCAGTCTGTGTGTTAAAACACTGATGGTAGGGAATGGAGAGGTGGCTTAGTGGTTAAGGCAAAGGACCCAGGTTCAAACCCCAGGACCCATGTAAGCCAGATGCACAAGGTGGCACATGCATCTGGAATTCATTTGTAGCAGCTGAAGACTCTGGTGTGCCTATTCTCTATCTGCCTCTCTCTCACAAATAAATACATAAAATAGAATTTTTTGAGAGAGACAGAGAGAAAGAGACACAGAGAGAATGGGCATACCAGTAGCCCCTCAGCTGCTGTGAACGAACTCCAGACGCATGCACCTCCTTGTGCGCAAGTGTGGCATTGTGCACTTGCGTCACTTTTGGGTCTGGCTAAACGTGGGACGTGGAGATTTGAACAGGCGTTCTTAGGCTTTGCAGGAAGGCACCTTAACCACTAAGCCATCTCTCCAGCCCCACATTAATTTTTTTTTTTTTAAGTTAAAAAACAACACTGATGTTGGGCTGTAGAGATGGCTCAGTGGTTAAAAGCACTGATGACCAGGGTTTCAGTTCCCCAGTACCCTTGAGTTCATTTGCAGTGGCAGAAGGCCCTGGCATACCCGCTCTCATTCTTTCTCTCAAATTAATTAATAAAACACAGATGTTACTGTCAGTTAAGATCCACCCTCCCTACAACCAGTGGCTAGCCATTGTGAATCCATCAAATCTCCCCCCCCACCCAGTTCCCTACCTCAGAATGTGTGAGACTCATTTTGGAAACTCTGGTGAGTGCAGCCTCACCAGACTTTCAAATCTCCATTGGATTATTTCTTCAAACAGCACACTTACCTTCCTTTCTTTAAAAAAAATTTTTTTGTTTATTTATTTGAGAGCGACAGAGAAAGAGGCAGATAGATAGAATGGACGTGCCAGGGCCTCCAGCCACTGCAAATGAACTCCAGATGCATGCACCACTTTGTGCATCTGGCTTACGTGGGTCCTGGGGAATTGAGCCTCAAACAGGGGTCCTTAAGCTTCGCAGGCAAGCGCTTAACCACTAAGTCATCTCTCCAGCCCCACCTTCCTTTCTCACTAACATAGAAGGAAAAGGGATGCCCCTCATTCCTTAATATTCAAACATCTACTGAATATACACCCCACTTCTTCCAGTCCTAGTTTTTCCTTTTCACAGATGCCAATGGCCAAGCACATCAGCCCTTGCAATGCCCTGAAGGGCCCCCTTGCCTCTCAGCTCCAAAGGGCTATTCTGTTGTGCTTTGAAGAGAACTAACACAGACAGCTTCCCTCTGGTTAGTTCTATTAACAGTTATATATTTAATCTGCTTTCCTCGAGGGACAACCACCTGGAAACCAGGGAAAAACTAGAGTGTCTGGACTAGAGTGAGACCCTACCTTGAAAAAAAGCAAACAAGTGTTAGAGCTGAGTGTGGTAGTATGTGTGTGTAGTCCTAGTACTCGGGAGGCTGAGGCAGGAGGATCATGCATTTTATTTTTATCTATTTATTTGACAGAGAGAGAGGGAGAGAGAGAATGAGCACATCAGGGCCTCCAGCCACTGCAAACGAACTCCAGACGCATGCGCCCCCTTGTGCATCTGGCTAATGTGGGTCCTGGGGAATCAAACCTGGGTCCTTTGGCTTTGCAGGCAAACACCTTAACCACTAAGCCATCCCTCCAGCCCAGGATCATGAATTTAAGCCCACTCTAGGCTACACAGTATGAACCTAGCTCACAAAAAGGTTGGGCATGTTTAAGAGTACGTATATAGCTAATTGATAGAATTCTTATTTAGAATGTACAAAATCCTGGATTCAATCCCCAGAAATGAACAAACAAATATGGCTTTTTAAAAATATACATGTATATTTTTTATTTATTTCAGAGAGAGAAAGAGTCAGAGTGAGAGAGTGAGAGAGAGAGAGAGAGAGAGAGAGAGAAAGAATGGGTGCACCAGAGCTTCCAGCCACTGCAAACAAACTCCAGATGCATGTGCACCATTGTGCATCTGGCTTACATGGGTCCTGGAGAGTTGAACCAGGATTCTTTGGCTCTGCAGGCAAACGCCTTAACTGCTAAGCCATCTCTCCAGCCCCCTCTTTAAAATTTTTTTTTCAAGGTAAGGTCTCACTCTAGCCCAGGCTGATATGGAATTCACTATGTAGTCTCAGGGCAGCCTTGAACTCACGGCAATCCTCCTACCTCTGCCTCCCGAGTGCTGGGATTAAAGGTGTGCACCACCACGCCTGGCACAAATGTTTTTTTTTTTTTTTAAAGAGATGTGGTGGCTGTAATCACAGCTCTGGAGAATGAGGCAGGAGGATCACAAGTTCAGAGCCAGCATGAAATATACAGTGAGACCCTGTCTTTAAAAAGGATGAATTCTGGGCTGGAGAAATGGCTTAGCAGTTAAGGCGCCTGCCTCCTAAGCCTAAGAACGCCAGTTCCAATCTCCAGCAGTTCCAATCTCCAGGTCCCACTTTTAGCCAGATGCAAAGTGACACAAGGGCACAATGCCGCACTTGACCACAAGGGGGCACACGCATCTGGATTTCGTTCGCAGCAGCTGAGAGGCTGCTGGCGCGCCCATCTCTATCTGTCTTCCTCTCCCTCTCTGTCTTTGTGTCTCTCTCCAAAAAAAAAAAAAAAAAAAAAAAAAAGTATGAATTCAGGGCTGGAGAGATGGCTCAGAGGTTAAAGACACTTGTTTGCAATGCCTGAAGGCCAGAGTTTGATTCCCTAGTAACTACATAAAGCCAGATGCACAAGGTGGCGCATGTGTCTGGAGTTGCAGTGGTAATAGCCCTGGCACAGCCATTCTCTCTCTTGGCAAATAAATAAAATTATGTTTAAAAAACTGAGTTTGAAGCCGGGCATGGTGGCGCACGCCTTTAATCCCAGCTCTCTTGGCAAAGGTAGGAGGATCGCACCCTGAGCCACCCTGAGACTACATAGTGAATTCCAGGTCAGCCTGGACAAGAGTGAGACCCTACCTTGCAAAACAAAAAAAAAAAAAAAAAAAAAAAAACTATGAGTTTGGGCTGGAGAGATGGCTTAGCAGTTAAGGCATTTGCCTGCAAAGCCAAAGGACCTCAGTTTGATTCCCCAGGACCCACTTTAGCCATATGCACAAGGGGGTGCATGCACCTGGAGTTCGTTTGCAGTGGCTGGAGGACCTGGCACACCCATTCTCTCTCTCTCCCTCCCTCCCTCTTTCTCTCTGTCAGATAAATAAAAATTAAAAAATATTTTTAAAAAAGTATGAGTTCATTGAACAGCCTTTCCTTAAAGTCATTTATTCTCATTCTTTGGAAATTACAGTTTTTACTTCAAGTGAATCTTGGCCACAAACAATAATAAGGTACCTATTCCAGCAAATATTGCCCCCATAAAAGAGAACAAGAAGAGAAAAATGAGGCCTTAAAGTATACATATGCGAGAATTAAGACGTGGGCTCTGCTCACCTTCTACATGCTTGCTTGCTTTTCCTCAGCACCCACCATCGCTCTCCTTTCAAGGTGCAGTGCAAATACATGTGTGTCTGTGAGCACACACATTAGCGAGACACACACACACACAAACATGCAATACAAAGACATATTTATCAGTCATTCCTTCATCCTTGGCCTAAAATGATTTTCTCATGAATTAAAATATTGCAAGCAGAGTCAAGGCTGTTTTCATTCTGGATTCTCCTGGTTTTTCAGACAACTGGCAATAGAAACTCCAAGGATAAAAATGTTTTTTAATGCCAGGATCATTCCTTCTCCTCTCAACCAGTCTTTCAGAGTTTAAAGATGTTTCTGGAGAATGGCTTAGCGGTTAAGGCACATGCCTGTGAAGACTAAGGACCTCAGTTCGATTCTCCAGGTCCCACATAAGCCGGATGCACAAGGGGGTGCACATGTCTGGAGTTCATTTACAGTACAGTGGCTAGAGGCCCTGGTACACCCAATCTCACTCTTCCTCTCTCTCTGTCTCAAATAAATAAATAAATAAATAAATAAATAAATAAATAAATAAATAAATAAATAAATAAAAAAAAATAAAGATGCTTCCAGTAAAGCTTGAATGGTCACCACTCTGCCCAGCCAAGCACATGAAACTGGATTAGAATGAACTTTGTGGAAAACTGAGGGGCAATTAATTCCTGTAGGACAGAGAGGCAGGAATCTATGTGATTTCCCAACCTCCAAGTCTGCCACTCTAGGACAGCTTTCCTAATTACGTGCAAATTCGTAAGTTTCTGCCCTTGTTGGTTTCAAATTGTGACAGGAACACACATATACACATAAAACCTACACATACATGACAAGAGAAATTAGGTCTAATGTTCAAAAAGAAGACATTCAGAATAAGAAAATATATTCAATCTTCACAGAATTCAAAGAGTAGGGCATTTCCTATACATGTAATAGTCTCAAATTCACACTGTACGGCTCCAGATCTAAAGTCCCGACCGTTTTCTTTTCTTTTTGACAATTAGGGAAAATTGATTGGAGCAGTCCACGTTGCCATCTTCTCCTTGGCTCCTAGAAAGGCTAAAAATTATCTTGTGTGGCTTCCAGCTCTATAAAAGAAACACCTAAAAAGTCCAGGTTTAAAAAAAAAATCAGCTGGGCATGGTGGTGCACACCTTTAACCCCAGCACTGGGGAGGCAGAGGTAGGAGGATCGCCGTGAATTCAAGACCACCCTGAGACCACAGTGAATTCCAGGTCAGCCTGGGCTAGAGTGAGACCCTACCTCGAAAAACCATCAAGAGGGTTAGAGAGATGGCTTAGCAGTTAAGGCACCTGCCTGCAAAGCCAAAGGACCTTGGGTTGATTTCCCAGGACCCACATAAGACAGATGCACAAGATGGTGCATTAGTCTGGAGTTTGTTTGCAGTGGCTGGAGGCCCTGGCGTGCCCATTCTCTCTCTCTCTCTCTCTCTCTCTCTCTTAAATAAATAAATAAAATTTAAAACAAACATACAAAAAAAAAATCAAGAGCATCAAGAAGTGGATGGGCAATATGGCTCAGGGAATTCTGCAGAAGATGGGGCAGAAAGAATGTAAGAGCCACACAAAAACCCTGCTGTTCCCACAATGCATATATATCCCACAACCCTATGGAGAATACCTGTAACCCTACTGAACAGTGTCCCCAGAGGAATGGGGGCAGGGACGAGGGATAAGACGAAACCAACACATGATGTGCAAATGTAAAATACGTTGTTGCCAAGTGTAGTGGTGCACGCCTTTGATCCCAGCACTCGGGAGGCAGAGACAGGAGGATTCCCATGAGTTCAAGGCCACCCTGAGACTACATAGTGAATTCCAGGTCAGCCTGAGTTACAGTGAGACCCTGCCTTGGGGAAAAAAAAACCCACAAAAGTAGTAAAATATGCTGTTAATAAAAACAACAAAAAGTGAGTGGGGATGCGCATGCACGCCAAGAGGAAGTGCGAGGAACTGAGCAGTGCGCTAGCTGGCAGCCAAGGACTGAGCCCACCCCCCAATAAATCTTTGTTTGCTCCCCGCCCCCAAAAAAAGCCTTCTGCAGTGGGCACTGTATCAATAACCATTTAGCCATCTCTTTAGCCCATGGAAACTGTATCTATGCCATTCAAATTTAAGGGCAATACACACTGAGAAATAAACTTTTTTTTTTTTTTTTTTTTTTTTTGGTTTTCCGAGGTAGGGTCTCACTTTAGCCCAGGCTGACCTGGAATTCACTCTGTAGTCTCAGGGTGGCCTTGAACTCATGGCAACCCTCCTACCTCTGCCTCCCTGAGTGCTGGGATTAAAGGCGTGCACCACCACGCCCGGCTGAAATAAACTCTTAATCCCAGCCACGTTCGGGGAACCTGAATGGTTTCCGTTCTCTTCTGGGATGGGAACCGATCATAGGTCCGGCTAGTCTAAAGTAAGGGAGGTCAACAGAAACGAGACACACACTGGACACCATACCGCTGAGGTTTCTAGGCCAGTGCAAGTCTTTATGCAGTGGTTGGCTCATGAGGTCAAACTTCAGGGGGATGAAGATGACTCTGCAGGTGTCACATCCGTTTCTCCTGGTGATCAGTTTTCTGACTAGGCCACAGCATACCCAGCGACGCGACCAATCGTTATTCTCAGTGTGTCTGTGAGGGTGGTTTTGAATGAAGGAACATACGAAGCAGTACACTGAATAGAGCATACTGCCCTTCCCAGCATGTGAGTGTGTATGTTGGGGGGGGCCTGAATAGTACAAAAAAAAAAGCCCAGCCTCCCCTAGGTTATGGGAGAACGCCTGCTGCCTGGACGTAAGCTGGGACATCATGAGACCTTTCATGCCTCTGGACTGGACCTGAAACATCAGCTCCCTTAGGTCTGCTGGCTTGCAGATTAGAACTTGTTCATACCATGCGTTCTTCGGGCATTCAGGCCCTCAGAGTTGGCCTAGAAGCACACTGACGCTCTCCTGGCTCTCCCACTGGCCAACTGAAGATCTTGGGACTTCTAGGCCTTCATCACTGCGTGAGTCAATTCCTAAA
Organism: Orientallactaga sibirica; assembly: GCA_036365145.1. Classification (NCBI taxonomy): domain Eukaryota; kingdom Metazoa; phylum Chordata; class Mammalia; order Rodentia; family Dipodidae; genus Orientallactaga; species Orientallactaga sibirica. Next base: position 22,263,967 of record JAEOAD010000025.1, read on the forward strand.
AATCAACCTGTCTACAGCTCTGTGTAGACCTTTGTATTTTTCTATTGGCTCTGCTTCTCTGAACAACCCTCGGCATAAATTAACCTGGAAGCTCGAGGAAGAAACACTGTAACCCTACTAAGTGGGGCTGGTCTGTGGAACAGCAAAACGAGCCTTACGGCCTCTGTGACAGAGAAGAGAGTAAAGAATATTTAAGGTAAATTAGTCTGACTTTTGCCTCCCTACGCAGTAGAATTCAGACCCTGCCCACACTGTCCCACTCCTCGTGGGATCACACAGATTGTTTCCAGCTGGTTCTCCACTTGTAACTGATATGAAACTGCCTGCCTCATATCTTCAGACACCAGCAGGCAGTTTCCAAGCTGTCATAATTTTCCTGAAACAGCTGATGCTGTTCCAACTTCAACACAGCCTTCCATTAGAGCAGTGGCCAAATGTTTGTAAAACACCTGTCAGCTAGGCGTGGTGGTGCACACCTTTAATCTCAGCACTCGGAGGGCAGAGGTAGGAGGATCACAGTGAGTTCGAGGTCACCCTGAGAGTACATAGTGAATTTCAGATCAGCCTGGGCTAGAGTGAGACCCTACCTTGAAAAACCAAACACGCCACACACACCCAAAAAAAGACCTGTCACTTCCCCTCATTCCTCTCTCCCAATACCACTGTGTGTTCTCAAGCTGTATTTCATGGGCTAAGCACAAGAAACAGATAACACGCCTCTCCAGAAACAATCACCACACAGGTATAATGTAACAGGAGAAGCTTATGAGAAAGCATCTCAAGGTTTTGCGCTACCTAAAAAATATATATAGGGCTGGAGAAATGGCTTAGTAGTTAAGGTGCTTGCCTGTGAAGCCTAAGGACACAGGTTCGATTCCCCAGGATCCATGTAAGCCAGCTGCACAAGGTGGCGCATGTGTCTGGAGTTCCTTTGCAATGGCTGGAGGCCCTGGTGTGCCCACTGTCTCCCTCTCTCAAATAAATAAATATTAAAAATAAATATATATAATTTATTTTTGGAGGTACTGGGGATGAACTCGGGGCCTTACCTTATACATACTAGGCAAGTGCTCTAACACTAAGCAATATTCCCAGCCTCTTTTCACTTTTTATTTTGAGATAAGAGTCCAGGCTGGCCTTGAAGTTGAGGTTCTCCAGCTTCAGCCTCTCAAGTACTTGCGCTCCACAGGCCTGCACCGGCAGGACTGGCTTCTGAATACACCTTCTGATCACGACCCTTAGAAGCAGGTTATTAGTTCAGCAGGCCACTTTCCCATTCTTTCTTTTTTCCTTTTTCGTTCTCACTCTGGTCCAGGCTGACCTGGAATTCACTATGTAGTCTCAGGGTGGCCTTGAACTCATGGCCATCCTCCTACCTCTGCCTCCCGAATACTGGGATTAAAGGCATGCCCGGCTCCACTTTTTATTTTCCAACTTTTCCTCCCATCCTTTGCCAAAGTACAAAAATATCATTAACTTCCTGCCTTCACTCCCAAATCAGGACATGATGGTCAAGAAAAGCTTGAGAAAAACTCAGGGAAGAAGAAACTCCCCAAACAGCAGTTTTGTTCTGATCAGCCTAAACCAGAACAGGCTGATGGTGCCCATATGCCATAGACTGCTTATATTCCCCAGTGTGTCCATTTGAGACACTGAAGTGTAACAACCTTCTTCACGTTCTTCATTTATTCAACTATGAACATTTCAACAGCAAGTGTGTGGATCCTGCTAGCACTTAAAAGTAAGGCTTGACTTCCCAGACCAAGTTGTTTTGGGCATGATTACATGAATCAGTTTGATTCCGAGTACATCTAGAATTGAGCAGACTAGAAAAAGTTTCAGAGATGAAAAGTAAGCTTTACAAATTAAAATGAGACAATAAAATGTTTAAATTCCTGAAAAGCAATGTGTTACCATGAACAGTGACTTGGCTACAGAAGCGATAATGCAGTAACCCTATTTCTATGAGAAAATTGGTTTTAAATAAGGTCTCTGGTATGAAAAGACAATAATGAGTTTGGGGTCATTAAAAGAAATCTTACGACTAACGATTTCAAACATCTGTCTGTCTATGTCTATCGCTTGCTGCTCAACTCAGGGCCACAGGAGACCAGAATCAGGTTCCTACTAACCAGAGACTCTTTTCCCCCACGATAGTGTCTCACTCTAGCCCAGGCTGGCCTGAATCTCACTCTGTAGGCTCAGGCTGCCTTGAACTCACAGCCATCCTCCTACCTCTGGGATTAAAGGTGTGCTCCACCACACCCAGCAACCACCACAGACTTGTAAGACATGCCATGGTAGGGTCTAGGGAAACCACCTCCTGAAGGAGTCTTTAAAAGTAAAAAGAAAAACAAAGTATACGATGACGGCCCCCTTTCCTTCCCACTGGACTTTTCTGTGATTTGTTCTGAGAACAGACAAGACAAAATCATTAGTCTAAGATTTCATACCTCACCTCCTTGCTAATGTGGTCAGGAGTACAATTAAGACCAAAGATTTTATCTATATACAGCAGGACCCTAGTGCTCTGGTTCCTGTGTTTACTGTAAATACACTAATAGTGGGACCGAGGTTGGAGGAGGTGGCAGAGACATCCATTACAAGACAACCTGGCAGCGGAACCCTAGCTTGACTTTAGGGAATGGATTGTATCCAGGAAGGAGCAAATCAACACAACTCAGCTTCACACATACGTCACCATTCTTGAGCTCGGGACCAAGAGGCATGTGGTTGTCCACACAGCTCCACCTGGAGGTCCTACTTTCAATTTAGAGAAGAAATGCACTCACTGCATTAATATCATGAGCTGGGGTTTCTTATGTGATTCCTACATCCATCTACTATTTTTGTTTTGATATAATTTACACCGATGGCAAGAAGACTACCACAGCAGGCCCTGGTTCGGGAGTGGTCCTTAGTTTCAGAAAGTCCACCGGTCATGGAGCGGGCTGTCACTGCTCAATCTGCTGCTTGCCGAGGCCTCGGTGCTCTGGCTGTGCCGAGTAGAGTCCTCACCATTTAAGCTCTTCCTACACACAGGACACGTGTCATGCTGAAACAGAAGAGTACCAACCCATGGAAACAGCCCGACCTCTGGGAACTTACAACTACCCAACACTTAAGAAATCCTGAAATTCAGCATGTCAAAAATTGTGACTTTTAAAAAGCCGGGTGTGGTGGCGCACGTCTTTAATCCCAGCACTCGGGAGGCAGAGGTAGGAGGATTGCCGTGAGTTTGAGGTCACCCTGAGACTACATAGTGAATTCCAGGTCAGCCTGGGCTAGAAGGAGACCTTCCCTCATAAAAAAAAAAAAAAAAAAAATTATGACTTTTGCCAGACGTGGTGGAGCATGCCTTTAATCCTAGCACTCGGGAGACAGCTTAGAGAAACAGCTCTAGCTTCCTCAGCATGCACAAGGCCCACGGTTCAACGTCCAGTGCCCCATAGAAAGACATGGCATCTCCTGAATGGGATTTCAAGCTGAACTGACAGAATTTTAGGCCAGAAACTTAGCAACAGCTAAGAAGTGCCATCAAACAAAACAGAAGTACCTCTAGTCAGTGACTGAGCTGCGACAGGGACAGGAGGGTGTCAACCACCTTCCGTGCACTCCACATAAGGACTAAGCAAACTTTTTCTTTGAAAGGACAGGGAGTAAATTTTTTGTTTTTTGTTTTTCAAGGTAGGGTCTTCCTCTAGCCCTGGCTGACCTGGAATTCACTCTGTAGTCTCAGGCTGGCCTCGAACTCATAGCGGTCCTCCTACCTCTGCCTCTGAAGTGTTGGGATTAAAGGCGTGCGCCACCACGCCTGGATTGGAAGTAAATATTTTAGGGTTTGCAAGCTAAACTAACTGTTACAAGTACTCAACTCTGCCCATGTACAAAAATGCCCACAATCTATAAACAAGTGACCATAGATATGTTCCATTAAAACGCTGTTTAGAAGCCTGGCGTGGTGGCGCTTGCCTTTAATCCCAGCACTTGTAAGGGCAGAAACAGCAGGTCACTGTGAGCTTGAGGCCAGCTTGAGACTACAGTCCCAGGTCTGTCTGAGCAAGAGTGAGGTCCACCTCAGAAAACAAACAAACAAAACACTTTTATTTACACACAAAAAACAGGGGGAGGGGCAGGCAAGTGCTACAGTTTACCATCTCCTGGTTAAACCAGCTCCAAAGAGACAATCAGCTAAGAATGACTGTGGCACTGGGGGCAGCAGGGGTTTATGGGTCCAAAACCTCATCTATTCGCTCTCAATGAGCTGTCAACTACATCTGTACTCTAAAAGAGATGTGACTTTTAGTTGCATCACCACAGATAACAGCTGGCTACACTCACTGTGTAGTCTCAGGGTGACCTTGAACTCACAGTGATCCTCCTACCTCTGCCTCCCAAGGGCTGGATTAAAGGCGTATGCCACCATGCCCAGCGACAGAGAGAATGGGCATACCAGGGCCTGCAGCCACTGCAAACAGACTCCAGATGCATGGGCCACTTTGTGCATCTGGCTTTACATGGGTACTGGGGACTCAAACTTGGGCCATTAGGCTTTGCAGGCAAGTGCCTTAACCGCCGAGCCATTTCTCCAGCCCTGCACTCACCAGTTCTAACCACGGCACAATACAGCTGCTGTGAAAGAAGTGATTGCAGGGTAATTGTCGGACTTCCTCTTCAACTGTATAATCTTCTTTGCACACTGGACATTCTAAACCCTTATCTGTTGGAGGAAGAAACGTGTTTTAAAACAGCCAACCAGCAGGGAGTGCACGCCTGTAATCGCAGTACTCTCCCCCTCCCCCGCCCATCACCCCAGAACCAAGGCAGCCGAGGCAGAAACATGGAAGTCTTGTGGCCAACCTGGGCTACACAGCAGGGTTCTGCCTCAACACACAAAACAAAAATTAAACCAAACCAAAACTCTAATGCATTATCTCTCACAATTTAAGAAATGCATAAAGAAAAGATACAAGAAAGAGTAGCTGGGCTGGGGAGATGGCTCAGAGATTAAAGGTGCTTGCTTACAAAGCCTGCCAGCCCAGGTTCAATTCCCCAGTACCCACATAAAGCCATATGCACAATGTGGCACATGGGTCTAGAGTTGGCTTGCTGCAGTAAGAGAGCCTCATGCACCCATTCTGTCTGTCTCATAAATACATAAAATATCAAAAGAAACAAAAGTTGTATCCACATGCATTAGTTCTACTTTAAAATGGAGGCAGAGGTGGTAGGAGACAAGGAAATGAAAAGCAGGAACAACGAATGGAGACAATTCCCAGGCTAATAGTAAGTAAAACAGGCAAACCCTCTTCCTCAGTGTGACAGCCTCTAGCAGCCCGTTTTGCCCGAGGAACCAGCAGCACCCTGCACTCTACAACCCAGGGGCTCAGCTCGGCTAGCAATTCCTATTCAGTGTCTCATGTCACTTCCATCCACTCGTTCTGGCATCATGCTCCCTTCTCTATCTGCCTAAAGTTGTTCATTCAGGGCTGGAGAGATGGCTTAGCAGTGAAGGCACCTGCCTGCCCAGCCTAAGAACGCCTGTTCGATTCTCCAGGTCCCACGTTTAGCCAGATGCAAAGTGACACAAGGGTGCAATGCCGCACTTGACCACAAGGGGGCACGCACATCTGGATTTTGTTCGCAGCAGCTGAGAGGCTGCTGGCGTGCCCATCTCTGTCTCCCTCTCTCTCATTTTTCTCTAAAAAAAAAAAACAAAAAGTGCCGGGCATGGTGGCGCACGCCTTTGATCCCAGCACTCGGGAGGCAGTGGTAGGAGGATTGCCATGAGTTCAAGGCCACCCTGAGACTACATAGCTAATTCCAGGTCAGCCTGGACCAGAGTGAGTGAGAAACAAAAAAAAAAAAAAAAAAAAAAAAAAAAAAAAAAAGTTATGCAAGCACGCAATGCTGCACTTGCCCACAAGGGGGCGCACATGTCTGGAGTTGGTTCACAGCAGCTAAAATGGCTCTGGCGCGCCCATTCTCTCTGTCTCTTCCTCTCTCTCTCTGTTTCTCTCTAAAATAAAATTAAAATAAAATAAAATGTAAAATAAAATAAAATAAAATAAAATAAAATAAAATAAAATAAAATAAAATAAAATAAAATAAAATAAAATAAAATAAAATTTGTTCATTCAACACCATACCAGGAGATGGTGCTGCAGAAATGTAGAGGGAAGTGCAGCTCAGGCCTCCAAGCCAAGCATCAGGAAGCCCTTTTTCCTCAGAGGAAAGGGTCACAAACTACACTGAAAAGTTTAAGTAGCAAATTCTGGGTTGCCCAAGTTTGGCTAATAGTATCAGCTAGTCTACATCCTAGTGGCTGGGCCACTCTGCACATCCCTACAGTGGTCAAGTCCTTCAAAGATTTGACTCCTTCCTGCCTGCCCTCCCTCCCATCCACATTCCAGAGCCACCTTCCACTCCTCACACCAAGTCAACAATAGCCTGGCACACAGCAGCCTTAATTCTAGGTCTTTAGTCACCCAAATATACGCAACACTTCCTGCCAGTCTCACACATGGACTCTCAGTTGGATTATCAAGATCAACAAAGTAAGCCGGGCGTGATGGCGCACGCCTTTAATCCCAGCACTGGGGAGGCAGAGGTAGGAGGATCACTGAGAGTTTGAGGCCACCCTGAGACTACATGGTCAGCCTGGGCTAGAGTGAGACCCTACCTCGAAAAACAAAACAAACAAACAAAAAAAAGATCAACAAAGTAACAATTAAAACCTTCATAGCGTCTCCCTACCCACACCAGGGCCCACCACTATTTCCTACTCCCCAGTAACAGTACCATCTTTGTAAAATCCTACATCATCTTTAATCTTTTTGCTTCCTTCATCTTACTGTGTAATCAAAACAACCCTGCACTACCCTCCATTTCTGTCACCAGAGCCTCACCTGCACTGTAGCACCAGCCTTCCTAATCCCCATTCTGCTTTCTCCCCTTCAACTCTATTTAATACATGAGACTCTGTTTTTAATTTTCCTAAAAACCTCCTCAATTTCCTCATTCCTCCACCTGAGGACCCACAGAACCTTTCTATAAGCAGAATGAACTAATTTAAGAATACTGGAATAAAACAGACATGGTATTTGCATCAGACATAAGACAGTGACCTCACCAGATCTGAACTAGAATCTGCTGTGGGTCACAATAGGAAGTCAGACCAGACAGGAAGGGAGGAACCTTGCTAGAGAAGACCTCGAAACTGCCACGAAATGGGAGGCCAGATATTTTAGGTAGCAGGTAAGTTTTACTAGTCTCTCTTTACCTAACGGCACCTGATGCCAAGTAAATGGGAAATAAACCCCTAGCCTCTCCTTTGTTCTTACCCTCAAGGTCATTACCATCTTCCCAATGCTATTTTCAGACCATTTGGTGAGTACTGTTTCCAGTAAGCTCATGTTGATTAGAATTGTCTTATAAATACCTCTGTACTTCTTTCTTTCCAATAGGACCTAGAAAACAGGTATGGCACTTGTTCAGGACGCACCTGATAAAGTAGCAGGTACTTTCCATACCTTGAACCCAGAGAGCAATTTTAAGGAGCTACTGCTTCACAGAAGATGCTTAGTATAGAAGGATCCTGAAATTTTAAATAGTGGTCCTACAATGTCATGACAGAGTAAATATAAAAATGAACTCACCAACTTGTTCCTGAGTTACTGTCACTGTTGGAAGAGATGTGATCTTCTCCTTGTCAGCTGGGGGTGGCCCTGTATTTTCCAGTTGTCCTAAAAGCTACAGAAAGAAAAAGAAACAGTGGCAAATATCTCAGCAACTTTGGAGAGGGAGCCAGTACACTGAGAAAACAGTGCACACATCAAAAATGCTCGTTGCTTAAGCCGGGTGAGGTGGCGCACGCCTTTAATCCCAGCACTCGGGAGGCAGAGGTAGGAGCATCGCCATGAGTTCGAGGCCACCCTGAGACTACATAGTTAATTCCAGGTCAGCCTGGGCTAGAGTGAGACCCTACCTCGAAAACCCCCCTCCAAAAAAAGTGTTGGTTGCTCTTCCTTCTGCAAGTCTCTGAGGCTTACATTTCCCTTTCCTGGTGATGGAACACTTAAAATTGCTTTACAATCTCAGAGTGACATCATGGTAGCCGATAGACAGACCCATAATTGCAAAGCCCACCTTTGGACACAAAGCAAATTTGGGGTGTCAAAAAGGTTGTGATGTCTTGAATAGAAGTATAGTCTAATAAAAAGTAATATTTCACTAGCCCAAAAGTTCTGTTCTGCCAGAAGTAATAAAAAGGTAGAAATATGAACAACAACAAAAGCCAAGAAATAGGCAAATTACTGCCTACAAGACAACGTGGATAAGAGCAACGTGCTTTCTAGTCTCAGCAGTCCCAAGGGAAACAAAAAGGCAACGAAGTTAAAGTGGGCATAAACAAGTGGAAGCAAATGCCCATGGCCCGGGTACCCAAGTTGTTCTGCTTCCTTTCCCTGCTTTGCCCCATCTAGTAGAAATCCCTGCTTCAGCAAGTGAAACCCTCTTTCCTGTGAAGCTTGTTAATAGGATAGCTCAGAAGACTGACCAAAAGCCCCCAAAACAAGACACTGTCTGTTAAAGAGGTTACATCACTGTCTAGAATCCCCTGGGGCTTGGTGGGTTCAGGGACGCTGAGCTAAACCCAGAGCCACTTAGTAAAAATGGAAACGCAAAAGCTCAAAAGATTCGAGAAGGCAGAGTAACTGCCAGTTTTGAAGGTAGCAGAAGGAAAGCAGGAAACACACTGAACAGACACCCTCAAGGGCCGCTCCTCACCTGGGTTACAATGGCATCAAGCCCTGTCTGACCCCAGGCATAGTCCCCAGGGTCGGAGTGCAGCATCCCGCTCCTATACATGAGATGAGACAGACAGCATTAGGTGGGGTGACCAGGCTCCGCTTTATACCAGAGAAAACCAGTAGAGGGCGCTATTCTCTGAGAGCTCAAAAGTCCTCGAGAATCAAGAAGCAAAGAAATTCTCTGTATTTGTAAGGACAAGCAGATTAGCCAGAGATGGACCTTCTTTCTCTACAAATTTCATTTAACTGGCACACAGAATGGGATGCCATCTAAAATGCCATATGACATGCCCGAGCCAAGAGTGACTCATTGACTGCAGGTTAAGAAGAGCTGGTCTTGCCTGGTGTGGTGGCACACGCCTTTGATCCCAGCCCTTAGGAGGCAGAGGTAGGAGGATCACCAAGAGTTCAAAGCCACCCTGAGACTACACAGTGAATTCCAGGTCAGCCTGGGCTAGAGTAAGACCCTACCTCAAAAAAAAATAATAATAATAATAACAGGGGTGGTGGCACGCGCCTTTAATCCCAGCACTTGGGAGGCAGAGGTAAGAGGATCACCATGTATTCAAGGCCACCAAGACTACATAGTGAATGCCAGGTCAGCGTGGGCTAGAGTGAGACCCTACCTCGAAAAAACAAAAAAAGGCGAGTTTGTGCTGTGTGGCTGCCTAGAATCGATGGCAGCCCTTCCTCATTCAGAGGCTGCACAGGTCCTGGGCAGTAAGCGCTTTCTGTAGAGAAGTGGCTGAAGCATGCTCACTGCATCTCCAGCAGGGACTTGGCGGCACTTGTCTCCTGGTGCTGCTGGGTAGTGATACCCTGCAAGACAGAGGCCCAGACTCTGGCTAGATCACATTTAAACGAACTCAAGGCTAGAAATTGGAGTGAGCGTGGGCAAGGGGTGGAGGTCTCCTTGAGCTCCCAAGAAGTCTGTGGCAGAGCTATAAGTTGCACAGACCTGTCCAGACAAGACAACGGCCTCTTGAACCCCAACCGCAGGGGTCACTCTGGTGCTGAATGACAGTCTTTTGTTTCTTCTGACAAACCGTCTTGTTTTAGGGAGAAGAAAGTGTTATGTTTTCAACTTCAGAAATTCTTAAAAGAATAAAATCTTCCTTTATGGTCCAGAAGGGAGACTGACAAAGCAGATGCCACGCCGGGCAGGGAACATCTCATCCCACTTCAACACAACCCTCAGAGCACAACAGAAAAGCATCAGGATAGCAAACCTGAGTCTGAACCAAAAAAAAAAAAAAAAAGTTCTGGGGGCTGGAGAGATGGCCCAGTGGTTAAAGACACTGCTTGAAAGCCCAAAGGCCCAGGTTCGATTCCCCAGTACCTACATAAAGCCAGATGTACAAAGTGGCACATGAGAGTTTGTTTTTAGTGGCAGGAAGCCCTGGCCCACCCATGTGTACTCTCTCTTTCAAACAAACAAACAAACAAACAAACAAGTAAAATATAAAGTATTTAAATAAAAGTTCTGATTGCTGGGCTTGGTGGCACATGCCTTTAATCCCAGCACTGGGGAGGCAGAGGTAGGAGGATTGCTGTGAGTTCAAGGCCAGCTTGGGACTACAGAGTGAATTCCAGGTCAGCCTGGGCTAGAGCGAGACCCTACCTCAAAAAAACCCGACAGTTCTGATTAAGTCTGGGCTCAGCAATGCACAGTAGTTTGGCAGCATCCTCATCCCGTCTGCATACTTACCAGCGTAACCCTTCTACTTTTTCTATTTGCAGAAATGATAGCATCTAAGGCTAGCACTCTCACAGAGTGGGAGACAAAATTAGCTACTTACCAAGAAAAGGGGTGTGGGGATCCAGGAATTGCAGAATTTGCAAAGAACCCCGCAAATATCTGTTGTATTATTCTGTTAAAGGAAGAAAAAGTATACCTGAAATACTACACAAAGGGCTGGACAGACAGGTACACAGTTAAAGGCATTTGTTTGCAAAGCCTGATGGCCTGGGTTTGAGTCCCCAGTACCCATGCAGACCAGATGCAGAAAGTGGCGCATGTGTCTAGAGTTTGTTTGCAGGAGCAGGAGGCCCTGAAGTACCCATACTCTCTCTTAAGTAAATAAATAATTTTAAAAACAAAAAATGTTCTTTAAGCCAGGCGTGGTGGTGCATACCTTTAATCCCAGCACTCAGGAGGCAGAGGTAGGAGGATCGCCGTGAGTTCGAGGCCACCCTGAGACTACATAGTGAATTCCAGGTCAGCCTGGGCTAGAGAGAGACCCTACCTCAGAAAAAAAAATTTTTTTAAAGAAAAATACTGTATGGATACCCACAACTGACTTACCACAACCACTCCCAAACCTCGATGGCCTCCTGCTTATTGTTACAAAGAGATGCCAAGGCTGAAGAGATGGTTCAGTGGTTAAGGTGCTTGCCTGCAAAGCCTAACGACTGGGGTTTGATTTTCCAGTTCCCATGTAAAGCCAGATACACAAAGTAGCGCATCTAGAGTTCATTTGCAGTGGCCAGAGACCCTGGTATGCCCATCTCTCTCTCTCTCATAAGTAAATGAACGAAATTTTTTTTGTTTGTTTGTTTTTGCAAGGTAGGGTCTCACTCTGGTCCAGGCTGACCTGGAATTAACTATGTAGTCTCAGGGTGACCTTGAACTCTCGGCGATCCTCCTACCTCTGCTTCCCAAGTGCTGGGATTAAAGGCGTGTGTCACCACGCCTGGCTTGAACAAATATTTTTTTAAAAAGCAAAGAGATTCCAGGATTCAAATGTGCGGCCGGCGTGTGGCTTATGACTATTACTTCTCTCTGTGTGCTCTGCCATCTACATATGAACAGTGTTTTGCAAATCAGGCTGGAAAGGGATCTGATGCTACGGTGTAGTTTTCAATGATTTCCTTGGGTCTCTAGCACCGATGTGAGGAGGGGTTAAAAGGGACGCTGATCCGAATACTTGGGAGGAAGAAGTAGGAGGGGCGCCATGAGTTCAAAGTCGGACTGAGACGACATCATGAATTCCAGGTCAGCCTGGGCTAGAGTGAGATCCTCCTACCTTGAAATACACCCCACCCCAATTTTTTCTTTACGGTATCGTGACTGCTTTCCTTCTACTTCTGTCCATCTTGGATTGCTTCGAAGAAGCCCGGGGCTAAGTCATGGGGAAATTCAAAGAACCCTGTCGAGACCCATCTGGTGAGGCAGCGGACAGCTTCCTGCCAGCACTCTTACTCTCACAGGCGCAGCTCAAGTGTGCCTGCAGGAAACCTGTTATGGGACAGCAGATAACTCATCTAACCCTGCCAGCTAGTGACATGTCTGAAGTGACAAATACGTCAACAGCGATAATTAGGTTTGAGAAAGCAGCCTAGTTGCTTGAAGCTCTTCAGCTGATCTACACGAATGCTTAGGCTTGCCAGGGCCCCTCACCAGCAGCTCGTCAGCTGCTCATTGCTCATTCTTGGAAGCTTACTCTCTGAAGTCACAAGTAGGCCTTCTGTTTGCTTGGCAGTATACAGACTGCTCAGGGTAGCCCCAAAATGGATCCAGAAGTTATCTTCAGCATTGATGCACACAGTATTTACAATACCTTGTTGTAAACTGCTACTCTGTTGTTGTTAAATCACTTATTAAAGGTGTGACGGGAATAAAAGGTGGTGTTTGTTATGTTTTCAATTTTATTGTTTGGTTTTTTTCCAAGGTTGGGTCTCACTATAGGATAGTGTAGCTCCCTGCAGGATAACCACAAACTTCTACCTCTGCCGACTGTGTGCTGGGATTAAAGGTGTGTGCCACCATGCCTAGCTGTTTTCAATTTTAGAGACTCACAGAAGAGGAAAAACGACCCACATGTTGAAAGAAGTCACGTGCTAGGACCACGCATCTCCACATAATCCCAGAGCTGTGCCCTGTCCTTTCCTCCAAGTCCCAGGTGTCCTTCTCAGTCTCCTCATCATCCGAGCAGACGTTCGGAGCATCATGGAGGACCCTGGGCTCACTTCTCCCAGCTCTGCTCTCTGAGTTGTACCAGCTTTTGATTTGTTGTTTGTTTGACACAAGGTCTCATTTATATAGCCCAGGCTGTCCTGGTACTATGTAGTACAGGGTGGCCCTGAACTTGCAGTCATCCTGCCTGAATCTCCTAAGGGCTGTAATTATAGAGAGCACCAACACACCTGCAAGTTCTACTATTTTCTATCTTGACTCATTTGGTAATTCCATCCAGCTTTGGAGCTTTTAAAATACACACACAGGCGGCACCTCCCAAATTCTATTCCCAGCCAAGGCTGCTGCCTACTTTCTACCTCCACTCAAATGCGGAATAAGCACTTCAAACTTACTAGGTACAAAATTAAATAAGCTCAATCCCCGCAGCCCCCATCGCCAAACTTGCTGTTCCACAGTGCTGTGCATGTTAGCTGAGGGTGGCACCATTTTTCTAGGAGCTCAGGGCAAAGCTTCGGCATCATCCTTAACTTTTTTTTTTTTCTGTCACATGTCATAGCTAATCAGCTGACCCTATCACACCTACTGTCAAACTCCATCTATAATCAAATCATCATTGCTACTCTCATCTTGACCACTGGAATCTTTAGTTTAGATTAATGTGCCTGCATCGGAAATGGTTCTCTAGCCCCAGCAGCAGCCCTCCATTCTATTCTCAGCACAGCAGTTGGAAGGGTCACTTCAAAACACAAGTTAGACCAAAGCCCTGCACTAGGATCAAAGCTCTTAGCAGGTGATTCTCTGCATGCTCTCCTGAACATCTTCCCATCCTCCTTTCCCCAGAGCTTCTCTGAGACCTTACCTCTGTATTACTCTCCTCACATGCCATGCATCGTGGGCACATGCCCAGCTCAGTCCTTTATTTCCCTTGTCTACTCAAACACCTTCTCATGGAGGCCTCTGCTGACTGTACTTTTTTGTTGTTGTTGTTGTTTTTGTTTTTCGAGGTATGGTCTCACTCTAGCCCAGGCTGTCCTGGTATTCACCATGTTGTCTCAGGGTGGCCTCGAACTCATGGTGATCCTCCTACCTCTGCCTCCCGAGTGCTGGGATTAAAGGCGTGCGCCACCACGCCCAGCAACTACACTGTTTATTGAGGTAGGGTCTCGTTCTAGCCCAGGCTGACAATTAGTCTCAGGCTGGCCTCAAACTCACAGCAATCCTCCTACCTCTGCCTTCTGAGTGCTGGGATTAAAGGCATGCACCACCACGCCCAGCCTTGACTATACTTTTGAAAGTTATTCCTCCCTTTCCTATCTCCCTTCCCTGCCTTCTCCCTACTCACACTAATGCTCAGTTAATATTCATTTTGTTTGTCTTTTCTCATTAGTTGTTAAACTTTACAAAGAAAGTCATTTTTACTGGCTTGTTCACTACTGTATGCCCAACATCTAGAAAAGCACCCAGACATAGCAATGATTACTAAATTCAGAGACCCCCTGGGTGGGCCCTAACTGAATGCATATTAAAAGACATATAGGAGCCTGGTGTGGTGGCGCACGCCTTTAATCCCAGCACTTGAGAGGCAGAGGTAGGATTGCCACGCGTTCAAGGCTACCCTGAGACTACATGGTGAATACCAGGACAGCCTGGGCTAGAGCGAGACCCTACCTTGAAAAACCACAAAAAAAAAAAAAAGACATACAGAGCTGGAGAGATGGCTTAGTGGTTAAGACACTTGCCTGTGAAGCCTAAGGACCCATGTTCTACTCTCCAGATCCCACATTAGCCTGACGTACAAAGATGAGGAAAGCAAAGGTCACACATGCCCACTAGGTGGTGCAAGCATCTGGAGTTTGATTGCAGTGGCTAAGGCCCTAGCATGCCAATTCTCTCTCCCCCTCTCTAAAATAAATAATAATAATAAAGACATACACTGGTGCTAGAGAAATGGCTTAGCAATAAAGGCATTTGCCTGTGAAGCCTAAGGATCCAGGTTCAATTCCCCAGATCCCATGTAAGCCAGGTGCACATGGTGGCACATGCATCTGGAGTTCATTAGCAGTGGCTAGAAGCCCTGGAGTGCCCATTCTCTCTCCATCCCCCTCTGTCATAAATAAATAATTTCTTTTGGTTTTCCAAGGTAGGGTTTCGCTCTAGCCCAGGCTGACTTGGAATTCACTATATAGTCACAGGGTGGCCTTGAACTCACGGCAGTCCTCCTACCTCTACCTCCCAAGTGCTGGGATTAAAGGTGTGCACCACCACACCCAGCAAATATTTTTAAAACATGCTAAATTTAATTGAATCAAATAGTTTTATACTATATTATAAACAAACTATTTGTTTTTAAAAACATGCTAAATTTAATCAAATCAAATACAATAGTTTTATACTGTATTACTTGTTTCAACACTTAGCTTCTATCTCCTAGGACGGGCACCCACTCCATGAGAGTGCACCTCAGTTCGCGTGGTTCACGTGGCCAGGCTGGAACCCTGCGGGGAGCTCCACTGCCTGCAGCGTGGCACCCAGCCAGCCAGCCAGGTGCTGACTATGGGACCACTGGGGAGACTCCTCCAGCACCTTCGTGACCGAGAACAGCTCTGGCAGCTACTCCCCCCAGCCCCACCCAGGGCAGCATCTGACCTCGAACCCAGTCACTGATAAAATTCAAAAACTCCCTGCCACCAGCTCTGGTACCCTGAGCAGCTCATCACGGGCAAGGAAAACGCTGCCAGTAACCATGCCCAGGGTGTTATGCCATTGGAGAGGAGGTCACTGGCCTGCTGCAGCAGACCAAATGCGCAGGCTGGCTGGCAGTGCTCAGGTCTTTGGGGCTTCTTGGCTTCTGCAGCCTGGTGGAGGAACTGGCTCTGAGTTCACCTCCCTACTGAAGGAACATCTTTCTGTTGACCATAGCAAGAAGTCCAGCTAGAGTTCTCCCTTTATCCAGCCTCCCAGGTTTTCACTGCTGTGGCAGACCCTATATTCCAGCCTTACCACCCACAGCACCCTGGAACACTCGGACTATGCCTTCATGGTAGACAATAAGGCCTTCTTTATCTGTTGGAGAAACCTAGATATCTAGCGGCCCTTGAACATGAACCTTAACCACCTCACTAGGCGGACCATGCCTTCTGCCGCTGCTTCCCTCAGAGAGGACTGAGCTCTGAATGTGGACCCGACAGAAATCCAAACCAACCTGGTGCCCTCCCTCCGCCTCCACGTCCCTCTGGCCAACCTATGCGCCAGTAGTATTTGTGGGAAAAGCATATCACGAGCAGCTTTCTGCAGCAGAGATCACCTGCCTGCATTGATCCAGCCAACCAGATGGTGAAATGTGACCCTCAACGTAAATAGATGGAAGGTCTGCTGTCCCATGATGACATTACGCTCAAAGATGCCTCCATCAAGTCAGAATGCAGCATCCACTTCACAGACTGGAGGGTTAGTTACCACCTCCCACCGTCGTTCCGGATGGAGACCTGGCCGGAGTACAAGCGCGCTGTGCAGAGTAACGCCACGGCCTCTACTGAGGCCTGCTCTCCCCTGAAGCACAAGTGTGGCCTGATGTTCACTAAATGTGCTCAGTTACTAGCACGTCCGCGAGGATGGAGGCAGGGAAGTTGACCGAGGCCCATGAGGAAGGATTATGAGGGAGTGGCATGGATGTTGTTGAAGGAGAGGTTGAGGAAAGGGGTGAATACTAATTACCCTTTCTTTTTCTTTTTTTTATTTTCAAGATAAGGTGACACTCTAGCCCAAGGCTGACCTGGAAATCACACTGTAGTTCCAGGCTGGCCTCAAACTACAGCGATCCTCCTACCTCTGCCTCGAGAGCTGGGATTAAAGGCGTGCACCACCACGCCTTTCTATTCCTTGCAGCCCTGCAGCATGTCATCTTAAATTTAGCTTCAGCATGAGCTGACGGGCACTGAAGTTTTCGCATTACACTCTCTTTTTCTGATCATGATCACATCCTTTTTATGGGTAACTATAAAATTTTAATGCTTCTCAAACTAAATAAATGTTT
Source organism: Orientallactaga sibirica (assembly GCA_036365145.1). Taxonomy (NCBI): domain Eukaryota; kingdom Metazoa; phylum Chordata; class Mammalia; order Rodentia; family Dipodidae; genus Orientallactaga; species Orientallactaga sibirica. The sequence continues at coordinate 22,280,729 of JAEOAD010000025.1, forward strand.
TTCCAAAAAAGCACTAAAACTGTGTTTTAGATCTGGAGGGGTAGCTCAGAGGTTACATGCACTTCTGTACAAGCATGAGGGCCTGAGTCCACTGAGCTTAAATCTCTCAAATTCACATTAAACAGCCGGGCATGGCCACACATGCCTGCAACCTCAGCCCTATAGGGGACTAGAGAGCAAGGAGTGGCCAGAGCTTACAGGGGTGAGTGGGGCAGTTCTGGGATAAACATGAGACTCTATCTGAAATAAGAATGGGCAGAAGAGCAAGGGAGCAGGACACCCAAAGTTCCATTCACGCCACCACAGGGGAGCGTAACACGCTCTGCTTGACGGGGCACATACATGTTCCATCACACCACACACACACAGTCAAGCAAAAACACAAAACTGTGGATTTAGGCTTAGAAGCCTAAGTTTAAAGGTCAGTGTGTGCTGTAAGTAAATTTTTTTTCTCAAAAACAATGTATCTTGCTGAGTGTGGTGGCACACGCCTTTAATCCCAGCACTTAGGAGGATCGCTATGAGTTCAAGGCTAGCCTGGGACTACATAGTGAATTCCAGGTCAGCCTGGGCTAGAGACCCTACCTTGAAAAAAAAGAGAGAGAGAGAGAGAGAAAATGAGTGCACCAGGGCCTCCAGCCAGACACATGAGCCACCTTGTGCATCTGGCTTATATGGGTACTGGGGAATTGAACCAGGGTCCTTAGGCTTTGCAGCAGGGAAGTGCCTTAATGGCTAAGCCATCTCTCCAGCCCCAGTTTTTTTGGTTGTTGTTGTTTTGTTCTTTAAAGGCAATAAACAACCGTAACAAAGGGAACAAGGAAGGAAGGGACACTGAGTAACCTGTCCAAACCTCACACGGTTTTGGCTTTTAGAATCCTGTTAATACAGTACATACTCAAGATATAAAGATATACAAGGAAGCCCACAAAGTCAAGAAGGGTACTGTACACCATTTTAAATAAGTAACATCTCGCAGACAGAGAGGACAACACGCCTTGTCACAGGCTGCTCATTTCCCTTCTGGTGCTCATGAAACGTCCCTGTGCTAAGACAGGCTGAGGACCGAGACTGAAAACAGAAGCTCCTGCTTGACCTCCAGTGATGAGTCCAGATATCCCTGGCTGATCTCCAGTGGTGAGTCCACACATCGGCTTCGAACCACGGAGCTGCTGACCGTGTTTCGCTCTTTCCTCTACAGTTGTGGCCCAGACTTCCGGGCTGCCACCAAAAGGTGTCGGAAAGTAAGTTCTCTCACTTGTACCTTGGAATTGTAGCTCAGGGGTAGGAGGAATTTGTTTAGCATATACATGAGGCCCCAGGTTCAGTCCATAGCACTACAAAAGGTGCAGCGAGGTGGGTGCGGTGGTGAGCATGGCGGCCTTCCAAGCAAGCATCTCCAGGTGGGTGGGCGGGCAGTGCCGCCACCTCACATGCCAATCAGCAATGCTGCTCAGCGCAGCTTATACAACGCAGGGACAGAACCCCAGATCCAGACCTGCCCCACCCGCCAGCCGAGCCCCCTTGCTATTCTCCCTGGTGAGCCACCAGGCTACAGCAGCCAAGCTGTGTGCTCCCCCCATTCCTTCACTCCTCTCGAGAGAAAGCTATACAAAAAATTACCAAGAACATGACAAAGGGCAAAGTGCAGATATGTGTGTGTGCACTGTGGAGGTTATCCAGCCAGGCGTGGTGGCTCATGCCTTTAATCTCAGCACTCAGAGACTGAGGTAGAAGGATCACTGTGAGTTCAAGGCCACCCTGAGACTACATAGTAAATTCCAGGTCAGCCTGGGCTAGAGTGAGACCCTACCTCGAAAAACCAAAAATACTTTTAGCCAGGTATGGTGGCGCACACCTTTAATCCCAGCACTCGGGAGGCAGAGGTAGGAGGATTACCATGAGTTCAAGGCCAGCCTGCGACTACACAGTGAATCCCAGGTCAGCCCAGGCTAGCTCGAGACTCTACTTCAAAAAACCAAAACAAAGCCGGGCATGGTGGTGCACGCCTTTAATCCCAGCACTTGGAAGGCAGAGGTAGGAGAATCATTGTGAGTTCAAGGCCACCCTGAGACTCCATAGTGAATTCCAGGTCAGCCTGGGCTAGAGTGAGACCCTACCTCAAAAAACCAAAAAAAAGAGATTATCCAGATATATATCATCACATGTACATATGTGTATATTATATACAAAAAATATATATATATATATATATATATATATATATATATATATATTCAAGAATATAGATTCTAGACATACAGTGAGTCCTTCAACAACTTTTGGAAAACTGGATACTTCATAGGAGAAATACAAATATCAAATTATATGGAAATAGCTTAAATCAAATGAAAGTTCAAAGAAATAAAACAAAAGTAACTATTATGCTTTTATCTATCAGATTATAAGATTAGCAAAAACAAGCCAGGCGTGGTGGTACACACCTTTAATCTCAGCACTTGGGAGGCAAAGGTACAAAGGCTAGTGGTAAACAGTTTGTTAAGGGAGTGTGTGTGTGTGTGTGTGTGTGTGTGTATTTTATAAGAAGAATATACTTTTAAATTCTGTTGGTGAGGCTGTAATGCTACAGGCTTTAGGAGAGCATTTTAACAATATCAATTTGGGGGCTGGTGATATGGCTGAGTGGGTAAAAGCACTTGCTTGCAAAGGCTGCTGACCCAGGTTCAATTCCCTAGCACCCAAGTGAAGCCAGACACAAAGTGGTCTATGAGCCTGGATGTGATTGCCACAGCAATGGATTCTGGCTCGCAGGCTCTCTCATACACACAAATAAATACATAAATTTTTTTTGCTTTTTTTTTGTTTGTTGCAAGGTAAGGTCTCCATCTAGCCCAGGCTAACCTGGAATTCTCTCTGTAGTCCCAGGCTGGCCTTGAACTCATGGTAATCCTCCAACCTCTGCCTCCTGAGTGCTGGGATTAAAGGCATGCATCACCACACTCAGCAAAATCAATTTTTTTCAAGGTAGGGTCTCACTCTGGCCCAGGCTGACCTGGAATTCACTCTGTAGTCTCAGGGTGGCCTCGAACTCATGGCAATCCTCTTGCCTCTGCCTCCCGAGTGCTGGGATTAAAGGCATGTGCCACCACGCCCAGCCCCAAAATCAATTTTTTTAAGAGACTCGATAGATAGATAGATAGATAGATATAGATATAGATATAGATATGAATATGAGAGAGAGAGAGAAAGAGAGAGAGAGAGAATGGGCACACCAGAGCCTCTAGCCACTGCAAACAAACTCCAGACACATGCACTACCTTATTCATCTGGCTTTACATAGGTACTAGGGAAATGAACCAGGGTTCTTAGGCTTTGCAGTCAAGCACCTTAACCACTTAGCCATCTCTACAGCACCCCCCCCCCCGGGAAAATCAATTTTTAAAGATAATGCCACTTGAGAAAATAAAACATAAGAAGATATACTTTCATAGAAATATAAAATGTAGGGCTGGAGGGATGGCTTAGTGGTTAAGGCATTTGCCTGAAAAGCCAAAGGACCCAGGTTTGTTTCCCCAGGACCCAAGTAAGCCAGATGCACAAGGTTATTGATGCATTCATAAAACAGTTCTACTCACGTATTAAATAACTTAGGGATAGGTGATACAGAATTATCATTGTTTTAAGTCACCAAATTGTATACAACAACAGGTAACACAGGGAGTCTAATGAGGCACAACTTGATGTTCCTCAGCCTCACAGGGTTGCTGGGAACATTAAACAAGCTAAGAGATGCCAGGCCTGGCATAGTGTGCCAAATGAACGCTAGCTAGCGACAGCACTGCTTCAAGTTCCAGCTAAACTAGAACAGAAATGAAATGCATAAGTACTTTCAAGTGCATAAAGGAAGGATGTGAGTTCAAGGCCACCTGAGACTACATAGTAAATTCTAGGAGGTCAGCCTGTACTAGAGCGAGACCCACCTTGAAAAACAACAACAAAATTGTCTCTCTTCTGTTTGTAAATAAGTAAACAATTAAAAAAAAAAAGATTAGATATGCCAATATGCCCTTTGCTAAAACAACCCAAAAGGAAAACCCAGGAGCAACTCACCCTTCAATAGCTGGAGATCTGTCAGGACGCGTGCTTCCTCGAGACCTGTATCTCCGAGTCACTGGCAACCTTGGAGGCCGACTTGGTCCCCAGAAGTCAGTGTGAGTTTGATGGCCCCTCTCACTGGCTCTATTGTCGTGGTCCAGTGGACTGCCACTTAGAAATGGTCTAAACTCTTGGAAAAACATTGTGTGATCCAAATGGTCCCAAAGCTAGTAAAAACCAGACATAAATTACATGTTAGGAAAATGAAAGAAGTAACGCAAAAAGGAGTAAGTTTTAACATTTTAAAATTCAACAGCTCCAAAATGATTTTTCCTCAATTCCACAGAACAAGAGAGGTCTTTACAGTGAATTCAGAACTGAGGCCATGGCTCAGTGTCAGAGAGCACCTGCCTAGAGTGTGAAAGACACAGGGTTCTATCTCCAGCACTGCTCAGTAAACAATAAATATGCGAAAAACTCAAAACTTAAAAATATCAATTTTCTTCATATACAAATAAGCAAGCCAATGCCTAGCCTCTTTCCTTAACAGCTAATATCTACACTCCTCTGACCAGTTTCCCCTTCAGAAATATGAGCCCAAAGTGACCATGGATTTGTGTCCTAAACACCAACTATTATGATCAACACTACACCCTAGGTCTACCACAAAGACATCTACCTTCACACTAGGATTTAAATAAAATGACCTTATTTATCTACTTTAAAAAAGGCATCATTGGGGGCTGTAAAGAGGACTCAGTAGTTAAGGCACCTGCCTGCAAGCAGAGTTCGATTCTCCACTACCCACGAAATGCCAGATGCATGCATTGGTGGTGCCTGCATATGAATTTCCACTGCAGTGGCTGGAGGCCCTGGCGTACCAATTCTGCCCCCACTCAAATGAATAAATAAAGTATTTTTTTAAAAGGCATCATTATCACAAAGTACAAACTGATGTCCACAAATGACTTCTCTTGACAAGGCACCTACATCAAAGCAGCAAGGACACAAAACTTCTCAGGCCATAGCATTCTTCTCAACAGCGGCGTAAGTGTAGATGTTTTATATTTTATATATGTTAAGATTATGAGCCGGGCGTGGTGGTGCACCCCTTTAATCCCAGTACTCAGGAGGCAGAGGTGGGAGGATCATCACGAGTTCAAGGCCACCCTAAGACTACAGAGTGAATTCCAGGTCAACCTGGACTAGAGCGAGACCCTACCTCAAAAAAAAAAAAAAAAAAAAAGAAGAAGAAGGAAGGAAGGAAGGAAGGAAGGCCTTTAATCCCAGCAGGGAGGCAGAGGTAGGGAGGGACGCCAAGGGAGGCCACCCTGGGACGACACAGTGAATTCAGGTCAGCCTGAGCCAGAGTGAGACACTACCTCGCAAAAAAAAAAAAAAATAATAAATAAATAAATAAATAAAAAATAAATAAAGGAAGGAAGGAAGGAAGGAAGGAAGGAAGGAAGGAAGGAAGGAATTAGGAAGGAAGGAAGGAAAAGATTATATGATTGATGGGGGCAGTTAATGATTGATGGGGGCAGAAAAGGACAACCTTCCAGTGAACTGTTGGCCAGGGAGGTCCCTCAAAACATTAAGGTATTGCCAAGGCTCTTGGTTTCCCACCAGGAATAGATGGTAAGACCCTATTGCTGACCCACATGCTTGGGCTGCAAGGTCCCTGAGAAATCAAGCTTGAGCTGAGCTGAAAACCACCTTCCTGTAGACCAGCTGACAAAGCTAGAAAAGGCTATGCTACATGCAGCCCTATGGGGAGAGAGAGAAGTCATCAGTGGAGATAAACATCAGTGGACACTGCAAGCCTTAAGTTTGGCCAGTGAGGCCAAATGAGCCCATTGGTGCAATAGTGGCATGTCTGTTATAGGGGAACCCAACTGCTACCTAATTGGACTGGAGGCCCGCTCCACGGGAGTGGCATACATGCCTTGTACTGAAAACCTATGACAGGGGAGGTCATGAGCCGTAGGAGTGTAACGCCTGCTGGTGTCTGGCTAAATGCATATATTATGTTCACCAAACTGCCCAGTAAGCACTTCTCTTAATGTTTATACCCATATATTAATGCTACTCTCACTTTGGGGTTAGAGAAGCTTCTTTTTTCAGATGGCAATGACCTCTGGGATGACTCAAAAGGCAACATAGTGCTGAGAAGTGACAGAGGAGTGCTCAGCACTGAAATATCTCTATTACACCTTCCAAGGCTCAGGGCCCATTGCAGAAGAGGTGGCGGGAAGAACATAAGAGCCAAAGGAAGGGTAGGACTCTTTAAAATGCCCTCTTCCACACATAAAATGGCCTGGAAATCCATGACCTCACAATACCCAGCTGGTCCTACCTACACAGTCATAATAGGAGGAAAAGATGATGACATCAGAATAAAACAGAGACTAATTGAGAGGGGGAGGGGATGTGATCAAGAGTGGATGTATGAAGGGGAAAGTGGGGGAAATAAGGGGATTATCGTGGTTTATTGTCTATAATTATGGAATTTGTCAATAAAAAAGTTTATTTTAAAAAAGAATAGCAATATTCTCTTCCGGGCGTGGTGGCGCACGCCTTTAATCCCAGCACTCGGGAGGCAGAGGAAGGAGGATCACCTGAGTTCAAGGCCACCCTGAGACCCTGGGCCAGAGTGAGACCCTACCTCAAAAAAAAAAAAAACGCTTTAAAAAAATAATAATGAATAGCAATATTCTCTTCCTCCCTGTCTCTCTCTCCTGTTTCCCTCCAAACTTCCAGCAACATTTTGGGATTTACCTTCCACATCCTTTACATGTAACTCAAACGTTGTTCCTATGTAAGTGGGAAATCTCTTGTCTTCACTCTAGCCTATCCACTCTCGGCACTTCACCTTCTTCAGAGTTTCTTGGACTAAGCCTTTTCTAATATATCCACTATTTTGGAATTCAGCTACTTGTAAATGAGAATTATAGAAAAGTGTCTCTTCATTGTATAAGCAGCTCTGGCGGAAGAGAAGTGAAGTAAAAGTATGCATAAAGTAGCTAAAATATGGAAAATAACTAGTCTCTCTATACAACTTTATTTCTGTTTCTGTCCAGGGACATAGATATAAAAAACACTCAGCTTAGGAATACTATTTTAATCCTTTTGCCCCCACCCTACATCTGTGCTTATCTAAATTCCACCTCCTCTTCACGGCTCCAATGGAAGTTTTACCTTCTCTGTGAAGCCTTAGTCATGGGTAGTTTATTAATCACTCAGCATAAGCAAGCCTATTGGAGTCTACATACCTGTTCATATTAATCCTTATAACATTCCTAGAAGATATTTTTTGCCCTCATTATTTTCCTAAGGAAACATACAGGTGCAGAAAAGTCTAAGAAATTTTGTTGAAGTTACACAACCAGTAGGTAGCAGAACCAGGGTGAGAATGCTGGTACTCAGTACAGGCGCCTGTACTCGCAGGGCGGAGAACCAGGTACTCAGGAGGAGCCTGTACTCTGTACAGGAGCCTGTACTCAGTACAGGGCGGCAGGGCGAGAACTCTCAGTACAGGAGCCTGTACTCGCAGGGTGAGAACCCCGGTACTCAGTACAGGAGCCTGTACTCGCAGGGTGAGAACCCCGGTACTCAGTACAGGAGCCTGTACTCGCAGGGCGAGAACCCCGGTACTCACACAGGAGCCTGTACTCGCAGGGTGAGAACCCCGGTACTCCGTACAGGAGCCTGTACTCGCAGGGTGAGAACCCCGGTACTCCACACAGGAGCCTGTACTCGCAGGGTGAGAAATCTCCGTTACAGGCACCTGTAGCAAGTTCATTGTTCTCTTCGCACATTCTTATTTCCTTATTTTTTTCTTAGGTTTAAATTTGATTTCCTGGACTGGAGAGATGACTTAGTGATTAAAGGTACTTGCTTGCAAACTCTGATGGCCCAGATTTGATTCCCTGATACCCACATAAAGCCAGATGTACAAAGAGGAACATGTGTCTGAAATTTGTTTGCAGTAACAGGAGGTCCTGGCCAACTCATACTAACTCTTCCTCTGTCTACTCTATCTCTCTTGTGTCTCAAATAAATAAATAAAAATATCTGCACTGCAAAGATGGCTTAGCATTTAAGGTACTTGCCTGCAAAGCCTACGGCCCATGCTTCTGGAGTTGATTTGCAGTGGCTGGAGGCTCTGGCACACCCATTCTCTCTCATAAATAAATTGAATGATTAATTAATTACTTTTTAAAATATTTTTAAAGCTGGGTTGTGGTGATGCATGCCTTTAATCCCTCCATTCTGGAGGCTGAGGTAGGAGAATTGCTATGAGTTCGAGGCCAGCCCAAGGTGAGCCTGAGCTAGAGCGAGACCCTACCATGAAAAACAAAACAAAACAAAAATTTAAAAATAGCCAGAGCCGGGCGTGGTGGCGCACGCCTTTAACCCAGCACTCAGGAGGCAGAGGTAGGAGGATCACCATAAATTCAAGGCCACCCTGAGACTACATAGTGAATTCCAGGTCAGCCTGAGCTAGAGTGAGACCCTACCTTGGAAAAACAAAAACAAACAAACAAAAAAAGCCAGGCATGGTGGCACATGCTTTTAATCCCAACACTCAGAAGGTAGAGGTAGGAGGATCATTTTAAGTTCTGAGACTACAGAGTGAATTCCAGGTCAGCCTGGTCTACCAAGAGACCCTATCTCAAATGAATAAATAAATAAATAAATAAATAAATAAACAAACAAACAAACAAAAAGTGAAAAGAAAAATACAAATTATCCTTTTCAAGAGAGACAATGAAGGGGCTATGGGAGAGGAGAAAAGAGGAGGGACTTAAGGGGACTTCAGGAGGAAGGCAGATTCCTGGGAGTGGAATGTTCTAAGTGGGATCAGGGGAAGGATTGAGTAAAGGAAGGGTGAGAGGAGGGTTAATCAAAATTTGAAATGGTATGGGGCTAGAGAGATGGTTAAGGTACTTGCCTGCAAAGCCAAAGGACCCAAGTATGATTCCCCAGGACCCATATAAAGCCAGATGCACAAGGTGACCCATGTGTCTGGAGTTCATCTGCAATGGCTACAGGCCCTGATGTGCCCATTTTCTCTCTCTCTCTAGCTACCTCTTTCTCTTGCTCAAATAAGTAAGGAAATAAAATAGTTTTTAAAAATTTAAACTGTGGCAGGCATGGTGGTGCACACCTTTAATCCCAGCACTTGGGAAGCAGAGGTAGGAGGATCACCGTGAATTCAAGGCCACCCTGGGTCTACATAGTGAATTCCAGGTCAGCCTGGACTAGAGTGAGACCCTATCTTGAAAAACTAAAAAAAAAATAAGATGTCATGAATAAGCCACGTGGAAGCCTACTTCTTTGAATAATGGTGCACCCTGAAGCCACAGATTGTTACTAGAAAAATTTCAGTGCCAGGGTAGGATACCTTCCAGGGAGTTGTTGGCTAGGGAGAACCCTGATGCCCCCAAAACATTTCAGGCCATTGCCAAGGCCAGAACTAGATGGTAAGACTCTACTGCTGAAGACCCCACATGCTCGGGCTGCGCGTCACTGAGAGATCAAGCTGGAGCTGAGTTGGTAGTTTCCTCCCTGTGGACTAGATGTCAGAAAGAGCTGTGCTGCACACGCACTTTGGAGAGAGAAGTCAACAGTGGTTATATAAGCCTAAGGCTGGCCAGCCAGGCCAAATGTGCCAACTGATCAACAGTGGCAAGTCTGTTACGGGGAAACCAACTGCTCTACTTGGACTGGAGGCCTGCTCCCCAGAGGGAATACATGCCTGATACTGAAAACCTAGTCAAAAGCCTATGACTGAGGTCAGGAGCCCTAGGGGCCTAACACCTGCTACTGTCTGGCTAAATTCATATTATGCCCATGAAACTGCCCAGTGAACATTTTTTATGGTCATACCCATATATTAATGATACTCTCACGTTTGGTTAGAAAAGCTTTTCTTTCCAGGTGGCGGTGACTGCTAGGATGACTCAAAAGTCACTCTGGCAGACAGTTTCAGGTTCACTGACATGAACTTCCAGAACAGGCACAGTTATGGAGGAAAGGACTTCCTGAAGCTTATAGATCCAGGGGAAATTCCATAATGGCAGAAGAAGCTGGCCTGCTTTCACAGGTCCAAGCAAAGAGAGAAGCCACAGCCAAATCCCACAGCTCATGGCAGGAGCTCTAAGCAGAACAAAGCACTTTGCCTATCTTTAGACAAGAATCTCAAACCCGCCAGGTGGCTGCAGATCCGAACTATAAACTAATAAAACACTGAATATATTGGGGCCATCGAGTCAAACTACCACAGTCACATAGTGCTGATAAGAAGTGACGGTGGGGGGGGGAGGGATGTTTTAGCAATTAAGCACTTGCCTGTGAAGCCTAAGGACCCTAGTTCAAGGCTCATTTCCCCAGTACCCACGTAAGCCAGATGCACATGGTGGTACATGCAGCAGTGGCTGGAGGCCCTGGTGCACTCATTCTCTTTCTCTCTGCCTCTTTCTCTCTCTTGTCTGTCTGTTGCTAATAATAAAATATACAATATAAAAATATAAAATTTTTATAAAAATATAAAAATAAACAAAAATTAAAAAAAAAAAAAGAAGTGACCGTGGAGTGTTCAGCACTGACATATCTCTATCACACCCTCCAAGACTCAAGTTCTATTGTAGAAGAGGTTGCAGAAAGAATATAAGAATAAAAGGAAGATTACAACGTGCTCTTTCAGACACAAAATGGCCTTGATATCCATGGCCTTGCAATGCCTGACACTACCCATACAAGACCTTCATAATGGGAGGAAAAGATGATGACATCAATATAGAAGAGAGACTAATTAGAAGGGAGAAGGGATTCAATGGAGGGTGCATTTGAGAGGGGGAATATGGGGGTGAGAATTGTCATGGTTTATTGTCTATACTTATGGAAGTTGCCAATAAAATTTTTTTAATTTTTATTTTTATTGATAACTTCTTTAATTGTAGACACTATCCCATGTTATTTCCCTCCCTCCCCCCACTTTCCCCTTTGAAACTTCACTCTCCATCATATCCCCTCCCCCTCTCAGTCTCTCTTTTCAGTCTGATGTCATGATCTTTTCCTCCTATTATGATGGCCTTATGTAGGTAGTGTCAGGCACTGTGAGGTCATGGATATTGCCAATAAAAATTTTAAAACAAAGGAGAAGGGCTAGAGAGAATGGCTTAGCGATTAAGGCGCTTGCCTGTGAAGCCTAAGGACCCAGGTTCAATTCCCCAGGACCCACGTAAGCCACATGCACAAGGTGGTGCATGTGTCTAGAATTTCTTTACAGTGGCTAAAGGCTCTAGCACACCCATTCTCTCTTTCTCTCTCTCTCTCCCCCTCCCTCCCTCTCTCTCTCAAATAAATAAAGAATTTTTTTAAGAGGAGAAAATGAAATACTGAGGCATGTTATAAACCCTGTTTGTCACTGCTATAGAACATGAAGTCACAACGATGACTCTGCAAAGTTAACCCTGACGAGCAGCTCGTGCCGTCAGTGTCAGATTCAGCATCTCTAAAGTTAGGAGACTGACCATACGTATTTACTGAGCGCACCTCCTCCTGGTGAGTCAGACTCACAAAAAGGGAATCCATTTCTACTTCCTAAAAGAGAAAATCCAGTGCAGTTTCTCCTGAACATGCACAGGCAGAAACCAACAACCTGTGCCGTCAGGAAGAGCACACATAGGGCAAATGCTGAGACCAGAAAGGCTTCCTTTCAGGCTTTCAAATGAAGTAAACTGTAAGTGTTTTTCAATCCATCCAAATGAGAAAATAAAAATGAGAGTTCAAACACATGATCTGTCTGGAATCATACTCTATAATCAACCCACTACTAAGCTCAGAGTTTACCAAAATCCTTAATGTCAGGTATTAGCATTTACCACAGACAAAAAGAAGACTCCCTTAATAAAACAGAACTATCAACTATTCACAGGAAAATCTGGGGGGAGTATGCAGGTCTTAAGATGATTTTCAAAGAACAAAGGAGGGACTGGAGAGATGGCTCAGCAGTTAAGGTGCTCACCTGCGAAGCCTAAGGAACCAGGTTCGATTCCCCGTATCCACATAAGCCAGATACACAAGGTGGTGCACACATCTGGAGTTCATCTGCAGTGATTACAGGCCTTGGAGCCCCTTCTCTCTCTATCTGTTTCTTGCAGAAAAATAAAAAATAAATAAATAAATAAATAAATAAATAAATAAATGAGATTTTTAAGGAACTCTCAACTGCATATTAAATATCTCTCTTCAGCAATGCTAGTACAATTTGAATCCACACACAAAACACATACCAAAATACATGGCTAGCTTTCTAGATACTTACACAGCTACTTCTGGACAGATTAGTATGATTCTGAAACACAGAAATGCTAGCTATGGCATTTAACTTTATTTTACTTTCAGCATTTTGTCAGCTTTCTAGTGTCAAGCAAAGTTGTGTGACAATACTAGAGGGAACATATCTAAACACAAAGGAAATGTGTCTGCTGCAGGCTGAACTGCATTTTCCCTCGTGGTCCATGTTGTCTGAAGGAGCTGCACACTTAACAACAGTTAAAAAGCTGGGGTGGGGGGCTGGAGAAATGGCTTAGCTGTTAAGGTGTTTGCCTGCGAAGCCAAAAGATCCCGGTTCAATTCTCCAGGACCCACGTAAGCTAGATGCACAAGGGGCACATGCATCTGGAGTTCGTTTGCAGTGGCTAAAGGCCCTGGCGTGTCCATTCGCTCTCTGTCTGCCTCTCTTCTATCTCTCTGCTTGCAAATAAATAAATAAATTTTTTAAAAAGCTGGGACAGTAGCAGGTGTCCTTAGTCACAACTAGTCCAGAGGCTGAAGAGGAAGGATCATTTGCACTTGTGATCTGACCCAGCCTGAGCAATATAACGAAAGCTCACACAACCCCAGCCCAAAACGAACAGAAAAGGTTAAAATATTCACATACATGAAAAGTAGGTAGGTAAATAAATAGGAAATTGTTTAGGTCAATGGATAAAGTAAAAAATAATTTTAGAAATGTTCTGAATTTTATACAAAATGGTATTCAAGGATGTAGACTAACGCCCTAGTACCCTATTTTCAAGTAAGTAAAAACTTTTATTTTTCTAGCTAGGCATAGTAGCACATGCCTGTAATCTAAATACTCAGGAAGCTGAGGCAGGAGAATAGCCTAGACTACACAGCAAAACACTGTCCCATTAAAAGAAAATTTTAAAAAATAATAATGGCTTAGCGGTTAAGGCATTTGCCTCAAAGCCAAAGGATCCCGGTTCGACTCTCCAGGACCCCCGTAAGCCAGATGCACAAGGGGGCCCACGCATCTGGAGTTCGTTTGTAGTGGCTAGATGCCCTGGTGCACCCATTCTCTCTCTCTCTCTGCCTTTTTCTCTCTCAAATAAAAAAATAAACAAACAAACAATTAGGACTGAACAGAGATGCCTGCGAGTTCTATTCCCCAGGACCCCCGTAAGCCAGATGCACTAGGTGGCGCATGCATCTAAAGTTTGTTTGCAGTGGCCAGAGGCCCTGGTGTACTTATTCTCGTTCCCTCTTAGCCTCTCTGTCAAATAAATAAAAAAATAAAAATTTATACCTCTGAGTGCCATGTGATACAAAGAAAAAGAACAAACCTAGAGGTCCCATCTTGGGATGTGAAAGGCAGTATGTACCTTACCCTTAATCTCTATCAAATACCATGGTAATGTGAGGAAGGTTCTAGAAACTAGCACTGTGCAATGTTGGACACTGACCACTTTATGACAGCTGATCCTGGCCTTCTCTTTCCTTATCTGGTTGTCTATCACCAAGCAGAAGCTACACTGTCACTTCAAATACGACACAAGCAAAAGTGGAAAGCACTGGGAAGCTGCAGCAGGGCATCTTGGCACTATTACTTTTTCCTACTCCAGACTTTTTCAGAAGTAACATGCCAAAACCCCAGCTACTAAAAACAGAGATCTTCCCCACAGAGCTCCTGCCCACAGTTTTCTTTTACAGACAGTTAATCTTGATGTGGTTGCTATCCTAGGAAATGGTTACCCATCATGATTTGAACTCCCTTCCACTTGCTAGACGATTCCTACAGCCAAAGGAAAACTTACCTCTGCAAAGTGTGTTGATGTGCTGTTGTCTATCCGGCCACCACCACCTAGAAAACTAAACAGAAAGAGGCATGGTAATGATTCTATTCCTGGGGGCAGCACCCTTCCCAGGGCTAAATATAGACTGGCATAATGAGAACAAAGCTCAATAAGGAAAAACAACTCATCGCAACAGGACACCTACAAAGGAATTACAAAGCCTGGTATAGGAAAACATGACAAATAATAAAAAAAGAACAGGGCTGGGGAGAAGGCTTAGCAGTTAAGGCGCTTGCCTGCAAAGCCTAAGAACTGAGGCTCAAATCTTCAGGTCCCACGTAGCCAGATGCACAGTGACACAAGCATGCAATGTCGCACATACACAAGGGAGCACACCCATCTGGAGTTCGCTCACAGTGGCTAAGGCCACGGCACGCCCATTCTCTCTCTCACAAATAAATAAAAAATAAATTAAAAAAAGAAAAAAACCATAACTGACCACCAAAATTAAATGGTTTCAAGCACATCAAGGATAAATCAAATAAAAAGTTGGGGAGAAAGGTCACAATAAAGAGTGCAGAGATGGCTTGGTGGTTAAGGCACTTGCCTGCAAAGCCTAAGGACCAGTACCCACATAATGTACAAGGTGACGCATGTGTCAAGAGTTTGTTTTCAGTGGCTAGATACCCTGGCATGCCCATTCTCTCCCTTCATCCCTCTTTCTCTCTACCTGCCTCTTCCTCCCCCTGTTTCTTCCCTTCCCTTCCTCTCTCAAGTAAATAAATAAATAATTTTTTTTTAAAAAAGAAGATCAGCACCATCAAGTGTCACTCAAACTTAATCCAAAAAAAAAGAAAGAAAAAAGAAACAAGAAGTATTTATTCTCAAAGATGATAAGGAAACAAAATGTTTTAATATAAAACCAACCACCAGATAAATGATCACAACATCTGAGGTTAATATTTCTTGAGGATGAGTAACTTTGTAATATAAGGAGTCTGGTAGAAAATTTAGCACATCAGAAAAAAACAGTCAGTGATTTCTTCTTCTAATAGGTGATCCTATTCTTAGACCATTGTGTCCATCCTTGCGGGCCCGTCTCAAATGCTACCTCCCTTAAGAGTGCTCATTGGAATGGCAGTGGAGGGGGTGGCAGAAGGCCAACAGAAGAGTTCAAAGTATGGGAATACAACCAAATGACAGACTGTTCATATATTAAAGTTCTCAATAAAAAATGGTTTTTTTGTTTGTTTGTTGTATGTTTAGAGGTAGGGTCTCACTCTAGCTCAGTCTGACCTGGAATTCACTATGTAGTCTCAGGGTGGCCTTGAACTCACTAGCAATCCTCCTACCTATGCCTCCCAAGTGCTGGGATTAAAGGCATGTGCCACCACGCCCAGCAGTTCTCAAAAAATGTTTTAAGGGCTGGAGAGATGGCTTTGCAGTTAAGCGCTTGCCTGTGAAGCCTAAGGACCCTGGTTCAAGGCTCGATTCTCCAGGACCCACGTGAGCCAGATGGACAAGGGGGCGCACGCATCTGGAGTTCGTTTGCAGTGGCTGGAGACCCTGACGCGCCTATTCTCTCTCTCTCTCTCTCTCTCTACCTGCCTATTTCTGTATCTCTCTCTCTCTCTAATAAATAAATAAAATATTTTTTTAAAAATGTTTTAAAATGCTACAGCCAGCTGGGTGTGGTGACACACACCTTTAACCCCAGCACTCAGGAGGCAGAGGTAGGAGGATCACTTTGAATTTGAGGCTAGCCAGGGACTACAGATTGAGTTCCAGGTCAGCCTGGGCTGGAGTGAGATCCTGCCTCAAAAAATAAAAGAAAAAGAAAATTACTACCTCCTTTATTGAACTGATTCTAAACTCACCAACCAAAGGTGACTCCTCCACATCTCTCTGTACTCTGGATCTCTGAGTTTCTACCTTTTATTATAAACAGCTACAATTTGCCTTATCCATTTCCCTTATTTCATAGTCAAAGAACAGACTGTATTTTATTAATATCTCATGTGTATTAAGTTATTTAGGGGCTGGAGAGATGCCTTGGCAGTTAAGGCGCTTGCCTGTGAACCCTAACAACCCATGTTTAATTCTCCAGGTCCCATGTAAACCAGATGCACAAAGAGATACAAGCGTGCAAGGTCGCAAATGCGCACAGGGTGACACATGTATCTGGAGTTCGACTGCAGTGGCTGGAGACCCTGGCGCGCCAATTCACTCCCTCTCGCTCTTATTCTCTCACATTTAAAAAAAGGCATTATATAATATTGTATTATTCATTACCTTTGAAAACCTTGCAATGGACTGAGGAGATGGCCTAGCAGTTAAAGACGCTTGCAAAGTCTGCCAAGCCACACCCATGGTAAGCCAGATGCAAAAAGTGGTGCAGACATCTGGAGTTTGTTGCAGCCACAAGAGGTTCAGGTATTCCCCTTTCCCCTTCCCACACAGACAACATGCAAAAAAATTGTAAATACTTAAAAAAGAAAACCTTACAATATCATATCCTATAGTGATACCTCAAAAACACAAGTTGCTAAATTATTATCACATGTATAAATGATAAAATACCTATTATAAAGAACCCTAAAGAATTAGGAAGAGGCCGGGCGTGGTGGCGCACGCCTTTAATCCCAGCACTCGGGAGGCAGAGGTAGGAGGATCGCCGAGAGTTCGAGGCCACCCTGAGACTACATAGTTAATTCCAGGTCAGCCTGGACCAGAGTGAGACCCTACCTCGAAAAACCAAAAAAAAAAAAAAAAAAGAAAAAAAAAGAATTAGGAAGAAATATTAAATCCTGTGGTTCTTATCACATTTGCAGAGAAAAAATGGCCTCGCACTCTGGAGGAAAAAGTATGGATGAATCACAAGAACTTCTGGTATCCCTTTAAGAGGCAAACGTAAGTACACAAACATATACAAAAGCACATCAGTTATGTAAAATCTTCAAGCTACCACACACAGCTTTCATTTGTCAAGATTACAACACCAATGCAGGCATTGTGCTAGTCAGTGAGGAAACAAGCACATCCTGGTTAGTCTTAAACCAAAAGCAAAAGCTCATGTAACCATTCTCAGGCCTTGAACTCATACTATGCAGTCCAAGTTGGTCTCAAACTCACAATGCTGCCTCGGCCTCCTGGGTACTGTGTTACAAGTACGTGCAACCGTGCCTTGTTTCATTCCCGCCCTGAGTACATGATTTGAGAAATTAAATTAGTAGTACTTCAAATAATTCTCTTTTAGGATTCAGCTCCCCTGAACAGCATTTCCTTTCTTTAAAGTCCCCTTATGCTTTAAGAGCAATAAAACTAATCATGGGGAAAGATAATAAAAACCAATCTTGATCACCTGGGAACTTCCAGCTGTGGGTGAGTTTTTCCTTCGGCTGGTCCTGGGTGGGCTTAGCCTAGGCCTTAGCCCAGACTCAGCCAGAAGGGCCCCCAGCCCTTACTCTCTGCATGGGTTCTTTATCCCCTCCAGCTCCCCACATGACAGGAGCTCCTTGAATTTTCTTTTTTCTTTCCACACTTTTCCCCAGGCCCTCCATGTGGGATCTCTAGCCACGTGGGTACCTTTATGCCTTGGCAGTTAAGGCGCTTGCCTGTGAACCCTAACAACCCATGTTTAATTCTCCAGGTCCCATGTAAACCAGATGCACAAAGAGATACAAGCGTGTAAGGTCGCAAAATGCGCACAGGGTGACACATGTATCTGGAGTTCGACTACAGTGGCTGGAGACCCTGGCGCGCCAATTCACTCCCTCTCGCTCTTATTCTCTCACATTTAAAAAAAGGCATTATATAATATTGTATTATTCATTACCTTTGAAAACCTTGCAATGGACTGAGGAGATGGCCTAGCAGTTAAAGACGCTTGCAAAGTCTGCCAAGCCACACCCATGGTAAGCCAGATGCAAAAAGTGGTGCAGACATCTGGAGTTTGTTGCAGCCACAAGAGGTTCAGGTATTCATTCCCCTTTCCCCTTCCCACACAGACAACATGCAAAAAAATTGTAAATACTTAAAAAAGAAAACCTTACAATATCATATCCTATAGTGATACCTCAAAAACACAAGTTGCTAAATTATTATCACATGTATAAATGATAAAATACCTATTATAAAGAACCCTAAAGAATTAGGAAGAGGGCGGGCATGGTGAAAGACGCTTTAATCCCAGCACTCGGGGAGGCAGAGGTAGGAGGATGCCGAGAGTTCGAGGCCACCCTGAGACTACATAGTTAATTCCAGGTCAGCCTGGACCAGAGTGAGACCCTACCCGAAAAACCAAAAAAAAAAAAAAAAAGAAAAAAAGAATTAGGAAGAAATATTAAATCCTGTGGTTCTTATCACATTTGCAGAGAAAAAAATGGCCTCGCACTCTGGAGGAAAAAGTATGGATGAATCACAAGAACTTCTGGTATCCCTTTAAGAGGCAAACGTAAGTACACAAACATATACAAAAGCACATCAGTTATGTAAAATCTTCAAGCTACCACACACAGCTTTCATTTGTCAAGATTACAACACCAATGCAGGCATTGTGCTAGTCAGTGAGGAAACAAGCACATCCTGGTTAGTCTTAAACCAAAAGCAAAAGCTCATGTAACCATTCTCAGGCCTTGAACTCATACTATGCAGTCCAAGTTGGTCTCAAACTCACAATGCTGCCTCGGCCTCCTGGGTACTGTGGTTACAAGTACGTGCAACCGTGCCTTGTTTCATTCCCGCCCTGAGTACATGATTTGAGAAATTAAATTAGTAGTACTTCAAATAATTCTCTTTTAGGATTCAGCTCCCCTGAACAGCATTTCCTTTCTTTAAAGTCCCCTTATGCTTTAAGAGCAATAAAACTAATCATGGGGAAAGATAATAAAAACCAATCTTGATCACCTGGGAACTTCCAGCTGTGGGTGAGTTTTTCCTTCGGCTGGTCCTGGGTGGGCTTAGCCTAGGCCTTAGCCCAGACCCAGCCAGAAGGGCCCCCAGCCCTTACTCTCTGCATGGGTTATTTATCCCCTCCAGCTCCCCACATGACAGGAGCTCCTTGAATTTTCTCTTTTCTTTCCACACTTTTTCCCCAGGCCCTCCATGTGGGATCTCTAGCCACGTGGGTACCTTTCCTTGGCTCTACTTCCTTCAACAAATATAATAATTTAATAATTTAAAAAAAAAACAATCTTGGGCTGAAGAGATGGCTTAGCAGTTAAGGCACCTGCCTCCTAAGCCTAAGAACGCCAGTTCCAATCTCCAGGTCCCACGTTTAGCCAGATGCAAAGTGACACAAGGGTGCAATGCAGCACTTGACCACAAGGGGGCACACGCATCTGGATTTCATTCGCAGCAGCTGAGAGGCTACTGGTGCACCCATCTCTGTCTCTCTGTCTCTCTCTCTCTCTCTCTCTCTCTCTGTCTCTCTCCAAAAAAAATAATACTCTTGTGAGGGTGGGGACAACAGGATGATAACCTGATGAAATATGGACACTGCAATACATTCATACATTAACGTTCCCAATAAAAATCGCAATATTCTGATAAGTTTTGTAAACCTTAAGAAAATATACAAAATGCCTCCATAGTTTAGCAGTAGACAGGGCTCAATACATACAAGGAATTCCTCCTTTGTATTAATTTATCTTGGTACTGGAGACAGAACATAGGGCCTCAAACGTGCTATACAAACTCTAACATTGAGCTATACCCTGTTCTTTTTATGTCTATTCTGAAGAGGGGCATCACTAAGGTACCCAGACTGGTCTGGAACTTGTGGTCCTGCCTCAGCCTCCCAAGTAGCTGGAATTATGGGCCTGCACCACCAGGCCCAGCTAGTATTAATTTTTACCATCCACAACTACCTACTGTACTTGCTAAGTGCTGAAATCAGCAAAGACTTCAAAATTTTACTACTGCTTCATCTCTAATTCTCAGAAAAAGATTTCTTCACTCATTTAAAACACTGACCTTTTCCAAAACTATCTTTCTTTATATCTGAATAGCTGCTATCTATACAAGACAACTTTTGGCCTATAAAAGTACAAATTAAAAGATAAAAAAGTGAAAACAGGTACATAAATTGACAGTGTCATACTAGATAGAGTCATCTTGCAGTCAATTATATATGACTGTGCTTTGTATAAAAGTACACATGCCTGCCGGGCGTGGTGGCGCACGCCTTTAATCCCAGACTTGGGAGGCAGAGGTAGGAGGATCGCCATGAGTTCAAGGCCACCCTGAGACTACATAGTGAATTCCAGGTCAGCCTGAGCTAGAGTGAGACCCTACCTCAAAAAAAAAAAAAAAAAAGAAAACTGAGGGGAGAAAAGCCCATTAATTACTCACCTACAAGCAATATTCTCTTTATTCTATACGTGCAGAGCCAAAGGGCCTGGAATGAGCACTCACTGCAGTTATAACAGCACAAGTAAAAGGCAACCCCAAGTCAGCATGCCACCACACACACTGCTCATTCTGCTGTCATGCTAATCTAACAGACACAGGGTCGGAACTGTTAATTACAACCAAGACAACTATCACATCAACATTCTAGTGTTTGTACCAAACTAGACCCCATGCCACACACTACCCCAGAAGCTCTAGTCATTTACACACATCACCACCAACCATTTAAAGGAAAACTAACTGGTACATACTGTAAAATGAGCAGTTTTTCCTGGTTGTGGAAGGGACCTCCAACTTTAGATTCTGCCAACAGCAATGGTAAAGGAATTATCTAATGTCATTAAAATTTCCAGATCACCCAAAGATTTTTAATCTTCAGATGACAGATTCTTTTTAATCAGCTTGGTTCTTCAATTGTTCAAGCAATGCTTAACTAAACAGTCTCAAAAGAATAAGTAAATATGCCATCATGTTTAGCCCAAAGACAAAAAAATCCAATAACAATTAGTGCTAGTCTACAATTAAGTTGTTAGAGTTTTATTCATATAACCAAGAAATATATAAAACTGTCACTTTCAGAAAATATTTCCCCCCTTTATTAGTGTTATACCTTTACTAAAACCAAAGAGAAACAAATACACATATTTTATTATAACAGCAAGTTGGCAAAATTTGACAGCAGCCAGGAGTGGTGGCACACGCATTCGGGAGACAGAGGTAGGAGGATCGCTATGAGTTTGAGGCCACCCTGAGATTACATAGTGAATTCCAGGTCAGCCTGGGCAAGAGTGAGACCCTACCTTGAAAAACCAAAAAATGAAAAAACAAACTAACAAAAAATTGACAGCAATAATCAGAACACAGAGTCAGTAGCTTCCTCAAGGCAGAGGAACAACTTCCCGTTTACCTATTAAATGTCTTTTTTTGTTTGTTTTTCGAGGTAGGGTCTCACTCTGGTCCAGGCTGACCTGGAACTATGTAGTCTCAGAGTGGCCTTGAACTCATGGCAATCCTCCTACCTCTGCCTCCCAAGTGCTGGGATTAAAGGCATGTACCACCACGCCCGGCTTTAGATGTCTTTATCAGAAGCCACTCCATAGCCTCTAAAAATGTACAACAGAAACTTTGTTTAGGTTTGGTTTGGTTTTTCTTGTTTAAGGTAGGGTTTCACTCTAGCCCAATGACCTGGATCTCACTCCATAGCCTCACACCACACCCAGCTCTACAACTGAACTTTAGGCCACTGAACAGTCACTAAACACTAAGAACCAAAGAGAACATCAAGGTCTACGGAATGAAAACTTTCCAGATTTCTGCTGCCACAGTTAAAGAGGGTTCTAGGAATGACACACGGAAACAGGACTAGGGCCTTATCACTTCCACTCTCATGTCTCTGTCCAAACTTTCCGTTCCCTCACCTATTCTTCTGAATATGCATGTACGCGTGAATACGCATGTACGCATGTACACGCACACCTGCGCACATGCTCCTCTCAGTTATAAAGTCCTTCCAATCTCCTCAGTCAATGTGGAAGTAGTCTGGTAATAGCATGTATGATTTATTCATGAGCTTTCACAATACCTGGAATCATCTGTCACTTCTTCAATAAAGCCTGATTCACATCTGGGACATATGTACTCCTACAAAAGAAAGAAAGACGTAAACACAGGTTTTCAGTAGAAGATCAGAATAGCATGCAGTACAAAATGTTTGAAGTGTTTTATGTGCTTGCTAATTCCCTGGGTGGTTTTTTTGTTTTTGTTTTTTGCCCTATTATACTCTGGATAGTAACCCTAACATCCAAGTTCTTTTTTCATAGTGATAAAAGATCAATCCCTTACATCAAGGCCATTAGTTTGATGAAGAATCAAAATTTAAAAAATAGTAATTCTGTAAAACACTGGTAAAAACAAATGACAACTGGACAGAAAAAAAAAATCACATTTTGTCTAGCAAAACCAGGGAAGGTTTCTCTGAAACACAGTCCTAAAATGTTATTCTAGTCAATGAAAAAGAAAATTGTGGGCTGGAGAGATGGCTTAGTGGTTAAGGAGCTTGCTCAGTGGTTAAGTGCGCTTAACCATAAGGGTCTAAGAGAGCCAGAACCCATGAGATCAAATTTCCAGATCTCGCATAAACAGCTCTACGCAGACGTGAAACTGTAACCCAGTTCCACAATGCTGTAACCAGGGTCTCTCACCCAGGCTTGCAAAAGCAGGTGCATGGCCACAAGCCCCGCCTTCTTGAGTCCCTTGCCACCAATGAGGGGACGGGTATGGGAGGAGGAGCCCAGGAATTGGTGGGGGTTGGAGATGCATTGGGACCAGCAGGCAGAAGATGTGTTTCCAACATGGTGGCCATGGATAGAGGTACCCCCAGCGGCAGCACCAGCAGCTTGGGCGAGAAGCGCTTTGAAGTGAGAAAGTGGAACGCAGCGGTCCTCTGGGCCTGGGACACTGGCTGACTGCTGCGGGAAGCACAGTATGGATCTTTGCATAGCCTGTCAAGCTAACCAGGCGTCTGTGTGGGGTCTGTAACCGTGCTCTTCACTTCCACTGCAGCTCGCTGCCTCAAAATGGGACAGAAAAGGGATTCCAAAGTGTGGACACTAGAAAATAACTCTTCCATCAAGCCTGACTGACTTGGCACTCGTTTACTGATTTGCTTTCATATATATATAAATATTATTATATATATTTATATTATTATATATATTCCTGTATAACTGTGTCTTTTCAGTTTACTGTTCCTGCTGTCATATCAGACTTTGTGTTAATTAAAGTCCAGTGGGATTCTAGAACAGATGTTGACCTTGTATAGGTGGACAAAGTGAATGAATAAAGGGGGGAGCCCCTCTTCCAGTTCCGTAAAGATAGCCTTTTTTTTGCTTGTTTTGTTTTGTTTTTCGAGGTAGGGTCTCACTCTAGTCCAGGCTGACCTAGAATTCACTATGTAGTCTCAGGGTGGCTTCAAACTCACAGTGATCCTCCTACCTCTGCCTCCCAAGTGCTGGGACTAAAGGCGTGCGTCACCACGGCCGGCTGAAGCTAGCCTTTCAAAGTGAACTGCTCATGATAGCCAGAGCGGAGCTGCCTAGCAAGGGCATCATTTGGTTATAGGAATGTGACAAAGCAAGGGGGAAGTGGACCCGACACGCAGAAATACTTGTCAGCGCTGTCCTCCTGAGACAGAACTGAGCAGCTAAGTGAGGAAGAACATCAGACACGAAGTCATCAAACCCTGCTCGGCTGTTCCACAGCCAGTTATAACCTTGGACAGTTCAAGTCTCTAAGCTTTCTTCTCTTGTGGACCTCTAAAAACTAGATCCCATTGTGCAGGCCCCATAACAGGCTTTGTATGATGTAAAATTGCACAAATGCTACGACATGTTATTTTCTCTTGGCTTAGAAATGGAAACTTCTAAATTAAAAGTCCTAATGTGTTAAAAAAAAACAAAACACAGCAAGTTCCAGTATCATCAGTAAAAAGACTCAGGGACTGGCTCAAATAAGAACTGGCAGAAAAGCAGTAAAGCACTTGGCTCAGGCCAACTTAGGCAAGTGTCCCCCACCACAAGCAAGCACACAGACGTGCATACATCACACCACACATACAGCAAGAAATAAAAATATAAATTACCCAAGCACTATGGAAATCAATATGAAGGTTCCTCAAAAAAAACTAAACTCAGAACTACGACAGGATCCAGCCCCACCACTCTCCTATGTACCCAAAGAAGTACGTGGGCACTCCACAGTGATCCTGAACAGCCACGTGTACTGAGGTACTGCTCACGATGACCAAGCGGCAGAATCAGTCTAGGTGTTCCAGCAAGGTAAGAATGGATACAAAAATGTTCTATGTGCCATTCACAGAAAAACAGATGGCACTGGAGATCATATCTCGTGAAATAAGCCATTCGCACAAAAACAAGTACCAAATGTCTTCTCTTACACATGGAACTTAGGGAAATAAAACTGGGACACGCCAGGTGCGGTGGGTGCTGCACGCTTGGAATCTCAGGAGGCTGAGGCAGTACCCTGACCAGCATGGGCTTCCAGCAACATCCTGTCACAGTGGCTAAAGGCACTTGTTTATAAAGCTGCCATCCAGGGTTCAATTCCCTAACCACCAGTCATTCACTTGCATCAGCAAAAGACCCGGGCTCAGGCTCACCTATACACAAACACACGTGTGCAAATAAATAAACAAATTTAAAAAACAAAACAAGATGTAAAAGTAAAATCTATTGGGGGGCTGGAGAGATGGCTTAATGGTTAAAGGCGTGCCCATTCTCTCTCTCTCTCTCTCTCTCAAAAAAATCTATTGGGGATATCAAAGGAAAAGAGGATAAAAAAGGGTAGGGGGGTAGAGAAGTGAATAAGATCAAGTAACACTATATGGAGAGATTGTTTAGTGGTTAAGGCACTTGCCTGCAAAGCACCCAAGTTCAATCCCCCAGGACTCAGGTAAGCCAGATTCACAAGGTGGCTCATGTGTCTGGAGTTTGTTTGCAGCGACTAGAGGCTCTAGTGTGCCCATTCCCTCTCTCTCTCATAAATAAAAATAAATAAAAAATTTTTAAATAAATAAAGGGAGGGCTTGAATATAGTTCAATGGTACAGCACTTTTATAGCATGCAAAAGGCCATTGGTTCAATCCTCAGCATTGCGAAAATTAAATTGAAAAATAAGATACAAACAGGAAATGAAAAACTCAAACTAGGGCTGCAGGGATGGCTTAGCAGTTAAAGTGTTTGCCTGCAAAGCCATAGGACCCAGGTTCGATTCCCCAGGACCCACGTTAGCCAGATGCACAAGGGGGCACATGCATCTGGAATTTGTTTGCAGTGGCTGGAGGCCCTGGCACACCCATTCTCTCTCTCACTCCCTCTTTCTCTCTGTCAAATAAATAAAATAAATAAAAACAAAACATTTTTTAAAAAGAAAAACTTAAACTATCCTATTGGCAGTCAGCATGATCTTAAAAGGACTAAAAGAATTCACCAGAACACTCAGATGCAATGAACACTTTCAGCAGAGTAGTAGGATACAAAACCAGTAGCATTTCTTTTTGTTATTTGAGGAAGAGGGATGCCAAGAAAGACATCATTAAAAAAAAAAAAAATCTCACCGGGCATGGTGGCGCACGCCTTTAATCCCAGCACTGGGAAGGCAGAGGTAGGAGGATTGCTGTGAGTTCAAGGCCACCCTGAGACTACATAGTGAATTCTAGGTCAGCCTGAGCTAGAGTGAGACCCTACCTCAAAAAATCAAAATCAAAAACAAAACAAAAATCTCATGGGATATTGTCTACAATTAAAGAAGTTGTCAATGTAAAAAAATAAAATAAGCAACCCCCACAAAAAAAAAATCTGAGGGATTAGAGAGATGGCTTAGTGATTAAGGCACTTGCCTACAAAGCGTAAGGATCGAGGTTCGATTCCCTAGTACCTATGTAAAACTAGATGCCCAGTGGCACATGTGTCTGGAGTTCATTTGCAGCAGCTAGAGGCCCTGGCGTACCCATTCTCTGTGTCTCTCCTCTCTAGTCTCTCTCTTCTTGCAAATAAATGAATAAATAAAATGTTTAATCTGATTCAAAATAACGTCAAAAAGAAAAATAAATAACTGGGATTAGACCTAACCAAGGAGGTAAAAGACCTATACAATGAAAAACCTGAAGAAAGAAGTAGAGTACTTACCTACCGTAAATAAGTAACCCCCACAAAAAAAAAATCTGAGGGATTAGAGAGATGGCTTAGTGATTAAGGCACTTGCCTACAAAGTGTAAGGATCGAGGTTTGATTCCCTAGTACCTATGTAAAACTAGATGCCCAGTGGCACATGTGTCTGGAGTTCATTTGCAGCAGCTAGAGGCCCTGGCGTACCCATTCTCTGTGTCTCTCCTCTCTAGTCTCTCTCTTCTTGCAAATAAAAATAAATAAAATGTTTAATCTGATTCAAAATAACGTCAAAAGAGAAAAAATAAATAACTGGGATTAGACCTAACCAAGGAGGTAAAAGACCTATACAATGAAAACCTGAAGAAAGAAGTAGAGTACTTACCTACCGTACACGATGCCCTCTACGGAAACCTACACAATTTATATGCTGTTTCAAGAGCTATGATTTATTTCCAGGCAAATAAAATTGCCTTGATTTCTGCTCACTCTCTCTGGGAATAGTAACATTCACAAGCTTCCTTTTTGCTCCTTCATTCCAGGCCATGACTGAACACTGACATTATTATGGACCCTATAATCAACCAATCTTTAGCTCGTTGTGCAGAAATACAGAAAACCAGGTCACAGGACAGAGTGTTACTTTACATAAGCTTAATCAGATGGACAATAAGCCAAACTTCCTAAGAAAAAAAGGCAAGCGAAACTTTAAGAATCAGTCAGCGAAAAGAACAGGCATGACGGTACAGGTCTGTAATCCCATCATGGCAAGCTAGAAGGGGGGAGGTAAGGAGCGCAAGCCTGAGACAGGAGGATCACAAGTTCAAGGCCACCCTGGACTATACAGCAAGTTCTATGTCAAACTGGGCTATCAAGCAAGACCCTATCAGAAAGAGAGGAAACCTCATGCAACACAATAAAGCCATTATTTAGTTATAGTTTTTGCTTAGTCCTACTTCATTAAGGCAAAAAAAGGTTAAATAAGCCAATTGTTTAAACAGAAAAAAGTAAATGATTCAAAAAATATATAAATCTCCAGCCAGGCATGATGGCGCACACCTTTGATCCTAGTACTTGAGAGGCAGAGACGGAAGGACTGCTGTGAGTTTGAGGCCAGCCTGGGACTACAACATGAGTTCTAGGTTTGCCTAGACTAGTGTGAGACCCTACCTGGGAGGGGGGGGGGGTTTACATAATATGTCATAAATATATTACATTTATTTATTTATTTATTTCAATCTCTCTCTTTCTCTCTAAGTTTTCCAAGACAAAGTCTCATGCAATCAGACTAGATTCATACTTGCTATGTGGCCAAAGCTGGTCATGAACTTACAGGTCTGGGCCACAATGCCCAGCTAAAATATGTAAAATGTTTTGTTCTCATGTGTACCATAATAGTTCAGAGGTAGAATTTATTCTCTTTCAGTTTAGGTTAATACAGTAGGCTCCAGTAAGTCACTGAACATGTATGAATAGTCTAGTTATTACTGCAAGATCTAGAAGTATCTATTATTTTATTTTTAAAATTTTTATTTGAGAAAGAGGCAGAGAGAGAGAGAATGGGCACACCAGGGCCTCCAGCCACTGCAAATGAACTCCAGATGCACACACCACCTTGTGCACCTGGTTTACGTTGATCCTGGTGAATTGAACTGAGGTCCTTTGGCTTTGCAGGCAAACACCTTAACTGATAAGCCATCTCTCCAGCCCGTATCTATTATTTTAATGTTATCAAAATACAAACTAGAGCCAGGCATGGTGGTGCACGCCTTTAATCCCAGTACTTGGGAGGCTGAGGGAAGAGGATCACTGTGAGTTCAAGGGCAGCCTGAGACTACATAGAGAATGAGCGCGCCAGAGCCTCCAACCACTGCAAACCAACTCCGATGCATGTACCACCTTGTGCATCTGGCTCGTGTAGGTCCTGGGGAATCAAACCTGGGCCCTTTGCATTTGCAGGCAAGCACCTTAACTGCTAAGCCATCCCTCCAGTCCTGTCTCTCTTCTCTTTCAAATAAATAAATAAAATACGAAGTAACTTCAAAGTGCTGCATTTCTAATACAAACTATGTGCGTGTCTCCTCAAAAAAAAATATCTAGCCTCCATCATACTTGAGAACAGAAACAGACATGTGTCTGAACCGTTAGTAGCGCTTGTGCTGCTTGCTACAAACCTCTCTTATACCAGCCTTATGGAAAATCTTAGGGAAAAAAAAAACACCGTAGGATGTTTGAACCTATTTGTCTAATACTAGTTGTATCTAGATACACAATGCTAGTATATGGTATCAAATAAATCTCTCCTTCAATGCATTCACAAGAATGTGGTGGCTTGAATGTAAAATGTTCCTCATAGATTCATGTGTTTGGACCCTTGATTCCCAGTTGGTGGTGCTGTCTGGGAAGCTGGGGAGCCTTTAGGAGGTGCAGCCTTGCTGGAGGAGGTGTGTCACTAGAAGGGGCCTTGACATGATCTAGCCCAGCGCCCCTCAGTGCTCTTGAGTCGTCTTTCCTTGCTATGCCTCCATGTCTGCCTTCTGGAGTGGGAATGTCACTCTGTCATTATACGTGTCCTGACTTTGTGGGGCTCACAGTTAAGAGCGTGCGACGAGCACCTGGCTCCTGTGCACCAGGTCCACGCTTGCCAGTGCAAGGCACCCATCCATTAGACTGCTAAAGAAGGGGAGGGGGTGCCAAATGCTGGCAAAGAATTACCTGCCTGTGGAGAACTCAAACCTTCCCACTTTTTATTTATTTGTTTACTTATCTCAGAGAAAGGCAGAGAGAGTGAGCGAGTGATTGGACACGCCAGGGCCTTCAGCCACTGCAAACGAACTCCAGATGCATGTGCCACCTTGTGCATCTGGCTTACGTGGGTCCTGGGGAATTGAACCAGGGTCCTTTGGCTTTGCAGGCAAGCATCTTAAGCACGAAACCATCTCATCAGCCCTTCTTCTGTATTCTTGTTGGTTGTGAGTGCTGCCCATGTTACTATTCACCAGTCCCACTCAGGTATGTCAGCCCTACATAGCCCTCCTGGTGTCCTAGCTCCTGAAAGCTGTGCCAACGGGGGGAGCTACCATAAGGCCTCTGGCAATGGTCACTGCTAACTGAAGGAGCGCTGAACAGTTTGAGGAGAGCCAAGACGGGAAGAAGAAGCGACGAGGTACAGAGCAGCGGAGACAGAAAGGCTGTAAGGAGCCAGCAAGGAAGACCAGCAGGCTTCCGTCAGTCACTAGAAAGTTCCCGAGAACTATCAAGTCCTCAGGACCAACAGACTCATTCCCCAGGCCGAGGACTGTAACAGTGGCTCCTGCCAAGGCTCCCAAGACCAAGGGGGACTGTGACGCAGGGCTAAGGGTCAGACACCCAAGACCAGCACACGGACCTGGAACAGTAGTGGATGCCGCTGCTTCTGCCTGCGGCTGTCAGACAGTGAGGAAAATGAAAGCTGCTAGAGCATCTGACCAACCCAAGATGCTCAGGAAGAGCAAAAGGATCCCCAGCCAGCTGACTAGTAACATCACGAATGATCATTCAAGCCGGTGTGGTGGTGCAAGCCTTTTTGATCCCGGCATGTGGGAGGCAGAGGTAGAAGGATCGCCATGAGTTCAAGGCCAGCCAGAGACTATACAGTGAATTCCAGATTAGCCTGTGCTAGAGCAAGACCCTATCTCAAAAAAACTAATAATCGCCGGGCATGGTGGCGCACGCCTTTAATCCCAGCACTTGGGAGGCAGAGTTCGAGGCCACCCTGAGACTACATAGTGAATTCCAGGTCAGCCTGGGCCAGAGTGAGACCCTACCTCAAAAACCCATAATAATAATGATAATAATGATAATAATAATAATAATAATGCTCATTCAAGCTTCCACAGGCATACCTAAGTATCTCTTTACATGAAGAAACAGTATCAGGGCTGGTGAGATGGCTCAGCAGTTAACGCACTTGCCTGCAAAGCTAACAACCAAAGTTCAATTCCCCAGTACCCAGTTAAAGCCAGATACGCAAAGTAACACATACATCTGGAGTCTGTTTGCAGTGGCTAGAGGCCCTGGCATGCCCGTTCGCTCTGTCTCTTATCTCTCCGCTTGCAAATAAATTTTTTAAAAATTTAAAGAAACGGTATCAGAACAAGGATTGATAACTTCAATTCACCTTCTCAAAAGTTTAAAGACACAAGAAAAAAAAGTTTAAAGAAACTAAAAGTTTAAGCACAAAATCTGCTGGGCTCATGAAACTTCAAAAAAGCAGTAAGAGGGCTGGGGAAATGGCTTAGTGGTTAAGGAGTTTGCCTGCAAAGCCTAAGGACCCCAGTTCGATTCTTCAGGTCCCACATAAGCCAGATGCACAAGGGGGCGCATGCATCTGGAGTTCGTTTGCAGTGGTTAGAGGCCCTGGCGTGTCCATTCTCACTCTCCTCTCTCTCTTTCATTCTCTCTTTCATTCTCTCTGTCTCTAATAAATAAATAAATAAATAAATAAATAAATAAATAAATAAAAAATAAAATCTTAAAAAAAAAAACAAGCAGTAAGAGCCGGGCCTGGTGGCACATGAATTAATCCCAGCACTGGGGAGGCAGAGGTAGGAGGATCACCGTGAGTTTGAGGCCACCCTGAGACTACATAGTGAAGTCCAGGTCAGCTGGACCTGGGCCAGAGTGAGACCCTACCTTAAAAAAAACAAAACAAACAAACAAACAAAAAAAGCAGTAAGACACAAAACCAACCGTGAAACTGAGTTACAGAAACACTGAAGGATTCTTGTCTCCTTTCTGTTTTGTTTTCAAACTGAATTTCTAACTGCTTTACTAAGTTACACGCAGTGTTACTCAATTCCTAGCTGAGAAAAAATGTGGATACTTTTGGGTTACAGTGTGTAACTTTAGCTGGGTAACCCAGTTCCTCTGGTCGCACTAACCACAAGGAGAGAAAGTAAGCCCGACAGAGCTGCTAGAATGGAAGAGCAGCTACTAACTACTGAGCCCTAGTCCTTCTCCTATGAGGGCTTTAGCTAAAATTACATGGTCTCAGTGATCCCATTTAGAATCCTCATCAGGATCCCAAAGTCAGAAATCAAAGCGACACCAGAATAAAACCTTAGGCACTACTAGCATCCAGTGGCAACAACTACTGCTCTGTTCCTTGATTCGTATCAGAGGCTCAACCTCAGCGCGCCCCTCTGCTCTGACGGCCAGTCTCAACACGGCCAGTCTCAACACGGCCAGTCTCAACACATAGTGCACTTAGCAGCATCTCTGCTTTCTGCTCACCAGGGACAGCTGCAAGCCTTCCTCCAGCTGTGACAGTCAATGCCCTCCAACAGTGCCAAATGCTCCCTGGGGAGCACAACTGCCCTCTAATTGGATCTCATGCCCTATACAATCTCCGTTACAACTTATATGAAGCTCTGTGGAAAGAAGAAATAAAAGCCAGCAGCCCTGCTTATTCTTTTTAATAAAACAATTTTATTTGCAAGGAGAGGGGGGTAGAGAAATGCGCCAGGGCATTTTGCAAACTAACTCCAGACACATGCGCTACTTTGTGCATCTGGCTTTACGTGGGTATTGGGAATTGAACCCGGGCCATCAGGTTTTGCAAACATGCGCCTTTAACCACCTAGCCATCTCTCAGCCCTCACTTTTAATTTTACAACAAAGAACAAGCAGGACAATCTTCTTAAAAGGTCACAGAAAGCGAGTGAAGCATAAAGAAACACAAAATGTTAGCGCCCAGCCAGAATTTCCAGGTCCCCAGGAGGGTAAGGAATTTTAGGTGCGAAAAATTTAAGGGTTTTTTTTTTCTTTCCTCATACTGAGAAAGTCCCACAAAATTTCCCCAACATATACATATGCATTTATCTGTAAAATTTCAAGGTTAGAACTATACTTAAAAGTACATATTTCTTAAGTATTCTGGTGTATATTATAATCCCAAGAGTTCAAAGCCAGCATGTACTACATAGTGAGCTACAGGCCAACCTGTGCTACAAGTGAGACCCGATCTTTCTCTCTCCCTGTCTCTCTCTCACACACACACACACACAGCTGTAACCTAGCACTTGGCAGGTAGATGCCAGGGAATAAGGAACTCAAAATTATGCTCAGCTACAGCATGTCTGAGGCCAACCTGGGCTACATGAGCCCTAACGCAAAAAAAAAAAAAAAAAAAAAAAAAAAAAAAAAACCAGAAAAAGGTGTTAACCTCACATTCCCCAGCTCTGGGCAAGAGGCAGGCCACCCAGGATCCAGCTGAGCACCCTAACCCCACACAGGTTAAACCCGGGCCTCAAACTGCTGGAATTGGCCCATTTGCCTCAGACCTCACATCCCAGGCTGCATACATGGCCTCTGGAGTAGGGACTGCCACACTAGGCCTAGTCCCCAGCCCAGGGACTGAGCAGGCCCCCAGGGTCCATGGGAGCACTCCCCCATCATCCTGGTCCCCATTCACTGGGGTTACAGATCAGGCCCATTTGGTCCTGATCTCATTCCCCAGCCTGCCTGCTTGCACCCCTGGATTACAGACTCCCACACTAATCTCACTCCACAGCCCCAGGCACTGCGTAGACCAGCCACCTAGGGTCCACCAGATCCAGATCCACGAGGAGACTGCACATACGAGGAGCCTCCTACTCAGCTTCCAGTATGGCCAGAATAAACCTGGGGATAGACCTCCATCCCATGCTCACCTGATCAAGGCCACTCAACACAGGTTCCACAGAAGCTACCACGGCTGCATATTCTCAGCAAGACAAAAGGACTGTCTCCAGATGTGAAAACACCAGTGCAAAGCAAACACAGGAAACCAACGCAAGCTGGGTGTTGTGGCATATGACTTAATCCCAGCACTCAGGAGCAGAGGTAGGAAGATTGCTTTGAGTTCAAGGCCTGCCTGGGCTAGAGTGAGACCTGCCTCAAAAAGAAAAAAGCAAAAAGAAAGAAAACAGAAAAAAGGAGGCTGCAGAGATGACTTAGCAGTTAAGGCACTTGCCTGTGAAGCCTAAAGACCCAGCTTCGATTCCCCAGTACTGATGTAAGCCAGATGCTCATGGTGGTGCTTGCATCTGGAGTTCAACTGCAGTGGCTGGAGGCCCTGGCATGCCCTTTCTCTCCATCTCTCTCTCGCTCTCAGATAAAAATTAAAAATAAATTAGTAAGTAAATAAATAAATAAATAAAACAGAGAAAAGAAAGAAAGAAACCAGCAATGCCTAATTGGGCTGGGGAGAGGGCTTAGCAGTTAAAGGCTGTTGCTTGCAAAACCTGTCAGCATGGATTTAATTCCCCAGTGCCCACATAAAGCCAGATGCATCTGGAGTTTATCTGCAGTGGCAAGTGGCCCTGGCCAACCCATTACCCCAGCCTCTTTCCCTTTACAAGTAAATAAAATAAAAATGTCTATTGAAAAAGAAGAATCCTTAGTTCCACATCAAAATCTCCAGTGAAAACTAATTAAAGGAAATTCCAGATATAGAACTCCAGAATGCAATTACAATAAACATATTCAACAAACAATGAGGCAATGAACACACAACTGAATAAAATGGAAGAGAATCAATAAAAAATGAACTCAGGGCTGGAAGATGGCTCTGTGGTTACGGTGCTTGCCTGCAAAGCCTTAACAACCTGGGTTCGGTTCCCTAACACTCATGTAAATATTCGTGGAGTTTGTGGCAGCTGGAGGCCCTGACATGCCTGTTCTTCTGTCTCTTTTCTCTGTATCTCTGTGCTTGCAAATGAATAAATAAATGGGCTGGAGAGATGGCTTAGCAGTTCAGGGGCCTGCCTCCAAAGTCAACAGATTTAGGTTCGATTCCCCAGGACCCACATAAGTTAGATGTACAAGATGATAAATGCATCTAGAGTTCATTTGCAGCAGCTCAAGGCCCTGGCACACCCATTCTTTATATCCCACACCCCTCAAATAAATAAATAAAAATAAACTTTAAAAAAATAAATAAAATGCCGGGCATGGTGGCGCACGCCTTTAATCCCAACACTCAGGAGGCAGAGGTAGAAGGATCGCCGAGAGTTCAAGGCCACCCTGAGACTACATAGTTAATTCCAGGTCAGCCTGGACCAGAGTGAGACCCTACCTTGCAAAACCAAAAAAATAAAAAATAAAATAAAATAAATAAATAAAATAAACTCGCATCTGGGTGTGTTGGTGCATGCCTTTAATCACAGCACACAGGAGGCAGAGTTAGGATGATTGCCGTGAGTTTGAGGCCACCCTGAGACAACATAGTAAATTCCAGGTCAGCCTGGGCTAGAGTGACATCCTACCTCAAAAAAACAAAAACAAAAACATGAACTCTGTGAGCCTTAAGAGTATAATGCCTGCTCTTGTCTGCTAAATGTATATACTATGCTCACCAAACTGCCCTGTAAGCACTACACTTAATGTTCATATTCATATATTAATGCTACTCCCACTTTTGGTTAGAGAAGCTTCTCTTTTCAGATGGTGGGGACCATTGGACTGACCCAAAAGGCAACACAGTGCTGAGAAGTGACGAAGGACTGTCCAGCACCGAAACATCTCTAACACACCCGCCAAAGCTCAGGGACCATTGCAGAAGAGGTAGCAGAAAGAATGTAAGAACCAAAGGAAGGATAGGACTGCTTACAATGGAACTGTCCAGATAGAAATAGGCCTCGATATCCATGACCTCACAGTGCCTAAAAATACCTTCACAAGACCCTCATAATAGAAGGAAAAGATGATGACATAAAAATAAAAGAGAGACTGAGCCAGGCGTGGTGGTGCCTGCCTTTAATCCCAGCACTCAGGAGGCAGAGGTAGGATTGCCATCAGTTCGAGGCAACCCTGAGACTACAGAGTGAATTCCAGGTCAGATGAACTCAATGGACAATGGAATGAACTCAGTGAGAACATGATCAAATGATCAAATGCAGGAATGAATCCTAACAGGCAATGAAAAGGCAAACCAAGAAAGGAAAAATAGAATTCAATAAGGAGATAAGAAATGTAGAAGAAAAACCTAATGAAAAACAAAAATCAGGGCTGGGGAGATGGCTTAGCAGTTAAGGTGCTTGCCTGCAAATCCTAAGGACCCAGGTTCAACTCCCAGAACCCACACAAGCCAGATGTTCAAGGTGATGCATGCACCACAAGGTCACACATGTCTGGAGTTCGACTGCAGTGACTGGAGGCCCTGGCACACCAATGCTCTGTTTCCTTCTCTTCTCTCTCTCTCTCTCTCTCTCTCTCTCTCTCTCTCTCATAAATTTAAAAATATGAAATAAGGGCTGGAGAGATGGCTTAGTGGTTAAGGTGCTTGCCTGCAAAGCCAAAGGATCCAGGTTTGATTCCCCAGGACCCATGCAAGCAAGATGCACCAGGGGCACATGCATCTGGAGTTTGTTTGCAGTAGCTGGAAGCCCTGGTGTACCCATTTCTCTCTCTCTCTCTCCTTCGTTCCCTCTCTCAAACAAATAAATAAATACAAATAAAATATTTTTTAATTTTTTTAAAATGAAATAAGTCACTGAAAAGGTCCTCAAGAAAGCTTCACCAAAAGAATAAATCATGTGGAGGACAGACTATCAAGGCTTGAGGACAAGACAAAAGAAACAGATCAGTAAACAAAAATCAAGGGCTGGAGAGATGCTCAGCAGTTTAGGCACTTGTTTGCAAAGCCAAAAAACTTGGGTTCAATGCCCTAGTAATCACATAAAGTCAGATGTACAGGGTGGCACGTGCATCTGCATCATTTGCAATGGCTGGATGTCCTGGCATGCCCATTCTCTCTCTCTCTCTCTGCCTCTTTCATTTATTTCTTCTATCATTCAATGACCAAACCATATACTATGACATCTTACCCAATCATATATCAACCTGAAAGCCAGAGACATCAGATCATCAAAATCTCTTATTTTAAAAACCCAGGCCTTGGCCAGGCATTGGTGGTGCACACCTTTAATCCCAGCACTTGGGAGGCAGAGGTCAGATGATCGCTGTGAGTTTGAGGCCACCCTGAGAATACAGAGTGAATTCCAGGTCAGCCTGAACTAGAGTGAGACCCTACCTCAAAAAAAAAAAAAAAAAAAAAAAAAAAAAAAAAAAACCCACAGGCCTGGAAGAGCATGCCTGTAATCCCAGAAGTCAGGAGGTAGAGGCAGGAAGATCAGGATTTCAAGGCCAACTTTAAAAAAAAAAAATAAATAAAATAAAATAAAACAAAGAAAAATCATGATATAGGGATGAGGAATTGTAGTTCAGTGTAGAGCACTAGAAAAGACCCTTATTACAGATTTTTTTTTTTGATTTAAAGGTATGCACCACCACACCCGACATTAGAGAAATTTCTAAAATTATGAGAACAAATTTCTAAAGATTATGCCCCTTCATCTTTTTTTTTTTTGTGAGCAGGGTCTCACTCTGGCTCAGGCTGAAGAAGTCAACAGAGGGTGGCCTTGAACTCTCAGCAATCCTCCACTGACTGCCCCTTCATCTTTCTTTTTTAAAAAAATATTTTATTTATTTATGAGAGAGAGGCTGATAGAATGGGCATACCAGGCCCACTAGCCACTGCAAATGAACTCCAGATGCATGTGCCACCTTGTGCATCGGGCTTATGTGGGTCCTGGAGAATCGAACCTGGATCCTTAGGCTTCTTAGGCAAGTGTCTTAACTACTAAGCCATTTCTCCAGCCCTACCCCTTCATCTTTCAATTCCCGTCATGATTTCTCAATGCTTCATAACTTTTCTTCCTTCCCTCCCTCCCTCTTTCTTTTCCTTTCAATTTCTCTCTCCTCTCTCTCTCTCTCTCTCTCTCTCTCTCTCTCTCTTTCTTTCCTTTCTTCAGGTAGGGTCTCCCTCTAGCCCAGTCTCACCTGGAAGTCACTATGTAGTCCCAGGCTGGCCTCAAACTCACAGCAATCTTCCTACCTCTGACTCCAAAGTGCTGGAATGAAAGGTGTGTACCACTACACCCAGTTTGATATCTTCTCTGTAAATGAACCATTTGCCCTCTTCTCTGGGAGGATAAAATTAAAGACAGGGCTGGAGAGATGTTAGCAGTTAAGGCACTTGCCTGCAAAGCCTAAGGACCCAGGTTTGATTCTCCAATATCCTCAAAAGCCAGATGTACATGATGGCAGTGAATACAGAGTTTATTTGCAGTGGCTAGAAGTCCTGGCACACCCATTTTTTCTCTATCTACCTTTCTCTCTCTCTCAAATAAATAAATAAGTAAAGAAATAAATAAAAATAAAATATTACCAAAAAAAAAACCCCACAAAGCTAAGATGGATCAATAAGATCAATGGCAAGAAGTGTTCCTTTACCAAGTTAAATGAATTCAGCCTACATGTGGCTTAACTATATAGCATTAGGCAGACACTACTCTCTCAGAAGTTGGAACCCAAACTCTTTCTCTTAAATGAACATGAAAGTTACTTTGGCACATGAAACCTTCAGAGGAAAATGATAAACACTTAAGTTTAGGGCTGCTGTTGCCTGTGGGTATTACATCAAGAAAGGTTACATTAGACTAAGGAGGTGGCACAGTGGTTAAGGCATTTGCCTGCAAAGCCTAACAATCCAGGTTTAATTCCCCAGTACCCACAAAAAAACAAAAGGCACAAAGTGGCACATGTATCTGGAGTTCGTCTGCAGCAGCTACAGGCCCTGGTGCACCCATTCTCTTTCTCTGCTTGCAAACAAATAATTTTTTTTTTTTGAAACAGGGCAACATCTTAAGACTAGGGGAAGGAGAAGAAATAAGAGCTGTGTGAACCCTTGTGACTTCTCAGTGGCAGAGCACTGCCTTGCATGCCCTGAATTCAATCCCCAGAACCACTTCTTCCAAGAAGAGAAAAAAAAAGTTGATGTAAACTCAATGTTCAATCTCTAGAACCAATAACTGTTTGTTCTCAATATCCAACTATCATAAGAATTAGTACCCTCCAAAACTGCGAATTCAGTGAAAACAATAAAAAACTATCCATGATAAACTGAGTGCAGCCAGCCTCAAAAGAATAGTCACTGTTGGGGCCTGGAGAGATGGCTTAGCAGTTAAGCAGTTGCCTGTGAAGCCTAAGGACCCTGGTTGCAGGCTCAATTCCCCAGGACCCACATAAGCCAGATGCATAAGGTGGCACATGCATCTGGAGTTCATTTGCAGTGGCTGGAGACCCTGGCACACCCGTTCTCTCTCTCTCTCTCTCTCTCTCTCTCTCTCTCTCTCTCTCTGCCTGTGTCTCTCAAATAAAATAAATAAAAACAAACAAACAAAAAAAGAATAGTCACTGTCCACATCACTCATCCAACACAAGGAACTACGCGTGTCTACTGTACAGTGAGTATTTATAATGAGGGAATCTCAGCTTAAGAATTATCTGTAAAGCTGGGCGTGGTAGTGCATGCCTTTAACCCCAGCACTTGAGAGGCAGAGGTAGGAGGATTGCTGTTAGTTCAAGGCCACCCTGAGACAACATAGTGAATTCCAGGTCAGTCTGAGCTACAGTGAGACTGTACCTCAAAAAAAAAAAAAAGAATTATCTGCAAAATAACATCAGTGTTGTCCTACATAAGCAGATTGTGTTACCATTGTTTGGTTGGTTACAGAAACCAATTTATATAGAATAAAGCAATTCATCTGGTCATTCTTTTTTTATTTGTTTTATTTTGACTTTGCTTCCCCCACACACAACCCGTAGAGTCTCACTCTAGCCCAGACTGTCCTGGAATTCTCTCTGTAACTGCCCCCCCCCCCGGGGCCGGCCTTTAACGCATAATGATCCTCCTATCTCTGCCTCCCGAGTGCTGGGATTAAAGGCATGTGCCAACACGCCCGGCAATGCTTCGCTTTTTTGAGACAAGGTCTCACCATTAGTTGGGCTTCAGTTCATGATGAACCTCCTAACCTCAGCCTCCCACGTACTGGGATTATAAATGCAAGCCACTAAGCCCAGTTCGTGTGGTCATTCTTCCAAAAAACATTTTCAGGATAATTGCCTGGAATTATGGATAAAGACAAGGCCATGGAACAAGATGGAACTCATTACTTATACATCAGAACTGTTAAGTTTCACTTCAGTGCACCTTTTCCCAAAAATAAGTAACAGTGATTAGTCACTGTATACCATGGTTACTAAAGTTATCCAAAAAATGTAAATTTTGGGGGCTTGGAGAGATGGCTTAGCGGTTAAAGTGCTTGCCTGCAAAGCCAAAGGACCCAAGTTTGATTCCCTAGGACCCACATAAGCCAGATGCACAAGGTAGTGCATGCATCTGGAGTTTGTTTGCAACAGCTAGGGGTCCTGGCATGCCCATTCACTCTATCAGTCTCTTTCTCTCTATATATATCTCTCAAATAAATAAATAAATAAATAAATAGGTTTTTTTTGTTTTTGTTTTTTTTTGAGGTAGGGTATCACTCTAGCCCAGGTTGGCCTCAAACTCATGGCGATCCTCCTACCTCTGCCTCCCGAGTGCTGGGATTAAAGGCGTGCGCCACCACGCCCGGCTTAAATAGTTTTTATTTTTAAAATATTTTCATTTATTTATTTGAGAAAAAGAGACAGAAAAGCAGAGAGAGAATGGGTGCGCCAGGGCCTCCAGCCACTGCAAACGAACTCCAGACACATGTGCCACCTTGTGCATCTACCTTACGTGGGTCCTGAGGAATCGAACCTAGGTCCTTTGGCTTTGAAGACAAGTGCCTTAATCACTAAGCCAATAAATAGTTTAAAAAAAAAAAAAAAAAAAAAAAAAAAAAAACATTTTGGGGCTGGAAAGATGGCTCAGCAGTTGAGGACCTGGGTTTGATTCCCCAGGACCCATGTAAAGCCAGATACACAAGGTGGCCCATGTGTCTGGAGTTCATTTGCAGTGGCCAGAGGCCCTGGGGTGCCCATTTCTATTTCTCTATCTGCCTCTCTCTCTCTCATAGATATATATTTTTAAGCCAGAGCTAGAGAGATGGCTCAGTAGTCAAGGTGCTTGCCTGCCACACCTAACAACCTGGGTTCAATTCCCCAGTACCCACGTAAAGCCAGATGTACAAAGAGGCACAGGTGTCTGGGGTTCGTTTGCAGCATCTGGAGGCCCTGATGTGCTCATTCTCTTTCGTCTCTGTCTGCCTACAAATAAATAAAATAATAATAATAATAATAATAATAATAATAATAATAATAAAAAATAATAATTTTAAAAACCCTGTAAAGTCCTTAAGAATAAGATCATGTATCATTTCCTATCATCTCCAGGACATACAGCAGAGAACTTCATGTGCATGTAACATCTGGCTGTAGTCAACTGTGATAAGCCACAATTGGCAACCCAGGTGTGATATATAATATATCAGACTAAAAGCCAGGCATGATGGCACACGCCTTTAATCCCAGCACTCGGGAGGCAGAGGTAGGAGGATCACTGTGAGTTGGAGGCCACCCTGAGACTGCATAGTGAACTCCAGGTTAGCCTGGGCTACAGGAAGACCCTACCTCGAAAAACCAATAATAATAATAATAAATAAATAAATAAATCAGACTAAAAAGATCAACAATTGTGCCTCACATCTAACTAAGGCTTAGAAAATCACCTAAAAAGCCTTTGAAACTATCCCTCTAAGTGAGGCCTCGTGTTGATAAGAAGACAGAGCTAGACCCTGAGACTGTCTCCTCGTTCTAAAAGGCAAATTAGTGAATACAGACCTAAAGATCAGAAGAGTTAAGCAACAACTTCAAGAAGCTATCACATAGTCACACACGCTTCAATTCCAGATTCCCTCTGTGGTAAGAGTTCCTTTTGGAGGCTCTGCCATCACGGAGGGGGGGGGGTCGTACCTGTTCTTCCCCAAAATGAAATATGGCAGAAAGCACATCAACACCCAGCAAAATCAGAAAGCGAAACCAGACAGCATTATATGCAGCTGATTATGAAGTTGGAGGTGAGGCAAACAGGAAAGAAAATTCACTACCTTGGAAAAAACACAACTTTTAGCTGAAAAGGCTGTTTGATTATTTGTGTTTCGAAGAAATAAAAATATATAAATATATTCAGTAAACCTGTTCCTAGAGTGTATAGGACATCATACATGTCAAGGTAAATTGTTAGGTAGCCACGGTTTTAAGAAGGAATCCAACACTTCGAAGGAAAAGAACGACTATAATCCTACAAAGACAACTGCTGATGGGTAGGGTTGACATTCACCCAGATGCATCTCTCTACGGTAGCTACAATCCATCCCTAAAACAGCTTCTGGGTTCCAGAGGGGCTGGCGCTGGCTAGCATGCTGCAGAAGTATTTTCTTCCAAAACCACAGCACTGCCTCTCCCCTGGCTGACAGGTCTAGCAGAAAGTAGAAAACCCATTTCACATCAGAGGAAGCCGTTCCCAAGGTGCCGAGTGGATTTTCTTTGAGATGAACAGAAAGAAAGGGGGGAGGGGGAGGGCAGGTGGTACTTTAAAGACGCCGGCAACACGACATCCGAAAGAAACCAAGTTGAACCAGTGTGCCTTGCCTTCTCCCCGAAAAGCCATTCCCTTCGCCAGTAACGGGGAGCACAGGCAGTCTGGCAAGCCACTGTAGTGTCGCTGCTGTTTTCCGCTTTCCAAAGAGCCCCGGGGGGGAAAAAGCACTTCGGTTAGCAAAATTTCCCTCCCCTCGGTTACCTGCCTAACCTCTCTCTTTCTGTGCCGGAAACACAACGGAATAGGGATCGTTCTCAGCAAGCCCCTGTAGGTTGCCTGCAAAGATGCGGAAGGGGGAGGAGGCTCTGGTTGAAAAGTGGAAAAGGGAATAGAGGAAGGTACTAGGAGGGAGGAGGGGGGCAGTCATCATGGAAAAGAGACAAGGTGAAGGGGGGAAAAAAACTGCAAGGGAAGGAAGACTTGTCAAGAGACTCGCTCACGGAGGGGGAGGGGGACACGAAGGTGGGGTGGGCGAGGGAGGGACAGGTAGAGCAGTAAAGGTGAATCGGAGGGTGTGGGAGGGTGGATTTAAGGCAGGTGTTAACGGAGCCCGGGCCTTGATGTCTAAGGGGCAGCAGGTAAGCGAGGACCCCGGTGACCCGGGCAATCCAGCATGCACGCGGAGCTGACGACCCCGTTTGCAGACCTTGCAGCCAGGGCCCGGGAGTCTAAAGCGGGAGTCCGGGACGCGGAGGAGGGCAGGGGGTGGGGAGGAGAAAAAGAGAGGGAGGAAGGGGAAGAGATTGAGAGAGAGAGAGAGCGAGCGCGCTTACCGGTAGTTTGGGGCTGACCTCGCCCTTGCAAAAGTGGCAGAAAAAGCGATGTGCGGCGACAGTGGCGCCCGCGTCCGCCCCGGCCGCAGAAGCCTCCGCCATGTTCGCCTCCGCTGCGGTTCGTCCAAAAGGGCAGCGGGCAGCAGGCAGTCTCCCTTCTTCTCCAGGCCGCTACCTCCTCCCGGGCTGAGGTCGCCACTTGCCTCCCTCCTCCTCCTCCTCCTCCACAGTACAGCCGGCCGATCCCGAGCCGGCGTCCGTCACGTGAGTCCGCCCGGCCCCCGAAAGGCAGGCGCGCCCGCCCGCCTCCCTCTCAAGCCACCAAAGAGACAGAGGAGAATCCGCCCGTCCGCCCGCTCGCCTGCCGGTCAGCCTGAGGGCGAACCACTCAGTCTCTACGCCAGACCGTCCAACCCGGCCAACGAGGAGGAAAGCTAGAGCGCCTCCGGAAACCACCGAGAACTCGCGGGCTAGAGCGGCGGGCCGCGTATTGACGCCTTCCGCGTCCGCCCAGGGAGCCTCTCACTTCCCGGAAAGGGGCGGCGGGCTTCTCTGCGTGGTACTTTAAGGCGGCGAGCTGGATCTTCGTGAAGATTGTGTATAATAATTTGGAGCCTCTGAGCCTGAGGTTAGTGGAAATTGATTGTTGTAATGTGGAAGCTCTGACTCAGGGCCAAGAACCCACGCCCGGAACAGGAACTTGCGTGGAAGGAGTTGAAGATCCAGGGTCCAGGCTCCTTTCAAGGATGATCGGTGGTCTAGGGATGCTTCTCCCAAGAGCGTGGAGAGATGAAATGTGGCAGAAGAGGCAAATACTTGCTTCTAAGGAATGGAGAGAAATCAATGAATAAATTTGGTAGCAAGCCGGGCGTGGTGGTGCATGTCTTTAATCCCGACACTCTGGAGGCAGAGGTAGGAGGATCATCGTGAGTTCGAAGCCACCCTGAGACTACAGAGTGAATTCCAGGTCAGCCTGGGCCAGAGCGAGACCCTACCTCGAAAAAAAAAAAAAAAGAAGAAAAAATTTGGTAGCAATTTGTGATAGGGAAGTAGTAACATCAACTAAATCTGTTACTGTTTATAATCTAATTTGTCAAAGTGTAAAAATTTTGTACAGCGCTGCAAAGAACATAACTTCATCTCATAATTATAAAACACCCTGTTAAGGGCTGGAGAGATGGCTTAGCGGTTAAGGCGTATGCCTGCGAAGCCCAAGGACCCAGGTTCAATTCTCCAGGTCCCATGTTAGATGCATCTGGAT
Organism: Orientallactaga sibirica; assembly: GCA_036365145.1. Lineage (NCBI taxonomy): Eukaryota > Metazoa > Chordata > Mammalia > Rodentia > Dipodidae > Orientallactaga > Orientallactaga sibirica. The sequence continues at coordinate 22,324,447 of JAEOAD010000025.1, forward strand.
TTCGTTTGCAGTGGCTAGAGGCCCTGGTGCACCCATCCCCCGGTCTCTAATAAATTAATAAATAAAACAATTTTAAAATTAAAAAAAAAACACCCTGTTAAGCCCAGTGTGGTGGTGCATGCCTTTAATCCCAGCACTTGGGAGGCAGAGGTTGGAGGATCGCCAAGAGTTCAAGGCCACCCTGAGACTACAGAGTGAATTCCAGGTCAGCCTGAGCTAGAGTGAGACCCTACCTCGCAAAACCAAAAAAAAAAAAAAAAAAACTCTACCTCAAAAAACAAGCAAATAAAAACAACACCCTGTTAAACTCTCCTTTCCTTCTGATGTATATTGCACAAAATCATTTTAAGCATAGTGTGCTTATTGTAGTGATCTGAATCAGATGTACCCCTAAACTCCCGTGCTTTGAATGCTTGGTCCCTGGTTTGGAAGGTGGAGCCTTGCTGGAGGAGATATGATGTTGGGGGTAGACTTTGGGGTGTTATAGCCAGCCTCCCCATGATCAGAGTTTGTCCTACTTTCTTGCTGTTTGCTGTGGCAGAAGGGATGTCCAGCCTCTGCTTAATACCATGTTTTCTCCTGCCATCATGAAACTTTCCCTCAAGACTATCTGCACTGTAAAACCTTTCCTCCCATCAGCTGCTTCTGGTCAGGTGGCTTGTTCCAGCAGCTCGAAGGTAACTACAAAACCTATTTAATGGGTGTACTATAAATTGTAAATGGACATTTCTTTTATGGATTGAGAATGACTGCTGTGGCCTCCCATTGAACTGTGAATAATGATTTTAGTTTTATTTATTTATTTGAGAGAGAGAGTCAGAGAGAGAGAGCACACCAGGGCCTTTGGCCACTGCAGATAAACTCCAGACATATGCACCACCTTGTGCCTCTGGCTTACACAGGTCCTGAGGAATCAAACTTGAGTTCTTTGGCTTTGCTGGCAAGTGCCTTAATTGCTAAGCCATCTGTCCAGCCCCAAACAGTGATTTTAAATCTTTGCTAAATCTAAGTCTGCAACAGGCTCAAAGTTGTTTACACCCAGTTTTGTTGGTTCTGAGACACAATCTTACACTGTAGCCTAGGCTAGCCTGGAATGTATGACAGCCTCCTGTCTTTGGAATGCTGGGATTACAGGTGTGAGCCATGCTACTCCTGGCTGCACCCAAGCCTTTTCTTTTTCTTTTTTTATTAAGTAGAAACTGTGTATGAATACATCATGTGTTGGTACCATCATTCCCCTCCTTGCCCCCATTCCACTAAGGCGCCCCACTCCGTGGGATTGCTGGTATTCACCATGGAGTGGGTTATGAGTTCTGAAAACAGCAGTCAGTCATTGAGAGGAGGGATTTTTTTATTATCTGGGACAGGGTCTCCAGCCCACGCTGATCTGGAACTCACTCTGTAGCCCTAAGCTGGTCTTGAATTCATGGTGATCCTCATACCTCTGTCTCCCTGGGGAAATTAAAGGTGTGCGCCACCACGCTGGGCTGTGTGTGTGTGTATATATATATATATAGAAAGAGCCTCATGTAGTCCAAGCTGGCCTTGAACTTAATATGTAGCTGAAGATAACCTTAAACCCCTTATCCTCCTGCCTCCAACACCCAAGTGCTGGGACTACAGGTGTGCATCACCACGCCTGACTAGAAAATAATCTTTTTTTGTTTGTTTTTTTCAAGATTGGGTCTCACTCTAGCCCAGGTTGCCCTAGAATTCACTATGTAGTCTCAGGGTGGCCTCGAACTCTTGGTGATCCTCCTGCCTCTGCCTTCTGAGTGCTGAGATTAAAGGCGTGTGCCACCACACCCGGGTTGGTCTAGAACTCTTGAGCCTCCCAAGCAGTGATTACAACCGCTGCAATTTCCTCCCATTACAATTCAGTAAGAGTAATTTTATGTCATGTATACTGTGAAAAATCATTTTAAATGTTGGCATTAGTATATCCCGTTTTATGGGTATACTGTAATCCTGTGTCATAGGTATACTATAATTTATCGTTAGATATTAGATTGTTTCAGTGTGTATTATGAGTATAGAGACTTGCTTTTATTACTTCTGTGGAACAGAATATTAAAAATAAAATGATTAGCCAGGCGTGGTGGCGCACGCCTTTAATCCCAGCACTCGGGAGGCAGAGGTAGGAGGATCGCTGTGAGTTCGAGGCCACCCTGAGACTATATAGTGAATTCCAGGTCAGCCTGAGCTAAAGTGAGACCCTACCTCGAAAAACCAAAAATAAATAAATAAATAAATAAATAAATAAATAAATAAATGAAATAAAATGATTATTAGATGGAATGCCATTTTAAGGTGTTTTTTTTGGGGGGGTGGCGGGGTTTGAGGTAGGGTCTCATTCTAGTCTAGGCTGCCCTGGAATTCACTATATAGTCTCAGAGTGGCCTCGAACTCATGGTGATCCTCCTACCTCTGCCTCTCGAGTGCTGGGATTAAAGGTGTGTGCCACTACTACACCCGGCTGATTTTAAGGTTTTTGATGCATATTGTCAAACTGCCCTTGAGAATGAATTAATGCTCTTCTTTTCTCCTAGTTCTGAGGCTCCACAGTACAATGACTCAGGCAGAAATTAAGCTGTGTTCGTTGTTGCTGCAAGAACATTTTGGCGAGATTGTAGAAAAAATTGGAGTCCACTTAATCAGAACTGGCAGCCAGCCACTTAGAGTAATTGCCCATGACACAGGAACGTCACTGGATCAGGTATGTGCAGAGAGCTTAAATTTGCTCTCTAATTTCTGTATTAATTTCCTCCACCTGCCTTCTCCTTTCCCTAGAAAGTGGAACTGGAGAAAGCATGCCCTAGGCTCACAGCTGACTTATATGGGTGCAAAGAGGATTGTCTCAAAGTGTTCCTAGCTCGTTGTGGCTTTGTAAGGCGACCTTTGCCACCCTTATTTATTCTCAGCGCGTCTACTCATCCCAGTGCTACCTTTAAGGAATGGGACTGGCAGGAGAACAGTGCGTGGTGATGTGATATGTAAAGGTCAGGGCTAGGGCTGGGGTTCATTTGGTAAGAGTGCTTGCCTAGCACGCTGGCAGTCCAGGGCTTCAACCCCAGCCCCACATGGAATTGGCTGTAATGGCACATGCTTTTATTCCCAGTACTTGGGTAGAGGCAGGAGTATCAGAAGTTCAAGGCTGTCCTCAGCCACATAAGTTCAAGGCCAGACTGGGCTACATCAGGCCCTGTCTCGAAGAAGAGAAGGAGCTGTCAAGATAGCTCAGTCATTAAAGTACTTGCCTTGCAAGCCTGTGACAATGCTAGGCGTGGCGGATGGTGTGCTTGCAGGCCCAGAGCTGGAGCGGCAGAATCAGGAAGATTCCTGGGCTCGCTGGCTAGCCAGTCTAGTGACCTGCAGGCCAATGAGAGGCCTCGTCTCAGCAAGTATGGACAGTCTTCCTGAAGATGACACCCTAGGTGTTCCTCTGGCCTACACACACCACACACATCTGAACACCCACACATGTTAAATTTTTATTTGATGCTCAGTAAGCTGTTGGGCAAGAAAAACTTCCCAGCAGTCATGAATCCAGGTCTTTCTTTCTTTCTTTTGGGACCCATCTAGGTGAAAAAAGCCCTTTGTGTTCTCATCCAACATAACCTGGTGATATATCAAGTTCAAAAACGTGGTGTGGTGGAATACGAAGCCCAGTGCAGCCGGGTGCTGCGAATGCTCAGGTACCCCCGGTACATCTATACTACTAAAACGCTGTACAGTGACACCGGCGAGCTGATTGTTGAAGAGCTTCTGTTAAATGGCAAAATGACAATGTCAGACGTGGTGAAGAAAGTGGCCGACCGACTCACAGAGACCATGGAGGGTCAGTACTGCATCTGTAGCTATTAGCGAAAGCACAGGCCGGCTGCTGGCTGCCGGCTGGGTTTGCTTAGGCCATCTCACCTGTGTTTGTCTCCTGTTGTACAGATGGCAAGACGATGGACTATGCTGAGGTGTCCAACACGTTTGTGCGTCTGGTGGACACACACTTTGTCCAGCGCTGCCCCTTCGTGCCCGTCACTGACAACTCAGACACTGGACCACCACCACCTGCCCCCACCCTTGTCATTAATGAAAAGGACATGTATCTGGTTCCTAAACTGAGCTTGATAGGTAAGGGATTTTGACTCTAGAACTGTGACTTGATAAGTAAGGGTTTATTTATTTATTTATTTATTTATTTATTTATTTATTTATTTATGTGAGAGAGACAGAGACACAACAATGGGAACACCAGGGCCCCTAGCCATTGCAGACAGATTCCAGACACATGTGCCACCTTGTGCATCTGGCTTTATGTGGGTACTGAGGAATCAAACCCAGATTGTTAGGATTTGCAGGCAGGCACCTTAACTGCTGAGCCCTCTCTCCAACCCCCATACTGGGTTTTAGATGATGTCACCATTGACTTAAATTTCTTACAGCTCTGCAGCCTCCTAAATAGCTCTGGCCTAGAGGTAGCGACATCGGTCTTTGGGTTGGAGGTGCTTGCTTTATTTCCTGTCATCATACAATATATACCCTAATTATTTGTTTTTATTTTATGTCAGGGAAAGGAAAAAGAAGATTGTCTGATGAAGATGCCAGTGGAGAGCCCAAGGCCAAGAGACTAAAGCATACAGATAACAAGGAGGTAATGGGGCTTCCTGATTAGAGTCCTCACCCTAACGCAGGGCAGCACTGGCACTCAGATAAGCCACAGGAGGACGTAAATAACGTTCCTGAGCTAAGCAGTAGCAGGATTATGAACCTTGCCCAAATGAAGAGTTCCATTACTAGCTCCCCTCTAAGGTTTCACGTACTTCATTCATTGAACATTGGCAACAAGTTATGCCAAAAAAAGTTGGGAAGGAAGCCTTCTTACATAAGACAGTGTCATTAAAAAAGGGGGCGATGGGGAAGCCGGGCGTGGTGGTGCATGCCTTTAATCCCAGCACTTGGGAGGCAGAGGTAGGAGGATGGCCATGAGTTCAAGGCCACTCTGAGACTACATAGTGAATTCCAGGTCAGCCTGGGCTAGAGCAAGAGCCTTCCTTGAAAAAAAAAAAAAAAAAAAAAAAAAAAGCGGGGGGATGGGAGAGGCTGGGGATATAGCTTAGTTGGTAATGTGCTTGCCTCACAAGTATGAGGAGCTGAATTTGATTTCCCAGAACCAGGTAAAATTGCCAGGCATGGTGGCGTGTGCCTGGAATCCCAGTGCTACAGAAATGAAGACAGGGAATTCCTGGGGCTCCCAGACTAGCTAGTCTAGCTAAATGGGTGAGCTGTAGGTTCAGCAAGAGATTGTCTCCAAAATAAGTTGGAGGGCCAGAGAGATGGCTTAGCAGTTAAGCGATTCCTGCGCAAGCATGAGGGCCTGAGACTGCAAGTTCAAATCTCTGGATCCCATATAAACAGCTGGGCACGTGGCAAGTTCTGGTAGCAATAAAGGTCTCTCAAAACAGGATCAGGGCAGGCATGGTGGCACATACCTTTAATCCCATCACTCGGGCGGCTGAAGTAAGAGGATCACTGAGTTCAAGGCCAGCCTGGGACTAATTCCATGTCAGCCTGGGCTTGAGCAAGAGCCTATCTCAAAAAAGAGGCAGAAGAGCAGTGGAGTGGACACCTGATCCTGATGTCCCACCCTGGCCCCCACAAGCGAGCAGTTCTGCCACAGGCTAGCCTGTGGTGCACGTACATAGATCACCACACATACTAAAGTAAACAAATAAATGCTGCATGTGGGTGGCACACACCTCTAATCCCAACACTCGAGAAGCTGAGGTAGGAGGATCGCCATGTGTTTGGAGTCAGCCTGGTGCTACAGAGCAAATACCAGGTCGGCCTGAGCTAGAGTGAGACCCTCTCGAAAAAATTAATAAATAAGGTGGAGAATGGTAGAAGAAAACACGTGACTTCAGCCTTTGGCCCCTACACATGCCTCCACACGTGAACACAAACACATGCACACACACCACATATACTACACCAAACAAAGAAAAAGAACTTCATGTTGAAAATGTCCAATTATGTCATATGCTTTGAAAAGTCAAATAAGCTTAGACCCAAGATCTGGACTGGAAAGTATCTTTGAACACAACAACAAGGAAGCCCTTAAGGACAATGGTGACATTTCACTGCAATGCCAGAGATGACTGTCGCTGTGGTGCCTGGTTGGAACTAGGTCAAGTAAGTCCTGATAGGGATGCTTTAGAATATATAATTGGCTGGGGTGGCCAGAGTCTTCAGGCAAGTTAAAGAAAGGGGAACGTGGGGTTGAAGGAGAATTCTAGAATGAAAGAGACTGAAAAAGTAAAGAAGATTTGGTGGGACAAGAAGAAAACTAACTGAGTCGGGCATGGTGGTGCACACTTTAAATCCCAGCACTTGAGAGGCAGAGGTAGGAGGATCCCTATGAGTTCAAGGCCACCCTGAGGCTACATAGTGAATTCCAGGTCAGCCTGGACTAGCAAGACCCTACCTCGAAAAACCAAAAATAAAAAAAAGATCTGAATCCCTGAGAATCATAAAAAGGAAAGATCTAGAATACCAGTGTGGGCATTGACCTTAGGTTAAACAAAAAAGAGGAGCATCTTCCACTCTGATAGAAATGAATGGAAATATGGAGGGAAGGAAGATGGTGAGGATGTGTGCACAAAGTCCAACAAGTTCTGGCCTGATGACTTCTCTTTTCTCTGCAAAATCCCAGGCGAGTCATCTGTTGACAGTAAGAAGGGAGGGCAAATGAGAGACTTGAAGGTACTAGAGAAGATTTAAACTAGAAAGACTGAAGTTGAGTGTAGAGAGCTTGAGACTGATATGTCCAGATACTACTTAAATGATTAATGATTAAATTAATTAATATGCTTAAATGATTTTTTTTTAGTCAGTTTGGTTGCAGCAGATAGGAAAAGAAATGGGAAATGTTGAATTTCAACTCACCAGGAAACTGCGCTGTAGTTCAGAGCTTCTCCCTGACCCTTTCTCTCCCTCAGCCCATTCCGGATGATGGGATTTATTGGCAGGTCAACCTTGACAGATTCCACCAACACTTCCGAGATCAGACTATTGTGAGTGCAGTTGCCAGCCGGATGGACCAGGTACTATGTAAACGGGTCTGCCAGTGGTCATCAGGAAACAAGATCATTAGCCAGAGCTGGGGTGGTGACAGTGAACTTTGAATTCCAGCTTCCTTTTCAAATGCAGACCAGCAGTGAGATCGCCAGGACCGTGCTCCGGATGAGTGAGATAACCACTCCCTCTTGTGCCCCCTACACCCAGCCGCTGTCTTCTAATGAAGTAAGTGTCATGGTTCTGTGCCAGTTTTGTGACAGACTTGGATAGTCTAACAAGTATGGCATATAGAGCCTGGGGTTGAGGCCTGTGCCTTAAAAGAAAAAGGTTGTTTGAGCTGGAGCAAGGATTTAAGTGGTAAGCCCTAAAATGCTTAGTCTCTTAGGATTCAGCATCTTTATTTCTTTCCTTTCTTCCTTCTTCCTCCTTTCCCACTTTCTTTATTTGGTTTTCCAAGGCAGGGTCTCACTGCAGCCCAGACTGACCTGGAACTCATTCTGTAGCTCCAGGTTAGCCACGAACTCTTGGTGAGCCACCATGCCTGACTGTTTCTATATTTTTTAACTTACTATATTTTTCTGATGACAAAAGTAAGTAAATATGGCCTACATGCAAGTAGCTGCAGTTCCCCAAACTTTCAGGAGTGGTGAGAATCTGTCTTCCTGTAATTGGTAGTTACATACGAGTATATGTAGCTGTCAGTCCTCATCAACTGCCTCATCACTGTGTGCTTCCTATCTGTAACATATGTTAACTAAACGTGTGTATGTACGTATGTAGAGCAAGAACTAGGGAGATGGCTCAGTGGTTAAAGGTACTTGCTTACAAAGCCTGCTGGCCTGGGTTCAATTCCCAGTACCCACATAAAGACGGATGCAAAGTGATCCCAGTTGCACCTGTGGCAGTGGGAGGCAGAGCCAGGAGAATCAATCCAAAGTTTGCAAGACAGCTAGACTGACATTTCCTTGAAGTCTGGCAGTTTTGTTTGCAGTGGCAGGATGCCTTGTCTCCAAGGAAGTATGAGGTGTCCTTTAGTCTCCACACTGCATTCTGATTATGGCACATAGGCCATAAATAACTTGTGCGTGTGCACACGTGTTTTTGTTTTGTTTTGAAGTAGGGTGTCACTCTAGTCCAGGTTGACCTGGAACTCACTCTGTAGTTCAGGTTGGCCTTAAGCTCTCTTCAATTCTCCTACCTCAGCCTCCCAAGTACTGAGATTAAAGGCCTTTGCCACCATGCCTGACCATACATATGTATAGTTTTGCATCATCTCAGCCTTTGGAGATGGTTGATAATAATTTACTCCATATCTTTTTTTTTTAATTTATTTTATTTTTTTATGCGAGAGAGAGGATTGGCATTCCCTGGTCTCTAGCCACTGCAGTTGAACTCCAGACATGTGTACCACCTTGTGCGTCTGGCTTACATGGATTCTGGGGAATCAAACTTGGGTCCTTAGGATGGGCAGGAAAGCACCTTAACCACTAAACCATCTCTCCAGCCCTCAATTACTTATTTTTTATTTATTTGCAAGCAGATAGAGATAATGGGCACACCAGGGCCTCTTGCCACTATAAACAAACTCCAGGTATATGTGCCACTTTTTTTTGTTTTTGTTTTTGTTTTTGGTTTTTCGAGGTAGGGTCTCACTCTAGCCCAGGCTGACCTGGAATTCACTATGTAGTCTCAGAGTGGCCTTGAACTCATGGCAATCCACCTACTTCTGCCTCCTGAGTGCTGGGATTAAAGGTGTGCACCATCATGCCTGACCATGCACAACTTTGTGAATCTGGCTTTATGTGGGTACTAGGGAATTGAACCTAAACTGTCAGGCGCTGTCAGCAAAGTGCTTTTAACTGTTGAGCCATCTCTCCAGCTCTTGTTCTGTATCTTTATTCAGACCTTTTTATTATACATTAGCTAATATATATATAAATCTCTGTATTAAACTGAAAAGATGAAACTATACTTTTTGTTTTGGGGTGCCAGTGACAGACCCAAGACATCATGCCTGCTAGGCAAGTGTTCTAGCACTGAACTGGAGTGCCAGTGCTAGAACTTTTTTTCATATGACAATATTATATAAAACTTCATATTGGTTTAGATGTTTCATACTTATAATACTGCTCTGTCCTACTTCACTGAATCCCACTTAATGGTTATGCTATACTATTTTTGAAGTAATTTTTAAATTTTTATTTATTGGACAGAGAAAGAGGGGGATCCTTTGGCTTTGCAGGCAAATGCCTTAAACCGCTAAGCCATCTCTCCAGCCCCATTTTATATGTTTTAACTCTAAAATCAGGGCATCTCGTTATAGTGATGTTAGCTATTCTAGGTTCTTGTGTCCATTCTCAGTGTCTCTTTTTCTCGTAGATCTTCAGATCTCTTCCTGCTGGCTATAACATCTCTAAGCAAGTTCTTGATCAGTATCTCACTCTCTTGGCAGATGATCCAGTAAGTCTATCTTTACTTTTTTTTTCTTTTGTTTATAATTTTTACTTCTGCCACTGATTCCTAATATTCTCCTGTAGCCTCTTCTACATAGTCCACCTGGGACAATTTTCCCCACATCATCTCCTAGAGCTGCCTGCTTCAGACTCTTGGCCAGACTTGCTCTGTCTGAAAGAGAACCCCTGGACCTTCTGCTCAGTTAACACTCTCTCTCTCTCTGTTTGATAGCTGGAGTTCATTGGAAAGTCTGGCGACAGTGGTGGAGGAATGTTCGTCGTTAGTATCCTGTCCAGTTATCCCACAGTCAGGAAGCCTGAGTTAGGAAGGAGAATGGTGACTTGGGAAAGATTTTTGTTTGTTTGTTTTTTAGACAGTTTCACATATGTGTATACGTCTGGAGTTTGTTAGTAGTGACAAGAGGTCCTGGCAGGCCCATAAACACACACATACTCAGGCTGGTCTTTTTTTTTTTTTCTTAAACTATTGTATTTTTTATTTGAGAGAGAGAAAAGCAGGCATGTCAGGGCCTCCAGCCACTGCAAATGAACTCCAGATGCATGCACCACCTTATGCATCTAGCTTTATCTGGTTACTGGGGAATCAAACCTGAGTTCTTTGGTTTTGCCAGCAAGTGCCTTAACCACTAAGCCATCTCTCAGGCCCCAAGCTAGTCTTGAAGTCACTATATAGCTAAGTCTGGCTTTAAACTTCTGCTTCTACCTTCCAAGTGCTAGGACTATAGGCATGTATCAGGAAAAATTTTGGTAATGCTTGACATATTAACTAAGTTTGAAAATTGAATTAATTTTTCTGTGAGTTAATAATGAGCTACATTAATCCTAAATAATAAGGGCCTTGGAGCTGGGTATAGTGGCACATGTCTTTAGTCCCAGCACTTGGGAGGCAGAGGTAAGAGGATCGCTGTGAGTTTGAAGCCAGCCTGGAACTACAGGATGAGTTCCAGGTCAGCCTGGGATAAAGTAAGACCCTACCTTGGGGAAAAGGGGGGCAAAAGGGGTCCATAGCATAGCACTTGCTTAACATGTGCAAGACCCTGAGTTACAGCACTAGTATCAGAAAAAGAAAATAAAAAAGGAAAGGAAAAAATGAAAGAGGGGAAGAAAAGAAAGAGAAGGGGAGAGTCGGGTGTGGTAGTGCACACATAATCCTAGCATTCTGGAGGCTGAGGCAGGGGGTTATAAACGTAAGCTTATCCTGGGCTACATATCAAAACCCTGTCTCAAAAGATCAGACAAAAGAAATTAAATAAAATCATTTAACTAGCCAGGTGTGGTGGTGCACACCTTTAATCCCAGCACTCGAGAGGCAGAGGCAGGAAGATCGCCTGGAATTCAAGGCCACCCTGAGACTACAGAGTGAATTCCAGATCAGCCTGGGCTACAGTGAGACCCTACCTTAAAAAACAAAACATTTTTGTTCTTTTTTTAGAGAGAGAGAGAGAGAGAATTAGTGTGCCAGGGCCTCAGGCACTGTAGTCAAACTCCAGACACTTTAACCACATAGTGGGCATGTGCAGCCTAGTGCGTGCCTCACTTTTGTTGATCTGGCTGACATGGAAACTAGAGAGAGATTGAACATGGGTCCTTAGGCTTTGCAGGCAAGTGCCTTAACCATCTCTCCAGCCCCAAAAGAGACTTTAAAAAAAAGTTTTTTTGTTTATTTTTATTTATTTATTATATATAGAGAGAATGGGTGCTCCAGGGCCTCCAGCCACTGCAAACAAACTCCAGATGCATGCACTCCCTTGTGCATCTGGCTTATGTGGGTCCTGGGGAATCAAGCCTTGAACTGGGGTCCTTAGGCTTCACAGGCAAGCTCTTAACCGCTAAGCCATCTCTCCAGCCCCCCAAATGAGACTTTGAATTCAACAAATTTTAGTTAAGTAAAACCCTGCTTAAGCACCTCATTAATTAAAGTGTTATTTATTTGCACTTGTGTGTGAACATTCCAGGACCTTTTGCCAGTGCTAACAAACTCCAGATCCTTGCCTCACTTCTTGCATCTGGCTTGTTGTGAGCACTAAGGAAATGAGCCCAGGCTGACTGATAGGCTTTGCAAGCCAATGCCTTTAACTGTTGAGCCGTCTCCTCAGCCCCGATTATAAGTTCTAGCATCCTTATATGCCATAAATGAAATGTGGAAAACAAATAGCATTTAACTCAATTAGAAACTAATTTAGGGCTGAGCGGATAGTTTAGTCAGTAAAGTTCTTACGGACGTGAAGACCTGAGTTTGATCCCCATCACCCATGTAAAATGCTGGTCACAGTGGCATACGTGCATGTAATCATTGCACTGGAGAAGCAGGGATAAGAAACACATGTGCCGGGTGGGGTGGCATGCCATTAATGCCAGCACTGGGGAGGCAAAGGTAGGAGGATCACTGTGAGTTTGAGGCCACCCTGAGACTGCAGGTCAGCCTTAGCTAGAGTGAGACCCTACCTCAAAAAAACCAAAAATAAAAAAATAAATAAAATAAAAATAAAGAAACACATGCATGTAAACATGTATATCAAAAACAAATAAATTAGGGGCTGGAGAGATGGCTTAGTGGTTAAGGCCTGTGAAACATAAGGACACAGGTTCAATTCCCAGAGAACCCACATAAGACAGATGTACATGGTGGTGCATGCATCTGGAGTTTGTAGTGGCTAGAGGCCCTGGTGTGCCCATTTTCTCTCTCTAAAATAAATAAAAATAAAATTTAAAAATGTTTTTGTTTGTTTGTTTTTTGTTGTTTTTGTGAGGTAGGGTCTCACTCTGGTCCAGGCTGACCTGGAATTAACTATGTAGTCTCAGGGTGGCCTCGAACTCTCGGCGATCCTCCTACCTCTGCCTCCCGAGTGCTGGGATTAAAGGCATGCGCCACCACGCCCGGCCTTAAAAATGTTTTTTAAATAAAGAATTTATTCTAAGACTTTAGTCACAATGATCAGGCCAAACCATTACTGAGAGACCTTAATCCTCTACGTACAGACCTCCATAAGGCATTAGCCTCCCTAGCCACAGCGACTCTGGAGTCTGTCATACAGGAGAGGTAAGGGGGTCTGTGGTTGGAATTGGGGTTAGACACTTCCTGTCCCCACCCCATTTCAACAAATAGCTTAATTGTTATAGCCTCACCTTGGATCATTTTGTCTCTTTTGTGTTTGTTTTTATTTTTGTTTCCAGGTCAGGTTTAACTGTAGCCCAGGCTGGCCTGGAACTTACTCTGTAGTCTCAGGCTGGCCTCGAACTCACAGTTATACTTCTACCTCTGCCTCCCCAGTGCTGGCATTAAAGATGTGCACCATGATGCTTGGCTTATTTTGTTACATTTTCCCACTAGACTTTTTTTTTTGGGGGGGGGGGTCGGGGTTTTCAAGGTAGGATCTCATTCTAGCTCAGGCTGACCTGGAATTCACTATGTAGTCTCAGGGTGGCCTTGAACTCTTGATGATCCTCCATCCTCCTGCCTCCTGGGTGCTGGAATTAAAGGCGTGCGCCACCACACCTGGCTCAAACCATTTTTAACTCTAAAGCCTATTGCTAATTCCCAATATGAAGTTAACCAACTTCCCTAACAATAATACAAGAACTGTGATGTTCAGATGAGTCAGCAGTTGCCCATCACCTGCCCATAGAGCTGTGGAAGAATTCTCATTCCTGCTTCTCTCCAGTCCTGGCTCCACATGTGGCATAGGACCCACTCTCTGAGTCTAGGAGCTGGAGCTAACGTATGTTGGCATATTGTTTGCATTCTTTGTTCCTTTCCAGATTCGGGTCTCGCTGTGCCAGAATATTCCGTCTTGTTTTGCAAAAGAAACATCTGGAGCAGAAGCAGGTGGAGGACTTTGCAATGATTCCTGCAAAGGAAGCAAAGGATATGCTATATAAGATGTTGTCTGAAAACTTCATGTCACTCCAGGTAACCAGTGTTACAGTGACCGCTGGCCAGCAGAGCTCCCCAGGGGAAGAGAAAGAGTCCTGGTCCCCAAACAAACCGTACATCCACCCAAGACAGAAGCACTTATGAACAAAGACACAGCAAGCCTTGAAGTTTAATGTAGAGCTTTAGCTGGCTTAGTAAGAAAGAGAGAGTGTAGGCTGGAGAGATGGCTTAGCAGTTAAGGCACTTACCTGCAAAGTCAAAGGACCCAGATTCATTTCTCCAGGTCCCACGTAAGCTAGATGCATATGGTGGTAAATGCGTCTGGAGTGCATTTGCATTGGCAAGAGGCCTTGACATGCCCATTCTCTCTCTCTCTCTCTCTCTCTCTCTCCCCACTATCCCTCTGTCTGTCGCTAATAAATAAATAAAAAATAGAGAGAGAGAACACCATGCTGGGCATGGTGATGCACACCTTTAATCCCAGTACTTGGGAGGCAGCTGTCAGATGATTGACCTAAGTTCAAGGCCACCCTGAGACAACATAGTGAATTCAAAGTCAACCTTGGCTAGAGTGAGACCTTACCTCAAAAAAAACAAAAAAATAAAATAAAAAGAGCCGGGTGTGATGGTACATGCCTTTAATTCCATCACTTGAGAGGCAGAGGTAGGAGGATCAGTATGAGAGCATGAGATCAAGGCTGCCTTGAGACTACATAGTGAGTTCAAGGTCAGTGAGACCCTCCTCAAAAAAAAAGAAGAAGGAAGGAAGGAAGGGAGGAAATACCAAGAAATCACATCCCAACCACATCTGCCTTGCCCTTCCCACTTCCCTAACCAAATTATTCTTGACCTTTTTTTTTTTTAATTTTATTTCTTTAAGAAAGAGAGAGAATTGGCACACTAGGGCCTCAGCTACTATAGTTGAACCCCAGATGCTCACGCCACTTAGTTGGCCTGTGCGACCTTGCGTCTGCCTGATCTTTGTGTATCTGGCTTATGTGGGATCTGGAGAGTCAAGCATGGGTCTTTAGGCTTTGCAGGCAAGCGCCTTAACCACTAAGCCATCTCTCCAGCCCCCTCTTGACCTTTCTTGATGCCTTAAATCTATATTAGCTTAACTAGCACCAGCATCTATTGTGTCCTTGTGAAGCAATGTAATAGACTATGAGATAAAATAGGTTGAATGGATTTCTGAGTAGTCACGTTCTGCCTTTTACCTAGTTACATTGACCAAGTCACCTACCATCATTTTTCCCACGTGTAAAATGATGATGAGGGCTGGGAAGATGGTCCAGCTGTTAAAGGCACTTGCTTGCAAAGCCTGCCTTACTGGGTTCGTTCCCCAGGCAGTCCACATCAGCCAGATGCAACAAGTGGCACACACATCTGGCATTTGTTTGTAGTGGCAAGACGCCCTGGTGAACCCACACACACACACACATATGCAGATAAATAAAAATGTTCTTAAAAATGGTGATGGGAGCCAAAGGAAGGGTAGGACTCCTTACAACATGCTCCTTCAGACACACGATGGCCTGGATATCCATGACCTCACAGTGCCTGACGCTACCTACACAAGACCTTCATAATAGGAGGAAAAGATGATGACATCAAAATAAAAGAGAGACTGATTGAGAGGGGGAAGGGATCTGACGGAGAGTGAAGTTTCAAAGGGGAAAGTGGGGGGAGGGAGGGGATTACCTTGGGTTATTGTCTACAATTATGGAAGTTGTCAATTTTTTTCTTTTCTTTTCTTTTTTTTTTTTTTTTTTTTTTTTTTTTTGGTTTTTGAGGTAGGGTCTTGGCTAGCCCAGGCTGACCTGGAATTCACTGTGTAGTCTCAGGGTGGCCTCAAACTCACAGCAATCCTCCTACCTCTGCCTCCTGATTAAAGGAGGGATTAAATGGGATTAAAGGCGTGCACTACCACGCTGGGCAAAAAAAAATTTTTTTTTAATGTGTGACGAGCTGAGGAGATGGCTCAGCAGTTAAAGGTGCTTGCTTGCAAAGCATGCCAACTAAGATTCAATCCCCCAGTTCCCACATAAAGCCAGATGCACAAAATGGCACATGCATCTAGAGTTGTTTTTTGTTTGTTTGTTTGTTTGTTTGTTTGTTTTGCACCAGCAAGAGGCCCTGGAGCACCCATACTCACTCTCTCGTAGCAAATAAAATTTAAAAAAAAATTTTTAATTTTTTGCTTATTTTTATTTTTTTATTTGAGAGCAATAGAGAGAGAAAGAGGCAGAGAGAGAGAGAATGGGCGCATAGGGCCTCCAGCCACTGCAAACGAACTCCAGATGCATGTGTCACCTTGTGCATCTGGCTTACATGGGTGCTGGGGAATCGAGCCTCGAACCAGGGTCCTTAGGCTTCACAGGCAAGCGCTTAACCACTAAGCCATCTATCTAGCCCCCCGCCCCCCAAAAAAATTTTTTTAAGTAGTGCAAGAATCCAATGTTCATTTACAATTGCAAGAGGTCCTGGCATGCCCATACACCCACGTGTGAAAATAATTTTAAGGTGATGGGTGGTGATAGAAGAATAGTATGATTTGGGTTAGTTGTTGTGGTGCATGCCTATAATTTTAGCACTTAGGAGGCTAAACTAGAAGGTCAACCTGGACTATATAGCAAGTGCAAGGCCAGCCTAGTGTACACTGTAAGACTGTCCCAAATAATAGTAAGGTTTATGGTGGAGATCAAACACCTGGCACAGTAAATATTAGTTGCCGCCTTTTCTTCCCCACTCAGAGTAGGGCAGCCTGCTGTTCTGTGGCTGATGGTGCCATACTCATGGTTACTGACTGAAGAGGAAAGTGTGGGTCAAAAAAGAGAGGGCCAGGCTGGAAAGATGGCTTAATGGTTAAAACGCTTGCCTGCAAAGCCAAAGGACCCAGATTCAATTCCCCAGGACCCACGTTAGCCATTTGCACAAGGGGGCATATGCAGCTGGAGGTTTTTTTGCAGTGGCTGGAGGTCCTGGAATGCCCATTTTCTCTCTCTCTCTAATAAATAAATAAATAAATAAATAAATAAATAAATAAATAAATAAATAAAATTTTTAGAAAGAGAGGGGGGCCAAAGCCAGGCATGGTGGTGCATGCCTTTAATCCCAGCACTAGGGAGGCAGAGGTAGGAGGACAGCCTGGAATAGAAAATAAGACCCTACCTCAAAAAAAGAAAAGTCCAATATCTGTTTGTTTTTCTTTCTGTGGACAAATAGGAAATTCCTAAAACACCAGACCACGCCCCTTCCAGGACCTTCTACTTATATACTGTGAATGTCCTGTCAGCTGCCCGGATGTTGTTGCACAGGTGCTACAAGGTAACCCATCTGGACTTTTCCCTTGTCACCAACAAGTCTCACCCGTCTCACCTGAGCTACTTAAATAGAACTGTGTGCATTCCTAGTTTTCCTTCTCTTTCCTCAGAGTGTTGCCAACTTGATAGAAAGGAGGCAGTTTGAAACCAAGGAAAATAAGTGAGTAGCATTTCTGGTTGAGTCATTTACCTTTCTCAAGATGAAAAGCCTGATGGGAAATTTCCTGTGGAAATGGAGGCAGTAACCTAGTGCCCATTCTAGTTGCATTGGGTCATTGGCTTAGGTTGACATAACTTATGTATTAGTTTGTGCTTGTGGAAAATAGCCCCAACAAAATAATTTTTCATAGCCGGATGTGGTGGGGCATGCCTTTAATCCCAGCACTTGGGAGGCAGAGGTAGGAGGATCACTATGAGCTCAAGGCCACCCTGAGAATATAGAGTGAATTCCAGGTCAGCCTGGGCTAGAGTAAGACCCTACCTCGAAAAACAAAAATAAATAAATTAATAATAATTTTTCAGGAGCTGGGCATGGTGGCTCATGCCTGTAATCCCAGCATTTGGGAGGCAAAGGTAGGAGGATCGCCTTGAGTTCAAGGACAGCCTGGGACTATAGAGTGAGTTCCAGGTAAGCTTAGGCTAGAGTAAGACCCTGCCTTAAGAAACCAAAAATAATTATTATTATTTCAGGTTGTACTTATTAGAAATTTCAAGTACAATTGAGAGACAGTAAAGATTTCAGAAATTAAATTATACATATTTCTAGGAGTGGTGACACATGTCTTTAATCCCAGCACTCAGGAGGCAGAGGTAGGAGGATTGCTATGAGTTTGAGACCAGCCTGAGCTAGAGTTGAGATCCTACCTTGGGAAAAAAAAAAAAAAAAAAAAAAACAAGGGCTGGAAAGATGGCTTAATGGTTAAGGAGCATGCCTGCAAAGCCTAAGGACCCTGGTTCGATTCTCCAGGTCCCACGTAAGCCAGATGCACGTGGTGGTGCATGCGTCTGGAGTTCGTCTGCAGTGGCTAGAGGCCCTGGCGTGCCCATTTTCACTCTCTCCCTCTCTGTCTCTAATAAATAAATAAATAAAGGAAAAGATCATGACATCAAAACGAAAAGAGACTGATTGAGAGGGGGAGGTGATATGATGGAGAGTGGAGTTTCAAAGAGGAAACTGGGGGTAGGGAGGGAAGTACCATGGGATATTGTCTACAATTAAGGAAGTTGTCAATAAAAATAATAATAATAAAATCTTTTTTTAAAAGTTTTTTAAAAAGAAAAAGAAAAATAAATGAAATTACATGTAATTTCAGTTTGTAGAAAATGTCTGTAGATAAAAACATGGTAAAGAGAGGAGTTGTGCTTGGGAAATAAAGGGGAAGAAAATCTCAGTTCAGAAGCATGCCTCAGAGTCTGTGTGTCTGATAGGCGTCTGCTAGAAAAGTCTCAGAGGGTAGAAGCCATCCTGGCGTCCATGCAGGCTACAGGCGCAGAGGAGGTACAACTGCAAGAAATCGAAGAGATGATCACAGCCCCTGAGCGCCAGCAGCTCGAGACGCTGAAACGCAATGTCAACAAGTAAGCACTCACCTTCAGACCTCTGCTTCAAGTTTCCTTTCAAACAAATCTACCCAGATGGCCTAGAGCTCTGCCAGCACCGCTTAAGCAAACCTAAACTTGCCACCTTCTCCCCGGGTTAATTAACAGAAGTTAATCCCCCGCTTTCCAGTCGGTCATTCTGAAACAGCGGCCGTTCTCTTCTGTGCTCTTACTCTGCTCTTGATTAAGTTTCACCTTGCTGCCTAGATAGACCTTCACTACCTCTTACAAGGCTGGACCTTTGCAATGGCTTCCCCCTCAAACCATCGCTCTCAGTGTTTCAAGTTCCTGTTCAAAGTGATTGATGTGTCGGGCATGGGGACACACGCCTTTAATCCCAACACTTGGGAACAGAGGTAGGAGGATTGCTGTGAGTTCAAGGCCACCCTGAGACTATACAGTGAATTCCAGGTTAGCCTGGCTAGAGTGAAACCCTACCTTGAACCCCCCCCCCAAAAAAAATAAATTAGAAAGAAAGCATGTCTAACCACTGAACCATCTCCTGAGCCCCTCATTTAGGTTGAGTGGGGGAGGGAGTGAGGTGGTTTTGTCTTGTTTTGACCCGGGGTTTCATGTAGTTGATTCTTTACTACCTCCCAGGTGCTGGGATTATAGCTGTGCATTACCAAAACCAAGTGAGATGATATATTAACTTCTTGTATTTATAGTGTAAAGACAGCATTTGTTGTGACATGGAGACTCACAGCTTCGTAGTAGCCTATTTCTGTCTCCTTTCCTTTTATTCCTTATCACCGCCCTGGATGGGGATTGTGTGGATCTGTAGATTTCTTTGGGGAAATACTGCTGTCTGAACAATATTGCCTCTTCCAGCTCAGGAGCATGAGAGGTGTTCCATTTACTTAGGTCTTCTCGAATTTCTTTCAAAATGTCTTACTCTTTTCTGTGTATAAATCTGCTACCTGTTTTGTTAAATTTCATTCCAGTTTTTTACTCATGTTTTCTTACTTTTGGTTCATTCATTGCTAGTCTATAGGAAAATATATAGGAATATAATTTTTGTGTTTCAATTTTATTATTTTCGTTTGTTTGAAGCAGGGTCTCATTCCAGCCCTGGGTGACCTGGAACTCACTCTGTAGCCCAGGCTGGCCTTGAACTCAAGGTGATCCTCCTACCCCTCCTACCCCAGCCCATGCCCAGCTATATTTTGATTTTATATCCTGCAACTTTGCTCAGTTTATTAAGTTCTAATCGCTTTTTGTGGATGACATCTGAGGGTGTCCTCTGGCCCTTAAATGCACAGGAGTGTTGTGTATGCACATGAGTGTGTATGTATGAGCCCAATTCTAACCTCTAATCCTGAATATGCTAATGAGTAGTCAGTCTGGGCAAATGCTTTCACCTTTTCCCCCAGGTTAGATGCCAGTGAGATCCAGGTGGATGAAACCATCTTCCTGCTGGAGTCGTACATCGAGAGCACCATGAAAAGACAGTGACTCCGAAGCAGCTGGGCGGGTCCAACCCAAAGCCTGCACGTGCGTGCTAAGCAAGTACTCTACCACTGAGCTACGTCCCCAACCCCAGAAGCAACATCTTTGTCAAAAAGTCTAAGGAGGGGCTAAGGAGACAGCTCAGCAGTTAAAGATACTTGCTTGCAAAGACTGATGGCCCAGTTCAAGTCCCAAGTACCCAGTAAGCCAAATGCACAAAGTGGCTCATGCATCTGGAGTATGTTTGCAGTGGCAAGAGACCCTGGCACACCCACACCCCGCCCCCATAAATAAATTTTTTTAAAAAGCTCTTGTATTGAAACCTACTCCATGCCCTACTGCTCTGGCTTTAGTTTGTTAATTGACTTGGATCCATCACTGTCTTCTCCCTTCATCAAATCTTGTCAGTGGGAAGAACCTTAAATCAATGAAATTAAGCCTATGTTATGTACATCAGTTCTCATCAAGAAGTATTTATCGAGGTAGGGTCTCACTCTAGCCCAGGCTGACTTAGAATTCACTGTGTAGTCTCAGGGTGGCCTAGAACTCACGGCAATCCTACCTCTGCCTCCCAAGTGCTGGGATTAAAGGTGTGCCACAAACAGCACTCAGGAGGCTGAAGTAGGAGGATCCCTGTGAGTCCAAGGCCAGCCTGGAGCTGCAGAGTGAGTTCCAGGTCAGCCTGGGCTAAAGTAAGACTACCTAGAAACAAAGAAGTCAGCCAAAGCTGGGCATGGTGACTCACCTATAGAATCTCAGCAGTTGGGAGCCTTAAAGGTAGGAAGATTGCTACAGTTTTGAGGCCAGCCTACGCCTCATAGTGTGTTCAGGCCAGCATGAACAATAGAGTAAGACCCTGTCTCAGCATTTAGCCAGGTATGGTGGTGCATGCCTTTAATCCAGCACTTGGGAGACCAGGGTAGGAAGGTTGTTGCCAAAGCCCGAGCGGGCTGTTGGGGTTCGAACAGTGAGCTAGGGGCCGGAGTGTAGCCCTGACCAAATGTCGTCAATTGCCCTTTCACTTTGCTTCAAGCCCACGCGATGGCACAAACCGAAAGTAATGAAGGGAAAGGAGAAAATAGCTTCCCTCTGATGGAGGAAAGAGAGGCCCACCTTTCTCTGATGGAGAAAGGGGAAACCTGCCTCTCTCTGATGGAGAGAGGAGCTGCCTTCCTCTGATGCAGGAAGGAGAAACCGAAACCTGCCAGCCCTCGATGGGGAGGTGTCCTCAGAGGGCCGTTAACCCCAAGGGGAGGATGTCCCTCAAGGGGCACTCACCTATTAACCATGCATCCAGAGGGTCCCTGTTCAGGCACCAGCTATTGGTCCTCACCGTTCCCAGGGCTTGTTGACCATCAATGTCCCGGATGCAGGAGGAGCTGGGGGGAAGCAGGATCCTGGAGCGGGTGAGTGCGACGGACAATGAACACCCAGGAGACCATCATTTATTCAAAAGGGGAGTGGGTTTTTAAACACTTGAGAAAGGTTGAGAAGGCACATACAGACTATATGGCAGTTGGATACATAGTTTATGGGTTGCTATCTAATTGGTTGAAAGGCAGAAATGTAAGGGAGATAGTGGCGGGAAAGCTATGTGACTTCAGAGTTGCGAGGGAGGAGCTATAAGGGAGATAGCAAGTGGCGGGAAGAGCTACGTGACTTCAGCCACATAAGGGTCTCGGGCGGCTAGCCACAAGGTCAGGAACTGTGGGGAAGGGCAAAGCCTGATTTATGGAATGGTCAGATGCTTTTGGGATCAAGAAGGGGGGAAGGCCTCGCCAGTTCTGCCCACTCTGTGTGATGACAGGGCACACTACAACCTTGCCTGAGGGTAGGGAAGGCTAGTCACTATTGCCAGGGTGGGTTCCCGATGATAAGGCCAGCTGCAACCCCTACAGCCCAAGGTGCCCGGCCATGTCAGTTCAGTTCAGGCCAGCTTCCTCACAGTCCCAGCCCATTTTTAGCAATGCCCAACATGTATGTATGCATGTATATGGCTTAGGGAGGTGAAAATAAGTACGAGTATTGGGGAGCTGCAGTAGAAGAGTAAGTTCTGTGCATAGGGTAAGAAAAGGACCAAAGAAGTGAGAAAAACTACAAAATAGGGCAAGGGTCCTGCCAGAATTGAAGGGAGAGAAGTAGTCAGGGCAGAAAATGGTGGCTCCTGGCACACAACAGTTTATCTTATCCTGAGAGCAGTGACCAGCAACGTAAGCAAATTTATGATTTAGAAAGATTTCTCTGTGGCTGAGGAGATGGCTCAATCAGTAAAATGCTGGCCCCACAGTATGAGGACCTGAGTTCTGCCCCCTCCCCCGCAATCACAAAAAAAAAAAAAAAAAAAAAAAAACCGCTGAACCCGGCCTTGAGTGCTAGAGAGACAGGCGGAAGAACTGCTGTGGTTTGCCGGCTAGTCTAGCAGAATTGGTGAACTCCAGGTTCAGTGAGAAACCCAGTCTCAGAAAAAAAGTGGAGAGATGACTTAGTGGTTAAGGTGCTTGCTGGAAAAGCTAAAGGACCCTATTGATTCCCCTGTACCCACGTAAGCCAGGTGCACAAGGTGGTGCATGCATCTGGAGTTTGCAGTGGCTAGAAGCCATGGTGTACCATTCTCTATCTGCCTCTTTCTCAAATAAAATACATAAGAAAAAATAAATCATCAGCCAGGCGTGGTGGCGCATGCCTTTAATCCCAGCACTTGGGAGGCAGAGGCAGGAGGATCACTGTGAGTTTGAGGTCACTCTGAGACTATATAGCTAATTCCAGGTCAGCCCGGACCAGAGTGAAACCCTACCTTGAAAAAATAAATAAATAAAGCAGGTGTGGTGTCGTAGACCTTAATCCCAGCACTCCAGAGGCAGAGGTAGGGAGGAGGATCAACATGAGTTCAAGGCCACCCTGAGACTACATAGTAAATTCCAGGTTAGCCTGGACTAGAGCAAGACCCTACCTTGAAAGCCCAAAAAATAAATAAGGTGGAGGGAAAAAAAAATGGCTGGGCATGGTGTCAAATGCCTTTAATCCCAGCATGGAGGAGGCGGAAATTGGAGGAACATGCCAGCCTGAGACTACATAGTGATTTCCAGGTCAGCCTGGGCAAGAGCTAGACCCTACCTAGAAAAAAAATAAGTTGGAGAGGGATTGAGGAAGCCCTCAGGCTTCCACTTGTGCGCACACACAACTCTGAGTTAGGCACCTATAATCCCAAGTCTCAAGAAACAGGCGGGAGGATCCCGAGGGAGGCCTGAGCTACACAGGGAAAACCTGTCTATAACATAATTTGCCGGGCGTGGTGGTGCACGCATTTAATTCCAGCACTCGAGAGGCAGAGGTAGGAGGATCACTGAGTTTGAGGCCCCACTGAGACTACATAGTGAATTCCAGATCAGCCTCAGCTAGAGAGAGACACTACCTTGAAAAACAAAACAAAAAAATTTTTAAGCACTAGCAGGACTAAAGAAGATGACTTGGTGAAGATCGGACTATAGAGACTTGCAGAATGGGAAGGTTTGAATTAGGGTCATGGTGACTGGGGAGGGCGGTTTGGGAAACGTTTAAGGAGGCGAAATCTGACACGTAATTGCTATTTGAGTGAAATGAAACGATGTCTGACGTGTAGACATGAAACTAACTAGAGGTGGTGCCAGCACAATATGTGTGCACAGGAGCTCAGCCCAGGGCTGAAGGGAGCTAACACAAAACCAGAATGCATTCCACCTGGGGATTCTTGCCCTAAACAGAACCGTCAGGAAGAACACAAGAAGTGAGGGTCGAAGAGGCTTTTGTTTTTCGAGGTAGGGTTTCACTCTAGCCCAGGCTGACCTGGAATTCACTCTGTAGTCTCAGGGTAGCCTCACACTCTGCAATCCTCCTACCTCTGCCTTCCGAGTGCTGGGATTACAGGCATGCGCCACCACACCCGGATCATTCCTGGTTTTTGACGCTGCTCTAAATTCATAATTCTGACTTTGCAGAAAATTTCCCCATGCTTTTTATTTTATTTTTCCTCCATCACAAAGTAGAAATTCTCTTTAACTTCCAGTCCTATTGCTCTCTTCCTCAAACCTATTTTTATTTTCATTTTATTATTTTTTATTTATTTGGGTTGTCGAGGTAGGGTCTCACTCCAGCTCAGGCTGACCTGGAATTCACTATGTATTCTCAGGGTGGCCTTGAACTCACAGCAATCCTCCTACCTCTGCCTCCCAAGTGCTGGGATTCAAGGCTCGAAAAGGTCTACTTTTTTTTATTATTGACAACCTCCATAATTATAGACAATAAACCCTGATGATAAACACACACACACACACACACACACACACACACTTTGCCCTTTGAAAGAGGCATTCTCTATGTCCCTTGAACTTGGCCCCAAGAGCTGGCTCTGTCTCCCAGCAGTGCGCCGAAGCCCTGCGGCCACCAGGGGGCGCGCGCGGCGCGATGGCCGCGGCCCGGGTCTGCCTGCTCGTGTCCGGGCGCCCCGAGCCCGCGAGCTTCGCGCGCAGCGTGTGCCGCCTCGTGGGCGGCGGGCAGGGCCAGGGGTCCGGGCCGTGGCGCGCACACTGCAGCTTGGAGCGAGGACGGCTCGTCCTCTCCGACAGGCCGTTCGCAGGCGCCTCGGCCCGGCTTCCGCTCCAGGTCTGGAGCACGGGAACCCGGGGGGCGGGGAGGGGAGGGGAGGGGAGGGCGGAAGGGGCCGGGCCGGGAGCACCTCCTCCCCCTCCACTCTGCACCCCTCTTCTCTGCAAGTCCCGCCCCGTCCCCCTGGAGCCTTAACCTGGTCGGCACCCCCCTCTTGTCAGAGACCCCCTTTCTGCCCTTTTGCGGCCCTGGACCAGCAGCAGCCCAAGGCCGAGCTCCTCCCCGCAGACAGAGGTGTGGATCTGGGCGTGGCCATCATCCTACAGTCCAGGGACCAGACTGTGCTGTTGACCCGAAGGACAAGCACCCTCAAGGTTTCTCCCAACATCTGGGTGCCTCCAGGTGAGCACACCCTCCGCCCCCCTCCCCGAGGACGAGGCCAGGGCAAAGCTTGCCCTTCTCTGCCACCTCGTTATAGAAGGGAGGTCGCTGCACCTTCATCTGTCCGCTGGGAAGGGGGTGGGGTCCCGGTGAAGACCACCACCACAGGTCACCTACTGGCCCCACTCTTGTTGCAGGTGGGCACGTGGAACTTGAGGAGGAGGTACCACATCCTACCCTGAGCCAAGAGACGGGGTGGGGGCACCTTGGGTGGGGGCTAAGGGAGCAGCGACTTGGGGGAGTCTGGTGGAGTGGAGTGGAGCTCCGGCCACGCTGACTCACCTTTGACTCCCAGCTACTGGATGGAGGGCTTCGAGAGCTGCGGGAAGAGTGTGGACTCCAGCTGCCCCCAGGCCAGTTCTCGTGGATTCCTCTAGGGTTATGGGAGGTGAGACAGACAGGAGCCTTGGACAGTGGCCCTCCCTTTAAGACACTTCAATTCCTAAAGTCTACAGAATAACTCTTATCTACCTGGGCCACTGGGGAAATGGTGGAGTGTGGGCACCCCAGAGTCCCCAAGCCTATATAAACCTTATTTTTGTCCCTCCTACATAGTACAGCATACTCAGTTTGGGGTCAACATTTGTTTCACCCTAAAGCTTTATAAAAGTCTCACAAACAGGAAGTTCTGATTTGCTGATATTCTTCCTAGTCTGCCTACCCTCCTAGGCTGAGCTGGGGCTTCCCCAAATACCATCACATCGTTCTCTACATACTTGTCACCTCCCAGGAGTCACAGCAGCAGCTGCAGGTAGGCTTGGCAGGAACTTAGAAAACGGGATAGAAGGACACTCTGGGGCGGGGGGTCCCCAAACGATAGGCTTTCTCTGTCCCGTGTCTGTCTCCTCTCCACGATAGATTGCGGCCAAGAAAAGGCCTCTTTCACAGGTGAGAGATTATAACATGTCGCTCCAGGCTCGGATCCAAGCAAACCCACAAGAGGTGAACGCCCTTCTGTGGCTGGGACCAGATGTTGCAGCGGCTGTGGCTCACACAGAGGATGGAGCCCAAACACCGGCACCTCTCCCTCGGGATCTACCACCTTCTGTCCAGTGAGTAAGAACTTCTTAACCACACTGAGTTGTTTCCACGTTGAGAAGTTCAGTTTCATTCCTTTCTTCAGGGTGGAATATTGTGTTCTGGGAGAGACGGTCTACTGATAATTAAAAGACCAGGGTGGAATATCGTGTTGTGGGAGAGACGGTCTACTGATAATTAAAAGACCAGGGTGGAATATTGTGTTGTGGGAGAGACGGTCTACTGATAATTAAAAGACCACTCGAGACACTGGCAGTCAAACTCCAAAGGGTTTTTGCTCCAACTAGCTCTGAAGACAGGTTTGAATCTCAGCTCTCCCAAAGGAGCAATTTAACTGTGTGCACATGCACAAAGGTCTGAGAACCACCTCAGGGTGTTGGTCCTCTCCCTCCACCCTGCTTGAGATAGGGTCCCCTGCGTCGTTGTTTTTCTGCTTCACTGTATGTGTGCCAGTTTAGCTGACCCATGAGACTCCAGATTCTCCTAGCTCCACCTCCCGCAGCTTTGGGTCCAGCTTTACTGGCTGATAGGCACCTGCAAGCAAGCACCTTTAACCCGAGTCATCTTGGAGCAAATTCACTTCAACCTCCTCGAACCTGCTACCCACCTCCTCCAGTAGGTGGGACGATTAAACCACCCAACATGTGAAAGTCCTTGTAAGTCACAAGGGACAACCGAGACACGAGTTATCCTAATTCAGAGCGCTGCAAGTGGAGGACGATGGGAGAGCCCGCCCTCTGGTCCTGCCCACATCCACGCTGCTGCGGACGACCCCGACCACAGCGGACGACCGAGAGAGGGTCAGCACTGGAACCAAGTCTGCCCTGCGCCTCTGGCTTCAACATCTGGGCAGGTAAAGTGAGGAACCACTGGAGGGTAGCACAGCATTGTGGAGTGATGGGGTGTTCCGGGCATCAAAGGACAGGAAGAAGTGCTCAGTGTGACCCCTGTCCCCCACTGCTCCTAGGTGAATGTGAAGTTCACATGGACCCTGGGCCAGGAAGGAAGGACAGACCACGGACCTTCTCCCCCATAAAGTGCATCGTTCCCTCTCTGGCCCACGTCCGAGACACTCGCAGAACATTCAAAATCTTTTATTACGGGTGAAGACTTTGTTACAACTTTGGGAATAAAAAGTGAAATTACAACATAGATCCTGGCCCTGGAGGAGCCTGAAAAAACATTGGGCAGGAGAGCACAAGGGTTCTCCCACCTCCCAGGAAAGGTGCAGAAAGATCCAAGCCTACTCGCAGGGCCACAGGCCTCTAGGAGCTTGGGCCCTCACCTGTTCGCATAAGAAACATTGTGAACTTAAATATATAAATAGAGGGGCTCGGCTAGAGGCCGGCCCCTCCCTGCTCCCAAACCCCTAGAGATTACAACTAAGGCCTTGTCTCCTCAGTCATACTGGGAAGTCAAAGGCAAGGGACGTCATCTTTGGAGTATTTTGGCTTTTTTTTCTTTCGTGTATATGTACAAAAAAAATCTGCAACCGAAAAGAGTTCTTTGTCCATCACTGAAACTGCCTGTCTCGGTTTTGCCACCAGTGTGTGGCCAAAGGGGCGTGAAAAGAAACAGATGTCAGTTTGGGAAGAAAGGGGCATCCAGTAAACATGAAAAGACCCTTCCCCAAGAGGCTGCAGTTCTCTACAGGGTGAGGAAGGGTTCTGCCTCCCCAACCCTCACATCCACCCATTTGTCTCCCACTGCCTAGGTTAACATGTGCCAAGGAATGTGCCACCATCAAAGAGCATTTCCAAAACCAAACCCCAGTGACCTTAAAAGGAGATTAAATGTTAACCTTTTGGGTGCTGGCTATGTTAGGCAGAGATGAAGTCAAAAGTAGGTGTGCATAAAGGTCTGACCTTTTTGATTTTAGAGGTAGGGTTTCACTGTAGCTCACGTTGACCTGGAATTTACTCTGTATTCTCAGGGTGGCCTTGAACTCACAGCGATCCTCCTACCTCTGCCTCCCGAGTGCCGGGATGAAAGGCGTCCGCCACCACGCCCGGCTGACCTTTTTGACCAAAGACCTCTGAGGGATCAGAATGGCCAGGGGTTGGGACTCCATGGCATATTTGCTTAGTGTTAACTCAGTCCAAGGAGATGACATCTGACCGACAGCCAGTCAAAGAGGGACCTGAAGACAGGGGTCCTCCATGTCCCTCCCTCAGGGCACCCCCAGGAGCCACAATACTGCTGACACGGCCAGGAGGGGGCCCCGGAGTGGAGCTGCGGTGAGAGCTTCCCAACGTGGGGGCCAGTGGGCCCAGAAAGTGGGAAGGGGTCCCCCGGTACTGGAAGAAGTGGCCAAGGGCATCCTGTTCATCCAGCGAAGTGATGACAGAAGGGCCGTAGTGCTGGAGGAACCAAGGGCACAGTTACGGTTTTACCCACCTCCCAGGACTCACCTCAAAGCTCCCTGTGGGTTTTAAGGAATTATCTAGAAGGAGCACCTCTCTGACTCTGCCCTGCTTCACCACACCCCTCCCCTTTGCCCTGCACCTCCAGCTTGCAGGTTCTTGGCTTTCCGGGTGTCTAAAATGTGTGGAATGTCCAGCTGCAGCTGGGCTGGAACTCCAAGTGCAATGTGGAGCAAGTAGGGTGGGGCAAAACTACACTGAAACCCTTGTCAGGACAGAAACAGCAGAGGTAAGGGTGGGAGGAAGCGCCAGTGGGGCTGAGGAGGGACATAAGCTACCACGTCCCTCCTCCCCTCAGAAAGGCAGGTTTGGATCCCCAGGAAAAAGGGCAGGGGGACAGAACACCATCGGTGCTTGGGAAGGAAGCGTCTGAGAGCTCAGATCTTCCTGGAAGAGAAGGAGCTTCTTACCTGACTTTCAGTCTGAAGGAAGGAAAACAAATCTAACCCTGGAAGAAGAAAGTAAAAGAAAAATCACAATCAACTTCAGTTTGACCCTTTCACCACCAGAAAACAAAATTCCCATGCCAAGCCGGGCATGGTGGCGCACGCCTTTAATAGCAGCACTTGGGAAGCTGAGGTAGGATCGCTGTGAGTTCAAGGCCAGCCTGAGACTACTTAGTGAATTCCAGGTCAGCCTGGCTACAGCGAGACACTACCTTGAAAAACAAACAAAGCCCGGCATGGTGGTGCACGCCTTTAATGCCAGTACTCGAGAGGCAGAGGTAGGAGGATTGCCATGAGTTCAAGGCCACCTTGAGATTACATGGTGAATTCCAAGTCAGCCTGGGCTAGAGTGAGACCCTACCTCGAAAAGAAACAAAAAAAAAAAAAATCCCATTCTAAGTAGCTTTGAAAAGAAACAGGTCTGGGGAGGGGCACTGCAGTGCAGGGCGGGCGCCCCTTAGGGTGAGCATTATACCTTGGATGTCAGCGCCCAGCGGGAAGGCAGGTGGGCACTCATGGAGGGGAAGACTGGTCAGGAAGTCATTGCCCAGTGCGCTCACTGCAGGGCTCCGCAGCACCGACGGTGGCTGGTGACCAGACGTCAGGACTCTGTGAGTGAGGAGAAGGAGCTGGGCAGCCGGCGAGCCACAGATGCCCTGGCCAGCTCTGCTGTCCCTCCACCTGTCCCTTGTCAAGGCTGGCCCAGTGATCAGAAAGCAATCCCGACCTCTTCCTCGGTCCCTCTGCAGTAGACTGACTCAGCCACTGTCTCCTACCCTTTGCTCCCAGGCAGGGCTGGCATGGTAGCTGAGGTGACAGGACAGTGTTTCTTGGCTGGGGGCAGATCTTCCTCATCTGACGAGCTTTCGATTGTCAAGTCAATAACTTCCACCTTCTTCTTACTCTCTGATGTAGTTCCCTCTTGGACTGGGCTATACTGGAGGCCTGTGGGTGTTAAAAAGCCTGTGTCTGAGAAAAAGGGCTACCCAAGATTTAGCTCAGCTAGGGGACGGGGGTCACTCACCATCCAGCCCATACCCTGGCGGGGGGCAAACCTCAGATGCCTCCTTCTTGGGTTTCATTGGACACCAGGATCCATCTTCCATGAACTGGATCTCATCACAATCCGAACAGGAATTAAGAATTTCCATGAATAAACTAGGGGAGGGAAAAAGATGGAAATTCATTAGGCTAGAAGACAAAAAAAAAAAAAAAAATTAACATTTTTATTTATTTGCAAGCAGAGAGAGAGAGAGAGAGAGAGAGAGAGAGAGAATGGGCACACCACAGTCTCCAGCCACTGCAAACAAACTCCAAATGCCCACTTTGCCCGTCTGGCTTTATGTGGGCACTGGGAAATCAAACCTGAGTTGTTAGATTTGCAGGCACGTGCCTTAACCACTGAGTCATCTCCCCAGCCCAGTTTTGGTTTGGTTTTCCGAGGTAGGGTCTCGCTCTAGCCCAGGCTGACCTGGAATTCACTAGGTAGTCTCAAGAGTGGCCTCGAACTCATGGTGATCCGCCTACCTCTGCCTCCCGAGTGCTGGGATTAAAGGTTTGTGCCACCACGCCCAGCTTTGTTTTTTTTTGTTTGTTTGTTTTATTTTTGAGCGAGAGAGAGACATAGAGAATGGGCATGCTAGGGGCTCCAGCCGTTGCAAATGAACTCCAAGAGGCATGTGCTACCTTGTGTATCTGCCTTATGTGGATCTTGGGGAATTGAACGTGGGTCCTTTGGCTTTGTAGGCAAGTGCCTAACTGCTAAGCCATCTCTCCAGCCCTCCATGTAACTTTCTACTTAACAAAAAAATTTTTTAAATGGGGTTGGAGAGATGGCTTAGCGATTAAGGTGCCTGCCTCCTAAACCTAAGAACGCTGGTTCCAATCTCCAGGTCCCACGTTTAGTCAGATGCAAAGTGATGCAAGGGCGCAATGCCACACTTGCCTACAAGGGGGCACACACATCTGGATTTCGTTAGCAGCAGCTGAGGCTGTGAGACCCTACCTCGAAAAAGAAACAAAAAAAAAAAAATCCCATTCTAAGTAGCTTTGAAAAGAAACAGGTCTGGGGAGGGGCACTGAGGTGCAGGGCGGGCGCCCCTTAGGATGGAGCATTATACCTTGGATGTCAGCGCCCAGCGGGAAGGCAGGTGGGCACTCATGGAGGGGAAGACTGGTCAGGAAGTCATTGCCCAGTGCGCTCACTGCAGGGCTCCGCAGCACCGACGGTGGCTGGTGACCAGGCGTCAGGACTCTGTGAGTGAGGAGAAGGAGCTGGGCAGCCGGCCGAGCCACAGATGCCCTGGCCAGCTCTGCTGTCCCTCCACCTGTCCCTTGTCAAGGCTGGCCCAGTGATCAGAAAGCAATCCCGACCTCTTCCTCGGTCCCTCTGCAGTAGACTGACTCAGCCACTGTCTCCTACCCTTTGCTCCCAGGCAGGCTGGCATGGTAGCTGAGGTGACAGGACAGTGTTTCTTGGCTGGGGGCAGATCTTCCTCATCTGACGAGCTTTCGATTGTCAAGTCAATAACTTCCACCTTCTTCTTACTCTCTGATGTAGTTCCCTCTTGGACTGGGCTATACTGGAGGCCTGTGGGTGTTAAAAAGCCTGTGTCTGAGAAAAAGGGCTACCCAAGATTTAGCTCAGCTAGGGGACGGGGGTCACTCACCATCCAGCCCATACCCTGGCGGGGGGCAAACCTCAGATGCCTCCTTCTTGGGTTTCATTGGACACCAGGATCCATCTTCCATGAACTGGATCTCATCACAATCCGAACAGGAATTAAGAATTTCCATGAATAAACTAGGGGAGGGAAAAAGATGGAAATTCATTAGGCTGGAAGAGAAGACAAAAAAAATTTTAAACATTTTTATTTATTTGCAAGCATAGAGAGAGAATGGGCACACCACAGTCTCCAGCCACTGCAAACTCCAAATGCCCACTTTGCCCGTCTGGCTTTTTGTGGGCACTGGGAAATCAAACCTGAGTTGTTAGATTTGCAGGCACGTGCCTTAACCACTGAGTCATCTCCCCAGCTCAGTTTTGGTTTGGTTTTCCGAAGTAGGGTCTCGC
Source organism: Orientallactaga sibirica (assembly GCA_036365145.1). Taxonomy (NCBI): domain Eukaryota; kingdom Metazoa; phylum Chordata; class Mammalia; order Rodentia; family Dipodidae; genus Orientallactaga; species Orientallactaga sibirica. Next base: position 22,356,239 of record JAEOAD010000025.1, read on the forward strand.
TCTAGCCCAGGCTAACCTGGAATTCACTATGTAGTCTCAAGAGTAGCCTTGAACTCATGGTGATCCTTCTACCTCTGCCTCCCGAGTGCTGGGATTAAAGGTTTGTGCCACCACGCCCAGCTGTTTTTTTGTTTTTTGTTTTATATTTGAGCAAGAGAGAGACAGAGAGAATGGGCATGCTAGGGGCTCCAGCCGCTGCAAATGAACTCCAGAGGCATGTGCCACCTTGTGCATCTGCCTTACGTAGATCCTGGGGAATCAAACCTGGGTCCTTTGGCTTTGTAGGCAAGTGCCTTAACTGCTAAGCCATCTCTCCAGCACCCTCCATGTAACTTTCTACTTAACAAAAAATTTTTTAAATGGGGTTGGAGAGATGGCTTAGCGATTAAGGTGCCTGCCTCCCTAAACCTAAGAACTCTGGTTCCAATCTCCAGGTCCCACGTTTAGTCAAGATGCAAAGTGATGCAAAGGTGCAATGCCACACTTGCCTACAAGGGGGCACACACATCTGGATTTCGTTAGCAGCAGCTGAGGCTGCTGGCACACCCATCTCTGTCTTCCTCTCCCTCTCTCCCTCTCTCTCTCTCTCTCTCTCAAAAAAAAAAAATGGTCCCAGCACTCGGGAGGCAGAGGATCGCTGTGAGTTCAAGGCCAGCCTGAGCTAGAGCAAGACCCTACCTCAAAAAAAGGGGGGGGGGATGGCTTAGCACTTAAAAGCACTTGTCTGAAAAGCCAAAAGCCAAAGAACCCAGGTTCGATTCCCCAGGACCCACGTAAGGCAGATGCACAAGGTGGGGCATGTGTCTGGAGTTCATTTGCAGCAGCTGGAGGCCCTGGTGTGGCTGTTCACTCTCTCTCCCTCTTTCTCTCTCAAATAAATAAATAAAAATAAAATAAAATACTTTTAAAAAGAAAAAGAAACATTGGAACAGTTCAAAGAATTACTCTGCCACTTACTGACAGGATGACCTTGAGCAAGACACATCTGTGTTCTCATCTGTAATGATGGCACCTAGTTCACAGGGCTGGTATGAAGACTTAATGAGCTAACGCATGCAAAGTACTGAGCGTGATGCCTTGTGTGTATACCAAGTCCCTAATGACACACATATGTGCATGTATATGTGTGTGTGTGTGTGTGTGTAGCTAGAAGCGATAGATAGGGTGAGATGAGGGGAAGTAAGTCATATACATTGAAGGGGGTCTTAGTGAATGTCCTAGAAAAAAAACAGTAAAAGAACCCTACCCATCAATGATCAGAGATTCATAGGGAGCCTTTTTGTCACACACAGGACACGTCCATGTGGGCTTCTTCTCATTCATTTGTAGATAAAGGGCGGCATCAAAGCTCTGCAGGTGGGCGCAGGTGAGAGCGCGACACGGGACGGTCAGGCGCATCTTCCCTAGCTGAGAAGAGAGCCTCGGATTAGAATCCCTACCAGGATTCATTCCACAGAGCCCCACTGTAGTACCTAGAACTCGCCTCATGGTCAAGAGGTTCAATCCAACCATCCTTCCCCTTCCCTTCTCCCCTCATACCCACCGGGCACATGAGTGACACCCGGAGACTCGTGGTGGCCACCTCACTGTCAGGGTCAGCGGTCAGCTTCTCCTTGACTGAAACAAGAATGAAGTTCAGAAGCAGAGGCCCTGGCCGAGAGGTAGCTGAGTCTTTGACGCCCAGGGGACATCATGGGAATGAACTGGGTAAGAGGACTTGGGGGCTGCAGAGATGGCTTAGCGGTTAAGAGACAGGACCCATGTAAGCCAGATGCACAAGGGGGCCCATGCGTCTGAAGTTCATTTGCAGAAGCTGGAGGCTCTGGCATGCCCATTCTCTCTCTTTATATCTGCTCTTTCTCTCTCAAATCAATAAATTTTTAAAAGACTTGGCATAGGGGAGGAGATCGCCCCCATCCCTGAGGATGCTTAAACTCAAAGGGGCAACACTTTGGCTATGTTAGAGAAGGTCTAGAAGGAACTGAAGCATCCAGTGAGGGTTAGAAAGATCCTTGGGACTTTGCAGTACAGAGACGTGTACCCCAGCAGAGCAGAATGAGGGCTTGGGAAGTCCAGAGCCAGTGTATGACTGGGAACGCTCCAAGTCCTTGACCACGAAGACTTGGAAGGACCCCATGACAGGACAGGTGGTCACAAGACAGACATGGGTTTCGTGATGAAGGCTGGGGCACCAGGAAACCCGGCACCCGGAAAGGGAGGGAGACCGTGGTACTACTCACTCAGTGCCCGCGAATGGTCTGGGTTCCGGATTCCCTTGGCTCGGAGTTTTTGTAGAAGGGTCCCCGCAGTCAACTGCCTCACCAGGTACACAGATAAGGAGTAATTCTACTTGGGGAGGGAAGCAGAGGAGAATTAGCCTCCACTTCTCATATCACTCCCCCACTTTTCTTCCAAGAAACATCAGACCTGTGGCTTTAGGCACAGAGACCCATAAAGAGCAAAGTGATTTCTCCAAGGCAGGCCTGGAGGACACCCCTTCACTCCCCACAGGCCTTTCCAAGCACCCTGCTTTAGCCATGCTCACCCGTCCAAACTCAGATGACCAATTGACCACAATGGTGTTAGGAACAGTGGCTGAGAGTCGAGCCAGGGGCGTGATGTTGATGGGGCGGCTGGGCCTCTTTGGCTCAGCCCCATTCTTGGTAGGGGGAAGGTAACCCTGAGGAAGGGAGGGACTGGTCAGTGGAGAGGTAGCTCTGGGAAGGGGTTCTCCAACACCATAAAGCTTGTCTCAGGTTACTCCCTGGAAGTAAGGCTGGCTCACTCATGACCAAGAGGATGCAGACCCACTTAGTGACACAAAACTAGGACTGGAGAGATGGTTTAACAGTTAAGATACTTGCCTACAAAGCCAAAGGACCCACATAAGCCATATACACAAGGTGGTGCATATGTCTGGAGTTTATTTGCAGTGGATGAAAGCCCTAGTGCACCCATTCTTTTTTTTTTTTTTTTTTTTTTTGGTTTTTCGAGGTAGGGTCTCTAGCCCAGGCTGACCTGGAATTCACTATGTAGTCTCAGGGTGGCCTCGAACTCACAGCGATCCTCCTACCTCTGCCTCCCGAGTGCTGGGATTAAAGGCGTGTGCCACCACACCCGGCTCCATTCTTGATCTGTCTTGTTCCCTCCCTCCTTCCCTCCCTCTCCCTCTCTCTCTCTCAAATAAAATAAACCAGACATTGTGCAACATGCCTTTAATCCCAGCACTTGGGGGGCAGAGGTAGCAGGATTGCTGTGAGTTAAAGGCCACCCTGAAACTACATAGTGAATGCCAGGTCAGCCTGGGCTACAGCAAGGCCTTACCTTAAAAATCCAAAATAAATAAATAGATAATAAAAGCTTTTAAAAAAAATAGAAAAATTTTACGGGCTGGAGAGATGGCTTAGCGGTTAAGGCGCTTGCCTGCTAAGCCTAAAGAACGCTGGTTCCCATCTCCAGCAGTTCCAATCTCCAGGTCCCACGTTTAGCCAGATGCAAAGTGATGCAAGGGCGCAATGCCACAATTGACCACAAGGGGGCACATGCATCTGGATTTTGTTTACAGCAGCGGAGAGGCTGCTGGCGCATCCATCTCTATCTGTCTTCCTCTCCCTCTCTCTGTCTCTCTCTCTCAAAAAAAAAAAAAAAAAAAAAACTATTGTTCCTCCTCTGCTCCTCTGGGTTCTGACAGGCACCATATTTAACCCTCTTTTTTTTCTTTCTTTCTTTCTTTTTTTTTTTTTTTTTTTTTTTTTTTTGGTTTTTCGAGGTAGGGTCTAACTCAGGCTGAGGTGGAATTCACTATGTAGTCTCTGGGTGGCCTTGAACTCACAGTGATCCTCCTACCTCTGCCTCCCGAGTGCTGGGATAAAAGGTTTGAGCCACCACACCCAGCTAGCCCTCCTCTTTTTTTTTTTTTTTTTTTTTTTTGATTTGAGAGAGAGACAAAGAGAGAATGGGTGCGCCAGTGGCCTCTCAGCCACTGTGAACAAACTCCAGACACATGCACCCCCCTTGTGCACATGTGCGACATTGTGCACTTGCATCACTTTTTGCGTCTGGCTAAACGTGGGACCTGGAGATGCGAACGGGCATTCTTAGGCTTCGCAGGCAGGTGCCTGAACTGCTAAGCCATCTCTCCAGCCCCAGTTAGCCCTCTTTTAATACTTTCTAGGTTATTATATTGATTCAGTCAGTAAACTGAGCATCTACTGTACAGCAGGCAGTGGACTAGGCACATCTTTTCATAATAGGTTGTGACTTAATGATCACAAGCTGAAATATGAAGGAACAACTACCAAAAGGAAGGAACATTTACCTACCGGTAAAGGACACAGTTTCCCATTGACCTTGACAAAGAGGTTTGGGGGGAAATAATCTTCCTGGGGGCAGCTGGTCTCACAGAGACAGAACCTGGTGAGAGATGATTTCTTGAGCTGAATATAGCAGGCAGGAGACTCCAGAAAAAATCAGCCATAGGTATCCAGAACCCTCAACATCCATTTACAGCATCAGAGCTGGGGTGGGCATAGCAGGGCAGGGCAAGAAGAAGGGGCTCTTTCACATCCCCGTTTTACATCTGTCCACCTCTCATGGAAGCCCAGGGGATGCAGAAAGAGATCCAGCTCACCTAAGCTGCACCTGTATGGTGTACTCGCATTTAGCTCCGGGCAGAACCTCTCTGCAACAGGAAAGAGAAATGTCAGCCTAAGACCCTCAGAGGGCTGGGGTGAATGTACAGAGAGAAAGGTGTCCAGGGGACAGAGCAGACATGCAAAAGAGAGAGACAAAAGGCTAGGGAACCGGCTCACCAGTTAAAGGCACTTGTTTGCAAAGCCCACTGGCCTGAGTTCGATTCCCCAATACCCACGTAATACTGAGATACACAGTGACACGTGAGGGTGGAGTTCATTTATAGCAGCAAGAGGCCCCCTAGTGCACCCATACTTATTCATTCATATTCATTCCCCCCACTTTACACAAACACACACACACACAAATAAAAATTTACAAGAATTTTTTTTAAACAATGAGACGGGCTGGAGAGATGGCTGGTGTGCCCATCTCTATCTGCCTCTTTCTCTATCTCAAATAAACAAATAAGCTATTTTAAAAAAAAAAAAAAGGGGCTGGAGAGATGCCTTAGCAGTTAAGGCGCCTGCCTGCTAAGCCTAAGAACGCTGGTTCCAATCTCCAGGTCCCACATTTAGCCAGATGCAAAGTGACGCAAGGGCGCAATGCCGCACTTGCCCACAAGGGGGCACACATCTGGATTTCGTTCACAGCAGCTGAGACTGCTGGCACGCCCATCTCTATCTGTCTTCCTCTCCCTCTCCATCTGTTTCTCTGTGTCTCTCTCCAAAAATAAATAAAGTAATTAAAAAAATTAAAAAAAAAAAAAAAAAGAATGAGAGACAAAGCAGGCAGAAGGGAACAGAGGGAGGGAAGCAGAACAGAAAAGCAAGCGGGAGGGAAAGTCCAGGGGGAAGCCCCAGGGGCGTGACAGGAGGCCTGAGATCTACCTGGACGTGAGAATCTGCTGCACTTGCTGGGGAGTGAGGGCAAAAGTAAAGTGCGCTTCCTCAAACCGCTGGCTCGACGTGGACGCTGAGAACACAAAGGCACGGTTAAAGGCACCTGGGCAGGGTCAGCCACAGAAGTCCCCATCCCCAGCTTCTGGTCCCCTAGGATTAAGCCCGAAGCTCAGCCTGAACCGGAGTCATACCGAGCGTGGTGGGTCGGATGAGCTCAGCGTAGACTTCATAGAAGGGCAACGGCTTCATGGTGACATCAGGGTGTACAGGCTGGGGCAGAGGGGGGTGCATGTCCACCTCACGCTTGGGGCCAAGCAAGGTGCCCGGGGCCAGAAGGGTAGAAGGAATGGGAGCTAGAGGACCAGGAGCGCCTACAGGTGAGGTCCCAGGGGGCAGAGAGAGCAAGGAGAGATCGGAGGGCCCCAGGGTCTTCCGGGGGAAGCGCCGACGATAGAGCTCTTTGATCTTCATCTGGACGCTGGGGGCGCAGCTGGACTTGAGGAGGTGCAAGGCCTTGGCCAGGAGCTCGTGCTTTCGTCCACTCTTGTTACGGCCAGCGAAGCCAAGGAGCACCTGGAGCTCAGATACCCGGAAACTCATCACCATGTGCTAGGGAGAAGAGCAGAGAAATGACAATCCCATTTCACACAGGCTGATCCAGCCAATGCCTCAAGGCTGAGCTATAGGAAAGGGTGGCTTTTCCTCCAGAGCTGATTAGCACTGGGGTTTTCCAACAAGTGCGTTACTGCCAGACAGATGACCTGGCCAAAGGGACGCCACAGTCCCATTGTAACAACCCTCGAATCAGCCTCACCACCACCTCCCAGGGCAACTGTATCTCCCCATGGCTGGAGTTGGCAGATTTGATTAGACTGACAGCTCACAGCTCCCTCAATCTACCTCTACTTTCTTCATATAGCCGATGTTTTTGCTTAGCAGTTAAGGCACTTGCCTGCAAAGCCAAAGGACCCAGGTTCGATTCCTCAGGACCTACATAAAGCCAGATGCACAAGGTAGCACATGTGTCTGGAGGCCCTGGTATGCCCACTCTCATTTTCTCTATCTGCCTCTCTCTCTCTCTCTTTCAAATAAAAATTAAAAAGAGAGAGAGACAGAGAGTTCAGGGACCTGAAGAGATGGCTTAGTGGTTAAGCTCTTGCCTGTGAAGCCTAAGGACCCTGGTCCGAGGCTTGATTCCCCAGGACCCCACGTAAGCCAGATGCACAAGGTGGTGCATGCATCTGGAGTTCGTTTACAGAGGCTGGAGGCCCTGACATACCCATTCTCTATCTCTCTGCCTCTTTCTCTCTGTGTCTGTTGCTCTCAAATAAATAAATAATAAACACACAAAAATTTTTTTAAAAAAAAGAGAGTTCAGGAGCCAGGTGTGGAGGCAAAGATAGGAGGATTGCCATGAGTTTGAGGCCACCCTGAGATTACATAGTGAATTCCAGGTCAGCCTGAGCTAGAGTGAAACCCTACCTCAAAAAAAAAAAAAGAGAGAGAGAGAGAGTTCAGGGCTGGGGAGATTGCTTAGCAGTTAAGGCGCTTGCCTACGAAGCCTAAAGACCATGTTCGACTCTCCAGATCCCACGTTAGTCAGATGCAAAAAGGGGAGGCAAGCGCAAGGTCGCACATATCCACTAGGTGGCGCAAGTATCTGGAGTTCGAGTTCAGTGGCTGAGACCCTAGTGCACCTATTCTCTCTCTCCCTAATAAAAGAGAGGGAGTTCAGTTTTTCAAGACAGGGTCTCACTCTAGCCCAGCTGACCTGGAACTCACTCAGTAGTCCCAGGCTGGCCTCAAACACACAGTGATCCTCCTACTTCTGACTCCAGAGTGCTAGGGTTAAGGTGTGCACCACCATGCTGGCCCCCTCCCCTTTTAAATATCTATCTATCTATCTATTATTTATTTATTTATTAGCAGAGAAGAAAGTGTATGTGGGCACCAGGACCTCTTGACACTACAAATGAACTCCAGTGCATGTACCACTTTTTGCATCTGACTTTACGTGGGCACTGGGGAATTAAACCTAGGCTTCAGACTTTGCAAGCAAATGTCTCTAACTGCTGAGCCATCTCTCCAACCCCTAAATCTTTTTCTTTTCTTCCTTTATTTTTATTTATTTGTTAGAGAGAGAGGCGAGAATGGGCACACCAGGGCCTCTAGCCACTGCATATCAACTCCACACCCATGTGCCACCTTGTGCATCTGGCTTACATGGGTGCTGGGGAATCGAACCTGGGTCATCAGGCTTCACAGACAAGCGCCTTAACTGCTAAGCCATCTCTCTAGCCTCCAAGTCCTTTTTTTTTAAGCACCGTTTATATAACCACCTTCCCTTAGTCCTGTTTTTTTTTTAATATTTTATTTTTATTTATTTGAGAGAGAGAACGAGGCAGAGGAAGAGCGAGAGAGAGAAAAAAAAGAATGGACATGCCAAGGCCTCCAGCCACTGCAAATGAACTCCAGATGCATGCGCCACCTTGTGCATCTGGCTTACATGGGTTCTGGGGAATCGAACTGAGGTCCTTTGGCTTTGCAGGCAGATGCCTTAACCGCTAAGCCATCTCTCCAGCCCAGTCCTGTTTAACTGAAAGGGAAACAGGACCAAAACATGTGTGGGAGGAATGGTTCATAGTGAGTCCACAAGTCCTGCTAACTGGCCTGATCACCTGTTCACTCCATCTACCAGAAACTAATACCCTGCTTCCCTCCTACATGGAGAAAATCGGTGATTCCAGCTCCTTCCGCCCCCTCACACCACCCATAGGGAAGGAAGAAGAGAAGACAACTTCTCAACAGAAGCCCTGGGAGAATAAGGGCAGGGTCCCTGGATGAAGTAAGTCCTCTAAGTGAGGACAAGTCCACTAGCTACAACTCAGGCCTGGCCAGGACAAGGCTCCAATTCAAAGAATGGAACAAAGCCAGGAGGCAGGGGGGATGATGCTGGTGGCTCAAGGATCTGTAAGATGTTCTCTGATGTGGTTACCTCAAACCAGGCGTGGTGGCATATGCCTATAAACCCAGTACTCAGAAGGCTGAGGTAGGAGAATGGATCACTATGAATTCAAAGCCAGCCTGGGCTACAGAGTGAGTTCTAGGTCAGCCTAGGCTAAAGTGGGACTCTGCTATAGAGAGAGGAGGGTGGGGAAAGAGAGAGATGGTTACCTCAAGACTGTGTGGTGGCTGGAAAAAAGCTCTCTCAAAAAGGATTCCCAAGGCGGGAGTGGTAGCACACACCTTTAATCCCAACACTAGGGAGGCAGAGGTAGGAGGAGGGTTGCCTTGAGTTCGAGGCCACCCTGAGACTACATAGTGAATTCCAAGTCAGCCTCGGCCAGAGTGAGACCCTACCTCGAAAAGCCAAAATAATAATAATCAACAATAATAATTTCCTTCTGTCAATCTCTACAAGACCTAGACATAAGCAGGCCTGGCCAGCCCTCCAGCATTCTTCGCACACTTGGACACCACTCTGCTTTTATGAGTCTAGGCTGGGCTTGAACTCATGGCAAACCTCCAATATCAGGGTGCTGGGATCAAAGGCATGCGCCACCATGCCTGGATTCTTTGACACCCCCCCCCTTACTCTTGAGGAAAGTGATTAAAAACTTGTCCAATACCTTCCCCCGCCCCCACCTCCATCCTCATCTCCACGGACTTCATGGTTTTATTTCTCCATTTGCCTGGCCTGTAACTTCTTTCCATCCCATCCATAGTATCCCACTCCTCCACCTCCCTCCCCCCCTCTCTCTCCCCTCCAGGATGCACGGCCCCGCCCCCGATGTCTCAGCCTCCCACTGGTCCTCCCCGAGGCTCACATGCCACCGCCGCCGCCCCGTGCCTCCACCCTCCCGCGGCATTCCCACCCCCGGAGCCTCCCAGACCTCCACTCCTCCCGGGGTCCAGCGCCATCCCCTACGTCTCCCCCTTCCTGTCGCCCCTCCTGGCCTGATGGACTCTGGGCTACGTCTCGACAGCAGCCCGCCCCGCTCCCCAGCACCGCTGACCCCAGCGACCAGACGCGCCCACGGCTGGGTCTCCGCCCTCCCGAGCCCCCCTGCGCCCCCCCCACCAGGGCCCCGGCCCCCCCCTCCACGGACCCCGGCGGCGGCGGCGGCGATTCCCCGCGGCCCCACCCCTGCATCTGCCCCGCAGCCCCGCCCCCCCGGCGCCCGGCTGGCAGCTCCCTCCTCCCCACGTCCCGATCCCCCAACAGCGGCGCCACGTCCCCGCGCCCACCCCGGAGCCCCGAAAGCTTCCCCAGCGGCGCCCAGCGCGGATCCCGGACGGCGTGGGGGAGGGGCCGCTACCTTTAACTCGCCCAGCTCCGCCATCTTGAGACATCGCAGGCGCCCCAGCCCGAGCCGGAGCTCAGGCCCAGGGACCGGCGCGCAACTCCTCAGCCCGGCGCCGGCCGCAAAGGCCTGCCCGCTCGTCCGCCCGCCTGCTTACCCGCCCGCCTGCTTGCCTGCCTGCCTGCCTACTCTGCTCCGCCCCGTCCGGCCCTTACGCCTCCCCCTTCCCGGCCCCGCCCGCCGGCACCGGACCAGCCCAGCCTTCGGCCCCTCCTTTCCCGGGCTGGACCGGGACCCACGGCACGTCCTGGGTGGGGAGTGGGGAGAGGAGGGGAGGGGAGGATCGGAGATCGTGGGGTCCTGGAGGAGGGCGGAGAGGAGGCGGTCCGAGCGCGCGCGGGGAGTGGATGATGGCGGGGGAGGATATGGGGGTGTAGGGTGGGGAGGGGGCGCCACGCCAGCGCAGGGATGGATGCGCTGGGTCCAGACCCTGGAAAGATGGAGGGGAAAGTATCCGGAACTGCTCTAGCTCGGCGACGGGGGAGGGGCGGAGGAGCGAGGGTTCCCCGGGGTCTCCACGTCCGCGGGTTGCGCCCGCTCCCGCAGGGGGAGGAAAGGGGAGGGGAGATGGGGCGCCCATCCTTGGGGGTGAGAGTGGGGGAACAGCTTGGGAACCACAGGACTAGACGCGGCCGTCCCTCGCCCAGCAGCGGCCCCTGGTCGTCCTGGTCCCGATCCCCGATCCCCGATCCGCACGTCTCAAACTTGACAGCAGCAGCAAAAAAAAAAAAAAAAAAAAGTTTGCAATGGAAAGACAGACTTACCGGCAGAGATGCGGGAGCCTGCCTGCCCAGAGGGGTTCGCGCCGCCCCGCGTCTGCACCCTGGCGGGCTCCATCCGGCAGCTGGACGCGCCGCCGTGGTCGCTGCTCCTCCCGCCTCCGGGGCTCGACTCCGCCCGGCCCAGCGCGGCTGCAGGGCCGCCCCCTCCACGGTGAGCCTGCCGGGACCCGAGGGGATGGGGCGGAGCCCTGCCCCAGGAATAAAAAAAAACTCCTGTGCGTGCATGGGGAGACTGGGGGGGGGGGCTCTTGGCCCTCACATTGCCATTAAAAAGTGTGACCTCTGCGGGTGATAAGACCCACGGAATCTGACTGATTGAACGGATTCTGGGTGAGCACTTTCCCCCCAACACACACACCCCAGGGGAAAGCCTGGGCAGTTGAAATGACTTAAGCCCTACAGGTGGCCTGTACCCCCAAAGTACTTATAAACTTACCAGACACCCATATCTTTGGTGTAACTCAAAGGGAACATACGAAAGGTTTCCTTGTCCACAAGAAATCTTTCTCTGGGGCTGGAGAGGATGTGCAATGGTTAAAGCGCTTGCCTACAACGTCTGGGGACCAAGATTCAGTTCCCCAGGACCCACGTAAAGCCAGATGCACAAAGTGGCACTTGTTCATTTGCAGCGGGCTGGAGGCCCTAGTGGGCCCATTCTTTTCCATCTGTCTCTCTTCTCTCGGTTTCTCTCTCCTTGCAGAAAAAAAGAAGAGGAAGGGGGACAAAGGAAGAAATCTTTCTGTGGTGGCGCACACCTTTAATCCCAGCACTGGGGAGGCAGAGGTAGGAGGATCGCTGTGAGTTCGAGGCCATCCTGAGACTACATAGTTTATTCCAGGTCAGCCTGAGCTAGGGTGAGACACTACCTCGAAAAAACAAAAAGAAAAAGAAAAGCAAGAAATCTTTCTGTGAACCACCTAATGTCCTTCCTCCAGAGCCTGACACCCTCCAGAGGCCATCTCAACCACGCTGGTGAGCAAGCCTGAGTTAATCCATTTCCATACCCATGAAGATACCAGCTTTGGGGCAGCACACACGTACTAGCTGTTGTAGTTACCTTCCCTTTGCTGGCACAAAGCTCACGACCAAAGCAGCCTATAAGAAGAAAGTTGTTTATTTTGGCGTACAGTCTGGAGGAGAAGCTCCATGGTGGCAGGAGGAAAAGTGGCATGAGCAGAAGCTGGACATCACCTCTGCCATGGCAGAGCAGCAGCGAAGGAGTGAGCTGAGCTCGAGCATAGGGGAGCTGGCTGTCACACTCTAAGCCCCCCTCAACATCACACCTCCTGAAGCAAGGCTCCGCCTCCCAAATTACCACCAACTGCACTGGAGAGATGGCTTAGGGGTTAAGGCCCTTGCCTGCAAAGCCAAAGGACCGAGGTTCAACTCCCCAGGACCCATGTAAGCCAGATGCACAAGGGGGTGCTTGCATCTGGAGTTTGTTTGCAGCTGCTGGAGACCCTAGCACACCTATTCTCTCTCTACCTGCCTATTTCTGTATCTCTCTCTCTCTCAAATAAAAATAAAAAAATTAAAAAAAAAAAAAAAAAAGAAGCCGGGCGTGGTGGCACACGCCTTTAATCCCAGCACTCGGGAGGCAGAGGTAGGAGGATCACTGAGAGTTCGAGGCCACCCTGAGACTACATAGTTAATTCCAGGTCAGCCTGGACCAGAGTGAGACCCTACCTTGCAAAACACCACAAAAAAAAAAAAAAAAGAAAGAAAGAAAGAAGCCGGGCGTGGTGGCGCACGCCTTTAATCCCAGCGCTCGGGAGGCAGAGGTAGGAGGATTGCCGTGAGTTCGAGGCTACCCTGAGACTACGTAGTGAATTCCAGGTCAGCCTGAGCTAGAGACCCTACCTCGAAAAACCAAAAAAAAAAAAAAAGAAAGAAAGAAAAGCTAGGCATGGTGGCATACATCTTTAATCCCAGCACTCAGGAGGCAGAGGTAGGAGGATCACTGTGAGTTCAAGGCCACCCTGAGACTACAGAGTGAATTCCAGGTCAGCCTGGGCTAGAGTGAGACCCTACCTTGAAAAACCAAAAAAAAAAAAAAAAAAAAACTAAAGTCTTAAAAAAGAAAGAAAGAAAAATTACCATCAACTGGGAACCAAGAATTCAAAACACGAGCTGGGCTGGAGAGATGGCCTAGCGGTTAAGATGCTTGCCTGCAAAGCCTAAGGACCTATGTTCAACTCTCCAGATCCCACGTAAGCCAATGCACAAGGTGATGCAAGATCGCACATGCGCTATTTTGGGGGTTTTTTTGAGGTAGGGTCTCACTCTAGCCCAGGCTGACCTGGAATTCACTATGTAGTCTCAGGATGGCCTCGAACTCAAGGTGATCCTCCTACTTCTGCCTCCCAAGTGCAGGGATTAAAGGCGTGCACCACCATGCCTGGCTCTGCAAAGTGTCTCTTAAGCCATTTCAACTCCTTCCACATTCCTCCCGTAAATCAGTTCCAAAAGACCAAAAGTCACACAGTCACTTGTCTAACTGTAATGACCCTACTTCTCAGTGCCAATTTTCTTTTTGGAGGGTAAATAGTTTGAAGTAGGATGTCACTAGCTGAGGCTGACCTGAAACTCACTCTGTAGTGCAAGGCTGGTCTTGAACTCACAGCGATTCTCCCACCTCAGCCTCCTGCGTGTTGGGATGAAAAGTGGGCACCACCATTCCCAACCCCCATGTTTTGTTGTAGTTACCTTTGTATTGTTTTCACAGAGCTCCCGACCAAAAGCAGCTGATGAGAGGAAAGTTGTTTGTTTTGGTTTACAGCCTTGAGGGAAAGCTCCATGATTGCAGGGGAAACATGGCTTGAGCAGAGGCTGGACATCGCCTCTGCCGCAGCACTTGAAAACAGCAGTGAAAGAGGAGCCGGCTAGAACACTGCTAAGCCCACCCGCAACAACACACCTCCTGCAGCAAGGCTCCACCTCCCACATTGCCACCAGCTGGGAACCAAACATTCAAAACACATCAGTTTACTGGGGACATCTCACTGCAATCACCACACTATTGGGGAAACTCAGTATTTTACAGCTGCCTGGAGCCTATGTGATAATGTCATTCCAAAAAATATTTGAAAGGGGCTGGAGAGATGGCTTAGCAGTTAAGGCGCCTGCCTCCTAAGCCTAAGAATGTCAGTTCCAATCTCCAGGTCCCACGTTTAGCCAGATGCAAAGTGACGCAAGGGCACAATGCCACACTTGACCACAAGGGGGCGCACACATCCGGATTTCGTTTGCAGCAGCTGAAAGGCTGCTGGCGCACCCATCTCTATCTGTCTTCCTCTCTCTCTCTCTTTCTCTCTCTGTCTCTGTCTCTTTCTGTGTCTCTCTCCAAAAAGAAAAAATTTAAAATATATATTTGAAAGGAGAGGATAAATATTGGTGCCCTGATTGGGGATTATTAGGCTGAGTTCATAAAGACTTTTACAGGCTTGTAGTCTAGCTACAGAGACAAAGGTTTAAACCTGTAATGAGCAAGCACAAAAACAAAAAGCTTAATGAAGGCTCGGAATAATCCCCCATTCGGTTTAAACCTGCAGTGTAATCCTGCTCAGGAGCTTCTCCAACCCAAGATGCAGGCCTGAAGGTGCTAACAATATTCTTAGGCACCTATTGATCTGGACCCAACTATTTTTGTGGGCTTTGTTCCTTTGGGAAATGGCCTTTCCTTAACACTGGGAGAGAAGAGATCTTTTCCTTGCTGTTTTGTTACTTTGAACTGAAGTCTGGCCTCGAACTACAATTAGGCTAAGCATTTGCTTTCACACCATCTGTTCCCTCCAACATCTGAGTCTTCATCAGACCCTGATACTGGGGTGTGTGTGTGTGTGTGTGTGTGTGTGTGTGTGTGTGTTTCCAGGGCACAGAGGACACTAGGCAAGTGCTCTGCCAGTGAGCAAGCGACAGCTACAGCCCTCTGAGCTCATTGTTTTGTTTTTGTTTTCTGTTCAATAGATCAGGGCTTCTTAAATTACTTTCTTTTTTTCTTTTTTTCATGGCTGGCTGCGGTGATGCACGCTTTAAAATTTTTTTATTATTATTTTATTTATTTTTGAGACAGAGAGGGAGACAGAGATGGGCGCACCAGCAGTCTCTCAGCTGATATGAACAAAATCCAGATGTGTGCACCTTCTTGTGGTCAAGTGCGGCATTGCGCCCTTGCGTCACTGCATCTGGCTAAACGTGGGACCTGGAGATTGGAACAGGCATTCTTAGGCTTAGCAGGCAGGCGCCTTAACCGCTAAGCCATCTCTCCAGCCCTCTTTTTTTCTTTTTGATTAGTTACTTTTTTTTTAATTGACAACTTCCTTAATTGTAGACAATATCCCATGGTACGTCCCTCCCTCCCCTCACTTTCTTAAATTACTTTCTTAAATTCGAGATCCTTTTTCACCCAGAAATTTCTATGAGCCTGGATATATTGGTATATTAGTTTCCTGTAGAAAAGGGACTGCCGGCATTTACCCAGGAGTGATTTATGGGACAGTGGCACAAAAATATGATCTCAAATATAGTGTATAACTAAATGACCTTACAGGGCAAACTTCAGCTGGAGAAGTGCACAGCTGAAAGGGGGGCTCATCTTTTATTAGGGAAAGCACAGCCTGTCTGCTGTTAAGGTTATAGACAAAAAGTTCAAGGAGCAGCTGACTAAGAAACTTCAAGTGAGAGCCAGGCGTGGTGGTGCACGCCTTTAATCCCAGCACTCGGGAAGCAGAGGTAGGAGGATCGTCATGAGTTCGAGGCCACCCTGAGACTACATAGTGAATTCCAGGTCAGCCTGGACCAGAGTGAGACCCTACCTCGAAAAACCAAAAAAAGAAAGAAAAAAGAAAAAGAAACTTCAAGTGCGTACAGGGCTGGAGAGATGGCTTAGCAGTTAAGACACTTGCCTGCAAAGCCAAAGGACTCAGGTTAGATTCCCCAGGACCCATGTAAAGCCAGATACACAAGGTGGCACATGTGTCTGGATTTCATTTGCAGTGGCTGGAGACCCTGGTGCACTTATGTGTACTCTCTCTCAAAAAAAAAATTTTTTTGTTGTTGTTGTTTTTTTGAGGTAGCATCTCACTCTAGTCCAGGCTGACCTGGAATTCACTATGTAGTCTCAGGGTGGCCTCAAACTCACAGCCATCCTCCTACCTCTGCCTCCCTAGTACTGGGATTAAAGGCGTGTACCACCATGCCCGGCTCAAATAAATATATTTTTTAAAAACAGTTAATGTTCCTGAACTAGGGTAAGACCCTATCTCAAAAAACCAAAAAAAAAAAACAAAAAACAGTTAACATTTAAAAAATAAAGTGAGATAAAGTGAGGCCAGGCATGGTGTGCACACCTTTAATCCCAGCACTCGGGAAGCAGAGGTAGGAGGATTGCCATGAGTTCGAGGCCACCCTGAGACTACATAGTGAATCCCAGGTCAGCCTGAGCTAGAGTGAGACCCTACCTCGAAAAACCAAAAAAATAAAAATAAAAATAAAATGAAAATAATAAAGTGAGTACATCTCAGGGAAAACACATCTATTGTTAAGGTGATAGGTGTAAGGTGTAGTCTCAGGGTGGCCTTGAACTCATGGCAATCCTCCTACCTCTGCCTCCCGAGTGCTAGGATTAAAGGCATGTGCCACCACACGCAGCCTGAGGATTGTTTTAAAAGCTAGTCATCAAAGGAGTTTGTACTTGAGAGAATGAACTTGTCCTATCTAGGGAAAAAGCAGATGGAGTTAGAAAAGAATTCTGCAGGTACTGTGTGCAGAATTGCCAGAGAAGAAAATATGACTGACATTTCAGCTTTTTTTTTTTTTTTTAAGGTAGGGTCTGGTAATTTACTATGTAGCTGTCCCCTAACTCACAGCGATCTTCCTACCTCTGTCTCCTATGTGCTGGGATTAAAGGTATGTGCCACCACACCCACCAACATCAGCTTTTTAAAAAGAACAGAACATGGCTGCGGAAATGTCTCAGTGGTTAAAGGTACTTTCTTGTAAAAAGAACAGAGCAGGGCTGGAGAGATGGCTCAGCAGTTAAGGCTCTTGCCTGCAAAGCCTAAGGACCTTGGTTTGATTCCCTAGTGCCCATATAAAGCCAGATGCACAAGATGGTGCATGCATCTGGAGTTCCATTTGCAATGGCTAGATGCCCTGGCATGCCCATTCTCTCTCTCTCTCAAATAAATAAATAATAAATAAATAAGTAAATAATAAGCAGAGGCAGCATATTTGATTAATGAAATATATCTACCACAGGGGATTAGCACTGTACCAGCAAGGCAAGTGGGGACTGGGTTAAAAGTTCAACTTTGGTCTGGAGAGATGGCTTAATGGTGAAGGCTTTTGCCTGCAAAGCCAAAGGACCCAGGTTCAATTCCCTAGGACCCATGTAAGCCAGGTAAATAAGGTGGCATATGCATCTGGAGTTTGTTTACAGTAGCTGAAGGCCCTAGTGCGCCCATTCTCTCTCTCTCTGCCTCTCTCTCTCTCTCTCTGAAATAAATTAAATAAATAGTTTTTTTAAACAAAGCTGAAATTTGAATCCCAGCAGTTTACTTTCTCTTTACTGTGACCAAATACCTGACTGGAAGAACCTTAAAGAAGGACAGGCTGGAGATGGAGAGATGGCTCAGCAGTTAAAGGCCCATTCTTTTTTTAAAAAATTTATTTATTTATTTACAAGCAGAGAGAGATAGAAGAGAGGCAGACAGAGAGAGAATGGGCACTCCAGGGCTTCTAGCCACTGCACATGAACTCCAGATGCATGCGACCCTTGTGCATCTGGCTTTCGTGGGTCCTGGAGAATCGAATCGGGATCCTTTGGCTTTGCAAGCAAACGCCTTAACTGCTAAGCCATTTCTCCAGCCCTAAAGGCCCATTCTTGCAAAGACTGCTAGCCTGGGTTTGATTCCCTAATAAAAGGATACAAAAAATACAGATACAAAAAAAAAAAAAAAAGTGTGGCACAAGCATCTGGTGTTTGCCTGTAGCAGCAAGAAGCCCCGTCCCCTTCCCCAATACACATGTGCAAATAATTATTTCCCTAAAAAGAAGGAAATGTTTATTTTGGCTTACAATTCCGGGTGACAGCTCATTGTGGCAGCACGGGCGTGGTGTTTGTGGGGAGCTGGAGGCAGCTGGTCACATTCAGTCGACAGTGAAGAAACAGTGAACCCTGGTGCTTGGCTAGCTGTCCCCTTTCTATGCAATCCAGGACCCCTAGGCCTTGGATTGGTGCCACCCACGGTTAGGGTGGGTCCTCACATCTCAGTTAATCTAATCTTGAAAATCCCTGACAGACGTTCCCAGAGATTTGCTCCCATGGTAATTCTAAATCCTGTCAAATTGACAACCAGAGATTATCTGTCAAGATAAATAGATACATAAAGCAAGCATGAAAAGCAAACATTTACTAATGATAGGGAAACAAACGCATTCTTCTAAGGGCTGAGGAGGTGGTTCAATGGGCACTGAAGGATGAGGACCTCTATCTAGGTCCAGAGCCTGCCAAGCTCAACTCCCCAGAACCTACCTAAAAAGCTCAGCTTTGCTAGGGCTGATGCTTGCTGACAATAGCTCCAGGCTGAGAGAAACCCCATTCTCTGTCTCTCTCTCTCTTTAATTTTTATTTATTTATTTGCAAGCAGAGAGAGAGATAGAAGAGAGGCAGACAGAGGGACAATGGGGACACCATGGCCTCCAGCCACTGCAAACGAACTCCAGATGCATGCGCCCCTTGTGCATCTGGCTTACATGGGACCTAGAGAATAAAACTGAGATCCTTTGGCTTCACAGGCAAACGCCTTAACCACTAAGCCATTTCTCCAGAATCCCCCCCTTTTTTTTATTTTCGAGATAGGGTCTTGTGGGTCCCTGGCCACTCGGAGGCCGTTGCGCACCAGCACCCTGGAGACATCCAGGCAGCTGGGGACCAGGGTCTTGAGTGGCTGTGAGGTCGAGGGGAAGAAACACCCAGGAGACTGCATTGGAGGACAGCTCATTTATTGGCCAGGGGAGTGGGTTTATTGGCTTGTTCATGTAGTGGCAGGAAGAGGTATGGGGTATGAGTCACAGGGGAATTGGCTGTGTGAAGGCTGCTGACTAATACCTCATTAACATATAGGGACCTTCCAGGCAAGCCGCAAAAGGTCACATGGGCTGGGAAACCTGCCAGGTGCCCCAGGCAGGTGTGTGTGTGTGTGGGGATCAGGGTCTAGGCCTGCTGAAACCTCCTATGGCCTGGAGCCCTTAGTCGTGCCTGACAGCTCAGGCCTGCTTAAACCTCTGGTGGCCTGGGGTCCTCAGCTGTGCCAGACAGGGTCTCACTCTAGCCCAGGCTGACTGGGAATTCACTATGTAGTCTCAGGGTAGCCTCGAACTCAGTGATCCTCCTACCTCTGCCTCCCAAGTGCTGGGATTAAAGGTGTGCCCCTCCATGCTCGGTGAGACCCCGTTCTCAAAGACAGAAGTATGCAGATGATCAAGATGTGGACACATGACTTTCTGCTCTGGCCTCCACATGCACAGGCACGGGGCACATACATCTGCACACACATGCATATCCCTCCCACACACCACACATCATCCCACACACATACTGTATATATACACATGCAAAAAAAATATTTGGGGGAGATAAAAGATTTTTATTTATTTATTTGGGGGGGGGGTTCGAGGTAGGGTCTCACTCTAGCTCAGGCTGATCTGGAATTCACTATGTAGTCTCAAGGTGGCCTCGAACTCATGGCAATTCTCTTACCTCTGCCTTCCGATTTTAATTTGGGTGTGGTGGCACACACCTTTCATCCCAGCACTTGAGAGGTGGAGGTAGGAAGATGGTGGTGAGTTTGAGGCCACCCTGAGACAACATAGTGAATTCCTGAGCTACAGTGAATCCCTACCTCACACACACAAAAAAAATTACAGCAATTCTTTGGTATACATTTAACATTACCGGTTATTAAAGAGAAATTCAAATTTGCATACTAATGAGATAGATGTGCTAGTTTATTTATTATTATTATTATTATTATTGGTCTTTTGAAGTAGGGTCTTGCTCAAGCCCAGGCTGACCTGGAATTCACTATGTAGTCTCAGGGTGGCCTTGAACTCACGGCAATCCTCCTACCTCTGACTCCCAAGTGCTGTGATTAAAGGCATGCGCCACCACGCCCGGCTATTTTTTTTTTATTATTATTC
Source organism: Orientallactaga sibirica (assembly GCA_036365145.1). Lineage (NCBI taxonomy): Eukaryota > Metazoa > Chordata > Mammalia > Rodentia > Dipodidae > Orientallactaga > Orientallactaga sibirica. The sequence continues at coordinate 22,376,120 of JAEOAD010000025.1, forward strand.
ATTTGAGGCAGGGTCTCACTGTAGCTCGGAATGATTTGGTTTGTTTGTTTTGTTTTTCAAGGTAGGGTCTCACTGTAGTCCAGGCTGACCTGGCATTCACTATGTAGTCTCAGGGTAGCCTTGAACTCACAGCATCCTCCTACCTCTGCCTCCTGAGTGCTGGGATTAAAGCTTTGCGCCACCACACCAGCCTCTGATTTGGAACCGATTCTGCAGCCCCAGGCTGCCTTCAAAGTTATGAAGATCATTCTACCTCTGCCTCCTTAATACTAGGGTTATATGTGTGGGCCACGACACCCTATATGCTTGTTTATTTTTGCATAAGAAATTAAATCTTGGTTGAATATTTGATACCACAAAACACAGAACAGGGCTGGAGAGATGACTTAGCTATTAAGGCATTTACCTGCAAAACCAAATGGATCTCAGTTCGGCTCTCTAGGACCCACGTAAGCCAGATGCACAGGATACAAGCCAGATGCAACTGGAGGCCCTGGTGTGCCCATTCTATCTCTCAAATAAATAAAATATGTTTTTTTTTTTTTAAACAGCTGGGCATGGTGGCACATGGCTTTAATCCCAGCAAAAAAAAAAAAAAAAAAAACACCTTCAGTGTTTTCCAAAGTTGGTCAATATTTTGCATCTATTTGGAAATTTATTTTATTTTTTATTTTTTATTTTTTTGGTTTTGAGGTAGAGTCACTCTAGCCCAGGCTGACCTGGAATTCACTATGTAGTCTCAGGGTGGCCTCGAACTCACAGTGATCCTCCTACCTCCACCTCCCGCATGCTAACCCTAACCCTGAGACTACAGAGTGAGATCCAGGTCAGCCTAGGCTACAGCAAGACCCTACCTTGAAAAAAGAGACAGAGGAAGAAGGAGAGAAAGGTAACTGTGTAAACAGGCTGAGCAATAATGGTAGGAATATTAAAAGTCTTGGGTTGCCTTTAATCCCAGCACTCGGGAGGCAGAGGTAGGAGGATCACTGTGAGTTTGAGGCCACCCTGAGACTACATAGTGAATTCCAGGTCAGCCTGGGCTAGAGTGAAACTCTATCTCAAAAACCAAAAAAGTAAATAAATAAAAGTCTTGGGGAAGGTTGCTCAGTGGTTAAAGGTGCTTGCTTGTAAAGCCAGTAAGGAAGAAGCTTCCAGCACAGTCCAGCCTGATTTTTCTGGATCTCTGAGTCTTCAGATGAATGGGGTCTTAACCATCTAGTTCTGGTGGACAACCAAGAGCAGGAGCATTAGCCTATATTGTTTCGGGGGCGTCAGGGGCCTCCTTGTAACTAATGTTTTAAAAGTAATTTATGTGTGCACACGGGTGTGCATGTGTGTGTGCGGGCATGCGTGCCTGCTCACGTGCATATGTATGCTCATTTGCATATGCACCAGGGTCTCTTTTAACTAAAAAGCCTACTGGCCTGGGTTTAATTCCCAAGTCACCCACATAAGCCGGAATGAAAAAATGGTGCAAATGCCTTAGCATTCAGCCACAGTGCTCAGAGGCCCTGGCATGCCCATGTACACGTGTGCAAATAAGTAAAACGATATTACAAAAAAGAAAATATTAAAAGCTTTTACTTTCCATACTCAAACCAGTGTTTGTCTAGAAGAGCAGAAACCTTTGCATGTACAGTAAAAATACTGCAGATGGAGGCTGGAGAGATGGCTTAGCAGTTAAGGCGCCTGCCTCCTAAGCCTAAGAACCGGGTTCCAATCTCCAGGTTTAGCCGGGCGTGGTGGCGCACGCCTTTAATCCCAGCACTCGGGAGGCAGAGGTAGGAGGATCGCAGTGAGTTCGAGGCCACCCTGAGACTACATAGTTAATTCCAGGTCAGCCTGGACCAGAGTGAGACCCTACCTCGCAAAAAAAAAAAAAAAAAAAAAAAAAAAAAAAAACAAGAAAGAAAAACCAATCTCCAGGTTTAGCCAGATGCAAAGTGACGCAAAGGCGCAATGCTGCACTTGACCACAAGGGGGCGCACGCATCTGGAGTTCATTCAGCAGCAGCTGAGAGGCTGCTGGCGCGCCCATCTCTATCTGTCTTCCTCTCCCTCTCTCTCTGTCTCTCTCTCCGAAAAAAAAAAAAAATACTACAGATGGGGCTAGAGAGGTGGCTCAACAGTTAAGGCACTTGCCTATAAGAACCCACATTTGATTCCCCAATACCCGTGTAAAGCCAAATGCACAAGATGGCACATGCATATGGAGTTCCTTTACAATGGCTAGAGGCCCTGGCACACCTATTCTCTTCCTCTCTCTCAAATAAATAAAGTACTAAAAAACTAGTTTGTATATCCTGAGAAGGCTCTTTGATGAAAAGCACTTGTATGCAAAGCTTGCTGGCCCCAGGTTCAATTCCCCAGCCATCCATGTAAAGAAAACTGACCCTGGCGTGGTGGCACACGCCTTTAATCCCAGCACTCAGGAGGCAGAGGTAGGAGGATTGCTGACAGTTCAAGGTCAGCCTGAGACTACAGAATGAATTCCAGGTTCAGCCTGGGCTAGTGAGACCCTACCTTGAAAAAAATTGTATTTGCAAGGAGAGAGGAAGAGAACACTCTGAGGCTTCTTGTCACTGTAAATAAAATCCACACACATGCACCACTTTGTGCATCTGGCTTTATGTAGGTACTGGGGAATCGAACCCAGCCTGTTAGGCTTTGCAAGCAAGTACCTTAACCACTGAGCCTTGTCTCCAGCTCGGTTGTGTTCCTCTTGACAGAAATGAGCAACCCCATCAACGCCCTTGTGTGGTGCTTTGATTCAGCTATCCCTCCATAAACTTGAGTGTTTATGCTAGGCCCCAGCTGATGGCAATTTAAAAGTAACAACCTCTTGGAGGTAGTGTATTTTGGGGGGCGGGCTTACGGGTGTTACAACCAGCTTCCTCTTGCCAATGTGTGTGAGACACACTCTCCTGTTCCTGATGTCCATCTGATGTTGACCAGGAGGTGGTGTCCACCTTCTGCTCATGCTATCATTTCCCCTGCCATCACGGAGCTTCCCCCTCGAGTCTGTAAACCAAAATAAACCTTTTTTTTTTTTTTTTTTTTTTTTGCCCATAAGTGGCTCCTGGTTGGGTGTTTTCTGCCAGCAATGCGAACCTGACTGCAACACCTTGCTTTGGCACCCCCCCCTTCCCCATCAATCCTGCCTCTCCTTTTCACAGCTCCAGAGCAGTCCAATGCCTCCCCACGTTCTCAGTCCTCAAGGCTGGTCTGCACCTTCCCGAGGGTCTGGGCTACAGATTGATTGGCGCTGCTTTTTTTCCCTCAGCCAGTCTGTGGATTTAGGCAGCCATGTGTTCCCCTCCTCACCCTATTGCTGCCAAACACCCTGACTGAGCCAAGGGTTCCCTGTGGGTCACCAAACCAGACTTTGGAGGAACTCATTGTCATGGGGTAGCTAGGCTGGAGGAGGGGCTTGAAGGGCGCCGAGAGTGGCTGAAAAATAAACGGATCTGTCAGTCCCAGAACTGAGCCAGGGGAGAGGAGCACAGTGAGCGCTTCCTTTCCTCCAGATCCAGAATCTCATCCACGTCGTTCCACGTCCATCTAAAAAGATCATGGTTTCAAGAGTTGGAATACGGGCTGGGGAAGCTGGATCAGCGTTTCAAGACTCTTGCTTGCAAAGCTTGCTGGCCCTGGGTTCAGTTGACCAGTACTCACATGAAGCCAAATGAGAGGGCCTTGTGCACCCATTCACTGTCTCTCAAAAGAAAAAAAAAAAAAAATAGGGGCTGGAAAAGATGGCTTAGCCTGCAAAGCCAAAGGACCCTGGTTCGATTCCCCAGGACCCATGTAAGCCAGCTGCACAAGGAAGCACATGCGTCTGGAGTTTGTTTGCAGTGGCTGGAGGCCCTGGCACACCTGTTCTCTCTCTCAAATAAATAAATAAATAAATAAATAAATAAATAAATAAAACATATATTTTAAAAAATGAAAAAAAATTAATTATTTATTCATTTAAGAGAAAGAAGCAGATAGAGACAGAGACAATGGACGCACCAGGACCTCTAGTCACTGCAAACGAACTCCAGATGCATGCACCACCTTGTGCATCTGGCTTACATGGGTCCTGGGGAATCAAACCTGGGTCCTTAGGATTTGCAGGCAAGAGCCTTAACCTCTGAGCCATCTCTCCAGCCCAGAAAAAATAATTTTAAAATACAGCTGGAAAAATAAAAAATAAAATAAAATAAAATAAAAGACAGCTGGAGAAAAGGGAGTATACATAGACTAGAGTTGTGTTGGCAAGAGAGCTACTTGAGGAAAACTGGGGTGTCAAACTCCATTTTTCACCAAGGGGCTCTTTTTCAAACTATAGTCATGACCCTTTAGGAATGGATTGTGACTTATTTTTCAGTGGTGTATAACTGTGGACACTAGAGGAGAAAGAGTGACAGCATCATTTCAGGTATGTACATGCCAGACGTAAAATCTATTTACTATGAATCAAATCAAAGTTTGAAAGCTCCTGATTTACAAGACTGTTTAAGCAAGCGCCTTTAACCACTGAGCCATGTCCCTAACCCTAGGACTGTTTGTGATTTAAAAAAAATAGTAATAAAAGGGGCTGGAAAGAAGGCTTAGCATTTAAGGTACTTGCCTGCAAAGCCAAAGGACCTTGGTTTGATTCCCCAGGACCTACGTAAGCCAGCTGCACAAGGTGGCGCATGCATCTGGAGTTCGTTTGCAGGGCGGGAAGTCCTGGTGCACCCATTCTCTCTCTCTCCCTCTTTCTCAAATAAATAAATAAAAATAAATAAAAGGAATGAAAGAGAACAGGATGTGGGGGAACATGGCTGTAATCCCAGGAGGCTGAGACAGGAGGGTTTGGAGTTCAAACCCAAAGCTGGGCATGGTGGTTCACACCTTTAATCCCAGCACTTAGGAGGCTAAGACAGGAGGATCAAGGGTTCAAGCCCAAGCCAGATGCATAAAGTGGCACATGCAGGCTAGAGAGATAGTTTAGTGGTTAAGGCGCTTGTTTGCAAAGCCTAAAGACCCAGGTTCAGTTCCCCAGGACCCACGTAAGCCAGATGCACTAGGTAGCGCATGCATTGGAGCCCATTTCCAGTGGGCCTGGCATGCCCATTCTCTATCTTTCCCTCTGCTTCTCTCTCTCAAATAAATAAATAAATACAATTTTTTTAAAAGTGGCACATAGGCCAGGCATGGTGGCGCACACTTTTAACCCCAGCACTTGGAAGGCAGAGGTAGGAGGATCGCCTGAGTTCGAGGCCACCCTGAGACTACATAGTGAATTCCAGGTCAGCCTGAGCTAGAAGACTCTACCTCAAAAAAAAAAAAAAAAAAAAAAAAAAGTGGCACATGCATCTAAGTTATCTGTGTTTGTCTCTCCTCTCTCTCCTCTCTCTCTTTGCTTGCAAATAAAATATAATTTAAAATTTTTATATTTATTTTATTTTATTTTATTTTTGGTTTTGCGAGGTAGGGTCTCACTCTGGTCCAGGCTGACCTGGAATTCACTATGTAGTCTCAGGGTGGCCTCGAATTCTCGGCGATCCTCCTACCTCTGCCTCCCGAGTGCTGGGATTAAAGGCGTGCACCACCACACCCGGCAAAATTTTTATATTTACTTATTTATTTTGGTTTTGGCTCCTAATTTATTTATTTTTATTTATTTGTTTGTTTATTCATTTATTAGAGACAGAGAGAGGGAGAGTGAGAATGGGCATGCCAGGGCCTCTAGCCACTGCAAATGAACTCCAGATGCATGTGCCACCATGTGCATCTGGCTTATGTGGGACCTGGAGAATCGAAACGGGGTCCTTAGGCTTCACAGGCAAACGCCTTAACTGCTAAACCATCTCTCCAGTCCTATTATTATTATTAATTATTAATTATTATTATTTATTTATTTTTGGTTTTCCAAGGTAGAGTCTCACTCTAGGCCAGGGTGACCTGGAATTCACTATGTAGTCTCACAGCGATCCTCCTACCTCTGCCTCCCAAGTACTGGGATTAAAGGCGTGTGCCACCATGCCCAGCTTCCTAATTTATTTATTTATTTAAGAGAGAGAGAGAGAAAGAAAGAAAGAAAGAGAGAGAGAAGTAGATAAAGAAAGAGAGAATGGGCATACCAGGGCCTCCAGCCACTGTAAATGAACTCCAGATGCATGTACCACCCTGTGCATCTGGCTTATGTGGGTCCTGGAGAATCAAACCTGGGTCCTTTGGCTTTGCAGGCAAGCACTTTAATTGCTAAGCCATCTCTCCAGCCCTGAGCTTAAACTCTTGATCCTCTTGCCTCCATCTCCCAATTTCTGGGATTACAGACATGTGTCATCACACCCAGCTTATTTTTTAAAACTGCTTCAAGATTTCTTGCCCGTCCCACCGTCTTTAACAAGGAACACAGCGACGGCACCCAGCACCATCCTCCGTCTGCTTTATTTTCCGTGGAGCTGGTTTCCGTCCACACCTCTGGTCTCATCCATGCTGACTCCAGGGTCCAGGTTCTCAGGTCAGGTGCAGCCCTACCCACACCACCCCTAGGGGTCAAGTTCCCACCCCCCTCCCACCACCCCCACCCCACCCCAGCTTGATGGAGCCTCTGTAAACCAGGCATGCTCTTATTCCCTGAAAGAAGAAATCCAAGGATGAAATGCACACATTCTCATCTCCTCAGTCTCCTCCCACCCATGTCAGCATGCTACAGGGGAATGAATGGTACAGGAGTGAAAGAAATTCGGGGATTTGTGGAGTCCTGCCCTAGGAAAACTGCACCACGATCCCACCACCCTTCATCTTGCGCTGACATCTCTCTACCCCCATACCTCAGAAACCCCCTCGCCATCTCCTCAGCCTCTATCCCATCAGTCATCCTCGTAGTGTCCCTCCCTACCGGCTCGATTCCTGCCTACACCTACACTGCTCATATAGTGTCTTCTCGGTTGACTTTACCTCAAACGCTGTATGCCTCCCCACACGACTCCCCAGTGGCAGCCACCATAGGGGTGAAAAGAGATACCCATTGCCTTCCATGAACTTCCTTTCCCAAGCCCCATCCCTCATTACCCTCAATGCTCACAACTCACAACAGAGAAATGCCATTATCTCCAAGGGTAACGAGATACTACTTCACTCCTGCAGGCTGAGGATTCGAAGTAGGATGGTGTACACGTCCTGTTCCATGTAGCCCTGTAGGCGGCAGGAAAGGTATATAAAAGGCAATGAAGAACAGATAGCAGAGGAGAGGCAAGTGAGGGAGAGAGGCTGTGGAATGTCAGGATACTTTAGAAGATTTTGCTTGTCTGTCTGTCTGTCTCTCTCTCTCTCTCTCTCTCTCTCTCTCTGTGTTCCAAGTGCTGGGGACTGAATAGGGCTTCACATATACCAGGCAAGTGCTCTACCACTGAGCTACATTCCCAGCCCTCAATTAGGACTTTAAGTACTTTGCACGGCTGCTTGCATATCTTCATAGGAAATAGAATGATGTCAGCCTTTCAGGATTACTGTGAGGAATTAAAACTAAAACTATGAGACTAGGGAGATGGCTCCGCAGTTAAGGCGCTTGCCGGTGAAGCCTAAGAACCTATTTTCGATTCTCTAGACCCCACATAAGCCAGATGCACAACTGTGAGTAAACACAAGGTCACGCATGCCCACTAGGTTGCGCAAGCATCTGGAGTGTGACTGCAGTGGCTGAGGTCTTGGAGCACCAGCTCTCTGTCTCCCTCTGTCACTCGCTCTCTCTCTCTCTCTCTCAAAAATAAAAGTAAGGGCTGGGGGAATGGCTTAGCGGTTAAGGCGTTTGCCTGTGAAGCCCAAGGACCCTGGTTCGATTCCCCAGGACCCACGTAAGCCAGATGCACAAGGGGGCGCATGCATCTGGAGTTTGTTTGCAGTAGCTGGAGGCCCTGGAGCGCCCATTCTCTCTATCTGGTTCTTCCTCCCTCTCTCTCTCTCTCTCTCAAATAAATAAAAATAAAAATAATTTTAAAAACAAAAATAAAACTATGATGCAAACACCTGGCACATCATTGGTGATCTCCTCTTTACAGTGATTATCCCTGGTAAAAGAGCAAACCACCTACCTTTTCTTCCTTCATTAAGTCTAAGTCACCCCAAGAGGACACTGACACGGGGAAAGGCCTGATAATGGATTAGGGAATTGAAAACACTTCTCCCTGGCCCTGCCTTCATATTCATGCCCCGCTGGTCTCGATCTACCTAATGAGATCCAGAGACCTGGTCCAGCTCCAGTGTTCTGAGAAGGACCAGTATGTACAGACCAGAAAAGGGATTACAAATACAACATTCCCTACCCAGCTCCATATCCCTGCTTCCTCCCAAACCCCCGCTGCGCTCACCCGAGCAGCATTCAGCAGATGATTCCTGTAGGTGGAGATGATCTCTTCATGGTTCTTCTGGGAATCCTGGGAGCACCAATGGGATGTCATGTGTCTCTACCCTTCCTTCCCACCCTCACCACGCATAAGGAACGACACAGTGAGCTGGTGAGCTCCCCGGGGCCACATCACTGGCTCAGCTTGGACCATTGCCTGGCCAGGCCTCTGAAGCTTCCAGAACGACTCCCATATACCCATTGCTTCCACCACTGTCCACTCTGTTCTCTATCAGGGTCAGTTCCCCTGAGGACCAAACATACCTGCAGCTGGAGGGTAAGGTGAGCGTTTTCTCCCTGAACTTCGAGGACTTCCTCTGAAAGCTGCTCCAACTTCTTCAATAATTCCTTGATCTGACACAAAAAGTTAAGAAAGGGAAACGAGTTATATCCAAACACCACCCAGGCTTCAGGCCGGTTTCCTTTCATTGGGTATTCAATATGTGCCATGAATTTTACACACATCGCCTCATGCAATTCTCAATCCGCCTTTCTTCAGAGAAGAACAGTACTTGTCTAAGGGAGGTGCCACTACGCCCAGGTATAAAAGAATTTTTTAAAAAGTTTTTTGAGATTGGAAAGAAGAAAGTCCAATGAAGTCCAGCCAGGCATGGTGGCACACGTCTTTAATCCCAGCACTCGGGAGGCAGAGGTAGGAGGATTGCTGTGAGTTCGAGGCCACCCTGAGACTATATAGTGAATTCCAGGTCAGCCTGGACTAGAGTGAGACCCTACCTTGAAAAACCAAAAAAAAAAAAAAAAAAAAAAAAAAAAAAGTAAATAAATAAAAGAACAAGTTTTTCAAGGTAGGGTCTCACTCTAGCCCAGGCTGACCTTAACCGCTAATCCATCTTCCTTTCTTTCTCTCTCTCTCTCCTTCTTTCTTTCTTTCTTTCTTTCTTTATTCTCTCTCTCCCTCTCTTTCTTTATTTGACAGAGAAAAAGAGGCAGAGAGAAAAAGAGGGAAAGAATGGGCATGCCAGGGCCCCCAGCCACTGCAAACAAACTCCAGACATATGCGCTACCCTGTGCATCTGGCTTACGTGGGTCCTGGGGAATCAAATCTGTGCCCTTTGGCTTTGCAGGCAAGTGCCTTAACCACTAAGCCATCCCTCCAGTCCTAAATGATTTATTTTTTATTTTTATTTATTTGAGAAAGAGAGAAAAAGGAACAGAGAGAGAGAGGGGGAGAGAGAATAGGTGCAACAGGGCCCCCAGCCTCTGCAAATGAACTCCAGATAGATGCACCACCTTGTACATCTGGCTTACATGGGTTAGTGCTACTGCTTTGGCAGATAGAACGGGTAGAACAGGTGCCTCTGGCCACTGCAACAAACAAACTGCAGATGCACGCGCCACCTTGTGCATCTGGCTTACGTGGGTCCTGGGGAATCGAACCTGAGTCCTTAATCGCTAGGGCATCCCTCCAGCCCGCTTGTTTTTAATTTCTCTGCACGTCACCTTAGCGTTCATTCTCAACCTCAAACCTCTCTGCTCCAGGGTAACGTAGAGAGTCCCTGCATGCACCAGCCTGACAAGCAAAGGCTGCGCGAGCATCCTCGCCGCGCTGCCTCGGCCTGGCTCACCTTGGCCTCCTTGTCCCGGCACGCGCTCGCGAGGTGCTCCGCCCTCTCCTTCAGCAGCTCGCCGCTGCGCTCCCGCTCCTCGCCGCGCGCGCGCTCCTCCGCCAGCGCCTCGCGCAGGCGGCTCATTTCCCGGCACGCCGAGTTGTACTTCTCCAGCACCACTTTCAGCTCCTGGCCCCAAGCCTGGGCTTGGGCCACCAGGGAACCTCGGGTCTTCTCCTGCTGCCGCAGGCTGGCCGCCTCCCGGGTCCTGAGCTCCGCCACCTCCTCGGTGGCCTGGTACAGCAGCTGCTTCAGCTTCGAGATCTCCTGGCTCTTCCCGCTCATCGTGGCCTGCACCGCCCGCAGCTCCTCCTCCAGCTGCCCCAGATCGTGCTCCAGGGCGGCCACCTCGGGGGTGGTCCTGGAAGCCCCCGGGGGCGCGTCCGGCGACACCCCGCAGGCGCAGGGGGGCAGGGATGCCCTCAGCTGCTCGTTTTCCTTCTGCAGCCCAGCCAGCGCCTGCTGGGCCTCGCGGTGCCTGTCCACCAGGGTGCCGATGCATGCCCGCAGCTCGTCCAGGGGCTCCGCGGTGCACCGGGGCCTCCCGTGGCCCACCAGGTCCGGCGGCAAGCAGTCCCACAGCCCTCGGAGGCCGCTGCTCTGGGAGGCCAGGCGTCGGCGCAACTTCTCCGTGGCATCCTTCTCCGTGGCCAGTTCCTGGGTCAGCAGCCCCACGCTCCGCTGCAACTGCTGCAGCTGGCCCTGTGCCTCGGGCTTGGGCATAAACTCCCGCTGGAGCCGCTGGCTGAGGGATTGCAGCTCCCCTTGCAACCGCTGCCGCTCCCGCCCCAACTCCCCCAACTCCTCCAGCAGGGTACTGTTGCTCCGTCTCAGCGCCGACACCTCCTTTTCCAAGGGCCCCTTGACCAGGCCTCCTCCTGAGACCTGTTCGCCAGTAGCCCCTAGAGGCTCCCCACGGGCCCCGGCGGCTCTCTTCTTTTCTTCGTACTCTTTGGCGCACCCTGGGGTGGCCTGTAGGACTCCAGCCCTGGACCCTCCTTGGCTTGGGGTCTCGGGTTTCACCTGCAGTCCGGCCTTGGCCCGATCCAGCCTCACCAGCACCTTCTCCAGCCTGGCTTCCATCTTCTCCCAGGCAGCTGCTGCAGCCTCGGCCCGGGGTGTCCCCAGCGTTCCTTCCAGGACTGGTCTTGACAAAGCCCCTTTGGCGGCATCCTTCTCCCGCCACACTGCCGCCAGCTCCTCTCGGAGCTGTAGCAGGAGTTGGCCCATGGCTGCTGTGCCCACTGGTTCCACCGCTGTGCCAGGGGTCTGTCCCCCGCTGGTGGTCAGTTGCTCTCCTGTGGCTTTCCTGACGTCCTCAGACCTTGGGCTCTGGGGTGGTCCATGAACTTGCTGTTGGACCTCTGCTGGGGCTGACGCCTCAGCCCTCCTGGAAGCCGAGTTTGGGGTTACCGTGGCAGTCCCCTGCTGCTGCTGCTTCTTTAGCTCTTGGATGTGCCTGGCCAGCAGGTTCAGGGGACAACCATGCTCCATGCCATCTCCTCCAGGCCGCTGAGCAGCCTGCTGCCCGCCGGGAGCTCCGGGATCTCCGATTAAGAGGAACCCTAGCTCTTGCACTTGCTCGCGAATCTGGCTCTCCAAGCCCAGGTAGGCCGCAGCTTGGGCCTTACACTCCTCCGTCTTCCGCACCAGCTCCAGCTCCAACTGTGACACTTTCCTCTGTTCCTCTTCGCACTTCCACCTCCACTCTTCCCCACGCGGCTCCTTCTCCTCCTCTTCCTCCTCCTGCTCCTCTTCCGGCTTTGCTCTCCAGGGGCTCTTACATGGAGAACCCACCTGGGGCTCAGATGCAGAGGCCTATGTCGGAAACAGAAGTGAGGCTAGGCCGTGCAGGCGGAGGGCATTTCTTCTCAGGGATGGCCTTGATGCCCTCCGCCCCCCCCACAAGGCCATTGAATAGACTGATAGACTGGAGTGGGTCAGAAATAAACAGGAGAAGCGGGGCGTGGTGGAGCACGCCCTTAATCCCAGCACTCCCAAGGCAGAGGTAGGAGGATCCCCATGAGTTGGAGGCCACCCTGAGACTACATAGTGAATTCCAGGTTATCCTAAGCTAGAGTGAGACCCTACCTCAAAAAAAAAAAAAAAGAAAGAAAGCCTTTAATCCCAGCACTGGGGAGGAGAGGGAGGGGAGGGAGGGAAGGGAGCATAGTTAATTCCAGGTCAGCCTGGGGAGTGGAACCTCAAAAAACAAAAAAAAAAAGGAAGGAAGGAAGGAAAAAAAAGAAAAGGAAGGAAGGAAGGAAGGAAGGAAGGAAGGAAGGAAGGAAGGAAGGGAGAGAGAGTCACTTAGGGTCATACCTGGGGTACATGATCTGGGTGTTGAATCAGGCCCTGACCTATAAGAAAAGACATAGGGCAAATGAGAGTGAAGTCAGCCCTCACAGCTCCACAGCTCGCCCTACCTGATCTTTAGAATTTGCTGGTGAAGGGCTGGAGAGGTGGCTTAGCGGTTAAGGTGCATGCCTGTGAAGCCTAAGGATCCCAGTTCCATTCTCCAGGTCCCATGTAAGCCAGATGCACATGATGGTGCATGTGTCTGGAGTTCGTTTGCAGTGGCTAGAGGCCCTGGCATGCCCATATTCTCTCTCTCAAATAATTTTTTTTGTTTGTTTTGCTTTTCAAGGTAGGGTTTTACTCTTATCCAGGTTGACCTGGAATTCACTCTGTAGTCTCAGGGTGGCCTTGAATTTATGGTGATCCTCCTACCTCTGCCTCCCAAGTGCTGGGATTAAAGGCGTGTGCCACCACGCCCGGTCCAATAAATAACTTTTTTTTTTGTTTTGGTTTTTCGAGGTAGGGTCTCACTCTGGCTCAGGCTGACCTGGAATTCACTATATAGTCTCAGGGTGGCCTCGAACTCTCAGTGATCCTCCTACCTCTGCTCTCCGTGTTGGGATTAAAGGCGTGCGCCACAACACCCGGCTCTAAATATCTTTTTTAAAAAAAGAATTCTTTGGGGCTGGAGAAATGGCTTAGTGGTTAAGGCGTTTGCCTGCAAAGCCAAAGGATCCCAGTTCGATTCTCCAGGACCCATGTAAGCCAGATGCAAAAGGGGCACATGCATCTGGAGTTCGCTGGAGGCCCTGGTGTGCCCATTCTCTCTGTCTCTCTTCTCTCTCTCTCTCTGATTGCAAATAAACAAAACAAAAAAAGAATTCTTCGGAGAACAGTGACACCTCTGTGTGATAACCCACACAGTCTTCCTGGTACCAGGATCACCCTTGTTCCAATAATGGTTCCTAACTATCCAGAAACTGGTTTCCTGTCTTACTGTATTCCCTTTTTTTCATTTGGTCAGTATGTCAGGTATTTTATAGGCACTGGTGTTGGGCATTGCTAAACACAGGGGGGAACTGTGAGGAAGCTGGCCTGGGCTGTTGGATATGGCCGGGGACCTTGGGCTGTGGGGGTTTGCAGGCAGCCTTATCCTCGGGAACCAACTCTGGCGACGGAGCTGGCCCTCCCTTCCTCGCAGTGTGCCTCATCTTCACCCAGAGGAAAAGGGACCGACGGGCCTGCCCCCCTATCCCAGAGCACCTGAGTATTCCACAGCCTAAAGTTCTGCCCCCCCCCCCATTCCTGACCTTGTGGCCAACTGCCCAAGAGACCCTTATATGGCAGTCAACAGTCTCCCTGCAGCTTTAGCCATCCAATATGTGGCTGAAGTCACATAGCTTTTCCCGCCACTTCTGTTATCTCCCGTGCAACTTCACCCCAACTCCTCCTGCACCCGGGACATCGGTGGCCAACGACCCTCGGGAGTAATGAGGACCCTCACACTGGGACCTCAAGGGTGGGGTAAGCAGAAGTGGCCAGTCATCTGAGGCCTTACAGTTTAGTAGAAGGACTGACCACCTACTGAATGCTGCCGATAGCACAACTAGAGTTGCCCTTAGTGAGACAAGGCTGCATTAGGAATTTGGTGGCCATGTTTTTGGAACTGGGGTCATCTATATTACTATTGTAGCAGCAATAATCACTTGTACTTTCATGGGCTATGGGTGCTAAGAAGCTTTTTATAATATCATTTTATTTTTATTTACTTTAGAGAGAGAGAATGGGTGCACCAGGGACTCTTGCCACTGCAAATGAACTCCGCACATGTGTACTGGGGGATCAAACCTTGGTCCTTTGGCACCTTAACCACTAAGCCATCTCTCCTAAGGACCTTTTAAATTCTTTGGCCATTGAGGAAAACCTTGAAGGCACAACGGATTTTACCGCCTCTCCGCCGCCGGTTCAGGGCCTGGTGAAGCAGCTTCCACAGGGTATTGTCTTTGGTGCGCAGCGCATAATGCAGAGCATCGTGCCCCAAGCTGTCCACGGCCCCCACATCCGCTCCGTGGCTCAGCAGCAGTTCAGCCACCTCAGCGCTGCCTTTCTCGCAGGCCAGGATCAGAGCTGATCTGTGGGTGGAGACCACTGTGAGTACTCGCTTTCCCCCATGGAGTCCAGGAGCCGCGGTTCCAGAAGTTCCACTCATAGAGTAAGCTGTCAATGTGTCAGAGTGACAGACCCACGCCAGCCAATGACAATGCATCAGACCAGGCCAGGACTTTCCCGATGTCCTTCCTTTGAGCCAAGTGTAAGGGCTCCATTTGCATCTGCTTTATGTAGTATGTATACACACACACACACACACACACACACACACACACAACACATATATATTGTTGTTTTGTTTTTGTTTTTGTTTTTCGAGGTAGGGTCTCACTGTAGTTCAGGCTGACCTGGAATTCACTATGTAGTCCCAGAGTGGCCTCAAAACTCACGGAGATCCTCCTATCCCTGCCTCCAGAGTGCTGGGATTAAAGGCATGTGCTACCATGCCCGGCAAAAAAATAATTTTTGTGTGTGAAGTTTTTCTTTCTTTAAAGAGTTTATTTTTATTTATTTATATGAGAAGGGAGAGAGTGAGAATGGGAGCGGCAGGGCCTCTAGCCACTGCAAATGAACTCCAGATGCATGTGCCACCATGTACATCTGGCTTACATGGTACCTGGAGAATCAAACCGGGGTCCTTAGGGTTGGCAGGCAAACACCTTAACCACTAAGCCATCTCTCCAGCCCTTGTATGTGTGGTTTGTCAAGGTAGGGTCTTACTTTAGCCCAGGCTGACCTGGAATTTACTATGTAGTCTCAGGTTATTCTCGAACTCACAGATCTTCCTATCTCTGCCTCCTGAGTGCTGGGATTAAAGGCTTGTGCCACCCTGCCCAACTTCTAAATATTTTTTACATATTTTAAATTTTATTTTATTTATTTGAGAGAGAGAGTTGAAAGGCATATATATATAGAGAGGAGAGAATGGGCATTCAGCCACTGTGAACCAACTCCAGGCACATACACCACCTTGTGCAACTGGCTTACATGGGTCCTAGGGAATTGAACCTGGGTCCTCTGGTTTTGCAGGCGAGTGCCTTAACCATTAAGCCATCTCTGCAGCCCTTGTCTCTGTCCTTGAAGCCCTCTGTCTGTCTTCCCAGTGATGTTCAGAAGAGCTCTGCCTGCTACCATGACCATCTTCCAAGCATAGATGATCTCAGAAGTAGAAAGGGTTCCACAGGAATCATTGCTTTAATTTACTGTTTTTATAGATCTTCTAAATGATGGGATTCTTTTTTTCAATAACAAATTTTATGCAGAAGTTGGGTGTGTTGGTACACACCTGTAATCCCAGCATTTAGGAGGTTGAGGCATAAGGATAATGAGTTGGAGGCCATCCAGGGCAACACATGCACAGAGAAACATTGTGTCAAAAAATATTTAGAGGGCTGGAGAAATAGCTTAGTGGTTAAGGCACTTGCTTGCAAAGCCAAAGGACCTCAGTTTGATTCCCCAGGCAGGACCCATGTAAGCCAGATGCACAAGGTGGTGTGTGCATCTGGAGTTCATTTGCAGTGAGTGATTGGAAGCCCTGGTATGCCCATTCTCTCTCTCTGCCTCTTTCCCTTTCTCAAATAAATAAATAAAAATAAAATATTTTGTATGTGCATCTGGAGCCTTTAATCCCAGCACTCGGGAGGCAGAGGTAGGAGGATCGCTGAGAGTTCGAGGCCACCCTGAGACTACATAGTGAATTCCAGGTCAGCCTGAACCAGAGTGAGACCCTACCTTGCAAAACCAAAAATATAAATAAATAATAAAATATTTTAAAACGATATTTAGGGCTGGAGAGACAGTTTAGTGGTTAAGGCACTTGCCTGCAAAGCCAAAGGACCCAGGTTCAATTCCCCAGTACCCATATAAAGCCAGACGTACGAGGTGGCACATGTGTCTGGAGTTCGTCTGCAGTGGCTTTGACACACACATTCTCTCTGTCAAATAATAAAAATAATTTTTGTTTTGTTTTGTTTTTTACAAAAAGAACAGGGGCTGGAGAGATGGCTCAGCGGTTAAGGAGTTTGCCTGCCGAGCCTAAACGACCTGAGCTCAATTCTCCAGTAGCCACATAAGCCAGATGCACAGAACAGCACATGTATCTGGAGTTTGCAGTGGCTGGAGACCCTGGTGCACCCATTCTCTCTCCTTATCTTTGTCTGTATCTCTCTGCTTGCAAATAAACAAGTTAAAAAAAAAAAAGAACAAAGACAACTTACTCTCTTCTTTAGCACATTCGTGTACACACACACACACACACACACAGTGCTCACTGGATCCTTTCAAGAGTGGTAAAGCTCTGCAAATTGAAATGGGAAGATAGAAATGGCTCACTTGTCATCCTTGTCTGTGACATTAACTCGGGCGCCTCTCTGCAGCAGCTGTGAGCAGATAGCTGCGTGACCGCCCAGTGACGCAATCATCAGGGGTGTTCGTCCATCCTGCACAGAGTGTGGGAAAGTGGGGGATCATGAGGAGCCAGGAGGAACCAGAGGCTTGGCACAACCCTGCCAGTTCCCCCTCCCCTTCAGAAAAAAATATTAAAAAGCCCAGTTCTTAGTGTTAAGTACTGAATAACTAAATAGAGTTAGAAGCCCTCTAAAAGGTAAGGCTTAGCTTCTCTGTAAGGAAGAGGAGGAGGAATGAAAAGACAGTCCCAGATTTTTTGTTTTCGAGGTAGGGTCTCCCTGGAATTCATTGTGTGGCCTCAGGGTGGTCTTGAACTCACGGGTGATCCTCCTACCTCTGCCTCCCCAGTGCTGGGATTAAAGGCGTGCGCCACCACGCCCAGCTCCAGTCCCAGAATTTGACCAATCAAGTTCAGAGAGAAGCAGCCTCCCCTGTGTAAGGCCATTTGTCCATCTGATACTCACATTGTCCAGCACATCTAGGAAAGCTTCGTGGTCACACAGCAGGAGCACACTTGATGCACAGCCAGAGGAGGCTGGAAGCCCGGGGGGGGGGGGTGAAGGAGGATTGGTCAAGGGGAAGTGTGAAGGACACCCGCTGAGGCTCTGACTCACCCCAGCACCCAACACACACACTACTTCACTATTTACCCTCCCTTCCTGTCCCCATTCCGCAGTTTTGCTCCCTCCAGTCTCTGGCCACCCGCCTGCCCACTGCAATGGACTCCTGGCCACCCACCTGCCCAGTGCAATGGACTCCGGTTTTCTGCATCCACAGCATCTTCGTTAGCACCATGCTGCAAAGGGAAACAGCAATGACGTTTGCTGTTAACATTCTCCTCCCACACCCACTGCGGGCTCACCGGCTTCCCTGCTAATACAGGGAGGAGCAAGAGGACCATGTTTTGGGGGAGGCCAACCACTGGGCAAGCCCAGTCCTTTTCTTTCTTTTCTTTTCTTTTTTTTTCTTTTCTTTTCTTTTTTTCTTTTCTTTTATTTATTTGAGCTGGGCGTGGTGGCGCACGCCTTTATTCACAGCACTTGGGAGGCAGAGGTAGGAGGATCGCCGTGAGTTCGAGGCCACCCTAAGACTACATAGTTAATTCCAGGTCAGCCTGGACCAGAGTGAAACCCTACCTTAAAAAAAAAAAAAGTTATTTATTTGAAGCTGGGCGTGGTGGCGCATGCCTTTAATCCCAGCACTGGGGAGGCACAGGTAGGAAGATCGCTGTGAGTGAGTTCAAGACTACCCTAAGACTACATAGTGAATTCCAGGTCAGCCTGGGCCAGAGTGAGACCCTACCTCAAAAAAAAAAAAAAAAAATTAGGGCTGGAGAGATGGCTTAGCTGTTAAGGCGTTTGCCTGCAAAACCAAAGGATCCAGGTTCTATTCTCCAGGACCCACTTAAGCCAGATGCACAAGGGGGCGCACGCATCTGGAGTTCATCTGCAGTGGTTGGAGGCCCTGGAGCACCTATTCTCTCTGCCTCTTTCTCTCTCTTAAATATAAATAAATAAATAAATAAATAAATAAATAAATAAATATATTTATAAAAACAAAAAAATATTTGAAAGAGAGAAAGAATGGGCATTCCAGGGCTTCCAGCCACTGCAAACGAACTCCAGATACATGCGCCACCTTGTACATCTGGCTTACGTGGCTCTGGGGAATTGAACCTGGGTCCTTAGGCTTTGTAGGCAAGCGCCTTAACCAGTAAGCCATCTCTCTGCACCCCCAGAGCCATTTCTTGATGATGATGGGTAGCTTTGAACTCCAGTCCTGGTTCCTAACCAGGGCCAAAGAAAAACCATATGACAGGGAAATAAACATGTTAGGATGAATGGCACCTGAGCCCATGGCTGGAACTTTCAGATCATAATTGTCAGATTTGGAGAAGGTCGGAAGAAATCAAAGCAGGACAGTCAGCCATGTGCTCAACAGCCAGCGAGGTACTTTGGAGATGCATAAATTGCCCGCATGTCATTTCATATGTGTGCTTCTCTCTATCTCACTTTTAATTTTTATTTATTTATTTTAATTTTTTAAAAATATTTTACTTTTTCGGGCTGGAGAAATGGCTTAGCAGTTAAGGCGCTTGCTTGCCTGCAAAGCCAAAGGACTCAGGTTTAATTCCCCAGAACCCACGTAAGCCAGAGGCACAGGTGGTGCATGCTTTTGGAGTTGTTTGCAGTAGCTGGAGGCCCTGGTGTGTCCATTCTTCACCCCCTGTCTTTCTCCTTCAAATAAATAAATAAAAATAAAATGCAAAAAAAAAAATTAAAATATTTTAGGGATGGAGAGATGGCTTAGCAGTTAAGGCGCCTGCCTGCTAAGCCTAAGAACCTGGTTCCAATCTCCAGGTCCCACGTTTAGCCAGATGCAAAGTGACGCAAGGGCTCAATGTCACACTTGGCCACAAGGGGCACACGCATCTGGATTTCGTTCACAGCAGCTGAGAGACTGCTGGCGCGCCTATTCTCTGTCTCCCTCTCCTTCTCTCTCTGTCCGTCTCTCTCTGTGTCTCTCTCCAAAAATAAAAATAAAAATAAAATAAAATAATTAAAATATTTTAGTTTTATTTATTTGAGAGAGAGAAAGAGGCGGTGGGGGAGGGGGAATGGGGCACACTAGGGCTTCCAGTCACTGCAAACAAACTCCAGATTCATGAGCCACGCCACCTTGTGCATTTGGCTTATGTGGGTCCTGGGGAATCAAACTTGGGTCCTTTGGCTTTGCAGGCAAGTGCCTTAATTACTAAGCCATCTCTCCAGCCTTCGCTCTCTCTCTCTTTCTCTCTTTCTTTTGAGGTAGGGTCTCACTCTAGCTCAGGCTGACCTGGAACTCACCCTGTAGTTCCAGGCTGGCCTCAAACTCACAACAATCCTCCTACCTACCTCCTGAGCGTTGGGACTAACTGCGTATGCCCACCATGCCCCGCCCTTCTCTTTGTATTATTGACCAAAACTCCCTCAAACATTTTCATTGGGTACCTCTGTCCTTCCACCTGCCCGTTGTCATAGTCCCTAGCTACTCTTAGTTTTTGACCTGCCTTCAAGCACATTCAAGCACAGTATCAAGTGTAGGTGTCAAATGTTTGTAAAAAAAAAAAAATGAATAAATAGTTACCAACTCTCTCACTGGGGGGTTAGATGTGTACAACTGACTCTTCTAAGTAAACAAAGTTAGGAGATTCTCTGTACAGGTGTACCATCAAGGGATTGCTTTTACCTGAAGCAAGACCTTTACACACTGCGGCTGGCAGGAGATGGTAGCCAAATGCAGGGCAGTACTTCCTGGAAAGAAAGAAAGCCGGTGGGTGGCCCCATGAATGTGGATGACTCACAGGGAGGGAAGGCAGGAGACGCTCAGATAATCAGAGGGAGATTCGAGAGAGAAGCTCTCAGCCATACAGGGCCAGAAATTCCTGTTCTCCGAGCACCTGGTACCTGTGCTGGAGCTGAGAGCGGGGGTGAGGTGTGCCCAGCCTCTAGGGAAGAGGATCCACAGAGGGACGCTGGTCAGGACTTGCTGGGGAAGGACGCAAGGGTCCTCAGTTGGAAGCCCTGGCAGCGTAGTAGGATGCCATCCAACTCACCATCCTCATTCTTGCTGTTGATGTCAGCCCCGTTTGCAAGCAGTATTGTCAGACACTCCGTCAGGCCTTTGGAAGCCGCCAGGTGGAACCTGCCAGTGTCAAAGCCGAGAGGCAAAACAAGATAAAGGGATTAAGGGAATAAATAAAAAGTTGTCTTTTCTTTTTATTGACTTGTTTTTTTTTTTTTTTTTTTTTTTTTTTAACATAGGGTTTCGCTCTAGCCTGGGGCTGACCTGTAATTCACTCTGTAGTCTCATGGCAATCCTCCTAACTCTGCCTCCCAAGTGCTGGGATTAAAGGCGTGTGCCCCCATGCCTGGTTTGTTTTGTGGTTGTTTTGTTTTGTTTTGTTTTGTTTTTGTTTTTGAGGTAGGCTTGCACTCTAGCCCATGCGGACCTGGAACTCACTGTGAGTCTTATTTATTGTTTTAAGCATGTTTAATACCCAAGTAATTTTGATTGATGTAAATCCAGAATTTTTTTTTCCAGGTAAGGTCTCACTCTAGCCCAGAACTCACTCTGTAGTCCCAGGCTGGCCCCCAACTCACAGTGATCCTCCTACCTCTGCCTTCCAAGTAGTGAGATGAAATATGTGCACCACCATGCCTGGTTAAATCCAGGGTTTGTTTCTTTGTTTGTTTGTTTGTTTGTTTGTTTGGGATTTTTGGTTTTTGAGATAGAGTTTTTCAATCTGGCCTAGGCTGACCTGGAATTCACTATGTAGTCTCAGGTGGCCTTGAACTCACAGCAATCCTCCTACCTCTGCCTCCCAAATACTGGGATTAAAGGTGTGTACCACCACATCCGGATAAATCCAGAATTTAAAAAAAAAAATCTTATTTTTATTTATTTATTTGAGAGACAGACAGAGAGAAAAAGACAGATGGCTGCACCAGGGCCACGGGCCACTGCAAATGAACTCCAGAAGCATGTGCCACCTGGTGAATCTGGCTTACACAGGTCATGGGGAATCCAATGGAGGTCGTTGGGCTTTGCAGACAAACACCTTAACCACTAAGCCATTTCTCCAGCCCTAAATCCAGAATTTTTATCGTACATTTGATTCATTTAGATACAGGATCTCAGTCTCACTGAACTTGAACTCACAGTCCTCCTGATCTCAGCCTAGGGTTACAGACACGCGGGGGAGGGTTCATAAGCACTGTTGACTCTGTTCTCTAGCCCAAAGACAGCCCCAAAAGCAGAGAAAGCCGCTCCCCCAGCCTGGCTTCCGCAAAAGAGAAACCTCTTCCATGACCTACAGTCATGGGGTCAAAGGAAATTCCTGGAAAAGCTAGAAACAAGGGCTTACAAAGTCTCAAGGGCCCTCAGACTGCGGCCGGGTATCCAGGGAGCACAAGGATCTCTGTCTCTGAGCACAGAACCCTTGGCAGAACTGAAGTGTAAGAGCAAGTCAGCCAGTGCACAGCAGAACAGAGAGACAAGGGGGTTTCCTGTGTCCGAGTCACTCCTGGGACTCCCACAGTGTATGACTTCATTTCTAATTTCTCACGCATACACACCCTCCCTCTTGCACGGTGAAGAAACTGCTTAGCACATTCATTCCATGTTGGTTTAATGAGCTTTACATCTTTTTGTTTCTTTTTCTTTCTTTTCTTTTCTTTTCTTTTTTTTTCTTTTTTTGTTTTGTTTTTTGAGGTAGGGTTTCACTCTAGTCCAGGCTGACCTGGAATTCACTCTGTATTCTCAGGGTGGCCTCTAACTCACGGTGATCCTCCTACCTCTGCCTCCCGAGTGCTGGGATTAATGGCGTGTGCTACCACGCCCGGCTCTGTTTTTGTTTTTCAAGGTAGGGGCTCACTCTAGCCCAGGCTGACCTGGAATTCACTGTGTAGTCTCCACATGCAGACGCATGTGCCACCTTGTGCATCTGGCTTACGTGGGTCCTGGAACTCAAGGCGATCCTCCTACCTCAGTCTCCCAAGTGCTGGGATTAAAGGCGTGTGGCACCACACCTGGCCTGCTTTACATCTTTTTCTTTTATTTCTGGGACACTACGAGTTTCAATGTCATCCTCCTGCAGAGGGCATGCTGGTCTTCTCCATCATTCCAATTTTAGCATGTGCACTGCTGAAGCAAGCACTACATCTTTTTTAAGTCAGTGTTGTCAATGTGGGAATGTGGGCTGTGCGCTGGATAGGGATTGGGGGTGATAAGACCTCTCCCTCACTTTGTGTGACGCTCGATACATGGCAAAAGTTCACCCACATGCTTGCCGATGCAAACAACCAAACAGGTTCTGAAGCCACAGGCATTCTCTGCTTACTCTGAAGTTTGAAGTTTTCAAAAGGAACCACATGGGCCTGGTGTGGTGGCGCACACCTTTAATCCCAGCACTCAGGAGGCAGAGGTAGGAGGATCACTGTGAGTTCAAGGCCAGCCAAAGAGTACATAGTGAATTCCAGGTCAACCTGGGCTACAATGAGACCCTACCTAAAAAAAAAAAAAAAAAAAATAATAATAATAATAATAATAATAATAACATAACATAAAATAAAATAAAATAAAATAAAGGGCTGGAGAGGTGGCTTAGAGGTTAAGGTGTTTGCCTGCAAAGCCAAAGGACCCCAGTTCAATTCTCCAGGTCCCACATAAGCCAGATACACAAGGGGTTCTGCATCTGGAGTTTGTTTGCAGTGGCTGGATGCCCTCGTGCGCCCATTCTCTCTCTCTCTCTCTCTCTCTCTCTCTCTCTGCCTCTTTCTCTCAAATAAATAAATAAATAAAATTATATATATATTTATTTATTTATAAAATAAAATAAAGAGGAACCGCGTGCCAGGGTAGGGTCAAGAGGACTTACGGGGACTGGCCATTGGAGTTGAGCTTGGTGGGTCGGGCGGACTTCCTGGAGGCCAAGGCAGCCACACGTCCCACATCCCCCCGCTGCACGGCCTCAAGAAGCTTCTGATCACGACGGTTCCATCTCTCCACCTGGTCCAGAGTGAATATTGGGAGGGTGGTGGTGTGGAGACAAAAGACAGGAGACGGTTAGATTCTAAGCAAGGGAGGAGGAATATGCTAGAAGTCTTTCTACTGTTTCACAAGTCACTCATCCTAGGCCATATTAGGTGGACCAGGTAAATATCAACTATGTAATGTGTCATCAACAAGTATAGCTAAGGGCTGGAGAGATGGCTTAGTGGTTAAGGCATTTGCCTGCAAAGCCAAAGGATCCAGGTTCAATTCCACAGGACCCACGTAAGCCAGATGCACAAGATGGCAACATGTGTCTGCATCTAGGGTTTGTTGGCAGTAGCTGAAGGCCCTGGTGCACCTATTCTCTCTCTAAAAGAGAAAGAAAGAAAGAAAGAAAGAAAGAAAGAAAGAAAGAAAGAAAGAAAGAAAGAAAGAAAGGAAAGACAAGAAGTATAGCTTTAAAAAAAAAGAAAAAGAAGAAGTATAGCTAGTGGGCTGGAGAGATTGCTTAGCAGTTAAGGCGCTTGCCTGCAAAGCCGGACCCAGTTTCCATTCTCCAGTACCCATGTAAGCCAGATGCACAAGGTGACGCATGTGTCTGGAGTTTGTTTGCAGTGGCTGGAGCCCCTGTGGGTCTATTTTCTCTCTCGCTATCTGCCTCTTTCCAGACCCTACCTTGGAGAAAAAAAGAAAAAGTCTAGCTAGTAACTGCCTTAATGGCTAAGGCATCTCTCCAGCCTGAGTTTGTTGTGTTTGTTTTTTGAGGTAGGGTTTCACTCTAGCCCAAGCTGACCTGAAATTCACTATGGGGTCTCAGGGAGGCCTTGAACTCATGGCGATCCTCCTACCTCTGCCTCCTTAGTGCCAGGATTAAAGGCATGTGCCACCATTTCTGGCTCTGAATTTTTGTTTTTTGAGGTAGGGTCTTGCTCTAGCCCAAGCTGACCTGAAATTCACTATGTAATCTCAGGCTGGCCTCAAACTCACAATGATCCTTCTATGCTGGCAGAGACAAAGAGAAAGAGAATGGTGCTCCCAGGGCCTTTAGCCACAAGACAGCTGGGCATGGTGGCACAAATCTTTAATCCCAGCACTTGGGAGGCAGAGGTAGGAGAATCGCCATGAGTTCAAGGCCACCCTGAGACTCCATAGTGAATTCCAGATCATCTTGAACTAGAGTGAGACCCTACCTCGAAAAACTAGAAAAAAAAAATTATTCATCTGGGTGTGATGGCTTCGTGCCTGTAACCCTAATCAGTATTGTGGTCAGCTGGGCTTACAGTGCGATGGACGCAGGACAATCGGGAGCTTAAAGCCAGCCTCAGCAATATAGTAAGCTTGAGGGCAGCCTAGTGTACATGAGAGCTTGTCTCTAACAAACAAACAAACAAACAAAATCCCAGTGCCAGGGGTGGGTTACCTCCCAGCAAGTTGTGGGTCAGGGAGGTCCTGAGATCCCAAAACAATGTAGGCCATTGGCAATGCTCTTGGCTGCCCACCAGAACTAGACAGTAAGATCTTATCGCTGAAGCAACCACATGCTTTGGTGGCAGGACACCAAGAAATCAGCTGGATGCATCTTCCTTGCTGGCCAGCTGTCATAGTGTTAAAAAGTGCTATTCAAGCTGCTGGGGGAAGAAGTCATCAAGTTTCAACCAGCAGTGGACCCTGGGAGCTGTACAACTGACCAGCCAGACAGTCGTAACCTCTGGAACAAGAATGGCATGTCAGTTATAGAGACAACCAACTGATCTGATTGGATTTAAGGCTTGTTCCATGAGAGGGAATTCATAAATGGCACCAAAAATCTAGTCAAAAACCTGTGGCTGGGAAGTCATAGGCCCTGAGGGGAAGCTACTATGACTGTTTGGCCAAATGGATATGTTATGCCCGTCAAATTGGCCCTTAAATATTAATTTTATGTCAATAGATTAGTGCTGATCTCACTTTTTAAAAACCTTTTTTATGTTTTATTTACTTATTTATTTAAGAGGGAGAGGAGAAGAGTAGAGAATGGGCGCACCAGGGCCTCCAGCCACTGCAAACGAACTCCAGACACATGCGCCACCTTGTGCATCTGGTTTACATGGGTACTGGGGACTCAAACTTGGGTCTTTAGGCTTCGCAGGCAGGCGCCTTAGCTGCTAAGCCATCTCTCCAGTTCTGCTCTCACTTTTGATCAGAGAAGCTTCATTTTGCAGATGGTGGTGACTACTGGGGAGACTCAAAACGAGTCAAAGTTGCTGAGAAGTGACAGTTGAGTATTCTGCATTAAATGAGATTTCTCTATCACACCTTCAAGGCTCAGGGAACACTGTGGAAGAGGTGGCAGGAAGAATGTAAAGAAACAAAGGATGGGGAGGAGAGCTTTGGAATGCTGTCTTCTGGACACAAGGTGATCCTTACGTTCCTGACTGCACAAAGGCTATTCTTACCTGCAGGAGACCTGTACAGTACTGAGCTCATGTACTCAGTACAGTGCTGAGCTCATGTACTCAGTACATGGACGGTGAAGGAGGAAAAAAGAAACATCCAAACAGAAGGACAAGATGGGGAGAAGAAGGGTTCAGAGAAAAAGGGATGGGGACAAAAGAAAGTGAAGAGAGGGAGTTACGATTAAAGTAGATTATGTACCTGTGTGAAACTGCCTATAAAATCCAGACATGGTGGTACGTGTCTGTCATCCTAACACTTAGGAGGTGGAAGCAGGAGGAACTAGAGTTGAGGCCAGCCTAGGCTGTATACTAAGATCCTGTCTTGAACAAACACAAATTATCATTGTTATCATTGTGTGTGGGGATTTATATAGTGGAGTCATACTCTATAGCCCAGCTTGACTTCAAAGTCAAGACCCTCTTAGCTTCAGCTTAAGCGAACCCTCAAAAACTTCTAAGTGTTACCAGGCATGGTGGCACATGCCTTTAATCCCAGCACTCGGAAGGCAAGAGGTAGGAGGATCGCCATGAGTTCAAGGCTACCCTGAGAACACAGAGTGAATTCTAGGTCAGCCTGGGCTAGAGTGAGACCGTACCTCAAAAAAACTAAAAACTAAAAAAAAAAAAGCCAGGCGTGGTGGCGCACGCCTTTAATCCCAGCACTCCGGAGGCAGAGGTAGGATTGCCATGAGTTCGAGGCCACTCTGAGACTACATAGCTAATTCCAGGTCAGCCTGGACCAGAGTGAGACCCTACCTCAAAAAAAAAACAAACAAACAAAAAATCTAGTGTCAATGTCTAGCCCTTCAAGCATTAAAAATTTTCTTTTGTTCATTTTAATTTGTTTGAGAGTGACAGACAGGAAGGCACCACACCTGGCCTGCTTTACATCTTTTCTTTTATTTCTGGGACACTACCGAGTTTCAATGTCATCCTCCTGCAGAGGGCATGCTGGTCTTCTCCATCATTCCAATTTTAGCATGTGCGCTGCTGAAGCAAGCACTACATCTTTTTTAAGTCAGTGTTGTCAATGTGGGAATGTGGGCTGTGCGCTGGATAGGGATTGGGGGTGATAAGACCTCTCCCTCACTTTGTGTGACGCTCGATACATGGCAAAAGTTCACCCACATGCTTGCCGATGCAAACAACCAAACAGGTTCTGAAGCCACAGGCATTCTCTGCTTACTCTGAAGTTTGAAGTTTTCAAAAGGAACCACATGGGCCTGGTGTGGTGGCGCACACCTTTAATCCCAGCACTCAGGAGGCAGAGGTAGGAGGATCACTGTGAGTTCAAGGCCAGCCAAAGAGTACATAGTGAATTCCAGGTCAACCTGGGCTACAATGAGACCCTACCAAAAAAAAAAAAAAAAAAAAAAAAAAACAATAATAACATAAAATAAAATAAAATAAAATAAAATAAAATAAAATAAAGGGCTGGAGAGGTGGCTTAGAGGTTAAGGTGTTTGCCTGCAAAGCCAAAGGACCCCAGTTCAATTCTCCAGGTCCCACATAAGCCAGATACACAAGGGGTTCTGCATCTGGAGTTTGTTTGCAGTGGCTGGATGCCCTCGTGCGCCCATTCTCTCTCTCTCTCTCTCTCTCTCTCTGCCTCTTTCTCTCAAATAAATAAATAAATAAAATTATATATATATTTATTTATTTATAAAATAAAATAAAGAGGAACCGCGTGCCAGGGTAGGGTCAAGAGGACTTACGGGGACTGGCCATTGGAGTTGAGCTTGGTGGGTCGGGCGGACTTCCTGGAGGCCAAGGCAGCCACACGTCCCACATCCCCCCGCTGCACGGCCTCAAGAAGCTTCTGATCACGACGGTTCCATCTCTCCACCTGGTCCAGAGTGAATATTGGGGAGGGTGGTGGTGTGGAGACAAAAGACAGGGAGACGGTTAGATTCTAAGCAAGGGAGGAGGAATATGCTAGAAGTCTTTCTACTGTTTCACAAGTCACTCATCCTAGGCCATATTAGGTGGACCAGGTAAATATCAACTATGTAATGTGTCATCAACAAGTATAGCTAAGGGCTGGAGAGATGGCTTAGTGGTTAAGGCATTTGCCTGCAAAGCCAAAGGATCCAGGTTCAATTCCACAGGACCCACGTAAGCCAGATGCACAAGATGGCAACATGTGTCTGCATCTAGGGTTTGTTGGCAGTAGCTGAAGGCCCTGGTGCACCTATTCTCTCTCTAAAAGAGAAAGAAAGAAAGAAAGAAAGAAAGAAAGAAAGAAAGAAAGAAAGAAAGAAAGAAAGATAGAAATGAACAAAGAAACGAAAGACAAGAAGTATAGCTTTTAAAAAAAAGAAAAAGAAGAAGTATAGCTAGTGGGCTGGAGAGATTGCTTAGCAGTTAAGGCGCTTGCCTGCAAAGCCGGACCCAGTTTCCATTCTCCAGTACCCATGTAAGCCAGATGCACAAGGTGACGCATGTGTCTGGAGTTTGTTTGCAGTGGCTGGAGCCCCTGTGGGTCTATTTTCTCTCTCGCTATCTGCCTCTTTCCAGACCCTACCTTGGAGAAAAAAAGAAAAAGTCTAGCTAGTAACTGCCTTAATGGCTAAGGCATCTCTCCAGCCTGAGTTTGTTGTTGTGTTTGTTTTTTGAGGTAGGGTTTCACTCTAGCCCAAGCTGACCTGAAATTCACTATGGGGTCTCAGGGAGGCCTTGAACTCATGGCGATCCTCCTACCTCTGCCTCCTTAGTGCCAGGATTAAAGGCATGTGCCACCATTTCTGGCTCTGAATTTTTGTTTTTTGAGGTAGGGTCTTGCTCTAGCCCAAGCTGACCTGAAATTCACTATGTAATCTCAGGCTGGCCTCAAACTCACAATGATCCTTCTATGCTGGCAGAGACAAAGAGAAAGAAAGAGAATGGTGCTCCCAGGGCCTTTAGCCACAAGACAGCTGGGCATGGTGGCACAAATCTTTAATCCCAGCACTTGGGAGGCAGAGGTAGGAGAATCGCCATGAGTTCAAGGCCACCCTAAGACTCCATAGTGAATTCCAGATCATCTTGAACTAGAGTGACACCCTACCTCGAAAAACTAGAAAAAAAAAATTATTCATCTGGGTGTGATGGCTTCGTGCCTGTAACCCTAATCAGTATTGTGGTCAGCTGGGCTTACAGTGCGATGGACGCAGGACAATCGGGAGCTTAAAGCCAGCCTCAGCAATATAGTAAGCTTGAGGGCAGCCTAGTGTACATGAGAGCTTGTCTCTAACAAACAAACAAACAAAATCCCAGTGCCAGGGGTGGGTTACCTCCCAGCAAGTTGTGGGTCAGGGAGGTCCTGAGATCCCAAAACAATGTAGGCCATTGGCAATGCTCTTGGCTGCCCACCAGAACTAGACAGTAAGATCTTATCGCTGGAGCAACCACATGCTTTGGTGGCAGGACACCAAGAAATCAGCTGGATGCATCTTCCTTGCTGGCCAGCTGTCATAGTGTTAAAAAGTGCTATTCAAGCTGCTGGGGGAAGAAGTCATCAAGTTTCAACCAGCAGTGGACCCTGGGAGCTGTACAACTGACCAGCCAGACAGTCGTAACCTCTGGAAAAAGAATGGCATGTCAGTTATAGAGACAACCAACTGATTTCTGATTGGCTTGTTCCATGAGAGGGAATTCATAAATGGCACCGAAAATCTAGTCAAAAACCTGTGGCTGGGAAGTCATAGGCCCTGAGGGGAAGCTACTATGACTGTTTGGCCAAATGGATATGTTATGCCCGTCAAATTGGTCCTTAAATATTAATTTTATGTCAATAGATTAGTGCTGATCTCACTTTTTAAAAACCTTTTTTATGTTTTATTTACTTATTTATTTAAGAGGGAGAGGAGAAGAGTAGAGAATGGGCGCACCAGGGCCTCCAGCCACTGCAAACGAACTCCAGACACATGCGCCACCTTGTGCATCTGGTTTACATGGGTACTGGGGACTCAAACTTGGGTCTTTAGGCTTCGCAGGCAGGCGCCTTAGCTGCTAAGCCATCTCTCCAGTTCTGCTCTCACTTTTGATCAGAGAAGCTTCATTTTGCAGATGGTGGTGACTACTGGGGAGACTCAAAACCAGTCAAAGTTGCTGAGAAGTGACAGTTGAGTATTCTGCATTAAATGAGATTTCTCTATCACACCTTCCAAGGCTCAGGGAACACTGTGGAAGAGGTGGCAGGAAGAATGTAAAGAAACAAAGGATGGGGAGGAGAGCTTTGGAATGCTGTCTTCTGGACACAAGGTGATCCTTACGTTCCTGACTGCACAAAGGCTATTCTTACCTGCAGGAGACCTGTACAGTACTGAGCTCATGTACTCAGTACAGTGCTGAGCTCATGTACTCAGTACATGGACGGTGAAGGAGGGAAAAAAAGAAACATCCAAACAGAAGGACAAGATGGGGAGAAGAAGGGTTCAGAGAAAAAGGGATGGGGGACAAAAGAAAGTGAAGAGAGGGAGTTACGATTAAAGTAGATTATGTACCTGTGTGAAACTGCCTATAAAATCCAGACATGGTGGTACGTGTCTGTCATCCTAACACTTAGGAGGTGGAAGCAGGAGGAACTAGAGTTGAGGCCAGCCTAGGCTGTATACTAAGATCCTGTCTTGAACAAACACAAATTATCATTGTTATCATTGTGTGTGGGGGGGATTTATATAGTGGGAGTCATACTCTATAGCCCAGCTTGACTTCAAAGTCAAGACCCTCTTAGCTTCAGCTTAAGCGAACCCTCAAAAACTTCTAAGTGTTACCAGGCATGGTGGCACATGCCTTTAATCCCAGCACTCGGAAGGCAAGAGGTAGGAGGATCGCCATGAGTTCAAGGCTACCCTGAGAACACAGAGTGAATTCTAGGTCAGCCTGGGCTAGAGTGAGACCCTACCTCAAAAAAACTAAAAACTAAAAAAAAAAAAAAAAAAGCCGGGCTTGGTGGCGCACGCCTTTAATCCCAGCACTCGGGAGGCAGAGGTAGGATTGCCATGAGTTCGAGGCCACTCTGAGACTACATAGCTAATTCCAGGTCAGCCTGGACCAGAGTGAGACCCTACCTCGAAAAAAACAAACAAACAAAAAAATCTAAGTGTCCAATGTCTAGCCCTTCAAGCATTAAAAAATTTTTCTTTTGTTCATTTTAATTTGTTTGAGAGTGACAGACAGGAAGAAAGAGAGGGAGAGAATGAGCGCGCCAGGGCCTCCAGATGCATGCACCACCTTGTGCATCTGGCTTACGTGGGTCCTGGGGAATAGAACCTCAAACCACAGTCCTTAGGCTTCACAGGCAAGCACTTAACCGCTAAGCCATCTCTCCAGGCCCAAATAATTTTTTTGTGTGTGTGTGGTTTTTCGAGGTAGGGTCTCACTCTGGTCCAGGCTGACCTAGAATTAACTATGTAGTCTCAGGGTGGCCTCAAACCTCTGTCTCCAAAATGCTGGGATTAAAGGTGTGTGCCACCACACCCTGCCCAAAGAATTTTTTTAATTGTCATAATAACTATTGTAAGATGTCCAGCCCCAGGGCCATTCTAGAACTCCTTTCCCTCTTGTTCTCTAAGCCTCACTGGAGCAAATAAAACTAACCTGACCACACTTGATTCATTTACATAGCCTCTCACGTCTCCCAACTGCTCTTCTTGTCCTTAGTTATTTTAAAAATATAATTAATTAATTGATTGATTGAATGATTTTTTTTGAGGTAGGGTCTTGCTCTAGCCCAGGCTGACCTGGAATTCACTATGTAGTCTCAGGGTGGCCTTGAACTCATGGCGATCCTCCTACCTCTGCCTCCCAAGTGCTGGAATTAAAGACGTGCACCTAATTTATTTATTTGAGGGAGAAACAGAAAGAAGTAGAGAAAGATTGAGTAGGGGCATGCCAGGGCCTCTTGCCACTGCAAGCGAACTGCAAATGCATGTGGCACTTTGTACATCTGGCTTTATGTAGGTGCTTGGAAACTGAACCCAAGCCATCAGGCTTTGAAAGCAGGCACCTTCATCAGCTGAACCATCTCTCCAGCCCTGTCCTTAGTTATTTGAGAAGTAAACAAGGCCCCTAGCATCATGTCACAGCTAGGAGCTCAAATATGAAACCATATCTGTACCCACTGGCATTGGCCCCCCCCCACCCCAAATTGGGAAGGAAATCACAGAGTTTCTGTATCATGTTTACTTGTGCCATTTCCTTAAGTCTCTCTTCCCCTCCCTTCCATGGAAACAAAGGGAAAAGGCAGACAGGTCTCCGGTTATGCTTGAAGAGGCACAAGAAAACTTCCCTTCCTGCTTTCTTTAGCAGGGAGCAGCTGTCCCTGACAGCAGCCACACCCCAGCATGCATTGTTCGATCATCCTAGCTTGGGTTTTGAGGGTGGAGGAGTAATTACAATAATGGTAGTATTACAGGATATGAAAGAGACAACCATATAAAAAAAACACCTAAGACTGAAAACTCCACAAAAGCCTGGTTTGGCCCAGAGAGGGGAAAGGAATAAAGAAGAGGGAACGCAATGGTCTCTGGCCTGACGAACCGGGACCTGGATGAATATTTGTCCTGCCGGGCTGAACTTGGAGCCCGGCTGGTTCAGTGACGTTCTCAGCTCTGTGACCTCGTGCACACCATCAGACACCTCTAGCTTATTTCCTTGTCTATAAAACATGGGTGATAACTACTTCATCATGTTACGAGTATTAAGCAAGCTAATGTTTATAAAAATCTCTTTGTAAAACCTAAACAGTGACATCAACGCATGACATCCTTATAACTAAACAGGAAGCAGTGAGAAATTGGAGGTGGCACACAGCATTTTATGAGGTATAATCTCAACACGCATGAGGTTAAAGGAAGAGGTGAGGAAAAATAGGGGATTTGGATGCTCAATAACTCATTTTCAAATACAATTTATACAGCCCAAATTATTCATTATTAATCATGAACACAGGAAAGCCTGAAGGCTCTAAACCAGACTTTTCCAGGATAGATGGGTACGGGGATAATGCTCCCATTTTAGCATTTATAACACCTCGTGGGCCTTTTAAGTGCTATTTCAATTAACCTCTTAATAACCTTGGAAAATTGGGATGATATTATCTTAAAGCACACAGAGGTTAGATAATTGTCCAAAGTCACAAAAGAGTGACTACGTTGTGCCAGGCATGATGGCGCACACCTTTAATCCCAGCACTTGGGAGACAAGAGGTAGGAGGAGTTCAAAGCCAGCCTGAGACCACATAGTGAATTCCAGGTCAGCCTGAGCTAGAGTGAGACCCTACCTCAAAAATAAAAGAGTCGGGGGCTAGACAGATGGCTTAGTAGTTAAGGCTCATGCCTGTGAAACCTAAGGACCCCGGTTCGATTCTCCAGTTCCTACATAAGCCATATGCATGTGGTGGCGCATGTGTCTGGAGTTTGTTTGCAGTGGCTAGAGTGCAGTGGCCATTCTCTCTCTCTCTCTAATAAATAAATAAATAAATAAATATTTTTTTAAAAAAATAAGGAGTAGCTGGGCGTAGTGGCACATGCCTTTAATCCCAGCACTCGGGAGGCAGAAATAGGAGGATTGCCTAGAGTTCGAGGCTACCCCGAGACTACATAGTTAAAGGTCAGCCTGGGCCAGAGTGAGACCCTACCTCGAAAAACCAAAAAACCAAAAAAATAAAATAAAAATAAATAAAGAGTGACTAAATTGGAATTAGAACCTAGGTATTTTGAGTCCAATCCTAATTTTTTAAAGAATATTTTATTTATTCATTTATTTATTTGACAGAGAAAGAGAGAGAGAGAGAGAATGGGTGCGCCAGGGCCTCAAGCCACTGCAGATGAACTCCAGACACGTGTGCTCCCTTGTGCATCTGGCTAAAGTGGGTCCTGGGAAATTGAACCTGGGTCCCTTGGC
This sequence comes from Orientallactaga sibirica, assembly GCA_036365145.1. Lineage (NCBI taxonomy): Eukaryota > Metazoa > Chordata > Mammalia > Rodentia > Dipodidae > Orientallactaga > Orientallactaga sibirica. The sequence continues at coordinate 22,409,796 of JAEOAD010000025.1, forward strand.
TTTGCAGGCAAACACCTTAACCACTAAGCCATCCCTCCAGCCCCAATCCTAATTTTTACCGCCAGAACGCATATTGCACAGCTATGGAAGGTTTGCTTAGTTCCGGGAAGAGTCTGAGAATGGCTCCAGGGCCAAGCTGCTCACCCTCCGATGCTACTCCCTGAATGGAGAAGTCTCCAAACAGGTTCACTCTCAGAGAAGCAAACAAGCAGAGTGACTCCTCCACATGCTGACGGGTTCCCACAAGTACGAACACGTCTCCCATTGCCCTTTGGGAATCAGGTCATCGGCACACACTACTGCCATCAGCTGACCTTAACCTGAAGCCTGTGGTTCAGTCTCTCTCCTCTTCCTCCTCCTCTCCCTTCTCCTCCCCGTTTCCTGTCAAAAGTTCTCTCTAAATTTCCTAGGCTGGACTGTCTGTAATTCACAATCCTCCTGCCTCCTGGGTGCTGGGATGGTACATGCATGGTCTTTCTTTTTTTTAAATTTTTTAAAAATTTAATTAATTAATTTATTTATTTATTTATTTATTTATGTTTTCTGAGGTAGGGTCTCACTCTAGCTCAGGCTGACCTGGAATTTACTATGTAGTCTCAGGATGGCCTCGAACTCATGGCGATCCTCCTACCTCTGCCTCCCTAGTGCTGAGATTAAAGGCGTGCACCACCATGCCCGGCTAAATTTATTTATTTGAGAGCGACAGACAGGCAGAGAGAGAAAGAGAGAGAGAGAGAGGAATGGGCGCACCAGGGCCTCCAGCCACTGCAAACGAACTCCAGATGAATGCACCACCTTATGCATCTGGCTTACGCGGGTACTGGGGAATTGAGCCTCGAACGGGGGTCCTTAGACTTCACAGGCAAGTGCTTAACCACTAAGTCATCTCTCCAGACCCTTAAAAAAAAATCTTGATTCTAACTCTGTCTCTGTGAATGTTAGACATATCAAAGCTACTTTGAACCCCTCTTTTCTAACAGTACAGTATATAAAGCCCTAGCTTTGTGTCTGTCACATATGAGATATATAACAAAGGTCAGTTCCAATCTCCATTCTCCCAGGCTTTGCTGGGTGCACTGCATATTCTGGCTTTGAAATCTCCAGCTAGGCGAATGAATGGAAGGAAGGGATCTTGCTTTTCTATCAGCCAATGAATTACAGCTGGGCTACATAGGTGGCATCTTAGCAATCTAGTTACATTCTTTCCAGCTATGTAGCTTTAAATCCACCCACTTGACTTCCTATAGTCTCATTATACCAAGAAGAGTTTTATATTTAACCGCTAAGCCATCCCTACAGCCCCCAAGAAGTGTTTTTGTTTGTTTGTTTGTTTGTTTGTTTGTTTGTTTGTTTTTCGAGGTAGGGTCTCACTCTGGCCCAGGCTAACCTGGAATTAACTATGTAGTCTCAGGATGGCCTCGAACTCACAGCAATCCTCCTACCTCTGCCTCCTGAGTGCTGGGATTAAAGATGTGTGCCACCATGCCCGGCTAATTTTTAAATTTTTACTTCTTTCTTTCTTTCTTTCTTTCTTTTTTTTTTTTTTTTTTTTTTTTTTTTGTTTTTGAGGTAGGGTCTCACTCTGGCTCAGGCTGACCTGGAACTTACTATGTAGTCTCAGGGTGGCCTCAAACTCTCGGCAATCCTCCTACCTCTGCCTCCTGAGTGCTGGGATTAAAGGTGTGCACCACCTTGCCCGACTTCTAATTTTTACTTATTTCTTAAAAATAAATTATTTCTTAGAGACAGAGAGAAGGGAGAGAGAAAGATGGAGAGACACAGAGAGAGGATGGGTGTATCAGGGTTTTAGCCACTGCAAACCAACTCCAGATGAATGTGCCACCTTATGCACCTGGCTTATGTGGGACCTGGAGAATCAAACCTGGGTCCTTAGGCTTCACAGGCATGTGACTTAACCACTAAGCCATCCCTCCAGCCCCCAAGAAGTGTTTTAAATGGGTGGACAGCGTTCATAAGCAAATCTCAGCAGAGCTGTAGTAAAGAAGATAGGAGAGATGCTTCCAAATGTCGAGAGTCAGTGCCCTGCTCACCTTGGAAAGGAGACTCTGGATTACCATCACTGCCCCAAGGGAGCAATCACCAAATTAACCAGCAGAAGACTCCGTAACAAGGACAAACTTTGTAGTTGTTTCCACAGCTGAGATTAGAGGCCACTGAGAAATAATTGTACCTTCTCCTATCTCTGCCCATCGACCCACACACTTCCTATCAAGATGGAAGCACACCACTGGGTGCTGAGGGAGAGAGTGGCTGCCAGGGAGCCAGAGCGGAAAGGCTGCCCCACGGAACCTGGTCCTCGCATTTCAAAGGTAAAAGGTCTTCCTCTATGCTGAGCTGGTTGCAATGCTTTAAAGCGATTCCCAGGCCCATTTCTTCTTCTTTTTTTTAAATCTTATTTATTTATTTATTTATTTATTTATTTATTTATTTATTTATTTATTTATTTGAGAGAGAGAGAATGGACGTGCCAGGGCTTCCAGCCACTGCAAACAAACTCCAGATACATGCACCACCTTGTGCATTTGGCTTACAAGGGTACTGGAGAGTCAAACCTGGGTCCTTAGACTTCACAGACAACTAAGTGCCTTAACCACTACCTGAGGTCCATTTCTTTGTCTGCTTCCTACGTAGGTAGAGTAAGCTCAGATAAAAGACATTCATATCAAGGTTTCCTCGACTTTGCGTAAAATACGTAAGATTACAGGATCTGGGTTCTTGGTGTTGATCTTAATAGACAGCAGATTATGTCAGTTTGTGTCTTGTGTATCCTAGGCTGGCTGTGAACTCCCTAGGTAGCCAGGATGACCCTGAACTTCTACCCTTCTCCTTCACCTCCCAAGTGCTGGCATTACAGGTGTGTGCCACTATGCCCAATGTATGTGAAGCTGGGAATCAAACCCAGGGTTTCATGTACGTTAAGTGAGCACTCTACTGAACTACATCCCCCAACTCAATGTAGATTGGTTAATTAATTGATTGATTTAGAGACAATAGGTACGCCAAGACCTCCAGCCACTGCAAACGAACTCTAGACGCATGCACCACCTTGTGCATCTGGCTTACATGGGTCCTGGGGAGTCAAACCTGGGTCCTTAGGCTTTGCAGGCAAGTGCCTTAACTGCCAAGCCATCACTCCAGCCCTGTAGATTTATTTTCAAATGCTCATTGATCTCTGTGTGTGTTTCAGATGGGGGTGTAGGGATGTGAGTGGAGACGGGGTTGGAGCTATCTGCTGGCATAACGGGAACCAGGCTTTGGCGTGTCCAAGAAGGCTGCCCTGATGCTTCTCTGACAAGTGGGTCCAGCCTGGTTAGTCACCCAAAGGAGTGGAGGAAATTATCATGGGAATTGTGGACAGTTTCATGAAGAAACAATTTGCAGCTGAATGTAACCTGTTTTCAAGTCTTCTACTGATCTGAGGGCAGAAAAAGTTTTCTTTCCAGCTAGGTAGTTCTAAACCCCAGTCGTTACTTAGGAGGATCTCTTGCTGAGAACAGAAGATCTTGTGACATTGGAAAAAAAAAAAAAGAGTTTACACTTGGGAGGCAGAGGTAGGAGGATCACTGAGTTCAAGGTCTTCCTGAGACTACATAGCCTGGGCTAGAGCGAGACCTTACCTCGAAAAAGAAGGAGGAGGAGGAGGAGAAAAAAAGTAGTAGTAGCAGCAGCAGCAATAGTAGAGGAGAGTGGCACAAGCACCTGGAGTTCATTTGCAGGCCAGCCCTGAGACTCATTCTCTGTCTTTCTCTTTCTCTCTCTCTGATTGTAAATAAATTAATTAATTTAAAAAATAGGGCTGGAGAGATGGCTTAATGGTTAAGGCACCTGCCTGCTAAGCCTAAGAACCCTGTTCCAATCTCCAGGTCCCACGTTTAGCCAGATGCAAAGTGACGCAACACGCATCTGGATTTTGTTCACAGCAGCTGAGAGCCTGCTGGTGCACCCATCTCCATCTGTCTCCCTCTCCCTCTCTGTCTGTCTCTCTGTCTGTCTCTTTTCAAAAGTAAATAAAATAATTTTTTTTTTTTTTTTGGTTTTTTCGAGGTAGGGTTTCACTCTGGTCCAGGCTGACCTGGAATTAACTATGTAGTCTCAGGGTGGCCTTGAACTCTTCGCGATCCTCCTACCTCTGCCTCCCGAGTGCTGGGATTAAAGGCGTGCACCACCACGCCCAGCAAATAAAATAATTTTAAAAAATGAAAAAAAATAAAAAGTTTATGAAGCCAAAAAAATAGTGGAGGAGGAGGAGAAATTTAGGATGGGTGGACTTTCCTCACCATCAAATGTCCAAATATCTGGAGTGCTTGAGTCAAGAAAGACAGAGGGGCAGTTCCAAATCCCAACATCCCACCCGTTGTCCAGCACCTTGGAAAGAAGGCACTGCCCCAGGACTAGAGAAGCAGACAGAATGAACTAGATTCCTATCCCTAAGGAGAAGGCACATTCCTCACGCCCGAAAGGCAGGGACAGTGCCAGGACTTCATTTTTTAGAAAAAAGTCCACGTGCTCCAGGCGCAGTAGAGCATGCCTTTAATCCCAGCACTTGGGAGGCAGAGGTAGGAGGATCACCATGAGTTTGAGGGCACCCTGAGACTACATAGTGAATTTCAGGTCAGCCTGAGCTGGAGCGAGACCCAACCTCGAAAAGTTACCTGTAACAGCAAATGCCTTGTTTGTTTGTTTGTTTGTTTGTTTGTTTTTTTGGTTTTTCAAGGTAGGATCTCACTCTGGTCCAGGCTGACTTGGAATTAACTATGTAGTCTCAGGGTGGCCTCGAACTCTCGGCGATCCTCCTACCTCTGCCTTCTGAGTGCTGGGATTAAAGGCGGGCGCCACCACACCCGGCTCCTTTTTTTTGACTGGTTGGTCAAAGTGTGGAAATTACGTAGAGAAACAAATGTAAATGGCACAAAGACAGGTCTCAACAGAGTTCCTGCTGCTCTTGCCTCATAGGTGCCTTCAGGTTTCTGTGGCCTGCCCATGCACAGTGAGATAACTGAGCCCGTCTCACGTCTGCTTATTATGACAAGTCAAGTTAGCCAAGCAATACTGCCAGTCCGCTTCTACATTATCCAGAATCCCCATGTCCACAGAGAATCCCATCCCAGACAGGGGGTAACTCAGTTACATCTTTTGGAGAAGGGAAAGCCCTGCCCTCCCTGAGCCAACCACCTTCTGTTATCTTCCTTCTGTGTTTTGTTCTGGGGGAGCATGAGACTAGAGTGATTTCTGCCCGGAACGGGATGAGACCACGCTACTTTCTCACCCGCTCCTCCATCACATTTCCCTACCCAAAGAAAACAGGGAATACTATGGGCATGGTGGTGCACGCCTTTAATCCCAGCAGTCGGGAGGCAGAGGTAGGAGGATGGCCATGAGTTCCAGGCCACACTGAGACTACAGAGTGAATTCCAGGTCAGCCTGGGCTAGAGTGAGACCCTACCTCAAAAAACCAAAATAGAAGAAGAAGGAGGATTTTGAGGCCAGCCTGAGACTACATAGTGAATTCCAAGTCAGCCTGGACTAAAGTGAGACCCTACATCAATAAACCAAAAAAAAAAAAAAAAGAAGAAGAAGAAGAAAAGAAAAGAAAGAAAGAAAGAAAGAAAGAAAGAAAGAAAGAAAGAAAGAAAACAGGAAATACAAGTCTTAAACAGTCAGGATGAAGGACAGTGTCTGTTGAAGAAACAGGAAGAGACAGACTTATCAGGCCCAAGAACCAGTCTGATGACCAGACAGACATGCTGCAGTGAACTGGGCAGGGTAGATTCTGCAGACAGCTCACCCAGTCCCTTGGGGAGCAGCCAGGCAACTGTGTGTCCTCTGGCAGTGGCTGTCAGGCTAGCTAGCTTTAGACGGACAGATTAACCCATACTGTGCAGGCAGAAGGAGGTCCAGGCAAAAGGTGGGGGGGGGAGTGGAATTGAATGACCAGGGAAGTCAGGCAGAGATTTCAGGGGAGAACAAAGATTGATGTATGGGCACAACCGTTTGAGAGAGGTTTGGAGTGATGCCTGAGGTTCGGTGGCATGGAAGTGGGATGAAGGCAAGGCTAGAGGAAGTTAGGAGGAAGGGTTGGAGAAGATATTGTAGCGGGATAGTTGTTGGGCTGAGAGGAAACAGCAAGGATGGGGACTTGTGGGGACAAGGCAATGATGGAAAATGAAGCTGTGAAGCAGGACCTGGGGTGACAGTGGAATGGAGCCAAGGATTGGACAGGGGCTGTGTAGGGGGCTTGGAACTGGGAACCAGAGCACAGGATTTGGGGAAAGGGAAAGATCTTCAGAAAGCATACTAGAAGCTGGGGTGAAAGTTGCAGGACAAGAAACGGGCCAAGGGGAAGGAAGAAGAAGTTAGAAAGGGCAAGCCAGAGGCGGAGGGACAGGTTTTGCATGGTACCAGTGAGTTGAGCTCTCTGGGCTGGCGGGCGGCCCTGCAGGAGCAGGCCTTGGGGAAGAGTCTGCAACGAAGATTTTTTCCCGGGCGAGGAGAGCTTGCGTGCGTGCAGACAGGGACTCGGGAGTGGGGGGGGTTGGGGACTTGTGTCCACACAGCGCTTGGACCCTAGCCCCAGCCCCTTGTCCCATCCATCTTGGTACCTTACCGCTACTTGTGAACTGGAGCAGGAGAAGATGCGCTTCATGGTTGGGGCTAAGGGCCACGCGGGGAGAGAGGGGGGGACGGGGACGTGCAGAGAGCCAGGCCGCCACCGGTTCCCAAACCCACCGGACTCGGATGCTGCTGTGCGAGAGACAGCTGTCAAAAAAGCAGAGTCGGCCCCGCCCCAGGCCCCGCCCAAGACCACGCCCCAAATGTCACCTCGCCCAATCAGAGAGCTGGACCCGGAGGCTGGGCTAAAGACTCCGCCCAGCCCTGACCAGCCCAGCCCGGCCCGGCCCGGCAGTGACGACCGAGCCCGCAGCCTTCCGCGGCCGTCCCCTCGCCGGGTCTCTACCTCGGCTCTCCCAGCTCAGCTCCCCCGGCCCGGCCTGGTCCCGCCCGGTCTCTCCGCGGTCCAGGGCTGAGGCCACGCCCCGGCCACGCCCACGCCCCGGCCGCGCCCACTCCCCGGCCGCAGCCAACCGTCTCCTCCAACCGCTGCGAGCGCGGCTGCGTTCGACCCGGGAGCCCCGAGCTCCGCCCACCGCTCCCCGAGCCCGAGACAGCGTGGAAACGAGAGGGCGGTTGGCAGTGCCAAGAGGACGACGGAGCGAGGATGGGCAGCAAGCTGGGGAGAGAACCTGAGAGAAAGCATCCGACCCAACCTCTCTTACCTCTGTTTGTTTGTTTGTTTGGTTTTTCGAGGTAGGGTCTCGCTCTAGCCCAGGCTGACCTGGAATTCACTCTGTAGTCTCAGGGTGGCCTCGAACTCATGGCGATGCTCCTCCCTCTGCCTCCCGAGTGCTGGGATTAAAGACGTGAGCCACAGCGCCCGGCTGTTTTTTTTTTTTTTTAATTTATTTATTTGCTACCAGAGAGAGAGAAGAGTGACAGAGGATGGGCATGACAGGGCCTCCAGCCACTGCAAATGAACTCCAGATGCATGCACCCCCTAACAACTCTGGTTGTTAGGCTTTGCAAGCAACCGCCTTAACTGCTGAGCTATCTCTGCTGCCCTTGGTTGGTTTGGTTGGTTGGTTGGTTGGTTGGTTGGTTGGTTGGGTTGGTTTTACGAGGTAGGGTCTCGCTCTAGCCCAGCCTGACCTGGAATTCACTCTAGTCTCAGGGTGGCCTTGAACTCATAGTGATCCTCCTACCTCTGCCTCCCGAGTGCTGGGATTAAAGGTGTGCACCACCACACCCAGCTTGTTTGTTTTTGAGGGAGGGTCTCACTCTAGCTCAGGCTGACCTGGAATTCACTATGTAGTCTCAGAGTGGCCTCAAACTCACAGCGACCCTCCTATCTCAGCCGCATGAGTGACTAGAAAAATGACTAAAGGTGTGTGCCACCATGCACCGGCTCAGATCCAGCCTTTTTTTTTTTTTTTCCTTTTTAACATGGAACATGTCACAAATTTGCATGTCATCCTTGTGCAGGGGCCATGCTAATCTTCTCTGTATCGTTGCAATTTTTAGTATGTGTGCTGCCAAAGCGAGCACCAGACCCAACCTCTTACTGCATATTTTAGAAAAAGGCAAGAAAAAAAAAAAAAAAAAAAGGCCAGGTATGGTGGCGCACGCCTTTAATCCCAGCATTTGGGAGGCAGAGGTAGGAGGATTGCCATGAGTTCAAGGCCACCCTGAGAATACATAGTGAATTCCAGGTAAGCCTGGGCTGGAGTGAGACTCTACCTCAGAAAAAAAAAAAAAAAGAAAAAAAGAAAAAGAAAATTTCCTTTATGTTTCTCCTCTCTGAAAACAAAAAAGACCAAAAACAAACAAACAAAAACCTCTGCTAATTTTTTACTGCCCTTTAAATTCAAATTCTCAATGATTCTTGATCAGTTGTCAATCACAGGCATCTGGTCCTATGTCTTTTCTCCTCTTGGAGGCCCTGGAAACCCCACTAAGATGCACAGGAAAACCTACAGGATAAAGACTGAAGTGCTTTGCCTGCAAAGTCTAAGGAACCAGGTTCGATTCCCCAGTGCAGATGCACAAAGTGGCACATGCATCTGGAGTTCATTTCCAGTGGCCAGAGGCCCTGGCGCTCCCATTCTCACTCTCTCTCCCCCCACCTCTGTCTCTAATAAATAAATAAAAATAAATCAGAAAAAAATATTTTTAAGTCCAAAGTACTTTAAGTGGCTGACAAGGCTCTTCTGAAGCAGGATTCTGCCTTTGTTCTTTCTCAGTCTCATTTTCACATAAAAACCCAAATCCAAATGGCTGTAATTTTAATCTACTGCAATTCTACTGTTGGTGCTGTCCTGGTGGGGGGTCCACGTAAAGTTTTGTTGTTGTTTCTGTAAATTTCCCCCTAAAATCCTGTCACTTTGCCCAACAAAGTATGCCTCTTGTGTGTCACATATTCCTAGTACTGGAGATATATATATATATATATATATATATATATATATATATATATATATATATATATACACACACACACACACACATTGAAGGTAGGGCTCACTCTAGCCTAGGTCGACCTGGAATTCACTCTGTAGTCTCAGGGTAGCCTCGAACTCACAGCGATCCTCCTACCTCTGCTTCCCGAGTGATGGGACTGAGGCATGAGCCACCACTCCAAGCCAGACCCTTCCTGCCACAAAACAACTCACCAGGTTGAAGAAGAGTGCCATCCCTGCCACACAAGTGGATCTAGGCCACCCTTCTCACGGTCAGGCAAGAGGAGTGAGCATGGTACCACTAGAAGACCGGGTTGTTTCACTAGATGTTTTTAGAATTGTCTAGGGCTGGAGAGATGGCTTAGCAGTTAAGGCACTTGACTGCAAAGCCTAATGACCCCAATTCAATTCCCCAGAACCCACTTAAAGCCAGATGCACAAAGTAGCGCATACTTCTGGAGTTTGTTAGCAGCAGCTGGAGGCCTTGGTGCATACCCATTCTCTCTCCTTGCAAATAAATAAATGAAATATATGTTATATAACTGGTTAATTATCTCCTTAGAGGCCCAAGAGCTTGTTTCAAAGGAGAAGCAACACAGGATCAGATTTAGTGGAAGATTTAGTGGAAGAAAGGTTTGGGATACAGGATGTAACTCCGTGGTAGAGTGCGTGCCTGGAGTACGTGAGGCCTGAGGACCACCCAGTACAGTAAAAAAAAAAAAAAAAAACTGCACATAGAAGAAAAAAAATCATCAAAGGGTGAGAACAGAAACACCAGTTGAGGGCTGGAGAGATTGCTTAGGACCCATGTTTGAATCTCCAGATCCCACATAAGTAAGCCAGAAGCACAAAGGTGAGGCAAGCGCAAGGTTGCACATGTCCACGAGGGGCACCAATTCTCTCTCTCTCTCTAAAATAAAAAAAAATTAGCCAAGCGTGGTGGTGCAGCCTTTAATCCCAGCACTCGGGAGGCAGAGGTAGGAGGATCGCCGAGAGTTCGAGGCCACCCTGAGACTACATAGTTAATTCCAGGTCAGCCTGGACCAGAGTGAGACCCTACCTCGAAAAAACAAAACAAACAAACAAATAATAATAATAATAATAAAATAAAATAAATTAATTTAAAAAACACCATTTGATACTTCTACTTCTCACAGCACATGGAAAGCTAGGCCATTTTATAACAAAAACATTTCATAGTTATGATTTATTAAGTTCTTACAATATGCTCATTTTACTTGGATTATCCCATTGAGTCATCACAACCCAATAAGTTGGAACATGAAAAAGCTAATGCCTGCAAGGTACAGTTGTGAAGTAGAAAACATTCAAAATACTTCGTAACTGTACCTTCCAGGCAAACTAGGAATTTGCCTCTGGCCATGCCTTCGCAGTCTGTATCCTAGGAAACACACAGAGCCAAAAGTCATTTGATACTATATTTGTTCTGACCACCTGACCACCGCGCTGGGAAACAATTACTGCCCAGGAGGGTGGTCTCTTCAGGGTAGGGGTACCAAACATCGCAGCCAGACCTTGAGAATCCCTGGGAAGACAGGTCCTTTGGCTGCTAGCCAACTGCCCAGTCAGCTCTTCTCTGAGCCCTAAGTAGGTGCTGACTCTTCAAATGGCTCCCAGAGCCTTGCTCTGGAGACCAAAAAGCTTGCTTTGGTGTTCAGAGTCTTCATCACAAAGAAACATGTTTCCCAGTGTCTGTGAGAATCCGGTTTCCTTTATTGTCCGTGAACAAAATATGAGGCAACAGAGGGGGAGTCTAGATATAGAAATTAACTTGAGGCATTTCCAGTAAACAAGTGATGATGCAAACTCATTCCAGCAGCGAGACCCTTCAATATGTAAGTAGGTGCTATTTGTGCTACACAGCCAGTACAGAACAAGTCAAGGCTTCTTTGCCAGCAGGACCTCATGCTAACTCCATTTCGGCTTTTTAGAAAATATTTTTATTTTATTTACATGAGAGAGTGGGAGGAAAGAATGGGCACGCAAGGGCCTCCAGTTGCTGCAGACGAACACCAGACCCATGCACCAATTTGTGCATCTGGCTTACGTGGGTCCTGGCGAGTCAGACCTCATATTAACCCCATTTCGGCTTTTTAAAAAATATTTTAATTTTATTTATTTACATGAGAGAGTGGGGAGGGGAGAAAATGGGCACGCAAGGGCCTCCAGTTGCTGCAGACGAACACCAGGCACATGCACCAATTTGTGCATCTGGCTTACGTGGGTCCTGGGGACTCAAACCTGGATCCTTAAGCTAAGCCATCTCTCCAGCCCCACGTTGGCTTCTTAATGCAGAGCCTCGGGGCGTCTGAGAGCTGGTGACGCGGGAGGATTTCTACCCTTTTCTCTGCTTTCTACAAGGAGGCCCCAACTAGGGCTCAAGAGAAGTGGGGGTGGAGGGACACTGCCTCGGGTAGTCTTCTTTGCTATTCCGTCTTTAACCACGTGGGGGCGCCCGGCTCCAGAAAAAAAAATCCAACACCAGTCCAAGGCTTTTCTCCCAGGGAGGGCTGAGGGTTGGGACATCCCCCCCAAAAAAAAAAAAAAGCCCTGTGCAGGCCTGGCTGGGGAGAGTGGGCAGCTCGATTGCTCCAGCACCTGAGGGCGGGCGGGTGCCCTGCCAAGTCTCAGGTTTCTGGGGGGCAGGGCGGGCAGGGCGGGGGTGATGGCTGTTGCCCGTCTAAAGAGCTCTCTGTTCCTTGAATTTATACAGAATGTCTCTTGTGGCTTTTTTCTCCAGCCTCTCCCCATCCGGCTCCATGAATCACTGGACGCCACAGGAGAGCAGCACATGTTGATTTTACTTCTCAAAGCCAACGTCAGCTCCCTCCTGTGGAGTGGGGAAGCAGCAGGCGGGAAGGTGAGAGCTGGGGGCGGGACGAGGGTGGGGGTGGCAAGACACCGGTGATTGGCAACCTTGCCAAACTGGGAGCTAGGACAAGTCAGGGACCTGGGTAATAATAATTTTTTTTTTTTTTTGATTCCTGGGAATGGGGAAAACAGGGCCCCAAAGAGCCCAGTGTTGGGATCATGAAGATGAGGAAAGTTCTGGGTGGGAGCATTGCTGGCCTCGATGGGTGCCAGCCCTTCCCATCCGAGGAGCAACCTCCTCTATGCCAACAGCATCCCCATGACTCAAGAGTCAGGTCAGGGGAGACAGTGGTGAAGCTTCTTGCTCCCTTCGGGCCTCCAAGCATCTTTAGGACACAAGTCTCTTGAAAAAGCTGCCAAGGAGAACCTTCGGAGCCTCATTCTACATTCATTGCTCCACGTTGTCATCTCTTTTTTCATCCTCGGGGACTTTCTTGCGGGCAAAAAAGCCAAGCTTGTAAGAGGGGGGAAAAAAAAAAAAAAAAAAGATAATGAGGCTTTGCCAAATGCCCCTGCTGGGGGACCCTGCCAGTAACCCTCAGGCGTATCTGAGGTCTTCACTTTTGTTCAGCTTCCAAAAATGGAATTTAAATTTATTTTTGTTTGGTTTAGATGGATCCAACCAACATTTGTGAAGTCCTGTGATGGAGGTCTGGGAGTGACACCCACAGCCTGCCCTGCTGCCCAGCACCAATCCCGTTCTTCCTGCTAGAATCAAAGATTCTCCCAGCCAGGGGGCACCATCCTCCCCACACCCCGAGAAAGCAGTGCTAACCTTCCACAGGCAGAAGACCAGGAGAGCCAGCAGAAGCAGTCCCCCCAGGACACTGCCGATGAGGACCCACAGGGAGACAAGGACAGGGCGGGCCTGAGTCACCTCCAGCAGGCTCTGTGTGAGGGGCAGTAGGTTTTGTTTTGTTCTCTCTCTCACTCTCTCTCTCTCTCTCTCTCTCTGTGTGTGTGTGTGTGTGTGTTTATTTTGGAGACAGGGTACCTCAGGCTAGCCAACCCCCAAATAGAATAAAGAACCTCTTTTTACTCAAAGCAAAGGAACCCAAGCAAGAACAGAGGCCCGTGGAGCCCCTAGCATCCTTAGTGATCGCTTAAAAAAATAATAATTTAGGGCTGGAGAAAATGGCTTAGCGGTTCAGGCGTTTGCCTGCAAAGCCAAAGGACCCAGGTTTGATTCCCCCAGACCCGCGTAAGCCAGCTGCACAAGGAGTGCATGCATCTGGAGTTCGTTTGCAGTGGCTAGAGGCCCTGGTGTGTCCATTCTCTTTCTGCCTCTCTTTTGTATCTCTCTCTCTGCTTGCAAATAAATAAAATTAAAAAAATATATATTTGCAAGGACAAATAGAGAAAATGGGTGCTCAAGGACATCTAGCCACTGCAAATGCAAACGAACTCCCGATGCATGCACCACTTTGTGCATCTAGCTTGATGTGAGGCCTGGGGGAACGGAACCAGGGTCATTGAGCATTGCAGGAAAGCGCCTTAACCACTGAGGGCCCATCAGTGATCATTGACTGCAGGTTGTTGCAGGGGGCTGGAGAGAAGCGTTAAACACTTGCCTTAACCTAAGGAGCCATCTCTCTCCAGGCCCATCAGTGATCACTTCATCTGACTGACAGTGGTTGTTGTCTAATCATTCTCGCTCTCCTTCTCTCTCTCTAAAAAAAAATAAAAAAATAAAATAAAATAATAAAAAGCCAATCTTTACTTCATCCCATCGCCATTCTTTCATAGCTCTCAAACCCGTCTCCAAGCCCACCTCACTCCGACGGGAGGCTTCAGTCAGCCGTAGGACACTGCCCTCCTCAGTTCCTAACTCGAAGGTGCTGACCACTGTCAGAGACTTGAACTTGGCCTGTGGAACAAGTGGATGGGAAGCACTTAAAGTGAGTCAAGTCATCATTAGGCGCCTCTTTGGAGCCCCAAGAACAAAGTTGAGGCTGCATGGCATAGCTGTCAGGGCTCTCAAAACCACACACAAAAAAAAATGTACAGGTCCAGGCTGGAGAGATTGCTTAGTGGTTAAGGCGCTTGCTTGTGACATGTAAGGACCCAGGTTTGAGTCCTCAGTACCCATATAAACCAGATGCACAAGGTGGCTCATGCGTCTAGAGTTCGTTTGCAGTGGCTAGAGGTCCTGGCATGCCCATTCTCTCTATCTACCTCTCTCTGAAGTAAATAAATAAATATAATTTTTTTTAATGTAGAAAAAGAGTTGGGCGTGGTGGCACACCCCTTTAATCCCAGCACTTGGAAGGCAGAAGTAGGAGGATTGCCTTGAGTTTGAAGCCACCCTGAGACTACATAGTGAATTCCAGGTCAGTCTGGGCTAGAGCAAGACTCTACCTTGAAAAACCAAAAAAAAAAAAAAAAAAAAAAAGAAGAAGTAGATGAAGAAGAAGAAGGAGGAGGAGGAGGAGAAGGAGAAAAACAATGGGCTTTTGGTCTTATAAATACACTGTTTGCCTGAAATGTATTTCATTTCTCTTTCCTTTGGGTAACCCCTGCCATGTGACACAACCATGACAACCCTTAGCTGAAGCCAACATCACGCTCTTAAACCTAATATACCAGGTATTTTCTATTTTATTTATTTGTTTTCAAGTGGGGGTGGGGAGGGCACACCAGGGCCTCTACCCATTGCATAGGAACTCCAGATGCATACACCACCTTGTGCATCTGGCTTTACATGGATACTGGGGAATTGAACCCTGTTAGCACCTTAACTGCTGAACCATCTCTCCAGCCCCTGGGTTTTTGTTTTGTTTTTTTGTTTTGTTTGTTTCTTTTTCAAAGTAGGGTCTCACTCTAGTCCAGGCTGACCTGGAATTCACTATGCAGTCTCAGGATGGCCAGGAATCCTGATGGGATCCCAGGCGCTGGGATTAAAGGCATGTACCACCACGCCTGGCTCTCCTGGTATTTTATTTTTCTTTTTAATTTAATTTAATTTTTATTTATTTGCAAGCAGAGAGAGATAGAGGAGACAGAAAGAGAATGGGCACACCAGGGCCTCTAGCCAATGCAAACAAACTCCAGATGCATGCACCACCATGTGCATCTGGCTTACATGGGACCTGGAGAATTGAACCTGTGTCCTTAGGCTTCTCAGACATGAACCTTAACTGCTAAGCCATCTCACCAGCCCATCTCCTGGTATTTTCTTAAAAAATATTTTTATTTATTTATTTATTTATTTATTTATTTATTTAAGAGAGAGATAGAGGCAGATAGAGATAGAAAGAATGAGAGAAGGGGTGCTCCAGGGCCTTCAGCCCCTGAAAACTCCAGATGCATGTGCCATCTGTGCATCTGGCTTATGTGGGTCCTGGGGAATCGAACCATGGTTCTTTGACTTTGCAGGCAAGTGCCTTAACCGCTAAGCCATTTCTCCAGCCCCTGGTATTTTCTTAATTGTCTCTTTTGCCATTCACCTATGGGGATCTTGAGGTTAAGGACTTTGTCTTATTATTATTATTATTTTGGTTTTTTGAGGTAGGGTTTCGCTCTAGCCCAGGCTGACCTGAAACTCACTCTGTAGTCTCAGGCTGGCCTCCAACTCACGGCAATCCTCTTACTCTGCCTCCCAAGTGCTGGGATTAAAAGCTGCCACTCCAGTGCAAGAACTGTGTCTTATTAGCCTTTGTGTCCCCAGAGTCTATATCAAATGTGTAGTGGTTTCTTTACATGTTTTCACTAAGTGAATGAATAAATTGAGTATGGCGGTACACACTTGTAATCCCAGCCACCCAGGAAACTAAGTCAGGAGGATAGTGAGTTCAAGGACAGCCTAAGCAACTCACCAAGACCCTATCAACAGAAAAAATATGGAGAGATGGCTTAGTGGTTAAGGTATTTGCCTGCAAAACCAAAGGATCCCGGTTCAATTCCCCAGGACCCACATAAGTCAGATGCACAAGGGGGCACACGCATCTGGAGTTCGTTTGCAGTGGCTACAGGCCCTGGCAAGCCCATTCTCCCTCTCTCTCTCTCTGACTCTTTCTCTCTCTCAAATAAATAAATAAATATATATTTAAAAAATAAATAATACAGCCAGGCATGGTGACGCACATCTTTAACCCCAGCACTGGTGAGGCAGAGGTAGGAGGATCACCATGAGTTCAAGGCCACCCTGAAACTATATAGTGAATTCCAGGTCAGCCTGGACTAGAGTGAAACCGTACCTCAGAAAACCAAAAACAAAAAATAAAAAAATAAAAATACATAAATAAAAATGGCTAGGGAGGGCTGGAGAGATGGCTTAGTGGTTAAGGCACTTGCCTGCAAAGCCTAAGGACCCAGGTTCAACTCTCCAGATTCCATGTAAGCCGGACACATAAAAGGCGGGGCAAGCACAAGGTCGCACCATGTCCACTAAGTGTCACAAACGTCTGGAATTCTATTGCAGTGGCTGAGGCCCTGGCATGCTAATTCTCTCTCTCTCCCTCCCTCTCTCTCTCTCTCTAAGAAAAGTAAATAAATAATTAATGGCTAGGATACTAGTGATGGAATACTTGGCTAGCATCCCAGAGGTCCTGGGTTCAATCCTCAGCAATGCATACAAGTGAGCACACATGCCAAAAGAAAAAAAGAAAGAAAGAAAGAAAGAAAGAAAGAAAGAAAGAAAGAAAGAAAGAAAAGAGAAAAAAAACACAAGGAGTGTAAAGAAGGTGGTTTTGGTTCGTCAGACTTAATTTTTCTAAAACACATGCCGACATTGCAGGGATCGATCTTTTGTTATTCAAGGTATGTGTTCAATGGACATACACCCAGTATGAACTCCTACTGCTAAGTAGCCATTGATGTTTGAGAGGCCATGTGTCCACTTGGGAACTCTGAGTGCCAATCACCTCTGATTCAATCTCACCTCCCCAGCTCCCAGGACTTTTCATCATCTAGCTCCCTCTCAGCTCTGCACTTTCATCCCCACTTTCCCATCCCAAATCCTGCAAGCAATATCAATTATTTTAATCAAAATTGTATTAAACACCTACAGTGGGTCAGGCATGAGCCTAACTTTTGGGACTCGTCTCCCCAGTGTCAACCTGACACAGAACCTTTCCTATAATAGGCACTTGATTACCTTTCCTATAATAGGCACTCGATTAACTGATTCAAGTTACCTGTAAATGTCAACTGATTACTGATACAGCACTAAGGGATGATAAATGGAGGAAAATGCCAAGACGATTGCTAGATGTGTTTGAGCAATTATCATATGCCCATCTTATTATTTATATATTTTTCATTTATTGAGGGAAAGAGGCAGAGAGTGGGAGAGAGAATGGGCGCACCAGGGCCTCTAGCCACTGCAAACAAACTCCAGTTGCATGGACCATCTTGCACATCTGGCTTATGTGGGTACTGGGGGAATCAAACCTGGGTCCTTAGGCTTCACAGGCAAGTACCTTAACCACTAAGCCATCTCACCAGCCCCATCTCATTATTTCTTCACATTAACTTCATGAAGCCGGGTGTGGTGGTGCACACCTTTAATCCCAGCACTTGGGAGGCAGAGGTAGGAGGATTGCTGTGAGTTTGAGGCCAGCCTGGGACTACAGAGTGAGTTCCAGGTCAGCTTTGGGCTAGAGTGAGACCCTACCTGGAAAAAACAAACAAACAAAAATAAAGAAGCAAAGGGCTGGAGGGATGTCTTAGTGGTTAAGGCATTTGCCTGCAAAGCCAAAGGACTTAGGTTCGATTTCCCAGGATCCACGTAAGCCAGATGCGCAAGGTGGCACATGCATCTGGAGCTCATTTTCAGTGGCTGGAGGCCCTGGTGTGCCCCCGCCCCTTTCTCTCTCTCTCTCTGTCAAGTAAATAAATAAACAAAAATAAAATATTTTAAAAATTAAGAAGAAAAAAAAAAGAGAATAGTAGAAAAGGAAAGGTTTACCCTCCGAAAAAATTCATTGTGAAGCAGCCTCAGTAGTCTAACAGAGACCTCAGATCCCTTTGCCAGCTGTCCAAGGTGGCATTTCACGACCTGGCACCGACTATTACTCTGATTCTATCAGAAGAGAGAGACAGATGAGGACAGTGGATGCCTTCTTCACACCTCACATCCCACTCTCCTGGGATTCATACCAGTCTGCCGGTGAACTGAAGTTCCTCCGGATGCACAGGGGACCCTGGGGGCTCGGTGAGGTTGTGCACCGTGCAGCTTGCCTGGAGAAGAACCGCCCTGAAAGAACCTCTCACAGGGAGACCAGCCACTCCAGGCAGAGTGGAAACATACCACCCACACTCTTACTGTCTCTCTATGCGTCACCCCTTCATCCCTCCCAAAGATGGAACCACACCTGTGAAAGAAAGGTTCCCCCAGGGGCCTGACTCCTGACCCAGCTGGCACCCAGCTTCAGTGAGCCCACCAGCACAGGTGACAGGGCTTCACACGCTCTAGCCAGACTCACATTGTCAGTGATGATCTGAGACAGTGACAGGAAGTAGTTGCCCCCCTGGGCCACAGCTGGAAGGACAGATGAGATGGTGAGACCACTGACCACGTAACAGCCGAGGTTCTGAACCTAAGAGGTGGATTTAAAAGGGTTGAACGGGAGGAAACAGAAGTTCCTTCCTCACCTATTCCCTTTCACCCTAGAGACCACCAGATCCAGAGAGACGCCTCCCGTCCACTTCCCACACAGCTACTGCCCTTGCCCCAGTCCCAGCCCCAGCCTACTATCACGAGCAGAAACCCCTCCAGCTTCTCACCCTGAGAGTGGTTTTGAATTCAGGGCCAGGACCCACTGGGAGGGTCCTGTAGGGGTGAACCTCATAGCGGTGCAGAGTGGACTCACTGTGTAGACACCAAGTCAGGAGTCAGAGACACACACATGGATTGAGGGAAGGTAGTTCAGCATGTGGATAGATAGGCGGGTGCATGGAGAAGAAAGAAACGGAATAGGGCTGGAGAGATGGCTTAGTGGTTAACGCGCATGCCCATGAAGCCAACATGGTGGCGCATGCATCTGGAGTTCATTTGCAGTGCTTAGAATCCCTGACGTGCCCATTCTCTAATAAATAAATAAAAATAAATCTTTTAGAAAGGAAGGAAGGAAGGAAGAAGGAAGGAAGGAAGGAAGGAAGGAAGGAAGGAAGGAAGGAAAGAAGGAAAGAAAGAAAGAAAGAAAGAAAGAAAGAAAGAAAGAAAGAAAGAAAGAAAGAAAGAGGAAAGAAAGCCAGACATGGTGGCGCATACCTTTAATCCCAGCACTGGGGAGGCAGAGGTAGGAGGCTTGCTATGAGTTCAAGGGCACCCTGAGACTACATAGTGAATTCCAGGTCCGCCTGGGCTAGAGTGAGACCCTACCTCCAAAAAACCAAAATGGGGAAGGGATATGATGGAGATTGGAGTTCTAAAGTTGAATGGGGGGAGGGGAGGGAAATATCATGTGTTTTTTTGTATGTAAGTATAGAAGTTGTCAATAAAAACAATAATAATTTAAAAAAGAAAAGAAAACCAAAATACATAAATAAAAATAAACATGTAAAAGAAATAAAGAAATGAGCCGGGCGTGGTGGCGCACGCCTTTAATCCCAGCACTCGGGAGGCAGAGGTAGGAGGATCGCCGAGAGTTCGAGGCCACCCTGAGACTACACAGTTAATTCCAGGTCAGCCTGGACCAGAGTGAGACCCTACCTCGCAAAACCAAAAAAAAAAAAAAAAAAAAAAAAAGAAAGAAATAAAGAAATGGAATATAGCACAGACTTGACACCAACTTTATGGCCACAGCCCATGAGTCCTTATCTCAGCCATGCGTGGGACCTGACAAAGTTTTATGCCCAGGAAAGTAAGATGCCTGGAGAGGAAAGGTTCACAGTGAGGGAGAGTGAGGAAAATTAGCCGGGTGTGGTGGCGCACGCCTTTGATCCCAGCACTTGGGAGACAGAGGTAGGAGGATCGCTGTGAGTTCAAGGCCACCCTGAGACTACAGAGTGAGAAAATAAGACAAAGCAGCATAGATTTTTTTTCTTCCCTTCTGGGAACTTTGAAGCCCATGGAAGGAAAGGGAAGATAGCTAAGAGTATAAGTCTGGGATTAGAAGCAGGTCATACCTAGAGAATAGGAGGTGGGGCTCATATTGGACGTAGGCGGAGGTCTGGACTGTGTTATCTTGAAGGGTTCTGCTTCTCTCCAGGCTGCCGCTATAGGGTTAGGGTAGAAAGCTTCACATTTCGGCCCTTCCTCAGATACCCTCTCTGCTGATAAAGGAGTCAATGTTGTTCCTCCCCCAGGTCCCAGCCAAGACCCAACGGGAGAGGACTGGGAGGAAACTCCTTTGTTCTCACCTACTGGCAGCCAATCTCACCAGAACCTGGCTCAGGAGCACAGCGCAGCTAAACTCAAATTCTAGCAGAAAGGTCACCTGGGAGCAATGGGCACAATAGGTTCTTCCTTGGACAGATCCACGGAGGACAGGGCCCCTGTGTGCCTCCTTCCCCGAGCTGCCAGGACCCGTGGTCCCAACCCCTGTTCTCCCAGAGCTTGGCCTCTTCCTGGGCTCACCTTGGCTCCAGCCTGGAAGACCGGATGGCCCACACTGCAGAGCCGGGCGTGGAGGGAAGGGACTGCACACTCCACCTTCACGACGCTGTCCCTCTGAAGACACAGGAATGGGAGTAGACGCTAGAGCAGGAGGCTGCGACCACTCCCTACCCACAGCCTTTATTTTATTTGGAATATAGCACAGACTTGACACCAACTTTATGGCCACAGCCCATGAGTCCTTATCTCAGCCATGCGTGGGACCTGACAAAGTTTTATGCCCAGGAAAGTAAGATGCCTGGAGAGGAAAGGTTCACAGTGAGGGAGAGTGAGGAAAATTAGCCGGGTGTGGTGACGCACGCCTTTGATCCCAGCACTTGGGAGACAGAGGTAGGAGGATCGCTGTGAGTTCAAGGCCACCCTGAGACTACAGAGTGAGAAAATAAGACAAAGCAGCATAGATTTTTTTTCTTCCCTTCTGGGAACTTTGAAGCCCACGGAAGGAAAGGGAAGATAGCTAAGGGTATGAGTCTGGGATTAGAAGCAGGTCATACCTAGAGAATAGGAGGTGGGGCTCATATTGGACGTAGGCGGAGGTCTGGACTGTGTTATCTTGAAGGGTTCTGCTTCTCTCCAGGCTGCCGCTATAGGGTTAGGGTAGAAAGCTTCACATTTCGGCCCTTCCTCAGATACCCTCTCTGCTGATAAAGGAGTCAATGTTGTTCCTCCCCCAGGTCCCAGCCAAGACCCAACGGGAGAGGACTGGGAGGAAACTCCTTTGTTCTCACCTACTGGCAGCCAATCTCACCAGAACCTGGCTCAGGAGCACAGCGCAGCTAAACTCAAATTCTAGCAGAAAGGTCACCTGGGAGCAATGGGCACAATAGGTTCTTCCTTGGACAGATCCACGGAGGACAGGGCCCCTGTGTGCCTCCTTCCCCGAGCTGCCAGGACCCGTGGTCCCAACCCCTGTTCTCCCAGAGCTTGGCCTCTTCCTGGGCTCACCTTGGCTCCAGCCTGGAAGACCGGATGGCCCACACTGCAGAGCCGGGCGTGGAGGGAAGGGACTGCACACTCCACCTTCACGACGCTGTCCCTCTGAAGACACAGGAATGGGAGTAGACGCTAGAGCAGGAGGCTGCGACCACTCCCCTACCCACAGCCTTTATTTTATTTAATTACTTTAAAAAATATTTTATTTGAGCCGGGCGTGGTGGCGCATGCCTTTAATCCCAGCACTCGGGAGGCAGAGGTAGGAGGATCGCCGAGAGTTCGAGGCCACCCTGAGACTACATAGTTAATTCCAGGTCAGCCGGGACCAGAGTGAGACCCTACCTTGCAAAAACCAAAAAAAAAAAAAAAAAAAAAAAAATTATTTATTTGAGAGATAGAAAGAGTCAGAGAGAAAGAGAGAATGGGCACGCCAGGGCCTCTATCCACTGCAAACTAACTCCAGATGCATGTGCCCCCTTGTGCATCTGGCTTGCATGGGTCCTGGAGAGTTGAACCAGGATCCTTCGGCTTTGCAGGCGAACGCCTTACCCACTAAGCCACCTCTCCAGCCCATAATTAATTTTGGTGGGAGGGTTTGAAATAGGGTCTTACTCTAACCTGGAATTCACTATGTAGTCTCAGGGTGGCCTCGAACTCACAGCCATCCTCCTACCTCAACCTCCCGGGTGCTGGGATTAAAGGGTGCGCCACCACACTTGGCTCTCCCTCAGCCTTTAAATATGGTGGGTTTCTCCAAAGCACCTCACAGTCAAGGTCAACACCCCGATCTTCCTCCTCCTTCCTCTCCTCCCCCAAGCCCCTTCTTCCAAAGGCACCTGAGTAGTGAGACTGGCCAAGTGGAGATTTTTGGAGAAGCTGAGACTCAAGTTCGTGTGGTAGGCATTTTCCTTCCTGTTTTCCAGAGTTGCTGACACCAGCACTTTCCGCCGGCCACCTCGAACCACAAATGGGGACTTCCTAAGAGTGGTGGGGAAGGGACATAAAAGACAACGGAAAGTCTCACGTTCATTATTTTGGGTAATGATCAGCCCTTTAGCTTCCTTGAGTCCCTTCTGGTATGTCCCAGGCCACCCTGGTTTGCCAGCTCATATTCATCTAACCTGGAGCCCCTGATGTCCATACTGGCTTGAAGCACCAGGTCTGTGACACATTCATTGTCAGGACCACAATCTTTAGAGAAGGGGACCTGGAAGAGAGAGAGGGCTCTGAGAGAACATGAAGGGAGAAGAGCAGATGGGCCTTGATCACGGAGCCCAAGTCAGATTTTACCATTCAGACGCCCTCCTCCCCTTTCTCTTAAATTCCTTGGGGGCAGTATGGGGACCCAGAGGCAGGGCAGGGGCTTGGAACCACTAACCAGCTTCTGTAAGGAGGTTGGTGAATCCTCATCCAGTACAGGTCCTGGCTTTGTGCTGTTGTCTAAGGCAAAGGTCACAGTCAAGGCCACTGGGCGGAGGTAATCTGATGTATCCTGGGGAAACCAGAGTTAAGGATGGACCATGGGGGCCAGAGGTAAGAAAGAGCCCAAACCAGGCCCCTGGAAGAACGTGGTCATTGTAGTGGCCATTTATGGAGTGCTTTCTGTGTCCTGGGCATTGTCCTAAGGATTTTGTTTTGTTTGGTATTTTGGGTTTTTGTTTTTTGTTTTTTTGTCTGTTTTGTCTTTGAGGTAGGGTCTCACTCCAGGCCACACTGACCTGAAATCCACTATGTAGTCTCAGAGTGGCCTAGAACTCATGGTGATCCTCCTACCTCTGCCTCCCACCCCAAGTGCTGGGATTGAAGGCGTGCACCACACCCCGCTTGTCCTAAGGTTTTAACGATTCTATTAAACTTAATTCAAATACAACTCCTTTGATAGAGTTCTCCTACCATCATCACAGACAAGGAAACTAATTTGGAGGTTACCTGACTTGCCAGACTACACGGTGGTAAACAACAGGGCTTGGTTTCAAGTCCATAGCAGCCTGACCACAAAGTCGGAAGTGTCTCACTTTCCTGGATTCAATTTTCTTTTTTTTTTCTTTTCTTTCTTTCTTTTTTTTTTTTTTTTTTTTTTTTGGTTTTTCGAGGTAGGGTCTCTAGCTCAGGCTGACCTGGAATCCACTATGTAGTCTCAGGGGGTCTCTAGCTCAGGCTGACCTGGAATCCACTTTTTTTTTAAATTTTATTTCTTTTTTTAATTTTTAAGTTTTTTGTTTGTTTTAGTCTCAGGGTGGCCTCAGAACTCACAGTGATCCTCCACAGTGATCCTCCTCTGCTTCCCCAGTGCTGGGATTAAAGGCATGTGCCACCACACCTGGTTCAATTTTCTTTTTTTTTTTAAATTATTTTTATTTACTTATTTGATAGAGAGAGAGAGAATGGATGGCCCAGGGCCTCCAGCTACTGCAAATGAACTCCAGACGCATGCACCCCCTTGTGCATCTGGCTAACATGGATCCTGGCGAATCAAACCTGGGTCCTTTGGCTTTGCACACAAACACCTTAACGGCTAAGCCATCTCTCCAGCCCTCGACTCAGTTTTCTGCTGAACCAGTTGAGATCCCTCTCTGACCCTGCCGTCTCCTCACTCTCAGGCCCAATCCAAGCGTTTCCTGCCCATCCTCACCATCACGTGGAAGTGCAGCCGCTCACAAGTGACATTCCCCACGCTGAGCTGGAGCTGCCGGGGAGACAGCCGCTGGCCAGAGCCATCGAACGCTGCGCGTGCCCCAGACATCCACTCATCCAGTGACGCTGAGAACCGGATATCTGAACGGGAGAGGCGAGTGTGAGAGTGGAGAGAGGAGAGGTGCAGAGATCAAGGCGGCAAAGGGGATAAGCACTGTCCAGGACACGCTCTGGTCACTCACAGAACTGGCGATCCCAGCGGCCAGGAGTGTGGGAGGTGACACGGAAGCAAAGCGTCGCAGTCAGACACGCTGCCTCCTGGCCTCTCCGCCTACAGTCTCTCTGAACCACACTAACATGTGGTGGCGTCACATCCAGTGATGGGGCCAAATGGACAATGGGCTGGGAGCTGGGGACAGGGTGGGAAAGAAATTCCAGCAGTAGGTGCTAAGTCCTTTGAGAAATGGAACCCCAGGCTGGGGATCGTAGCTAAATGGTAGAGCCCTTGAGGACCTGGGCTTGATTCTTAGAACCAGTAGAAGGAAAGGGGGGAGAAAGGCAAGGAATACAATTTCAGTGTTTGTCTCCGGACAGTCAAAACAAAACCTGAGGGCTGGGTGAACTCTTGTCACCCTTCCCAGAACTGTGACAGTCAGTACAATCAGTAAGTGGTAATTAGCCGGGCGTGGTGGGGATCGCCTTTCATCCTAGCACTCAGGAGGCAGAGGTAGGATCGCTGTGAGTTCGAGGCCAGCCTGAGACTACAGAGTGAATGCCAGGTCAGCCTGGGCTACAGTGAGACCCTACCTCGAAAAGCCCCCCCACACACACACAAAATGCTAATTGGTAAAAATCTTCACATGGATTATCTTGTTAGATTTTCACAGTAAATTGATAAGATAGGGGAAATTATTATAATTATTCTATAAACTAGGAATTTAGGTGTAAGTTGACCAAGAAACCCAAATCTAATTCTGTGAATCCTCTTTTTTTTTTTTTTTTTTTTTTGAGGTAGTGTCTCACTCTAGTCCAGACTGACCTGCAGTTCTCTATCTAGTCTCAGGGTGGCCTCAAACTCACAAAGATCCTCCTACCTCTGCCTCCCAAGTGCTGGGATTAAAGGCGTGCTGACCTGGAATTCACTATGTAGTCTCAGGGTGGTCTCGAACTCATGACGATCCTCCTACCTCTGCCTCCCATGTGTTGGGATTAAAGGCGTGCACCACCACGCCCTGCTCACTTTTTATTTATTTATTTGAGAGAGAGAATGGGAGTGCCAGGGCCTCTAGCCACCACAAATAACTCCAGATCCATGCACCACCTTGTGCATCTGGCTTACATGGGCTCTGGGGAGTTGAACCTTTGTCCTTAGGCTTCATAGGCAAGCACCTTAACCACTAAGCCATGTCTCCAGCCCCCTGTGAGTTCTTTTCATAGCCATGCTGTGCTGTCCACACCTACCGAAGCTGGGACTCCTCACCTAAGCAGGACAGCTGCCCCATGGGCACCCACAGCCACGTCTACAAGGTCATCTCCATCCAGATCTAACCGGCCATCCACACTTCGGCCAAAGTAGCTGAGGGCCTGTGGCATGGACACAGCAGCAATCCGCTAAGAGGAAGAGAGGGGAAACTGAAGGACTTCCGGTCTTCTGCCAGACTCTTCTCATATTTCCATCAAGCAAGGAAATGAGAACTTGCCTGTGTTCAGGAGACCCTAGTTCAGCAAACTGTACCCTAACCCCCACCGCCTCCCTTTCTCGCCTGTGCATAAAAGCCAACGGGGCTACGAACACAACTCCCTTCCCCTTCCCGCCACTGTGCCCTGACCTGGGCAGGGTGAGGCCTGACTCCACTCTGGGTTCCATGGTACAGGTACAGGGCTCCCTGGTGCCCATCCTCCAAGGGTGCCCCCACAGCCACATCCCCAAAACCGTCTTGGTTCAGATCAGGAAGAGCGGCCATAGCGAAACCAAACCGAGCATCCTGGGGGAGTTCCGGCTGAAGTGTCCCTTGGAGCATCAACACAGACTGCTGGGGGAGGTGAGGAGACAGAAAGATGTTAATCTGGTGGTCACAGGCCCTCAAATATGTCTCCTCCCTTCTTTTCTTCCACCCCTGCACAAGTCCTGGAAGATCCCAGCACTTCTCACCTGGCCCACCACATACACATAAACACGTCCCGTCTCCTTGTTGTGGGGTCCCAGGAACATGGGAGCAGCCACAAGTAGCACATCGGTGGTTCCATCCCTATCTGTATCCAGTGGGCAGAGCTCACTGCCAAAGTACGAGCCAATCTGGGGGTGGGGCGGTGACGACCCCAGAGAAAAGGGAAGGTGATTGTGGATATGTAGACTCAGCGGGCCACACTCACCAACCTGCCAATATGGTCCTTTATTTTATTTTATTTTTATTTTAGAGAGAGAGAAAGAAAGAATTGGTGCACCAGGGCCTCAGCCACTACAATCGAACTCCAGACATTGCATCACCTAGTGGGAATATGCGACCTTGTGCTTGCCTCACCTTTGTGCATCTGGCTGATGTAGGGTCTGGAGAGTTGAACATAGGTCCTTAGCTACACAGGCAAGCTACTTAACCACTAAGCCATCTCTCCTGCCCCTCCCCAATATGGTTCTTTTCTTTTCTTTTTTTTTAAACTTTTTATTTTTTATTTTATCTAATTTTTTTATTGACAACTTGTATACTTAAAAAATATGGAACACTTCACGAATTTGCGTGTCATCCTTGCACAGGGGCCATGCTAATCTTCTCTGTATTGTTCCAATATGGTTCTTTTTTTTTTTTTTTTTTTTTTTTTTTTTTTTTTTTTTGTTTTTTGAGGTAGGGTCTCACTCTAGCTCAGGCTGACCTGGAATTCATTATGTAGTCTCAGGGTGGCCTTGAACTCATGGTGATTCTCCTACCTCTGCCTCCCGAGTGTTGGGATTAAAGGCGTGCACCACCACGCCCGGCCCCAATATGGTTCTTAAATCCCAGACAGGGGCCTGGAGAGATGGCTAAGCGATTAAGTGCTTACCTGTGAAGCCTAAGGACCCTGGTTCGAGGCTCAATTTCCCAGGACCCATGTAAGCTAGATGCACAAGGGGGCGCATGCATCTGGAGTTCATTTGCAGTGGCTGGAGGCCCTGGCATGCCCATTCTCTCTCTCTCTGCCTCTTTCTCTGTCTGCCTGTTGCTCTCAAATAAAATTAAAAATAAACAAATCCAGGACAGACTCTGCCAACCAGAATACAGCACAGACTTTTCAGCTTCTCCCTAACCCTAGCCTGGAAGTCCCTGGAGCATCCAAGGGTCCCACCCTCCCTTGATGCCATACCTGATCCCCCTGGAGGCTCTGGGCAACTTTCACAGCCCCATCTTTCTTTAGCTGGAAGGCGATGACTTTTCCTCGATGCCTAAACCTAGGAGCCCCGGAGAGAAAGAGGCGGCGTCCACCTTGCAAAAGCATGGAGGAAACAGAGTAACCTGGAGATGAGGAAGGCAGGAGATGTCAAAGGGGAAGAAGATGGAGTCAGAGTGGAGCGCTGACTACAGGCAGAGGGGGAGGTTCCAACGGAAGTAGCAAGAGATCCATGAGAAACAGCACCAGAAGGAATGGCTCACGCCTTTCATCCCAGCACTTGGAAGGCCGAGCTAAAAGATCACCATGAGTTCGAGGCCACCCTGAGACTACATAGTGAATTCCAGGACAGCCTGGGACAGAGTGAGACCCTATCTCGAATTAGAACCAAAAAAGTAGAGTCCAAGATGGCGGCCACCATGCAGGAGGGGCTGCAGAGAATGTCAGTGTTACTTTTGAAGATCAACAGAAAATAAACAACTTTGCACAGAACATGAGGAGAGTCGCTGAGCTGAAGGATAAAATAGAAGTAAAATTCCGGGCGTGATGGCGCACACCTTTCATCCCAGCACTTGGGAGGCAGAGGTAGGAGGAGCACTGTGAGTTCGAGACCAGCTTGAGACTACATAGTGAATTCCAGGTCAGCCTGGGCTCAAAAACCAAAAAACAAAAATAAAAACAAACAAATAAAAAAGAAATATAAGTAAAAAAAGAAGTAACTCCAGAATTTAGAAGATGCTTGCGATGGCATCCTGCTTGCCAGTGAGGACTGCTTGATGATACCGGATCAAACTGGAGATGTTTTCATGAGCCACTCCCAAGAAAAACCCAAGAAATGTTAGGAGAAGCAAAGACAAACTTGCAGGAAGAAACTGACGCTTTAGAATCTAGGGTGGCATCAATGCAGTGGGTTTTAGCAGATTTGAAAGTTCAGTTATATGGGGCTGGAGAGATGGCTTAGCGGTTAAGGTGTATGCCTGCAAAGCCAAAGGATCCCGGTTCCATGCTCCAGGACCCACGTAAGCCAGATGCACAAAGTGGCACATGCATCTGGAGTTCGTTTGCAGTGGCTGGAGGCCCTGGCACACTCACGCTCTCTCAAATAAATAAATAAATAAATAAATAAATAAATAAAATATATTATATAAAAAAAGAAAGTTCAGTTATATGCAACAATAATAATATATATTATAATATATATATAATATATAACATATATAATATATATTATATATATTATAATAATATATATTAAATTATATATATATATATTTTTATTTTATTTTATTTTTTTGGTTTTTTGAGGTAGGGTCTCACTGGCTCAGGCTGACCTGGAATTCACTATGTAGTCTCAGGGTGCCTCGAACTCTCGGCGATCCTCCTACCTCTGCCTCCCAAGTGCTGGGATTAAAGGCATGCGCCACCACTTTTTAAAAAATGACTCATATCCCCACTCGGGCTCTCCTCCTCCTCCTCCCCTAGTCCTGTGCAACCCTTTGCTACTTACCCAGGTAAGCTGCGTGGTTCTGCAACACAGAGGGAAACTCATCTTCCAGGGCTGTTCGTGGAGGGAAAAGGCGGCGACCTTCTTCAAGCCATAGCACTGAGCCCCCCCAGTCATAGGCCCCTACCATCCCAAAGAGAATCCCATCCTGGAGGGCAGAACCAAGATGCAGTCATTGAGAAACCAGTGAGGAATAAGAAGAAAAAACAAACAAACAAACAAACAAACAAAACCTCTCCAGGAGTTAGCTAGTCACTAAGGTTATACTGTGGACATAAAGGCATAGTGGGTGAGGAAGAGGGTTGGTTAAAGGAAGAATCTGGAAGGGACTTGTTTGGGGGTTAAAGTTATCTGAGTCGGGAGCTGGAGAGCACCGTGAAGAGGTCAGAGGCTGGGAGGTGTTATGAGAGTCAGAGTCTGGCCAACCTTTAGCTGATGAGTGGAGAAACCAATCTCGGACATTTCTAGCCCAAAAGAGCTTTCATTTTCTCCATGGGATCCTTGGGCATGAGAACATAGGAAGGCTCTGTCAGGAGAACTCACTCTACTGAACTCACTCTGGAAGCCCACCTGTGTTCCAGAACTGTCCCACAACCATGGCCCCCATTTCTCAAGGGGAATTATTACCCTCAAGGCCAAAAATCCGGTCCCCCAGTGCATCCACAATGTCAGTCAAGGCGGCCTCGTCAGTGACATTGAAAAAGAATCGCTCGTCTGGATCACTAGCTATAGTTCTGATTTCCCGAAGGAAAGCGCTGGGGTCTCGCTGCCGCCGGAGGTAGTGGCCCAGGACCTGAGTTCAAGATCACATCCGTCAGTCATGTAAAGTAAGGTGTTAAGAGCTGATATAGTTTTGTTTTAAATATTTTTAACTCTTATTTATTTATTTATGAGAGAGAGAAACAATGTCACACCAGGGCCTCCAACCACTGCAAATGAACTCAAGATGCATGTGCCACCTGTGCATCTGGCCTACGTGGGTCTGGGGGAATCAAACTTGGGTCCTTTGGCTTAGCAGGCAAGTGCCTTAACGGCTAAGGCATCTCTCCAGCCCTTGGGTTTTTTGTTGTTGTTGTTGTTGTTGTTGTTGTTGTTGTTGTTTTTGAGGTAGGGTCTCGCTCTAGCCCAGGCTGACCTGGAACTCACTCTGTAGTCCCAGGCTGGCCTCGAACTTACAGCGATCCTCCTACATCTGCCTCCCAAGTGCTGGGATTAAAGGTGTGTGCCACCACACCTGGCTAGAGCTGATATATACATGACATGGCAAGCTAAAGCAAAGGGAGGGGAATCATGGCCGAAGTCCAGGGAGTAGTTAACGCCCCAATGTTCTTTAGGTTGCCTGTCCGCCACATCTTCCCCATTCATCCTTCTACATCCAAAGTCAATGCTCACCGCGATCCCATAGCGTGTAACTCTTCCAGCCTCGCAAGCCTTCAGTGCTGCTGGCAACTCCTCTCCATCATGGGATTCGCCATCGGTGACAACCACCAGGAGCCTGGCAGCCTCGGGTCTGCCCCCCCGGGATTGACTGAACCCTTCTGTACTGAGAAGAGAAGGAACAGAATGAGGGGTGAGTATGCGCATGTGCAGATGTGTGATGCACACGTCATAAGTGCACACGCACACATACATAGAGTATTCAATACTCTGGCATCTTGCCTTGTAGGTCATTTCCCAAGAGTGTCTAGCACAGAAAGTCGCACACAGTAATAGGTGAAATCTTTGAACACCATAGGACACACTGAATAGCTTATCGTCAGTGTGAACAAGTACAAAACTCACCCATTCATAGATGGAACAGATATTCTACTTAGACAAATGTTAAGGGAACGTGGAATAAAGGGGCATGGACAGGTCCCATCTTTCCAGAGGCCAGTTTTGGGTCACGTTTGGAAAGTCATGAGTGACGGAGAGGCTGAGGGCCAGAATCAAAGGTGGAACGAAGAGAGCGCTGTCTGTCTACAGAGATAAACAGCACAGGGACAGAAAGAAAGACAGCCTATGCCGAGTGCGGTGGTGCACGCCTTTAACCCCAGCACTCGGGCAGGCAGAGGTAGGAGGAGCTCTGTGAGTTCAAGGCCAGCCTGGGACTACAGAGTGAATTCCAGGTCAGCCTGGGCTAGACTGAAATCCTACCTCACAAAACCAAAATAAAAAAAGAGAAAGAAGAAAGAAACATAGCAATAGACAGTTTGCAAAACTGCAGTGAGGGAAGAGCCGGGCGTGGTGGCACACGCCTTTAATCCCAGCACGCGGGAGGCTGAGGTAGGAGGATCGTTGTGCGTTCAAGGCCACCCTGAGACTACATAGATACAGTGAGGGAAGGAAGTTCAATGACAGCCAATTTAGTTTTCCTCCATGCACCACTGGTGTGATTATAAAGGTGAGCATGGACAAGTGTCTTGGGATGTGTACGACAGTGCAAGCCCTCCCCTTAACCCTGCCAGGCCTTCATGACTCTAGGCTCCCCCATTCCCCTCACAGTGCCTCACCAAGCCACCATGATTGCTTGGGCGGTCCTCGTTTCTCGTCCTTCCCGCCGTCTGAGGCTCCTTGCGGCTCTCACCACCTCTTCCTTGGTTCGGAAGTCTCCCAGGGACCACTCATGTACAGGGCTCTCCCCATACTGTACCAGTCCCACCTGGGAATGAGGTGTGCACACCCAAATGGGAAGTACGTGAGACAGGGAGAGGATGGGCGGCCAAGAAAGGATGTGATGCAAGAGAAGAATGTATAGATGCCACGGAAGATGCCACCTGCATTTACCAGCCCTCCCCCAAAGCCCCTCCCTATTGCTTTCTCTTACCTGTATCTGCTCCGGATCGATAAAAAGTCTCCCTACCAGCCTCCGGAGGAAGGTCTGAACTTCAGACCACGGATAGATGCTGTTGGAACCATCCAAGACAATGACCACGTCCATGTATGTGGGGCAGCCTGGGAGGAAAGGGGGTAGTGATGGGAAACAGACACAGGAGGACAGTGGTGTGACGTCAACACGGACCCCCGGTATCACGCTTGAATTCAAACTCTACCTCGAAAAACCAAAATAAATAAATAAATAAATAAATAAATAAATAAATAAATAAATAAAACAATCTAAGGAAATGCATTTGGGCAGAGTACAGGCTAGATGGGGGAAATACAGGAATGAAAACAGATGACATACAAGGGAATGAGGAAGTCACTGTCACCCCAAAGCACAGGGGCGTGAAGGGTTACATTGAGTGTTTTTTTTTTTTTTTTTTTTTTTTTTTTTTTTTTGAGAGAGACGCAGAGAGACAGAGAGAGAGGAAGAGGCAGAGAGAGAGAGAATGGGTGCGCCAGCAGACTCTCAGCTGCCCCCTTGTGGGCAAGTGCAGCATTGCGCCCTTGCATCACTTTGCATCTGGCTAAACATGGGACCTGGAGATTGGAACTGGTTCTTAGGCTTAGCAGGCAGGGCCTTAACCGTTAAGCCATCTCTCCAGCCCTACACTGAGGTTTTTTAACTGGTGAGACCACATCATGCAGTCTTGATCCCTTGGTAAGGAAACCAGATCCTAACATCAGGAAACATTGCAAACAGCTTAGATAATAATGACACATCCATGTAGACCCTTAAATAACAAAGAGATACCCATGGGGCTGGAAAGATGGCTCAGTGGTTAAGGCGCTTGCCTGCAAAGCGAAAGAACCCAGGTTCAGCTCCCCAGGACCCCATAAGTCAGGTGCACAAGGTGGTGCATGTGTCTGGAGTTCATTTGTAGTGGGTAGAGGCCCTGGTGCATACATTCTCTGTCTGTCTGTCTCCTCTCTCTCTGTCTGCTTGGAAATAAATAAAAATTTTAAAATGCGGCTTAGAAAAAGAAATATCCATGTAGACCCTTACATAATAAAGAGACACCCATGTAGACCCTTACATAATAAAGAGACACCCATGTAGACCCTTACATAATAAAGAGACACCCATGTAGACCTTTACATAATAAAGAGACACCCATGTAGACCCTTGCATAATAAAGAGACACCCATGTACACCCTTACATAATAAAGAGACACCCATGTAGACCCTTGCATAATAAAGAGACACCCATGTACACCCTTACATAGTAAAGAGACACCCATGTAGACCCTTACATAGTAAAGAGACACCCATGTAGACCCTTACATAAGAGATACCCATGTAGACCCTTACATAATAAAGAGACACCCATGTAGACCCTTACATAAGAGATACCCATGTAGACCCTTACATAATAAAGAGACACCCATGTAGACCCTTACATAATAAAGAGACACCCATGTAGACCCTTAGATAAGAGACACCCATGTACACCCTTACATGATAAAGAGACACCCATGTAGACCCTTACATAATAAAGAGACATGCATGTAGACCCTTACATAATAAAGAGACATGCATGTAGACCCTTACATAGTAAAGAGACATGCATGTAGACCCTTACATAGTAAAGAGACACCCATGTAGACCCTTACATAATAAAGAGACACCCATGTAGACCCTTACATAATAAAGAGACATGCATGTAGACCCTTACATAGTAAAGAGACATGCATGTAGACCCTTACATAGTAAAGAGACACCCATGTAAACCCTTACATAATAAAGAGACACCCATGTAGACCCTTACATAATAGACACCCATGTAGACCCTTACATAATAAAGAGACACCCATGTAGACCCTTACATAATAAAGAGACACCCATGTAGACCCTTACATAATAAAGAGACATGCATGTAGACCCTTACATAGTAAAGAGACACCCATGTAGACCCTTAGATAATTAGATAATAATGGGATACCCATGCAGATACTTAGATAATAACGAGACGTCCATGGAGACCCTCTGTCATGGATCCTACCCCTTCGCTCCATTTTCCCCACCCAGCACCCCTTCTGGACACAGAGCCCTCAAGCCCTTCCTCTGACTCACGTTGGGCAGTGGGTGCCAGGCTTCCCTGGGGCCGGAAGGAAGCATCCACGCGGGCACAGATTCCAGAACTGAAGACAGAGCTGCCACAAGCACGAGACCACAGGGGGGCACAGGCCTGAGGGTGGGAGGGGACCCTCAGAACAGGCTCGCAGTGGAAGCACACATGCAGAGCCCTCCATGCAGCTGTCTGCCTTGCTCTCTATGGTTCTGAGTTCATGCAGATCAGTTCCCCTTACCACAATACCCTGTTCTCTGCCACGAACCTTCAGAGACCCTCCACCACCCTTCCTTGAGCTCACCATGAATCCCCCATCACCATGAGTCTCTAGTAGAGACATCCCCAGGTGCATATTCACAGCAGGATGAGATGAATTTCCCAGTTGATAATCACCTGGTTGCAGGGGGTGGGGTGGAAAATGACATCATAGGTCATAGACAGGGTGCTTGAGTTTGGGGCAGTTTGAAAGGGAAATGAAAAGGTCAGTACCAAGTTGGGGACAGGGAGTATGTAGGTTATGGGGGCAAAGAAGCTGATGTATAAGGAGTCAAAGTTACTAGGGTTTCAAAGTCAGGGATCTTCTTACCCAGGTGGCCCTTGGCACATGAGGTATTGTGGCCTCTCCCTATAGAGCAGCGATAAACGTCCCCCCTGCGGTCACCTGAAGGCCCATCCCAGGGGGCTCCCACCAGCATCCTGATGGGGAGATGTGAATATAAACATCAGGTGACCATGATGGGGGTATAAAGTTTAGAGCCCAAGTTGCTTTCAAAAGACCAGATGCTCCCCCTTTGTGTGTGTGTGTGTTTTGGGGAGGGGAGAGACAGAGAGAGAGGGAGAGGAAGACAGAGAGAGATGCGCGCCAGCAGCCTCTCAGCTGCTGAGAAAGAAATCCAGATGTGTGCACCCCCTTGTGGTCAAGTGCGGCATTGCACCCTTGCCTTACTTTGCATCTGGCTAAACGTGGGACCTGGAGATTGGAACCGCTGGAGATTGGAACCAGCATTCTTAGGCTTAGGAGGCAGGCACCTTAACCACTAAGCCATCTCTCCAGCCCAGTGTGTGTGTGTGTGTGTGTGTGTGTGTGTGTGTGTTTGAGGTAGGGTCTCACTGTAGCTCAGGCTGACCTGAAATTCACTATGTAGTTTCAGGGTAGCCTCGAACTCATGGTGATCCCCTACCTCTGCCTCCTGAGTGCTGGGATTAAAGGCGTGCTCCACCACGCCCAGCTCTCCCTCTCCTCTGTAAGCACCGTCACAGTCCCAACCCTATGGCACGCTGGCTTTCTTCTCCTCACCATCGCTGTCCACCTCCAACATGCTGTAAGACACTATATCCAAACTCGGCCTCCGGTGGCCCCGTGAATAAGCGTGGGTGACGTACATCCAGATTAAAGGGGAAGCAGAGACCTGGGGATGGGGAGGGGAGGGAGGACACAATCATAGAGTTAGTATGGACGAGCCAGCCAATGGACAGCCACAGATGTGACACGAAGGAGGCCTTAACGTCCGTGTTTCTGCCCTGCTTATGATTCATAAGCTCTCCTGGCCTCTGTCAATGTCATGCACTCGACAGCCTAAACGGGATGAGTCCCTTCCTGTGTTTGTCCCATGTCCTCCCTGTGTGCCTCGCTGATGCACAGCTGCGTTTCCATTCCCACTCAGAAATCTCATTTGCAGATACATCTGGAAAAGTGAAGTGACTCTTTCCACATCATTCCTCCTACGCATCCTCCTCTGCCAGCCATGAGGGTCCAATGAGAGAAGGGGCCTTTCTGCAGACCCTGAGGAAGCATTTTCCCCCCAAAGCCAGGACAGAGAGAGAACAGAGGGAGGTACGAAGCACCGTGTTTGTGTATCTCCTCTTTGTTTGTTTGTTTTTTCTTTCTTTCATTCCTTCCTTCTTTCTCTTTTCCTTCCTTCCTTCCTTCTTTCTTTTTCTTTTCTTCTCTTTCTTCTTCTTCTTCTTCTTTTTGTTTTTTTTGATTTTTCTAGGTAGGGTCTCCCTCTAGCCCAGGCTGACCTGGAATTCACTGTGTAGTCTCAGGGTGGCTTCAAACTCATGACGATCCTCTTACCTCTGCCTCCCAAGTGCTGGGATTAAAGGCATGTGCCACCACACCCGGCTTTATCTCCTCTTTCTAATTTGACTGGTCCCCTAGTGACATTGTCACACTTTCACTCTTTCTTCAACATCTAAGTCTCTAGTTGCTTCCAGCCCTGGCAAACCTCAGCGGTAATTAACTGGGTGGACTACCCGCCTGCCCACACACATAGCTTGCCATCTATCTTTGACAAAGGTCCTGTCACCCCAAAGTTCCCCAGTCTGCTCCTTTTTTTTTCAGTCCTCCCAACTGTCCCTTCTATCCTTCCACGGTTTCTTCAGACTTCAGCCCATTCTTAAGCGCCAACCCCCTCCCCAGTTGAGTCCTGCTGATTCTTTTCTTCTGACCCCAATTCCCTTAAAATCAGAGCTGGTATTTTAGGAAACAAAGATTATAGGGCATTGGTAGGGGAAAAATTCCACGCCTCTTGTTCCTCTCATGGTTCTCTTCCCAACTGTATCCTTCCTTTCAAGTAACCTTCTCTCTCAGGTCACCCCTCCCACCACCACCACCACACCCCACTACCAACAAGCTAACTTGAACTGTGCTCACTTTCAGAAAGGTGTCTTGTAGGCGAGCCTTTTTGCATGCAGGAAACTGGCAGGGCTGTGTGGCCAGATTGAACTACTGCTCACGAACTGATACACCCAGAGCTCCGACCACAGAGTAAGGGAGTTCTGCCTCAAGCCCCAGGGACTAGCAAGGAGACGGGAAGCGGGGAGGGAGATAGTAGGACTCAGAGAGGCCACGTGGAAGGCCATACAGTGTCTTTTCTGTCTCTCACTCCGACAGGGTTTGGGGCAAAGGTTTCGATCATTAGGTACAAATCGTCTGAGATACCCTAGGCAGTTTTGGCCCTTGACCGTGGGAGCATAAGAATGTGGACATGAACATGAATGCACAATCAGTATTGACCTCCTACCCTGACTCCCTCACTTGAACCCCAGTGATCCCCATGCTAAGCATCCCATATGTCTTCCGTTCCCACAGCAAACCCCAAAAGTTAACCTCTCACCTGTCAGGAGCAGCAGGGGCACCAACAGGTTAGGGAACAGGGGGAGCGCCATGCTTGGTTGCTCTGTCCTGGGGGAGAAGTCGCTGTGTCTCTCTGTTCCTCTCCTTTTCTGCTTTCTTTACCTTCCCTCCTATCCTGCTCCCCTCCTACTGCCAGCTAAAAATAAAGTTGCAAGGAACAGGGAGGAGGGATGGTGGAGAACTGTAGGGAGTCCCAGACCAAGGAAACCAGGACTCGTCTCTGCCTTGGTGCTGCCCCCTGGAGGCTTCATCCTCAATATTCAAAGAGAACACAATTTTTGATTCCTTCTGTTGTTGCTTTTTATTTTTAAAAAATTATTTTTTTATTCATTGAGAGAAAGAGACCGAGAGAGAGAGAGAGAATGGGCACACGAGAGCCTCTAGCCACTACAAGCGAATACCAGATGCATGAGCCACCGTGTACATCTGGTTTAGGTGGGTCCTGGGGAATCAAACTTGGGTCCTTAGGCTTCACAGGCAAGCATCTTAACTGCTGAGCCATCCCTAGAGCCCAAGAACACAACTTTTAGGAAAAGTTTATTTTACAAATATTTTATTTGCTTATTTATTTGAGAGATGGGGTGGGGGGCATACCAGGGCCTCTAGCCACTGCAAATGAATTCCAGATGCATGGGCCACCTTGTGCCTCTGGCTTATGTGGGTACTGGGGAATTGAACCTGGGTCCTTAGGCTTCACAGGCAAGTGCCTTAACTGCCAAGCCATCTCTCCAGCCCCAAGAACACAACTCTTGATACTTTCCACTGCTGTTTTTTTTTTTTCTACCCTTTTTTGGTTTCCAGGTCAGTAATGGTTTCCCCAGACTTAGAACAGGAAGTAAGAGTGGGAGATTTCTTTTTTTTTTTTTTAAGATTTCTTTAAAAATTTATTTATTTGCAAGCACACACACACACACACACAGAGAAGAGAGAGAGAGAGAGAGAGAGGGAGAATGGGCACACCAGGGCCTGTGGCCACTGCAAAAAAAGCTCCAGATGCATGTGTCCCTTGTGCATATGGCTTATGTGGGTCCTGGGGAATCAAACCTGGGTCCCTTGGCTTTGCAGGCAAACATCTTAACCGCTGAGCCATCTCCCCAGCCCAGGAGATAGATTCTTTACACCCTTATTTTTCTCAGCTGGGGATATGCAAAATAAAAGCTGACAGTCGTGGGTTTATTTTCCTGCCTACCCAGGGGAATTCTCCGTGTGAAGACAAACCACACAAGTCTTACAAGTTCCATCCCCACTTAGCTGATGCTGCCTGTCTCCATAGTTTCTGGAAGGACCGTATCTAGGAACTGTGTGTGGTTTGTTTCATGGTCAATATAATTGATTTAGCTTAGGTCACCCCTCCCCCTCCCCAACAAGGTTATAAACTGAAGAACTGGACTTCTTAGCTCTTTGGCCTATCTACTACCTACTATTTCTCCTGCATACTTAGGCTTTCCATGAAAATCTGTGGGTGAGCCGGGTGTGGTGGCTCACACCTTTAACCCCAGCACTTGGAAGGCAGAGGTAAGAGGATCACCGTGAGTTCAAGGCCACCCTGAGACTACAAAGTGAACTCCAGGTTAGCCTGGGCTAGAGTGAGACCCTACCTCAAAAAAAAGTTCTAAAACAAACAAACAAAAACTTCTGTGGGTGATGTTAGTTGCCAATCCTGTGGGAAACTTAAACCACAGTCATGGGAATTAGGGCTTCAAGTGACCAAACACGAGAGACCACAGCAAGTGTCAAGAGAGTGAAGCGGTGCACCCGTTACACAGCTCCTCAGGAGGCTCGGGCAAAGAGGACTGTGAGCTTACGGACAGCCAGGGCAACACAGTAAGACTTTCCCCTACTCCCATCTCAAAATAGAATAGAATAAAATAAAGTCAGTCAGCGAGCGAATAATCTTTAATTTGTTGACTTGAAGTCTTGCTTTGCACGGTGGGCATGGGCCACAACTACGCGCAATGAACCATTGTACAGTATTTACAGCAAGACAGATGCTGGACACAGCATCAGTGTGGACAGGCAGAGAAGGGGAAGAACCGGTTAACCGACAGAGCCCGGAAAGCAAAGTGTAGACAGACATAGGACTGTGCGGAGCACGGAGAAGGGTACAGGCTAAATCACGAGGGGAGCTGGTGAGGTAACGTGACGAGGAAAAGACCTGATGCAGAGACAGGAGGCAGAGTGAACTGGGATATGACATCAAGTCTGGAAAATTATAATACAGAGCTTGAAGGAGAAAAAAACACAGCACAAGCATCTCGGTGAGACTTTATAGCTCCAAACTTACACTTCGACCAAACTGGAGTTCAGCGTAAATTCTGGGACAGGGAACTAAGAAGGTAGAAGGGAAAGATGCAGAATCAGACCCTTAAAGACAATCGAGACAGAGGGAAAGAACAGAAGATCCGGCGCACTGAATCATATGGTGCAATGATCTTTCCTGACCTCGTCTTCAAGATCCGCCCCCTTACCCTGACATCTCTGGGGCATAGGTTAATCAAGGAGGAGAATTAGAATGGGCTTGGCACATGGGAGATGGTCCAAGAGCCCATCTCATCCACTCGGGTCCCATCTCATCCTGTGCCACAGGGTCAGGGCTTGAGTCGTAGCCAGGGACAGATTAGGGTGAGAATGGAGAGGACGGAGGATATGAGGCCACAAAGCCCCACAACGCCGGGCCCACAGCGCCAGAGGCCGAGTTTGTCCAGTGGAATGAAGAGATCACAGGCGTTTCTGACCACATCCAGCAGAAGAGGGGGATGGCCTCGAAGGACTCGAACCAGCAGCAGGACTCGAAGCCGAAACTTCAGAGCCAGTTGTGGCAGACATCCTCCTGGTATCCCTTGTCCCCCAGGTCCCCTAGTGTCAGTGCCTTCTGGGGCTCCCACTCCAGAACTCTTCAGGCGCCTGCTATAAGATGAAGTTTCTTGTTCCATCAGTAAGCGAATCTCATAAGCATCACGGCTCAGATTCATGATGAGGGAAAACAGGTAGTACCTGAGACACACAGGGAAGAAGGATTAGAAAGGGCATGGATATCTACTGAACAAACTCAACATTATATGTACGTCCACATATATATTTACTTATTTTAGTTTTTCGAGGTAGGGTCTCACTGAAGCCAGGCTGACTTGGAACTCATTCTGTAGTCCCAAGCTGGCCTCAAACTCATGGTGATCCTCCTGCCTCTGCCTCCCAAGGGCTGGGATCAATGGTGTGTGCCGCCCACACCTGGCCAACATAATATATATATTTAAATAATTTTAAAAATATTTTAAAAATATTTTATCTATCTATCTATCTATCTATCTATCTGTTTATTTATTTATTTATCTGAGAGAGAAAGAGGAAGAGAGAGAATGGGGGCACCATGGCCTCCAGCCACTTCAAACAAATTCCACATGCATGTGCCCCCTTTTGCATCTGGCTTAATGTGGGTCCTGGAGAGTAGAACCGGGATATTTTTTAAGTAGGCTCTCATTCTAGTCCAAGTTGACCTGGAACTCTGTAGTTTCAAGCAGGCCTTGAACTCACAGCTATCCTACCTCTGCTTCCCAAGTGCTGGGATTAATGGCATATGCCACCACACCCAGCAAATGTATTACTTTTTTTTTTTTTTTTTTTGGTTTTTCGAGGTAGGGTCTCATTCTAGCCCAGGCTGACCTGGAATTCACTATGTTCACTATGTAGTCTCAGGGTGGCCTTGAACTCATGGTGATCCTCCCACCTCTGCCTCCCAGATGCTGGGATCAAAGGCGTGGTGGTGCACACCTTTAATCCCAGCACTCAGGAGGCAGAGGTAGGAGGATTACCGTGTGTTCAAGACCACCCTGAGACCAGGTCAGCCTGGGCCAGAGTGAGACTCTACCTCAAAAAACCAAAAAAAAATTTTTTAAGGGGCTAGAGATGGCTCAGCAGTTAAGGCATTTGCTTCCAAAGCCTCACAACCTGGGTTCAATTCCCCAGTAACTACATAAAGCCAGATGCACAAAATGGCTCATGCATCTGGAGTTCATTTGCAGCAGCTGGAGGCCCTGGTATGCCCATTCTCTCTATCTGTCTCTCTGTGCTTGAAAATAAATAAATAAATAAATAGATAGATAGATAGATAGATAGATAGATAGATAGATAGATAATACTGGCCTGGAGAAATGATTTAGTGGTTAAGGCATTTGCCTGTGAATCCAAAGGATCCAAGTTCGATTCCCCAGGACCCACATAAGACAGATGCACAAGGGACACATGCATCTGGAGTTCATTTGCATTGGTTGGAGACCCTGGCATGCTCATTCTCTTTCTGTCTCTTCTCTTTCTCTCTCCTTGCACATAGATAAATAAAATAAAATAATTATTTAAAAAATTTTTTTTAATTTTAAATATTTTGAGTTAGGGGCTAGAGAGATGGCTTAGAGGTTAAAGCATTTGCCTGCAAAGCCAAAGGATCCCGGTTCGATTCTCCAGGACCCAAGTAAGCCAGATGCACAAGGGGGTTCGTTTGCAATGGCTGGAGGCCCTGGCATACCCCCAGCACTTGGGAGGCAGAGGTAGGAGGATCACCGTGAGTTCAAGGCCACCCTGAGACTACATAGTGAATTCCAAGTCAGCCTGGACTAGAGTGAAACCTTACCTCAAAAAACCAAAATAATAATAATAATAATATAATAAAATAAAAAAATAATATATATATTTTTGGGCTGGAGAGATGGCTTAGCAGTTAAGGCGCCTGCCTACTAAGCCTAAGAACCCGGTTCCAATCTCCAGGTCCCACGTTTAGCCAGATGCAAAGTGACGCAAGTGCGTAAAGCTGCAATTGACCACAAGGGGGCACACACATCTGGATTTCGTTCACAGCAGCTGAGAGACTGCTGGCGTGCCCATTCTGTCTCCCTCTCCTTCTCTGTCTCTCTCTAAAAATAAAAAATAAAAATAAAAAAATAATAATATGTATTTAAAAAAATAATAATATGTATTTTTTAAAAAAATAAATGTATTTGATTATTTTTTTTTTGTATTTGATTATTTTTGAGAGAGAGAGTTGGAAATAGGTGCACTAAGTCCTTTTGCCACTGCAAAAAAACTGGACACATGTGCCACGTTGCACATCGAGCTTTGCATGGTGTAGCAGACAATTTCACGTTGCTGGGATGAGCATCCAATCAACCAGTTTTATGGGAAGAATGGGAGTTATTTCAGCTTATAGATCCCAAGGGAAGGTCCATCAATGGTGGAAGAAGTTGCTTATTTTCATAGATCCAAGCAGAGAGAGAAACTGCAGCACACAAAACACCAGCCCCAGCACACACACAAACCCACCAGAGCACAGACTGCTCTCTACCCACGGGGCTGGAATTAGATCCATCCCCAGTGACACCTTAAGGATGCTGGCTCCAGATCTGCTGCCACTGACACCTCCTCCAGCTAGGTGGCTGGAGATCCAAGTTACAAGTTTAATTTTGACACCTGAGTTAATGGGGGACATACATTCAAACCTCCACACATGGGTACTAGGGAATCCTACCCAGGCCTACAGGATTTGCAAGCATCTTTTACTGCAGAGACATCTCCCTACTCTCTCTCTCACACACACACACACACACTGTTTGCTGGTTTGTTTTTTTTCAAGGTATGGTCTCACTCTAGCTCAGGCTGACTTGGAACTCACTATGTAGTCTCAGAGTGGCCTCAAACACATGGCGATCCTCCTACCTCTGCTTCCTGAGTGCTGGGATTAAAGGCATGCGCCATCATGCTTGGCTTTATTTATTTATTTATTTACTTATTTATTTTTGAGATAGGGTCTCACTCTAGCCTAGGCTGACCTGGAATTCACTATGTAGTCTCAGGGTAGCTTCAAACTCACAACGACCCTCCTACCTCTGCCTCTTGAGTGCTGGGATCAAAGGCCTGCGCCACTACAGCTGGTGCTGGGTGGGATCAAAGGCATGCACCACCATGCCCAGCTTTTTTTTTTTTTTTTTTTTTTTTTTTTGGTCTTTTGAGAACTGGGATCTAAGATTATCTGACACACACCACAGTATAAACCACAAATACCTCTTATCTGGACTATTTGCTTTAGGGTTTTCTTTCTTTTTGGTTTTTCCAAGGTAGGGTCTCATTCTAGCTCAAGCTGACCTGGAATTCACTCTGTAGTCTCAGGGTGGCCTCGAACTCACAGCGATCCTCCTACCTCTGCCTCCCGATGCTTTAGGTTTTTAACTGGTCTCTTTATAGCCATTCTTGTCATCATCTCGACAGGTGTGTGTGTGTGTGTGTGTGTGTGTTATATGTGTATATGAGGCAGAAACAAGCAGATCCCCCAGAGCTTGCTGACTAGCTAGTGGAGCTGAATCCATGAGTTCTGGGTTCGGTGAGAGAATCTGTCTCAAAAAGTAAGGTGGCGGGCTGGGGAGATGGCTTAGTGATTAAGGTATATGCCTGAGAAGCCTAAAGACCCAGGCTCAATTCTCCAGAACCCATCTAAGCCAGATGCATAAACATATTTTATTTTATTTTTTTATTTTTATTTTTTTTTTGAGGTAGGGTCTCACTCTGGCTCAGGCTGACCTGGAATTCACTATGTAGTCTCAGGGTGGCCTCGAACTCTCGGCGATCCTCCTACCTCTGCCTCCCGAGTGCTGGGATTAAAGGCGTGCGCCACCACACCCGGCTCGCATAAACATATTTTAAAATGAGAAACAGGGTCCCTCACTGAGCCCAGAGCTCACCAATTGGCCAATTGGGCTAGGCTGGCTAGCCAGCAAGCCCTAGGATCATGCCGTCTGTATCTCCCTGCACTGGGATAACAGGTGCATGTGGTTGCGTTC
The DNA here is from genome assembly GCA_036365145.1 of Orientallactaga sibirica. NCBI lineage: Eukaryota > Metazoa > Chordata > Mammalia > Rodentia > Dipodidae > Orientallactaga > Orientallactaga sibirica. Next base: position 22,453,605 of record JAEOAD010000025.1, read on the forward strand.
AGTTTTTATGGCGGTGCTGTGGAGCTGAACTTAGGTTCCCAAATCCTACCAAACTCCATAGGTGCTCAAGTCCCTTATATGAAATGATATTATATTTGCATACAACCTACATAATCCACTTCTAGATTATTATGTCCAATACAAGGTAAACGCTACATAAAGAATTATTATACTGCATTGTTTAAGGAATAATGACATGAAAAAAGGTTTTACATGTTTAATACAGATGAAAAAGATTTTTAAACGTTTTCAACCTATGGTTGGTTGAATAAACCGATAAGGGACAAACAGATAGGAAAGGCCAACTGTATACTGTGGGAACATCCTGAGATAGCTTTCTCACCTAAGGCGAGCTGTGAAGTGCAGAAGGTACAAAAGGACTTGTACGAGAAAATAACTAACCGGAAAGAACGCTGTGCCCACTTCTCCTGATCCACACGAGGAGCTAGTCCAGACTTCCCAGCCCAGAGGACATTGTCACAGGCGAAGTACAAGGCTCGGTTGAGGTGACTAACCGTGATGCAGAATCGCAGGACAACATCTGACAGGTGCACAGCTCTCTTGGCTGACTCGAGGGCATCTGCTGAGTTACCCAGGCGGAGCACTGGTGGACATTGACAGGGGAAAGCAAGGAATTGGAAGTAGAAGGGGGAGGGGAGCGGAGGGAGGGAGAGAGAAAGAAAGAAAATGAAAGTCAAGCAAGTGATAGTAACAATTTAAAAAAAAAAAGAGTAGAGGGCTGGAGAGATGGCTTAGCAGTTAAGGCTCTTGCCAGCAAAGCCAAAGGATCCCGGTTTGACTCTCCAGGACCCACGTAAGCCAGATGCACAAGGGGGTGCATGCATCTGGAGTTCGTTTGCAGTGGCTGGAGGCCCTGACATGCCCATTCTCTCTCTCTGTCTCTTTCTCAAATAAATAAATTTAAAACAAACAAAAAAAAAGTAGAAACAATAGTTCATTTTTTTTACTACAAAGTTTGACTTTTAGCCCAGTTTAGCTTTCTGTAACCTGCCCCATTTTCTCCAATCACCTCTACCTTCCTTTTGCTTGTTCACTTATCTCAGTTGAAACCAAGCAGAAGATATGTGGAGCCCAATGATGAACTGGCAGAGATGGTTAAAAAAGAAAACTAAGCCAGGCGTGGTGCACGCCTTTAATCCCAGCATTCGGGAGGCAGAGGTAGGAGGATCACCATCAGTTCAAGGCCACCCTGAGTCTACATAGTGAATTCCAGGTCAGACTGGGCTAGAGTGAAACCCTACCTAGAACCCCAAAAAAAAAAAACACAAGAAAACTCGGAAGAAGGAACAAAGGGCTGGTATGAAAGAAAGGTTGGGATAACAGAAAGGTAGAGTTTACTTACACTTTCTTCCAAGGCTCAAATGACCCTCCAGTTGTTGAATCTGTTTCTGTAACTCAGGACTGGCCCCGTGTTTCTGCAAAGCATGGCCAAGAAGGGAGCAAGCATATTGGGCAGCCCTGGGGGAGAGGACAAGCAAAAACAGTAAAGTGTAGGGCTGGAGAGATGGCTTAGCAGTTAAGGCCCTTGCCTATGAAACCTAAGGACCCAGGTTCAAAATTCCCCAGATGCACAAGGTGGTGGAGTTCATTTGCAGTGGCTGGAGGCCTTGGTGTGCCCTTTCTCTGTCTCTATCTCTCCTCCCCTCTCCTCTCCTCTCTCTCTCAAACAAATAAATAACAGTAAGGTGTAGATCTCCCTGACCCTGTCGTCAAAAATGTCCTCCTCACACCCCTATCGCATCTCCTCCAGGCCATGGCAAGAAAAGCCACAGGACAGGGTCTGGGGGGGGGGGGGAAGGAGTGGAGAACACGAATTGGAGGTAGAGTCAGGACGACAATGAGGCCTAACGGGGGTCCGCAGGGGTCCACCACAAGCACGTAAGTATGTATACACGTGAGCCAGAAAGGGCAGTGGGATAGCCGGAGGACAGATCATTCCTCGGGAGTGGAAATCAAAAGAGCGCGGGGACGGCGTTGCTCCAGGCTGACGGCAGCGGGCGAGGACACAGAAACGGGGGTCGGGGGTCTCCCCAGCGCTGGACCAAGTTCAGTCCGGGAACGCTCCTCATCCCACCCCCTTCTGTGGACCCCGAGCGGCCTCCCCGCGGGTGCACTCATGCCTCAGTTTCCCCATCTTTCCCCGGGGGGTGGGGGACACAAAAGAAATCATCTGTTCATGAACCGGCTGAAATCGGCGCCTCGAGATCCGTCCGGGCCCCCGTAGCCCAAGTTGACCCCTCTGGACCCCCGTAGCTTGGCCGCCCCTCCTCCGCCCACTCTTTCTTCCCCAGTCCACCCCGCCACGCTCCCCGGTTCCTCTTCTCGGCCGTACCTACACAGCCGCTCCCGAGCCTGGCTCTGGGAGCTGTAGCGGACCCAGGCGTCCATGACAGCGGCGCTAGCGCCCCGCTGCCGCCCGCCCCCGGGCCACGCCTCCGACGCGGCCAACGGAGCCTCGCAAGGGACAAACCACAGAGAACGCGATCCTGAACGAGGGATTTCAGAACGCCAAGCGCTTCTCCAAGAGGTCTACGCTTGCATGTCGCTGAGTGGGTGTTTCCGGGGTCGATCACCCCTCTTTTCTAAGTCGATCTCAAGCCTCCAAGCTCGTCTCCGGGGACACATTCAGCTTGAAATGCCCGGGACCAGGGTAGAGCCTGCGGGGCTGGGCGAGGCCGCCGCAGCGGGAGGTCCTGGGTGGTGGATGGCCCGAGTCTACTAGTCCGCCCGAGGGTTTGATCTGCACGGGTTTCCTGTCCCGCAACTTCCAGAACAGAGGATGTCCGGCCGAATTCAGCTCCTGAAAAGGACCGTACAGTACCTGGCGCCCCAAGCCCTCCGCTCCGTACTCACTCTTCACCCTCGCCCACTCTCTCTCCGCTTCCCCTGCACCGCTGGAGATCTGGGCGGGATCGCAAGCGAGGGTGGACGGCTCAGAGCTACCCCACCTCGGCTGCAGCCAAGATCCGAGTGGTAGCGACCACTGTGCTCTTTGAGTCTTCACCTGCACAAAATCTGGTTGTGCTGTGGTCAGCGAGACGCCCTCAACCCAGAACCGGTCCAAGTCTCCTACTGAGCTACTTTTTGCGGTGGTTAAGTCTCCAGAGTGCTGGGATTAAAGGCGTGTGCCACCACAGCAGGCTTTATCTTTTAATTTATTTATTTTTTAGTTTTTCGAAGTAGGGTCTTGCTCTATCCCAGGCTGACCTGGAATTCATTATGTAGTCTCAGGGTGGCCTCGAACTCTCGGTGATCATCCTATCTCTGCCTCCCAAGTGCTGGGATTAAAGGAGTGCGCCAGCACGCCCGGCTTGGCTTCTTTTTAAATAATTTATTTGCCAGCAGAGAGAGGTGGAGAGAAGAGACACAGAGAGAATGGGTGCACCAGGACCTCTAGCTTCTGCAAATGAACCCCAGATGCATGCACCACTTCGTGCATCTGGCTTTACATGGGTATTAGGGAATTGAACCCAGGCTGTTAGGCTTTGCAGGCAAGAGCCTCAATGGCTGAGCCATCTCTTCCCCTCCATGAGCTAATTTTATACCTCTTAAACAAACAAACAGAAACCACCCAGAAATAAAAAGGGGAGAGGAATGGGCACTTGGCAGCTAACCCACAGCCGCCTGATCCCATTTCCAAAGTGCACTACACACTTGTCCTAACATCCCTCATGCTTGCTTAACTCCTTGCCTAAATATGCCTGCCAGGATACAGGCTATCCAAACACCTGGTACCTGCACTCACTTTCTTTTTTTGTTTTTTCAAGGTAGAGGCTTGCTCTAGCCCAAGTTGACCTGGAATTCACTATGTAATCTCAGGTGGCCTCAAACTCACAGCGAAACCTCCCGAGTGCTGGGATTTAAAGACGTGCACTATCATGCCTTTAAAGATGAATTAAAGAGGGGTTGGAGGAATGGCTTAGCGGTTAAAGTGTTTGCCTGCAAAACCAAAGACCCAGGTTCAATTCCCCAGGACCCATGTTAGCCAGATGCACAAGGGGCTGCATGCGTCTGGAGTTCATTTGCAGTGGCTGGAGGCCCTGGCATGCCCATTCTCCCTCTCTATCAAATAAATAAATAAAAATAAAAAAGCAAAAGTGTTTCTTTATTAAAAACATGAATTAAAGAAAATGTTTTTGAGGCTGGAGTGATGGCTTAGCGGTTAAGGCCATTGCCTGCAAAGCCAAAGGACCCAGGTTCAACTCTCCAGGATCCACATAAGCCAGAGGCACAAGGTGGCTCATGCATCTGGAATTCATTTGGTGTGTCTGAAGGCCCTGGCACGCCTATTCTATCTGCCTCTCTCTCAAATAAAAAAATATTTATGAGGCGAGAGAGAAAATGGGCATGCCAGAGCCTCTTGTCACAGCAAACAAACTCCAGACACATTGTGCATCTGGCTTTATATGGGTACTGGGGAATCAAACCCCAACTGATAAGCTTTGCAAGCAAGCACTTTAACTTGTAAGCAATCTCTCCAGTCCCTGGGCTTACCATTTTCTCAAACTATGTGATTCTATCTCCATTACCAACACCAAGGCACACTAACCCCAGAACTCTAAACTAAAAATATTTTTTTTAATTAGAGACAGAGAGGGAGAGAATAGGTGCGGTAGGGCATCCAGCCACTGCAAACAAACTCCAGACATATGCCTTGTGCATCTAGCATACATGGGACCTCGATAATCAAACCTGGGTCCTTAGGCTTCACAGGCAAGTAAAGGCATCTCTCCAGCCCTAAAAAATATTCTTAACTGATTCAATCCCTAGCCCCAGTAATTTGCCCCAAAAAAGAGCAGTGAGGGGAAAGACAGCCAATGAATAGCGTTTGGAAAATGTTACATTTTATTATTCACCACTGTAGTTACTGTACATAAGACTATTACTAAAGGTCACTTCAGAATGACTGCAGAATGGCCTAAAACTTTAGCAGCACCTATTGGATAACAAGACCTTTTTCAACTAGGCATGATGGTAGATGCCTGTGATCGAAACACTGGGTAGAGGAAGGAGGGTAAGTTTAAGGCCAGCCTGAGCTAGAGTTCTAGGGCTAGAGTGAGACCTTGCCTCAAAAAATAAATAAATAAATAAAAGACTACATAGTGAACTCCAGGTCTGCCTGGGCTAGAGTGAGACTCTACCTTGAAAAAAAAAAAAAAAAAAAACAAACAGGCTGGAGAGATGGCTTAGCAGTTAAGGTACTTGCTTGCAAAGCTAAAGGAACCAGGTTCGGTTCCTCAGGACCCATGTAAGCCACGTGCACAAGGTGGCACATGCATCTGGAGTTTGTTTGCTGTGGCTGGAGGCCCTGGCATGCCCATTCTCTTCCTCTATCTCTGCCTCTTTCTCTCTCGCTCTCAAACAAATAAAAATATTTTTAAAATTATTTGAAGTTGAGTGTGGTGGCAAACACCTTTAATCCGCAGGAGGATCACTGTGAGTTTGAGGCCAGCTTGGGAGTACAGAATTCCAGGTCAGCCTGGCCTAGAGTGAGATCCTGCTTCAAAACAAGCCAAAAAAGCTGGGCATGGTGGCACATGTTAATTCCTGCAGGTAGATCACGGAGTTTGAGGCCAGCCTGGGCTAGAATGAGACCTCCCCTTGGGAAAACCAAAAAGAAATAAACAATCAAAAAATCACAAAGAAAGGTTATTTGTATGTGTGGCATGTGCATGCTTATGGGAGTGGACAACTTTGAGATGTCTGTTCCTCCTTGAGACAAGGTTTCCTGCCACTGCAAATAAATGTCAGACTAGCCAGCCTGCCCATGAACTTTAGATTCTTCTGGCTCTGCCTCCCATTGTCATAGGCATGCTGGTATCACAGAAACATGTGCCACTTTGTAGCCAGCTTTAAGTAAGTGCTGGGGAACTGAACTAGGGCTGGCCTACTCTGTAAGCAAGCATCTTTAACCACTGAGCCATCTCCCCAGTTCAGTACTTTAAGACGTGATGGTTTCATGTAATATAGTATCTCCCACATCAGTCACATCTTGTAGGATTGATGGGTCAGTCCCAGAGTAGTGAGGAAAGGGTCTGCAGTCTTGTCCTGGGTGGGGTCCACCTCACTCTGCTCCTCCACCAGTCCAGAAGCTGACAATTCTTAGGGAGTGTTTCCTAAATCCCAGACCCTGCGTTAGCTCTTCCCTACTCCTGTCACCCGCGTCCTGCAACTTGCCCTGTGTTTTGCTACCCTTGTCCTCTGCTGGCTCCTCACTCCTGGTGGGTGCTGCTTCCTTCTCTCTTGTCAACTGAAGCCCCTCCCAGACTCTGCCACATCCTTTTCTTCTTTTGTGTCCTCGTGTTCCTTTTTTTTTTTTTTTGCTTATTTTGTTTTGTTCTTTTCAAGGTAAGATTTCACTGTAGCTCAGGCTGACCTGGAATTCATTCTGTAGTCCCAGTTTGGCCTTGAACTCATGGTGATCTTCCTACCTCTGCCTCCCAAGTGCTGGGATTAAAAGCATGCACTATCACACCAGGTTTCCTGTTAAGTTTTTGTTATTTTCATTTATTTATTAGCATGTGTGTGTGTCCATCTGGGTCTCTTGCCTGTCTGGCTTTATGTGGGTGGTAGAATTGAACCTAGGCCAGCAGGTTTTGCAAGCAAGTGCTCTGAACCACGAGTCATCCCCAGCCCTGAATCTCCTTTGATGCTCTCCTCTTCAGGGCTTTTACTCCTGGCTGCCTAAGAGGATACCAAGAACTCTAATCATCTCAAGAGAGGAATGTCTGAATCTGTGCCCCACAGGTGACTCAAGCCCCCAAAAGCTGGTGAAGTACAAACAAACATGATGTGAGGAGGAAAAGGAAAGGGTTGGAGATGTAGTTCAACCAGCAGAGAGCTTGCTGAGCATGCAGGGCACCACAAAAACCAGGTATGCTGGTCCATGCCTAACAACAGCAAAGAGAACCAGAAGTTCATGATCCAGTGGCTACAAATCAAGTTCAAGGCCAGCTTGGTCTATGTAAGAAAGACAAAGACAGACATGAGAGACATTCCTGAATATCCATTTGTCCACAAGACAGTATGTGTAGGAACAGAACAGGTAGTCTCTAATACCTTAAGAAAAATTCGCTAACCCTGCTTTCTTAGCTCCCAAGAAAAAGAATGTTGAGCGGAGTCTCTGCTTACCCTACCAGAAACACGGAATGCCATCCCTGGTAGAAGTATTAACACAACGACCCACAATATTTTACTGTAAACATTTCTTCAGATTTTTTAGAGAGAAAAGTAATTTTAAATGTAGAAAACACAAATGAAACATTTATTCATAACTCAAAAGAAATACTAACAGATTAAATATAAACACAAGTTCCATTCCAGCCCTACTCCTCCAAGGGTATGTGACCAAATGGAATCTTGGAAAGACCACTTGGGCAACAGCAGACTGGTCAGCGTCGTCTCCGGTCTGGACTCCTGCTGCGTCTTCGGCCACCTCTAGGGAAAAAGAAAAGGAAGAAGGAAGTCCGTCAGAGGGGCACTACAATATCCTGATCTTGCTCATGTTCCTTTCACCAGCGTAAGTGTTAGCCCTCTCCATTTTACCTCCTCTTGCCCTTGGGTGGACCTCGAACAAAACACCAGTCCACGCTGATAGGTTGCCCCATCAAATCTTGGCCATTGAGTCCCTCCATGGCAGCTTGGGCCTCCTTGTAGGTTTCATATTCAACTAGAGTATACCCCTGGGGCAAATAAAAAAAACAAGTATCAAAACTCTCCTATTTCAAATACAAAGGGAAGGAGGGGGCACTTAATAGGATGGTACTGTATATAAGTAGAAGGACAGATTAATGGGGGTGAAAAGGCCTAAGTGAGGTCAGGGGAAGAGATTGAGTAAAGGAAAGGTGGAGGGAGGGCTAATCAAAATCTAAGAGGATATAAATAAGTCATATGGAAACCTACTTTTTTGGACAATGGAACACTCAGAAGCCATAGATTGTTACTAGAAAATTCTCAGTGCCAGGGATGGGAGACTTCCAGTGAGTTGTTAGCCAGGGAGGTTCCTGATACCCCCCAAAACATTACAGGCCACTGCCAAGGCTCTTGATTTCCCACCAGGAATAAATGGTGCTACAAACTCTGCATATTTGGGCTGCAAGATCACAGAGAAATCCTGCTGGAGCTGAGCTGAAAACTTCCTCCACGTAGACCAGCTGACAGAAAGCTGTGCTACATGCAGTTCCATGGGGGAGGGAGAAATCACCCGTGGAGACACTCAACAGTGGACACTGCAAGCCTTAAATTTGGCCAGCCAGGCCAAAGGAGCCAACGGGTGCAATAGTGGCATGTCTGTCATGGGGGAAACCAACTGCTCTCTAATTGGCCCGCTCTGTGGGAAGGAATACATCCCTGATACTGAAAACCTACAAGAGGGTAGTCATGAGCCCTAGGGGTGTAATGTCTGCTGGTGTCTGGCTAAATGTATATACTATGCTCACCAAACTGCCCAGTAAGCACTTCTCTTAATGCTACTCTCACTTGTGGTTAGAGAAACTTGTTTTCAGATGGCAGTGACCTCAGAATGACGTAGAAAGCACCATGGTGCTGAGAAGTGATAGAGCAAAGCACTGAAATATCTCTATCACATCTTCCAAGGCTCAGGGTCCATTGTGGAAGAGGAAGTAGAAAGAATGTAAGAGCCAAAGGAAGAGTAGGACTCATTAGAATGTGCTCCTCCAGACACAAAATCCATGACCTCACAGTGCCTGACACTACCTACCCAAGACCCATAATAGGAAAGATGATGACATCAAAACAAAGGAGAGAATGATTGAGGGGGGGAAGAGGTATGATAGAGAGTCGAGTTTCAAAGGGGAAAGTGGGGGGAGGGAGGGAATTACCACGGGATATTGTCTACAATTATGGAAATTGTCAACAAAATTGGAGTTCTACATCCTTAGCCATCAGAGAAATGCAAATTAAAACTACTTTGCGATTCCATCTCACTCCTGTTAGAATGGCTATCATTAAGAAAACAAATGACAATGTTAACAAGTACGTGGAAAAAGGGGAACCCTTCTACACTGTTGGTGGGAGTGTACTCTGGTACAGTCACTGTGGAAATCAGTGTGGAGGTTCTTAAAAGTAGATTTACCATATGATCCAGCTAGAGCACTCCTAGGCATAAATCCTAAGGACTCTTCTCACTACCTTAGAGATACTTGCACAACCATGTTTATTGCTGCTCTATTCATAATAGCTAGGAAATGGAACCAGCCTAGATGTCCCTCAACAGATGAATGGATAATAAAGATGTGGTACATTTACACAATGGAGTTCTATTCAGTGGTAAAGAAAAATGAAATTGTGATGCCGGGCGTGGTGGCACACACCTTTAATCCCAGCACTTGGGAGGCAGAGGTAGGAGGATCATTGTGAGTTCAAAGCCACCCTGAGAATACAGAGGGAACTCCAGGTCAGCCTGAACTAGAGTGAGACCCTACCTCGAAAAACCAAGAAAAAGAAAAAGAAAAATGAAATTATGAAATATACAGAGAAATGGATGAATTTGGAAAGGACTATACTAAGTGAGGTAACCCAGGCCCAGAAAGCCAAACGTCACATGTTCTCCCTCATATGTGGATCCTAGCTACAAATGTTTAGACTTGTGTGTGAGCTGGAACCAAATATTGGTGGCAGAAGCCAGTAAGCTAAAAAAGGCTATAAGGGAGGGAGGAGAGGGAAGGACTTAAGGGGATGGTATTGTATATGTAAGTAGAAGAACAGATTACAGGCAAACTGAACCCAAGTTGTTAGGCTTTACAGGCAAGTGCCTTAACTGCTGAGCCTTTTCTCCAGCCCCAAATGAAACCTTTTTAAAAATGTCTTTTACACTGAGGAGACTCAAAACTCATCAAAGCAGAAAATAAGAGCCTGTTGAGAGCTCAACCTCCAAGACTCAGGAATATTGCAGAAGAGAGGCTGAATGTAAAAGGCACTGAGTGCAAAGCTGCACTTTGGGGCACTGACCTCCGACATGAACAACTGGTACGTTCATGACCTCACAGTGATTAACAATACTTCCACAAGATCTGCACTGTTCTGATCCCATCAACTTTTTTTTTTTTTTTTTGGTTTTTCGAGGTAGGGTCTCGCTCTAGGCCAGGCTGACCTGGAATTCACTATGTAGTCTGAGGATGGCCTTGAACTCATGGCGATCCTCCTACTTCTGCCCCCCCCATTGACATTTTGACATGGAGAATGAAGGAGGACAAAAGGAATGAGACACCAAAACACAGAAGGACTACCTTGAAAGAGGATCCTCAGTGGACTGGGGCAGGGAAGAGGGGACAAATGAGAATAATGAGATGGGAACATAATCAAATCAGTTTGTTTGTATATTAAAGTTACCAAAATGATGAAAAAAAGTCATTTAACAAACTGAAATTCTCCCTTGAGAAGCCAATTTCCTCCATACCCTCCTAAGTGGAGGCTGGGGAGATGGCTTAACAGGTAAAGCATTTGCCTCAAATGCATGAAGACTTTGAGTTCTATCTATCCCCATACCCATGTAAAAATGCCAAGCATGGCAGTGTAAGACTGTAAGCCCAGAAGTGGGGAGGCAGAGACAGGAGGATCCCTAAGCTCAATGGCCAGCCAGTCTAAACTAACGGGTGAGTTACAGGCCTAGAGTGGACAATATTCCTGAGGATAACACTGAGGTTGTCCTCTGGCCTGTGCGTGTGTACACACACACACACACACACACACAACTCCTACTTTACCAAGCATCAAGTACCTCTTCAAGTCCAAACTTCATGCTTAACAGAAAACCATATAAACTTTACACAATGAAATGCACATCAAATTTCCCTACTGTGCCTACAACATGCTTGTTTTGTTTTCATCTCTTCCCTAATAAACCCCCTCAATTTTTTAAATTTAATTTTAATTTTTTTGGTAAGACAAGACCTCATGTAACTCAGGCTGGTGTCAAACTTTCTCTTGAGTGCTGGGATCACCATGCCCAATTGATGCAGGTGCTGGGCTTCGCACACATTAGCAGGCCCTCTACCAAGTGAATCACATCCCCAGTGAAAAAAATCAACCTCAATATTTCAACTTTGCTCTTGGCCAACGACAGCAAACACAGAATGCCATCTGAGGATTATGAGGGAGGGAAGCCACAGTGTCACTTCATATACCTTCAGGTATCCTGTACGCCTGTCCAGGTTGAGGTGGATGTTTTTTATTTCCCCATATTCAGCAAACTTGTCATGGATGTCTTCTTCAGTGGCTTCCTCGTGGACACCAGTGACAAAGAGGATCCAGCCTTCAACAGCTGTTGGGAAAGGGAGGGTGGTGGATGTATGTGCACAGAAACGAAAAACTTCAACCACAGTGCTAAGAAGTGACAGTGGAGTGTTCAGCACTGAAATATCTCTATCACATCTTCCAAGGCTCAGGGTCCCTTGCGGAAGAGGTGTCAGAAAGGATGCAAGAGCCAAAGGAAAGGTAGGGCTGCTTACAATGCACTCTTCCAGGCACAAAATGGCCTGGATATCCATGACCTCGCAATGCTTGGTACTACCTACACAGGACCCTCATAATCGGAGAAAAAGATGATGACATCAAAATAAAAGAGACTGACTGAGAGGGGAAGGGGATATGATGGAGAGTGGATTTTTATTTTATTTTTTTATTGACTTCTATACTTACATACAAAAAATGCATGATATTTCCCTCCCCTGCCCCCATACCCCTTTAGAACTCCAATCTCCATCATATCCCTTCCCTCGGAGAGTGGATTTTTGAAGGGGAAAATGGGGGCGAGGTGGGAGTTATCATGGATAATTGTCTATAATTATGGAAGCTGTCAATTTTTTTAAAAGTTAAAAAGAAAAGGATTGCAGTAAGCAGACTGGAGGCCGGTTACAACACCCCCGATTGCATTCGCTTCTGCCTGTCTGTATGTGCACACGGAGTCCCCTACACGTCCCACTTTACTCACAGCGTTGTGGTCCAGGCTCATCGCCATCCTGCTCCACACTGTCATAATCCTCCCGCATCCGCGCTCGGGAACCCTCTTCTATAAGGAACACATACCAGATCACCGAAAACTATCCTCCCACAGTGCCCCATGAATCGTGCAGCAGGGGAGGGGTCCCCACAAACTCGGGAGATCTCAGACCGCCTCTGCCTTTCCCAGCACTCACCCGAGCCAAAGCCGCGGCCTTTCCGTTTCTTCGCTTTTTCTTTCAGCTTGTGGATGCTCTCTGGAGGCCCAGGAAAGAAACAGAAACAAAGGAGTCCTTTTCAACATCGCCATCGTTCCAAAGACGCCGGGCGCGACGCGCGTCCCACGGCCGCCGGCCGGTCCCTTCCCAGCCCCGCCCCTAGGCTCTTCCACAAGGGGGCGGAGTCTCTAGCCGAGAGCCAGCTCGCCGGCCCTCCACTCCCCCAACGCGGGAAAATGTTTCCTCATCACTCTTCTCTCGCACCTTCCCCTCTTCCCGCAGCCGCCTCCAGCCTCCTCACCGTCCCCATCCTCATCCATGGCGAAATCCTCGCCGCCCGCCTCGTGAAGATCCAGCACGTCCGCCATCTTGCCTGCCTCCGCGCTAAGCGCCGCTCAGGATCCGAGTCCTCCCGAGACTGTCGCGGAGGGAATACGTCATCCTAGAGCCGACCAATCACAGGCCACGCCTAAGCCCCGCCCCCCGGCGCGGGGAAAATTCGCACAGGGAAGGCCGGCCTACTTAAAAGACGGAGCCGGAAGTGCTTGTGTAGCCATCTTGAGCAGGTCGCCGGCTGATTGCTGCGGGCGTGGAAGGGGAGGCGGAGTCTGTGGCTTCCCTGAAACCACAGCAGTTAACTGGAAATCCTAACAAGGAATCCTCCTTACTCGAAGCTTGCTGCCCCTCTCTCCCCTCCAAACTAAAGAAATGATGGCAGTTGAACAAAGTTTATTTATTTGATTGACAAAGAAAAAAAAAATGGGGCTGGAGGGATGGTTTAGTGGTTAAGGCGCCTGCCTGCCAAGGGCAGTCCCCAGGTAAAGCCGGATGCACAAGGTGGCGCATGCGTCTGGAGTTCGTTTGCAGTGAGTGAAGGCCCTGGCGTGCCCATTCTCTTCCTCCCTCCCTCCCTCCTCTCTCTAATAGATGAAATATTTTAAAAAGAGTGGGGCATCACAGTCTTGAACGAAAGTGGCTTTAACTTACTGGAAGATGTTATAGGAATTTCATGTGTAAAAACCTAGGCTTTGAGCTGGGCGTGTCCGTTCACCACCTAAAGTCACCTTAAGTAGAAGTCAAGGCTAACACATGTAAAACACTGGGAAATGCTTCTACAGACAAAGATAGCTCAGTAACAATTTAATCCTTGTAAAACCATCTGTAGGAGCAGAGGATATTAATGAATGCAAAGACAAGTGAGGAAGTACAGCAGTGACCCAGTCTGTATGTGACAAAGAATAAAGCAGTCAATATGGACAAACCAGATGATTGAGCCAGGTGTGATGGCGCACACCTTTAATCCCAGCACTTGGGGAGGGAGAGGTACGAGGATCACTGTGAGTTCAAGGCCACCCTGAGACTACACAGTTTATTCCAGGTCAGCCTGGGCCAGAGTGAGACCCTACCTTGAAAAACTAAAAAAAAAAAAAAAAAAAAACCAAACAAACCAAACAAGCAGATGAGAGAGTTCATATAGAAGGTACACTCAACAAGAATTGACTGTGTGCTGGATGGAGAGAGGGAAGAGTTAGTAATGGGCCTGAGCTTTCTGGCTCAGGCAAGCAGGTAGGTAACGGATCAGGAAGTCAAAGAGGAGCAAGTGCGGACGAGATGTCTCATCGAAGCTGTGTGAGCGCCCAGTGCTGCTGACTGTGATGCTCACTGTGTGGAAATAAGGATGTTAGAAGGCTGGAACAAGTGGAAGAGAAAGAAATAGACCTCAGAAGCATGTGTTTGAACTATTGCAGTGGGAATGAAGAGAACTTGCGGAGAAAGGCCCCAGGGAAAAATCCAGGTTCCTTCACTGTCTGGAGAAGGGTGGGCAACCTGCCTCCCTGGCAGTACACTCCTATTTCTCCCACTTGCAATTCTTTTTTAGAATATGTGTGAGTGAGGCTGCCTTAGAGTTCCTTTTATATGTGTGCCAAGAAAGAGTCATTCTGGCCTAGTATGGTGCTGCATAACTGTAATTCTAGACTCGGGAAGCTGAGGCAGGGGGATCACTGCAAATTTAAGTCCCAGCCTGATCTACATGGCAAGTTCAGGTCAGGCATGGATACATAGAAAAACGTTGTCTCAGGGAAAAAAAAAAAGGTGAGTGTGGAAGTACATGCCAATATGAGAGGTAGAGTTCAAGGCCAGCCTTGGCTGTACAGCAAGTTGGAAGCCAATCTTGGCTCCATGAGACCAAGTCTCAAACAAACAAAAAAAAAAACAGGGCTGGAGAGATGGTTTAGCAGTTAAGGCTCTTGCCTGCAAAGCCTAATGATCCAAGTTTGACTCACCAGTACCCACATAAATCAAATGTACAAAGTGGTACATGTGTCTGGAATTCATTTACAGCAGCTAGATGCTCTGGTGCACCCATTCTCTCTGTGTGTATGTCTCTCTCTGCTTGCAAATAAATAAATTAAACATATTTAAAAAAAAAAACAAGAGTCATTCTGACTTATTAGAAAAAAATTTAATTTTAATTGTATAAAATTATGCATATAAAAATACATGGAAAGTATTAAAAAGATAACTAAAATCTTAAACATCAGAACTGGACAGACAGCTGGGTGTAGAGGCTCATACCTACACTCCTCGTACCTGGCATGGGGGGGGGTAAGTGGATCATGAGTTCAAGGGAGGCCTGCGCTAAAATGAGACCACATTTTAACACACCTCCCAACTTCCCCAACCAAAAAAACAAATCAAAACCTGGACTGAACAATATTTCTCACTTTCTTTGGAATCCTGTTGGATTTTTGAGAAAAATAAATCCAGGAGGTAGAAGGACAATCACACTTTTAACACTCCTTACAAAGAAAGGAGCATAAGGGAACCTGGAGGTTTCACGATTTCTGGATTACAAATATCAGATAGACACACCATTATTCAGTGTAGGCTAATGTAGGAGCCTCTATGCAAGCCCTACATGTTCCATGGAATAACAAAGCAGGGGCTTAGAGAATCGAGGAGGCCCCTTTTGAGCACTAGTACTGTGGTAGATGGATTCCTTACCACTGACCCATGCGTCCTGGTCTTAAAGATGACGTCAAACACAAACACACAACAACAAACAGCTGCCTTTCATCCTGTTCCTATCTAATCTGAAAGAGCCAACTGTGGTGTGTTTCCTAATCTCTCTTTCCCCAGTACTAGGGATTGAGCCTTGGGCCTCACACATGCCAGGAAATCACTCTACCACTGAGTTACATTTCCAGCCCTTCTATTTATTATTTGTTGATGTTGTTTTTTTGAGGTAAGGTCTCACTCTAGTCCAGACTGATCTGGAACTCAATCTGTAGTCCCAGGCTAGCCTCTGACTCACAGTGATCCTCATACCTCTGTCTCTCAAGTGCTGGAATTAAAGGCGTGCACCACCACTTCTGCCCAGCTCTTTTGACTTTAAATTTGAGAGGATCTTGCTAAGTTACCCAGGCTGGCCTTGAACTCAACTCTATAGCCCAGACAGACCTTGAACTTTCAGTCTTCCTACCTCAGCCTCCTGAGCTGGGATTACAGTTCTACAACTAAAATCAAAGTATTTGTTAAGTGGGAAGTCCAGCTGCAATAACATTAAAATTCCAAAACTGCGTTTAGAAAGTGCACTGGATATCAAGACGATCACAGAAACAAGGGAAAATATCTGACTACGTATCGTCTCAAAAAAGTTATCCAAGCCGAGCGTGGTGGTGCACCCCTTTAATCCCAGCATTTGGGAGGCAGAG
Organism: Orientallactaga sibirica; assembly: GCA_036365145.1. Lineage (NCBI taxonomy): Eukaryota > Metazoa > Chordata > Mammalia > Rodentia > Dipodidae > Orientallactaga > Orientallactaga sibirica. The sequence goes on from JAEOAD010000025.1 coordinate 22,469,518, forward strand.
GTAGGAGGATCGCTGTGAGTTCAACACCAGCCTGAGACTACATAATGAATTCCAGGTCAGCCTGAGCTAGAGCAAAACCCTACCTCGAAAAAACAAAAACAAAAAAAATTATCCAAGAGGAAAATTCTCTGCCTGTACTCCAGATCATCTCTCTTACTTCATCTACAAATTACTGGTCATTGATTTTCTTTCCCTTCTGCAGGGTCCCAAGGTTCCACTTAGGAAGTACTATAATACCATATTCTCATCTGATTTTCCTGATCCATGCATGCTCTCAAAATCAGTATGGAGAAATGGAAAGAAAGAAAAAAGATGAGTGTCTAAGGTACATACGTTTAAAGTAGTAAGCAGCAGGAGCCTCACTAAATGGAACAGATACTGTTTCTAAAACTCTGTGTGTGTGTGTGTGTGTGTGTGTGTGTGTGTGTGTGTGTGGGGAAGAGGTAGGGATATGTTTTACCTTCTACCAATCACTGAAGTAAAGTTTATTTATTTACTTATTGGAGAGAGAGAAAGGGAGATAGAGAGAATGGGGACGTCAGGGCCTCTAACCACTGCAAAAAAACTCTAGACGCATATGCCACCTTGTGCAACTGGCTTACGTGGGTACTGTGGAATCAAACCTGGATCCTTAGGCTTTGCAGACAAATGCCTTAACCTCTAAGCCATGTCTCCAGCCCTGAAGGAAGGTTTAACTTCAGGGTTGAAGCCAGGCAAGGCGACACTTCACTGCCATCTCTGCACTTGGGAGGTTAAGGCGGGAAGATCAGGAGTTCAAAGTCATCCTCAACCATACCATCTTGGGCCATCTCAAAAAACAGCCTGAATCTTGACCCTCTTGCTATCGAGTAAATGCAGAAATCTGGATTGCTATAAGGGTGTGAATGAGCCCAGAGGCAACTTAGGGAGTACCCCATGAACTATGTTTGAAAGTCCTCTCTCATTCCTGTTCTTAGCAGTGATTTACAAATAAGGAACTAGCTGGACATGGTAGCACACTGCTTTAATCCCTGCACTTGGGAGGCAGAGGCAGGAGGATCACTGAGAGTTCAAGGCCACCCTGAGACTAAACAGTGAATTCCAGGTCAGCCTGGGCTAGAGTGAGACCCTACCTCGAAAAACCAAAAGATAAAAAAATAAATTAAATAAACTAGGCCATGCCGGTAATCCCAGGAGTATTGCCTGCTGCAAGTTAAAGGCCAGCCAGGGCCACATTGTGAGATTCTCAAAGACAACAAAAATAAATCAGATCTTCACTTTCTTTCAAAGAATAAGATAATGAAATACTGAAACAGAAGATCATTTTTGAGACATGAGGTGATGATGTGGAGGGAGCAGTGTCAAGCAGGTCCACCTCAAGATATACCTTGTTCTAGTCGAAGAGTAAATGAGGCCAGCGCATACAGTCCTTATTCAGCCTGCACTTGTAAATTGGGTGGTGGTGGGTATGTGGGGATAGAGGGGTCTGAGACAGGGTCTTACACTATAGCCTATGTGGGCCTAGAACTAATTACATAGTCCAGCTTCAAACTCATAGCAGTCCTCCTTTTTTTATTTTTCCGAGGTAGGGTCTCACTCTAGCTCAGGCTGACCTGGAATTCACTATGTAGTCTCAGGGTGGCTTCGAACTCTCAGCAATCCTCCTACCTCTGCCTCCCGAGTGCTGGGATTAAAGGCATGCACCACCATGCCCAGCTTTGGGATTACAGTTCTGAGCCATCACACCTGGGTGTTCTTGTAACAGAAAGTGCCATGACACTCCGTGAGCCATACAGTGCAGTTAAAACAATTTACACAGTTAATCTGGACGTTTAAGAGCCAACAGAGCTCCAAAGTGGAATGGGGCTATGCCACATGAATCTACATCCCAAACTGAAGTCAGAAAAGGAATCTTAGCAAATAGGAATCCAGGTGTAGAATTTATACATATATATTTATATTTTAAAGTACAAAATTGAGCAAGTATGTACAGAAATCATTCTAAGTCTTAGAAAGGAGACATACAAAAATGGTCTGAAGGGGCTGGGCAGTATGGGTAGAGGCCTAGCAGCTGGAAGAGTGCATGCTGCCCAGCTGCCCAGCAGCCAGCATGAGAATATCTTTCTTCTCCTTGTGGAAGCGCAGCTCCTTGCCTGCCAGCCGGGCTTCATCCAGCTCCCGCTCAGTAGAGGCCAGCTCTCTAGACAGTGCTCCCGGCACACTCTGCTCCCGGCTCACCCAGTCCAAGGCCATTTGGTGGCGAATGTCATCATCCAGGGCCCGGTGTGAATAATGAGCCAGGACCTCCTAGTTGGGGAGAGGAATGCGAAAGTCACTGAGAAGACAAAAGGTACATTTCACTAGCTACACTGACCCAACTGCAACTAGGTGTTCTTAGCCCTCAAGTCCTAACTGAAGTGAATACCAAGTCCTCCACAGAGTTTTTTCTGTCTTGTAGGAGACTATTAAGAAATCAGAAAAGGAGAGAGAGAGAGGGAGAGACAGACAGACATATGCATAGGCCCAGGGAGGCATAGCTGCAATGCTGGTGTCTTGGGGAACAGTGCAGTTCAGAGCAGCTGAAGCCCAGAGCTCAGGAAAGGCCACATCTTCTGGTACTTCAACACCACACAAAAGACTTTGATTTAGGTAGGAAATGTGGTCATCTTTTTTTTTTTTTTTTTAAGAGAGAGACAGAGAGAGAGAGAGAGAGAGACGGAGAGGAAGACAGATAGAGATGAGTGTGCCAGCAGCCTCTCAGCTGCTGCGAACGAAATCCAGATGTGTGTGCCCCCTTGTGGTCAAGTGTGGCATTGCGCCCTTGTGTCACTGAATCTGGCTAAACGTGGGACCTGGAGATTGGAACCAGCATTCTTAGACTTAGGAGGCAGGCGCCTTAACCGCTAAGCCATCTCTCCAGCACTTTTTTTTTTTTTTTTTGGTTTTTCAAGGTAGGGTCTCACTCTGGCCCAGGCTTAGTCTTTTTTTGATCCTCCTACCTCTGCCTCCCGAGTGCTGGGATTAAAGGCGGCGCCACCACGCCCGGCTCTCTCCAGCACTTTTTTGTTGTTGTTGTTCTTTTGAGGTAGGATCTCACTCTAGCCCAGACTGACCTGGAATTCACTTGTATTCTCAGGATGGCCTTGAACTCATAGCGCTCCTCCTACCTCTTGCCTCCCAAGTGCTGGGATTAAAGGCATGTGCCACCACTCCCGGCTTGTGGTCATCTTTTTAAAACAGTCTCCTGGGTGGGAGAAAACTTCATCACAAGGCCCAAGTTACTACGAACATATTCGCTCAAGGGTTTATAGGAATGCTTGTCAAGTGGCAACAAACTTGTTACAAATGCAGCAACTATTGCATCAGCTCTGCTTAAACTAGCTCCTTCTTCCAGAAGAAAATGAAGGACTCCATGACACACAAAAGAATGCTGAGCAATTATTTATTTATTTATTTATTTATTTATTTGAGAGGGAGAGAGAGGCAGAGAGAGAATAGGGTGCCAGGGCCTCCAGCCACTGCAAATTTAGATTTATGTGCCACCTTGTGCATCTGGCTTACATGGGAGGGAACTGAACCTCTGGTCCTTTGGCTTTGCAGGCAACCACCTTAACTGCTAAGCCTTCTCTCCATCCTTAATTTTTTTTGATTATTTCTTTTCTTTTCTTTTCTTTTCTTTTCTTTTTTTTTTTTTTTTTTTGTTTTTTTGAGGTAGGGTCTCACTCTGGCCCAGGCTGACCTGGAATTAACTATGTCATCTCAGGGTGGCCTTGAACTCACGGCGATCCTCCTACCTCTGGAGTGCTGGGAACTGCACCAACTTTTTTCTAAATTTTTTTTGAGGCAAGCCCAACAGATTGGCATTTTGTTGTTGTTGTTGTTGTTGCGAGGTAGGGTCTCAAGTCCAGGCTGACCTGGAATTCACTGTAGTCTCAGGGTGGCCTCGAACTCTCAGCGATCCTCCCACCTCTGCCTAAGTGCTGGGATTAAAGGCGTGCGCCACCACGCCCGACTTTGTTGTTTTTTTTTTTTTTTTTTTTTTGGTTTTTCGAGGTAGGGTCTCACTCTGGCTCATGACCTGGAATTTATGTAGTCTCAGGGTGGCCTCAACTCGGCAATCCTCCTACCTCTGCCTCCCAAGTGCTGGGATTTGGCCACCATTTTGCTTTTGTTGTTGTTTTTTAAAGAGAGAGAGAGAACTGGTGCTCCAGCCACTACAATCAAACTCCAAATGCATGTGCCCTTTTGTGCATCTGGCTTACATGGGTCCTGCAGAATCAAACCGGGATCCTTTGGCTTTGCAGGCAAATGCCTTAACTGCTAAACCATCTCTCCAGCCCTACTTAATTTTTTTAAAGATAAGGTCCTAGAAATCCTCCTGTCTGCTTCCCCAATGCTGGAATTAGAGGCATATGCCAGCAGGCCCAGCTTTTATATGGTGCTGGAAATCTGAACTCAGATCCTCCTGTTACGGATCAGGAAGTCAAAGAGGAGCAAGCGCGGACCGAGATGTCTCATCGAAGCTTTGTGAGCGCCCAGTGCTGCTGACTGTGATGCTCACTGTGTGGAAATAAGGATGTTAGAAGGCTGGAACAAGTGGAAGAGGAAGAAATAAACCTCAGAAGCATGTGTTTGAACTATTGCAGTGGGAATGAAAACTTGTGGAGAAAGGCCCAGGGAAAAATCCAGGCTCCTTCACTGTCTGGAGAAGGGTGGGCAACCTGCCTCCCTGGCAGTACACTCCTATTTCTCCCACTTGCAATTCTTTTTTAGAATATGTGTGAGTGAGGCTGCTTTAGAGTTCCTTTTATATGTGTGCCAAGAAAGAGTCATTCTGGCCTAGTATGGTACTGCATGACTGTAATTCTAGACTCGGGAAGCTGAGGCAGGGGGATCACTGCAAATTTAAGTCCCAGCCTGATCTACATGGGAAGTTCAGGTCAGGCATGGATACATAGAAAAACGTTGTCTCAGGGAAAAAAAAAAAAGGTGAGTGTGGAAGTACATGCCAATATGAGAGGTAGAGTTCAAGGCCAGCCTTGGCTGTACAGCAAGTTGGAAGCCAATCTTGGCTCCATGAGACCAAGTCTCAAACAACAACAACAAAAAACAAAACAAAACAAAACAGGGCTGGAGAGATGGTTTAGCGGTTAAAGTGCTTGCCTGCAAAGCCTAATGATCCAAGTTTGACTCGCCAGTACCCACATAAATCAAATGTACAAAGTGGTACATGTCTCTGGAATTCATTTACAGCAACTAGATGCTCTGGTGCACCCATTCTCTCTGTGTGTATGTCTCTCTCTGCTTGCAAATAAATAAATTAAACATATATTTTAAAAAAAACAAGAGTCATTCTGACTTATTAGAAAAAATTTAATTTTAATTGTATAAAATTATGCATATAAAAATACATGGAAAGTATTAAAAAGATAACTAAAATCTTAAACATCAGAACTGGACAGACAGCTGGGTGTAGAGGCTCATACCTACACTCCTCGTACCTGGCATGGGGCGGGGGGGGGGGTAAGTGGATCATGAGTTCAAGGGAGGCCTGCGCTAAAATGAGACCACATTTTAACACACCTCCCAACTTCCCCAACCAAAAAACAAAATCAAAACCTGGACAGAACAATATTTCTCACTTTCTTTGGAATCCTGTTGGGTTTTTGAGAAAAATAAATCCAGGAGGTAGAAGGACAATCCCCTTACCTCACACTTTTAACACTCCTTACAAAGAAAGGAGCATAAGGGAACCTGGAGGTTTCACGATTTCTGGATTACAAATATCAGATAGACACCCCCATTATTCAGTGTAGGCTAATGTAGGAGCCTCTATGCAAGCCCTACATGTTCCATGGAATAACAAAGCAGGGGCTTAGAGAATCAAGGAGGCCCCTTTTGAGCACTAGTACTGTGGTAGATGGTTTCCTTACCACTGACCCATGCGTCCTGGTCTTAAAGATGACGTCAAACACACAACAACAACAAACAACTGCCTTTCATCCTGTTCCTATCTAATCTGAAAGAGCCAACTGTGGTGTGTTTCCTAATCTCTCTTTCCCCAGTACTAGGGATTGAGCCTTGGGCCTCACACATGCCAGGAAATTACTCTACCACTGAGTTACATTTCCAGCCCTTCTATTTATTATTTGTTGATGTTGTTTTTTTGAGGTAAGGTCTCACTCTAGTCCAGACTGATCTGGAACTCAATCTGTAGTCCCAGGCTAGCCTCTGACTCACAGTGATCCTCATACCTCTGCCTCTCAAGTGCTGGAATTAAAGGCGTGCACCACCACTTCTGTCCTCTATGCCCAGCTCTTTTGACTTTAAATTTGAGAGAGGATCTTGCTAAGTTACCCAGGCTGGCCTTGAACTCAACTCTATAGCCCAGGCAGACCTCGAACTTTCAGTCTTCCTACCTCAGCCTACTGAGCTGGGATTACAGTTCTACAACTAAAATCAAAGTATTTGTTAAGTGGGAAGTCCAACTGCAGTAACATTAAAATTCCAAAACTGCGTTTGGAAAGTGCACTGGATATCAAGACAATCACAGAAACAAGGGAAAATATCTGACTATGTATCGTCTCAAAAAAGTTATCCAAGCCGAGCGTGGTGGTGCACCTCTTTAATCCCAGCATTTGGGAGGCAGAGGTAGGAGGATCGCTGTGAGTTCAACACCAGCCTGAGACTACATAATGAATTCCAGGTCAGCCTGAGCTAGAGCGAAACCCTACCTCGAAAAAACAAAAACAAAAAAAAATTATCCAAGAGGAAAATTCTCTGCCTGTACTCCAGATCATCTCTCTTACTTCATCTACAAATTACTGGTCATTGATTTTCTTTCCCTTCTGCAGGGTCCCAAGGTTCCACTTAGGAAGTACTATAATACCATATTCTCATCTGATTTTCCTGATCCATGCATGCTCTCAAAATCAGTATGGAGGAATGGAAAGAAAGAAAAAAGATGAGTATCTAAGGTACATACGTTTAAGGTAGTAAGCAGCAGGAGCCTCACTAAATGGAACAGATACTGTTTCTAAAACTCGTGTGTGTGTGTGTGTGTGTGTGTGTGTGTGTGTGTGTGTGTGTAGGAGGAAGAGGTAGGGATATGTTTTACCTTCTACCAATCACTGAAGTAAAGTTTATTTATTTACTTATTGGAGAGAGAGAAAGGGAGATAGAGAGAATGGGGACGTCAGGGCCTCTAACCACTGCAAACAAACTCTAGACGCATATGCCACCTTGTGCAACTGGCTTACGTGGGTACTGTGGAATCAAACCTGGATCCTTAGGCTTTGCAGACAAATGCCTTAACCTCTAAGCCATGTCTCCAGCCCTGAAGGAAGGTTTAACTTCAGGGTTGAAGCCAGGCAAGGCGACACTTCACTGCCATCTCTGCACTTGGGAGGTTAAGGCAGGAAGATCAGGAGTTCAAAGTCATCCTCAACCATACCATCTTGGGCCATCTCAAAAAACAGCCTGAATCCTGACCCTCTTGCTATCGAGTAAATGCAGAAATCTGGATTGCTATAAGGGTGTGAATGAGCCCAGAGGCAACTTAGGGAGTACCCCATGAACTATGTTTGAAAGTCCTCTCTCATTCCTGTTCTTAGCAGTGATTTACAAATAAGGAACTAGCCGGATATGGTAGCACACTGCTTTAATCCCTGCACTTGGGAGGCAGAGGCAGGAAGATCACTGAGAGTTCAAGGCCACCCTGAGACTAAACAGTGAATTCCAGGTCAGCCTGGGCTAGAGTAAGACCCTACCTCGAAAAACCAAAAAATAAAAAAATAAATAAAATAAACTAGGCCATGCCGGTAATCCCAGGAGTATTGCCTGCTGCAAGTTAAAGGCCAGCCAGGGCCACATTGTGAGACTCTCAAAGACAACAAAAATAATTCAGATCTTCACTTTCTTTCAAAGAATCAGATAATGAAACATTGAAACAGAAGATCATTTTTTGAGACATGAGGTGATGATGTGGAGGGAGCAGTGTCAAGCAGGTCCACCTCAAGATATACCTTGTTCTAGTCGAAGAGTAAATGAGGCCAGTGCATACAGTCCTTGTTCAGCCTGCAGTTGTAAGTTGGGTGGTGGTGGGTATGTGGGGAAAGAGGGGTCTGAGACAGGGTCTTACACTATAGCCTATGTGGGCCCAGAACTAATTACATAGTCCAGCTTCAAACTCATAGCAGTCCTCCTTTTTTTTTTTTTTTTTTTTTTTTTTTTTCCGAGGTAGGGTCTCACCCTGGTCCAGGCTGACCTGGAATTCACTATGTAGTCTCAGGGTGGCTTCGAACTCTCAGCGATCCTCCTACCTGTGCCTCCCGAGTGCTGGGGTTAAAGGCGTGCGCCACCACGCCCAGCTTTGGGATTACAGTTCTGAGCCATCACACCTGGGTGTTCTTGTAACAGAAAGTGACATGACACTCCGTGAGCCATACAGTGCAGTTAAAACAATTTACACAGTTAATCTGGACGTTTAAGAGCCAACAGAGCTCCAAAGTGGAATGGGGCTATGCCACATGAATCTACATCCCAAACTGAAGTCAGAAAAGGAATCTTAGCAAATAGGAATCCAGGTGTAGAATTTATACATATATATTTATATTTTAAAGTACAAAATTGAGCAAGTATGTACAGAAATCATTCTAAGTCTTAGAAAGGAGACATACAAAAATGGTCTGAAGGGGCTGGGCAGTATGAGGGTAGAGGCCTAGCAGCTGGAAGAGTGCATGCTGCCCAGCTGCCCAGCAGCCAGCATGAGAATATCTTTCTTCTCCTTGTGGAAGCGCAGCTCCTTGCCTGCCAGCCGGGCTTCATCCAGCTCCCGCTCAGTAGAGGCCAGCTCTCTAGACAGTGCTCCCGGCACACTCTGCTCCCGGCTCACCCAGTCCAAGGCCATTTGGTGGCGAATGTCATCATCCAGGGCCCGGTGTGAATAATGAGCCAGGACCTCCTAGTTGGGGAGAGGAATGCGAAAGTCACTGAGAAGACAAAAGGTACATTTCACTAGCTACACTGACCCAACTGCAACTAGGTGTTCTTAGCACTCAAGTCCTAACTGAAGTGAATACCAAGTCCTCCACAGAGTTTTTTCTGTCTTGTAGGAGACTATTAAGAAATCAGAAAAGGAGAGAGAGAGAGGGAGAGACAGACAGACATATGCATAGGCCCAGGGAGGCATAGCTGCAATGCTGGTGTCTTGGGGAACAGTGCAGTTCAGAGCAGCTGAAGCCCAGAGCTCAGGAAAGGCCACATCTTCTGGTACTTCAACACCACACAAAAGACTTTGATTTAGGTAGGAAATGTGGTCATCTTTTTTTTTTTTTAAGAGAGAGACAGAGAGAGAGAGAGAGAGAGAGAGACGGAGAGGAAGACAGATAGAGATGAGTGTGCCAGCAGCCTCTCAGCTGCTGCAAACGAAATCCAGATGCATGTGCCCCCTTGTGGTCAAGTGTGGCATTGCGCCCTTGTGTCACTGAATCTGGCTAAACGTGGGACCTGGAGATTGGAACCAGCATTCTTAGGCTTAGGAGGCAGGCGCCTTAACCGCTAAGCCATCTCTCCAGCACTTTTTTTTTTTTTTTTTTTTTTTTCAAGGTAGGGTCTTTTTTTTTTGTTCTTTTAAACTCTAGGATCTCCACCTCTGCCTCCCGAGTGCCCAGACTGACCTGGCTCTCTCCAGCACTTTTTGTTGTTGTTGTTCTTTTGTAGGATCTTCTCAGGATGTATTCTCAGGCCTTGAACTCATAGCGCTCCTCCTACCTCTTGCCTCCCAAGTGCTGGGATTAAAGGCATGTGCCACCACTCCCGGCTTGTGGTCATCTTTTTAAAACAGTCTCCTGGGTGGGAGAAAACTTCATCACAAGGCCCAAGTTACTACGAACATATTCACTCAAGGGTTTATAGGAATCCTTGTCAAGTGGCAACAAACTTGTTACAAATGCAGCAACTATTGCATCAGCTCTGCTTAAACTAGCTCCTTCTTCCAGAAGAAAATGAAGGACTCCACAACACACAAAAGAATGCTGAGCAATTATTTATTTATTTATTTATTTATTTATTTATTTATTTATTTATTTATTTGAGAGAGAGAGAGAGATAGAGAGAGGCAGAGAGAGAATAGGGTGCCAGGGCCTCCAGCCACTGCAAATGAGCTCCAGATGCATGTGCCACCTTGTGCATCTGGCTTACATGGGTCCTGGGGAACTGAACCTTGGTCCTTTGGCTTTGCAGGCAACCACCTTAACTGCTAAGCCTTCTCTCCATCCTTAATTTTTTTTGATTATTTCTTTTCTTTTCTTTTTTTTCTTTTTTTTTTTTTTTTTTTTTTTTTTTTTTTGTCTCAAGCCCAGGCAGATTGGCATTTTGTCATCTTGTTGTTTTTTGAACTCAGAGAGAGAGACCTGGTGCTCCAGCCTGGGATTACAATCAAACACCAAATGCATGCTTCTTTTTGTTTTTCTAAATTTTTTTTTTTTACATGGGTCCAACAGATTCATTTTTGTTGTTGTTGTTTTGTTGTTTTTATTTAGGCAAATTATTTTTTTGGTTGCTAAACCATCTCTCCAGCTGACCTGGAATTCACTTGTAGTTTTTTAAAGATAAGGTCCTAGAAATCCTCCTGTCTGCTTCCCAATGCTGGGATTAAAGGCATATGCCAGCAGTTTTTTTTTTTTTTTTTTGGTGCTGGAGGGTCTCAACTCAGATCAGGCTCCTGTTTGCAAGCATTTTACCTACTGAACCAACTGATTCATCCCCCAGCTCCTACCTCCAAGGAATTCCTTAAGACCCGGCTTTTGTTGTTGTTTTTGAAAGCAAGGCAGTGCTCCAAAAGGGTCAAACTCCAAATCAAGATTTAAACAGCAAGCATTACAGGGTCCTGAGGACATTGAAATAAGGCTTTTTTTAAATGCTAACTGGTAAACCATCTCTCCAGCCCTACTTAATTTTTTTTAATCCCAGCACTCCTGGAGACCCCAATGCTGGAAGGAGGATTGCCAGCAGGAGCTTTTATATGGTGCTGGAAATCTGACTCAGATCCTCCTGTTTGCAAGCATTTTACCAGGTCAGCCTGATTCAGAGAGACCCTACCTTGGAATTCCCAAAAAAAAAAAAAGGAAGAAGAAGGCTTTTTATAGCCATAGGGTCAAGATTTAAACAGCAAGCATTACCCCAAAATAGTCCTTCTAAGCTTTTAAAAGCTCTGTGGTGGTAAGCGCTCTTAATCCCAGCACTCAGGAGAACACTGTCTTTCCCTCATGGCCTTAAGGCTGCCATTCCAGTGTAGCAGTTGAAAAACTGTCATTAGCTCCTGGGAGAAGAAGACATGAAATACTAGGACACTGATTTTATTTTATTTTTATTTTTATTTTTTTTTTGGTTTTTTTGCAAGGTAGGGTTTCACTCTGGTCTAGGCTGACCTGGAATTCACTATGTAGTCTCTGTCTGGCCCTCATGGCCTTAAGGCTCCTCCTACCTCTGCAGTTGAAAAACTGGGATTAGCTCCTGGGAGAAGAAGACATGAAATACTAGGACACTGATTTTATATGAGGAGGTTGCATCAGAATTACATGAAGAGCTGGCCATGGTGGCGCACGCCTTTATCCCAGCACTTGGGAGGCTGAGGTTGAGGATCACCATGAGTTCGATCTAGCATGGAGTTAGATTGAGTTCCATGTTAGCCTGGGCTGGAGTGAGACCCTGCCTCAAAAATAAAATAATAAAATAAAATATAAAATAAAATAGTAATTATATGGGGAACTTGTTAGAAAGTTTATCTGTACAAATGAGCCAATGGGTGCAAAATAGCAGCATGTCTGTCATGGGGAAACCAACCACTGTCTAATTGGACTGGAGGCCCACTCCATGGGAAAGAATGCATCCCTGGTACTGAAAACCTACAACAGGAGTAGTCATGAGCACTAGGGGTGCAACGTCTGCTGGTGTCTGGCTAAATGTATATACTATGCTCACCAAACTGCCCAGTAAGCACTTCTCTTAATACCCATACTCATATATTAATGCTACTCTCACTTTTGGTTAGAGAAGCTTCTCTTTTCAGATGGCAGTGACCTTGGGATGACTCAGAAGGCACCATGGTGCTGAGAAGAAGGGACAGAGGAGTGCTCATCATTGAAACATCTCTATCACACTTTTCAAGGCTCAGGGTCCATTGTGGAAGAGGTGGTGGAAAGAATGTAAGAGCCAAAGAAAGGGAAGAACTCCTTACAACGTGCTCCTCCAGACACAAAATGGCCTGGATATCCACGACCTCACAGTGCCTGACACTGCCTACACACGATCATAATAGGAGGAAAAGATGATGACATCAAAATAAAAGAGAGACTGATTGAAAGGGGAAAGGGGTATGATGGAGAGTGGAGTTGCAAAGAGGACAGTGGGGAGAGGGAGGGAATTACCATGAGTTATTGTCTATAATTATGGAAGTTGTCAATAAAAAATAAATTTTAAAAAGAAAATGTATCTGTGAAAGCATCTCCAATCTCCAATTCTCATATGTGCCTGGGAGAAGAAAGGTAATTACATTGTGAAACATCTCCTAACAATCTTCTCTGTACTTTTCAGACTCAATTCATTAGTAACTTAGTAAGAGGTAATGTATGGCACAATGCAGGTCGGGCCCTAGCCAGACTGCATGCCAGAAGAAACCAGGAAATGGCTTCTCTGGACATGGCATCCTGCATAGGCCTGGTGTGACAACAGCTACAGTCCCATGCTCCCAGAAACCTGCTATGAGATGATCTGCCTGGAGACAGGCTGTCATTGGTCACAAGAAGGGGACCACCCCATACAACGATTGGCCAGCCAAACCTCTTAAACCTCCCTACGCTTCCTTGAATAAATGAGTTTGCAGCAGCTCGCCTCTGCCTGCTTCCACCCAACTCCCAGAGTCTGTGTCGTGACTCCGTGCCTCTCACCCCCAACTTGGCAGAGACCCTGCATCCCTCCTGGGCTGGCCCTAGGAGGCCCCCAACAAGGTCATATATATACTTTGTGGCTGACCCACACTATTAGAGCCAGGGAAAGAGGTGGCACAGTACCTGGAACTCCAACATTGACTTGCCCTTGTTGGATTCCAACATGAATCGGAAGGCACCGATCCCTGTATTTGGGTTGTCAGCTTCCTCCCTGTTGCCCTGGTAACAGAGGAAAGAAAAAGACATGTATGTATTCGAGAGAGAAATCAAGAATGGGTGTGTGGGGCTGTTGCTGCTACAAACTGCAGACGCATGCCCCACTTAGCGTGTCTGCTTTACATGGTGCTGGTGAGTTGAATCTAGCTGGCAGGCTTTGCAAGCAAGTGTCTTTAACAGCTCAGCCAGCTCCCCAGCCCCTCCAATTGTGTTCAAATGATTTTTTCCCAATTATCCTTTCACTTATCCAGTATTGAATGATTACATAATTGTTAATATTAACACAGTGTTACACACCTGTAATCCTAGCTACTAGAATGACTGAGGCAGGAGGGCAGCAAGTTTGAGGCCAGCCTAGGCTACATAGCAAGACCTTCATCTCAATAAAAAAATACATAAATAAGAATGATAGCTGTTACCAAGGCCAGGAGTGGTAACACACACCTTTAATCCCAGCACTCAGGAGGCAGAGGTAGGAGGATTGCCATGAGTTCAAGGCCACCCTGAGACTACATAGTGAATTCCAGGTCATCCTGGGCTAGAGCAAGACCCTACCTAAAAAAGAAAGAAAGAAAGAAAGAAAGAAAGAAAGAAAGAAAGAAAGAAAGAAAGAAAGAAAGAAAGAAAGAAAGAAAGCTGTTGAATAAATGGAGTTGTTTAGCCATGTTAGGATGTGATATGAGGTAGAACTTTCCCACAGATAGGAATTCCACGCTGGACTGTTGCAGTCAGGTTGCAGGTGTGCTTTGATATTGATCCTCAGCTCTTGGTAACTAGAAAAGGCCCAAGACAGAGGGAACTTCCCCAAAGCCAGATACTGGTTTCCAGCTGGACTGTTGCAGTCAGGTTGCAGGTGTGCTTTGATATTGATCCTCAGCTCTTGGTAACTAGATCAAAAGGCCATCAAGCTGGTGGTATAGATGATCATTATTGTATTATGTGCCTTGTCTGGAAGCTGGTGGCCCGAATTATTGTATTACACTGGTTGCCAGATGGATCATTATTGTATTACAGCCAGTCTGGCTGGTGGTATAGATACGATCATTATTGTATTATGTGCCTTGTCACGGAAACTGGTGGTATAGATACGATCATTATTGTATTATGTACCTCATCATGGAAGCTGGTGGTATAGATGTGATCATTATTGTATTATGTGCCTTGTCATGGAAGCTGGTGGTATAGATACGATCATTATTGTATTATGTGCCTCGTCATGGAAGCTGGTGGTATAGATGTGATCATTAATGTATTATGTGCCTTGTCATGGAAGCTGGTGGTATAGATGTGATCATTATTGTATTATGTGCCTCATCATGGAAGCTGGTGGTATAGATGTGATCATTATTGTATTATGTGCCTTGTCACGGAAGCTGGTGGTATAGATACGATCATTATTGTATTATGTGCCTCATCACGGAAGGCTTGGAAAGTAGGAAATAAAGGAACCAACCAGACAATACTGGAAAGAATGAAATGGTTGCTTGCTTCAGAAACCTACAGCCTAATAGTGAAGGTGACCTTTTTCCTTCTTTATAGTTAAGGCTCCTCCTGCCTTTTCCTTCTACTTCCAAATTTTGTGTCTTGCATCACCACAAATATCAATTACATGTGCGTCATGATTTTGTATGAGCCACAAAACAATATGAATGTATCTTGAGTAGTCCTGATTGCCAGTTAATTCTAACACAGTAAAACAAATGTAAGAATAAGGGGGACTGGAGAGATGGTTTAGCGGTTAAGGCGCTTGCCTGCGAAGCCTAAAGACCCATGTTCCATGTCTCTGCAGATCCCATGTAAACCAGACACACAAAGGTGAGGCAAGTGCAAGGGTGCACATGCCCACTAGGTGGTGCAAGCATCTGGCATTCGATTGCAGTGGCTGAGCCCTGGAGTGCCAATTCTCTCTCTCTCCCTCTAAAAAAGAATTAGAAGGGAATAGAGAGAGGAAGAGATGGCCCAGTGGTTAAGAGCACTTCCTGTACAAGCATAAAGGCTAGAAAGAGCCTGAGACTACCAAATTCATTTCCCAGAACCCACGTAAATAGCTGACCATGGCCATGCACATCTGTAACCAAAGTCCTGGGGAAAGCAGACTTGAAAATTGCTGAGGTGCAAGAAACTGTCATGTGGAGAAAGAAGAAAAAAAAAAAACCTGTCACATGGAAACATACAGATGAGTGATGGGGGAGACACCCAATGTTCTCTGGCCTTCACACAGGGTGCACACATCTACACACATGCATGTATATACCACACACAGCACAGTATATAACATATGTACAACACACATAAATACATTATATACATGTATAAAAATTGTCAAAAATAAATAAAAATAAAATATATGGGGAGCTGGGTTTGGTGCCGCATGCCTTAAAACCCAGCACCCGGGAGGCAGAGGTAGGAGGATTGCAGTGAATTTGAGGCCACCCTGAGACTACATAGTGAATTACATCATAATGTTGGTTTGCCTTTATCATCCAATCAAGCAGTGGAATTTTTGTGCATGTCTGTGTGGTTTTTGGAGGTAGGTCTCCCTCTCTAGCCCAGGCTGACCTGGAAACTATGTCGTTCTGGGTAGCCTTGATCCACCTACCTCTGCCTCCTGAGTGCTGGGATTAAAGCCATGTGCCACAACACCCGGCTCATATATATATTTCATTTTAATTTATTAACTTGAGAGAGAGAGGCAGATAGAGAATGGTTGCCAAGGCCTCTAGCCACCGCAAACAAACTCTAGACATATGCACCACTTTGTGCATCTGGCTTATGCGGGTCCTGGGGAATCGAACCTGGGTTCTTTGGCTTTGCAGACAAGTGCCGTAACTGCTAAGCCTTCTTTCCAGCCCTCTTTCTATTTTTTTAAAAATATTTTATTTATTTATTTATTTGAGATAGAGAGAAAGAGGCAGAGAGAGCGAGTGCACACCAGGGCCTCCAGCCACTGGAAACAAATTCCAGATGCATGTGTCCACCTGTGCATCTTGCTTATGTGGGTCCTGGAGATTGAAACCAGGATCCTTTGGCTTTGCAGGCAAGTGCCTTAACTGCTAAGTCATCTCTCCAGCCCCTATTTCTATTTTTTTAAAAAACATTTTATTAATTTATTTGAAAAAGAGAAAGAGAAAGTGGGCACACCAGGGCCTCCAGCTACTGCAAACGAACTCCAAACACATGCACCACATTGTGCATCTGGCTTTAGGTGGGTACTGGGGAATTGAACCTGGGTCCTTTGGCTTTGCCAACAAGCTCCTTGTATTACACAGCCTCACGCTGTTGGGATAAACTTTTAAACTGGTCACATTTATGGAAGAAGGGATTTATTAAAAAATTATAAATCCAGGGCTGGAGAGATGGCATAACAGTCAAGGAGCTTGCCTGTGAAGCCTATGGATCCAGGTTCGATTCCCCAGTACCCATGTAAGCAAGATGCCATGGTGGCGCATGCATCTGGAGTTCATTTGCAGTGGTTGGATGCCCTGGAGCATCCATTCTCTTATATGCCCCCCTCTTTCTCTCTCAAAAAATTCTTTTTAGGCCGGGCATGGTGGCGCACGCCTTTAATCCCAGCACTCGGGAGGCAGAGGTAGGAGGATCGCTGAGAGTTCGAGGCCACCCTGAGACTACCTAGTTAATTCCAGGTCAGCCTGGACCAGAGTGAGACCCTACCTCACAAAAAAACCAAAAAAAAAAAAATTCTTTTTAGCCAGATGTGGTGGTGTATGCCTTTAATCCCAGCACTTGGGAGGCAGAGACAGGAGGATCACCATAAGTTCAAGGCCACCCTGAGACTACATAGTGAATTCCAGATCAGCCTGGGCTAGAAAGCAAGATCTTAGCTCAAAAAAAAAAAAAAAAAAAAAAAAAAGGAGCTGAAGCTGTTGAGAGATGGCTCAGCTGATAAAGTGCTTAGTTTGGACCATTAACACCTAGTTAAAAACAGACAAACAAACAACAAAACCGCAGGGCTTGCTGGCCATTTAGTCTAGCTGAATCAGTAAGCTCCAGGTTCAATGAGAGACCTGTCTCAAAAATAAGGTAGAGGGGCTAGGAAGATGGCTCAGCAGTTGAAGGTACTTGCTTGTAAAGCCTTCCAGACCCAGGTTCAATTCCCCAGCCACCCATGTAAAGCGGGGCATTCGCTTGCAGTGGCAAGAGACCCTGATGTGTAAATAAATCAATAAATACTTAAAAATTAAGGTAACAAGCCGGGCGTGGTGGCGTACGCTTTTAATCCCAGCACTCGGGAGGCAGAGGTAGGAGGATCACTGTGAGTTCGAGGCCACCCTGAGACTACATGGTTAATTCCAGGTCAGCCTGGATCAGAGTGAGACCCTACCTGGCAAAAAAAAAAAAAAATTAAGATAACAAGTGATTGAGGAAAACATCTGACATCATCCTTTAGCCTCCACCATCACACACACACACACACACACACACACACACACAATTTCTGGATATTTCTGTTGAGTGGTAGAGTGCTTGACTAGGATGCACAGAGCCCTGAGTATAATTCCAAGCCTGCCAAGAAAAGGAGGGGACTGGAGGAAGGGAGGGAGGACTGGAGGAAAGGAAGGAGGGAGGGAAGGAGGGACAAATTCACCAAGTTTCACACCGTCTTTGTCTCTTTCCACCTCACCAGCAAGAAAATCATCACCAGATCCAACTCCTTGACTTTGAATTATGAGTTAAACCTTTTTCTTTGTTTTTATTTGTGATAGGGCCTGATTGTGTAGCCCACGCTGGCCTTGAACTTACAATCTTCTTGCTTTAGCCTCCTGAGTCCCAGAATTTCAACCTTGAACTACCACCATGCCCAGTGAACCTTTGAGCTCTGAGGAATAGATTACTGTTGAGTACTGTATAGTACTGCAAAACCCTGGTTCTATCCTCAGCACCACAAAAACAAACCTTGGTGGGTAACTCAGTGGTGAAATGCTTCCCTTACAAATGGCAGGCTGGATTCCATATTTAGCACTGAAACATTCCCTCTCTCTCTCTCTCACACACACACACACTTTTTTTTTTTTTTTTTTTTTTTTTTTAAGCTCAGGTTGACCTGGAATTCATTATATAGTCTCAGGGTGGCCTTGAACTCACGGCAATCCTCCTACCTCTCTCCAGTCCCAGAACTAAAGTTTTAAAACAAACTTACAAAAAGCAAAATTCAGGCAGGATTTTCTTTTTTTGAGGTAGGGTCTCTGTGGAGCCTAGACTGACCTGGAATTCACTATGTAGTCTCAGGCTGGCCTCAAACTCACAATGATTCTCCTACTCTGCCTCCCAAGTGCTGGCATTAAAGGTCTGTGCCACCACACCCAACAATTTTCATTTCTGAGTAGCTCAAAAATCCCCCAGATGTTGAATTGAAGGTATCTAGATACCAAAGAAAGACAACAAAAGAGACAAATTATATAAACAGAGATGTAGAATTAAAGGCTAAGATGATGGAGCCCATGACACACAAAAATCACAGGGTAGAAACAACAGAAATGTGGACAGAGAAGACAACATTCACACGGCTTCCTGGCTCTCCCATCCCCACCTCCTTCCTTCACTTCCAGGCACTTACATTGAAGGATGCCAGAGCCTCAGAGACACTCTTCTCAATGAACTCATCAGTAATTCTTCGGGAAGGATGTTCATTAAACACAGAGTTCATTAATGCAATCTTTGCAGCACTTCTCCGGGCCTCAGCTTTTGTGGGGCAAAACTAGGCAGGGGAGAAAGAGAACATGTGTATATGTGCATCGACAGCAGAAGAGACAGTGGGAGGAAGTACACTTGGGGTAGAAGACATGGGGCAGCAGGCAGGAATCCACTGTGTTTAACTCTTTCCAAAGTTTTTAGTACAAAATGACTAGGATATTTGGAAACATAATTGTGATTCAACACCCTGAAGTCATTAAAAGCATCGGAGATGACTGTAGATCACAGAAAATTGAGTGCAGAATGAGGAAGACTGCTGAAGTCAGCATTAACTACCAGACATGAAAAATACCTCCGTTTAAACTGTCAACAGAACAAATTACTCAAAGCTGGATTGTGGCCAGCTTGTTGGAGATCTGCATCTTTCTCTCCCTCTCTCTCCCTCTCTCTCTTTTGTTTTTCAAGGTAAGGTCTCACTCTAGGTCAGGCTGACCTGTGACCTGGAATTCACTATGTAGTCTCAAAGTGGCTTAAACTCACGGCAATCCTCCTACCTCTGCCTTTCGAGTGCCGGGGTTAAAGGCGTGTGCCACCACACCCAGCTAACACCTTACTCTCTTGTTCGGTAGACAAATGCGGTTGCTTGAGTTCTAGATAGCCCAAGATTAGAACAAGGCTGTGTCTATACTGGAGGCCTTTTTTCTGTTAGAAGCACCCACCTGGAATATTGGACTTCACTTACAACCACAAACAGGGATTCCTCCAATAATGCAGTGAGCCTATGGAGCTATCTCATTAGGGTTCAAGTGTGAAGAAGAAATGTATGGTCTGGACTGGGGAACTGAACCTGTGTCCTTAGGGTTTGTAGTGGCAAAAGGCCCTGGTGTTCCCCTTTCTCTCCCTTACTCCCTCTCTCCCTCTTTCTCTGCTTGCATATAAATAATAAACTACTTTAAAATATTTTATATATTTATTTGCAAGCAGAGACAGAGAGAAGAGAGACAGAGAACGGACTTATTAGAGCCTCTAGCCACTGCAAATGAACTCCAGATGCATGCGCCACTTTGAACATCTGGCTTTACATGGGTACTGGGGACCTGAACCTGGGTAGTTAGGCTTTGCAGGTAAGTGCCTTAACCATTAAGCCATCTCTCCAGCCTATTACTCTATTTCTCTGTTACCAGATATTATCCACTTTACCCTTTAGTGCTTTTTTTTTAAATGTCAGCTATGAAGAAAACCACCAGGAAAAATTTCACCTGCCAATGTAAGCTAAAGGGGGCTAAGACATAATTTTACTTTCAGAAAATAACAGAAATCAAGTTGCAATAAGGGTTCAGTTACAATCTTTATCATAAAATCATCAGTTCACTATTCAACACTGTGATGAGGTGGGAAGAAAGAACAATCTTATTCTTTGTTTTGTTTTTTGAGGGTCTCACTGAGATCATAGGCATGTGCCACCACACCCAGCCCAACAATCTTATTCTTTTTTTTTTTTTTTTTTTTTTTGTGGTTTTCCGAGGTAGGGTCTCACTCTATCTCAGGCTGACCTGGAATTCACTATGTAGTCTTAGGGTGACCTCGAACTCTCGGTGATCCTCCTACCTCTGCCTCCCGAGTACTGGGATTAAAGGTGTGCGCCACCATGCTTGGCTAACAATCTTATTCTTGAACAAGCAAGAATGTAAGCATCATTAATCCTGGGCATATATTTCTCTGAAATGGCTGGAATTCTGTGAAAAGAAATGTAGCCATCTGATTTAAAACAAAGCTTTCTTAAGACTTTTTGTTTGTTTGTTTTGAGGTAGGGTCTTACTGTAGCCCAAGCTGACATGGAACTCATTCTGTAGTTTGAGACTGGCATTGAACTCACAGTGATTCCTTTTACCTCTGCCTCCCGGGTGTTGGGATTAAAGGGTCCACTACTACACTTGGCTCTTAAAGATGTTTTGTTTGAGGCAAGAACTGAGTTACAGTGACTCTCATCCATACAAGAGATGAGTTAAGTAACTTCTATGTGCTGGCCTCTGAGCGAGTGGGAAGTATTTAATAGAACAAGAAAGAAGACCTTATGTATGAGGTCCCTGAGTTCAACCCCCAGTATACATATGCACACCCAAATACACATAAAGCAAGCAAGAAAACAGACACAGCCCCGAGTTCACTTAGGAGGACATCAGGTATGACATGTTATAATAAGTGACTGGACGGGGAGGCCCAGGGAGCTATGGTAACTGATAATGAGGGTTCTAACCTGCCTCAAGGTTATACAACGATATAAAAATTGAACATAAATGTCTGTTATTATTATTATATTTGGGGTTTTTTTTGTTTGTTTGTTTGTTTTTGTTTTTCGAGGTAGGGTCTCACTCTGGCTCAGGCTGACCTGGAATTTACTATGTAGTCTCAGGGTGGCCTCAAACTCTCAGCGATCCTCCTACCTCTGCCTCCCGATTGCTGGGATTAAAGGCGTGCGCCACCACGCCCGGCTATATTTGGTTTTTTAAGGTAGTGTTTCACTGTAGCCCAGGCTGACCTGGAACTCACTACGGAGTCTCACAGTGGTCTGAACTCACTGCAATCCTCCTACCTCTGCCTCCCGAGTGCTGGGATTAAAGGCGTGTGCCACCATGCCTGGCTTGTCTATTACCTTTTTTTTATTTTTATTTATGTATTTATTTATTTTTATTTTATTTATTTATTTTTGGTTTTTCGAGATAGGGTCTCACTTTAGCTCGGGGTAACCTGGAATTCACTCTGTATTCTCAGGGTGCCCTCAAACTCATGGCGATCCTCTTACCTCTGCCTCCCGAGCGCTGGGATTAAAGGCGTGCGCCACCACACCCGGCTTTTATTATCTTTTTAAAATTCCTACCCAGACTCTAGCTTGACATTTCAGAAAAATGAGATATAAAAAGTCAATTCTTTTTTTTGGTTTTTCTGAGGTAGGGTCTAACTCTCGTCCAGACTGATCTGTGAGGCAAATGTGATAACCACAACACACTGGAAGCCCACTTGACCTGTAACTCAATCTGTAGTTAAAAGCTGGCCTTCAACTCACAGCAACCACCATGCCTGGCAAATGTCAATTCTTGATGATAACATTAGTAATAATTCATAACAGTGTACATAAATGCCTACAATAATTTCTCACTACCCTATAATAGCCACTATTCTTTTAAAGATTTTATTTTTTAAATTTATTTATTAGAGACAGAGAGAGGGAGAGTGAGAATGGGTGCGCCAGGGCTTCTAGCCACTGCAAACGAACTCCAGACACGTGCACCCCCTTGTGCACCTGGCTTAAGTGGGACCTGGAGAGTTGAACCGGGATCTTTTGGCTTCGCAGGCATGCGCCTTAATGGCTAAGTCATCTCTCCAGCCCCATAGCCACTGTCCTTTTAATCATCACAGGTCTTCCATATAACACACAGTGTTAGCAGCGAAGGCTTTCAAAACAATGCAGCCTATCTTCATGTTACAGATGGTGGGGTCCAGAGAAGTTTCCTGATTCATCCCATTGGCAGTCAGAGGACTGAAAATTTGAATTACCTAAGTATACTGCTCCCACCACAACAGTCCTGCCTCCTTGATCTCTTAGAGAACCCAAACATGGCCTATGAAGAAGGAGTGGGAATCTAGGCATGCTGGTACATGCATTTAATCCCAGCACTTGGGAGCAGAGGTAGGCAGATCGCCCTGAGTTCAAGGCCAACCTGGAACTACACAGTGAATTCCAGGTCAGCTTGAGCTAAAGAGACCCTCACCTTGAAGAAAAAAAGAAAGAAAAGAAAAAAGAAAAAGGACTGGGATGGTTCCAGAAATATTCTATATTTTCAAGAAGGATGGCAGGAAGTTGGAATGCAATAATAGAAGCCAGATTAGAACAAGGATTGGGTGCTAGTAGTCTGATACACTAAGAAAGGGCATAATTGTAGCTGCCCAAACTCAAAAATGGGTCTGAGTTTTTGCAGGCTTAAAAAAAAAGTGTAGCCAGGCGTGGTGGTGCACGCCTTTAATCCCAGCACTCAGGAGGCAGAGGCAGGATTGCTGAGTTTGAGGCCACCCTGAGACTACATAGTGAATTCCAGGTCAGCCTGGGCTAGAGTGAGACCTACCTCAGAAAATAAAAAAATAAAAAGCAAGGGTGCTGCTGAGGTTCTTCTGTGGTGGCCTGAACCTCACATACTTTCCACAATGGTTTGCCCAGAACTAGTTAATACTTGAACATGTGATTTTAGGCAGAGAGCTCATGGCAAAAGTAACAATCCTTGTCATACTTGAGTACCTATTTTTATTACTATCACCTCACAAGTCTTACCTGGAAACTCCCAAAGCAGCTTCCCCCAGGCAGGGTGACATAGCAGACATAGGGAGGACTGTTGGAGGGAACCATCTCATAGACCACCAGGGCTCCGTTCTTCAAATCAGCCCCACGGGACTGCTTCATCTGCCAGAACTCCTGAAGTGCCTCCACCACGTTCACTACAAAGAGAGGAGCAGTAAGACCGCCACCAGAACATCGCGGCGCGCAGCTGTATGTCAGGAACCTGTGATCTGTTCCAATACTGAGCCCCTTAGCTCCCTATCACCATTTAGGAACTTTTTGTTTTTAAAAATATTTTATTTTATTTTATTTTATTTATTTATTTATTTATTTATTTATTTATTTTTATTTATTTATTTATTTATTTAGAGAGAGAGAGACAGACAGACAGAGAGAGAGAGAGTACCCAAAAGTGTGAGAGAGCAGTCTGAGCTCTGGCAGGGTCCCTGCCAACTTTGTGTTCACTGATTTGGGAGTTTGCTGGCTCGTGATAGTTTCTCTCTGCTGGGATGTATGGAAGCAGCTGCTTCAACCATTGGTGGAACCGCCCCTAGAACTGTAAGCTTGAAAGAAATCCCTTCTCCCCTAAACTGGGCCTAGTTTGGACATTCATCCCAGCAACAGAGAACTGTCTACAACAGTTGGGAAACTAGAAAGCTGTACAGTAAGAACTAAAGGCAGTTGGGTGTGGTAGTACACACCTGTAATCCCAGTGCTTGGAAGGCTAAGGCAGGAGGATCAGGAGTTCAAGGCCATCCCTTAACAACACCTACCAAATCATTCTACTGGAAAAAAGACCAGCCTCTAACAAATGGTGCTGGGAGAGTGGATATCTATATGTAGAAAGATGGAAATAGATCCTTATCTCTCTCCATGCACAAGAATCAAGTCCAAATTGATCAAACTCTGAAACTGCTAGAAGCAGTAGGGGAAACATTTCAACATATTGGTGTAGACAATGACTTTCTGAATAGAACCCTAGTTTTTTTTTTTTGTTTTGTTTTTTTGTTTTTCGAGGTAGGGTCTCACTTTAGCCCAGGCCCTGACCTGCAATTCACTATGTAGTCTCAGGATGGCCTCGAACTCACGGTGATCCTCCTACCTCTGCCTCCCAAGTGCTGGGAGTAAAGGCGTGCACCACCATGCCTGGCTAATAACTTTAGTTTTTCAGGAAGTAAAGCCTAAAACCACCAGTCAACCAATGGGACCTCATGAAATTAGAAAGCTTTTATATAGCAAAGTACACTGTGACTAGAGCAAAGAAGCAACCTACAATGAGGAAAACATTTGCCAGTTATACCTCTGACAGAGGCTTAATATCCAGAATATACAAAGAACCCAAAAAAATAAATAATAAGGACCAAGCAAGTTGGTGCACACCTTTAATCCCAGCACTTTGGAGCAGAGGTAGAAGGATCATTGTGAGTTCAAGGACAGTCTGAGACTACAGAGTGAATTCCAGGTTAGCCTGGGCCAGAGTGAGACCCTACCTTGAGGAACCAAAAAAGAAAAAAAAAAAAAAAGTCAGCATGGAAAGGAAAAACCTTTTCCCACTCCTTGGGTTTGGCAAGGGCTCTTCAAAGGTCACCACTACCCAGAACACTGAGCCATCTTTGTTCTTTCCATTGCAATCTTTCATTCCCAGTTCCCTCTTTAAGACAATTTAGCACAATGCACCATAATTGGGAAAGGCCTATTAAAAAGCATATGTCCAGGGCTGGAGGGATGGCTTAGTGGTTAAGGTGCATGCCTGTGAAACCTAAGGACCCAGGTTCAACTCTCCATCCAGGTCCCATGTAAGCCAGATGCACATAGTGGCACATGTATCTGGAGTTCATTTGCAGTAGCTAGAGGCCCTGGTATACCCATTCTTATTCTCTCTCCCTCTGTTTATAATAAATAAATAAAAATTTTAAAAATTATATATATATATTTTTAAAAAATTTTAAATTATTTTATTTATTTTTGAGAGAGAGAGACAGACAGAGAGGGAGAGGGAGAGGGAGAGGGAGACAGAGATGGGCTCGCCAGCAGTCTCTCAGCTGCTGTGAACGAAATCCAGATGCATGCGCCCCCTTGTGGTCAAGGGTGGCATTGTGTCCTTGAGTCACTTTGCATCTGGCTAAACGTGGGACCTGGAGATTGGAACCAGGTTCTTAGGCTTAGCAGGCAGGTGCCTTAACTGCTAAGCCATCTCTCCAGCCCTAAAATTATATTTAAAGAAGCATATGTCCATTTCACATCCAGTTAAATCCCTCCTGGCACACAGTTTTTTTTAATGTTTTTGTTTATTTTATTTATTTATTTGAGAGCAACAGACACAGAGAGAAAGAGGCAGAAAGAGAGAGAGAATGGGTGCACCAGGGCCTCCAGCCACTGGAAAAGAACTCCAGATTCATGTGCCACCTTGTGCATCTGGCTTACGTGGGTCCTGGGAAATCAAGCCTTCAACCAGGGTCCTTAGGCTTCACTGGCAAGCGCTTAACTGCTAAGCCGTCTCTCGGGTCCCTGGCACACAGTTTTAATGGTTACTCAAAGTTAAAGGAAAGGGGGAACTAATTCCAGGTCAGCTTGGGCTAGAAGTGAAATACTACCTCAAAAAAAAAAAAACAAAAAACAAAAAACAAACAAAAATCTCATCTCCAATCACGTAGCCCCACATTGCAACATAAAGGGGGAGGAGACCAGTGATTCCAGAACAACAGGCTTGATGATGGAAATGTATCCCTTACAAAGGAAAGTAGTAAGTTGCTCAATCATGCCAGTTTAGAATTGGTAGATATCAAACATGAGAAGGGGTCTGTATGCCATGAGAGTGCAAAGGAAATAAGAGTGTTAATAACGCTTATTATAAGTACAATTTTGAAAGCACTCCAAATGCATAATAACAACCACGGGTTGGATACTATGTTCTTCAGGCTTTACAATTTTATCTTGTTTAATCCACACAAAAATATCAATGCAAATATTATGATACCCCTTTTGCAAAAAGTAAACAAGTCAAAGAGCAGACTAGGAGTGGCAGAGCCAGGACTGAGAAACAATCTTCATTTGGCTCCAAAGCTAGCCCCTTTCTGTTGTGCTATCTTGCTTAGTGCATCATTAATCCTCACACATGCTCTAAAGCAGACTGTCGGAGCTCCATCAGGACAGCTACTAAATATGTGCCTTGCTCACCACTGCATCTGGTGATCAGTAAATATTTGTTAAATAAATAAATGAAACAGATGAGGCACTATCTCCAAGATCACACAGCTACTATTTGATAGAGCCGGGTCTCCTGGTCCAAATTCTATACATTATAACTAAGAGTCAAAAATAAGCCAAGGGGGCTAGAGGGATGGCTTAGTGGTTGAGGAACTTGCCTGCAAAGCCTAAGGACCCAGGTTCAATTCCCCAGGACCCACATAAAGCCAGATACACAAGGTGGCACACATCTGGATTTCATTTGCAATGGCTAGAGGCCCTGGTGCACCCATCCTCTCCCTCCCTCCCTCTCTCTCTGCCTCTCTCTCTCAAGTAAATAAATAAAGTAGACATACACATTAAATAAAATAAGCCAAAGGTGATGGCACATGTATACAATCCCAGCAGCTGAGAGGCTGAGGCAGGAGGATCATCATGAGTTCAGCCAGCCTAATCTACCTAGTGAGTTCCAGGCCAGCCTAAACCACATAGCAAAACCCTATCTTAATAAACGATCCAACATCACTCAGAATTATGTAATAATGTGTCACTCTTGGGCAAGGAGGGGAGTCAGCAGAATAGGGGCTGTGGAGCATACAGGACAAACACATGGAATAATAGAAAAGAGAAGAGGTTTTTGTGTAAATGCTAGGATCCAGTGTGAGTGAGGGAAAGTCCAACGACGACTACAAAGGGTGGATTTAGAGTCAGGGAAAAGATGAAGGACGTGAAGACATGGCTGGATGAAGGAGCGATCTGGACAGAGACCAAAGTAAATTATATTCCGAGGAACAGAGCCATCCCCAAATACCATGCCATCAGTCACAAGGGTACACGAGTACATGCCAATGGCAGCTTTGCCCATTAACTGAAGCAGAATAAGTGGTTCCATGTGGTGAGGGACTTGGAGCCAAATCAGCAGAGAGCCTGAAGCTAAACTATCTGCCAAATTCTCCTCAAGTACTGGCTGGACACCCAGACTGGAAATGGGAAACTCAGAGAATAATAAGGCTGTGTTGGGAGGTGGGGAAGCTGGAGGAGAGAATCCCCACAAAGTCTGCAGCCTGACTAATGCCTCTTTGTCAGCACAATGCCTTTGTTCCCTCGTCCTTTTTAAAGAAATTTAAAAGGTTTTATAAGACACTCCATTTTAGAAGCCAAACCAGAGGCTCTCCAGGACAGAGAAACAGAAAAACAAAAAGGAACCTTTTGATAAAATTTGAATAAATGCCTGTAAATTTCCAAGAGGAAGATATCAGACGTAAGGTGACTGCTGGCTACTACTATGCTCAGAGGCGAAGAGTTTCCCTTGGTTTTGACTTAAAAACTTGAGGCCGCAGGGTAGTAGCTGAGGGTTAGTTCCATCACGTAACCTTCTTAAATCTAGGAACTTAACTGGGAAATCACCAATTTGCTCATGATGAATTTCAGATTCTACCCATTTATATCCTCAGAATCCTGCAGAGGGCTACCCCAGCCACCCACATAAAGCTGGATAGGCATTCATGTGCAGAGGCAAGAGACCTCACACACACATATACCCACAGGCTGGAGAGGCTTAGTGGTTAATGCACTTGCCTGCAAAGCCAAAGGACCCAGGTTCGATTCCCCAATACCCACATAAAGCCAGATGCACAAGGTGGTGCATGCATTTGGCGTTTGTTTGCAGTGCCTAGAGGTCCTGGTGTACCCACTCATATATTCATTCTATTTCTCTCTCACACACATAAATAAATAAAATATTAAAAAACAGGAGTCCCTTTCCCAAAGGCAGAGCTGGCAAGTGGCAGAGATCTCCTCAGTCTGCAAGTGCTCTTTTCACTACACTTTAGGAAGGAAAGAAGGGAGGGAGGGAGGGAGGGAAAGGGGAAAGAAGGGAAGAGGGGGAGGAGAAAGCTTTGCAACTTTTCTGTGCATTAAACTAGGAAGTTAATGATCTAGTCACTTCTTGATCAAGCAGGTCCTGACCAAAGCAAAACAGAAGTGATAGGTTGGAAATTCAGACTTAAGTTCCAAATCCCACACCCGTCACTATATATTCCTTGTCACTTAAAGTATGAATCTGGAACTAGAACTCCAACAGGAAATTCTACACTGGTTAAACAAAAACAACAAAGAAAAATCCTCACATCCCTCTTTCCCAGAAATTAGGCATCTTTAGACTTCTAAGCAAAAGAGGGTTTCTGCTTGGCCCATTTCCATAGAATTTTACATGGAGAGAGCCAAGGCCTGAGATTTATTCTTCAGTTCCTGGGCATGGGCCAGGAACAGAGCCAGACAGACAGAGGCCCTGAGCTGTGAGTCTCCAAACTAAAAAAAAAAAATAAAATAAAATTTAAAAAGTCACCAAATTGAGGTTCAAAGTCACAGGAAGCCGGGCGGGCGGGCGCAGGGTCCCCATTCACAAAGAGCTGTTACAAAGTGACTTGTGAAGTCAAGAGCTCCGCCAGTAAATCTGAAGTAGCTCTAGACATTTGAGGGTGAAGAGAAGGGAGGGAAGAATTCAGAGGTGAAGGTTAAAAGGAGAGGGAAGTCCAGGAAGTGCTAGATCAGAGAGGAAAGAATGAGAAGGGTTTGGACGGGAGATGTCTTGGTTCTGAAGAGAAAGGCCAGGCCCTCACACAATGGAGCTCAGTTCTCAAGGACAAAAAAGATGCTAAAAATCTTCAACTTCAAGAGGAGTTCCATTTCTCACAAGGTGGAAAAAAAAGTTGGGAAGCAAGCCAGTGTACTGGCCAGCACATGGGGAGGCAGAGATCGGAGGTACTGCCGTGAGTTCGAGGCCAGCCTGAGCCGACATAATGAATTCCAGGGTCAGCTTGGGCTACAGCGAGACCTTACTTCGAATAAAGCAAAAACAAGCCTGGCGTGGTGGCCAGCACTGGGGAGGCAGAAGTAAGAGGACTGCTTTGAGTTCATGGCCAGCCTGAGACACTACATAGTGAATTCCAGGGTCAGCTTGGACTGCAGCGAGACCTTACCTCGAAAAAGCAAAAAGAGGAGCCGGGGCGTGGCAGCACTTGGGAGGCAGAGGTAGGAGGATCTCCATGAGTTCGAGGCCACCCTGAGATCACATAGTGAATTCCAGGTCAGCCTGAGCTAGAGTGAGACCTTACGTCAACAAACAAAACCAAACCAACCAAACAAACAAAAAGGAACAAAAAAGAAGCCTGGTGTGGTGGCCAGCACTGGGGAAGGCAGAGGTAGGAGGGATCGCTGTGAGTTCGAGGCCACCCTGGGACTACATAGTGAATTCCGGGTCAGCCTAGGCTAGAGTGAAAAACCCTACCTCGGAAAACCAAAAAAAAAAAAAAAAAAAAGAAAAAGTTGGGAAGCAGCGAAGAGGAGTGCGCCTATGAGAAGAGGGGTCCCTGGAGGAGTATCAGTAGCTCCGAGGGGTGGGAGGGGGGGCCCGTGTGTGCCTTCCAGAAGGAAAAGTCCCCAAAAGGAAATGCATGTGCGGGCTCCGGGGGGTGCGGGGGAGCGGGGGCGGCGCGACGGAGATGCCCGAGGGAGGGAGGATGGGAGGACGGGAAGGAGGGAGGGAGGACGCCGGGGCTCCCCTCCCCTCCGCTCCGCTGGATCCGCGGAGGCCGCCGGTCACTCACTCACCGCGGCCGTAGCCCTGCGTGTGCTTGGCGAAGCTCCTGACCACGGCCTCCACGGCCTCGCGCAGCACGGCGGGGCTGCCCGCGGCGCCGGGGGCCAGGGCGAGCGCGGGCGCCGTGGACACGAGCAGCGGCGGCGGCGCGGGCTGCGCGGGCTGCGGCGGTGGCGGCGGCGCGGGGGGCGGCGGCGCGGGCGGAGGACCGGCCGGGGGTGTGGCGGAGCTCCCGGCCGCGGCTCCCGTCACCCCGGGCCGCAGAGCGGCACCACGGAGCGTGCCTCTGCCGCCGGGACCCACCCCCGGCTGCAGACGTTGAGCTCGCAGCGTCTCCATGGCGGCCCGGAGGAGCCTGCCAGCCTGGCGAGAGCTAACGGTCCCAGACACTGCAGTCAGCACAGCGTCTCCACCACCACCACCACCACCATCCGGGACTGTGGGCGGTGCCCGGCGGGGAGGAGATGGGGGCGGGGGAGACGGACCCAACTGTCAATCAAGAGACGGGGTAGGCGGGGCCGAGCCAGCTCCCAGACCAATCACCAGTGAGAGGGCGAGAAAGGGGGCGGGCCCATGCGCCGCCGTACGCAAATGAACTGAGGAAGGTGGGAGGTTCTGAGGACCAATTGCCATGGAGGAAAAAAGTGATGATCCTCCCAGTAGGAGACTGGCTTTGGTGCATCTTTGGGAATCCTGTGGTAAACGCTAGAAATACAGCCAGATTCCCTACTACCACCCCCTGGGGCGGGGCTTGAAAGGGGGAAAAAATAAAAAGGAGAGAAAATTTTAAAAAAATGAGCCGGGCTTGGTGGCGCTTGCCTTTAATCCCAGTACTGGGGAAGCAGAGGTAAGGAGGATCGCTGTGAGTTCGAGGCCACCCTGAGACTACATAGGGAATATCACATCCGCCTGGGCCAGAATGAGACCCTACCTCGAAAAACCAAAATAAGAAAATAAATAGAAAGAGAGATAGATAAATAAAAAAAAAAAAACTTAAGGGCCTGTATGTAAGGCTGGGGAGAATTGTAGCTGGAGTGAAAGGGTTCTTAAGAGATTATTCTCTGACCACTTCATTTTATATGTGGACACGTGGAAACGGGTTCAAGAAAGTGACGTGAGCATATATAATTGGTGGCAGAGCTAGGGCAAAGTATGATCCATTTAAATGAGCTGATACTACGCGATGTGCTTTTAGTGCAGTTTCATTTAATAATCACAAGCACGCACCAGTTTTGATTATTTTATGAATAATTAAAGCGATGCTCAGAGAGGCTAGATCAAGTGCCCAACATAAAACAGCTAGATGATAGAGGAGGGTTCCGGACCTAGAATTACTGAAGAAGTAACAGGGTAGAAATGTGTGGCTCCCTTTACACCATTACAAAGAAAAAGCTACAATGTGTGCAGAAAGCCTGCACACTGAGAAAGTCAGGGAGCAGTTTAAGATTGTTCAAAGGATTTGTCAGGCCGAGTTCCTCCAGCTGTGGCACACATGATACCTATGCACGCTACTACAACACCCTTTGTCAGTTGACAACCATGCCATTTTCACTCAGGTAAAGTTATAGTAGCTCCCCCCCTTCTGTCCCAGGGTGGCTCAGAAACCAAAGATGGGGTTATGGAGTTGAGAAGTAGAAGAAAAATGAATGAAATGGTGAAATGAAAATGTAACCCTGTGTGAAAACTGTAAGTGGTCAAAAATAGAAATCTTGAATTGGAGAGATGGCTTAGCCTTTGTGTTTGCCTGCAAAGCCAAAAGGATCCCTGTTCATTTCTCCAGTACCCATGAAGCCAGATGCAAAAGGGGGCACATGCAGTGGCTGGAGGTCCCGGCACGCCAATTCTCTCCATCTCTTTCTCTTTCTTAAATATATTTTTAAAAATAGAAATCTTATCTCTGTGAGTTCGTGACAACCCTGAGACTACATAGTGAATTCCAGGTCAGTCTGGGCTAGAAAGCAAGACCTTACTTCGACCCCCCCGCAAAAAAAAAGAAAAAAGAAATCTTGAAAGACAGACAATTAATCTACTGGGCCGTATATGCTGGTGGAGAAGGCAGGAGGCACTCACTGAGGCCTTCTTAAATCATTTAAGGGTGGGCCTAGAGGAGACCGGAGGAAGTGAAGGCCTGTCAAATGCCTTAAAACCTCCAGGACATTCCCCTTTTCGTCTACAAGCACAGTTGGTCCGCTGGAAAGAAGGTGCTGTAACCTCTAAGCATAGCACTGGATTGTTGTAAGTTAGCATCACCCTCCCTCCCTTCTCCCTTTCCCCATGTCCCACACCTTCAGGCAGAAGTGACAAAACAGAGACTTCTGAACACATTTATTTGACATGTCAAGTGGAGAGAGAAGTGATTTAGGATTACTCCCCACTTCTACCTGTGTGTGGGGGCGTTCATAAGCTCAGACAGATAAAAGAGCAGCTTAGAGCCCAAGACCCACCTCTTAGGAAAATAAGACAACCTGTTGTAGTGTTTCTTTGTTTTTTTTTTTGGGGGGGGTGGGAGACAGAGTGGGAATCCAATGCAGAAAGTTGAGAAGTGATGTTAAGAGCAGAACGGCGACTGGGAGTTGTAGGATCAACAAGGAAAGTGAAGAAAGGCATTCTGAAAAGTGGTTGGGATGGAAGCAGGGTGTGAACAAGGAGCCAGGCACGCAGAGAAGCAAGACTTGCAGAATGAGATGAGATATTCATGAAGAGAGGACCGAGTGTGCAAAATCATGGCGGGCTGGCTGTGCTGCAGGGCACACATGGACAGCTTCTGCGGGAGACCACCCAGAAGTAGGGTGGGGGCGTCCCACTTCTGAACAAATGCAGATGTATTTGGGACCCTCGCACAAGTAGTCCTGTGTGTTTATGGGTGTGCTGTCCCTGTGAGTACCCAAGTAATCCCACATTCCTGTGAAATGACCAGGTCACGGAGGCATGCGTCCATACCCCCAGTAAATACAGCGTGGTACCCTTTCCTCACTGCTGTGCTTGTGGACACGTGCTTACCCGTGTGTGTGTGTGTGTGTGTGTGTGTGTGTGTGTGTGTGTGTGTGTGTGTACGGTGCCGTGAGCACATGCAAGAGATCCATCCCTGTGTGCACGGTTCTCCCGCCTGTCTCATCAAGGGGGTCTCCCTCGGGGTGGGGGAGGGAGTGAGGGAAGGGAGGGGAGCTCCCCTCACTTCTCTCAGCGTCCCGGTTCCCCTGGCCCTCCCAGACTCTGGAAACCCCCTAAAAGACGAATCTGCTCAGTCTGCATGGAGTGACGTCTCACCAACTTGCGCTTGGTCCTAGGAGAGCCTGGTGGCCCGGCGGGAGGAGGGGCCGGCAGTGAAGGCGCCCGCCCTCCGGCTTGGGGACGGATGTCTGGGATGGGAGGATGGGGGCTGACGTTGAGCGGGGGCAGGAACCCCGGCCTTGTCTGCGAGATGTGGTCCAGGAGCAAAGTCCCCGAGCCTCTCCGTTCCAGCAACCCCGGGCTCCGCCTGCGTCCGCTCAGCGGAGACACAGCCCCGGGCAGGCTTTCCTGGGACTGGCGTGGCGAGGGCGCAGAGCCAGCTGGAGGGAGGGTCAGTGGAGAGGCGCTGTACCGCCGACGCTCCAGGGCCAGGCGGCTGGACTCGGGCGAGTCAGGGCAGAAATGTCCCGGGGTGTCCAGCTCTACCGGTTCCATACGGCTCAATTTTTGTCTCAGCCCAGCAGGGGGACCGAACTCCTGAGCCTCGGGTGCAGTGTTGCGGCGCGAGAGAGGACCACCGCCCGTCACTTTCTCCGCCCACGGGGGCGGATCCTCCGGGCCTTCGGTGCTGTGACGCCGGGACAGACGGGGTCGACCGGTCAGGGTCAGGCCATTGAAGTCGCCAGACAAGCGTTCCATCGCCGACCTCCCTTCTGCAGGAGGGATTGGTTGGGGAGGAGCCACGAGGCCCCAAGGCTCAGAGTTGAGCCTTTTGAGTGGCTTTGGGGGATGTCGAGGTGGTTTGGGCAGCGGCTCGGAAGGGGACGGGTCATCGGGGGGCTTGGGAATAGGGAATTCAAAAACGTCCCTCTTCTCCTCTTCTTCTTGGGCTCGAGGGGACAACAACGCCCGTCCGGTCCCTCCTGCACTCTGCAGTTGGATTTCCGATGGCGACGTGCACACCCCCGGGCTCGGAGGGACGGGGGCGGGCTCCTCCACCCCTGGGGACGGTGGAGAATTGAGATACTGCCTGGTCTTCTTGGTGCCCGAAGGTGAGGTATCGGTGGTGATGATGATGACCTCCGTGCCCTTGGCCTTGCAGGCATCCAGGAGTGTGGCAAGGGTCTCGCGATCCCCACGGTCCAGGGCGTGGACGAGCGCCGAGGCGCCCGCGTGATCTCGGACGGAAGGGTCCGCGCCGTGCGCCAGTAGCAGCGAGGCCACTGCGGCTCCGCCACCGCCGGCGCAAGCGTGCATGAGGGCCGTGCGCCCTAAGCGGTCTGCGATGTTGGGGTCCGCGCCTTGCTCCAGGAGGTAGCGTACCATGCGCGCCTTGTTCTGGGGGTCGTCGTAGCGGGCCCTGCAGGCGGCCATTAGCGCAGTCTCCCCCTGGGCATCACCCTCATTCACGTAGGCTCCTCCCTCCAGAAGCAAACGGGCCAAGCGCAGCTTACCCTGACCCACAGCGCGAAGAAGAGCGTGGCCTTCGGTGTGTAGCATAGCTGCGGCTGGGGCGACAGCACCAAAAGAGCTGGCACTGGGGGCCTGCCAAAGATGGATTTAGGGGTGTGGGGGTGGTGGCTGGCAGAGGCCGAGATCTTGGCGGTGGAGCCTATCCCTGTGAGAAAAAAGATTGAGAGAGAGAGAGAGATTATTGGCGGACACGGCAGGGAAACTGAGGCACGGATAGAGGACCCGTCATGTGATGGGGAGGGGAGCTCCACGGCACACAAACCTTCCTCTTAACTCCTGACTTTGAGCCGCCCCTTCCCCACCCCCACCCCCTAGCGCAAGTCTGAGGAGGTGGGAGGAAGGGTGCACCCGCACTGAAGGATGAGCGCGCTTGCAAATACGTACATGCACGCGCAGGCATTTTCGCACCCTCCCCATTCTCACCCAACGGCTTATCAGACCTTTCCAACATCCCCCTTTTTCTTAACCACACTTGGAATGCCCCTCTCTAGGGTACTGAGCGCCACCCACCCCCACACATGCACCAGTACAGACAAACACACTGTCTATTCCTAACCTCTTTTAAATTGCCACAGCCCCCAAAAAATTGAGTAGGGGGAAGGAAGTAGCTAGCATTTTGGGGAACCTAAAAGGGATGAAGGAATAATTGAGGGGGTTCTTTTGCCTCTGCTATGTTCTCCCATCACTCCTTGGTCTTTCCCCCTCCCAGACCTTGCACCCAAATAGATACCTGAATGTCCACAGAATCTCTTCCTGGCCAGGATTGAAGCTGGGGCCATGGGAGCATCCTGGGTGTCAGGAGCCCGGAGGCCCACTTGGCGTGGGGGGGGGGCACCCGGATTCCCTTGGTGTCAGTATCTGCGCTTGGGCGCTGGATCTTGGTCCCTCCTCCCGGTGCGCCCCGGGCACAGCGCCGGCTCCGGAGGAGAGGGGGGGGCGGAGCTCTGCTGTGCTATTTATAGCCCAGTCTCTGCGGGTGGGGGCGTTGGGCACTAAGCAGCTCCCCACCCAAGCACATACACACATAAACCCAAAGGGGGGGGGGTGGTAGGAAATCCTAGAGGCTCCAATCCTGACTTTGCTTCTTAGCCGACCTCCCCTCAAGCCCCAACAGACCTAAGCGTTCCTTAGGGGGCTCTTCCGAGCCCCATTCAGGGGGAGGTATCCTGGTTCTTTGCTGAGCTCCAACCATCTCCATCCTCCGCGCTCGTGTGGATGCGCGCGCCTGTGCGCCAGACCTGACTGCCACACGCGGCGTGTGGCACATTGTGCAGAGAGGGGTGTGGGGAGGCGACTGGGATCTGCATCGGCGTCCATGTGCAGGGAAGAGGCAAGAGATGTGACTGCTTTCCTGTCCTTTAAGTATCAGGGACCGCATAGCCCAGCCTGGGAGCCGGACACAGTAGTAGAGTCCTCCTCCCCCCACCCCACGCCCTGCTCCCCAAACAGAACCCACGCCACTGAGACCTCAGCTCCCGTATTGAGCTGCTCTCTTAGGTGTGAGGAAGGTGGACATCCCGGGGGTATTTTTGGGGCAAGGAACATGCCCCGATTCCTCTCTCCCATATTTGGAGGGGGGAGATTGACAGGAGATAAGGAAGGGACAGGGAGGTGAGCGAACCTTGTAACACCTTCTCTATTGTATCTCTTCACTCTCCTCCTCTCTAAGACTTATCTTTCTATATTACTTCAAGGTCCCTGACCGAATCGCTCCTTATCTCCTCTAGATCTGTCGCTGTGGATCTCTCTCGCTGTCTCAGCCTCTCCGTGCCACCTGCCCTGTCTCCATGGTTACCACAGCTTCCATCTGCATATTTTAGGAATGAGCTTGTGTCCAGCTGGAAGGCACCAGCGGAAGTGGGGGCACTTCAGAAAGAGTACTAAGGGTTTCAAAAGCTGACAGAGGATCCTGGATGATTTAGATAATTCAGAGGCTTGAGGCCAGGAGACAAAAGATACTGATATCATGTTATTGGGGAGTGAGGGAAAATATTTGCAGAGAAACTACACATTTTTTACTAGTTGCCCATGCCAAGTGCTTTGCATACATTATCATCAATCCTCACACCTCAATAAGCTAAGAGCTATCGTC
Source organism: Orientallactaga sibirica (assembly GCA_036365145.1). Lineage (NCBI taxonomy): Eukaryota > Metazoa > Chordata > Mammalia > Rodentia > Dipodidae > Orientallactaga > Orientallactaga sibirica. The sequence continues at coordinate 22,506,165 of JAEOAD010000025.1, forward strand.
TTCTTGTAAATAAAATAAGATTAAGCAAGTTCTCCAATTTCACAGCTATTCCAAAAAGCTGGGCACTTGCCACTACACCCACATACAGCCTGTAAGTCTAGAGGCCATCTTCTGTAATGTCTGGGTTCCTGTTGAGTGACACACCTACGTTTATTTATAATTTTTTTAAAATTTTTATGTATTTATTAGTAACAGACAGTCAAGAGAGAGAAAGAGAGAGAATATGGGTGCACCAGGGCCTCCAGTCACTGCAAAGGAACTCCAGATGCATGCGCCACCTTGTGCATCTGGCTTACGTGGGTCCTGGGGAATTGAGCCTCGAATCAGGGTCCTTAGGTTTCACAGTATTGCGCTTAAACGCTAAGCCATCCCTCCAGGCCACACCTAGGGTTTTCTCTCCACCCCGAATTCCTCCTAATTTCAGTTCTGTGAATGCATACTCCCCTCCTTCCAGTCCTTTACCAAGGGGCTCGGAGAAGCTGGAGGACAGTGGGGAAGGGGATGCACGAAAACACTGAGCTCCTGCCCCTGGCTCCCCAGCTTTGCTTCTCTGATTCCCCCAAAATCCACAACGGCAACACACTGGGAAAAAAAAAAAAAAACTTTTGGGGACCCGGAACTTGGTGGCGCACGTCCGGCATTCAGGAGGTGAGTTCGAGGCCAGCCTGGCTAGTTAAGCCAGACGGTGTAGGACTGAAAGGACAGTAGGAATAACGGAGAAAGCCAGAGTCCCCAAGAAACTGGTCCTCAGTGGCTGGCTTAGGGGTGCATTTCTCAGTAGTGGTCTCTTCTTTTGGCCCCTCCACCAAGCCCCTGGTTGATCGATCTCTTCTTGGTGTCACATTATCTCAGCGAGGACGCTTGCCATTCGGGGACTCGTCCAGATAGTGGAGGTTAGAAATAACTGGCGGGCGGGAGATTGTGCAGCCAGGTATCTGGGCCCCTCTTCCCAGCCTCAGTTCCGGGCCCCTCCTCCTTCCAGTGGGCGGGCAGCCCTCCCTGATTGGCCAGGAGAACCCACCAATGGCGAGCTCGGGGAGGCGGGCCTAGAGCGCCCGGCCGGAGGAAGAGAGCAAAATCCCAAGTTGGCTGCAGGCTGGGCCCCGTGAAGGGGGAGGGACAGCAGGTAAGACCACGACACCTGGCCGCTCGGACCTGGTTCGGTCCCACACGTCCCTGGGCCAAGCCCACCTCCTGGGCGGACCCAAAGATGGACCGCGCTTTCTGGCCGCCTGCTGGAGCCGCCCCACCTTCCCCTGCTTGATCCCAGACCTTCCCACCCCCTGGGCGCCCATCACTGTGTTTGGTTGTGGACCAGAGAATGTTAGCTTACTCGGTTACCTCTTGGCAGTGCTGTGACCCAGTCTCTTAACAGCACCCCCATCAAAGAGCCCGATAAACCCTTGTTATCAAGGCCCCCCTTGAAATATTAACTCCTACCTGTAGCTTGCCTGGACCGCCTTTCTTTCTTCCTTCCTCCCTTCCTTCCTTCCTTTCCTCCTTCCTTCCTTTCTTTCTTTCTTCCTCTCTCTCTCTCTCTCTCTCTTTCTTTCTTTCTTTCTTTCTTTCTTTCTTTCTTTTATTTATTTATTTTGGAGTATTTATCCCCCAGTCTGATGCACTTTATGCCTATCTCTACTAGGGTGCACCTCTTCCCGTTACAGATGGACATGCTTACTTAGTGTGTGACTGGGGCTGGCTTCAGACTTGTCATTCTCCTGCCTCCCCAGTGCTGGGCTAATAAACGGTCTTTTAATGTTTTTATTCTTCTTAGAATGTAAGGTTGTATGTGGGACAGGTTGTGGTATTTAATAGGTAGGGTCCAGTCAGTGCTAATTGAATGGAATCAGTTTCTGGGGATTAGTGCTCTTGTTAACATTTTAAACTCCTAATATAATTAGGGAATAATAAAAGATAATATAGTATATAATGGAGGGCCGTTAAATTAGTGGTTGGTAATACTAGTGTCTCATATTCACTCCCAGTGCAGAGAAAGAAAAAGCAATGAGAAGCGGAGGGGAAGAGGAGGTCTTAAGTGTGGAATGTCCACAGAAAACATGTATTCACACAACACATTTTTTTTTGAGGCAAGCCCAACAGACTGGCCTTTTCCTTTTTTTTTTAAAAATGTGTGTATGTGTGTGAGAGAGAGAGAGAGAAAGAGATAAAGAGAGAGAGGGAGAGGGAGAATAGGCATGACAGGGCCTCCAGCCCTGTAATCAAATTCCAGAGGCATGCCCCACCTTGTGCACATGTGCAACCTTGCATGCTTGCATCACCTTGTGAGTCTGGCTTATGTGAAGAGTCAAACATGAGTCCTAGCCGGGCATGGTGGCGCAGGCCTTTAATCCCAGCACTCAGGAGGCAGAGGTAGGAGGATCGCCGAGAGTTTGAGGCCACCCTGAGACTACAGAGTGAACTCCAGGTCAGCCTGAGCCAGAGTGAGACACTACCTCAAAAAACCAAAAAAAAAAAAAAAAAAAAAAAAAAGAGTCCTTAGGTTTCTCAGGCAAGTGCCTTAACCACTAAGCCATCTCTCCAGCCCTCAACAAATATTTATTGAGCACCTACTATGCCACACACAGTATTAGACAGTGAGACTTACAGTGAATGTATTGGCTGTGCAGCATCCTTCCTCCAATAAGCCATGTTTAATAAGTTTTTGTTCTGCTATGTATTTATTTATTAATTATTTTTTTGTTTATTATTTATTTATTTGAGAGAGACAGAGAGAGAAAGAGGCAGATAGAGAGAGAGAGAGAGAATGGGCAGGCCAGGGCCTCCAGCCACTGCAAACAAACTCCAGATGCATGCATCTGGCTTACGTGGGTCCTGGGGAGTTGAGCCTCGAGCCAGGGTCCTTAGACTTCACAGGCAAGTGCTTAACGCTAAGCCATCTCTCCAGGCCCTTATTATTATTATTATTATTATTTTGGTTTTTCGAGATAGTGTCTCACTCTGATCCAGGCTAACCTGGAATTAACTATGTAGTCTCAGGGTGGCATCGAACTCATGGCGATCCTCCTACCTCTGCCTTCCAAGTGTTGGGATTAAAGGCATGAGTCACCATGCCCGGTTTATTAATTTTTTTCTAAGACAGAGTCTTGCTGTGTAGCCCAAGCTGACATGGAACTCACTGTGTTGTTCAGGCTGATAGCCTTCCAACTGCTTGGGATGACAGGCTTACACCAACAAACCAAAAATAAACTTTTCAGTTTTTGTGAGATTGAACTCAAGGCCTCATAAAGGCTACTCCACCACTGAACTATATCTACCTTCTGTCAGCACAGATATAAGAGAATTCCCTATCTCTCTTTTCAGGTCATTCTCAGTTTTGATATTCATTCTTCAATTAATGTCCAACAAATACTCTGAATAAGAAGCATTCAGTAGGCCGGGTGTGGTGGCACACACCTTTAATTCCAGCACTTGGGAGGCAGAGGTAGGAGGATCACCGTGAGTTCAAGGCCACCCTGAGAATACAGAGTGAATTCCAGGTCAGCCTGGGCTAGAGTGAGACCCTACCTCGAAAAACCAAAAAAAAAAAAAAAAAGTATTCAGTGAGATTTATACTATACCTCCAGTGTAAAAGAGGAAGACCTAGTTTTCACATATTGAAAAGTAAAATATAGCCGGGTGTGGTGGAACACACCTTTTATCCCAGCATTTGGAAAGCAGAGGTATCGTTGGGAGTGGGCTTTGGGGTGCTATAGCCAGTTTCTCCTTGCCAGAGCTTGGCACATTCTCTTGCTGCTGTTTTCCACTTGCTAACGGGGTGATATCCAGCGTCTGCTCTACCATCTTTCCTCTGCCATCATGAAGCTTTCCCTCAAGACTGAAAACCAAAATCAATCCTTCCTCCAACCAGCTGCTTTTAGTAGGGTGTTTTGTTCCAGGAACGAGAAGGTAGCTTCTACAAAATAAAATTGGCACCAAAGGAGTGAGGTCGTTCTTGCTAGAAGCCTGATTGTGTGGCTTTTGATGTTTTGGAACTGGCCTGAGGGAGGAATATGGAAGGATTTGTAATTTTGTACTAAAAGATGCCTTGCAGTGCTGTAAGTAGAGTTTGGTAGAACATTATGAAAGACCTAAATGCAGAAAGAACTATAGATTGAAGGCGTAACATATGGGGGGGTGGGAAGAGAGCTATATTGCCATTGGACCAGACGTAGTCTGTGTGAAGGGCTGGCTGTATTGTTCCTGTGTCCTAAGAATCTTAGCAGGGTTGAGTTAGAAGAAATGGACTGGTGAGAGCAGAAGGATATGGCACAGAAAGAAATGAAGGGGCTGGAGAGATGTCTTAGTGGTTAAGCACTTGCTTGTGAAGCCTAAGGACCATAGTTTGAGGCTTGATTCCCCAGTACCCACATAACCCAGATGCACAAGGTGGCACATGCATCTGGAGTTCAGGGCTAGAGGCCCTGGTGTGCCCATTCTCACTCTTTCTCCCCCTCTGCTTCTAATGAATAAAAATAATAAATTTTTTTAAAAGAAAGAGAAAATAATTTAGGAATATTTTATCCAAGGGTCTAGTCACTTTCTCGTATGTGCTGCAGTTAGGATATATTGCAGTCTGTCCCACTGAGACCATGTTGCTAAAGACAGTTTTTGTGTCTGCCTCTACGTGAGTGCTAGGAAATTGAACCCAGGCTGCCTGGCATCCAGATACCCTGATTGGGGGCTGGAGAAATGGCTTGGTGGTTAAGGTGTTTGCCTGCAAAGCCAAAGGATACCGGTTCGATTCTCCAGGACCCACATAAGCCAGATGTACAAGGGGGCGCATGCATCTGGAGTTCGTTTGCAGTGGCTGGAGGCCCTGGTGCACCCGTTCTCTCTCTCTCTCTGCCTCTTTCTCATAAATAAATAAATAAAATATTTTTTAAAATACCCGACTGCCCTCTTGGTGGATATGACAGGATTTTTCAAGTGGTTTGAAGAAGGATCTGGGGATAGAACTCACAGCAGAGTGCTCAGCTAGCATGAGTAAGGCCCTGGCTTTGAACCCTGGCCCTGAGGAGCACATAACCAAGTTACCAAAGAGACAGGTGGAAGGTCCTGGGTCTTCCCAGCCTCCTGCCTGTCTTATGGCTTCATCTGTTTTATTTTTGTCTTCCATCAGGTTTATCTGTCTCTCAGGATCTCTGAATATCTGGGCCCTCTCCACCATGGCCAGCCGGGGTGGTGGCCGGGGTCGTGGCCGGGGCCAGTTGACCTTCAACATGGAGGCTGTGGGCATTGGGAAGGGTGATGCTTTGCCACCACCCACCCTACAGCCTTCTCCGCTCTTCCCCGTGAGTGTCTCCCCTCCCTTCCTGAGACGCCCTTGTTCCCCTCCATGAATGTGTGATCACATACACATCCTGGGCCCTCATGGAGCCTTCTGCATCGTGCTCCTTAGTCTCGGTGCTCCCAGTCCACCGGGCCATTTCCCAGAGAAGAAATATGTGTCCTTACTTCTCATCCTCCCAACTCCCCAACTCTCAAAATCCTGTCTTTCTCCCGCATTCCCTCCATCTCTATCCAATGGGGACACTTGAGGGGGAAAAGGCCCTTGGGCTTGTATTACACTGACCATTCTCCTGCCTCCTTCAGCCTCTGGAGTTCCGCCCAGTGCCTCTGCCCTCAGGAGAGGAGGGGGAGTATGTTCTGGCCCTGAAACAGGAGCTGCGTGGGGCCATGAGGCAGCTCCCCTACTTCATCCGGCCAGCTGTCCCCAAGCGAGGTCAGTCAGAATGCTGACATCATGTGTGGAATGAATGCCTTCCATGGGTAGTGCCCATGCTCAGCACCCTTGGGGGCCGGAGAGGTACAGAAAGTGCACCACACATCCTACGTGGGGAAAGCACAGTAATATACCTGAAATGCATCACAGTATTGGTGATTTGAATTGTGCAGTCATCTTGGGATAGTGGAAGGTTAAGTTTCAATGTCATATTTCATGTGTACAAATAAGAGGATACCATAAAAGTTTATGCCAACATTTGACAGGCTCTAACCAGTCAGAAGTGCTGGTGCTGGGTCTCTTGAGTGAACTGCTTAAGTAAAATATCAACCTGGAGAGATGGTTTAGCAGTTAAGGTGCTTGCCTGCAAAACCTAATGACCCAAGTTTGATTCCCCAGTACCCATGTAAAACCAGGTGCACAAAATGGCACATGCATCTGGAGTTCGTTTGCAGCAGCTGGTCCTCGTGCATCCATTCTCTCTGTCTATCTCTCTCTCTGCTTGCAAATAAATAAATAGGGCTGGAGAGATGGCTTAGCAGTTAAGGTGCTTGCCTGGGAAGCCTAAGAACTCATGTTTGAATTTCCAGGTCCCATGTAGCCAGATGCACAGTGACACAAGCCTGCAATGTTATGAATGTGCCACAAGGGGGTACATGTGTTTGGAGTTCAATCACAGCAGCTGAAGGCCCTGGCGTGCCCATTCTCTCCCCTCTCTTTCAAAATAAATAAATAAATAATAAATAAAAAAAATTAAGGGCTGGAGAGATGGCTTAGCAGTTAAGGCGCATGCCTGTGAAGCCTAAGGACCCTAGTTCGATTCTCCAGGTCCCATGTAAGCCAGATGCACCTGGTGGCACATGCACCTAGAGTTTGTTTGCAGTGGTTAGAGGCCCTGGCACTCCTATTCTCTCTCTCTCTCCCTTTCTCTGTTTCTAATAAATAAATAAAAATAAATAAATATTTAAAAAAATTTTAAGCTGGGCGCATGCCTTTAATCCCAGCACTCGGGAGGCAGAGGTAGGAGGATCACCATGAGTTCGAGGCCACCCTGAGACTACGTAGTTAATTCCAGGTCAGCCTGGACCAGAGTGAAACCCCACCTCAAAAAACAAAACAAAACAAAATTTTAAAGCCAGGCCTGGGCTGGAGAGATGGCTTAGCAGTTAAGGCACTTGCCTGTGAAGCCTAAGGACCCATGTTCGACTCTCCAGATCCCAAATAAACCAGATGCACAAAGGTGAGGCAAGCACAAGGTCACACATGCCCACAAGGTGGCACAAGCATCTGGAGTTCAATTGCTGTGGCTGAGGCCCTGGCTTGCCAATCTCTGTCTCTCTTAAAAAAAAAAAAAAAAAAAAAAAAAGCCAGGCATGGTGATGCACACCTTTAATCCCAGTACTTGGGAGGCAGAGGTAGGAGGATCGCCATGAATTTGAGGCCACCCAGAGACTACAATAACGAATTCCAGGTCAGCCTGGGCTAGAGTAAGGCCCTACCTGGAAAAACAAAGGAGAAAATTCACCCCAGCGTTAGTTAGTGAGTCTTCAGCATGTCAGGGACACCTGGGGGACTGGAGAAGGCGGTGCTCCTGGGAGGGTTGGCTTAGTGCAGACCTGTCAGCTGGTGTGGGAGTGCAGTAAGTAGTTCATTGTATTGACAGCTGGTGCTTTGAAGTCCTGGGAGCTGAGAAAGTTCAGAGGCACAAAAGACCTGCCAAGTTAAGGCCATTAGGAAGGAGTAAAGATGAGGCGGAAACCCTGGTCTCTTGTCCCTCCTGTCCTTTCCAGTACAACACACTTCTCAGTATATCAAGTCCTTTGAGCTAAGGGAGAAAGAAAAATTGCTATAATTTGGAGTGGCTAAAGGACAGGGTAGAAAAGTCGTAAAGCTCTGGGCACAGGGTGAAGGGACAGATACTAACTTTTAAAAAATATTATTTATACATGTGTGTATGTGTGTAGGTGGTGGGGGGTGTTCAGCTTTATGTGGGTGGCAGGAGAACTGAACCAAGCTAGCAGGCTTTGTAAGCAAGTATCTAACCACTGACCCATCTCCATGGGCCCCCGTTATTTCTTTTTCTTTCTTTCTTCATTTTTCTTTCTTTTTCTTTTTCTTTTCTTTTCTTTCTTTCTTTTTTTTTTTGGTTTTGGTTTTCCAAGGGAGGGTCTCACTCTAGCTCAGGCTGACCTGGAATTCACTATGTAGTCTCAGGCTGGCCTCAAACTCACGGCGATCCTCCTACCTCTACTTCCCAAGTGCTGGGATTAAAGGCGTGAGCCACCACACCCGGCTCCCCAGATATTTCTTTAGAATTAAGGGAGGTGGACCCTCAGAAGCATCCTTGTTCTAGGGATAAAACTCTGACCCTTGGCCTCTGATCCCTCAGATGTGGAACGTTACTCAGACAAATATCAGATGTCGGGGCCTATTGACAATGCCATCGATTGGAACCCTGGTAGGTAAATGGCCTTTTCATTGAACACCCTTCAAACAAACAGCCACCGCCACCTCCTCCTCTTCCTCCTCCATTAGCTCCACCCTGCTTCCCCCCAGGTAGCATCTGTAAACCAGAATCCTGGGTGCTCTCCAGGACACCCCTGGAGTGGACCTGAAACTCCAGTTTGATTCCGGCTTCCGTTTTGTTCTGTGAAACTTCAAGCCCCTTCCCGTCTTTCAAAAAACCCTCACCTCCCCTTCAGCACCAGGCATCATGTAAGGGAGATGCCACTCAGGGCCTCACTGACACTCTCGCTGTTCCCAGATTGGCGGCGGCTGCCGCGCGAGCTGAAGATCCGAGTGCGGAAACTACAGAAAGAGCGTAAGTGCGGGTGGGAAAGGAGGGGAAGTTTCCTCCCGGAAGGGGGAAGTTTCCTCCCGGGAAGAAGGGCCTTGCTCACTGCTCACTTCCCACCACATCCAAGAATTGATGCTGGATGCCGCAGTGGCCACACGAGGGCAGCAGAGTGGCACGTTTGCCTCAGGTGGGTGGGGTAGAAAGCCAGTAAGGAGATAATACATTTTTTTAAATAAAAGTATTTATTGAGCCGGGCGTGGTGGCGCACGCCTTTAATCCCAGCACTTGGGAGGCAGAGGTAGGAGGATCGCTGAGAGTTCGAGGCCACCCTGAGAGATAGTTAATTCCAGGTCAGCCTACATCACAGTTGAAAAACCGGAAAAAAAAAAAAAAAGTATTTATTTATTTGAGAGAAGAAAAAGCAGACAGAGAGACAATGGGCGCGCCAGGGCCTCTAGCCGTTGCAAACAAACTCCACACACATGTGTCATCCTGTGCCTCTGGCTTCACGTGGGCACTGGGGAATTGAACCTGGGTCCTTTGGCTTTGTAGGTAGATGCCTTAACCACTAAGCCATCTCTCCAGCTCACTTTTCTAAAACAAAGGTAACTAAATATATATAATAATTTAGTTATTTGAGAGAGAGAGAGAGAGAAAGAATGTGGGTGCTCCAAGGCCTTCTGTCACTGTAAATGAGCTCCAGATGCATGTACCATTTTGTGCATCTGGCTTTATGTGGTACTGGGGAATGGAACCCAGGTTTCCAGGCTTTACAAGCAAGGGCCTTTAACCGCTGAGCCATTTCTCCTGCCCGGGAGATAATACCCTTTTTTTGTTTGTTTGTTTTTGTTTTTAGGTAGGGTCTCACTCTAGCCCAGGCTGACCTGGAATTCACTATGTAGTTTCAGGGTGGCCTCAAACTCACTGCGATCCTCCTACCCCTGCCTCCCGAGTGCTGGGATTATGATAGCTCACTTTTTCATTGTCCCCAAACAGGGACCACCATTCTACTCCCCAAAAGGCCCCCTAAGGCCACGGAAGATAAGGAGGAAACAATACAGAAACTGGAGGTGAGGAGGGGGTGTGGTAAAGAACTCCAGATTCAGTCCCTGACCCTTGGCCCACTTTGCCTCGATTTCCCCCTTTGTGTTTCTTGTCCTGTTCGTTATTCACATAAGACTCTGGAGAAGAAGGAGGAGGAAGTCACTTCAGAGGAAGACGAGGAGAAAGAGGAAGAAGAAGAAAAGGAAGAAGAGGAAGAGGAGGAGTATGATGAAGAAGAACACGAGGAGGTGAAAGGGCCCTTTCCCCTCATGAGTTCTGGGCTCTCAGCTCTGCGTGGGATAGCTTCTCCTCAGAGGGTTGCAGGGTTAAAGGAGCCAGTGCCACCAGAGGGTGTGGACCTCCTTCCGCATCTGTCCATGGACTGCTCTCAAATGACAGTCTGGGGGCTAGGAATATAGCTTAGTTGGCAGAGTGCTTGCCAGCATGTATGAAGCCCTGGGTTCCATCCCCAGCACCACATACGCCAGGCTTGGTACACACACCTATAATCCCAGCACTCAGGAGTTGAAGGTAAAAGGACCAGAAGTTCAAGGTCATCTTTAAAAAAAAAAAAAAAAAAAAGATATTTTATTTTATTTATTTGAGAGAAAGGGAGAAAATGAATGGGAAATGAACTTCAGATGCACGCACCCCCTTATGCATCTGGCTTATATAGGGCCTGGAGAGTCGAACCGGGATCTTTTGGCAAACGCCTTAACCACTAAGCCATCTCTCCAGTTCCATCTTTTCTTAGGCTAGATTTGAGCCAAATCCTGGGCTACATGAGATCCTGTCTCTCCTCTTCTCCTAACCCCCCAAAACTTAGAGTCTCAATAAAGAGGTAATAGGATGACAGGTGAGCAATCTCAAAAAGTGACCAGGTGTCATGTATCCCAGGCTACCCTTGAACTCAACCTCATAGCCAAGGGTAGCCTTGAAGTCTTCATTCTCCTGTGTCCATCTCCTGAGCACTGGGATTCTAGGCGCGTACCATCATGACAGGCTGATATTTAAACCAGGTTCCATATTCACTTGTATCATTCATAATACAAATATTGATTGAGCAGAGTTCCCTTAGTTGGGGAAAAACAAGGATATGGAAGACCCCCCCAAACAGCAGCACCCTCCTCCGGTGCTCCACCATCATCCAGTTACCACCAGCAAGGTGTTCATTGTCTGAGGCACAGTGCCCCCCCCCCGCCCCACTGAGGGTGGGGAGAGCTTGGCTGAGGCCAAATTATCCAGCACAGAACCTCCAGTGAGTCATCTGAAGTAGCTCGAGTGCAGTGAAATGCAAGGGTGCTCCATGCTTATTTATTAATAAACAACAGGGCCCATTCAAAAAAACTTTGTTTTGCCGGGCATGGTGGCACACGCCTTTAATCCCAGCACTCGGGTGCAGTAGGAAATGCAAGGGTGCACCATGCTTAGTTTATCCAATAAACCAGAGTGGCCCATTCGAAAAACAAAAAAAAAAAAAAAAAACCTTTGTTTTATTTATTTATTTGAGAGCGAGAAAGAAAGCCGTAGATAGAATGAGCAAGAGCCTCTAGCCACTGCAAATGAACTTCAGACGCATGAGCCACCTTGTACACCTGGCTTACATGGGTATGGGAAATTGAACCTGGGTCCTTAGGCTTTGCAGGCAAGCACCTCAACCGCTAAGCCATCTCTCCAGGCCCTTCCTGCCCCCCCCCCCAATTTTTTAAAACCTCCAAGGGCTGGGAAAATGGCTCCGTGGTTAAAAGTACTTGCTTGCAAAGCCTGCCAACCCAGGTTCAAGGGTTCAGTTCCTCAGACATGCTTGTAAAGCCAGATGCAAACAGTGTCATAGGTATATTGTATTTGCAGAGGCAAGAGACCCTGACATACATGTGTACACATGTATATACACACACTCAAATACATATTTTAAAATTTTATTTATTTGTTTATCTGAGAGAGAGGAAAAGAGAGAGAGAATGAGCCAGGGCCTCTAGCCACTGCAAATGAACTTCAGACGCATGAGCCACCTTGTACATGGCTTACATGGGTACTAGGGATTGAAGTTGGGTCCTTAGGCTTCACAGGCAAGCCCCTTAACCATTAAGCCATCTCTCCATCCCAAATAAATTGAAAACAAAAACCAAAAAGCCCTGAAGGGCTGTCCCAGGCCTGGACCCGGTGTGTTGGGAGGGAAGGAGCCTGGCGCCAAGGAGAACGAATGCTGAAAGAGCACGCCTTACTGTTGCTTTCTCCATTTCAGGAGACTGACTACATCATGTCATATTTTGACAATGGAGAGGACTTTGGAGGTGACAGTGATGACAATATGGACGAAGCTATATACTGAAGGCCTCAGGAACTTCCTGGGCTGTCATCTTTCCTGATTTGGGATAGAGAGAGTAATTGTCCCTATTATTTAGGGTCTGTTCTTATTGTTCTGTTTTTGTTGTTGTTGTTGTTTTGTTTGAAACAAGGTTTCATGGAGCCCATGCTGGCCTTGAGCTGCTAGTTCTCCTGCCTTCAACTCCCAAGTGCTGGGCCTTCAACAGGCATGTGCCACACCCTACTTCCTGTTACTTAGTTTTGTGACAAAATAAAATGATTTGATCAGGGTCTCAATAACCTGTTTGGTCCATGGGGACAGGAGTGGAGAGTGATAACCCTGCTTTATTTTCTACTCATTCCTCCTCCCACCCATTCAACATCACCTCTGATATGTTAGGAAAGAGGAAAGGATGAAAGAAGGAAGGAGGCCTGAAAGCCCAGCTGGATTAGAACTGAGACAGCAACACATACACCCCCAACATTATTTTGCCAAGCTTTTGTGGACATAATTTGAGGTGGGAACACTTAGGAGTAGTAAGTGCGTGCGTGCGTGTGTGTGTGTGTGTGTGTGTGTGTGTGGCTGGAGAGACAACTTAGTGGTTAAGGCGCTTGCCTGCAAAGCCAAAGGACCCAGGTTTGATTCCCCAGTACCCATGTAAAGCCAGATGCACAAGGTGGCACATGTATCTGGAGTTCCTTTGCAAGTGGCTAGAGGCCCTAGTGCATCCATTCTATCTGTCTCTCTCTTTGATAAATAACTAAAAAATATATTTCCTTAATTGAGAGAGAAAGAGAGACAGGCAGAAAGAGAGACAGTATGGGTATACCAGGGCCTCCTGCCACTGCAAACAAAGCCCAGACACATATACCACTTTATGCATCTGATTTTAGGTGGCTGCTGGCTGTCAGGCTTTGCAAGCAAGTACCTTTAAGTGCTGAGCCATCTCTCCAGCCCCATGTTTTATATTTTTAAATAAAGTGTCTCAGGGTGGCCTCCAACTCATGGTGATCCTACCTCTGCCTCCTGAGTGCTGGGATTAAAGGCATGCACCACCACGCCTGGCATAAAGTGGGTTTTTTTGTTTTTGTTTTTTATTTTTTTTGGGGGGGAGGTTCAAGGTAGGGTCTCACTCTAGCCCAGACTGACCTGGAATTCACTTACTACTCTCGGTGTGGCCTCGAACTCACAGTGATCCTCCCAGCTTTATTTCTTGAGTGTTGGGATTAAAGGCGTGCACCACCACGCCCAGAAAATAAAGTGTTTTTTTTTTTTTTTCTCTATGATCAGGGTGAGGTCCCCGGGTAGAAGACTGAAGTAGGTGAGTCATTTACACTTTTTTCCTCTCCTCTCCTCTCCTCTCCTCTCCTCTCCTCTCCTCTCCTCTTCTCTCTTTTCCTTTCCTCTCATCTCTCCTCTCCTCTCCTCTCCTTTTTTTTCTTCTTCTTCATTACTAGAGATGGAGGGCCTCACACATGCCAGGAAAGTACCTTACCACTGACTTATACCCCAAACTCTTTCTGTATTTTAAAAATTTATTTTGAGGTGTGGTCTCATTAAATTGCCCAGGCTAGCCTTGAACTCACACTGTAGCTCAGGCAAGTTTTAAACTTTCAATCCTCCTGCCTCACCCCTCCCACATAGCTGGGGTGACAAGCCTGTGCCACAGGGCCTCACCTTTTCTTCTAGTCCTGAGTGATACACTAGAGGCTGTAGCCTTCTTGACTTTGACCCTTCTCTCTTACCCCTGTAGTGGGACACGGATTTGTGAGCTTGTCCCCCCGGGACTGCGTATTCAGGAACTTTTCTGCTGGGCTGTGTGAATGTAGAGGGAAACAGCCCAGGTCTCCCACACACCAGCTGACTTCCCAGGCTCTGGCCTCAAGCCACAGGGACACGATCAGCTATGTTCGCACAAATTTTTATTATTTTTTGGGGGGGGGGTTTTCGAGATAGGATCTCACTCTAGCCCAGGCTGACCTGGAATTTACTATGTAGTCTCAGGGTGGCCTCGAACTCACAGCGACCCTCCTACCTCTGCCTCCGGAGTTGTGGGATTAAAGGCGTGCACCACCATGCCTGGATTGTTCACACATATTCACAAGGGCACAGGTCCTGTCTTTCTCACACTTGACCTTGATCATGTCCTTGTTGACGAAGAATGATTGCAGCTATTTTTATAGGGAGAGTCAATAAGGCAAGAGACCAGGAGAGAGGAGGCGCTGGGTGTTTATTCAGCATAGGCAGTTCTCTTCTGGGTCCTGGAGTCCCCACTCTTCGAAGGTATATTTAAGGAACTCCCTAAATAACCTGTTCTCCACTTGCAGAGCCAGGGTGTAGTTCACAGTTTCTCTTTTGGTTCTCCCCCTCAGTGGAATTTAATTAGCCCTTCTCATCCTTACTTTGGGGAGAGGGTAGGAGGTGTTATGTTATAGGAAGTAAGGGGGAGGGGGGTGGACAGGAAGGGTGGACTTAGGGACACTCAACAGCTAGCTCTGAGAGAGTCTTCCTTGCCAACCCAGCTCGCCCTTGGGTGAGGTCACTTCTCTCCACTCTGATTGGCTTCTGAGAAAGCCATAGAAGAACTGATTGGTTGTAGTCTGTTGACATGCAACTGCCAAGGGTAAAACTGCATGTCCAGAATAGGAATTGAGTAAGGAGACAGGCAGAGATATCTGGGGTTACTACCACAGGAGTCTGGTGAGCATTTGAAGGAGAAGCCTCAAGAAATTTCTCAATTTCATCTGGGCAGCAGCACCAAGATCTTGAGGCTGATCCTAAGGCCAAATGCCTCTGACCCTATTGTCCAAAGGTGAAGCGTGGCTGTGACTCCCTTGAGGAAAAAGCACCTTAAAAAGCAAGCCTAAGCCGGGCGTGGTGGCGCACGCCTTTAATCCCAGCACTCGGGAGGCAGAGGTAGGAGGATCGCCGAGAGTTCAAGGCCACCCTGAGACTACATAGTTAATTCCAGGTCAGCCTGGACCAGAGTGAGACCCTACCTCGAAAAACAAAAAAAAAAAAAAAAAAAAAAAAAGCAAGCCTAGTTTAAATGTGGTAGTGCTGAGCTAGAAGCGGCCAGGAAAACAGAGAGGTGGACAAGAATAGAACGACATGCCAGAGCCATTGAGCAACTGGGCGTGGTTGATGTGTTTCCTTCTCTAGCCCTCTGGGGTATGTGGGTGAAGGGGCCAGAGGACCTGCCACTGGGGTTTCCCACAGCTGAACTTCAGCCTGTGGTTGTAGCTAGGAAAGAGATCAGCCAAAAACAAAAGTGAAAGATCCTGAAAAATTTTCCCTTTTATCTCCTTTAAACCACTCCCCCACCCCATCAGAGAGAAAACTAACCTGACCTAACCAAACCCAACCTGGTCCGTTACCAATTATATATGTGTCCTGTGTCTATGTTGGTGGTAAAGCCTCCTACTAAATCCCACCTAATGGTAGTCTAGAAACTTCTTAAAAGAGTGGAAACAGCCAGGAATGGTGGCGCACGTCTTTAATCCCAGCACTCGGGAGGCAGTGGTAGGAGGACCGCTGTGAGTTCAAGGCCACCCTGAGAATACAGAGTGAATTCCAGGTCAGCCTGAGCTAGAGTGAGACCCTACCTTGAAAAAAAAAAAAAAAAAGAGTGGAAACAAGCCAGGCGTGGTGGCTCACACCTTTTATCTCAGCACTTGGGAAGGCAGAGGTAGGAGGATCACTGTGAGTTCAAGGCCACCCTCAGACTACATAGTGAATTCTGGGTCAGCCTGGGCTAGAGTGAGACCCTACTATGAAAAACAAAAAATATATATAAATAAAAAAATTTTTTAAAAGAAGGTACAAAGATTCTGGACAAGAGGCAGTAAAGAGGGCTGGAACCACATCCCCACCTCCATCTCTCCACACCCACATCCTTTTCCCATGACACAGGAGAAAGGAGGACAAAGGTTGGAATGACCACTTGGGATCGGTTATACTACCTCAAAGTGTCATAAAAATCATGCCATTCTTGGACGTCGCCCTGCCTGGCCTCCTGCCCTTCCTGGCAGGTGACCTTGCTGGACAAAGTCAGTGACAGGAGACCCAGCAGCTGCCCCTGACTTCGAAGCAGTTCCAGGCACGAGCTAGATTGTTTCCATTGACCTTTCCCCGACTTACCCTAAGTACTATTAGGCAGGCAGAGGCTGGAGCCTAAGGCCCGGTTGACAAAGTCAAGGCCATTCTTCCCTTTTGGGGAATCACCTTAGAGGTTGAGGCCCTCCTTATAAACATTTATAAACATGGAGGCCCTTGCAGTGTTGGCCATTGCTAGACATCATGCTAGACACCCTGAGACTACATAGTGAATTCCAGGTCAGCCTGGGCCAGACTGAGACCCTACCTCGAAAAACAAAAAACAAAAACAAATTGGAGGTCAGGTGGATAGAGTGATTGAGCACATGTGGTAAACTGGTTCCTACAATCCATTTTTATGGCTGTTTGGACTTTGAAACTCAGAAAGGACAGCTTGTATGCGTAGATTGTTTAAGGACCAAGGGTTTTGGGGGAGACTTGGGATGTAGCTCAGTTGGTAAAATACTCGTCTAGCATATGTGAATCCTGGGTTTGAGCCCCAGGATTGCAGAAACTGGATGTGGTGATGTGCTCCTCTAATCCTAGTACTGAGGAGGTAGAGGCAGGAGGATCAGAGTTCAGGACCATCTTGTCATCCTCAGCTACAGAGTTCCTAGGCTACATGAGAGACTGTCGCAAAAATAAATAAATAAATAAATAAATAAAGGAGGATGGCTTAGTGGTAAAGGTGTTTGCCTGCAAAGCCAAAGGACCCAGGTTCGATTCCCCAGGACCCACGTTAGCCAGATGTACAAGGGGGCACACACGCCTGGAGTTCATTTGCAGTAGCTGGAGGCCTTGGTGCGCACCCATTCTCTCTCTCTCTCTTTTTCTCCCCCCCCCCCGTCCCTATCTCTCTATCAAATAAAAATAAAATGTTTTAAAAAATCAGACTAGGGCTACAGAGATGGCTTGGTGGTTAAGGTGTTTGCCTGTGAAAGCCAGATGCACATGGTGGCACAGGCATCTGGAGTTCGTCTGCAGTGGCTGGAGGCCCTGGCACACCTATTCTTTATAGGAAAAGAAAGAAGGAAGGAAGGAAGGAAGGAAGGAAGGAAGGAAGGAAGGAAGGAAGGAAGAAAAAAAAGAAAATCAGACTACATATGGTGGCACATGCCTTTAATCTCAGCACTAACGAGACTGAAATAGGAGAACTGATGTAAGTTCAAGGCCCATGTGGACTACAGAGTAAGTTCCAGGTCAGCCTGGGCTAAAGTAAGGTCCTGCCTCAAAAAACTAAAACCAGGAGCTGGAGAGATAGCTTGCTGGTTAAGGCATTTGCCTGCAAAGCCTGATGACCCGGGTTAGAGCCTGTGATACCCATATGCACAAAGTGTCATATGTGTCTGGAGTTTGTTTGCAGTAGCTAGAGGCCCTGCTGTGCCCATTCTCTCTCTCTCTATGTCTCTCTGTGTCACTGCTTGTAAATACATAAATAACTTTTTAAAATCTAAAATCAGAAACAAAAAATGGGGCTGGAGAGATGGCTTAGTGGCACGTGCACTTCTAGTGCAAACATGAAGGCCTAAGAAACCACTCCATTTCAATCCCTGGGGGGAAAAAGTCCTACAGAGGAGCAGAGACTGGAGAATCTCAGGTCACACACAAAAAAATGGGGGCTGGAAAAATTGCTTAGTGGTTAAGGTGCTTGCCTACAAAGTTAAAAGACCCAGGTTCAATTTCCCACGTAAGCCAGATACACAAGGTGGTGCCTGCGTCTGAAGTTCTTTGCAGTGCCTGGAGGCCCTAGTATGCCCTCTCTCTCTCTCTTTTTATATATTTTATTTATTTATTTGAGAGTCAAACCTGGTCCTTTGGCTTTGCAGGAAAATGCCTTAACCACTAAACAATCTCTCCAGCCCCTCTCTCTCTTTCTATCTGCCTCTTTTTCTCTCCTTCTCAAACAGATAAATAAATTAAAAATTTTTTTTTAAAGAATAGCAAGTTCCAGGAACAGTAAGAGACTCCATCTCGAGTAAGAATGGGCAGAAAAGGGATGGAGCAAGATACTCCACACTGCCCTCTGGCCATAGCGTCAGGCCCACCAGGCACCAGAAAGGGCGCACCTGGCACACTGCCTCAGCACGCATTTGAGCATATGCCACACACAGAAGCAAAAACAAAAACAAAACAAAAAGAAGGGCTGGAGAGATGGCTTAGAGGTTAAGGCATATGCCTGTGAAGCCTAAGGACCCAGGTTCGATTCTCCAAGTCCCACATAAGCCAGATGCACAAGATGGCGCATGCATCTGGAGTTTGTTTGCAGTGGCTAGAGGCGCTGGCACACCATTCTCTTTCTCTCCCCCTCTATGTCTCTAATATATGAAAATAAAAATCTTTTTTTAAAAAAAAAGAAAGAACTGGTAAGTGGTGTAATGGTTGAGAGCGCTTGTTCTGCAAGCCGACAGCTGCATAGTTTTTGTAATAGTTTGAATGTGTGGCCCCAGAGACTTAATCATTTCTTTTGTGGGGGAGGGTGTTTTGTGGTAGTGTCTCACTGTAGCCCAGGCTGACCTAGAATTTACTCTGTAGTCCCAAGGCTGGCCTCAAACTCCTGGTGATCCTCTGCCTCCAGAGTGTTACTAGGTGTGTTGAGAGCAGTTTGAACTCTGGCTGTTCATGCTTGCTGGTGCTGGTATGTTTGTTTGCTGCTGTGGTTCTCTTTAAATGGATCTACAGAAGGAGGCAGCTTCTTCCACCACTGATGCACTTTCCCTTGGATTTTTTTTAAAGATTTTTTTTTTTTTTTAATTTTGAGAGAGAGAGAGAATTGGTATGTCAGGGCCTCAGCCACTGCACTCAAACTCCAGATACCTGTGCCAGCTAGCAGGCATGTGTGACCTTGTGCTTCCTCACCTTTGTGCATCTGACTTATGTGGGATCTGGACCAGGCAAGCACTATAACCGCTAAGCCATCTCTCCAGCCCTTCCCTGGATTTAAAACAAAAAAATTTTTTTGGTTTTTTTTTTTTTAAAGATTTTATTTTTATTTATTTATTTATCAGAGAGAGGGGGAGAGAAAGAGAGAGAGAGAGACAGAGTGAGAGTGGGCACGCCAGGGCCTCTAACCACTGCAAACGAACTCCAGACGCATGCGTTACCATGTCCTTAGGCTTCACAGGCAAATGCCTTAACTGCTAAGCTATCTCTCCAGCCCTTTTTTTTTTTTTTTTTTTTTTTTTTTTTTTTTTTTTTGGTTTTGCGAGGTAGGGTTTCACTCTAGCCCAGACAGACCTGGAATTCACTATGTAGTCTCAGGGTGGCTTTGAGCTCTCGGCGATCCTCCTACCTCTGCCTCCCTAGTGCTGGGATTAAAAGCATGTGCCACCACACCCAGTTAAGAAAATATTTTATTTTTATTTATTTATTTATTTGAGAGAGAAAGAGACAGAGAGATAAAGAGAGAATGAGAATGAGTGCACCAGGGCCTCCAGCCACTGCAAACAAACTCCAGGCACATTCGCCACCTTGTGCACCTGGCTTACGTGGGTCCTTTGGCTTTACAGGAAAGAACCTTAACTGCTAAGCCATATCTCCAGCCAAAAAAATCTTTTATTTTATTTTATTTTATTTTATTTATTATCCCCTGAATTTTGGGAACCTGAAGTAAACCCCTTCTTCCCATAAGTTGTGTCTGTTTAGATATTTCTTACAGTTGGCTGCAACACCTGCCAACCAGAGTGCAGCTTCCTAGCACTGCACATAAAGTCAGAGGCACAGTGTGGTAGGCTGAGTGTGTGTCCCCCATAGACTCAGATGTTTCATCAAAGCTTGTAACTTGGGGGCTGGAGAGATGGCTTAGCAGCTAAGGCGCTTGCCTATGATCCTAAGAACCCAGGTTCGATTCCCTAGGACCCATGTTAGCCAGATGCACAAGGGGGCGCACACGTCTGGAGTTTGTTTGTAGTGGTTGGAGGCCCTGGCGTGCCCTCTCTGTCTCTCTCTCTCTGTCAAATAAATAAATATAATAAACTTTCTTTAAAAAAAAAGTTGTAACTTGGGTCCCCAACCACCTAGCTAGAGGAGGTGTTACTGGGGCACATTCTGAGGTTCAGCCCAAAGGTGTATGTGGGGGCAGATCTGGATTCCAGCCCACCGGTATGTGGGGAGGTTTGAGCTCTGGGGGCCCCGTGTTTGCTGCGGTTTTGGTGTTTGCTGGCTGCTGGTGGTAAATGGTGGTGGTTTCTCTCTCTGCTTGGATGCGTGGAAACAGCCTCTTCTGCCATCTATGGCACTTCCCCTGGATCTGTAAGTTTGAAATTAATCCCTTCCTCCCCTAGACTGTGCCTGGTTTGGATGTTCGTCCCAGCACCATGGAGCTGTGTACAGCACACAGTGATGCATGCGTATATAATCCCAACACACCTACAGCAATGGGGGAGAGAGAGTTAGGAGAATCTGTCAGCTTGGGAGCCAGCTAGTCTGGCCTTCCCAGTGGCAAAATAACAAAGGAGATCTTGTCTCAAACAAGATGGAAAGACAGGACCAACACCCCGAGATTGTCCTCTGACCTTCACATGTGTGCTGTGGTACACGTGCACGCGCGCACACACACCCCACATTAATATATATAATATAATATAATAATATAATATAAACTAAAAGAACTAAGTCAAAAGGAAGGACTTTGTCATCTCAGACAGGCAAACACTGTCCTATTGTCTTTTGTTTCACTAACTCCATAGTCTTGTGCCCTTGGGAAAAAAATCGTGTCATCTCCATTCCTCTATTTCTTCGTGCCTGGTATGAGAATTTATCCTGGGTGTGTATACTAGCTCTTGCACAGTAGGGCTCATGTTGGTCCACCGGAAAGGGTCCAGATGGTTCTGAGAGTAAAGGTAAGATGGGTCAGGGATTTTGCTGAACTCATTCCATCCGCTAGATTTTTCTCACCTTATTTTCAGCCCAGGCAGGCTAAAGATACTTCAGGCTTGTAGCCAGGCCAGTCATTTCCAAGAACCTTTTTAGCCAGAGTATCTGGACGATCAGCAATTCCATCAACTAGCAAGAAAGGAAGGATAAAACTGCAGCTGAGAACAAAACAAAACAAAGCTGCAGCAGAGTTCAAGGTCATACAGCCTGCCAAGTCAGGACTCACATCAAGCAGACCACTAAAGATTTCTGACTGAAGAAGCGGCTGGTGGGGCAGGCCCTCTCCATCTCTCTTCAAACATGTCTGGCCAGAAGTCAGACGGTGATAATTGAGCTGGACAGGAATAGCTCAGTTAGGTAACCTAGCCAGACTAGCCGTGGCCTTTTCTCCACTGACTTTTCCCCTACTGAGGTTGACATCCCCCCCCCAAGGTCATTCTGAATCACAAATCTGGAAAGTTGATATTCCAGCGTGGAACGCTAATGTCCTGCGATCACGGGAAAAGCCCTGCCTCATCCAACAGGTCTTTACTTGCCTCGGTGTTACAGATGTTACCATGGGAGTCAGTGGGCAGACGCAGATCCAACCCTAACTGCAGGACCTGAGAGGGTAAATGCTGTCCATAATGCTGGGAACCCAAAAGGGAAGGAAAGGAATCCAGGGATCTCTCAAACCTGAGCCTGAATCAAGGTTCCCCCCATGGTCTCAGAGTCTGGGAATAGATTCCATCCTTAAACCTTTCTTCCTCCCTGGATTGAGCAAGCTGTAAACTGTGCTCCTTAAAGCTTAGCTCCCCCGCCCCTCCGTCAATAGCCCTATCCGGTGACTCTAGTAGAAAGGGGAAGCTATAGGCTGGAGAGATGGCTCAGCAGTTAAGGAGCTTGCCTGCGGAGCCTAACAACCTGAGTTCAATTCCCCAGTACCCACATAAAGCCAAATGCACAAAGTGGCAGATGCATCTGGAGTCCATTTGCAGCAGCTAGAGGCTCTGGCATGCCCACTCTTTCTTTCTGTCTCTCTCTCTCTCTCTCTCTCTGATTTCAAGTAAATAAATAAATAAAATTATTTTTAAAAGGGGGAAACTATGAAAATGCTGCTTCTAGCATTTTCGTTCTTTTATAGCAGTACTAATAGTACTGGAATAGAAGGAGGCTAGTTACACCTATCTTTTGGGGAAATTGCTTTATTTGGTTAGTTTTGGTGTTCTGTTTTGTTTGAGACAGGGTGTTAAGTAACCCAGGCTGGCTTTGAACCCACTGAATAGCCCAGGCTGGCCTCAAGCTAGCAGTAATTCTCCTGCTTCAACCTCCCAAGTGTTGAGATTACAGGTATAAGCCACCACACCTAAGTTTAAACTTATCATCTGTTGTTTTGGTGGCATGTGTTTGAGAAAAGGTCTCTTTATGCAGTCCTAAAATTTGAGACCCTCCTGCCTCTCCAGTGCTGGGATTAATATAACAGGCATGTGCCTTCAAACTCAGTCAGTAACATCTACCTTTATTGTACCAAGAGGGCCATTCCTCTCTACATACAGCCTGGACTATATGAGACCCTGCTAGAAAGAAAGAAAAGAAAGGAAGGAAAGAAGGAAGGGAGGGAGGGAGGGAGGGAGGGAGGGAGGGAGGGAGAGGGGGCTGGGCATGGTGGCACATGCAGAGGTAGGAGGATCTTTGTGAGTTCAAGGCCACCCTGAGACTACAGAGTGAATTCCAGGTCAGCCTGAGCTACAGTGAGAACTTACCTCGGAAAACCAAAAACATAAAAAAAGAAAGAAAGAAGAGGGAGGGAGGAGAGGCTGGAGAGATGGCTTAGCAGCTAAGGCACTTGGCTATGAAGCTAAGAACCCAGGTTCAATTCCCCAGTACCCACGTGAGCCAGATGCACAAGGTGGCACATGTGTCTGGAGTTCCTTTGCAGTGGCTAAAGGCCCTGGCACACCCATTTTCTCTGTCTCTCTCTCTCAAATAAATAATATAAATATAAATATAAATTTTTTTTTAAAAAGACAGAAGCCAGGCATGGTGGCGCACACCTTTAATCCCCAGCACTCGGGAGGCAGAGGTAGGAGGATTGCCATGAGTTTGAGGCCACCCTGAGACTACAGAGTGAATTCCAGGTCAGCCTGGGCTAGAGTGAGACCCTACCGAAAAAACCAAAAAAAAAAAAAAAAAAAAAAAGAAAGAAAGAAAAAAAAAGAAAAGAAAAGAAAAGAAAGAAAAAGGAGTAGCAACAGGAAGAAGCTTACTAAATTGGAAGTCTTTCTTATTATGGAGAGAACGGGGGTGGTCCCACTTGGCTGGGACAAGGAGCCCCGGGCACGTCCTTTCACTCTGCTGTGGCCAGAGCTGAATCCATTTTGAGAGGAAATCCCCTCCTCTAAATCAATGCTCTTACCAGGCATTGTGGTAAAAAGGAAGCAAAACAAAGATGAGATCTGTGAGAGGAAGGGCGAAGGCTGAGCAGCCCTTTTTCTAAGCACTCCATTTCCTTTCCCCAGCCTTCCTCCTACACCCACATTCATCATTCCCACTTGACCATACTTGGCTCTGGCTGCTGTCAGCTCCTCACCCTTCCCTTACTTGGCCTGACTCCTGCGTGGGTCTTGCTGTCTGCTCTAAGCCACCACTCCAACACCTGCCTACAGATGTCACAGATGGCTACAAGACTTCTCAGGGGATGGATGGAGCACTCAAACTTATTCTTGTGGCCCGGATTGGTTTCCTTTTTTTTTTTTTTTTTTTTTTTTTTTGTTGTTGTTGTTGTTTTTCGAAGTAGGGTCTCACTGTAGCCCAGGCTGACCAAATGATTTCCAATTCACTGTGTAGTCTCAGGGTGGCCTCGAACTTACAGCGATCCTCCTACCTCTGCCTCCCAAGTGTTGGGATTAAAGGAGTGTGCCACCACGCCTGGCTTTTGTCACCATTTTTTTTTTTTTTTTTTTTTTTTTTTGGTTTTTTGAGGTAGGGTCTCACTCAAGCTCAGGCTGACCTGGAATTCACTATGTAGTCTCAGGGTGGCCTCGAACTCATGGCAATCCTCCTACCTCTGCCTCCCGAGTACTGGGATTAAAGGCGTGTGCCACCACACCCAGCTTTTTCACCATTTTTAAAGTAATATTTATTTATTTGAGAGAGAGAGAGAAAGAGGCAGAGAGAGAGAGAGAATGGGCACGCCAGGGTCTCCAGCCACTGCAAACGAATTCCAGACACATACGCCCCCTTGTGCATCTAGCTTATGTGGGTCCTGGAGAATTGAACTGGGGTCCTTTGGCTTTGCAGGCAAATGCCTTAACTACTAAGTCATCTCTCCAGCTCTTGTAACCATTTTTAAAAGAATTTTTATTTTTATTTTTTTATTTATTAGAGAGAGAGAGGCAGATAGAAGGAGAGAGAATGGGCATGCCAGAGCCTCCAGCCGCTGAAAACTCCAGATACATGCACCACCTTGTGCATCTGGCTTTATGTGGGTCCTGGGGAACTGAACCTGGATCTTTTGGCTTTGCAGGTAAGCGCCTTAACCACTAAGCCATCTCTCCAGCCCTGTCACCATTTTTCATCTCTCTGACCTCCACAAACATCTCTTCTACTTTCCAAAGGTATTTAGAAGCCCAAACTTGGGTTTTAAAGTCTCTAATTCTGTTCCTAAGAGCTAGAGACTTCAGGGTGCATTAACTTGCAGAGAATGTGGAGCAGATTAGCTTGGGGGTTCGAGCTGCAGAGAAACCAGAATCCCACCAGCAGAGCTCCACCTGCCTCTGCCGCTGTCTGCCTCATCACACTTTCACTGATCCATGGAAGTTCAGAAGTTTAAAAAACAGAACTCAGGGGCTGGAGAGATGGCTTAGCAGTTAAGGCACTTGCCTGCAAAGCCAAAGGACCTTGGTTAGATTCCCCAGGACCCACGTAAACCAGATGCACCAGGTGGCACATGCATCTGGAGTTTGCGGTGTCTGGAAGCCCTGGCATGCCCATTGTCTCTCTCTCTCTGCCTCCTTCCCTCTTTAAATAAATAAAATAATAAAAATAAAATATTTTTAAAAAAGAACTCAGGGGCTGGAGAGATGGCTTAGTAGTTAAGGTTCTTGCCTGCGAAGCCTAAGCACTCATGCTTGACTCTCCAGGTTGAAGGGACCAAACTGACGCCATGACAGGCCTCAGTAAGGTTCTACCCTGACTAGGCCAAAGTTGCAATGTCCAGGAGGGGCGAGCTCTGGGGGCTGAGTACGTACAAACATAACTGCTACTTGCTTAACCAATCATGTTAGGAGGTTATCTCCTCTGCCTGAAATTCCCCTAGAGCTGGCCGCCAAAACCTTAAGACCAATCAAAAAAACACAAGTACAGTTACTGTTCAAATTAGCCAATCATGTTAAAAGACTAAAAGCCCACCAAAATTCTTTTAGCTGTGCTTAAAAGGGAGCCTGCGAGCTCCTCGGGTCATCACCATTTTGTACGAGTGATTGACCTCAGCATGCTGGCTAATTCTGCAGAATAAACGCTCTATGCTTTTACATACTATTTGAATCTGGGGTCTTTCTTCAGCGATTTTTGGACCATTATAAGGTCCCACATAAGTCAGATGCACAGTGACGCAAGAGAGCAATGTTGCACATACACATATGTGGTACACATGTCTGGAGTTCATTCACAGCAGCTAAAGGCCCTAGCATGCCCACTCTTTCTCTCTGCCTTTTTCTCTCTCTCTTAAATAAACAAAATATATTTTTAAAATTTATTTTAAAAAGTCGGGCGTGGTGGCGCACTTAATCCCAGCACTTGGGAGGCAGAGGTAGGAGGATCGCCGTGAGTTTGAGGCCACCCTGAGACTACATAGTGAATTCCAGGTCAGCCTGAGCTAGAGTGAGACCCTACCTTGAAACGCCCCCCAAAAAATTATTAAAAAAAGAAAAAACTCAGGGGCTGGAGAGACTACTTAGTGGTTAAAGGCTCTTGCTTGAAAAGCCTACAAGCCTGGATTCCAGTTCCCCAATATCTGTAAAACCAGATGTGCAGAGTGACACATGTGTCTGGAGTTTCTTTGCAGTAGCAAGAGGCCTTGATGAGTCCATACACACTCTCTCAAATATTGGTTTTTTTTAAGTTGGGTCTTGTTCTACCCAGGATGACCTAGAATTCACTGTGTAATCTTAGAGGTGGCCTTGAACTCACAAAGATCCTACCCTTGCCTCTTAAGTGCTGACATTAAGGTGTGCGTCAACACACCTGACTAAAAAAAAATTTTTTTTGAAGTAGGGTCTCACTCTAGCTCAGGCTGACCTAGAATTAACTATGTCGTCTCAGGGTGGCCTCAAACTCATGGTGATCATCCTACCTCTGCCTCCCAAGTGCTGGGATTAAAGGCGTGTGCCACCACGCCCTGCCATATATATATATATATATTTCAAATGAAATAAAGGGCTGGGGCTGGAGAGATGGCTTAGCATTTAAGGCGTTTGCCTGCAAAGCCAAAGAACCTTGGTTTGATTTCCCCAGTACCCACGTAAGCCAGATGCATAGGGTGGTACATGCATCTGGAGTTTGTTTGCAGTGGCTGGAAGCCCTGGCGTGTCCATTCTCTCTCTCTCTCTCTGCCTCTTTCCCTCCCTCAAATAAATAAATAAAAATAAAATTTTTTTTTTAAAAAGAAAGAAAGGGCTGGAGAGATGGCTTAGTCACTTGCCAGCAAAGCCAAAGGACCATGTTTGATTCCCCCGAATCCATGTAAAGCCAGATGCACAAGGTGGCTCATGTGTCTAGAGTTCCTTTGCAGTGGCAAGAGGCCTTGGTATGCCCTCTCTCTCTCTCTCTGCTTCTTTTTCTCTCTCTCTCAAATAAATAAATACATAAATAAATAATTTTATTAAAATGAAGGGTCTGGAGAGATGGCTTAGTGGTTAAGGTGCTTGCCTGGGAAGCCTAAGGACCTAGGTTTGATTCCCCAGGACCCATGTAAAGCTACATGCACAAGATGGCGCATGCTTCTGGAGTTCATTTGCAGTAGCTAGAGTCCCTGGTGCACCTATTCTCTCTCTCTTCTGCCTCTTTCCTCTTTCTCTCTCAAATAAATAAATAACATATTTTTTTAGAAAAATGAAAAATGGATGTAGTGGCACACACCTTTAGTCCCAGCATTCAGGATACAGAGGTAGGAGGATCGCCATGATTTCAAGGCCACCCTGGACTACATAGTGAATTCCAGGTCGGTCTGGGCTAGAGTGAGACCCTACATTGAAAAACCAAAAAGAGAAAAGAAAAAGAAAAAGAAACCCACAGTGTCTGCAACAGAAAACAAAATTTCTGTAGCTGGAAGGTGAAGCAAGCTTGGAAGACCACAGACAGACAGACACAGACAGACAGACAGACAGGACAGGAGACAAATGGTCAGACATGCACGGGCGTGGATGAAGAAGGAAGTTAGGGAAGTAGAGGTGCAGGGGTCTTCATTCATAGAGGCTACATGAGGGGAGCACAGTTCTCAAGCCCCCCAACTTCGCCTCCTCCCCCAACAACTGAAATCCTTTCTCTCTCCATCATCTGTCCAGGAAGTTAAAAATATCTCTGCTGAGCACCTAGCCGGGCATTTTCCAAGAACCTGTTTACTGACCACTTGAATACCTTGGAAAGGTCTAGTCAGCAGTTCCATCACCCAGAAAACACTGAGAATGGACCTTGCTTGACATCTGGCAACCTACGTCATGTGGAATTCACGGTCCTGTCCGCATGTTCTGTCGTCTTCCTTCTGCCATCATTGTGTTCCTTGGAGATGGCCAGTCTGCTGGAAAATCACATAGAAGAATCCCATGGTTCTCAGCCTGTTCATTCTTTCCTCCTTACATAACAACCCCAGCAAAGAGTAGGGAAGAGTCAAGCCCAGGGGAAGGGCAGGGCAGGATAGGAGCAATCCAAATAAACCTAACTGGGGTAGCCTAGTGGTTAAGGTGCTTGCCTGCCAAGCCTAAGGTTTGATTCCCCAGTACCCATGTAAGCCAGATGTACATCGCTAGAGGCCCTGGCTGGGCCTGTGCTTCACACCTGTAATCTCTGTACTTAGGAAACTGAGGTGAGCAGGACATGGTGGCGCACGCCTTTACTCCCAGCATCAGGAGGCAGAGGTAGGAGGATGGCTGTGAGTTCAAGGCCACCCTGAGACTACATAGTTAATTCCAGGTCCCCCTGGGCCAGAGTGATACCCTACCTCAAAAAAACAAAACAAAAAAGAAAGAAAGAAAGAAACTGAGGTGGACTGGAGAGATGGTTCAGTGGTTAAGGCACTTGCCTGCAAAGCCTAATGACCTGGGTTTGAGTCCCCAGTACCCATATAAAGCCAGATGCATAAAGTGGTGCATGCATCTGGAGTTCATTTGCAGCACTGGGGGTTCTGGTGCAACCATATTCTCTCTCTCTTTCTCTCCTGGCAAATAAATATATAAAATCTTTTTTTTTTTTTAAAGAAGTAGAGGCAAGAGAAATCAAAGTGAGTTTGAAGCTACATAATGAGACTCTATCTGGAAAAAAATTAATAAATAATATCTGAGATATAGTACTGAATCTAGTTAGGATCCAAATGCTTAACTACCACTTCTCCTTAATAGATAGGACAGGTCGTGACATGTCATACATGTCAATTGAAAAGGATCTAGAATCACCATGGAAACAAATCCTTGGATATCTTTGTCAGAGATTTTTTTTGATTAGGTTAATAGAGGTGTGAAGATCCACCCTAGGACTGGAGAGACGGTTCAGTGGTTAAGGCACTTGCCTACAAAACCTAACAACCAGAGTTCAATTCCCAGTACCCATTTAAAGCAATGGCTAGAGGTCCTTGTGTGCCCATTCTCTCTCTCTGTCTCTCCTTGCGAATAAATAAATAAATATCCGCCCTAAATGTAGACAACACCATTCAATAGGCTGGGGAGCCTGGACTGTGTAAAAAGGAGAAGGGCCAGGTCCACGCTTTCAATCCCAGCACTTCGGAAGCAGAGGTGAGAGGATCACTGTGAGACAAGGCCAGCCTGGGCTAGAGACTCTACCTCAAAACACACAAACACACACACACACACACACACACACACACACACACAGAGGAGAAAGCTCCTGAGCATAGCATTCCTCTCTCTGTCTGCTTCCTGACTCAACCCAATGTTGCCAGTGCCTCAAACCCCACTTGGACCAAACTCCTGCTTTCATGACATCCCCCATCAAGGTGGACTGCAGCCTTGAACTGGGAGCCAAAATAAAACCTTTCTCTCTCCCTCTCTCTCTCTCTCTTTTTTTCTTTTTGAGGTAGGGATTCACTCTAGCCCAGGCTGACCTGGAATTCAGTATATAGTCTCAGGGTGGCCTCGAACTCATGATGATCCTCCTACCTCTGCCTCATAAAGGGAGTGCTGGGATTAAAAGCATGCACCAAACCAGGCATGGTGGCGCACGCCTTTAATCTCAGCACTCAGGAGGCAGAGGTAGGAGGATCGCCGTGAGTTCAAGGCCACCCTGAGACTACATAGTTAATTCCAGGTCAGCCTGGGCCAGAGGGAGACCCTACCTCAAAAAACCAAAAAAAAAAAAAAAAAAAAAACAAAACAAAAACAAAAAAAAAACGTGCACCACCATCCTCGGCTCCCTTTTGTTAGGGTTCGAGTTATGCAGTAATGGAGAGAGAGGCAGAGATTTGAGCTCAAGCTTATGAAGATTTTATTAAAGCCGTGGGAAACCAATCGATTAGGGAAGCAGAGAGTATGGGAAACTGAACTACTACCCCCGAAGGGTAGGGGAGCAGGGTTTTTAAAGGAAAAAGACCACAAACAGCTGAAAACATGTTTACATATCAAGAAACATTTACAAGGACAGTCCACCTCGGGAGAACAGAGTTTAACATTAATGTGATTGGTGGAAGCTTCCCATGATATTTACAGTTTAGGACACCAGCAAACTTCAAGGTTTTATTTTTATCAGGAGGCAGGAGTTGTTTGTTCTCTAGCTCAAAGGAAAACTTTTGTGGTTTTTCTTGGAATTGGGGCTGGGTGAGGGGTTAAACACAAAATGGAGGAGTAAACAAAATGGAGTCACATTAGTCAAACATGGATCAAGTTTGTCTTTGTCCCTTCACTTTCTTCTTTGAGTTGCTTTTGTAAGGGTGTTTTATCACAGCAATGAGACAAGTAACTAGCACAGGAAGGCTAATCACAGAACTTTTTCTAGATTCCTGACTCACTTTTGGGTCTGTTATATGCAACCCTGGATCTGTAGCTATCTCTAAAAGGGAGGTTTTTTTTTTTTTAAATACCTAAAGATTTTATTATGTCTAATATTCATGTTACACATTTTTTACATACTACATTTGGAAATGTGAAATATAAAAATGATTTTTTTTTTTTTTGTTTTTGAGGTAGGGTCTCACTCTGGTCCAGGCTAACCTGGAATTCACTATGTAGTCTCAGGGTGGCCTTGAACTCTCGGTGATCCTCCTACCTCTGCCTCCCGAGTACTGGGATTAAAGGCGTGCACCACCACACCTGGCTAAAAATGATTTTTAAAAATATTTCATTTGGGGGCTGGAGAAATGGCTTAGCAGTTAAGACGTTTGCCTGCGAAGCCAAAGGATCCTGGTTTGATTATCCAGGACCCACGTAAGCCAGATGCACAAGAGTCACATGCATCTGGAGTTCATTTGCAGTGGCTAAAGGCCCTGGCGTGCCCATTCTCTGTCTGCCTCTCTTCTATCTCTCTCTCTCTGCTTGCAAATAAATAAATAAAAATTAAAAAGCCGGGCGTGGTGGCGCACGCCTTTAATCCCAGCACTCCGGAGGCAGAGGTAGGAGGATCGCCGTGTGTTTGAGGCCACCCTGAGAATACAGAGTGAATTCCAGGTCAGCCTGGACTAGAGTGAAACCCTACCTCGAAAAAAAAAAAAAAAAAAAATATTTCATTTGGGCTGGAGAGATGGCTTAGTGGTTAAGGCACTTGCCTGCAAAGCCAAAGGATCCCCGTTCAACTCTCCAGGACCCATGTAAGCCAGATGCACAAGGAAGCACATGCATCTGGAGTTTGTTTGCAATGGCTGGAGGCCCTGGCGTGCCCATTCTCTCCTTCTCTCTCTCTCTCTCTCTCTCTCTCTCTGCCTCTTTCTCTCAAATAAATAAATTATATTTTTAAAAATTTTAAATAAAATATTTCATTTATTTACTTATGAGAGAGAGAATGGACATGCCAGGACCTCCAGCCACCACAAATGAACTTCAAATGCATGTGCCACGTTGTGCATCTGGCTTACATGGGTACTGGGGAATTGAACCTGAGTCTTTAGTCTTCACAGGCAAGTGCCTTGACCACTAAGCCATCTCTCCAGCCCCTATAAATGAATATTTCTAATTTTCTGACACAATAAAAGAAAGAGTGCACATACACACACACACACACACACAGATTCCTAAACAAAATTATCAATCACATTCACTATTTCCAAATACTGGAAATATTTCCAGTATTTCCATGGAGGATGTGGGACCACTGGGCTGACGGCTGCAGGGGCACAGGGCCATAGCTCAAGTCCTCCATCCCCAGAGTCCCATGAGGTCAAACCATGGGGACAGGAGGTAGAGGAAAGGGGCCGTCCATATCCGCTGGAAGGCAACATTGGCACTGACACACACACAGCTTCCTACTGGGTGAGTCACCACGATTCACAAAGGAAAAGGGGGGTTCTTTGCTCACTTGAATCAACAGGCTTTTAAATTTCTTCATTGTGGGCTGGAGGGATGGTTCAGCGGTTAAGGCGCTTGCCTCCAAAGTCAAAGGACCCAGGTTCAGTTCCTTAGGACCCACATAAGCCAGATGCACAAGGGGCGCATGCGTCTGGAGTTTGTTTGCTGCGGCTGGGCCCTGGTGCACCCATTCTCCCTCTCTCTCTCTATCCCTCTTTCTCTCTGTCAAATAAATAAAAGTAAAATTTATTTTTTAAAAAAATGTCTTCATTGTGTCAATCTTACCCTTTACTTGGTCATTTTTGAGCTAGAGTCTTTGCAGGCACTCTCTGGTATAGAGCAGGGGTCTCCAATCTTGATCTATATAATCAGCCCTTTTTATTTTGGTTTTTCGAGGTAGGGTCTCACTCTAGCCCAGGCTGACCTGGAATTCACTATGTAGTCTCAGGGTGGCCTCGAACTCATGGCGATCCTCCTACTTCTGCCTCCCGAGTGCTGGGATTAAAGGCGTGTGCCACCACACCCGGCTGATCTATATGTTCAAAAGCTTCCAGAGGCATGGCAATGTCGTGAAGCTGCTGTCTGCACTCAGCCATATCCCGTAAGCCCTTAACTATGAAGTTCAGCTTCTGGCTGAGTCCTGCCTGCCTGCGGGGCTGGAAGTGCCTGGCGGTGATGCCCAGCTGCTGAATGCTCTCCACCAACTTCTCCAGGTGCTCGTCGGCTTTGAGGCAAACTTCTCCCCTGTCCGCCAGGCATAACACACCTCCGAAGCTGCATCCAGCAGTGCCTCAGGCTTGCCCTGAGCTCACACTCTGAAAGCGAGTTTTCTTCTTAGAAAACAGAAGTGAACAAAAGGTCAGAACAGAAGAGAGACAAAAATCTTTGATCTTAAAAAAAAAGCTGGGCTTGCTGGAGGGACTATTTAGCAGTTAAGGCATTTGCCTGCAAAGCCAAAGGACCCCGGGTTTAATTCCCCAGGACCCAAGTAAATCAGATGCACAAGATGGTGCATGCATCTGGAGGTCATCTGCAGTGGCTGGAGGCCATTGAGTGCCCATTCTCTATCTGCCTCTCTCTCTCAAATAAATAAATAAACAAAATAAATTAAAAACCTAATTTTTAGCCAGGTGTGGGCTGGAGAGATGGCTTAGTGGTTAAGGCACTTGCCTGCAAAGCCAAAGGATCCCCGTTCAACTCTCCAGGACCCATGTAAGCCAGATGCACAAGGAAGCACATGCATCTGGAGTTTGTTTGCAATGGCTGGAGGCCTGGCGTGCCCATTCTCTCCTCTCTTTCTCTCTCTCTCTCTCTCTCTGCCTCTTTCTCTCAAATAAATAAATTATATTAAAAAATTTTAAATAAAATATTTCATTTATTTACTTATGAGAGAGAGAATGGACATGCCAGGACCTCCAGCCACCACAAATGAACTTCAAATGCATGTGCCATGCCACGTTGTGCATCTGGATGGGTACTGGGGAATTGAACCTGAGTCTTTAGTCTTCACAGGCAAGTGCCTTGACCACTAAGCCATCTCTCCAGCCCCTATAAATGAATATTTCTAATTTTCTGATACAATAAAAGAAGGAGCGCACATACACACACACGCACACACACAAATTCCTAAACAAAATTATCAATCACATTCACTACTTCCAAATACTGGAAATATTTCCAGTATTTCCATGAAGGATGTGGGACCACTGGGCTGACGGCTGCAGGGGCACAGGGCCATAGCTCAAGTCCTCCATCCCCAGAGTCCCATGAGGTCAAACCGTGGGGACAGGAGGTAGAGGAAAGGGGCCGTCCATATCCGCTGGAAGGCAACATTGGCACTGACACACACACACAGCTTCCTACTGGGTGAGTCACCACGATTCACAAAGGAAAAGGGGGGTTCTTTGCTCACTTGAATCAACAGGCTTTTAAATTTCTTCATTGTGGGCTGGAGGGATGGTTCAGCGGTTAAGGCGCTTGCCTCCAAAGTCAAAGGACCCAGGTTCAGTTCCTTAGGACCCACGTAAGCCAGATGCACAAGGGGCGCAAGTGTCTGGAGTTTGTTTGCTGCGGCTGGAGGCCCTGGTGCACCCATTCTCCCTCTCTCTCTCTATCCCTCTTTCTCTCTGTCAAATAAATAAAAGTAAAATTTATTTTTTTTAAAAATGTCTTCATTGTGTCAATCTTACCCTTTACTTGGTCATTTTTGAGCTAGAGTCTCTGCAGGCACTCTCTGGTATAGAGCAGGGGTCTCCAATCTTGATCTATATAATCAGCCCTTTTTATTTTGGTTTTTCGAGGTAGGGTCTCACTCTAGCCCAGGCTGACCTGGAATTCACTATGTAGTCTCAGGGTGGCCTCGAACTCATGGCGATCCTCCTACTTCTGCCTCCCGAGTGCTGGGATTAAAGGCGTGTGCCACCACACCCGGCTGATCTATATGTTCAAAAGCTTCCAGAGGCATGGCAATGTCGTGAAGCTGCTGTCTGCACTCAGCCATATCCCGTAAGCCCTTAACTATGAAGTTCAGCTTCTGGCTGAGTCCTGCCTGCCTGCGGGGCTGGAAGTGCCTGGCGGTGATGCCCAGCTGCTGAATGCTCTCCACCAACTTCTCCAGGTGCTCGTCAGCTTTGAGGCAAACTTCTCCCCTGTCCGCCAGGCATAACACACCTCCGAAGCTGCATCCAGCAGTGCCTCAGGCTTGCCCTGAGCTCACACTCTGAAAGCGAGTTTTCTTCTTAGAAAACAGAAGTGAACAAAAGGTCAGAACAGAGGAGAGACAAAAATCTTTGATCTTAAAAAAAAAGCTGGGCTTGCTGGAGGGACTATTTAGCAGTTAAGGCATTTGCCTGCAAAGCCAAAGGACCCCGGGTTTAATTCCCCAGGACCCAAGTAAATCAGATGCACAAGATGGTGCATGCATCTGGAGGTCATCTGCAGTGGCTGGAGGCCATTGAGTGCCCATTCTCTATCTGCCTCTCTCTCTCAAATAAATAAATAAACAAAATAAATTAAAAACCTAATTTTTAGCCAGGTGTGGTGGTGCATACCTTTAATCCCAGCACTTGGGAGGCAGAGGTAGGAAGATCGCCATGAGTTCAAGGCCACCCTGACAGTACATAGTGAATTCCAGGTCAGCCTGAGCTACAGTGAAACCCTACAAAAAAAAAAAAAAAAAAAAAAAAAAAAAAAAGCTGGGTTTGGTGCTGTAGAGATTGCTTAGTGGTTAAGGCACTTAAAGGACCTACGTTCAATTCCCCAGGACCCACGTAAGCCAGATGCACAAGGTGACACATGCATCTGGAGTTCGTTTGCAGTGGCTGGAGGCCCTGGTGCACCCATTCTCTCTCTCTGCCTCTCTCTCTCTCTCTCTCTCACTTTCTCAAGTAAATAAATAAATAAAGCTGGGCTTGGTGGCACACGCCTTTACTCCCAGCACTCTGGAGGCAGAGGTAGGAGGATCACTGTGAGTTCAAGGCCAGCCTGAGACTACATAGTGAATTCCAGGTCTAAAATAAAACAATAAAATAAAGTAAAATAATAAAATAAAAGCTTTTATCTAGTCAGGGTACTTAAAACAGAAGGATGGTCAGTTAAATATTTTCTTATCTGTTTTATGCATTCTATCACCAAGAAGTGATACAAGGAAAGCACTCCTTCAGCAGGATGTAGATAACTGAAAGAATTAGTCATCGATTTTTATGCTTTTTGCTGACCATATGCCTAGATGCCTGGCCATATTCTCTCTATATTTTTTTTCTCTCAGTGTCCCAAATCAAGATCGATCCTTGCATCTCTCCTATATTCATAGATATTAAATGTAGCCTAGGGCCCTGGTTTTTTTTTTTTTAATTTTAATTTTAATTTATTTGACAGAGAAAGAAGAGAGAGAGAGAGAGAGAGAGAGAGAGAGATTGAGAATGGGTGCATCAGGGCATCCAGTCATTGCAAACGAACTCCAAACGCATGTGCCCCCTTGTGCATCTGGCTAACGTGGGTCCTGGGGAATCGAACCTGGGTCCTTTGGCTTGGTAGGCAGGCACCTTAACCGCTAAGCCATCCCTCCAGCCTGGGACCTGGTTTTTTAAGTAACTGTCAAAAAAAGAGTGGTGGATGTTTTTATTTATTTATTTGAGAGAATGAGAGAGAGAAAGAGGCAATGGAGAATGGGCACACCAGGGCCTCTAGCCACTGGAAACGAACTCCAGACATGTGTCACCTTGTGCATCTGGCTTACATGGGTACTGGGAAATCAAACCTGGGTACTTAGGCTTCATAGGCAAGAGCCTTAATTGCTAAGCTATCTCTCCAGTCCTTTTAAAATATATATATATGTTAGAGAGAGAGAAAAAATGGGCATGCCAGGGCCTCCAGCCACTGCAAACATATTCTAGAGGCATGTGCCACCATGTGCATCTGGGTTAAGTGGGTTCTGGGGAATTGAACCTGGGTCCTTAGGCTGGCCTCCAAATTCTTATGTAGCTGCTTCACATCCTCCTGCTTCTACTTCTCAAGTGCTGGAGTTACAGGTGTGTGTGCCACCAGGCCTAGTTTGTTTGTTTGTTTATTTATTTATTTTAATAATTTTTATTGACAACTTCTATACTTACATACAAAAAGTGCATGGTATTTCCCTCCCCTCCCCCCATTCCCCTTTAGAACTCCAATCTCCATCATATCCCCTCCCTCTCTCCATTAGTCTCTCTTTTAATTTGATGTCATCATCTTTTATTTCTATTATGAGGGTCTTGCAAAGGTATTGCTAGGCACAGCAAGGTCATGGATATCAAGGCCAATTTCTGTCTGGGCAGTTGCATTGTAAGGAGTCGTACCCTTCCTTTGGCTCTTCCATTCTATCCCCCCTCTTCCGCAATGGTCCCTGAGCCTTGGAGGGTATGACAGAGGTGTTTCAGTGCTGGGCACTCTTCCATCCCTTCTTCTCAGCACTATGTTGCCTTTTGGGTCATCCCAGTGGTCATCGCCATCTGAAAAGAGAAGCTTCTCTAACCAGAAGTGAGAGTAGCGTTAATATGTGAATATGAGCATTAAGTATAGTATTTTCAGGGCAGCTTGGTGGGAATAGTATATACATTTAGTCAGACAAGAGTAGGCTTTATGGTCCCCTAAGGCTCATGACCTCACCTCTGCCTCCCTACCATAGACTTTTGCTTAGGTTTTTCAGTACCAGGTATGTATTCCCTCCCGTAGAGAGGGCCTTCAGTCCAATTATGGAGCAGTTGGTTACCCCAAGAGTAGACATGCCACTATTGCACCCGTTCAGTCCTTGGGCCTGTCTGGCCAAATTTGAATATTCAGCATCCACTGTTTTCACTGCTGATGACTTCTGTCTCCCATACGCTGCATGCAGTGCAGCTTTTTCCAGCTTTCAGTTGGCTGGTCTACAGGAAGAAGGTTTTCTGCTCAGCACCAGCTTGCTTTCTCAGTGACCTTGCCTCTCAGGCAAGAGATGTCTTCAGCAATAGGGTCTTACTATCTGTTTCTCAAGGGAAACCAAGGGCTTTGGCAAAAGCCTTTAATGTTTTGGAGGCTACCGGGACCTCCTTGCAGGCCTAGTTTATTTGATGAAGGGTATTGAACCCCAGTTTGCACATGTTAGGTAAGCACCCTATGACTGAGCATGTGTGTGTGTGTGTGTGTGTGTGTGTGCGCGCACATGTCACAATACTCATGGAAATTAAAGGATAATAGGGTTACCTTTACCTTCTTTAAGAGAGGGTCTTTTTAAATATTTTATTTATTTCTTTATTGGAGACAGAGAGAGGGGTAGGGGAGAGAGAGAGAATGGGTGCGCAAGGGCCTCTGACCACTGCAAATGAACTCCAGACACATACGCCACCATGTGCATCTGGTTTACGTGGGTCCTGGAGAATTGAACCTGGGTCCTTAGGCTTCACAGGCCTTAACCTCTAAGCCATCTCTCCAGAATTGAACCTGGGTCCTTAGGCTTCACAGGCCTTAACCTCTAAGCCATCTCTCCAGCCCTATTTTATTTATTTGCAAGGAGAGAGAGAGGGAGAGAAAGAATGGGCATACCAGGGTCTTCAGCCACTGTGAACAAACTCCAGGCTCAGACTCCACCATGTGCATCTGGTTTGCAAGTGCCTTAACCACTAAGGCATCTCTCCAGGTTCCCAAGTGTGTAATGGTATGTGCCACCATGCCCGGTTGAACATTTTCTTTTCCCTAGCTTTTTCTCTTTAGGTTTTTTTTTTTTTTGTTTTGAAGTAGGGTCTCACTCTAGTCCAGGCTGACGTGGAATTCTCTCTGTTGTCTCAGGGTGGCCTTGAACTCATGGCGATCCTCCTACCTCTGCCTTCCGAGTGCTGGGATTAAAGGCGTGCGCCACCACGCCTGGCCTCTTTAGCTTTCTTTTTCTTAATTTTTTTCAGATCTTCCAGTACTGGGTTGGACATAATGAATAAATAATCCTGAGAACACGATCTCTTCTCAGGTCTGTGCATGTAAGTTACAGCTCTTTAAAAATTAAAAGGCATGTGAGAAGAGCATGGGTAAAGAAACCCCAGAGCAGCTGTGGAGAGATGGCCCAGTGGTTAAGGCGCTTGCTTGCAAAACCAAAGGACCCCAGTTTGATTCTCCAGGACCCACGTAAGCCAGATGCACAAGATGGTGCATGCGTCTGGAGTCCGTTTATAGTGGCTGGAGGCCCTGGTGCGCCTATTCTCTCTCTCTCTGACTCTCTCAAATAAATTAAAACTTAAAATTATAAAAAAAGAAACCCCAAAATATCCACCCAGTTAGTGGGTGAACAGTTGGGCTGGTGCACAGTGGCGGGGGTGACGTGTATTTAATGAGTCTGTATGCAGAAAATGTGCTGGTGTGGTGCAGAAACTGTGTGAAAGGCCAGAGGAAGTAAAGTGCGCCTGTCGTGCTCTATGGAGGGATTGGTTTCCTTTGGGGGAACAGCAATAGCAACTTCCTTCCTCGAATCAGCTCTGCTGCACAGTATGTCAATACCGAGTCACACAACGCTATTTAAAGCGGAGTTGATTCTCCCGTCGCAGTAGCCACTTTCAGAGTTCACTAGCTGCGTGTGGCTTGTGGTGCGGGCCCCAGACAGCCCAGGTGCAGAAGCTTTCCACCATCGTAGAAAGTTCTTTTGGCGCTGGGTGTGATGGCTCACTCTTGTAATCCAAACACTCAGGCTATGGCAGGAGGATTGCTGTTGAGTTCCAGGCCAGCCTGGGCCACAGAGTGAAAGTGAGTCTCGGTAAAGAACAACAAAACAACAACAAAAAAGCGCCTTTAGTCCCAGCACTGGGGAGGCAGAGGTGGGAGGATCACGTGAGTTTGAGGCCACCCTGAGACTACATAGTGAATTCCAGGTCAGCCTGGGCTACAGTGAGACCGTACCTCAAAAAAAGAAAAAAAATCAAAAACAAAACAAAAAAACCACAAACAAAGGTGAGTGGAGAGATGGCTTAGTGGTTAAAGCCCTTGCCTACAAAGCCTAAGGATCCAGGTTTGATTTCCCAGGACCCACATAAGCCAGATGCACACGGTAGAGCATGTGTCTGGAGTTTCTTTGCAGTGGCTAGTGGCCCAAGTGTGCCCAATCTCTCTCTACCTATCCCCCCAAATAAATAAAAATAATTTTTTAGAGGCAGAGGTAGGAGGATTGCCGAGAGTTCGAGGCCACCCTGAGACTACATAATTAATTCCAGGTCAGCCTGGACCAGTGTGAGACCCTACCTCGCAAAAACAAAAAACAAAACAATAAAAATAAATAAATAAATAAATAAATAAATAAATAAGGGCTGGAGAGATGGCTTAGTGGTTAAGCACTTGCCTGTGAAGCCTAAGGACCCCGGTTCGAGGCTCGATTCTCCAGGACCCACGTAAGCCAGATGCACAAGGTGGAGCACGCATCTGGAGTTCGTTTGCAGTGACTGGAGGCCTTGGCATGCCTGTTCT
Source organism: Orientallactaga sibirica (assembly GCA_036365145.1). Taxonomy (NCBI): domain Eukaryota; kingdom Metazoa; phylum Chordata; class Mammalia; order Rodentia; family Dipodidae; genus Orientallactaga; species Orientallactaga sibirica. Next base: position 22,545,656 of record JAEOAD010000025.1, read on the forward strand.
CTCTCTACCTGCCTATTTCTGTATCTCTCTCTCTCTCAAATAAATAAATAATAAAATAAAATAAAAAGAACAAAAAACAAGGTGGTGGTAGGGAGAGAGAACATTCTTTTGAACAGTGCTGGGTCAGGGGATTAGGATAATAGATTAGCATTTATAGTCTGGTCTTTCCACGATCAAATCTCTAAGCGATCTTGGGTGTGCACATCTATACTCTTCATGCTGCCCATTTCTCTAGCCGTGTTTGAGTAACCAGACTGTGTACACAAACACCCAGGCTCAGGCCTCCCTGTCTCTCCATCCCTTTGTCCTGCCCTCTGGCCAGCTCTTATCCCTGCTCCACCCTCCAGTGCCTGGAAAACAAGCTGCAGAGAAAAAAAAAAAAAAAAAAAAAACTTTTCCAACAACTTTGACCTACTTCATTGCTCATAACTATAAAAGGGAGGGGCCACTACATTTTTGAACAGGTGAGAAGATAAGAGGGGGTTTCAAGTGTGTCTCTAGTGTCAGCCGGAGAGCTGGAGACTGGCACGTTAGTAATACACACACAAAGGAACCAGGAAGAGCTGGGGATGCGGCACAGTTGGTAGAATATTGGCCTAGGATGCACCAAGTCTGGGGTTTGATCGCTAGTACCACATAAAGCAGGCATAGGAGTGCGTGGGTGTAACTCCAGCACTCCACAGGTAGAGACAGGGATATCAGAAATTCAAGGTCATCCTCAAGACCAGCCTGAGATACCTCAAATTCTGTATCCAAAAAAAAAAGCACAGGGCACTCCCAGCACTTGGGAGGCAGAGGTAGGAGGATCGATCACAGTGAGTTCGAGGCCACCCTGAGACTACATAGTGAATTCCAGGTCAGCCAGGGATAGAGTGAGACACTACCTTAAAAAAAAAAAAAAAAAAAAAAAGCTGGAGAGATGGCTCAGCAGATAAAAGCACTTGTTTGCAAAGCCTGACAGTCTGGGTTCAGTTCCCCAGTACCCACATAAAGCCAGATGCACAAAGTAGCGTATATGTCCAGAGTTCTTTTTGCAGTGGGAGGAAGTGTGTTTTTTTTTTCTTTTTCTCTCTCTGTCTTTTTTCTCTCTCTCTTTGCATATATATATATATATATTTTTTTTGGTTTTTTGAGGTAGGGTCTCATTCTAGCCCACGCTGACCTGGAGCTCACTATGTAGTCCCAGGGTGGCCTCAAACTCGCTGTGATCGATCCTCCTACCTCTGCTTCCCAAGTATTGGGATTAAAGACATGTGCCACCACTCCAGGCTTAAAAAATATATATTTTAAAGTAAGCCAGTAAATAGCTGGGCATGGTGGCACATACCTTTAGTCTCAGCACTCAGGAGGCAGAGGTAGAAGAATCACTGTGAGTTCCCGGCCACCATGAGAATACTTGGTGACCAGGTCAGCCAGGGCTAGAGTGAAACCCTACCTCGAAAAAACAAAACTAAATAAATAAATAAATAAAGTAAGTAAGTAAGTAAGTAAGTAAGCCAACAAATAAGCTATTGAGAATGAAGAAGAAACAAATCAAAATGGAAAAGGAAGCTGGGCATAGTGGTGCACACCTTTAATCACAGCTCTCAGGAGGTGGAGGTAGAAGGACTGCTGTTTGAGCCAGCTTGAGACTACATAGTGATTGAGCTCCTACCTTGAAAAACAAACAAACAAAAAGAGGATCTTTTTTTAACTTCAATTTCACTTTCTATTGAATTCACATAATTTCTTTAAATTGTATTTATTTATTATTCTTTTAAAGAAGGATCTTAATGTAGCCTAGGCTGATCTGGAACTCACTCTGTAGTCCAGGCTGGCCTCATACTCCCAGCAACCCTCCTACTTCAGCCTCCCAAGTGCTGGGATTAAAGGTGTGCACCACCATCCCCGACTTATTTTTTATTTATTTATGTACTTATTTATTTGGATCTTTTGAGGCAGGAGCTTGCTATGTAGACCTGGTACTTACTAATACAGCCTTGGCCTTCAACTCTTGCAATTCTCTTACCTCTGCCACTCAAGTACTGGGACCAAGCTTCATGCTGATAATATAAAGAACTTCTGGAGATCCAAAGAAAGCCCATCCTGAGTAAGAGGCAGAAATAGATCTATCTTCAATAATTTAAATGAACTGGAAACAAGAAAGGACTGTACATTAACCTCTGCCATTTCAGCTTCTCATCTGACTTATTTAGAAATAAACAAGGCTGGGCATGGTGGCGCACGCCTTTAATCCCAGCACTCAGAAGGCAGAGGTAGAAGGATCTCTGTAAATTCGAGGCCAGCCTGAGACTACATAGTGAATTCCAGATCAGCGTGGGCTAGAGTGAGATCCTACCTCCAAAAAAAAGGGGGGGGGGTGCCAAAAAAAGGGGGGTGGTGGTGCTGGAGGAATGGCTTAGTAGTTAAGGCACTTGCCTGCAAAGCCAAATGACCCAGGTTCAATTCCCTAGAACCCACATAGGCCAAATGCCAGCTTCGAGTCCCCAGAACCACACAGACCAGTTGTACAAGGTGGTGCATGCATCTGGAGTTCATTTGCAGTGGCTGAAAGCCCTGGCACGCCCATTCTCTCTCAAGTAAATAAAATAAATTTTAAAAATTATTCCAATTAGCTGTGAGATGGTCTATCAGTCATTCTTCAACATTCTGTAGGTAACAGAAAAAGTGTCAGAGCACATCCTAGGGACAAGGGTGAGTGAGCAGAGGAACATTTACTGTCTTCTGATTGTGTGCTAAGAACTGTGCTATGGTTCCAAAGATTAAAAAAATAATAATAATAATGTTAGGCCTAGAGAGATTGCTTAGTGGTTAGCGCACTTGCCTTCAAACCCTAAGAACCCAGGTTCAATTTCCCAATACCCATGAAAGCCAGATGCACAAAATGGCATATGTATCTGGAGTTCCATTTGCATTGGCTAGAGGCCCTGGTGCACCCATTCTCTTCCTCTCTCTCTCTGAGTTTGAGGCCAGCCTGAGACTACATAGTGAACACAAAGCAAAGCCGGGCGTGGTGGCGCACGCCTTTAATCCCAGCACTAGGGAGGCAGAGGTGGGAAGATTGCTGAGAGTTTGAGGCCATCCTGAGACTGCATAGTGAATTCCAGGTCAGCCTGGACCAGAGTGAGACCCTACCTTGAAAAAAACAACAACAAAAAAAAAAAAAAAAAAAAAAAAAAAAAAAGGGAATATCAGCCAGGTATGGTGGGGCACACCTGTAATCCCAGCACTTGGGAGGTGCAGCAGGAGGATCAGTAAGGTCACCCTTGGCTGTGTACCAAATTCAAGTCTAGCCTGAACTACGTGAGACCCTGTCTCAAAGAGGAAAAAAAAAATCCTAGCCGGGCGTGGTGGCGCACGCCTTTAATCCCAGCACTCGGGAGGCAGAGGTAGGAGGATCGCCAAGAGTTCAAGGCCACCCTGAGACTACATAGTTAATTCCAGGTCAGCCTGGGCCAGAGTGAGACCCTACCTCGAAAAACCAAAAAAAAAAAAAAAGAAAGAAAGAAAAGAAAATCCTTACAAAATTGTGTTGTTTCCTCTATTCAAGAACTCCTAGGGCTGGAGAGATAGCTCAGCAGTTAAGGTGCTTGCCTGCAAAGCCTAACAACCTGAGTTCGATTCCCCAGTATCCACATAAAAGCCAGATGCCCAAAGTGGCACATGCACCTGGAGTCCATTTGCGGTAGCTGGCGTGCCCATTTTGTCTCTCTTCTGTCTCTGCTTGCAAATAAATAAGTAAAATAAAAAGAACTCCTGGAGAGATGGCTTAGTGGTTAAGGCACTTGCTTGCAAGCCTGATGGGCACAAAGGGGTGCTTACTCTGGAGTTGACAGTGGCAAGAGGCCCTGGAGTGCCCATTCTCTCTCCCTTTCTCAATCTATCTGTCTCCCTGCTTTCAACCAATAAATAAATTTAAGAGGGGGGAGGGAGGGAAATAAGCTGCATGAGCTTGTGAACCTGCCTCCATATTTGTGTTATCAAGCTATTTTAGGAGTTTTTATTTTTTATTTTTCTTAAATTTTTTTAAGACAGAATTTTTAAAATTTTTATTGACAACTTCTTTAATTGTAGACAATATCCCATGGTAGTTCCCTCCACCACCACCACCCCCACTTTCCCCTTTGAAACTTCACTCTCCATCATATCCCCTCCCCGTCTCAATCAGTCTTTTTCAGTTTGATGTCATGATCTTTTCCTCCTATTATGATGGTCTTGTGTAGGTAGTGTCAGGCACTGTGAGGTCATGGGTATCCAGGCCATTTTGTATCTGGAGGTCTTTTTATTTTTAATATATTTTATTTATTTATTTATTTGAGAGAAAGAGGCGGGGGAGAATGGGTGCACCAAGAATGGCCTCCAACCACTGCCACAAATGAACTCCAGATGCATGTGCCACCTTGTGCATCTGGCTTTCGTGAGTCCTGGAGAATCGAACCACTATCCTTTGGCTTTGCAGGCAAATGCCTTAACCACTAAGCCATCTCTCCAGCCCTGAATTTTTTTTTAAATTTTTTATTTACTTATTAGAGATAGAGAAAAGGAGACAGAGAGAGACAATGGGCGTGCCAGGGCCTCCAGCCACTGCAAACGAACTGCAGACGCATGCGCCACCATGTGCATCGGGCTTATGTGGGTCCTGGGGAATCAAGCCTCGAACCGGGTTGCTTAGTTTTCACAGGCAAGCATTTAACCACTAAGCTATCTCTCCAGCCCCAAAAATATTTTTAAAATTAATCTTTTTGGATTCTCTTTCAAGGTAGTCTTGATCTAGGCCAGGCTGTCCTGGAAGTCACTATATAGTCTCAAGCTGGCCTTATACTCATGGACCTTCTCCCTGCCTCTGAGTGCTGGAATTAAAAGTGTGTGCCACCATGCCCCACCAGAAGGAATTTAGTAAAGGCTAAATGGATGTGGGAGACCAGCTTCACTCACCAGCTCCCACCCAAACTCTTCAGGAGTTAGCTGCCCTCTTTTCACTAGAACTAGACTCTTCACAGGGATTTCAGTAATATGAAGTGTGAAGGGAAAACTACGCACACCCACGTTCTAATCATTTCTCCAATGCCATCTTCATAGACAAGAAAAACATTTTTTTGTCATTATAAAAACTTTATTCATTTTTTTTTTTTACAAAGAGTACCCCCATTTTGGGGTGAAAATATATTTGGTTAAGTACAAAATATAGTTTTTATCATACAAAATGTTACACAGTTAAAATACAAAAATAACAAAAACAAAAATGAAACAACCTTCAGCCCACATACTTTCTGGCTGCAATGGTTTTTAGGGAAGGGTGGAGTTCAGTGCTGACCCCGGACAGGAACAAAGTGCTATGGCTGAAAAGTGGCTGCCCAGGTGCTGGTGCTGGCAACGAGGCACCACTACCCCTCTGCTAACACTGGACAGGAAGGAAGCTTGGGGGATGTGTTGGTACATCTGGATGCCAAGTCCCTTCTGGGGTTTAGAGAAGTCACAGGGGTGCAAAGCTAACTGTAGATCCTTCATAGAATTAGTGTCAATGTCAGAATTAGGTAATTCTGTACACTGGGACAAAGCCTCAAAGGTTTTTTTTTTTTTTTTTTTTTTTTTGGTCATTGGACTTACCCCTAGAGACCATCGATAGTAGCTTACACTTATAATGGACAAAAGAAAACTTAAAACATTTTTTGACAGGAACTAAAGTGCTAAGAACATCACCTTGGAATCAACTCCAAGAAGTCACGTGAGGAGAAAAGCAGATTCTCCCATGTGAGCGAATTTGCCATAGGAGAACACAGTGCAATAGGCTGTAACATGGCTTTTAAGACCTTTGGTGGGACGTCGTTTCTGGTGCTCTAGGCTGGGGTAAAGAACGTTCTAAGCGGATAGATACCTTAAAGCAGCTTTCCCAGAATTCCCAGGGGCATGCTCTCCACAGTATAAACCACATCAGCCTTGGGAGGTTTTCCTTTCTTTTCCAAGTGTACAATACACTGATCACAAAATGGAAGCAAAGAAAAACCCTCCTTTTCCAAACTTTTGGCCATGATTTTCCTTTTCCTAGTATGTTCATCAGCTCTGTCCCACAAGGCACAGAAGTTCAAGGTTTGCTATTGTTATAACAATATTCCCTTAAAAACAAAACAAAACCTTGTAAAGACCATGCCAGAAGGTCATTTCTATCCCCACTCAAAACTACTAAAACTGTCATCATTTCCAAGATCTGAGAAAGTGGAACAGGTCTGAATTTTTCTGGGGTGTTTTTAAACCCCCACCCCCACCCCCACCAAACACTCCTATACCACAGTGTTGTCACTGGCTGAGGACCAGTGGGCACCATTTGAGGCCCAGGAAGTGCCTGCTGATCACCACTCACACTGGGGAGCCAGAGACTGGGGTGCACCCATAACCCCCCATAGAGACTACTGGGTCTCTAAAATGTGAGAGTCCAGGACGAGAGGCAGAAAGAAACAAGTCAATACAGCTGCTGCTTCCTTTCTTCCGCACGCTCGCTCACTGCACGTTGTTGTTAAGAACACAAGGATCCACCTGCAAGTAGGAAATAAGACCCCAGGTTAGTCTGGGTGAGGTACAGAACCACCGCCTCCATTATTGATCCCTCCCAGTCAACCTCCGTTCCAATAGAAGGCCCGGGACAAATGGTAATAGTAAAAAAAAAAAAAAATTCTTACCTCGGTGTAAGTGGGTGGTGGCATGAACTTGAACTCGGGAGCATACATAAAGATAGGGCTGTCTTGAGGGCCGTCCACCTCATCCAGCAGAGGAGTGGTAGGACTCTCCAATCGGTGATCTTCAGGAATGATATCCATATAGCATGGAGGAGCTACAACGAGAAGATGTGGGGCTACTGTAAGAATCGTAGCTAAGAAATGCCAGACTTAATCCCAATGTCACCAGCCCAAGCAGGCTGCAGGGAACAAAAGACATTAAGGTCTGGCTCTTACCTTCTGGAGTATCCGGGATGTTTAGATCTATCCAACTCATTTCAGAGCTGGTTCGGCTGGCCATGCTGGATGTCCGGCTACTCAGACCTGACCTGCTGCCAATTACCAGGGGTAGGTCAAGGATGACTTTCTTGGAACCAGGGACACTAACATAGATCTAGAAAAGAACATAATCGATTTTGTTAGCTGGGTGGTTTAGAAAAAAAAAATCACTGTTTTAACGGATGAAAATTTTTCTCGTGGAGCCAGCCCCCCTCCTCTCCCGGTCCCATCCCCCCTCACACCCAACTCACCAGCAAAGAATATTCAACTCGAAGGATGTTGCAGCCCAGGATAGACGGCCTGATCTTCTGCACCCGGAGGCTCTTGCCCCGCCATGACGCACACGTCCCCGAGATGATATGATTGCCTCTGACTGAGGACAGCTTCTGAGTTAGCACCTTGGTCTGGCCGTTGGCAAGGTAAGTGTGACGGGCCACGATGGCTGCTTTGGGGACCACGATGCGGGAGCAGGTGTTCTCAAAGTCAGCATGGATGGAAATGTCGTCACCTAGGGTGAAGATGAAAAACAAAAAGACGTGTGAACTGATGTCTTGTACAGTTAATGACGTCTACTCTGCCTCTATCCCACAAGCCTGCCCGCAAACCTACATAGGTCTAGTATTTTAAGCACTAGGTTTTCACCTTCACAGAATCCTTTCCGGTCAATTCGAGCAGAGACGGACACCCGCCCATCGGGAATGAACATGCAGGAGACCTTCTTCTCCTTTTTAGCAGACACGGGTGCCTACAGAGAAGGAAGGAAACAGTGTTTTGAGATACTTTAGCCTAATGCCTAAGACGTTTTTAATTTACCTTTCTTGTGACCAGGGACGAGTAGAATGTTAAACATGAACCTCACCATTAAGTCAGGGGTATTAACGTCCACTAGATCCATCACTTCAAAGTTTTTCTTCGTCTCTTGAGTTGGCTGGCTGGGGCGATCAAGAAAAGCTTTCACATAGTAATCAACGCAACCATATTTTCCTTTGAAAGATGTTCCCAAAGGCCTGCGTCAAAACAATGAAAAAAAAAAAAGATTTTTTTTAAGTGCTCTCAAAGAACAGTTAAGTGATGAAAGCGGGGAGAACACTGTGAGAGAAGGGTCCAGAAGGGCGTGTGGTTGATACCCACCCTTCAGGAAGCTCGAAGCCGAACTTGTACTCATACTTGTTCCCAGGTCTCATGATCACCATCTCGTTTTCACCTGAAGGGAGACAAAAGGGAATGAAACCATTTTTTTTTTTTTTTTTTTTCCCCCGAGGTAGGGTCTCATCTAGCTCAGGCTGACCTGGAACTCATGGTGATCCTCCTACCTCTGCCTCCAGAGTGCTTAGATTAAAGGCGTGCGCCACCACACCCTGCTTAGAAACCATTGGGTTTCTTGTTACACTTAAGATGCATCTGGGTGACAAGAATGCTCAGGGAGCATGCACAGGTATTTAGTTCTCCCACTTTCATCACCTATGTTCTTGAACTAAAGATTCGAGTGCATTTTCTTAGGCAGAAAGTTGCACAGACCCGTAATACTGAAAGGCTCGCCCAGTAGTGACCCCAGAAACCACGGAACTAAGCAACTAACTTGTGCATGCAGAAATCTTTATATACCCAAGGCAACACTTTCCCAAGATCTCCTTTAGGATTCAGCACCCACTTAATTATATATGTCGCCCTTTGAGGGTTGTAGGGAAATGTTTGCAAATTAAAACAAACGAACAAAAAGAACATACACACACTTCAAATCACTCAAATGGAACAACTTAGAACATTTAATAGAGGTTCCACTTTGACCATGAACAACTGAGTACCTGTCGGTTGGTCTTCCGGGAGAAGTGTGTCTTCATAGCGCAGGTAGTCCAAGGTCTGTTTGCACTGCTGGGATCCTTGCATCCACAGGACTTTGGCCACTCCGCAAGCCAGGATCCTGACGGCTTTGACCCGAGTCACTTCACACACCTCCACTATCACTCGGCCGGCCACCTTCTCCCCACTGCCATACACCTTCTCAGGGTCGTTGAAGACCACCTCAAAGGACTTGATCTTCTTGAACATCACCATGATTGGGCTGAGTTAGCTCAAGAGAAACGGGAGGCAAGCAGAGCCAAAAAAAAAAAAATAAAAAATAAAAACGACGGACTCCAAAAACCTAAGGACCCTTACTTATGTCACTCCTCGGAAGGAATGAAGGTGCCCACCTTCAAGTAGTAGGGGCTTTAAAAAATAAAAATATGAAATGCAGATCTCACAAAACCCAAGTTTTTGAAAAGGTGTTTGGATTTCTCAAACTGCCTATCTAAGCTAAAGGCTTTCAAAAGAAAAAAAATAATAAAATAAAACAAAATAAATTTTTTTTTTTTTTTCCTTCCTTCTCTTTCCAAGTTGCTGTAACAGGGGAGCTCCGGAGCACAGAGGCTGCCCGGGAACCCAGTCCAGAAGAGAAGAGCCGAGTGTCAATCAGGAGCCGGAAACTGCTCTATATAGTAGCTCGAGCCGGCTGAGCCACGCGAGCGCTGGCCCGGAGGCTCGTGCTGAGCTCGTGCACAGCTCTCCCATTGGCTGCCTGAGCCTTGTTTACCAGGACTCCAGCCAATCAGCGAGGCCGCAGAGGCGCGTGGACACGGAGTGCTCCTGGCCGTGGGGAAGTGCTTGTTGTGCTCGGGGTGCGCCTCCTCGCTGGGAGGGGTTGCGTTGGGGCGGGGCGGGGCGGTGGGAAGCGGGCACCTGGTCCAGGGACATCCTGCTGGACCCTATCCAGGGCGAGGGGCAGTCAGCGGGCGGGGAGGATGCTTCTCGCGTGGGAGCTGTGTAAGGGGGCAAAGTGAGAGAGTGGGGAGGGAGAGAGGGTGGGGGCTTAGGAGAGAATTTCATGCCTGCTCTTACTAAGCCAGAGCAGTTGCTTTACAAGTGATTTTTTTTTCTTCCCCCCCACTTTTAAATTCCTGGCTCACAAAATCGCAAGTCTGTGAAAAACAATCCCATAGCTCCAAGAATACGGAAGGGCTGGCGCGGAGGGAGGGAAGGCAGATGTTGTTCAGAAAGGTCCCCCATTGTCCTCCTCTTGCCCCCTGTATCTGTAGAATAAAAGAATTTAGCATGCCGTGGTGGCGCACGCCTTTCATACCGGCACTTAGAGAGCAGAGGTAGGAGGATCACTATGAGTTCGAGGCCAGCCTGAGACTCTATAGTGAATTCCAGGTCAGCCTGGTCTAGAGTGAGACCCTAACCAAAACCAAAAAAAAAAAAAAAAAAAGCCTGATGCCAACCAAGGGAAAGGAGAACATGTCACTCATGTTCGACACGGGACAGAATTGTCCCCCTCCCCTGTCCCCCAGTCTGTCTGGGCTCGGCTGTGGCTGCTCTCCCTGTACCCTCGAGTTGTTCTCTGTTCCCTGGAACGGAAATGGTGAGGGAGTGCCCACATCCTGCTGCTTATCCCCTCATCTCCTCGGGTGTCTACCTGCGAAGCTGGGGAACACTTTGTGTCGTGTTCCCTCGTTTGCCTCTGAGTTTCTTCAAGCGAGGTGTGGCTTTAGGCGGCTCTCGATCGCTCCCTCTGTCCTGTTCCCTGCTTCTCCAGGAAAGAAAGGAGGGAGGGAGGGAGAGAGAGGAAGGAAGGGGCGAACAAAGGATCATGATGCCTTTTCGTTTTCTTCTCGATTTACTTTCTTTTTTTCCCCCTTCTTTATTTATTTTTTAAATTTGAGAGCGACACAGAGAGAATGGGCACACCAGGGCCTCCAGCCACTGCAAACGAACCCCAGATGCATGCGCCGCCTTGTGCATCTAGCGTATGTGGGTACTGGTGAATGGAGCCTCAAACCAGGGTCCTTAGGCTTCACAGGCAAGTGCTTAACCGCTAAGCCATCTTTCCAGCCCTACTTTCTTCCTTTTTTTGTTTTGTTTTTTCGTTTTCCATGGTAGGGTATCACTAGCTCGGGCTAACCTGGAATTCACTATGTAGTCTCAGGGTGGCCTCGAACTCACAATGATCCTCCTACCTCTGCCTCCCAAATGCTGGGATTAAAGGCATGCACCACCACACCCGGCATTACTTTCTTTTTAAAAAAATATATTTAGGGCTGGAGAGATGGCTTAGCAGTTAAGGCGCATGCCTGTGAAGCCTAAGGACCCAGGTTCCATTCTCCAGGTCCCACGTAAGCCAGATGCATATGGTGGCAAATGCATCTGGAGTTCATTTGCAGTGGCAAGAGGCTCTGGCGTGCCCATTCTCACTCTGTCTCTCTCTCTGTGTGTGTCTCTAATAAATAAATAAATAAAAATATTTTATATTTATTTTTGAGACACAGGGGCAGATAAAGTAGAGAGAGAATGGGCGTGCCAACGCCTCCAGCCGCTGCAGACGAACTCCAGATGCAAATTAATTTCTAAGATTATGTGAGGCTGGGGAGATGGCTTAGTGGCCAAAGATGTTTAATTGCAAAGTCTGTCAACCCCTGTTTGATCCCCCAGCATCCACATAAAGCTGGAAGCACACATCTGCCATTCATTTGTGGTGTACCTGTTGACCCACCCACACTCATCAGGCTTCATGTTGCAATGGTTTCATTTGGCCAGCTAGCAGACCCGGGTATTCCCTGCTGAGTGCAAAATGCCTTAGGAGCTGACTCCTGAGAAATCATTCCTAAATGTGCTAAGAAAAACTGTTATGCAGAATGGGAAAGGGGGTTCCTAGACCTTCCCCTAGCCCTGAAGCCTTGCTCTTGAAAGAGGAAGGTCTCCCTTTAAGATGAGGAAGTAAATAGAATGGCTTTAAGTACATAAAAATCCTACCTTCTAAGCAAAAAGGAGGCTGTTAATGAATAATTTGTCTTCCCTCACACACCTTAACTGATCTGATACCCCGAGGCTAACAAGTTACAACTCAACCCCAGTATTAAGCAAGCTAAGAAGCAGATGTGACATCACCACTATTGGAAAACACCAAATCCCAGGAACATGTTGATCCTTAGGGTGTGTGGGTTTGTTCTAGAAAGTTAACCAACTAGGCTTGGGGTGTTTTCTGCTGATAAACAATATTGAATTTTTGAGAGCCAGGAAGTTGGGACCCTCGTTGTTTTTAGAAGTTCAAACTTGTGGCATCTGGGAAGTCCCAGGCCAAGGCAGAGTATGCCTTTAAATCCCAGCTGAACTCAGGAGGCAGAGGTAGGAGGATTGCTGTGAGTTCAAGGCCAGCCTGAGACTACATAGTGATTTCCAGGTCAGCCTGGGCTACAGTGAGACCCTACCTCAAAAAACAAAATCAAAAACAAAACAAAGCGAAAAAAGATTCTATGGGCATTTCTGTCTTTTGTCACCTAGGGTTTGTTTCTTGTTCATGTCACTGTGTCTTACGCCTGGGTCTCCTTGGATGCCAATAAACTGTTTAACTCTGGCAGCAGCTGCCTACCAGGCCTGTGGCCAAGGCATGTTCTGAAGTGGAGGCCTCCTGGGCAAAGTTGTTTATAACCTTTCACCTGGTATTCTGATAAAAATCTGCCCCCTTCCGATCCTCCTTCTCAGTCTTGGGCCAAAGGAAGAAAAAAAAAAAAAAAAAAAAAACACCTCTTGTAAACTCCTGCCTGAAAACAGTGTAAATACTTGTGGGGTACAAGGAACGGGACACACATGCCCGGGAGGAGCAGTGTAGTAGGGCTCGATCCAGGAGCTGACCAGTTAGGTCATGGTTTACCTGCCACTTCCCCACCCTCTCTACCCCTGTGCCAACAGGAAACCAGGTGGTGATTGTCCTTTGTTTGCCTTACTGTAGGTGACACAGTCAAGTCAGAGGTTTCAGAGAGGGAAGTACCTTGTTGCCAGACAGAAACAGGACAGTGTGAGTTCACTTCTCTGTCCTCATAAACACTTAGGACTCTAAAAGGTTAATAGTTCTGAATGCAAAACAAGTCACTGCACTGGCATCTTTTTTTTTTGGACCACTGTCATCCATGACCCTCCACTCTGGAAACTTTTCTGTCCTATTTTCCCTACAGAATGTTATTTTATTTTATTTTTATTTTTATTTTTTTTTTTTTGGTTTTGCGAGGTAGGGTCTCACTCTGGTCCAGGCTGACCTGGAATTAACTATGTAGTCTCAGGGTGGCCTCGAACTCTCGGTGATCCTCCTACCTCTGCCTCCCAAGTGCTGGGATTAAAGGCGTGTGCCACCACGCCCGGCCTCAGAATGTTATTTTAGAGGCAAGAAATGGGGCTGGAGAGATGGCTTAGTGGTTAAGGTGCATGCCCACGGAGCCAAAGGACTCCGGTTCAATTCTCCAGGTCCCACATAAGACAGATGCATGTTTGGAGTTTGTTCCCATTCTCACTCACTTTCTCTCTCCCTTTCTGTGTCTCAAATAAATAAAATCTTAGAGAGGCAAGAAATGCTACGTAAACTGGGTGTGGTGGCACACACTTTTAATCCCAGCAGGGACAGAGGATCACTGAGGCCACACAGTGAATTCCAAGTCAGCCTGGGCTAGAGTGAGACCCTACCTTGAGAAACCAAAAAAAAAAAAAGTATTGATGGATCCAATATTGTGCAGGACTTGTGGAGGTAGTGACAGCTGTCAGTCACTATGAAGTCATGAATGTACTGGTCATCTCATGTCTGTAAGGTAGTGTCATGTCAAAAGACTTTTTTTTTATGTTTTAGAGAGAGAAAGGGAGGGAGAGAGAGAGAATTGGCACACCAGGGCCTCAGCCACTGAAATAAAACTCCATATACTTGCGCCAGCTAGTGGGCATGTCCAACCTTGCATGTGCCTCACCTTTTGTGTGTCTGGCTTCAGTGGGATCTGGAGAGTTGAACATGGGTCCTTAGGCGTCGCAGGCAAGAGCCTTAACTGCTAAGCCATCTCTCCAGTCCCAAAGAGACTTTAAAAAAATTATTTTTTATTTATTTGAGAGAGGAAGAGGCAGAGAGAGAGAGAATGGGCACACCAGGGCCTCTAGCCATGGCAAATAAACTCCAAATGCATGTGCCACCCCGTGCATCTGACTTAAGTGGATCCTGGAGGATCAAACCTGGGTCCTTAGACTTTGCAGGCAAGCATCACAATTGCTAAGCCATCTCTCCAGCCCCAAATAGACTTTTTAAGTGTCATTTAAAATTTTTTGTTTATTTATTTGAGAAACAGAAAGAAGCAGATAGAGAGAAAGAGATTGGGCATGCCAGGACCTTCAGCTGCTGCAAATTCTAGATGTATGCACCACCTTGTGCATCTGGCTTATGTGGACCCTGAAGAATTGAACCTCGGTCCTTAGGTTTTGCAGGCAATGCCTTAACCACTAAGCTATCTCTCCAGCCTTAAGTGTCTTTTTTTTGGAGGTAGGGTCTCACTCTAGCCCAGGCTGACCTGGAATTCACTCTGTATTCTCAGGGTGGCCTTGAACTCATGGCAATCCTCCTACCTCTGCCTCCTGAGAGCTAGGATTAAAAGCATGTGCCACCATCCCCAGCTTTTAAGTGTCATTAAAAAAATTTTTTTTAATTCATTTATTTATGACAGAAAGGGAGAGAGAATGAGTGCACCAGGGACTCCAACCGCTGCAAACGAATTCCAGATGTATGCACCACCTTGTGCATCTGGCTTATGTGGGTACTAGGGATTGAAACTGGGTCCTTAGGCTTCACAGGCAAGCGCCTTAACTGCTGAGAGATCTCTCCAGCCTCTTAAGTGTCATTTTTGAGCAACTGTAAATAACCAGGTTCTTTATCTAAATATGTCACTGCTATTTCTATCATTTTGTTCCAGGCAGGATTTAAGGTTAGGCTATTTCATTTAATTCTCACCATAATGCTGTTGCTCGGGGTTAGTTAAGTTAAGGACAGAAGGATAAAGTAATTTGCCTGAGGTCACAAGTTTTGTAAGTAGAGCAAGACCTTGAACCCATTCTGTCCGGTTTAAAGTATGTTCTGAGCATAGCAGGTGGCTTACTCTTGTAACCCCAGCCTTTGGGAGACTGAGACAGAGTTCAAGGCTAGCCTGGGCTACATAGTAAATTCCAGGCCAGCCTAAGCTACAATGTGAGACCATATTTGAAAAAATCCCAAATTATGAAAAGCTAAAGTATGTTCTATAGTGTTTCTAATGTGTTGTCCTTGTACAGGATGCAGAGCAGGACTCTGAGGGAAACTCAGAGGGAAAATAAATAAATACTTCCTTTATTTTGATTAAGTAACTAAGACATACAGCCAGTATCCGGTGGATCCTCTCCAAACCCAGAATTTGTTCTTTTTTTCTTTCTCTCCTTCCTTCTCTGGTCAGCACAAACAAAAGCCTGATGCATGTGTCAGTTTAATTTTTTAAATTTACGTTTGTTTGTTTGTTTGTTTGTATTTGGTTTGTGGTAGGATCTCACTCTAGCCCAGGCTGTCCTGGAATTAGTCTCAGGGTGGCATCAAACTCATGGCAATCCTCCTACCTCTGCCTCCCAAATGCTGGGATTAAAGATATGTGCCACCATTCCTGGCTTAATTTACTTTTAAAATTTATCAGGGGGGGGGGTAGAGAATGAATATGGTCATGTCAGGGCCTCTTGCTACTGAAACAAACTCCGGACACATAAGACACTTTGTGCATCTGGCTCTACATGGCTTCTGGGAAATCAAACCCAAGCCAGCAGGCTTTGCAAGCAAGCATTTTTTTGTTTGTTTGTTTGTTTGTTTTTCTTTGGTTTTTCGAGGTAGGGTCTCACTCTGGTCCAGGCTGACCTGGAATTCGCTACGTAGTCTCAGGGTGGCCTCGAACTCACGGCAATCCTCCTACCTCTGCCTCCCGAGTGCTGGGATTAAAGGCGTGCGCCACCACGCCCGGCACAAGCAAGCATTTTTGACAATTGAGCCATCTCCCAGCTCTATAATTTTTGTTTATTTTTGAAACAAGAGTTGCCCAGGCTGATTTTGAAGCTCTGAAACTCAAGCAATCATCCTGCCTCAGCCTCCTGGGTGCTGAGATTGTAGGCATAAGCCACACGCATGGCTCAAGACATTTTACTTCGCTTTGTGTGCATGTGTGTGTGGAGGGGGGTATATGCACATGTGTGTGCCCTTGCATTGCCCCATGAGCTCACCTGTGGTGGCCAGAGTGGAAAGTTGGGTGTCTGGCAGGAGTGCGCTTCTTTTATTGATCCTGGACTTTGCTCTTCATTTTATTCGTCTGTACATTACCCTTTGTAAATGACATTAAAATCTATACTATCCCTTATTAGCCTGTCTCCGGACGTCAGCTAGCATCATAATTCAATTTATACAATAATGAATTTATAATTTCTCTCTATGTAAAAGCACTTTTCCTGTGGGTTTTTGTTGTTGTTGTTGTTGTTGTTGTTGTGTTGTTTTGTTTTGTGTTTTTTGTTTTTTCTGAGGTAGGGTCTCACTGTAGCCCAGGCTGACCTGGAATCCACTATATAGTCTTAGGGTGCCCTTGAACTCAAGGCAATCCTCCTACCTCTGCTGGTATTAAAGGTGTGTGCCACCACTCCCGGCGTTTTTCTCTTTTTTTTTTTTTTAAAATATATTTTCATTTATTTATTTATTTGAGAGAGAGAAAGAGTCAGAGAGAGAGAGGGCACACCAGGGCCTCCAGCCGCTGCAAATGAACTTCAGATACATGTGCCACCTTGTGCATCTGGTTTATGTGGGTCCTGAGGAATCGAGCCTCGAACCAGGGTCCTTAGGCTTCACAGGCAAGCACTTAACCACTAAGCCATCTCTCCAGCACCCCCTGTTGTTTTTTTTGTTGTTGTTGTTGTTGTTGTTATCTGTTTTCGAAATAGGGCCTGACTTTGTAGTTAGGCTGTCCTGACCTTGCTGTGTAGACCAAGCTGGCCTTGTACTCCTCATTATCTACCTGCTTCAGTCTTCAAACCACCACACCAACTCGGTTCCTTTCTTGTTCTTTTTTCCAGACAGGGTCTATTGCCTTGAGTTTGTAGCTAAGGCTGGCTTGAACTCCTGATCCTTCGTTTCTACTTCTTTTAATTTTTAAAACTATTTTTCTAGGGCTGGAGAGATGGCTTAGTGGTCAAGGCTCATGCCTACGTAGCCTAAGGACCCAGGTTCGATTCCCTTAGGACCCATGTAATCCAGGTGCACAAGGAGGCACATACATCTGGAGTTCATTTGCAGTGGCTAGAGGCCCTGGCACACCCATTCTCACTCTCTTTCTCTCTCCCTCTCGCTAATAAAAAAATAAAAATAAAAAAATCTTAGCTAGGCCGGGCTTGGTGGCAGCACTCGGGAGGCAGAGAGGTAGGAGGATCGCTGTGAGTGAATTCAAGGCTACCCTGCGACTACATAGTAAATTCCAGGTCGGCCTGGGCTTTAGTGAAACCCTCCTCAAAAAAACAAACAAACAAAAAATCTTAGCCAGGTGTGGAGGCGCATGCTTTTAATCCCAGCACTCAGGAGGCAGAGACAGGAGGATCACAGTGAGTTGAGGCCACCCTGAGACTACATAGTGAATTCCAGGTCAGCCTGGACTAGAGTGAAACCCTACTTCAAAAAAAATAATAATTAGCCGGGCGTGGTGGCTCATGCCTTTAATCCCAGCACTTGGGAGGCAGAGGTAGGAGGATCGCCATGAGTTCAAGGCCACCCTGAGACTACATAGTGAATTCCAGGTCAGCCTGGGCCAGAGTGAGACTCTACCTCGAAAAAAAAAAAAATAATAATAATAATAATAATAAATAAAAATAAATAAATAATACAAATCTTAAAATATAAAAAATATTTTTTAACATATTTGAGAGAGAGAGAAGCAGATAGAGAGAGAATGGGTGTGCCAGGGCCTCTAGCCACTGTAAACAAACTCCAGATGCATGTGCCACCTTGTGCATCTGGCTTTACAGAGGTCCTAGGGAATCCAACTCAGTCTTTCAGGCTTTGCAAGTGAGCACTTTAACCACTGAGCCATCTCTCCAGCACCCCCCCCCCAACCTTTAATTTTATTATTTTATTTATTAAGTTGAGAGGGAGAGAAGTAGAGAAAGAGGCAGATAGAGAGAGAATGGGCATGCCAGGGACTCCAACCACTGCAAACAAACTCCAGACACATGTGCCACCTTGTGCATCTAGCTTACATGGGTCCTGGGGAATCAAACCTACGTCCTCTGGCATCGTAGGCAAACACCTTAACTGCTAAGCCATCTCTCCAGCCACCCCACACACACACTTTTAAAACCTTGAACTCTTGTCTCCTGCCTCTTAAATACTGGTATTACCAGGTGTGTGGCACCATGTCTGGCTGTCTTTTTTTTTTTTTTTTTTTTTTTTTTTGTGGGCGGGTTTCAAGGTAGGGTCTTGCTCTAGCCCAGGCTGACCTGGAATTCACTCTGTAGTCTCAGATTGCCCTCGAACTCACAGCGATCCTCCTACCTCTGCCTCCAGAGTGTTGGGATTGAAGGCGTGCGCCACCATGCCTGGCAATCTTGACTTTTTAAGCCTTCACAAAATGGCCTCAATTAAAAGTCAGCCTCATTTTCACTCCTTCCTTAACTATGTACCCTTCACTTCAGCCAAACTGGAGTACTCGGTGTTCCCCCAAACAGCCTTTTCTCCCTTGTGTGCTGCTCTCTACCTGGAATACCTGCCCTTCTTTCCCCAGCTCTGGTGTTTGGACTCCTATCCACTTTGCAGCCAAATGACTCAGACTTCTCATCTTCGCCTTATAATCAGATATTATTGCATTATCTCTCTCTTTTTTTTTTTCTTCAAGGTAGGGACTTACTCTAGCCCAGGCTGACCTGGAAGTCACTCTGTGTTCTCAGGGTGGCCTCAAACTCACGGCAACCCTCCTACCTCTGCCTCCCGAGTTCTGGGATCAAAGGTGTGCGCCACCACGCTGGGCGCAATTCTCTCTTAAAATCCCACAGCATGATATTTATATTTCTCAGAGAGCACTCACGTGCGCATTGTCTTTTCTCTCCCAGATGATGAATTCTTAGAGAGCAGGAGCTATGTCCTTTTTAAAAATCTTCGAATTTCTGCCCGGGCGTGGTGGCGCACACCTTTAATCCCAGCACTTGGGAGGCAGAGGTAGGAGGATCGCAGAGAGTTCGAGGCCACCCTGAGACTACATAGTGAATTCCAGGTCAGCTAGTGAATTCCAGGTCAGCTCTGAGCCAGAGTGAGACCCTACCTAAAAATTGAATTTCTCCTAGTACCTATCAGAGTGCAGTTCACAGAATAAATGAATATTGAGTTTGTTGCCAGCGTAGACTCACTAACTCAGAGCTCAGTACTGTGACATATCAGTGTTTGGTTTGAACCCTTGGTTTTCCTTCTGCTATACTGTAGCCTGTATCACGGGCCCCTCCTCAACACTGCTGCGCCAATTATGTGTCAGAGCTAGGCGCTAAGGCAGTGCAGAGGATTGTTTGTTTTTCTGTGAGAGGAAAGTTGGACTGCCCTAATGTGAAAGAATGAGGAAGATGGGACATTGTGTTCTCAACCCAACTTCCTCTTTTCTGAGAAATTCTTTTTTCACTGCACAGGAATTCAGTTGACTCAGCCCTGCCACCCAGTGGGTAGTAAATGCACTAACAAGATTCTTGGTCTTAAGAATCCTCTCAAACACAAACTTTCCTGAGACCAGCCGCAAGACTGATAATGCTCCCCTGACGGTTCTTCATTTTTGTTGTTGTTGTGGTTGTTGTTGTTTTCAAGGTAGGGTCTCTCTCTAGCCCAGGAATTCTGGAATTCACTATGTAGTCTCAGGGTGGCCTCGAACTCATGGCAAGCCTACAACCTCTGCCTCCCGAGTGCTGGGATTAAAAGTGTGTGCCACCACGCCCAGCCCAGGTTGTTTACTATATTTTATCAATTGATTTGAGAGAGAGCAAGATAGAGAGAGAGGATGGCTCACCACGGCCTCTAGCCACTGTAAAGGAACTCCAGACACAGGGGTTACCAGGTTCATCTTGTTTATGTGGATACTAGGGAATTGAACCTGGGTTCTTAGGCTTCTCATGCAAGCACCTTACCTGCTAAGTCATCTCTCCAGCCCCCGTTTTTAAACTATTTTATTGACAACTTCCATAATTATAGACAACAAACCATGATAATTCCCTCCCCACTCCCACTTTCCCCCTCACATATCCACTCTCCATCATATCCCCTCCCCCTCACAATTAGTCTCTCTTTGGGGCTGGAGAGATGGCTCAGCAGTTAAGGCACTTGCCCACAAAGCCTAAGGACCCATGTTCAACTCTCCAGATCCCACGTAAGTCAGATGCACAAAGGTGAGGCAAGCACAAAGTCGCACATGCCCACTAGGAGATGCAAGTGTCTGCAATTCAATTGCAGTGGCTGAGGCCCCGGCTCACCAATTCTCTCTATATATCTCTCTCACATGTTCTATCTAAATAAAATAGTCTGTCTTGGGATGGAGAGATGGCTTAGCAGTTAAGTCGTTTGCCTGCAAAGCCAAAGGATCCCGGTTCGATTCTCCAGGACCCACGTAAACCAGATGCTCAAGGGGGTGCATGCATCTGGAGTTCATTTGCAGTGGCTGGAGGCCCTGGAGTGCCCATTCTCTCCCTCTCTCTCTGCCTCTTTTTCGTTCTCAAATAAATAAAATATATGTTTTAAAAGTTTTGGGTTTTTTTTGGTTTTTCAAGGTAGGGTTTCACTCTGGTCCAGGCTGACCTGGAATTAACTATGTAGTCTCAGGGTGGCCTCGAACTCAAGGCAATCCTCCTACCTCTGCCTCCCAAGTGCTGGGATTAAAGGCGTGCACCACCACACCCAGCTTAAAAAGTTTTTTTAATTATCTTTTATGTTGATGTCATCATCTTTCCTCCTATTATGATGGTCTTGTGTAGGTAGTGCCAGGAACTGTGAGGTCATGGATATTCAGGCCATTTTGTGTCTGGAAGAGTGCATTCTAAGGAGTCCTACCCTTCCTTTGGCCCTTACATTCTTTCTGCCACCTCTTCCACAATGGTCCCTGAGCCTTGGAAGGTGTGACAGCGATGTCTTAGTGCTGAACATTCCACTGTCACTTCTTCTCAGCGCTGTGGTAACTTCTGAGTAATCCCAATGGTTCCTGCCATCTGAAAAGAGAAGCTTCTTTAACCAAAAATGAGAGTAGGATTAATATGTGGGTATAAACATTAAGAAAAATGCTTACAGGGAGGTTTGGTAGGCATTTAGCCAGACAACAGCAGCGTTACTCCCCTAGAGGACAGCACACACATTTTATCTCAGAAAACATATATATAAGGCCGGGCGTGGTGGTGCATGCCTTTAATCCCAGCACTGGGGAGGCAGAGGTAGGAGGATTGCCGTGAGTTCGAGGCCACCCTGAGACTACATAGTGAGTTCCAGGTCAGCCTGGGATAGAGCAGGACCCTATCTTGAAAAACATTTTATATATATATATGATTTTTTTTTTTTACTAGAGAGCAGTATTGAGTAGAGTCTTTTATTTTCTTATGCTCCACCTCTTTCCCTTCCTTACTACTGGTAACAGTTTCCTGGCACTGATTTTTAGAACTGTAACTACATAGGCATGGATATTATCTTTGTTTCCTGGAGAAGAAATGAGGGAAGGAACTTGCCATGGCATTTGTGGAGGATGGAGTAGGAAGGGAGGTATTGGGGGTGGATGGAAACAGTGGTGGAAGGGGTCACGAGTTTAAAAAGAAGGGAAGCTGGATGTGGTGGTGCTCGCCTTTAATCCCAGGACCCTGGAGGCAGAGATAGGAGGATCTCATGAGTTTGAGGCCACCCAGAGACTACATAGTGAATTCCAGGTCAGCCTGGGCTAGAACAAGACACTACCTCAAGAAAGCAGAACAAACAAATAAGTAAAAAGAAGGGAGCCAAATGTGATAGCACTGGTGAGGCTGAGACAGGAGGTTCGGCATGAGTTTGAGGCCAGTGTGAGCTCCATGGTGACTTCCAGGCTGGCCTGGGCCACAAGTGACACCTGTCTCAGAGAAAGGGGTTTGGAGGGTAGAGGACTGGCCGTGTAGCTCTGTAGTGCCACAGTGCTTACCTACATGTGTGTATTCTTCATTTCTTCTTTCCCTCTCTTCCGGAGTCACAACGGTAGTCTGTGTTTCTTGAGACAGGGTCTCAAAACATCAGATAAGTTTTTGTGTGGTGTATGATGTGTGTGCATTTTCATATGCATACATATAAGATGATCTTTTTAAATTTTTTTTAATGGTTTTTCAAGGCAGGGTCTCACTCTAGTCCACGCTGACCTGGAATTCACTCTGTAGTCTCAGGGTGGCCTCGAACTCAGGTGAGTTTCTTACCTCTGCCTGATGTGTGTGCTTTTCATATGCATGCACTACCACACCTGGCTTTAAAAATATTTTTTAAAAAACTAAAAAAGAAAAAGCCGGGCGTGGTGGCACACACCTTTAATCCCAGTACTCGGGAGGCAGAGGTAGGAGGATCACCATGAGTTCAAGGCCACCCTGAGACTACAGAATGAATTTCAGGTCAGCCTGGACTAGAGAAAGACCCTACCTTGAAAAAAAAATTAGATATGTATATATATATTTGAGAGAGAGAAAGAGGCAGATATATATAGAGAGAATGGGTACACCAGGGCCTATAGCCATTGCAAACAAAGTGCGGACCCCTTGGGCATCTGGCTTTATGTGGGTACTAGGGAATCAAACCAGGTCCTTTGGCTTTGCTGGCAAGTGTCTTAACAACTAAGCCATTTCTCCAGCCCTAAAATAATCTTAAAAAAATTTTTGGGAAAGAGGCAGATATATATAGAGACGAATTAATCCCAGCCTATAGGGAGGCAGAGGTAGGAGGACCCCTTGAGTTCAAGGCCACCCTGAGACTACATAGTTAAACCAGGTCAGCCTGGGCCAGTGTAACAACTAAGCCAAAAAAAAAAAAAAAAAAAAAAAAAAAAAAAAAAAAATTTTTTTAATTTGAGAGAGAGAAAGAGGCAGACAGAGAGAGTGAATATGGATGCTAGGCCCTTCTGCCACTACAAACAAAGTATAGATACATGCACCATCCTGTGCGTCTGGCTTTGCTTGGGTTCTGGGGAATTGAACCTAAGATGTCAAGCTCTGCAAGCAAGTGACTTTAACCACTGAGCCATCTCTTCAGCAGCTTTTTAAATTTTTTATTTATCAAATTTATTTGCATCAGTGTGTGCACATGCATGCCCTTGTCAGGGTCTCTTGCCACCACAGATGAATGGCAGATGTGTGCTTCCAGCTTTATGTGGATGCTGGGGGATCAAAAAGGGGCTGACAGACTTTGCAATTAAACATCTTTGGCCACTAAGTCATCTCCCCAGCCAGCCTCACATAATCTTAGAAATTAATTTTCTTCTATTCTGGAGTTGCCACATTCTTCACTGAATAACTTTTGTTTTCTTTTCTTTTTTTTTTTTCTTTTTTTTTTTTTTTTTTTTTTTTTTTTTTTGAGATAGGGTCTCACTCTAGCCCAGACTGTGATTAACTTTTGTTGTTATTGTTGTTGTTGTTTTTCGAGGTAGGGTCTTGCTCTAGCCCAGACTGACCTGGAATTCACTCTTCACTCTCAGGGTGGGATTGAACTCACAGCGGTCCTCCTACCTCTGCCTCCCAAGTGCTGGGATTAAAGGCCTGCGCTACCACGCCCGGCTCTGGATAACTTTTTAATCACCAGCACCACCTGCTGACTATTTGTGAAGTGGAAAGTCAGAATGACCAGTCACTGGGTTGGTATCCTTTCCATGGGGCCTGACCTTGAGAATGACACTCTGGAGAAAGAGATAGAGATGTGTGGTAGGAGTAGAGAAGAGAAGATAAAATAATTGAACATTCTGCTTCCTTTCCCTCATCATTCTTTTTCTGAATTTCCTAGCAGGAGAGTCTGTGTTCCTCTTCTAAGTCTTTTCTGATCCACCAAAAAAAAGCATAACAATAATAGCACTGGATATAGCACATACACACACAAACATACACATAACACACGCTCATAAAAACATGCACATACATTCACACATGCACACACATACACACTGTGGTGGCTTGAATAAAAATATGTGTCCCCCATAGCCTAGGATATTCTTTGTTGTTTGTTAGTTTTTTGAAGTAGGGTGTCACTCTAGCCCAGGCTTACCTGGAATTCACTATGTAGTCTCAGGGTGGCTTTGAACTCACTGCGATCCTCCTACCTCTGCCTCCAGAGTGCTGGAATTAGAGGTACCACCACACCTGGCACCTAAGGAATTTGTGATTAAACTAACCATTTAAAAGTCTCCAGCAGGTTAGTCTCGCTAAATGTATATACTATGCTCACCAAACTGCCCAGTAAGCTCTTCTCTTAATGTTCACACCCATATATTAATGCTACTCTCACTTTTGGTTAGAGAAGCTTCTCTTTTCAGATAGTGGCAACCTCGGGATGACTCAGAAGGCACCATGGTGGTGAGAAGAAAGGACAGAGGAGTGCTCAGCGCTGAAACATCTCAAACCTATCTTCCAAAGCTCAGGGTCCATTGTGGAAGAGGGGGCTGAAAGAATGTAAGAGCCAAAGGAAGAGTGGGAATCCTTACAACGTGCTCTTCCAAACACCAAATGGCCTGGATATCCATGACCTCACAGTGCCTGACATTACCTACACAAGACCATCATAATAGGAGGAAAAGATCATGACATCAGAATAAAAGAGAGACTGATTGAGAGGGGGAGGGGATATGATGGAGAGTGAAGTTTCAAAGGGGAAAGTGGGGGGAGGGAGGGAAATAACATGGGGTATTGTCTACAATTAAAGAAGTTGTCAATAAAAATAAAAATAATTTTTAAAAATCAGGGGCTGGAGAAATGGTTCAGCACTTAAGGCACTTTATGGGAAGCCTAACAACCGTGTTCTGTTCCCCAGGACCCACATAAAACCAGAGCACAAAGTGGGACACGCATCTGGAGTTTATTTGCAGCAGCTGGAGGCCCTGGTGCACCCATTCTCTCTGAATCTCTTCTAACTCCCTTTGCTTGCAAATAAAGAAAATAAATATATTTTTAAAAATAAAAAAAAAGTCTCCCACAGGTTGCTGGAGGGTGTGTCACTGGGGGGGGTGGATCTTAAATCTAGTCCTAGGGCTGGAGAAATGGCTTAGTGGTTAAGGCGTTGCCTGCGAAGCCAAAGGATCCTAGTTTGACTCTCCAGGACCCACATAAGCCAGATGCACAAGAGGCACATGCATCTGGAGTTCGTTTGCAGTGGCTAGAGGTCCTGGCGTGCCCATTCTCTCTGTCTCTCTCTCTCTCTCTCTCTCTGTCTCTCTCTCTCTGCTTGCAAATAAATAAATAAATAAAAATAAAAATAAATCTAGTCCTAAAGTGTGTTCAGAGAAGTGTGAGCTCTGGCTGTTTGCGCTTGCTGGTGTTGGTCTCTCGTGTTCTCTCTCTCTTCCCTGTGGGTGCTAGAGTAAGCCAGCTTCTTCTGCCATGATGGAACTTCCCCTGGATTCTATAAACCTGAAATAAACCCTTTCCACCCATAACCTCCTTCTGGCTGGGAAAAAGTAACTAAAACACTTTTTCCGTTTTCTTTCATCAGACAAACTATTTCCTGGGTTAGCTAAAGGTTATTTCAGAAAGTGTAGAAATTGTGGTTTGAGGGACTAAATGAGTGTGACCCGTGTTCCTTAGAACTGGATGGAGAGGAGGCAAGCAAGCCATGAAAAACTGCTGAACTGGGGGAGGGGGGGTTGCACACCTGAAACCCCAGCAACTGGGAAGCTGGAGGCAGAAGGACCAGAAGTTCAAGGCTGTCCTAGGCTACCTAACAAATTTCAGGTTAGTCTGGGCTATGAGACTATCTCAGAAAGGGAATAGAAAGATGCTAAAGAACTTAGAAGTGGCAGAACGGAGGCTGGGCATGGTGGCGCATGCCTTTTCATCCCAGCACTCAGGAAGCAGATATAGGAGGAAGCTCACCCTGAGACTACATAGTGAATTCCAGGCCAGCCTAGGCTAGATTGTAAGCCCCTACCTTGAAAAAAAAAAAAAAAAAAAAAAAAGCAAATAAGTGATTTGATCGTGGTGGGCAGACTCCAGATGATGGAGTACCAGAACGGGGAGGCTGAGACCAGGAACTGAGAGAAAAGGATAAACAGGAAGTCATTGCCCTCACTGTTTTGTGCAGAGCAGGACCACTGCTTTGAATAATGATGACAAGGACAGCTTCTCTTCTCAGCCTAGCTTCTCCTGGATTGCTCCAACTTCCTTGCCCCCCCCCACTGCCCCCACTCTTGGGTTTTGGGCTTTTTTTTTTTTTTTTTTTTTTTTTTGAGAGAGAGAGAATGGGTGTGCCAGGGCCTCTAGCCACCGCAAACAAACTCCAGACACATGTGCCACCGTGTGCATCTGGCTTTACGTAGATCTTGGGGAATCGAATCGAACCTGGGTCCTTTGGCTTTGCAGACAGGCACCTTACCCACTAAGCCATCTCTCCAGGCCCATTATTCATTATTTTTTATTTTTTTGGCTTCTTTGGGAAGGGAAGAGCATGGCACCCACTGCCTCAGCCCCTTCTCTGTCCAGCTCCACACTCAGCATCTCCACTTGCCTCTTTCTTGATACTACACGGTGGGGGTAACAGTTGTGTTTGTGGAGGATGGGGAGGAGATTGTCTGACTGTTACAGGCCTGCTGGCTCAGGTTTAATTCTCCAGCCATCCATTAAAGCCAGATGGGCACTTGTTTGCAGCAGCAAGAGACTTTGGTGAGCATCCCCAACCCCAACCACCACAAATAAATAAAAATTTAAAAACCAAACCGGGTATGGTGGCGCACGCCTTCAATCCCAGCACTCGGGAGGCAGAAGTAGGAGGATCACCATGAGTTCGAGGCCACCCTGAGAATACATAGTGAATTCCAGGTCAGCCTGGTCCAGACTGAGACCCTACCGCGAAAAACCAAAAAAAAAAAAAAATTTTTTTTAATTTAAAAAAATTAAAAGCCTGTTATGATTCTGGACCCAAACTGCCTTGGTTCAGTTCTCTCTTTCTTTCTTTCTTCTTTCCTTCCTTCCTTCCTTCCTTCCTTCCTTCCTTCCTTCCTTCCTTCCTTCCTTCTTCCCTCCCTCCCTCCCTCCCTCCCTCTCTCTCTTTCTCTCTTTCTTTCTTTTTCCAAGGTAGGGTCTCTAGCCCAGGCTGACCTGGAATCCAGTATGTAGTCTCAGGGTGGCTTCGAACTCACGGTGATCCTCCTACCTCTCTGCCTCCCGAGTGCTGGAATGGTTCAGTTTCTGACTGTGCCACTTATTAGCTGTTTGACTATGGGGAACTTGCTTAATCTTTCTATACCTCAACTTATATATATATGTAATATAGCTCTTGGGTAACATGCACACACATATATAGTGTGAGAAGACTTCCTTACAGAGTTATGATAATTAAGCGAATAATGGCTACTATTATTATTTAGTTTACTTAGAGGGGGTGAGACAGAGTCTCATGTAGACCAGGCTGGCCTCAGACTCAATATATAGCCAAGGATGATGTTGAACTCCTGACTCTCCTCCCAACTGTCAGGATTATAGGTATCCATTCTCCACTACACCAAGCTAAGTGAATTATTAAGTTTATATTGATTAGCATATATTGTGACATTTTCAAATATGAATGTCATATATTTTTAAAATATTTTAACTTCCTTTTATTTATTATTTATTTGCGTGAGAGAGAGGGAGGGAGAAAATAGGTCCTTCAGGGCCTCTCGTTGTTGCAACCAAACTCCAGAAACACGCATCACTTAGTGCATCTGGCTCGACATGAGTACTGGGGAATCAAACCTGAGCCAGCAGGCTTGCAAGGCAATAAAAATGCCTTAATTGCAGCTAGGCATGGTGGCGCATGCCTTTAATCCCAGCACTCGGGAGGCAGAGGTAGGAGGATAGCCGTGAGTTCAAGGCCATCCTGAGACTACATAGTGAATTGCAGGTCAACCTGGGCCAGAGTGAGACCCTACCACGAAACCCCCAAAAAAGCCTTAATTGCTGAGCCATCTGCACAGCCCTGAATATGATGAATATAATGTACTTTTTTTTTTTTTATCACATTTACCCCCATTTCCCTTTAGTTTACTCTTTCACTGATCTCCTTCCTCTTCCTCAACTAGTCCTGGGCCATGTCTTTTTTCTTTTTAATGATCCAATGAGTTTGATTAGGACTGCTTACAGGAATATGAGTGAGGGGTTATTTTCAGGAGAACAAGAAATGTGGGCTGGAGAGATGGCTTAGCAGTTAAGACACTTGCCTGCAAAGCCTAAGGACCCAGGTTCAATTCCCTAGGACCCATGTAAGCCAGATGCATAGGTGGTGCATGTGTCTGGAGTTTGTTTGCAATGGCTGGAGGCCCTGGTGCACCCATCTGTAATGGGGTACTTGGGATCCAGGAAAGGCTTTCAACCCCAAACCTAAGGAAGGTCTTGCTCTAGCCCAGGCTGATCTGCAATTCACTATTTAGTCTCAGAGTGGCCTTGAACTCATGGCGATCCTCCTACCTCTATCTCCCCAGTGCTGGGATTAAAGCTGTGTGCCACCATGCCCAGCTTTCATTTCTATTTTTTTTAAATATATTTTATTTATTTAAGAGACAGAAAAAGGCAGAGAGAGAGGGAGAGAATGGGCGTGCCAGGGCCTCCAGCCACTGCAAAAGAACTCCAGATACATGCGCCCTCTGGGCATCTGGCTTACATGGGTACTGGAGAATTGAACTGAGGTCCTTGGCTTTGTAGGCAAACATCTTAACTGCTAAGCCATCTCTCCAGCCTTTTTTCTTTTGAGTCAAGGTCTCATGTATCCCAGGCTGGCCCTGCATTGCTAAGTGGTCTAGGATGACCTTGAACTTCTGATTCTCCTGCCTTTCACCTCCCAAAGCTCTGGGATTGGAGCAGTGTATGTGGTGATGAGGATGGAGCCCAGAGCTTCATCAATACTGAGCAAGTGTTACACTAACTGAGCCACAGCCTCAGCTTTGAGTTATTGTTTAAAAATATTTTTACTTATTTCCGTGTGTGTGTGTGCGCGCGCATATGGGCATGCCAGGGTCTCCTGCCACTGTCTGACTTTACATAGGGGCTGGGGAATTGAACCCAGCCCAGCAGTCTTTGCAAGCAAGTGCTTTTAATTGATGAGCCATCTCCCCAGCACAGCCTGAGTTATTTTTTATATTTTATTATAATTATTATTGTTGGTGATCAAATTTAAGGCCTTGTGTGTACTGGGCTTACTACTCTACTTTTTTTGTTTGTTTGTTTTTTGTTTTTTCAAGGTAGGGTCTCACTCTAGCCCAGGCTGACCTGGAATTCACTATAGTCTCAGGGTAGCCTCGAACTCATGGCCATTCTACCTCTGGCTCCCAAGTCCTGGGATTAAAGGCTTGTTCCACCACACCTGGCATGAATGAATTTTTTTGTTTGTTTGTTTATTTTTATTTGAGAGTGACAGACAGAGAGAGAAAGAAGCAGAGAGAGAGAGAGATTGGGCGCACCCGGGCCTCCAGCCACTGCAAACAAACTCCAGATGCCTGCACCACCTTGTGCATCTGGCTTACATGGGTACTAGGGAATCAAACCAGGATCCTTAGGCTTCACAGGCAAGCACTTAAACGCTAAGCCATCTCCCAAGCCCCATGAATGAATTTTTTTTTTTTTTTTTTTTTTTTTTGGTTTTTCGAGGTAGGGTCTCACTCTGGCCCAGGCTGACCTGGAATTAACTATGTAGTCTCAGGGTGGCCTTGAACTCACAGCGATCCTCCTACCTCTGCCTCCCTAGTGCTAGGATTAAAGGCGTGCGCCACCACGCCCAGCTATGAATGAATATTTTTAAGGAGTTTATAGCATTGCCTGGAAGATTTTAAGCTCTAAATATATGCTAGCTGCTAATCAAATTTGAACTCCTTATAATCTGGCCTATCCAACCCTCTATCCATAACTCCTTGACTACATTGTTTGAGTTTTGTTGGTTTCCCCCACGGAATCATGACTCTGCTAATAACTCCCAGAGGTTTTGATTGCCTGGCAGATCCTGAACAGTTCGAATCCCATTCAGTCTTCAAATCCCATCTCCTCTGTTTCCGTTTAGAACCTCTTGGTACTTTGGTTCTCACCAACTGTCTTCCCACAGGAGTTCCCAAAGCTGCAGAATTCAGTGAAGAGGGCTGGAGAGATGGCTTAGCGGTTAAGGTGCTTACCTGCACAGCTAAGGACAAGGACCCAGGCTCAGTTCCCCAGGACCCACGTAAACCAGATGTACTAGGTGACATTTGCAGTGGCTAGAGGTCCCAGTGCACCCATTGTCTCTCTCTCTAAAATAAAAACCAGTTTTGACTCTCCCAACAGCCCGTAAATTCCCCAAGGACAGAAAACAGAAGCTCAACTACATTTTGTGCATCTGTAAAGAGATTCAACATAGGCAACCGAGAACAGTATGGAGAATTCAGTTTTAATAACAGATTAAAACTTCACCTATGACCCAGTCAAGGCCCATCTCATTTCTGAACCAAAAAGGCAGACTATACTATACCTTACCCACATATGTTCACCAAATAGACTTCGGTCCAGAAAGATCTTCCCCTCTTTAGATTGTTCTTAGGGATAATGGTCAGGTCTTGCTTTCCCCATTCTCACCTCTAACAAATTTCAGCCCTTCCGTTCTTCGCTGGTCATTAGGACCCCTGCAGGAGTGATCTCAGTAGATGAATTGGTATACTGTTTACTAGAAAAGGACTGGGAAAATTCACAGTGAAGAGCCCCCCTACAGAGGTTCTAGAAAAAAAACCAAACAAATAAACAAAAAATTGCCCAGAATCCCCCCGCCTTTTTTTGTTGTTTTGTTTTGTTTTTTGAGGTAGGGTCTCATTCTAGCCCAGGCTGACCTGAAATTCACTATGTAGTTCTCAGGGTGGCCTTGAATCATGGTGATCCTCCTACCTCTGCCTTCTGAGTGTTGGGATTAAAGGCGTGCGCCACCATGCCTGGCCCAGACTCCTTATTTGGTGATCATTTCAAGCCTGCCCTGCAGCCCACCTCACCTGAAGAAATAGGTGTCATTGCAGGTTTCTCCACAGTCCTGGCTGTTTCCTTTGGCACTTTGTGTTTGTTTGTTTGTTTGTTTGTTTGTTTGTTTTTGTCTTTTTCCAGCCAACCTTCATCCTCAAGCTGTTTCCAAGCTACTCATGAGTCACTGGGGTGGCTGGCCCACTAGTGAACGCAGAGCCACAGAACAAAAAGGCCAGAAAGAAGGGTGGCTAGGGAGGTTGACGGGGAGAGCCAAGACCCTGCATCTGGAGGGAAGAGATGCAACTTCTGCAAGTCCGACAGGAAGGCTCGAGCATCCTCCAGAGCTGCCCGAGCGGCCACAGTGAAGTTGGGGTCACCGGAGATGGAGACATCAAAGACGCAGGATTGGAAGTAGGCGTCTTCCACCGGAAGCCCTTCTTTGCACAGCTGTCTGGCGGTATCCACCGTCAGAGCGCCCCTGCGATTGCGCTCTAAGCGTGAGAGGCGCTGACTCGGGGGGCATCCCCCGACGCACAGCTGCAGGTCCTGCTCGGCTGAGAAGGCCCTGGCGATGTCCTCCGCTACCTTGATGGAGAAGGACAGCTGCCCAGCCGTCTGCCGAATGATAATCGTTGTGCCAATGTAGGCGGCGCGGATCTCCACATGGCTCCCAGGGTGAGCAGTCTGAATGGATAAACTAGACCCCCCGGGTCGGTCCCCTCCATTGACAGAACCATCTTCGAAGGCCGCGGGAAGATTGTCCACCTCTGCCTGGTAGACCCTCTGATCAATGCATTCCTGCATGTTCTTAAATATGATGGTGAGCTGTGAGGGAGGGCGAAAGGGGGAAACGAAAAGAAAAGAAAAAGTTCATTTGGGGGCTGGAGAGATGAGTTAAGACGCTTGCCTGCAAAGCCTAAACAACCCAGGTTGTATTCCCCAGTCCCCAAGAAAAGCCGGATGCAAGAAAAGGTACATGCATCTGGAGTTTGCAGCGCGGCTGGAGGCCCAGCCTGTCTTCTCTCTACACTCTTAAATAAATAAATAAATAAATAAATGAATAAATGAATGAATGAATGAATGAATAAATAAATAAGTAAGTAAGTAAGTAAATAATGCCGGGCGTGATGGCGCATGCCTTTAATCCCAGCACTTGGGAGGCAGAGGTAGGAGGATCGCCTTGAGTTCAAGATCACCCTGAGACTACATAGTGAATTCCAGGTCAGCCTGGGCTGGAGCCAGACCCTACCTCGAAAAACCAAACCAAGGGCTGGAGAGATGTCTTAGCAGTTAGGTCGCATGCCTGCAAGACGTACACAAGATGCACATGGTGGTGCATGAGTCTGGAGCCCTGGCACGCCCATTCTCACTCTCTCTAATAAATAAATAAAAATAAAATCTTTAAAAAAAAAAAAGAAAAAAGAAAAACCAAAACAAAACCATCAAATAAATAAATAAAAATAAGGGCTGAAGAGATGGCTTAGCGGTTAAAGCATTTGCAATGGCTGGAGGCCCCTGGCGCGCCCATTCTCTCTCTCTGCCTCTTTCTCTCTTTCAAATAAATAAATAAATAAGATCTATTTTATTTATTTATTTATTTGAGAAACCACAAGAGAGAAAGAGGCACAGAGAGAGAGAGAGAGAGAGAGAGAGAGAGAGAGAGAGAACAGGCATGCCAGGGCCTCCAGCCACTGCAAATGAACTCCAGACGCATGCACCACTTTGTGCATTTGTTTTATGTGGATCCTTGGGAATCTAACCAAGGACCTTTGGCTTTGCAGGCAAATGCCTTAACTGCTAAGCCATCTCTCCAGCCCCAATAAGATCTATTTTAAAAGATAAAAAAAAATAAAAATTAAAAAAGAATTCATTTGGGGTTCAATGCATTCTCCCCACAACCAGCCCATATATATATATATATATATATATATATATATATATATATATATATATATATATATATATATATAGAGAGAGAGAGAGAGAGAGAGAGAGAGAGAGAGAGAGAGATTGATTTAATCCAGGCACAGATGCAAGGTTTTTTTTCTCAGTCCTGGATCTTTTATCTCTTCACCCCCTCCCCCTCATGCCCATGCCCATTTCTTTTCTTTTCTTTTCTTTTCTTTTCTTTTCTTTTTTTTTTTTTTTTTTTTTTTAAATCTCAACCTCAGCAACTCCTGGTAGAGGAGGAGATGTGTCCCTTTTTAAATCCTCGGGTCTACACCCAGTCTGCTCCTTCCAGCTTTCTGCATTTGAATGAAACTGATTTATCAGAGCAAGACCCAAACCAAGTGTTTGTTTGTTTTTGATTTTTCGAGGTAGGGTCTCACTTCTGGCCCAGGCTGACCAGGAATTCACTCTGTCGTCTCAGGGTGGCCTCGAGCTCATGGCGATCCTCCTTACCTCTGCCTCCCGAGTGCTGGGATTAAAGGAGTGCCCAGGGCTGGAGAGATGGCTTGGCTGTTAAGCATTTGCTTGTGAAGCCTAAGGACCCCGACTTGAGGCTGGACTCCCCAGTACCCACGTAAACACAAGGTGGCGCATGCATCTGGAATTCCTTTGCAAGGGCTGGAGGCCCTGATGCGCCCATTCTCTCTCTCTCTCTCTCTCTCTCTCTCTCTCTCTCTCTCTCTCTCTCAAATAAATAAGTAAATTTTATTTATTTATTTATTTATTTATTTATTTATTTATTTATTTATTTATTTATTTATTTTGGTTTTACGAGGTAGGGTCTCACTCTAGCTCAGGCTGACCTGGAATACACTGTGTAGTCTCAGGGTGGCCTCGAACTCAGGACAATCCTCCTACTTCTGCCTCCCGAGTGCTGGGATTAAAGCCATGCGCCACCACGCCCGGCTACAAATAATTTTTTTTTAACTGTTTTTTTGTTTTGTTTTGTTTTTAAGGCGTGGGCCACTACGCCTGGCCAGAGCCGGTGTTTGGTAGGAGGAAGTGATTCGGGGATGATGGATCCCAGAGAGTTCCTGGGAGAACAGGATCCTGGGATGGAAGAGGTTGGAGTGGCCCAATGGAATCCCTGACCTTCCGGGTGGTAGTGGCGTTGGTGTCCTCGGATGCTACGGGGGTGCTGGTGGCCTGGACGAAGAGGAAGTCGTTGTCTAGCAGGGGCCACGCTCCCTGGACGCGGCACGTGTGGAAGTGGTGGTGGAAGCTGCGCACGTGCGGGTCCCCGAAGGCGGCGCAGTGCAGGAAGCCCGGGCGCCGCCCGTGCAGCCGCGCGAAGCGGTCCTCGTAGTCGCAGGGGTCCGCGACTGGCTGCGCGGGGTCGGAGGCGGAGGCGGAGCCGGGCAGGGCAGGGCCCCGGGGCGGGGGCGGGGCCGTGGGCCCCTGGCGCGAGCAGTTGTGCTGGATCATCAGGTCTTCGATGCCATGCACCGCGGAATGGAAAGCCAGGTCCCCGCGGCAGGTGCGCGCCGTGCGCCGGGTGCAGAGCGCGTAGGAGCGGAGGGCTCTGCAGAGGGCGCCCGAGATCCCTGCGCCTCCCCCGGCTCCTCCTCCGCGATGCGCCCCCGGGGATCCAGCGTTTCTTAGGCTCAGGGTGGACGACACGTACTCGGCGTTGCAACGGAGGATCTTGCACTGAGAGTGCGCTGAGGATGGAAAGGAGACATGGTGACACGGTACCCGGACCCCTGCACTCCCCCCTACACCCCCAGAACTCATCAGCGAGCCCAAGCTGTTTATTATTATCCAGCTAAGGGGCTTCGCCATCCCCAGGCCCTCAAAGCTCCCCTAGTCCTTGCCGCCTCACTCCATCTAACTGAAGATATGTAAACCGGTTATTAGGTGTTCAAGGGCTCCCTCGCTGACTTTCTCCAAGTGGAATGGTGGTGGGCGCACGCCTTTAATCCCAGCAGCATTTGGGAGGCTGAGGTAGGAGGAGCGCCGTGAGTTCGAGGCCAGCCTGAGACTACAGAGTGAATTCTAGGGCAGCCTGGGCTAGAACGAGACCCATCTCTCCTCATTACCCAGGCTCACCCGCCCATCCTTCGGCAGCAGACTACCTTTCCGATGTCCCCTTTCCTTCCCTGACCCTTCCTTACCATGTCCACACAGAAGCAGCAGGAGAGTGAGTATGCTTAAAGTTGTGGGACTGCCGTGGGAGGACCGAGGACCAGGGGGCTGCCCTGGATCCCCCATACCATGTCCAGCCAGGTCCCCCCACGCGCCGGTTCTTCCCAGCTGATGATACTCCTCCCTAGTGAATTTTGACCAGCCTTCCTGTGACTGAGGAAAGAAACATGGCTGGGCATGGGGGAAAAGAGAAGAGATGAAGACTGATCAGGACGGTGTGAAGAGGATCTGGAGAGATCAAGACAAGGGTTAAGCAGACTAGAGCTTGGGGATGATGAGGCTCCTCAGACTGTCAGTGCACTCCTTTGGCCAACTTCACGGCTCTTGTGCAAATACCCCCAGGTGGGGGTGGAGGGAAGGTTGAGTGACCTCGGTGGGCAGAGTCCACTGTTGCCCCATCCTGACTATCAAACAGCAGATATGTCCAAAAAAAAAAAAAAAAAAAAAAAAAAAAAAAAAGGAATCATAAGATCGGTTCCCCAATAGAATTAGGATATTTCAAAACATCAAAAACATCCCTCTTGCCAGACTTGCTGGTGCACGTCTTTAATCCCAGCCCTGGGGAGGCAGAGGTAGGAGGATCGCTGTGAATTCCAGGCCCTGAGACTACATAGTGAATTCAAGGTCAGCCTGGGTTAGAAGTGAGAAAACCCTACCTCAGGAAAAAAAAAAAAAAAAAAATCCTTCTTCCTCAACCTTCCCAATGAATGAAGGAATGAATCCACTGGAATTCATTCATCTTTTTTTCTTCTTTGTATTAGAGGAACACAAGGAGAGACAGTAGAACACCTTTGCCTTCTAGAATGTCACGTTTCCAGTGAAAAGGGAGCCAGTCTCTGGTGGAATGGAGGAGTGTGCAAACCAAGCGTTCCAGTCAATATTTGCTTTTCGCTAAGTCAACAGTTTTTTTGTGTTCTTCCAGGCCTGACCTAAGAACCACTCTTTCCATTATTTTCCCCTTTGCAAATTTGGAAGTTCACGGTCTTTTGAGGAAGACAGCAGTTGAAAGGGTATGACTTCCTCCCTCCAGCCAGATTACCTGCTTTGGGGTGAATAGATGAGCCAGGGAAGAACAGTCCTCCAGAAGAGAGACTAGGGGAGCAGCGGGTTAGATTGCGGGGTGAGATAATTGACAAGCTTAGGGAACCTGCTTCTCCCCACGCTCCAGCCTGCTTAGTCCTGCCTTCACTTGAACCCCTTCCTGGGGTTCTCTCCACATCCCCCTTGGAAGCCTGCAACAGGTAGAAGAATGTCAATGACTGGCCCTGACACCACAAATGGTCTTGGTGAGAAAACTACCCCATGGGGGGATCTCCTAAAACCTCCCCAGAAGTCTTCAGGTGGGGATCGGGAGTGGAGCTCAGTGGTCTGGTCCATGTTGAGCATACCTAACACCAACACTGTCCCCCACCCCACCGCACATGCACGCGTGCATGCACACACACACATGCACGTGCACACACACACACACACACACACAGCCCTGGGGTAACAAGGTAAAGAGAAAACTAAGTGCCAGAGGAGAGGCAGAACATTAAACTTCAAAAGACCATAGGTCAGAGATCAGAACAAAAAAGAGAGAGAGAGAGAGAGAAACAGGAGGGAAAATAGCAATTGGGGCACCTTGGTAGGGAGATTCCCTAGTTTTTAGAACACAGACAGCCAGCCAAGAAAGAGTCTATAATTTACTGAAAGCCGAACCTCGGTCCAAAAGCTTATTAGAACAATCGTAATTCTATTTTGACTTACTATTTCCGCAGGTCAGATATTACACTGATAACCAACTCTCCAACCACGGTTGCCTATTATGTTGGTCTGCTCCAGCCAGGGGGTGCCTCATCTCTTTTTCCATGTCTCCCCAGTTCCTCAGGAGCCAGCTACGATCTCACTGAGGTCACAGAGTTAGAGAAGGGTTAGTTGGGGTTGGGGGGGGGGCGGTAAGTGTATGGCTGGCCAGAGCACTGGACAGCTGAGAGGGGGAGGGAGGTAGCTACTGAGTTGACAGTTTTAAAAATAGCTAAGTCCAAAATTCCAGGAACGTTGGTGGCAGTAGGGTGTGGGAATAGAGGCAGCGGGAAAGGTAGGAAGATTAGAAGACAGCGTATGAAGTATTAGGTGCCAAGTGGGAGAGCAGATAAAGTCATATATCCAGTTCCAGTTTCTATGATCTGCAGCCATGCATGTTCCAGGCAGCCTTCCAGTATTCTCAGGAATGAGCTCCTGGCCCTTAAAAACTATGGTGGACCCTTTCAAGACCCAGGGTCCATTGCAGAAGAGGGAGTGGAAAGAATGTAAGAGCCAAAGGAAGGGTAGGACTCCTTACAACGTGCTCCTCCAGACACAAAGTGGCCTGGATATCCATGACCTCACAGTGCCTGACACTACCTACACAAGACCCTCATAATAGGAGGAAAAGATGATGACATCAAAATAAAAGAGAGACTGATTGAAAGGGGGAGGGGATATGATGGAGAGTGGAATTTCAAAGGGGAAAGCGGAGAGGGGAGAGAGAGGGAATTACAGTGGGATATTGTCTACAATTATGGATGTTGTCGATAAAAAAAATTAAAAGTAAAAAAGAAAGAAAAAATTACGGGTGGACTATCATTTATTACCCCAATCCCTGTGATGCCGAATATTATATTTAGTTCCAACGCAGCATCAGGGAGACAGCTGACTAGAGAGTTGTGTAGCAAGGCCAGTTCACAGACCACCACCCCCCCATCTTTGCAGAGTATTGCAGAGACTGAACAAGCCAGCTGTCCAGAGAAGAAACCTGAGCCGAGTTGTTTAGGATGAAGGTTTGTTCTATCTGTCCAGGCCACATCACTGCAGCTGTCTGTCCTTCCTCCTCTGTTTTCAAAAGTTTGTGCAACAATCTTTCCTCCATCCCCCCTGTCAGTGCATAAACAAACAAACAAACAAACAAGTTCCTGAGTTGTTCAGGGAGAAAACTAACAGAGACAGAGGGTTAAGGAAGTATTGGAGTAGAATTCTTTTTCAGGTAGCCAAGGCTGACCCAGAATTTACTATGTAGTCTCAGGGTGGCCTTGAACTCACAGCCTCCCGAGTGTTGGGATTAAAGTTGTTGCACCACCATGCCCAGCTTGAGTAGAAAAAAAAAATTTTTTTTGAGGAAGCCCAACAGACTAGCCTTTTTTTTTTAGAAAGAGAGAGAGAGAATGAATTGGCACACCAGAGCATCTACCCTCTGCAATAGAACTCCAGATGTGTGTGTCACCTTGTGCACATGTGCAACCTTGCACACTCATGTCACCTTGTGCATCTGGCTCACTGGCTTAAGCATGAGTTCTTAGGCTTTGCAGGCAAGGGAGTCTTAACTGCTAAGCCATTTCTCCAGCCTTAGTAGAATTTTTTGTTTTGTTTTGTTTTTTCGAGGTAGGGTCTTACTCTAGGCCAGGCTGACCTAGAATTCACTATGTAGTCTCAGGGTGGTCTCATGAAGATTCTCCTACCTCTGCCTCCTGAATTCTGGAATTAAAGGTGTGAACCACCATGCCAAGCACTGAGTAGAGTTTTTTGAAGGCTACTAAATCCAAAGAGAAGGGGAGATGAAGAGATACATTAACTGAAAAAGAGATTTGGAGCTGGAGAGATGGTATAACAGTTAAGGCACTTGCCTGTAAAGCCTAAGGATCCAGGTTTGATTCTCCAGGTCCCACATAAGCCAGATGCACATGGTGGCGCATGTATCTGGAGTTTGTTTGCAGTGGCTAGAGACCCCGGCACACCCATTCTCTCTCTTTCTTTCTCTATCTCTCCCCCTCTCTAATAACTAAATAAAAATAAATAAATAAATAAATCAGAAAAAGAGAGAAAGGCCACCCTGAGAATGAATTCATAGTGAATTCCAGGTGAGCCTGAGCTAGACTGAGACCCCACCTTGAAAAACAAAACAAGAGCTGGGTGTGGTGGCGCACACCTTTAATCCCAGCACTTGGGGCAGAGGTAGGAGGATAGCCATGAGTTCAAGGTCAACCCTGAGACTACATAGTGAATTCCAGGTCAGCCTGGGCCAGAGTGAGACCCTACCTTGAAAAAACAAAATAAATAAATAAATAAATAAATAAATAAATAAATAAAGAAAAGAGAGAGAGAGAGAGAGAGCACGTGTGAGCAAAAGAGGTGCAGAAGCATACTTTTGTAGAATTACATAAAATGATGACTTTGTTGTGTTCTTGGCATGTCTGGGTCATCTTTGGGTTTTGTTGAGATAAATTTACACAAGGATTGATTGCAAATTGTGTCACTGGGGCGTCGGTACCAAGCTTATCTCGTGCAAAGTCTAGAGGCGTGCGTGGAGGTCTTGTCATACACATCCATACTTGCTACAGAACAGAGGGCTTGGGGAACACCACTACTTATTTTTTAATTTTATTTATTTATTTGAGAGGGAGAGGCAGATAGAACAGCTGCACCAAGGTTAGTTAAACCATATCTCCCATCTGACACATATAATTTTTAATTTTTTAATTTAATTTAATTTAATTTATTTATTTGAGAGAGAGAGATACAGAAATAGGCAGGTAGAGAGAGAGAGAGAATGGGTGTGCCAGGGCCTCCAGCCACTGCAAACGAACTCCAGATGCATGCACCCCCTTGTGCATCTGGCTTACGTGGGTCCTGGAGAATCAAGCCTTGAACCGTGGGCCTTAGGCTTCATAGGCAAGCGTTTAACCGCTAAGCCATCTCTCCAGCCCTAATTTTTAATTTTTAAAAAATATTTAAAATTTTTTTTGTTTGTTTTTGTTTTTCAAGGTAGGGTCTCACTCTAGCTCAGGCTGACCTGGAATTCACTCTGTATTCTCAGGGTGGCCTCGAACTCATGGCAATCCTCCTGCCTCTGCCTCCCGAGTACTGGGATGAAAGGCGTGCGCCACCACGCCCGGCTAAAATATTTTTAAAATTTTATTTATTTGTAAGCAGAGAGAGAGAGAGAGAATAGAGACAGAGAGAGAATGGGCATGCCAGGGCCTTTAGCCACTGCAAACGAACTCCAGATGCATGTGCCCCTTGTGCATCTGGCTTACATGGGTCTTGGGGAATTGAACCTGGGTCCTTTGGCTTCATAGGCAAATGCTTTAAGCGCTAAGCCATCTCTCCAGCCTTCTACTGTTGGTTTTGTTTTGTTTTTGCCTGTGTGTGTGTGTGTGTGTGTGTGTGTGTGTGTGTGTGTGTGTGTGTTGGCCCATATGCACATGCAGAGGCCAGAGGAGAATGCCGGTGACCCCCAACCCCCCCCCCGCCACTGCTCGCTCACTTGCTCTTCACTAATTCCAGAGCTTGGCTGGTTTCAAGAGCCCCAGTGATCCTCTGGTCTCTTCCTCTTGCAGGACTAGGGTTACAGAAGTGTGTGTGTGTGTGTGTTACACGCGCACACACACGCACGTGCACTCGTGCTCAGGACCACTTATTTACATTTATGGGTTCTGAGAATCGCACCTGTGGTCTCAGGTTCTGGGAACAGAACTCCGTGGTTTCAGGCCCCTTAACGCTTGCGCAGGAAGTACTGAGTCCTAACGTTGGTGTTTTTGAGAACTGAGATCTTTGGTATGGAATAGAAATGCTGACGTGTTCATGAAGTAAAAAACTTTATAATTCTAAAGTTAAATTGTAAAGAGTTTATGGTGCCTTTTGGCTTAAAATTTTCTTAGATTTGGTTAGGTGTGGTGGCGCACACCTTTAATCCCAGCATTCATTCAGGAGGCAGAGGCAGGAGGATCATCATGAGTTACGGGTCAGCTTAGGATGACAGTGAATTCCAGGTCAGCCTAGGCTACAGCAAGACACTATCTTAAAAATCTAAGAAGGCCTTACAATGCAACTGTCCAGGCAGAAACTGGCCTCGATATCCATGACCTCGCAGTGCCTAGCAATACCTTCGCAAGACCCTCATAATAGAAGAAAAAGATGATGACATCAAAGTAAAAGAGAGACTAATGGAGAGAGGGAGGGGATATGATGGAGATTGGAGTTCTAAAGGGGAATGGGGGGAGGGGAGGGAAATAATGCGGGGTTTTTTTTTGTATGTAAGTATAGAAGTTGTCAATAAAAATTTTTTTAAAAACCAAAAAGGGAAATAAACAAATAAAAATAATAAATAATAAAATAAGAGAAAGAAAGCAGGGGGTGGGGGGGTAGAATCCCAGCACTCCCAGCACTCGGGAAGGAGAGGCAGAAGAAGGATCACTGTGAGCAGAGGTAGGAAATAGGGAGATCACTGTTTGTTGGAGGTCAGCCTGAGACTACATAGTGAATTCCAGGAGACCCTGGTTAAAGAGCTTGCCTGCAAAGCCTAAGGACCTAGGTTCGATTCCCCAGTACCCATGTAAGCCAGCTGCACGTAGTGATGCATGCATTTTGGAGTTCCTTTGTGGTGCTATAGGCCCTGATGTGTCCATCTCCCTCCTTCCCCCTCACTCTGTCTCTAAAGCAAAATAAAGGGGGGAAGGAAGGATAAGTTTGGAC
The DNA here is from genome assembly GCA_036365145.1 of Orientallactaga sibirica. Taxonomy (NCBI): domain Eukaryota; kingdom Metazoa; phylum Chordata; class Mammalia; order Rodentia; family Dipodidae; genus Orientallactaga; species Orientallactaga sibirica. The sequence goes on from JAEOAD010000025.1 coordinate 22,587,205, forward strand.
AGAAGCACCCAGCAGTGGTGGAGAAAGCTTTGCCCTAAAACTAAAACTGTATAGGCTGTTGCTGGTTAGTCCCAGAACTGGGTTACCAACCATTGCCAGAGCATTTGGTTACTCACCAGATCTAAATGGTAAGACCCTATTGTCTGTGGCAGGACATTGAGAGCTCATGCTGGAACCAAAATGGAAGCCAGCTCCTGCTGAAAAGTGCTGTGTGAGTTGCTGGGGAATAAAGGTACAATTTACAAAATCAAAGCCTTGCATAGTGACACATGCCTTTAATCCCAGCACTTGGGAGGCAGAGGTAGGAGGATCACTGTGAGTTCAAGGCCACCCTGAGACTTCATAGTGAATTCCAGGTCAGCCTGGACCAGAGTGAAACCCTACCTAGAAAAACTAAAAGTTAAAAAAAAAAAAAAAAAAATCAACCAGCCAGGCAAGATATACACACTGGTGCAACAGTGGCACCTCAGAAAACAAGTTTTCTAAGCTGGGCATGGTCATCTCAGCCACGTGCTGAGATTAAAGGCATGAGCCACCATGCCTGGCCAAAAATATTTTTCAAACTTAATTTTCTTTTCTTTCTTTCTTTCTTTCTTTCTTTCTTTCTTTCTTTCTTTATTTTATTTATTTATTTATTTTTATTTATTTATTTATTTTTTTTTGGTGGCACATGCCTTTAATCCCAGGCAGGGGTAGGATGCTCGAGGCCAGTTTGAGACTACACAGTGAATTCCAGGTCAGCCTGGACTAGAGTGAGACCCTACCTTGAAAAACCAAGAAAAAAAAAAAAGTGTTGAGGACAGGGCGATATTAGAAGCCCATGGACTGCTGCTGGGAATATATAATGGTGCAGCTGCTGAGAAGTCTGGCAGCTCCTGAATAAGCTAAGTATAGAATATGACTCAGCATTTCCACTCTTTCAGTGTAAACCCCGAAGAAACAGCCTGCTCACAGTAGAACTGCCATCTCTCTAGATCTTCCATCTTTTTCTTTTCTTTTCTTTTCTTTCTTTCCTTCTTGTTAGGTCGGACAGGTCCCAAAATGGAGTCACCAAGGACAGCAGGATGGTGACAGAGACATAAAGGAGTGAATTATCCACCTTCCTCAAGAAACCACCAGGCCATTATCCCCTCCTTGCCTGAAATGCCCCCTGGTCATGGTTTCCTGCCCCCTTATTTTGTAAATTACCTGGTCACCTTTCTGATGTCACACCCTGGATATCTCAGATCTCCCCTAAAGGAACCTTTCTTGTTCAGCTCTTCCTTTCCTCACTGACCCTATAAAGCCCACTACCTGAGGGACTCAGGTGGGCTGTGCTCCTCTCCTGTGAATCAGCCCTGGAAGCTCGTGCTTTTCCCGAATAAAAGCGTTCATCTTTGCCTCAGAGTGGTTTGCGAGGTCGTGGTCACTCCTGACTTGGATAGGAGGCTCCCGGTTGCCCTCTTGGGCAGCCAGACCTCTTTTCCTCTGGCCAGACCACTGAGCTGCCATTTGCCCTCTGATGGCTTTAGACCATCTCTGCCTGAGTCCGGCTTTCATACCCACCACAATTCAGCCTGGCCCTTCTTCTTCCCTTTGTCTCCTCCCTCCTTCTTGGTAAGTGTCCCTCTCAGGTTGGCCTGCCTTTGAGGTTAATCCATCCTTGTGGAGGCTGTGCTGGCACGCCAGACTACACCCCTGGCCTGCTTCTGGGTCCCAACCCCAGGTCTTGAGAAAGACACACTCTTGAGTCTCTTGCTCTCTGGTCCTCTGTACCCTAAGGGGCGCCTTTTGATTTGGCTGCACCATCTCAAAACACTCTCCCCCTTCCTCCTCTCCCTCCTGAGGTCTCATCTTCACTGCCAGCTGCTTTCGCCATCAGGAGCACAGGTGCCCACCTTGCCCACTAACAGGCTAAAAAGCCGACAGTTGCAACCTATATGGCCTTTGCCCACGTGGGAGGTGCAGGCCTGTTCACGGTAAGGTAACCCGCCAGGGAGTCATATCGGTATTCTGTGTAAACCCAGCTTAGGCCCTGGTTCCTTTCTCTCACCCTTGTTTTGCACTTTCCCTGTCTCCTTACGACTCTTGGATGACATCAAACCTCGTTGTCTGATCTTTCTCTGCAACTCTGCCTGGCCAAAATATAAGCTAGACAATGGGTCCAAATGGCCTAAATTTGATGTCCAAATTCTCAGTGTTTTAGAAAACTTTTGCCAATGTATAGACAGATGGTCTGAGATTTTTCACTTTGAGTGCACGGCCTTCTCTCTGCTCTGTCATGCTCCCACTAGCAAAGTTTGTTTTTGTCTCCAGAGCAATAAATAGAACAGAAATTTAAAATGAAAATGCAAAGCTTCTGAATGAATGAATGATTGTGTGAGGGGGAAATGGTTGGAGTCTACATGAAAAGTGCACTTCAAGGCCGGGCATGGTGGCGCACGCCTCTAATTCCAGCACTTGGGAGGCAGAGGTAGGAGGATCGCCTTGAGTTCGAGGCCACCCTGAGACTACATAGTGAATTCCAGGACAGCCTGGACCACAGTGATAACCTACCCCAAAAAAACCAAAAAAAGAAAAAGAAAAGAAAAGTGCACTTGAATATGTGTATGTGAGTGTATATGTGTCTCACAACCCTAAAGCTGTAGAATGATTTCTGTTCTGAGAATGTTCTGTTCTGTTCCATTTCACTGTGGGGAATGTTCTCCACCAAGCCCACTGTACTAGATGGCATGGCCAAGTTTTACTGTTGAGTGTCCCCCAGAAGAAACATTGAAAGTAACTGGGGAGTTATGCTGTCCCACTGTATTCCCCAGGAACAAAAAGCAGATCAAAAATAAGTTAAGTTCTGGGTCAGTTCAGCAGATGTACCTGTCATGTGTTACTTAGTGCTTTCCCCTGAAGGGCTTGACCTGTAGATGGCCAGGTGGCCCTGGGAGTAAGAGGGAACCTAACACACACATCTCATTGTGACAAGACACAGATCTCTCTGGTGTTTATGCTGCCCCAGGAAAATCCCTAATGACTCTTTCTTAGCTTCCTAGCCTTGCAGAGCCAGGGGGCTGCAGGCACAGGGAATCTCAGGACCCTGGCCCCAGCATAATGGGTGAATGCCCAGGCTGACCTGGAATTCACTCTGTATGCTCAGGGTGGCCTCAAACTCATGGCGATCCTCCTACCTCTGCCTCCCCAGTGCTGGGATTAAAGGCGTGCACCACCACGCCCGGCTCCCATATGTCTACCTTTTGACGCTCCGCCACTTCACTTAGGCTTGATGACAAACCTGGGTATCTGGAGTGCACAAAGCCTTTTCCTTTTTCTTGGCCTTCCTTCACTTGATGCAGTACTGTATCCATAACAGGCGAATGCTTATAAACTCTTGATTTATCACTAGTGGTCACGAACATCCATTGGTTCAGATCAAGCTTTAAAAAGCACTGTCAAGGGCTGGAGAGATGGCTTAGCGGTTAAGGCGCCTGCCTCCTAAATCTAAGAACGCTGGTTCCAATCTCCAGGTCCCACGTTTAGCCAGATGCAAAATGACGCAAGGGCGCACTTGGCCACAAGGGGGCACACACATCTGGATTTCGTTCACAGCAGCTGAGAGACTGCTGGGGTGCCCATCTCTGTCTCCTCTCTCTGTCTCTCTCTCTGTGACTTTTTCCAAAAAATAAATAATAAAAATAATTTAAAATTTTTAAAAACCACTGTCAAAAATAAGCAAATGACTCAAAGATTGAAGAACAGAATTCATATAACAAGTGTTTCCTAGATTTCTCAGCACTGTGACATCAGGAGTTAGCACTGGCCTTCGTTTCATGGAAGAATCAGTTACTTTTAAAATTCCTTATCTTCTTCCAGGCGTAGTGGCACACGCCTATAATCCCAGCACTCGGGAGGCAGAGATAGGAAGATCGCTGTGAGTTTGAGGTCACCCTGACACTGCATAGTGAAATCCAGGTCAGCCTGAGCTGGAGTGAGACCCTACCTCGAAAAACAAAACAAAAATTCACATCTTCTAAGGTAAATAGCACCTTCTCATTTGTGGGTGTTGCTGGCATTTGTGCTGGGACGATTTCTATTGTGGTACACTCAGTGAAGCCTTGCAAACATGAACTCTTCCTTGGAGGTGTACCTTCCATTTCTGCTTTCACCTGGCACTCTAATTCTTGCTATTTTCTCTTTTTCCTATCTTTTCATCAAATTCTTCTTCTTGCCCTTTTCCCATGAGTGATTGTTTAATCCATGTTCAAAAGATTTTTAACCAAAGCTGGGCGTGGTGGCATACGCCTTTAATCCCAGCACTCAGGAGGCAGAAGTAGGAGGATCACTGTGAGTTCAAGGCCACCCTGAGACAACATAGTGAATTTCAGGTCAGCCTGGGCTAGAGTGAGACCCTACCTCGAAAAACCAAAACAAACAAACAAAAATTCCCATGAGAATCCTTCTCCTGTGCCAAAGAGCAGTGCAGATCTGATCTTCCTTTTGTGGCTGAGACTGGGTGCCAGTGTACAAGAAAAAAGACTCGTCACTCGTACCCACGGACTGTAAAACTCTTCCACTCAGGGTGGTACAGTGGTAATCTTGACTTTTGATTGCACTTAATGTATTCCACAGTGACTTCGGGTCTCCGGTTGCGTTATCATTCAGTACACAGTTGTTACCAAGGTAACAAAAAGTATACATTCCATTCACCTCCCACGCGAGAGGATGTCCACTTGCCTGAAAGTGCTTCCGGGCATGCTCTGTACCGTCCATGGGCAACGTGGGAGCAGCTGAGACAGGCCCAAATCGACTCGGTTGTGTTGCAGTCCACACAGTGCCATTTCTGAGGGTTGGGGACGGAATGGTCTTGAGCAAACTGCAACTGCCAAATGTGTTTACATGTATCCATTGTTAATATTGACTCAATCTGCCTAAGAAACACATAATCCAAACAAATCTCTGTTCAGGACTCCTGAAGCATCTGAAAACGGCTCGGCTCCAGTCCCAGCAGCCATCTTAGCTCTCACAATGCCCGGGGCTTCCCATTCAGACTGTTTTTTTTGTATCTTAAACACGTATTGCGTGGAATGTGGTGGCGCCTGTCTTTAATCCAAGCACAGGAGACCGAGGTAGGAAAATCACAGTGAGTTTGAGGCCAGCCTGAGACTACATAGTGACTTCCAGGTCAGCCTGGGCTAAAGTAAGACCCTACTCAAAAAAAAACAACAAAAGCCGGGCATGGTGGCGCACGCCTTTAATCCCAGCACTTGGGAGGCAGAGGTAGGAGGATCGCTGAGAGTTCGAGGCCACCCTGAGACTACATAGTTAATTCCAGGTCAGCCTGGACCAGAGTGAGACCCTACCTCGAAAAAAAAAAAAAAAAAAAAAAAAAAAAAAAAAACAACAACAACAACAAAAAAGTCAGGCATGGTGGTGCGCCCCTCTAAATTCAGCACTTGGGAGGCAGAGGTAGGAGGATCACCATGAGTTCGAGGCCACCCTGAGACTACATAGTGAATTCCAGGTCAGCCTTGGCTAGAGTGAGACCCTACCTCAAAAACATAAACCAAACCAAAAAAAAAAAAAAAAGAAAGATAGAAAGTATACTGGCATGTGATCTATGAATGCTAGAAAGAGGGGGAGGATGGAATTTATAGTGAAGTAATCACACTCCTATCCACCCTTACTTGTGGTGTCAGGAAAAGGAAGAGAATTCTGTCCTGGTGCTGTGATGCTGAGAAAAGTGGCTCCCCGATGCCCTGCTCGCCTTCCTAGGTGTGCTGCAGAAATTCTCTGGAAAGATCATTCCAGTGCCAGTATGAGTGAAAGTAGAGGAGTTTATTTCCCCCCCGGGGGCCAAGGAGCTTGAGGTAGCCCTCCAAAGAGGCTCTGACCTCCAGTTGAGATTTTTATTTTCATGTTCTAGTTTTCATAGCTGAGGGGAGGGGTAAGTGAACAAACTAGATGTGGCAATTTGCTTATCAATCATTTCTGTAGTCAGGCCACCCAAACAAGTGGATGCTGAATATTCAAGCTTGGCCAGACAGGCCCAATGACTGAACGGTGCAATAGTGGCGTGTCTACTCTTGGGGTAACCAACTGCTCCATAATTGACTGAAGGCCCTCACGGAGGGAATACATACCCGGTACTGAAAAACCTAAGTAAAAGTCTATGGTAGGTGAGGTCATGAGCCTTGGGGTATAAGCCTGCTCATGTCTGACTAAATGTATATATTATTCCCAATTGCTGCCCTGGGGACACTACACTAAATGTTCATGTCCACATATTAACGCTTATTCTCACTTCTGGCTAGAGAAGCTTCTCTTTTCAGATGGTGATGACCACTGGGATGACACAAAAGGCAACATAGTGCTGAGAAGAAGGGATGGAGGAGTGCCCAGCACTGAAACACCTCTGTCACATCCTCCAGTGGCTCAGGGACCATTGCGGAAGAGGGGGCGGATAGAATGGAAGAGCCAAAGGAAGGATATGACCTCTTTCATGCAGCTGCCCAGACAGAAATTGGCCTCGATATCCATGATCTTGCAGTGCCTAGCAATACCTTTGCAAGACCCTCAAAATAGAAGAGAAAGATGATGTCATCAAATTAGGAGAGAGACTAATGGAGAAAGGGAGGGATATGATGGAGACTGGAGTTCTAAAGTGGAATGGGGGAGGGAGGGAAATATCAGGTGGGTTTTTTGGTATGTAAGATTAAAATCAATAAAAATAAAAATAAAAATAAAAATAAAAAATAAAAAAACATCGCCTGGCGCATGCTTTTAATCCCGGCACTGGGGAGGCAGAGGTTTTAGGATCGCCATGAATGACATTATTGCGTGACATCTTTCCAGGGAGGCGCAAAGATGAGGCACTTGAAGACAAACCAAGTTCTACCTCTGTGAGCCAATCAGTTCCTCTGGGTTCTTTGTGAGTTTCCTAATTGCTTATTTAACCCCGGTAGAGGCTTTTAACTTTCTTGTGACCTCAGCTGGCCGGGACGGTTGGGCAGGGGATAAGTGTCCAAAATGGGTGTCCTGCACTATTTGCACAGAGAAATTCCCTCGCCTCACAAACTGTTTAATTGCTTATTTAACCCCGGTAGGAGGCTTTGTAACTTTCTTGTGAGTTTTCCTCAAGTAAAAAAAAAAGAAATTACCTCTAAAAAAAAAAAAAAGGGCTAGGGGAGAGATGGCTTAGTGGTTAAGGCGCATGCCTGTGAAGCCTATGAACCCCGGTTCAATTCTCCAAGTCCCACGTAAGCCAGGTGCACATGGTGGCGCGTGTATCTGGAGTTCGTTTGCAGTGGCTAAAGGCCCTGGCACCATTCTCTCTCACTCTCTCTCTAATAAATAAATAAAGATAAAGTCTTAAAAAAAAAATTACCTTTACACCTTTTACCAACCCCGCTGAGATGCGGCTCTGAGAGGTATTTGTTTGTTTGTTTGTTTATCATACTTAATAACTTTCAACCCCCCCCCCCCCGCAGTGGAAGGAGGTGAGCTCTGCGGGGCACCTCAATGGTGAACAGCAGGAATCTGGTATTTTCTTACTCGTCTTTCTAACTTCTGGCCTCTGGAGAGTTGGATGTGTGGGAAATAGTTAACATTTTAACACCGATAACATTAAAAGCAAAGAAAACAACAAACAACAAAAAGAACTCCCCTAACCCACCACCCCTCACCCCTTCTGTCAAACCTGTTGACATGTACACATCATTGGTGTTAAAAAAAAAAAATCAATTATGCCAGGCATGGTGGCGCACACCTTTAATCCCAGCGCTCGGGAAGCCGAGGTATAAAGGATCCCGTGAGTTCGAGATCAGCCTGAGACTGCATAGGGAATTCCAGGTCAGCCTGGGCTAGAGTGAGACCCTACAAAAAAAAAAAAAAAAAAATCTATTATCAAAAGCATTTTCTGACTTAAGAAGGAATGTAGGAAGGCGCTATTAGAAATTTCCATTTGAGCTCATGCACAGTTAATCACATCATGGTTATCTGACCAAAAAACTGTAGGGAGTCTTTTGCTTGTTTATGTTTTTAAAATTTTCAAACCTACAAAGAAGATGAAAGCGTGACGCAACAAATGTGCGACTCGTTGCTAACCTTTGTCATGTTTGCTTTCTTTTCTCTCTCCCTCAGGTGCAATTGCAATAAATTGATGGTGGTGGGGGACTTTTCCAGTTCCTCCAGTCTGGCTTGCACATCGTTTTCCTTCTTTTCACTCCCTAAGATCTAGAGCTAGGAGACCGCCAGGGAGTTAAACTCATAGAAGAAGCAATATATCTGCAGGCTGAGAATTCTTTGTTATCTATCAGGGTTTTGAAAGTACTGTGGAGTCATCGCAGAAGTCTAACTGGAGACTGTCAGAAGCTAGATAAAACAGCAAACCTCACAGGCGTAGTAGACAAACACACTGAATTAGTGCCATGTAGATTTAACAGGAGCCATTTATCCATGTCCCTGGTGGTCTAGTGGTTAGGATTCGGCGCTCTCACCGCCGCGGCCCGGGTTCGATTCCCGGTCAGGGAACAGTTCTTTTTTTCTCTCTGAAACGTCTCATCCACTGAATTTCAAATGCTGAAGAAAAACACAACACACACACAATTGTTCATCCAAAGGCTACTGTTAATACCAAATTTATGAAACAGAAAATGAGGTCACGCTATTTATATTGTTATCACCTGCTATTTTGAAGTTAATGCACTTTCCAACATTTTCCAATATTTGACTCTACTTAAATTTTGGAAAGGTAATGTTTATATGGTTTAGGATTCAAATTTGCAAAAGAGGCATAACTGAGAACCGTGACTTTCATGCTACCATCTATTTTTCTCTACTAAGGTTCTTCTCAGTGTTAATTTTTTTTGGGGGGGGGCTGTCGTTTGAAGTAGGGTTTTGCCCAGGCTGAACAGGAATTCACTATGGAGTCTCACAGTGACCTGGAACTCAAGGCAATCCTGAGTACCGGGATTGTGTGCCACCATGCCCGGCTATCCCCTGCATATTTGATTAGGATAAATTTCTAGAAGTGGAATTGCCACTTCATGCCAGTAAGAGCAAGAATTGAAACCTTAAATAACAACAAGAACACAATATGAGTCAAGTGTGGTGGCACACACCTTTAATCCTAGCAGTTGAGTGTGGGTGTGAGGGAACTTCTTTCTTTCTTTCTTTCTTTCTTTCTTTCTTTCTTTCTTTCTTTCTTTCTTCTTTCTTCCTCCCTTCCTTCCCTCCCCCCCCTTTCTTTCAAGGTAGCGTCTTGCTCTAGCCCAGGTTGGCGGGAATTCACTATGCCGTCTCAGGGTGGCCTCGAACACACTGGAAGCCTCCTACCTCTGCTTCCCAAGGGCTGGGACTAAAGGTGTGGTCCCAGGTCGACTTTTTACTTTTTCAAAGAAAAAAGCAAAACCATGAGGATAGAGGCCCAAACTAATGTGTTAGATGGACTTTATAAAAACAGGGGGAGGCCGGGCGTGGTGATTTACGCCTTTAATCCCAGCACTTGGGAGGCAGAGGTAGGAGGATCGCCATGAGTTCAAGGCCACCCTGAGACTACATGGTTCATTCCAGGTCAGCCTGGGCCAGAGTGAGACCATACCTCAAAAAAATTAAAAAAAAAAAAAAAAAAAAAAAAAGGCTGGAGAGATGGCTTTTCGGTTAAGGCGCCTGCCTGCTAATCCTAAGAACCCGGTTGCCAGATGCAAAGTGACGCAAGGGAGCAATGCTGCACTTGCCCACAAGGGGGCGCACGCATCTGGATTTGGTTCACAGCAGCTGAGAGACTGCTGGCGCGCCCATCTCTGTCTGTCTCCCTCTCCCTGTCTGTCTGTCTAACGGGGAAATTCCCATAAATAAAGACAAATGATAAACTGGTCCAAATGAGTAGGGAAAACAGAAATGTTCCAAAGAGAAACGAGCAAAACAGAGTCTTAGTATTGTATTAAATTCTTCTTGGGGGACACGTGAGCCAGCAACGTCTGTTTACCCACATTTTGGGCACGGATAACAGAACAAAGCAACGGTTATAAAGTCCACCTTCAGAAACCACTAAGTTTGTTAGGGTTTTGTCCAGGAGCATGGGTCCAGCAGGTGGTCCATGGCAGCTGCAACGCCGAAAAGCTGGCCCAGCACAGGGGCCACTCAGAGGGAGCCACATCTCTGGAGCTCACTGTGGGCCTGGCACACAGCTGGCAGGTGGGAGAATTTTCTCCTTGCTTTTTTTTTCCCCCCCCCCCAGGGGTCCCGCTCTAGCTCAGGCTGACCTGGAATTCACTATGTAGTCTCAGGGTGGCCTCGAACTCATCCTCCTACCTCTGCCTCCCGAGTGCTGGGGTGAAAGGCATGCTCCACCACGCCCGGCTTTCTCCTTTCTTTTCTAACTAGGGTGGGGCCTGCCAATCTGGTCCGATTCTGGAACTTCCCGTGACCTGCCTGGAGTTTACTCCAGAGCTTGTGTATTTCCCGAGTCTTGCCAGTTCCGGAGCCTGGCTCCAGGATAAAATGTTTCAATCCAGATGAAATTGCTCTGCAACACTTAACAAATGCAAATGACTAATGAAAGTAATTTAAAAAATACAAATTAAAGTGAAACTCTGGCGTTTTATCCTGCACTGTAAAGAGGGGAGTAAGAACATCCACTAATTAAAACTTCAATACTCATTGAATAGTCCGAAATTGGACAACATGTATCTAAAGTTCAAGTGTGCACCTTTTCTCAGTGAAACTTTAACTTTGTTTTGTTTCTTTGTATCTGTCCAAAAAACATTTTCACACATCCTTTACTGTGTCCTTTACTGAGCAACTGGACTTCAGAAGTTATCCATTCAAATGATAAAACACAATTAACTTTATTTAAACGTGTCAGACCAGAAGTAGATTTTTCAGTAAGAAAAAAAAAAATCCTAAGTTTTTTTTTTTTCTCTCTCTCTTTTCATTCTACGGTTTAAATTGCTTTCAGCGTGAATATAAAAATAAGCCAAAAAAAAAAAAAATCTACATGCTTAAAACTTGATATTACAGCCTTCATAGGAAAGCCAATTCAGACAAATTTTAAGCGGCGTTGGTGGTATAGTGGTGAGCATAGCTGCCCTCCAAGCAGTTGACCCGGGTTCGATTCCCGGCCAACGCAGCCTGTGTCTTTTTAATTTTTTTTTTTTTTCTGAAACACCAGCTAAGTGCTCTTGTCGGCCCGAGATTGCGTTCTTTATAGTCTTTCCAGAGAGCAAGCCTTGGGGTTTGATTGTGTCCATCTGACGGTATGAAGCGTGTAAGAAGTTTAGGTACCTTTACCAGCCTAAGCTTTTTGTGGTATCTTTAGGAAAAATTCCAGGTCAGCCTGGGCTGGAGCGAGACTCTACCTTGAAAAAAAAAGAGAGAGAGAGAAAGAAAGAACGAGAGAGAAAGAAAATGAAAAGAGAAAAGAAGAGAAGAGAAGAAAAGAAAAGAAAAGAAAAGAAAAGAAAAGAAAAGAAAAGAAAAGAAAAGAAAAGAAAAGAAAAGAAAAGAAAAGAAAAGAAAAGAATCTAAATGGAAAAAGGTTTTTTCTTCGGCATTCCCAGAGGCAGCCCTGCCAGGCTGTCAGTCAAGGCCTGTGGCCTGGGCCGCGGGTGCCCCTTGGACGGCCGGGGGCGCCTCCTCCGTGCTCGAAGGCTCCACGGTTCTACAACCTCCATTGTGGGGCGCAGACACGAAGATGCTTGGGGGCTGCTTCCTGGTCCGTCCCCCGCCCCCACCCCGCGGGGCGTGGTTCTTTGCACCGGGAGGAGAGGCGCTGGAGAGACCGCCGGGACCCACCCGGTCAGGAGCCTGGGCGCCGAGGGGCGGAGCTGGTCCTGCCGGGCGGAGCACCGCGGTTGCAAAGCGGAAACAGACGCGATACCTACACGAGGGAGGAGCTTTTATTCCAAAAGGTATTAAAGGAGCAATGTATTTTATTGTCGTCTGCGTAGCTCGCCGTGATCGTATAGTGGTTAGTACTCTGCGTTGTGGCCGCAGCAACCTCGGTTCGAATCCGAGTCACGGCAGTCGTTGTGTCTTACTCCAGGCAGCTCGTGGTTTCCTTGTTTTGTTTTTCTCCCCCCCAAAATGGCACAAGGATCATTTTGTCCTTGCGGCTGTGACTCTCGGGCTGCAGAGGGCCATGGGTCCCCCGACTCCGGAACCGCTCGGGTGGAGCTAGGCGGCTGCCCACCAAGACCCCCTCCAGCCCGCGTCGGTGGTCCATACTCCCTCCGCCCGCCTGCCCTCACTTTGCACCCCAAGGAGGATCGGAGCGGGAAGAGCCGGGGAGCGGCAGCCCCGAGGTCCCTGAGCTCGAGCCCCGGTCCCGGCTGCAGAACCCAGGGGCTCACCGCGGGCCTCCAGCCCGGCACTGTCCCCGCCCCTCCCTCCGAGCTGGGGCTGCGGCGTCCTCAGTGGTGCAAAAACCGGGGTCCACAGCTCATCCCAGACTTGGAGACTTCTCTACCAACTCGCCAGCGGACAGCGTGATGAAGGGGTAAGGAAGAATATAAACACAAGCGCCCGGCTAGCTCAGTCGGTAGAGCATGAGACTCTTAATCTCAGGGTCGTGGGTTCGAGCCCCACGTTGGGCGTAAGTCTTTTTTTTTTTCCTACATGTGGTCTAATTCTGCGTACTCCTGTCAACTGGGAACAGAATTATGAACTTTCCAAATTTCCATATCGGCCACTGCCGTTTTAAACTTCGGTAAACATTTGGAAGGTGGAAGCGGGAGGATAAAAAAACTCAAGGTTAAGCCGGGTGTGGTGACGCACGCCTTTAATCCCAGCACTCGGGAGGCAGAGGTAGGAGCATCGCCATGAGTTCGAGACCACCTGGAGAAGAGTGAATTCTAGGTCAGCCTGGGCTAGAGTGAGACCCTACCTCGAAAAACCAAAAAATAAATTAATAAATTCAAGGTCAGCCTCGTTTTTTTTTTTGTTGTTGTTTTTTATTTATTCATTAAACAACAGACAGAAAGAGAGGCGCGCACGAGAGAGAGAGAGAGAGAGAGAGAGAGAGAGAGAGAGAATGGGTGCACCAGGGCCTCCAGCCACTGTAAACTACAGATGTCTGTGCCACCTTGTACATCAGGCTTACGTGGGTATTGGAGAATTGAGCTTCGCACCTGAGTCCTTAAGCTTCACAGGTAAGCGCTTAACCACCCTAGCCTCGGTTTTGAGAGTTCGAATTGAGGCCAATCTGGATTACATGAAACCCTGAATTCAAAAGAACTACTGAAATCCAGAATGGTGATGATAATAATAAATGGGCTGGAGAGATGGCTCAGAGGTTTAGGCATTTACCTGCAAAGCCTAACGACCTGGGTTCCATTCCCAGTACCCTCAGAAATCCAGATGCACAAAGTGGAGCATGCATCTGGAGTTCATTTGCAGTGGCTGGATGTCCTAGTGCTCTCATTCTCATTCTCTCTCTTCTTGCAAATAAGTAAATAAAGTTTATAATAATAGTAGTAATAATAACAGTTATGACTGTTTCGTAATCTATTCCAAAACTCTTTCCCTCCACCCAAATTCATTAATAGAGAATTATCCAGCCGCAGATTGTAGGGTGGTGGGAGACCTGGGGTCCTGTTCCACCATGGGCTCTGATCCTGTGCCAGGTGAAGAGAGCTGTGCCACAGGGAACCAGGCCTTCCCTTCCCTCCATCCCACCCAGAACTCTGCTCACATGAACACACTCGCTCATATTAAATGATTCCAAAGTGGACCAGGCGTGGTGGCGCACGCCTTTAATCCCAGCACTTGGGAGGCAGAGGTAGGAGGATCGCCGTGAGTTCTAGGCCACCCTGAGACTACATAGTTAATTCCAGGTCAGTGAGACTCTGCTTCCAAAAACCAAAAAAAAAAAAAAAAAAAAAAAGACTCCAAACTGCTCTGGTGTTGGTCTGGGGTGTGGGGGTGCACACCTTTAAGGTAGGAAGACCTCTGTGAATTCAGGGCCAGGCTGGGCCTACAAAAATGAGCTGCAGGTCAGCCTGGGTTTGAACACAATGTCATACAGTGTCATATTTACCCCTCAATCCCCCTCTTGTTCCCTCCTTACTGACCTGGAGTTCACTATGTAGTCTCAGGGAGGCCTCTACATGAATGTAACCTTGAGCTTGCTCTACCCTTCAGCAAAACCCCCAGCACTACAAGCCCTTGCTTTACTTCTATTTTGAGGCAAGATCTCAATAATTTGCCAGTGCTGGAGCCCAATCTGTTCTTGAACTTGAACTGTGTCAGCCTCCCCAGCTGGAAATATTAGTAGTTTTTTTGTTTGTTTGTTTGTTTGTTTGTTTGTTTGTTTGTTTGTTTGTTTGTTTGTTTTGAGGTAGGGTTTCACTCCGGCCCAGGCTGACCTGGAATTAACTATGTAGTCTCAGGGTGGCCTCGAACTCATGGCGATCCTCCTACCTCCGCCTCCCGAGTGCTGGGATTAAAGGCGTGGGCCACCACGCCCGGCTAGTTTTTTTTTTTTTTTTTTTTTTTTAACTACATAGTAAACAGAATGGAGCAAGGCTAAAAACAATTGATAACAAGTCACTGTAAACAGAAGTTGGCAAAGAGAAGAGCTGCTCACTCATATTTATGGTCTGGACAGTATTGCATTTCTAGTGAAAGTCTCTCTTGTGTTTTTTTGTTTGTTTGTTTGTTTGTTTGTTTGTTTGTTTTGTTTTGTTTTGTTTTCCAAGACAGAGTGTCACTGTAGCCCAGGCTGACCTGGAACTCTGGGACTACCCAGGCTGGCCTCAAACTCACAGTGCTTCTCCTACCTCTGCCTCCCAAGTGCTGGGATTAAAGGTGTACGCTACTATGCCTCACTTTTTTAAAAAAATAAAATAATAAATGTGAAGTGAACCTACACAAGACCCTCACGATAGGAAGAAAAGATGATAACATCAAAATAAAAGAGACTAGCCGGGTGTGATGGAGCACACCTTTAATGCCAGCACTCACGAGGCAAAGGTAGGAGGATTGCCTTGAGTCGGAGGCCATCCTGAGAATACAGAGTGAATTCCAGGTCAACCTGGACTAGAGTGAAATAAATAAGTAAATAAATAAAATAAAAAGAGACTAATTGAGAGGGGAAGGGGAAACGATGGAGGGTGGATTTGTGAGGGGTAAGGTGCGGAAGAAGAGGGAATTATCATGATTATTGTCTAATTATGGAAGCTGTCAATAAAAACGGGGTTTTTTTGTTGTTGTTTTTTGGGATTTTTTCTTTTCTTTTCTTTTGTTGTTGTTTTTCGAGGTCAAGTCTAAAAACTTTTTTTTTAATTTAAAATAAAATTTAAAAAACAAAAAAAAGTGAACTTGTCAGGGAGGTATCCTATCTGTCTTTTATAGCCGGAGTCATTTGTTTACAGTCACACAGGACAGAACCCAAATTCCAACCCAGAACTTGAGTCACCTCAGTGAAAACAGGGTTTTATAGTTCTCAGTTCATCGGTTTTGTTGTTGTTTTGTAGCCTAGGCGGACCTGGATTTCATATGTAGTCTCAGGCTGGTCTGGAACTCGGCAATCCTCTTACCTATGCCTTAATTGTACAAACGGGACTTCAGAAAGTGAGAGCAAATCCCAAAGCCCCAGACAGACGCTACAGAAAAAACTACTTCTGCCGAAATATCACTCCTTTTAGACCCTTTGTTTATTTACTTTTTTGAAAGAGATGGAGGGAGAGAGAATTGGTACGCCAGGACTGTAGCCACTGCAAAGGAACTCCAGATGTATGCACAGCCTTGTGCATTACACGGGTCTTGGAGAATCGAATCTGGGTCTTTTGGCTTTGTAGGCAAGCATCGTAACCACAAAGCCCTTTCTCCAGCCCCTTTTAGGTATTTTTATGGAACTCGAGTCTACTTTGCAAATTTCGAAATATAATTTACATGACGACTGACAGATGTCCACTGCGAAGATTAATTAAAGGTCGATGACAGCCCAAAGCAACCTTTACGATGTTAGAGGAGTTCGGTTAAACAAAACCCAACGTCCCTGGGTGGGCTCGAACCACCAACCTTTCGGTTAACAGCCGAACGCGCTAACCGATTGCGCCACAGAGACATGAGAACCTTCGCAGGACAGAATCCTTTACTGACGTGAGAAGTGGCAGTGGAACCTCTTCCCAGTGGCCCGCCCAACCCCCGGCGAGCCGGAAGCGGAAGCAGAGAACCCAGAGGCTTTGGGGTTCCGCACGTTGGGTTCGGCCAGCGCCCTGATCCGAGGCGAGCCACAAGGAAGCGCCTGCTTCCCCGCAGCCGGGGCGTCCCCATGGGCGCCGAGCGAGTCCGCCACCCCTCGGTCACCCTGCGCCTGCGGGGAGCCCGGTGAGCGTGCAGGGCGACATGACGGAGGACGCTTGGTCGGTGGACCCGGGCCTCCAAACCAAAGTGAAAAGAGTGGGCCGGGCGCCTTCAATCCCAGCACTCGGGAGGCAGAGGTAGAGGAGCGCTGTGAGTTCGAGGCCACCCTGTGACTACAGAGTGCATTCCAGGTCACCCTGGGCTAGAGTGAGACGCTACCTCGAAAAAGAGAGGAAAAAAAGAGAGAAAAGAAAAGAGAAGAAAAAAAAGTACAGAGAACTCCTCCCGTGTGGAATGCAGGAGGGGGTAGAGAGCCCACATGGAAATAGGGGAGGGGGGGCCCTTCCCAGCAGGGCCAAGATGCGGGGAACTTACCACAGCAGGGACCTGGAAGTTCAGGATTTTGTTGTTGTTTTTCTTTTTGGTTTTTCGAAGTAGGGTCTCTCTCTAATCCAAGCTGACCTGGAATTCACTATGTAGTTTCTGGCGGACCTCGAACTCACAGCGCTTTCTTCTACCTTGGCCTCCCAAGTGCTGAGATTAAAGGTGTGCACCAACCACATTCAGCTAGAATTGTTTTTTAATATTTTATTTAATTTATTTACTTCTTTATTTGCAAGCAGAGAGAGAGAGACAGACAGACAGACAGACAGAGAGTGGGTGTGCCAGAGACTCCAGCCACTGCAAATGAACCCATGCATGCACCACTTTGTGCATTTGGCTTTACATGGGTACTGGGGAATTGAACCCAAGTTGTTAGGCTTTGCAGGTAAGTGTCTGCACTGCTGAGCCAGCTCTTCATCGGTTTGTTTGTTTGTTTGGTCTGTTTTGTTTTGTTTTGTTTTGTTTTGTTTTCCTAGGTAGGGTCTCACTCTAGCCCAGGGTGATCTGGAATTCACTATGTAGTCTCAGGGTGGCCTCGAACTCACAGCGATCCTTCTACCTCTGCCTCCCTAGTACTGGGATTAAGGCGTGCCACCACGCCCAGCCTTTTAAAATATTTTTTAAGACTTAAAGAGACTACTAGATTACGAGAAGAAAATTTTCCTTTTTTGTTGTTTTGATACAAGGTCGGCTTGCATTCTCCTCAAACTCACTACTAAGTTGAGGGTGACCTTGAACTACTGATCTTCCTGCCTCCACTTCTCACCAGCTGGGCTGACTGGTGTGCTGTAGATCTTTTTATCTTTTCCTCCAAGGCAGGGTCCCTCTCTAGCCCAGGCTAGCTGCCTCCTATCTCAGCCTCCTGAGAGTGTTGTGATTAAACATGAACGACATCATACTCCGTCTAGAGTGTAAATCTTTTTTTCCTGGACTACATATTTTTATTTATTTACTTTATCATTGACAACTTCCATAATTATAGACAATAAACCATGATAATTCCCCTTACTTTCCCCTTCACAAATCCACTCTCCATCATATCCCCTCCCCCTCAATCAGTTTCTCTTTTATTTTGATGTCATCATCATTTCCTCCTATTATAAGGGTCTTGTGTAGGTAGTGTCAGGCACTGTGAGGTCATGGATATCCAGGCCATTTTATGTCTGGAAGAGTGCATTGTAAGCAGTGCTACCCTTCCTTTGGCTCTGACATTCTTTTTGCCACCTCTTCCACAATGGACCCTGAGCCTTGGAAGGTGTGGTAGAGATGTTTCAGTGCTGAACACTCCTCTGTCACTTCTTCTCAGCACCATGGTGCCTTCTGAATCCAAGGTCTCCGCCAGCTGAAAAGAGAAGCTTCTCTAACAGTGAGAGTAGCATTAATATATGGGTGCGGACATTAAGAGACGTGCTTACCGGGCAGTTTGGTGAACATAGTATATACATTTAGCCAGATACTAGCAGGTGTTACACCCCTAGGGCTCATGACTAACCCCATTACATAGGTTTTTCAGTATCAGGCATGTATTCCTTCCTGTGGAGTGGGCCTCCAGTCCAATTAAAGAGCAGTTTGTTTCCCACATAATAGACGTGCCACTGGTGCACAAGTTGATACATTTGGTGACTTCTCCCAAAAGGCAAGTCAACAGTGAGGAGGTACCCAGCTCATTTCCAGCTTGATTTTTCAGATTGTGGAGACCACCAATCAGGTCTTCCCAGTTTCATAACTTTTGACAGCTACCCAGATGGAGGGAAGAGTAGTTCAATGATTGAAGAGGAGCGTCGGTGGTGCTTGGATTCAGGTGCCGGTATTGGGGAGAGGGGAAGCCGCATGAGATATTTAGATTAATCCATGGGACTGGAAAGATAGCCGACTTCGAGTCCTCAGTACCCACGTAAAGCCACATGCATAAAATGGTTCATGCAGCTGAAATCCATTTGCAGTGGCTGGAATCCTGATGTGCCCATTTATGCACTGGATGGACATATCACAATTTACATTTGGCTTTTCCTTCAACTCAGGCCAACCAGCCCTTCAAATACCACGAATGACGGGAAGGGCGATGTTGAAACATTTAAACCAGCCTTTCAAACACGATTCAATGCGGTGGCCACAGAGTTTGTGACACAACTTCTAAAGTGGAAAGCTGCGACAGATGACAGTTGGGGAGTTCGTTGAATAGAAAAAGCACACAAGTCTTGCAAAAGAGCACCTATCAAATATAAAAAAAAACAACAACAAAACCCAGCTTGTCAGGGCAGAGTGCGAGCCCAAACCTCATTTGAGGAAATTGCAAAGGTCAGCCCACTTCCGGAGGAATAAACATAGGAAGATGGAAGACCACCTCCCAGGAGCTAGCAACTCCTTCCGGCCGCCAAAAACGTCCCCAGCTCCACCTTCAACACACGCCCGCTGCATCTCAAGGTTTTCCGGCCTCCTTGTCCTCAGGCACCGCTGCCCCGCGCAGCTACGACCACGGGGACCTGCCCCGAAACACCCAAAATCCCGTCTGGTTCCCACGGCGGCAGGTGCACGACCAGCAGCACCAGTTTCCCCCTCCCCCGCGGCCGCCTCATCTGCATAACGCCCGCCCCTTTGTGGCGTCACACACGCACAACCAACCAGCCTGCAGCCATTGGGGAGCCCAACAAGGGGCTGCATGGATCATGGAGATGTGGTACAATGGTGGAGTATTACTGAACTGGAAAGGAAAATGGAATTATGAAATAAGAAACTCGAGGTAACTCGGGCTCAGAAAGACAAACGCAGCATTTTCTCTCTCCTATGCAGTTCCCAGCTCTGAACATTTTGATTTGCTTCTGAGTTTGTTTTATTGATTCATTGATTGATTGATTTACACACCCAGCCTGCTTCTGAGTTTTAGTAGTAATCACTGATAGAGGCCAGAAAGCTAAAACGAGGTTTGGAAGGGGGAGGGGACAGTAGACAGGCGAGTAGAGGGACAGAATACACAGGATGGAAAGATCTAAGTGGGGAGGCAGAGGAAAGGGAGGGGGATAGCGGAGGGATACACAAAACAGATTTTATGAATAATTCATATAGAAACTTCTTTGTTAGTTAATTAAACATGCATTTAGCCGGGCGTGGTGGCACATGCCTTTAATCCCAGCACTCAGGAGGCCGAGGGAGGAGGATTGTTGTGAGTTCAAAGCCAGCCTGAAACTACATAGTGAATTCCAGGTCAGCCTGGGCTAGAGCGAAACCCTACCTCGAAAAACAAAAACAAACAAACGAAATCATAGTTAATTTGAGATAGAAAAAAATAAATAAAGAATAGTTTAGAAGAAAGGAAAAGACAGAGAAGAAAACCAAATACTCGGGAATTATAATAGAAAAATTGTAGCGTTTACAAATGTGAAGGATATTTCCCAAAAACCGAGAAAGTAAAAACAGGCTGGATGAGCACGTCCTCTAAATAGAAACAACAAAAACGAATAAATAGAGCTGGAGAGATGGCTTAGCAGTTAAGGCACTTGCCCATGAAGCCTAAGGACCCACATTGGACTCTCCTGATCCCACCTAATCCAGATACACAAGGTGACACAGTGAAAGGTCGCACATGCCCACTAGGTGGCGAATGTGTCTGGAGTTTAATTTCAGTGGCTGGAGGACCTGTTGCACCAATTCTCTTTCTCTCTCTCTCTCTCTCTCTCTCTCTCTCACACACACACACACACACACACACACACACTCACTCTTTTTTTTTTATTATGTTTTTTGGAGAGAGACATAGAGAGAGAGAGACACAGAGAGAGAGAGAAGGAGAGGAAGACAGAGAAGCACAGCAGCAGTCTCTCAGCTGCTGAGAACGAAATCCAGATGTGTGCGCCCCCTTGTGGTCAAGTGCGGCATTGCGCCCTTTCATCACTGCATCTGGCTAAACGTGGGACCTGGAGATTGGAACCGCTGGACATTGGAACCAGTGTTCTTAGGCTTAGGAGGCAGGCGCCTTAACCGCTAAACCATCTCTCCAGCCCCACACTCACTCTTATAAAAAAAGAATAACAATGAAGGAAGGGAGGGAGGGAGGGAGGGGGGAGGGAGGGAGGGAGGGAGGAAGGAAGGAAGGAAGGAAGGAAGGAAGGAAGGAAGGAAGGAAGGAAGGAAGGAAGGAAGGAAGGAAGGAAGGAAGGAAGAAAAAAAAATAAATAGAAACAACACTCATTCCATAGCAGGCTGGAGGAAGTCAGGACAGTAAACATTTTTTCCACACTAACACATCGAAATTACCTGTAACTGCCGAGCCATCTCCCAGCCCTCTCTTGTTTATTCCCCTCTCCGCCACACCTGTCTTTCCTTCCTTCTCCAACTCTGTCTTTGGCCTTGGCCTTCAACATGGTCCTCCGTGCGCCTGTGCTGCTTTCCGTCCACCCGTCTCTTGTTGGTCTTCTCCTATATACAGAAGCATGCTGAAATGACATGGAGCTGTGAAAAAGATCAAATATATCAGGCTGGAGAAACAGCACAGCAGTTAAGGCAGTTTGACTGCAAAGCCAAACAACCCTGGTTCAAATCCCCCCCTACTCAAGTAAAGCCAGATAAGCCAGATCCACAGTGGCACATGCATCTGGAATTTGTTTGCAGCAGCTGGAGGTTCTGGTGCATCCATTCTCTCTGTATGTCTCTCCTCTCTATCTCTCTCTGTGTGCAAATAAATAAAAATATTTTTTAAAAAAAAGGATCAATTCCAGGGGCAGGCGCCTTAATCAGCTAAACCATCTCCAGCCCCACACTCACTCTTATAAAAAAAAAAATAAAAATGAAGGAAGGGAGGGAGAGGAGGGAGGGAGAGGGGGAGGAGAGGAGGGAGGGAGGAAGGGAAGGAAGGAAGGAAGGAAGGGAAGGAAGGAAGGAAGGAAGAAGGAAGGAAGGGAAGGAAGGAAGGAAGAAAAAAAATAAATAGAAACAACACTCATTCCATAGCAGGCTGGAGGAAGTCAGGACAGTAAACATTTTTTCCACACTAACACATCGAAATTACCTGTAACTGCCGAGCCATCTCCCCAGCCCTCTTTGTTTATTCCCCTCTCCGCCCACCTGTCTTTCCTTCCTTCTCCAACTCTCTGTCTTTGGCCTTGGCCTTCAACAAGGCGCCTGTGCTGCTTTCATCCACCCGTCTCTTGTTGGTCTTCTCCTATATACAGAAGCATGCTGAAATGACATGGAGCTGTGAAAAAGATCAAATATATCAGGCTGGAGAAACAGCACAGCAGTTAAGGCAGTTTGACTGCAAAGCCAAACAACCCTGGTTCAAATCCCCCCCTACTCAAGTAAAGCCAGATAAGCCAGATCCACAGTGGCACATGCATCTGGAATTTGTTTGCAGCAGCTGGAGGTTCTGGTGCATCCATTCTCTCTGTATGTCTCTCCTCTCTATCTCTCTCTGTGTGCAAATAAATAAAAATATTTTTAAAAAAAGGATCAATTCAGGTTCGATTCTCCAGGTCCCATGTAAGCCAGATGCACATGGTGGTACATGCATCTGGAGTTCATTTGCAGTGGCTAGAGGCCCTGGAGCGCCCATTCTCTCTCTCTGTCTCTCTCTCTCTCTCTCTCTCTCTAATAAATATGTAAATAAAAATTAAAAATCTTAAAAAAAAAAAGGATCAATTCAAGGGCTGGAGAGATGGCTTAGCAGTTAAGGTGCTTGCCTAAGGACCCAGGTTCAGTTCCTCAGTACTCACATCAGGAGATTGTTTGCAGTGCCTTGAGGCCCTGGTGTGCCCACTCAGTCTCTCCCCCCACCCCTTTCTCTAATTAAAAAAAAAAATCAACTCAAGAGGCATCATAGTGCTGAGAAGAAGTGACAGAGCAGGCATTGAACATCTCTATCACACCTTCCAAGGCTCAGGGTCCTTTGCGGAAGAGGTGGTGGGAAGAATGTAAGAGCCAAAGGAAGGGTAGGACTCCTTACAACATGCTCTTCCAGACACAAAATGGCCTGGATATCCACGACCTCACAGTGCCTGACACTACCTACACACGATCATAATAGGAGGAAAAGATGATGACATCAAAATAAAAGAGAGACTGATTGAGAGGGGGAGGGGATGTGATGGAGAGTGAAGTTGTGAAGGCAAAAATGAGGGGAGGAGGGGACATGCACAACTCCTTGGCTGTGGCTGGCATATGGCATGTGGTCAATGAGGACAGCACTCCTGTTTTGGGTGACACACTGCAGGGATGTGGTGACTACTGATGGTGTTTAACGTACATCTGCAGTACCCGTCTATGGTGCAGACCTTCCGATAGGATGGCTCTGGTCTTATCTGAACAGCAGCCATCTCCTGGGCCAGGAAATGCCAGAAACGCTCTCAGGCTGCAGCATGTTGGAACACCCACAGAATTCATTCTGTCTGGAAAACTTCAGCTCATGACAAGGAAAATAATGATTTAAATTCTGGCTTCCCAAATGACCCACAGACATCTAATGCAGAGGAGAGAAAATGTCCTTTCACTGTCCACCCTCAGATCATGGGGCTATCACAAGTGACAGTGACCATAGCAAAGCAGACCTGCTGGGTTACGGTGACGTCATCAGACAGGACAGCCTTCAGCAAAGCGACACGGGCCGACTCAGAGGATGTGTGGACACCGGCTTTGGAGAAGAGCAGGCAGTGGAGGAGCGAGAGCTCAGGGCAACAGAACTGTGGCCAGTAGTCAGGGGAAACTTAGCCAGTCCGGTTGGGCATTCCCCTGTGTGGTCCTGGCTCCAGAGATAAGAGCACCCTTTCCACTGGGCTGGGAAGGGCACCTCTCCATGAGGGTGTTGGCACCTGCTTCAGGGGCGCAAGGAAGGGAAGATGAGAGAGACCTTTTTGCCTCAGTCTTCTCTCAGATCATTTCAGATGAGCGTGTTCAAAATGCCAAGGTGTCATGTTAAGGGCTGCTGTGTCCTGCGCCCCATCATACACAAGATGTGGACCCCAGAATGTAAAACGGTATATATATATGATTACAGATAATTAAATGGAAGTGAAATGTGATTAATACTGTCCCCCCCACTTCTGCCTCCTGAATGCTAGGATTAAAGGCATGCACCACCACGCCCGGCTGCAAACAATTTTAATGAAACACCCGAGTCTATGGGTCCATACATTCAAACTACCACACATAGAAAAGAACTTTTATTCACTGCACCGGTGATTCTCAAAGTGACACCGCGGATCCCTGCACACGTCCTAGGTGTCCCCCAAGAAAAGCCGTTTTCACTCAGCAGCTGCTGTTTGGGGGTCACCTCCTCGTCCATGTAACTGCTGACCGTGCTCGGACTCCGGCGTCCATCCAAAGCCCTGCGGACGGGCCTGAAGGGACTGAGCACGGATTCGGGGGTGTCCGCACCCCCGGGGCCACGTCAAGGGACCTAGCGCCCGCGGTGCTCGAACCTGCCCGGCCGCGCTCGCTCCCAGGCCCCAGGGAGCGCCGGCGCTCCGCCACCTCCCGCCGCGACCCAGCTCCGCACAGCGGGGATCTGCGGGGTCCAGGTGAGGGACAGCGGGCGTCCAGGACGTGAGGGCAGGAGCCCGTGCACCCCGCCAGCCCGGAGTCACCTGAGGACGGGGGCGGGAACCTTGATGTCTCCGAGCTCAGGCCGGGCGGGTGGACGAGGCTGCCCTGACTGAGCACCTTTGCAGGCCAAGAGCAGCCAAGAAGTCCCATATGGATAGTGGGAAAATGAATCTTTCCAAAAAAAATATCAACAAGGTCCCACCGAGATTTGAACTCGGATCGCTGGATTCAGAGTCCAGAGTGCTGACCATTACACCATGGAACCTGCAAGGAATGGGAGCATAAAACATTCTCCTAGAGGTGTGGATGGTCATATTTGCCATGCCACAGAAGAGAAGTCCACTGTGAGGTCAGGGCCATGCAGTTCAGCCTCCATCCTAACCACATACTCTGCCTCAGATTGCCACACATTTTCCCCAACTGCCCAGAGGTGCCTTCCCTGGCCACCTAGCACTCATAAAGGCCCACCACTGCTTCCTGTAATCTCTAAACATGCAACAGCAACTGGCAGGGCGCGGAGGTGCACGCCTTTAATCCCAGTACTGGGGAGGCAGAAGTAGGAGGATCGCGGTCAGTTCAAGGTCACCCTGAAACTACATAGTAAATTCCAGGTCAGCCTGGGCCAGAGAACCCCAAAAAAAAAAAAAAACATCCAGTTGGGACAAAGTGCTGGAATGTGGAAGAACGTTCATATTTCTTTTTTACTTTTTTTTGGGGGGGAGGGGGGTTGTGAGGTAGGGTCTCACTCTGGTCCAGGCTGACCTGGAATTAACTATGTAGTCTCAGGGTGGCCTTGAACTCTCGGCGATCCTCCTACCTCTGCCTCCGGAGTGCTGGGATTAAAAGCGTGCACCACCACGCCCGGCTTCTTTTTTACTTTTTAAAAAGAAATTTAAATTTATTTTGAGAGAGAAGAAAGACAGAGAACGGGCACACCAGGGCCTCCAGCCACTGTAAATGAACTCCAGATGCATGTGCCCTGTTGTGCATCTGGTTTACATGGGTCCTGTACAATCAAAGCAGGGTCCTTAGGCTTCACAGGCAAGCACTTTAGCCACTAAACCAACTCTCCAGCCCCCCCAACTTCCCCCCCCCCTTTTTTTTTTTTTTTTTTTTTTGGTCTTTTGAGGTAGGGTTTCACTCCAGCTCAGGCCTGATCTGGAATTCACTATGTATTCTCAGGGTGGCCTCAAACTCACAGCAATCCTCTTACCTCTGCCTCCCGAGTGCTGGGATTAAAGGCATGCGCCTCCATACTCGGCTCTTTATTTTTATTTTTTTTTTAATTTATTTATTTGACAAAGAAAGGGGCAGAGAAACAGAGAATGGGCACGCCAGGGCCCTTAACTGCTAAGCCATCCCTCCAGCCCTTTCTTTATATCTGTGTGGGTTTACATAAAGTATCCATCATTTGGAGATTTGTGTGTTTCTTACAACAAATATATATTTTTTAAATTAAATTATAAACAAAAGCCAGGTGTGGTGCCGCACGCCTTTAATCCCAGCACTCAGGAGGCAGAGGTAGAAGGATTGCCAAGAGTTCGAGGCCACCCTGAGACTACATAGTGAATTCCAGGTCAGCCTGGGCTAGAGGGAGACTCCACCTGCAGGTGGGGGGGAGCTGGGCGTGGTGGCATATACTTTTAATCCCAGCTGTATGGCACATGCAGACCTGGCCCTAGCCAGACCGCATGGCAGAGAAACCAGGAAGTGGCTTCTGTGAATATGGCGTTCTGCGCAGGCCTGGCGTGACAATAGCTACAGTCCCATGCTGGTGAGAAACCTGCTACGAGATGGTCTGTCTGGAGACAGGCTGTCATTGGTCACAAAAAGGGGACCACCCCATACAGTGGCCAGCCAAGCCCCTTAAAACTCCGTGTACTTCCTCAATAAACGAGTTTGTGGCAGCTCGCCCTCTGCTGCTTCCACCCAACTCCCGGAGTCTGTGTCGTAACTCCACACCTCTCACCCCCAACTCAGCAGAGACCCTACCTCCTAGGGGGGACTCCAACACCCAGCATATGGGAGGCAGACATAGGATTGCTGTGTGAGGCCATCCTGAGACTACATAGTGAATTCCAGGCCAGCCTGGGCTACAGCAAGACCCTACCTGGAAAAACAAAATAAGCAAACAAAAAACTATAGACAATCAACCATGTGTAAGATTTACACAATGTCCATAACTTATCTGAACTGTTTTAAAATCCACCATATGCTGGCTAGGCCGGGAGGTACTATGTTTTCTGAAAATTGGCCTAGTCAATTCCATTCCAATTTCTTTATCATAACTGAAAACTTGCATGCTTTTGTGGTAAACAGTCAATACATGAAGGTACCCAACATCTCTCACCGATGGGCCATAGTGTATGTGTGACCCCGTTTACATGCGGTATTTATGGACACAAAATTCAGCAGCTCTATTTCCATGTATAAAAGATACAAATCAACACTATAGCTCAAAATAGTAATCTGTACATATCACTCAGTTCTCCAGGTGGCCTCGGGTTGTTAAAAATAAGCCTAGCACATTAACATCGTTTTTATTTATTTATTTATTTATTTATTTATTTATTTATTTATTTATTTATTTATTTTTGGTTTTTCTAGACAAGGTCTTGCTCTAGCCCAGGCTGACCTGGAATTCAGTATGTAGTCTCAGGCTGGCCCAGAACTCACAATGATCCTCCTACCTCTGCCTCCCGAGAGCTGGGATTAAAGACGTGCGCAGTCACACCAAGCAAAAATGGTTTCTTTGTGTTGTTTTGGTCAATGAACCCCAGAGATTCTCAAGTTTCTGCTCACCCACCCCACCCCCCACCTCAAGGACTAGTGTTACAGATGTGCATGGCCATACCCAGCAGTTTACATGGGCGCTGGGGACTCCACCTTGGACAGTCTCAGACTCTCTCAGACCCTCATGCTTGTGTGTCCAATACTTTTAGTGACTAAACCATTCCTCAAAACCTCTACATTTATTTATGTTGGGATTTTTTTTGTTGTTGTTGTTTGGGTTTTTTTTTTTTTGTTTTTCGAGGTAGGGTCTCACTCTGGCCCAGGCTGACCTGGAATTAACTATGTAGTCTCAGTGTGGCCTCGAACTCATGGCGATCCTCCTACCTCTGCCTCCCGAGTGCTGGGGTTAAAGGCGTGTGCCACCACGCCCGGCTCTTATGTTGGGATTTTAAAAAATATTTTATTTGGGCCAGGAGCTCAAATTTAAAATTTAAAAAAAAATGTTTATTTGGGCCGGAGAGATGGCTTAGCGGTTAAGCGCTTGCCTGTGAAGCCTAAAGACTCCGGTTGGAGGCTCTATTCCCCAGGACCCACGTAAGCCAGATGCACAAGGTTGCACATGTATCTGGAGTTCGTTTGCAGTGGCTGGAGGCCTTGGTGTGCCCATTCCCTGTCTCTCATAAATAATTAACTAAAAACAAAAAATAAAAATATTTTATTTGACAGAGAGAGGCAGATAGTGAGAATGGGCACACCAGGGCCTCTAGGGAGGGACTGCAAACGAACTCCAGACGCGTGTGCCAGCCACTCCTGCATCTGGTTTATATGGGGACTGGGGACTCAAACCTGGGTCCTTCGACTTTCACAGGCAAATGCCTTAACAGCTAAGCTATTTCTCCAGCCTTATTATTATTAATTTATTTTTATTATTATTTTGAGAGGGTTGAGACAGGGTCTCACTCTAACTTAGGAACTCATTCTGTAGCCCCAGGCTGGCGGATCCTTCTGATGCATAAAGACTCAGGAGACCCCAGACAAGTGAACCCCAACTTCGGCCCTTGACCGTTCTTCCCCTAGGAACTCCGGGACATCCCCGCGCCGCCCTGCGGGCCAGGGGCCGCGGAAGCTTCGGCAGCCCCCGAGGCGGCGGGGCGACCCGGGCTGGTCCCCGCCCCGAGCATCCACAGTCCCGCGCGTCCCCGGCCGGGCCTCCCGGGGCGACCCGAGAACTTTGCGGCCCGGGCTGTGTTGACGCCTCGTCAGGTGAATCCCGAAGTTAGAAAGCAGTTGCGTCTCTGTGGCGCAATCGGTTAGCGCGTTCGGCTGTTAACCGAAAGGTTGGTGGTTCGAGCCCACCCAGGGACGTTAGCCCTCGGTTTTGATAGCTTCCTGTTAATTCCCTCTTTAAACAAGAGATGTTTATTAAGAAAACCTGGAGAAGCTCGAGGGGATTTTGTAATTTATCCTAGAAGAAATACAAAGATTAAAAAAAGCAAAGGTTATTTATTTATATTTTTTTGGTTTTTCAAGGTATGGACTCCGAAAGGTCACATTTTTTTGTTTTGTTTTGTTTTCTTCTGGAGGTAGGGTCTCCCTCTAGCCCAGGCTGACCTGGAATCCACTATGTCGTCTCAGAGTGGCCTTAAACTCACTCAATCCTCCTAACTCTTCCTCCCAAGTGCTGAGATTAAATAAGTGCGCAGCCACACCAGGCCAGGAAGCAAAAATTCTGTCTCTGGGAGTAGTATCATTCCTATTGTCACCCACCTGAATTCTGGCTGTGGGAGAAATAATGCCATATACTGGATTCTCGTTCAGGCAGATATAGTCCTCTGGAGAATCCTGCCACGCACCTGTGCTGTTGTCACCTAAAGCCTGTCTTTAGAAGGCCCTGGCGCTAAGGCACTTGCCTGCAAAGCCAAAGGTCCCAGGCGGGTTCCTTGGGACCCATTTAAGGCAGCGCATGCATCTGGCATCTGGAGTTCATTTGATTGGCTGGGAGGCCCTGGTGTGCCCATTCTCTCTATCCGTCTCTTTGTCTATGTATATATTTAATTTTTATTTATTTATTTGCAAGCAGAGAGAGAGAGATAGAAGAGAGTCAGACAGAGAGAAAATGGGTATGCCAGGGCCTCTAGCCACCCTAAACTTAACTCCAGATGTATGCACCCCTTGTGCATCTGGCCATGGGTCCTAGAGAATTGAACTGGGATCCTTAACTGCTAAACCATTTCTCCAGCCCCTAAATAAGAGCTGCTATGCAGTACCTTGAATCTTGATAGCTTGCTGAAGAAAAGGTGCAGACGGGTAGGGTCAAAGCAGACGGTCTCAGGCTTTCCTTTGCAAAAGTTTTCTTAAACTCACCAGAGCCAGTGATTGGCATGGCCTCTGCCAAGGCACTGAACCCCAGGTGCTAAAATGCTCCCTGAACCTCTTAGGTTTGATGGATGGAGTGCAAAACAAACCGCGATGATATAAAGGTATTCATTGGGCTGAGAAGATGGTTCAAGAAAGCAGTTGCGTCTCTGTGGCGCAATCGGTTAGCGCGTTCGGCTGTTAACCGAAAGGTTGGTGGTTCGAGCCCACCCAGGGACGTTAGCCCTCGGTTTTGATAGCTTCCTGTTAATTCCCTCTTTAAACAAGAGATGTTTATTAAGAAAACCTGGAGAAGCTCGAGGGGATTTTGTAATTTATCCTAGAAGAAATACAAAGATTAAAAAAAGCAAAGGTTATTTATTTATATTTTTTTGGTTTTTCAAGGTATGGACTCCGAAAGGTCACATTTTTTTTTTGTTTTGTTTTGTTTTCTTCTGGAGGTAGGGTCTCCCTCTAGCCCAGGCTGACCTGGAATCCACTATGTCGTCTCAGAGTGGCCTTAAACTCACTCAATCCTCCTAACTCTTCCTCCCAAGTGCTGAGATTAAATAAGTGCGCAGCCACACCAGGCCAGGAAGCAAAAATTCTGTCTCTGGGAGTAGTATCATTCCTATTGTCACCCACCTGAATTCTGGCTGTGGGAGAAATAATGCCATATACTGGATTCTCGTTCAGGCAGATATAGTCCTCTGGAGAATCCTGCCACGCACCTGCGCTGTTGTCACCTAAAGCCTGTCTTTAGAAGGCCCTGGCGCTAAGGCACTTGCCTGCAAAGCCAAAGGTCCCAGGCGGGTTCCTTGGGACCCATTTAAGGCAGCGCATGCATCTGGCATCTGGAGTTCATTTGGATTGGCTGGGAGGCCCTGGTGTGCCCATTCTCTCTATCTGCGTCTCTTTGTCTATGTATATATTTAATTTTTATTTATTTATTTGCAAGCAGAGAGAGAGAGATAGAAGAGAGTCAGACAGAGAGAAAATGGGTATGCCAGGGCCTCTAGCCACCCTAAACGAACTCCAGATGTATGCACCCCTTGTGCATCTGGCTTACATGGGTCCTAGAGAATTGAACTGGGATCCTTAACTGCTAAACCATTTCTCCAGCCCCTAAATAAGAGCTGCTATGCAGTACCTTGAATCTTCGATAGCTTGCTGAAGAAAAGGTGATGCAGACGGGTAGGGTCAAAGCAGACGGTCTCAGGCTTTCCTTTGCAAAGTTTTCTTAAACTCACCAGAGCCAGTGATTGGCATGGCCTCCTGCCAAGGCACTGAACCCCAGGTGCTAAAATGCTCCCCTGAACCTCTTAGGTTTGATGGATGGAGTGCAAAACAAACCGCGATGATATAAAGGTATTCATTGGGCTGGAGAAGATGGTTCAGCGATTAAAGGCGTTGGCTTACAGGGCCTCTCAGCCAGAGTTCAATTCCTGGGTAACGAAGTCCTAATGCACCCCTCCCCTCCCTCTCCCTCTCCCTCTCCCTCTCCCTCTCCCTCTCCCTCTCCCTCTCCCTCTCTCTCTCCCTCTCTCTCTCTCTCGGGACCCATCTTTCATTTTGCCAAGTCCACCACAGAGGTCAGCCGCATGCATCACCGGCTTCCTCCCCACAAGCGTCCCCTTTCCCTGGGCCTCTGTGGGTGTCTGGGGACCCCAGGCTTTCTATTCCTTAGTTTCCTCAATGATAGTTGGGCCAATGACCTGCCCAAGGCCCAGGAAATGAGTCGGTGAACAGAGGCGCTTCAACTGCGGGGCTCGCCCAGAAGAAAAAGACTGTAAAGCCAAATACACAAAACCGCAGCAAGAGGCAGACCCGCTGCAGGGGAGAAATAGCCCGCACCTGGAGCCATTTCTCCACATTGCCGGCAGTAAACGCGGAGATCCTCAGACCTCCGAGGGGTTGATTTTGCTTTACCGGATAGATTTGCTTTACTCTAAATGAGAACCCAGATGAGCGAGAAAAGACCTGCATTGGCCGGGAATCGAACCCGGGTCTCCCGCGTGGGAGGCGAGAATTCTACCATTGAACCACCAACGCATCTTTCTTCCAGCCTTAGCACATTTTGTCCTTGTGGTAGGCAATTTTATAGGAAGGCCTGATCTTAAAACCACCGAGGAAGTAAAATTGATTAAAGAAAAAAAATAAATTTGAGAGCTCATCACTGAAGTAGACTTAAAACATACCCAACCAAGGCTCAGGGAATTTTGCAGAAGAGGGGGCGGAAAGATTGCAAGAGCCCCAGATTGGAATATGCTCAGAGGCACTGCCTCCCCCTAATAACCGACTGCTGCTCCGACAACGCATAACCTACAACCCCATAGGTGATAAGAGCAACCCCCGTGAGGAGGCCCCCTGTAGAATGGAGGCAGGGAAGAGGGAAGAGATAATACCAAAACATGATGTATCCATACAAAATATGCCCTTAATTTAAAAAACAATCTGAGCCAGGCATAGTGGTGCACGCCTTTAATCCCAGCACTCGGGAGGCAGAGGTAGGAGGATCGCTGAGAGTTCAAGGCCACCCTGAGATTGCATTGTGAATTCTAGCCTGAGCTAGAATAAGACCCTACCTAAAACACCAAAAAAAAGAAAAGAAAAAAAAAAACAATCTGGAAACGTTACTGCTGCTTAAACTTGACCACTGAGTGGACAGAGACTGGAAGGGTTCTAAGGTTCTAGGCCAGAATGTGCCTCTGGGCCATGCGTTCCCAGGACAGCCTTTGTTAGGAACGCATACTTTATTCAGTGCTATGTATGTGTTGTAGGAAAGTTACATTCTATTGGAAACTTCCGGGCTTTTCTCTTTTTTTTTAATCACTAAGTAATATTTAATGCAGTTT
The DNA here is from genome assembly GCA_036365145.1 of Orientallactaga sibirica. Lineage (NCBI taxonomy): Eukaryota > Metazoa > Chordata > Mammalia > Rodentia > Dipodidae > Orientallactaga > Orientallactaga sibirica. Next base: position 22,619,334 of record JAEOAD010000025.1, read on the forward strand.
TACATAAATTCTTTTTTACTTTTTCTAACTTTTTTATTGACAGATGCCATAATTATAGACATAAACCATAATTCCTTCCCCATCCCACTTTTCCCCACAGTCCACCCTCCATCATGTCCCCTCCCCTTCTCAAATAGTCTTATTTATTTTTAAAATATATTTTATTGAGTCAGAGAGAGAGAATGGGCATGCCAGGGCCTCTAGCCACTGCAAGTGAATTGCAGATGCATGTGCCCCTTGTGCATCTGGCTTAAGTGGGTCCTGGAGAGTTGAACTGGGATCCTTTGGCTTTGCAGGCAAACGCCTTAACAGCGAAGCCATGTCTCCAGCCCCTAGTGTTTTCATTTTTATGACATCATCTTTTCCTCCTATTCTGATGGTTTTGTGTAGGTAGTGCCAGGCACTGCGAGGTCATGGATATCCAGGCCATTTTTTGTCTGGATGATTGCTGGATGATTGGTTTTTCAAGGTAGGGTCTTGCTCTAGCTCAGGCTGACCTGGAATTCACTATGTAGTCTTAGGGTGGCCTTGAACTCACGGCAATCCTTCTACCTCTACCTCCCGAGTGCTGGGATTAAAGGCGTGCACCACCACGCCTGGCTTCGTCACCTTCCTTCTTGAAGTGAACCAACTTCCTGGCTACCACCATTGCAAAGAACCCAGTTTTGGGGGAATGCCCTTGCTACAGATGTGCAGGCAACTCATCTTCTAGCTGCTTCTTCAGCTGGAGAAAGCTGGGCTTTCTAGCCTCAAACACCGTGATACACGACTCAAATGGCTGGAGGGAAGGTGGCAGAGGTACCCTAGTCTAGGCACATCCAGGTAGAGGAAGAGAGCTCTGAGGCTCTCACCCCTGCAAGTCCCCAGTGAGTTTTGAAACGGAGGGAGCGCAGGCCAGGGGTCTTGGAGAAGGGGCAGGGCCCAGGACTTTGTTGGTTTCTCAGAGGCGTGGGGCCATCCTTGTCTTGGGGCCCTAGATTCTCGAACTCATGGCGATCTTCCTACCTCTGCCTCCCGAGTGTTGGGATTAAAGGCATGCACCACCACGCCCCGCTTGTTTGATTTTCGAGGTAGGGTCTCACGCTAGTCTAGGCTGACCTGGAATTCACTATGTAGTCTCAGGGTGGCCTTGAACTCACAGCGATCCTTCTACCTCTGCCCCCCGAATGTTGGGATTAAAGGCATGCGCCACCCACCACGCCTGATTCCACACTGCTTTTTAGTTGCCTCAGAGAATCAATTAAAAGGTCATAAATGCAGGTGGATTTAAATGCTTATTATAAAAACGTAAATCCAGTCCCAGCACTCAGAGGCAGAGGTAGGAGTTCACTGTGACAGCGGGGTCATTCTCCTGCCGCGGACAAGGCTGGCACGGACGTCACTCGTGACCGGGAACCTGGGCCGTGGAAAAGGACCGAGACAGCGTCCTGCACGCGAGGTGACCACATCGGCGCTGTCGCAGCCACGGGGATCCCGGCTTCTTCCCGTCGTCTGTGTTCAACCCCACGAGATCCGCGGATGCTCCGCTCCCGCCTTCCCTCTCGCGCTCCTGCGCCCCTTCCCCATCGCGGGCATCCCCCGGCCTCCGCGTGGCCCTCCTTCCTTCCCTCCCTCCCGCCTCGCAGCGCGCGGGGACCTCCACCGCCTCGGCCCCGCACACGCCCACGCGGGAGCTGAGCCACGCCGCGCCCAGGTCCCCGCCACGCCGCGGGACTCCCCTGCTCGCGCTCGGGAGCACGGACCCTGCCGCCCACCGGGCTCCGGCCGAGGACCTCGGGGGCGTCGGCGAGGGAGGCGGTAGTCACGTCTCTGTGGCGCAACCGGTTAGCGCGCTCGGCTGTTAACCGAGAGGTTGGTGGTTCGAGCCCACCCAGGGACGATGGCTCTTGGTTTTAACACCTTCCTAGCACACATCTGAGGCGGATAGATGAAAAAACATAACATAACCTCTTGGTATACCTCACTCTCTACTGCTACTGGTGTCTTTACAACTGTAAGATTCAAAAATTCATGACAGATTTGTTTGTTTTTCAACTTAGGGTCTCAGTCAAGCCCACCTTTCATGACAGATTAAAAAAAAAAATCTCTCTGGGAGCGTATTGGCATATGCCTTTAGTCCTAGCACTTGGTGTGCCCATTCTCTCTCTGCCTCTTCTCGCTCTGGAGCAAATAATTTAAAAAAAAACTTAAAATAATAATAATCTTTAAAATTCCAAACATCAAATAAAGTATTTCTTTTCTTTTCTTTTTTTTTTTTTTTTTTTTTTCACTCTGGTCCAGGCTGACCTGGAATTCACTATGTAGTCTCAGGGTGGCCTACGAACTCTCGGAGATCCTCCTACCTCTGCCTCCCGAGTGCTGGGATTAAAGGTGTGTGCCACCACGCCGGCTTTGTTTGTTTTCTGAGTTAGTGTCTCACTCTAGCCCAGGCTGACCTGGAATTCACTATGTAGTCTCAGGGTGGTCTTGAATTTATGGTGATCTAGATGTGCCATTATTCAAAAAAGTAGGTTTACATAAGTCTTATTCACAATATCTTGAATTTTGATTGACTTTCTCCCTGCCCTTCTTTTACACATTCTCTTCCCATGGCCTCGCTTGACCTTTTTTTTTTTTTTTTTTTTTTTTTTTTTTTTTTTTTTTGAGGTAGGGTCTGGCTCTAGCCCAGGTTGACATGGAATTAAACTCACAGGCTGAACTCACAGAGATCCTCCTACCCCAGCCTCCCAAGTGCTGGGATTAAAGGCCTGCGCCAATTTACAATTTTTTAAAAACTTTTTATTGACAACTTCCATAACTGTAGACAATATCCCATGGTATTTCACTCCCTCCCCCCACTTTCCCCTTTGCAACTCCACTCTCCATCATATACCCTCCCTGTCTCAATCAGTCTCTCTCTTCTTTTTAATATTTTATTTATTTATTTGAGAGAGAGAAAGAGTCAGATAGAATCAGCACACCAGGGCCTCTAGCCACTGCAAACAAACTCCAGATGCATGGGCCACCTTGTTCATCTGGCTTATGTGGATCCTGGGGAATCGAACCTAGGTCCTTAGGCTTTGCAGGTAAGTGCCTTAACTGTTAAGCCATGTCTCCAGCCCCCCAGTCTCTCTTTTATTTTGATATCATCTTTTCCTCTATTATGATGGTCTTATGTAGGTAGTGTCAGGCACTGTGAGGTCATGGATATCCAGTCAATTTTGTGTCTGGAGGAGCATGTTGTAAGGAGTCCTACCCTTCCTTTGGCTCTTACGTTCTTTCCATCCCCTCTTCCACAGTGGACCCTGAGCCTTGGAAGGTGTGTTAGAGATTTTTCAGTGTTGAGCACACCTCTGTCACTTCTTAGCACCTGAGCCATTCCAAGGTCACCGCATGTGAAAACAGAAGTTTCTCTAATCAAAAGTGAGAGTAGAGCCGGGCGTGGTGGTTCACGCCTTTAATCCCAGCATTCAGGAGGCAAAGGTAGGAGGATCGCTGTGAGTTCGAGGCCACCCTGAGATTACATAGTGACTTCCAGGTCAGCCTGGGCTAGAGTGAGACCCTACCTTGAAAAACCGAAAAATGAAAAAAAAAAAAAAAGTGAGAGTAGCATTAATATATGGGTATGACCATGAAGAGAAGTGCTTACTGGGCAGTTTGGTGAGCATAAGTTATACATTTAGCCAGACACCAGCAGACATTACACCATTTCAGTTTCAGGCATGTATTCCTTCTCATGGAGTGAGCCTCCAATCCAATTAGAGAGCAGTTGGTTTCCCTCATAACAGACATGCCACTATTGCACCCATTGGCTCATTTGGCCTGGCTGGCCAAATTTAGTATTTTTTTTTTTTTTTTTTTTTTTTTTTTTTTTTTGGTTTTTCGAGGTAGGGTCTCACTCTGGCCCAGGCTGACCTGGAATTAACTATGCAGTCTCAGGGTGGCCTTGAACTCACAGTGATCCTCCTACCTCTGCCTCCCAAGTGCTGGGATTAAAGGCGTGCGCCACCACGCCCGGCTAGTATTTCATTTTTATAAGCAGAATATGACTAGTATGAAGGGCTTGAACATGGATTTGGTGGGTTTCCATCCTCACAGGCTATGCCAAGGGACCCTGGCGCGTCTTCCAGGAGGCAGCCCAGCACCTGCCCTCCACCGTGGCCCAGTCGCAGCCTCGTGGTCTGAGCAGGACGCTCTCCCACCTAGGCTTTCAGCTTATTCTTAGAGTGAGTTCTGCTGACCTGTGCGGGACAGAGACGTTCCTGTCCGCAGTGCTGTTGAGTACTTAGAGAGATCATTGCTTACTGTTCCAGAGGACAGGCTCATGGGAGAGAACCAGGCCCAGCCACTGTACTCTTCCGGCCCTGCTGTTTGACTTTGGTCTACGTTGATTATTGTAGGTTTCTGATAGTAAAAATGACTTCCTTTCTTCCATTTACAGTTCATCCTCACAATTTTTGTTTGTTTGTTTTTGGTTTTTTGAGGTAGGGTCTCAACCTAGCTCAAACTGACCTGGAATTCACTATGTAGTCTCAGGGTGGCCTCGAACTCATGGCAATCCTCCTACCTCTGCCTCCCGAGTGCTGGGATTAAAGGTGTGCATCTCCACACCTGGCCCGGCTGAGATTTTTTAAATGTATCTGCCCTTTATCCCATGAACAGCCAAAATCCAGCAACTTCCCATTTGGAACTGAACCTAGGGCCTGCCCATGCCAGGTGCCCTGCCCACTGAAACTTCGAGATGGTTAATGTCAGCTTGACAGGATCTAGAGTCATCTAGGACCCAGGACCCAGTTTTGAGTGTGAAGGAGTTTGTAGATTGATACCGGAAGCTTCACGCTTTATGAAAAGGAGCAATGGGAAGTAGCAACTGGCAGATGTGACTGGGTGAAGTTCCTGCATAATCTTATTTCCTGACCTTGTACAATGCTTTTAGTGCATCTTGGGGAGGTTTTGCAAAAGTGACTTCCCTGACCGGGAATCGAACCCGGGCCGCGGCGGTGAGAGCGCCGAATCCTAACCACTAGACCACCAGGGAACACGTGTGCTAACCCATCTATGGTTATATGGAGAAGCGAAGAGACGAGTTGGGTTTCTAAGGAGAGAAGGACGTGAGTGCTGCAGACCCCGGACTGTGCACTTCCCCGGGCCCAAGACCCCCGAGATTCGGCTCACACTGGATCCACGCGTGTCCCAGGCCCGGAGTCCCGGGGCTCCCGCGGACTCGGGGAGAAGCGCGGAGGGACCGGCGCTCAGCCCCGTCTTGCCCGCCTGCAGCCCGCAGGTCCACGGCCGCTTCGGGAACCGCCTCCGCCCTGGGGCTGTGCGCGGGAAAAGGCAGGTGGTTCGCCAGAGAAGCTCCGGGGTTCGGAGGCCGGGTCCCCGTGGCCCCCCGCGGACGCCCAGAGACCTGGGTTCCCGGGTCTGCGGCCGAACATTCAAGAGCGAAGGAAAGCAGGTGAAGCGTCCAGGACAACACGAGGGCGGGAAGACGGTGCGAGCCGCAGGTGGAGGCCACCCAGAGGCCCTGTCCCCGGGGCCGAGGCCGCCTTCACGTCTCGGGACCCGCAAGGCCCCGGTGAACACCAGCAACCCCGGGGAGTGGGGCAGGGCCGAGGACATGATGGCCCCAACACGATGTGGCCATCAGACGTTTCCACTTAAAAAATAAAATAAAATAAAACTGGGAGTAATGCACACCTTTTTTATTTTATTTTATTTTTATTTTTGGTTTTTCGAGGTAGAGTCTCACTCTAGCCCAGGCTGACCTGGAATACACTCTGAAGTCTCAGGGTGGCCTCGAACTCACGGCGATCCTCCTACCTCCGCCTCCCGAGTGCTGGGATTAAAGGCGTGCACCATCACGCCCGGCCTCTATTTTTTATTAATCGACAACTTCCAAAATTATAGACAATAAACCATGATAATTCCCCCCCACACTTTCCACTTCCCAACTCCGTTCTCCAGCACACCTTTAAATCCCAGCTTTCGGGAGGCAGATGTAGGACGATCGCTGTGAATTCAAGGTCAGCCTGGGACTACAGAGGGCGGGTCAGATCAACCAGGGCTAGAATGAGACCCAACCTTGAAAATCAAGCGAACAAACAAACAAACAAGCAAATACATAAAGTTAAAACCAAAAAGCACAGAAACGGTCCCACGCGACAAGCTAAGAGGGTTACATGGAAACATAAAACTGAATGTTAAATAAAATAGAAACGATTAACATTAAATTTCTACGCGCATAAAAGGAACTTTTTTTATTCACTGCACCTCGATCTCAAAGTGAGACTGCGGTCCCTGCACACGTCCTAGGCGTCCCCCGAGAAAAGCCGTTTTCACTCAACAACTGCTGTTTGGGGGTCACCTCCTGGTCCAGGTAACTGCTGACCGTGCTCGGGCTCCGGCGTCCACCCAAGGCCCTGCGGACAGACCTGAAGGGACCCAGCACGGATTCGGGGGTGTCGTCCCCCCCTCCGGGGCCACGCCAAAGGACCCAGTGCCCGCCCGCGCTCCCGCGGGGCTCGAACCTGCACCGCCCACCTCCGCACAGCGGGGACCTGCGGGGTCCAGGTGAGGCACAGCGGGCGTCCAGGACGTGAGAGCTGGAGCCCGTGCACTCCGCAAGCCCGGAGTCACCTAAGGACGGGGGCGGGAACCTTGATGCCTGCGAGCTCAGGCCGGGCGGGTGGACAAGGCTGCCCTGACCGAGCACCTTGGAAGCAGCCAAGAAGTCAAGTCCCATGTGGATAGTGGGAAAATGAATCTTTCCAAAAGAGGTTCAACAAGGTCCCACCGAGATTTGAACTCGGATCGCTGGATTCAGAGTCCAGAGTGCTAACCATTACACCATGGAACCCTAGTTATAGGTATGACGCGGTCTTTTGTCCTAAGCCTAGCTTGCCAGTCCCCTGGAAGGACATTCTGCAAACGCCTGATCTGCACCTTCACGATTTCGTTAAAGGCCGGGACAAAGGCCGGGTGTAAAGGTGGTGGGTGGCTTAGCGGTGAAGGCGCTGTCCCTCCCGCGCTCCTGCGTCCCCTTCCCCATCGCGGGCATCCCCCAGCCTCCGCGTGTCTCTCCCTCCCTCCCGCCTCAGCGCTCGGGGACCTCCTCCTCCTCCCCGGCCGCGGCGGCCGCGCCCACGCCCACACGGGAGCTGAGCCACCCGCGCCCAGGTTCCCTCCACGCCGCGGGGCTTCCTTGCTGGCGCTCCGGAGCACGGACCCTGCCGCCCTCGGGGCTCCGGCCGCGGCCCTCGGGGGCCACGGCGAGGGAGGTGGCAGTCGCGTCTCTGTGGCGCAATCGGCTAGCGCGCTCGGCTGTTAACCGAGAGGTTGGTGGTTCGAGCCCACCCAGGGACGATGGCTCTCGATTTTAACAGCCTTCCCCCTAAACATTCATTGGATACAGAGGGATACTTGGTCAGTCTAATTTAACCAGCAGAGATGAAATAACTACCCTAGGCAACAAAATTAATTTATAGGCACCAAATTCTATTGAATCTTCAGCAATAATGTTTTTTTTTTAATTTTTATTTATTTTTGGAGGGAGACAGAGAGGGAGAGGAAGACAGATAGAGATGGGCGTGCCAGTAGTCTCTCAGCTGCTGTGAACGAAATGCAGATGCGTAAGCCCCCTTGTGGGCAAGTGCGGCATTGCGCCCTTGCGTCGCTTTGCATCTGGCTAAAAGTGGGACCTGGAGATTGGAATCGGGTTCTTAGGCTTAGCAGGCAGGTGCCTTAACCACTAAGCCATCTCTCCAGCCTCTTCAGCAATGATCTTATCTACAGGTCACCGTAATCTTACTACCAGTGGAGGGATCTTCAACAATTTCTTAAATTAATGTCATTCAAAAACACAGGGCCAGGGACGTGTGGTTAAAATGGGTAGTTAGCATAAGAACCACGACAAAGCAGCCTAGCAGAGAAAACAAAACAAAACAAAAATCCCAAAAAACAGCAAATACACTCTTCTACTAAAAAGTGAAGGTGTATTAAAAAAGTTTATCAATTGCAGCAGAGAAGTAGGAGAGATCCAGAGCGTCTAGAGCCCACAGACAGAGGCAGAAGAGGATCCAGCAGCAGCAGCACCAGGTTCCCCCGGTCATAGCCACCAGGCTCCGCCTGAGCTGCAGAAAAAGCCAGGTGAGGGGATTTTCCACTTACTCAGGTCTCCTGGCAAACTCAAGAGACAGGAAGGGAGGACGGCAGAGACCAGCAGAGAGGCTGGTGAGGAAGAGGATTGCAAGGACCAACAGGAGAACTTCAGCCACCATCCACAGCCTCTCCTCTCCCCTCCACCAACTCCAGGGCTAGCAAGCACCAAAGACCTGGGGAAGGGAGCTCACCTACACATCACCCAACACAGGCGATCAAAGCAGCGACCCTCTGACCCAGCCAACCTACCTGAGCCCATAGCGCAGCAAAGAGGGACCCAAGCCGGCATGCACACAGCTGAGACCAAAGCCATCCCAAAAGGTAAGTGGGATTACACCAGGTCAGTACCCACCAAAAAAGCCTGGTATATAGGCTTGCACCGGAAGTGCTAATTGCACCTTTCATGTCAGGGTAAATTATGTGTTAAATCTGATGGATGGCTGGATTTGCTTTTTTTTTTTTTTTTTTTTTTTTTTTTTTTTTTGGTTTTGCAAGGTAGGGTCTCACTCTGGTCCAGGCTGACCTGGAATTCACTATGTAGTCTCAGGGTGGCCTCAAACTCTTGGCGATCCTCCTACCTCTGCCTCCTGAGTGCTGGGATTAAAGGCCTGCGCCACCACGCCCGGCTTTCATTTGTCATTCTTTTTTTTTTTTTTTTTTTTTTTTTGGTTTGGCAAGGTAGGGTCTCACTCTGGTCCAGGCTGACCTGGAATTAACTAGGTAGTCTCAGGGTGGCCTCGAACTCTCGGCAATCCTCCTACCTCTGCCTCCCGAGTGCTGGGATTAAAGGCGTGCGCCACCATTCTTAAATAAGCTATATTGGAGTTGGAGAAATGGCTTAGCAGTTAAGGCGTTTGCCTGCGAACCCAAAGGATCCTGGTTCTATTCTCCAGGACCCACGTAAGCCAGATGCACAAGGGGACTCACGCATCTGTAGTTTGTTTGCAGTGGCTAGAGGCCCTGACATGCTCATTCTCTGCCTGCCTCTCTTCTATCTCTCCCTCTGCTTGCAAATAAATAATTAAATAAGCTATATTTTGGGCTTGTTATTTGTTGCTTCCCGATTTATAGTGCCTTTGTCTCCTCCTCTGTCATTCGTTGTGGAAGGGTCTCCTTCAGTCACAAGCTGACCTTGGAACCCTCTACAGACCAGAAATCTCAGCCTCCCAGTTGACAGGATTAAGGGTGTGGGGCAACATTCTAAGGGACTGTGTCTTTGTTAGAGGATGTCATACCTACTCTTGCATAAATACTCTGTGCTGTTTTCATTAAACGTGTATATTGTTTAGTTAAATTTTAGAAATTGCCTGTATTTTGTTCAACCCAGCCTACTAGAATACTCTCATAGCAGACAAACCCAATACCTAGGGTCACTGTTGTAGTTACTCTGAGAGTCTTAAGAGCCACACCTAGCATCTTAAACTTCTACCCTGAAGAACTATAACATCAGATTGATTGATACATCTAATAATACAGCAGATAATTAGAAAATCCAAGCATTAAATTCAAGATGCAAAAATCTCTGCATTATAATACAAGAAACACAAAAAATCAAGATGATATAAATCCACCAAGAAGTATTAATCCATCAGAAATCACCTTCAGTGAGAATGATTTAGAGGAAATGCCTGAGAAAGATTTCAAAAGAATGATTATAAATATCTTCAAATAAATCAAAGAGGAAATCAAAGGAATCAAACAAGACACAGGAAGCCAATTTAATGAAATAAGGAGGTCAATCCAAGACATGAATAAGGAAATAGAAATAACAACAACAAAAAAAAAGTCAGAAATACTAGCAATGAGAAAACTCTGTAGGAAGGCAGGGCATGAGGGCGCACACCTTTAATCCCAGCACTTGGGAGGCAGAAGTAGGAGGATTGCCATGAGTTCGAGGCCACCCTGAGACTACATAGTGAATTCCAGGTCAGTCTGAACTAGAGTGAGACCCTACCTCGAAAACCAAACAAACAAAATCTCACCAGTAGAATGGATGAAGGAGAGGACAGAATATCTAAACTAGAAGACCAGGTGGCAGATCTAATACAGTCCAACAAAGAGAAAGACAAACTAATAGGAAAGTATGAATGGGAATGTCAAGGTATTCGGGACACTTTGAAAAGATCAAACATAAGAACTTAGTATTATAGTACAGTATTTCACTTCAAAGGCATAGTAGGTGTTTTCAACAAAATTATAGAAGAAAACTTCCCCCAAGTTGGGAAAGAGATGCCAATGCTGATATAGGAAGCCTTTAGAACACCAAATAGACAAAACCTGGAAAGAATCTCTCCTTCCCATATTACAATTAAACTGCCAAACACACAAACCAAAGAAAAGATATTGAAAGCAGACAATTCCTGAACAGTTCACCTTCCTAGTCCTATCCCCGACACCTCAACATACACACATCAGGTTCAAACAAACAAACAAACCCATCTATATTGCTATTGTGTATACACAATCACTCTCTAAATCTTTTTTTTTTTTTTCTCTCTCTCATTTTTTTCAAGATCACATCTCACTCTAGCCCAGGCTGACATGGAATTCACTATGTAGCCCCAGGCTGGCCTTGAACTCATAATGATCCTCCTACCTCTGCCTCCCATGTGCTGAGATCAAAGTGTGTGCCACCATGCCCGGCTTCTCTAATGTTAATGTAATAGAGAAAGTGGCAACATTTACAGATTAAAGCTTTCTCTCTCCCACAAGTAAATAAAAATAAAATATGTATAAAATAACAAACAATCCCATAGTCCAAGATTTTTTTTTTTTTTTTTTTTTTTTTTTAGGTAGGGTCTTACTCTAGCTCAGGCTGACCTAGAATTCACTCTAGTCTCAGGGAGGCCTTGAACTCATGGTGATTCTCCTACCTCTGCCTCCCAAGTGTGGGCATTAAAGGTTAGCGCCACCACACCCAGCTCAACACACAGAGAATTTGAGATCACAACTGCTCTAACACAGGAGTCAAGAGTACCTCTTAGCAGGGATGTTGGCTGCTAGTTTCCATTCATTTTAAAAAAAAAATTATTTATTTTATTTATTTATTTATTTATTTATTTATTTAAGAGAGAGAAAGAGCCAGAGAGAGAGAGAATGGGTGCATCAGGGCCTCCAGCCACTGCAAACGAACTCCAGATGCATGCACCCTCTTGTGCATCTGACTTATGGGGGTCCTGGAGAACCAAACTGGGATCCTTTGACTTTGCAGGAAAATGCCTTAACTGCTAAGCCATCCCTCCAGCCCGTCCATTTTTTTTTTTTTTTTTTTTTTTTTTGGTTTTTCGAGGTAGGGTCTCACTCTGGTCCAGGCTGACCTGGAATTAACTATGTAGTCTCAGGGTGGCCTCGAACTCCCGCCTCCTACCTCTGCCTCCCGAGTGCTGGGATTAAAGGCGTGCGCCACCACACCCAGCTTTCCATTCATTTTTATGCACATAAATTTTCACAGTTACTGAAGACCCCTCTACAGTGCCAGAGGAGAGTCTTAAGCCAGAATTGGTAGCAATATGCAACCCTCCAATATAGAAAATGTTCTCACCAAAAGCTGCAGCTGAAGCAAAAGACCTGCTGGTTTGCCTCGTGGCCATTTCCACCCATGAGTCAGACCTCAGAAAGGAACAGTCCCTGAGGTTCAGTGTCATCACGTGACTGCAGTCACAGACCACAACTACTGCCCTCCACTGCCAAGCACAAGGGTCAAAGGGCTCACCATCGTCCGCATCGTCCACTCGTCCTTCTCACTGTCCTGTCTTTCTACGGTCCTCCGATGAAATGCCCCACCTGCATTACCTCCACTAATTGCACAGATATACTTTCACAGCAAACCAAAGATGCTTTGACCAAGACAAAAACCATTGGGGTCGGCTGGGCGTGGTGGTGCACGCCTTTAATCCCAGCACTTGGGAGGCAGAGGTAGGAGGATCACCGTGAGATCGAGGCCACCCTGAGTGTACAGAGGGAATTCCAGGTCAGCCCGAGCTAGAGTGAGACCCTACCTCGAAAAACCAAAAAAAAAAAAAAAAAAATCATTGGGGTCTTTGCAAACCACGTATTTTGTTGTGCATCAAACCAATAAAAGCAATTCACAGTTCTGGGGGCAGTCTGGAGTTTGCTTGGTTTACCGTGATTCGTTTTTTGTGTTTTTCAGAGGAACTTGGCCCCCTGTGATGTAGATGTCACTAACAGGGGTTACAACTGTCCCAACCTTAAGCAGGTCAGCTGGTGGGCTGCTTAACTTCATGTTTTGTTTTGTTTTGTTTTTTGGTTTTTCAAGGTAGGGTCTCACTCTAGTTCAGGCTGACCTGGAATTAACTATGTAGTATCAGGGTGGCCTCGAACTCTCGGCGATCCTCCTACCTCTGTCTCCCGAGTGCTGGGATTAAAGGCGTGCACCACCATGCCCGGCCATGTTGGTTTTTTTTTTTTTTTTTTTAATTATAGGCAACTTCCATAATGATAGACAATAAACCATGATAATTGCCTCCTCCCAATTTCTCCTTCACTACTCCACTCTCCATCATATTTCTTCTCCATCAGTCTCTCATTTATTTATTTATTTATTTATTTATTTATTTATTTATTTATTTATTTAATAAAGTGAGAGAGAAAGAGGCAGAGAGACACAGAGAGAGAATGAGTATGCCAGGGCCTCCAGCCACTACACATGAACTCCAGATGCATGCACCCCCTTGTGCATCTGGCTTACGTGAGTCCTGGAGAGTCAAACCATAATCCTTGGCTTTGTAGGCAAACTTGAGCTCCACCATTCTTTTTCTCCTCCTCCTCTTTCTTTTTCTTCCTCTTCCTTCTTCTTCTTCTTTTTTTTCTGGAGGTAGGGTCTCATTCTAGCCCAGGCTGATCTGGAATTCACTATGTAGTCTCAGGTGGTCTCAAACTCATGTCAATTCTCCTACCTCTGCATCCTGAGTGCTGGGATTAAAGGCGTGCTAGGGTTCTACATGGATGGATAATTGGCTGTAGGCGTTTCTGGTTTGCACTTCAGCGTGTCCTAGAACTTTGTCCCTGGTGTGGCTGCCCCAACCCTCGGGGACCCAGAACCTCAGGATGTGACATGACTGCAGCATAAATCCTCATCATGCCCAGGACTTGCGATGGTGACCCTCGGCTTCACTGCTTCCCCGGGTTCTGAATCTGCATGTTTTCTAGGGGCCAGAAAACATGACCCTGATGGGAAACAATGACCCTGACCAGAAACAAGGTGTGGTGGGTGATGGGACTTGTGGTCAGTTGTACTGTCAATCAGCCAAGATTGATGACCTGACTCCACCTCGGGAAAAGAACCACCTTGCTGTTACTGTTTTTGTTTTGCTTCTGTGTCATCTACAAAACAGGGTTCATTGGTGTTGAGCAGTTTTTCCCGTGTCTTTGAAGGATTCCAGACATAGTGATCTTGGTGCCGATGGGTTTGAGGCTTCCACTGGGTATTGAAATCTGTCCGGTTTTGCTAGACTGTTATACAAACTTTACTGGAACTTCTTGAAATCTTCATTGTCAAAGGCATCAGCACCAAGATTTACTCTGTTCACTAAAGTTCACAAGCAAAAAGAAGGTTCTGGGCCTAAGGTTCTGGGCTGATCACAGAGATGCCAAGCCACAAACAAACAAACAAAAAAGTTGGCCATGTGCAAGGCTAATAGTGCACAAGATAATTTTGTCAATTTATCTGAGTCATTTAACTCCCACAATTCCCAGAGTCAGTGGTTAAAGATTTGCTCAGCCCTCCTTGGCAGATGGGAGCGTCCACTTCTGGTTCCTTTGACCAAGCATTTGCCCCACGTTGCTAGGAGGCCCCTTGGGTCTGCGGGTGAGGCTGCATAGGCTGGAAGGCCACTCTTCAGGAAAATACACAAGTGAATCTGCACAGCCATTACAAAGAAGCCCCTGGATCACGTTGTTTGATTGGTCATTAAGATCCAAGCCATGTAGATAGAATTGCTCTGTATCGGACATGCCATTTACACGACACACATTTAGGAAAATACCCAACCGCACCTGTAATACCTGGGACGGTTGAGAATTATTTAAACCTGACAGCAAGTCCTCTGCCTGCAGAAATACCTAAGTGAGCAAAGGGGGCGTATGCTAAGAAGGGTGACCTGATATGTACATGTAAGCAGATAATCACAGAATCAGTTTAGTTTAAAACTTAGGTGAAATGAGAAAAGTAATAGACACAGGGAGTGGAAGAAAAGGCTTTGTGGGCGTGAACTCAGAGGTCTCTACAGATGGTTCTGTTCTTTGAAGGATCCCAAAATCTCTGGGGCACTGGTATCCTCCCCTAGGTTTCTAGAAGAATAACATAGAAGCACGGGTGGGTCAGGTTCTCCCAAACTGCACAAGCCACAGAAGAAACGAGGGAGGTATTCCTGCCTTGTTTGCAAACCCTGATTGGGGATTGCAAAAATAAATAAATAAAACACAGGTATCACATACTAGCACCGAACCACAGACGTTCGGATGAGGAACACAGGCGCCTTAGCTAGTGCGCCACGAGCATACAAGGACATATGATTAACCGGCGGCGCTCCCGTCTGCTCGGCGCGGGGCGGAGCCACAGCCTCGGCGCAGGGGCGGCGGCGCCGCGTGGGGGCTGCGGAGACCCGAGTCCTCGCGCTCGCCTCGCCCCGCCGACCCCGGCGCCCGGTCCCGAAGCCGGAAGCACCGCAGGCCTCGGCCTCCCTCCCGCCCTCGCCGCGTCCCCGGGGCCGGACGGACACAGGGCGGCGGCGCGAGCCGAGGCCGAGCGCGGAGAGACGCGGGCCGAGCCGCCGGGACCTGCCGCTCGTGTCCGCCCCGGTCCGGGTCGGGCAGCGCGGGAGCCGTCGGCGGGGCGGGGCGGGGCAGCGAGCTGCGGCGCTACGTCAAAGGTCGGCCCGCGGGAACAAGGCGCGTCGCCGGGCGCGTGGCTCGCCGTGATCGTATAGTGGTTAGTACTCTGCGTTGTGGCCGCAGCAACCTCGGTTCGAATCCGAGTCACGGCACTTTTGTTATTTTGCTTCCTCGCCAGCCCGGCCACCGCCACGCCCTGCGAGTCGTCTTGGCTCCAGGACCAGCCCTTCCTCAGGGTCAAGTGGGATCCCCAACCCTAACCTTGGCCTTCCTGGCCTCTCACCGCCCACCGCTCACTCCTCACCCCTGGAAACCATATATTGCATCTAGCTCTGAGCCCATGGCCGAGGAAAGCCCACAGACAGACAAAACCAACGCAATGACAGTCACGAGGTCACGCGTGGCTGGTTGCCTTGCCAAGCCCTCCTCCTGGGGACCACAGTTCTGCAGATGCTCAGGGCCCAGCGCTTCCTCTGGACATCTGGGCAGCTCCACTGACCCTCATGCAAGACGCAATGAGCTTCGGTGTTCGCTTAGGGACTGGGACTGTGAGTTATGTAGCGTTTTGTAATTTTGGGGATTTTCTTTTATTTATTTATTTATTTATTTATTTATTTATTTATTTATTTATATTTTATTTTTTCAGGAAGGGGCTCACTCTAGACCTGAAATTTACTATGTAGTCTCAGGATGGCCTTGAACTCTGCCTCCATAGTGGTAGAATTAAAGGTGCACTACCAAGACCGGCAGTTTTTATAAATTTTTAAAATATAGATTAACAGCTTCCCAAGTGGCATTTTCTTTGACCCGAGAGGTCTCATGGATGAGCCAGAGAATCTGAGACCATGTTTTGGTCATTTATAACCTTGTTCTTAGCTTGCATGTGAACTCTCTCCTTCCCTTGAAAAACCAGCCACCCAGATAATAATGTTACCGAAGTATAAATCCCTAGGGACAGTTAAAACAACACAGCTACACGTGCATGCACCCTCGCGGGAATGCACACGAACACACACAACTGAATAAAACGCACAACATGGACTTAGTTCTCAAGCATGAAAATAGTGAGACATGCAGAATGCCAGGAGGGGCAGAGGAGGTGCTTTGTACTATCAAAAAATAAGCAGCCAGGGATGGTGGTCCAGGCCTGTAACCCAGCAATTAGGAGGCGGAGGCAGGGGGTCAGGAGTTCAAGGTCATCCAGGCCAACATATTTTCGGACCATCCTGTGCTACTTAAGACCTTTTAAAAAATAAGAAATTAGAACTTATCTATGGGACAGTCCGCAGTGGAGACAAGGGCAGGGGCGGCTCACTTGTGCAGGCCTTGATGGGGTGAATGCAATGGACATTAACTTGATGTAGGTGTTGATTGATATATGAGTGTTGATCTTGGGTCTAGTGTTATTCTGTGTAACCTTCCTTTTACTCCTATAATTTCCCTTTGGCAGAAAGATTGTGACTAGAATGCGGATCATAAATACGACTTTGTCATTTGAAGACATGACAGGGTGGTGGCTGGTGAGCGGACGGGATTAGAGGCCAGGAGGCAGGTGCAGAGGGCGGGCGGGCAGGAACGTCACCGAGCCAGGAGCGGGGCGGTGAGGGCCAGGTGAGGCCCCGTGGGCGTGGGCGTCGCGGACGGCAGAGGAAACAAAACAGCAGCGCTGCCGTGACTCGGATTCGAACCGAGGTTGCTGCGGCCACAACGCAGAGTACTAACCACTATACGATCACGGCGAGCCACGCGCCCGGCGATGCGCGGATTTCTGGCGCGCGCACCTTTGACGTAGCGCCGCCGCCCCACGCCGCGGTTCTGCCTGCCTCCGCCTCGGGGTTCGCGCCCAGCCCCGGGAGAGAAGCGGCGCCAACTGGGGGCTCCGCTCCCCAGAGCCGCGGGCGCCACCCTGCCCCGCGCGGTCCTCGTCTGCCGGTGGCTCAGGTCCTTCGTCGTCTGTGTCGTCCCTCCCGGGGCCGTGGGTTCGAGACTCCCATTGACCAGCAGGTCTTTAGACTTTTTCACCCCCTCCCCAGCCGCACAGTTCCAAGACCAGGCAGAAATACCTCCGTCCTCTGCGCCGTGCTCGGGCACTTTGGCAAAACCTAACCCGACCCTCCGAGGACCCCAGAGACTTTGGTATCCTTCAACCCCACAACATCAACACCGCAAACCTCTGAATTCACTCCTACAAACCCGTTGCTCCCATGCAAGTTTTCAATTTCTCTGGATTGGTTCAATGATTTTCTGATGACACGTATGACGTCACCCTCTTAGACAAGATCAATGGCCACTTATGTATTTCTGCAGGCCGGAGGAGCTGTCTTTCTGGCTTCTTGTGTGTAACTCATAGTATTGTTTTCACCTTTATTCCCTACGCCTTTAATTTCTCACAGCCTTGGTTCTAGGGGTATTCTATCTTTTCTTTTACCCTATTGTAGCCATGAACTTTGCTTCTTTCCATTTCATGAAACGCCAATGCATGTCGTTACTTTTGCTGATTAGACAAACATTTTTAAAGAGATCTCAATAATCAGACCATCCTCGATACCCTCACTGCAGTCCCGTGTTGTTCATTGTTCCAAGTACATCCACTCCTGTCCTATTCTTTCCTCCTGCCTGCAGGTCTCCAGGTTATTTTTCTTGGGAAGGAATGGGGAGCTCATGGTGAATTCTTTCAGCACTGACATCTTGAAATACCCCTATTTCACATATTTTTGAAATACAGCTGATTGTATTTTTCTTGCCCAGAGTGATTTAAAGATTGTCTTTGCTGCCTGGTCGAGTCCTGCAGGGCGGAAAGCAATCTGATGGAATTCTCATATCTGTTCCTCTGTATGGTCAATGTCTTCTCCTTCTGCCCTCTGTGAGACGATTCCCTTCCGCACGTGACCACTCTGTGCCTGGGTTTATTTTGTTCTTGTCTCTTACATACAGAGTCCCCAGCACCTTGAGTCTCCTCCTTTGAATCTTTTTCACCACCGTGAAGTTTGCGTGCCACATATTCTGTGAACAACTTTCCTCCTGTTCTAAACATTTTTCTGTGATCATGTGTGTGTATACATGCACATATGTGTGTACCAGAGTCTCTTGTCACTTTAAAAGAACACCAGATGCTTTTGCATTGGATTTTATGTGAGTGTTTGGGGCTTTTCAAAATTGCGCCTTTAGCCTGTGATTCATTTCCCCAGCACCTCTACTCACTTGTAGAAGACATTTTTTTTTTTTAACTCTGAGTCCTATTTTGAATATTTTCTCTTTTTGCATGTGTGAGGATGGTTTGTTAGTACGTGTTTGCAGGTGCCCATGGGTGTAGGTCAGAGGACAAACTCTGATGTTCCCTAGGGCCCACAATGCTGTCCATCCAGGATTTTATATGGCTACTGGGGATCAAACTCAGGACAATTAATGAGCTCTTTTCCACACAGCTTTTTCAAAAAACTCCTGGCTCTGTGTCCCTGGTCATTTGTTCTGCAGCTTGGCAATCCCTGTAGTGAATTCATCATCTATGATATTTTATTTACTTAATTTTGTTTACTTATTTACAAAATGTATTGATTACAAAATGTGTTGAGAGAACATGGGCCCACCAGGGCCAAGTGCCACTGCAAATGTTCTCCAAACACATGTGTCAGTTTGTGCATATGGCTTTACTAACTGGCTAATCTAAAAACTAACTTTAAAACCTACTATTTTAGTCGGGTGTGGTGGCGCACAGCTTTAATCCCAGCACTTGGGAGGCAAAGGTAGGAGGATCGCTATAAGTCCATGGCCACCCTGAGAGTACAGAGTGAATTCCAGGTCAGCCTGAGCTAGAGTGAGACCCTACCTCAAAAAAAAAAAAATAAAATAAATAAATAAATAAATAAATAAATAAATAAATAAACTGCTATTTTCAGCCACAATGAACACCAACAAAAATGAGTACTGGGAGCAGGGTGTGGTGGTGCATGCCTTTAATCCCAGCACTTGGGAGGCAGAGGTAGGAGGATCACTGTGAGTTCAAGCCACCCTGAGAATTCCAGGTCAGCCTGAGATAGAGCGAGACTCTACCTCGAAAATCCAAAAAAAAAAAAAAAAAAAAAAAAAAAGAGTACTGGGGAATTGAAACCAGATTCACAGACTTTGCAAGGAAGTGCCAGTAATATCTAAACCATCTCCCCAAACCTGATATTTTATTTATGTATTTATTTATTTTGTTTTTTCAAGGTAGGGTCTCACTCTGGCCCAGGCTGATCTGGAATTAACTATGTACTCTCAGGATGGCCTTGAACTCATGGTGATCCTCCTACCTCTGCCTCCCAAATGCTGTGATTAAAAGCGTGTGCCACACCCAACCAAAAAAAAAAACATAAAGTTCCCATACCGGGAGTCGAACCCGGGCCGCCTGGGTGAAAACCAGGAATCCTAACCGCTAGACCATATGGGAGATGCTTTTGTAGCTGTTAACACAATTGGAGGTGGTATGTACGCTGTTATCTGTCCATGATTCCCTGTTGTAAAAGCCGAAATGCCAGCATTAGATTATTTTTACGAAGAACTAAAAGGAAGCCAAGAGCAGGCTTGGCAACTGGTTCCTTTCGTCCAAGCGCTCCGGAGGCTGAGTGGGGAGCATTGCTGTGAGCAGTCTACCAGACTGGAGTTACAGAGTCGGTTCCAGATCAGCCTCCACTAGAGGGAGACCAAATCTAAAAAACAATCAATAAATAAAGCCAGTAAACGGATGAGAAAAGGCAAAGAGGGAAAAACAACTGGAATTATCAAATTTTTCTTTCTAGCCAGGTGTGGTGGCTCAAGCCTTCAATCCCAGCACTCGGGAGGCAGCGGTAGAAGGATCTCTGTGAATTCAAGGCCACCCTGAGATTACATAGTGAATTCCAGGTTAGCCTGGGCTACAGTGAGACCCTACCTAGAAAAAAAATTTTTTTTTCTTTCCCTTGGACAAGAAGGGAGGAAGAAAGCGCGTGACTAGGTCATCACAGAAAACAATCAGTTATTAGAGGACTTTGAAATGTCCTGGAAGTTTCGCCCAAACTGCAGCAGAGTATCTGCGTGTCATGTCTCTTTCTGTTTTACCTCCCCTTAGCTAAGAGAAGCGCTGACCTGCTGCACTGCCACAGACAGGGAATTCTGTCCTGCAGGTCATTAAACAAAGAAAGAGATGACTATGCAGTTGGGAAATAAATTGGGCGAGGCTTTGCACCCACCCCCAAGGTGAGTGTGCAGAGTGTACTCAGAACAGAGCATTTACATACATACCCTCGAGTGGCAACTGCACACGTGTACACGCGAACACCTGCAGGAGTCACCAGAGACATGGGTGTACAAGGGAGGACAGAAGCGAGGTTTGTAAGCAGAAACCCAGACACCAGCTCAACATTGAAACATTTGGAAGAAAGTAAATGGTTCACAAACCAATCAACCAAAAAAAAAATTTTTTTTTTTTCCCAAACAAATGAAGAGCCCAGTGTGGTGGCGCACGCCTTTAATCCCAGCACTTGGGAGGCAGAGGTAGGAGGATTTCTGTGAGTTCAAGGCCATCCTGAGACTACATTGTGAATTCCAGGTCAGCCTGAGCTAGAGAGAGACCCTATGTCAGAACAAAAAAAAAAAAAAAAAAAAAAAAAAAGAGGAGGAGGAGAAGAATAAGGGAGCAGATTTAGGTGGCCAACACCGGTATCCCAGCACTCTACAGGCAGATATGGGGGTTTGTAAGTTCAAGGTCAGACTACCTCAGGACA
This sequence comes from Orientallactaga sibirica, assembly GCA_036365145.1. Lineage (NCBI taxonomy): Eukaryota > Metazoa > Chordata > Mammalia > Rodentia > Dipodidae > Orientallactaga > Orientallactaga sibirica. The sequence continues at coordinate 22,640,063 of JAEOAD010000025.1, forward strand.
ATAAATAGGGAGAAAAGGAAGTGCCTGTGTGACTGTACTGGTACCTTCTAGAGCCATCACTAAATCCCACACCACCCTCCCCTACCCCGGACCAGAGGATTCCTCTGTGTTGCTCATGTTGCTGAGAAAATTTTCATTTACCTGTTCTATGATTTCTTTTTTACCACACACAGGGTTGCAAGGACAGATAAAAGGACCAGTTCTACCCAGTATGGCTTACGAAACCAGTGAGCTCACTGGAGTTCCTTACAGGGGCCTGGGGGGACTCAAGGGCAGCTGCATCACTGAAAGACCACCGTAGCATGGGTGGGGACCCACGAAACCCGCGTCCCTGGTGTCTGGTGCACGACTTGCAAACAGCTTGGCTGGCCGGAGAGAAACCTCTGTGGGGCCGGGGCCAATCGTCACTGCTCATGTCACTGGGAGGAGCGAGCTCGGGGGTCTGGTGTAATTTAAGGAGTACTGAGGGTGGAGCTCTGTTTACCTCGCGCGTCTTCACCACGAGGGGACATTTCAGCTGGCAAGAAGTAGCTCCAAATCACTATTAATAAAACCGGCGCGCAGGCTGGCGCAGCGAGCTCCCATCCTGGCGCTGGCAGGTAGGAGGAGCTGTGAGTCGAGGCCTCCCAGGGATACAGAGTGATTTCCAGATCAGCCTGGACGCGAGACTGGAGACCTTGACTTGAAAGGGAAGTAAAATGGTGACAAAGCACAGCAGGTTTGATCTTCATCTTCCCACAGCTCTACACTGTTGGGACAGCTCTGAAGAATGGAGTAGCTGTGAGTGGCCACATCGCATATGAAGGGACACGAGAGGACTGTCCATTTGGTCGTTCTTGCATCCTCCACTGACAAACAGAGCTGTGTAGCAAGATTCTATTAAAAGGGAATGCTACCGTCCCTGGGTGGGCTCGAACCACCAACCTCTCGGTTAACAGCCGAGCGCGCTAACCGATTGCGCCACAGAGACGCGACTGCCGCCTCTCTCACCGACGCCCCCGAGGGCCGCGGCCGGAGCCCCGTGGGCGGCAGGGTCCGTGCTCCCGAGCGCGAGCAGGGGAGTCCCGCGGCGTGGCGGGGACCTGGGCGCCGCGCGGCTCAGCTCCCGCGTGGGCGTGTGCGCGGCCGGCGGGGCCCGGGCGGTGGAGGTCCCCGCGCGCGGCGAGGCGGGAGGGACACGCGGAGGCCGGGGGATGCCCGCGATGGGGAAGGGGCGCAGGAGCGCGGGAGACCGCGTGTCCACGCCCGGCGCGTCCCGAACCCGAGCGGCCGAGCTCTGCCCCTGGTCGCCCCTGCGGACGTCTAGAGGCGTTAGGTCACACTTGTCAACCCAAGGAGGAGGAAGAGCAGACCCGGACTCTGTGGGCGAATCTCTTACAATTATGCAAGCTGGAAACTTGATTTGTGGAGGGAAATTAAGAGGGTCTAGCCCTTTAATCCCAGCATTGGGCAGGCAGAGGGAGGAGGATCACCCTGAGAATGCATAGTGAATTCCAGGTCAGCCTGGGCTAGGGACTGACCCTGCTTCAAAATAATAATAATAATAATAAGATAAGATAAAGTAAAATAAAATAATAAAATAAAATAAAAAGGTCTTAAACCAGGCGTGGTATCACACACCTTTAATCCCAGCACTTGGGAGGCCGAGGTAGGAGGATTGCTGTGAGTTGGAGGTCACCCTGAGACTACAGAGTGAATTCCAGGTCAGCCTGAACTAGAGACCTTACCTCGAAAAACAAAAAAACAAAAAAACAACAACCAAAAACAAAACAAAACAAAAGTCTCCAAGAGAGATGGTTAAAGGTTTAAAGGCACTTGCTTGCAAAATCTGGCTGCCCAAGTTTGATTCTCCAGTGGCTGCAAACTCACAGTGATCCTCCTACCTTTGCCTGCAGAGTGCTGGGATTAAAGCAGTGTGCCACCATGCCCAGTGGAGATTTTTAAAGGCCTTTGTTTGTTTGTTTGTTTTGAGGTAGGGTCTCACATAGCTCAGGCTGACCTGGAATTCGAACTCACAGCAATCCTCCTGCCTCCGCCTCTGCAGTGGTGGGATTAAAGGCATGCGCCAGCACAAGTAACTCAAAGGCCAATATTTATTTATTTGAGAGAGAAAGCGAGACAGAGAGAGACAGAGGGAGAGAATAGGCATGCCAGTGACTCTAGCCACTGCAAATGAACTCCAGAGCATGTGCCATCTTGTGCATCTGGTTTACACAGGTCCTAGGAAATCAAACCTGGGTCCTTTGACTTCACAGGCAAGTGTCTTTGCTACTGAACCATCCATCTCTCCAGCCCCAAAGGTGAGATTTTGAGCCCACCGAGTATATGATATATATTGAAGCAAGACTTAAGGCTGGTGGAATTGTGGTGAGTTAGAAGTACTGAGTTTTGAGATTTTCTCATGGAGAAGGGCGTGTGGGGGTTCAGAGGAAAGAGGGTGTGCTTCTGACCAGAGGCTCCTGGGTAATCCTCCGAGGACGAGACAAGGGAGCCAGGTGTGTCTCTCACAAGATACTGTAGGAAAGATGGATGGAGGCTGGCTCTCCACTTCCTTGGACAAAGTAGGTCCAATGTTGGATGATCCAGTGAATACTGCGAATGGCCTCGCTATGGCTGGAACAGGAAGAGGGCAGAGGGAAAGGTACTAAGGCACGTGAATTACCCTTTCAGGTGGTCAGAGAATTGTTCCAGCAACAGACTTTGGAGAACTCATGGAAGAGTAGCTTGGGCCTTGGCTTCAAGGTCCTGCCCAGGGAGTGACAACTCACATGCAGTTACCATAGTGAAGAAGAAAGAGATGGGTCGGGAGGGGGGGTACATAGGATGCTTCAGGATCCACGGGTTAGCGCAGGTGAGTTTCCACTACTCCTTGGAAGCAAGAGGGTCTCTGTTCCAAACACCCCTGCTGGGTTTCAGGAACAAAATGTCAGGGAAAAAGCAGAAAGGTGAAGAAAGAGTCACCTGCTTTGAATCTACCAAAGGAATAAGAAAATCAGATAATGTGAATATTACTTAAACTATTTGAAAAAAAAAACTGACAAAAGTTGCTGGGTCTGGAGGACTACCCCTTTAATCCCAGCACTAGGGAGACAGAGGTAGGAGGATCGCTGTGAGTTCGAGGGCAGCCTGGGACTACTAAAAAGAAAACAATCCGGGTATGGTGGAGCATGCCTTTAATCCCAGCACTCGTGAGAAAAAACAAAACAAACATTCTTGGGGGTTGGGGAGACAGGTAGGCTCAAGAATGCCAACCAGTCTATTTTTTTTTAATTTGTTTGGTTTTGGTTTCATGCTAGCCCAGGCTGACCAGAAATATACTATATAGTCTCAGGATGGCCTTGAACTCATGGTGTTCCTCCTACCTCTGCCTCCAGAGTGCTGGGATTAAAGGCGTGCGCCACTACGCCTGGCTTTTTTTGTTTGTTTGTTTTTGGAGATAGTGTGTTGCTCTAGCCTTGGCTGACCTGGAATTAGTCTCAGGCTGGCCTCGAACTCTTGTTAATCCTACCTGTGCCTCCCAAGTGCTGGGATTAAAGACATGTGCTATGACACCTGGCTTTTTTTTTTTTTTTGGGGGGTTCTACTGACCTGAAATTCACTATGGAGTCCCAGTGTGTCCTGGAACTCATGGTGATCCTCCTACCTTTGCCTCTCAAGTGCTGGGATTAAAGGTTGTTTTGTTTTTGTTTTTCAAGGGAGGGTCTCTCTCCAGCCCAGAATGACCTGGAATTCACTATGTAATCTCAGGCTGGCCCCAAACTCATATCAGTCCTCCTAACTTTGCTTTCCTGCTGCTGGGATTAAAGGTGTGAGCCATCGCATCTGGCTCAGAGGTTTTCCTCCTTCTCTGTTCTCATGTCATTGGTGCCACTCCTCCACTATCACAATGCAGTAATTTATGTTTCTAAGCTACTGGGTGCATTCTGGGCTCCAAGGCCGATCTGTGCACACAGACCTACAGCTGCCTTGTCTTCTGTTGAGGGCGCCACAATGCTTGGCCTTCATTCATTGTTTAAATGCATCTCTGTGTGCCCGTGCTCACGCATGTAGAGTTCTCTGTCACTTCACCCACCAAGACCCAGAAGGCATCTGTCACACAGTGCGCCTCCCCCATGCCATCTTATGTCCCCAAAACATAGGTGGAGATTCTTCTGCATATGCGTCTGGCTCTATAAGACCTTCAGCTCAAGTAGAAAGTCGTGACGGCCCCAGGGAGTGGAGAGCCAGGAAACCAGCCCTGGGTTCAGCCAGGGAGACTGCAGGTAGGCAGCCATGAGCATTTTCCCCTCCCTCTTCCAATCTTCTCTGGTTCTCTTACCTCCTCTGTATTAGTCAGGGTTCTCTAGAAGAACAGAACCGATAGAATGAATTGTATTAAAAGGGAATTTATTGGATTAGTTTACAACAGTCCAGCAATAGCAGGTTGCAGACCTGAGAGTCAAGGAACCCTGCTGTTCAGTCCATGAGGCTGGATGCCTCAGCAGTCCCCATCAGGCACTGAAGGCCTGGAGGTGTCTTGGAGAGACGCTGCTCTTCAGTCCACACTGGAAAGCAGCAAACACCAAGCAGAAAACAGCGAGCAGCACCAGCAGCCAGGTGGGAAGAGAGAGGATACCTTTCTTCCCAGAGCTTCTTTTTTTTTTTTTTTTTGGTTTTTCGAGGTAGGGTCTCACTCTGGTCCAGGCTGACCTGGAATTAACTATGTAGTCTCAGGGTGGCCTCGAACTCTCGGCGATCCTCCTACCTCTGCCTCCCGAGTGCTGGGATTAAAGGCGTGCGCCACCACGCCCGGCTCAGAGCTTCTTTTTATAACCCAGCCCCCTCCTCCGAGAGGGGCCGCCCACGCTGGGGGAAGGATTCCTCCTTTAGTTAATCTTTCCTAGAGGCAACCTCAGAGACACACTTATGAGGAATGTCTGGATTCAAAAGGATCAAGTTGACACAAACTGAACCATCACATCCTGTGTGTGTGGCCCAGTCACTGGGTCACTTGGTCTCCTTCAGTCTCGGTGCCCCCCCCCCGAACTTTCCCAACCTTCACTGAGCTCAGGTTGGTGACTGCAGACACCATGGCTCCCCTCTCTCCCCACGGACACCTGCTTTCCTGTTCTTCCTCACCCTGCCCTGCCCTCTTTTCTGTCCTGTCACCAGTCTCTTCTGTCTCTGCCTCTTGTGGTAGTTTGAAGGTATTCCCCATCGACTCTGGTGTTTCACTAAAGCTTGTAACTTGGGTCTCTGGCCACTTGACTGGAAGAGCTGTCACTGGGGTCCAGCCCTAAGGTGTGTTTGGGGGGCCGATCTGATTTTTTAGAATATATTTTGTAGTATGTGTACATGTATGTGTGTGTGTGTGTGGATATGCACATATCATGGCAAGTGTGTGGAGATCAGATGGCAACCTCGAGGTATCTGTGCTCCACTTTCTGTGAGACAGGGTCTCTTGCTCCTGTGAGCCCCACCCATGAGCTTTGGATTCTCTAGGCTAACTTCTCCCGATGCACTTACCACTTAAATGGGTCCTGGGGAAATCAAACTCAGGCCAGCAGGCTTTGCAAGAAAGCACCTTTAACTGCTGAGACATCTCCCCAACCCTCTCTTGCTTTCTCCCGTCTCCTTCACACCTGTCTTTTCCTTCTCTAGCTCTGACTTCCTCGGAAGCTTCCGCAGGCCCCGAAGTGGCGGGGGACCCGGGCTGGTTCCCCCCACCCCCAGCAGCCACAGTCCCGCGCGATCCCCGCGTGTCCCGGGTCAGGCCTCCCGGGGCAGCCCAAGCACCTCCTGGCCCTGGCCGTACTGACGCCTCGTCAGGTGGATTCCGAAGCCCGGAAGCAGTCGTGTCTCTGTGGCGCAATCGGTTAGCGCGTTCGGCTGTTAACCGAAAGGTTGGTGGTTCAAGCCCACCCAGGGACGGCTTTTAAGTTTCCATTACACATCAAATGTGAAATATTACATCACCTCACCCTTTCACGTGCAATATGACTGCCCAAACCTGTATCCCCACTCGTCGTGTCTTCTGTTCTTGACCTGATGAAGCCCCTGTGAGTCTAAGCAGACAAGAGGAATCTTTCTTTCTACATTTCCTTTTTCTCATGTTTGTTTTTCGAGGTAGGGTCTCGCTCTAGCCCAGGCTAAACCTGGAATTCACTATGTAGTCTCAGGCTGGTGTCCAACTCACAGTGATCCTCCTACCTCTACCTCCTGGGTGCTGGGATTAAGGGTGTGGACCACCACACCCAGCTTCTATTTATTTATTTTTTAAAGCAGCCGGACAGTGACATGCCTGCAGAGGCTAGAGGGGGGCCCTACCTCAAAAAACCAAATCAAAGCCGGGCGTGGTGGCGCACGCCTTTAATCCCAGCACTCGGGAGGCAGAGGTAGGAGGATCACCGAGAGTTCGAGGCCACCCTGAGACTACATAGTGAATTCCAGGTCAGCCTGGACCAGAGTGAGACCCTACCTCGCAAAACAAAAACAAACAAACAAACAAAAAAAAAAAATCAATCAATCAATCAATCCCATTTCACTGGCTCTGACTATCTTTCAGCATCAGTTTCCTCAAATTTCCTCCCTCCATGCTCTACACGCTCTACAGGAAGAGAAATTTTGAAAGGTTTTTAAAAGTTTAGTGTATCAGGCAGGAATCATGCTGATACTCAGACCTCCAATAGTTGGTTTTGTTTTACCTGGAGGGACATTCCTGGAGATGAAAATCCAGAAGAGGGAAAAAGGTGGAGCAAAGTATTTGGGAAACAGGAAGTATGGTCAATTGGGAGAAAAGATGCTGCATTGGCCGGGAATCGAACCCAGGTCTCCCGCGTGGGAGGCGAGAATTCTACCACTGAACCACCAATGCACTTGTGTGAGACATCTTCTCATGTCTTCTGGAAAAGCTTGAGAATCCGTGTTATGCCTCCCCAAATTGAGAGGAGAAACTGAAAAATAAACAAAAACACTAAGTTAATCCAAAGCTTTAATAATGTTCATCAGGAAATACCATATACTAACATCTTTCGAGGAAGCCACTTCATTTGAAAGTCTTTATTCTACCTAGGGTGGTGCTGCATTCCTTTAGTTCCCAGTACAGGAGGTTGACATAGGAGGATTGCTGTGAGTTTGAGGCCAGCCTGGGGACTACATAATGAGTTCTGAGTTAGAGACCCTTCCTCAGAAAATAAATAAATACAAGTTTCTTTCTGGTTGTACTGTTTTTTCCTTCAATTTTCTTTTTCTTCCCCGCCCCCCACCCCAGCACATTTGATCTTTCAAAATAGGGTCTCGCTGTAGTGCAGACTGACCTGGAATTCACAATTTGGTCTCAGGGCAGCCTTGAACTCATGGTGATCCTCCTGCCTCTCTCAAGTGCTGTGATTAAACGTATGCATTACCACACTCAGTTTTCCCCCCACCCCCATTTTTGTTACTTTTTTTTTTTTTTTTTTTTTTGAGATAGGGTCTCATTCTAGCCCAGGCTGACCTGGAATTTATTCTGTATTCTCAGGATGGCCTCGAACTCATGGTGATCCTCCTACCTCTGCCTCCCAAGTTCTGGGATTAAAGGCGTGTGCCACCATGCCTGGCTGTTACTTGTTTTTTTTGTTTAAACATTTTATTTGTTTACTTATTTATTTGAGAGAGAGAGAGAATGGGCCCGCCAGGGCCTCTAGCCACTACAAACAAACTCCAGACACATGTGCCACCTTGTACACCTGACTTTATGTGGGTACTGAGGGGTCGAACCTGTATTCTTAGGCTTTGCAGGCAAACACCTTCACACATTGTTACTTGTTTTTGTATTTTCCTGTGTTCAGGACTAAGTACAGGACTTTCCACATGCTGGGCAGGTGAAAAACCTACTTCCCTTCACCCCTCAATCTGCAACAGGCTGGCCTCTCTGGAGCTTTAGGTGATGATCTATGAACATGATTCCACCTGGATGGAAGATCTGGGAGTGTCGACCCAAATTCTCGGTTCTGAAAACCCTTTCCAGACGTTGAGACCTGCACAAAGCCTGCTAAGTTCAGAGGTAGCAAATAACACGTTATATACCCAGGGCTTACATGAACTAGAACCCCATCTTTATATACCCAGGGCTTACATGAACTAGAACCCCATCTTTATATACTCAGGGCTTACATGAACTAGAACCCCATCTTTATATACCCAGGGCTTACATGAACTAGAACCCCATCTTTATATACCCAGGGCTTACATGAACTAGAACCCCATCTTTATATACCCAGGGCTTACATGAACTAGAACCCCATCTTTATATACCCAGGGCTTACATGAACTAGAACCCCATCTTTATATACCCAGGGCTTACATGAACTAGAACCCCATCTTTATATACCCAGGGCTTACATGAACTAGAACCCCATCTTTATATACCCAGGGCTTACATGAACTAGAACCCCATCTTTATATACCCAGGGCTTACATGAACTAGAACCCCATCTTTATATACCCAGGGCTTACATGAACTAGAACCCCATCTTTAGGAGGTGGAACGGCGAAACCCTCCCCTGAGCAGTGTCCATGATATTTCTATGGGTTTGGCCAGGCAGGAGGGAGAGGAGGGAAGGGCTTTATCCCACGATGGCTTTGCTGAAGCCACGTTGACCACTGTCCCTCGTGCACTTAGCTTCCTTGTGAACACCTGTGTCCTCACTCACAACAGCTGCTCTGTGCAGATGTTACAGAGGTTGGCAGTGGATGACGAAAGTAGATTTTCACACTAACCACTGAGACCCTTGTGTGAAACATCATAGGAAAGGCTGATCTTAGAACCATGGCGGGAGTGAAATTGGGAGAAATCCTCTGGAAACCTTACTTCACCAAGCTTAAACTTGATCGCTGGGTGGACAGAGATGGGAAGGCTTCTGGGCCAGAATGAGCCTATGTGGAGCATACTCTGTTTGCAGCAGAGCCTTTGTTAGGAAAGCCCACTTTAGTCCGTGCTACTTGTATGGACTGTGGGGAAATTAAGTCTTTATTGGAAATCTCTGCGCTTTTTAAACATTCAGAGCACACACTGCAGGTTGAAAGCAGAGGACTTCAGTAAGCTTATGTTGTCACCTCATAGACATTTGGGGACTTGAACTGTGAGACTCTCCAGTCTTGGAGAGGGTGCTGGCTGCTCCAGTGGGACATTTCGGGAGGCAGGGTGACTGTGGGCACAGCTCACACTCCAGCTGTTGTTCTGGGTGGGCGTTTGAGCTAGCGGTGCTGGGCATTAAAAGAATAACTTCAGACTTGGGTACACTGGTCCCAAGGGACACATCACTCTCCTAATAGGTTAGTAGTGGAGACCTTACAATAAACGGTCAGAGAACTTTGTGCCTAGTGCACTCTGTTGCTTTGGGTGGCCTTTAGATTAAGCATTAAGGACACAATGATTTTTCCCCCAAGGTAGGATCTCCCTTTAGCCCAGGCTGACCTGGAATTCACTATGTTCTTTCAGAGTGGCCTCGAACTCCCAGCCATCCTCCTACCTCATCCTCCTGAGGACTGGTATTAAAGGTGTGTGCCACCACGCCTGGCTTAGGACCTTTTCATTTCATTTCATTTATTTTTTATTTTTTGAGGCAGGGTCTCTCCCTAGCCCAGGCTGACCTGGAATTCACTATGCATTCTCAGGGTGATCCTCCTCCCTCTGCCTGCCCAATGCTGGTATTAAAGGGCTAGACCCTCTTAATTTCCCTCCACAAATCAAGTTTCCAGCTTGCATAATTGTAAGAGATTCGCCCACAGAGTCCGGGTCTGCTCTTCCTCCTCCTTGGGTTGACAAGTGTGACCTAACGACTCTAGACGTCCGCAGGGGCGACAAGGGGCAGAGCTCGGCCGCTCGGGTTCGGGACGCGCCGGGCGTGGACACGCGTTCTCCCGCCCTCCTGCGCCCCTTTCCCATCGCAGGCATCCCCCGGCCTCCGCGTGTTCCTCCCGCCTCGCCGCGGGCGGGGACCTCCACCGCCCGGGCCCCGCGGGACTCCCCTGCTCGCGCTCGGGAGCACGGACCCTGCCGCCCACGGGGCTCCGGCCGCGGCCCTCGGGGGCGACGGCGAGGGAGGCGACAGTCGCGTCTCTGTGGCGCAATCGGTTAGCGCGCTCGGCTGTTAACCGAGAGGTTGGTGGTTCGAGCCCACCCAGGGACGGAAGCGTTCCCTTTTAATAGAGTCTTGCTACACAGCTCAGTTGTTTGTCAGTGGAGGATGCAAGAACGACCAAATGGACACCCCTCTCGTGTCCCTTCATATGCGATGTGGCCACTCAAGGCTACTCCATTCTTCAGAGCTGTCCCAACAGTGTAGAGCGGTGGAGTGCTGGGATACAGGCGTTGGCCACCTAGCATTTTTTTTTTTTTTTCGAGGTAGGGTCTCACTCTAGCCCAGGCTGACCTGGAATTCACTATGTAGTCTCAGGATGGCCTTGAACTCACAGAAATCCTCCTACCTCTGCCTCCCGAGTGCTGGGATTAAAGGCGTGCGCCACCACACCCGGCTTTTCATTTGTTTTGAAAAAAAAAATTTTTTTTTTTTTGGTTGATTAGCTTGTGAACCATTTACTTTCTTCCAAATGTTTGGATATTGAGCTGGTGTCTGGGTTTCTGCTTACAAACCTCGCTACTGTCCTCCCTTGTCTTCCCTTGTCCACCCATGTCTCTGGTGACTCCTGCAGGTGTTCGTGTGTACACGTGGAGATGGGTGTGCAGTTGCCACTTGAGGGTATGTATGTAAATGCTCTGTTCTGAGTACTCTATGCACACTTACCTTGGAGGTGGGTGCAAAGCCTCGCCCAATTTATTTCCCAACGGCATCGTCATCTCTTTCTTTGTTTAATGACCTGCAGGACAGACTTCCCTGTCTGTGGCAGTGCAGCAGGTCAGCGCTTCTCTTAGCTAAGGGGAGGTAAAACAGAAAGAGACATGACACGCAGATACTCTGCTGCAGTTTGGGCGAAACTTCCAGGACATTTCAAAGTCCTCTAATAACTGATTGTTTTCTGTGATGACCTAGTCACGCGCTTTCTTCCTCCCTTCTTGTCCAAGGGAAAGAAAAAAATTTTTTTTAAATTTTTCAAGGTAAGCTCTTGCTCTAGCCTAGGCTAACCTGGAATTCACTATGTAATCTCAGGGGGGCCTTGAATTCACAGAGATCCTCCTACCTTTGCCTCCTGTGTGCTGGGATTAAAGGCCTGAGCCACCACGCCTGGCTGGGGAAAAAAAAAAAAATGTTGATAATTCTAGTTGTATTTTCCTCCTTGCCTTTTCTAGTCCTTTTACTGGCTTTATTTGTTGATTGATTTTTTAGATTTGGTCTCCCTCTAGCCGAGGCTGATCCGGAACCGACTCTGTAACTCCAGGCTAGTAGACTGCTCACAGCAATGCTCCCACCTCAGCCTCCCTAGAGCTTGGAATGAGTCACCAAATCTGCTCTTGGCTTCCTTTTTTCTTGTTTTCTTGCGTTAAAACAATCGGATGCTGGCATTTGGGCTTTTACAACGTACATATCATATAGGAGGCTATTATGTTGACAGTAAGCAGGGCATCTCCCATATGGTCTAGCGGTTAGGATTCCTGGTTTTCACCCAGGCGGCCCGGGTTCGACTCCCGGTATGGGAAGTGTATTCACTTTTGCTGGGTATGTCACATGCCTTTAATCCCAGCACTTGGGACTCAGAGGTAGGAGGATCGCTGTGAGTTTGAGGCCAGCCTGGGACTACAGAGTGAATTTCAGATCACCCTAGGCTAGATTGAGACCCTACCCTGAAAGCCTCCCTCCCCGCCCCCCCCAAAAAAAGAAAGAAAGAGGCATGTCAGAGCCTCCAGCTCCTGCAAAAGAACTCTAGATACATTTATTTTATCTTATTTTTATTTATTTGAGAGAGAGAGAACGAACGAGAGAGATAGAAAGAATGGGCACACCAGGGCCTCTAGCCACTGCAAACGAACTCCAGATGCATGTGCCACCTTGTGCATCTGGCTTATGTGGGTCCTGGGGAATCGAACTGAGGTCCTTTGGCTTTTCAGGCAAACACATTTTGATGTCCTATTTTTGTGGAGAGTTGGAAACTCCCGCCCCTTTCCTGCCCATTGTTTGATAATAATATTATGTGTCAAACAGTTGCTAACTTCTGAAGCAGAGGTATGTGTGGAATAAGGGTGGCATGAAGCACAATGGTCCTCCTGTTCTGTGCGCCCTCTAGGCTTTCAGGAACTGCTACCGCTAAAGGGCATCTTAGTAAAGGAGGAAAACAGCATGCCTCGCATGCAAGGGGCTGATTGCTTTGATTGGTATGAGCAGTTTTGTAGATATTCATTGTGGTGGTGGAAATTAGCAGGTTTTAAAATTAGTTTTTAGATTAGCATACAAAATCCTGAGCGTTAGTCGCACGTGGTGGCACACGCCTTTAATCCCAGCACTCAGAAGGCAGAGGTAGGAATATTGCCATGAGTTCGAGGCCACCCTGAGAATACAGAGTGAGTTCCAGGTCAGCCTGCCCTAGAGTGAGACCCTGCCTCGAAAAACAGGGAAAAAAAAAATAAAGAAATAAAGAAATAAACAAAATCCTGGGTGCTATTGTGGAAATCGCATACATATGTGTATATTATATTTGGTTCTTTTTATTTGGTTTTTCGAGGTAGGGTTTCACTCTACTCCAGGCTGATCTGGACTTCACTATGTAGTCTCAAGGTGGCCTCAAACTCACAGTAATTCTCCTACCTCTGCTGCCTCCTGAGTGCCGGGATTAAAGGCATGTGCCACCACACCCAGCTTTTATTTAAACTGTTTTTTATTGACAACTCCCATGATTATAGAAATAAACCATGATAGTTCCCTCTCTTCCACCACTTTCCCCTTCACAACTCCACTCTCCATCATATCCCCTCCCCCTCTCAATTAGCCTCTCTTTTATTTTGATGTTGTCATCTTTTCCTTCTAACATGAGAGTCATGCGTAGGTAGTGTGTGTATCTGGAAGAGTGCATTGTAGGGAGTCCTTCCCTTCCTTTGACTCTTAACTTCTTCCCACCACCTCTTCCCCAATGGACCCAGAAGGTGTGATAGAGATGTTTCAGTGCTGAACTCTCCTCTGTCACTTCTCATCACTATGGTGCCCTTTGGGTCATCCCAGTGGTCATCGCCATCTGAAAAGAGAAGTTCTTCTAACCAAAAGTTAGAGTAACTTTAATATATGGGTATTAACATTAAGAGAAGTGCTTACAGGGCAGTTTGGTGAACAAAACATATGCATCCAGCCAACAAGAGCAGGTGGTACACCCCTATGCAGACACCCATAGGTCTGCATGCAGCGTCATGACCTCCCCTGCCATAGGCTTTGACTAGCTTTTCTTTCTTTCTTTCCTTCTTTCTTTCTTTTTTTTTTTTTTTTTTTTTTTGCGTTTTGAGGTAGGGTCTCACTCTAGGCCAGGCTGACCTACTGGAATTCACTACAGAGCCTCAGGCTGGCCTTGAACTCACAGTGATATTCCTACCTCTGCCTCCCGAACTTTTCTTTAAATATATATATATATTTATACATGTGAGAGAGAAAGATCGAACCAGGATCTTTTGGCTTTGCAGGCAAATGCCTTAACCACTAAGCCATCTCTCCAGTCCCCTTGACTAGCTTTTCAGTATCAGGGATGTATTCCCTCCCATTTAGCGGGCCTCCAGTCTGACTAGAGAGCAGTTGGTTTCCCTCATAACAGACATGCCACTATTGCACCCGTTGACTCATTTGTCCTGGCTGGTCAATCTTAAGGCTTGAAGTGTCCACTGTTGTTTATCTCCACTGATGACTTTTGTCTCCCATAGGTCTGCATGCAGCGTAGCTGTTTCCAGCTTTCTGTCAGCTGGTCCACAGGAAGGAGGTTAGCAGCTCAGCCCCACCTTGATTTCTCAATGACCTTGAAGCCCAAGCATATGGAGTCTTTAGCAATAGGGTCTTACCATCTGTTCCTGGTGGGAAACCAAAAGCCTTGGCAATGGCCTGTAATGTTTTGGGGACATCAGGGACCTCCCTGGCCAACAACTCACTGGAAGGTATGCAATCCTGGCATGAATATTTTCTTGTAACATTCTTTGGCTTCTGGGTGTGCCTTTATCCAAAAACATAAGTTTCCATATGGCTTATTCATAACATCTTAAACTTTGATTTACCCTCCCCCACACCCTTCTTTTACTCAATCTCTTCCCGTTACCTCACTTAGGCCATTGCACCCCCAGTAATCTGTTCATCTACTTACATATATACAATACCATCTCTATAGTTGGTTCTTTTTTTTTTTTTTTTTTTTTTTTTTTTTTTTTTTTTGCGAGGTAGGGTCTCACTCTGGTCCAGGCTGACCTGGAATTAACTATGTAGTCTCAGGGTGGCCTCGAACTCTCGGCGATCCTCCTACCTCTGCCTCCCGAGTGCTGGGATTAAAGGTGTGCGCCACCACGCCCGGCTTCTATAGTTGGTTCTTAAACATGCTTCTCCCTCACTGCCCTCCATCATGCCTCCTGGACCTTCGAGATGGTCCTCTTCCTCCTTTTTCCCCTGTCCCCGGGAACAGAAACAGAAATGACAATATGATAAAACTGGGATAGAGAACTTTCAAACAGCTGTTACGACTGCATTCCATAGGCCAAAACCTGGCCCAACAACCCATGTTTGATTCCCCAGTAGACAGGTAAAGCCAGATACACAGAGTCACATGTATCTGGAGTTTGCGGTAGCTGGATGCCATGGTGCACACATTCTCTCTCTGTCTCTCTTCTCTCTATCTGCCTCTGCTTGCAAATAAATCAATAAAAATATAGGTCCAGGGCTGGAGGGATGGATTAGCTGTTAAGGCATTTGCCTACGAAGCCTAAGGACCCAGGTTTGATCCCCAATAATATATATATATATATATATAAAATAGGTCCAACCAGTAAAAAGCGGAATGGAATATGGAAAAATGGCTCAAATGAAGACTTGAAGATGAAAAATAAAATATCTGGTTTGGGGAGATGGCTTAGAGGTTATTGGCACTTCCTTGCAAAGTTTGTGAACCTGGTTTTGATGCCCCAGTATCCATTTTTGTAGGTGTTCATTGTGGTGGAAAATAGAAGTTATCCCCCCCCCCACAGATGTCCCCAAAACATTACAGGCCATTGCCAAGGCTTTTGGTTTCCCACCAGGAACAGATGGTAAGACCCTATTGCTAAAGACTCCATATGCTTGGGCTTCAAGGTCATTGAGAAATCAAGGTGGGGCTGAGCTGCAAACCTCCTTCCTGTGGACCAGCTGACAGAAAGCTGGAAAAAGCTACACTGCATGCAGACCTATGGGAGACAAAAGTCATCAGTGGAGATAAACAACAGTGGACACTTCAAGCCTTAAGATTGACCAGACTGACATGGAATTTACTACGTACTCAACAGGGTATCCTCAAACTCATGGCCATCCTCCTACCTTTGCCTCCCAAGTGCTGGGATTAAAGGTGTGTGCCACCATGTCTGGCCTATCTGGTGTACTTTGAAAGTGACAAGAGACTATCCCCCACACACGCACACACATAGGATGAGAGAAAAATGGTTAGAAGAGGAGGAAAGTTGTTCACGGAATATGTGGCCGCAAACTTACAGGTGGGGAAAAGATTCAAAGGAGGAGACTCAAGGTGCCGGGCACTCTGTATGTAAGAGACAAGAACAAAATAAGCCCAGGCACAGAGTGGTCACGTGCAGAAGGGAATCGTCTCACAGAGGGCAGAAGGAGAAGACATTGACCATACAGACGAACAGACATGAGAATTCCATCAGATTGCTTTCCACCCTGCAGGACTCGACCAGGCAGCAAAGACAATCTTTAAATCGCTCTGGGCAAGAAAAATATAATCAGCTATATTTCAAAAATATGTGAAATAGGGGTATTTCAAGATGTAAGTGCTGAAAGAATTCACCATGAGCTCCCCACTCCTTCCCAAGAAAAATAACCTGGAGACCTGCAGGCAGGAGGAAAGAATAGGACAGGAGTGGGTGTACTTAGAACAATGAACACTGGACTGCAGTAAGGGTATCAAGGATGGTCTGATTATGGAGATCTCTTTAAAAATGTTTGTCTAAACAGCAAAAGTAACGATATGCATTGGCGTTTCATGAAATGGAAAGAAGCAAAGTTCATGGCTACAATAGGGTAAAAGAAAAGATAGAATACCCCTAGAACCAAGGCTGTGAGAAATTAAAGGCGTAGGGAATAAAGGTGAAAACAATACTATGAGTTATACACAAGAAGCCAGGAAGACAGCAATGGAATGATTTATGAGAGATGTCCACACAAGGACAGAGCAGCTCCTCCGGCCTGCAGAAATACATAAGTGGCCATTGATCTTGTCTAAGAGGAGTGACGTCATACGTGTCATCAGAAAATCATTGAACCAATCCAGAGAAATTGAAAACTTGCATGGGAGCAACGGGTTTGTGGGAGTGAATTCAGAGGTTTGCGGTGTTGATGTTGTGGGGTTGAAGGATACCAAAGTCTCTGGTGTCCTGGGAGGGTCGGGTTAGGTTTTGCCAAAGTGCCCGAGCACCACAGCAGAGGACGGAGGTATTTCTGCCTGGTCTTGGAACTGTGCGGCTGGGGAGGGGTGAAAAAGTCTAAAGACCTGCTGGTCAATGGGAGTCTCGAACCCACGGCCCCGGGAGGGACGACACAGACGACGAAGGACCTGAGCCACCGGCAGACGAGGACCGCGCGGGGCAGGGTGGCGCCCGCGGCTCTGGGGAGCGGAGCCCCCAGTTGGCGCCGCTTCTCTCCCGGGGCTGGGCGCGAACCCCGAGGCCGAGGCCTGCAGAACCGCGGCGTGGGGCGGCGACGCTACGTCAAAGGTGCGCGCGCCGGGAAGCCACGCATCGCCGGGCGCGTGGCTCGCCGTGATCGTATAGTGGTTAGTACTCTGCGTTGTGGCCGCAGCAACCTCGGTTCGAATCCGAGTCACGGCAGCGCTGCTGTTTTGTTTCCTCTGCCGTCCGCGACGCCCACGCCCACGGGGCCTCACCTGGCCCTCACCGCCCCGCTCCTGGCTCGGTGAGGTTCCTGCCCGCCCGCCCTCTGCACCTGCCTCCTGGCCTCTAATCCCGTCCGCTCACCAGCCACCACCCTGTCATGTCTTCAAATGACAAAGTCCTATTTATGATCCGCATTCTAGTCACAATCTTTATGCCAAAGGGAAATTATAGGAGTAAAAGGAAGGTTACACAGAATAACACTAGACCCAAGATCAACACTCATATATCAACACCTACATCAAGTTAATGTCCATTGCATTCACCCCATCAAGGCCTGCACAAGTGAGCCGCCCCTGCCCTTGTCTCCACTGCGGACTGTCCCATAGATAAGTTCTAATTTCTTATTTTTTAAAAGGTCTTAAGTAGCACAGGATGGTCCGAAAATATGTTGGCCTGGATGACCTTGAACTCCTGACCCCCTGCCTCCACCTCCTAATTGCTGGGTTACAGGCCTGGACCACCATCCCTGGCTGCTTATTTTTTGATAGTACAAAGCACCTCCTCTGCCCCTCCTGGCATTCTGCATGTCTCACTATTTTCATGCTTGAGAACTAAGTTCATGTTGTGCGTTTTATTCAGTTGTGTGTGTTCGTGTGTATTCCCGCGAGGGTGCGTGCACGTGTAGCTGTGTTGTTTTAACTGTCCCTAGGGATTTATACTTCGGTAACATTATTATCTGTGTGGCTGGTTTTTCAAGGGAAGGAGAGAGTTCACATGCAAGCTAAGAACAAGGTTATAAATGACCAAAACATGGTCTCAGATTCTCTGGCTTATCCATGAGACCTCTCGGGTCAAATAAAATGCCACTTGGGAAGCTGTTAATTTATATTTTAAAAATTTATAAAAACTGCCGGTCTTGGTAGCTCACCTTTAATTCCACCACTATGGAGGCAGAGTTCAAGGCCACCCTGAGACTACATAGTAAATTTCAGGTCTAGAGTGAGCCCCTTCCTGAAAAAATAAAATATAAATAAATAAATAAATAAATAAATAAATAAATAAATAAATAAAAGAAAATCCCCCAAATTACAAAACGCTACATAACTCACAGTCCCAGTCCCTAAGCGAACACCGAAGCTCATTGCGTGTTGCATGAGGGTCAGTGGAGCTGCCCAGATGTCCAGAGGAAGCGCTGGGCCCTGAGCATCTGCAGAAGTGTGGTCCCCAGGAGGAGGGCTTGGCAAGGCAACCAGCCACGCGTGACCTCGTGACTGTCATTGCGTTGGTTTTGTCTGTCCGTGGGCTTTCCTCGGCCATGGGCTCAGAGCTAGATGCAATATATGGTTTGCAGGGGTGAGGAGTGAGCGGTGGGCGGTGAGAGGCCAGGAAGGCCAAGGTTAGGGTTGGGGATCCCACTTGACCCTGAGGAAGGGCTGGTCCTGGAGCCAAGACGACTCGCAGGGCGTGGCGGTGGCCGGGCTGGCGAGGAAGCAAAATAACAAAAGTGCCGTGACTCGGATTCGAACCGAGGTTGCTGCGGCCACAACGCAGAGTACTAACCACTATACGATCACGGCGAGCCACGCGCCCGGCGACGCGCCTTGTTCCCGCGGGCCGACCTTTGACGTAGCGCCGCAGCTCGCTGCCCCGCCCCGCCCCGCCGACGGCTCCCGCGCTGCCCGACCCGGACCCGGGCGGACACGAGCGGCAGGTCCCGGCGGCTCGGCCCGCGTCTCTCCGCGCTCGGCCTCGGCTCGCTCCGCCGCCCTGTGTCCGTCCGGCCCCGGGGACGCGGCGAGGGCGGGAGGGAGGCCGAGGCCTGCGGTGCTTCCGGCTTCGGGACCGGGCGCCGGGGTCGGCGGGGCGAGGCGAGCGCGAGGACTCGGGTCTCCGCAGCCCCCACGCGGCACCGCCGCCCCTGCGCCGAGGCTGTGGCTCCGCCCCGCGTGGAGCAGACGGGAGTGCAGCAGAGTCCAGGTCTCTTCTCTTGTTCCGGTAGCTCAGCTGTTAAAACGGCAGTATCATTTGTCTGGAGGTCGGCGGTTCGATACTGGTACCTGATTTTTTCTTTTTTGAGGTAGGGTCTCACTCCATCCCAGGCTGACCGGGAATTCACTATGTATTCTCAGGCTGGCCTTGAACTCTCAGTGACCCTCCTACTTCTGCCTCCCAAGTGCTGGGATTAAAGGCGTGCGCCAACACACCCAGCTCGCTACCTGATTTTGTGTGTTTATTTTATTTTATTTTTTCAATCCCCAGTCACAGCGTTTCAGAACAGGGCAGGAATACCTCCACTGCCCTCCTCTCTTCCGTGGCTTTTGCACTTTGGAGGACCTGACCCACCCGTGCTTCCGTGGGAATCTTCTACAGACCTAGGGGAAGAAACCACTGCTCCAGATGTTTTGGGATCCTTCAAGGAGCAGAACTCTCAGTAGAGACCTCTGAGTTCACGCCCACAAAGCCTTTCCTTCCACTCCCTGTATCTATTACTTTTCTCATTTCACCTAAGTTTTAAACTAAACTGATTCTGTGATTATCTGCTTACATGTAAATATCAGGTCACCCTTCTTAGCATACACCCCCTTTGCTCACTTAGGTATTTCTGCAGGCAGAGAACTTGCTGTCAGGTTTAAATAATTCTCAACCGTCCCAGGTATTACAGGTGCGGTTGGGTATTTTTCTAGATGTGTGTGTGTAAATGGCATGTCTGATACAGAGCAATTCTATCTACATGGCTTGGATCTTAATGACCAATCAAACAACGTGATCCAGGGGCTTCTTTGTAATGGCTGTGCAGATTCACTTGTGTATTTTCCCTGAAGAGCGGCCTTCCCGCCTATGCAGCCTCACCCGCAGACCCAAGGGGCCTCCTAGCAACGTGGGGCAAATGCTTGGTCAAAGCGAACCAGAAGTGGACGCTCCCATCTGCCAACGAGGGCAGAGCAACTCTTTAACCACTGACTCTGGGAATTGTGGGAGTTAAATGACTCAGATAAATTGATAAATTTGTATTGGCTTTATTACCCTTCATAATAGCTAACTTGATTTTTTTTTGTTTCTTTGTTTTTTTTATGTTTGTGGCTTGACATCTCTGTGATCAGCTGAGACACGCCTTCTTCTAGTCTGCTGGGGTCCCAGAACCTTCTTTTTGCTTGTGAACTTTATTGAACAGAATAAAACTCAGTGCTGATCCTGAACAGCTCTGGTGAAGTCTGTATGTAGGTTTAAAAAAAAGCAAAAGGAAAGAAGGAAAGAAGGAAAGAAGGAAGGAAGGGGGGAATGTTCCAAATCCTACCAGGAAGATCTTCCACAATTTTACGGTACTAAACAGAGAAAGTGAGCTGGACGGGGTAGCCACGCCTTTAATGTCATCGGGATGCAGAGGTAGAAGAATCATAGTGACCAGTCAGTTGGTCGTTTAACCAGGTGTGGACTTAAGTTGCTGGCCCTGCAATACAAATTGTTAGTCCCTCGTTGTGTGGGCCTTTAATAGTGTGGAGCTGCCGCGCGTGGTGGCGCACGCCTTTAATCCTTGCACTTGGGAGGCAGAGGTAGGGGGTTCGCCATGTGTTGGAGGCCACCCTGAGACTACATAGTGAATTCCAGGTCAGCCTGGACTAGAGCGAGACCCTACCTCGAAAAACCAAAAAAAAAAAAAAAAAAAAAAAAAAAAAAAAAAAAATAGTGTGGAGCTTTAATCAGGAAATGTCTTAACTTTCTCTATTCCATCAACACTCGCTCGTGTGCTTAACCACCAGCTGCTGATGTAGTTCTCCGTCTTAAAGATTGAGAGTGCACCAACCAGGTCCTTACATCTTCATTGAATAGCAAGCATTACTGTAGCGTGATTTTGTACACGCATCTGTTAGATGTGGGTTTTGTTTTTCAACCTGATGTGTGTACATTGCTGGTGTGCAGGGTGGGGTAGGATTAGGAAGGAGAACTGTTCAGGAATCTGCTATTCTGCAGATAACTAGCGCTGCTCTGGCATGAATCCCAGGAACCACTAGCAGCGGTAAGTAGTGGGGCCTGCCCTGTACCCTGAGCACAGATAGGTGCTCCACAACAAACGTTATTACTAGCAGGAACTTGCTGTCAGGTTTAATAATTCTCAACCGTCCCAGGTATTACAGGTGCGGTTGGGTATTTTTCTAGATGTGTGTGTGTAAATGGCATGTCTGATACAGAGCAATTCTATCTACATGGCTTGGATCTTAATGACCAATCAAACAACGTGATCCAGGGGCTTCTTTGTAATGGCTGTGCAGATTCACTTGTGTATTTTCCCTGAAGAGCGGCCTTCCCGCCTATGCAGCCTCACCCGCAGACCCAAGGGGCCTCCTAGCAACGTGGGGCAAATGCTTGGTCAAAGCTTAACCAGAAGTGGACGCTCCCATCTGCCAACGAGGGCAGAGCAACTCTTTAACCACTGACTCTGGGAATTGTGGGAGTTAAATGACTCAGATAAATTGATAAATTTGTATTGGCTTTATTACCCTTCATAATAGCTAACTTGATTTTTTTTTGTTTCTTTGTTTTTTTTATGTTTGTGGTTTGACATCTCTGTGATCAGCTGAGACACACCTTCTTCTAGTCTGCTGGGGTCCCAGAACCTTCTTTTGCTTGTGAACTTTATTGAACAGAATAAAACTCAGTGCTGATCCTGAACAGCTCTGGTGAAGTCTGTATGTAGGTTTAAAAAAAGCAAAAGGAAAGAAGGAAAGAAGGAAAGAAGGAAGGAAGGGGGAATGTTCCAAATCCTACCAGGAAGATCTTCCACAATTTTACGGTACTAAACAGAGAAAGTGAGCTGGACGGGTAGCCACGCCTTTAATGTCATCGGGATGCAGAGGTAGAAGAATCATAGTGACCAGTCAGTTGGTCGTTTAACCAGGTGTGGACTTAAGTTGCTGGCCCTGCAATACAAATTGTTAGTCCCTCGTTGTGTGGGCCTTTAATAGTGTGGAGCTGCTGCTGCAGGGAAAAGACGCTTTAATCCTTGACTTGGGAGGCAGAGGTAGGGGTTCGCCATGTGTTGAGGCCACCCTGAGACTACATAGTGAATTCCAGGTCAGCCTGGACTAGAGCGAGACCCTACCTCGAAAAACCAAAAAAAAAAAAAAAAAAAAAAAAAAAAAATAGTGTGGAGCTTTAATCAGGAAATGTCTTAACTTTCTCTATTCCATCAACACTCGCTCGTGTGCTTAACCACCAGCTGCTGATGTAGTTCTCCGTCTTAAAGATTGAGAGTGCACCAACCAGGTCCTTACATCTTCATTGAATAGCAAGCATTACTGTAGCGTGATTTTGTACACGCATCTGTTAGATGTGGGTTTTGTTTTTCAACCTGATGTGTGTACATTGCTGGTGTGCAGGGTGGGGTAGGATTAGGAAGGAGAACTGTTCAGGAATCTGCTATTCTGCAGATAACTAGCGCTGCTCTGGCATGAATCCCAGGAACCACTAGCAGCGGTAAGTAGTGGGGCCTGCCCGATGTACCCTGAGCACAGATAGGTGCTCCACAACAAACGTTATTACTAGCAGGTTCAACTGCATAATGTCCTGGCACTGCTTTTTTTTTTTTTTTTTTTTTTTTTTTTTGGTTTTGCAAGGTAGGGTCTCACTCTAGTCCAGGCTGACCTGGAATTAACTATGTAGTCTCAGGGTGGCCTCGAACTCTCGGCGATCCTCCTACCTCTGCCTCCCAAGTGCTGGGATTAAAGTTGTTTTTTATTTTTATTTTTTCATTTTGTTGGCTGGCACTGTATTTTGAAAACATCAATTTATTAAATTGTATATATATATATATATATATATATATATATATATATATATATATATATATTTTTTTTTTTTTTTTTTTTTTTCGAGGTAGGGTCTCACTCTGGTCCAGGCTGACCTGGAATTCAATATGTAGTCTCAGGGTGGCCTCCAACTCTCGGCGATCCTCCTACCTCTGCCTCCCGAGTGCTGGGATTAAAGGCGTGCGCCACCACGCCCGGCTTTGTATATATTTTTTAAAAATAAAAATAAATAGGCGATTTTGTTGAGGATCCCGCCACATGAAGACGTTCAATAGTATTCTCCAAGCCTGGTCGTGCCTATGAATTAAATTTCCTGCCTAAGGTAGTTGTTACATCTTTGCTGTTAAATTTGCCGGACCAACTGAAAGCACTGATGAGGATATATTTTCTCACATTTATCACTGTGTCCCTGATAAGAATTTTAATTTCTTCCCTTGATATTAGGGTAGGAAGGTGTTTAAAAACTCAAGAGCCATCGTCCCTGGGTGGGCTCGAACCACCAACCTCTCGGTTAACAGCCGAGCGCGCTAACCGATTGCGCCACAGAGACGCTACTGTTGACTCCCTCGCCTGAGGCCCTCGCTCCGCGGGGGCAGGGTCGGTGCTCCGGAGCGCGAGCAGGGGAGCCCCTTGGCGTGGCGGGAACCTGGTTACGGCGTGGCTCAGCTCCCGCGTGGGCTCGGCCGGGGCGGTGGAGGTCTCCGCACGCGGCGAGGCGGGAGGGACACGCGGAGGCCGGTGGATCCCCGCGATGGGGAAGGGGGCTCAGGAGCGCGGGAGACCGCGTGTCAACGCCCAGCCGCGGGGAGCAGCTAAGACCCACCGCCCACGGTTTTACGATGCGTGGTCGTGTGCGCACGGGAGCTCGGATGTGCAAGCCCACGACCATGTCCTCTCGTGGCTCGTTCACTCATTTCCTCGGACCAAGGGTCTCTCCCTCACTCCTCACTCCTGCGTGTCCGTGAGGTCTGGGGTTGCAGACATGCGCGGCCACGGCCGGCTTTGGGTGGGTTTTGGGGGTTGGAATTCCGCACTCTGCAGCCAGGGGTCCTGAGCACCTCCCCTCTACCCCTCCTCGGTTGCGGTTGCTTTACACCCGGACTCTTTCCTTGTTTTTGATGGAAATTCCGAGGGGTGCAGGTTAGGTCTTTTTGCAGAACGTCCTTGTACCAGACTGGGATCACAGTCTTAGGCGATACAATACCCAGACATGGGGTGCGTAACGTTTACCCCGAAGGGCAGGTTTCATGTGTAATGGTCAGCACTCTGAACTCTGAATCCAGCGGTCTGAGTTCAAGTCTCGGTGGGACCTCTCTTTGTGTTTCTTGGAAGATTTATTTTCTCTTTTCTGGGACTTGGGGGCAGGTCAGCCTTTATGCTGGGGGACTCCAGTGCAGAGGAACTGATCGCCATCAGGAACCTGGGCCACCCAATGTATGATGTTCCCACCTGGTCCACTCTGTCTGGCCTTGAGCTCGCTGCCATCCAGGTGAAGCCTGGCGTGCGGGGTGCACGGGCTCCTGCCCTCACGTCCTGGACGCCCGCTGTCCCTCATCTGGACCCCGCAGGTCCCCGCTGTGCGGAGGTGGGTCGCGGCGGGAGGTGGCGGTGGCGCCGGCGCTCCCTGGGGCCTGGGAGCGAGCGCGGCGGTGCAGGTTCGAGCCCTGCGGGAGCGCGGGCAGACGCTGGGTCCTTTGGCGTGGCCCGGGGAGGGGGGATGTACACCCCCGAGTCCGTGCTCAGTCCCTTTCGGCCTGTCTACAGGGCCTTGGGTGGACGCCGTAGTCCAAGCACGGTCAGCAGTTACATGGACGAGGAGGTGACCCCCAAACAGCAGCTGCTGAGTGAAAACGGCTTTTCTCGGGGGACGCCTAGGACGTGTGCAGGGACCGCAGTGTCACTTTGAGATCGAGGTGCAGTGAATAAAAGTTCCTTTTATACGCGTAGAAATTTAATGTTAATCGTTTCTACTTTCATTTAATATTCAGTTTTATGTTTCCATGTAACCCTCTTAGCTTGTTGCGTGGGACCGTTTCTGTGCTTTTTGGTTTTAACTTTATCTATTTGCTCGTTTGTTTGTTTTTCCAAGGTTGGGTCTCACTGTAGCCCAGGCTGACCTGACGCGCACTCTCTAGTCCCAGGCTGGACTCGAACTCACAGGACCTTCTTACAAGTGCTGGGATTAAAGGTGTGCGCCACCACGCCCAGCATTATTATCATCATCATTATTATTTATCATTATGTAGAAAAGTCCCGTGGCCACATCGTGTTGGGGCCATCATGTCCTCGGTCCTGCCCCACTCCCCGGGGTTGCTGGTGTTCACCGGCCTTGAGGGTCCCGAGACGTGAAGGCGGCCTCGGCCCCGGGGCAGGGCCTGGGTGGCCTCCACCTGCGGCTCGCACCGGTCCTGGAGACTTCGTTCTTGAAGGCGGCAGGTCTCTGGGGTCCTGGGGGGCACCCGGGGCCTGCCTTTTCCGCGCACAGCCCCATGGCGGAGGCGGTTCAGGAAGCGGCCACCTGCAGGCGGGCAAGCTGGGCTGAGCACCGGCACCGTCTTCCCTGGCCCTCGTGTTGTCCTGCCGATCTCGGGGTCTTCACCCTCCCGTTCCACTTTGAAAGGAAGGTTGATGGCGGGGCGAGGGGCACAGATCTGCAGCTGCTTTTATAGGAGGGAGCGCTACGAGGCACCTACTGATTGGTAGCTCTAATCTCACCACAAGCAAATGCCACGGGATAGGCTAGGGACAGGTTATGTCAAGCGCATGCGCATACCTTAAGCAAGGTTGGCGCCAAGGCACTGCCTAATATGGAGTTGTTTGCCTCAACCTAGGCAGGAAGCCAGCGCCATCTTGTAATGGCGTTTGCTCTTGCTCCCTGCAGTTCCCCCTTCTTTATTAACTAGTAGACTAAGCTCCGGGGCAACCAAAAACTCCCGATCAGGTCTTCACCTCATGATGTGCTGACCGATCAAGGGAGACAGTTCGACCTCTCCTTACTCAGTGCAATGGGAGAAATCCCTCGAGAGTGCAAAGGCAGTGGTCAAACAGAAGTTACCATCTCCTGCCCATCCTCGTGCAATGGGTACTCTAAACCCCGAGGGTGCAGGGGCCAGGGGAACTAGTTGCCTTTCAGGGCTGACAGCCAAATTTGGGGGGAGGATCCACACTCCAATGCAGCTAGTGCCTGAGAGATAATCACCTTGTCCCTCCTAGCTTGGGCTCGCATTTTGCAAACCAACCATAGGCAGAACAGACATCCTCCAAAACAGCAGACTGCAAACAGTCCTACCCCTACCCACTCTTTGAAGAAAGAAAAGGCTGATGAAAACCAGGAGGTGAAACCTTTTGCCAAACTAAGGTCCACCCGAGTGGAATTGATGGCAACAATAGCTCTTCTTAACTCATCTAGGTTCACATCAAACTCCTCGGACCAATTCCCGAAAGATACAAAGACAATTTGCGAGACAAATTGGCTGCTCGAGTCAGCAACATACAGGAGTCATGGGCTGGACCAAGCGTGAAACAGAGAGTGCCCTCTTCCTTAAAGGTCCGGTTCTCTCCCAAAGGATGAGCGGTGTCATCCTTCAGAAGGGTGGGGAGGCCCAAATCCTTTTGTGTTGTAAAGAAACGAGGGAAAACCAGTGCATCATGGAGGACAGGCAGAGGTTTTGGGAAGGCAGACAAAATTCCCCAGCGTTGCTCTCCTCTACTGAGTACCAGGATCTGGAGAGCCATCATCCCCAGGCTCCTCCACATCCCGTTTCCACGAATCATTCTGAATCTCCAGGTTTTCTCCTGAGGAAGGGTGGACTGTTCTCACCAGCCGGCTTGGAACCCAGTGGGGCGATTCCTGGTCCTGTGGAAAAACACAAACAGCTCCCCTGGATCTTATTATAACAAGATCCGGTCCTTTCCATTTATCATCTAGGACATCTTTCCACATCACCACTTCTCTGGGTGACTGGGCCACATCTTGACTGTGCCTGTCAGCTGCAGACTTATCATTATTGTCCAAAATTAAAAAATTAAGGGTGAAGAGGGCTAAGGAAACCCTCTCCTTAGGGGTTGCATCTTCTGCTATCCCCCTCTTTTGTTTAAATAAAATGGCTTTGATACTCTTATTGGCTCTCTCCACAATGCCTTGGCCTTGTGGATTATAAGGAAGGCCAGTGGCGTGGGCAACTTGCATCTGCGCACAAAAGGCCCGAAAACCAGTAGATGTATATGCCGGGCCATTATCAGTTTTTAAATGGTGCGGCTTTCCCCACGCTGCCCAGGCCTCCAGGCAGTGGGTTTTTACATGAGAGGCCTTCTCACCCGCCAACGGCGAGGCGAAGATAATTCCTGAACAAGTGTCCATTTGCCAAAGATCACCAGGACGGAGGCCTCGGGGATTAACACCCACATGAGGGGAGGGCAGAAAAGTGACACAAGACTGACAAGATTTTACAATGTCTCGCGCCTCATTTCTTGAGATAGAGAATCTTTTCCTCAAAGTATTTGCAGGGACATGATATAATCTGTGAAATTCAGTGGCTAAGGCCTTGGAATTATCTAGGGAAAGCATGGCTAACCTAGTGGCCTTGTCAACCATATCATTAGCTTGTGACAAAGGGCCAGGCAACAGCGAATGTGCACGGATATGGGTGACATGAAAGGGACAAGCTCGTTGCAAAATCAAAGACTGAAGCTGTAAAAGAATGTTAGAGATTGTGCTAGCAGACCTAACAGAAGCGGCAACTTCAAGCCAGCAACAGCATTGGCCACATATTGAGAGTCAGTGAACAAATTAAAAGGAGTGGAAAAGGTCTGAAAAACCTCTAAAACAATCATACATTCCACAATTTGAGGGGACTCAGGTCTAAACATTCTCACCACCGGCGCTGATCCCTGCACCAGATACGCCCCACGACCAGATTTTGACCCATCAGTAAAGATGGCGGGGGCTGAGACAATAGGGTCCTGAGCAGTAATTCTTGGGAAATAAACTAGATTATGCTCAACAAAGGATAAAATAGGACTCCTGGGATAGTGATTGTCTATAACATTTGGAAAGGCACACATGAGAATGCCCCAATCATCTACAGTACCAGCTAAAACCTCTACTTGTTCTTTGGTATAGGGGATGATAAGCCTATCAGGTAACTTTGCAAAGTGCATCAAACAATACTTAAGCCCCAGACAGGCCTGTCGGGCTACCAATTGTGGGAAATATTGAAGGGTGCGGGCTCCCAAGGAATTCCCATGAAGCCACAATAGAGGCCCTTCCTGCCAAACTACTCCTGTGGGGGCATCCTTGGTCTTTAGAATACATAGGAGAAGCGGTTTTGAGGGTTCAAATCGATCAAGTTGTGCCTTTTCAAGTGCTTTCTCAACCTTACTAAGTGCTTCACGGGCAGGCTGTGTAAGCTTGCGAGGGGATGTAACATCAGGGTTGCCTTCAAGTATAGAGAAAAGTGGCAACAGTTCTGATCGAGGCACATGAAGAAACCCTCGCAACCAATTAATATCTCCCAGTAATTTTTGAAAGTCATTCAGGGTATGTAAATGCGAAGTACGGATGCACATCTTTTGTGGCCTAACCGAGTATGGGCCAATGACAGATCCCAAGAATGTTATTGAATCTGTATGTTGAATCTTTTCAGGGGCTATGATCAAACCATTAGTCTCTAAGGCCTTAACGACCCTCTCAAAAAAAGCATGCAGAACAGTCACCGTAGGTGCTGCCAGCAGGATGTCATCCATATAATGAATACGAAGAGATGGAGACTCCTGTCGCACAGAGATCAACACAGAATCTACAAACAGCTGACACATGGTCGGGCTATTAGCCATTCCCTGGGGTAGCACATGCCACTGAAAACGAGCATCCGGTTTCTCATGATTAACTGAGGGGAGGGTAAAAGCAAAGCGTTCCCTATCCTGGGGACAAAGAGGTATAGAAAAGAAACAGTCCTTGATATCTAAAACTATCACTGGCCAGCCCTTAGGCAAGGCAGAGAGTGCTGGCAGGCCTCTCTGGACAGGCCCCAAGACCTGCATTTGAGCATTGACTGCTCTTAGGTCATGAAGCAATCTCCATTTGCCTGACTGTTTCCTGATTACAAATATTGGGGTGTTCCAGGGGGAGACAGAGGGCTCCAAATGGCCAAGATCTAATTGTTCCTGGACTAATTCTTGAGCGGCTTCCAGCTTTTCCTGTGATAGGGGCCATTGAGGAACCCACACAGCCTTCTGAGTTAACCAGGGTATGGGCACCTGCATTCTTTTGGAAGCAATATTTTCAACGGCCCCTAGGAAAAACCCAATCCATGGCAATTCAACTTTTCTTTTGGGATAATTGGTTCTGAACGCCCCTGAAGGCATCTTCCTAGTCCCTGTTCTGGGACATAACCTTGTATTTTCATCATATTTTGGCTAGCCTCAGAATAGTCATTGGTCAAACGGAGACGCATCTGGGACTGAACGTCCCTGCCCCATAAATTAATTGGGACAGCTAGCACAAAAGGCTGTATTTTTCCTTTTTGTCCCTCCTCAGTATGCCAGGTTAGCTCTTTTGCACTCATCTGTGGTGTCTCAGCATACCCTAGGCCCTGCAGAGTCTGAGAAGACTTCTGAAGAGGCCAAGATTTTGGCCAAGAATTCATTTGAATGATACTTCTATCTGTCCCAGTATCAACCAAACCTGAGAATGTTTTCCCTCGATAGTTAGCTGTAAAAGTGGTCTTTGATCTAGCTCTAATGATAAACAAGCCAAATCCACGCCTGTGGACCCAAAACCCTCAGTACCCCTCTCTTTATTTACTGCAGGAAAGAGAGAGTGGCAGGAAGGCAAAATCAAGAGTTGGGCAATACGGTCTCCTGGGGCAATAGACACAACCCCATAGGGGAATGACAAAGGATTTTAATTATGCCCTTGTAATCAGGATCAATGACTCCAGGAAAAACAATCAATCCCTTTAAAGTTGACGATGAGCGCCCTACAAGGAGGCCCACAGTGTCCCTCTTTAAAGGTCCACAAACATCCGTCTCAAGGCTTGCACCCCCATGTCAGGGGTTAAGACCAATCCGGAGGCGGCACAGAGGTCCAACCCTGTGGAACCTGATGTGGCTCTTCGGACTGGGAGGACAGTGGCGGGCCCATTATTGGGGACTGGCGCCTGGAATGCCCCATATATTTGTGGGCCCTGGGGACGGGGCCCCTCATCCCTTTTTTGAATCCTGGTTGTGCTGAGGAGGAGGTATGGGCATGCCATTGATGTCTCTTACTGATCTGCACTCATTAGCCCAATGTTTACCCTTTTTACATCTGGGACAAGTACCCGGAGCGCTGATTTTGGCCCCCTCACGGGGGTAACAGGACCCCTGCTTGAGGGCACTGGCGTTTAAAATGCCCAACCTGTCCACACCTAAAACACCCTTTCGAATCTTGAACTTGATGGGACTTTGTGGCAGCAAGTACTGCTGCTGCCAGACCTGCATTGGACAAGGGACCGCCAATCTCACTACACGCCTTAATCCAGGCATCTATCCCTTTTCTAACAGGATTTATAGCTCTCTGACATTCCTTTGTACTTTGCTCATATATTAATTGAAGCACAAAGGGCATAGTATGATCTGCCGTACCTATAGTTTTTTCAGCAGCATCCATCATCCTAGCGGCAAAGTCTGCAAAAGGTTCTGTTGAGCCTTGAATAATTTTTGTTAAGTTACCAGCCACTTCCCCTTTATTGGGAATGGCTCTCCAGGCTCAGTAGTGAACATCATTGACCTGTTGATACACTTCTAGTGGCAAATTTATTTGATCAGCCATATAAGGACCAAGTCCCAAAAGCATATCAACTGTCCAGTGAGGATGACCATCTTGAACATTCTGTCTAGCCTGTGTTTGAGCATTATCTGTAGCTAAGGATTTAAACTCAAGAAACTGGCCTTTAGAAAGGCAAGCCTTTGCCAGCTCCATCCAATCTGTAGGAGTTAAGGGAACTGCAATAATCCTGCGCAACAGCGCAATTGAGTAATCTGCACCTGGTCCAAAATCTTTCACTGCCTGAACCAAATCCTTCAGTTGTTTATAGGAGACCAGTTCATGCCTTCTTTGATTGGTTGCCGGGTCTTCAAAGACTGGGAAGGCGGAGGCCAGCCGTGACCAGGTTTTTGCCCTAATGAAGCGGCACCTGTCCTCTGGGGGGATATAGGGTGGCGGTGCCAAGGCTCACCACCTTCTGTACAGGGCCATACCCCCTATCTTCTGACCTCCCCATCAATAGAGGGCGCCTGGGCGGAGGCCTATATCGCTCCCTATCATAATGGGCAGCAGCCTCCTCCAGTCCCTCCTCTTCCTCTTCAGTTAGTTTATCTTCTTCCTCCTTTTCAGAATCTGAGCTAGTCTCATCATCTGCCTCCAGCACATTTAAATGTGCAAACTCCTCTAGAATAGGATACTTCCTAACAGAGGCTCCTCTGTCCCCCTCAAAGGGCGGGCAAGAGTAAGTTTCACCTATTTCTTTGAGCTCTTCTTGTAAACTTTTATCTTTTTCTTGTTTTTGTTCTCCTTTTTTTATTTTCCCTTTTTTCCTAGGCCTAGCTTGTATTTCCCCATTTGTGTCTGACTCAGAAAGGCTATCCTGGTGTCTTGCTAGCGCCCTCCGTCCCTCTCTGATGATGTCCGTGTGACTGCCCTTACTCAAACATGAGTACACGATGAAAAGCAGTACCCACAGGGGAAAGGCAACAGCAAGGACCAAAAAAATCTCTAAGTCAAAAAACAGCATACCTGGGGATGACTTACCGACGTCTTCCTCTCCGTGTGTCAAGTTCTGGATCCACTTCGGCCCCCCGCCTGGCGACCGCAAGGCACCCGGCGTCCCGGGTTTCGGCACCACTTTGCAGCGAACCTCCCGACCTGCGGGAAAGGAACGACAACAAGACGAGGATTCTTCTTGATCACACTTTATTGGAGAGCCTCTTGGTTGAAAGGAAGGTTGATGGCGAGGGGCGAGGGGCACAGATCTGCAGCTGCTTTTATAGGAGGGAGCGCTACGAGGCACCTACTGATTGGTAGCTCTAATCTCACCACAAGCAAATGCCACGGGATAGGCTAGGGACAGGTTATGTCAAGCGCATGCGCATACCTTAAGCAAGGTTGGCACCAAGGCACTGCCTAATATGGAGTTGTTTGCCTCAACCTAGGCAGGAAGCCAGCGCCATCTTGTCAAAGGATGAGCAGTGTCATCCTTCAGAAGGGTGGGGAGGCCCAAATCCTTTTGTGTTGTAAAGAAACGAGGGAAAACCGGTGCATCATGGCAGACAGGCAGAGGTTTTGGGAAGGCAGACAAAATTCCCCAGCGTTGCTGTCCTCTACTGAGTGCCAGGATCTGGAGAGCCATCATCCCCAGGCTCCTCCACATCCCGTTTCCACGAATCATTCTGAATCTCCAGGTTTTCTCCTGAGGAAGGGTGGACTGTTCTCACCAGCCGGCTTGGAACCCAGTGGGGTGATTTCTGGTCCTGTGGAAAAACACAAACAGCTCCCCTGGATCTTATTATAACAAGATCCGGTCTTTTCCATTTATCATCTAGGACATCTTTCCACATCACCACTTTTCTGGGTGACTGGGCCACATCTTGACTGTGCCTGTCAGCTGCAGACTTATCATTATTGTCCAAAATTAAAAAATTAAGGGTGAAGAGGGCTAAGGAAACCCTCTCCTTAGGGGTTGTATCTTCTGCTATCCCCCTCTTTTGTTTAAATAAAATGGCTTTGATACTCTTATTGGCTCTCTCCATAATGCCTTGGCCTTGTGGATTATAAGGAAGGCCAGCGGCGTGGGCAACTTGCATCTGCGCACAAAAGGCCCGAAAACCAGTAGATGTATATGTCGGGCCATTATCAGTTTTTAAACGGCGCGGCTTTCCCCACGCTGCCCAGGCCTCCAGGCAGTGGGTTTTTACATGAGAGGCCTTCTCACCCGCCAACGGCGAGGCGAAGATAATTCCTGAACAAGTGTCCACTGAGACATGTAAATATTTCAATCTTCCAAACTCAGGGAGATGAGTCACATCCATTTGCCAAAGATCACCAGGACGGAGGCCTCGGGGATTAACACCCACATGAGGGGAGGGCAGAAAAGTGACACAAGACTGACAAGATTTTACAATGTCTTGCGCCTCATTTC
Source organism: Orientallactaga sibirica (assembly GCA_036365145.1). Lineage (NCBI taxonomy): Eukaryota > Metazoa > Chordata > Mammalia > Rodentia > Dipodidae > Orientallactaga > Orientallactaga sibirica. The sequence continues at coordinate 22,673,017 of JAEOAD010000025.1, forward strand.
TTGAGATAGAGAATCTTTTCCTCAAGGTATTTGCAGGGACATGATATAATCTGTGAAATTCAGTGGCTAAGGCCTTGGAATTATCTAGGGAAAGCATGGCCAACCTAGTGGCCTTGTCAACCATATCATTAGCTTGTGACAAAGGGCCAGGCAACAGCGAATGTGCACGGATATGGGTGACATGAAAGGGACAAGGTCGTTGCAAAATCAAAGACTGAAGCTGTAAAAGAATGTTAGAGATTGTGCTAGCAGACCTAACAGAAGCGGCAACTTCCAAGCCAGCAACAGCATTGGCCACATATTGAGAGTCAGTGAACAAATTAAAAGGAGTGGAAAAGGTCTGAAAAACCTCTAAAACAATCATACATTCCACAATTTGAGGGGACTCAGGTCTAAACATTCTCACCACCGGCGCTGATCCCTGCACCAGATGCGCCCCACGACCAGATTTTGACCCATCAGTAAAGATGGCGGGGGCTGAGACAATAGGGTCCTGAGCAGTAATTCTTGGGAAATAAACTAGATTATGCTCAACAAAGGATAAAATAGGACTCCTGGGATAGTGATTGTCTATAACATTTGGAAAGGCACACATGAGAATGCCCCAATCATCCACAGTGCCAGATAAAACCTCTACTTGTTCTTTAGTATAGGGGATAATAAGTTTTTCAGGGAGCCTCGCAAAGTGCATCAAGCAATATTTAAGTCCCAGGCAGGCCTGTTGGGCCACCAACTGCGGGAAATATTGAAGGGTACGGGCTCCCAAGGAATGCCCATGAAGCCACAGCAGGGGCCCTTCCTGCCAAAGTACTCCCGTGGGAACATCCTTAGTCTTAAGAATGCACAGGAGAAGTGGCTTTGAAGGTTCAAATCGATCAAGTTGTGCCCTCATAAGTGTCTCTTCAATCTTATTAAGAGCCTCATGGGCAGGCTGTGTGAGCTCGCAGGGGGATGTCAGGGTTGCCTTCAAGTATAGAAAAGAGTGGCAACAAATCTGCTCGAGGCACATGAAGAAATCCTCGTAACCAATTAATATCTCCCAGTAATTTTTGGAAATCATTCAGAGTATGTAAATGCGAGGTACGGATGCACATCTTTTGCGGCCTGACTGAATGTGGACTGATGACAGATCCCAAAAATGTAACTGAGTCCGTCTGTTGAATCTTTTCTGGGGCTATTGTCAACCCACTATCCTCTAATGCCTTAATAACCTTCTCAAAAGAAGCATGCAGAACAGGCAATGTAGGGGCAGTCAGTAAAATATCATCCATATAATGAATCATGCGGAGAGAAGGAAACTCTTGTCGTACAGAGATCAGCGCAGAGTCCACAAATAGCTGACATATAGTGGGACTATTAGCCATTCCCTGGGGCAACACACGCCATTGGAAGCGGGCATCCAGTCTCTCATGATTGGTTGAGGGGAGGGTAAAAGCAAAGCGTTCCCTATCCTGGGAGCAAAGAGGTATAGAAAAGAAACAGTCCTTAATATCTAAGACCATCACAGGCCAGCCCTTAGGCAAAGCAGAGAGCGCTGGCAGGCCTCTCTGAATTGGCCCCAAGACCTGCATTTGAGCATTGACTGCTCTTAGGTCATGAAGCAATCTCCATTTGCCTGACTGTTTCCTGATTACAAATATTGGGGTGTTCCAGGGGGAGACAGAGGGCTCCAAATGGCCAAGATCTAATTGTTCCTGGACTAATTCTTGAGTGGCTTCCAACTTTTCTTGTGACAGGGGCCATTGAGGAACCCACACAGCCTTCTGAGTTAACCAGGGTATGGGCACCTGCATTCTTTTGGAAGCAATATTTTCAATAGCCCCTAGGAAAAACCCAGCCCCTGATGATCCAACTTTTCTTTTGGAATAATTGGTTCTGGGCGCCCCTGGAGGCATTTACCCAGTCCCTGGTTTGGGACAAAACCTTGCATTTTCATCATATTTTTACTAGCCTCCGAATAGTCATTGGTCAGACGGAGGCGCATCTGGGACTGAACGTCCCTGCCCCATAAATTAATTGGGACAGCTAGCATAAAAGGCTGTATTTTTCCTTTTTGTCCCTCCTCAGTATGCCAGGTTAGCTCTTTTGCACTCATCTGTGGTGTCTCAGCATACCCTAGGCCCTGCAGAGTCTGAGAAGACTTCTGAAGAGGCCAAGATTTTGGCCAAGAATTCATTTGAATGATACTTCTATCTGCCCCAGTATCAACCAACCCTGAGAATGTTTTCCCCTCGATAGTTAGCTGTAAAAGTGGTCTTTGATCTAGCTCTAATGATAAACAAGCCAAATCCACGCCTGTGGACCCGAAACCCTCAGTACCCCTCTCTCTCGATACTGCAGGAAAGAGAGAGTGGCAGGAAGGCAAAATCAAGAGTTGGGCAATACGGTCTCCTGGGGCAATAGACACAACCCCATAGGGGGAATGACAAAGGATTTTAATTATGCCCGTGTAATCAGGATCAATGACTCCAGGAAAAACAATCAATCCCTTTAAAGTTGACGATGAACGCCCTACAAGGAGGCCCACAGTGTCCCTCTTTAAAGGTCCACAAACATCCGTCTCCAAGGCTTGCACCCCCATGTCAGGGGTTAAGACCAATCCGGAGGCGGCACAGAGGTCCAACCCTGCGGAACCTGATGTGGCTCTTCGGACTGGGAGGACGGTGGCGGGCCCATTATTGGGACTGGCGCCTGGAATGCCCCATATATTTGCGGGCCCTGGGGACCAGGGCCCCTCATCTCGTTTTTTGAATCCCGGTTGTGCTGAGGAGGAGGTATGGGCATGCCATTGATGTCTCTTACTGATCTGTACTCATTAGCCCAATGTTTACCCTTTTTACATCTGGGACAAGTACCCGGAGACCGCTGATTTTGGCCCCCCCTCTCGGGGGTAACAGGACCCCCTGCTTGAGGGCACTGACGCTTAAAATGCCCAACCTGTCCACACCTAAAACACCCTTTCGAATCTTGAACTTGGCGGGACTTTGTGGCAGCAAGTATTGCTGCTGCCAGACCTGCATTAGACAAGGGACCGCCAATCTCACGGCACGCCTTAATCCAGGCATCTATCCCTTTTTTTCTAACAGGATTTATAGCTCTCTGACATTCCTTTGTACTTTGCTTATATATTAGTTGAAGCACAAAGGGCATAGTATAATCTGCCGTACCTATAGTTTTTTCAGCAGCATCCATCATCCTAGCGGCAAAGTCTGCAAAAGGTTCTGTTGAGCCTTGAATAATTTTTGTTAAGTTACCAGCCACTTCCCCTTTATTGGGAATGGCTCTCCAGGCTCGGTAGTGAACATCATTGACCTGTTGATACACTTCTAGTGGCAAATTTATTTGATCAGCCATATAAGGACCAAGTCCCAAAAGCATATCAACTGTCCAGTGAGGATGACCATCTTGAACATTCTGTCTAGCCTGTGTTTGAGAATTATCTGTAACTAAGGATTTAAACTCAAGAAACTGGCCTTTAGAAAGGCAAGCCTTTGCCAGCTCCATCCAATCTGTAGGAGTTAAGGGAACTGCAATAATCCTGCGCAACAGCGCAATTGAGTAATCTGCGCCTGGTCCAAAATCTTTCACTGCCTGAACCAAATCCTTCAGTTGTTTATAGGAGACCGGTTCATGCCTTCTTTGATTGGTTGCCGGGTCTTCAAAGACTGGGAAGGTGGAGGCCAGCCGTGACCAGGTTTTTGCCCTAATGAAGCGGCACCTGTCCTCTGGGGGGATATAGGGTGGCGGTGCCGAAGGCTCTACCTTCTGTACAAGGCCATACCCCCTATCTTTTGACCTCCCCATCAATAGAGGGCGCCTGGGCGGAGGCCTATATCGCTCCCTATCATAATGGGCAGCAGCCTCCTCCAGTCCCTCCTCTTCCTCTTCAGTTAGTTTATTTTTTTTCTCCTTTTCAGAATCTGAGCTAGTCTCATCATCTGCCTCCAGCACATTTAAATGTGCAAACTCCTCTAGAATAGGATACTTCCTAACAGAGGCTCCTCTGTCCCCCTCAAAGGGCGGGCAAGAGTAAGTTTCACCTATTTTTTTGAGCTCTTCTTGTAAACTTTTATCTTTTTCTTGTTTTTGTTCTCTCTTTTTTATTTTCCCTTTTTTCCTAGGCCTAGCTTGTATTTCCCCATTTGTGTCTGACTCAGAAAGGCTATCCTGGTGTCTTGCTAGCGCCCTCCGTCCCTCTCTGATGATGTCCGTGTGACTGCCCTTACTCAAACAGGAGTACACGATGAAAAGCAGTACCCACAGGGGAAGGGCAACAGCAAGGACCAAAAAATTCTCTAAGTCAAAAAACAGCATACCTGGGGATGACTTACCGACGTCTTCCTCTCCATGTGTCAAGTTCTGGATCCTCTTCGGCCCCCCGCCTGGCGACCGCAAGGCACCTGGCGTCCCGGGCTTCGGCACCACTTTGCGGCGAACCTCCCGACCTGTGGGAAAGGAACGACAACAAGGACGAGGATTCTTCTTGATCACACTTTATTGGAGAGCCTCTTGGTTAACAGGAAAGCTAATGGCGAGGGGCGAGGGGCCCAGATCTGCAGCTGCTTTTATAGGAGGGAGCGCTACGAGGCACCTACTGATTGGTAGCTCTAATCTCACCACAAGCAAATGCCACGGGATAGGCTAGGGACAGGTTATGTCAAGCGCATGCGCATACCTTAAGCAAGGTTGGCGCCAAGGCACTGCCTAATATGGAGTTGTTTGCCTCAACCTAGGCAGGAAGCCAGCGCCATCTTGTAATGGCGTTTGCTCTTGCTCCCTGCAGATAATACTTAATTTGGGGAATCTATGTGCAAAACATGTGATCCTTCTGTTCCCAAGGAGCAGCTAGCCACCTACAAACATCCTCGAAGGTGATAGGTTGATAGAATCTGTGATCTTGAGCCTGGCATGGTGGTGAACACCTTTAAACCCAGCACTTGGGAAGCAGAGGTAGGAGGATTTCCAGGAATTCTTGGCCACCCTGAGACTACATAGTGAATTCCAGGTCAGCCTGGGCTAGAGGGAGGCCCTACTACGAAAAACCAAATAATAATAATAATAATAATAATAATAATAATAATAATAATAATAAAAAACAAGTGACTTTGGAGAGAAGGCTAATAAAGATGACTGGTTATTGTTAAAGAGGTCGGGTATGGCATTCTTCTGGTCACCGGTGACTTCCTGGAAGACCTCCGAGTTTTGTGTTTCAAAGTAACCTGTCCCTGACCGGGAATTGAACCAGGGCTGCGGTGGGGAAAGCGGGGAATCCTAGCCACTAGACCACCAGGGAGAGCGTAGTGCTTCCTCACCAGGTGTATCACCCAAAGGAAGGCAAGGATTGAGTATTCAGGGCGAGAAGGGGTGAGGGCGTGCAGACCCCTGGACCATGCACTTCCCGGGCCCCACGACCCCCGAGCTCAGGCTCACACTGGATCCAAGCTTGTCCCGGAGTCCCGAGGCTCCTGCCGGCTCGGGGAGAAGCGCGGAGGGACCGGTCGTGGCCGGCGCTCAGCCCCCGACTTCCCGGCCTGCAGCCCGCAGGTCCACGGCCACCTCGGGAACCGCATCCACCCTGCTGCTGGCGCGGGAAAAGGCAGGTGGTTCTCGGGAGAAGCTCCGGGGTGTGGAGGCCGGGTCCCCGCCGGCGCCTCGCGGACGCCCAGAGACCTGGTTTCCCCGATGCGTGGTGGAGCACGCGTTTAATCCCAGCACTGGGGAGGCAGAGGTAGGAGGATCGCTGTGAGTCTGAGGCTGCCCTGAGACTACATAGTGAATTCCAGGTAAGTCTGGGCTAGAGCGAGACCCTATCTCGAAAAACAAACAAACAAACAAAAAAGGAATTAATTGCTGAATTTCCAAATCATCATTAGATCTATACTTACCTAGAAGTACCTTTTTTTTGGTGTGTTTTTTTGTTTTTGTTTTCTGAGATAGGGTCTCACTCTAGTCCAGACTGACCTGGAATTCACTATGTAGTCTCAGGGCAGCCTCAAACTCACAGCGATCCTTCTACCTCTGCCTTCCGAGTGCTGGGATTAAAGGCGTTCGCCACCACGCATGGGGGCGTCCGCGGGGGGCCGGCGGGGACCCGGCCTCCAGACTCCGGAGCTTCTCCCAAGAACCACCTGCCTGGGTGCTGGGATTAAAGACGTGCCCCACCACACCCGGCTTCGAAAATTTAGTAACTCTTTTAAAAGTATTTTACTTACTAGAAACAGAGAGAATAGGTATGCCAGGGGCTCTAACCACTGCAAGTGAACTCTTCAGACATATGTGCCACCTTGTGCACCTGGCTTACTTGGGTTCTGGGGAATAGAACCCAGGTTCTTAGGCTTCACAGACGAGCACCTTAACCAATAAGCCATCTCTTCAGCCTCTTAGTGACCTTTTTAATTAATTAATTAATTTGGTGGCTTTTTATTTGGAGGGGGGACAGTCTAATATCATCCAGCCTGGTCTCAAACTCACCGTCTAGCAGGAGGTGATTGTAAAGTCCAGATCCTCTTGCCTTCCTCATTGGAGGATTGCAAGCATGCTGCGGTTATTTTTCCTTATAGTTAATTTATTGGAATGTAAATCCTAAAGATTTGACACATACTTAGAACTAACAAGAGGGTAAAGTGTTGTTTTAAAAAACTAAACACAAGCAGGGGGCTGGAGAGATGGCTTAGCAGTTTAAACGCTTGCCCGTGAAGCCCAAGAACCCTGGTTCAAGGCTCAATTCTCCAGGACCCACTTAAGCCTGATGCACAAGGGGGCGCATGCATCTGGAGTTTCTTTGCAGTGGCTGGAGACCCTAGCAGGCTCATTCTCTCTAACTACCTATTTCTGTATCTCTCTCTCAAATAAATAAAATATTAAAATAACTAATCATTATAGGTAACACAATCTTGGCATTTGGAACCTGGACAACATTTTTCAAACCTGTTAGAGAAAGTTTCCACTTTGTATTATGAAAATAACAGTCAGCTGTCTAGTTGAAAACTTCAGCAAACTTTAAACTATTTTCTTTCCTATTTCCCCCCCTCTCCCCTGCATCCCTTTCTCTATTTTTTTCCAGGCTGGGCTAGAACTCCTTATGTAGCACAGACTTGCCTTGAACTCAAGCACTTCCTCCTGCCTCAGCCTCTCAAGTATTGGGATTTAATGTATTTATCATCACACCTTGTTTAAACTATTGTCTTAAACTTTTTCCACTCTTTTGATATTCAGTAGACTCCTGTTCAGCTATCCTGTCAATTATAATCAGATTTTTTTTTATTTCAAGGTAGGGTCTCACTCTAGCCTGACCTGGAATTCACTATGTAGTCTCAGGGTGGTCTTGAACTCACAGTGATACTCCTACCTCTGTCTCCCACTCTGTCTGCCAGTGCTGCGATTAAAGGCGTGCACCACCATGCCCAGTAATTATAATTTTATTTTATTTTTTGGTTTTTAGAGGTAGGGTCTCACTCACTCCAGTCCAGGCTGACCTGGAATTAACTATGTAGTCTCAGGGTGGCCTCGAATTCTTGGCAATCCTCCTACCTTTGCCTTCTGAGTGCTGGGATTAAAGGTGTGCGCCACCACGCCCAGCAATTATAATCAGATTTATTTATTTTTTACTTTTTATTTATTTAATTTTTTTGGAGAGAGACACAGAGAGAGAGAGGGAGAGGAAGATAGAGATGGGCATGGCTGCTGTGAACGAAATCCAGATGTGTGCGCCCCCTTGTGGTCAAGTGCGGCATTGCGCCCTTTCGTCACTTTGCATCTGGCTAAACGTGGGACCTGGAGATTGGAACCTCCGGAGATTGGAACCAGTGTTCTTAGGCTTAGGAGGCAGGCGCCTTAACCCCTAAGCCATCTCTCCAGCCTTATAATCAGATTTTTAAAATGTATTTGATGCCCTGTGTTACATGCACAGCAGAACCACCCCCCCCAGTTGGAATTGAATCTAGGGCCTTGCCCATTTTAGAGTACCTGGATACTCTCCCATTGAGTCTTTGTGAAGGTTAATATCAACTTGATAGGCTCTAGACCAAGCTTTAGGCATGACTGTGAAGGAGTTTGTAGATTGGGTTTACTGAGATGGGAAGCTTCACTCTTTTTGAAAAGCAGTAGTTGGAAGTAGCGACTTCAGGTGTGACTGGGTGAAACTGAGGCAGATGAGCCATAGAGGTCGCTCCCTTGTGAATCTTGTTTACGGACCTTGTGTGAGGGTAAACGTTTAGTGCATTTTTGAAGGCTTTGCAAAACAACTTCCCTGACCGGGAATCGAACCCGGGCCGCGGCGGTGAGAGCGCCGAATCCTAACCACTAGACCACCAGGGAACACATGTGCTGGGTGTGTATCTTTACATGGAGAACCAAAACAGAAGGGTGTGAGGGCGTGCAGATCCCTGTGATGGTCCACAGCTCCCGCTCACACTAGATCCACGCGAGTCGGAAGCCCAGGGCGTCAGACCTATGGCTGCTGCTGGGTCATGAGCCCCAGCAGCTTCCGGCTTGGCGGGGTGGGGGGGTTAGGAGGGGGTGGAGGGGAGGGGGGAGGGGGGGAGAGATGAGTCCCGGGGCTCCAGACCGCTCAGAGAGAAGCGCGGAGGGGCTCGTGGTCCATGTCCTCAGCGCGCACCGTCGACACTCAGATTCCTGAAGTTCTCACTAGAAGATGACCTAAGCCTTTGATCATGCAAGAGTGCTCTGAGCCCGGGGCACCGGAGCAGACCGGCGGGAAGTTCCTCCTACAGATGATCAAACCCTGGCAGGGCTTCCAGGTGCACAAAGCATGCTCAGATGTAAAGTAGCGTGTTCCCTGTTCGTGGATACGTTATGAGATCATGCGTTCTCTGATCTAATTAAAATTTTTAATTTTTTTAAAATTTATTTGAGAGAAACAGGCAGATAGAGAGAAAGGGCGAATGGGCACTCCAGGGCCTCTAGCCACTGCAAACGAACGCCAGATGCATGCGCCCCCTTGTGCTTACGTGGGTCCTGGGGAATCGAAGTGGGGTCCTAAAGCTTCACAGACAAACGCCTTAACCGCTAAACCATTAACCCAGCCCGAATTAATAATTTTTGTTTGTTTTTGTTTTTCGAGGTAGGGTCTCACTCTGACCCAGGCTGACCTGGAATTAACTATGTAGTCTCAGGGTGGCCTTGAACTCACGGCAATCCTCCTACCTCTGCCTCCCGAGTGCTGGGATTAAAGGCGTGCGCCACCACGCCCGGACGAATTAATAATTTTTAAAATTATTTATTTGCAAGTCGAAATAGATCGATCGATAGAAGAGAGACAGACAGAATGAGCGTGCCAGGGCCTTCAGCAGCTGCATACAAACTCAGATGCAACTTCGTGTTTCTGGCATTACATGTGTACTGGGCCACGGAATTTGGGTCTAGGCCAAGCGCCTTACCACTAAGCCATCTCTCCAGCCCTCAAGCCACAATTTTTTTTTTTTTTTTGGGTGTCTGCGCCACCACACCCTGCTTTTCAATTCATGATTTGATGACATTATTCACAGTTGATGGGAACGTCCGGAGGTTGATCATGTGGGAGTATATCTTGTCCTGCGCTCTTTCTGTCTTCCTTCTGGGTCCTGCCTGATCTGAACAGACTCCTTCCAAATGCTTCTACTGCGGAGTTACTCGCTTTAAGCCAAAACCAATGGATCCATCCAGCTTTGTACGGAAAGCTCTGGAACTTTCGCCAAATTGGTGTATTATTTATTTATTTGAGAATGACAGAGAGAGAGAGAGAGAAAGAGGCAGATAGATAGAGAATGGGTGCACCAGGGCCTCCAGCCACTGCAAACAAACTCAAGATGCATGTGCCACTTTGTGCATCTGGCTTATGTGGGTCCTAGAAGGGCTTAACCACTAAGCCATCTCTCCAGGCCCAACTTACGCCAAAGTGAATCCAACTTTTTTTTTTTTTTTTTTTTTTTGGTTTTATGAGGTAGGGTCCCATTCTAGCTCAGGCTGACCTGGAATTCACTATGTAGTCTCAGGGTGGCCTTGAACTCACTCCTACCTCTGAGTGCTGGAATTAAAGGCCTGGGCCACCACGCCCACCTGGACTTTACTTCTAAAGTCTTCTCCAAGAGGGGATGTTTCAATTGAGAGACAACAGATGCACATTATAAATGAAAAAGGCCAGTTTTGTTTTGTTTTGCTTTTTGAGGTAAGATCTCACTCTAGCCCAGGCTGACCTGGAGTACACTATATAGTCTCAAGGTGGCTTCTGCCTCCTGAGTGCTGGATTGAAGGTGTGTACCACCAGGCCCAGCAGCAGTGGGGTTTTTTTTGTTTTGTTTTGTTTTTTGTGTTTTTTTTGGTTTTTCGAGGTAGGGTCTCACTCTGGCCCAGGCTGACCTGGAATTAACTATGTAGTCTCAGGGTGGCCTCGAACTCATGGCGATCATCCTATACCCCCGCCTCCCAAGTGCTGGGATTAAAGGCGTGTGCCACCATGCCTGCCTTTTTTTTTTTTTTTTTAACCTGTGCTTAAGGTCACCCATGGTAGTCTATGCCTTTAATACCAGCACTTGAGAGGTTGATGCCAGCCTGAGAGATTTTCAGGTCAGTTTGGGCTAGCGTGAGACGCTACCCTGAAAGACAAAAATAAGGGAAAAACAAAACAGAAAGCACCTGTGTTTAAGAAATTTGTGACTCCCTCAGTTCTAAAGTTAACACACTGGGTGAGTAGAGTTGTGTGGTCATACATATAGTATATGAAGAGGCAGATAATCCCAAGAGGATGTTGTTTTCAGGTCTGTGGTGCCACCCTCCACAAAACAATGTTTATCTGCCTCAGATGTGTGCTAGGAAGGTGTTAAAACTAAGAGCCATCGTCCCTGGGTGGGCTCGAACCACCAACCTCTCGGTTAACAGCCGAGCGCGCTAACCGGTTGCGCCACAGAGACGCGACTGTCACCTCCCTCGCCGACGCCCCCGAGGGCCGCGGCCCGAGCCCCGTGGGCGGCAGGGTCCGTGCTCCCGAGCGCGAGCGGGGAAGTCCCGCGGTGTGGCGGGGACCTGGGTGGGGCTCAGCTCCCGCGTGGGCGTGTGCGCGGCGGGGCGGTGGAGGTCCCCGCGCGCGGCGAGGCGGGAGAGAGGGAGGGAAGGAGGGCCACGCGGAGGCCGGGGGATGCCCGCGATGGGGAAGGGGCGCAGGAGCGCGGGAGGGAAGGCAGGAGCGGAGCATCCGCGGATCTCGTGGGGTTGAACCCGGACGACGGGAAGAAGCCGGGATCCCCGTGGCTGCGACAGCGCCGATGTGGTCACCTCGCGTGCAGGACGCTGTCTCGGTCCTTTTCCACGGCCCAGGTTCCCGGTCACGAGTGACCAAGCGCGGGAGAACCCCGGGGAACACTGCTCACGCCGCAGCGATAGGAGACAGACATTGGGCCGCGGCAGCTTAGGGGTGACGGACCCCACAATCAATAGCCTTTTCCTAGCTAAGGGCAGGAATTGTCCGCGGGCCTGCAGGAGAAAGCTTGGGTCATGACACTTGACTACAGCTCAGAAACATCGCGACGATCTGGCCTTGCCTTCTCTCTGCACAGGGAATCCCTTCCACTCCTTCCCAGAGAATGCCAGAATACCCAACCCCAGACTCCCGGCATCAGGAGTAAACCAGATAAACCAGCCACCTACCCACCGGGCCTGAAAAAAATCCGACAAACATGATCTTCCTCATGTAGCCACTTCCCGTGGGTGGGGGAAACAGATCTGAGTCTTGAGGTGGGCTTTTGAAAGCTCCTCTTGCCTTCCTGGGCAAAAGAGCTCCACTTTGCTTCCTTCTCTTATATTGTAGACAGACTTCCCTTCTCTCTCTCTCTTCTTTTCGACGTAGGGTCTCGCTCTAGCCCAGGCTGACCTGCATTTCACTATGTAGTCTCAGGGTGGCCTCGAACTCTCAGCGACCCTCCTACCTCTGTCTCCCGAGGGCTGGGATTAAAGTCGTGTGTCACCATGCCCAGCCTACCTCCTAAAGTTTGTCTTATTTATTTATTTTTATTTTTACTTATTGATGAGATGCCCCGGCCAGCGGGGCTTCAACGGGAGCAAGGACCCTAGAGAACCTGAAATGAAAGGGACAAGAGACACAAGGAACCGACAGCAAGACAAAGATCTGATCAAGCTGTGAATTTTATTAATCTCAGGGTGCCTTTTATACAGCAGAACAGGGAAGTAGCTTAGGTATTCTATAATTATGTTTCAACAGGATAAGACCCCAGCCCCAAGGCTATAAGATGTTCCACAGGATAAGGCTCCAGCCCCAAAGCCATAAGATAATGACTTCCTCAATCTCTGTGCATGGGTTAATAGATAACTGCAGACCTTGTGACTTCCCAGAACAGACAACTTATCACACAATGGGGTCACTACTCAAGATGGAGGCACTTTTGGTTACCTAGTGCCCAATGGTTCCCAACAATGAGAGACAGAGAGAGTGAGTGTACAGCACCCCAGGGCCTCTAGCCACTGTAAATGAACTCCAGGTGCTTGCCCCACTTTGTGCATCTGTTATTCGTGGGTACTAGTGAAATGAACCTGGGTCCTTTGGCTTTGCAGGGTAAGCCATCTCCCAGCCCTTATTTATTTATTTATTTATTTGAGAGAGAGAGAGAGAGAGAGAGAGAGTACTAAAATTTTTAGCAATAATAAAATCTTTCTGAACCTTATCCTCTGGTTTGTGGATTCCATTCTTTGAATTCATGGGACAAGGTTCCATAACGTCCCCAAATTATCAATGTGTAGGTACACAAGGAACCCCCAAATTCCTGTATCAACGGTTCAGTCATATCCATTCTTTCTGTCTCACAAACTCTAAACCAGTTCTTACGCAGCAAGAGAGTTTTTACTCAAGTGAGTATTTTCAGTAAAGTCTGATAAATATAAAAAAAAAATTAACCTAGGGGTTGGAGGGATGGCTTAGCAGTTAAGGTGCTTGCCTGGGAAGCCTATGGATTCCCCAGGACCCTCGTAAGCCAGATGCACATGGGGGTGCATGTGTCTGGAGTTCATTTGCAAGTGGCCCTGGTGCGCCCATTCTATCTACCCAGCCATGTGAGGAGTAACGTCACCTGGGAAGCTGAAGCAGGAGGAGTTCAGAAGCATGCCCACATTTATCAAGAGAAAGCTATCCATGTTGGGGCCCTGCCCCCTAAATGACCTCCTAAACACTGCCATCAGGGCAAGAGGCAAGGGCCGTCTGGCTTCTTGGAGCAATGTGGGGTGTTAGGGTGTGGCAGCTGGAAGACTTCTAGTGGGTGTATCTAAGGGATTCCAAAACGACACCAGCATATTGCAGGAAGACAGTACTGGAAGAGAATGTTGGGGAGAAAGAATAAAACAAGAAGACATTCAAAGCCTGATGACCTGGGTTTGATTCCCCAATACCCATGCACAGAGTGGAGCATATGTCTGCGCCACAGGGAGCCTGGCACAACCATGTTCTCTCTTTCCCTTCAGGTATTTTAAAAAAGTGGGGAGGGGGAGGAGGCTGGTTTAGCGGTTAAGGCATTTGCCTGCAAAGCTAAAGGATCCTGGTTGATTCTCTAGGACCCACGTAAGCCACCTGCACAAGGGGGTGCATGCATCTGGAGTTCGTTTGCAGTGGCTGGAGGCCCTGGTGTGCGCGCTCTCTCTCTCTCAAATAAATAAAATAAAGGATCCAAGGGCAGTGAGTAAACTAGAGCCATTTAGGGTTCCCATTTTTGCAGACTTTCAGGTCGATGATGGAACCTGGGTAAATAGAGTTAGATTGTCGCAGGACCATCTTGAGTGTGGACTGACTGTAGACAAGAGGAGATAATTTAAAACAGCCGTTAAGTACACAAGGTATAAAAAGATAATAGATAGGCCTGGTGGCACACACCTGTAATCCCAGCACTCGGGAGGCAGAGGTAGTAGGATCTCCATGAATTCAAGGACACCCTAAGACTAGATAGTGAATTCTAGGTCAGCCTGGCGAGAGTGAGACCCTATCTCGGGGGGGGGGGGGAAACCCCAAAAATCAGCAAATAATAAAAAAATACACATGTATATATGAAGAAAAATATGAAATTTTCTAATGTCCCGATCCTCCCCTATTGCAGGGTATTGGGGAATCAAACCCAGGTCATCAGGCTTTAAATGTAGATGCGAAATGCCCTGGCTGCTAGATGGCCAGGGAAAGGCTGAGTTCTGCTCTGATCTCACTGGGCCTGCGTGGGGAGCAGGAATAGTGACAGGCAAGAAAAACAAAATTTGCTTACAGAAATTGCAACTGGAAAATGTAGTAAGGGGGGCGGGGCGAGCGGCAGAGTATGATGAAGCTTGCGATGGACTCTTCCCGTGAGCCCAGAGCGAACTTGACCTCATTCCTCATTCCATTGGTACAGGTGAAATCACTAAGACGGTGTTTAGGAACGTTAGATGATAATCCTTCATTCCACACCTCTACTGGAATGTTTCGGAGCTGGTCATCCTGTGGGTTCCATGGTGTAATGGTTAGCACTCTGGACTCTGAATCCAGCGATCCGAGTTCAAATCTCGGTGGGACCTTTCTGTTTACTTTGAGGAAGGTCTGTTTTCTTTCACTCCATAAGTGGGACTTAGACTCCTGCTTTCAAAGGAGAGAGGAAGGTTTTACTCCAGGGAATGAGGATACCCCCATAGGGGCTGCTTCCTGGCATATGTTGCTCAGGACAGCCAACCCACAATTCACTTGGCCTGGGATGTCCCGTCCTCGTCCACCCGCCTGGCCCGGAACTTGCTAGAATAGAGGTGTCCCGTCCCACAGCCAAACCCCACTCTGTCCTCAGGTGACTCCGGGTGTGGTGCACGGGTTCCTACACTCATGTCCTGGACGCCTGCTGTCCCTCACCTGGACCCCGCAGGTCCCCGCTGAGCGGAGCTGGGTTGCGGCGGGAGGTGGCAGTGGCGCCGGAGCTCCCTGGAAGCAACGTAGCCGTGCGGGTTCGAGCCCCGCCTCCTGCACTTGCTTCGGCCCTGGACCTTTGGGTGCCGAGTCTCTGCCTTCGGCTCTGCCAGGCATTTCCTGTTTGGAAGCTGCGACCGACGCTCGCGAGCCGGAGACTGGGCGCGGGGGCTGGGCGTGCGCCTTCGGTTGTCAGTCGAGCTCGGGAACACTGGAGCGAGGGACAAGGCAATGTCCTTCATCTCTGTCAGTTCTGCTCTCCCACCCAGGCCCTCCTGGGGGAACTGTTAGGTTGGGACTGGCTCCCAAAATGGAGTCACCAAGGACAGCAGGAGGACAACAGAGCCACCAGGAAGTGGATTATCCACATTCCTCAAGAAACGCCCAGCTATTATCCCTTCCTTGCCTAACAATGCCCTCAGGTCATGATTTCCTGCCCCCTTATCTCCTAAATCACATGGTCACTGTTCTGGTCTCACACCCTAGCTATTTGAAATGGCTCAGGACTGGAGAGATGGCTTAGCTGTGAAGGCACGCCTGCCTGCTAAGCCTAAAAACGCTGTTTTGATTCTCCAGGTCCCACATTTAGCCAGACACAAAAAGTGACATAAGGGCGCAATGCCACATTTGCCCAGAAGGGGGCGCACGCATCTGGAATTCGTCCACAGTGGCTGAGAGGCCGCTGGTGTGCCCATTCTCTCTCTCTCTCCAAAAATAAATAAATAAAACAATAAAACAATATTTACATCTGTAAGGACTTCTCCCTCTATGTTGTTTAGCTCTCAAAAACAGATCGATAATTATGTTGTAGATCTCCATAAGTTTCACCTGTGATCTTTTGTGTCACTGAGTCTTACATCTCAGACAGGAAATAAAGTTCAATGTAAAAAAGCCTTATGGGCACTTCACATTTCTGCATGCTAGAAGACTGCACAGAGATCATAAAACTGCACCAGCCAAAACAAAAACAAAAAAACAAAAGCCGGCACGGTGTCGCACGTGGAACAAGACCCTACCTCGAAAAACAAAAACAAAAAAGCTGGACCACTCAGGCAGAGGTAGGAAGATCGCCATGAGTTCAAGGCCACCCTGAGACTACATAGTAAATTCGAGGTCAGCCTTGGCTAGAGTGAAACTCTACCTGGAAAACAACAACAACAACAAATCAAACCATACAAACAAGACAACAACAACAAAAACAATAAACAAAACTGAACCAGCTATCTGGAAAGAAAGCAACCTGCTGAGACCTATGACCTTGGGGGAGCTAGATACCTGGAGAAAAAGTTTGCTTCCATCACCTCCTCATCCCACTCCCTCTTTCTGCCTGTGTGACTCTATCCCCTAAGGCTAAAAAAAAAAAAAAAAAAAAAAAAAAAACCCTGCTAGATGCCCCCAGCTTGTGCTCAAGTTCCCAGGGTCACTGTACTGGGATCTGAGACGTTCCTCTGAGACTGATAAAGTCTACTCATGCCTTGGAGATGTCTGCTGTTTCCTTTCAAACTCGCCCCAAAACTTTTTCCTTACAAATTATGTTATGCCTTAGGGGCTGGAGAAATGGCTCAGCGTTTGCCTGCAAAGCCTAATGACCTGGATTCAGTTCCCCAGTATCCAAGTAAAGCCATATGTACAAAGTGATGCATGCAGAGGTAAGAGGATCACTGTGAGTTCAAGGCCAGCCTGAGATGACATAGTGAATTCCAAGTCAGCCTGGGCTAGAGTGAGACCCTAACCTTGAAAAACAACACACACACACACACACACACACACACACACACACACACCAGAAAGAAAAAAAATCCACTAGTCCCTGGAGACTCTTGTCAATTTCTGCCTGCCCCAGTGATGCCCCTCCCCACTTTACTACAGGATAGAGACTATGTTTTCTGCTTCACAGAAGCAGATCTTCCCATCCAAATGGGAGGCACCCTGAAATGACTCTGATAGCTCCTGTGGAAACTCCAGGGAGGCCTCACTGGTTTCATTTCTTCTCACTAAAAAAAAATAGAGCCTTCCACTCCCTCAACCCATGGCCTCTTTCCCCCTGTGTTACCAGTTTTTCTTTTATTTCCAGAGCCACCCCTTGAGGTGAGATCGAATCCCCCACACCCCTGCTACAGTTCCACTGAGCACATACCCACCTCGATACCCACTCCTGTAACATTCTTGCGCTGGCTTCCTATATAATTACAGAGTTTGGAATGTCTGAACCAGAACATCTCCATTTTGGGGGTCTGCCATTTCACAACGGAAATTCCCTGCTGGCCAAGAATAACACAGGCCACCCACCCTAATGATCGCTTCTCTGGAATGGCTCAAGCCCCCAGGCAAGGTGGCCCATCCTGGTGAACCCACCATGCCATGAGTACCCCCCCACACCTAGTCTGTAAGGGAAGCTGCTTGTGACGATATGCCTGCTCATGGTTCCTCATCCAGCTTTCCTGGAATAAAGCTGGTCTCCGCTGTTGAGCCGAGTCCTCCTTGCTTGTTTCCCAACGGTGTTCAGCCTCTTCCCTCTTTCTCTCCTTGCAGTTAGTTAGTTATCCTCGTGTAAGAAGCTGACACACTCTCACATCAGGAGTGGGAATCAATGTGATGTGTTGAATGATTTTTTTCTGCATGAACGGGATGGGCAGATGGATTGGAACTTGTGCTTATAAGGACCAAAAATGGTTAGCAAGGAACCGCCGCAGGTAGGAGCCAGAAATCCCAGGATGAGTTGTGGAATCACCAGGCATTGTGTTGAACACATGCTGGAAGACTTTAAAGATACTCCAGCCTTTAAAAAGCTGGAGAGATGGCTTAGCGGTTAAGGCGCCTGCCTGCTAAGCCTAAGAACCTGGTTCTAATCTCTAGGTCCCACGTTTAGCCAGATGCAAAGTGACGCAAGGGCGCAATGTCACACTTGACCACAAGGGGGCGCACGCATCTGGATTTCGTTCTCAGCAGCTGAGAGACTGCTGGTGCTCCCATCTCTATCTGTCTCCCTCGCCCTCTCTCTCTGTGTCTCTCTCTAAAAAATAAATAAAAGGCAGAGGAAGGCTCAGACTAGGAGCTGTTTCCATGGAGATGGTAAGTGATGTGGGACAATGACCACGCTTGCCAAGTGCACAAAAAATTTTGCCCGGCGAGCAACCATAAAGTAATGTTTCCAGAAGCTGCATCCAAAGACTGATCTGAGCATTTGTGGAGAGTTACCGTGTTACAGGTGTAGAGCCAAAAATCATCTTGGGTTATTTTTGCCTTTTAAAAACAGCCAATGTATATGTGACTTAACACTTTCATAATAAGTGTTCTTCTAAACATCTTCCTTCTTCTACTAGATTTTACCTAAAAGCTTAATTCCTTCAAGGTAAGCACATTCTTCTTTTTTTTTTTCTTTCTTAAAGGCATTTTAATTATTTATCAGACAGAGAAAGGGCACACCATCAGCCGCTGCAAACAAACTCCCAACTCTTGTGCCACCTTATGGCTACTGGAGATTCGAACCCAGCTCCTTTGGGTTTGTAGGAAAGCGCCTTAACCACTAAGCCATCTTTCCAACCCAAGAAATCCTTTTGTATTGTCAGAAAGTCACCATGACTGAATCGTCTGTTTTTCAAATTTAATGAGCATCATGAAAAAAAACTTCCTTTTAAAATTCAACAAATCTAATTCCATGTGGTCTGGGGTGGGGTCTAAGTTTGCCGGGGGTGGGTGTGTGTGTGTGTGGAATCTTCGGTTTCCCAGCTCCGTGAAGGAGCGCGAGAAAGCAGGCGGAGCGGTGTGAAGGAAAGATGAAGGGAACAGCTCCCATGGGCATGGGGGGCCCCCAGGGCGGGGTGACCGCGGACGTGTCCCGGGGGTCAGGCTTGTTTACATCCACCCGTGGGTGCTGCTCCCCCCCTCAGCCGTCACCCCACTGTCCCGTGGTCCCCGCGCCCTTCCCTGCAGCTATGTCACCATCATCCTCCACCTGTCCCAACGCCAGCAGAAACTCGGGGTACCAGGACCTTCCCCGGCGCGAGCCCAGCAGGCCTCCTGCCTCAGCTCCGAAAATTCCAAGCATCAGTAACGTTTCCAGAAGTCTCCTCGCCCCCAGCCCCCAGCCCAGGCTGTCCTGGAATTCACTCTGTAGTCTCAGGCTTGCCTTGAACTCAGTGATCCTCCTACCTCTGCCTCCAGAGTGCTGTGCTTGGATTAAAGGTGTGGGCCTCCACTCCTGCTCCTCAGTGGTTTTAGGATCAGCTGGTCCTATGAAATTGCCCCAAACAGGGCTACAATGTGTCTCCCCCACAGAAGAGGGGAGCATTGGTGGTTCAGTGGTAGAATTCTCGCCTCCCACGCGGGAGACCCGGGTTCGATTCCCGGCCAATGCAAGACTTTTCTCACTCTTCTGGTTTCTCATCTACAAGAAAAATCTATCCAGGGAAAGCAAAACCAACTACTCAGAGGTCCGAGGATCCGCCAGTGCAGCTCTGGCTTTGAAGCCTTTTTCCTCTGGCAGAACCGTGCAATTCAGGCGTCTCTGTTCATGACTCATTTCCTGGGCCTTGGACAGACTATTGGCCCAACTATCAGAGAGGAGATTGACAAATAGAGAGCCTGTGGTCCCCAGACACTGGTAGAGATTCCAGAGGCCGGTGGGGGCCCAGGGAAAAGGGACGCTTGTGGGGAAGAAGCCCGTCATGCATGCACCTGAGACCACCCACTTCTCTCCAGGTATTGACAAAATGAAAAATGGATGTCAGGGAACAGCAGCAACGGGGAGAGAGAGAGAGAGAGAGAGAGAGAGGCAGAGAGAGAGAACAGGCACTCCAGGGCCTCCAGCCTCTGCAAAGCAACTCTAGTTGGATGCGCCTCCATGTGCATCTGCTTTAAATGGGTTATGGATGGGTGGGGGATGTCGAACCTGGGTTCTTAAGCTTCATAGGCAAGTGCTTTAACGGCTAAGCCATCTCTCCAGACACCAAAAAAAAATTTTCTATTTTTTCTTTTTTTGTGGAGAGAGACACAGAGAGAGAGAGAGAGAGAGAGGGAGAGGAAGACAGAGATGAGCGCCCCAGCAGCCTCTCAGCTGCTGAGAACAAAATCCAGATGATTGCGCCCCCTTGTGGTTAGTGCGGCATTGCACCCCTTTGCATCTGGCTAAAGGTGGGACCTGGAGATTGGAACCAGCATTCTTAGGTTTAGGAAGCAGGTGCCTTAACCGCTAAACCATCTCTCCAGCTCTTTCTTTCTTTCTTTTTCTCTTTCTTTCTTTCTTTCTTTCTTTCTTTCTTTCTTTCTTTCTTTCTTTCTTTCTTTCTTTCTTTCTTTCTTTCTTTCTTTCTTTCTTTCTTTTTGAGGTAGCCCAGGCTGACCTGGAATTCACTATGTAGTCTCAGGGTGAACTCACGGTGATCCTCCTACCTTGCCTCCCAAGTAAAGGGATTAAAGACATGCACCACCACGCCCGGCTAAAAAGTTTTTTTAAAAAAGCTGTGTAAACTGTGTATTTCTCCTTGAGCTTTTGGTAGAGTGTCTTTAAATATCAGTAGTCATGGGTAGCGCTGTTTTACATTCTGGGGTTCACATCTTGTGTATGGTGGGGCGCAGGACACAGCAGCCCTTAACATGACACCTTGGCATTTTGAACATGTTCATCTGAAGTGATTTCAGAAAGGTCTCTCTCACTCCCCCCACCCCCACCATGCTTCCCTGAAGCAGGTGCCAACACCCTCATGGAGAAGTGCCCACACCAGAGGAGAGGGGCAAGCTCATCTCTGGAGACGGGACCACAGGGGAATGCAACAGGATACCCCCTGGGTATCCATTTGCGCTGAGGTATTCCACCTCCACTGTCTGCTCTTCAACAAGGCTGATGTCATAACATGTTGGTTTACCCGCTGGTTCCCCTCTTTGAAGGCAACACTTCCCTTCTCACGTAATCTTCCTTAGATCCTCCTTTACGGACACACCCAGAGGTATGTCTCCTTGGTGACACTAAGTCCCATCAAGCTGAAAACGAGGACCAGCCACCACAGGAGTTGGGCAGAGAGTTGGGGATTGAGAGGAAGGCACATGCACATGGCAGGTGTGAAATTGTGGGGAAAATCACAAGGGAGGAGGACAAAGAGGCAGAGATGCATAGAGCGATGAGCATGGAGACTGGCAAAAGAACAGCCAGGAATCCTCCCAATATCCCCCCACCCCCACACATCACCCTCGCACAGGATGGTTTCAATGGTGGGGCAATGAAGGACAGTGAAAGACATTACTGGCTAGATGATGGAAGAGGGCGGGGATAGACAGAGCAGGCAGGTGTCAGTATGGAGACAGGACGCAGTGGGACGCACAGACCTTGAGGACACAGCCAGAGGAGTGACAGAGTGGAAGGGGACAGGGAGAGATGGACATGGTGAAGAACCAGGGGGGACAGAGCCCAGGTTTTGAAACGTGGCCTTCTGTCCTGTTTGTGTTCTCTGCTTTGGAGTCTTCGAGCTCCTGAGAGGTAGAGGAGTCCCCAGGAAGGAGGGTGGTCAGTGCCCGCACTAGAGGTCACCAACCAGGGCTCTGCCTAGGGAAAGCTGGGCACCGTGGCTGAGGGAGAGCAGGAGACCCAAAGAGGCTGAGGGAGGAGCATTACCGTGAGTTCCTGATCAGCCTGGACTACAGTGAGACCCCGCCCCCCATGGTAAACAAAGAAATCCGAAAAGCAGAAAGAATTAATCCTTTGGGATCTGTCAGTCACCTTGTGAAAGGACCCCTCAAAAAAAAAAAATGCTAAGTGGTTGGGAGAAACAGTCACCCTGTTATAAAGATAGTGTAAGACGGGCGTGGTGGCACACGCCTTGAACCCCAACATTTGGAAGACCGAGGTAGGAGGGTTAGAAGGCCACTCTGGGACTACATAGTGAATTCCAAGTCAGCCTGGGCTAGAGTGAAACCCTACCTCCAAAAGACAAGAAAAAGAGAGAGAGAGAGAGAGATAACAGACCCCCCAAGAACTCCTTTTGATGCAGGTGTTAGATCTTCCAGTGTTAATACTGCCTGTTTCTCTGAGTTTTAATTTTAAAAGTGTAATCTTTCCTCTTGTATTTTTGTATTTCTTCTAGAATAAATGCCCAATTTTGCCCAGACACTCAAAAAATCCTTTGCTTAAAAAATTTTAAAAAAAATGAAGGGAGAAAGAGAAAGGAAGGAAAGAAAAAGATAAGGATCCCCCTGCAGTCTTGGACTGGCCCAGGAGCTATACCAGGTCAGGACCAGGAGAAGACAAGGCTACCGGGAATATAAATTTGGGTGGCTATATTGCATGTGGAGAGAGATGTATTGTGAGAAGATATGCTATTTCACATTTGATGTGTTAACAGCAAAGTATTAAAACGACAGACCCCCGTCCCTGGGTGGGATCGAACCACCAACCTTTCAGTTAACAGCCGAACGCGCTAACCGATTGCGCCACAGAGACGCAAGTGCTCAAATACTTCGGGATTCACCTGATTAGGCGTCAGCACCGCCGGGGCCGGAAGGTGCTGGGGCCACCCCGGGAGGCCGGGCTGGAGACGCGCGGGACTGTGGATGCTCGGGGCGGGGACAAGCCCGGGTCGCCCCACCGCCTAGTGGGTTGCAGAAGCTTCTCTGTTTGGTTTTTGTGTACAGTGAGTCAAAAGTAAAAGCTCCTGGAACTTTATCTATCTATCTATCTATCTATCTATCTATCTATCTATCTATCTATCTATCTATCTATCTATCTATCTATTTATGGTCTCACTCTAGCTCCGGCTGACCTGGAATGCACTCTGTAGTCTCAGGGTAGCCTGGAATTCATGGCGATCCTCCTACTTCTGCCTCCCAAGTGCTCTGATTAAAGGTGCCACAATGTGCGCTACCACGCTTGGCTAAAAGTTAAAATTTTAAAGATGATATGTACTACTTCTTTTTGCTTATGTTGCTTCACTTAATAAACATGTGAAAGACAGTTTTTTTGTTTTTTTATCTCGCACTAGCCCAGTCTGACCTGGAATTCACTATGTAATCTCAGGCTGGCCTCAAATTTATGGCATTCCTCCCACCTCTGCCTCCTGAGTGCTGGGATTAAAGGTATACACCAGCATGCCCAGCAGAAAGACAGTTTGGGAGCAATAATTTTGTTGTTGTTGTTTTTTGGTTTTTCCAGGTAAGGTCTCGCTCTAGTCCAGGCTGACCTGAAATTCACTGTGTAGTCTCAGGGTGGCCTTGAACTCTCAGCAATCTTCCTACCTCTGCCTCCAGAGTGCTGGGATTAAAGGCGTGCACCACCATGCCCTGTTGGAGCAATAATTTTAATTAATGTTTTCCTTCTATTCCGCCTAAACTCCCAGATCATCTTGGTTGAATACATTTTATAAGACATTACTAAAAGCTTCTTGAAGGGCAAACCTACTATAAGCAGAGAAATTGGTTTTTTCGTGCCTATCATTCAAGCTCTCTTCTAATTTATTCATGACATCAGAATAGGCAAAACCAACCAAACAAAAATAAGAAGCTGGGTGTGGTGGTGCATGACTTTAATCCCAGCACTTGGGAGGCTGAGGTAGGAAGACTGCTGTGAGTTCGAGGCCATCCTGGGTCAGAGTGAGTCCTTGCCTAGAAATAAGAAATAACAACAAAACAAACAAATAATCAAACAAAATGCTTTAGAAAGACAAGCTAGAATGAGGCTTTTTATTTCATTTATTTATTTTTTGGTTTTTTGAGGTAGGGTCTCACTCTGATCCAGGCTACCCTGGAATTAACTATGTAGTCTCAGGGTGGCCTTGAACTCATGGCTATCCTCCTACCTCTGCCTCCCAAGTGCTGGGATTAAAGGCGTGCGCCACCACGCCCAGCTTTTAGAATGAGGCTTTTTAAAAATTATCATCATCATTATTTCTTTTTTTCTTCCTGGCCGGGTCTTGTCGCTCTAGCCCAGGCTGACCTGGAATTCACTATGTAGTCTCAGGGTGACCTCGAACTCTCAGCAATCTTCCTACCTCTGCCTCCTGAGTGCTGGGATTAAAGGTGTACACCACCATGCGCAGCCACCATGCCCAGCCACCACCACCACTATCATCATCATCATCATCATCATTATTATTATTATTTTTTTTTGGTTTTTCAAGGTAGGGTCTCGCTCTAGCCCAGGCTGATCTGGAATTCACTATGTAGTCTCAGGGTGAGCCTCCTACCTTTGCCTCCCCAGTGCTGAGATTAAAGAAGTGCATCGCCAGCCGGGCGTGGTGGCGCACGCCTTTAATCCCAGCACTCGGGAGGCAGAGGTAGGAGGATCGCCGAGAGTTTGAGGCCACCCTGAGACTACATAGTGAATTCCAGGTCAGCCTGGACTAGAGTGAGACCCTACCTCGAAAAACCAAAAAAAAAAAAAAAAAAAAAAAGTGCATCGCCATCGCCATACCTGGCTAAAAATTATCATTATTATTATTGTTACTATTATTATTTTGTTTTTGTTTTTCAAGGTAGGGCCTCACTCTAGCCCAGGCTGCCATGGAATTCATTATGTAGTCTCAGGGTGGCCTGAAACTCAAGGTGATTCTCCTAGTTCTGCCGCCTGAGTGCTGGGATTAAAGGAGTGCATCACCACACCTGGCTAAACATTATTTATTTTTATTTTATTCGAGAGACAGAAAAGACATGCCAGTACATTCAGCCACTGCAGACAAATTCCAGGCACATGTGCTACCTTGTGCATCTGGCTTATAGGTCCTTTGGCCTTGCAGGCAAGCACCTTAACTGCTAAGTCATCCCTCCAGACCTTTGGTTCCCCCCACCTTTGGTTTTTTCGAGGTAGGGTTTCAGTCTAGCCCAGGTTGACCTGGAATTCACTATGTAATCTCAGAGTGGCCTTGAACTCATGGCAATCCTCCTACCTCTGCCTCCCAAGTGCGGGGAGAGATTTTTTTTTTTTTAAAGAGAATCGCAGGGACTCCAGCCACTGCAAACAAACTCCAGACACACGTGCCATCTGACACGTGGGTTCTGGGTCTTGGGCTTCACAGGCAAATGCCTTAACTGCTAAGCCATCTCTCCATCTCCAACTGCCAGAATTTTTGCCTCTCATGCAGGAGCCTCAGGAGCATCCCAGGATGCTTTCTGCATGCTCCTCTCAGGTAAATCAGGTGGTTTCCAGATCCTAATGTTGAAATGATGTAGAAATGTAGAATGTAGAAATGTAGAAATGATGACCACATTGAATAAATGAATAAATAAATAAATAAATAAATAAATAAATAAATAAGGCAGGCAGGCGTGGTGGTGCACATCAGCATCCGGGAGGCAGAGCTAGAAGGATTTCCTTGAATTCGAGGCCACCCTGAGAATACAGAGTGAATTCCAGGTCAGCCTGTGCTAGAGTGAGGCCCTACCTCGAAAAACAAAACAAAACAAAAAAACCCTTAAAAAACAACAACTCCACTTATATGTGAATAATCTTTCCCAAGTGCAGGTCTTTCAGGGATGTCTTCGAGGGCAGAAGAGGAGCTGCCCCTACTCTGGGTCTAGTTTTCCCGTGTGCCTTTGCATATTTGGCCTGAGAAACACTGGCGCATTTTCTTCTGGCTGAACCTGACATGAAGACTATTCATTGGCTGATTCACCTTATAGCAACCATTGGCAACCCCCACAAGGAGAGAAGCTGTGTCTGGGGACACCCAGGCACAAGGTGCCCTGGGAGGCTTTGGGGCCAGAGTAAGGGGGGGAGGACCCCAAGGTGAGGAGCTCTGCCGCAGAGATCACTTTGGTCTTTAGTGTAGGCGGGAAAATTAAGTCTTTGCTGGTTCTGGTAAAGTGAAGGATGCTGGATGGAGAGCAGTATGTGTAAGAAGACGGAAAATAAAATCATTTTAGCAGGGAGTGCTGGCACACTGTGAGTTCTAGGCCAGCCTGAGACTAAGTAGTGAATTCCAGGTCAGCCTGGACTAGAGCGCAACCCTACCTTGAAAAACCAAAAAAAAAAAAAATAATAATAATAATATTATTATTATTATTATTATTGCAAGCAGAGAGAGAAACAGGCAGAATGGGTGCATGCCTGCACCTCCAGCCTTTGTAAAGGAACTCCAGATGCACCTGGCTGTATGTGGGTACTGGGGAATTAAGCCCTGGCAGTTAGATATTTTAAAAAAATTTTTTTTTGTTTTTGTTTTTTCGAGGTAGGGTCTCATTCTAGCCCAGGCTGACCTGGAATTCACTCTGTATTCTCAGGGTGGCCTCGAACTCACGGTGATCCTCTTACCTCTGCCTCCCGAGTGCTGGGATTAAAGGCTTGCGCCACCACACTTGGCTTAGATATTTAAAATTTTTATTTTATTTTATGTTAATTTATTATTTAAGAGAGA
Source organism: Orientallactaga sibirica (assembly GCA_036365145.1). Classification (NCBI taxonomy): domain Eukaryota; kingdom Metazoa; phylum Chordata; class Mammalia; order Rodentia; family Dipodidae; genus Orientallactaga; species Orientallactaga sibirica. The sequence goes on from JAEOAD010000025.1 coordinate 22,699,264, forward strand.
GAGAGAGAGAGGGAGCACTACAGAAATAGGCAGGTAGAGAGCAAGAGAAATGGGTGTGCCAGGGACTCCAGCTACTGCAAACAAACTCCAGATGCATATACCCCCTTGTGCATCTGGTTTACATGGTCCTGGGCAGTCAAACCTGGGTCCTTTGGCTTTGCAGGCAGGTGCCTTAACCGCTAAACCATCTCTCCAGCCATATATATGAGAGAGAGAGAGAGAGAGAGAGGTAGAATCTCACTCTAGCCCAGGCTGACCTAGAATTCACTATGTATTCTCAGAGCAGCCTCGAACTCACGGCGATCCTCCTACCTCTGCCTCCTGAGTGCTGGGATTAAAGGCGTGTGCCACCATGCCTGGCCAGGGAAACTTACACGTGTGAGCAGGCGCAGAGAGATACAATCAGTGAAAGAAGACCAAACATTGTGGCCCCCAAGAAAGGGCCCTCACAGAACAGAGACGCCTGCAGGGTCTGTGTGCACTCAGCAAACTTGGAACCCATCCTATGCCCAGCACCTTAGACTAGTATGTTACTCTCCCCCCCCCTCCACCTTTTGGGCAAAAGACGACTAGACGACGTCAAGTCTAAAGTGCTTTGTCTAGCTCTAGTGGAGGGATAAACTAATCGCCAATATTCCCTGCTAAGTTTGAAAGGCTGTGAAGAGAGTCATTGTTGGGCAACCTTAGGAGATCAGCGTGGACGTGGGGTACTCTGGTGACAGAGCTGGTGGCCGTCTGGATCTCCCGGGACGTGATGGTCGAGCGCTTGTTGTAATGCGCCAGGCGCGACGCCTCGCCCGCGATGCGCTCGAAGATGTCCTTGAGGAACGAGTTCATGATGCCCATGGCCTTGGACGAGATGCCCGAGTCGGGGTGCACCTGCTTCAGCACCTTGTACACGTACACCGAGTAGCTCTCCTTGCGCCTTCGTCAGCGCTTCTTGCCATCCTTCTTCTGCGCCTTCGTCACCGCTTTTTTTAGGTGTAAGCACGGAGGGAAAGAAACTATGGGGAAAAAAATATAATGAAAACACTCGGGAGGCAGAGGTAGGAGGATCGCCTGAGAGTTCGAGGCCACCCTGAGAATACATAGTTAATTCCAGGTCAGCCTGGGCCAGAGTGAGACCCTACCTTGAAAAACAAAACAAACAAACAAACAAACAAAATATATATATATATATAATGAAAAGATAGTGCGTTACTTTATAATGGTGGGAGGGCCCTGATGATAACAGAAACTAAGAAAATCAAGAAACATCTCCAAAGCCGGGCGTGGTGGGCGCAGTCATCAATCCCAGCACTCGGGAGGCAGAGGTAAAGAGGAACGCCGTGAGTTCGAGGCCACCCTGAGACTACACAGTGAATTCCAGGTCAGCCTGGGCTAGAGTGAAACCCTAGACCCTTTAGTCCCTGCACTTGGGAGGGAAGACATAGAAAGACCACCCCGCTGAGCTTCAAGGCTCTCCGGCCTCCTCCTCCCACGACTCGTCCTGAAACAACCCAAGTTCCCACGGCGGCAGGTGCCAGACCAGCAGTCCCCGCGCCGCCTCATCTGCATAACGCACGCCCCTTTGTGACGTCACAGCGCCGGCTCGCGGGGCTCCGGCTGGAAAGCTTTCAGAACTGGCCATCCTAGCTGGAAACTCCCCTCCCCGCGCCTCCTCATCCCCGGCCAAAGAAAAGTCTGAATTTGAGGCTATTTATACTTGAAACGCCTAACGTTGGAAAATTTTTATTTGTTTATTTTTTGTTTTTCGAGGTAGGCTCTCACTCTAGCTCAGGCTGACCTGGAATTCACCATGGAGTCGAACTCACAGCGATCCTCCTGTCTCTGCCTCCCAAGTGCTGGGATTAAAGGCGTATGCCACCACGCGCGGCTCTATTTTTTTTTATTAAAGGGAAAAAAAAGCCAAAAATCCTTAAGAAACTTAAGTTTTCACAGTTCCTGTTAACATTCCTGTACTACTAGCCTTCACTATTAAGAAGTAGAAAAGTCAAAAAAAAAAAACCGGCAGAGATAGGAACTCACTCTAACTCAAACTGGCCTGGAATTCACTATGTAGTCTCAGGTTGGCCTTGAACTCACGGTGAACCTCCTACCTCTGCCTCCTCAGTGCTAGGATTGAAGGCTGCGCCACCATGCCCTGCCTGACAGTTTTTATATGCAATGCTCTCTATCTACTCATCCTTAATGGAGTTATTTTATTTATTATTATTATTTTTATTGACAACTTCTATACTTACATACAAAAAACACATGATATTTCCCTCCCCTCCCCCATTCCACTTTAGAACTCCAATCTCCATCATATCCCCTCCCTCTCTCCATTAGTCTCTCTTTTAATTTGATGTCATCATCTTTTTCTTCTATTTTGAGGGTCTTGCGAAGGTATTGCTAGGCACTGCAAGGTCATGGATATCGAGGCCAATTTCTGTCTGGACAGTTGCATTGTAAGAAGTCATGCCCTTCCTTTGGCTCTTCCATTCTATCCACCCCTCTTCTGCAATGGTCCCTGAGCCTTGGAGGGTGTTGGAGTTCTTTTTTGAGACCTAAAGAAATCTTAAACTTTCAAGGTTTGGAGTCAGGCAACTAAAGGCATGGATTGGATGCTGAGCTGGCTCCACGCACCAGGGAGATGGAGCTGAGGGTCTTTCCAGCGGTGACAGACGCCTGGACAAGAAGGATGACGACAGGGATTGACCTCTTGGGATTCCCCGTTTCATAGGAGTTTTGCCCTCTTTCGTTTTCTCAAGCTGCCCCATTACAAGCTCTGTAATAGTCCATAACAAAACCTGTACTTAAAAAAAGTGAGTGCAAACTGGGTATGGCAGCGCATGCCTTTAATCCCGGCACTCGGGAAGCAGGGGTAGGAGGATCGCCATGAGTTCTAGGCCAGCCTGAGACTACATAGTGAATTCCAGGTCAGCCAGGGCTAGAGCAAGACACTACCTCAAAAAAAAAAAAAAAAAAAAAAAAACAAAAACAAAAACAAGAGAGAGAGAGAAGTTATTCTCTAATACCCAGCAGTATTAGCTAAAATCTCCACCCAGGACAACAGCTGGAGTGTGAGCCGAGCCCACAGTCACGGTGCTTCCTGAGTCCCACGTCCCACTGGAGCAGTCAACACCCTCTCCAAGACTGGAGAGTTTCACAGTTCAAGTTCCCAAATGCCTATGAAGTGACAACATATGCTTAAAGGACGTTACTGAAGTCCTCTGCTTTCAACATGCAGTGTACGGCTCAGAACATTTAAAAAGCGCAGAGGTTTCCAATAAGGACTTAATTTTCCCACAGTCCATACAAGTAGCACGGACTAAAGTGGGCTTTCCTAACAAAGGCTCTGCTGTGAACAGAGTATGCTCCACATAGGCTCATTCTAGAACTCTTCCCATCTCTGTCCACCCAGTGGTCAACTTTAAGCATCAGTAATGTTTCCAGATTTTTACTAGTTTCATTTCCTCTGTGATTTTTCAGATTGTCCTTTCCTATGAAATTGCACAAAACATGGGACTCAGTGTGTCAGTCTTTCAAGCAGGATGCATTGGTGGTTCAATGGTAGAATTCTCGCCTCCCACGTGGGAGACCCGGGTTCGATTCCCGGCCAATGCAGTGTGTTTTGTCTTCTTTCTGTATTCCATTGAATGCCTATCTAGTGAAGCGAAATCAACTACTCAGACAGAAGTTTCACGATTATCAGGGTTTAATGGGGGCGACCTCGAGGAATGGAGGGCTGGTTTGCCCCTGCACTAGGCCTGCGTCTTGCCGTGGCTTTACAGTCTTTTTCTTCTGGGCGAGACCCGCAGTTGAGGCTCCTCTGTTCACAGACTCGTTTCCTGGGCCTTGGATAGACCATTGGCCCAACTATCAGTGAGAAGATTAAGGAATAGCGAGCCTGTGGTCCTCAGACACTGTTAGAGCTTCAGGATGCTGGTCCAGACCCTGGAAAAGGGGACCACCCACTTCTCCAGGTCTTGGCAAAGTGTGGAATGGGCCCCCAGGAGACAGCAGCAAGCAAGGAATAACATTTTAAATATTTGTATTTATTTACTTGAGAGAGAAGAGGAGACGAGTGGAGGGGGAGAAAGGAGAGCATGGGTGAGGGAGAGGAGAGAATGGGAGAGGAAGAGGACTGGGAGAGGGAGAGAATAGACTGGGAGAGGAGAGGAGAGGCGAGGCGAGGCTGGGAGAGGGAGAGAATGGGAATGCCAGGGCCTCTTGCCACTGCAAATGAATTGAGAGGAAGGGAAATGTAGCTGGTCATTGTGAAGGTGTGGGGAAAATCACAAAGGAAGGGGACACAGGAACACAGAGATGCATGGCATGGAGATGGGCCAAAGAACAGTTAGGAATCCCCCCAACATCACCACCCCCCCCACATCACACTCACACAGGATGGTTTCAATGGTGGCACAGTGAAAGACATTACTGGATAGATGATGGAAGAGGGCAGGGGATAGACAGAGCAGGCAGGTGTCAATGTGGAGACAGGACGCAGTGGGACGCACAGACCTTGAGGACACAGCCAGAGGAGTGACAGAGTGGAAGGGGACAGGGAGAGATGGACATGGTGAAGAACCAGGAGGGACAGAGCCCAGGTTCTGAAACGTGGCCTTCTGTCCTGTTTATGTTCTCTGCTTTGGAGTCTTCGTGCTCCTGAGAGGTAGAGGAGTCCCAGGAAGGAGGGTGGTCAGTGCCCGCACTGGAGGTCACCAACCGGGGCTCTGCCCAGGTAAAGCTGGGCACCGTGCCTGCGGGAGAGCAGGAGACCCAAAGAGGCTGAGGCAGGAGCATTACCGTGAGTTCCTGATCAGCCTGGACTACAGTGAGAACCCGCCCCCCATGGTAAACAAATCCGAAAAGCAGAAAGAATTAATCCTTTGGGATCTGTCAGTCACCTTGTGAAAGGACCCCTCACTAAAAAAAAATGCTAAGTGGTTGGGAGAAACAGTCACCCTGTTATAAAGATAGTACAGGCCCCAAGGACCCCTCCTTTGTTGCAGCCCCCTAGCACATTGTCCATGGTAGCCCTGCCTTTTTCTCGGATTTCTAATTTAAAACTTGTAACCTTTCCTTTTATATCTTTGTATCTTTTCTAGGATAAATGCCCAGACACTCGGTCTTCTCAGTAAATCTGCATTACTTAAAAAAAAAAAAAAAAAGGAGAGAGGAAGAAAAAGGAGGAAAGCAAAGACCAGGATCAACCTGTCTGCTTAGACTCACAGGAGCTTCATCAGGTCAAGACCAGAAGACTGCTTGGGAATAGAATTGAGCGGCCATATTCCATGTGGAGAGGGATGTATCGTGAAGATGTGCTATTTCACATTTGATGCGTAACAGCAAAGTGTTAAAAACATAGACTCCCGTCCCTGGGTGGGCTCGAACCACCAACCTTTCGGTTAACAGCCGAACGCGCTAACCGATTGCGCCACAGAGACAGGACTACTCTGAGGCTTCGGGATCCGCCTGACGAGGCGTCAGCACCTCGGGGGCCCGGGACTCGCGGGACTGTAGATGCCCCCGGCCGGGACAGCCCGGGTCGCCCCGCCGCCTCGGGGGCTGCGGGAGCTTCCGCGGCCTCTGCGGCTCGGGTGCAGTGCGGCTCCTGGCCGGAAGGGGGCGCGGGGATGTCCCGGAGTCCCTGGGCCTGCGGGGCGGGAGGGGGTGGGGACAGGAGCCACGGGGCGACGCGGAGACCGGGGGATGCCCAAGATGGAGCAGGAAAGAGGAATGGATTTTTTTTTTTTTTTTTTGGTTTTTCAAGGTAGGGTCTCACTCTAGCTCAGGCTGTCTTGGAATTCACTATGTATTCTTAGGCTGGCATCGAACTCTTGGCGATCCTCCTACCTCTGCCTCCCGAGTACTGGGATTAAAGACGTGAGTCTAGGCCGACAAACCAAAAGAGAGAGAGAGAGAGAGAGAGAAGAAAGAGAGAGAACGGGCGTGCCAGGGCTTCCAGCCGCTGCAAATGGACTCCAGATGCATGTACCACCTTGTGTATCTGACTTTACTGGAGAGTCGAACTTGGGGTCGCTAGGCTTTGCAGGCAAAGGCCTTAACCGCTGAGACACCTCTTCTGCCTAGATTGCTTATCATTTTAATTTTTTAGAAATTGCATTTGCCGGGCGTTGTGGCGCACGCCTTTAATCCCAGCATTCGGGAGGCAGAGGTAGGAGGATCACTGAGAGTTCGAGGCCACCCTGAGACTACATAGTTAATTCCAGGTCAGCCTGGACCAGAGTGAAACCCTACCTCGAAAAACCAAAAAAAAAAAAAAAAATTGCATTTGTTGTAAGAAACACAAATCCTTAAACTTATACTTTATGTAAACACACATATGTGTATATATATGTATACATGTATATGTACACATATATACACATGTACATATATATGAGACTGCATAGTGAATTCCAGGTCAGCCTGGGCTAGAGCGAGACCTCCCAACCCCTTATCCCCATTGCTGACCCACTTTTAGTCATTACAGGAAGTGGCGGTCTACCTTCCTGGGTGCTAGGTAGCCAGAGAAGGCAGGCAGGCCTAGCTGTGCTGAAAATCTGCAAGGCGCCCTGGGGGGTCTGCCATGGATTTGTACTTGACCTGGCTGACTGCCCTCGACGGCTGTAATTCGGATGCCAAGGCATGGCTTGGCCTTGGGTGATATTGGTATTTATTTATTTATTTTGGTTTTTCGAGGTAGGGTTTCACTCTAGCTCGGGCTGACCTGGAATTCACTATGTAGTCTCACGATGGTGTTAAACTCATAGCAATCCTCCTACCTCAGCCTCCCGAGCGCTGGGATTAAAGGCGTGGGCCACCAGGCCCAGCATGGTTTTTATTTTTAACTTATTTATTGGTTTTTTCAAGGTAGGGTCTAGCTCTAGCCTAGTCACTATGTTGTCTCAGGCTGGCCTCGAACTCAGGGCGATCCTCCTACCTCTGTCTCCCGAGTGCTGGGATTAAAGACTGATGTTGAGTGTTTTAAACAGATAAATTCCTGCTTAAACTTGTAAGTGTGGTCAGCACTGGACTTGAGGTTGGGTTGAATAGAAGTGGCCGCAGGTAAGGATGAGGTGGGGACGCTGAAGACTACTGGGAGGGCGGAGAGAGGGTCGTGAAGTTCCCGGGTGGCGTGGACAGGCCATCATCAAAGGCCACCTGGTGGCCTTCGGAGCTCACCCACACTCAGCAGGCACCGGGGAGTACTCACGCGCAGAGAGGGACCTGGCCGGGCCCATCTCGGATCCCGTCGGGTCTCCAGATGGCTGGTGCTTCCTGCGGCGTTTTCCGTGGGATTTCAACCCGCGCCTAGGTTCCCTTGTTGAACCCTGATGGAGCCGGCAGGGGCAGATTTTCATGAGGAAGTCTCGCCAAGTGTAGCAGTGTGTGGTTTCCGTAGTGTAGTGGTTATCACGTTCGCCTCACACGCGAAAGGTCCCCGGTTCGAAACCGGGCGGAAACATATTTTTGGGGGGAAAGTGAGTGGAGTTCTGTCCTTTTGTGAGGAGTGAGGGAGGAAGGGAATGGTAATGGATATACATGAAGATTCCACCCGCGCAACCAAATTAGTGTCTTTGGGTTGGGTTTGGTGGCATGCGCTTTTCTCTGTGAGTTCAAAGCCACCCTGAGACTACAAAGTGAATTCCAGCTTAGCCTGGGCTAGAGCAAGACCCTACCTCGAAGGAGAGAGAGAGAGAGAGAGAGAGAGAGAGAGAGAGAGAGAGAGAGAGAGAGAGAGAGAGAGAGAGACAAAGAAACAAAGACAGACAGAAAGGAAGGAAAGGGAGGAAGGAAGAGATGGAGGGGGAAGAAATTAGTGTTCTTAGAAGAAAATGCAGTACAGGGACATGGGCTGAGGCCGGTGACAGGCAGTGGAGGAGAAGGCATTTCGGTGCCTTGGGGATCCGCAAGGTTACACAGGGGTTTGGATGAGGCGCGCACCATCCATCCCCGCATCCCCTTCCGTTATACTCTGGAAAGAATGGGAGGTACACAGAGAGTTTTGTGCTTACTTGCTCCTTGTAAGAGGTGACTAGGCCAAGTACTTGTGTCTCTGGGGGGTGGGGGGTTAGCTGCTAACTGGAAGGTTGATAGTTTGAGCCCACCTAGGGACACTTGGCACTTCTAACAAGAGGAAGCCAAAGTCAAGTACCTATTCAGATCCTCATAGTCCTGAACACCGGAAGTGTATGGCAGATAGAAACAAAACTGCATTTCGACAAGATTTCTTCTCTCTGTGGGCTTAGGGTTAGCCCAACTGTATGTGTGTGTGTGTGTGTATATATATATTCCTGACATCCTTGGGGACAAGATTTTCACTGAATACAAAAATCAGGCTGAGAGCCGGGCATGGTGGCGCATGCCTTTAATCCCAGGACTCGGGAGGCAGAGGTAGGAGGATCGCCGTGAGTTCAAGGCCACCCTGAGACTACATAGTTAATTCCAGGTCAGCCTGTGCCAGAGTGAGCAGGCTGGCCTCGAACTCAGGGCGATCCTCCTACCTCTGTCTCCCGAGTGCTGGGATTAAAGACTGATGTTGAGTGTTTTAAACAGATAAATTCCTGCTTAAACTTGTAAGTGTGGTCAGCACTGGACTTGAGGTTGGGTTGAATAGAAGTGGCCGCAGGTAAGGATGAGGTGGGGACGCTGAAGACTACTGGGAGGGGCGGAGAGGGTCGTGAAGTTCCCGGGTGGCGTGGACAGGCCATCATCAAAGGCCACCTGGTGGCCTTCGGAGCTCACCCACACTCAGCAGGCACCGGGGAGTACTCACGCGCAGAGAGGGACCTGGCCGGGCCCATCTCGGATCCCGTCGGGTCTCCAGATGGCTGGTGCTTCCTGCGGCGTTTTCCGTGGGATTTCAACCCGCGCCTAGGTTCCCTTGTTGAACCCTGATGGAGCCGGCAGGGGCAGATTTTCATGAGGAAGTCTCGCCAAGTGTAGCAGTGTGTGGTTTCCGTAGTGTAGTGGTTATCACGTTCGCCTCACACGCGAGGTCCCCGGTTCGAAACCGGGCGGAAACATATTTTTGGGGGAAAGTGAGTGGAGTTCTGTCCTTTTGTGAGGAGTGAGGAGGAAGGGAATGGTAATGGATATACATGAAGATTCCACCCGCGCAACCAAATTAGTGTCTTTGGGTTGGGTTTGGTGGCATGCGCTTTTCTCTGTGAGTTCAAAGCCACCCTGAGACTACAAAGTGAATTCCAGCTTAGCCTGGGCTAGAGCAAGACCCTACCTCGAAGGAGAGAGAGAGAGAGAGAGAGAGAGAGAGAGAGAGAGAGAGAGAGAGAGAGAGAGAGAGAGAGAGAGACAAAGAAACAAAGACAGACAGAAAGGAAGGAAAGGGAGGAAGGAAGAGATGGAGGGGGAAGAAATTAGTGTTCTTAGAAGAAAATGCAGTACAGGGACATGGGCTGAGGCCGGTGACAGGCAGTGGAGGAGAAGGCATTTCGGTGCCTTGGGGATCCGCAAGGTTACACAGGGGTTTGGATGAGGGGCGCACCATCCATCCCCGCATCCCCTTCCGTTATACTCTGGAAAGAATGGGATGTACACAGAGAGTTTTGTGCTTACTTGCTCCTTGTAAGAGGTGACTAGGCCAAGTACTTGTGTCTCTGGGGGGTGGGGGGTTAGCTGCTAACTGGAAGGTTGATAGTTTGAGCCCACCTAGGGACACTTGGCACTTCTAACAAGAGGAAGCCAAAGTCAAGTACCTATTCAGATCCTCATAGTCCTGAACACCGGAAGTGTATGGCAGATAGAAACAAAACTGCATTTCGACAAGATTTCTTCTCTCTGTGGGCTTAGGGTTAGCCCAACTGTATGTGTGTGTGTGTGTATATATATATTCCTGACATCCTTGGGGACAAGATTTTCACTGAATACAAAAATCAGGCTGAGAGCCGGGCATGGTGGCGCATGCCTTTAATCCCAGGACTCGGGAGGCAGAGGTAGGAGGATCGCCGTGAGTTCAAGGCCACCCTGAGACTACATAGTTAATTCCAGGTCAGCCTGTGCCAGAGTGAGACTCTACCTCGAAAAACAAAAAAAAACAAACAAACAAAAAAAAAAAAAATCAGGCTGGGTGGTGGAACACGTGTTTAGTTCCAGAACTCAGGAGACAGAGGTAGGAAGATCACTGTGCGTTCAAGGCCACCCTGAGACTACATAGTGAATTCCAGGTCATCCTGAGCTAGAGTGAAACCCTGCCTCGAAGCCCGCCCCCCCCCAAAAAAAAAAGTATAAACCAAATGTGGTGGTTTGATTCAGGTGTCCTCCATAAACTTAGGTGTTCTGAATGCTAGGCTTCCAGCTGATGGAGATTTGGGAATTAACACCTCCTGAAGGCAGTGTATTGTTGGGGGCAGGCTTACAGGCATTATAACCAGTTTGTGTTATTTATTTATTTATTGTTTTTCAAGGTAGGGTCTTGCTCTAGCCCTGGCTGACCTAGAATTCACTATGTCGTCTCAGGGGTGGCCTCAGACTCACAGCGATACTCCTACCTCTGCTTCTTGAGTGCTGGGATTTAAAGGCATGCGCTACCATACCCGGCTCGTAGCCCATTTTTTAATTGGGTTGTTTGATTTCTTATTTTTTAGTTTTTTGAGTTCTTTGTATATTTTGGATATTAATCCTCTGTTTTCTGCCATTCTGTAGATTGCCACTTTGCTCTATTCACAGTGTCCTTTGCTGTACAAAAGCTTTATAATTTCATGAGGTCCCAGCAGTTGATCCATGGTTTTATTTCCTGAGCAATTGGGGTTATATTCAGAACGTCTTTCCTAGACCAATATTTGAAGGGTTTCCCTTTTTCTTCCAGCATTTTCAGAGTTTCAAGTCTGATATTAAGGTCTTTGATCCATTTGGACTTAATTCTTGTGCATAGAGAGAGATAAGAGTCTATTTTCATCCTTCTACAGGTACATATATCTAGTTTTCCCTGGGTCCTTTATGTATAGAATCATATCATCTGCAAATAATTATAACTTGATCTCTTCCTTTGCAATTTGTATCCCTTTTATGTGTGTCTCTTGCCCTATTACTATGTCTAAATCTTGTCTTGCTCCTGATTTTAGATTTTAGTGGAGTTTTTCTCCATTTAGTATTATTTCCTTACTCTAGGAGGTGGGGAAGGGAGGGTGACTACTTATTAGGGAAAGGGAGAGAGAGAGAAAGAGAGAATGGCAAACAAATTTTTTTTTTTTGTATTTTTATTTATTTCAGAGAGAGAAAGAGGCCTCTAGATGCATGTGCCCACTTGTGCATCTGGTTTACGTGGGTCCTGGGGAATCGAACCGTAGTTAGGCTTCACAGAACCGTAGTCCTTAGGACTCACAGACAAACGCCTTAACAGGCATTTCTAGAGAGAGAAAGAATTGGATCAGGACCTCTAGCCACTGCAATCAAACTCCCACATGTATGACCTTAGCTTACATGGGTTCTGGGGAGTCGAACCTGGGTCCTTAGGCTTTGCAGGCAAGTGCCTTAACCATTAAGCCATTTTTCTTTGGAGTACAAGAAGCTTGTGCTCAGTCTCTGAAAGGTCAGAGGTCTACTCTCCTTACCATGCGCCTGGAAGATATGTACATATCTGATTTCTTCATTCCATGTCCCTACTTCAAAGGACTAAATTTACCAAAGGAGAACCCAGCGTCGACTGAATTTCAGCCCGCTTCCTTTCTGTATAATGAAGCTGCTCATACCGTGAGAAAATCCTGCCATATTACAGAGTAGAGAGCGGCATACTCAGGGCTAACTAGCAGCAGTCCCGTTCCGAGTGGTCATTCTAATGCTCATCTCACTGCTGCGCCACCGTGAACACGGAGCTAGTTTGTGTCTCACAAACACTTATTTTTGGACCATGAGGAAGTGCCTTGCCTTTTAGCTTTATTTATTTCATGCAGCAAAGCTAAAACAGTAGCCAGGCATAGTGGTCCACGCCTTTAATCCCAGCACTTGAGAGGCAGAAGTAGGAGGATCGCCATGAGTTCAAGGCCACCCTGAGACGATATAGTGAATTCCAGGTGAGCCTGAGCTAGATTGAGACCCTACCTTGAACCGCACCCCCCCCCCCAAAAAAAAAAATCCAGGCATGGTGGCACACGCCTTTAATCCCAGCACTCGGGAAGCAGAGGTACGAGGATTGCTGTAAGTCTGAGGTCAGCCTGAGACTATAGGGTGCATTCCAGGTTAGCCTGGGCTAGAAGGAGAACCTACCCCCCCCAAAAAAAAAAAGAAAGAAAGAAAAGAAAAGAAGAAATGAAAAAAAAAAAACTGAAACAATAGTACAATATGGGAAGTAAAAGTTCTGGCTGTTTCCTGGATGGATGAGTTTATGTTTATTTCTGTTGCTCTGCTTTTCCATAGAGTTGTATTTTCACTTCCTGCTAGAGGAAGCTGAGCTGTCATGCAAGGAACAATGAGTGAGGCTCAACATTATACATAGTTTTTAAGTTTTTAAGGATAAACCCTAAAAGTGAGGCCATTGTGTGGAAATTTGTGCGTTTTTTTTTTTTTTTTTTTTTTTAATGGTTTTCTGACGTAGGGTCTCGCTCTAGCTCAGGCTGGCCTGGAATTCACTATGTAGTCTCAGGGTGGCCTCAAACTCATGGCAATCCTCCAATCTCTGCCTCACGAGTGCTGGGATTAAAGGCATGTGCCACCACTCCGAGCCCATGTGCTTCTTTTAAAATAAATATTTTACTTATTTATTTATTTCCAAGGAGAGAGATTGGGGTATGGGCATGCTAGGGCTTCTAGCCACTACAAATGAACTCCTGATGCTTGTACCACTTTGTGCATCTGGCTTTAGATAGGTACTGGGGAACTGAACCCAAGTCCTTAGGTTTCATAGGCAAGTGCCTTAACCACTAAGCCATCGCTCCAACCCTGCGTGCTTTTTTAATCCTCTAAAGTAGGAGACTTTCCTATAAATAACTTTCACTATGTAGTCTCAGGGTGGCCTCCAACTCACAGCAATCCTTCTACCTCTGCTTCCGGAGTGCTGGGATTAAAGGCGTGCACCACCACGCCCGGCTCTCCTGTAAATAACTTTTTCATGAGTCCTGCTGAGCTCATTATTTCACACCTACTAGTTCTGTGGGCTGAGAGCTTTTCAAAGTGCAGAACCCTGATCTGACTCCCACAAACTGTGGTTACAGAATGAATGCTGACTGGCCGCTGGGGAGACTGAAGTGGGGAGACCCAGCTGAGTCCGTGGAGGTGCCAAAGCAGCAAGGCATTGTGAAATGCTCTCAAACAGCCTTCACTTTCTGTGAAATCTCCTCGTCATGACTCCAATTTGCCGACTCCCCAGGTTACTATGTGTATTCATTCATAAATTAGAAAAACTATTAGGAAGGGCAGAACTGTATCTACCAGAGTAAATTTAGAAATTCTGGGTTATGTGCTCATCAAGAAGGTCATTTAGAGTCGGACGTGGTGGCGCATGCCTTTAATCCCAGCACTGGGGGGAGGGGGCAGAGGTAGAAGGATCGCCATGAGTTCGAGGCCGCCCTGAGACTAGAGTGCCTTCCAGGCCAGCTTGGGCTAGAGTGAAACCCTACCTTGTAGAACAAACAAACAACAACAAAAATAAAAGGTCATTTAAGACTGACGAGATTGTTCAGTGGTTAAGGAGCTTGCCTACAAAGCCTAACAACACGGGTTCAATTCCCCAGTACCCATGTAAAGCCAGATGCACAAAGCAGCACATGCATCTGCAGTTCATTTGCAATGTCTGGAGGCCCTGGTGTGCCCGTTCTCTCTGTCTCTCTTCTATCTCTGTCGGTGCTTGCAAATAAATAAAAATATATAAAAACAAGGACATTTGTTTATGGCTGGAGAGATGGCTTAGCAGTTAAGGTGCTTGCCTGTTAAGCCAAAGGACCCAGGTTTGATTTCCCGGGACCCACGTCAGCCAGATGCACAAGGGGCACATGCATCTGGAGTTTGTTTGCAGTGGCTAGAAGCCCTGGCACGCCCATTCTCTGTCTCTCTTCTCTCTCTCTCTCTCTCTCTCTCTCTCTCTCTCTCTCTGCTTGCAAATAAATAAAATAAAAATAATTTTAAAACAGGGACATTTGTTTTGTGTATAAACCCAATGTTGAACAGTTGATAATAAAAATAAATGTGCACACATACACACACAAATTGCTTCTCATGTATCTTGTAGGTAGCATCTTCATAGACAGGTTTTCCATAGTTGGTATATTTTAAAGAAAAAGATGTGCTGGGTATGGCGGCACATGCCTTTAATCCCAGTACTCAGGAGACAGAGGTAGGAGAATCACCATGAGTTCAAGGCCAGCCTGAGACTACATAGTGAATTCCAGGTCAGCCTGAGCTAGAGTGAGACACTATCTTGAAAAACAAACAAACGAACAACAACAAAAAAAAACTAAGAAAGGGGGGGGAGATGATAAAATAGAGCTGTTATTAAAAAAAAATTCTGGCCGGGCGTGGTGGCGCACGCCTTTAATCCCAGCACTCGGGAGGCAGAGGTAGGAGGATCGCCTTGAGTTCAAGGCCACCCTGAGACTACATAGTTAATTCCAGGTCAGCCTGGACCAGAGTGAAACCCTACCTCGAAAAAGAAAAAAAGAAGAAAAAAGAAAAAAAAATTCTGAGCCAGGTGTGGTAGTTCACATCTATCGTCCTAGCACTTGGGAGGTGGAGGCAGGAGGATCAGGAGTTCAAGACTAGCCTCAGTTGCATAGTTAGTTTGAGGCCAGCTTGGGCTACATGAGACCCTGTCTCAAAAACTGAAAGAACAGCAACAACAAAAATGTATACGTGGCCAGGCATGGTGGCACACACCTTTAATCCCAGCATTTGGGAGGCAGAGGTAGGAAGATTGCTGTGAGTTTTAGACTAGTCTTGGACTACAGAGTGAGTGCCAGGTCAGGCTGGGTTAGGGTGAGACGCTGCTTCAAAAAAATAACACCAACACGGGCTGGAGAGATGGGTTAGTGGTTAAGGCGTTTGCCTGCGTAAGCCTACAGATACCAGTTCGATTCTCCAGGTCCCACATAAGCCAGATGCACAAGGGGCACAGGCATCTGGAGTTTGTTTGCAGTGGCTAGAGGCCATGGCACACCCATTCTCCCTCTCCCTCTCTTTGTCTCTAATAAATAAATAAATAAAAATAAAACCTTAAAAAAATAACAACAAAAATGTATACGTTAGGATTCCATGACCCTGAATTTGTAACAATGCTATTGTCACTGCCTGCTTGAATGAGGTAAAAGGATTCTTCACTAAAGATTTCATCCTGGTGATTATTTTTGTGTGAATTCAATGTCTTCCCTAAAGTTATGTGTTCTGAATGCTTGAAGCCCAGCTGATGGCAATTTGGGAGGTGTGTCACTAGGTCAGACGTTAACGTTTCATCGCCCCTAGTTTGCCAGTGTTAGTTCAGCTCACACTCTCTGCTCTCTGGTCACCCGATGCTGGCAAGGGGGCGATGATCAGTCTCTGCTCATGCCATTCTATCCCCCGCCATCATGGAGCTTGCCCTTGGGACTGTAAGCTGAAATAAAAACCTGTCCTCCTCCTCAGCTGCTTGATCCCAGCAACGTGAACAGTGTGTTAATGTGTGGACAGGCGCGGGCATGTGCATGCGGGGCCAGAGGACAACATTGGGTATTGTTCCTCAGGTGTCTTCCACCTTTTTTTTTTTTTTTGGTTTTCTGAGGTAGGGTCTCACTCTACCCCAGACTGACCTGGAATTCACTATGTAGTCTCCCGAGTGCTGGGATTAAAGGCATGTGCCACCACGCCCGGCTGTCCTTTTTATTTTTTTAATTAAATTTTTATATTAATTTTTATTTTTTAATTAATTTATTTATTTGAGAGAGAGAGAGAATGGGTGTATTAGGGCCTCCAGTAGCTGCAAACTCCAGGTGCATGCACCACCTTGTACATCTGGTTTATGTGGGTCCTAAGGAATTGAACTTGGGTCCTTTGGTTTTACATGCAAGTATCTTAACCACTAAATAATCTCTCCAGTGTATAATTTTTATTTTTATTTTTTTTATTTATTTATTTATTTATTTATTTATTTATTATTATTTTTGGTTTTGCAAGGTAGGGTCTCACTCTGGTCCAGGCTGACCTGGAATTCACTATGTAGTCTCCCGAGTGCTAGGATTAAAGGCATGTGCCACCACGCCCGGCTATCCTTTTTATTTTTTTAATTAAATTTTTATCTTAAAAATTAAATTTTATTTTTTAATTAATTAATTTATTTGAGAGAGAGAGAGAGAGAATGGGTGTATTAGGGCCTCCAGTAGCTGCAAACTCTAGGTGCATGCACCACCTTGTACATCTGGTTTATGTGGGTCCTAAGGAATTGAACTTGGGTCCTTTGGTTTTACATGCAAGTATCTTAACCACTAAATAATCTCTCCAGTGTATAATTTTTATTTTTATTTATTTCTATTTATTTATTTATTTATTATTATTATTTTTGGTTTTGCAAGGTAGGGTCTCACTCTGGTCCAGGCTGACCTGGAATTCACTATGTAGTCTCAGGGTGGCCTCGAACTCTCGGCGATCCTCCAACCTCTGCCTCCCGAGTGCTGGGATTAAAGGTGTGCGCCACCATGCCCAGCCCAATTTTTATTTTTTTAATGACAACTTTCATAATTATAGGCAATGCACCACCATGCCTGGCATAGCCCATTTTTAAATTGGGTTGTTTGATTTCTTATTATTTAGTTTTCTGAGTTCTTTGTACATACTGGATATTAATCCACTATCAGATGTATAGCTGACAAAGATTTTCTTCCATTTTGTAGGTTGCCTTTTGCTCTGTTTACAGTGTCCTTTGCTGTACAAAAGCTTTGTAATTTCATGAGGTCCCAGTGGTTGATAAGTGGTTTTATTCAGAAAGTCTTTGCCTATACCAATATGTTGAAGGGTTTCCCCTACTTTTTCCTCTGGTGGTTTCAGAGTTTCAGCTCTGATATTAAGGTCTTTGATCAGCCGGGCGTGGTGGCACACTCCTTTAATCCCAGCACTTGGGAGGCAGAGGTAGGAGGATCGCCACGAGTTTGAGGCCACCCTGAGACTACAGAGTGAATTCTAGGTCAGCCTGAGCTACAGTGAGACCCTACCTTGCAAAACAAAACAAACAAACAAAAAAAGGTCTTTGATCCATTTGGGCTTAATTCTTTTGCACGGAGAGCAATAGGATCTATTTTCATCCTTCTACAGATACACATCCAGTTTTCCCAGCATCATTTGTTGAGGAGGCTGTCTTTTCTCCAGTGGTATTTTTGGCTTTTTTTTTTTTTTTTTGGTTTTTCGAGGTAGGGTCTCACCCTGGCCCAGGATGACCTGGAACTAACTATGTAGTCTCAGGGTGGCCTTGAACTCATGGCGATCCTCCTACCTCTGCCTCCCGAGTGCTGGGATTAAAGGCGTGCGCCACCACGCCCAGCTTTATTTTTGGCATTTTTGTCAAAGATCAGGTGGCTGTAGCTACCTGGACTTACACGTCTACATGTCTGTTTTTGTGCCAGTACCATGCTGTTTTTGTTTCTATGGCTCTATAATATAGGTTAAAATCAGGTATGGTGATACCACCAGCCTTATTTTTTAAAATATATTTTATTTATTTATTTGAGAAAGAGGCAGAGAGAGAGAGAAAGAGAAAATGGACATGCCAGGGCCTCCAGCCACTGCAAACAAACTCCAGATGCATGCGCCACCTTGTGCATCTGGCTTACATGGGTCCCAAGAGTCAAACCAGGATCCTTTGGCTTTGCAGGCAAGTGCTTTAACCACTAAGCCATGTCTCTAACCCCAACCAGCCTTATTTTTGTTGCTCAAAATTGTTTAAATATTCAAGGTTTTTTTTTTTTGCTTCCAAATGAATTTTTGGGATTGTTTTTTTTTTTTTTTTTTTTTTTTTTTAAGATTTTATTTTGTTTTATTTATTTATTAGAGACCTAGAGAGGGAAAGAGAGAGAAGGAGAGTGAGAATGGGCGCGCCAGGGCCTCTCGCCACTGTAAACGAACTCCAGATGTGCGCGCCCCCTTGTGCACCTGGCTTACGTGGGACCTGGAGAATAGAACTGGGGTCCTTAGACTTCGAAGCATGCAATAACTAATGCGATCTCTCCAACCCAAAGATTTTTAAAAATATTTTTATTTTTATTTATTTATTTGAGAGAGGGAAAGAGGAAGAAAAAGAGAGAGAGAGGGAGAGAATGTGTGTGCCAGGGCTTCCAGTCACTGCAAACAAACACCACATACATGTGCGACCTTGTGCATCTGGCTTACATAGGTCCTAGGGAATCGAACCGAGGTTCCTTGGCTTTGCAGGCAAGTGCCTTAACCACTAAATCATCTCCAGCCCTGGATTGTTTTTTCTATTTCTGTGAAGAAAGTCATTAGATTTTTTTTTTTTTTTCTAGGTAGAGCCTTGCTCTAGCTCAGGCTGACCTGGAATTCACTATGTAGTCTCAGGGTGGCCTCGAACTCACGGTGATCCTCCTACCTCTGCCTCCCAAGTGCTGGGATTAAAGGCGTGCGCCACCACGCTCAGCTTAAGTCATTAGAATTTTGATGGGGATTGCATTAAATGTGTAGACTGCTTTTCACAATATTGATTCTTCCAATCCCAGAACAAAAGATGTCTTTCTATTTCCTAGTGTCTTCTGCAATTTCTCGCTTGAGTTTTTTGAAGTTCTCATTGTAGAGATCCTTCACTTCCTTGGTTAGGTTTATCCCAAGGTACTTCATTGTTTTTGATGCAATTGTGAATGGGAGTGATTCTAATTTCATCCTCTGTGTGTTTGTTGTTAGCATATAGGAAGGCTACTGATTTCTGTGTGTTTATTTTGTATCCTGCTACATGGATATAGGTGTTTATCAGCTCTAACAGTTTGCTGGTAGAGTCTTTAGGGTCCTTTATGTATAGAATCATATCGTCTGCAAATAATGATGACTTGATCTCTTCTTTCCAATTTGTATCCCTTGTATGTGTGTCTCTTGCCTTATTGCTATGGCTAAGACTTCCAGTACTATATTAAATAAAAGTGGGGACAGTGGACACCCTTGACTTGTTCCTGATTTTAGTGGAAAAGCTTCCAGTTTTTCTCCATTTAGTATTATGTTGGCTGTAGGTTTGTCATAGATAGCCTTTATTATGTTGAGATATGTTCCTTCTATTAGTCTCTGTAGGACTTTTATCATGAAGGGATATTGGATTTTGTCAAATACTTTCTTTCTTCCTTTTTTTTTGGGGGGGGGGGCGTTCAAGGCAGGGTCTCACTCTGGCCCAGGCTGACCTGGAATTAACTATGTCATCTCAGAGTAGCCTAGAACTCTCTGCAGTCCTCCTATCTCTGCCTCCCGAGTGCTAGGATTAAAGGCGTGCACCACCACACCTGGCTCAAATGCTTTGTCTTCATCTAATGAGATGCTCATGTGATTTTTGTCCTTCAGTCCACTTATATAATGTATTACATTTATCGATTTGCATATGTTGAACCATCCCTGCATCTCTGGGATAAAGCCTACTTGGTCGGGGTGAATGATCTTTCTAATATAGTCTTGTATTCTCTTTGCCAATATTTTGTTGAGAATTTTTGCATCTACGTTCATGAGGGAGATTGGTCTGTAATTTTCTTTTTTTGTTATGTTTTTGTCTGATTTTGGTATCAGGGTGATGCTGGCTTCGTAGAAGGAGTTTGGTAGGACTCCTTCCTTTTCTATATGGAAAAGTTTGAGAAGCAGAGGTGTTAGTTCTTCCATGAAGGTCTGGTAAAATTCACCAGTGAAGCCATCTGGGCCAGGACATTTTTTTACTTGGAAGATTTTTGTTTTATATAACTGCTTGGATCTCCATACTTGTTATAGGTATGCTTAAGTGGCTAATCTCATCTTGATTTAATTTTGGCAGGTCATATAAATCAAGGAAATCATCCATTTCTTTCAGATTTTCAAATTTAGTGGATTGTATGTTCTTAAAGTATGACCCTATGATTTTCTGAATTTTCCTGGTATCTGTTGTAATGGTGCCTTTTTCATCTCTAATTTTATTAATTTGTGTCTCTTCTCTCTTTCTTTTGGTCAGATTTGCTAAGGGTTTATCGATCTTATTTATCCTTTTAAAGAACCAACTCTTTGTTTCATTGATTCTTTGGATTTTTTTTTTTTTTTGGTTTCTGTTTCATTAATTTTTGCCCTAATCTTTATTATTTCTTCCCATCTACTGATATTTTAAAAATTAATTTTTATTTATTTATTAGAGACAGAGAGAGAAAGAGTGAGAATGGGTGCACCAGGGCATCTAGCCACTGCAAACAAATTCCAGATGCATGCGCCACCATGTGCATCTGGCTTATGTGGGACCTGGAGAATTGAATGGGGGTCTTTAAGCTTTGCAGGCATGAGCCTAAACTGCTAAGCCATCTCTCTAGCCCTGGTCTACTGATTTTGGGTTTGCCTTGTTCTTCTTTTTCCAAGGCATTAAGGTGAAGCATTAAGTTGTTTACTTGTGACCTTTCTAATTTCTTAGTATAGACACTTAAATTTCCCTCTTAGGACTGCCTTCATTGTATCCCAAAGGTTTTGATGTGTTGTGTTCTCATGTGCTGCTAAAAAGAATGTGTATTCTGTAGCATTTGGGTGAAATGTTCTGTAGATATCTGTTAGGTCCATTTGTTCTATGACCTCATGTAATCCAGATCCGTCTCTGTTTATCTTTTGCCGGGATGATCTGTCAATTGATGAGAGTGGGGTGTTGAAGTCACCCACACAAGTGTGTTTGGTGTTATCTGTGACCTTATTTCTATATAGCATTTGTTTGATGAAATTGGGAGCCCCTGTGTTAGGAGCATTGACCTCCTTATTTCATTAAGTTGGTTTCCCTTGTTCTCCCTCAGGAGTTGGTTTTCTTCTTTGATTCCTTTGATTTCTTCTTTTATTTCTTTGAATATAGGTAGAATCATTTTTTTTTTAAATCTTTGTCAGGTATTTCATCTAAAGCAGCCTCACTGGAGGTCATTTCTGATGTATTTATAATTTCTGGTGGGATTGTGTTGTCTTGGTTTTTTTTGTGTTTCTTGTACTATAATGTAGAAATTTTTGCATCTTGAGTTAATTTGATTCTTGGGTTTTCTAATTATCGGCAGCGTCCTTAGCCGTGTAAATGTGACTTTATACATCTTCAGTGTAGGAGTTTAAGGTGCCAGGTGCAGCTCTTATACTCCAAGAGAAACAGCGGAAGTGACCCTAGGTGTTGAGCGTGCCTGCTATTCAAGCATTGTTGTAGACTGAGTGAAACAAATTACTGGCAAATTAGGGCCCGGAATTCACTCCACAACTTGTTCCTTCTCTTTCTCTGCTAGTGAGACGAGAACAAGGCTGTTTTGTGCTCGTTGAATTCCTGTTTCCTGTTTTGCTCTCATTCTTAGCAAAATACCTAACACCTTTATTCTGTCTTTATACCCACTCACACTGTGGCACACAGCTTTCCACCTGCACTCTTCTTAAACTCCCTTCTTGGATATTTCTACCTGCTGGCATGAGTTATTTTTGTTTGCTATGGCATTTATGTTATACACTTAATTAATTTCCTTGGACTTAGCCAGGGTAAACACCATAGTTTCACAGGATCTTTCAGGAAGATGACGTTTTTACTTTTTAAGCTTTTTTTCTTTGTTTGTTCTTTTGAGGTAAGGTCTCATTCTAGCCCAGGCTCACCTGGAACTCATTCTTTAGTTTCAGACTGGCCTTGACTTCATGGCAATCCTCCTACCTCTGCCTTCCGAGTGCTGGGATTAAAGGCGTGCGCCACTGTGCCCTGCTAAACTTTTTTTTTTTTTTTTTTTTTTTTTTTTTTTTTTTTGAGGTAGGGTCTCACTCTGGCCCAGGCTGACCTGGAATTAACTATGTCATCTCAGGGTGGCCTTGAACTCACGGCGATCCTCCTACCTCTGCCTCCCGAGTGCTGGGATTAAAGGCATGCGCCACCACGCCCGGCTTTTAAAAATATTTTATGAGAGAGAGAGAGAGAAAGATTGGCTTGCTAGGGCCTCTAGCCACTGCAATTGAACTCCAGATGCATGGGCCACCTTGTGGGATTTGAGGAGTTGAACATGGGTCCTTAGGCTTTGCAGGCAGGCACCTTAACCACTAAGCCATCTCTCCAGCCCCTATTTATTTATTTGAGAGCAAGGGGAGCAGAGAGAGAGAATGGGTGAGAGAAAAAGAATGGGTGTGCCAGGGCCTCCAGCCTCTGCAAATGAACTCCAGATGCATGCTCCACCTTGTGCACCTGGCTTATGTGGGTCCTGGAGAATCAAACCTGGGTCTTTTGGCTTTGCAGGAAAGCTCCTTAAGCATAAACAAATAAACATTTTAAAGAACTTTTAGCCTCTCCCTGAATTCTGAGCATTCATAACTCATAAAACAAGCCAGGTATGGTGGTGCACACCTTTAATCCCAGCACTGGGGAGGCAGAGGTAGGAGTATCATCATGAGTTCAAGGCCACCCTGAGACCACACAGTGAATTCCTGGGCTACAGTGAGACCCTACCTCGAAAAACCAAAATAAATAAATAAATAAAATAAAATAAAAATAAAAATAAATGATGGATCTATTTCCCAGAAAAGGAACCTGATGAAAATGGCCAGAAATGGCAATTTCCTTCCTCTTTTCTAATCTTGGTTCAGAGCCTCCAGTAAGACGTTGTCAATGTCTTGCATATTACAGACTTCACCAGCTTGGAGGTGACATGAGGCTCCTGATGGTGATGGCTCTGCTCCTCTGGGGTACGTTGGGCTCAGAGAGGGTGGCTAGGAGGTCTGGCTATGGGGAGTGGAGGCCTTGTCTGCTGTTGGCACATTGGGCTAGAACTGCTGTTGGCATATTGGGCTAGAACTCACGAGCATGGAGACCACTACGTCCATCAGCCAGTGATTTGCTGGTGCTTCATATATGAAAAGATGGAAAGCGGGGGCTGGGGGGGGGTTCTGGTGACATTAAGCCTGGAAGCCTCGTATCAAAGTTGAAACTTCATCAATCACTCTCAGTTCTGCTGGTTTTGGGAAAGAGAGCAGACTTTTAAGAAACTTAAGCTAGGGCCTCCGAGTCTACATTAACTCTGCCTCGCAAGTCTCCCTGTCTCAGCACCTCCTCCTCTCCCCCTGACATCGGTGTTCTCTTGTCTCTTGCAGGTCCAGGAGGTGGGCAAGTGGGTGAGTGACCTCTAACTCAACATCTCCTGCTTCCAAAGGGTGGGATCCATTACCCCGAAGAGAGGCAAAGGAGGACAGGGCGGAAAAATAGTCCCAAGTCACATGAAATCTTCCGTATTGATTTGAAGGCTTCTCTGAAGAGGTTTTCGGAATGAACTAAGCGATTAAATGTACAGAAAAGAGCGGCAAGGGGCCAGATTTCAGAAACAGAAAGCAGCTCTGCTGGCTTTTCCTATGCCCTCCAAACTGGCTCCTTCACAAGAAAGCTGAGTCTGATTTTTACTCTCCAGCAAGCCAGGCAGACACGGGAGGCTTCAGAGGGGTGAAGCCTCCATTTCCAATTCCAGAAGCTGATAAAGGCCTATGTTTTACCCTCACTCAGGGCAGGGAAAGGGGCTTGAGGCAGTTTGCCCTAATTTGAAACCCCACTTCACACCTGACAGAAAGATCAGAGGTTTCATCAGCAGGAACTAAAACCCCAACACCCAGGCTGGGATTTCATAACATAAGCAGAGCTTTCTTTTTTCTTTTTTGGTTTTTCGAGATAGGGTCTCGCTCTAGCCCAGGCTGACCTGGAACTCACTATGTTTCTCAGGGTGGCCTAGAACTCACTGTGATCCTCCTACCTCTGCCTCCCAAGTGCTGGGATTAAAGGTGTGCGCCGCCACGCCTGGTTTATGAGCAGAGCTTTCTACCGTATAGTCTGGACACTTAAAGGCTGGTTGTCATAGTTTCCCACTTACTCATTTTTCCAAACTAATCTGAATATACATTTTTTTTTTCCTGTGTACTCGTCACAAAATCTTACAATCACACAGAGCTCTTCCTTTTATTTATTTGAGTCAAAGAGAGGGAAAGTGAACGAACTCCAGACGGATGCACCACCATGTGCATCTTGCTTCCATGGGACCTGGAGAATCAAACCTGGGTGCTTAGGCTTCTCAGGCAAGCACCCTTAATCGCTAAGCCATCTCTCCAGTCCAGAGCCTTTCCGTTTAATCCACTTGATTTTATTTATTTATTTACTTATTCATTTATTTATTTGTCTTTAAGCCAACTCCACAAAGGCAGTGATCACCTTGCGGCCTCCATGGGTCAGTGTGTTCCAAGAGGAGAATGTCACTTTATGGTGTGAGGGACCCCATCAGCCTGGGGATGACTCCACACAGTGGTTCCTCAATGGCAAAGCTATTCAGATCTTCACCCCCAGATACAACATCATTGGTGCCAGGGCCAATGATAGTGGTGAATACAGGTGCCAGACAGGTCTCTCGATGCCAAGTGACCCTGTACAGCTAGAAATCCACAGAGGTGAGTAAGGAACGGAAGAGGAGGGCTGGAAACCCCAAAGTCTCCTTTTCTTTGCCAGATGTGCGTGTGTGAGTGCGTGCGTGTGCGTGCGTGTGTGTGTGTGTGCGTGTGCGTGCGTGTGTGCACGTGTATGTGTGCGTGCGTGCGTGTGTGTGTGTGTGTGTGTGTGTAAGGCTTGATCTGAGTGTAAATTTCAGCTCTAAGTGTCTATGAGGTGAAATTAAATCAAATATTCAAACTATCAAAGCCCCATGTACCAATCAAACCCCAACAGGGCAGGCAGTGACTAGGGCAGTACGTAGCAAGTGATCATTTAGATAAACTTGCAATAACGGAAAGTCTTCCCCTCACCCCCAAACCCTAGCTCCACAAACACTTTTCACAGAAGCAAAGTGGGGATTGCTGGAGTACTCCATATGCTGTGGTAGCTATTGACTTTACTCACTTATAAAGGCCTATTGTGGGCTGGAGAGATGGCTTAGCGATTAAGGCGCCTGCCTGCCAAACTCCAATCTCCAGGTCCCACATTTAGCCAGACGCAAAAGTGACACGAGGGCGCAATGCCGCACTTGCCCACAAGGGGACACATGCGTCTGGAGTTCGTTCACAGTGGCTGAGAGGCCGCTGGTGTGCCCATTCTCTCTCTCTCTCTCTCTCTCTCTCTTTTTATCTCTCTCTCTTTCTCAAAAAAAAAAAAAAAAGGTCTGTTTATATGACCAGAGATTTTAAATGTCTGCTGTACAGGCCATAATTCCTTTAACCATTCTGCCTATTAGTAAACTTCTAATTGGCAAATTCTTCCATGTTTATAATACTTCTACAAGGAATTCTGCAATAAACATATTATGCATACATATAATCTGGCCATTTCAAAATATAACTCTAAGATAATATTCTGAACATGGAGTTACCTGAGACTTTAATGTATTCATTCATCTGTAAGTCTTTTTTAATTGTTAAGAGGGGAGACTGCAGGCTGGAGGGATGGCTTAGTGGCTAAGGCATTTGCTTGTGAAGTCAAAGGACCCGGGTTCAATTCTCTAGGACCCATGTAAACCAGATGCACAAAGTTGTGCATGCATCTGGAGTTTGTTTGCAGTAGCTGAAGGCCCTGGCCTGCCCATTCTCTCTTTTTGCCTCTTTCTCTCCCTCCCTCTCTTTCAAATAAATAAAATAAAATAAGTTTTAAAAAATGGTCCTGGAGAGATGGCTCAGCAATTAAGGCACTTGCCTGCAAAGCCAAAGGACCTAGGTTCAATTCTCTAGGACCCTTGTAAGTCAGATGCACAAGGTGGCACATGCATCTGGAGTTTGCAGCAGCTGGAGGCCTTGGTGCACCCGTCCTCTCTCTCTCATTCTCTGCCTCTCTCTCTCTCAAATAAATAAATAAAAATATTTTTTAAAAAATGACCATGCCTGGTGGTGCATGCCTCTAATCCCAGCACTCGGGAGACAAGTAGGAGGATTGCCACAAGTTCAAAGTCACCCTGAGACTACAGAGTGGATTCCAGGTTAGCCTGAGCTAGAGTGAGACCTTACCTCAGAAAACAAAAAAAAGAAAGAAATGATTTATCATGAGGTTAGAGTCCTCAAGGGAAGAGGCATTAGTTTTTTGGTGATTTAAAAAAAAAGAGAGAGAGAGAGAGAGATGAGACTGCAATATGAGGGCAGCTTGGGTTCAAGGGAGTGTGCAAAGTTATTTGAGAGCCCACTCGTTTTCTCCAGGGAGCAGTGGGGACTTCTCTCTGAAGTCTGAGTTTCCAGTGCCAGGTATGAGTTCTCTCCCACTGAGCAGGCCTCATGTCCATCACACCACTATTGGTTACCCGCAAAGGCTTTGTGACACTATTGCACAAACATGTACTGCTTGACCTGCAGGTTGATTTTGTAGTCTGCAGGGTCCCCTGCTTATTCATGGTGGTGACTGTTGTCCTCCAGCAGCTCCCACAGACCTTTCTAGAACTATGTGGTCTAGCCAGGTGGGAGCTAGTTCCCCTTTCGGTTCCATGATAGTTTGATGTCCTGTGGTGTCTTCAGCAATAAGGTCTTCCCTTAACTCTGGGTGATGGAGTGTTTTGGCTAACATGGTTTTGGGGACCTCCTGGATCACTGTTGGGGGTGTATTAGTCAGGGTTCTCTAGAGGAACAGAACTGAAGAACCAATAGGATGGATTAAAAAGGGAATTTAGAGAGTTGAGGAACCCAGTATCTACTCAGTCCACATGGTGCCTCAGCAGTCCTAACCCAGAGCTGAGGGCCTGAAGGATTCCTGGAGAGCGGCTGCAGCAACCTTGCAACCTCGGTGGCTGAACAGAATAGATGCTGGCGGCGTGCAGCACTCGGCAGCCAGGTGGGAGGGAAACTCCCAGAGTTTCCTTAGATAAAACCCCTCTCCAAGTGGGTCTGCCCACTCTGAGGGAGGGCTCATGTTGGGGTCCCCCCAAGGCCAGCTCAGGAGGGACGATAGGGTCTCTGCCGAATTGGGGTGAGCAGCGCGGAGTCACGACACAGACTCCGGGAGTTGGGTGAAAGTGGAGCGAGAATCCACAAACTCGTTTATTCAGGAAGTGCACATGGGTTTTAAGGGGCTGTTAATCTTTGTATGGGGCGGTCCCTTTTTGGTGACCAATGACAGCTTGTCTCTGGACAGGACATCTCATAGTAGGCTTCTCGCGAGCATGGGGCTGTAACTGTTGTCACATCGAGCCTGCGCAAAATGCCATTTTTACAGAATCCACTTCCTGTTGTCTTCTGCCATGTGGTCTGGCTAGGACCAGGCCTGTATTGTACCATACAGGCTCACTTTGCGGGGGGTGCAAGGATTTCCTCCTTCAGTTCATCCCAGAGATGACTCAAACAGGAGTGTCTGTGGATTCCCAGACAGGTCAAGCTGACAACAGAACTTAACCATCCTAGGAGGCAACCCAATTCTGGGACTTACCAGCCAGAGGTAGGGTCTGGCTCTAGTCCAGTCCAGAGCTGACTTGGAATTCACTATGTAGTCTCAGACTGGCCTTGAACTCACAGCGATCCTCCTACCTCAGCCTCCTAAGCATCTGGCTTAAAGGCGTGTGCCACCATGCCTGCACAGTAAGACTCCATGGTTTTAAGATTAAGTTCTTTCCAAACTGGGCGTGGTAGCGTACACTTTTAATCCCAGCCCTGGGGAGGCAGAGGTAGGAGGATCACCATGAGTTCAAGGCCACCCTGAGACTACATAGTGAATTCCAGCCTGGGCTACAGTGAGACCCTACCTCGAAAAACCAGAAAAAAAAAAATTAAGTTCTTTCCACCCTCCCTCTTTTTTGGTGGTGATCTTGTAAAATACTAGCCAGAATGAGGGTTTCTGTTTTGTTTAACTTTTTAAAATTGACAACTTTCATAATTATAGACAATAAACCATGATAATTCCCTCCTCTCCCCCACTTTCCCCATCACAGCTCCACTCTCCATCATATCCCCTCCCCCTCTCAATCAGTCTCTCTTTTCAGTTTGATGTCATGATCTTTTCCTCCTATCATGAGGGTCTTTTTTTTTTTTTTTTTTTTTTTTTTTTTTTTTTTGGTTTTTCGAGGTAGGGTCTTACTCTAGTTCAGGCTGACCTGGAGTTCACTCTGTATTCTCAGGGTGGCCTCGAACTCACGGCAATCCTCCTATCTCTGCCTTCCGAGTGCTGGGATTAAAGGCGTGCACCACCACGCCCGGCTCATGAGGGTCTTGTGTAGGTAGTGTCAGGCACTGCGAGATCATGGATATCCAGGCCATTTTGTGTCTGGAGGAGCACGTTGTAAGCAGTCCTTCCCTTCCTTTGGGTCTTACATTCCTTCCACCATCTCTTCTGCAATGGATCCTGAATGTTGCAAGGTGTGATAGAGATGTTTCAGTGCTGAAAACTCCTCTGTCACTTTTTTTTTCCTTTTTCAGTTTTTTTTTTTAAATTAATGTTTTGTTTTTGTTTGTTTTTTGGAGAGAGAGAGAGAGAGTGGAAGAGGCAGAGAGAGAGAGAGAGAATGGGCGCACCAGGGCCTTTTCAGTCACTGTGAACGAACTCCAGACACGTGCGCCCCCTTGTGCACATGTGGGACATTGCATGCTTGTGTCACTTTTGCTTCTGGCTATAGGTGGGACTTGGAGATTTCAACAAGCGTTCTTAGGCTTTGCAGGCAGGCACCTTAACCACTAAGCCATCTCTCCAGTCCAACAACGTGATTTATATGTGTATATCATGTGTTGGTTCCCTCTTATCCCTCATCCCTGCCCCCATTCTATTGGGGACCCTCTTTAGTAGGGTTACAGGTATTCCCCATGGGGTTGTGGGATATGTGTTGTGGGAGCAGCAGTCAGTTTTTGTTTTGTTTTGTTTTTGTGGGGAGGAAATGCCTCTGGCTGGGCATGATGTTTCACAATCTTTCCACCCCCTCTTCCCCACAATTCCCTGAGTCATGGTGAGTGAGTCTTAAGTCTACGTCAGTGATGAGCTCTTAGGAGCCTCTGGATCTCTGCTTTGGTAGGTGTTGAGTGTCCTCAGGGTCTGTCTCTCTGCACCCTGGCTCTGATTATTAGGTTCAGCATGGAAGCAGCGATCTTGCTCATCTCCCCACTTCCTCTGTGGTTTCAGCTGTGGCTTGGCCTCTGTCACTTCTTCCTGGCATGAAGGTGCCTTTTGAGTCATTCCCGAACTCACCACCGCAGAACTTATTCATGTTGTCTTAACTTTGGTGTAATTCCCTCCCCATACTCCCTACTCCTTACCCCTCCAAGCCCCACCCCACTCCCATATTCTGTCCATCCCCTAACTTGTCAGGTAACAGAGAGAGAGAGAGAATGAGCTCACCAGGGCCTCCAGCCACTGCAAATGAACTCCAGACACATGCGCCCCTTGTGCATCTGGCTTATGTGGGTCCTGGGGAATCGAACCTGGGTCCTTTGGCTTTTCAAGCAAGTGCCTTAACTGCTAAGTCATCTCTCCAGTCCCAAAGTGTTTTTTTTTTTTTTTTTAAGTAGGGTGTAGACAGCAACAATCAAAAAGCTTGGTGTATTGCTATAAATTAAGATATTTTGTTTTGCCTGAAATGGTGGCACATGTCTTTAATCGCAGCACTTGGGAGGCAGAGGTAGGAGAACTGCTGTGAGTTTAAGGCCAGCCTGGGACTACAGAGTGAGTTCCAGGTCAACCTGAGCTAGAGTGAGACCCTGCCTCAAAACAAAAAAACAAAAAGAGATTTTTTTTGTTTGTTAAAAAAAAAGAGAGAGAGAGCCAGGTGTGGTGGTGCACGCCTTTAATCCCAGCACTTGGGAGGCAGAGGTAGGAGGATCTCCGTGAGGATCTCACTAGCCCAGGCTGACCTGGAATTCACTATGTAGTCTTAGGGTGGCCTTGGACTCTCATGATCCTCCTACCTCTGCCTCCTGAGATTAAAGACGAGTGCCACCATGTCCAGCTCAGCAAGTGCTTTTAACCACTGAGCCATCTCTCCAGCCCTGAATTAGTTTTCCACTGCCGTGTAACAAATCCCCACAAATTTAGCTACTTAAAAACCATGTAACAGAGCTGGGTGTGGTGACACATGCCTTTAATCCCAGCACTTGGGAGGCAGGGGCAGGAGGATTGCCATGAGTTCGAGGCCACCATGAGACTACATAGTGAATTCCAGGACGGCCTAGGCTAGAGTGAGACCCTACCTTGAAAAACAAAACAAAACCCCCCACATAACAGGGCTGGAGAGATGGCTCAGTGATTAAAAAGCACTTGATTGCCAACCTACTGGTCTGGATTCTATTCCCCAGTACCCAC
This sequence comes from Orientallactaga sibirica, assembly GCA_036365145.1. NCBI lineage: Eukaryota > Metazoa > Chordata > Mammalia > Rodentia > Dipodidae > Orientallactaga > Orientallactaga sibirica. The sequence goes on from JAEOAD010000025.1 coordinate 22,729,583, forward strand.
ATAAAGTCAGATGCACAACATGGCATATGCATCTGGAGTTTGTTTGCAAGTGGCCTTGGCATGCCCATTCATTCTCATTCTCTCCCTCTCTTCCTCCATGCAAATAAATAACCATATATATATCTTTTTTTTCTTTTTTTCTAGGTAGGGTCTCACTCTAGCCCAGGCTGACATGGAATTCACTATGTAGTCTCAGGGTGGCTTTGAACTCATGGCAATCCTTCTACCTCTGCCTCCCGAGTGCTGGGATTAAAGGCATGCTCTACCACGCCTGGCTCATATTAAAATCTTTTTAAAAAATTATTTATTGGAGATGGGGGAAAGAGGCAGATGGAGAGAATGGACATGCCAGGGCCTTTACCTGCTGTAAACGAACTCCAGACACATGTACCACCTTGTACATCTGGCTTATGTGGGTCCTGGGGAAGTGAACTTAGGTCCTTGGCTTGACCGCTATGCCATCTTCTCCAGCCCAACATACTGCCTTTATTTTTTTTTAATATTTCATTATTTATTTGACAGAGAGAGAAAGAAAGAGAGAATGGGCTCGCCAGGGCTTCCAGCCACTGCAAACAAACTCCAGATGAGTGCACCCCATTGTGCATCTGGGTAACGTGGGTCTTGGGGAATTGAACCTGGGTCCTTTGGCTTTGCAGGCAAATGTCTTAACCGCTAGGCAATCCGTCCAGCCCAGTCTTTATTTTTTTTTTATGTGAGAGTGAGAGAGAATTGGCAGGCCAGGGCCTCCAGCCACTGCAATCGAACTCCAGACTCATGTGCCCCCTTGTGCATATATGTGACCTTGCGTGCTTGCGTCACCTTGTGCATCTGGCTTATATGGGCCCTGGAGAGTTGAACATGAGTCTGTAGGCTTCACAGTCAAATGCCTTAACCACTAATCCATCTTTCCAGTCCAAATAAAAAAATACTTTTAACAACCCACATAACATTTATTATGTCCTGTTTCCATGGGTGATAGGTGGGCTGCACAGCCTGGCTGGGTCCTTGTCAATCAGGGTGTTGACTAGGCTGTGACCATTTCAGCAGATTTCAAGTCCTTGTGGTTACAGAACTGATGTCCCTGCTTCTTGTTGGCTGTCCACTCAGAGCCACGCTCAGCTCCCAGAGGCCCCCGACACGTGACCCTCTCATAGGCCCTTTTATACCATGGCAGCTTACTGCTTCAAGGGAAGCAGGAGACTCTCCACTCAGCCTGTTAGGAGTCTTCTAGAACAAATGCACGATGTAACAGTGGCCTGTCTCACTGTTGGCTAGAAGCAAGTCATAGGTTCCACCACATTCAAGGTGTCATATAAGGATGTTAAGCCGGGTGTGTGGTGGCGTATGCTTTTAATCCCAGTACTCAGGAGGCAGAGGTAGGAGGATCACTGTGAGTTCAAGGCCACCCCGAGATTACATAGTAAATTCCAGGTCAGCCTGGGCTAAAGTGAGACCCTACCTCAAAACAACAACAACAACAGCAACAAAAAGTGATTCACTGGTATCACCTGACACATCTGCCTGCCATGTAAAACTATGTTGGTGTCAAATTTCTGAGGTCTGGGAAGGGGAGACAGATGGAGCTGTGTGCACACCTGCTGTTAAACATTGCTTTTCTAAAGATACTCGAGAGTGGGACGTAGGTCTGGGATACAGCAGAATTTTGAGGGTAAAAAAAAAAAAAAAAAAAAAAAAAAAAGGGCTGGTGAGATGGCTTAGCAGTTAAGGCACTTGCTTCAAAGCCAAAGGACCTAGGTTCAATTACCCAGGACCCATGCAAACCAGATGCACAAGGTGGCACATGCATCTGGAGTTCCTTTGCAGTGGCTGGATATCCTAGTGCGCCCCTTCTCTCTCTCTGCTTCTTTCTCTCTCTCTCTCTCAAATAAATAAATAAAAATATTTTTAAAAAGATAAGTCCCCAAAGCCAAGTTTTGGTCTCCTTGTAGCTCCTTCACTGTAGGCAAACATTTTGAGTTCACACTTTTCAGACTGGCTGCTACTCCAGACTTCCAGCAGAGTCTTCACTGAAGGAGAACCTCTGACCTTGAGGTGTCACACCTGGAAGAATAAGATGGTGTACAAATTGATTTTCTACCAAAATGGAAAATCCTTCAAGTTTTCTTATCAAGATCCTGAACTCACCATTCTGAGAACCAACATGAGTCACAGTGGCGTCTATCACTGCTCAGGCATGGGACTACGGCAGTACACGTCAGCAGGAGTGTCTGTCACCGTGAGAGGTACTGTATCTAGGTTGCTGCATTCTCACATAGCAGGGTCCAGAGAGATCTCACAAGAGACAGACTCACTCTAACCCAGATGACCTGAACTTCCTCTGAAGCCCCAGGCTGTCCTCGAACACACAGCAGTCCCCCTACTTCTGAGTGCTAGGATTAAAGACATGCACCATCACACCCTGCTAGGCTTTCCTTTTTTAATAGTTGAAAATTGTTCCTGTCTGTCAGCCTGAGCTAGAGTGAGACTATACCCACCCCCCCAAAAAAATTGTTCCTGTCTGAAAAAAGTTCAATCCTGTGGGAAAGTAAAAATTGTTATAGATTCTTCTTCTTCTTTTTAAATAAGAGATAGTGAAAGAGAGAGGGAGAGAATTGGCATGCCAGGGCCTCCAGCCACTGTAATTGAATTCCAGGCACGTGTGCCACTTTGTGTGCATGTAAGATCTTGGCATCACCTTGTGCATCTGGCTTATGTGGGATCTGGGGAGTTGAACATGGGTCCTTAGGCTTCGCAGGCAAGCCCTTAATTGCTGAGCCATCTCTCCAGCCCCAGACTATCTTTTTGTGTGTGTGTGTGTGTGTTTGTTTTTTGAGGTAAAGTCTCACTCTAGCCCAGGCAGACCTGGAATTCACTATGTAGTCTCAGGATGGCCTCGAACTTATGGCGATCCTCCTACCTCTGCCTCCTGAGCGCTGGGATCAAAGGTGTGCACCACCATGCCTGGCTCAGTTTTTTTTTTTTTTCTTTCTGTTTTTCGAGGTAGCTCAGGCTGACCTTGAATTCAGTCTGTAGTCTCAGGGTGGCCTTGAACTCATGGCAATCTTCCTACCTCTGCCTCCCAAGTGCTGGGATTAAAGGCGTGTACCACCATGCCCACCATAAGTTGTCTTTTTTTCCCATATATTTTATTTGTTTATTTAAGAGAGAGAAAGAAGCAGAGAGAGAGAAAAAGAGGAGGGAGAGAATGGGCACACCAGGACTCCAGCCACTGCAAACAAACTCCAGATGCATGTGCCCCCTTGGGCTTACGTGGGTCCTGGAGAATGGAACCAGGATCCTTTGGCTTTGCAGGCAAATGCCTTAACTGCTAAGCCATCTCTCCAGCCCCAGGTTGTCTTTTTTTTTTTTTAGGTTGTCTTTTTTTTTTTTTGGAGAGAGACAGAGAGAGGGAGAGGAAGACAGAGATGGGCACGCCAGCAGCCTCTCAGCTGCTGTGAACGAAATCCAGATGTGTGCATCGCCTTGTGGTCAAGTATGGCATTGCACCCTTGCATCACTTTGCATCTGGAGATTGGAACTGCTGGAGATTGAAACCAGCATTCTTAGGCTTAGGAGGCTGGTGCCTTAACCGCTAAGCCATCTCTCCAGCCCAGGTTGTCTCTTTTTAAAAAATATTTTATATATTTATTTGGAAGCAGAGAGATACAGACAGACAGACAGACACACACACACACACACAGAGTATGTAGTTCTTTCTGCAAAAGAACTCTAGACGCATGTGCCACTCTGTATACCTGGCTTATGTGGCTACTGGGGAATTGAATTCCAGTCATTAGGCTTGGCAGGCAAGCCCCTTAACCACTGAGGCATCTCTCCAGCTCCAGATTATCTTTTTTTTTTTTTTTTTTTTTTTTGAGAGAGAGAGAGAGGAAGAGGCAGAGAGAGAGAATGGGTGCGCCAGGGCTATTTCAGCTGCTGTGAACAAACTCCAGATGGGTGCACCCCCTTGTGGGCAAGTGTGCACCCTTGCATCACTGGCTAAACGTGGGACCTGGAGAATCAACTGGCTGTTCTTAGGCTTGGCAGGCAGGCGCCTTAACAGTTAAGCTATCTCTCCAGCTCCAGATTATCTTTTGAGAAATAAAATTAATGAATCACTGAGGCAGCAAGCTCGTGTGTCTACTCTGGATAGATCACTGCCACAGGGGAGTAGTTATATAATAAATCCGGGCCATTCTAGGAAACATGTACTATGACAGGACACACGCTGTCTTCATCTGGGTGTGAGCAGGCTGACCTGTGAGGAAGCCCCCAGATGGCTCTCTGCTGGAAATGGAAAAATGTGTTCTCCTGGCACAAGTTTCCTAAGGGTTAGAGGGAAACCTTCTTGTAAAAAGAAAACAGAGCCGGGCGTGGTGGCGCACACCTTTAATCCCAGCACTCGGGAGGCAGAGGTAGGAGGATCGCCGTGAGTTCAAGGCCACCCTGAGACTACATAGTTAATTCCAGGTCAGCCTGGGCCAGAGAGTGAGACCCTAAAAAAAAAAAAAAAAAAAAAAAAAAAAGAAAACTGACTAATATTAAGAGTTCCCCACCAACTTTCTCTTTAGAGCTCTTCACAGTCCCGGTGCTGAGAGCGTCCTCATCACTTCCCATCCTGGAGGGGAGTCTGGTCACCCTGAGCTGTGAAACAGAAGTGCTCGTAGAGAGGCCTGGCCTGCAGCTCTCCTTCTCCTTCCACAAGGGCAGCAGAACCCTGAGGGGCAAGAACATTTCCTCAGAGTACCAGGTGACAAGCGTTGGAAGAGAAGATTCTGGATTCTACTGGTGTGAGGTGGCCACAGAAGATGGAGGAGTCATTAAGCACAGCCCTGAGTTGGAGCTTCTAGTGCTTGGTGAGTAATAGTGATGAAAAGAGCCAGGCTTGGTGGAGCACGTCTTTCATCCCAGCACTGGAGAGGCAGAAGTAGGAGGATCGCCATGAATTTGAGACCGGCCTGGGACTGACTGCCTGGGCTAGAGCAAGACCCGAGCTCAAAAACAAATAACAACAACAAAAAAAGCCAGGTGTGGTGGCGTACTCCTTTAATCCCAGCACTCGGGAGGCAGAGGTAAGAGGATAGCTGTGAGTTCAAGGCCACCCTGAGATGACATAGTGAATTCCAGGTCTACCTGGGCTAGAGTGAGACCCTACCTCAAAAACAAAACAAACAAACAAACAAAAAAACATGGCACTGGAGAGATGACTTAGCAGTTGGTTTAGCGGTTAAGGTGTTTGCCTGTGAAACCCAAGGACCCAGGTTTGATTCCACAGGACCCATGTAAGCCAGCTGCACAAGGTGGCATATGCTTCTGGAGTTTGTTTACAGTGGCTCAAGGCTCTGGCATGCCCATTCTCTCTCTCGAGCTGCATCTTTCTCTCTATATCTTTCTCAAAAAAATAAAATAAAAATTATTTTTAAATTTATAGAAAGAGAAGGGGTTCCTTTCCCTCTCACAGGGCTAAGGTTTGCTCAGGAAGAGGAATACCCCATGAGTAGGGTTTTCTGTCCTTCATTCAGAACTTCACTATTCTCTTTCCCAAACGTCATTAAATTTCCTGTCTTTTTCTCCTTCTTTTTTTTTTTTTTTTTTGATTTTCAAGATAGGCCTGGAATTCAGTATGTCATCTCAGGGGGGCCTGGAACTCAGAGCGATCCTCCCACCTCTGCCTCCTGAGTGCTGGGATGAAAGGCGTGCACCACCACTCCGGGCCCTTCTTTTGTTTTCTCTTAATTTTCACTTTCTTTCATGATTCAATTTCTCTCCTTCACCTCGTCCTTCCTTCCCTCTTTTTCTCTCTTTCCTTCTTTCTTTCCTTCTTTCCTTCTTTCTTTCTCTCTTTCTTTCTTTCTCTCTCCTTCCTTCCTTCTTTCTGTTTTTCTCATTTCTTATCCTCCCTCCCTCCAACTTCCCTTTCTCTGTCTTCCCTTTTCCTCAACAACAATATGCTGACTTCCTCTCATCTATAGGTCTGAGGACATAAGGCACTGGAGTGCACTTCTTTTTCTAAAAAATATTTTATTTATTTACTTAGATTTTACTTTATGTATTTTCAAGCAGACAGAGACAGAGAGGAGAGAGAAAAAAAGAGAAAGAGAAAGATGGAGGCAGAGAATGGATGCACCAGTGTCTCTAGCCTGGACTGAAGTCCCTCTAGCCCTGGGGAAGCAAACTCAGACAGGCAGGATTTGCAAGCACACACTTTTAACCAGTGAGTCATCTCTCCAGCACTTCTTCATTTGAATTCACATGATGAGTCTATAAGAGTGTCTTTTTTTTTTTTTTGGTTTTTCGAGGTAGGGTCTCACTCCAGCTCAGGCTGACCTGGAATTCACTCTGTATTCTCAGGGTGGCCTTGAACTCATGGTGATCGTCCTACCTCTGCCTCCCGAGTGCTAGGATTAAAGGTGTGCGCCACCACGCCCGCTTTTTTTTTTTTTTTTTTTTTTTTTTTTGAGAGAGACAAAGAGAAAAGAAGAGGCAGAGAGAGAATGAGCATGCCAGGGCCTTTTCAGGTGCTGTGAACAAACTCCAGACGCATGCACCCCCTTGTGTGCATGTGCGACATTGCGTGCTTGCGTCACTTTTGCGTCTGGCTAAACGTGGGATCTGGAGATTTGATCGGTGTTCTTTGGCTTCGCAGGCAGGCACCATAACCACTAAGCCATCTATCCAGCCCTGAAAAGACTTTAGGAGAAAAAAAAAATCTTCAACCTGGACTCACTTAAGGCATACAAATAGTAATTGTCTGAAGTTAAGGAGTTAGTCTCCTGACAGAGCCCCAGCAGTTAGATTTTTCCCCAGCAGCCTGCCCTGAGTACCACGCAGCCTGGCTGGAGCCACTTCCTTCTGGTCCCCTCGATTTACCAGGGTCTCCACAGGTATTTAGGGTCTCAGTTTTTTCTTCCAAATGTAACTTGGCTAGCTCCTTCTGGTTCCTAAACACTATGTGTTTTCTTTGTCTTTTTTTTTTTTTTTCTCTTTCAGGTTCCCAGTCACGAACTCCTGTCTGGTTTCACATCCTTTTCTATGCGTCAATGGGAATAATATTTTTGGTGGACACTGTGATCTGTGTGGAAATATATAGAGGACTGCAAAAACAGAAAAAGTGGAACTTAGAAATCACTTTGGCCTCTGATCATGGGAAGAAAATAACTTCCTATCTTCAAAACGATAGGCAGTTTGAAGAGATGAAGATAAACCACAGTAAATAACAGGGCATTGGAAGAGAACAGTGCATCTCCAGGATCAGCTGTAGACCTGGACAGCCCCTACACCTTCCCATCTGTGCCAGTACCGAGGCATCAAGTTCCAAAAGTTGAAAGACACTAAAACTGTAGGCCCCGTGCCATAGAACTGTTAAATAAAGCAAACATATGAGCTGACTTCAATGTGGAAAAACAATTGGTAATCAAACGATTTGAAATAAGACCTAAAGAAATCTTTAACAACGTGGAAGTTAGGCTGGAGAGATGGCTTAGTGGTTAAGGGAGCTGCCTTTAAAGCCTAAGAATTCTTGTTCGAATCTCCAGGTCCCACGTTTAGTCAGACGCAAAATGATGCAAGCACGCAATGTTGCACTTGCCCACAAGGGGGTGCATGTGTCTGGAGTTCGTTCACAGCAGCTGAGAGGCCCTGGCGTGCCCATTCTCTGCCTCTTCCTCTCTCTCTGCTTCTCTCTGTGTCTCTCTCAAATAAAAAAAGAAACGTGGAAGTTAAGTCATGGCAGGAGTTTTGTTTGCACATGAGGTTCAGCCTTATGGATTAAGGAGGCTGGGAAGTAAGAATTGTGGGCAATGAATCCCACAGGGGGGATCTCCCAAGACTGGTGAGGAACCATCTGCCCAGACTCTGAAGCAGGAAGTGACTCCCACCTTCTCTGGAGGGAGAGCGCTCAAGGTGAATAGGACTTTTTTTTTTTTTTTTTTTTTTTTTTTTTTTGGTTTTGCAAGGTAGAGTCTCACTCTGGTCCAGGCTGACCTGAAATTAACTATGTAGTCTAAGGGTGGCCTCGAACTCTTGGCGATCCTCCTACCTCTGCCTCCCGAGTGCTGGGATTAAAGGCATGTGCCACCACGCCCGGCTTTGGATAGGACTTCTGAGAAAGGGCTTTCCAGGGGGAAGAAAGGGTGTGGTTGGGGCAGACGTGGCTGTGGACAAAGCTCTGTGAGTGGGGAAGTGTGGACAGGGCCACTCATTGTGAGAGGTCATCAAGTGCTTCCCCTTTGGGATTTGCTGCCCACACACGTCCCCCTTATCCCCACCCCCACTGAGGACTTTTGTCAGCAGACAGTTTCCAGTCTATTGCCAGCTTCCAACCCAGAACACAGCCTCACCCAAGTGCCCCATCTCAGTAGCCTGCACGTACTGCTTATGCCCAACAGGGGTACAAAGGCATTTTAGCCGATGGAGGATTATGTGGCCAGGTCAGCAAGAGTCACTCCAGCGTACCCTCGCTGGGCTAGCTAAGGCTTGTCCAGCCTGCATCACCCAGAAACTGGAGCTAAAACTGGGCTGGAACTCCAGCTGAAGGCACAGTTCATATGTATGTCACACAGCACGGTGGCCACAGGATGAAGATCATGAGCCCAAGAAATAAGGAGAGGATTCTATTTCCACTTATTATCACTCCTAAAGACCCACTGGGGGCTTGGTGCTTTCCACTCATGCAATTCTGGGTTCTGCCAGGTTAGAATAGAGGTCCTGTTCCCCAAAGGGGTCATGATGTAACACAAGGCTCATGCAGTTAGAACCCTTAGCTGATTCCAGAGTTCTTAGGAGGCAAGAAGAGGACTCAGTGTCTTGTCTTGGCAGGTGTATTAGTCAGGCTTCTCTAGAGGAACAGAACTGATAGAATGAATTTTTTTTTTTTTTTTTTTTTTTTTTTTTTTTTTTGGTTTTGTGAGGTAGGGTCTCACTCTGGTGAGTGTATGTAGTCTCAGGGTGGCCTCAAACTCTCAGCAATCCTCTTACCTCTGCCTCCTGAGTGCTGGGATTAAAGGCGTTGTGCCACCACACCCGGCTGAATTGTATTTTTAAATTTAAAAAATCAATTTATTTTATTTTATTTTATTTTATTTTATTTGAGAGATAGAAAGAGGCAGAGAGAGAGAGAGAGAGAGAGAGAGGGAGAGTGAGCACGTCAAGGCCTCCAGCCACTGTAAACAAACTCCAAATGCAAGCGCCCCCTTGTGCATCTGGCTTACGTGGGTCCTGGAGAATCAAACTGTGATCCTTTGGCTTTGTAGGCAAACACCTAAACCACTAAACCATATCTCCAGCCCCACCACCCCGCATCCGCATCTTTTTTTTTCTTTAATTTTCTGAGGTAGGGTCTTACTGTAGCCCAGGCTGACCTGGAATTCACTATGTAGTCTCAGGGTAGCCTCAAGCTCATGGTGATCCTCCTACCTCTGCCTCCCGATTAAAGGCATGTGCCATCACGCCCAACTTAAAAAATATTTTATTTATTTGAGAGAGAGGAAGAAACAGACAGAGAACTCCAGATGCATGCATTCCCTTGTGCATCTGGCTTATGTGAGTCCTGGGAAATCAAACCTGGGTCCTTTGGCTTTGCAGGTGAGCACTTTAAACAATAAGCCCATCTCTCCAGTTGTAGAATGAATTGTATTAAAAGGGAATTTATTGGATTAGTTTATGGCAGTCCAACAATAGCAGTTTCCAGGCCAGAATCAAGGAACCAAACAGCTGCTCAGTCCACAAGGCTGGATGTTTCAGCAGTCCCAATCCGGCACTGAAGGCCTGGAGGCGTCCTACAGCGCCGCTGGTCTTCAGACCACACTGGTCTTCAGCCCACGCTGGAAGGCAGCAAGGAGCACCTGCAGCCTGGTGGGAGGAAAGGATTATTTTCTCCCAGAGCTTCCTTAGATAAAGCACCCCCACTCCCGGAGAGGCTGCCCACTCTAGGGGAAGGGCTCACCCTGGGGGAAAGACTTCCTCCTTCAGTTAATCCTTCCCGGAAGCAACCTCAGAGATCCACTAGAGAGATCCTGAACAGATCAAGTTGACAACAGAACTTAACCATTGCACAGGGATCACTGGTCATGGTCTTCAGTAGGAGAGCCATTGCTGTGACATAACACTGGTTAAGAGAAATGAGTGTGCAATCCAGTTACCCGTGTGGGTGCATCATATTCTACCCTTGCCCAACAGGAACTTTAAGTGAACACACAGCAAATGCAGACTCCAAAGAACTCACTGACCAAGCATTCAGACCCCTCAGGGCACAGGTCATGCCACCAGCTCAGACTCTGAAGCAGTAAGGAGCAAGAAACCCCAAGTTCAAGTGTAGCAACAGGAAGTGGCTTTTATCCCAAAAGCCCATGTTTTCTGTCAGGGAGAAAAAAAAATCTCAAGGGAAGAGAAGCTTCCCAAACATCAATGGGGAAGCAGACAGGAATGCAGACAGATATATGCTGCTCAAAGCCCTTTCAAGAAAGGACATATGGGCTGGGAGATGGCTCAGCAGTTAAAGGTTCTTGCTTGCAAGGCCTGCTGGCCTGGGGTTCAGATCCCCTGTACCCACGTAAAGCCAGATACACAATGTGACACGTGTCTGCTGTTCATTTGCAATGGCAAGAGGTCCTTGGGTGTGGCCATATTCTCTCTCTCTCTTTTTAAAGATTATTTATTTATTTATTAGAGACACAGAGAGAGAATGGGTGCACAAGGGCCTCGAGCCACTGCAAACGAACTCCAAATGCATGTGCCACCATGTGCATCTGGGTTATGTGAAACCTAGAGAATTGAACCTGGGTCCTTAGGCTTTGCAGGCAAGCACCTTAATTGAATTGCTAAGCCATCTCTCCAGCCCTCTTTTTTTTTTTTTTTTTTTTTTTTTTTTTTGAGGTAGGGTTTCGCTCTAGCCAGGCTGACATAGAATTCACTATCTCAGGGTGACCTTGAAGTCACTGCAATCCTCCTACCTTTGCATCCCAAGTGCTGGGGTTAAAGGCATGAGCCACTATGCCCAGCTCATATTCTAATAAATTTAAAAAATTGCGGGCTGGGGAAATAGCTTAGCTGTTAAGGCGTTTGCCTGTGAAGCCTAAGGACCTGGGTTCCATTCCCCAGGTCCCACATAATCCAGATGAACAAGGGGGCACATGTATCTGTAGTTCGTTTGCAGTGGCTGGAGGCCCTGGTGTGACCATTCACTCTTTCTCTCTGCCTCTTCCTCTCTCAAATAAATAAATAAAATATCTTTTAAAAACATTTTTTAAAAAGGACATGCCTATTGCAAGGCCTAATGACATTTAGCGGTTAGTAGCCTCGCGTCTGCTTCAGTTCCCTAAGTCACATCCATCCGGGAGCATCCTGCATCTTGTACCTGAAGAACCAAAAAAAGAAATTAACTAACTTGCTACATTTAGCTTCTGTAACCCTGCTTGCTCGCTTGACTCAGGTACAGCCATTTTTGTATGTTGAAACAAGTTGCAATTGCATTGTTGAAATAAGCCCCCTGGAAATTCCTCAGCTTATCAGTTCCCTTAATTTACTGTTGTAAACCAAGTTAAAGTTTCTTCTTCCTGCTATGCCCAGTTCACGGCGCCCCCAGTGATCACCAAGGAAGACCAAACACGTATGCAAACGCAAAGAGCTTTTTACTCGGGCTTAAGCTCGGTCTCTTGCCTTCACCAAAGCAGTGGATTCGAGCAAAGAGCCCAGAAAATCAGAATGGCGGGCTTTTTATTGAGGTTTGAGCAAGGGGGAGAGGACTATCACCCACGCAACCACATTATTGGCTAATTTGAACATTAACTGTACTTGGGGGTTCTTGATTGGTCTTAGGATTTTGGCGGGCTAGGTCTAGGGGAATTTCAAACTTAATTGGCTCAGCAAGCGGCAGTTACATTTGAACAGGTTGGCGCGCGAGGTTACATTCATTTGATTAGTTGACATTTACAAAACTCTGAGACGGTGGATCATATTGGGCCATCCAGCCCAGGACCGTAAGAATGTTGAGTCATGCTCACATAGCAAGTTTATGATTTTTCCTGGTACTGCTTGTTCTTCCCTTGATTCTGGGAACTCGCCCCTATGGCCTACAGAGGGACTGAGGCCTGTCATGGTGCTACTCTGGCCTGGGTCTTTCATTCCTTACTTAGGAGACATTATTCAATAGCCAGATGATAGTACTGCCATTATAGAACAGACAGTCATTCTAAACAAAGAAGCCCAGGCCTGACTCAGATAAGAAACTAGCTAACGAATGTGCTGACCTCCACCTCTGTAATCTATGCTTGCTTGCTTGCCCAGCAGTAAATCCCCCCCCCCCTCGGCTTCTGGGGAGTCTCCACACCTGCAGGACCTTCCAGAGATACTCAGCCGCGGGGGCCTCCGGTCCTTGCAACAGATAAGTTCTGCAAACCATCTACTGACCTGAGATGTAACCCCCATTCCCCACTCCCTCCCCTATATAAACTCCTTCCCCCTGAGGCTCAGGGCTCTCTTTCTCACTCAGCTGCATCGGTTGTGTGAATTGAGCCCCTGCCTAGGTAGGAATAAAGAATCCAGATTAATTTGCATTCGAAGTCTCGGCTTTCTTTGGCTCACTGGGCGACCCTGGGGGTCCCCAACACTCGAGTGGGGGACTTGGCACTTCAGTACCTAGATAAAGTAGGCATTTCTGTGGGCAATCATCCTCCAGAGCTCTTCACCAGGCTCGTCAGTTTTGTTGGCCCTTCACTGCCATCTGATTGTCCAAATTGTCACCCAGTCCTGCTTCCAATCACACAAGCTCCTCCCTGGCAAACTGACTTGGGATTGTTGTTGTTGTTTGTTTTTTGAGGTAGGGTCTCACTCTGGCCCAGGCTGACCTGGAATTCACTATGTCATCTCAGGGTGGCCTTGAGCTCACGGCGATCCTCCTACCTCTGCCTCCCAAGTGCTGGGATTAAAGGCGTGCACCACCACACCCGGGCAAACTGATATTTTATATACCACAACAATCATTTCTAAAGTCTTTGGAGTCTGAGTTCCCTTTGTTCTTTGCATGTGTGTGGTGTGCTTGTGTACGCATGTTGGGATGTGTGTGTGTGTGTGCGCACGTGCTTAGACCAGGGGTTGACATTAAGCGTCTTCCTCAATTGTTTTCCATGTTGTGTGTAGAGTCAGTGGCTCCCACTGAGCTGGATACAATTCAGCTAGACTAGCTAGCCAGAAGCCCCCAAGAATCTCCTCTCCCCTCCCAGCACAGCATACAACACTGCAGCACCTGGCTTTTACGTTGGTGAGAGAGATTAGAAATTTGGCCCTCACACTTGAGTGGCAAGCACTTTATGGACAGCCATTGTCTCAGCCCTCAGGTTTTTTTTTTTTTTTTTTTTTAGGAACACATTTATTTTAATAGTGAAAAAAAAAATTGGTAACAGCCAAAAATATTCACATCTAATACCATTTGATACAGGAAAGCAAAGTTTGATATTCCTGAATGAATCAGGTGTTTTTTTTTTTTTTTGGTACCCGATTTATAATGCACAATGTTCTTTTCCCTTTAGCTGGGAGCAGGGCAGCACAGCTCTATTTGTTTCTGATTGTACTTTTGTGAATGAGTGACTTGCATATTAAGGTCAGGATATGGAATCTCACTGGTTATACTTAAGACACAAAATACAGGCCTGCCATTAAATTTTTTTTGCCATTTTTAATATTTATTTTAATGGGGGGGAGGGAGGAAGAATTGGCACACCAAGGCCGCCAGCAACTGCAATTGAACTCCACAACACCTTGTGTACCACCTTGTGTGTCTGACTTACATGAGTTCTGGGGAGTCAAACATGGGTCCTTAGGCTTCACAGGCCTGCCACTTAAAAATATTTTATTTATTCATTTGAGAGAGAGAATGAACATGCCAGGGCCTCTAGCCACTGCAAACAAACGTGCCACCTTGTGCACCATGGTTATGGGGCATCAAACCTGGGTTCTTAGGTTTCACAGTGTCTTAACCGCTAAGCCATCTCTCCAACCCAAACCTGCCATTTTTTTGATTTTTTTTTTTTTTTTTTTTTGGTTTTGCGAGGTAGGGTCTCACTCTGGTCCAGGCTGACCTGGAATTAACTATGTAGTCTCAGGGTGGCCTCGAACTCTCGGGGATCATCCTACCTCTGCCTCCTGAGTGCTGGGATTAAAGGCGTGCGCCACTACGCCCGGCTCTAAAGTCACCTTTACTCCCTATTACCAAGCTGCTGCGAGCTTTTGTTTGGGAGCTTATTTGCTTAGTTACGGTTTTTTGAGACGGGCTCTCATCATGTAGACCAGGCTGGCCAGATCTAGTCGTATGAGCTCCACCCAGCCACAAAGAGGATGTTAAATCACAGCAGACATAATCCAAGAAGCTGGAAATGCCCTGTGAACAGCACACATGCTATTACAAAAGCACTTACGTTACTCAGAACAAAAAACCGAACAAACCATGGTGACACATATCAAATGGCTCCCTGCACAAGAAAGATCTCCCGTTTTACCATTCCTCATTCACCCATGACTTGGTCTATTTCTCTCCATGATTTCAGAAAGGAGATAAGACATGACTTCTGACAGACCAACCGTATCTTCAAGGAAAAAAAAAAAAAGAGTTCTTTAGCTAAGCTGATGTTTACAGAAATTGTTCCTTAGGTTTTCTTTTACTTTTAAGATGGAATTGGATACTTTAAATTCACGTTTATATATTATTTTTACTTGTTTGCAAATCGGCTTGCTGTCATTTGCCGATCATTTCACTGTTGCCAAGAAACGTGTTACATTCGATTCTATGGTGAAGAACCCGGCATTTTGCGCCCTACAGCTTTCAGAAAGGCTCGGGCATTGGCCCGGCGGCGCCCTCCGTGGTCGCCAGACTACATTGCAGCCCTCGCCAGCCGCCACTGCGCAGGTCACAAGAGACGGACTGGCGGGACTCTCTGCCCCAAACCTCGGGAAAAACTGTTTCCCCACAGCTAGCAGGGGCGAACATGAGCTCTAGAGCAAGGCTGCGGCAGCGGCGGGAGGACAAGCATAGACGATCGTCATGGAACAGGGAGGGGACCGTTCTACTCGGAGCAGTGGGACCATTCGCTAGCGGCCGACGGCAGGAAGTATCGCGAGAAGACGGCGTGGGACTGCCTCCGAGTGTGCAACCGCTTAACGTGTCCCTAACCCAAGCCCCTGGGGCTAACGCGTTCCGTCCCGTTCCGTTCTGTTCCGTTCCGCCCGGCGGCCCATTGTGACGCTAGCAGCCGCCGCGGAGTCCATCCACTACTAGCTGGACGGGAGAGACCCAAAGGCCATTGGCCAAGGAGAGTGCGACCCCTGCAGTCCTGTCCCGCACAGATGGCCTCCCAGCTGTTCCACCACCCTCGGGATCAGGAAGGGAAGGAACCTGGGCTAGCGTGACCAGCCGGCAGGGAGCCCAATGGATCCTAGAACTCACCGGGAATGGGAAGTTTACAAGAACTGAGAAGGGATCACCCCCCCCCCCGACACACACACACACACACACACACCCCAAAGGCATTTGATGGGGAGGAGAGTGGATCTTTAGTCTTTATTCCCAGACTCAGGCAGAGCCAGCAGACGCCCTGGGCCTCTTGGGCCTCAGCCTTGGAAGGGTCTTGGATTCATCCCGTAATAATTCGCTTGGCAGTGTCCGGAATGGACAGGTGTGGAGCTCTACAGGCAGTTGGGGTCGTCACCTTCCAGGCTTGCTATGGAGAACCCCACTCATTCGAGGACCACAGGAACAGTCTAGGCTCATTTCAGGGCACCTAGTGTTCCCTAGCCTGAGGAGGTCTCCCCGAAAGGGATCAAGTGGTTTGTGTTAAAACAGAAGCAACTGGATCTGTGCTCGACCTTCCGTGACTCAGTGCCTATAGAATTTACGGATTTTCCCCAAGGGGGACTTAGAGTGAGCCCAGATCCACCCGGTGATTCTAAACCCGAGAAGACACTGAATGGAGATGTTGCTGGCACTCAGGTGGTTTGACACCAGATTTACGTGTAACTGACCCAAGGATATAGAGAGAGAACAGTGGAAGCCAGGAAACCAGTTGGGAATCCAGATGAGAGATAATGGCAGTGTAGCAGCGAGCTACTGAGAAATGGTCACTTTTGAGATATTTGTAGGAAATATTAACAGAGCTTTTTGATTGACCTGATGTAGAAAATGTGAGAAAGGGAAGGCGGCAACTTAAAAGATTTTGGGCCAAGTGTGGTGGCACACGCCTTTAATCCCAGTACTCCGGAGGGTGAGGTAAGAGAATCGCCATGAGTTCGAGGCCACTCTGAGACTACATAGTGAATTCCAGGTCAGCCTGGGCTAGAGTGAGACCTTGCCTCGAAAAAAACAAAAACTAAAAATAAATACGGAGTCAAGACACTTGAGTAAGAAACTGCATCTTCTGCCTTCTCTTTTCATCTCAGAATTAGACTAAGCGCATATTACTCAATGCTTCAAATGTAAAAAGATAATCAGTAAAAAAAAGATAATCAGTTGTGGAGAGGGAGCATTTGTGGTGAAAGGCAAGAAAACGAGACATAGCTTCAGTATGCTCCCTTAAGCCAGTGGTTACATTCACTTTTGTGCATTATAGATAAGAAATTCACATGGCATTCAACAGGACTTCCCTACCGCCAACATCAGCTAACACTGAAACATTGTTTATTGTCGAGTACTAGTTTATTGTTTATTGTCGAATACCCAGGTGGAGCCAGATGCCCAAAGTGACACATGTATCTGGAGTTTGCTTGCAGCAGCTGGAGGTCCTGGCACATCCATTCTGTCTCTTCTCTCTCTCAAATAAAAAATAAATTAAAATGTTTTTTAAAAATGGGCTGGAGAGCCTTTAATCCCAGCTTCGGGAGGCAGAGTTAGGAGGAGAGTTCAAGGCCACCCTGAGTACAAAACCAGGTCAGCCTGGACCACAGTGGTTTGAGGGCTGGAGAGATGGCTTAGCAGTTAAGGAGCTTGCCTGTAAAACCAAAGGACCGTGGTTTGATACCCTAGGGCCCATGTAAAACCAGATGCACAATGTGGCACATGTGTCTGGGGTTTGTTTTCAGTGACTGGAGGTCCTCCCGTGCCCATTCTCTCTCTCTCTTTCTCTCTGTAATAAATAAAAATGTTTTTTAAAAAATAAAACACATTGTGGGGTGGGGGAGATGGCCCAGTGGTTAAAGTTGATTGCTCTCAAAGCCTATCAGCCCAAGTTCAATTCTCCAGCGCCCACATAAAGTTTGCCCTGGTATGCATGCACATATCACGCACATGTACAGGCAAATTAAAGAATACTTAAAAAATTGAAGTCAGCATTACTATTATCCCAGTTTTTTTGTTTTTTTGTTTTGTTTTGTTTTTCTAGGTAGGGTCTCCCTCTAGCTCACAGTGACTTGGAATTCACTTTGTAGTCTCAGGGTGGCCTCGAACTCACAGTGATTCTCTTACCTCTGTCTCCTGAGTGCTGGGATTAAAGGCATGCGCCATCCCACCCAGCTATTATCACAATTTTAAGATAAGAAACAGATTTAAAAACATGCCCTGTCATACCTGAGACAGTTTACACCCCAGCTGGCCTACTGTACTAGTGTGTGCATGTCCACTGGCACACCACCTAGATCATCCTTCTACAATGCCAGGAAGTCTCTTCACCCATAGCTACTTTGGTATCTCTGTATTGGGAGGGGCCACATTTAAACCCATCAACTCAAGCATCATGCTGGGAATGATCAAGTTTGTTTTGCTTGGCCTTCATAATCTTCACACTCTTTTCTCATTAGTACTTTAATCCCAGCACTCAGGAGGCAGAAGTAGGAGGATTGCCGTGAGGTCCAAGGCCACCCTGACACTACATACTGAATTCCAGGTCAGCCTGAGCTAGAGTGAGACCCTACCTCCAAAAACAAAAACAAAACAAACAAACAAACAAAAAAGCCAGGTGTGGTGGCACACACCTTTAATCCCAGTGCTTGGGAGACAGAGATTGGAGGATTTCTTTGAATTCCAGGCCAGCCTAAGTCTACATAGTTAATTCCAGGTCCGCCTGGACTAGAGTTACACTCCAAAAACAAAAACAACAAAAAAAAAAACCAAACCAAAAAAAAAAAAAAAATTTGAGAGCGAGAGAAAGAGGGCTTCTAGCCAGTATAATGAATTCCAGATGCATGCAGCATCTTGTGCATCTGGCTTTACGTAAGTACTGGGGAATCAAACTTGGGTTTGCAGGCAAGTGCCTTAACCACTAAGCCATCTCCTCACCCCCTCCTAAATTGTATTCTTTTAAAAAAATATTTATTTATTTATTAGAGACAGAGAGAGAGGTGAGGGAGAGAAAGAGAGAATGTGCACTAGGGCCTCTAGCCACTGCAAATGAACTCCAGATTCATGTGCCTCCATGTGCATCTGGCTTACATGGGACCTGGAGAATCAAACTTGGGTCCTTAGGCTTCACAGGCATGTGCCGTAACCACTAAGGCATCTCTCCAGCCCTTTTTTTTTTTTTTTAGGTAGGGTCTTGCTCTAGCTCAGGGCCCTCAAAGTTGTATTTTTTTTTTAAAGTTTTTATTTATTTATTTATTTTTTAGAGAGAGACAGAGAGACGACAGAGAGGGAGAGGGAGACAGAGAATGGGCGCGTCAGCAGTGTCTCAGCTGCTGAGAACGAAATCCAGATGCGTGCGCCCCCTTGTGGACAAGTGCGGCATTGCGCCCTTGCATCACTTTGCATCGGGCTAAACGTGGGACCTGGAGATTGGAACCAGATTCTTAGGCTTAGGAGACAGGCGCCTTAACCGCTAAGCCATCTCTTCAGCCCTGTATTCTTTTTTTTTTTTTTTTAAACAAAAATAAATATTTATTTCAGAGAGAGAGGGAAAGAGGCAAAGAAAGAGAGAACATGGACGCGCTAGGGCATCCAGCCTCTGCAAATGAACTCCAGGCGCATGGGCCATCTTGTGCATCTGGCTTATGTGGGTCCTAAGGAATCGAACCTGGGTCCTTTGGCCTTGCAGGCCCATCTCTGAAGCCTCAAAGTTGTATGCTTTTTGTTGTTGTTGTTTTTCTAGATAGGATCTTGCTCTAGCCCAGGCTGACCTGGAATTCACTATGTAGTCTTAGGGTTGCCTTAAACTCACCGGGATCCTCCTACCTCTGCCTCCCGAGTGCTGGGATTAAAGGCGTGTGCCACCACACCCAGGCAAAGTTGTATTCTTAACACATACTTTCTGGGATTTGGGGAGGGACAAACATCATTTAGAATAATTTCCATTACCGAAATCTTGATACCAATATGAAAACATGAAAATTTCAGATATTAAGGTGGCTCAGACAAAATTTCTTACAGGGGGAATGACACAAGCATAATTCTTCCGTACAGCAGTAAGAAGAGAGATAAATCTTATTACTCTAATACAAGATGCTTAGGGAAGTGGCTTTCACATCACTAAACTTACAGTAACTGGGAAAGAAAAGGTGTTTTGGAAGCTGAGGGTACAGTGGTGAAGCCCTGATCAACAGTTTACATGCTCCAATTGCTGACTAGCCTATAAAGGGAAATTTTTCCAAGGAAGAAATAGAGAATCAGAGATAAAATCTTTCCCAAGGTCATTCAGTTCTTAGGTGAAGAAATCCCGGATCAAAGTTGATGATCATCACCACTCGTACACTGCCTGATCTCAGCACCTACTCATAAGAGTGCCAAGAGAAAAAGACGAAAAAGTTAAACACGAAATTAAGAATTAAAAAGCCAGAATACTGTCGTGGAAACTGCAGCCACAGCTCTGAGCTTGAACTTGAGTGGACAATGACCCGCCAATAGTCACAGTTTAAGTGTATGTTCAGCTTTCGCCAAGAGTTAACTTAGATTGGGGTAGAATTGAGGGAAAAGTTTGGTTCAAGGAGATTAAATTGTGAAGGATGAAGTCTTTGAGCCTTGAGTGGAAGACCAATAGTAAGAACCAAGGAACTCTTTTGTTGCAGCCTTCCTGGCTTGTATCCATCAAATGTCATAGTGCCCCCTTCCACGTCACACAACAGAAAGAGCCTTATTTCCATATGTCTCATGGAAATGGGAGGTGGGTAACTTTTCCCTCGTAGAGGCCATGAGGATGGCTATGGCAAAAGTCGAGACATCAAAGAACATTAAATTGACATGCTTAAATCAGATAAAAGGGGTTGGCTCCCATCTGTACAGCACGAATGTATTTTATTATTTCCCAAAACACCCTTTGAAATGGCAGTGATACTATACACACACACACACACACACAAAGAACCTTAACGATTTGACAGCAAGATGCCACTTCTAGGATGTGAGGTTAGAGGTTTCACCCAAAACATATTTCTGGTGGTGCACACACCTTCACTGGGCAAGACTTACAGCGCTTTTCTGATAATGTAGGTGGCTCTGAAAAGAGCCTTTGGGTTAACAAGTCGATGTACTGCGTCTTTTCCAGACTCTTACTTGGAGCTGGTGTACTTGGTGACGGCCTTGGTGCCCTCGGACACAGCGTGCTTGGCCAGCTCCCCGGGCAGCAGCAGGCGCACGGCCGTCTGGATCTCCCGGGACGTGATGGTCGAGCGCTTGTTGTAATGCGCCAGGCGCGACGCCTCGCCCGCGATGCGCTCGAAGATGTCGTTGACGAACGAGTTCATGATGCCCATGGCCTTGGACGAGATGCCCGTGTCGGGGTGCACCTGCTTCAGCACCTTGTACACGTACACCGAGTAGCTCTCCTTGCGGCTGCGCTTGCGCTTCTTGCCGTCCTTCTTCTGCACCTTGGTCACCGCTTTCTTGGAACCCTTCTTGGGCGCAGGGGCGGACTTGGCAGGATCCGGCATTGTCTTCTCGCAAGTCAGCAACACACGACAAAGAACAGGATCACCAACTACACCAGAAGTGGCTGGTTACGCGCTACTTATAGAGCTTGTATGCAAATGAAGCCTCCTAGAACACGGCGTTTTCATTGGTCAATTTACAAGTGTATTTAAAGAGGGTGGAATCCACGTAAATAGACTGCGCTTCCTTAGCAGTCCTTTGTGGAAAGGCTTCTTAGCCAATCAAAGTGTCCCATTTTATATTACTCAGTAAAGCTGTCGTTTTACATAATACGAAGGAATTCTAGGTCGACTTTTTTTTTTTTTTTTTTTTTGGTTTTTCAAGGTAGAATCTCGCTGTAGCCCAAGCTGACCTGGAATTCAATCGGTAGTCTCAGAATGCCTTGAACTCATGGTGATCCTCCTACCTCTGCTTCCCAAGTGATGGGATTAAAGGTGTGGGCCACTTTATGCTGCTGTTTTTGTTTTTACAAGGGAGTCTTACTCTAGCTCAGGCTAACCTGGAACTCACTGTATTCTCAGGGTGGCCTCAGACTCATGGGGATTCTCCTGTCTCCCCTAGTGCTGGGATTAAAGGCGTGTGCTACCACGCCCGGCCTGATTACATCTCACAGTTCATAAAGACAACAGAGAAGGGACTTGCAGTCACTTGCATAGGTTTTTATATCTCGTGTGCGCTAGAGCTTTGAGCACTGAACAGGGCCGTTTGCAATCATCAACATGGGGCACATGGTTGGCTCACTAATTTCCTGTATCCTGCCCCCCCATGCTCACATTGACAAAGAAGTTGGCACAGCTGCTATTGATGAGAACGTGGTGGCTCTGAAAAGAGCCTTTGGATGCGACCGGAGAGGGCGAACGTCTCAGGCCCGCTCCCCGCGGATGCGGCGGGCCAGCTGGATGTCCTTGGGCATGATGGTGACCCTCTTGGCGTGGATGGCGCACAGGTTGGTGTCCTCGAACAGCCCCACCAGGTAGGCCTCGCTCGCCTCCTGCAGCGCCATCACGGCCGAGCTCTGGAAGCGCAGGTCCGTCTTGAAGTCTTGCGCGATCTCGCGCACCAGGCGCTGGAACGGCAGCTTGCGGATCAGCAGCTCGGTGGACTTCTGGTAGCGGCGGATCTCGCGCAGCGCCACGGTGCCGGGCCGATAGCGGTGCGGCTTCTTCACGCCGCCCGTGGCCGGCGCGCTCTTGCGGGCGGCCTTAGTGGCCAGCTGCTTGCGCGGGGCCTTGCCGCCCGTGGACTTGCGCGCAGTCTGCTTTGTGCGGGCCATGGCGTTTTACCTTCAGAGATAAGTGGAATTGAGCAGCCTTATTTATAGACTTATCTTTGTTTTGATTGGACCAGGGAATCGGGAGTTTCTAGGCGTTGTGTCTCATTGGATAGAATTCAATCCTATTCACCGAGCTGCAAGATTACACTAGCCTTTCTTTCTCGATCCCCCCCCCCCGCCTTTCCCTTCTTTTTCTATAATTTGTTGATCACAAATGGGCTTTTAAAAGATCCTTCGACTCAGGTGATGTAACTGTTGCGAAAGCAATTTGCAAAGTGTTGTGCACACTTTATATTTTAACAGGTGTCTCCCGAAAACGAGCTTTCCCCTCTTTGTCAAGTACTGCAACTGTCCTTCCACAGTGAGCATTTTTGTAGTGTTTGGCCTTGGTAGCAGTAGACCATGACTGCAGCATAAGGAAGCAATAGGCAGAGAACAGAATACTGGTAACACAAAAGCTGTACCTGCTAATATAAAGCTTTTAATTGGGTTAAAAAAAAAAAAAAAGGATTGCATACGCTGTACAAAAACTCAACCCTGGGCAGGAGAGATGGTTTAGTGGTTAAGGTGCTTGCAGGGAAAGCCAAAGGACCCAGGTTCGATTTTCCAGGACCCACTTAAGCCAGATGCACAAGGTGGAGCATACATCTGGTTCCTTTGCAGTGGTTGGAGGCCCTGGTACACCCATTCTCTATCTGCTTCCCCCAAGAAAGAAAGAAAGAAAGAAAGAAAGAAAGAAAGAAAGAAAGAAAGAAAGAAAGAAAGAAAGAAAGAAAGAGAAAGAAAGAACTCAAGCCCAAGAATAAAGGCTGACCCAAAATGCTTAAAACAGATTACTCATACCAGTCTGTAGTATCTTCTTCCTACTTAAGAAAAATTGATTTTAAGGGTTTGGGGGAGTCCGGAACACTATGCACACACAAAAATTTGTAAGTTTAATTAACAATTCATTACAGGCTGAAGCAGCCTCCTTAGGAGATCTAAAATGACATACAAAATTATAATTGACAAGAACAAATCTTATGTCTTCCTATGGTGATTTTATAATAGTGCCTTATATACAGAGAGCACTAGACGCTATTTAAATCATTCTGCCTTGCTACATAATTTAACATCAACTCTAAAGACACTTTTCTAGCTTTACATATTAGAGAACAAAGTCCAAGAGAAGTCTGGGTTTGCCTTGGGCAAGTACAAAAAGCCTGAAGCTTAGAAGCATTTTCTCATCAGGTAATCCAACCATCCAGTGCTTCTCTATCGAGAAGGGGAAACTGCAGCGTGAGGTGTGGATGGCAACTCCCCGCCCCCATCTATCCTTGCAAAGTTCATCCTGAAGTCTGTGCTCTTGACCCTAATATGTTCATTTGAATCTGAAAATGTCTCTGAGGGTCTGGTGCGATGGCTTAGCAGTTAAGGCACTTGCCTGCAAAGTCAAAGGACCCAGGTTCGATTCCCCAGTATGCACATCACGCCAGATGCGTAAGGTGGCGCATGTGTCTGGAGTTCATTTGCAGCTGCTGGAGGCCCTGGCACACCCATTCTGTCTCTCTTCTATTTACAAATAAATAAAAATACCTTTAAAAAAAACCCCACAATTCTTCTAACGCAGGCACCTGAACATTTTTCCTCACGATTCTTCTATAGAGGGTCTGGTAATGAGCAGACTACTAGCAGTAGGAAGGACTCCAGCTAATTCCACAGGACAATTGTTGGCAGTGACTATATGAAGTGGATGTCCTTTTAGTAACGTGCTAGCTCGGGGGGGGGGGGGCTCAGTGGGGACACAGTGGCGGACTAAATCATAACTTTATAAAAAAGTGGGGAGGGCCCCATCTCAGAGGGCCAGTAGAAATATACGTCCATCAGGCTCCTCCATATGACTCAGCACTTTTGGATGCAGTGTCTTTAGGACTCAGAGGCCTCGGTCTTTCCCTAGGATCTGGCTGAAATGCGACTAGACAGAGACTAGACTCAGAAATGACTGCGAGCTTCCCCCTCCCCTCCTCTTTCCACACCCATCCCAGGTCCACCGCCCATCGAGGGACTGGAGCCTCTTTTACTGCAGTTTTCTGTAACTGTTGTTCAGCGTCCTCTGGTTGAGATTACATTCGGGGCTGGCGGTGTCTCCTTCCCATCTTTTAATTCCTATTTCGTCCTCAGGTCTTCTGGCTCCAGCGGACCTAGCCGCTTAGCCTCAACGTGATGCCATCCGGAAGCCCACAGACTGTGAGAGACAGAAAACAAATACTGCGGCACTAAAATAATTAATAATGATGATGATGATACTGGCAATCGGGCATGGTGGCGCATGTCTTTAATCCCAGCACTCGGGAGGCAGAGGTAGGAGGATCACCATTAGTTCGAGGTCACCCTGAGACTACCTAGTGAATTCCAGGTCAGCCAGCGCTA
Organism: Orientallactaga sibirica; assembly: GCA_036365145.1. Lineage (NCBI taxonomy): Eukaryota > Metazoa > Chordata > Mammalia > Rodentia > Dipodidae > Orientallactaga > Orientallactaga sibirica. Next base: position 22,754,095 of record JAEOAD010000025.1, read on the forward strand.
GAGCGAGAAGACCCTACCTCGAAAAATCAAAGTAATAATAAAAAATAAATAAAATAAATCAAGGCATTTCTACCAGGGACCTGTAGAGGGCAGAAGAGAGGCCGACAATGAGGCAATGTGGAGGGCGGGGCCAAGCTTCCCTCCCGCGCGCTTTCGGTTTTCAATCCGGTCCGCTCCTTGGGTATATCAGGGGCCAGCTGGTTGCGTCTGGGTCACAAGCTGCTTGTCCTGAGCATCGGCCATGTCTGGCAGAGGCAAAGGCGGAAAGGGTCTGGGCAAAGGGGGCGCTAAGCGCCACCGCAAGGTCCTGCGTGATAACATCCAGGGCATCACCAAGCCCGCCATCCGGCGCCTGGCCCGCCGCGGCGGCGTCAAGCGCATCTCCGGTCTCATCTACGAGGAGACCCGCGGGGTGCTCAAGGTGTTCCTGGAGAATGTGATCCGCGACGCCGTCACCTACACCGAGCACGCCAAGCGCAAGACGGTCACGGCCATGGACGTGGTGTACGCGCTCAAGCGCCAGGGCCGCACGCTCTACGGCTTCGGCGGCTGAGCCGTGCGCGCTGCTCGCTCCCACCCACCCCACCCCCCAAAGGCCCTTTTCAGGGCCAACCACGTAGCCACCGAGAGAGCTGGACACTGCTGACCTCTCGTAAGGACGGCCCTCGCCACTGACTCGCGAGGCGGGAGTGCTGCAGGCCAGGGATGCTGGGTTTGCCAGCACCATTGTGCATGACCTTGTAAGGTGCGGGAGTGACTAAGTATGCCACTCTGAGGCAATGATGAAAGCTTTTATTCCGGAAAGAAGGGTCTGGCTCATAAGAGAAGATCACAGCCCACCTGAATTTCCAGGTAGTGGGATTTATAGGACTTTTCAAGTTGGGAGATGGTGAGGAAGGGAAAAGCTGAATAAGAAAGGTTCCTTTAGGGCAGATGTAGGATAGCCAGGGTGACACCAGAACAGTGACCAGGTGACTTAGGAAATAAGGGGGCCAGGAAACCATGACCTGGGGTCTTTGTAAGTAAGGAAGGGGTAATGGCTGGGCTGTTTCTTGAGCAATGGATAATCCACTTATGTTTGTGTCGCCCTTATGCTGTCCTTGGTGACTCCATTTTGGGGTCTGTTCGACCTAACACTTCTCCCCCTTTTGTCTCTACCGTTGTCAAATGGGTCTGGTGGGGCACCTGGTTGCTAAGAGCTGGTTCACGTTTTACTGCGTTGACTTCAGTGAACGTGTGAGCAGCCTAGACGACTCCCTGAACCATAAACCAGAATGTCATCACCTGTTTGGTAATAGATCAAATTTACAAACTAGGAAATAATCCGACTCCATGTTGTGCCATTGGAAGAATAAACAAGCACTGGTTTATTGTGGTGACCTGTAATCCCAGCAGGTAGGTATTGAAAAAAATTGAAGGCCCATTTTGGTTATCTTGCGTCTCAACAAGCTGTATATCCTAACATGTTAAAAGCAAGAGTCCAGGTATGTGGCATCTGTTAGGCCATTTGTAGTTTACAGTGAGACTTGTGGGGACATGTCCATATAGAAAGTGCAGTTTAATTGTGACAAGGCAAGAACACATTCTAAGCCGGGTGTGGTGGCGCACGCCTTTAATCCCAGCACTTGGGAGGCAGAGGTAGGAGGATCGCCGTGAGTTCAAGGCCACCCTGAGACTACACAGTTAATTCCAGGTCAGCCTGGGCCAGAGTGAGACCCTACCTCGAAAAACCAAAATAAATAAATAAATAAATAAAATAAATAAATAAAATAATAAAAAGAACACATTCTAGCAGCGTGGTTTGGGGGTGAATATCAGTGGTTCCCTGCTTTTCTTAAGCTTAAGTGTAAAAGTTTTCAACTATCACTTTTGCACTCTAAGCTTGATTTGCAAAATTTGGCAATGCATGTCCTTGAGGGGAGAAATAATATACCATTGCTTTAATGTCTTCACATTTGACAGCTTATCAGCATGAAGCACTTGGGATGTGCCGGTTCAAAACATGCTTTAACAAAAGAAATGCCAGCATAGTGTGGGTGAGACTTGCGCTCCAGGGATTTACCACAAGAATGGTGAAGAAACAAATGCATAATACAGACAGACTGACAGATACATAAATGACCCAAAAGCACAAGGTCGCATATATTCACTAGAAAGGAATGAAGGATAATTAACTGGGAGTTAAACTACAGGGAAATTGGGGAAAGCTTGCCATAGAGGTGAATCAGTCTTTGAGAGAAAAAAATGCAGAACGTCTGGCACCCTACTGAGGTATGGGTGGGGACAGGGACAGAGGAGTGGGAAGAGTAACACTTGTGAAGATGTCTAGCTGGGAAATAAATGAGGCCTCTATGCTCAAAGGCTTTCGTGTTCCTTTAAATCTCACCTGCAACTTATGTTTCTATCTCAGATATCACTGACATATTTTTTTTTAACTTCAAAGGCAATGAAGAGGAAATATCTGATTCTCACCGAGATGTTCTGAGGTAATAGATAACAAAAGGTTCAAGAATAAAAGCAGAAAGGCCAGGAAACAGCATTTTTATTTAAGTGTGTGGTTCTCAAAGTGAGCGCTCCCATCCAGAAGCGTAGATCGACTGAGGCCCCTCCCCTCAGATTTACTGCATAAGAGACCTGGCAGTTTATGCTTCAAAGTGAAGCCCTCCGGGTGATTCTGATACACTAACGTTAACAAGCTTAGTAATGGGGTTTTTGTTATGGTAATGGTGCTGGAAATCAAGCCCTGGGCTTTCTGCATCCTTTGTTTGTTTTGTGCTTTGTTTATTTTTACTTTTTCGAGGTGAGGTTTCACTCTGTAATCTCAGGGTGGCCTTGAACTCATGATTATCCTTTTTTAGTTTTTTGGTTTTTTTTGGTTTTTCGAGGGAGGGTGTCACTCTAGCCCAGGCTGACCTGGAATTCACTCTGTATTCTCAGGGTGGCCTTGAATTCACGGTGATCCTACCTCTGCCTCCTGAGTGCTGGGATTAAAGACGTGCGCCATCACGCCCGGCGTTGTTGTTTTTAAAGTATTTTATTTATTTGAGAGTAGGGGAGAGCAAGGCAAAGGCAGGGAGAGAGAGAGAATGGGCACACCAGGGTCTCCTAGCCACTGAGAACGAACTCCAGACGCATGCACTATCGTGTACATCGGTCTTTACATGGGTTCTGGGTGGCCTCGAACTCAGGGCAATCGTACTTCTGCCTCCTGAGTACTGGGATTAAAGGCGTGCGCCACCACGCCTGGCTGCCTCTGGCTTTTTAAATGACTCACAATAAACCTCACCAGGCGTGGTAGCGCACGCCTTTAATCCCAGCACTCAGGAGGCAGAGGTAGGAGGATCTCTCTGAGTTAACAATAGTTATATTTTGCTTTCCTTGATGAAAAAGTAGTCAACCATCCTGATAGATGTTATGTAGTAAAAAATATAGAATTAAGATACAGCAAGGCCAGGCGTGGTGGTGCACGCCTTTAATCCCAGCACTAGGGAGGCAAAGGTAGGAGGATCACCATGAGTTCGAGGCCACCATGAGACTTCATAGGTCAGCCTGAGCTAGAGTGAGATCCTACCTTGGTAAAAAAAAAAAAAAAAAAAAAAAAAAAGAAAAAAAAAAAAGATACAGCAGTCTGGGTCGGGGTGATGGCTAAATGGTTAAAGACCATTGCTTGCAAAGCCTGCTGCCCTGGAATCAGTTCCCCAGCAACCCTCCTAAAATGGATTCAAAAAAGTAACTCAAGGGCTGGAGAAATGGCTTAGTGGTTAAGGTGTTTGCCTGTAAAGCCAAAGGATCCCAGGTCGATTCTCCAGGACCCATTGTAAGCCAGATGCATGAAGGGCACATGCATCTGGAGTTTGTTTGCAGTGGCTAAAGGCCCTGGCATGCCCATTTTCTCTCTCTCTCTCTCTCTCTGCCTGTCTTCAATCTCTCTCTCTGCTTGCAAATAAATTTTTAAAAATTAAAATTAAAATTAAATTAAAATTTAAAAAAGTAACTCAAGTGTCAGAAGTTCCACTGCACTGGCAAGAGGCCTGGTACACCCATACTTGCACACATGTAGGCCTGGTACACCCATACTTGTACACACGTGCTAATAAATATTTTAAAAGAGATCCAGTAGTCTTATTTACTCCAAGCACTTGGAGCAAACATAAATGAAAAAGGTGTAAATAAGCTTGTTTTACTAAATATACTGGTTCGTGCTTTTAGCAGTACAGAGTTGGATTTTATAATCAATGGATATGAGTTTCTTAGATTTCTCCATGATCCATTTACCCATTCTTTTCTTTCTTTTTTTTTTTTTTTCTTTTTGGTTTTGCAAGGTAGGGTCTCACTCTGGTCCAGGCTGACCTGGAATTAACTATGTAGTCTCAGGGTGGCCTCGAACTCTCGTCGATCCTCCTACTTCTGCCTCCCGAGTGCTGGGATTAAAGGCATGCGCTACCATGCCCGGCTTCCATGATCCATTCTTTACACCATTATACATCTTTTCATCCATCTTCTTTGAGGTGTTTTAAAAAAATTATTATTTGCAAGGAAAGAGAGAGAAAATGGGCCTTTAGCCACTGCAAACAAAATCCAGATGCACGTGCCACTTTGTGCTTCTGCCTTTATTTGTGTACTGTGCAATCAAACCTGGACCATTAGACTTTGCAAACAAGCACCTTTAACTGTTGAACCATCTCTCCAGCCCACTTGCTCCTATTGAGAGGGAGTCAAGTAGCTCTTTTAGGCAGTTAGGGTGACTGAGCCTCTGAAAGTAACAATGAGGAATGCCTTTGGGCCTATCCGCGTAGTCTGCACTTGCTGGAGATCAAAGGGTGATCAGGATTCTTATCTCTTGCCTGGGAGGGAGGTCCCCTTTCCTAATCCTGACATTGTGGTTGGTCAAGTTCAGCCCCCAGAATTTGGCCTCATGGTTAGCCTCTTCCTGAGAAAGCCCCTAGCCCAGACCAATCACCCCTCATTCTGGTTCACCTGAGCTAGAAGGTAGGCCCCACCATCATAGGGTTATAAATATATTTGCAAGGGGAGGGCAAGCCCTCTCAGCTGCCTGACTTTTCTAGCTGCTAGTGAGCTTCTCCTGAGCTGGGCCCAGCTGAGGGAGAGGCCCTGAGCCCTTATTTTCTATACGGGCTCTTTCTCCACATGGCAGGAGCTCTTTGTACTTTCTTTTCTGTCCTTGCCATGGTTTTTCCAGACCCACCATCGTGGGCTCTCAAGCCACATGGATGTCTTTCCTTGGTCCTGTACTTCCCTACATAAACATGATAATTTTGTTGTTGTTGTTTGTTGTTGTTTTGTTTTTCAAGGTAGGTTTTTCACTCTAGCCTAGGCTGACCTGGAATTCACTATGTAGTCTCAGGGTGGCCTCAAACACATGGTGATCCTCCTACCTCTGCCTCCCTAGGGCTGGGATTAAAGGTGTGCACCACCACTCCCGGCTATAAACATGATAATTTAACAATTATCCTTTTCAGTCTTATTCCATTCGATTCTTTGATTAGACATGAACCTAGCGTTTGGGGTTCAAGGACTTTCCTGAACCCCTAGCACCCCATTACACCATCTTGTTCAAATATTATGATACAGACCAGGTGTTGGTGCACACATTTAGTCCTACAACTGGGGAAGCAGAGGTAGGAGGAGCACTGTGAGTTCAAGGCCAGCCTAAGACTGCATAATGAATTCCAGGTCAGCCTGGACTAGAGTGAGACCCTACTTTTGAAAAACATAAATAAATAAACAAATAAATATGGGGGCTGGAGAGATGGCTTAGAGGTTAAGTGCTTGCCTGTGAAGCCTAAGGACCTGGGTTCGAGGCTCGATTCCCTAGGACCCACGTAAGCCAGATGCACATGATGGTGCATGCATCTGGAGTTCATTTGCAGTGATTAGAGGCCCTGGCGTGGCCCATTCTCTCTGTGTCTCTGTAAATAAATAAAAATAAAAACTTTAAAAAAATTTATTATATGGCATGGCTAAGTCAATTAAGTTATAGTCAACCTGTGAATGTTTTCAAATTATAGACTATGCAATTATGCATCAATTTGCACTAAAAAGTGCATTTTTTATCTTAGCCACTTGTAACATTAGGGACTAACATGCCACTTTTTCCATTTGTAATGTAGGAATATAATTTATTTCATCTCTCATTTACACTTGTGAATACTCCATGAGCCAGACCCCAGATCCCTTTTTCCCTTGCTGGGTGGATTTAGAACACCCACTAGGATAAATACAAAAGGTTATAGACTACATCCTGTGTGTCCGCTACCATTTGCTGTAGTTATGGCCACATACATAAATACATACATACATTCATTCATATATACATACTGGCATTTATTCAGAATGTTACTATATAAATACATATTGGTGTACATGGAATTATCAGGAAGAAAGTTCACAAAATTTAAGCATAATTGGGCGTGGTGGTGCACGCCTATAATTCCAGCACTTGGGAGACAAAGGTAAGAGGACTGCAGTGAGTTTGAGGCCAGCCTGGGACTATAGAATGAGTTCCAGATCAGGCTGGGCTAGCGTGAGACCCTACTTCAAACAAACAAACAAAAAAAGTTAATCATGATTTATAGGTATTAGGTTTTCTCTTCATTGAACATTTCTGTTTTTTTTTTTTTTTCCTTTGTTTTTTTGCAGTATTGTCTTGCTTTAGCCCAGGCTGACCTGGAATTCATTATGTAGTCTCAAGGTGGTCTGAAACTCATAGTGCTCCTTCTACTTCTGCTTTCCGAGTGCTGGGATTAAAGGCACCACAGCCAGCGGAACATTAAATTTTTTTTGTTTTTTTATTTTTCGGTATTTCAAGGTAGGGTCTCACTCTAGCCCAGGCTGACCTGGAATTCACTCTGTCGTCTCAGGGTGGCCTCGAACTCACGGCGATCCTCGTACCTTTGCCTCCCGAATGCTGGGATTAAAGGCATGCGCCACCACGCCCGGCTTAATTTTTTTTTTTTAATTTTAATGTATTTATTTGAGAAAGGGGCAGAGAGAGAGAGAAAGAGAGAGAGTGGGCACACCACGGCCTCTAGCCACTGCAAATGAACTCCAGACACATGCACCACCTTGTGCATCTGGCTTACATGGGTCCTGGGGAATTGAACCTGGGTCCTTTGGCTTTGTAGGCAAGTGCCTTGACCACCTCCAGCCCCCTGATGAATATTTCTGAATTGTTTTAATTTCTTTGAAGATTTTTATTTATTTGTTTGAAAGAGATCTTTTTGTGTATCAGGGCCTCCCACTACTGCAAATGAAATCCAGTTGCATGCATCATCTGTATCTGGCTTTATGTAGTTACTAGGGAATCGAACCTGGGCCTGTAGGATTTGCAAGCAAGCATTTTCAACCACTGAGTTATCTCTCCACCCCTGAACTTCTTTTATTTATTTTAAATTTTGAGAGAGAGACAGAATGGGCATGCCAGGACCTTCAGCCTGTTGGGAATGAACTCCAGACACATGCTCCCCTTGTGGTGAATGTGTGGCATTGGATGCTTGTGTCACTGCCTGGCTATGTGGGACCTGGAGATTTGAACATAAGTTCTTAGGCTTCACAGGCAAGCACCTTAACCACTAAGCAATCTCCCCAGCCTTTTTTTTTTTTTTTTTTTCTTTTTGAATTTCTTAAAATAAGCATCCATATAGTTTGTCTCAAAATAATAAAATGATAGTCTGGATTCTATCAGCCATGATAAATACCAGTTTTGCCAAATTTAAACTTTCTCTTTCTTTTTTTTTTTTTTTTTTTTTTTTTTTTTTTTTTAGAAAACCAGAGTATTATTTATTGGTGTGGGGGAGAGGTAGTGGAGACAAAGACCATCCAGTATACTCAGTTAGAAAGTCTGAGTCGAGAGGGATTAAAATGTTCTCAGGAAGGCAAAAAAAAAAGAAGGTAAAAACTTTCTACATGTTTCACCTGCTGCTCATGGGCTGCGGCACATATCACATACATGCCCTGTGCCTCTAACTCCTAGCAGAAACTTTACCAGAAGCCTTGAAGAGTACACCTAAGCCCTTGAGGAGTTGGAGGGGTCCTGTGTTCCTGACCCATCTTCGGTGGCCTCACAGAGCAGCACAACAAAGCAAAGAAGCACTTGCTTGGTCTCCGTGGGGAGGCTGTGGCCACCTCGTCCTTCACTACTGAGCACAGTCTTTACTGAGCCCTGTCCCGGCATTAACATAATTAAAACAAAACAGGAGGCGTCAGACTGGATCCATCCCTGTCTCTGGTAGGACTGTATAGTCCAGTGTAAGAGAAAAAGCTTCAGTCTTCGCAGGGGTAGCGTGCTATCCCACAAAGATCAGGGCTGCTGCCCCACAAGGGGAACTGCAAATGCCTCAACCATCAGTAGAGGTGGGGAAAGGTGGTAGGGTTTTTTTGTTTGTTTGTTTTACCTACCTACCCTGCCAATACCTTTTCCCATTTGGTAAAGAAAATCCAGTTTTAGAAATTTGTAGGCATTTGTCAGAGTTTAGGTGCTCTGAAAATTTTAGACCTTTCCTATTCAGGGATCTTCAGAAAACTTCAAGTATAAATCTCCACATACAGACCACAGACAATATAAAGTTGAGCTCCCTTGAGAGTATCAGTGCAGAAGCCCAAATACAGTACCACTGTCCTTCCCACTCAGTCTAGAATCAGGCAGCAGCCACAGTCAGTACTCTCATTTCAAAACAAAACAGTGTTTCTGACATTGGGTCTGGAGTTCTGAATACTGGGCCCTGAGATCTAAGGCACTAGAGAGCAAAGGCTTCAGACCCTAAGACACATTTCACAGAACCGCCGGGAGGGAGGGAGGGAGGGAAGGAGGGAGGAGCCGTTAGGCCCATCACAGTAGTAATATACCCTGGGATTGAAATCCAATATCCCAGAGGTACCAGTGGTGGAAGGGACAGTCACTGCAATGCTGGCCCCTTAGTGCAGGAAACAGAAGCAAATAATTGGCGTCCATCCAGTTCCCAGGGCTGGCGGGCTACGGGCAGTCTGGCAGATGGGTTCATGGTTGCAGAGCCGTGGTTCATATAGCTGGCCATGGTGAAGGTAGCTTCTGCAATCTTGGGAGCAGCCATTCGGAAGATCAGCTTGTCAATGTGACCTTTTCCAGAGCTCTGGTCTGGAGTGGATCTAATCACAAGCATGAAGTCATCTCTGCAGCCCCCAAAGGTGGTCACTGAAGAGTAGGGGTATGTGACGTGTGCTTGCATAGTGTGGTGGTCCAGGATGCTGACCCCATCCTCATTCACAGCAATCCACACCAGAGCGTTCTCCTTGGAAGACAGCTGGGCAGGCTGAGCAGCAAAGAGCTTAGCACCGAAGAAAGGCCATTTCCGAGCCACAGTCAGGTAGATGCGGATGCACTCAGAAGGGGAGCAGCCCTGCAGTGCTGCCCACTTGGTGGCCAGTGTATCTGCCAGGTGCCTCAGCTGTTCAGGAGGTGCTCCATGTCTGTAACGCCTTGGGTAGAACCTGTCTAGGACCTGCTGGAGGAGATGCTGAGCTTTGGCAGAGGGTATGCCCCCAGGACCTGGCAGGATAGGCTTCTCCAAGTCCCCATATTCTACCTGGGCCATCAGGGCAGCCATTTCAAGAGCCAGTTCCTTGGTGACTGGAAATCTCCCAGCCACTATTTCTCCACTTATCTGGGAGGCCAGCAGCAGCCGCTCTCGCTCTGTCTCCCCTTTGACTTGACTCCGAAAATACAGCCTGTTCTTGTACATCAGCTTCACGACGCGCGTCCCACCCTCCGATTTTCCAGGGTGCAGCTCCTTAAGGGCTTGTTCCCACTTGGAGATGGCATCACAGATCTTGACACTTCCTTGCAGGCAGTGCTCCAGGTCCCTGCCAGAAGGATCATCTGTGAAGAGGGCAAAGCCAGAGTGGGATGGCTTCCTCATGCCTGTCTCCTGGTTCAGCCGCTGGAGGAACTCATCAACTGTGGAGGAGCCATCAAAACCAACGACCTGGTAAGTCCCATTGGCAAAATGCACAGGGATGCTGAAGGGCAAGGAGTGATGGAAAGGGTTTCGTAGCAAGATAGACACCACTTCCATACGAGATGGTCTGGCCTCCCGTTCCCCTGTCTGAAGGGTCCTCTCCACTGCCCGCTGGCAGTAGGTGGCATACTGGCCAGTTTCATTTCTGGGATCTGCATGGCGCTGGAGCTGCTGCTTGACGTACCACAGAAAGTGATGCTGAGGCAGGAAGAGTGGGGCGCACAGAGCCAGGAGCTGCCAGCACTGCATAAGAGAGTACTTCTGAGGTGGGCGGCAGCTGGTCTGCTTCATGAGCTGGCAGTAGATCTCACTCTGTAGCTCGGGGTGAACAAGGCAGACCTGCAGTGCTGTCTGTGCCAGGGACACGTGGTAGTCTATCGAGGACGCTTCCACAGGCACATTGATGAAGAGCTGGCAAGACTTGAAGAGCTTGAGAGCCTCTGTCTGCAGGGCTTCGGAGGGCAGGGTGGTAAGAGACGTGCACAGTCCATCTCTGCTATAGCACAGCATGGGGTGCTTCCAGAGCGGGGAGTCTGGGTCTCCCTCACCATCCATCAGTTTCCCAATGAGTTGCTCATAGGTAGTGCCCACCTTGGCACTGCTGCCCCCTGCAGCCACTGTGAGATGGTAAAGCCATGTATCCTTTTCATGCTTGGTGCCAATAAGGAGGTAGGTGGGGCTGTGCTCTGGGGGATGGATCACCAGGGTGCAGTGAGAGGAGAGCAGCCTTCCAGTTCCTCCAGCCTCATAGTCTTCATCTGAGTCACAGGACCGGTCAACCTCCTCTATTCGAGCATCCCGCATAGGCAGGCGGCCCAAGGGTCTCTTGTCCTCATGACTCCGGTAGTAGTAGAAGGTTTTGCCCACGAGAGCACACCAGACCAGCTTGGAGTGGCCATGTTTGACCTTGGTCAGCCAGCCCTTCACAGTAGGCTTGGCACCCCCCTGATGCAAAGCTGGAGGCCCAGTGGCCTGAACTTTCAGCAAGCTCTGTAGGACCCGGATCCATTCTTCTAGCAGGCTCGGTGAATCTGCCGTCAGGTAGTAGGTTTTCTTCTCAGAGATGAGCTGGAATGTTTGTGCACCCTCCCCTCGAACAATTTGGCAATGAGAGTTCAGATCCACTTGACCTTGAGGCTTCCGGATGACGTCACTTGGGGACTTGTAGTATAGAATCTGTCCCTGTCTCAGGACAAACCAGCGCCTCTTCCACGTCTTCACCCGGCTCCCCATTTTCAGCAGGTAGCCCGACTTCTCCAGTGACTCCCCGCCGAGGCCCAGCCCGTCGGTGGAGTAAGCGAGGTGCGCTGCAGTTTGTGCTCAGGCTCTGAGTAGTCACTGTCCAGTGAGCAGGCGTCAGGGGGGATGGCGTAGTCACCCTCAGAGCTCAGCGAGGACATGGACACCCCTCTCTTGATGGCCCGGGGGCTGCCTAGTCCACTGGTTCTCCTGCACTCCGAGCAGGGGACTGATATCCGGAAGCTTGCCTGAGAGCCGCAGTCATCGTCAGACCCGGAGGAGTCGTCCAGGAAAGGCACGCTGCTGATCTGCGTGGCCCTCCCCTTCAGTGCTGTGTAGACAGGCACAGTGATGTTCTTGTAGACAAGGCCGGAGAAAGGCCCGGGGGACGTGAGGGCAGCGGGGCTTGAAGCGCAACAGGCAGCCTTACTTCGGGGAGACATGTCTGACAGCTGCATGCCCGATGTGGCCATTGCGTAGATCCGACTCTCCCACGATGGAAACCGGTGCAGGGGGGGTGTGGGTGGCTTGTTCTCCAGCTCTGCTTCCTCTGGCTCAGCTCTTGGAGCCTTCAGGCTTTCTTCTTCCTGTTTCCCTCCTGGAGGTGGTTCCATCTCCATCTTCTCTGGTTCTTCCCGGACCTTAGCTCTGGCCTTTAGCTTGGAGAGGCGGGAGGGGTGAAGGGCTGACAGGGCCCCTAGCTCAATGCTCACCACATGATCAAAGTGTCCAGGGCCCACCTGGGGCTGACTATGGTGCCTTTTGGCCACCTGGAAGCTGTCCTAAACTTTCTCATCTTTAGTATGGCTGAGAATCCCTGCTTTTCCCAAAGTAGCATTTCTTTAAAGATTAAATGAAAAGATTTACATGAAAATGAAATGAGGCCACAAAGGAACATCAAAACCAAAGGTGATGTACTCTGTAATCATGTAAGACAATGGGGGAGAGAGATCAGTCTAACCAGAGTTAGCAAGCAAGGAGACAGTAGGTAAAGATGAGACATGATCACATTGACAAGGTCAAACTTCTCAGAATTACACCAAAGAAAGGAAAAAAAAGCCATATAAAGAATCAAACAAGCCGGGCATGGTGGCTCATGCCTTTAATCCCAGCACTCGGGAGTCAGAGTAGGAGGATCACCTTGAGTTCAAGGCCACCCTGAAACTAAATAGTGAATTCCAGGTCAGCCTGAGCTAGAGTGAGACCCTACCTCAAATAACAAAAAAAAAAAAAAAAAAAAAAAAAAAAAAAAAAAAAAATCAAATAAATAAATGTCTGTGACACTTTTATCTTCTTTTCTACTCAATGGGTGACTGACTAATGCCCATGTTACCACGGTCTTTATCATCCTTCTCATGCTTTCTGATAAGACTTGCATGAGGATTACTTTTGGATAAATATTCATGGACAGAATGAAATGTCTGGTTCCTCCATCTGTCAGTAAATTGGACTAAGTACCTGCTATCTTTCAGAATGGCTGCCATAGTTCTCAACCCACAGGGGCATCAAGCACATAAGACTTCCATCCTCAGCATCCCTTGGGATTACTCAACTGCCGCATCTTTGCTGGACTATTTAGTACGTAGTGATCTCACTGACCTATTTCATTCTTTTCTGTTTGGTGGTTTTGTTTGTTTGTTGAAATAGGATCTCACTAAAGTCCAAACTGACCTGGAGCTTACTAGGTAGTCTCAGGGTAGCCTTGAACTCAGGGCGATCCTATGCTGGGATTAAACGCGTGTGCCACCATGCTTAGTTTATTTTCTGATGTTTCTACACATGTATGTTGTGGGGACAACCTCTTAGTGGTGTACTCACATAGTCATTGCCTCAGCAAGCTACACAGGAGTGGAATCTTTTTCTTCAATGTCATTGGCAAGTTGCAAAGTTATGAGTAAATATTTACCCAAAATAGTACACCATGGTTGTACTTCCATTTTTAAAAGTGTGTCTTTCATAACCCCATCCTACCCTCTTGACAAGAGTAAAACCTATTTTCCTAAGAGACCCTAAATCTAAACCTGTTAATGACTATTTCCACTTGAAAAACTTTTACAAGGGCTGGAGATGGCACAACGGTTAAAACTGCTTAAGACAAGGTCAACAGCTCCTTTCAGGCACTTGTGGGTGGCTCTGAAAAGAGCCTTTGGATGGGACGGGACAGTACGAACGTCTCAGGCCCGCTCCCCACGGATGCGGCGGGCCAGCTGGATGTCCTTGGGCATGATGGTGACCCTCTTGGCGTGGATGGCGCACAGGTTGGTGTCCTCGAACAGCCCCACCAGGTAGGCCTCGCTCGCCTCCTGCAGCGCCATCACGGCCGAGCTCTGGAAGCGCAGGTCCGTCTTGAAGTCCTGCGCGATCTCGCGAACCAGGCGCTGGAACGGCAGCTTGCGGATCAGCAGCTCGGTGGACTTCTGGTAGCGGCGGATCTCGCGCAGCGCCACGGTGCCGGGCCGGTAGCGGTGCGGCTTCTTCACGCCGCCCGTGGCCGGCGCGCTCTTGCGGGCGGCCTTGGTGGCCAGCTGCTTGCGCGGGGCCTTGCCGCCCGTGGACTTGCGAGCCGTCTGCTTTGTGCGGGCCATGGCGAAGTACGGAGAGAAACGAACGACAGAGCGGAGAAGCGAGCAAGATGTGGGCCCCGCGCTGTCCCCTTTATAGGCGCAGCGTCTTCCCGATTGGCGGGGGAAACACTCAAAAGTCCCGCGCAGTCTGCCCATTGGTCGTGACGTCACGCACCCCCGCGCCGCCCATTGGCTCCCGCGGAACCGCCCCGCCCTGCCTCATTGTGACTTTGCAAAGGCCGGCGAGTTGTCGGTCTGGTTTTACAACATTCCCGCGGGGGGAACTCCTCCGGGCAGTGTCGCTCCTTCGGTCCCCTCACTCCCGTGGCGCTGCGTGGTTCCACCTGGTACAGGCGCCTAAGGAAACGCAGACGCACACCCTCCCGCTCCTGGGCCGATAAGGGGTGACAACGTCCCCTGGTCAGTACAGACCCGAGCACGGTGGCGGCGGGGCCGGCCCTGGGCACACGGTGGGGGGGGGGGACATGTCCGCCTATGCCGTTAATCGTTTGCGGCCCAGCCGACACCACATGGGACAGCGGAGGTAATGTCTTACCCAAGACCCAAAGTTCCTCCCCTATAAGAGAAACCAACTATTCAAAATGGCCCACATGTGTGACAGTCCAGGTGGCCCGTGGCCCTCCATCCAGTTCCCAACATTGCCACTGGGGCGGCCCGAAGACGGGCCAGGCCAACAACTCTAGAAAACAAGTGGTTGGCTCTGAACAGCCTTTGATTTGAGAGGCGGTCGGGTCCGGGGCGGTGGGCACCTCGCTCGTCTGCTAAGGTGGCGGTGGTGACAAAGTCCTCCCAGGAGTAGACACTCGCTTGAACAGGGCGGGATGCGGGGGGGGGGGGGGGACCGGCACTGGGACCCACATCGCACAAGGGAACCAGGAACATCTATGGTCTTAAGTTTGTAACTCAGCGGACACCTGGGGTCGTAGCTACCCCAGACCCAGGGTCCCTTTTGAGAAAACTCAACATCGCCCGCAGGAAAGTGACAGGGACCAGGGAACCCATGGCGTTACACCCACCTCCCCGTCATTGCCACTGGAGGCCACAAGATGTGCTGTGCCAACAACTTGAGACAAGTGGGTGGCTCTGAAAGAGCCTGATTAGAAAGGCGGAGGGCACCCTACTGTTAAGTTGGTGATTACCAACACGGAGGGGGTGCAGGGCAGGACAGGTGGAACCAGACCGGAAGGCCGACATCCCTCCCCTTAGGGGAACCAGGAGCACTAAATATGTGATTCAGGGGACACCTGGGGTCGTAGCTACCAAAGACCCAGCGTCCCTCCCAAGAAAACTCAAGATTGTACGCACGAGGAGTGACAGCGACTAGGGAACACATGGCGCTTCACCCATCTTCCGTCATTACCACCAGAGAGAGCCAGAACACAAACCGTGCCAACAACTCTTTAACTTGAAACAATTGGGTGGCTCTGAAAAGAGCCTTTGATTTTAAAGGAGGCGGTCGGGTCCGGTCCGGTCCAGGGCAATGGTGGCTTCACTTGCCCTTCGCCTTGTGATGGCTCTCGGTCTTCTTGGGCAGCAGCACGGCCTGGATGTTGGGCAGCACACCGCCCTGGGCGATCGTCACTTTCCCCAGCAGCTTGTTGAGCTCTTCGTCGTTGCGGATGGCCAGCTGCAGGTGTCTGGGAATGATGCGCGTCTTCTTGTTGTCGCGGGCCGCGTTGCCCGCCAGTTCCAGGATCTCGGCTGTCAGGTACTCCAGCACGGCCGCCATGTACACTGGTGCGCCGGCACCCACGCGCTCCGCGTAGTTACCCTTGCGCAGCAGACGGTGTACGCGGCCTACCGGGAACTGGAGCCCGGCGCGGGACGAGCGCGACTTGGCCTTGGCGCGAGCCTTGCCTCCCTGCTTGCCACGACCAGACATCTCGCAAACAAAAACAAAACTGCCCTCGAAGCGGTTACAACGGCACCGCCTCACGCTTTTATAGCCAGGACGGTGATTGTCCACCAACCATTCTCATTGGCTGCAACCAGGTCCGCCCAGAGGGCCAATAGGATCGCTCAGCCAGAATCCACTCATTTACATAATCTCGCGCTTTCGCCTCCGAAAACTCGCGAATCACGACGCGGCGCGGTCCGAGCCCTCATTTGCGTGTGGCCTCTATAAGTACGCGGTCGCTTCGCGCGCTCGCTCGCGTCTGTCTTGTCTTAGTCTTAGTCTTTCTGGTCGTTTGTTTTCGGCCGCCGTCGTTGTCGCCATGCCGGAGCCCGCCAAGTCCGCCCCTGCGCCCAAGAAGGGCTCCAAGAAAGCGGTGACGAAGGCGCAGAAGAAGGACGGCAAGAAGCGCAAGCGCAGCCGCAAGGAGAGCTACTCGGTGTACGTGTACAAGGTGCTGAAGCAGGTGCACCCCGACACGGGCATCTCGTCCAAGGCCATGGGCATCATGAACTCGTTCGTCAACGACATCTTCGAGCGCATCGCGGGCGAGGCGTCGCGTCTGGCCCATTACAACAAGCGCTCGACCATCACGTCCCGGGAGATCCAGACGGCCGTGCGCCTGCTGCTGCCCGGAGAGCTGGCCAAGCACGCCGTGTCCGAGGGCACCAAGGCCGTCACCAAGTACACCAGCTCCAAGTAGACGCTTTGCTTCCGCCGCCGTCCCTCTTCCCTCCAAAGGCTCTTTTCAGAGCCACCCACATGATCACTTAAAAAAGCTGTCTTTCTCTCCTGGTAGGAGGGTCTTGCCATTTTGGGGGGACAAGGCTGGTTAATTTGGAATATGAAAGGACTTTCTTCATGCTTGGAAGTTGCTGGTGTATCTTGCAGACTCCTAGCCCTGTGCTTTGGTTTGTCGTTGGGTGCTTGGACTTCATCTTAATTCTTGTATGAAGTTTATGGTTAGACAAAGGCTTGATAGAAAGCCTTGGAACTGCGGCTTTGGTGCCTTACACAATAAGTTCTAGTTGTAGCTTAACTTCAGTTGTCTGGAGAATTACGACTGCAGCCATCAATCAGGAGATTTGGGCTAATCATGAAATAATCTTTCAAGAGAAGGCAATCTATTTTTACAAAATGTTTCAACTTATTTTCTTAGACTGGCCAAGTTCTGGAGCTCAAGGGATGGTTTTCATGGTGGCCTCTGGCTTATGTTAATTACCTCTCAACCTACACCTATGTGCAATCCCAATAAACTCACCGGTTCACTATGCAATACTTGGGTGGAATCATTTCTCAGGGGTGCCCTATCTAGTGAACAGATGTTTTCCCTAAGAAAAATGACTCACTTCTGGCAGTAATTTCAGAGCTGTTCGTGTGCTGTAGATTTACACTTGTAGTTAATAATGTCAAGTTGGCAATGAGAGTTGTCTGGAGTAAAATCCAGGAATGACGAAGCAGTTTTGTGTATCCTCCAGTGATGGTGTTCGTGGATCCCTCACTAGTGTGTCTTGAGGGTTTACCATTCCAGACGCCACAAATACAGGTTGAGCTCTGTTTACAAGGAGTTTGGCGGTTGGGGTCCATCCAGTCAGGCACTGGATTAGGAAAGGTGGACTTACATACCTTTGATAATATGGGAACAGGTCCTTTTCCATGAACTATCAACGTTAACGTGTTATTGGGGAATTGAAAACAGTAGGGCTTTTAGTTTTTCAATGACTAGTAGCTTTCAGATTATATACATATGTACCTTTGTTGGTTTGAACTGCCCCCCTATGTCCCATTTGTTCAGCTTAGTAATAACTGTCAATTCCTTTGTGTGTGTGTCAACTATAAATTAATTAAAATTTTTTTTTGCTGGGCGTGGTGGCGCACGCCTTTAATCCCAGCACTTGGGAGGCAGAGGTAGGAGGATCGCCGTGAGTTCAAGACCACCCTGAGACTACATAGTTAATTCCAGGTCAGCCTGGGCCAGAGTGAGACCCTACCTCGAAAAACCAAATAAAAAAATTTTTTTATTATTATTTGCATGCAGAAAATGAAAATGAGTGCTTCAGGGCCTCTTTGTCATTGCACCATTTTGTACATTTGGTTTTACATGGATACTGGGGAATCAACCAGGCCATCAGGCTTTGCAAGCAAACAACCACTGAGCCATCTCCCCAGCCAGAATACTAAACAGAATACTAAACAGCAGTTGGGAAAAGGTGCTAGTGTCACTAACCTAGCAGCTTGGCAGGAATTTGCTCTTTCACTGCTAGTATAAGAATCAAAAATAAGTAAATAATCACAATAGCAGTAAAACAAATTACAGGGGTTACTTTTTCCTAGCTTTATTTTGTATACAAAATTTCTGTCTCCCAAGAGAAATAATGTAACTTTACTTTTGTGCTAGTGGGCAGAAATTTCTACCTTTGTTACATGGGAAAAGCCTAAAATGCACTTGATTAGCCGGTTTTTATGCCTTAATTTCAAGATAGAAAGAAATTAATGAACTCTACTTTCAAACCAGGAGGTGCTTAATATTTTTGGATTTAACAGACATTTAATATTATTGGTCTACTAAGTATAAAAAGAACTTAAGAACTCAGTCTATTATTAATTTCCCTTGGACTTTTCTAAGGCATAATATATGGGACTTTATGCAAAATTCCAAGTTATCAAACTTTATTTATTTATTTATTTACTTATTTATTTATTTGGATTTCAAGGTAGTGTATTGATCTAGCCCAGGCTGACCTGGAATTAGTCTCAGGCTGGCCTTGAACTGACAGCCAGCCTCCTGAGTGCTGAGATTAAAGGCATATGCCATCATGCCTTGCCCAAGCAACTTTTTCTTAACTGTAACAAGGAGGGGAATTGTTCCCTACTTCATCTTGTGTACTGTTGTGGTCCAGGGATGCCATATCTTTTTATATTTTATTTATTTGGCAGAGAGAAAGAGGCAGAAAAAGAGAAAATGGGTGCGTCAGGGCCTCGCCACTGCAAATGAACTCCAGATGCTTATGGGTCTTTGTTATCTGGCTTACGTGGGTGAGGGGGAATTGAACCTAGGTCCTTAGGCTTTGTAGGTAAGCACCTTAACTGCTAAGGCATCTCTCCAGCCTGTCAAATGTTTTTCAAGGTGCTACAACTGTAAGGCTTGACTATTCAGGCTTCAGTTTAATAAAACAGTAACTCTGCCATCTACATTAGTGGAGCTATTTTAAGCCTACAGTTGCAAATAACACATATGAATTGTATAACTAAGGAATGTCTGCATATTTGAGGTTTGTCATAAATCTGAAGTTTGAATTTATGTACTTCAATTTTGTATGCTTAAAAATACTGAATTAGCCAGATGTCACACACACCTCTAAACCCAGCACTGGGAAGGCAGAAATAGGAGGATCACTGTGAATTCAGCTTGAGACTACATAGTGAATTCCAGGTCAGCCTGGGCTTAGAGCAAAACCCTTCCTCAAACAACAACAACAAAAGCCTACTGAACTAGGGCTAGAGAGATGGCTCAGCAGTTAAAGGTACTTGCTTGCAAAACCTGACAGCCTGGGTTTACCTACATAAAGCCAGATGCACAAAGTGGTGCATGTGTCTAGAAGTCATGCAATGACAGGAGGCCCTGGCACACCCATTCTCTCTCTCAAATAAAATTTTTTTTTTCAAGGTAGGGTCTCACTCTAGCCCAGGCTGACATGGAATTCACTATGTAGTCTCAAGGTGGCCTTGAACTCATGGTGATGCTCCTACCTCTGCCTCCTGAGTGCTGAGATTAAAGGTGTGTGCCACCACACCTGGCTTTCAAATAAAGTATTTTTAAAAATACTGAAGTGTAAAAAAAAAAAAAATTTATGTAACTCCTTCCTTTTTTACCCAATACTTTAAAAAAGTGTTTTCTAAAACATTCATTTTTTTTTCTATAATCAGTATATGTATCTGTGTGTACATGTATGATGTGTGCATGTGGAGGTCAGATGGCATCCATGTTTCTCTTCTCTTTCCACCTTATTTTAAATTTTATTTGGGGAGAGAGAGAGAAAACAAGAATGGGTGCCATCACAAATGAACTTCAGACGTATGCATCACTTTGCGTACTGGGAAATCAAATCCAGGCAGTCAGGCTTTGCAAACAAGCATCTTGTAAGAGCTGACCCATCCCTCCAGGCCTCCTTTCACCTTTTTGAGAGAGAGTCTTGCTTGCAAGCTTCTAGATCCTCATGGCTCTGCTTCCATTGTCATAGGTACAGGAATTATAGTGGTGTATCACGAGTTCTGTTTTAAACAAGTTTGAGACATTTAGCAAGTTTCCAGTTAGAAATACCAAACAAAGTTGGAGATCTGAGAATATCAGGAAAGAAAAAGTTGCTGGGTGTGATGACACACGCCTTTAACCCCAGTACTCTGGAAGCTGAGGTAGGAGGTTCGCTGTGAGTCTGAGGCCAGCCTGAAACTACAGAATGAATTCCAGGTCAGCCTGGGCTAGAGCGAGACTCTACCTTGAAAAACCAAAATAAATAAATAAATGTATCTATTTGCAATACTTTAATCTAATTCTGGTCCTTAGGTAGGTTCACTGCAATACCACTCTTGCAAGTAACAAACAAGACTGACTAAATACTGTTAATGATGATACAATACGTACTCAAATGTCTCCAATTGTAAAGTAAAATAAAAATCCTATGTGGTTGTTCTATTAGTTTCCTATGGCTGCTGTAACAGATTGCCACAATCTTTTTTTAAAAAATTTTTTTGTTTGCTTATTTATTTATTTGAGAGTGACAGAGAGTGAGAGAAAGAGGCAGATAGAGAGAGAATGGATGCACCAGAGCCTCCAGCCACTGCAAATGAACTCCAGATGCATGCACCACCTTGTGCATCTGTCTTACGTGGGTCCTGGGGAATTGAGCCTCGAACCGGGATTCTTAGACTTCACAGGCAAGCGCTTAACCGCTAAGCCATCTCTCCAGCCCCCCAGATTGCCACAATCTTGGTTGCTTAAAACATTTATGAGTTTCAGGGGCTGGAGAGGTGGCTTAGCGGTTAAGCGCTTGCCTGTGAAGCCAAAAGACCCTGGTTCGAGGCTCAATTCCCCAGGAGCCATGTAAGCCAGATGCCCAAGGGGGCACATATACATCTGGAGTTCGTTTGTAGTACCTGGAGGCCCTGCCAAGCCCAATCTCTATCTATCTGCCTCTTTCTGTCTGTCACTCTCAAGTAAATAAATAAATAAATAAATAAATAAATAAATAAATAAATAAATAAAACAAATAAACAATAAGAACAATTTAAAAAAATGTATGAGTTTCATTAGGTAGAAACCAAGGCTGTGCTCCCTCAAGAGGCTGTAGAGACTTTATTCTACTTTATTTCTGTGACTTCTGCAGCTTTTTCCTTTCTTTCTTTCTTCTTCTTCTTCTTCTTCTTTTTTTTTACTTATTAGAGAC
Organism: Orientallactaga sibirica; assembly: GCA_036365145.1. NCBI lineage: Eukaryota > Metazoa > Chordata > Mammalia > Rodentia > Dipodidae > Orientallactaga > Orientallactaga sibirica. The sequence goes on from JAEOAD010000025.1 coordinate 22,775,270, forward strand.
AGTGAAAGGGAGAGAGAAAGAGAGAGAATGGGCGTGCCAGGGCCACTAGCCACTGTAAAGGAACTCCAGACACATGTGCCACCATGTGCATATGGCTTACATGGGTACTGGAGAATCGTGCCTCAAAATGGAGTCCTTAGGCTTTACAGGAAGTGCTTAACTGGTAAACAGCCCTTTCTGCAGCTTTAAAAAAAAATTTCAGATTTGGGCTGGAGAAATGGCTCAGCGGCTAAGGCCCTTGCTGTGAAGCCCAAGGACCCAGGTTTGTTTCCCCAGGACCCACATAAGATAGATACATAAGGTGGCACATGTGTCTGGAGTTTGTTTGTAGTGGCTGGAGGCCCCGGCACACCCATTTTCTCTATATATCTGCCTCTCTCTCTCAAATGAATAAAACATTTTTAAAAATTTTTCTGTATGGGGTGTGTGTGTGTGCACACGCACAACCACTAGGTACAGAGGTCAGAGGATAAACTTCAAGTGCTGGTCCTTGCCTTCTACCTGGTTAAGGCAGCATTTCTTGTAGTTCACTGCTCCAAACTCCAAGCTGGCAAGCTTCCAGGCATTTGTCCCCTCTGTCTCCCTTCTCGCCCTAGGCACGTTGGGATTACAGACACTAGCACTACAGTGAGTGTCCAGCTTTATGTGGGTTCTGGGGAAACCAACTCAAGTACTCACACTTGCAAGGCCAGCCATGTATCCATTGGGCCACCTCCCCAACCCCTAAAATTCAAGATTTAAAAGAAACAAACAAACTTAACTCGGTGGGTAGAGCGCCTGCCTGGCATGAATGAAGCCATGGGTTTGATCCCCAGCACAGGGATTCCCCAAGCATGGGGATCAAACAGTATGGTGGCACATACCTTTAATCCCAACACTCAGTATGCAGAGGCAGGAAGATCAAAAGTTTAAGGTCATCCTCAGCTACATAATGAGATTGAGATCAGACTGGGCTACATGAGACCCTGTCAAGGCAGTCTGAAAAGCCACTTTTCAAGCTGGGTGTGGTGATGCACGCCTTTAATCCCAGTACCTGAGGCAGAGGTAGAAGGATCACCATAAATTCAAGGCTACCCTGAGACTATGTAGTGAATTCCAGGTCAGCCTGGGCTAGAGTGAAAACCTACCTTGAAAAACAAAAAAATTATGGGCTGGAGAGATGGCTTAGCGGTTAAGCGCTTGCCTGTGAAGCCTAAGGACTCAGGTTGGAGGCTCAATTCCCCAGGACCCACGTAAGCCAGATGCACAAGGTGGCGCATACGTCTGGAGTTTGTTTGCAGTGGCTGGAGGCCCTGGTGCGCCCATTCTCTCCCTCTCTCTGGGTCTCTTTGGAGGTAGTTGGACACCAGGACAGAATGAATTCCAGGTCAGCCTGAGCTAGAGTTGACTACCTCGAAAAACTAAGAAAAAAATTATTTGCAAACAGAGGGGACTACCTCGGAGTCAAGCATGGTGGTGCGCACGCCTAATACCAGCACTTGGGAAGCAGAGGTAAGAAGGTCGACGAGTTCCAGGCCACCTGAGACCACACAGTGAATTCCAGGTTAAGCTGGGCTAGAAAGAAGCCCAGGATCCAGATCGCTTCTGTTCTCGATGTCCTGCAGACAACTGCTAACGACTAACCCAAAGCAGAGGATTGTGTAGGAACCAAAACGGTAGTTTAAAGGCGTCCTGCCAGCCTTCACCTAACCATGAAATAAACTCAGACAAATAATCCTTTCGTACAGGTAACTTGACACATCCCCCTTTACTCTCACAAAAGTCGCTGGACGCACGGCACCGTCATTCTTCAGCGCTCATTACCAGTGAAGACAGAAAGCAGGACAGCTTTTTTAGTGATCATGTGGGTGGCTCTGAAAAGAGCCTTTGGAGGGAAACGGGACGGCTGCAAAGCGTCTACTTGGAGCTGGTGTACTTGGTGACGGCCTTGGTGCCCTCGGACACGGCGTGCTTGGCCAACTCCCCGGGCAGCAGCAGGCGCACGGCCGTCTGGATCTCCCGGGACGTGATGGTCGAGCGCTTGTTGTAATGCGCCAGGCGCGACGCCTCGCCCGCGATGCGCTCGAAGATGTCGTTGACGAACGAGTTCATGATGCCCATGGCCTTGGACGAGATGCCCGTGTCGGGGTGCACCTGCTTCAGCACCTTGTACACGTACACCGAGTAGCTCTCCTTGCGGCTGCGCTTGCGCTTCTTGCCGTCCTTCTTCTGCGCCTTCGTCACCGCTTTCTTGGAGCCCTTCTTGGGCGCAGGGGCGGACTTGGCGGGCTCCGGCATGGCGACAACGACGGCGGCCGAAAACAAACGACCAGAAAGACTAAGACAAGACAGACGCGAGTGAGCGCGCGAAACGACCGCGTACTTATAGAGGCCACACGCAAATGAGGGCTCGGACCGCGCCGCGTCGTGATTCGCGAGTTTTCGCAGGCGAAAGCGCGAGATTATGTAAATGAGTGGATTCTGGCTGAGCGATCCTATTGGCCCTCTGGGCGGACCTGGTTGCAGCCAATGAGAATGGTTGGTGGACAATCACCGTCCTGGCTATAAAAGCGTGAGGCGGTGCCGTTGTAACCGCTTCGAGGGCAGTTTTGTTTTTGTTTGCGAGATGTCTGGTCGTGGCAAGCAGGGAGGCAAGACTCGCGCCAAGGCCAAGTCGCGCTCGTCCCGCGCCGGGCTCCAGTTCCCGGTAGGCCGCGTACACCGTCTGCTGCGCAAGGGTAACTACGCGGAGCGCGTGGGTGCCGGCGCACCAGTGTACATGGCGGCGGTGCTGGAGTACCTGACAGCCGAGATCCTGGAACTGGCGGGCAACGCGGCCCGCGACAACAAGAAGACGCGCATCATTCCCAGACACCTGCAGCTGGCCATCCGCAACGACGAAGAGCTCAACAAGCTGCTGGGGAAAGTGACGATCGCCCAGGGCGGTGTGCTGCCCAACATCCAGGCCGTGCTGCTGCCCAAGAAGACCGAGAGCCACCACAAGGCGAAGGGCAAGTGAGGTCACCACCAGACCGGACCCGACCGCCTCCTTTAAATCAAAGGCTCTTTTCAGAGCCACCCACTTGTCTCAAGTTAAAGAGCTGTTGGCACGGTTTGTGTTCTGGCCCTCTCCAGTGGCAATGATGGAAGCAAGATGGCCGTGCCATTGGTTTTCTCGCAAAGGACCCAGAGCCTTTGGTAGCTACAACCCCGGGTGTCCGCTGAATCATAAAACTTGAAAAATAGAGCTGGGCGTGGTGGCGCACGCTTTTAATCCCAGCACTCGGGAGGCAGAGGTAGGAGAATGGCTGAGAGTTCGAGGCCACCCTGAGACTACATAGTTAATTCCAGGTCAGCCTGGACCAGAGTGAGACCCTACCTCAAAAAAAAAAAAAAAAAAACTTGAAAAATATTCGAGAGAGAGAGAGAGAGGATATGATGGGGATTGAAGTTATAAAGGGAATGGGGGGAGGAGAGGGAAATACTATGGCAGTCCAGGGCCACCATCCACTGCAAACGAACTCCAGACACGTCCACCCCCCACCTTAAGCATATCTTAACGTGGGTCCTGGGGAGTGGAACCTGGCTCCTTGGGCTTTTTAGGCTTGAGCCTTAACAGCTAAGCCGCCTCTAGCCTTCACAAAACTTAACAGCGTCAATGGTCCTGGTTTCCCTGTGGGATGTCTGTTCTTTAGTGCTGGTTCCACCAATCCTGCCCAGCACCCCCCGTCCTGTTCGTTCAAGCGAGTGTCTACTGGGAGGACTTTGTCACCACCGCCACCTTAGCAGACGAGCGAGGTGTCCACTGCTCCGGACCCGACCGTCTCAAATCAAAGGCTGTTCAGACCCACCCACGTGTTTCAAGTTAGAGTTGTTGGCCTGGCCCGTCTTCGGGCCGCCCCAGTGACAATGTTGGGAACTGGATGGAGGGCCACGGGCTCCCCGGACTGTCACACCTTCTGAGGGCCATCTTGAATAGTTGGTTTCTCTTATAGGGGAGGGACTTTGGGTCTTGGTAAGACATTGCCTCCGGTGTCCCAAGTGGTGTCGGCTGGGCCGCAAACGATTAACGGCATAGGCGGACATGTCCCCCCCCCCCGTGTGCCCAGGGCCGGCCCCGCCGCCACCGTGCTCGGGTCTGTACTGACCAGGGACGCTGTCACCCCTTATCGGCCCAGGAGCGGGAGGGTGTGCGTCTGCGCTGCCTTAGGCGCCTGTACCAGGTGCAACCACGCAGCGCCACGGGAGTGAGGGGACCGAAGGAGCGACACTGCCCGGAGGACTTCCCCCGGCGGGAATGTTGTAAAACCAGACCGACAACTCGCCGGCCTTTGCAAAGTCACAATGAGGCAGGGCGGGGCGGTTCCGCGGGAGCCAATGGGCGGTGCGGGGTGCGTGACGTCACGGCCAATGGGCAGTCAGCGCGGGACTTTTGAGTGTTTCCCCCGCCAATCGGGAAGAAGCTGCGCCTATAAAGGGGACAGCGCGGGGCCCACACCTCGCTCGCTTCTCCGCTCTGCCGTTCGTTTCTCTCGGTTCTTCGCCATGGCACGCACAAAGCAGACTGCGCGCAAGTCCACGGGCGGCAAGGCCCCGCGCAAGCAGCTGGCCACCAAGGCCGCCCGCAAGAGCGCGCCGGCCACTGGCGGCGTGAAGAAGCCGCACCGCTACCGGCCCGGCACCGTGGCGCTGCGCGAGATCCGCCGCTACCAGAAGTCCACCGAGCTGCTGATCCGCAAGCTGCCGTTCCAGCGCCTGGTGCGCGAGATCGCGCAGGACTTCAAGACGGACCTGCGCTTCCAGAGCTCGGCCGTGATGGCGCTGCAGGAGGCGAGCGAGGCCTACCTGGTGGGGCTGTTCGAGGACACCAACCTGTGCGCCATCCACGCCAAGAGGGTCACCATCATGCCCAAGGACATCCAGCTGGCGCGCCGCATCCGCGGGGAGCGGGCCTGAGACGTTCGCCCTCTCCGGTCGCATCCAAAGGCTCTTTTCAGAGCCACCCACAAGCGCTTGAAAGGAGCTGTTGACCTTGTCTTGGTCTTGGGGTGTGTCCCTGAATATTGAGGGCTTTATTTACGTTTGATTCACTCGAAGCGCCTCTTGACCTTAGTATAATAAGGACCACCGGGTGTGTATTGTATCAAGGACTTGTCCACTTGTTGAAGTGACACCTGCCAGTCCTTTTTCAGGGATCAAGTTAGCGCCCGCGCTGCCCATCTCCCACGGCGGAGGAGCTTTAATTAAGGTTTTGAGGGTTTTACCTGTCTACCCGCTGCTGGAGGTGGAACTGGCATAACCTAAGGGAGGAAGTGTCGTTTTTGTAAAGCTGCCATCTTCCTGCCCTGCTTTAGAAAGGGGCCGGCAAGCAGTGTAGATGTTCCCCGGAAGCCTTGCCCCCTCCAAGTTTAGTAATTTCTAGAGCATACCTCTAGCTCTCCTACCCATCTCTGGCCTATTTACACAGGGGAGTGTGGGGGTCCTCTACTGTTAAAGCTCTCAGAGCTGGGCAGGACTACCTTTGGAGCTAGCACATCGCTCCAAATCAGAAGAAACAAGGGGAGTTTGGACAGTGAACTGTCGCTTACTGAGCCTGCCCCCTAGCTTGACTAAGTGACCAAGACTGGCTACTCTCCTTCCCTAGCATCCTGTCCATAATTAAATCACTAGGTTCCACCAGGTCAGTATGAGAGATGACTGTATTTGGTTAGTGCTAACGAGGCCACTGGCAGCAATAGTCAGTGCCACTCATTCCTACCCTCCCTTGACCCTTTGTCAATATTGGGAGCACAGTTGAGGGCTCTGTCCTGAGCTGTTAACCTCCTGGAATTCTTGGTGTCTTGTTGCTGTGAGGCCTGTTAGAATTGGGGATTGACAAGAGGAATACAAGAAAGAAATCAACCCCAACAGCACAGACTTGATTAGAATATATCAAGGGGCAGCCTTCTCCCATGGGAAATGAGCATGGCAGCCCCCTTGGGTGGGTGATTGGGGATTTTGAGGAGTTAGGCTTCAGGACAACCTGAGATGGGGAGAGAGTAGTTAAACAAATTTTTGGTCTCTATCCGCTGTTTTTTTTTTTCTTTTTCTTTTTTTTGTTTGTTTGTTTTTCTAGGTAGGGTTTCACTCTAGTCCAGGCTGACCTGGAATTCACTATGTAGTCTCAGAGTGGCCTCGAACTCACGGTGATCCTCCAACCTCTGCCTCCCGGAGTGCTGGGATTAAAGACGTGTGCTGCCACACCCGGCTTCACTGCATAATTTTTTTTAGAAGTGAATAATGGGAAAATAGAGCCTCTTGTTTACTGATCACCTGCTGAGAGGGGATTAGGGTTGTTTCCCAGGTAGCCTGATGATAACTCCTGGAGTCTAGCCATCTTCGAGCACTAAGGAGGCAGAGGTAGGAGGATCATTGAGTTTCAGACTGGCCTAGGGCTACATAGTGAGTTCCAGGTCAGCCTGGGCTACAGTGACTCTACCTAAAATAAATAAATAAATAATAACTAGCATTCAGAAGGCAGAGGTAGGAGGATCACAGTGAGTTTGAGGCCAGCCTGAGACTACGTAGTGAATTCCAGGTCAGTCTGGGCTAGAGTAAGACCCTACCTTGAAAAACCAAGAAATAAATAAAAAATAATAAAACATCAAGCCGGGCGTGGTGGTGCGTGCCTTTAATCCCAGCACTCGGGAGGCAGAGGTAGGAAGATTTCCGTGAGTTCAAGGCCACCCTGAGACTACAGAGTGAATTCCAGGTCAGCCTGGACCAGACTGAGACCCTACCTAGAAAAACCAAAAAATAAAAAAATAAAACGTCAAGATCTTACCTTGAAAAACCAAAATAGGGCTGGAGAGATGGTTTAACGGTTAAGGCACTTGCCTTAGCCAAAGGACCCAGGTTCGATTCCCCAGGACCCATGCCTCTGGAGTTCATTTGCACTGGCTCGAGGCCCTGGTGCGCCCCTCTCTGTCAAATAACTAAATAAGTAAAAATGTAAAAATAAAATATTTTTAAAAGAAAAAGAAAAAACAAAATAAATAAAAATAGAAAACTAAAAGTGTCAACACGAATAGGTTAAATCATACCAGAGACTTGTAGACCAAAAGCCTCTGGAGGTCAAGGAAGGATCTGGTGCCTCTTTTTTGAGCATTCTGCAAGTCTAGACTGCCCTCTGCTTTTCCTAGGCCTGAACACAGTGGTGCTTCCACAAGATGTGGGCTTTTAGGATCATGGTAACTAAGCCCAGCCAACTGTTTGGGATGGCCTTCCCTGTTTTTTTGTTTGTTTGTTTTGGTTTTCGAGGTAGGGTTTCTCTTTAGCTCAGGCTGACCTGGAATTCACTATGTAGTCTCAGGGTGGCCTCGAACTCACGGTGATCCTCCTACCTCTGCCTCCCGAGTGCTAGGATTAAAGACGTGCGCTTACCTTCCCTGTTTTTGTTCAAGACTTTGAGGTTTCCTGAGACACCAAGGTGAGCTTTGTCTAGATATCTAAGAAGTTATCCAGCCCAAAGCTCTAGTATAAGATACTGTCATTAAGCCGGGCGTGGTGGCGCATGCCTTTAATCCCAGCATTTGGGAGGCAGAGGTGAGCTTTGTCTAGCCACCCTCTACATAGTTATCCAGCCCCAGAAGACCCTCTCGCAAAACCAAAAAAAAAAAAGATACTGTCATTAAACTGTGGTCACTGCATGTCCCGCTTCGTTCCTTCTCTCCCTCCATGGATGGTTGGCTTCTGCAACATGGGCTTTGAAACATGGGAAGAATTCCTGTGCCAGAATTCAGGAGAGAGTGAAGGACAATGATTGAGCCTGTTTAACGGGGGGAGTGGGACTTGGCCCCTGAGAGCTATACTACACAAAATTCTTCAATCCGTGGATCATTGTTTCTTACTACCTGAGATAGAAGGACACAGAAACTGAAGCAGAGGGCTGGAGAGATGGTTTAGCGGTTAAGGTGCATGCCTGCGAAGCCTAAGGACCCAGGTTCAATTCTCCAGGTCCCACGTAAACCAGATGTACATGGAGGTGCATGTATCTGGAGTTCGTTAGCAGTGGCTAGAGGCCCTGGCACATCCATTCTCTATCTCTCTCTCTAATAAATAAATAAATAAATAAAATATTGTTTTTAAAAAGAAACTGAAGCAGGGATACTTTTTTTTTTAATTATTTACAATCAGAGGGAAAATGGCACATGCATATGGAGTTTGTTTGAAGCAGCAGGAAGTCCTGGCATTCCATTCTCTCACACAAATAAAAGTATTTTTTGAAAAGGAGGTGGGATTTAGTGCAAGATAATTAGACCACGGGGAGATCCCCCTCAGAAGTAATTGATGGTGATCCTGAGAAATCAGTTCTAGCAGTTGCTGCTTACAAGTGAGACCATACTCCACGTTTGGCCTTTTCTGCCTGTGGCCAGTTCTTTTTGTTTCTCCATTATAGTATAATGCTGCTAAGAGCCCCTCTACAGATACTGTAAGCCAAACACAGGGTTTTGTTTGTTTGTTTGTTTGTTTGTTTGTTTTTGAGGTAGGGTCTCACTCTGGCCCAGGCTGACTTGGAATTCACTATGTAGTCTCAGGGTGGCCTCCAACTCACAGTGATCCTCCTACCAAGTGCTGGGGTGAAAGGAGTGTGCCACCACACCCTGCTTAACGCAGGTGTTTATAAAGAACTTGGTCTCCTGCATTTTGTTACAGCAGTGAAAATTAAACCAATGTATAACCCTAGTAAACTAATGACTATGATAGGAAGTAAGTTATCTAGCCAGGACTCTAGTTGAAGAGAACCCGCTAGGGTGGAAACAGGCAGTGCCACAGAAAACACCTTGGTTGCAAACAGCAAACTGGACAGCTGTCTGTGCCCATTTTGACTCCCGAGGGGCTGCGACAGAGTGAGAGTATGTATAGGGCCCTTGGGACCTCCCCACTTCTGCTCCTCACTCCTGCCATCTTTGAGAAAGTGGAGTTCTAGTCAAGAACTTTTTGTTTATTTTTATTTATTAATTTTTTATTTTATTTTATAGGCAGGAACTTTTGAATTGTGGTGGGTTCATCGGCTCTTCTGATTGGTCTCCATGCCTTCACCTTATTTTCATACACCAATCAGGGCCTGCCTCTGTCTATATACATTCTGGTACTCAGCTCTTCAGCACTTAGATTCCACAGAGTGAAGAGAAAAAAATTAGAGAGGCTACAGGGTGAGTTCCAGGTGGGCCTGGATTACAATGAGAGCCTACCTCAAGAAACCAAAACTAAACGTAAGTTACTGGGGAATTGAACCTGGGTCCTTGGGCTTTGTAGGCAAGTGCCTTAACCACCAAGCTACCTGTCCAGCCCCATAATAAATGTTCTTTTTTTTTTTTTTTAAATATTTTATTATTTATTTATTTATTTGAGAGAGAGAGAGATACAGAAATAGGCAGGCAGAGAGAGAGAGAGAGAATGGGTGCGCCAGGGCCTCCAGCCACTGCAAATAAACTCCAGATACATGCACCCCCTTGTGCATCCGGCCTACGTGGGTCCTGGAGAATCGAGCCTCGAACCGGGGTCCTTAGGCTTCATAGGCAAGCGTTTAACCGCTAAGCCATCTCTCCAGCCCAATAAATGTTCTTTTTAAAAAATTGTTATTATTTTTTTATTGACAACTTCTATACTTACATACAAAAAGTGCATGATATTTCCCTCCCCTTCCCCCATTCCCCTTTAGAACTCCAATCTCCATCATATCCTCTCCCTAAATGTTCTTGACTTGAGGTGCTTTGCACAGTCAAGCTGCTGTCTGCTCAGGCAGGACAGTGGTCTCTGATGCCATGTAGTTGTAATGACCAGAAGGACCACCATATCACCTAAAGTCCTTGTTTCAATTTAGAAGTGAAGAAACTGAGCTCTAGGGAGGCAAACTGCCTCACTGAAGGTCGCCCAGTGGCCACTGGCTGGGCTCTGGCCAGAACCAAGGCCGGCTTGTCCATCCATTGCTATTTGCGTTCTACTACAATGCTCACAGCAACAATCACAAGTCACGGGAGCTAAGGTCACAGTCAGGACGTAAAGCGTATCCTTTTCATCGGTTTTATTTTCGTTGCAGAGACTAGAGACTAAGGGTAGCTAGGAGGGTTATTAGAAAATAAACAGCCAGGCGTGGTGGCACATTGCCTTTAATCCCAGCACTGGAGAAGCAGAGGTAGGAGGATCAATGTGAGTTCACGACCAGCCTGAGACTACATAATGAAATATTCCAGGTCAGTCTGGGCTACAGTAAGACCCTACCTTGATGAGTAAGATGGCTTAGCGGTTAAGGCACTTGCCTGCGAAGCCTACAGAACTAGGTTCTATTCCCCAGTACCCATGTAAAACAGATGCACATGGTGGTGTATGGAGTTTGTTTGCAGTGGCAAGAGACCCTGGCATGCCCATTCTCTCTCCCTCTCTCAAATAAACAAAAATACCAGCCGGGCATGGTGGCTCACGCCTTTTATCCCAGCCCTCAGGAGGCAGAGGTAGGAGGATTGCCATGAGTTCAAGGCCACCCTGAGATTGCATAGTTAATTCTAGGTCAGCCTGGGCTAGAGTGAGACCCTACCTCGAAAAACAAAAATAAATAAATAAATAAAAATATTTTTTAAAAGGAAGAAAGAAAGAAAGAAAGAGAGAGAGAGAGAGAAAGGGATTGGGAATGAGTGATTCAGGGCTTCCGTGATACCTGACTACAGATGAGCTCCCTGATGGTCTGACCTGCCTTAATAACTTGCTCAGCTTTCCTACACAACTGACAGCCTCCCTCCCTAGCAGTGGAATCCATAGGGCTCTGCTGTACGGATGCTGGAATAAATAATTGTGCCTTACCCGCTAAGCCATCTCTCCAGCCCCATTTGGGTATTTTAGATGCAATATGCTACCTGGAAACCCAGGCTGCAATGAAGGTTGTAATTGTAATGAACGTGCAATGTCAATTCCAGGGAGGGAGGGTTTCATCAGAACTTACCTAGGACTAATAGACCGTGAAGATCCCAGTTTTCTAAAGTTAAATTAGAATTTAAAAGATTAAAGGAGGGCTGGACTAGCTGGGCATAGTGGCACACGTCTATAATCCCAGCACTCGGGAGGCAGAGGTAAGAGGATCACTGTAGTTCAAGGCCACCCTGAGACTACATAGTGAATTCTAGGTCAGCCTGCACTACAGTGAAACACTACCTCAAAAAAAAAAAAAAAAAAAAAAAAGAGGGCTGGAGAGATGGACCCAGATTCAATTCCGAAGTTCTCACGTAAAACCAAATGCACAAGGTGACGAATTCATTTGTAATGGCTGGAGGTCCGGGTGCACCCATTCTCTCTCTCTCTCTCTCTCTCGCTTGCTCACAAATAAATAAAAATCTTTAAAAAAATTGTGTTGTTAAGCCCGGCGTGGTGGCGCATGCCTTTAATCCCAGCACTCGGGAAGCAGAGGTAGGAGGATCGCCGTGTGTTCGAGGCCACCCTGAGAATACATAGTTGATTCCAGGTCAGCCTGAACCAGAGGGAGACCCTACCTCGAAAAACCAAAAAAAAAAAAAAAAAAAGTTGTGTTGAAGCCAGGTGTGGTACCTCACTCCTGTAATTCCAGCACATGGGGGAACTAAGGCAGGATTGTCATAAATTCAAGCCAGACTGGACTTTAGGGTGAGAGACTCTCAAAAAATTAAAAACCATGAGCCAGGGAAATGGCTCAGCAGTTAAAGGCACTTGCTTACAAAGCTTGCTGGTCTGGGTTCAGTTCTCCAACACTTTGTCAAATGCAAGTGGCACATTCATCTATTATCCCAACATGACTACAACAAAGGGAAGGAGAGCCTGGAAAATATGGAGCTTACAGGCCTGGCAGTTTGTTTGAAGGGGCAAGAGACCCCGTCTCAAAAAAGGTGGAGCACGGACTCTTCAGAGTTGTCCTCAGACTGCCACACGCCCAGACATGTACATACATACATAAAAATAAGTCTTTTTTAAAAAGGTGTGTGTGTGGGGGGGGGGTGAGATAATCTTCTCTAAGGATTAAATGAACCGAATGTCAGTATTCACCTTGGGTCCTGGAGCCCTCTTGAATCACAGCCAAAGTAATCAGTCACATTATTTAAGACCCTAAGACACAAAACAAAGCCACCTAGACAAGTTTGATTGGGGAAGGAGGGCCAACAAGATTGCCACTACTCTAGTGAGGCACTCGGATCCCCTTGCAAACCAGTCCCTGGAAAAGAATTACAAATACTGAAAAATCTAAGTGTAGGGCCTTAACCGATAAGCCATCTCTGTCACCCTACAAGATCTTAAAAACTTTTTAAAAAAAAATTTAGCCCAGTGAAGTGGCGCATGCCTTGAATCCCATCACTTGGGAGGCAGAGGTAGGAAGGAGGATCGCCATGAGTTCAAGGCCACCCTGAGACCACATAGTAAATTCCAGGTCAGCCTGAGCTAGAGTGAAACCCTACCCCGAAATGCGACCCCCCCCCCCAAAAAAAGCTAGTTGTCTCTTGAAAGACATATTTCAGGATTAGACCCAGGATCCAGATTGCTTGTTATGTCCTTCGCTCAACTGCTAAAGACTAACGCAAAGTAGAGAGAGGACTGTGTAGGAACCAAAACGGCAGTTCAAAGGCGTCCTTCCTACCAGCCTTCACCTAACCACAAAATAAAGTTCAGACAAGAAATAATCCTTTCATACAGCCAACTTGACACCCCTCCCCCGTTACTCTCACAAAAGTCGCTGGACCCACGGCCCGTCATTCTTCAGCGCTCATTACCAGTGAAGACAAAGCGGAAAGACAGCTTTTTTAATGATCAGGTGGGTGGCTCTGAAAAGAGCCTTTGGGTTAACAAGTCGATGTACTGCGTCTTTTCCAGACTCTTACTTGGAGCTGGTGTACTTGGTGACGGCCTTGGTGCCCTCGGACACGGCGTGCTTGGCCAGCTCCCCGGGCAGCAGCAGGCGCACGGCCGTCTGGATCTCCCGGGACGTGATGGTCGAGCGCTTGTTGTAATGTGCCAGGCGCGACGCCTCGCCCGCGATGCGCTCGAAGATGTCGTTGACGAACGAGTTCATGATGCCCATGGCCTTGGACGAGATGCCCGTGTCGGGGTGCACCTGCTTCAGCACCTTATACACGTACACCGAGTAGCTCTCCTTGCGGCTGCGCTTGCGCTTCTTGCCGTCCTTCTTCTGCGCCTTCGTCACCGCTTTCTTGGAACCCTTCTTGGGCGCAGGGGCGGACTTGGCCGGCTCGGGCATGGTAAAAGGAAACAGCAAAAGCTAGCCGACAGTTAAAGTAGAACACTGGGTGGACCTGATCCTTTTATAATCATCTTATGCAAACTAGGTTTTAAACAGTCTTTCGTTTTCATTGGTCCACAGCATTACTACACCTTTCGTAACAGCAACGGCTTTGATCTTATTGGGTGTCTCTGAAGCTCAATGTGGACCAATGAAAAGCTCATTCCTGACCCCACCCCCTAGGAAAGCTTATAAAAGCCTTGATGTCCGCATTCATTTTACAGATTTGTCTTATAAATACGGGAGTTTTGCATCTGTTCGTAGCGAGCAGGGAGGCGAGGCTCATGCCAAGGCCAAGTCGCGCCCCTCCCGGGCCGGCCTCCAGTTCCCGGTTCGCCTGGTGCACCGGGTCAGGACCGTCGCCCCAGTGTACTTAACGGCCGAGCTCCTCGAGCTGGCGGGCGACGCGGCCCGCGACAAGAAGATGCGCATCATCCTCTGACACCTGCGGCTGGCCATCCGCGACGACGATTGGCAAAGTGACGATCGCCCAGGGCGGCGTGCTGCCCCAAGAAGACCAGAGTCACAGCCAAAAATAAGAGTTCTTGTTCAGGGTGGGTTTCAGGCTGACCTGGAATTCCCTATGTAGTCTCAAGGTAACCTCATGGTGCTGGCGTGTGCCACCATGCCCAGCAGGTTTTTTAAGCCTTAACAATAAAACTAATACGCTAGTGGGCGTGATCAGCCTTTTGTCTTGACATGTTGGTGGCTCTTAAAAGAGCCTTTTTTTTTTTTTTTTTTTTCTAATTACTTGTTTTTCCCCGGCTTGTGACTTTCCGTTTTCTTGGGCAACAAGACAGCCTGGATATTGGGCAAGACACCGCCCTGGGCGATGGTGACACCTCCCAGTAACTTGTTGAGCTCCTCGTCGTTTCTCACGGCCAGCTGCAGGTGTCGGGGGATGATGCGCGTCTTCTTGTTGTCGCGGGCCGCGTTGCCCGCCAGCTCCAGGATCTCGGCTGTCAGGTACTCCAGCACGGCCGCCAGGTACACCGGGGCGCCGGCGCCCACGCGCTCCGCGTAGTTGCCCTTGCGCAGGAGCCGGTGCACGCGGCCCACTGGGAACTGGAGCCCGGCGCGGGACGAGCGCGACTTGGCCTTGGCGCGAGCCTTGCCTCCCTGCTTGCCGCGTCCCGACATTACGGGCAGAGAGACAGTGACAGCTTCCTCCCCCGCTTTTCTTTTTTTTTTTTTTTTTTTTTTTCTTCAAAGACCGGGATATAGGAAGGCCAAGCAATTTGATGTCATTTATAAGAGCTGCCGGGAGGGGGGTGGAGGGAAAGCACTTGGATTGGCTGAAAGCGAAGCCGGCTCGAGTAGCCAATAGGAAAGCAGAAATTAAGAGTCCTTATTTGCATCTTGCTGGACCAGAAAATGACCAATCGCTAAGAGCCACATTAAATCCCCTTATTTGCATGCTAGGGTTTTTAAAGGAAGGTTTCCTCCTGCAGCTCCCCACTCCACCCTCCCCAGAAAAAAAAAAAAAACACCGCTCCTGTTTCCAGAGTGGCAATGTGTAAGGCTTGTATTGCCTCAGCTGGGAGCAGGTCAATGCTCGCGCAGTCCCTAACGATTTCTGAGGCCCTCAAGTAGGTAGTTACTCCCCTCGAGGGTATGGGATTCTGTGGTCGATTAACCCCAGAGCGTTGAATGGGTCACCCTGTTTGTCTCACAGTCGCCCCATCCCCACCTCTTGCGCTCCAGGGAATCGATCGACCAGAGGTTGGAAGATGTGCATCCTCCAGGAGGCGTCAGTCACCGCCTTGTACCCTGGACTGAAAATGTCGCCGTTTTTCTTACCTCTCCGATTTTCCTTATCTTGCCATGTACTCACTCTGGCCACTTCTCAACGCCTGAGTCCAGCTAAATCCTCCCCGTTTGCCAGCTCTTCTCCTTCCCTTCCGAGGAGACTTACTTCCACGCGTCCAATTAATCCAAATCTGTCACAAGCTTACCTGCTTTACCTAGGCTTAAATTTTTGTTTGTCCCAACACAAACGCCTTCACACATCTGAAAGCGAACTCGTGGAATCGCACCAACAAACTTCCAAGACAGGACAGGCTCTATCTTCCCGTCTTCTCGGCGTGTGCAGTTACTTCTTTAACGTCAATTCACCCTTTCCCTTGACCCCCTTGTCCACTTCTCTATCTCCCTACAATTTCAGCCAAAGCCCCAGCTGCATGGTTTTCCCTGCAGCCTCTAAATTAGGCTTTCATGAGCTGATCCTCCACACTATTACCATCGCAGCCCGCCCCCGCCCCACATCTTTCCTTAAACTTTCTGGCAGAGGTCAGGAGAGATGGCTTAGAGATTAAGGTCCTTGCCTGCAAAGCCAGAGGACCCCGGTTCAATTCCCCAGTACCCACGTAAAGCCACATGTGCAAGATGCATCTGAAGCCCTGGCATGCCCATTCTCTCTTTCATAAAAACAGGGCTGGGAAGATGGCTAAAGGTGCTTGCTTGCTCCAGTACCCGCATAATGCCCGACATACAAAATGGCACATACATCTGGTATTTGCAGCGGTAAGGGGTCCTGGCGTTCTCTTTTTCTCTCAGTCCTCACACTAAGGTCATGGCCTTTAAGCATGGGCCTTCTCTCAGCCTGGGTGAAATCTTCCCGATTGCACTTCTTTTTTGTTGTTGTTTTCTTTTCTTTTTTTTTTCTTTTCTTTCTTTTTTTTTTTTTGGTGGTGTTTTTTTCGAGGTAGGGTTTCACTCTAGCCCAAGCTGACCTGGAACTCACTATGTAGTCTCTGGGCAGCCTCGAACTCACGGCGATCCTCCTACCTCTGCCCTGCAAGTGCTGGGATTAAAGGTGTGCACTACCAGGCCTGGTTGGTTTTGGTTTTGGAGGTAGAGTTTCACTCTAGCCCAGGCTGATCTGGAATTCACTATGTATTCTCAGAGTGGCCTCAAACTCACAGTGATCCTCCCACCTCTGCCTCCAGAGTGCTGGGATTAAAAGCGTGTGCCACCATGCCCAGCTCAATCAATTTTTGGTTAATCTATCTCAAGATAGAAATGGGAGGTTAGGAAGAGGAACGCCAATTATGAGACTATAGATATATCACTATAAATTAACAAATTTGCATGCTAAACTGTTCATAAGTTCCTTGTGTATTTTCTTAGCACAGACCATTCCCCAAGAAGTCAGTCAACGATGTAAGTTGTAACAGTGTGAACCTGTCATACCTTCAAGTCCACGGACTAAATCCAGGTAACTAGAAGCTCCCACAAATAACCCTGGCACCTTTGAATCCCTGCTTTAGGGGTCAACTGAACCCCATTTCTCTTGCTCTGGTTCTCTTGCTTCTATCACAGTGCCCTGCGCTATGCTGACCTGGCTGTATGATAAACCTGATGCTAGTGGCTACCTATAAAGCAGATAGAATTTTCTGGGTTTTTTGTTTGTTGTTTTGTTGGGGTTTTTTTTGTTGTTTTGGTTTGGTTTTTGTTTTTTGGAGGGGGTTGTTGTTTGTTTGTTTTGGTTTTTCGAGGTAGGGTCTCACTGTAGCCCAGGCTGACCTGGAATTCACTCTGTAGTCTTGTTATAGGAATTAATGAGTCAATGAGAATAATCAAGCAAAATCCACATCAGAGACAGGGAGAGAGCCTTTATTCATGCGTGGACCTCTGCTGGCTAACGCCAAAACAGACAGGGGCCCTGAACTCAGGTTGTGATAGATTTACGTATCTTCTATAAGCCTTTGAATTCTCCTGTGCTTGGAGAGGGGAGAGATTTCCATCCATGAGTGCAGGGTTCTGTCAAATAAGATTAAGTACAAGCAGCTCTCACCTAAGATAAGGTAGTTTCATATTTTCAAAGGGGTCAGCTCAGAGTCACAGAATTCTTGTTAGCTACCATCAGAGGAATCTCCCCCGCTGCAATTTCAAAGGAGGGAAGGGCAACATCTATTGTGTCACTGAAAGTGCTAGGACATCTACATTTCCTATAGATACATTGATTATATTCCATCTAAACTAAAAATAAGGTAGAAACATTAGATATATGGTATTGTAAAGAAAGCAAAATGTTACCCCATAAAGGAATAAAATGAAACACTTGCTTGAGCAGGTGGAGATACTAAACAGGATGTTCTGCTGGTCTGAACAGCATTGCCCCGGGCCTGCATTGTTGAGCAAAATTCTTAAGGGCAGATAATCGGACATTTGGAGACTTTTGGTCCCCAAGCTTACCTCACACCCTCCAGGCACTTCCTGTAACTGACCAACATACCTGTTCATAAATTCATTCTGTTTTTTCTTCCCTATAATCTTCTAAGAATGTAAGTTGTGATTCATGGCTTAACTCCCATCCTGTTTTTGCAATAAACATTTTGTATTTTTTTCCAATAAAAACTGACCCTCCAAATAGTTCTGTGCTGCATCCTAAGAACCTGAGCTCTGGGTGTAGCCCTGGTGTGCACCCGCTTTTCTTCTTTTTCTTTTCTTTCTTTTTTACCCAATAAAATTTTGCCTCACATTTTGTAAGTTGATGGTCTTGCTTGTGCGACACCAGACCCCATAACAGTATTTCTTCAATAGTCTCAGGGTGGCCTTGAACTCTCAGCTGTCCTCTTACCTCTGCTTCTGAGTGCTGACATTAAAGGTGTGTGTTACCACGCCTGAACTAATTTTTTTCTTTGTTTTGTTTTTTTTTTTTGTTTGAGGTAGGGTCTCATTCTAGCCCAGGCTGACTTGGAATTCACTATATAATTTCAGGGTGGCCTTGAACTCACAATGATTCTACTACCTCTGCCTCCTGAGTACTAGGATTGAAGGCATGTGCCACCACGCCCAGCTCTGGCCTAATTTTCTATTTCACAGAGAAATTAAGGCTCAGAGGAATTAAAGCACTTGCCAAAGGTCACGTAGCCAGTCATTAGCCCAAATTGAGCTGACTCAAAGAATATGCTTGCCAGGCATGGTGGCACACACCTTTAATCTCAGCACTAGAGAGGCTAAGGTAGAAGGATAGTTCAAAGCCAGCCTGAGACTACATAGTGAATTCCCAGTCAGCCTGGGCTAGAGGGAGATCCTACCTTGAAAAACAAAACAAAAAGACAAAGTTCAGTGCCTGGGGTGGGATACCTTCCAGTGAGTTGTTGGCCAGGGAGGTCCCTGATGTCCCCCCAAAATTACAGGCCATTGCCCAAAGCTCTTGATTGTCCACCAGAACTAGATGGTAAGACCCTATGCTGAAGACTCCACATGCTTGGGCTGCAGGTCACTGAGAAATCAAGCTGGAGCTGAGCTGGAAAACTCCTCCCTGTTGACTAGCTGTCAGAAAGCTAGTAAGAGCTATGCTGCATGCAGCTTTTTGAGAGAGAGAGAGAGAGAGAGAGAGAGAGAAGATCATCAACAGTGTTAAACAACAGTGGACCCTACATACCTTAAGATTGGCCAGCCAGGCCAAATGTCCCAAGGTCTGCTCCAAGGGAGGGAATACATGCCTGATACTGAAAACCTAGTCAAACGCCTATGCCTGGGAAGGTCATGAGCCCTAGGGGAGTAATGCCTGTTGTAGCCTGGCTAAGTACATCTATACATCCACCAAACTCCCCTGTAAGCACTATAAGCACACACAAAAAAGAATATCTTGCCAGGCGTGGTGGCACACGCCTTTAATCCCAGCACTAGGGAGGCAGAGTTAGGAGGATCGCCGAGAGTTCGAGGCCACTCTGAGAATACGGAGTGAATTCCAGGTCAGCCTGGCTAGAGCGAGACCCTACCTCAAAAAACAAAAACAAAACAAAACAAAATATCTTACTTTAATACAGTTGTCAGAATAAGTGTAAAAACACACATTATACATATATATTTTTAATTTTTATTTTATTTATTTATTTATTTTGGTTTTTCAAGGTAGGGTCCGCTCAGGCTAGCCTAGAATTCACTACGTAGTCTCTGGGTGGCCTTGAATCCATGGCGATCTTCCTACCTCTGCCTCCCAAATGCTGGGATTAAAGGTGTGCGCAGGTGTGTGTCACTATGTCCAGCTGAGGTGTTTTCTTTTTATTGAACCAGGTTCTCACTCTAGCCCAGGCTGACCTGGACCTGTGTAGCCCAGGCTGGCCTTGAGCTCACAGAGATCCTCTTACTTAAGGTGCTGGCATTAAAAAAAATGTGCACCAGCCGGGCATGGTGGCGCACGCCTTTAATCCCAGCACTCGGGAGGCAGAGGTAGGAGGATCGCCGAGAGTTCAAGGCCACCCTGAGACTACATAGTTAATTAAGTCCAGGTCAGCCTGGACCAGAGTGAGACCCTACCTTGCAAAAACCAAAAAAAAAAAAAAAAAAAGTCCACCACCACACCTGGCCTGATTTATGAGTTCATAAAAGCAGAACTTTTAGCCGGGCATGGCTCACGCCTTTAATCCCAGCACTCGGGAGGCAGAGGTAGGAGGATCACCATGAGTTTGAGGCCACCCTGAGAATACAGAGTGAATTCCAGGTCAGCCTGGGCTAGAGTGAGACCCTACCTTGAAAAACCAAAAAAAAAAAAAAAAAAAAGCAGAACTTTTAGACCAGTGCCTGGCATCAACAAAGCCAAGACATCCCAAATATTCTGTAAATAAAATCGGCATTTCAAAAGTAAACACTCAGTCTACAACTTGCTGGTACAGCACATACCTAGAATGCCCAAGGCCCTGGATTTGATCCCCAGCAACACAAAAATAAATGAGCAAACATTAGTTTTATCCTATGACCCAGAAGTTTCACCCCTGATAGATTCCACACAGAAATGAAGCTGGTGTGCTGGCACATGTGTTTAATCCCAGCACCAGGAAGGCTGAGGCGGGAGGATCACCAGGAGTTTGAGACCAGGCTGGGTACAGAGTGAGCTCTAGGACAGCTGACTTGGAGTGAGGCCCTGCTTCAAAATACAGAAATGGGGCTGGAGGGGGATGGTTTAGTGATTAAGGCGTTTTCCTGCAAAGCCAAAGGACCCAGGTTTGATTCCCCAGGACCCATGTAAGCCAGCTGCACAAGGGGACACACGCATCTGGAGTTCATTTGCAGTGGCTGGAGGCCCTGGCGTGCCCAATCTCTCTCCCCCCCCCCACCCGACCCCTTTCTCTGTCAAATAAATAAATAAAAATAAAAATATTAAAATAGAGAAATGAATGGAAAGTGGAGTTTAAAAAAAAAAAAAAAAAAGCAAAGCACTGAGGAGGCAGAGGTAGGAGGAGGCCACCCTGAGACTACAGAGTGAATTCCAGGTCAGCCTGGGCTAGAGTGAGACCCTACCTCAAAAAACCAAAAAAAAAGAGAGAGAGAGAGAGAGCGAGAGAGCGTGAAAGAGAGAGAAATGAATGTTTGTATCCAAGAAAAGTAAGTAATATAGCCGTGTAGCCGTGTCCTGTAATCCTATATAACAGTGGAAATGATCAAATCACTGCCCCATACTTGAATCTCACTGGCATAAGGTTAAAGCAGAATAATAAATAAACACAAGTGAATTCATGTTTACAATTGCATTTATATGAAGTTCAAAAAGAAGCAAAACAGCCGGGCATGGTGGCACATGCCTTTAATCCCAGCACTTGAGAGACAGAGGCAGGAGGATCGCCTTGAGTTCAAGGCCACCCTGAGACTACATAGTGAATTCCAGATCAGCCTGGGCTAAAATGAAACCCTATCCTGAAAAACCAAAGAAAAATAGAGAAACTCAACTAAATTACAGAGGACTGATTACTGAGAATGTATTTGAACTTACCGCCTATGCCTCTCTCATACAGTAGTCTGGAGAATTCTCAAGATACATGAGGTTTTCACTGGCTTCTTAAATCTCTTATTTTTGGGTGTGGTGGCGCACACCTTTAATACCAGCACTCGGGAGGCAGAGGTAGGAGGATCGTTGTAAGTTCGAGACCACCCTGAGACTACAGAGTGAATTCCAGGTCAGCCTGAAGCTAGAGTCAAACCCTACCTCGAAAAAGCAAAAACAAACAAACAAAATTTCTTATTAACCAGTGCTGTCCTGGTTCATGATGACCTGGACGGCCCCAGTATGCCTCTCCAGAGAAAGTTGCCTGTTTTTCCTGAGGTCAGTGTCCCCAGAGTACAGGAGCCACTCATGCAGTGATACTGGCACTTGTTTCACGATCCACTGTCCGGGGCTGGAGAGATGGCTCATTGGTTTAGGCACTTGCTTGCAAAGCCTGAAGACCCAGGTTTGATTCCCCAGTACCCACGTCAAGCCAGATGCACAAGGTGGTGCATGCATCTGGTGTGCCTCTTTCTCCTTACAAATAAATAAAATTAAAAGAAAAAGAAAGGATGATTGCACACGGCCACTCAGCAGCAATCTGAGGCTGAAGTAGAAGGATCACTGAAGGCCACTGGGCTAGAGAGTGAGTTCCAGGTCAGTCTGGAACAGTGAGATCCTGCTGCGGCCTGAAAAATAATTTAAAAATTTTTTTTAAGAATAAAAAAATAGGGCTGGAGAGATGGCTTAGGGGTTAAGGCGCCTGCCTCCTAACCCTAAAAACACTGGTTCCAATCTCCAGCGGTTCCAATCTCCAGGTCCCACGTTTAGCCAGATGCAAAGTGAAGCAAGGGCGCAATGCCGCACTTGACCACAAGGGGGCGCACACATCTGGATTTCATTCGCAGCAGCTGAGACACTGCTCTCGCGCCCATCTCTGTCTTCCCATTACAATCTCTCTCTGTGTGTGTGTCTCTCTCTCTGTGTCTCTCTCTCTCTGTGTCTCTCTCCAAGAAAATAATAAAAAATAAAAAGTTTTTTAAAAAAAGAATAAAATATTAAAAAACACTTTCCAGCCTAGTGGAAAAACACAAAAGCAATAGACAGTAGGGAGGCTTAAACAAGTCTCTTTATCTCCAAACCATCAGGAACTCTGAGGACACTGGATCCTGGGACTTGGGACTGGTTATAGCGTCACTTGTCACTTGATCACCTGGACCACACTCAGCTGCCTGCAGCCTTTGGGAAGATGGGTAGAAAGGGAAGGAGCCAGGCGTGGTGGCACACGCCTTTAATCCTAGCATTTGGGAGGTAGAGGTAGGAGGATCACTGTGAGTTGGAGAAGAGAGAAGGGCTGGAGAGATGGCTTAGCTGTGGTTAAGGTGCTTGCCTGTGAAACCTAAGGATTTATGTTCAATTCTCCAGGTCCCATGTAAGCCAGACTCACGAGGTGATTCAAGCATGCAAGGTCACACATGTACCATGCGTCTGGAATTGGATTAAAGTGACTGGAGGCCCTGGTTTGCCAATTCTCTCTCTTGCTCCGTCAGTGTCTCACTTTTTTTTTTTTTTTTCTTTTTTTTTTTTTTTTTTTTTTTTTGGTTTTTCAAGGTAGGGTCCCACTCTAGCTCAGGCTGATTTGGAATTCACTATGTAGTCTCAGGGTGGCCTCGAACTCACAGCAGTCCTCCTACCTCTGCCTCCCAATTGCTGGGGCTAAAGGCGTGCACCACCATGCCCGGGTTCACTGTCTCACATTTTAAAAAAAGGTCAGTAAGACTTCAACTGTAAGCTCTGTCTGCTATTCATGTAACAAAGATCACTACTGGAATGTTCACCACTAAGTGAGACATCTCTATATAACTTCCAAGGCTCAAGGACCATGGAGGAAGAGGTGACTGAAAGATGGTTAGAGCTGAAGGAAAGCGAGAAGTGTTTCGCAATACTGTCTTCCAGACACAAAGTTCCCATGGTATTCATGACCTCACGGTGGCTGACACCATCTACATATGACCTGCATAACAGGAGGGGGAAAAATGATGACATCATTAAAGTCTTGCACCACGCCTGGCTTATCAAAAAAAAAAAAAAAAAAAAAAAGCCTTTTCAGCATCTATTGAGATGATCATGTGATTTTTGTCTTCAGTTCCCATTTTCTTGTAACATAAAGGAGTGAAAGCCAGGGGTAGTAACACCTATAATCTCACCATTAGGGAAACAGAAGCAGGAGGATCAGAAGTTCAAGGTCATCCTTCACTACACAGAGTTTGAGGCCAGCCTGGGCTACGTGGGACTGTCAGAAAGAAGAAAAGAAGGAAGGAAGGAAGGAAGGAAGGAAGGAAGGAAGGAAGGAAGGATAGAGGGCAGGAAGGGAAGGAGGGAGAGAGGGAGGAAGCGAAAAGAAAGGAGTTGGGCTACAAAAACGACACGACCAAGAAGCCATAAAATAGATCAAGTGATGTTAACCCCAATTCTTCAGGAAACCTCACTCTAGCCCAGGCTGGCTTCCAGTTCTCCAGGATCCTCCTCTCGGGAGGGTAGGACAAAGGGAGTGAACCACCACGCCCAGCCGTGAAAACCCTTTTTCTCTTGGCTTATTCTAACTCTAAAAAACCTGGGGAGTTGCTCAAGATATTGTGAATAAGACTTATGTAAACCTACTTTTTTGAATAATGGCACATCTAGAAACTGTAGACTGTTACTAGAAAATTTTCAGTGCCTGGGATGGGATACCTTCCAGTGAGTTGTTGGCCAAGGAGGTCCCGGTAGCCTCCAAAACATTAAACGCTTTTGCCAAAGCCTTTGGTTTCCCTTGAGAAATAGATAGTAAGACCCTATTGCTAAAGACATCTCTTGCCTGAGAGGCAAGGTCACTGAGAAAGCAAGCTGGTGCTGAGCAGAAAACCTTCTCCCTGTAGACCAGCCAACTGAAAGCTGGAAAAAGCTGCACTGCATGCAGTGTATGGGAGACAGAAGACATCAGCAGTGAAAGCAGTGGATGCTGAATATTCAAATTTGGCCAGACAGGCCCAATGACTGAATGGGTGCAATAGTGGCATGTCTACTCTTGGGGTAACCAACTGCTCCATAATTGGACTGAAGGCCCTCTCTACAGGAGGGAATACATACCTGGTACTGAAAAACCTAAGCAAAAGTCTATGGCAGGTGAGGTCATGAGCCTTAGGAGTATAAAGCCTGCTCTTGTCTGACTAAATGTATATATTAGTCCCACCAAGCTACCCTGAAAGCACTACAGTTAATGTTCATATTCACATATTAATGATACTCTCACTTCTGGTTAGAGAAGCTTCTCTTTTCAGATGGAGATGACCTGGGATGACCCAAAAGGCAACACAGTGCTGAGAGGAAGGGATGGAGGAGTGCCCAGCACTGAAACACCTCTGTCACACCCTCCAAGGCTCAGGGACCATTGGGGAAGAGGGGCGGATAGAATGAAAGAGCCAAAGGAAGGGTACGACTCCTTACAATGAAACTGCCCAGACAGAAATTGGCCTCGATATCCATGACCTTGCAGTGCCTAGCAATACCTTCACAAGACCCTCAAAATAGAAGAAAAAGATGATGACATAAAATTAAAAGAGAGACTAATGAAGAGAGGGAGGGGATATGATGGAGACTGGAGTTCTAAAGTGGAATGGGGGGAGGGGAGGGAAATATCATGTGCTTTTTGTATGTAAGTATAGAAATTGTCAAAAAAAAAACCTGGGGAGTTTGAAGACTACAATTCCCAAGAACCCTCTGGACATGACGTGATAAAGATCGCGTTTCCCCGGCGTGCTTCCGGAATCCAGGATAGCAGCTTCCGGTAGCTTTGGGGAAGGGGGCGGAGTTGTCGGCCGCCGGATCTGAAGAGACCCAAACCCAGCGGCCGGTAGGAAGATATATCCTGGGGCTCGGGTGGAGCGGGGGGAAGCTAGGACGCTGACGGAAACCTAAAGCGCGAAGTTGCACGTATTGGCCCGAAGTACCCGGCGGCGTGTCACGCGTGGGCTTCCGTAGAAGTCAGGTCCTACCGCAGAGAGGCGGTGCTGGGGCGGCGGGGGAATCTCTGCCTGTCCGTTATGCAATCGGGATTGCTCCCGCAGCCTAGGGGAAGGGGTTGGGAGGACCCGGGAAGGCCGGGGGCTGAAGACACCCGGGCTCACTCCTCGGTGGTGTCCACTGCAGCAGATGCTGAGCGCGCAGCTGGGCCGGCGCGTCGTCCCCATGGCCACCCGCGCGTGCGTGTCGCGGGCCAGTGCTGCGGGCTCGGCGGCTGCTCTGGGGTCGGTGGAGGCCACGATTCGCGCGAAGTTGGAGCAAGCCCTGAATCCCGAGGTCCTGGAGCTGCGCAACGAGAGCGGCGGTCACGCCGTCCCGCCGGGCAGCGAGACGCATTTCCGCGTGGCCGTGGTGAGCTCTCGTTTCGAAGGACTGAGCCCGCTGCAACGGCACCGATTGGTCCACCAGGCGCTGTCCGAGGAGCTGGCCGGGCCCGTACACGCGCTGGCCATCCAGGCGCGGACCCCCGCCCAGTGGAGGGAGAACCCGCACTTGGACACGAGTCCCCCCTGTCTGGGTGGAAGCAAGAAAACGCGAGGAACCCCCTGACTTCTCTCCGCGTGTCCCCCCCCCCCGCCCCAGAGAAGGGGAAGTAATGACCCAAATGGGCTGGGTGAGAATAAACTGCCAAACCACTACTTCGAATCTTCTCCGTTTGTAAGGGTGAGGACACCTGAACCCCATCTCTGATCACACAACCACCATGCTATAGTAGTCAATCGCGACTGCTTGTGCCTGGACTAGACCGAAATGGTTGCATTATCTGGTGGCGTGTTACCTTGTGACAAGGGGACTGCGCCAATTCTGATGAGATGGAGACAGCCCTGACCATTAAAAGAGAAGTTAGCATATGAGGTGCGTTGCTCTTTTAATACCTGTCGAAGTGGTGCTAGGGGTGTTTTTGAGAGAATAATGATGGTGAGGTAAAATGGGATTCATGGGGAAATGAACTATTTGGATTTTTTAAAAAATATTTTTTTTATTTATTTATTTGACAGAGGGGGCTGGAGAGATGGCTTAGCGGTTAAGGTGCTTGCCTACAAAGCCAAAGGATCTTTCTTTGATTCCCCAGGACCCACATCAGCCAGATGCACAAGGTGGCACATGCATCTGGAGTTGGTTTGCAGTGGCTGGAAGCCCTGGCGTGCTCGCTCGCTCTGCCTCTTTCCCTCTCAAATAAAAAAATAAAAATAAAAAATATATATAACAAAAAACTACTTAATTTGACTGAGAAAGAGGGAGGAGAGAGAAAGGGCCTCCGGCCACCAAAGGGCCTCCAGACACGTTTGTGCCCCCTTGTGCATCTGGCTTACATGGGTCCTGGGGAATCGAACCTGGGTTCTTTGGCTTTGTAGTCAAATGGCTTAACCGCTCAGTCATCCCTCCAGCCCAACTATCTGGATTTTGAAATGATAGAATTAGGTCCAGAAGAAAGACATTTAAAGGCCAGGGTGGTAGCGCATGACTTTAATCCCAGCATTCCAGAGGCAGAGGTAGGAGGATTGCCTGAAGTTTGAGGTCACCCTGAGACTACATTGTGAATTCCAGGTCAGTCTGGGCTTCAGTGAGGCCCTACCTCGAAAAACCAGAAAAAAGTCATTGAAGAATTCTGAGTTAAGGGCATGCCAAACATCACTTTAGACAGGTTGATCTGGCCATAGTGTGTTAAGCATGGGAGATGGGAGGCATAGAAACCGAGTGAAGGTAGAACCCTAACTTAATTGTGGGAATGGGAGAGTTGTTCAGAGACCTACTGTTTAAAAAAAAAATCAGTGCTGGAGAGATGGCTTAGTGGTTAAGCGCTTGCCTGTGACACCTAAGGATCCAGGGTTGTAGTGGCAGGAGGCCTGGGGCCCCCATTCTATCTCTACAGTAAATAAAAATATCAGAAGCCGGGTGTGGTGGTGCACGCCTTTATTCCCAACATTTGGGAGGCAGAGTAGGAGGATTACTGTGAGTTCGAAGCCACCCTGAGAGTATATAGTGAAATCCAGGTCAGCCTGGGCTAGAGCAAGCCCTTTCCTAGAAATCCTCCCACCAAAACAAAACAGAGTGAATAAGTAGGCACAGCCACATGGGATTTTTAGGGATTTATTTCCTTTTATTTTTTTTTTCATCAGTATTGTCATCTCATTTTTCACGTCAATGGAATCAGGTTTCGGGTTCCCCAAAAGGACATGGTAGATGGACAGACTCCCTGGGGATGCAGGGGCGGGAGCAGGGCTGCGTCCAGTGAGTGATGGGGGAGGGAAGGGGCACACACTCGTACACTGGGCACTAGAGGAGAGGCAGTCCTTTGAGTACAGACACCAGAGTTAAACAGTCGCCACCTGGTTCAAGGTTACAAAGTTGGGGACTGACCACAAGGAGAGTACTAGACGCAGCCTAAGGAGGGCGAATTTGTATTTTCTTTTTTTGTGGCTATTTTCACTTTTTTTTTTTTTTTTTAACATACAAACAGCTAAAAACTAGAACACATCACAGCTACAGTGGGGTGGGAGGAGGGCACCAAAGAAAGCGGCCACACAGAGTAGGGTGGGACAGGGGCAGTTGAACCTACAGAGGCTATTGTGAGGAAGGGTGAGATGGGGGGAACTGAGGCTCTGGTCCCTGCATATTAAGAGTCCCTCACTGGCTGCGCTGCCCAACCGCTTCTAGAAGAGTTGCCAAGAGAACCCCTGCGTTCCTGCCCCTGCCTCAGCTCCTTGTGCTTTTTGAACTTGCTCATCTGACCACCTGCCTGTCTTTTCCTGTTCTTGGCTTCTCAGATGCCTGTGAGGAGGCCGGTCAGAGGTGGGAAGGGCTTTGTCCTCCCTGGCTGTGCTGTGGTGGGTGGGCAGAGCCTCTCCCCAAGAGGAAGAAGAGAGGCCTGGTGGGGTGTCATCTGGTCCTCCTAGACGGTAGGACTCTTCCCCTAGCCCGACCTAGGGCTCCTCTCTCCTAGGTCCAACAATGCCACCAAGATTCCAGGAGGTACTACGAGAAGCAGGGTTGTGTGTGTCTGCTAAAACCACCCTTGGCTTGTACTGTAGGACTGTATAGTGGTACCCCCTACCCTGCGGCACATACCCACACAGTCCTGCTGAGCTGCCTCCGAACTTAAAAGAATATAAATAAATAATCAGAAGGCTTAATTAAATAACATCCAGGCTTTACGTTTGTAGCCGGACTTGAAGGGAAAGTGGAGGCCAGAGATCTGAGGTTTATTGCTACTCCCCCAGCACCCTTGGGAGGTTAGAGAGCACCCCAGGCTCTCCCGACAATTTCTTTTGGTCCATGGTCTACACCAAGCCCCGGCCCCCAACACAACCATACCTGTGATTTCACCAGGGCCTAGGCAGAGGGAATGGAAAGAAAGCAGGAAGCCGGTTCTGGAACCCTAGCGCGGGGCAGCAAGGACCCTCACTAACACCGGAGGAGAGAAGGAGCTCAGCCTTCTCTTTGTGCAAAGTCGAGTGATAGGAGGTGGGGAGTGTCGTCCCAAAACTGGAATAAAGGGGCCTTCCCTGTAGTCCCTGCCCATGGTGGGGTGGGGGGTGTCACACACATGCACACACACGCACACACAGCTAAAACACCAAACAGGGGAGTGAGGCTCTGAGGGCCAGGACGGCAGGGCCGGGAAGGGTAAGAAGGAGTTATTGGTCTCACAGTGTGCCTGCCAACTCCAAAGCCCCAGAGACCTCCCCCCTTCACTGCAGCACCTGCCCCCTGGTCTCCGGCAGCTTCAGGGCCAGAGAGCTGCCAAGGGCAAGGGCAGCCGAGGCAAAGAGGATGGGGGCGGCCTTGGTGATCCCCACAAAGGACGTGAAGATGCTGATCCCCAGTACGGCCGCCAGCTTACACAGGGCGTTCAGGAAGCCAAAGGCTGTGGTCCTGCTCAAGAGCACCCCCAGTCGGTGCCACGTCACATTCAGGGAAGGGCCCACCCAGATGGAAGAGAAAGGTTAAATGGGTTGGGAAGTGAAGTGGAGGAAGATGGCAGGCAGTGTACAGGAGGGAGCCAGAAGAATGGTGGAGAGATCAGAGAGGGGGGGGAAGGTATCAGAATTGGGAGGCAGGGAGAAAGGAGAACAACAAAAAAATGAGGTTAGTGTGACTGCAGTGAATATGACGTCTAGCAGCTCTTAAAAAAAACCTCAGGAACGGGGCTGGAGAGATGGTTCAGCGGTTAAAGGCACTTTCTTGCAAGGCCTGATGGCCTGGTTTCCATTCCCCAGCACCCACGTAAAGCCAGAGGCATAAAGTGGCGCAAGTGTCTGGAATTCTTTTGCAGTGGCAAGAGGCCCTGGCATGCCCATTCATTCTCTCTCTCTCTCTCCTTCTTTATCTCTCGTAAATAAATAAATAAATAAATAAATAAACAAATAAATAAATAAAAAAAAATGAATTTGCTGAGAACCTCAGGAATATATGTCCTACCCTTAAAGATGTTCTTTCCATTCAGTCCCCCGCTTCGCCCCCCTTCTCTCCTCTGCCCTCCAGCCCCTAAACCCGCTGCCCTGCCCTCACCACACTCCAACTACCTTTTGTCCGAAGGATAAAGTTCGACAGTCAACACATCCAGCGCATTCCAGGATGCAATGCTGACCCCCCCAAAAAGACAGAGCAGAGCAATCATGGCCGACTCGCTGTTCCCAAAAGACAAGAAGAAGCAGGAGACACAGGACATCACGCTGGAGCCAGCTGGAACCAGGAGAGGAAAGAACATTGAACCAGCTAGCTTTGAGACTGCCCCCAATGACTCTTCTTCCTCAGGGTCATCGTGAGCAAAACATTTCATTCGCCCCTCGTTTTCGTTGCAGCGATCTGTTTATTAATAAAGTAACTGCCACTTATGCAAGACCAACTGTGGGCCAAGCAGTTTGATGCTCTTCAGGGACTAATCTAATAAAACAAACATCCCAGTCCCATGTTGCAGGTGAGTGTTGCAGGCTCATGGAAGGCAACATGCCCACAGTGAGTGGTGGAGCTGAAAAGAAAATCAAGCTGACAATGTCAAAGCCCGTGACCTACCCACTCATTATTCTGCCTGCCTGTTTTATCCCTGCAGGAGCTTCCTGCCAAGCCCACCCTATTCTGAAGTACCCCCTAAACAAAACACAACAGGAAGAAGCCCCCTAGCCAATCTTCCACTGCCCAAGGTGAGAAGCCTGCTGACAGCCTGCCCCAGTCTGAACAGTGATCATCCAGCCTTACCCCCTTACCAAGCATGCGGAGCCTGCCAATCTTGTCCATGAGCAGAGCAGACACAATATTCCCAGGAAGCACAGCCAGCGTCCCCAGGAAGCTGACAAAGTAGACCATGTAGGCACCTTCGCCTGTCCCTGTCACGTCTAGCGGGCAGCCCTCCTTATTATGCAGGAACGTGCTGTTGACCAGCCGGCTGTTCACAAACTTGTACTCAAACAGGTCTAGGGTTAGAGGTCAAGGTACAACGACAGTCAGCAAAGGTGGGAGGGAAACTCCTCCTGCCCATGGCTTAGGGATGTGGAGTGGTGGGGAGGCTTTCAACATTGTCTCAGGCAACATCTGCTAATATCACCATGAGAATTTGAAATAACTATGTCGTCTCAGGGTGGCCTTGAACTCACAGTGATCCTCCTACCTCTGCCTCCTGAGTACTGGGATTAAAAGGCGTGCGCACCCATTCTTTCTCTCTCTGCCTCTTTCTCTGTCTGTCTTTCACTCTCAAATAAATAAACAAAAATTTAAAAAATAGCCTTTTTAACTGTGTTTCTTTTCCCCAAGGACTGTTTTGCATTATTTTCGCCCTCTTCAAAAGTGCAGTAATGGAGCCAGGCGTGGTGGCGCACACCTTTAATCCCAGTATTCAGGAGGCAGAGGTATGAGTTCGAGGCCACCCTGAGAATACATGTGAATTCCAGGTCAGCCTGGGCTAGAGTGAAACCCTATCTCGAAAAACCAAAAAAAAAAAAAAAAAAAGCCAAAAACAAAAAGTGTACTAATATTATTACGCTGAATTATTATAACTTCAGCCCAAAGTAAAGAAACTTGAGGTTTCTAGCAGATCGACAGAATACTGTTCAATCTTGATGATATTTTCCAGGTTATTGGTGGTAACCAACAAGCTGCCCCGGGGCTCGCATGGGCTCTCAGCTTTCGAACCACACAGGGAAGGAAGAAGAAGGTCCACTCAGCCCTTCGGCTCACACTAAATGCCCCCTCCCCGCCCCCACCTTACCAGTGTTATAGAACACAGTGTTGATGAAGGTGCAGTTGCGGAAGAACGTGTTGCTGGACGTGACGTCCTCAAAGTAACACTCCTCAAAGAGGGAATCCTCAAAGGACACGGACTTCAGACGCAGCCCAATGAACCTGCAAGATCAGGGTGCTGAGATGTCGACTCATCTTCATCCCCACCTCTGACTCTCTGAAGTGAAGCGGTGGCAAGCTCAGCATTGAGAAGAACCCACGGAGATTTGCCCCAAACCTGAACTCATCAAAGAAACAAAGGGGTACAAGGGGCAAGGGGAGGAGTGAAGTCGAAAGGCTCCCCAGCCCCCATACTTGTCATTGAAGTACTGCCCCCCTCGGTGGATCTGATTCTCCAGCGTGAAGTTGAAAGTCACGTGCTCCACACGCTCCCCAGGGAACACCTTGGTGCGCGCCGCGTAGTCCACCGCCTGCAGGTGGCGGATCATATCAGGAAACCAAACAGTCAGGCCGTAGTAGCTGGAGGACGGACGGGAGAGCAAGGCAGTCAAACAGGGCAGGTGAAGAAGCCCAGCCAGGCAGTCCAGGAAGAAAAGAGCAGCCTGCGCCAGGGCCACGCTCACCTGCGGCCTCATTCTCACAGTCCCCTAGTGTCTGCGCTTCGGAGTTTAGGGCTAGCTATGCTACCCACTGTGTTCCTTCCTTCTCCCCAGGCATGTCCTCCTGTCTAAAACACATGGGCCAACTCGGGTCCCTCAGTCTAAATCTAGTTCACCCTTCAGGATTTAGGACATCCTCATCCCCAAGTCACAAGTGTTCCCATAGCGCTCACATAGCTTTACAGCTAATAAATAAATACATTATAGTGATATATGTAAATTATACATATATATATTTGTCTGTTTTGTTTTGTTTCTCAAGGTAGGGTCTCACTCTAGCTCAGGCTGACCTGAAATGCACGATGTAGTCTCAGGGTGGCCTTGAACTCACAGCAATCCTCCTACCTCTGCTTTCCGAGAATGCTGGGATTAAAGGCATGTGCCACCATGCCCAGCTAAAATATATATATATATGGGCTGAGATGGCTTAGCGGTTAAGACACTTGTCTATGAAGCCTAAGGACCCAGGTTCCATTCCCCAGTACCCATGTAAGTCAGAAGCACAAGGTGGCACATGGGTCTGGAGTTTGTTTGCAGTAGCTAGAGGCCCTGACGTACCCATTCTCTCTCTCTCTCTCTTTTTAATTTAATTTAACTTTTTATTTTTCAATTTTTTATTCTTGGGCTTGAGAAATGGCTTAACAGTTAAGGCGTTTGCCTGCAAAGCCTTAAGGACCCAGGTTTGATTCCCCAGGACCCACATAAACTAGATAGATGTACAAGGGGGCACATGTGTCTAGAGTTTGTTTGCAGTGGCTGAAGGCCCTGGTGTGCCCATTCTCTCTCTCTCTCTGACTCTTTCTCAAATAAATAAAAAATTTTTAAATATATACTTTTTTTTTTGGTTTTTATTTTTTATTTTTTTATTTATTTATTTATTTATTATTTTTTTGAGGTAGGGTCTCACTCTAGCCCAGGCTGACCTGGAATTCACTATGTAGTCTCAGGGTGGCCTTGAACTCATAGCGATCCTCCTACCTCTGCCTCCCGAGTGCTGGGATTAAAGGCGTGTGCCACCACGCCCGGTTGGTTTTTATTTTTTAGAGGTAGGGTCTCACTCTAGCCCAGGCTGATCTGTAATCTCAGGGTGTCCTCGAACTCACAGCGATCCTCCTACCTCCGCCTCCCGAGTGCTGGGACTAAAAGCATACGCCACCACACCTGGCCAAAAAACATATATTATTGAGCTGGGTGTGGTGGTGCACGACTTTAATCCTAGCACTTGGGAGGTGGAGGTAGTTAGGATCGCTGTGAGTTTGAGGCCAACCCTGAGACTACATAGTGAATTCACTACCTCGGGGGAAAAAATCTTATTTATGAATTTGAGGAGAAATAGAATATGGCTGTGCCAGAGCCTCCTGCCACTGCAAACAAACTTCAGACACACATGCCACTTTGTGCATCTGGTTTTATGTGGGTACTGGGGCATTAAAACTGGGGCCAGCAAGGCTTTGCAAGCAAGCATCTTTAACCACTGAGCCATCTCTCTAGCCCTTATAGCCAATGTTATCTATTTCTGAGCAAGACATAAACTTTGAAGACTAGGACATATCTGTTGCATCTCAGCACATTACCTTATACATGGCAGAACTTGAATACTGGTCATCTGAATTACAAGTTTGTTGAGTGAGTGAATGAGTGAATACAAGAATAGCAGGCCCTGGTGGAGTACCAAGGATATGAGCAACACCTTCTCTCATTATTTATCTCTTCACTGCCACTGTCATCACCTTTCAGCCCACACACATCACAGCCACCACATGCCACCCTTACCTGAATGACATGGTGAACCACACACCCATCATCATCAGAGTGATGCGTCGATATTCTGGATTAAAACAGGACAGGAAGTTCCCCCAAACCTTCAAGGGACAGAGTAAAGGCAGAAAGTGGCTACAATAACTTCCAGCACCCACAAACCCCCATTTTTCTGTCTTTTCACCTCCTTTCAGTTCACCTTTATACCATCCCCACACACACAACACACACACACAGGCTCCAACCCTCCCTTCACCTCTCCCACTCCCTTCTCTCTGCCATTCCATCCTCCATTACCTGTCCCCCCAGGCTCAAGGCCCGGACCCCCCAGCGCTGGTACCAGGTTCCTGTGTCCGACTGAATCTCAATCAATTCATCGTCCTGATGAATCGTTTTAATGTGGGTTACCTGGGAGCAAGAGGCGGACAGTCAATCCGTAACTCTGGATTTCCCAACCCACCCCAAGTGCCTGCGTTTCTCTGTAGCAGCAAAATGGGAGGCAGGGCGGGGTGGACATGATACCCTGAGAATGTCACTGAGATAGAATGTGGTCTTAGGCCAAGCATGGTGGCGCACACCTTCAATCTCAGCACTCGGGAGGCAGAGGTAGGAGGATCGCCACAAGTTCGAGGCCACCCTGAGACTACATAGTAAATTTCAGGTCAGCTCTGAGCTAGAGCAAGACCCTACCTTGAAAAACAAAAATAAATAAAAATTTTAAAAGAATGTGAGGCTGGAGAGATGGCTTAGTGGTTAAGGAGCCTGCCTGCAAAGCCTAAGAATGCCTGTTCCATTCTCCAGGTCCCACGTTTAACCAGATGCAAAAGTGATGCAAGGGCGCACATGTCTGGAGTTCATTCACAGAGGCTAAGAGGCCACTGGCACGCCCATTCTCTCTCTCAAATTAAAAAAAATAAATAAATAAAAATTTAAAAAGAATGTGTTCTTAGATGTCAAGGAAATGGGACAACCAGAAAGGGGCCCAGTGGGGGCTGGGTCTTCAGGGGCCTGGGGGTTTGCGTGGAGAGGGCCGTCCGTGACTTACTGAAAAGACTCGCTCAGGATGCCCCTTGGCTCTCATGTTGGTGTCATGAACTTGCTTCAGCACCATCCAGGCCTCATCATGCTTCCCATTCTAAAGCGACAGACACAATCCCGATCTTTCAGATCCAGAGTTGAAGAGACCCTTACCTCCGGTCTGTTTTCCAAAGTCTCAAGACATGCAAGGTTCCTACCTCCCTCTCACCCTAACCTATGGGTACATGTCAGCCCAAGCGGGGATGCAGCATGATATAGTTAGCCTCGGGCAAGAGTTGGAGTGGGCTGGGGAGTTCTGGGGGACAAATGCATGTCTAGGTACTAGGAAAATAGAAGACAAGGGGAATGACAGGTGGATGTATGGTCAGAGAAGGGGCCACATCTTAATCCTGCAGTTCCAGGAAGAAGAAGTAAAGGGTGGGACCCCTAATTTGAGCTATAAAGTCATGCCCAGGCAAAATCTTAAGCCTGCAAATCTTAAGTCAACAGTTGAATAAGTTTCCTGGCTTCTCTACCACAAAACCTCTCCACAGACACGTTCTAAGATGAAGCAAGAGTCCTAGAGTAGAGACCCATGAAGGAAGCTGCCACAGGAATGCACTGAGCCCACGGGGTGAGCATGTAAACACAGGGGCCCAGCCAGGTGTGATGGTGCACACCTTTAATCCCAGCACTCGGGAGGCAGAGGTAGGAGGATCACCGTGAGATCGAAGCCACCCTGAGACTACATAGTGAATTCAAGGTCAGCCTGGGTTAGAGTGAGACCCTACCTCGAAAAACAAAAAAAAAAAAAAAAAAAAAAGGAAGAAAAACAACAACAAAAAAGAGAAGAAGAAGAAGAAAAAAAAAAATGGCCACTCACTCACCTCCAGGAAGAAGCGGGGGCTCTCGGGCTGTGTGGTCAGAGCCCCAATGGCGAACACAGAAGGAAAGGCACAGACGAGGACAAAGACCCTCCAGCTATGGAACTGGTAAGCAGATCCCATCTGAAAACTCCACCCTAGCACAGACAGTCACCGCCTGAGCACAGAGGCCAGGAGCCGAGGGACTCCCAAGATAGGGAACCCAGAAGAGCAGGGAGGAGGGAGGGTGTATGGGGGAGGGGTGGCTCACCATAGTGGGGGATGATGGCCCAGGCCATAGCAGCTGCATACACTCCACCAATCATCCAAAACATACAGAGCCAGCTCAAATGCTCCCCGCGTTTCTCCTGGGCCAGGAACTCCGAGAAATAGGAGAAGACAATGGGGATGGATCCTCCAATCCTGGAAAACATTTCAAGAAGTCAGCATTAGAAGCCGGGCGTGGTGGTGCACGCCTTTAATCCCAGCACTCGGGAGGCAGAGGTAGGAGGATCACCTTGAGTTCAAGGCCACCCTGAGACTACATAGTAAATTCCAGGTCAGCCTAGGCCAGAGTGAGACCCTACCTCGAAAAACCAAAAAAAAAAAAAAAAAAAAAAAAAAAGTCAGCATTAGGGGCTGGAGAGCTGGCTTCGCAGTTAAGGCGAATGCCTGTGAAGCTTAAGGACTCAGGTTTGATTCCCCAGATCCCACATAAACCAGATGAACAAGGTGGCACATGCATCTGGAGTTTGTTTGCAATGGCTAGAAGCCCTGGCATGCCCATTCTCTCCCTCTCTCTCTCCATCTATCTGCTTCTTTATCTGCCTCTTAAATAAATAAAAAATACTTACAAAAAGTTTCATTAAAAAAAAAAAGAGGCCGGGCATGGTGACGCATGCCTTTAATCCCAGCACTGGAGAGGCAGAGGTAGGAGGATCACCACGAGCTCAAGGACACCCTGAGACTACAATGTGAATTCCAGGTCAGCCTGAACTAGAGCAAGACTCTACCTCAAAACACCAAAAAAAAAAAAAAAAAAAAAAAAAAAAGGGGGAAAGCCAGAAGCTGGACGTGGTGGTGCACGCCTTTAATCCCAGCACTTAGACTTTATTTTTATTTATTTATTTATTTATTTATTTATTTATTTATTTATTTATTTGAGACAGGGAGAGGAAGAGTGAGAATAGGTGCACCAGGGCCTCCAGCCACTGCAATCGAACTCCAGACGCATGCGCCACCATATGTATCTGGTTTAGGTAGGACCTGGAGAATGGAACCTGGGTCCTTAGGCTTCGCAGGCATGCACCTTAACTTCTAAGCTATCTCTCCAGCCCTAATCCCAGAATTTAGGAGGCAGAGGTAGGAGGATCGCCGTGAGTTAGAGGCCACCCTGAGACTACATAGTGAATTCCAGGTCAGCCTGAGCTAGACTGAGACCCTACCTCGAAAAAAAAAAAAAAAAAAAAGAAGTCAGCATTAGGAAGTACCCATTTTTCTGATTTCCTGTCCAGTGCTCTGATTTACAAACTCTTTAATCTTAGAGACATTTTTATTCTTTTTTATTCCTCATTTCTATTTTATTTTATTTACAAGCAGAGAGACAGAGAGAAACAGAGATAGACTGGGCATATCAGGGTCCCCCACCACAAACAAACTCCATTTTGTGCATTTGGCTTTATGTGGGCACTGGGGAACTGAACCCTGATCTTTAGGTGCCTTAACTGCTGAGCCATCTCTCCAGTCTATCTTGTGTTGGTTTGTTTGTAAGTATATTTTTTAAATTTGTATTTATTTATTTGAGAAAGTGAGGAAGAGACAGAAAGAGAGAATGGGAGTATCAGGACCTCCAGCCACTACAAAGGACTCCAGACTCATGCACACTTTGTGCATCTGGCTTATGTGGGTACTAGGGAATTGAACCTGGGTCCTTAGGCTCAATCTCACTCTAGCCCAGGCTGACCTGGAATTCACTGTGTAGTCTCAGGGTAGCCTTGAACTCATGGTGATCCTCTTACCTCTGCTTCCCGAGTGCTGGAATTACAGGTGTGTGCCACCACTCCCAGCACAATTTATTTATTTATTTATTTATTTATTATTGGTGTTTTGAGGTAGGGTTTAGTTCTAGTTCAGGTTAACCTGGAACTCACTATGTAGTTGCAGGGTGGCAATCTTCCTACCTCTGCTTCCTGAGTGCTGGGATTCAAGGCGTGCGCCACCACACCCAGCCAGCTCATTATTTTCATTTTAATATTTTATTTATTTATTTTCAAGGAGAGAGAAAGAGCATGTGGGCCTCTAGCCACTACAAACAAACTCCAGATGCATATACCACTTTGTGCATCCAACTTTACATGGGTATTGGGAAATCAAATCCGGGTCATTAGGCATTGCAGTCAAGCACCTTAACTGCTGAGCCATCTCTCCAGTCCCTAATCTTGGAGACTTTTAAACAGACTCTGGCCGGGCGTGGTGGCGCACACCTTTAATCCCAGCACTTGGGAGGCAGAGGTAGGAGGATCGCCGAGAGTTCGAGGCCACCCTGAGGCTACATAGTTAATTCCAGGTCAGCCTGGACCAGAGTGAGACCCTACCTTGCAAAAACCAAAAAAAAAAAAAACAGACTCTGCCTCACACATAATTCCCTATAAACTCCTCTCACTGCCAGGTATCAAGTACCCATCTTTGGGATAGTAGAAAACAGGCCAGTTGGCCTCAGGGTAAGGAAAGGAACACTGTATCTTGGAGGTGACTCAGAGTATAGCGTGGAGAGGGTACGATTTCAGGTGCTAGCCCAGGGTTAAGCAGGGTTTCCTGTCAAACTCAGGAAATATGTACACTCTGGGAGAGGGTTAAGTCTAAGATTTTCCCTGGCTGCAGAACAAGAAGTTAATGCTGAAATTTCTTGGTATACACTAGGAGGGGCAGTTTGGAATGATGTAGGTAGGGACTCTGGACTTGAGAGTGTCTGGGGGGTCCAGGGAATGGTGTTTTCTGGCCTTTCCTGACAGGGACCCAGAAGGGAGAAATTCCCCCTCCCTCAGGCTCACTGAGAAAGGATCTAGGGCCCTCTCGGCCTTTTTATGGCGTTAGGTTCAGAAGTAGAACTAGGGATGGGGTGGAGGGCTCAGGAGTAGGCTATAATGGAATGAAAGGTCTTTCGGGTGGCAGCAGACAGGCCTTGGACCAGGAGAATCTGGCTCGGAGTTAGTAAGGTGTGAAATAGGTTCATTCATTCGATTTGCACATATTTTAAGGTGTACCCCAAAATGCCTGGTACTGTATTAAGCCCCAAAGATAGAGCAGTGACCAAAGCCCAGTCCTGTATTCCCAGGCTTAGGGTATGAGCACTCACCCGACCCCAGAAAGTAGACGACAGAAGAGAAAAGTGCCATAGCCCTGGACGAAGGATGAGAAGAAGGCGAAGACGCTGTTGACCGAGAGTGAGATGAGCAGACACTGCCTCCGACCTAGCCGATCAGCCAGACCTCCCCAGAAGAAGGCTCCCACCATCATGCCCAGGTAGACTATGAGGCCTGTAGAGAGGAAGAAATCAGAGGAGGCAAGAGGAGTATGAGAAGAACACACTTCAGTTTTCTCATCAGCTGGGGGTGTTAACGGGAGCTGAAACTCCTGCAGCACAATGGATCATGATCTGAAGAACTTCTAGAAGCTGAATCTGGGCTGGGGAAGTGGCTTAGCGGTTAAGGTATTTGCCTTTGAAGCCTAAGGACCATGGTTCGATTCCCCAGGACCCACATAAGACAGATGCACAAGGGGGTGCATGTGTCTGGAGTTTGTTTGAAGTGGCGGGAGGCCCAGGCATGCCCATTTTCTCTCTCTGTCTCTTTCTCTTTCTTAAATAAATAAATAAATAAATAAATTAGAAGCTGAATCTACCCAGAGACGAGAGTGATGGAAGGAAGAAGAATTTTGTGGCCAAAGATGGAAGGTCATCTCTGCAGGCCCGAGATTCAAAGGCAGGCAGGTAGCTATTCCTCTCTCTCCCTCTCTTCTCTGTCCCCTCTTCTCTACCCGCTTTCCCCTTCCCTCTCCATTCCCACCTGCCCCCCTAGACGCCTTGATCCCCCTAGGTCCTCTTGACCCGCCCAGTTTTGATTCCGCAAAAGCAGCAGGAGAGCTCTTGTTCCTCAAAGGTGCTCCATCCCAAAACCCAGCCTTTCTTTTCCCAGTTCCAATACTTCTAAGTATTCCAATACTCCTAAAATTCCCAAGTTTATGGCTTCTTTCATAAAATCACTGTGGGAATTGACCTCTAAAATCATCTAGGGCTGGAGAGATGGCTCATCGGTTAAGGCGTTTGCCTGCAAAGCCTAAGGATCCAGGTTCAATTCCCCAGTACCCACATAAGGCCAGATGCACAAGGTGGCACATGCCTCTGGAGTTTGTTTGCAGTGACTAGAGGCCCTGGTGTGCCCATTCTCTCTCTTTCTCTCAAATAAATAAATAAATAAAATATTTTAAAATCAGCCGCTTCAAACTTTGCCCATACCAAAGAGCGGCCCAAAGCAAACAAGCCCTAGATCCTTTCTCAGTGAGCCTGAGGGAGAGGGAATTTCCCCCTCTCTGGGCCCCTGTCAGGAAAGGCCAGAAGAAACCATTCCCTCATCCCCAGACACTCCCAAGTCAAAAGAGTCCCTACCCACATCATTCCAAACTTCCCCTCCTAGTGAACCCCTAAGAAATTTCAATATTGACTTCTTGTTCCTCAGCCAGGGAAAACCCGGATAACCGAACAGAAAACTTGAACAACTAATAGTGGCCTGACCCACCATGGCCATATCCTGCAGGATTAATGAAGCAAGCGATCACCCACCCACCCAGTAGCCCAAACCCCAGAACAGCCATGTCCCCCAAGCATATCTTTCACATCCAATGTCATTGGCCCAAACTCCAAAAGAGAATTATGTGTGTGTGTGAAGGGATCATGAGGAGGATGCCTGAGCTTTCAGCAGGCATCTTGGAAACAGGGTTGTCAGGAAGGGAGGGAGAAGGATGGAGGCAGTTCAGCAGCAGGGAGTTCCCAGGGTCCTGGGCAGGGACAGGGTTGGAGAGCCCCCCATGTCTTACCCAGCATGCCCTTGTTGGAGTCAGACAGGCACATGTCTTTCTCAGCACTGGGCAGCACGAAGCCCACCACAAACACCTCAACACCATCGGCCATCAGCGCCAGACCCAGCACGAAATAGAGTGTCCACTGGAAGCGGCCATGGCCACACTCCCGCAGGATGGTCTCATACTGCTGGGCCAGTTCTTCGCGTTCTTTCCGCCTCTGTGCCTCCCCTCGGCCCCCGGGGGGACCCTCCCCATCACTCAAGCCCCCTCTCCCTCCAGCCAGTGGTGTCCCATCTGCCATCCGTTCGCCTTTGCCCCCAGACTCTGCCCGGGGGATACCCTGATATTCCCCTTCGTAGATCTCATCGTCCTCATCATGGCCCTCGGTGGCATCACTGGACGCGCCACCTTCCTCCGTGTCCTGGGGCCCTTCTCCACGGTAGTAGCCGTCAGCGGGGGCTGGGAAGTCATCGTCATCGTCTTCCTCCTCCTGGAAGCGGGAATAGGACCTGCGGGAATACTCATCTTGGACTCGATCTAGGCCCTTCACCACCTTCTTGGCGGCATGCTTCTTGACTTCCTTGGCAATGTCTTTGGCCCCACGGATGAAAGCTGCCCGGTCTCGGAAGCCTTCTTCCATGGTGGGGCTCTGGGGTGCTTCGCCTGCTCGCTGCTGCTGCTTTTTTAAGCTCTTTTGTTCAAGGACTTGTGGCCAAGAAGATCCCCCCTCCCTCCCCTGAGTCTCTTTGAAGAAATGTATCCAGAATCTTTGGTGTTGGGATCAGAGGAACTAGTAAGGACCTGGCTAGCGAGTCTGGAAGGGAAAGGGGAGGAAGGGAAGATCTTTGGTCCACACCCAGTTCAGCAGGGCGAGAAAAGAAGGGAAAGGGGAGGCAAGGGGGTGGGAGGGGGAGCCAGGATATTTTAGAAAGGGCTGCTGACTTCTTGGGATGGCTGGAGCCTCTGGACACCTAGGAAAAGTAGAGAGAGAGAGAGAGAGAGAGAGAGAGAGAAAAGGTGTGAGTCCTGGATAGTAAGGAAGGTCAATATGGACGGAGCTCCTTTCAACCCAAAGCCACACCTGGACCATCTGGATCATTTAGATACAAGCCTCTTTACCCTGACCTCAGAGGCAGGGTGTGGATTGGCTAGAGTCAGTCAGCTATCCTAGGCCTCCATATCAAGTTCAGACTGATTGCAAAGAAAACATGGGAAATATGAGAAATAAGAATGCTTCACCGGGCATGGTGGTGCACGCCTTTAATCCCAGCACTCGGGAGGCAGAGGAAGGAGGATCACCGTGAGTTCAAGGCTGGCCTGAGACTAAATAGTGAATTCAGGGTCAGTTGGGCTAGAGTGAACCCCTACCTTGAAAACCAAAAAATAAAATTAAAAAAAAAAAAGGGAGTGGGAACCGTGAGCTGAAGTGATGGCTCAGCAGTTAAGGTGCTTGCCTCCAGAGTCTAATGACCAGAGTTTGATTCCCCAGTCACGTAAGCCAGATGCACAAAGCAGAGCATGAATTTGGAGTTCCTCTGCAGTGGCTAGAAGCCCTGGCCCACCCATTCTCCCTCTCTCTCTCTCTCTCTCTCTGTCAAACAAATAAAATATGTGTATTTTTGTTTGTTTGTTTCGAGGTAGGGTCTCACTCTAGCTCAGGCTGACCCGTAATTCACTCTGTATTCTCAGGGTGGCCTTGAACTCACAGTGATCCTCCTACCTCTGCCTCCCGAGTGCTGGGATTAAAGGCGTGTGCCACCACGCCCGGCAAAAACTATGTTTCAAAAGGGGACGTAAGAGTTAAATGACATAAAGCATGTATGCTAACCACAGTACCTTCCTTGCATGTGTGGTACTATTGTGGTGACAGTAACATGACAAGATGTCCTATACGCCCTCACAAGGTACCACAAGAGAAGCCATTTCTGTATGCCCTGTAGGATGAGCTGCAGGAAGGAACGCTGGCTATGTGCAAAGCACATGACAGCTAAGGTTCCAAACTACTTGCTCACTGCTCATAGATAGGTTCCTTAACCTCCCTAAGAATCAATGCCCTTACATTTAACTGAAGGACAATTAAACTGGAAGAATCTATTTCTCAGACTCCGGTGTGAAAATTCAATCTCACAGTAATCTATAAATATAAGTTTGCTTCCTTTCTATTATTATTTTAGTTTTTCAAGGTAGCATCTCACTCTAGCCCAGGCTGACCTGGAATTTACTCTGTACTCTCAGGCTGGCCTGAAACTCACAGGATCCTCCTACCTCTGCCTCCCAGGTGCTGGGATTAAAGGCGAGCACCATCATGCCCGGCGTTATTTGGTTTTTTTTTTTTTTTTTTTTGTTTTGTTTGTTTTTTTTTTTTGAGGTAGGGTCTCACTCTGGCCCAGGCTGACCTGGAATTAACTATGTAGTCTCAGGGTGGCCTTGAACTCACGGTGATCCTCCTACCTCTGCCTCCTGAGTGCTGGGATTAAATATTTGTTTTTTTGAAATAGGGTTTCACTCTAGCTCAGGCTGACCTGTAATTTACTATGTAGTCTCAGGATAGCCTGGAATTTACAGAGATCCTCCTACCTCTGCCTCCTGAGTGTTAGGATTAAAAGCGTGCACCACCACGCCTGGCTTTCCTTCCTGTTATTGAAAGGGATGGAGCCCAACAGGGGCTCATACTTAGCTGATGCTGCCAGGATCCTACCAAGAACCTTCTAGGTTTAAACTAGTTCCAACAATTGGCCTATATCAATCTCCCTCCAGACCAGCAAGGGAAGGACTCCAAAAAGGGGACACCTGGAACCTGAGTAGAAGAGACAGAAAAGAAGATGGCAAGCTGAGAAAGACAAGCAACTGGCTGCTGTCACCTTCCTTCAGAATGTCATATGTGGGCTCCCCTTTTCACTGGTGGATGGGAATGGGAATGACTGATCCAGGTCATAGATGCCCAATGTGAGGGTCTAAGCTCTATAGACGGGCCTCATTCCTCCAGAGCCTCTCTTCCTAATCCTCCCTTATCCCTTTTGCTTCTTCAGAGTCAATGAAAAAGGAGTCTACAAATACCGCATTGCGTAGGCGACTAGTGGAGAATGAAGGGGCCCGTGAGCCTCCCCCCAACCAAAAATAAAAAGACATCTTCCAAAGGGAAGTATAGGAGGATGCAGGCCTAGATTCATATAGCAGAGATGAATCCCCTAAAATAATCCTGCTCCCACCCATCCAGATCCTTCACTAAATGTGACACACACACACACACACACACACACACACACACACACACACACACCCCAGTAGAAAGGGGGAAGTAATGCTGATTCAGAGAGAAGCACTGGCAAGTCCAGCCTTACCCCTCAGGACTGATGTAAGCAGTGGACCACAGTGACCAGAAGCAGTGACCCCTATGTCACCTTCTTTTCTTCATGGTTCAGGGATCAACCATCCTTCATGAAAAACAAGGCACTGTGGAATCCCCTCAAAACAAGGAATTTGTATTCTTTCCCATTCTTTTTCTAACTATGATCTTCCCAAACCCTGAAGGAAGCTGATGGGCCCACCAGGAGCCATATCCTATGTTGACGCTCCTTGGCCAGGAGAGGCAGGTGCGTGTAGGGGTAGAAAGGGCTCCCACAGCCAGGAGGGAAAGCAGTACGTGATGGCTCAACAGCCAGCTCCCCCAGGGC
Organism: Orientallactaga sibirica; assembly: GCA_036365145.1. Classification (NCBI taxonomy): domain Eukaryota; kingdom Metazoa; phylum Chordata; class Mammalia; order Rodentia; family Dipodidae; genus Orientallactaga; species Orientallactaga sibirica. The sequence continues at coordinate 22,819,540 of JAEOAD010000025.1, forward strand.
AACAAACCCAGGAGGGAGAGAAAGAAGATAAGTTCTTTGAGCTGGTGAGGAAGTGGTGCTATTTTTAGCCCCCAAAGCAGCACAGAATGACTGATTCTGTAGGACAGACAACACTGGAGAGGTGGAGGTTAAAGGAGACAAGATTGAGGTACACTGGGCCCTTTAAGACTGGCTGGCTTCACCTGAAGGGGGAGGGTGGAAAGGGCTAGTGTGGGGGGGATTCTCGAGTCAATGTTTCCTTTCAGGACCACTGCTCAGCCTAACCTACCACCAAAGGTCCTGATTTTGGGGGGGGGGCACTTAGATTTCCACCTTACCATAGTCCAGGTGACAAGGTCATTAAGAAGCAGTTATTTATCAAAAGGTTCCAGTGGAAAGGTGGGGGGGGGGCGCAGAGGAGGTAGGATGTGGGAGGTGCCAGAGCGCCCCTCCTCCTCTAGTTAGATGATTGACCCTCAGCCCCTCCGCAGGACCAACAAGGCAGAGCGCCCCCTCTCCTCCCTACATCCTACCCTTAGGTTCGCAAGATGGGAGCACCCACAGTTTTGAAAGACAATAAATAATAATAATAATAATGATAATAATAATAATAATAATAAAAAAGAGGAGTGTGGAAGGAGGGGGGATGGAGGTGTCAGCTGAGAATGCACACGGAGAGGCAGAAACGCTGGGAGAGACGTCCACACGCATGGCTTAGAGACCACCCTTGCCAGGATTTGCCAGCGACACCCCCACCCCCATGTCGCCTCAGCTATGGTCTAAGGGATGAGAGCCCCCCACTTTCCCCCCAAAATGAACTCAAACTGCTCCTCGGAGCATCATCCCCTATGCTTGGGGGTCCAGCTGTTGGATAAGTGCCCACCATCGCTCCGCGCCCCTCCCCCACCCGCCACCGGCAGTAATTGCCTCCAGCCCCCTCCCCCTCTCGACGCCCCCTCCCCCCGGCCATACGAACACCTGGTCGCCTCCCATCCAGGCCTCCCCGGTGGTTTCCGTTCCTTATTCCTTTTTTCCTCCACTCCATCTTTCACTGGCTCTTACTCCTCTGCTCACCCCCTCCCACTCCCAACCCATCCAAGTCCAGGCAAGCGGGCTGAGGCAGCATCCATTCTCTGGCCCCAGCCAAGGTCATTTATCATTCATTCTGCGAGGGGGGGGTGCGCGTCAAGGTGAGGAGGGGACTAGAGTTTGCGAGAACCCCATCGTACCTAATACCCCACCACCACCAGGTTCATAATTTCCCAAGAGTGTGATGGGGACTTGGCTAACATAGAGGGGAAGAAACCATCCTCTACATACATGCATACATACATACGTGCATGCATGTGTGTATGTGTATATATATATATATATATATATATGTGTATATATATATATACACATATGACATAGCTATCCGCAAAATGGATAGTCATATAGTCATTCTCCAAACCCCTTCCTCTCCCCCCCCCCACCATCCAGCGGGGACAGTCACCCTACCCCATAAGCAAAGCATCGGAGAATAAAATGGCTGCAGAGCAAGGATGCTTGTGCCCAAGGGTGGGGTGGAGGTGGAGAGGGAGGGGGGTCTCACCTGGGATGGCTTCCCCGGGTAAGGGAGTCCCGGGTGAGGGCGGGGGTCTGGCCACCCGGTTGAGGAGGCAGCGGCGACTGCTCCGGGTACCAGGGGAAGCGGCACTGCAGACCTGCCCCCCCCACCTCGGCCCCGCCTCCGACCCCCCCCCCCGCTCCGCCGCCGAGCATCGGGAGAGACCATTGTGGGGGGGTGGATGGGGAGGGAGTCAGGACACGCGGAGAAATGGGGGGGATTGTCACGGGGACGGCTGGAAATGACAGTCTCTCGCAGCCCCTTCCTTCCTAGCAAAAGATGGGGGTGGGGGGTGGACAGAGATAGCGATGTTAAGAAGGCAAGCGGGGAGTTGGGGGGAACGACAGAAAGGGAGGTGGGGGACGAGGCAGCCCCTTTCCCTAGCAGCCCAAGCCCAGAATGACGGAACCCAGGACTTTCAGGAGCTTTTGCTGCCTTCAAAACACCTCCTTTTCCCCCTTCGCCACGGCTCCTTTCCGCACAGCCCTCTCCCAGATCCACGCCTGGGAGCCCAGGTTTACCTGGCTACGAGAGAAGGCAGAGGTGGCAAGGTGTGTTTTCTAGACCCAAACTGCCAGAGGCGGAGACTCTTGATCCCTGTCATCTGTCACCTCCAGAAACAGTCCAGATTGTTTATCTAGAGGGTGCCCTCCTCCTGCCCAGCCTCCTTCAGCAGTGGGAGGCCTGTACCAGGGACACTTGGGGAGGGGGTTTTTGTTGTCAACACAGCTGAACAACCAACGGGGGCATTTCCCTTTCCGTCTGTTTACTCCAGTGATTCAAAAAACCCACCCCCTCACTCTCCTTCCCCATATTCTTTTTCTCCTCTCAACCCAGTACATACTTACACGCACGCACAAATAACATACACATTTCAGCTTCCAGGAGTGAATTGGTTTCTGTATTGTTGGTTTTTCCACATCTGTCCTCTGTTCCTGTACCAACTATCTGGACTCATAGATTCAAAATCTACCACTCGGTGACCACGACAGCTCCAGGACGTGGCAGTGTGAATGATTCTACTCCGGGAGACAACCTTGGGGTAGTCTGGACAGAGCTCTGACCGAGGGACTACAAGGAAGGGTCTGACCTGGATTTCCACTTTGCACACACCGTTGGCTCTTGGCCAAGCTCCCAGCCTCTGTGTCCCCCCCCCCCCCGGGGGGTTTCTCCTCTGGACTACGTGCTGCATCAAGTCCTCTTCAGATGGAATGCTGTATGGTTCTGTATTAGGAAGTGTGACTTCAGGATGCTGAGATAGGGCACAGAGAAGGCTGCAGAGATGACATTTCAGAGATTAAATTGACCACTGCAGGCTGGAAAGATGGCTTAGCAGTTAAGGCCCTTGACTGCAAAGCCAAAGGACCCAGGTCTGATTCTGCAGTACCCACGTGAGCCAGATGCACAAAGTGCCACATGCTTCTGGAGTTTGCTTGAGTTCCTTTGCAGTGGCTAGAGGGCCTGGTGCACCCACATTTCTCTCTCTCTCTCAAAAAAAAAATAAATAAAACATTAAAAAAAAAAAAAAAAAAAAGGACCAAGGTTTGATTCCCCAGTATCCACGTAAGCCAGATGCACAAAGTGGTGCATGTGTCTGGAGTTCATTTGCAGTGGCTGGAGGCCCTGGCACACCCATTTCTCTCTCTCTCTCTTTTTCTCTCTTAAATAAATTAATTAGTTAATAAAAAAATAGAGCTGGGCAAGCCAGGCATGGTGGCGCATGCCTTTAATCCCAGCACTTGGGAGGCAGAGGTAGGAGGATCACTGTGAGTTCTCAGCCACCCTGAGACTACATAGTGAATTCCAGGTCAGCCTGAGCTTAAGTAAGACCCTACCTCAAAAAAAAAAAAAAAAAAAAAAAAAAAAAAAAAAAAAGCAATATTTACATTGACCACTGATAGCAATGTGAACCTGAACTTTGGGGAAATACTTGTGCCAACCAAGTACACAAATTACTTAAAGTCACAATAAATGTTAACTTACCATAAAAATTTAACTGCCACCTGGACTGGAAATTCTTGTCTATGCCCAGTATATTTTCCCTGTGAAGCCAAAGTCACAATCAGAGAATTTCTATGTCTGATGGCATCTGGCCATCCCCAATAAGGAGTCCTGCCAATGGGCCCAAAACCTCTTCCTGGCAGCAATCACCTCACCCCTGTGCTCCTGGCAGCCTTGCCAAGGCCCTGGGACTACGCTGGATGAGATGAGCAGTTCTGCCCACGCAGGCCTCAGGGACTCTTCACTAGCTTTCATTGATGATTCTTCTTAAGGAGAAAACTGTAAATTTAAATATGTTATTATTTCCAGTTAGATTATAGCCAAGCCTTGCCGGCAGAAAGCCATTTCTTCTCTTTAAGGTGACTTTACATACACCCCACTGATAGATACTTATCAACACACAGAACAGGTGTCTCATACCTTTAATCTCAGCTATTGGGGGGTATTGGTGGGGTAGGAGGATCACAAGTTCAGTCTGGGCAGTTAAATTTGTTTGGAGGGGGAGCCATTTGAGGTAGGGTCTCACTCTAGCCCAGGCTGATCTGAAATTCACTATGTAGTCCCAGGCTGGCCTCAAACTCACAGTGATCCTCCTAAGTGCAGATATTAAAGATGTATGTGGGCTGGAGAGATGGCTTAGTGGTTAAGGCACTTGCCTGCAAAGCCTAAGGACTCAGGTTCAATTCTCCTGCACCCACGTAAGCCAGATGCACAAAGTGGCACATGCGTCTGGAGTTCCTTTGCAGTGGCTAGAGGTCCTGGTGCTTGCTTGCTTGCTTGCTTTCTTTCTTTCTTTCTTTCTTTCTTTCTTTCTTTCTTTCTTTCTTTTTTTTTTGGTTTGTTTTTGGAGGTAGGGTCTCACTCTAGCCCAGGCTGACCTGGAATTCACTATGTCACTATGTAGTCTCAGGGTGGCCTCTCCTACCTCTGCTTCCCAAGTGCTGGGATTAAAGGTATGTGCCACCTCATCCAGCCAAAAAAATATATTTTTTAAAAGGTTTATGCTACCACAACCAGATTTAAATTTTAAAAGTAAAAAGAAGGCTGGGACTATAAATCAATCTGTAGTACCACATACAAATGTCCCAGAAATACCATTATCTTAGATTCTTTGTTTAAATTTATTTTATTTATTTATTTATTTTTGTTGTTTTGTAGTCTCAGGGTGGCCTCGAACTCTCGGCGATCCTCCTACCTCTGCCTCCCGAGTGCTGGGATTAAAGGTGTGCGCCACCACGCCCGGCTTCTTTTTTAAATATGTATTTTGGGGGGCTGGAGGGATGGCTTAGTGGTTAAGGCATTTGCCTACAAGCCAAAGGACCCATGTTGGATTCCCCAGGACCCACATTAGCCAGATGCCAAGAGGGTGCATGTGTCCAGAGATCTTTTGCAGTGGCTGGAGGCCCTGGCGTGCCCATTCTGTCTCTCTGCTAAGTAAATAAATAAAATATTAAAAAATATATATTTATTTATTTGAGAAAGAGACAAATAGACAATGGGCATGCTAGGGCCTCTAGCTACTGCAAACAAACTCCAGGTGCAAGTGCCACCTTGTGCATCTGGCTCACATGGGTACTGGGGAATTGAACCCAGGTCCTTAGGCTTGTCAGGCAAGACCCTTAACCGCTAAGACATCTATCTAGCCCCAGGGTTTTTTTTTTCCTTGTTCATGTCTCTTCACACTTTACTGCTGAGTGGATGGCTCCAACACTTACATCTCCAATCCAAACCAGCAATCTCCACCAACCTAGTCAATATCACCCACGTAGATACCTGATAAACATCAAATTTGGGCAGCTAGCATTCTCTGGATAATAATTCACAGCTATCCCTTTTGCCTCCCCTCTTTTACCTCAATAGCTATGATGTGAAAAGGAGCTGAGAGGCACTAGTCTATGACAGATGCTCCCCAATGGGCTCTGACCTCAGCTTGCCTCCAGCAACAGCTTTAGTGCATTCTACACTGTGCTATGTATGTGTCTGTCTGAAAATCTCCCATCTGCCTGGAATGAACTTCCATCTTTTTGCATAGGAAACTTCTACCCTTCAAGATTAAATTTAGCTGGGGTGGGGGAAAGGGGCTGACATGTACCTATAGAGACAGAGAGAATCACCATTTTGAGGATAGACACCCAAAACATTAAGTTCACTTTTTTCCTTTATTTTTTTCCAAGATAAGGTCTTGCTGTAGCTCAGGCATGCGCCACCACCTAGCCTATTTTTAAAATATAAACAAATACACATGTATACATTGCCTTCTATTTTTTCAATTTTCTTTTGTCATAGGAATGGAACCTGGAGCCTCATGCGGGGTGGGAGACACTACCACTGAGCTATACCCCCACCTCCTTCCCACGTTGTTTTGTTTGTTGAAAGAGAATTGACACACCAGGGCGCCTAGCCACTGCAGTGGAACTCCAGATGCATGCGCCATCTTGTGGGCATGGGTCCTTAGGCTTTGCAGGCAAGTACTTTAACTGTTAAGCTGTCTCTCCTGCCCTCCCCCTTTTCTTTTTGTTTTTGCACATGTGTATGTGGGTGTGTCAGGGTCTCTTGCCACTGTAGACATATACCTATCTGGCTTTACATGAGTAGTTGGGGAATGGAATCCAGACCAGCAAGCTTTGCTGAGCCATCTCCCCTTTCTGGTTCTTCTTTTCTTTTTGTATTTATTTGCAAAGAGAGGGGAGAAAGAAAATAGGTGTACCAGAGCTCCAGCCACTACAAACTCCAGATGCATGAACCACTTTGTGCATCTGGCTCTACATGGGTAGTGGGGAATCAAACCTGGGTTGTTATGCATTGCTGGCAAGCACCTTAACCATTAAGCCATCTCTTGAGCCCTCCTGATTCCTATCTATCTATCATCTATCTATCTATAAAATTTTATTTATTTATTGGAGAGAGAGAGAGGGAGGGAGATAATGGGCATACCAGGGTTTCCAGCCACTACAAACAAACTCCAGATGCATGTGCCCCCTTGTGCATCTGGCTTATGTGGGTCCTGGAGAATTGAAACCAGGATCTTTTGGCCTTGCAGGCAAACACCTTAACCACTAAGCACACACCCCCCCTTTTTTTTTTCTGGTTTTTCAAGGTAGGGTCTCACTCTAGCTCAGGTTGACCTGGAATTCCCTCTGTAGTCTCAGGGTGGCCTCGAACTCACGGTGATCCTCCTACTCTGCCTCCCAAGTGTTGGGATTAAAGGTGTGCACCACCACGCCCAGCTTTTTTTTTTTTCCTCCAAGTCTCATTCTAGCACAGGTTGCCCTGGAATTCACTATGCAGTCTCAGGGTGGCCTTGAACTCAGTGATCGTACCTCTGCCTCCCAAGTGCTAGGATTAAAAGCCTGCACCACCATGCCTGGCTACCCTGGTTTCTTTTTAAAACTGCTTAGTCTTCTACTGTGTGGATGTACCAATTCATTCAACTAGTTCCTTACTGATGGACAAGGAGCTATTTCCAATTGAATTTCAAATAGTACTGCAACGAATATCATACTCAAGTAACTTTCTGTTTCTGCTAGCAAAACTCCAGACATTTTACTTTTATTGTTACTTTAATGTCCCCAGAATATAAACCAGAGGATCAGCCCTATATAAGCAAACAGATGTCTGGTGTTGAAGCTACCACAGTAGCATATTCAGAGTAAGCACTGACAATGTAAACACCCTCTCCCTGACATATCCTAAGTTACCTTCCCAAGGAAAAAACACCGAAGAATAAACAAGGAGTATACTTTTATTATCTCTATGTATCTGCAAAACACTTAGGACCAACATTAAAAAAAATTCCTGTGGAAAAACTTACACTGAAATGGGTGGGGATGTTAGTCCCATAAAAACTATAGCAATTCTGATTGGTCCAAGAAATGGAAAAGCTACTGAGAGGATATAAGAGAGGGAAGGAAAATGACAATTTACTGAGGGAGAGGGCCCCGAAGTGGGCCACGAGGGGGAACTGGAGGCCGGGGAGTGGGTCTGGGTGGAGGGAGGGGTCCCCGCTGATAGCCATAGGGGGGAGGTCTTGGAGGGCCAGTGTATCCATGAGGAGGCATCAATGGAGGGGGTCCTCGCATACCATGTGGAGGCATGGGGCCTGGGTGACCTGCAGAAAAGAAGGCAAAGTTAGTAAAAATGACTGCTTACAATGCACTCTTCCAGACACAAAACGGCCTGGATATCCATGACCTCACAGTGCCTGGAACTACCTATACAAGGCCTTCATAACAGGAGGAAAAGATGACATCAAAATAAAGAGCTGGGTGTGGTAGCACACGCCTTTAATGCCAGCAGAGGCAGGAGGATTGCCATGAGTTTGAGGCCACCCTGAGACTACATAGTGAATTCCAGGTCAGCCTGAGCTAGAGTGAGACCCTACCTTGAAAAACAATAAAACAAACAAAAAACAAAATAAGAGACTGATTGAGAATGGGAGGTGAGATGATGGAGAGTGGAGTTGTGAAGGGAAAGTGGGGAGTGGATTATCATGGTTTATTGTGTATAATTATGGAAGCTGTCAATATAATATAAAGTTTAAAAAAGGGGGGTGCTGGAGCTGGCTTAGTGGTTAAAGCACTTGCCAGCCAAGCCTAAGGACCCAGGTTCAATTCTCCAGATCTCACATAAGCCAGATGCACATGGTGGCGCATGCATCTGGAGTTCGTTTGTAGTAGCTAAAGGCCCTGGCACACCCATTCTCACTCACTCTCTCTCTGTCTCTAATAAATAAATAAATTAAATTAAATCTTAAAAAAAAAAAAAAAGTTAGTGGCACAAACCTTTAATCCCAACACTTGGGAGGTAGAAGTAGGATTGCCATGAGTTCAAGGCTACCCTGAGACTACATAGTGAATTCCAGGTCAGCTTGGGCTATAGTGAGACCGTACCTCAAAAAAAACCAAGGGCTGAAGAGATGGTTTAGCAATTAAGGCACATGCCTGTGAAACCTAAGGACCCAGGTTTGATTCTCCAGGTCCCACATAGGCCAGGTGCACATGGTGACACATGCGTTTGGAGTTCGTTTGCAGTAGCTAGAAGCCCTGGCGTGCTCATTCTCATTCTCCCTCTCTCTGTCTCTACTAAATAAATACATAAAAATAAATTTTAAGAAAACAGGAGACAGGTGGTGCTGGGAGACCTACAGGAAAAAAGGGTAGGGAAAAAGCAAGTAATATAAGGAGTAAAAGAAAGGCATGGGACAAAGGCCACGACAGAGAAAACTGTAAGAATGTATGTCAAGGGGCTGAGGAGATGACTCAGTGGTGAAAGGTGCTTGCTTGCAAAGACTGCTGGCTCAGGTTCCATTCCCCAGTACCCACATAAAGCAAGATGCATAAAGTGGCACATGTGTCTAGAGTGAGACCCGACCTAAAAAAAAAAAAAAGAAAGAAAGAAAAGAAAGAAAATGTGTTTGAGAATGAAGAGATGGCCAGATCTTACTCACCCATGGGGGATCCAAATGGTGGCCCTCGGGGGGGCATGCCCATTGGAGGAGGTCCAGGATGAGGCATTCCAGGAGGTGGTCGGGGTGGTGGCTGTCCCCCAGAGCCTGGAGGCCCAGCATGAGGGTGTCCTAAGCCATGGGGGCCATGGTGGGCCAGCTGCATCTGAGACATCCCTATGAAAAGAAAACAAACACATAAAGAAAGCTGAAGGCAGACACAGGCAAAGAAAATGGAACAAAGAGCTGGGCATGGTGGTGCATGCCTTTAATACAGCACTCAGGAGGCAGAGGCAGAAGGTTCACTGTGAGTTCAAGGCCAACCTAGGACTACAGAGTAAGTTCCAGGTCAGCCTGGACTAGAGACCCTACCTCAGAAAAAAACAAAACAACAAAAACAAAAACAAGGAACAGGGGGATGGAGAGATCGCTTGGTGGTTAGGGTGCTTGCCTGCAAAGCCTAAGGACCCAGGTTTGATTCCCCAGAACCCATGGAAGCCAGAGATGCACATGATGGTGCCTGCATCTGGAGTTCATTTGCAATGGCTAGTGGCCTTAGTGTGCCCATTCTCATTCTCTCTCTCACTCATAAATAAAAATAAAAAAGTTACTCAGAGAGATCCTTTCAAGCCACCCTTTAGCCAGGCATGGTGGGTTAAGTCTTTAATTCCAGCACTTGGGATGCAGAGGTAGGAGGATCACCATGAGTTCCAGGTCACCCTGAGACTACACAGTTAATTCCAGGTCAGCCTGGGTGAGAGTGAGACACCCTACCCCACCCCCCAAAAAAAAAGAAAAGAAAAAAAAGGAACAAAGTGCATGGAGCAGTGATCTGGGTTCATTTCATGTGCACGGTCTCAGCTCTTCTACCTTGCCCTATGACTCTGTAATAAACACCCTCTGCTTCAAACTGGCTCCTGATATGCAAAAAAGACACTAGGATTTGTGGACATGCTCACTTGGAGACAACTGGTCAACACTCTTTAAAAAACTATGCCCCCCCCATAGCCTGAGGTATTTTTAATTTTATTTATTTGCAAGCAGAAAGATACAAACAGAATGTGTGCATGAGAACGTCCTTGCCACTGCAAATGAACTCCAGATGCATGTGCCACTTTGTGCATCTGGCTTTATGTGGGAACTGGGGAATCAAACTGGTCATTGGGCTTTGCAGGCAAGTGCCTGAACTGCTGAGCCATCTTTGTAGCCCAAATGTTATTTTTTTGGCTTCTTGAGGTATCGTCCAGCATCAACACCTTTTACAGAGCACATCATCATTCGCTTCAAAAACCTTTTTAGGGGCTGGAGAGATGGCTTAGCAGATAAGCGCTTGCCTGTGAAACCTAAGGAGCCTGGTTTGAGGCTTGATTCCCCAGCACCCATGTAAGCCAAATGCACATGGTGGCACAAGCATCTGGAGTTTGTTTGCAGTAGCTAGAGGCCCTGGCACACCCATTCTCTCTGTCTCTCTAGTAAGTAAATAAATAATAACTAAGTAAATAAAGAGAAGAAAAAAAATACATATGTCAATTTCACATTAAAAAAAAAAAAAAAAAAAAACTTTAACCCCAGCACTCGGGAGGCAGAGGTAGGAGGATCGCTGTGAAAAGGCCACCCTGAGACTACATAGTGAATTCCAGGTTGGGCTAGAGCTAGACTGGACCCTACCAAAAAAAAAAAAAAAAAAAAAAAAAAAAAACAGGGCTGGAGAGATGGCTTAGCAGTTAAGGCGCCTGCCTGCTAAGCCTAAGAACGCTGGGTTTCCATCTCCAGGTCCCACGTTTCCAGATGCAAAGTGACACCTGCAATTAACGAACACATTTAGATTTTGTTCACAGCAGCTGAGACTGCTCAGCCCAATCCTCCAAAAATAACCTCTGCCACTTTTTTTTTTTTTTTTTTTTTTGGTAGGGTTTCACTCTGGTCCAGGCTGACCTGGGAGTTCAGGGTGGCCTCGAACTCTCAGCAATCCTCCTACCTCTGCCTCCCGAGTGCTGGGATTAAAGGCGTGCGCCACCACGCCCGGCTTAACAAAACACCTTTTTATTCAATCTCTCATCTTTGAATTTTAGAAGTTTGGACAGTCCACAAGAACCCAGTTTAATATGGCATTTGATTTGTTTCATATATTTGCAGGTTTTAATTCATTTTAGCATATTGTAACTCCCTTTATGATGTCTTTGAAAAGAGGCTATCATCGTTTTTATTAATTTTATTTATTTATTTTGGAGGCATGGTCTCACTCTAGACAGGGCTGACTTGGAATTCATCATGTAGTCTCAGGCTGGCCTCAAATTCACAGTGATCCAACTACCTCTGCCTGGCTATTGTTTTTAAGTTTTTTTTTTTTTTTTTTTTTTTGGTTTTTCAAGGTAGGATTTCACTCTAGCCCAGGCTGACCTGGAAGTCACTATGTAGTCTCAGGGCGGCCTCGAACTCATGATCCTCCTACCTCTGCTTCCCAAGTGCTGAATTAAAGGTGTGTGCCACCACACCCACCTGTTTTTAACTTTCTTTTAAAATATATCTTATTTATTGACTTGAGAGAGGGAAAGAGGCAGAGAGAGAAAGAGGGAGAGAACGGGCGCACTAGGGTCTCTAGCTACTGCAAATGAACTCCAGATGCATGGACCCCTTGTGCATCTGGTTTACATGGGTCCTGAAGAAATGAACTGGGATCCTTTAGCTTTGCAGGCAAACACCTTAACCACTAAGCCATTTCTCCAGCCCATTTTTAACTTCTTTTTTAGTTTTTCTTTTTTTTTTTCCAGGTAGGGTTTCACGCTAGTCCAGGCTGACCTGGAACTATGTAGTCACAGGGTAGCCTTGAACCCATGATGATCCTCCTACCTCAGTCTTCTGAGTGCTGGGATTAAATGCGTGCACCACCACATCCGGCTCCTTTTTTTTAACCTTTAATGCAACAAATCTATAACTAAAACATTTTATTGTAAAGAAAAATAAAGAAAATAGAAGAGAAAAGGGCAAATAGACAAAGTGGTCTAAGGAGAGAAGCCCCATCCTTGACCCCATTCCAACAGTAAAAACAGCCCGGCATGGTGGCACATGCCTGTAATCCTAGGAACTGGGAGGTAGAGACACAAAGATCAGAAGTTCAAAAACACCCTCAGCTACATGGAGTTTAAGGATACTGTGGGCTAGTGAGACCCTGTCTAAACAAACAAAAGCAAGCCGGGCATAGTGACACACGCCTTTAATACGCATTCAGGAGGCAAAGGTAGGAGGATCACCGTGAGTTCGATGCCACCCTGAGACTACACAGTGAATTCCAGGTCAGCCTGGGCCAGAGTGAGATCCTACCTTGAAACACCAGTTAAAAAAAAAAAATCTAGAGGCTGGAGTGATGGCTTAGCAGCTAAGGCACTTGTCTACAAAGCCTAAGGACCCAGGTTTAATTTCCCAGAAGCCAGGTGTGGTGGCGCATGCCTTTAATCCCAGCACTCGGGAGGCATAGGTAGGAGGATCGCTGAGAGTTCGAGGCCATCCTGAGACTACATAGTGAATTCCAGGTCAGCCTGGACCAGAGTGAGACCCTACCTCGCAAAACCAATAAATAAATAAATAAATAAATAAATAAATAAATAAATATAATTTCCCAGAAGAGAATGAGAACAAAAATTCAGAAAACAAAAAACAGCAAGTCCATACTTTACCAGAAAATATAAGAAATGGAGACAAAGTGGGAGGTGTGGAAAGTACCAAAGTATCCTATTTGTTTGTGCTAAAAGGTTCTGGACACTTGGACACCACTGGTGGCAGAGAACACAGCACAGCCCAGGCTGACCTGGAATTAACTATGTATTCTGGTGGCAGAGCCCCTCTCCCAAGCCCACTGCTCTTTTTCTAAGCAAAGAGCACTTACCTGGATGGGGCATCCCACCTGGTGGGAATGGATGAGGGTGTGAATGTCCATGAGCAGGGTGTCCAGCCCCTGGGGTCCCTGCTGCTGGTGGGCCATGTCCTCCAGCCCCAGGGGGCATAGGTGGTGGAGGCATGGCTGGGGGTATTCCAGGTGGGAGGGCTCCAGGAGGTGGCACTGGAGGTGGAAAGGAGCCGGGAGGAGGCATGCCTGTGTAAGAAATGAAAGAAGAATGAATGGTCAGGAGGAAAGATGGCTTCACAGCGCCTGCCTCAATCTGGCCTCTCCAAGCAAGGTCAACTCTTTAACCCTCCCCCAGTGCTCTATTGTCAAAGGTTTAAAAGAACTCCAATGTGGGCTGGAGAGATGGCTCAGAGGTTAAGGCACTTGCCTGCAAAGCCTAATGACCTGGGTTCAATTCCCCAGTCCCCATGTAAAGCCAGATGTATAAAGTGGCACATGCATCTAGAGTTCTTTTGCAACAGCTGGATACCCTGGTGAACCCATTCTGTCTCTCTCCTCTCTCTGATTGCAAGTAAATAAAAATATTTTTAAAAGAAAAAAAAAAACCTCCAATTTGAACCTCCTGAAGAAAATCAACAACTTTCTTCACTACAACCAACTCTCTTTATTCTTTTCTCATCACCTATGGACTGAATATTTACTCTTTCAGGTCCTTTTTAATTCTTATAAACCCTTCTGCCCACCATTCCCTAAGACTGGGTGGGGGGGGGCACCTTACCTGGTGGAGGAAGGCCAGATCCCAATGACGACACCACAGGATTGGGGGCAGAGGGTGGAGGGGGTGCATCTGCAAACAGCTGATGGGGGCGGTCAGCCTGGGAGAGTGGGTTCTGGGCTGCCAGAAGTCGTTCAGCAGCTGAGCCATGGCGCTCACCCTTAGAGTCCTTCTTGAAGGCATAGGACACCGTGATGGGGCGGTTACAGAGGTACTGCCCATTCATGGCCTCAATTGCTGCATCCGAAGCATCGAAGGAAGCGAAATTAATAAAGGCATAACCTTTGGAGTTGCCTGTGTCAGGGTCCCGCATAATCTTGGGGGTTTGCAAGATGACCCCGAAAGCGCTGAAAGTATCGTAAAGCAGCTTCTCGTCGATCTCTGGGTCCAGGTTCCCAATGAAAATGTTAGCCCCTACATCCAGGTTTTTGTTGTGAGCTGAGGCCTTGTTCACTCGGATTGGCTTCCCATAGAGTTTGATCATGTTCATAATCTTGATAGCATAGTCAGCATCTTCCTCACTTAAGAATTCAACAAAGCCATAGCCTGGGAAAGTGAAGGGTAGATGTAACAACTCAAATGAAGATTCAAAATAGGATAAAACAAAACCAGTCATGGTGGAGCACGCCTTTAATCTCAGCACTCAGGAGGCAGAGGTAGGAAGATCACTCTTGAGTTGGAGGCTAGCCTGGGACCACAGAGTGAATTCCAGGTTAACCTTGGCTAGAGTGAGACCCTACCTTGAAAAAAAAATTATTGGGCTGGACAGGTGGCTTAGCAGTTAAGGTACTTGTCTGTGAAGTCTAAGGACCCAGGTCTGATTGCCCAGTACCCAAGTAAGCAAATTGTACAAGGTAGCACATGTGTCTGGAGTTTGTTTGCAGAGGCTGGAGGCTCTGGTGTGCCCATTCTCCATCTGCCTCTTTCTCTATCTCTCAAATAAACTAAATAAACTTACCCACTCTCTAATCACAAAGAACATGAGTGAAGCAATTAATAATAATAATAACAAACTTCTATTGAGAACGGTTCCAGGAACTGTAAACTGAAATTTAATAGTAAAAACTACTAAGGGTGCGGAGCATGGGTGGCGCACACCCTTAATCCCAGCACTTCAGAGGCAGAGGTAGGAGGATTACTGTTAGATCGAGGCCAGCCTGAGACTACATAATGAATGCCCTATCAGCCTGGGCTAGAGCGAGAACCCCGCTCCCCTCAAAAAAAAAAAAAAAAAAAAACACGCCACAAAAGAGGCATGGGGGCATCCCTCAATCCCAGCATTTAGGAGGCTGAGGTAGGAGGATTGCCCTGAGTTCGGAAGTCCAGGTCAGCCTGGGCTAGAGTGAAGCCCTGCTTGAAGACAAAAAAGTAACTTCTCCAGGAACAAACTGTGAGCTGAAGCTTAAGGGAGAGCACTCTTTAGGATTCTCATTCCAAAACAGTTGCCAGCACATAAATTTATTTCTTGCCACGTACTCACCTTGGTGCTGGCCAGTGACTCTATCCTTTGGCATGTGGGTGTTGACTACGGGCCCAGCCTGGAGGAACAGCTCCCATAGTAGTGGTTCACTCACCTTCTCGTCTAGACCCCCCACGTACACCGTTGCATCTAAAAATAAAAAGGGAGGGAGAGCAGGGATGGGGGGGGCGGACAACATGAAAGGAGAGGAAGCGATCACAACATGAAGTTAGAATCCGAACATGGCAATGAGGGAAGGGAGTGGAGAGAAAGAACAGGAGCAAAAAAAAAAAAAAAAAAAAAAAAAAAGGAGAAGAAAACAAAAGTCAAAAACGTTAAATTAAGCCCTCAGACCTCTTCCTAGGGTCTATTAAAATCTACTAACGTCTAGTTTAACATTTGGTTGCAGACTCTATATTTACAGGAGGGTTTCTTTCGGGAGGGGGTAGTGGGAAAGCGAAAGGATACTGGAGCTCAGAAGCGTCCCAGCAGGCCTGGGCCCGCACCCGTCCTCCCGGTCCCCAGCCACAAAAGCACCCTCCAGAGGACCGAGTCTCCCACCCTGGCGGAAACACTTCTGGCCCTAGTGGGACGAGGGGGGGTCTGCCATCTTCTCTACGCATATTCTGGGCTCTGCTCCTCCAATTACCCTGGTTCCGTTCCGAGATGGGCCCGGCAGCCATGGCGAAAAGGCTCCCGCCTTCTGCAAGCGCGCGGCTCCGCCCTCTGACCTCAGTTACGACTTCCACTTCCGGGAGACGGCGTGCGTTGGGCGGGGCGCGTGCGGGGGGAGGAGGGACCGGAAGTGGGCGGGCCCGGGGCCGGAAGCGGTGGCGGCCATCTTGGGCATGCCGAGTCGGAGAGACGCGCGTTGCGAGCTGTCGCGTGTCTTCCCGGGTCGCGAGTGGAAACTGCCCTTGCGACTGAGGGCGGAACGGAAATGCTCAGGGCCTCGCAGGCAGTGCTCGGACGATGGGAGAACGACACTGCTCCCGGGATGTGTATGCAAATGCCAGCGGGGCCAGGGCGCTTTTCAGAACTTGTTGCGACCAAGGAATACCGTATTTGGCAACCCAGGAGAAGTGTGTTTGGTGGGGTATGGGCGGGGTGTGTGGGTTATTTTCCCTCCAGCCCGAGGGCTCGGCTGCCTTCCCCTACGCAGGCGGTTCTCCATCTTGGTCCACAAGCCCGGGCTCGAGGTGTTTCTTTTTCCCCAGGGGAGGAGACTGGCTTGTCCGAGCTGGGGTGACGTAGGACCTGGGCTAATTGGTATATTAGCTGGCTGGGTGAGGGACTGTGAGGCTCCAAGATGGGGGTGTTGTGCCCACTGTTGTGGTAGCTGGGAATTGGAGCTTAGAAACCTCAGTGTCATCTTCCAAAACACTCCTGCGCCAGCAGTGTCCTATATTCTTGTCCTGTCACCTTCTAAATGAGACAAGGCCGGTTTATTCGAATTTCGTGTGAATTCTGCAGAGCCTCACCTTACCCAGACCTTTTATTTGCTTCCTAGGAATCTGGGTGTGTTCCTGTCTTGGATCGCACCTTTCCACCGTCCTGTCTTTCCTATCAAAGATCATTGCTCAGTACAAGAAACAGTGCCCGCAAAGCGTAGCTATGCTGTGCTTTTATGAGCTCCTGAAATAGAAATGCATTACAAAAATATAACGTGGGAGGGAAAAAGTGTCTCTTTTATCCGCCTCATTCCCACAGAAAACTACCAGGGAAGAAACAAATTATATTTAAAAACAGCAGTAAGGGTGGGGCATGGTGGCCCACGCCTTTGATTGCAGCACTTGGGAAGCAGAGGTAGGAGGTTTACTGTGAGTTGGAGGCCAGCTTGGGACTATGTACAGAGTGAGTTCCAGGTCAGCCTGGGCTAGAGGGAAACACTACCTCGAAAAAAAAACCATAAATTTTTAGGGCTGGAGAAAACGGCTTAGCGGTTAAGGCCTTTGCCTGCCCGGTTCGGTTTACCAGTACCCAAGTAAGCCAGATGCACAAGGAGGCGCATGCACCTGGAGTTCGTTTGCAGTGGCTGGAGGCCCTGGCACGCCCATTCTCTCTCTCTCTCAAATAAATAAATTATATATATAAAGAAACTTATAAAGGGACTGGAGAGATAGCTCGGTGGGCTACCTCTTCAGTTCCCCAGTACCCATGTAAAGCCAGATACACAAAGTGCACGCATCTGGAGTTTGTTTGCAGCAGCTAGAGGCCCTGGCGTGCCCATTCTCTCCCTCTCCTTACAAATAAAATATTAAAAAAGAAAAGCCAAAATAATAAAAGTTTTAAAATAAAACAGTACAGGAGGGGTGAGAATGAAGTCTAGGACATCTTGTTGAGACTGCTAAATAGCATTTTGGTCTCGAACTCAACAGCTGGTTATTCAAAGCGATGGAATTGTCCCTCCCCAAAAAAATGGCAGTCACATTCTGAATTGGTTTTGCGTACACCGTTGCATCTAAAAATAAAAGGGAGGGGAGAGCAGGGATGGGGGGGGACAACATGAAAGGAGAGGAAGCGATCACAACATGAAGTTAGAATCCGAACATGGCAATGAGGGAAGGGAGTGGAGAGAAAGAACAGGAGCAAAAAAAAAAAAAAAAAAAAAAAAGGAGAAGAAAACAAAAGTCAAAAACGTTAAATTAAGCCCTCAAACCTCTTCCTAGGGTCTATTAAAATCTACTAACGTCTAGTTTAACATTTGGTTGCAGACTCTATATTTACAGGAGGGTTTCTTTCGGGAGGGGGTAGTGGGAAAGCGAAAGGATACTGGAGCTCAGAAGCGTCCCAGCAGGCCTGGGCCCGCACCCGTCCTCCCGGTCCCCAGCCACAAAAGCACCCTCCAGAGGACCGGAGTCTCCCACCCTGGCGGAAACACTTCTGGCCTAGTGGGACGAGGGGGGTCTGCCATCTTCTCTACGCATATTCTGGGCTCTGCTCCTCCAATTACCCTGGTTCCGTTCCGAGATGGGCCCGGCAGCCATGGCGAAAAGGCTCCCGCCTTCTGCAAGCGCGCGGCTCCGCCCTCTGACCGCAGTTACGACTTCCACTTCCGGGAGACGGCGTGCGTTGGGCGGGGCGCGTGCGGGGAGGGGAGGGACCGGAAGTGGGCGGGCCCGGGGCCGGAAGCGGTGGCGGCCATCTTGGGCATGCCGAGTCGGAGAGACGCGCGTTGCGAGCTGTCGCGTGTCTTCCCGGGTCGCGAGTGGAAACTGCCCTTGCGACTGAGGGCGGAACGGAAATGCTCAGGGCCTCGCAGGCAGTGCTCGGACGATGGGAGAACGACACTGCTCCCGGGATGTGTATGCAAATGCCAGCGGGGCCAGGGCGCTTTTCAGAACTTGTTGCGACCAAGGAATACCGTATTTGGCAACCCAGGAGAAGTGTGTTTGGTGGGGTATGGGCGGGGTGTGTGGGTTATTTTCCCTCCAGCCCGAGGGCTCGGCTGCCTTCCCCTACGCAGGCGGTTCTCCATCTTGGTCCACAAGCCCGGGCTCGAGGTGTTTCTTTTTCCCCAGGGGAGGAGACTGGCATGTCCGAGCTGGGGTGACGTAGGACCTGGGCTAATTGGTATATTAGGTGGCTGGGTGAGGGACTGTGAGGCTCCAAGATGGGGGTGTTGTGCCCACTGTTGTGGTAGCTGGGAATTGGAGCTTAGAAACCTCAGTGTCATCTTCCAAAACACTCCTGCGCCAGCAGTGTCCTATATTCTTGTCCTGTCACCTTCTAAATGAGACAAGGCCGGTTTATTCGAATTTCGTGTGAATTCTGCAGAGCCTCACCTTACCCAGACCTTTTATTTGCTTCCTAGGAATCTGATCGCACCTTTCCACCGTCCTGTCTTTCCTATCAAAGATCATTGCTCAGTACAAGAAACAGTGCCCGCAAAGCGTAGAAATGCTGTGCTTTTATGAACTCCTGAAATAGAAATGCATTACAAAAATATAACGTGGGAGGGAAAAAGTGTCTCTTTTATTCGCCTCATTCCCACAGAAAACTACCAGGGCAGAAACAAATTATATTTAAAAACAGCAGTAAGGGTGGGGCATGGTGGCCCACGCCTTTGATTGCAGCACTTGGGAAGCAGAGGTAGGAGGTTTACTGTGAGTTGGAGGCCAGCTTGGGACTATGTACAGAGTGAGTTCCAGGTCAGCCTGGGCTAGAGGGAAACACTACCTCGAAAAAAAAACCATAAATTTTTAGGGCTGGAGAAAACGGCTTAGCGGTTAAGGCCTTTGCCTGCCCGGTTCGGTTTACCAGTACCCAAGTAAGCCAGATGCACAAGGAGGCTCATGCACCTGGAGTTCGTTTGCAGTGGCTGGAGGCCCTGGCACGCCCATTCTCTCTCTCAAATAAATAAATTATATATATAAAGAAACTTATGAGCCGGGCGTGGTGGCGCATGCCTTTAATCCCAGCACTCGGGAGGCAGAGGTAGGAGGATCACCGAGAGTTCAAGGCCACCCTGAGACTACATAGTTAATTCCAGGTCAGCCTGGACCAGAGTGAGACCCTACCTTGCAAAACCAAAAAAAAAAAAAAAAAAAAAAAGAAAAGAAACTTATAAAGGGACTGGAGAGATAGCTCGGTGGGCTACCTCTTCAGTTCCCCAGTACCCATGTAAAGCCAGATACACAAAGTGCACGCATCTGGAGTTTGTTTGCAGCAGCTAGAGGCCCTGGCGTGCCCATTCTCTCCCTCTCCTTACAAATAAAATATTAAAAAAGAAAAGCCAAAATAATAAAAGTTTTAAAATAAAACAGTACAGGAGGGGTGAGAATGAAGTCTAGGACATCTTGTTGAGACTGCTAAATAGCATTTCGGGTCTCGGAACTCAACAGCTGGTTATTCAAAAGCGATGGAATTGTCCCCTCCCCAAAAAAAATGGCAGTCACATTCTGAATTGGTTTTGGTTTTTATTTAAAATTTTTAAAAATACAAGAAGGAAGCCGGGCGTGGTGGCGCACGCCTTTAATCCCAGCGCTCGGGAGGCAGAGGTAGGAGGATCACCGAGAGTTCGAGGCCACCCTGAGACTACATAGTGAATTCCAGGTCAGCCTGAGCCAGTGAGCCCCTACCTTGAAAAACCAAAAAAAAAAAAGAAAAGAAAACAAGAAGGGAATATAACTTCAGGAACCAAACAAGACAGGAGAGGAGCCAGAGATTATCACCCATGTCTGCTCCAGAAACTTATCTATGAAGTGAGCTTTGTTAAGGACTGGAATGTGAAGGCTGAGGCACCAAAGGCACATGTTAAAAAAAAAAATACTGACCGATTAGACAGCCCTCCCTCGCCCAGATCCCCCTCTGCTCAGCTTTGGAGAAGGCCAGAAATTTCATTGGGTTTGAGAGAGAATGGTATTTGGGTCTTTTTTCTTGCACTGATTCTCAGGAGATATTCTTGGTGTCCATTTTCTTAATAGCTCCTGAAGACAAGCTAGTTCATCCTGAAGACCAGCGATTGTAAGAGCCGAGCAGCTCATCTGCGGGAAGGGCAAAGAAGGGTGGAGAGGAACGTTCCTGCAGCTCTAAGGTCTGGACTGTGCTGCTTTGGGTATGCCTAATGCTCTTTCCTTTCCAACTACATTCTACATGATCTAAGCCACAGGCAGTTTTCCCCATCTCCTGCACTCACAAAACTACCTAATCCTAGCCAGGTGTGGTGGCGCATGCCTTTAATCCCAGCACTGTGGAGGCTGAGGTAGGAGGATCACCATGAGTTCCAGACCACCCTGAGAATACATAATGAACTCCAGGTCAGCCTGGGCTAGAGTGAGACCCTACCTCGAAAAACCAAAAAAAAAAAACAAAAACTACCTAAACGACCTAATCTTTTGTTTTTATTATTATTAGTATTTTGAGATAGGGTCTCATTTCTAGTCCAGGGTGACCTAGAATTCACTATGTAGAGGCTGGTCTCAAATTCACAGTGATTCTCCTACCTCTGCCTGCACAGTGCTGGTATTAAAGGTGTGTGCCACCATACCCAGCTGATTTTACTTTTTAAAATTTATTTGACAGAGAACACAGGCACGCCAGGGCCTCCAGCCACTACAAACAAACTCCAGATGCATGCACCACCTTGTGCTAACGTGGGTCTTGGGGAATTGAACCTGAGTCATTTGGCTTTGCAGGTAAATGCCTTAACCCCTAAGCCATCCCTCCAGCCCTAGTTTTTCTTTTTTAATGTTTTTCTTATTTGTAAGCAGAGAGAGAATGGACTCGCCAGGGCCTCTAGCCACTGCAAACAAACTCCAGATACATGTGAGTTTCTGCATCTGGTTTTACATGGGTACTGAAACTGAACTTGGGTCATTAGGCTTTGCAGGCAAACACCATAAACATTAAGCCATTTCCCCAGCTCCTTTTTTTTTTTTTTAATTTTTTATCGTTTTATTTATTTGCTTATTAGAGACAGAGGGACAGAGGGAGAGAGAATGGGTGCACTGGAACCTCTAGCCACTGCAAATGAACCCCAGATGCATGTGCCATGATGTGCATCTGGCTAACATGAGACCTGGAGAATCGAACCTGGGCCCTTAGGCTTCGCAGGCAAGCACCTTAACCACTAAGCCATCTCTCTAGCCCCCGTCTTTTTTTTTTTTTTTGAGGTAGGGTCTCACTCTAGTCCAGGCTGACCTGGAATTCACTCTGTAGACTCAGGCTGGCCTTGTACTCACAGCGACCCTCCTACCTTAGCCTCCTGAGCACTGGGCTTAAAGGTGTGCACCACCACTCCTGCCCCAAACCTACCCAATTTGGTAATCAAGAAAAGCCCTTTACTTTCCTCCAGCCCCTTGCCTTTCCACCGTGCTTCATCAGGCCCCTCCTCCCACTCCATTCCCTGCCTTCCCTTCTCACCTGGACCTCAGGCCTTCCTCTCAGGTAACAGCGTCTCCAGAGCCTGATCTGGGGTCCCAGATATCCAGGCAGCAGTAATCCTGGAGGTAATGGGCAAGCTCCCCAGTGAGAGGGGAGTCCCCACTCCTGGTCAGCCAGGTTTTCTGAGGACATAGCAAGTCGAGGGAGCCAGCGGGAAGAGACTGCCAGCAGAGAAGGACTGTCTTGCCAAGGACAGAGCTGATTCAGGGGGCTCAGGGCCCCTCTAGAGAAGAGCCACAGAGAACTGGGGGGTCCAGGAGCCATGAAGCTTGGCTAAGAGGGAAAAGGGAAGTCAGATGGCAATTGAGACACCAGATAACCGCAGTCCGGATCAGGAAGGGGTATTCAGCTGCCCCCCACTGACTGTATTAATAAAACTATAAGCTTTGCCCTTAGAACTCGCCCACTCTCAACAGGCCTCAGGGCTCATTAAGGTTGACTTTAGAGAAACTTGTAGAATGTGGGCATGAAACAGGAAGAGTAACAAGCAAAAACAAAAAGACAAAAAAAAAAAAAGATGCAGTCTGCTATTCTAGGTCTAATGTCTTCCTGGAGACAGGAGCTGTGAGTGACAACTGCAGAAGAGAGGTGAGGTGAGATAGCTTCCTTCCACTAAGGAACTCCAACATCATGTCTTCCTATACTTCCCTAGTATTATGAGCCCGTGGGAAAGTAGAGAGTTTAGGAAATGTAGGCAGCTCACCTGCTGTCTAGGGCACCAGGAGTCTGGGTGGTGTTCTGGATCATAGCAAGGATTATGGAACTGTAAGATCTGTTCATTGCTATAGCGTAAGTTCCAGTCCCAGACCGACAACTGCAAGCTAACAGAGTTCCCAGCTGGGGTCTGGGAGTACCCTGGGGTGTAAACTTGTGTATAGGAATTGAACTGGACAGAGAAAGCAAGAAAATGAATGGTTAAACCAATATATACATACATACACACATATATGTACTTAATGTGTGTATGTATATATACACATACATACACACATATACACATGTGTGTGTGTACCCCATACCTAGAACCAAATCATGAACCTCCTATCTCAGGCATCAAATACAAAGTAAAAGCTTAATCCCAAGAATGAGCTCCCCCACCTCACCCACAACCTCACTTCTCATGAGTCTACTAAACTTCAAAGAATATTTCTCAAGAGGTGAAAAAAAAAAGTAAAAAATTCTGGGCTAGAGAGATGGCTTAGTGGTTAAAGTGCTTGCTGGCAAAGCCAAAGGATCCAGGTTTGATTCCCTAGTACCCATGTAAAGCCAGAGCACATGGTGGCTCATGCATCTGGAGTTTGTTTCAAGTGGCTAGAGGTCCTAGCATGCCCATTCTCTCCCACCCCACCCCGCCTCTCCTCTCAAATAAATAAAATATTTTAAAAAATAAATAAATAAAAGTCTAGAGCCAGGCATGGTGACACATGCTTTTAATCCCAGCACTCAGGAGGCAGAGGTAGGAGAATCACCATGAGTTCGTGGCCATCCTGAGACTACATAGTGAATTCCAGGTCAGCCAGGCTAGAGTGAAACCCTACCTCAAAAGTCAAACAAACAAAAAAGTATAAACTAGAGGTTACTGACCTGCCTGCTCTTCTTCGCACGCTCCCAGGGAGTATTTCTCAGAAAGGTAAGGGTGTCAGGAACCCTGACGCTGTCGTGCAGAGCAAGAAGGAAAAACTCGGAGAATTCAAATTCAGCTGGAAACTGCTGAAGGAGCTGCCAGACACAGTCAAGGAAGAGGAGGAACACCGGGGCCTGAGAAGAAATCAGAGGATGGAGAGATTGTGAGGACGGAAAAGGGAGGATGACAAGATGAGTGGGAATGGGTGACAGGGAACAGGACACTAAGGAGAGCTGGGAGTTAAAACAACAACTAATAGGCTGGAGAGATGGCTTAGCGGTTCAGGCACTTGCCTGCAAAGCCAAAGGACCCAGGTTCAATTCCACAGGACCCATGTAAGCCAGATGTACAAGGTGGCATATGCATCTGGAGTTTGTTTGCAGTGGTTGGAGGCCCTGGTGTGCCTATTCTCTTTCTCATTCTATCTGCCTCTTTCTCCCTCTCTCAAATAAATAAAATATATTTTTTAAAAAGTAGGTACTAGCCGGGCGTGGTGGTGCACGCCTTTAATCCCAGCACTCGGGAGGCAGAGGTAGGAGGATCGCCGTGAGTTTGAGGCCACCCTGAGACTACATAGTTAATTCCAGGTCAGCCTGGACCAGAGTGAGACCCTACCTCGAAAAAAAAAAAAAAAAAAAAAAAAAAAAAAAGTAGGTACTAAGTGGCAGAGGCTGTGGGCCTCACTCATTTGGGTCTTGTGTTCAGTTTAACTCCAGGCCCCTCCTACCTGGCTCATTACCAGTGGATTATACGACATAATTTTCTCAGTACTTTCTTCTCTCTCATTTTTTTTGGGGTGGGGGGTTAGAGGTAGTGTCTTGCTGTAGCTCAGGCTGACTTTGTAGTCTTAGGGTGGCCTCAAACTCAAGGTACTCCTCCTACCTCTGTCTTCCCAGTGCTGGGACTAAAGGCATGCACCACCATACCTGGCTTCAGTACCTTTTTGTTTGTTTTTGTTTTGGTTTTTCGAGGTAGGGTCTCACTCTGGCCCAGGCCGACCTGGAATTAACTATGTAGTCTCAGGGTGGCCTTGAACTCAAGGCGATCCTCCTACCTCTGCCTCCCGAGTGCTGGGATTAAAGGCGTGCGCCACCACGTCCAGCTTCAGTACCTTTTTTGTTTTGTTTTTTCAAGGGTCTCACTCTAGTCCAGGCTGACCTGGAATGCACTATGTAGTCTCAGGGTGGGCTTGAACTCATGGTGATCCTCCTACCTCTGCCTCCTGAGTGCTGGGATTAAAGGCGTGCACCACCATGCCCAGCTCAGTACCTTCTCTTTAGTAATATACCCCAAGAAACTTCCTAAATTGTTCTCACCTCCTCAGTGGCCCCAGTTTCCCCAAGCCGGGTCAGGAAGGGGTGTCCAGCTGCCACCCATTCTCGCTGCACAAGTGACTGAAAACCAAGTAATGTTCGGGCTTCAGGAGCCACAAGTAACTGGACGAGTGAAGAGAGGAGGCCGTTGAAATCCCGGTCACCGCGCTCTGGGTGATGAAGAAGGGACAAAAAAGGGGGATCCGAGAAACTAGGGCAAGAGAGAATAAGAAGAGGAAACATGGCATAGACAGGAAGTTTGGGGTAGGAAGATTGAGACGGAAGTGAAGAGAAAACAGAGCAGCTCAAATGATTCACCGCACAGGACCCCCCTCCCCAAGACAGAAATACCATTTTCACATTCAGGAAGCAGAATCAGTTGTCAAACCAGCTTCCCCAGTCCCTTCCCTCCCCAGCCCCCGTCCACCGATGGAGGAAGAGGACAAGAGGAGCTAAGAACACTCTTGCGGTAGAGGCTGAGGTAGTTCTAAAGGAGGAGTTTGGAGCTCAGACGAGTCCCTGTGACAGGAATGCTCACGGTGAAGGGGACAAATAAACTTCATGGATTGCTCTCCGTGCACACTGTCCAGTTAGCTGACCCAAGGAACTCACCTTGAAGAACCACAGAACGAACCCGGGATGTCACTAAAACAGAGATGTCGCTGGCCTTTCGAAGACAAGATCTGGAGGGGTTGATAAGGAAGAGAGGGAAAACACTAAGCGTAGAGAAGGGAGTCGTGGGGTTGGAATAAAGGCAGATTCCAAAAGCCCTGCTTCTAAGAAGCGGCAATAATGGGCTTCTTGAGAAACCAAGGGAAGAGTTTCTGGAGGGCCACTGATGGGCCCAAGGTAAAAGAAGGTTGGGGAGGTTGGAGTTGGAGTCCAGGGCTAGAAGCTGGCAAGTACCTGACATAGTCCAACCATCGTGTTCCTTCCAGGGCTGAAAGCCATTTATCCTCAGCTACAGATGAGTCTGGCAGGGTAGAGGAATCAGCATGGGAAAGAGATCAGGATTCAGGTTTGCGTAGCCTAATGGGTTAAGAAGTCTGGTAGTGATTGCCTGAGTCTGAGGGACAGAGGGTTGGAATGAAGGCCTTGGGTTTGATTCACAGCACTGGGGTGGGGAGCTTAATGGCTACACAACACTGTAGGTATAATAAAAGTCATTGTGGGGCTGGAGAGATGACTTAGCAGTTAAGGCGCTTGCCTACAAAGCCTAAGGACCCAGGTTCGATTCTCCAGATCCCACATAAGCCAGATGCACGAGGTGGTGCATGCATCTGGGGTTTGTTTGCGGTGGCTAGAGGTCCTGGTGTGCCCATTCTCTCTGTTCTCTCCCTCCCTCAAAATAAGTAAAAATAAAATATTTTTTAAAGATTCATTGTGTTGGGCTGGAGAGATGGCTTAGCAGTTAAGTCACATGCCTGCAAAACCTAAGGACCCAGGTTTGATTCTCCAGGTCCCATGTAAGCCAGATACACATGGTGGCACATGCATCTGGAGTTCGTTTGTAGTGGTTAGAGGCCCTGGTCTGCCCATTCTCTCTCTCTCTCTCCCTCTTTGTCTCAAATAAATAAAAAAATCTTGGGCTGGAGGGATGGCTTAGCGGTTAAGGCATTTGCCTGCAAAGCCAAAGGACCCAGGTTTGATTCCCCAGGACCTACGTTAGCCAGATGTACAAGGGGGCACACGTGTCTGGAGTTCGTTTGCAGTGGCTGAAGGCCCTAGTGTACCTATTCTCTCTCCCTCTTTCTCTGTCAAATAAAAACATGATTTTTTAAAAATCTTTTAAAAAATTGAGTTGTACACTGAAGATGAAGAGTGTAATAAAGCTCTTTGTTGACACAGGATTCCATGTAGCCCAGACTGGCCTTAAACTCCTGCTCATTCTGCCTCCATCTCCCAAGTACAGAGATTACAGGTGTGCATTACCACACCCAGCCAATAAAAAGTAAGTTGCAAAGCCTGATGGCCTGGGTTTGATTCCCCAGTACCCACATAAAGCCAGATGTACAAAGTGGTGCATGCGTCTGGTGTATGTTTGCAGTGGCAGGAGGCCCTAGTGTGCCCATTCACATTCTCTCATCTATCTCAAAATAAAATATACATTAAAAAAAAATAAGTTGGGCCGGGCATGGTGGCACACACCTTTGATCCTAGGACTTAGGAGGCAGAGGTAGGAGAATCACTATTACTTTCAGGACAGTCTGGACTACAGAGTGAGTTCAAGGTCAGCCTGAGGTAGGTTGAGACCCTGCCTCAAAACAAAAACAAAAGTAAGCTAGGGCCAAGAAAACAGGCTATCACTAAGTCCACTGGAGACAAAGTTGGGTAGAAAAATAATTAGGTTAAAGGATATTCATCTATAGCGGACAAAATAGTCAACCAGGTTGCAGTCAGCAGACTTAGGAGCGAGGAGCTGGCGGTTTTTCTCACCATGCAGGCAAAGTGCCCTCAGCTTCAAGTGGGCAAGCTGGACCTCTGCAAGACTAGGCATTTCATCCACAGTGTCCACCAAGACAAGCTCCGAATGGCCAGCCTGGAGCATCGACCCCACTGCTCTGGAGGGAGGGAGTCAGAAGTCAAGGACAAGAGTCTTCTCAGAACACCTGACCCCTGAATCTCCTCATCAGACCCCCTCACCTGATATCTTCCTTATTAGGGTCACTGGCTGTATAGAAGCCACCACATCGGAGAAGGTCACTGCCCCCAGGGTGATGCCAGGACAGACGCTTCAGAGTGGGTGGGAGGAGAAGGGTCATTGCCCAGGAAACAACTGTAAAGCTGCCCTTGCCCCCAACAGTGACCTCCCAGGAATCCCTTCCTCCACGTTGTCCCCTCACCATCCCCCCATGGACCCTTTAATCCACACCCTCTACCCTAACTCTCACACTGACCGGTCCACGGCCCTGATGGAAGTGGCCAAATGCTCTCCTGACCTCACTGTCCAGAATTCGGTGAGGGACCCAGAAGTAGCAGGGAAGGCTGCAAAATTAAGAGTGCTGTCACAACGTGGCCCAGTGACCTCTGATAACAGAAGTCTGTTATCACAAGGAAGCTGCTCCGGAGAGACATTTCAAGGAATGTCAGGTTTTGAGGGCAGAGATAATGAGGGCAGCTTTGTAGGTTTCTTAGGGGGTTGGAGTTGAGGGAAGTCCTAAGTTCAGAGGACCAGAGAGCTGTGGAAGGGCAGCAGGGTTGGGGTGGGCTGAGAGATCACCTGGTAGCTATGTCGAATCTCTCATTGGCGGTGCTCACCCTCCAGCCCGTGGCCCCCTGCTGCTTCAGCTCAGTTTCCCAGTCTTCTAAATTCTCCAAGAGAGGAATGGGTGGTTTTCTGGAGCCAGAAGCCTGGCCTGAGGCAGGAGTAGGACACAGGTTGAAGGACAGGAACCAAGAACAGCTTTGACTTCAGCTGGCCCTGGCTTCCTCAACCCACCTTGTTCTAGAGTGTCCCCGCTTACCGGCTGTGCTCAGGGTTACTGCTCTGTATTGCTGCATTTGACTGCTCTGAGCTCGGGCTTGAACAATGGCCACAGTTACCTGGGGAGGAAAATATATCCCACCCTTTGTTCTTAGACCAAGGAAGTAAAAAGAATGAAAGGAAGTACGTGGTGCTCCACTGCCTTTGCCACCAATAGAAAAGAACAGCAAGGGGGCTGGAGAGATGGCTCAGCAATAAAGGCACTAGCCTACAAAGCCAAAGGACCCAGGTTCCATTGCCCAGGACCCACGTAAATGGGTGATCAAGGAGGCGCATGCATCTGGAGTTCATTTGCCCATTCTCATTCTCTCTCTCTCTCTATGTCTATTTCTCTTTCTCAAATAAATAAAAATAATTTTTGTTTGTTTGTTTTTCGAGGTAGGGCCTCACTCTAGCTCAGGCTGACCTGAAATTCACTATATAGTCTCAGGGTGGCCTTGAACTCCTGGTGATCCTCCTATCTCTGCCTCCCAAATGCTGGGATTTCGCCTGGTGAAAAAGAAAATATTTTTTTAAAAGAACAGAACAGGAAGCCAGGCGTAGTGGCACACACCTTTAATCCCAGCACTTGGGACTATATAGTGAATTTCAGGTCAGCCTGAGCTAGAGTGAGGCCCTACCTGGAAAAACCAAAAAAAAAAAAAAAAAAAAGAACAGAACAGCAAAAACACCCTACAGAAGATTTCCACAGGTCATGGGACTATGGTCAGAAGACCAAATGTAGAACCACAGACTCACACAACAGTAGTTTGGGGCGGGATCTGAGGAATAATACCATTCAACCTTGCTCATCTTTCAGAGAAACACTCCCCACAGTCACACAGCGGGTCACTGGAAGAGCCAGACGGGTTCAGGCCCCTCAGCCTCACGAGGCTGTCATTTACCCCAAACTTTTAGTTTTTCCTTGAGAAGGAGTGAAAGCTGATGAGAATGGGGGAGTCTGGGGAATTACCATGCGAAGGACTCTGGGTTCCTAAGGAGAGGAAGGGTCTTTTGCTTAAAGGCCTCTTACCTGAAAGGCCTGAGGCTCTAGTCCTCCAGCCTCAAAACCGACTTTGAGTAGCCGGAAGTCTCGACCATAAATCACAATCTCCTCGGGGATGAATTTAAGCTGGGACCCTGGTCGGAGGAGCTGTACTCGGGACAAGCCACTCACTAAAGTCAAGAGTTAAAGAGCAGCATAACCATGGGATCTCATCCAGTCTATCCGCCTCCTAAGCCCTAAGAACACTGGTTCCAATCTCCAGCGGTTCCAATCTCCAGGTCCGCGTTTAGCCAGATGCAAAGTGATGCAAGGGAGCAATGCCGCACTTGACCACAGGGCGCACATCCCTCTGTCTCTCTCCAAAAAAATTTAAAAAAAATTAAAAAGACAGTTCTGAAGCTGGGCGTGGTGTCGCACGTCTTTAATCCCAGCACTCCAGAGGCAGATAGGATCCTCCAGGTAGGAGGATCACCGTGAGTTCAAGGCCACCCAGAGACTATACTGAATTCCATCCAGGTCAGCCTGAGCTAGAGTGAAACCCTACCTTGAAAAACCAGAATAAATAAATAAATAAATAAATAAATAATAAATAAATAAATAAATAAATAAATAATAAATAAAAGTAAATAAAGACAGCTCTGAATTCCACAATATTTGACTAAATCCTTCCAGACTTTCTCACCCATTGGACTCTGTCCTTTTGTTTTGTGGTAGGTTTTTATTTATTTATTTATTTTGTTTTTTGAGGTAGGGTCTCACTCTAGCTCAGGCTGACCTGGAATTCACTATGTAGTCTCAGGCTGGCCTCGAACTCACGGTGATCCATCCACCTCTGCCTCCCAAGTGCTAGGATTAAAGGCGTGCGCCACCATGCCTGGCTTGTTTATTTTTTATTTAAGAGTGACAGAGAGAGAAAGAGGTAGATAGAGAATGAGCGCGCCAGGGTCTCCAGCTACTGCAAGTGAACTCCAGATGCATGGGCCACCTTGTGTATCTGGCTTACGTGGGTCCTGGGGAATCAAGCCTTGAACCGGGGTCCTTAGGCTTCACAAGCAAGTGCTTAACCGCTAAGCCATATCTCCAGGCCTGTGGTGATTTTTTGTTTTTGATTTTGTTTTTTAGGTAAGGTCTTACTCTAGCTCAGGCTGACCTGGAATTTCCTATGTAGTCTCAGGTGTCCATCCTCCTACCTCAGCCTCCCGAGTTCTGGGATTAAAGGTGTGCATCACCACACCTGGCTAGTTTTGTGGGTTTTTTAGAAGGTATTGCAATGTAGCACAGGGTAGCCTGGAATTCATTATGAAGCCCAGGTTGGCCCTCCCACCTCTGCCTTCTAAATGCTAGGATTACAGGAGGGCACCACTATGCCCAGCTTGTCTTTCCTATTGCCCTAACCATCTTACTTACCTGATTCCGCTGCCATCCAGAAGGCTGGAAGGTTACCCTAAAGTTGGTGCAGATCAGTGTTCCAGGCAGTTCTGGGTCCTGTCCTTTCCTGAGCCCTGGAGCCCATGCTAGGATCTGCTCCCCTGAGGGGAAGAAGGGAAACTAGGTTGTGGCTGTTCTCAATTGCTGCTGGTATTTGTCCACACCTTCTCCTCCGAGACAAGGAGAGAGATTCAAACCCTTCCTAACCTACTGGGATGTAAGCTTGAGGAAAATAATAATTGTGGAAGTGTTTTATATATATATATATATTTTTATTTGAGAGAAAGAGGCAGATAGAGAATGAGCATGCCAGGGTCTCTAGCCATGGCAACTGAACTCCAGATATAGGCACCACCTTGTGCATCCAGCTTTCCATGGGTACCGGGGATTGAACCTGGGTCTGTTGACTTTGCTTACAAGCTCCTTAACTGCTAAGCCATCTCTCCAGCCCTTCCTTTCTCCCCTCCCTCCCTCCCTCCCTTCTTTTTCTTTTTTTTAGAGACAGAGAGAGAAAGTGGGAATGGGCGCACCAGGGCCTCTAGCCACTGCAAAAGAACTCCAGACGCATGCGCCATCATGTGCATCTGGCTTATGTGGAACCTGGAGAATGGAACCAGGGTCCTTAGGCTTTGCAGGCATGCATCTTAACCGCTAAGCCATCTCTCCAGCCCTTGGTTTGTTTGTTTGAATCAGGGTGTCTAGCCCAGGCTGAGCTGGAACTTACTCTGCAGTACAGGCTGGTCTGGGATTAAAGGCAGGCATCACTATGTCTGGCAAGACTTTGTACTTTTATTTTGGTTTTGATTTTGGTTTTTTGAGGTAGGGTCTCATTCTAGCCCAGGCTGACCTGTCTCAGGGCCTTGAACTCACAGCGATCCTCCTACCTCTGCCTCCCGAGTGCTGGGATTAAAGGTGTGTGCCACCACACCCAGCTTTTAAAAAATATTTTAATTTTACCAGGTTGTGGCTGTTCTCAATTGCTGTGGTTGTTGTCCACCTTCTCCTCCGAGACAAGGAGAGAGATTCAAGGCTTTCCTAACCTACTGGGATGTAAGCTTGAGGAAAATAATAATTGTGGAAGTGTTTATATATATATTTATATATTTTTTATTTGAGAGAAAGAGGCAGATAGAGAATGAGCATTAGGGCCTCTAGCCATGGCAACTGAACCTCAGATAGGCAACACCTTGTGCATCCAGCTTTCCCATGTGGTAATGAGGGAAACCTAGGTCTGCTGACTTTGCTAAGCTCCTTAACTGCTAAGCCATCTCCAGCCCTTCCTTTCTCCCCTCCCTCCTCCTCCCTCCCTTCTTTTTCTTTTTTTAGAGACAGAGAGAGAAAGTGGAATGGCTTTCAGGCCCTCTAGCCACTGCACGTGAACTCCAGACGCATCGCCATCATGTGCATCTTATATGGATTTTAGGAGAATGGAACTAGGGTCCTTTGGAGGGCTTTGCAGGCATGCATCTTAACACGCTAAGCCATCTCTCCCAGCCCTTGGTTTGTTTGTTTGAATCAGGGTGTCCAGCCCAGGCTAGGCTGGAACTTACTCTGCAGTACAGGCTGGTCTGGATTAAGGAGGCAGAGCATCCTATGTCTGGCAAGACTTTGTGCTTTATTTTGGTTTTGATTTTGTAGTTTGAGGTAGGGTCTCATTTCTAGCCCAGGCTGACCTGTCTCAGGGCCTTGAACTCACAGCGATCCTCCTACCTCTGCCTCCCGAGTGCTGGGATTAAAGGTGTGTGCCACCACACCCAGCTTTTAAAAAATATTTTAATTTTATTTATTTATTTGAGAGAGAGAGAGAATGGGCATGCCAGGACCTCCAGCTGCTGTAAATGAACTCCAGACTCATGCACCATCTTGTGTATCTGGCTTACGTGGGCCCTGGGGAATCGAACCTTGGTCCTTTAGCACTGCAGGCAAGCACCTTAACTGCTAAGACATCCTCCCAGCCCAAGAATTTGTATTTTTTTTCTAAAACCTCTGTAACTCTAACAGAGTGATACAGATTAGGAACGAGTGCAGTAAGCATAGTGACTGAATAAGTTCATGAGAAAACAGGAAATATCAAGGTCCAAGCTCTCAGCCAGCTCTGGAGAGAGCAAACTTCAGGCCTCTTCGAGCCAGGAGAAGAATATGGAGGTATCTTTGGCGAGGGTATGAAACAAGGTTGGGAGTTAGAGGGAGTTTGGAAGAGTCTTAGGAAATTAGGTTATATTACCTGGGAGGTAGCCAGAGTTCAGGCAGCTGCCAAACGGACGAGTCCTGGGCTCTGGCATCCTGTTTCCCCTGGCCGACTTTGGTCCAGAGAGCTGAGAAGGGATGAAGGATTAAGTCGGGACCTCCCTAGCCCCAGTGTCTGGGGTTTCATCAGCAAACACTTCTGGAAACCCACATGCCGCCTCTCAGGGAAACTGAGACCGGTAAATGCTGTCTGCGGGGAGAGCTCGGGCGTGGGCTTGGCAGTCTGCACAGGGAGGAGCTGGTTAATGGATAATAAGACCTGGATCTTGAGACTGCGAGAAAGGCAGAGCAAGCTCCCTCCACACAAGTTGGTAAGACAGACACACCTTCCTCCTCCAGATCCCTTCCTCCCCCTTCATCTCTACAGCATCTCCATCCACACCCTCTTGCCAGCCCCCCCCCATCAAATTTCTTCTCCTTACCCCCATCTCTGGTTCCTCCTTCTTGGGGGCAATGTTGAAACTCTGGCCCCGGCCCCCCCACCACATTTCTCTGGCTCCATCCGGAAATGGAGCAGTTAAGGTGGAAAAACCTCAAAGATGCCCAGTCTCTGGGAAGAGGCTGAATCTTAAATTGAGAAGAGTTAGGGGGAGGGGCAAGGGGGAGGATACAAGGGAGGTACCAGGAGTACAACTTGGGGGTCTTATTTGAAAGGTGTGTCCTGCCCAGCCAGAGGAGGCTCCTCGGAAACTTCAGGAGACTCTGGTGAGGGCGGGAGAGATGCCCAGCCCCTTAAAGGAGAATACACACTTTTTTTTTTTAAAGTAGAAGGGAAATGGAGGAGTCTGAGAAAGATGGGAGAAATAGAGAATCGGGAAATAGCCATAATCTCTTCTTTATCCAAACCCACATCCGAATATCTTCTTGTTCATGAGTATTAGACACTGAGGGAGCAGCAACGCAGATTATTTAACTTGAAACACTGTGGGCTGCCGTTCAGGACTCTTTCATTGATAACACTGAGAAGTTCAGTAGCTTTGTTTGATTTTTTCATGATTTTTTTGTGATTTTTGTCTTTTAATATATATTTTTGTTTGTTTTGTTGTTGTTGTTGTTTTTGGTAGGGTCTCACTCTGGCTGCAGGCTGACCTGGATTCTACATGTAGTCTCAGGGGTGGCTCGACCTCTCAGCTGATCCGATCCTCCTACCTCTGCCTTCCAAGTGCTGGGATTAAAAGGCTTGCGCCACCACGCCCGGCTTTAAAAAATATTTTGTAAAATTATTTATTTTGAGAGAGA
This sequence comes from Orientallactaga sibirica, assembly GCA_036365145.1. Lineage (NCBI taxonomy): Eukaryota > Metazoa > Chordata > Mammalia > Rodentia > Dipodidae > Orientallactaga > Orientallactaga sibirica. The sequence continues at coordinate 22,853,855 of JAEOAD010000025.1, forward strand.
GGAGAGTCAGATAAAGAAAATGGGCGCTCAGGGCCTCTAGCCACTGTGACAAACTCCAGAAGCATGCGCCCCCTTGTCCATCTGGTTTATTTGTGTTGGGTACTGGGGGAATTAAGCCTGGATCATGGAGGCTTCCCAGGCAAATGCCTTAACTGCTAAGCCATCTCTCCAGTATTTTGTTTTTGTTTTTTGTTTTTGAGATGGGGTCTTACTTCAGCTCAGGCTGACCTGGAATTCACTATGTAGTCTCAGGATGTTTTCCAGACTCATGAGTGATCCTCCCTACCTCCACCTCACAGGTGCTGGGATTGAGGCATGTGCCACCACGCCCAGCTTCAGTATTTAAAAGTATTTTTATTTATTTAGAGAGGCAGGTAGAGAGAAAGAGAGCTAATGGGCATGCCAGAGCCAAAGGAGAATACACACTTTTTTTTTTTTTTTTTTTTAGAAGGGAAATGGAGGAAAGAAGATGAGAAATAGACATCCGAATATCTTCTTGTTCATGAGTATTAGACACTGAGGGAGCAGCAACGCAGATTATTTAACTTGAAACACTGTGGGCTGCCGTTCAGGACTCTTTCATTGATAACACTGAGAAGTTCAGTAGCTTTGTTTGATTTTTTTCATGGGATTTTTTTGTGATTTTTGTCTTTTTAATATATATTTTTTGTTTTGTTTTGTTTTGTTGTTGTTTTTCGAGGTAGGGTCTCACTCTGGCTGCAGGCTGACCTGGAATTCACCATGTAGTCTCAGGGTGGCCTCGACCTCTCAGCGATCCTCCTACCTCTGCCTTCCAAGTGCTGGGATTAAAGGTGTGTGCCACCACGCCCGGCTTTTAAAAAATATTTTGTAAAAAAATATTTATTTTGAGAGAGAGAGAGAGAGAGGCAGATAGAGAAAATGGGCGCTCCAGGGCCTCTAGCCACTGCAAACAAACTCCAGAAGCATGCGCCCCCTTGTCCATCTGGTTTATTTGTGTTGGGTACTGGGGAATTAAGCCTGGATCCCGGAGGCTTCCCAGGCAAACGCCTTAACTGCTAAGCCATCTCTCCAGTATTTTGTTTTTTTGAGATAGAGTCTTACTTCAGCTCAGGCTGACCTGGAATTCACTATGTAGTTTCAGGATGGCCTCGAACTCATGGTGATCCTCCCTACCTCCACCTCCTGAGTGCTGGGATTAAAGGCATGTGCCACCACGCCCAGCTTCCAGTATTTAAATAAAATTATTTTTATTTATTTAAGAGAGAGGCAGGTAGAGAGAAAGAGAGCTAATGGGCATGCCAGAGCCTCCAGCTCCTGCACATAAATTATAGTCGCATACGCTACCTCGTGCATCTGGCTTATGTGGGTCCTGGGGATAGAACCTGAGTCCTGTGGCTTTACAGTCAAGCACCTTAACTACTAAGCCATCTCTCCAGCCCCCTCCCCACCAGTATTTTAAAAAATATTTTATTTTTACTTATTTGAGAGAGAGAGAATGGGCGTGCCAGGGCCCACTGCAAACGAGACACATGCGCCACCTAGTGCATTTGGCTTACAGGGATCCTGAGGAACCAAACCTGGGTCCTTGGGCTTTGCTGGCAAGTGCCTTAACTGCTAAGCCATCTCTCCAGCCCCTTAAGGTTTTTGTCAGGCTGGAGAGATGGCTAAGGCGCTTGTCTGTAGAGCGTAACAATCTGGGTTCAGTTCTCCAGTACCCATGTAAAGCCAGATGCACAAAGTGGCACATGCATTTGGAGTTTATTTGTCTCAGCTTGCAAATAAAAATATTTTTGTCTTTTGTGCTAGCCCAGGCTGACCTGGAATTCACTCTGTAGTCTCAGGCTGGCCTCAAACTCACAGTGATCTGCCTTCCCAGTGCTGGGATTAAAGACGTGCACCACCACACTCGATTGATTTTTGTCTTTTTAAAAAATACATATTTAAATATTTTATTGACAGAAAGAGGCAGAGAAAGGGGCAGAGAATGGGCATGCCAGGGCCTCCAGCCGCTGCAAACGAACTCTAGATGCATGCGCCACCTTGTGCATCTGGCTTACGCATGTCCTGGGGAATCGAACCTGGGTCCTTTGGCTTTGCAGGCAAGTGCCTTAATTGCTAAGCCATCATTCCAGCCCAATTTTTATCTTCTTTTAAGGGGAGGGATGCAAAGACATTTATTTACAGCTTCTACTTTCTCCGACAAGCCTAACAGTGGTTGAGAAGGGGAAGTGGGAATTGAACCCTACCTCCTTTTCCTGGGCGAGACATAGCTGGGTGAAGAGAGCAGTGGAGTAGGGGAAGTTATGTGTCCCGGATGCAGAGGGTACAGGTGTGTGTGCATGTCTTGGGGGCGGGACAGGGAGGCAGAGGAAAAGATCATTGCATTTAACCCTGCCTGGGCTCACACTAAGTTCACCTCCACTCTGGCCACAACCAATTAGCAGAGAAAGCCCAGCCCAGGTATGTGTGACTCCACCTCTCCAACCCAGACACTAGATCTCCAAATGAATGATTCATGTTCAGGACTCTGAAAGCTAAAGGGTTGGGAACATCTTTCCAGCTCCAGGATCCCAACTTCCCTCCTCCAGCGCCCACTCATGCTACAACCCGTGAAGCCAAGACCACCGAGAGGCAAGCAAAAGAGATGCAGCTGAGGGTGACTCGGGGCCAGCAGGTTTGGATATGAAAAGGACAGGAAATGAAATACAAAATCGGAGTTAGTGAACTGCTGTTTTATTGTTTTTGAGTCTCTACAGAGGCAGCCATCCTTTAGGTGGGAACTGGTTTCCAAAGTGACATTCAATACTTCTCCCTCCCCCGCACACACTCTTCCAGCTTCAGTTCTAACTAAAAGTTCCCTCTCTTGGCTGTAACTGTGGAAATAGTGAAGATACCACGAATAGGGAATCAGTCTAGCAGGTATGTGCTTGCTGGTGTGGGGACTCAAAAGCCTGATCATACAAGTCCTAAAGGCTGCTGAGTACCAACCCCCCCCACACACACACCACATCCCACGGACCTTAACGATTTGACCTTCCCCAAAGTCTGCTGTCCTAAGAAAACAGCTTCCCGAGAGGCACGTTCCATCTCCCTTCTCCCCCACCGCTCCTCATTCAGGGGCCTCGTTCTAATCAATACTTGGAGGCACAGGAGCATCAGAGGAAGACAAGGAAAGTCAGGAGCGGGGCGGGGGGGGGGGTGCTCAGAAGGAGAAACCCACTGGGTGATTTGATCAGCACCTAGCAAAGGGCAGCAGCTGGAGTTTAGGTATCAGGAAGACTGCCTCCCAGCAAGTCCCCCGACACAAATCCAGGTTACTGGATGAAAGGGTGCAGAGGCAAGGGGCTGCATGAGATTTTTCCCCCCTTCCCCCCCCCCCCGAGGTAGAGTCTCATTCTAGCTCAGGCTGACCTGGAATTCACCGTGTAGTCTCAGGTAGCCTCGAACTCACTGCGATCCTCCTACCTCTGCCTACACCACTGAAGGCTTTTTCCCCCCCTTTTCATTATCCTGCTGTGGTTAAAGGTTTGTGCCAGGCGCAAGAGCTGCTGGGGAGGGGCAGCTGGAGGAGGGAGGTGGAGCTGAGTGACTCAGGAGATGAGTCACACATCCAGTTATAAGCACAGAGAGAGGCCAAGGTCTTTCCCACTCCCACTCCCTTTAGCCAGCTTCTGTTTGTTTTTCTACTGCCCACTACCCACGTAGCCCATGGAGGTGGTGGCACAGGAAGGTGGATGGAAGCATCGTGATAAATATTGTGCTAATCAGCTCAAGCACAGGCGGCAAAGCACCCTCTGGTGTGCAGATTGATGTCTCCGCCCAGTCAGTGCTGCATGACTCACCGCATCTGCAGCTGAAGGAGCCCCAGGAAAAGAACTTGGAAAAATCTGGGGTGCAGGTCATTCCAGGCCAGGGAGGGGCTTCTATTCTAATTCTGTCCTCTAGCCCATGGCTAAATAGCAGAGCACTGCCTCCTTGGAAGAGGAAGAGGACAGAGACCAGGGGTGTCTGAGTAACGCATGGACAATCATGAGATGCTCCTTTATTGGACATGTTGAAAGGAATAAGGATGGCGAGAGAGCCAGCTCCACTCTTCTCTTTGAGGCTCGGAACCAGCTGCCAAATGTACACGATGAAGTCTGAGTAATTTTTTCTTTATTGGCCTGTGGACTTTAGCTTTTTTCTGAGAAGAAACCATTCCTATGGAGACAGAAGGTACTTCTATGTTAAGGCCCTGAAGGACACTGAACTTACTTTATATCATTAATAAAAAACAGGTGACTTTTTACAACTCTCAGTTAAACCAGCATAGGCTAAGAAAAGGACTGGAGGCCTAACCTATGGTAGGTATTTGCTGTATTTGGGACAAGGTAGAGAACGTAGGGTGAGGGTAGCACTGTTACGTGAGAAGGAGAAAAGAGCTCTGAAGACCTCCCTCTCCATCCAGAACTTCAGCAGGACACTAGATACCCGGGGATTAAAAGCACTAAGTGCACTTAAATGTAAACCTGAGAGATGGCATCATACCTCATCTAGGGATTCAGGGTCTATCTTCCCCCTTCACTCACATACCCCTTCTTAACCAAAGTTTTACCCCTTTGAGCACACACTATGTAACCCTCCCTCCCTTTGCCCCAACACAGGAATTGCATGGGTATGGCCTTTCAGCCCCCTCTTCTTCTTTTCAAAACACTACAAGCCAATTATGTTTCCCCGGGCAGTATTCCTTGACTCCCATCTCACCCAGCCCCTCCCTCCCCAAATTGCAAAACAAACCTCACTCTTCCCTGTTGTCCCCATTGTCTGGGGGCCCTTGATCCTTAGAATAAAGAGGCTTTTTAATGTCTTAATAAATAATCACTTTCCCACATAAAACATAATTTAATAAAAAACTAAAGATCCTCTAAAGCTTTATTTTACCATATTCACTTCTAGAACATCCTTCCCCTGGATTTCCATCCTTTTTTCTTTGAAAAGGTAAAAATGAATAGATATTTGCTAATGTATAAATAAAAACAACCATGATACAAGGTTTTTGTTTTTCTTCATTTGTCCTCAGTTTTTAAAAACAAAAGTGTTAAATACAATCTAATAACAGATCAAGTCCAAACACAGCAGTCCAATGGAGAACCAACTTCCCTGCTTTTATTCTCTGGGAAACCCCTTGGTCTCTGTCCACTCCTCTTGGCCCAGGCCAGCATCCTACAGTACGGGAGAGGGAAGCAAGCAGTGCAATCAGGGTGTGGGTTTCAGCCACTGGGCATCAGGTTTGTGGTGGGGGTGGAGGCTCATTTGGTGGTGGCCCCACCAGTGTTATTCAAACTCCAGAAACAGGGACAAGACTCTGAGAGGAACAAAAGGCACTCACCTTGGGCACAAATTGAAAGGGTGCTTAAAATACAGGAGACAAAGACAATACTAACTTGATACAGTATTTTTTTTAAATCAAAATTAGGATTAAAAAAAAACTCTTGCTGAACAAACAAAAAAATTAAATAAAGTCAGAATCCATTCCCGTATTTGCTCAACCCAGGCTTACTTCCTCACCCTAATACTGGTCTTGTCATATCCTAAGTATTTGATATTTTGTTCAACATGAGTTTTGGCATTTTTTTAAATGCTGAATTAAAAAAATATTTATCTATGGATATGGTGGCATACAGCTATAATTCTAGCACTTGGGAAGCTGAGGCAGGAAGATCACAAATTCAAGGCCAGTCTGGACTACAGAGACAAGAACTGTCTCCCCCGCAAAAAAGTCTTGATTACTGATAGACTTTTAAATTATGTATCCAAGGGGAGTGTTCTTCCCATACTAGATTCCAACCCTACCCAAAAATATACACACCCTTCCTTTGGAACTCACTGCTTCCTTAAAAGACTAAGAAAGACGGCCATGGTGTGCCATGCCTGTAATCCCAACAGCTGGGAGGCTAAGGCTGGAAGACTGCTGAGTTGAAGGCCAGTTCTGTACTACATAGTGAGTCCCAGTCTGGCCAGCTAGGGTTACATAATGAAAGAATGAAAACTAATGCTTAAGAATCGCCATAGGAAATGATTAAATCAAAAGATTGATAGATTTGAAAAATGAACGCTTTCAATTATGTTGAGGAAAAAAAGGAAACAATGAGGAACCCTGGGTTGGCTTTGTTACCAGGTTTGGGGGGACAGGATAACCTTCCTGACTAGGTAGAAGAAACATGCAGACAAGAGTCCCCACACCACGCACGCCGAGCCACGTGACTGAGGTCAGCTGTGGGGATTACATTCCACTAGATGGCTGGTGAGTACACACATCAACAGAGAAATCCAAGTACAAAAAACAGTGAACACTTGGGACATTAAGTACACTTCTTCCCCTTCTTCATATGCACCCAGGAGCATAGGTAGGTAATTGCATAGATGATTTTTTCCCCCCAGGAAAAAATATAAAGAAAAAAGAAAATTAGCCCAGGATATATCTTCTGGTTTAAAGCTCTTAGAAATGGCTCTGGTCAGAGCATAGGCTGTCAAGACTTGTGCTTCATGCAAACTGCAAGGCAGCTCTCGGCTGTGTCCACTCCTATCCCCTGGAGAAGAGGGTGGCTCAGGGAAAGGGAGAAATCCAGACAGAGCAGCTCGCTGGGACTCATCTGTGGCCCATGGCTACAGGTCACTAAAATATATTTCTTTAACTACCTTTATAAATGTTCCCTAGCCCCTAGCCCGTGTTTCAACATCTGTCCTAATATAAAAAATAACTCTTCTTACAAAGATTTTTTTTTTAATTTTTAATTAACCACAGATTAAGGTCAGCTATGGCTTAACAAAAGAAGCCAGGATGTTAAGTTCTCTAGAAGTAGACAGGAAGGAGGGGGAAAAATCATTTAAATGGGGGGGGGGATAGTAATCACTTTTTTAAAAATGTTTTTGTTTGTTGTGGTCTTTTTGTTTCTTTTCCTTTAAAAAGTTAGTCAGTAAAATAAGTTGCTTTCTACAGAAATGCAGCAGCAGAGGACAGTAGTGCTTTATGTAGGTTTTTGGTTTTGTCTGCGAGTCTATGTCTGGCCTGTCTCCACCCCTCCCTAGGAACACTCCAACTCCACGTGTGGTTATTGCTAAGTAGTTAAAAAATAGATCACTCTGCAACCATTCACCTGAAGAAATCTCAACACACACAGCTGCTCTTCATTCTCTTCTCTTTCCCAGAGGGAACTTTTTTAAAAAATAAAATTAAAATCTTTAAAACTTCTCAACTTAGCTGAGCTCAGCCATCAAAACAGATGAGGAAGAGAGAGGGCATAATGGGCAACAGTCCCTAAAACTAGCACGGATGACAGATGGCTATCTAGAAGAGAATAAAACTGAAGAGGAAAAGGATCCTCTTTCAAGTTCCTTCCTTTCCCAGCGCCATGAGCTGGGATGTAGACAACCCTCCTCCTAACCACGCTTCGCCTCCGCAGGTCCCTCAGGAGGAAGGTTTGGTTTTTTTGTTTTTGTTTTTAAATCCAACCCTACTATATACCTTAGTTCAACCCAATTTTGCCCAGTATCTGTTTCCCTCCACAGTCCCAACTCCACCACCATGTGCTTTTGTCCAACCTAAATAAGCTTTGGTTTACTTTTCCTTTCATTGACTGAGAACTCGCTTCACAGGTTCTTCTCCAGAAGTCCACCCACCCCCGCCAAACATTCTCCTCTGGGCCTTGGGCTCTGGCATGGGACTCAAGAATCATTATCTTCCCCTGAACCTTCTTAGTGCCATCAAGTCAAGCTCTGCCAAGGACAAGGCAGCCCTGGAGGCACCAGCCCTGTCCTGCTCTGGCCAGCCTGGCAGCACCCGGGCACACTCACTTCCAAAGTTTCCAGCCAGGCTCCCACAAACATTTCTGCGCTTGCCCCATCAACATGGGGGCTGGGTCTCGATGAGCCAAAGTGTTGAGCTTAATTTTCTTTGTTTAGCTTCTTGCCCTCCACCCTTCTCCCCACTTAGAACCTGTGCACAAGCAGCTCCCCACTGGGTTCCCGTTCCCGCCTCCTCAGTTCTTCCCTGTAACAGCAAGAGCAGAAGTTGTTGGTCTCAGGGTGTCCATAGAAGCTGCAGTTCGGTTGTTTGCATTTGGTCTGGGTTGGGGGAATCCCCCTGGGCCCTCCAGACCATCCATCTGGCTCAGGGGGCTCTCTGTAGCCATTGCTATAGGAATCAGCCACTCGGAACTGGGGTGGCAACAAGGCGCCCCTGTGTATTCCATCCTTGCCTGGCTCCAGAGAAAGGATGCTGTCCTGGTGCGGGTAGGGTCGCCCAGGAGGGCACTGTCTGGGAAAGGTGGCATATGGTGGTAGGCCCCCCACACATGGACCTCCTGCCAACTGCCTCCGGGGTTCCTGGCAATGGACTCCACCCCCAGAAGGCCGAGGGATAGTGAAGCCCCCAGGGTAGCCAGCAGAGAATGCTATGGCCTTGGACTCTTCGGGGGAAGCAGTCAGCGGTTCCTCCCCACCATCTGGCTCTGGCTTTTTGGCGGGAGGAGGCCCACTAACTAACCCTCCATTCACGATCTTCCTCTCCGCCTCCTTCTGCTTCTGCTCTGCCAGAAATCTCTCCTCAGCGTCGGCAAGATAGCGCTGGACCATCTCCTCCTGATACTGATGACGGTGACCCATCTTCAGGGTGCCAACAAAAATGAACTTGCCTTCCCCCTGCATTGCCACCCTCATGATGCTCAGACTTTGCATCACTTCCTGGCTGTACTTGCTTCCTCCACTGCCACCAGACTCAGAGGCGGGCTTCTCGGACGTGGGCCCGTCCCCGGCTGCCTCCTCCTTGCCACCCTTCCAGCTCTTCAGTGAGTTCTTCTTCTTCTTCTCCAGCGTCTCAGTGCCGCCGCTGGCTGCTGCCCCCATCGCCACCCCTCCAGGCTTGGAGCCCTTGCCGTGCATCAGGCCCCCCATGTTCTTCTTGAGCTTGCTGCCCAACGTCTTGCCAAAGCTGCCCAGCTTGTTAGCCACAGAATCGGCTCTCTTTTTGTCCTTTTCCCGATCGCGCTTGCACTTCTCCTTCCGCTTGCTGCCCTCGTTGCTGGTAGAACTGCTGCCAACCGACTCCTTGTCTGACTCCCCAGACTCGGGAGTGGACCGGGGCTCATCTCCAGCTGAGGCCGTGGGAGACTCCGGCTGGGCCAGAGGAGCCTAGAAGAGACAAAAACAGCACTGGCAGCTCATTCACTGGGCAGGAGGCGTTCCAGCACACCTTCAGCCCATCAGTTGACAGGGCTCCTGACAGCCACGTGGTAAAAGCTGATATGCCTGTCCCTTGTGAGCTCCATCCTGGAGTTACCGTCTAGCTCCAGAGAAGGATTGTTATGACCAGGGCAAGGATCACCCAAGAGGACATGGTCTCTCTCTGGTCCAACCGGCTCTGTCATGGGCCAAGGGAAGATGTGTCTGACATCTAATTTTTTTTTTTTTAAGATTTATTATTTATTTATTACAGAGAGAGAGAGAGAGAGAGAGAGAGAGAGAGAGAGACAGAGAATGAAGAAGAATGGGTGCGCCAGGGCCTCCAGCCACTGTAAACGAACTCCAGACGCATGTGCCAGCATGTGCATCTGACTTCCATGGGACCTGGAGAATCGAACCTGGGTCCTTAGGCTTCTCAGGCATGCGCCTTAACCGCTAAGCCATCTCTCTAGTCCTGAGAGCTGATTTCTATCTCACTGTCTGAAAGCTCACTCCCCTCCGTAGGAGATAGCACAATGAAGCCAGACTTCTGGAGAGCCGTGGCAGAGCAGAGCAGGGACACTCCCCTCCCCTTCTTCCCTCCTCCTCTCCCCTGTGTCGACCAGCTTATCTAGAACTCACCATCCTCCTACCTCAACTTCCAAAATACTGGGATTACAGCTGTCTACCATTATACCTGCCTGGGGAAATATTTTACGGATTACAAAATACTGGGATTACAGCTGTCTACCATTACACCTGCCTGGGAAAATATTTTACGGATTACAAATTTGTTTATGTCAAATTTCTGTTCAGTTAATACTGTCTCAATTAACCACAAGCAACCAAGACTGACCAGTCTCCCTCCCACTCCTGTCCAGTTTTTTTTTTTCTTGCTTTGGATCCCCCCCACCCCCAAAGTTGGGTCTCACTCTAGCAGAAGCTGACCTGGAATTCACTATGTAGTCTTAGTCTGGCCTCGAACTCACAGCGACCCCACCTCTGCCTCCTGAGTGCTGGGATTAAAGGCATGTAACACCATGCCTGGCCCACCCAGCTTTTATGTACTCAGCACTCTGGAGTCATAGATTTGCATTTCATCTTGAATTCATGGGATCAGGAAATCTTTTAAGATATAATTTTTAAATATTTTATTTATTTGAGAGAGACAGAAAAAGAGGCAGAGAGAATGGGCGTGTGCCAGGGCCTCCAGCCCTTGCAAATGAACTCCAGACACATGTGTAACCTTGTGCATCTGGCTTTACGTGGGTTCTGGGGAATTGAACCTGGGTCCTTAGGCTTTGCAGGCAAGTGCCTTAACTGCTAAGCCATCTCTCCAGCCCCTCTTTTAAGATATTCTGTATCCTTCTTGTACCCAAAGCAGAGGTCTATCTATAGAAGGGCAGGGACACAGAAAATAATCTCAAGTACACACACACACACACACACACACACGCCCAAACATATTTCTGAAAGAATCTATTTTAGAATTATAAAGCAGAGCCTAGGGTTGGGAACGTAATTCAGAGGCAGAGCACTTGTGTAATTGTCAGTGTAGCAGCAGCATCATATAAAACAGCAGATCCTGGCTGGAGAGAGGGGGACCACAGAGGAGAAAAACAGGCAGGAAGAAGTGTTCTGACAACTTCCAGCAAACCTTGACTCATAAACAACCACTCAGAACAGATTCAGAGGACAAGCACTAACCATCTCCCTCCCCCTCGTGGAAAATTAGGAACCAGGGGCACGGGCAGGGCAGCCCTCACCTGTGCATCAGAGGACAGTGGGATCCACTTCACATTCATGTAGCTGTGCAGCAGGTGGAGTTTGACCTCCAGGGATAGAATTATACTGTGAGAAAGAGAGAGAAAAAAAAAAAAAAACTTAAACATACAATGACCTTTTGAAAGCAAAGCCATATGATATAGTTGGAAAAAGGGATAGTGGGAGGGCTACATGGCTAAGCGCTTAATTACGAAGCTTTATGACTTTGAGTGAGTTGTTTCAGCTTCCCTGAAACTCAGCTGGTGTTGACATGAGTACTGTTAATAGTACCCATCCTCCGGCATTGTCAAGATTAAAACAATGTTTGGAAAAGACGTAACAGCACCTCAAAATTAGAAAATACTAAACATTATTTCTACTGTTGTAAATATCATTTAGAAGATTCTGATAATCAGGTGAAACTTTATTTACTGTTTCCTTCATTTTGAGATGGGTCTTACTATATAGCCCCACCTAGCACTGAATTTCCCACATAACCAAAGCTGGTCTTTGAATGTGCATCACAATGCCCAACTCTAAAAACTTAATTAAAAAATTATTTTATTTTTATCTATTTGATAGAGAGAGGGAGAGAGAGAATGGGTGGGCTAGGGCCTCCAGCCACTGCAAATGAACTCCAGACACAAGCACCCTCTTGGGCATCTGGTTAAAATGGGTCCTGGGGAATCAAACCTGTGTCCTTTGGCTTTGCAGGCAAATGCCTTAATAGCTAAGCCATCCCTCCAGCCCTAAAAACTTAATTTTTAAAAGCCATGGGATTTGACAATTCTCTGTAGGGAAGCTATGGAAAGAGGCAGGATGAGGGATTGTGGGAAGGAAAGAGAGAATGTATTTTTCTTGCTAAATACTAGCAAGGTGAAGTCCAAGAGCAGACTATTTTGGTTAACTTTTTTTTTTTTTTTTTTTGGTTTTGCAAAGTAGGGTCTCACTCTGGTCCAGGCTGACCTGGAATTCACTATGTAGTCTCAGGGTGGCCTCGAACTCTTGGCGATCCTCCTACCTCTGCCTCCCAAGTGCTGGGATTAAAGGCGTGCGCCACCACGCCTGGCTTGTTTTTTTTTTTTTTTTGGAGGTAGGGTCTCACCCCAGCCCAGGCTGACCTGGAATTCACTATATAGTCTCAGGGTGGCCTGAAACTAACGGTGATCCTCCTACCTCTGCCTCCTGAGTGCTGAGATTAAAGGTGTGTGCCACAATGCCCAGCTGGTTAATATTTTAAACACCTCTGACTTAGGCTGGGATAAAAAAATGTCATTTAGGCTGCAGAGATGGCTCAGCAGTTAAGGCACTTGCTTACAAAGCCTGACAGCCTGGGTTCGATTTCCCAGGACCCATGTAAAGCCAGATGCACAAGGTGGCACATGTGTCTGGAGTTCGTTTGCAGAAGCCGGAGGCCCTGGTGCCCCAATTCTCTCCTCTCTTTGTGTGTCACAAATATATATATGATTCTGCTGACTTTCTGATCATGGTTTTAAGTACTCTGGGGATGTGTCCCTGTAAGAAAACTCCCTATTCTGGGACAAGAACACGACAAACTACCTACAAGATCTGTGGGACCTGGTATCAAAGAAGTTAGAACTAGGATGTGACTGTCTTGCCTCTGGACTAAGAAAACATCCTGGGACGTGGCCACTGCATGTAGTCGCGATCTCAGTTATTGAGTAGATGGAAAGGCTAGGCTTGCCTCACCTGGCCAGCCGGACATTGTCATTGTCATCTTTGCCCCACTCCCAGTCTTTTCCTGGGTCCACAGCAAAGTGCAGGGGCAGCAGCCTGTGCTCAGAGTCCGTCAGCGGGATCACAGCTGGGGAGGAAAAGCACGCTGCTGTCAGGATGTCTTCTTGAGAAGGGAGGCTGGCAGCACATGGACAGCCTGCCTTCCCTCCCACCACAAGCAGCTCTTAATGATGAAGTCACATCTCAGCTCTTAATGTGAACTACTCTGGTGGTAAAAGCCAACAGTCTGTCTGCTCCCTACTTCCCGGCAGGACTTGGGGACGCTGCATGACTCCTGCCATTCAGCCAGCTAACACAAGTGATGCTCTTGCCAATTCCGTGCGGTCAAGGAATTCAACATCATCAAGCAAAAAAACATGCAGCAAAGCATCCCTGGTGCCCTAATTCTCTCCTCTCTCTGTGTGTCACAAATATATATATGATTCTGCTGACTTTCTGATCATGGTTTTAAGTACTCTGGGGATGTGTCCCTATGAAAACTCCTATTCTGGGACAAGAACCACGACAAACTACCTACAAGATCTGTGGGACCTGGTATCAAAGAAGTTAGAACTGGATGTGACTGTCTTGCCTCGGACATTGGCCACTGCATGTAATCCGCGATCTCAGTTAATGAGTAGATGGAAAGGCTAGGCTTGCCTCACCTGGCCAGCCAGGACATTTGTCATTGTCATCTTGCCCCCTCCCAGTCTTTTCCTGGGTCCACAGCAAAGTGCAGGGCAGCAGCCTGTGCTCAGAGTCCGTCAGCGGGATCACAGCTGGGAGGAAAAGCACGCTGCTGTCAGGATGTCTTCTTGAGAAGGAGGCTGGCAGCACATGGACAGCCTGCCTTCCTCCCACCACAAGCAGCTCTTAATGATGAAGTCACATCTCAGCTCTTAATGTGAACTACTCTGGTGGTAAAGCCAACACTCCTATGGCAGGACTTCTGCATGACTCCTGCCATTCAGCCAGCTAACACAAGTGATGCTCTTGCCAATTCCGTGCGGTCAAGGAATTCAACATCATCAAGCAAAAAAACATGCAGCAAAGCATCATTTAGAAGTCTTTTTTATTTTTTGTTTTTTCAGGGTAGGGTCTCACTCTAGCCCAGGTTGATCTGGAATTCACTCTGTAGACTCATGGTGGCCTTGAACTCATGGAGATCCTCCTACCACTACCTCTCAAGTGCTGGGATTAAAGGCATGCACCTTAATTCTTTCCTCCCCCCCCATTAGCTCTCATTTCCACTTTTCTAAGTGAAAACAACAGAGAACAAAATACAGACACACAGACTCTGACTCAGCACCTTGTTCCTTGGCGCTCTCCTTCTGTTCCATGGACACAAGCGCAGAAAAGTGGGCCTGATCATAGGCGAGCACCAGGGGGGATCGGTGACACTGGCTGGCAGGGACCTCCAAGGGCAGATAGATTCCTCCAAAAGGAATAGGGGCGAATGCTGCAGGAAACCATCCAAGTGATTACTAAGGCTATGCCGTGCCTAGTGGACAATCTCTTCACCCCTCTCTCCACCTGGGTCCCAACTTCTTTTTTCTTGTTCCAGGCAGGGTCTCATTCTAGCCCAGGCTGACCTGGAACTCACTCCAAAGTCCCAGGCTGGCCTTGAACTCACAGTGATCCTCTTACCTCTGCCTCCCCCTCCCCCAACCTTCTAAAGATATGTAGACCAGGCTGGCCTCAAATAGCTCCCTCTTTCCTTCGAATTTATTTAATAATTCTTTCCCAGGACTGGGGAGATGGCTCAGCAGGTATGAGCACTTGCTGGCAAGCATGAGAGGGCCTGAGCTGGCCTGACTTTTATCCCCAGCAACCACATAAAATCCATGCCTGTAATCAAAGCCATATGGTGAAAAAGACTGGAAAATTGGGCCAGAGAGATGGTTTAGCAGTTAAGGCATTTGCCTGCAAAGCCAAAGGACCAGGTTTGATTCCCCAGGACCCGCATAAGCCAGATGTACAAGATGGCATATGCATCTGGAGTTTGTTTGCAGTGGCTGGAAGCCCTGTTGTGCCCATTCTCTCTCCCTCTTTCTACCTGCCTATTTCTCTTTCTCTCAAATAAAAACATAAAATATTTTTTAAAAATTTATTTTAAAAAAAGACTGGGAAATTGCAGGGGCGTGTTGGTCAGCCAGCTGACCAAAAACAGCCACTCCAGGTTCAGTGACACTCTGTTTCAAGGAAATAAAACAGAAGAGTGATGGGGGGTGGGGTGGCAATTGACATTCTCCTCTGGCTTCTACATGGGTGTGTGTGCAGTGCACGCATCTGCGCACACACATGTACATACACTAATACACACACCACACCACACATACGTGCAAAAACAAAAATAAATTTTTTAAAACTTTTTTATTTTATTTTATTTTTTTTGAGAGAGAGAGAGAGAGAGAGAGAGAGAGAGAGAGGAAGACAGAGATGGGCGTGCCAGCAGTGTTCTCAGCTGTGAATAAAATCCAGATGTGTGCGCCCCTTGTGGGCAAGTGTGGCATTGTGCCCTTGCCTCACTTTGCATCTGGCTAAACGTGGGATCTGGAGATTGGAACTGCTGGGGATTGGAACCAGTGTTCTTAGGCTTAGGAGGCAGGTGCCTTAACCCCTAAGCCATCTCTCCAGCCCCAAAATTCTCTTTTTTAAATGACAATTTTCTTAGAAACAAACTTTAAATGCTAAAAAATACTTTCTTTTGAATCTTAACAATTTTGCATTGTTCTATTTATACATTTGCCCCAAAGTTTACATATTCCCTTTTCTACCCTACTCTCAATGTTCAGACCAAGGCTCTGTGTGTAGGGATTCTGGGCAGAGGGGCTGGGGACCACTGGCTGACTCACCTTCCCCTCCAGAGTCCCTCAGCATAGTGTCTGCCACCACCACCACGGGCCTTCTCAGCACATGCGCGAGAACGAAGACATGTAGCTCCTCCAGGCTCTCATACACGGGCTCCTCTGCACTCTCCACGCTGTATGATAGGAGTGGGGAGGGCACAGCAGGGAGGGGAGAAAACAAGAATCCTGAAGACCAGGGCTGGAGAGATGGCTTAAAGATTAAGGCACTTGCCTGTGAAGCCTAAGGACCCAGGTTCAATTCTCCAGGTCCCATGTAAACCAGATGCACATGGTGGCACATGCATCTGGAGTTCATTTGCACTGGCTAGAGGTCCTGCTGTGCCCATTTTCTCTCTCTCCCCTCCCAACCCATCTCAAATAAAAAAAGTTTTAAAAAGTTTTAATACCAGCACTCACGAGGTAGAGGTAGGAGGATGGCTGTGAGTTTGAGGCCACCCTGAGACTACATAGTGAATTCCAGGTCAGCCTGAGCTAGAGTGAGACCCTACCTCTAAATAAATAAATAAATAAATAAATAAATAAATAAATAAAGAAAGAAAGAAAGAAAGAAAGAATCCTGAAGACCAGTTCTGAAGGGAGATCAAAGAATGCCCTTTCTTGGTTTGCTCATTGCAAGGCTGCCTCTATAGCAGATGATGATGATGATGATGATTATTGGTTTTTCAAGGTAGAGCCTCGCTCTAGTCCAGGCTGACCTGAATTCACTATGTAGTCTCAGGGGGCCTCAAACTCAGTGATCCCCCTACCTCTATCTCCCAAGTACTGGGATTAAAGGTGTGCGCCACCACGCCCAGCGCAGATTGTTTTTCTATTTCTACTTCATTGCTGGGGACTCCAAGAAGAGAATTTTTTTTTGTTTGTTTGTTTGTTTGTTTTTTGAGGTAGGGTCTCGCTCTAGCTCAGGCTGACCTGGAATTCACTATGTAGTCTCAGGGTGGACTCAAACTCACAGCGATCCTCCTACCTCTGCCGCCTGAGTGCTGGGATTAAAGGCATGCACCATCACACCTGGCTTTAAGAAGAGAGATTTGAAGGTGCTGGTGATAAAATGGTGCTAAGAATCTGCAGGAGCTTGCTATTTCTTAACATAGCTCATGTTTTCCCAATTCTATGAAGACCTGCACATTCTAGCTGCTGTTTCATCACTATCCCGTTTTTTTTTTCTGTAATTTCTTTCTTCTCCCCTTCTTTCTCTCCTTCTTTCTCTCCTTCTTTCTTTATTTCTTTCTCTTTCCTTCCTTCCTTCCTTCCTTTCCTCTTCCTTCCCTTCCTTTCCTTCATCTTCCCTTCCTTCTTTCTCCTTCCTTCCTGCCTTTCTTCTCAAATCAATCTTAGCCCTTTCTCTTGGATCAAAAAGGCTCGAACTACTGTGATGCAAACTCTGCCTCCAAAGTGCTGGGATTAAGGCATGCCACCACTTTGTTTTTTCTTTGTTTTCCTTTGGCAGAGGTAGGGTTCACTCTGGTCCAGGCTGGACTCCTGGAATTAACTGTAGTCTCAGGGTGGCCTTAAACTCACAGTGATCCTCCTACCTCTGCCTCCCAAAGTGCTGGGATTACTCTGGCGTGGCATGTGCCATGCAACATTTGGTTTTTGTAATTTATTTTCTAAACATATTGAGCCATTTGTCCCTTTAGTTTTTCCAAAGTCTAAATGAGATACAATCATAATTTCCTTAATGTGATGTAAGAAGAAACCTTAGTAAAAACACACAAAAGCAGGACTGTTCAGCACCACCTACCATCGTGCTCCACAGACTCCAGAGCCCCACCAAACAGCAGCTCCAGAATGAACTTTACCGCTGCACTGCTATGACTTTGCATTAGGTCATATCACTTTCTGCTCAGTATCCTTTTCCCAGAAACTCTCTACACAGGCTCAGTGAGGACTCCATAAAGATTATTTTCTCCTCTTTTCTCTCTTTTTTTTCTTTTTTTTTTTTTCGAGGTAGGGTCTCACGCTAGCCCAGGCTGACCTGGAATTCACTCTGTAGTCTCAGGGTGGCCTCGAACTCACAGTGATCCTCCTACCTCTGCCTCCCCAAGTGCTGGGATTAGGGCGTGCGCCACCATGCCTGGCAAGATTATTTTTGAACTCTTCCCTTGCCACACTCTACCCACTGCTGCTAGCTCCGTTGGTCCCTAGATGCACTGGTTCACTTGAAGCAAGCGATTAGCTCATTCCATTCTTTCTGCCATTCTTCCTCAGTATATACCAGTCCTGACTGTGAAGACATGCAAAAAAAAGACAATTAAACGTTAGAGACTAGGTTTGTTTTTCCCAAAAAATATTATTTATTTATTTATTTATGGGGAGAGATGGATGGAGGGAGGGAGGGAAGGAGAGAGAGAGAGAAGAGAGAATGGGCCACCAGGGCCTCTTGCCACTGCAGATGAACTCCAGATGCATGCACACTTTGTCCGGGCTTTACAGGGAACAGTCAACAAGTGAGCATGAACTCCAGAGTGCCTCTGTCTGGATTTATTGAGGCTCTTCTGACCCATTTCTAAGTGCTGCTGGAAATTGTTTCTGAAATTAAAACCTGATGACGTCTGTTTTCTGTTAATAGTTCTACAAATCTTCATTGCTCATAGTATATAGTTCAAACTCCTTAGCCATCACTTAGGAAGTAGAAAACAGAAGGATTAAGTTCAAGGTCAGGGCTGGAGACATGGCTCAGTGATTAAGGTGTTTGCCTGCAAAGCCAAAGGATCAGGTTCAACTCTCCAGGACCCATGTAAGCCAGATGCAAAGGTGGCACATGTGTCTGGAGTTCATTTACACTGGCTGGAGGCCCCTGGTACACCATTCTATCTCTTTCTTTCTCTGCCTCTTTCTTTCTCTCAAATAAATAAATAAAATAATAAATTTTTTTAAACAAAAGTTGTTCAAGGTCATCCTCAGCTATGGCCTGCAAAGTTCATAGGCCAACCTTTTGGTTCCCTATGAGACCCTATCTCAAAAAAAAAATTGACTTCAGAATGAATGTAATGAGATAACATCTTTAAGTTTTTGCATTGCTATTTTAATGTTACAACTGTTCACACTGCTAAAGTGCACTGATAGAATAGATGGGATCGTGCTGGGACAATAAGCAGCCCCAGGAAGAAAATTCATGGGAATTAAAGAGCTGTTGTCAGCATATTTTATCTTAGTAAAAAGGAGTAAAGGACAAAACACTGAATTTTTGTAAAATAATTTGTAAATAATAATAAAAAAAGTGGGGAGTGGTGGCACATGCCTTTAATCCCAGGACTTGGGAAGCAGAGATAAGAGGATCATTGTGAGTTTGAGGCCACCTCGAGACTACATAGTGAATTCCAGGTCAGCCTGGGCCAGAGCAAGACCCTACCTCCAAAAACCAATAAATAAATAAAGACTTATTAATTTGATTAAAAATCTCCAGGGCTGGAGAGATGGCTCAACAGTTAAGGCACTTGTCTGCAAAGCCTAAGGACTTAGGATTGTCTCCCTATTATCCATGTAAGCCAGATGTACAAGGAGGCACATCGTCTGGAGGCCCTAGTATGCCCATTCTCTCCCTCTCTCTATTTGTTTCTTTCTCAATAAATAAATTTGTTTTAAATATGGGGATGGAGAGATGGCCAGTGGTTAAAGACTTCTTGCTTGCAAAACCTGATGGCCCAGGGTTAAATTCCCAATACCCACAAAAAGCCAAGATGCACAGGGTGGGAGTATGTGTCTGGAGTTTGTTTGCAGTGGGAGGATGCCCGACATGCCTATTTCTCCTCGTTCTGAAATAAATAAATAAATAAATAAATAAATAAATAAATAAATAAATAAATGTGGTATGACCAAAAGGGGTGGTGGCACACCTCAGTCCAGAGGCTGAGGCAAGAGGCTCACCATAAATTCAAGTCCCACCTGGGGCTACAGAATGAGTTCCAGGTCAGCCTGACTACAGTGAGATCCTGCCTCAAAAAAAAAAAAAAATAAAATAAAAAAGGCCGAAGAGATGGCCCACTTGCCAGCCAAACCAAAGGACCCAGAATCAATCACTCCAGGCGCACAGTGGTGCATCTGAGTTCATTTGCAGTGGATGAGGTCCTGCCCATTCTCTATCTGCCTCTCCATGATTTTAAAGAGAGGGTGATGAAGCTGGGCATGGTGGTGCCTTTAATCCCGGCACTTGGAGGCAGAGTAGGAGGATCGCCCGTGAGTTTGAATAACGTGAGACTACATAATGAATTCAGGTCAGCCTGGTACAGTGAGACCCTACTGTGGAAAACCAAAAAAAAAAAAAATAATAATAATAATAAATAAATAAATAAATAAATAAAGAGAGGGGTGATGAAGAGATGAAACACTGTACAAGCATGAGGGGCCTGAAACTACCTGAGTTTGAATCTCTAGATCCCACGTAAGCAGGTGGGTAGAGAGGCTCTCACAAAGGGAGCAGAGAGAACAGTTCCATGAAAAAACATCAAGCCTCGGGTATGGAAAGGAGACTACAGCTCAAATAAGAACATGCAGGAGGAGGGATGAGATCAGCTGTGTCACCACAGGATAGTGTCCCACCGCCCAGCTGAAGGCAAGCACATGGCGTGTACCAAGGGCACACAGACAAGCATATACTGCACACATGCACACGTACATGGAAGCAAGCAAAATACAAGATTTTTAAAAAGTGGGCTGGAGAGATGGCTTAGCAGTTAAGGCGCTTGCCCGTGAAGCCTAAGGACCCAGGTTCAAATCTCCAGGTCCCACATGAGCCAGATGCACATGGTGGCACGTGGGGAGTTCGTGTTGCAGTGGCTAGAGGCTCTTTGTGCCCATTCTCTTTCTCTCTGACTCTTTCTTTTCCTCTCTGTCTCGAATAAATAAAATTTTTTTAATTTAAAAAGAAAGAGATTGGAGCTTGAAATTTAAAAGGACAATGCATGGGTGTACATGGGAGTTTCTGGTCATTCTGATATTTCTAAAACATATTGAGCCATTTGTCCTTTAGTTTTCCAAAGTCTAAATGAGATACAATCATAATTTCCTTAATGTGATGTAAGAGAAACCTTAGTATGAACACACAAAAAACGGGACTGTTCAGCACCACCTACCATCGTGCTCCACAGACTCCAGAGCCCACCAACAGCAGCAGCTCCAGAAATGAACTTTACCGCTACGCACTGCTATGACTTTGCATTGGCCCCTCACTATCACTTTCACTCCAGTATCCTTCTAGCACAGAACTCTCTACACAGGCTCAGTGAGGACTCCATAAAGATTATTTTCTCTCTCTCTTTTTTTTTTTTTTTTTTTTTTTTCTTTTTCGAGGTAGGGTCTCACGCTAGCCCAGGCTGACCTGGAATTCACTCTGTAGTCTCAGGGTGGCCTCGAACTCACAGTGATCCTCCTACCTCTGCCTCCCAAGTGCTGGGATTAAAGGGGTGCGCCACCATGCCTGGCAAGATTATTTTCTACTCTTCCACTTAGCCACACCTACCCACTGCTGCTAGCTCCGTTGGTCCCTAGATGCATTCGGGGTTCACTTGAAGCAAGCTTGATTAGCTCATTCCATTCTTTCTGCCATTCTTCCTCAGTATATACCAGTCCTGACTGTGAAGACATGCAAAAAAAGGAGACAATTAAACGTTAGAGACTAGGTTTGTTTTTCGTAAAAAATATTATTTATTTATTTATTTGCGGGGAGAGATGGATGGAGGGAGGGAGGGAAGGAGAGAGAGAGAGAGAAGAGAGAATGGGCACACCAGGGCCTCTTGCCACTGCAGATGAACTCCAGATGCATGCACACTTTGTGCGTCGGGCTTTACAGGGAACAGTCAACAATTATGAAGCATGAACTCCGCAGTGCGCCTCTGTCTGGATTTATTGAGCTCTTCTGACCCATTTCCTAAGTGCTGCTGGAAATTGTTTTCTGAAATTAAAACCTGATGACGTCTGTTTTCTGTTAATAGTTCTACAAATCTTCATTGCTCATAGTATATAGTTCAAACTCCTTAACCATCACTTAGGAAGTAGAAACAGAAGGATTAGAAGTTCAAGGTCAGGGCTGGAGACATGGCTTAGTGATTAAGGTGTTTGCCTGCAAAGCCAAAGGATCAGGTTCAACTCTCCAGGACCCATGTAAGCCAGATGCAAAAGGTGGCACATGTGTCTGGAGTTCATTTGCACTGGCTGGAGGCCCTGGTACACCAATTCTATCTCTTTCTTTCTCTGCCTCTTTCTCTCTCTCAAATAAATAAATAAAATAAATTTTTTTTAAACAAAAGTTGTTCAAGGTCATCCTCAACTATATAGCAAGTTCAAGGCCAACCTGGGGGTTACATGAGACCCTATCTCAAAAAAAAATTGACTTCAGAATGAATGTAATGAGATAACATCTTAAGTTTTTGCATTGCTATTTTAATATTACAACAGTTCACACTGCTTAAGTGCACTGATAGAATAGATGGGATCGTGCTGGGAACATAAGCAGCCCCAGGAAGAAAATTCATGGGAATTAAAGAGCTGTTGTCAGCATATTTTATCTTAGTAAAAGGAGTAAAAGGACAAAACAACTTGCATTTTTGTAAAATAATTTGTAAATAATAATAAAAAAAAAAAGTGGGGAGTGGTGGCACATGCCTTTAATCCCAGCACTTGGGAAGCAGAGATAAGAGGATCATTGTGAGTTTGAGGCCACCCTGAGACTACATAGTGAATTCCAGGTCAGCCTGGGCTAGAGCAAGACCCTACCTCAAAAAACCAATAAATAAATAAAGACTTATTAATTTGATTAAAAATAAGGGGGCTGGAGAGATGGCTCAACAGTTAAGGCACTTGTCTGCAAAGCCTAAGGACTTAGGATTGTCTCCCTATTATCCATGTAAGCCAGATGCACAAGGAGGCACATGCGTCTGGAGGCCCTAGTATGCCCATTCTCTCTCCCTCTCTCTATTTGTTTCTTTCTCAATAAATAAATTTGTTTTTAAATATGGGGATGGAGAGATGGCCAGTGGTTAAAGACACTTGCTTGCAAAACCTGATGGCCCAGGGTTAAATTCCCCAATACCCACAAAAAGCCAGATGCACAGGGTGGAGTATGTGTCTGGAGTTTGTTTGCAGTGGGAGGATGCCCCGACATGCCCATTCTCTCTCTCTCGTTCTGAAATAAATAAATAAATAAATAAATAAATAAATAAATAAATAAATAAATGAGGGTATGAAGCCAGGGTGGTGGCACACCTTTAGTCCAGAGGCTGAGGTAAGAGGCTCACCATAAATTCAAGTCCCACCTAGGGCTACAGAATGAGTTCCAGGTCAGCCTGACTACAGTGAGATCCTGCCTCAAAAAAAAAAAAAAATAAAATAAAATAAAAAAGGCCGAAGAGATGGCCCACTTGCCAGCCAAGCCAAAGGACCCAGAATCAATCACTCAGTACCCACAGTGGTGCATCTGGAGTTCATTTGTAGTGGATAGAGGTCCTGGCACGCCCATTCTCTATCTGCCTCTTTCCATGATTTTAAAAGAGAGGGGTGATGAAGCTGGGCATGGTGGTACACGCCTTTAATCCCAGCACTTGGAGGCAGAGGTAGGAGGATCGCCGTGAGTTTGAGGCCAACGTGAGACTACATAATGAATTCCAGGTCAGCCTAGGCTACAGTGAGACCCTACCTTGGAAAACCAAAAAAAAAAAAAAAAAAAAAAATAATAATAAATAAATAAATAAATAAAAGAGAGGGGTGATGAAGAGATGGCTTCCTATACAAGCATGAGGGGGGCCTGAAACTACCTGAGTTTGAATCTCTAGATCCCACGTTTAAGCAGGTGGGTAGGCTCTCACAAAGGGGAGCAGAGAGGGAACTGCCAGTTCCATGAAAAAAACATCAAGCTCGGGTATTGCGGGAGACTACAGCTCAAATAAGAACATGCAGGAGGAGGGATGAGATCAGCTGTGTCACCACAGGATAGTGTCCCCACCGCCCAGCTGAAGGCAAGCACATGGCGTGTACCAAGGGCACACAGACAAGCATATACTGCACACATGCACACGTACATGGAAGCAAGCAAAATACAAGATTTTTAAAAGTGGGCTGGAGAGATGGCTTAGCAGTTAAGGCACTTGCCCGTGAAGCCTAAGGACCCAGGTTCAAATCTCCAGGTCCCACATGAGCCAGATGCACATGGTGGCACGTGGGAGTTCATTTGCAGTGGCTAGAGGCTCTTTGTGCCCATTCTCTTTCTCTCTGACTCTTTCTTTTCCTCTCTGTCTCGAATAAATAAAATTTTTTTAATTTAAAAAGAAAGAGATTGGAGCTTGAAATTTAAAAAGGACAATGCATGGGTGTACATGGGAGTTTCTGGTCATTCTGATACATACATATCTGGAGGCATTGACTTCTCCCCACCTCACCGATTTCTGATTCCTGTTTTAATACACACAGCCACTAGGTGGCAGGTACTTCTAGCCTTATGTAAGCTTTACCATCACTTTAACACAAAACAAGAAGGCCCAGGAAACCACAAGTAATTTAATCTGGTGTTTGATATAAGGAAAGCCAGAAGTGTCTCAGCCCACCATCTCCGCCCCATTCCCTTCCCCACGTGAAGCACAATGCTGTCAAGGCCTAAGCAAAGACAACTAGGCACGACACGTTTCCAGTGAGCATTTTCATTGTGCCAAACAAAGGGAGTAAAATGGTTGCTCCTTTGCTAGCCACTGTTACAGTGAATATATTTCCACAGGGGGCAAGGATGGATAACTCAACATAAGACCTAGGGATTTTAGGTCTTCTGGATAAATAAATCCTATGGTGTGTCTCTCTCTCTCTCTCTCTCTCTCTCTCTCTCTCTAGTTCAGGCTGACCTGGAGTTCACTCTGTATTCTCAGGGTGGCCTCCTACTCACGTCGATCCTCCTACCTCTGCCTCCCGAGTGCTGGGATTAAAGGCATGCGCCACCACACCCGGCTCAATCCTCCTATTTCTACCTCCCTAAAGGTGTGTGCCACCACGCCTGGCTTAACCCTATCTTTAAAATAATTACATCAGGGCTGGAGAAATGGCTTAGCGGTTAAAGCACTGGCTTGTAAAGCCAAAGGACCTAGGTTCTATTCCCCAGGACCCATGTCAGCCAGATGTACAAGGTGGCACATACATTTGGAGTTCGTTTGCAGTGGCTGGAGGCCCTAGTGCACCCATTCTCTCTCTATCTGTCTCTCTTTCTCATAAATAAATAAATAAAATTTAAAAAATAAAAATAATAAATAATAAAATAATTACAACACAAAATTTTTTACTTATTTATTTATTGAGAGAGAGTGTGAGAGAGGGAAAGAGGCAAGTAGAGAGAGAGAAATGGGTGAGCCAGGGCCTCTAGCCATTACAAACAAACTCCAGATACATGTACTACTTTGTGCATCTGGCTTACATGAGTACTGGGGAATTGAACTTGGGTCCTTAGGCTTTGTAGGCAAGCTAACCGCTAAGCCATCTCTCCAGTCCCCAGGATTCACGCATGCCCATTCTCTCTCTCTCTTTCTCTCAAATAAATTAAAATACAAAAATTTAAAAATTATAACAGATTTAATAATTGGAATTAAGCATATTTATTCTGATTTGTGCTGTCATTTCCACTTAATAGTTGGCATGTTCTGATTTAATCTTATGTCGGGATGGCCAAATACAGGTTCAGATATTAATTACCTAAACTCATTTGATGAGATTCTAAATTCTAGGCTAAATTAGGCAAAAGAGACTTTCCCACAAGGTCCAGACCAGCTTTTGATACTAACAAAGAATGTCAATTATGTGGCCTTGCCCCTGTGGATTTCTTTCTGGAGCAAAGTGACTCTGATCGTAACATCATCCTACTTTTAACAACTGGATTCTTTGTTTTTAAGAAACATATCATGTTTTTTATTTATATATTTTAATTATTTAGGCTATAAAATTCTAATTATGGGAGTTGTCAATAATAAAAAATTTAAAAAATTAAAAAGAAAAAAATAAAAATAAATAATAAAAAAATTCTAAATGACTAAAAAGAAAAATGAAAGACATGGAAAAAAAGGAAATCCTCTGAAGAAATATTCCATAGCTAATGTCAGAAACAACTAGTCAAAAACATAAATGCCAACCAGGTGTGGTGGTGCACACCTTTAATCCCAGCATTCAGGAGGCTGAGGTAGGAGGACTGCTGTGAGCTCAAAGCCAGCATGGACTTACAGAGTTAGTTTGGTCAGTTTGGGCTAGAGTGAGACCCTACCTTAAAAACAAGATAAGCGCTGGAGAGATGGCTTAGTGGTTAAGGTCTTGCCTGCAAAGCTAAAGGATCCTGGTTTGGTTCTCCAGGAACCACGTAAAGCCAGATGTACAAGGTGGCACATGTGTCTGGAGTTTGTTTGCAATGGCTAGAGGGCCTGGCATGCCCATTCCCTCTCTATCTGTCTCTCTCTCACAAATAGACAACAAAACAAATGCCAGGTGTGGTGGTGTGCCTTGTATTAACCCCAGATCTGGAGGATCAATGACCAGCTAGTCTAGGCAAATTGGTTAGCTTCAGGCCAATGAGAACTATGTCTCAAAGGACAAGAGCAAGAAATAGCTCATCAGTTAAAGGTGCTGCTTATGAAGCCTGATAGCCTAGATTTGATTCCCCAGTACCCATGATGCCAGATGCACAAAGTGGCAGTTCATCTGCAGTGGCAAGATGCCCTAACCCATCATTCCCTCTCTCTCATTCTCATTCTCTCTCTCTACTCCTCTCTCTGCTTGCAAATAAATAAATAAATACAATATTTTTTTCCTTGGTTTTTTTTGAGGTAGGGTCTTGCTCTAGCCCAGGTGGACCTGGAAGTCACTATGCAGTTTCAGGCTGGCCTTGAACTCATGATACTCCTACCTCAGCCTCTCAAGTACTAGGAATAAAAGCATGCGCCACCACACCTGGCTAATAAAAAAAATTTTTTTTTAGGTGGGGTCTTGCTCTGGCCCAGGCTGATCTGGAATTCACTATGTAGTCTCAGAGTGGCCTCGAACTCATAGGGCTCTTCCTACCTCTGCCTCCCAAGTGCTAGGATTAAAGGCATGTGCTACTATGCCCAGTCAAAAAAATTATTTATTTATTTATTTGAGAGCGACAGACAGAGAGAGAAAGAGGCAGATAGATAGAGAATGGGCACATCAGGGCCTCCAGCCACTGGAGACTGCAGATGCATGTATTCCCTTGTCCGGTTTACGTGGATTCTGGGGAATCGAGCCTCGAACTGGGGTCCTTAGGCTTCACAGGCAAGTGCTTAACAAGCTAAGCCATCTCTCCAGGCCCTCAAATTTTTTTTAAAAAAAGGAAAAGAAGCCGGGCGTGGTGGCGCACGCCTTTAATCCCAGCACTTGGGAGGCAGAGCTAGGAGGATCACCGTGAGTTCAAGGCCACCCTGAGACTACATAGTTAATTCCAGGTCAGCCTGGGCCAGAGTGAGACCCTACCTCGAAAAACCAAAAAAAAAAAAAAAAAGAAAAAAAAAAAGGAAAAGAACAACATTCCTCAAGATGACATCTGAGACCGTCTTCTGGCCTCCACACAAATATCAGTGTACCCACATACACATGTGCGCCCACCCATTACACATGGATTTAAAGTAAAACATGCCCCTGTGCCCCCCCCACACACACACCAAAAAAAAAAAAAGGTAAAACAAAGGTGCAATAGAAAAGCATAAGATACAGGCATGAAAAACACAGACCAAGGAAAAAGGATTCCAGGGAATCTATGATCTCTACATAAATGAGTCCTTTGACATTGTCTTCATTTTCGACACTTTTTGGGGTAACAGGAGAAATAACAGTAATGTTAATGCCAGGAGATGCTTCCTGCTGGTGGGCAGTGTACTTCAGTTAGTAACTTTGGGAAACAAGGTGTACCCGCCCACGCCTGCCCACCTCTTTATTCTGCTGAGTTTGCTGCCACCTCCAACGCCTTTTCAATGCTTCCTTTTCTACTCCCTTCTCCATCAGTGCATATAAAGCCTTCCTCAGCATCAGGTCCCGATCATGGAAACCCCACATCCCTGTGACAAGAAAGAATGGCATAAGACAATGGCATAAGACCCCTTACCTTGATGCAACCCACTTTTTGTTTGTTTGTTTGGTTGGTTGGTTGGCTTGTGGTAGAGAGGTCTCACCCTAGCCAGGCTGAGCTGGAACTCTGCAGTCCCAGGCTGGCCTCAAACTCACAACTCACAGCCTCCTACATCAGCCTCTAGAGTGATGTGGCTAAAGGAGTACGTCACCACGCTCCACTCCACTTCTTTTTTTTTTTTTTTTTTTGGTTTTGCGAGGTAGGGTCTCACTCTGGTCCAGGCTGACCTGGAATTAACTATGTAGTCTCAGGGTGGCCTCGAACTCTCAGCGATCCTCCTACCTCTGCCTCCCGAGTGCTGGGATTAAAGGCGTGTGCCACCACGCCCGGCACCTCCACTCCACTTCTTAATTCAGGGTGTTTTTTCCAATTTTCCGAGGTAGGGTCTCGCTCTAGCCCAGGCTGACCTGGAACTCACTATGTAGTCTCAGGGTGGCTTTGAACTCACAGCGATCCTCCTACCTCTGCCTCCCGAGTGCGAGCACGCCAGGCTCAGGGTTTTTTTGTTTGTTTTGTTTTGTTTTTTTGAGAAGGATAATTATTAAATTATTTTATTTATTGAGGGAAGTAGAGAGACAAAGAAAGGCACCCACGTAGCTAGAGATCCCACATGGAGGGCCTGGAAAAACCATGGAGAGAAAAAAGAAAGTTCAAGGCGCTCCTGTCAGGTGGGGAGCTAAAGGGGTAAAGAACCCATGTGGAGAATAAGGGCAAGGGGGCCTCCCCTCAGCTCAATCTGGCTGGGCCTAGGCTGCAGGCCCAGCTGAGGGAAAAACTCACTCACAGCTGGAAGTTGCCAAGTGGTCCTAATTCAGGTTTTTTGCTCTGTGTTTTGTTTTAGAATGACAGGGATCAAACCCACAGCCTCACATAAGCTAGTCAAGGGCTCAACCAATGAGCTATACACCTCCAGCTCCTCACATATCAGTTAAGATACACTAACCTGGAGTGAAGAAAATCAGGCTGAGACCCAGGTTCTAAGGACGTCTGGCCAGGCGTGGTGGCATTACAGAGGTAGAGGTAGGAAGACCACCTGAGTTTGAGGCTCTAAGTTATGAAAGTAGTACTCGGGCAGAAGGTCTGTCCCTACCATGCAGGTCTGCAGACTTGGAGAATGTGAAAGCAGGGAGAGAATACAGCCCAGACTCCTGGCAGGAAGCCCAAACTCCTCAAGCAACTCTAAATACAAGCCCAAAATGCAGCAGCTGAGATGGAGCCAGCACACGGCAATCAGCATCAAAGTGTGCAATTCTGCAAAATGGGGACTTTTTTTTTTTGGTTTTTCGAGGTAGGGTCTCACTCTAGCCCAGGCTGACCTGGAATTAACTATGTAGTCTCAGGGTGGCCTTGAACTCATGGTGATCCTCCTACCTCTGCCTCCCGAGTGCTGGGATTAAAGGCGTGCGCCACCATGCCCGGCCTGGGACTTTCTTTTTTTAAAAGCTAAGAGCAAATAATATATGAATTTAATGTATAGTAAGCAGGCTAATAATTCAAAGGAAAAAAGTGTCACAAAGGTCTGCTAAAAGCATAGTTTTATATACCAAAAGAATAACTATTAAGAACTTTACCACACACACTCACACACAGACAGACAGACATACTGTGTTTTTGTTTGTTTAGATTTTTTTCAAGGTAGGGTCTCACTCTGGTCCAGGCTGACCTGAAATTCACTATGTAGTCTCAGGGTGGGCTCGAACTCACAGTGATCCTCCTACCTCTGCCTCCAGAGTGCTGGGATTAAAGGCGTGCGCCTCCACGCCTGGCACAGACACACTATTCGCTTACTGTGCTCATTTCTTCTAAGGACCAGGTCAGAGCAGGGCCTAACTTAAACCCGGTGTTTTGCCCATCTCTAAAGTAGCCTGAGAAACCAACACAAGGCTCTCGTTCATCTTCTCTTGTGTTCTCCTCTCCCTTTGCGATGAACCATCAAGAGGATGAAGTGCTACGCATTAAGATTCCTTTCTCCAAGGGTGTGGAGGCCGCTCTCATGACTCACCTAGAGAGGCTGCGTGCAGGAGGCAGTTCCCATCTCCAGTAGTTGCCAAAGGAAGCAGCCTCTGACAGGTGGGGTCCACACTAACCCACCAATTCAATCGTCCTGCAGACGCAATGATGGAGGAAAAGGAGAAGCAGATCAGTTTCCTCCAGGAAGAATACTCTGAATAATAAAACTATCACTTTACTCCCTTGTCCTTGAGACAGGGTCTTGGGTGTGAAACCCAGGCTGTTTCTGATCCTCCTGCCTCCACCTTCCACAGAGGTATATACATCACCGAATACTCATTTTGTTGTTGTTCTTGTTTTATTTATTTTATTTATTTATTTATTTATTTATTTATTTATTTATTTATTTATTTATTTTTTTTTTTGTTTTTCAAGGTAGGGTCTCCCTCTAGCCCAGGCTGACCTGGAATTCGCTATGTAATTTCAGGGTGGCCTCGAACTCATGGCGATCCTCCTACCTTTGACTCCTGAATGCTGGGATTAAAGGCGTGCGCTACCACGCCTGGCTATTTATTTATTTTTTGAGGTAGGGTCTCACTCTAGCCCAGGTTGACCTGGAATTCACTACGTAGTCTCAGGGTGGCCTCGAACTCCTGGCAATCCTCTTACCTCTGCCTCCCAAGTACTGTGATTGAAGATGTACACTACCAGCCGGGCGTGGTGGCGCACGCCTTTAATCCCAGCACTTGGGAGGCAGAGGTAGGAGGATCACCATGAGTTTGAGGCCACCCCTGAGACTACATAGTTAATTCCAGGTCAGCCTGGGCCAGAGCGAGACCCTACCTCAAAAAACAAACAAACAAAAAAAAAGATGTACACTACCACACCCAGCTAGGGATACTTCTAAATACAATATAGGGTACAAGGCAGCTTGTATAACAAAGTTAACTGAGGCCCGGCACTGTGGCACATGCCTTTAATCTCAGCACTTGGGAAGCTGAGGTAGTAGGACTGCTATGAGCTCAAGGCCAGCCTGGGCTACTGAGTGAATTCC
This sequence comes from Orientallactaga sibirica, assembly GCA_036365145.1. Classification (NCBI taxonomy): domain Eukaryota; kingdom Metazoa; phylum Chordata; class Mammalia; order Rodentia; family Dipodidae; genus Orientallactaga; species Orientallactaga sibirica. The sequence goes on from JAEOAD010000025.1 coordinate 22,884,504, forward strand.
AGGTTAGCCTGGGCTAGAGTAAAACCCTGCTTCACAAAACAAAAAATGGGGCTGGAGAGAAGACTTAGCAGCTAAGGCACTTGCCTGCGAAGCCTAAAAGCTCACATTTGAATCTCCAGGTCCCATGTATGCCAGACACACAGTAATGCAAGCACCCAATGGTTGCATGCATCTGGAGTTCATTTGCAGCAGCTGAAGGCCGTGGTGTGCCTATTCTCTCTCTCTCAAATAAATAAATGAAGATTGGCTAGGTATGGTGGCATATGCCTTTAATCCCAGCCTTCAGGAGGCAAAGGTAGGAGGATCCCAGTGAGTTCAAGACCACCCTGAGACTACATAGTGAATTCTAGGTCAGCCTGGGCTAGAGTGAGACCCTACCTCGAAAAAAAAAGTAAAAATAAATAAATATAAAAATAACCCTCCCAAAAGAAGGCTCTTGCCAAGATCCATATTGCTTAGGCTAATGACACTGCCAGTGACTTGTTATCACCCTGATTCTTCACTCTGGTCAGACCAATAAATACAGAGCAACCAAGCTCAGTATATATCCATCACCAGCAAAATAAGACCAATTTGCCGGGTCGCACTGGTGCACACCTTTAATCCCAGCCTTCAGGAGGAGAAGTAGGAGAATCACCATGAGTTCAAAGCCAACCTGAGATTACATAGTGAATTCCAGGTCAGCCTGGGCTGGAGTGAGACCTTACCTTGAAAAACATAACAAAAAAGACTAATTCAAGGCATGTGTCCTGTATCATCTACGTAGGTGCTGGCACTTAGCGTAGTGTAGTGAGACCTTAAGAGTCATCAGCAATAAGACAAAGTATATAAAGCACCCAAGAAAACGAATTTCAGCTCTGCATAGCCAACTCATAATTGCCAAGCCATTCTCTTTTTTTGTTTTTCAAGGTAGGGTCTCCCTCTAGCCCAGGCTGACCTGGAATTCACTATGTAGTCTCAAGGTGGCCTTCAACTCATGGTGATCCTCCTACCTCTGCCTCCAGAGTGCTGGGATTAAAGGTGTGCGCCACCACACCCGGCTTGCCAAACCATTCTTTACAAGAGGGAAGTATTTTATGAATAATGCTTAAGTTTTCTTGAACTACTAAAGTCTTCAGAAAGAAGAAAACAACCTATAGTCTCACCAGCCCAGGTAACTTCAGATAAATTGAGACTCTTTTTTTTTTTTTTTTTAGTTTTTTAATTTGTTTTCAAGGAGTGAGAGAGAGAGAAAGTAAGTCTGGGCATAACAGGGCCCCTTGCTGCTACAAACAAACTCCAGAGCCTGTGTCATTTTGTGTATCTGGCTTTACATAGGTACTAGGGAATTGAATCTAGGCCAGTAGGCTTTGCAAGCAAGTGCCTTTAAGCACTGAGCCATCTCTCCAGTCCTAACTTGCTAACTTCTTAAAAAAAAAACCATGAATAGATACATATGGTTAATATGATGAGTACAAAATGAAAACATGGCCTTTCCATGCCCCTAGCTTCTACCTCCAATCTTTCTCCCATGAGAGTTTTTTAATACCTGAACTCTTTCTGATCTTAACTAATTTTAACAATAAACTTAAAAGGAACATAATGATGAAGGCAACTAAACCTGGGAGCAGGGCAGTGTATCATCTACCACACTGGTCCTCTCTGTGTGCAACATGTTCCAAACCCAATTAGAATTAGTTACAATTTTCATATACTGATTTTTAGATATCAATGCCTAAGCCTTTTGCCTCTATGTCTGGTTTTTCTTCTACCAAACAGGAAATTTCCAGAGAAAAGTATTGGTATCCTTCAACTTTAAACGGCACATAGCTCAGCCCATGTTTATCTCACTGACTCCTGGGTCTGATGGAAATCAGACAGCATGCTTGCAGACAGGAAGCTACTGATCAAACCCAGCCCTTCCATGGGGCGGCAGGCAGGGCTGAGGGAAGAGCAAACAAGAGGAAGCACTCACTGACCTGCCTGCTCCAAGGCAACCAGCATGGACTGCTCAATGAGGTCTCTCTATGAAGCTGGAAGTCTTCTTTGTACACAGTGAGATCCGGAAGCTGGAAGGCACAGATGGGCATTTCCAGGGGTGCTCACTGCTCCCCACCCCACCATTGAGGAGACATGGGACCGGGCCAGGGAAACAATGCTGGAGCTGGCGTGGGAGATGCCCCTAGACAGGCGTTTTTCTGCAATGAGAAATAGAGTCAGCTTAGAACAGACGCAACCTGCTCTGAGAGCTCTCCACTCATGTGGAGCAATCACCTCTTGATGTGCCTTCAGTCAGGGAGAAACTATAGCTCACTGGCTGAGCAACTAAACAACCCTTTGGCTTAAGCTAAGTACAACTGAGAAACAGAGAAAATGATCATGTGTGTGTATGTATGTATATGTGAATGTGTGTTGTTGTTGTTTTGTTTCTTTCCCAAGTGCTGGGATTAAAGTTAAAGGCATGCACCACCAAGCCTAGCTAATTTTTCTTCCTCAAGGTGGCCTTGAATTTATGGCAATGCTTCTACTTCAGCCTCCTGAGTGCTAGTATTAAAGTGTGTGCCATCACACCCAGCTGACATTTTTAGACAGTTAAAAAGTACCATCTAGGGTTAGAGATATGGCTCAGTGGTTAAAGGCATTTGCTTGCAAAGTTTGATGGCCCAGGTTCAATTCCCCAGTGTCCACGTAAAGTCAGATAGGCAAAGTGGCACATGTGTCTGAGTTCCATTTGCAGTGGCAGGAGATGCTGGTGTGCCTATTCTCTTTCTATCTACTTTTTTTTTTTCTGTCTTTCTCAAAAAAATATAAATAAATAAATAAATGGTGGGTCTACTCAGCCCAACCTGGAATGATTTAAAACTCAAATGGTGTGATAAAACCATTGAAGGTGACCTAGTCTCAAGGTGGCCTTCAACTCCAGTTTACCTCTGCCTCCAGAGTGCTGGGATTAAAGGTGTGCGCCACCACACCCGGCTTGCCAAACCATTCTTTACAAGAGGGAAGTATTTTATGAATAATGCTTAAGTTTTCTTGAACTACTAAAGTCTTCAGAAAGAAGAAAACAACCTATAGTCTCACCAGCCCAGGTAACTTCAGATAAATTGAGACTCTTTTTTTTTTTTTAGTTTTTAATTTGTTTTCAAGTGAGAGAGAGAGAAAGTAAGTCTGGGCATAACAGGGCCCCTTGCTGCTACAAACAAACTCCAGAGCCTGTGTCATTTTGTGTATCTGGCTTTACATAGGTACTAGGGAATTGAATCTAGGCCAGTAGACTTTGCAAGCAAGTGCCTTTAAGCACTGAGCCATCTCTCCAGTCCTAACTTGCTAACTTCTTAAAAAAAAAACCATGAATAGATACATATGGTTAATATGATGAGTACAAAATGAAAACATGGCCTTTCCATGCCCCTAGCTTCTACCTCCAATCTTTCTCCCATGAGAGTTTTTTAATACCTGAACTCTTTCTGATCTTAACTAATTTTAACAATAAACTTAAAAGGAACATAATGATGAAGGCAACTAAACCTGGGAGCAGGGTACAGTGTATCATCTACCACACTGGTCCTCTCTGTGTGCAACATGTTCCAAACCCAATTAGAATTAGTTACAATTTTCATATACTGATTTTTAGATATCAATGCCTAAGCCTTTTGCCTCTATGTCTGGTTTTTCTTCTACCAAACAGGAAATTTCCAGAGAAAAGTATTGGTATCCTTCAACTTTAAACGGCACATAGCTCAGCCCATGTTTATCTCACTGACTCCTGGGTCTGATGGAAATCAGACAGCATGCTTGCAGACAGGAAGCTACTGATCAAACCCAGCCCTTCCATGGGGCGGCAGGCAGGGCCGAGGGAAGAGCAAACAAGAGGAAGCACTCACTGACCTGCCTGCTCCAAGGCAACCAGCATGGACTGCTCAATGAGGTCTCTCTCTATGAAGCTGCGGAAGTCTTCTTTGTACACAGTGAGATCCGGAAGCTGGAAGGCACAGATGGGCATTTCCAGGGGGTGCTCACTGCTCCCCCCACCCCCACCATTGGAGGAGACATGGGACCGGGCCAGGGAAACAATGCTGGAGCTGGCGTGGGAGATGCCCCTAGACAGGCGTTTTTCTGCAATGAGAAATAGAGTCAGCTTAGAACAGACGCAACCTGCTCTGAGAGCTCTCCACTCATGTGGAGCAATCACCTCTTGATGTGCCTTCAGTCAGGGAGAAACTATAGCTCACTGGCTGAGCAACTAAACAACCCTTTGGCTTAAGCTAAGTACAACTGGAGAAACAGAGAAAATGATCATGTGTGTGTATGTATGTATATGTGAATGTGTGTTGTTGTTGTTTTGTTTCTTTCCCAAGTGCTGGGATTAAAGTTAAAGGCATGCACCACCAAGCCTAGCTAATTTTTCTTCCTCAAGGTGGCCTTGAATTTATGGCAATGCTTCTACTTCAGCCTCCTGAGTGCTAGTATTAAAGGTGTGTGCCATCACACCCAGCTGACATTTTTTAGACAGTTAAAAAGTACCATCTAGGGTTAGAGATATGGCTCAGTGGTTAAAGGCATTTGCTTGCAAAGTTTGATGGCCCAGGTTCAATTCCCCAGTGTCCACGTAAAGTCAGATAGGCAAAGTGGCACATGTGTCTGGAGTTCCATTTGCAGTGGCAGGAGATGCTGGTGTGCCTATTCTCTTTCTATCTACCTCTTTTTTTTCTGTCTTTCTCAAAAAAAAAATAAATAAATAAATGTCAAAAAATTATTTTAAAACTGGGCGTGGTGGTGCACACCTTTAATCCCAGCACTCGGGAGGCAGAGGTAGGAGGATCACCATGAGTTCAAGGCCACCCTGAGACTACATAGTTAATTCCAGGTCAGCCTGGGCCAGAGTGAGACCCTACCTCGAAAAGCCAAAAAAAAAAAAAAAAAAAAAAAAAAATTTGTAAAGTACAATCTGGGTTTGGTTGGGATAAGGAAAAGGGATGGAAATATCTCTAAAAGATCACTTCAGCTGTCCACGTGGCAGTCCACCCACCAGTTAGAGCAGTACCTTGAATGATGTCATCCTGCCTCTGCAAAACAGGTCGGGGAGGGCGAGTAGATTCTCTATCAGAACACGCTTTTTCAGAGGTCTTGGAGCAACTACTCCCTCCACTAAAGGGTGGAGACAGGTTTCCAGCATGGACTTGGCGTAGCTGTTCAAAATCACTGAGGGCAGCACTCATGTCCCAATTCTTTCCTGTCAGGAGAGAAAACAGAAACCAAATTAAGCACTTAGAGCACAAAGAAACTTGGAGAAAGGAGCTGGGGCAATGGCTCAGTGTATAAGGTGCTTGCCATGCAAGTGTGAGCACCGGAGTTCAGATCTCCAGCACCTGTGTAAAAGCCAGATGTGGTGGCACAGGCCTGTAGTGCAGGCACTGGGGAAGCAGAGATAGAAGACCCTGGGCTTAGTAGTTAGAGAGTCTAGCTGAAGTGCTTAGCCCCAGGCTCACTGAGAGACCTTGTCTCAAAAACCATGGTGGGCAATTGAAAAAGACACCCAACATCGACCTCTGATCTCCATACACACGCCCCAACATAAATGAGGACACATACAGGCACACTACTTTGTTTAACTGAGAAAGACACAGGAAGCCCATTCTAACCATCCTACCAAAAGCAAGCAAGCAAGGCGTGGTGGCATATGCTGATAATCCTAGGACTTGGGAAGCTGAGACAGGAGAAACACAGTGAGTTTGGGACCGGCCTGGGCTACATGAGACCCTGTCTCAAAACACTGCCTGTTAAAATTAGGACTGGAGAGATGGCTTAACGGTTAAGGCACTTGCCTGCAAAGGTTCGATTCCCCAGTACCCACGTAAGCCAGATACACAAGGTGGTACATGAGTCTGGAGTTCATTTGTAGTGGCTGGAGGCCCTGGTGTGCCAATTTTCTCTACCTGCCTTCCTCTCTCCAATAACTAACTAACTAACTAACTAAATAAATAAATAAATAAATAAATAAATAAATATTTTTTTAAAAATAGGGCTGGAGAGATGGCTCAGCAGTTAAGGCCCTTGCCTGTAAAGCCTAAGGACCCATGTTCAACTCTCCAGATCCCATGTAAGCCAGATGCACAAAGGTGAGGCAAGCACAAGGTTCCACATGCCCACTAGGCAGCACAAGCATCTAGAGCTTAATTTTAGTGGTTGAGGCCCTAGCGTGCCAATTCTCTCTCTCTTGCTCAGTCTCTCTTTGCCAGTCTCTATCTCTCTCTGTCTCTCTAAAAAAAAAAAAAAAAAAAAACCAGCTCCAGTAGGCATATACTAATATATCCTGTAATCATTCTTCTTTCTTATCCTGCTTTTTCTTTAATCTGAAATATTGTCTCTTTCTTAGTATTTTGTTCCAGATGTTTTTATTTGTTTTTTTTTTTTTTTTTTTTTTGGTTTTGCGAGGTAGGGTCTCACTCTGGTCCAGGCTGACCTGGAATTCACTATGTAGTCTCAGGGTGGCCTCGAACTCTCGGTGATCCTCCTACCTCTGCCTCCCGAGTGCTGGGATTAAAGGCGTGCGCCACCATGCCCGGCTTTTGTTTTTGTATTTTTATAGTACAGTTTAAATTTTTTAAAAAATTATTTATTTATTTGCAAGTAGAGAGATACAGAGATAGAAGAGAGGCAGACAGAGAGAGAATGGGCATGCCAGAGCCTCCAGCCACTGCAAATGAACTCCAGATGCATGTGCTCCTCATGCATCTGGCTTACATGGGTCCTGGAGAATCGAACCGGGATCCTTTGGCTTTGCAGGAAAATGCCTTAACCACTAAGTCATCTCCCTAAAAATATTTTATTTATTTATTTATTTATTTATTTATTTATTTATTTATTTATTTGTAAGGAGAGAGAGAAAGGACATGCCAAGGTCTCTTCCTACTGCAAATGAACTCCAGATATATGTGCCACTTTGTGCATCTGGCTTTAAATGGATACTGCAGAATCGAACCCAGGTTGTCAGGCATTGCAAGCAAGCGCCTTTAACCACTGAGCCATCTCTCCAGTCCCTAGATGTTTTTATTTTTACAAACAAGTGCCTTAACAACTGAGCCACCTCCTTAGCAGTTGTTTTTATTTTTAGTATAAACTTTTTAAATTTAAGTTTGGACAATTTCCTATGTATGACATGTATTTTGATCACATTCACATCTACTACTTTCTCTTACTCCCTTCCCCCTCCTGCTGAACCCCTTCTTCTCAACTAGTCAGACTTAAGACTGTGATGCCTTTTGTTTCTTTCTTTTTAAAAAAAAAAAATTATTTGCAAGCAGAGAAAGAGAGAGAAGAGAATGGGCACAATAAGGCCTCTTGCTGCTGTAAATGAACTCTAGATGCATGTGCCATTTTTGTGTATCTGGCTTTATATAGGTACTGGGGACTCGAACATAGGCTGTCAGACTTTGTAAGCAAGCATGTTTATCTTCTGAGCTACCTCTCCAACACGGGTGTGTGTGTGTGTGTGTGTGTGTGTGTGTGTGTGTGTGATCCACTTTGTTAAATTAGGGTTGAGCATGGGTACAGAATTATTTACTGAAGCGGAGGCAATTTACCAGTGTCTACACCACTGAAGAAAATGGGTCTCTCCTTCCGCGGCAACCCTTAAATGAGGAGCACTCCTTGGGAGGGGTGAGGGCTTCAGGAGCCCTCCACCACCCAGGACAGAATGTTGACAGGTCCAATCTTGTGCAGTCCTTTATTCTTTTCATTTTTATTTTTTGATTCTTTATTATCAATTTCCTATGTTAGCTCCATGAAACTATGTTTCTGAACTCAAGAAGTCCTTACAGATCTAATAATCTAGTTACCTAAAACTAAAACCTCCTTTTACAGATAAAGAAAGCACAGGTAAGAGAAGTAAAGGAACTTGCTCAAAGTCACAGTTGTCAGGGCTGGGAAGATGGCTCAGCGGTTAAAAATGCTTGCGTGCAAAGCCTACCATCCAGGTCTTTAATCCCTGAGCCACCTACATAAGCCAGATGTAAAAAGTAGTGCCAAGCACCTGCAGTTCATTGGCAGTAGGGAGAAGCCCTGGTATGCCCAAATACATACTTGTTAAAAAAAAAAATTCTACTTATGGGGGCTGGAGAGATGCCTTGGCAATTGAGGCGTTTGCCTGCAAAGCCTCAGGACCCAGGTTCAATTCCCCAGGACCCACATAAGCCAGATGTACAAGGTGGCGCATGCATCTGGAGTTCTTTTGCAATGGTTGGGGCCCTGGGGCCGTTTCTCTCTCTCCTCGTTCTCTCTCTTGCTTCCTCAAATAAATTAATTTAAAAATTTTAATTATGAGCCGGGCATGGTGGTGCAGACCTTTAATCTTAGCACTCGGGGAGGAAAAGGTAGGTGGACTGCTGTGAGTTCAAGGCTACCCTGAGACTACACAGTGAATTCTAGGTCAGCCTGGGCTAGAAATTGAGACCCTACCTCGAAAAACCAAAAAAAAAAAAATAATAATAATAAATAAAAATAAATTCTAATTATGGGCTGGAAAGATGGCTTAGTGGTTAAAAGGTGCTTACCTGCAAAGCCAAAGCCTAAGAAAGTTTGTTCAAATCCCACTCGGTCCCACATGTCAGCCAGACACAAAGTGATGCAAGCAAAATAAATAAAATAAAATAAAATAAAATAAAATAAAACACATCTAGAGTTCATTCACAGCAGCTTAAAGGCCCTGGTGGTGCCCCATTCTGGGTTTGGTTGGGATAAGGAAAAGGGATGGAAATATCTCTAAAAGATCACTTCAGCTGTCCCGTGGCAGTCCACCCACCAGTTAGAGCAGTACCTTGAATGATGTCATCCTGCCTCTGCAAAACATAAGATTCTCTATCAAAATCAGAGGTCTTGAGCAAACTCCCTCCAAAAGGGTACAAGCATGGAAGCTGTTCAAAATCACTGAGGGCAGCACTCATGTCCCAATTCTTTCCTGTCAGGAGAGAAAACAGAAACCAAATTAAGCACTTAGAGCACAAAGAAACTTGAGAAAGGAGCTGGGGCAATGGCTCAGTGTTAATGCCCATGCAAGTGTAAAAGTTCAGATCTCCAGCACCTGTGTAAAAGCCAGATGTGGTGGCAAGGCCTGTAGTGCAGGCACTGGGGAAGCAGAGATAGAAGACCCTGGGCTTAGTAGTTAGAGTCTAGCTGAAGTGCTAGCCCCAGGCTCACTGAGAGACCTTGTCTCAAAAACCATGGTGGGCAATTGGAAAACAGACCTCTGATCTCCATACACAGCCCCAACATAAATGAGGACACATACAGGCACACTACTTTGTTTAACTGGAAAGACACAGGAAGCCCATTCTAACCATCCTGCGTGGTGGCATATGCTGATAATCCTAGGACTTGGGAAGCTGAGACAGGAGAAACACAGTGAGTTTGGGACCAGCCTGGGCTACATGAGACCCTGTCTCAAAAACTGCCTGTTAAAATTAGGACTGGAGAGATGGCAAGAACGGTTAAGGCAACGATTCCAGTAGAGTAAGCCAGATACACAAGGTGGTGCATGAGTCTGGAGTTCCTGGAGGCCCTGGTGTGCCAATTTTTTCTCTACCTGCCTTCTCTCCAATAACTAACTAACTAACTAACTAACTAAATAAATAAATAACTAACTAAATAAATATTTTTTTAAAAATAGGGCTGGAGAGATGGCTCAGCAGTTAAGGCCCTTGCCTGTAAAGCCTAAGGACCCATGTTCAACTCTCCAGATCACATGTAAGCCAGATGCACAAAGGTGAGGCAAGCACAAGGTTCCACATGCCCACTAGGCAGCACAAGCATCTAGAGCTTAATTTTAATGGTTGAGGCCCTAGCATGCCAATTCTCTCTCTCTTGCTCAGTCAGTCTCTCTTTGCCAGTCTCTATCTCTCTCTGTCTCTCTAAAAAACAAACAAACAAACAAAAAAAAAACAGCCCCAGTAGGCATATACTAATATATCCTGTAATCATTCTTCTTTCTTATCCTTCTTTTTCTTTAATCTGAAATATTGTCTCTTTCTTAGTATTTTGTTCCAGATGTTTTTATTTGTTTTTGTATTTTTATAGCACAGTTTAAATTTTTTAAAAAATTATTTATTTATTTGCAAGTAGAGAGATACAGAGATAGAAGAGAGGCAGACAGAGAGAGAATGGGCATGCCAGAGCCTCCAGCCACTGCAAATGAACTCCAGATGCATGTGCTCCTCATGCATCTGGCTTACATGGGTCCTGGAGAAGCCCGGGATCCCTTTGCAGGAAAAATGCCTTAACCACTAAGTCATCTCCCTAAAAATATTTTATTTATTTATTTATTTATTTATTTATTTATTTGTAAGGAGAGAGAGAAAGGACATGCCAAGGTCTCTTCCTACTGCAAATGAACTCCAGATATATGTGCCACTTTGTGCATCTGGTTTTAAATGGATACTGCAGAATCGAACCCAGGTTGTCAGGCATTGCAAGCAAGCGCCTTTAACCACTGAGCCATCTCTCCAGTCCCTAGATGTTTTTATTTTTACAAACAAGTGCCTTAACAACTGAGCCACCTCCTCAGCAGTTGTTTTTATTTTTAGTATAAACTTTTAAAATTTAAGTTTGGCTATGTATGACATGTATTTTGATCACATTCACATCTACTACTTTCTCTTACTCCCTTCCCCCTCCTGCTGAACCCTTCTTCTCAACTAGTCAGACTTAAGACTGTGATGCCTTTTGTTTCTTTCTTTTAAAAAAAAATTTATTTACAAGCAGAGAAAGAGAGAGAAGAGAATGGGCACAATAAGGCCTCTTGCTGCTGTAAATGAACTCTAGATGCATGTGCCATTTTTGTGTATCTGGCTTTATATAGGTACTGGGGACTCGAACATAGGCTGTCAGACTTTGTAAGCAAGCATGTTTATCTTCTGAGCTACCTCTCCAACACGGGTATGTGTGTGTGTGTGTGTGTGTGTGTGATCCACTTTGTTAAATTAGGGTTGAGCATGGGTACAGAATTATTTACTGAAGCGGAGGCAATTTACCAGTGTCTACACCACTGAAGAAAACGGGTCTCTCCTTCCGCGGCAACCCTTAAACGAGGAGCGCTCCTTGGGAGGGGTGAGGGCTTCAGGAGCCCTCCACCACCCAGGACAGAATGTTGACAGGTCCAATCTTGTGCAGTCCTTTATTCTTTTCATTTTTATTTTTTGATTCTTTATTATCAATTTCCTATGTTAGCTTCATGAAACTATGTTTCTGAACTCAAGAAGTCCTTACAGATCTAATAATCTAGTTACCTAAAACTAAAACCTCCTTTTACAGATAAAGAAAGCACAGGTAAGAGAAGTAAAGGAACTTGCTCAAAGTCACAGTTGTCAGGGCTGGGAAGATGGCTCAGCGGTTAAAAACGCTTGCGTGCAAAGCCTACCATCCAGGTCTTTAATCCCCGAGCCACCTACATAAGCCAGATGTAAAAAGTAGTGCCAAGCACCTGCAGTTCATTGGCAGTAGGGAGAAGCCCTGGTATGCCCAAATACATACTTGTTTAGAGAGATGCCTTGGCAATTGAGGCGTTTGCCTGCAAAGCCTCAGGACCCAGGTTCAATTCCCCAGGACCCACATAAGCCAGATGTACAAGGTGGCGCATGCATCTGGAGTTCTTTTGCAATGGTTGGGGGCCCTGGGGCACCCATTCTCTCTCTCTCCCTCGTTCTCTCTCTTGCTTCCTCAAATAAATTAATTTTAAAAATTTTAATTATGAGCCGGGCATGGTGGTGCAGACCTTTAATCTTAGCACTCGGGAGGAAAAGGTAGGTGGACTGCTGTGAGTTCAAGGCTACCCTGAGACTACACAGTGAATTCTAGGTCAGCCTGGGCTAGAAATTGAGACCCTACCTCGAAAAACCAAAGAAAAAAATAATAATAATAATAAATAAAAATAAATTCTAATTATGGGCTGGAAAGATGGCTTAGTGGTTAAAAGGTGCTTACCTGCAAAGCCTAAGAAAGTTTGTTCGAATCCCCGGGTCCCACATGTAGCCAGACACAAAAGTGATGCAAGCATGCAATGTCCCACATGTGCACAAGGGGGTGCACACATCTAGAGTTCATTCACAGCAGCTTAAAGGCCCTGGTGTGCCCCATTCTCTCTATCTCTGCCTCCTCCTCCCCTCTCTCTCAAAAATAAATAAAATAAAATAAAATAAAATAAAATAAAATAAAATAAAATAAAATAAATAAAGGTTTCTTTCAAAAAAAATTCTAATTATGCCCAGGCATGGTGGACCACATCTTTAATCCCAGCATGTGGGAGGCAGAGGTAGGAGGATCAATGTGAGTTTGAGGCCAGCCTGGGCTAGAGGGAGACCCTGCCTTGGGGGAAAAAGAATCTAGACTTCTGGTTAAGATGGTGGCATAGGAACCATGCCAAAGCAACCTAGGGAAGAAAAAAAAAAAAAAAGGAAAATACTCTTTTCTACTAAAAAGTGAGGGTGTACAAGAAATTATCAACTGCAGCAGAGAAGCAGGAAAGTTCCAGAGCGTCTAGAGCCCACAGAAACAGGCAGAAGTGGCTCCAGCAGCAGCAGCACCAGTTCCACGTGGCCACGGCCACTAGGACGGCCTGAGCCCCAGGAGAAAAACCAGGTGAGGGGATTTTCCACTCACACCAGTCTCCTCACAAACTCAAGAAACATGAAGGGAGGACAGAAGAGACCAGTGGGGCAGCTTGTGAGGAAGAGGATCATCAGGACCAGTGGGAGAACTTCAGCCACTATCTACAGCCTCTCCTCCCCCCACCACTAGCTCCAGCGCCAGCATGCACCAGACAACTGGGGAAAGGAGCTCACCTACACAACACCAGGCACAGCACAGGATATCAGAGCAGCAACCCACAGACCCAGCCAGCCTACCTGAGCCCACAGTACAGCAAAGGGGGACCCAAGTGGCCGTGGAACATAGCTGAGACCAAAGGCATCCCAAAAGGTAACTGAGATTATACCAGGTCAGTACCCCCCAAAAAAGCCTGGTATATAGGCTTACATTGGAAGTGCTATTTGCACCTTCCATGTCAGGGTAAATTATGTGTTAAATGTGATGGATGGTTGGATTTGCTATATTTTGAGCTTGTCATTTGTTGCTTTCTAATTTATAGTGCTTTTGTTTCCTCTTCTGTCATTCATTGGGGAAGGGTCTCACTAGGTCACAAGCTGACCTTGGAACTCTCTACAGGCCAGAAATCTCAGCTTCCCAGTTGACAGGACTAAGGGTGTGGGGTAACACACATCCTTAGAGACTGTGACTTTGTTAGAGGATCTGTTTGCCATCATACCTATTCTTGTATAAATACTCTGCTGGTTTTCATTGAATGTGTACATTATTCAGTTAAATTTTAGAATTTGCCTGTATTTTGTTTCATCCAGCCTACTAGAATACTCTCAGAGCCAGCAAACCCAACACCTAGGGTCATTTTTGTGGTTATTCTGAGAGTCTTAAGAGCCACACCTAACACCTTAAGCTCCTACCCTGAAGATATATAACATCAGATTGATTAATATATCTAATAATACTTCAGATAATTAGAAAACCCAAGCATTAAATTAATCCAAGATGCAAAAATTTCTAGATTATAATACAAGAAACACAAAAAATCAAAACAATATAAATCCACCAAAAATTATAAATCCATCAGAAATGACCTCCAGTGAGACTGATTTAAAGGAAATGCCTGAGAAAGATTTCAAAAGAATGATCATAAATATGCTCAAAAAAATCAAAGAGGAAATCAAATGAATCAAAGAAGACACAGGAAACCAACTTAATGAAATAAGGAGGTCAATACAAAACATGGGTAAGGAAATAGAAATAATGAAAAAATACCAATCGGAAATACAAGAAATGAAAAACAGAGTAAGTCAAATAGAAAACTCTGTAGAAAGTCTCACCAATAGAATGGGTCAAGGAGAGGACAGAATATCTAAACTAGAAGACCAGGTGGCAGATCTCATACAGGCCAACAAAGAGAAAGACAAACTAATAGGAAAACATGAATGGGAATTTCAAGACATTGGGGACACTATGAGGAGATCAAACATAGGAATTCAAGGCATAATAGAAGGAGAAGAATTTCACCCTAAAGGCATAGTAGGCATTTTCAACAAAATCATAGAAGAAAACTTCCCCCAAATTGGGAAAGAGATGCAATGCAGATACAAGAAGCCTTTAGAACACCAAACAGACAAAACCTGGAAAAAACCAAACACACAAACCAAAGAAAACATATTGAAAGCAGTTAGAGAGAAAAATCAAGTCACATACAAAGGCAAGCCCATCAGGGTAACAGCAGATTACTCAACACAAACTTTAAAAGCCAGAAGGGCTTGGAGTGATGTATTACAAGTTCTGAAAGATAACTGTCAACCAAGGTTACTTTATCCTGCAAAGCTATGCATTCAAATAGATGGAGAAATAAGGACATTCCACAACAAAAGCAGGCTAAAGGAATATTTGAAGGTAAAACCAGCTCTACAGAAAATATTTGAAAGAATCCTCCATGCTGAAGAGAAAGAAAAACACACATATAAAGAACCTGGAAAAAACAAACCATACTCTAATACTAGTTAATACAAGAGAGCAAAGGTAAAACCAGAAGAATTACAAAACAAGAAAAATGGCAAAAATAAATACACACCTTTCAATAATAACTCTTGATATCAATGGCCTGAATGCCCCAACCAAAAGACATAGTTTGCAGACTGGGTTAAAAAGCAGGATCCTTCAATTTGTTGCCTTCAAGAAACTCACCTTTCTACAAAGGATGGATACTATCTTAGGGTGAAAGGTTGGAAAATGGTGTTTCAAGAAAATGGTCCTAGAAAGCAAGCAGGGGTCGCTATCCTAATAGCTGACAGGGTAGACTTCAGACCAACATTAGTTAGGAAAGATAAGGAAGGTCACTTTATACTGATTAAAGGAACACTCCAACAGGAGGCCATTACAATCCTAAACATATATACACCTAACACGGGGGCTCCCAATTTCATCAAACAAATGCTATTAGAACTAAGGTCACAGATAACACCAAACACACTTGTAGTGGGTGACTTCAACACCCCAGTCTCACCAACTGACAGGTCATCCCAGCAAAAATAAACAGAGATGCATCTGGATTAAATGAGGTCATAAAACAAATGGACCTAACAGATATCTACAGAACATTTCATCCAAATGCTCCAGAATACACATTCTTTTCAGTAGCACATGGAACATTCTCTAAAATAGACCATATATTAAGACATAAAGCAAATCTTAACAAATACAGGAAAACTGAAATAATTCCTTGCACTCTATCTGATCACAATGGGATCAAACTACAAATCAATAGCAAGAAAAGCTATAGAGCATACACAAAATCATGGAAAACAAACAATACACTACTAAATGGTGAATGGGTCAATGACGAAATCAAGAAGGAAATAAAAAAATTCATAGAATCAAATGATAATGAGAATACAACATACCAAAACTTTTGGGACACAATGAAGGCAGTCCTAAGAGGGAAATTTATAGCTTTAATTGCCTATATTAAGAAATTAGAAAGGTCACAAGTAAACAACTTAACGCTTCACTTTAAGGCCTTGGAAAAAGAAGAACAAGGCAAACCAATCCTAATCCAAACCCCTCAAAGTACTCGACACTGTTTTTGCAACTTTTGTACTGTATGTGTGACACATGAGTACTTTGTCATATGACCAGGAAGAGCAGCACTCTGAAACCAAAGTACCTGGGTTCAACTGGAACTCAGTTTTTAAAGTCTATCACTGTAGTGCCCTGCACATGCTGAATCCACAGTGCACACATTGACACACGTTTCAAGAGGAACAGGGACTTGTCAAGGATGACTTTATCTTATTTATTATTTATTTATTTGAGAAAGAGGTAGAGAGAATGAGAGAGAGGCAGACAGAGAGAATATGGGCACATTAGGGCCTTTAGCCACTGCAAACAAACTCTAGACACATGTGCCACTTTGTGTATCTAGCTTACATGGGTACTAGGGAATCAAACCTGGGTCCTTAGGCTTCACAGTCAAGTGCTTTAACCACTAAGCCAACTCACCAGCCCAAGGATGAGTTTATAAAGGAAATAGCTTTTGAGCTGAATCTTGAAGCATGTGAATAATGGAAGGACAGGTACTCACACTTGGAAAATAATCTGACATGATCAAGGGAAAATGACAAGTCAAGCTTGGCTGGAGCACAGGAAGTGTGGGGAAACGCAATAGGACCAAAAAATGTATTAGTCAAGTAGAATTTAAACCCTGATCTCCTACATATCCAAACACTTACTCTTCCCACAGGTAGCTGAATGTATCAAATTATCACACCTTGCTAAAGACTAATGATCTCAAAACTTACCTAGATATGCTAAGTATTTGTCCCTTCCCAGTGGGCTTGCCTGGTGTATGTCACATCCTTACATCATCAAAAAGCACCAGTTCAAGCTGGGCGAGGTGGCGCATGCCTTTAATCCCAGCACTTGGGAGGCAGAGGTAGGAGGATCGCTGTGAGTTCAAGGCCACCCTGAGATTGCATAGTTAATTCCAGGTCAGCCTGGGCCAGAGTAAGACCCTACCTCGAAAAAAAAAAAAAAAAAAAAAAAAAAAAAAAAAAAAAAGCACCAGTTCATTATGGCTCAAAGCAAGACTCTCACAGGCATGACTCCAATACTTCAGAACCTCACACATTTATACAGATACCAATAAAGACAACAACAAAAAAAAAAAAAACCCACACACTAATTATTCATAAAAGTTAAGAAAGAAAGCCAGGTGTGGTGGTTCCCACCTTTAACTCCTTTAACACCTTTAACACTCTGGTGGCTGAGGTGGAAGATAACTGAGAGGCCGGCCTAGGTTATAATGAGACCTTGCCTCAGAAAACAAAACAAGGCTGGAGAGATGGATTAGCAGTTAAGATACTAGCCTGTGAAGCCTCAGGACCCAGGTTCAATTCCCCAGGAACCACATAATCCAAATGCACAACATGGCACATGCGTCTGGAGTTCATTTGCAGAGGCTGGAGGCCCTGGAGCTCCCATTCTCTCTATCTGCCTCTTCACCTCTCTCTCCCCCTCTCTTTCTCTCTCAAATAAAAATAAAAAAAACATGCCGGGTGTGGAGGCGCATGCCTTTAATCCCAGCACTTGGGAGGAAGAGGTAGGAGGATCACCATGAGTTCAAGGCCACCCTGAGACTACAGAGTGAATTCCAGGTCAGCCTGGACTAGAGCAAGACCCTTACCTCGAAAAACAAACAAACAAACAAACAAACAAACAAACAAACAAACAAACAAACAGGATTGGAGAGATGACTCAGTGGTTTAAAGTGCTTGCTTGCAAAGCCTAAAAGCCCAGGTTAAATTCTCCAGTACCCACATAAAGCCAGATGCACAGCGCACATGCATCTGGAGTTCCTTTGCAGTGGCAGGAGGCCCTTGTATGCCCATTTTTTTCTCTCTTAAATAAATTTTAAAAAAACTTTTTTTTTGTTTGGTTTTTGAGGCACTTTTGCTCTAGCCCAGGCTGACCTGAAATTCACTATGTAATCTCAGGCTGGTCTTGAACTCACAGAGATTCTTCTATTTCTGCCTCCTAAATGCTGGGATTAAAGGGTGTGTCACCATGCTTTGCTTAAATAAAATATTTTTTCATATTTTTAATTAATTTATTTGAGAGAAAGAAAGAGGCAGAGAGCGTAAGAGAGAGAAAGGGCATGTCACGGCTTCTAGCCTCTACAAACAAACTCCAGATGCATATGCCACCTTGTGCATTTGGCTTACAAGGGTACTGGGCAATCAACCCCAAGTCCTGGGCTGGAGAGATGGCTTAGCAGTGAAGGTACTTGCCTGTAAAGCCTAAGGACCCAGGTTTGATTCCCCAGTACCCACGTAAACCAGAGGCACAAGGTGGTACATGTATCTGGAATTTGTTTGCAGTGGCTAGAGGCCCTGGCATGCCCATTGTCTCTCTCTCTACCTCTTTCTCTCTCTCAAATAAATAAATAAATAGTAATATTTTGGGGGAAAAAAACTGGGTCCTTAGGCTTTGCAGGCTAGTACTTTAAGTGCTAAACAATCTCTCCAGCCCCACATCATAATTTGGTAAAGATCTTATTTTTTATTTATTTATTAGAGTCGGGGGGGAGATAGAGAGTGAGAATGGGCAAGCCAAGCCCTCTAGCCACTGCAAACAAACTCCAGATGCATGTGCCACTATGTGCATTGGGCTTACGTGGGACCTGGAGAATCGAACCTGGATCCTTAGGCTTCCCAGGCATGTGCCTTAACTGCCAAGCCATCTCTCCAGCCCCCAACATCATAATTTTTAATATATATATATTTTATTTAAGAGGCTGGAGAGATGGCTTAGTGGTTAAGGTGCTTGCCTGGAAAGCCTAAGGACCCATGTTTGACTCTCCAGATCCCTTGTAAGCCAGACACACAAAGGTGAGGCAAGCATAAGGTCACATATGCCCACTAGGTGGTGCAAGCGTCTGGAGTTCAGTTGCAGTGGCTGAAGCTCTGTTGCACCAATTCTCTCTCTCTAAAATAAATAAAATAAAATAAAAACTTTAAAAAATTATGATGTTATACACAAAGTAGGTCATTAGAAATAACTGGGAGGCCTCCATATCAAGTATCTTTCTGATCACTTTAAACGTTCCATCCACATCACACCAATAAGACACATCACTTTTCATTTTCTCCATGACTCCTTACCTTCAAGGAGGTCTCGGGCCAGCCCTGGCTCTGCTCCCGTGGAACGGACAAAATCCGACAGGACAGCATCCATGTCCAGGGTCATGTGATCATCAAATACTTTCAGGCAATACTATGTGAGAAGGTCATAGATCAAAATTCAGGCCTCTACCTAAAAAGGAAATACATACATAAGGCTCAAATTAACTGTAACAGGATGATCACAGCCTAATTTCAGGTGTTTCTTAACCTGATGTGGGGGTGTGTGTGTTTTGTTTTGGTGGGTTTTAAATTTTTTTTTATTTTTGGTTTTCCGAGGTAGGGTCTTGCTCTAGCTCAGGCTGACCTGGAATTCACCCTGTATTCTCAAGGTGGCCTCGAACTCTCTGTGCTCTTCCTACCTCTGCCCCTCAAGTGCTGGGATTAAAGGCATGCGCCACCATGCCCGGCTTGTTTATTTTTATTTTTATTTGTTAGCAACAGACAGACATAGAGAGAGAGGCAGAGAGAGAGAGAATGGGCACACCAGGGCCTCCAGCCACTGCAAACAAACTCCAGATGCATGTGAAACCTTGAACACCTGGCTTACATGGGTACTGGGGAATCGAGCCTCAAACCAGGGTCCTTAGGCTTCACAGGCAAGTGCTTAACTGCTAAAGCCATCTCTCCAGCCCTTTCTTTGTTTTTGTTTTTCAAGGTAGGGTTTCACTGTAGATCCTCCTACCTCTGCCTCCCAAGTCCTGGGATTAAAGGCGTGTGCCACCATGCCCGGCGGAAAAAATATTTTAACCTATTCATTCTAGTTAAATTTTTTAAAATTGATTTTTTTTTCTTTTCAAGGCAGGGTCTCACTCTAGCCCAGGCTGACCTGGAATTCACTATGTAGTTTCAGGCTGGCCTCAAACTCACAGCAATCCTCCTCCCTCTGCCTCCCAAGTGCTGGGATTAAAGGCGTGCACAACCACACCCGGCTTTAATTTTAATTTTTTTTTTTTTTCAAGGTAGGGTCTCACTCTAGCCCAGGCTGACCTGAAACTTACTCTGCAGTACCAGGCTGGCCTTGAACTCACAGTGATCCTCCTACCTCTGCTTCCTGAGTGCTGGAATTGAAGGTGTGCTCTACCACACCCAGTTAACATTTAATTCTTAATTCCTCATTAGCATTGATGCAGTCTTAACTCCTCCAGTAATGACAAACCACTCTGACTAATGCTTTCCCTCCATTTCTCTAGAGTGTTACATTTCTTCTATGCGCTCCAAACTGAAGAAAGCTATAGACGAACATCTTCAAGAGCTCCCCACCATGATCATGTTTGCCTCCTTTCTGGAATGTACTGATAATTATTGTAACTATTTTTTAAAATTTATTTGAGAGACAGAGTGAGAACGAGCATATAGGAGCACCAGGGCGTCCTTCCACTGTAAATGAACTCCAGACACATGTGCCATTTTGTGCATCTGGCTTTACATGGGTACTTGGGAATCTAACATGGGCTGTCAAGATTTGCAAGAAAACTCCTTTACCACTGAGCCATCTCTCCAGCCCCCGTACTGATGATTATTATTAGCTTGTTTTGAGGACAGGGTTTGCTATGTAGTTCAGACTGGCCAGGAACTCACAGCAATCCTCTTGCCTCTTGGGGGCTGAGATTACAGGCATGTACCACCAGGCCCAGCCTTACTCTGAAATTATTTTAGTCACTTGTAATCTACCCTTTTTTTTTTTGTTTGTTTGTTTTTTTGAGGTAGGGTTTCACTCTGGTCCAGACTGATCTGGAATTCACTATGTAGTCTCAGGGTGGCCTTGAACTCATGGAGATCCTCCTACCTCTGCCTCCCAAGTGCTGGGATTAAAGGCATGCGCCACCACGCCCAGCTCTACCCAACTTTTTTTAACATACAAGTTTCTTTTTTTTGTTTTTTTGTTTTTTGAAGTAGGGTTTCACTCCAGTCCAGCTGACCTAGAATTCACACTTTAGTCTCAGGGTGGCCTTGAACTCACGGCAATCCTCCTATCTCTGCCTCCCGAGTGCTGGGATTCAAGTTTCTTTTTTAAAAATAATAATTTTATTTGAGAGAGAGAGAGAAAGAATGGGTGCACCAGGGTCTCCAGCCACACTGCAAACAAACTCCAGATGTATGCGCCACCATGTGCGTCCTGGGGAATTGAACCTGGGTCCTTTGGCTTTGCAAGCAAGTGCCTTAACTGCTAAGCCATCTCTCCAGCCCACCATATAAGTTTCTTGAAGAAGGGAAGTTTGTATATCTTGTTCATGAATATATCCCCAATATAAATCACCTGACACAGTGTTTGGCACACAAGCCCTCAGTAGATACTTGCTTACTCCAAAAATTCCTCCACTGAGGACAAATGACTTTCAGGTAAGTTTACCTGAAAAAAGATCTCTTCTTTCAGAGATTATGTCCCTGGCCCAGCAGCCTGGCACCAACCCAACATTCCTCTAAGGTTAACAGTCTCAGGTGAGGAAGCAAAAACAGAGTGAAGAATAACCTCTGAGCAAATCTCGCAGTGCTCTGTAGAAGAGAGAGGACTCATTCCTAGTCTCCAGGAAGCTGCCCGCCTGCCCTCCTAGACCACAAACTCCATCTCTTTAGGAAGGCCAAAAACAGAGTGCTGGGGTTTTTGGGTTTGTTGTTGTTGTTGTTATTTTGGTTTTTTTTTTTTTTTTTTTTTTTTTTTTTTTTGCAAGGCAGGGTCTCACTCTGGCCCAGGCTGACCTGGAATTAACTATGCAGTCTCAGGGTGACTCACAGTAATCCTCCACCTCTGCCTCCCGAGTGCTGGGATTAATCCTCTTTGGTTTCTTTTTTGAGACAAGGTCTCACTCTAGCCCAGGCTGACCTGGAATTCACTATGCACTCTCAGGGTGACCTATAACTCACAGCAATCCTCCTACTTCTTACCCCCATATGTATGTGTGTGTGTGTGTGTGTGTGTGTGTATGTATGTATGTATGTATGTATGTATGTATGTATATAAATAAACTGGGTGACTAGTCAAATTACTTGTAGGGTTTGTTGTCTCTTCTATAACCCAGACTTGGATTCAATGACTTCTAAAGTCCTTTCCAAGTTTAAAACATGAATGTCTTTTTTTTTTTTTTTTTTTTGGTTTTCAAGGTAGGGTCTCACTCTAATCCAGGCTGACCTGGAATTCACTATGTAGTAGTCTCAGGCTGGCCTTGAACTCACAGCAATCCTCCACCTCTGCCTCCCAAGTGCTGGGATTAAAGGCATATGCCACAACGCCCAACTTATCTTTTTATTTTCTTTCAATTTAGGTATTATCAATGAATGCCTAATTTTCTTTAGTTTCAATATCTTTTTTAAAAAGAATTATTTATTATTTATTTGCAAGAAGAGAGAGAGAGAGATTGGATGCATCAGGGCCTCCTGCCATTGCAGACAAGCTCCAGATGCATGCACCACCGTGTGCATCTGGATTATGTGGGTACTGGGGAATTGAACTTGGGTCCTTAGGCTTTGCAGGCACGTGTCTTAACCACTGAGCCATCTCTCTATTCCTGTCTTTGTGAGTTATATGGGCCTCCCTCCGCCTTGGCCAAACAATCCACGGCCAAGAAGAGGATAGCTACAAAATGAATTTCAAGCAAGTTCCTTTAACTGCTGAGCCATCTCTCCAGACTTTCTGCCCGCCCCCCCCCCCAAAAAAAAAGGCCAGGTGTAGTGGTTCACATCTTTAATCCCAGCACTCAGGAAGCAGAGGTAAAGAATCGGTAGGAGTTCGAGGCCAGCATGAGACACAGTGAATTCCAGGTCAGCCTGGGTTACAGCAAGACCTTACCTTGAAAAACAAACAAATAAAAGTAAGAGAGCTCACTACATTCTGAAAGAATTAATGTGAGACAAGCAGAGCGAGCCACACCAACAACAATCAGCAAAGAGACGCTTGCTTGGCAGAAAGAGCCTAAGTCTCAGGCACGCAGTTCCAAGCCAGACCGGCTCTAGAGTGGGAACAAAGACCCATCAGTGCGACAGCATCACGGACCTTACAAGCTAACCCAAGAGGGAGGTCATGTGCTTCAAACCTCAGGTCTGGCGCTATCTGGAAAGACTGGCTCTTCAGCAAACATGAAGTACTGAAGCAAGCTCCTTGGTGATACATTCTTACACTTGACCTCTCCAGATGCATGCCACAGACTATGCCCTAACCCGACAGGTAAGGACAGCAGCTTCAGCTTCTCAAATTCCAAATGGGACTATCACAGCCTGGCTCTGTCTTAGCACACTGGAAGGAAAAACTCAACCATGAAAACAAAGCATTGGCTTTCAAAATGTGCAAATAAAACAGAACTAACACTCGACTACATACACAGATCGCAAACTGAAGGGCCTTTCCCAATGACTTCACCCTATGTTTCCTCCGTGCAAGTATTTCCCCCATCACCTCTCTGACAAGTCCAATTTCCACTAGAACACAGCTGACAGCGAACGCTTTACTTTCAAGTCCCAACTGTTATAAAATTTTTTTTCCAAACAAAAGCCAAGGCTATCTATCAGCAGACTCTTCCTCTGTAACTTTCACATAATGGTCCCTCCTCTTCTCCAGAGCGGCAAAATAACTCCTGTGCGGGATGGGCTTTTCATGGGAAAGTATCAAAATGCTTCTTTACCTAAACACTTGTAGATCAACAGTACAATGTTATTGTGCTAGTGACCTTTCTTCCACAAAGTCCTTTCTTGCACCAATACAATATTCATTCATAAGTGTTTGTACTGACAAACACCGGTACAAATTCAACATGCTGAATGCTGCCTCTTGCTCCTACTTCTACTTCTAGGCCTTCCTGAGGTAAAGACAGAAATGAAGAATTGGGCGTGGTGGTGCACACCTTTAATCCCAGCACTCAGGGAGGCAGAGGTAGAAGGATCACTGTGAGTTGAGGCCACCCTGAGACTACAGAGTGAATTCCAGTCAGCCTGGGCCAGAGTGAGACCCTACCTCGAAAAACCAAAAAAAAAAAAAAAAAAAAAAAAAAAAGGAACAGGCTAACATGCTTTAAGCTCTTTCATAGAAAGCACTTTACTCACTGAGCCATCTCCCAGCCTATTTAAGCTCTTTCAAACACACATCAACATGCACGTCCTTAATCTCAGCACTTGGGAGGCAGAAGTAGGAGGACCCATGTGAGTTCGAGGCCAGCCTGAGATGACAGTGAATTTTAGGTCAGCCTGGGCTAGAGTGTGACCTTACCTCAAAAGACCAAAAATAGGACTGGAGAGATCAGGGTGGCCTGCCTCCTAAGCCTCATAGCAATCCTGGTTCCTACCTCTGTTCCAATCTTCAGGTCCCCTGAGCCAGTGCTGGGATGGGCACAAAAGGCATGACCACCATCTGAATTCGTTCACAGCAGCTGAGAGACTGCTGGCATATTCATCATTTTTCTCTCTCTGTTTATTTATTTATTTTATTTAAAAGACCAAAAATAATATGGGGAAGGGCTGAAGAGATTGCTCAATGGAAGGCACTTGCCTGCAAAGCCTAATGACCTAGGTTGTTCTCCAGGACCCCATAAACCAAATGCACAAAGTGGTGCATGCACTTGGAGTTTGCAGCAGCTAGAAGAGGATCCCTCTCTCTCTCTTCTTTCTCTATCTCTCTGCTTTTGAGTGGCCATGCTTTTGGAAACAAAAACACATAGTGACACCTTTAATCTCAGCACTCAGGAGGAAGCCTAGGAGGATTGCTACCCTGAGCAAGATCCAGGTCAGCCTGGGCTAGAGCAAGATCCTACCTCGAAAATTTTTTTTAAAAAGGAAGAGAGGAGGGGGGGGAGGGGAGGGCCAGAAGAGGAAAGGAAAGGTAGGAGAAGGGAAGGTGTGGGGAGGGGAGGGGAGGAGAAGAGAGGGAAGGGGAAGAAAGGGAAAGGAAGGGAAGGGAAGGGGAGAAGAGTAAAAGTGGGAGAAGGGAAGATGTGGGGAGGGAAGGGACAAAAGGGGAAAGAAAGGAAAAGGAGAAGGAAACAGAGGGAGCAAGAGAGGAAGAGAGGATGAAGAAAGGAAGAACACACTACTCAACGATGAAACTCTTGCAGCTGGTCTCACTGCCAATTTACAAACAGACACACACACAGAAAGACAGGTGAGTGGCTCAGTCTGAGTCCATGATCTTTCTGCTGTTATGCACAGTTGATTCCAGGAACTGCTGACTCTTGCCGCTTCATTCTGTTGTTATAGGAAAGGGCTGCACTAGTGACTGATTTACAGACTTCTGTTTTTCTCACTTCAAACCCTACTGATCAACCCTCCTGGATGGTTTCAATACTCATCTGCACACTCCAGCCAACACTTCTGCCTTAGAATTTTATAACCTCACAAACTGACAGCTCAGAATGCTCACAATTGGCTTTTTTTTTTTTTCCTCCTCCTCCTTTTTTTTTTTTTTTTTTTTTTTTTTTTTTGAGACAGGGGCTCACTATGTAGCCCTGGATGGCCTGGACTCATTATGTAGACCAGGCTAGCCTCAAACTTGTGACCCTCCTGTCTCTGCCTCCTAAGTGCATCACCCATGCCTGGCTTCTAGTTTTTCTTCTATTTTTTTTTTTTTTTAATATTTTATTTATTGATTGATTTATTCATTTGTGGGAGACAAAAAGAGGCAGATAGAGAGAGAATGGGAGTGCCAAGGCTGCTAGCTACTACAAATGAACTCCAGATGCATGTGCTGCTATCTTGTGCATCTATCTGGTTTTATGTGAATACTGGGGAATCAAACTCAGGTCCCCAGGCTTTGCTGGCAAGTGCCTTGGCCCCTTATCTTCTTCTTCTTCTTTTCTTTTCTTTTCTTTTTTTTTTTTGGTTTTTCAAAGTAGGGTCTCACTCTAGTTCAGGCTGACCTGGAATTAACTATGTAGTCTCAGGGTGGCCTTGAACTCATGGTGATCCTCCTACCTCTGCCTCCCGAGTGCTGGGATTAAAGGCGTGTGCCACCACGCCCTGCTTATCTTCTTTTAAAAAACAAACAAAAACAAAAACTTTATTTTATTTTATTTGCTTGGGAGAGGGGGAGAGAGAGAGAGAGAGAGCAGAGAATAGGTACACCAGGGTCTTCAGCAGTTGCAAACAAACTCCAGACGCATGCACCACCCTGTGCATCTGGCTTATGTGGGTCCTGGGGAATCAAACCTGGATCCTTTAGCTTTGCAGGAAAGCACCTTAAACATTAAGCCATCTCTCCAGCCTCCCCCCCCCTTTTTTTTTTTAGTTTTTCAAGGTAGGGTTTCACTCTAGTTCAGGCTGACCTGGGATTCACTATGTAGTCCAAGGGTGGCCTTGAACTCATGACAATCCTCCTACCTCTGCCTCCCAAGTGCTGGGATAAAGGCATGCGCCACCATGCCCACACCCCCCACCTTTTTAAAATTGCGTATCTATGGTAACATGCATTCCATAGCACTCAAGTGGGCGTCAAGGATGATCTCAGGGTGTTGGTTCTCTTCTACTTCATATGAGACAGTGTCTCACTTGTTTGCCTGTGTGAAGGCCAGAGTATCTGGCCCTACCAACTTCACCCCCACTGCCATGGACTATAGACACCTACAGCCCTTGCTAAGATCTGAACTCTAGTCATCTGGCTTTTGTGGCAAACACTTTCAACCACTGAGCCATTTCCTCAGTCCTTCACTATTTCTTTCTTTTCCTTTCTTTATCTTTTTGTTTTTGTTCCCCCCCACCCCCAAGGTAGGGTTTCACTCTAGGTCAGGCTGACCTGGAATTCACTCAAGGTAGCCTCGAACTCACAGTGATCCTCCTACCTCTGCCTCTAGAGCGCTGGGATTAAAGGCATGTGCCACCATGCCCAGCATTACCTCTTGTAAGTAATTTTTTTTTTCATTTTATTTATTTGAGAGTGACAGAGAGAAAGAAGCAGATAAATAGAGAGAGAATGGGTGAGCCAGGACCTCCAGCCACTGCAAACGAACTCTAGATGCATGCTCCACCTTGTGCATCTGGCTTACGTGGGACCTGGGGAATCGAGCCTTGAACTGGGGTCCTTAGGCTTTACAGGCAAGTGGTTAACCGCTAAGCCATCTCTCCAGCCCTAGCATTACCTTTTAAAGATCAACTTGAGTGCTGTTTCATGTACAAAACATTCTCTTTGTGTCTCCACAAAACTTAGTTCCCACCTCTAATTCATAACTTCATCATTGTGTGCTTTGTCTCCTCATCAAACCAGGAGCAATTTCAAAGCAAAAATCTATCTTGTTCACCCTGTATCCCTAGCCTCTAAGCAATCAGCAGGCACTCAATATTTATTCAGATAAACTGGAGTCCATTTGTAAAGTACCCAAGTCCACACACACTGTACTGCACATAGGGCAAAAGTCTAACACAGTGCACATCCAAAGACATCTGCTGAAGATTGCTATATGGTTTATTTGCAGTACATTTCTTTTCTTAAACATTGTTTAACTCGTACTAACACTAAATTAAAGCCAGTCGGCATATACTGAGTACCCAGCAACTAAGAGAAGATAACCAGGCTGGAGAGATGGCTTAGTAGTTAAAGTACCTGCCTCCTAAGCATAAGAACCCAGTTCCAATCTCCAGGTCCCACGTTTAGCCAGATGCAAAGTGACGCAAGCGTGCAATGCCACACTTGACCACAAGGGGGCGCACGCATCTGGATGTTGTTCGCAGCGGCTTAGAGGCTGCTGGCACGCCCATCTCTATCTGTCTTCCTCTCCCTCTCTCTCTGTCTCTCTCCGAAAAAAAAGAGAGAGAGAGAGAGAGAGAGAGAGAGAAGATAACCTACAGTTAACTATTGATGGCGGATAGTACACATCTGAGAAACTATGACCCTACAGTCTCTCCCTTACACCCTCCCCCAAAGCTTCCACGTTCCCACTCCGTGCCCACTCTCCTGGCTCCAACAATGCATTCGAGCTGCCCCTGAGTCCTCTCAAACTTCACTCAAAACTCATTGAAAAACCACAACCTTTAACACTCAAGAATTTCCAAAGGTCAGCGACTCCTCCATCGTGATGACGTTAATACCAGAGAATCCGGACAGAGACACAGAAGCATGTGATAGTTCCCATAATTCTTGATTAGGTGGGAGGGAGAGATGAGTGATTGTTTTGGCAGACTGCTTTTGGCTAATATAGGTCCTTTCAACATACAAAAATATAACCTTGTTAGAAAGAAAGAGGACATGAGCAAATTCTCCACTAAAGGGACCTATGTAGCATTAAACAGAAGACAAGACAAACTCATGTAGGTTAAAGCTGTAGACACTACTTCATTTAAATTTCCAAACACCTGATGAGTGTGCATCCTAACCCCTTACATGATACATACACGTGAATATGCCAAGTGAGTGAGAAGTGGACATCAGTAACCCTGATGATCCATGAAGACGCCGAGTGAAGCCCCAGAGGAAAAGTGACGCACTCCAAGTTACACAGGAAGCAAGTGGTAGAACCAGGAGGATTATGAGCCAACCCACCTGACTCCAGAGACCACACACTTACATGTTTATTTGGGTATTTAAAAACACTTCTTGCTGGGCGTGGTGGTGCATGCCTTTAATCCCAGCACTCGGGAGGCAAAGGTAGGAGGATCGCCATGAGTTCAAGGCCAGCCTGAGACTACATAGTTAATTCCAGGTCAGCCTGGACCAGAGTGAGACCCTACCTCTAAAAAAAAAAAAAACACTTTTTGCCTGGTGCGGTAGTGCACGCCTTTAATCGCAGCACTTGGGAGGCAGAGGTAAGAGAATCACCATGAGTGAGTTTGAGGCCACCCTGACACACTACATAGTGAATTCCAGGTCAGCCTCGGCTAGAGTGAGACCCTACCTCGAAAAAGAATTTCTTTAAGAGACAGAAAGCATGGATTCTGCTTACTGAAATTCTGACACAAAAGAAAAAAAATCTGCAAATCGTAGAATGTAGATTAATAGCAAAGCATAACATTTCTCTAACAGCAATTCTCAAACCTCTCTCTCTGCCCCTCTTCATTCCTAATTATTTGTCGTTTCGCTATCAATTATATAATTTCCAGTCAAAGAAAAAAATCAGCAAAAAGGAAAAAGTTCAAATTGCAATCTGCTTTCAGTTACCCATACAAGATTAATCTACTTCATAAATGTCCTCAGGTAAATTAACTTCCTTCACTCTACATACAGTTCCTAATTTTACTTCATAAACTTATCCAAAAAACTACCTTTCTGCCAGCTACCCAGCTAAATCTCTTAACCACTGCAAATGTGTACCAAAGGAAAAGAGCACTTAGAAAATTCAATCATTTAAGCAACCCATATCCAGGAAAAGAAAACATCAATAAAATAAACATGAAGGCGTGCCAAGATCAAACCAGCACTGTGTTGTTGTTGTTATTTGTTTTTGAGGCAAGCCCCAACAAACTTTTTTTTTTTTTTAATGAGGGAGAGAATTGGTACGCCAGGGCCTACTATAATTGAACTCCAGACACGTGCACCACCTTGTGTGCATGTGCAACTTTGCGCATGCATCATCTTGTGCATCTGGCTTATTTGGAATCTGGGGAGTTGAACATGGGTCCTTAGGCTTCACAGGCAAATGCCTTAACCATGAAGCCATCTCTCCAGCCCCGTTTTTTTGGTTTTTCAAGGTAGGGTCTCACTCTAGCCCAGGCTGATCTGGAATTCACTGTGTAGTCTCAGGGTGGCCTGAAACACACAGTGATCCTCCTACCTCTGCCTCCCAAGAGCTGGGATTAAAGGCGTGCCCAGCTCTGAATCAGCATTTTAGTTTTGCCCATCACTACTACAGATACAAACTGCATTTGGAAGGATTCTATGACATTGTATTGCTAAGGGCTAAAGTTTTACAGTAAGAGAGTAGGATAAAATCATACAGAGATATTTTTTCTTAAAATATACCTCTTGTAGGCTATTTAAAAATCACTGTTGAGGGCTAGAGAGATGGCTTAGCAGTTAAGGCGTTTGCCTGCAAAGCCAAAGATGTAGGTTCGATTTCCCCAGGACCCAAGTGAGCCAGATGCACAAGGGGGCGCATGTGTCTGGAGTTTGTTTACAGTGTCTGGAGGCCCTGGTGCACCCATTCTCTCTCTTGCTCTCTCTCTTTCTCTCCCCCTCCCTCTTTCTGTCAAATAAATAATTTAAAAACCTCACTATTAAGCCGGATGTGGTGGTGCACACCTTTAATCCCAGTGCTTGGGAGGCAGAGGTAGGAGGATCGAGGCCACCCTGAGAATACGGAGTGAATTCCAGGTCAGCCTAGGCTACAATGAAACCCTACCTTGAAAAACCAAAAGAAAAAAAAATCACTGTTGATGGGATGAAGAGATGGCTTAGTGGTTTAAAGCACTTGCCTGCAAAACTAAAGGACCCAGGTTCGATTCCCCAGGACCCACATAAGCCAGTTGCACAAGGTGGCACATGTGTCTGGAGTTCATTTGCAGTGGCTGGAGGCCCTGGTGTGCCCATTCTCATTCTCTTCCTCTCTTAAATAAATAAATAAATAAATAAAATATTTTCTTTAAAAAAAATCACTGTTGAGTTTTTGAACAGAAAAAAACATAACATAAAACATAAAAACTGGCCGGGCGTGGTGGCGCACGCCTTTAATCCCAGCACTCGGGAGGCAGAGGTAGGAGGATCGCCGAGAGTTCAAGGCCACCCTGAGACTACACAGTTACTTCCAGGTCAGCCTGAGCCAGAGTGACACCCTACCTCGAAAAAAAAACCAAAAAAAAAAAAAAAAAAAAAAACATAAAAACTGGGTGTGGTGGTGCACGCCTTTAATCCTAGCACTCAGGAGGCAGAGGTAAGAGGATTGCCATGAATTTGAGGCCACCCTAAGAATACAGAGTGAATTCTAGGTCAGCCTGGGCTAGAATGAGATCCTACCTCAAAAAACCACAAAAAAAAAAAAAAAGAGAGAGAGAGAGAGAGAGAAAGAGAGAGAGATGGATTGGAACAATGGCTCAGGCTCAGTAGTTAAAGGTGCTTGCTTACAAAGCCTGCCCACCTGAGCTCAATTCCCAAGCCACCCATATAAACCTGATGCAAAGAATGCCACAAGCTTGTAGCATTTGTTTGCAGCAACCAGAGCTCTTGTACACACACACACACACACACACACACACACACACACACACACAAATAATTTTTTTAAACTTAGAAAAAATTAAAGTACCAACACCCCCCCCCCTTCAAGGTAGGGTCTCACTCTCTAAAGTACCAACTTTGAACACATTACTTCTTGCCCCAAAGCGGAAAGCCTGAAAATGTCAAGGTAGTAACTGCCTGCATTTACATTGTTTCAAGTCTGTCAGCAGAAAAGCAACATTTCCTCCTCTGCTCAGGCAGGGCTACTTACTACCATCAGCACAGTGACACCCATGTCTAATGCAGATTTAACTTCCTAGCAAGTCATTCAATTCACACGTTACACCTCTTAATGCCAGCAGCTGCTATGTGAAGAGGACGCATACATGGGTAACTCACTCGTCATGACTGCTTCCTGGAAGTTCATTTAAACTGCTCTGATTCCAAAGAAAAATCAGAAGATAGGTAGCAGCTAACTTCCTTTTTTCTTTTTTCTTTGTTTTCCTTTCTTTTCTCTTCCTTCCTTCCTCCCTCCTTCCCTCCTTCTTTCTTTCTTTCTTTCTCTTTTTCTCTTTCTCTCTTTCCTTCTTCCTTCCTTCCTTCTTTCTTTCTTTCTTTCTTTCTTTCTTTCTTTCTTTCTTTCTTTCTCTTTCTCTCTTTCCTTCTTCCCTCCCTCTTTCTTTCTTTCTTTCTTTCTTTCTTTCTTTCTTTCTTTCTTTTTCTTTCTTTCTTTCTTTCTTTCTTTCTTTCTTTCTTTCTTTCGTGGTACTGTTGTTTCTGAGACAGGGTAGCACTCTAGTCCCAGGCTGGCTGTGAACTCACAGTGATCCTCCTACCTCGGACTCCCAAGTGCCAGTATTAAAGGAGTGCGCCTCCAAGGACACCACACGGGGCATAACTTCCTTTACTGAGCTAAGATTTACTAAATGCCAAGAACCAAGGATAGAAAAAATGGAGAAGATGCCGGGTGTGGTGGCGCACGCCTTTAATCCCAGCACTCGGGAGGCAGAGGTAGGTGGATCGCCAAGAGTTCGAGGCCACCCTGAGACTACGTAGTTAATTCCAGGTCAGCCTGGGCCACAGTGAGACCCTACCTCGAAAAACCAAAAAAAAAAAGGAGAAGAAACTATAGAAGGCATGAGGGGATCTTCAAATATTTGCTAGATGACTTGCTCTTTGGGGTTATTACAACATATGTTCCTCTCCAAGAGTGTCAGTCAAAGCTGAAGTATTTTTATAATTAATTTATTGATACGTACATACATGCGTGTGTGTGTGTGTGTGTGTGTGTGTGTGTGTATGAGTGCACCAGGGTCTCTTACTGCTCCAATCAAATGCTTGTCTAGCTTTATGTGGGTGGCTTGTGAATAGAGCCCAAGCTGGAAGACTTTGCAAAAAATGCCTTTAGCCACTGAACCATCTCCCCAGGCCCTGCAAAGTTTTTTTTTTTTATTATTATTATTATTATTATTATTATTATTATTATTATTATTTTGGTTTTTCAAGGTAGGATCTCACTCTAGCTCAGGCTGACCTGGAATTCACTATGTAGTCTCAGGCTAGCCTCAAACTCACAGTGATCCTCCTCCTACCTCTGCCTCCCAAGTGCTGGGAAGTTTTATTATTATTATTGTTATTATTGTTGTTCTTTTCCTGTAAAGTTTAAAAAAAAATATTTATTTATTTGCAAGCAGGAGAGAGAGAGAGAGAGAGAGAGAGAGAATGGGTGTGCCTGGGCCTCTAGGCATTGCAAACAAACTCCAGATGCATGCACCACTTTGTGCATTTGGCTTTGCGTAGGTACTGGGAAATGAAACCTGGGTTGTTAGGCTTTGCAGGTGCATACCTTAACCACTGAGCCATCTCTCCATCCCCTTGTAAAGTTTTCTTTCTTTCTTTTTTTTTTTTTTGCAAAGTAGGGTCTCACTCTGGTCCAGGCTGACCTGGAATTAACTATATAGTCTTAGGGTGGCCTCGAACTCTCGGTGATCCTCCTACCTCTGCCTCCCGAGTGCTGGGATTAAAGGCGTGTGCCATCACGCCTGGCCTGTAAAGTTTTCTTTTAATATTTTATTTATTAATTTAAGAGAGAGAAAGAAGCAGAGAGGGAGAAAAAGGGAGAGAGAGAATGGGTGCACCAGGGCATCCAGTCATTGCAAATGAACTCCAGCCACATCTGCCACCTTGTACATCTGGCTTAGGAGAGTCCTGGGGAATCCAAGCCAAAACCTTTGGCTTTGCAGGCAAGCACCTTAACTGCTAAGCCATCTCTCCAGTCCCCTTGTAAAGTTTTTTGATGAAAACACCTAACCAAATATTTGAGTCAAAGGAACTGGTTCCTTAATTTTGCTGCTTTGGGAAGCCAAGCAGATACAGATCTGGACCAATACATCTTTGTTAGCTATTATATAAGATCTAGATTATAGGAACAAAGTTGGATGATGCTTCCAAAAGAATGTACTTAGGCTCTAGGTCCAACATGAGCTGGACATGGTGTTGCATGCCTATAACCCTAGTCCTTGGGAGGTAGGGGTAGGAAGATTAGGAGTTCAAGGCCAACCTTGGCTACACAGCAAGTTTGAGGCCAGCCTGGGATAAATGAAACCCTATCTCAAAAAACAAAATAGGGCCGGGCGTGGTGGAGCATGTCTTTTTAATCCTACCACTTGGGAGGCAGAGATAAGAAAATTGAAGTGAGTCAAGGCCACCCTGAGACTACATAGTGATTTCCAGGTCAGCCTGTACTAGAGCAAGAGCTTTACTCAAAGCCCTCCCCGCCAAACAAAACAAAACAAAACAAAACAAAACAAAACAAAACAAAACAAAACAAAACAAAACAAAACAAAACAAAACAACAATGTGACAAATCCTGTTAAACTCTCTTTAAAAGCTCCAGGTCATGTGCACAGACACAACACAAGTAAGAAAGCTGTCAACGTTTCCTGGTACACAGACTAGGTAGAGTGGCAGAAGCAGAAGGAGCACAAGTATCTCTTCCCAAGGACACAGCACTAAGGCATGTTTTCATATGAACAGTCCTTGCCTTTCCTTCTCCTTTCACAGAAGTATGGAAGTCTCAATTAGTACACAAGTCATCTGGCAAATGTCTCATTATCTTCTGAGTCTTTTCCTAAAGTGCATCCTAGAAGTCAGTGCTTCTAAGGAGTTATAGCCCATTATTATTTTTAGTGGTACTGCTGGTGGTGGTAGTGGTGAGAGCAATAGTGGCTAGCTCTGCAATTTACCAATGACTTCCAAATACATTATCTCATTCACTGAACAACAATGGAGAGGGCGGAAAAGGAAGTATAGAAAACTCTCTCAAAAACCAGATGTGGTGGCGCTCGTCTTTAATCCCATCACTCAGGAGGCAGAGGTAGGAGGATCACCATGAGTTCGAGGCCACCCTGAGACTACATAGTGAATTCCAGGTCAGCCTGGGCTAGAGTGAGACCCTACCTCGAAAAACCAAAAACAAACAAACAAAAAACTATTTCAAATGTCAAACCCAATTTAACTAAAACTGAAGAGCTAGTGACTGCAATTCTACCAAAGGGTCAAAAAGTCACTTCTATCACACATCAGAACTGACAAAATTAAAGCAGAATCAAATTTCTCCTTAAATTAGGCCCGTAAATGACAGGCCCAATTGATTCAATCTACAAATATTCTACAATCATACTCTTAGTAAGAATCTGAAACTATTGCCGGGCGTGGTGGTGCACGCCTTTAATCCCAGCACTTGGGAGGCAGAGGTAAGAGGATGACAGGTGAGTTCAAGGCCACCCTGAGACTACATTGTGAATTCCAAGTCAGCCTGGGCTAGAGTGAAACCCTGCCTCAAAAAGCAAAACAAAAAGAACTACAACAACAGGAAAAAAAAAACAAGAATCTGAAACTACTAAACTTTATTCCCACAAAGTTAAATGCTTAAAGTTAAATGCTTAGCAAATATTTTTTAAGTACTTTTGTTTTATTTTCAAGCAGAGAGAGAGAGAGAGAAGAGAGACAGACAGACAGACCGACAGATGCTGTAAACAAATTTCAGATGCACGCGCCACCTTGTGCATCTGAATTACATGGGTCCTGGGCAATTGAACCTGGGTCCTTTGGCTTTGCAGGCAAGCCACCTTAACCACTAAGCCATCTCTCCCGCCCTTAGCAAATATTTTTCTAAAGACAGAATACTTAACACTGAGGGACCCATCCTAGGAGGACAGTCTGACAACATTCAACATCCAAGTACTTGGTGAGATTTCCCCAGAAGCTGCATGGGCACTGTCCTAGTCCCCTAGTCCTCAAAACACAAACACATCCAAATGCAAAGCAGGTCATGCTGTCCAGTGTGCACCCAAGTATAGGTGAGTGGGAAGGAAGAGGGGAAAGAGAAAAAAAAAACAACCTTGGGCAGATGTTTTTGTCAGCACCAAGACACATTTATTTCATGGATTCATCCAAAAACAAATAAATAAAGGAGTTCCACCAGTTTTGACACAGAAATGGCACAATGAATGTAAATGACAGTCTAACATAACCATGGTTACCAACACTTCCTCTGGGATCCAAGAGACCTCCGGAGGATTTATAAATCTAAATTCCAGCTCTGTGACTCTTTTGCTTATAACCGACTCAACAGGGGCCTCACCCGACATTCACTATAGTATTATCAGCACCTTGAACAGTGCCTAAACAACAGCAACAAATACTTTGAATAAATTAATCTGTAAGTGGCTATAAGAATATTTATCCTAAACCAGGCGTGGTGGTGCATGCCTTTAATCCCAGCACTCGAGAGGCAGAGGTAGGAGGATCACCATGAGTTCAAGGCCACCCTGACACTTCATAGTTAATTCCAGGTCAGCCTGGGCTGGAGTGAGACCCTACCTTGAAAAAACAAAAAAACAAAAAAACAAAAAACAAAAACAAAAAAAAAAGAAAAAAGAAAAAAGAAAAAGAAAAAAGAAAAAAAGAATATCTTAGCACAGGGTATGGTGGCACATGCTTTTAATTCCAGCACTCGGGAGGCTGAGTACAAGGATTGCCATTGAGTTCAAGGCCAGCCCGAAACTACATAATAAATTCCAAGTCAGCCTGAGCTAGAGCAAGACCCTACCTTGAGAAACGAACAAACAAGAAAAGAGTATCTTAGAGAATTACTATGAGTGTTACACGAGGAACTACATACAGCACCGAGTCTACCTTAAGGGAGGACCTTGCTATTCCCCTCATTCCCCAGCCAGGTCAGAAGTTATGACAGAAAAGTCATGGGAAAAGTAAGAATGCTCAGTAGTTAAGGCACTTGCCTGCAAAGCCCAACAGTCTAGGTTGAATTCTCCAGGACCCACGTAAGCCAGATGCACAAAGTGGCCCATGCATCTGGAGTTCATTTTGCAGTTGCAAAAGGCCCTGGCGTGCCCATGTTCACAAACTCTCTATCTCTGTCTGTATCCCTTTGCTTGCAAATAAATAAATCTTGTTTTTTTTTTTTTTAAGAATAGCATGGGGAAGCCGGGTGTGGTGGCACACGCCTTTAGTCCCAGCACTCAGGAGGCAGAGGTAGGAAGATCACCGTGAGTTCAAGGCCACTCTGAGACTACATAGTGAATTCCAGGTCAGCCTAGGCTAGAGCAAGACCGTACCTTGAAAAACCAAAATAAATAAATAGAATAGCATGGAGGCCCCTGCTGCACTGTGAACATGACAGACGTAAGTGTATACATTTAGTGCTGGATATATGGAAAACCTATGCAGAACTGAAAGAGCCTGTGGTTAAACTCCATCATAATGTGGTCTTCTACTTCCCATTTCATTTCCCACACACTGGTATGTCTTTAACCACCTTTTCCCAAGCAATATGACACAGTAAAAAGAGCGCTAAAAAACAATCACAAGAAAGAGCCCCACAGAATTCCTACGACTTACTAGAAGTGAATGTAACCCGACGTCAGCAATAGTTGAAAGCCTGTGGCTAGACTCAGTACTTTTCAGGAGTCCCACCAAGGCACCCCTTCCCTTCACAGAGACGTATCAGAAACCCGCCCCTTGGCTCCCCATCTATTACAGTTAGCTTTGCATTGCCAGGACAAAACACCCACTAAAAGCACCCGAGGGGAGGAAAGGGTTTATTTTGGCTTATAGTCGCAAGGGAAACTTTTAGTGTGGCAGGGAAAGGATGGCAGAGTAGAGGCTGGACATCACTTCCTGCCACAGCAGCTGTCAGAAAGCAGCAAGCAACCCAGGCATGGTGGCGCACGCCTTTAATCCCAGCACTCAGGAGGCAGAAGTAGGAGGATCACCATGAGTTCGAGGCCACCCTGAGAATACAGAGTGAATTCCAGGTCAGCCTGGGCTAGAATGAGACCCTACCTCTAAAAACCAAAAATAAATAAATAAATAATAATAAATAAAATTTAAAAATATATATTAAGAAAAGAAAGAAAGAAAGCAGCAAGTAAGTGCGCTGAGCCCTGGCAAGGGTTAGCTGGCTATAACACTAGTAAGCCCACCCCCCAGCAGCACGCCTCCTCCAGCACCGCTCCACCTCCCAAACTGCCACCAGCTGAGAACCAAACATTCAAAACACACAAGTCTATGGGGGACATGTGATTCAAACCACCACACCTTCTGAAATAGCCCATCTGTAAATACATCCATTATTCTTATATATTCCTTCTCCAAAAATAACCAATTACTAAATTCTATTTCTTTATCTTCAAATCACTCACTCTCCCTTTGTTCAAATTTTTACCAACACCTTCAAACTTGTAAACAATGTTACATAACTGTACTCTTCACTTGGGATTTAAGGTTCATGACTTTTTATTAATATTTATCTCATGTAGTTATCCAGTGTTCATAACTAATTACTAGCTTCTTGATGAATATAACTCTATACCTGGAGAGTAAATAACCAACAAAATATTTGTTATTAGCCAGAGCCAGGCATGGTATTGCAAGCCTTTAACCCCAACACTTGGGAGACAGAGGTATGAGGATCACTGTGAATTGAGGCCACCCTAAGACTTCATAGTGAATTCTAGATCAGCCTGGGCTAGAGCAAGACTCTACTTTGAAAAAGCAAAATAAAAATTCTTTTTGTTATTGGCAACTGCTGCCTTGAACAAGTAACTTGTATTTTCTGGTCTTCATCTTCTTCATATAGAAAATAATGACAGAATGTAAAATTCCTTTAGTTCTAAAATTCTACATGATGGTGTTATCTGCTACACAGCCTGCATTCCTTTCTCACTCATTCTTATACATAGATATGTATGTATATATAACTAAGTCCTATTTAACCCAGAATGCAGATTCCCAAGGACCAATTCTACTACTACTTCTTTTTAAATTTTTATTT
Organism: Orientallactaga sibirica; assembly: GCA_036365145.1. Taxonomy (NCBI): domain Eukaryota; kingdom Metazoa; phylum Chordata; class Mammalia; order Rodentia; family Dipodidae; genus Orientallactaga; species Orientallactaga sibirica. The sequence continues at coordinate 22,922,674 of JAEOAD010000025.1, forward strand.
ATTTTTTATTTTTGGTTTTTCGAGGTAGAGTCTCACTCTAGCTCAGGCTGATCTGGAATTCACTATGTAGTCTCAGGGTGGCCTTGAACTCACAGTGATCCTCCTACATCTGCCTCCCAAGTGCTGGTCTACTACGTCTTTATTCACTGGATAGCCTCTCCCCTGCAGACCCCAGTGCACAGACAGGAACTTCCCACCTTCGTAGTAGCAAACATACGGGGGAGTCTGTATCATCTTCATTTTCATGACAAACACATACATTACAAAACTGACAAAGATGATGTAAGAGAGAAGGATTAGAGATTATGGAAATCAAGGTGTACCTTATGCCAACTCACCAGGAACTTATTTTAGGAAGACAAATAAGCTGGGAAGCAGCAATTCCTAAATCTAACTCTTGGATTCTATTTTCAGAGCCTGAGAAGAGGTATGGGAAGTCGCTTTCCTGCTCAGTAAACCACTGCAACCAAGTATTATTCCCATCAAAGAATCTTGACCCTTAGTACTGATGGGAAATACAAGGAAACAGTTTAACAGACAAGTGAGCTCTCTGGGTTCAAAGGAGACAAAAGCAAACCCTCACAAAGGAAGAGCAGGTAAGTGTCAACAACAGATGACAAAACTTGCTGCCTAAAACATGTCTGTGTTAGCAGCATTATACTATCCCACTATCCATGCCTCAAATCCTCATACTGGATTAGCTGCACATAAACATCAACATTGATTAACACTAAAACCTCAGAGAGAAATCTCTTTTTTCCTCTGATGTCAGCTACTGAATCACAAGACACATTTAAAAAAATTCTGGGGGCTGGAGAAATGGCTCAGTGGTTAAGGCACTTGCCTGCAAAGGTTAAGTACTCAGGTTTGATTCCCCAGGACCCATATAAGCCAGATGCACAAGGTGGCGCATGTGTCTGGAGTTCATCTGCAGTGGTTGCAGGCCCTGGCATGCCCATTCTCTCCATTTGCTTTTCCCCCTTTCTCTTTCCCTCTCTCTCTAAAATAAATAAATATATAAAACACATTAAAAAATAAAATAAAATAATAAATTTTTAAAAATACTAGAGGTAGGAGGATTGCACACCTTTAATCCCAGCATTCAGGATGCAGAAGTAGGAGGATTGCTGTGAGTTCGAGGCCACCCTGAGACTACACAGTGAATTCCAGGTCAGCCTGGGCTAGAGCGAGACCCTACCAAAAAAAAAAAAAAAAAAAAAAAAAAAAAAGACAAAGCTGGAGAGATGGCTCAGCAGTTAAGGCACTTGCCTGCAAAGCTTAATGACCTGAATTCAATTCCCCAGTAGCAATGTAAAGCCAGATGCACAAAGAAGCGCATGCGTCTAAAGTTGGTTTACAACAGTTGTGTGCCCATTTTCTCTCTCTCTGCTCGTAAATAAATTTTAAAAAATTTTTTTTAGGGCTGGAGAGATGACTTAGCAGTTAAAGTGCTTGCCTGCAAAGCCTAAGAACCCAGGTTCAATTACCCAGTACTCACATAAGCCAGATGCACAAGGTGGCTGGAGGCTGTAGCATGCCCATTCTCTCTATTTGCCTCTCTCAAATAAATAAATATTTAAAAAAAAATTTTTTTAAGGATAATATTCTATTTACACAAAATCTCAAAAAACTAAGCTATTCATGTAATATGTAGAAAAAAGTATGAAACATAAAATGAAATGATGTATAAGATGGAATGATCAGGCCAGAAGTCTCTTCTTGAGAGTGAAAAAGGGGGAAAAGATGCATGGTAGGACTTCAGCTATATTTATGAAAAAATTGTATCTTAGCCAGGTGTGGTGGCGCATGCCTTTAATCCCAGCACTCAGGAGGTAGGAGGATTGCCATGAGTTCAAGGCTACCCTGAGACTACAGAGAGAATTCCAGGTCAGCCTGTGCTAGAATGAGACCCTTCCTTGAAAAACCAATATATATGATAAAATATTAATATCACTTAAATGTGGGCTGTACACTCAAAGTATGTTAGGGATTTTTCCCTAAAATTTTCTAAATGCTTAAAATAGCTCATTATACAGAATTTAAAAATTAAGAGAGAAGCCAGACATGGTGGCACAGGCCTTTAATCCCAGCATTCAGGAGGCAGAGGTAGGAGGATCACTGTGAGTTCAAGGCCAGCCTGAATTACAGAGTGAGTTCCAGTGAAACCTTACCTCAAAAAAAAAAAAGAAAAAATTAAGAGAGGCTGAGGAGATGGCTAGTCGGTAAACTGCTTACCTTGCAAGCATGAGGACCTGAGTTCCGATCCCTAGAACTCATATAAAAGCTGATCATATAAAAGCCTTTAATCCCAGTGTTGGGGAAGAAGAGACAGAGGAATCCCTGGGGTTTGTTGGCTGGCCAGTCTGGTTTAATGAGAAACCCTGTCTCAAAAAATAAGATGGATAGGGCTGGAAAGATGACTTAGTGGTTAGGGCTCTTGCTTATATAGCCAAAGGACCCAGGTTCAATTTCCCAGGACCCACATAAGCCAATACATAGGCAAACACATGCATCTGGAGTTCGTCTGCAGCAGCTGTAGGCCTTGGCTGGCATGCCCTGCCATTCATTCTCTGTCTGTCTGTCTGTCTCTCTCTCTCTCTCTCAAATAAAGAAATAATAAATAAAAATTAAAAATAAGTAAATAAAAATAAGATGGATAGCACTTGAGGAAGTGACCCAAAGTCAACCTCTGTACCCACACACATGTATGTCCATGCACATACAAACATGCAAACACACGCATGCACACCACACACACACATTCACATGCAAAAAAATTAAGAGGACAGGGAGGTGGTTCAGCAATCAATAGAACTTGTCCCTCAAGCATGATGAGGGCCTCTCAGGCCAGAGAGCTCCAAGTTCAACTCCCCAGAACCCATGTAAAGGGTTGGGGGCTCACTGAGAGACAGCAGCTCCAGGTGGACAGGGAGAGACTTGTCTCAAGCAAAGAATTATGCAGATGAGCAATAAGATAAACACCCAATGTTCTCTGGCATCTGCATGTGTGTGTACAGATTACACATCATACATACCACAAGCCAAAAACCTACAATAAAAAAGAAGAAAAGGGCTGAAGAGATGGCTTAATGGTTAAGTGCTTGCCTGTGAAGTCTAAGGTCCCCGGTTCAAGGCTCGATTCCCCAGGACCCTTGTAAGCCAGATGCACAAGGTATGCATGCATCTGGAGTTCATTTGAAGTGGCTGGAGGCCCTGGCGTGCCCATTCTCTCTCTCTCTATCTGCCTCTTTCTCTATCACTCTCAAATAAATAAATAAAAAAAAAAAAAAGTAGAAGAAGAAGAAGAAGAAAGGACCAGGTAACTAAGCAACTAGAGTAACCACAGCCTGGGTGTGTACCTCAATAGTACAGCACCTGCCTAGTATCTGCAAAAAGTAAAATAAAATAAAAGAGGAGTTATTCACACAAAAATAATAGAAGCAGGGGCTACAGAGATGGCTCAGCAGTTAAAGACACTTGCTTGCAAAGCCTGATGGCCCAGATTTGATTACCAGGTATCCACTTAAAGCCAGATGCACAAAGTGGCACATGCATCTGGAGTTCGCTTGCAAAGACCCTGTTGTGCCCATTCTCTCTCTCTGCCTCTGCCTCTCACATAAATAAATAAAAATATTTAAATAATAATAATAGAAGGATAGTACCCCTAAATTTTTTTTTAAGGAAACATTTCATTAGTTTCTTTTTTGGCTAAAGAAAAGTCTTTACCCAGTGCACATATGAAGTGCTCACAACAGGGTGAAGTGGAGACTGACAATGCTGGACCAGAAGGAAACTTTAAATATTTTATTTATTTATTTGCAAGGGGGGGGTGAGAAAGAGAGAGAGGAATGGGCATGCCAGGGCTTCTAGCTGCTGAAAATGAACTCCAGATGCTTTGTGCATCTGGCTTTCCATGGTACTGGGGAATCAAACCCTAGTTGTTAGGCTTTGCAGGCAAGTGTCTTAATCTCTGAGCCATCTCTCCAGCCCCCAAAAGGAAGTTTTTGTTGCATCCCGAATCAGACAGCTAGGGGAGTGAGAGCCACCTTCCCACATAACTTAAATGCCAGTGTAACCAAGTCATCTCCCCAAAATAAAGCCAAGGAATCTTCCAGCTACCCAGGAACTCAGACAAGGACGCACTGTGAGCGGCTCTTCTGTGCCCCCAACACTCACAAACAAAAACAAAATGTACCCTTGCCCACTTGAGAAAGAATTAAGAATTGGCAGCTCTGCTGAAGTGGAAAGCTTCCAAACCAAAGCCCTTCTCTGAGGAAGATATTGACAAAGCTTAGAAGAAAAAAAATAATAATAATAAGGTTATCACAATCCAGTCAAGCCTTCAGTGGAAGGTATCCTTCCTGCCACACTCCCTGTTGTCCCAACTTCCTGCTGCGGAATCTGAGAACTTGTAAGATGCACTCTACCTTACTGTGTTCTTTTCTAGGAAAAATGACTAAAATGCAAACTCTCACTTTTCCTTCACAAAAAACCCAAGGGAATTAAAAACACAGGAAAGTGAATGAGTAAAACATTAAGTCTGTGTAAGAACCCAATTTGTCATAGCCATATGCATGTGTGTGTGTGTGTTTTGTTGTTCTTGTTGCTGTTGTTACTATTATCATGGTTTGTTTTGTTTTCTGAAACAAGATTTCACTCTGTGGCCTAGTCTGGCCTGAAGACACTCACTATGTAGCCTAGGCTGACTCACAGTCACCACAATCCTTCTGCCTCAGCTTCCAATTGCTCAGATCACGGGCCTTAAACCACAAAGTTAGCCACAGCCTATTTCTTATCGCAAAAGTTTCACTGGCACATCTTAAGAGTAAGTTCAAAAGAAAACAACTTAAAGGGAACTAAGCAGGAGAGAAAAGTACATCCATACACTCGACAGAACCTTGACATTCTTCTATACCTGACTCATTACAGCTAAGAATTCTAGCGGGCTGCCATCTCACGCCAGTGTGGCCAATCCCTCTTTCCCAGTGCTGCTCTCAGAGCAAGACAGTCTGTCATATCTTGGAAATCCACTGTTCACTTTGGTTAAAAAGGATAGTGAAGAGGACAGAGAGATGGCTTAGTGGTTAAGGCATTTTCCTGCAAATCCAAAGGACCCAGGTTCAATTCCCCAGGACCCACGTAAGCCAGATGCACAAGGGGCACATGCATCTGGAGTTCCTTTGTAGTGGCTGGAGGCCCTGATGCACCTATTCTCTTTCTCGCTTGCTCGCTCTTGCTCTCTCTCTCCACATCTGCCTCTCTCTCTCTCAAATTAATTAATTAAGTAAGTAAGAAAGGACAGTAGAGTGGAATACTGTCTTCTAGCACAATGTAAAGTAGAAGAATGAAACAAACACTAAAATGGAGACATGTGAGAGAACATGTGGTTATTTCACATTTATTACTCACCTCCATAACCAGCCACTGATGACTGCATTGTAGACCCAGCTCCTATTAACGACCCCTGTGACCCTGATTAAGTCCTCGGGTGTTCCATGTGAAAATGAGTAAGGAAGAACAAGAAAACACAGTAGTTCCTCCAATCCTCCAACTCCATAAACAGCACCACTGCAGCAAGTGACTAAATGGCCCTGGCTCTGTCCCTCTCCAGTACATCCTAGACAGCACTGACACAAACCATCTTTCTTGGATGTGAAACTCATTTTATCACTGGATGCTTGTAATGCTTAAGTGGCTCATCACAGTGTGTAAGGTATTCCAGTGGCAGAGCACGTGCCTAGCATACACAAGGCCCTGCGTTCAATCCCCAACACCACAAAATAAAAATAAGCCAGTCATGGTGACTCACACCTATAATTCCAGTTTAGGCGGCTGAGGCAAGAGTATTACCCTAAATTCAAGGCCAGCTTGGGCTATGTAGTAAATTCCAGGCCAGTCTGGGTTATAGTGTGAGACTCTGCCTTAAAAAAAGAATTTAAAGCCGGGCGTAGTGGCGCACGCCTTTAATCCCAGCACTCGGGAGGCAGAGGTAGGAGGATTGCCATAAGTTTGAGGCCACCCTGAGACTACATAGTGAGTTCCAGGTCAGCCAGGGCAAAATTGAGACCCTTCCTCGAAAAACCAAGAAAAAAAATAATAATAATTTAAAGCCAGGCATGCTGGTACATGTCTTTAATCCCAGCACTCGGAAGGCAGAGGTAGGAGGATCGCCGAAAGTTCGAGGCCACCCTGAGACTACACAGTTAATTCCAGTTCAGCCTGGACCAGAGTGAGACCCTACCTTGCAAAACCAAAAATAAATAAATAAATAAAACTCTCCATGCTCCAGCCTTGCTTACATCTCTAGCCCCGTCCTTGTCCAGCCCTGTTTGCCAGCCCTAACTGCTTAGAAGTTATATGAAAGAGCCTGTTTCACTCCTTTAGGATTTTGTTCAAGCTGTGTTCTCAGCTTGGAGTTGCTGTTCCCAGTATTCTGTAGGCTGGTTATATGCTTAACTCATCCTTCAAGACTCAGAGGCAAATGTCATGTCCTCTGGGACGCTCTTTCCAATCCCTGCATGCCCAAGGCAGAAGTGACCTTTGGGCTCCCACTCTCTCCCACCCAAATACTTCCACTGCTTCTTTCCACGTCATGTTTATTTACACATCTGTCTCCTTCCACTAGACCCTCACATTCCTATGGGTACAGGCTTTGTCTGGTCCACTTCCATCTCCTTAGTGTCCAGGACAATGTTTATGAGACATCCAGTATATACTGAGTGCAGATGAACAGAGAAGAGAACAGGGAAACAGGCTAGGAGAAAGAACCATGGCATGATGGCAGTGCACGTCTTTACTCCCAGCACTTGGGAGGCAGAGGTAGGAGGATCGCCATGAGTTCAAGGCCACCCTGAGACTACATAGTGAATTCCAGGTCAGCCTGGACTACAGTGAAACCCTACCTCGAAAAAAAAAAGAACCAATTCAGATGGCCTCTGCAGAGTGGGAAATGCTGATGTTGGAAATGATCAGACCACCATGCACCATTCTGCATTCTCGAAAATCCAGTTCTCACAGAGCTTAGTGAGTCTCTTAGCTACAGGTGCTGACTGCATCCATGCCGATGAACAGCAACAAAACTTATTTTCAGACTCCTTAACTCTACCTCTATCCTAGCTTTAGGTGTGTAACTCTCATAACCAAAACAGCTTTCATTTAGACATTTGTCACTCAAAATTCAGTATATCCCCAATGAAATCATCATGTTCTCCTTAACTGGGGGAAACCTTGGAAATGTCAGTATCTCAGATAACTGGCGATTAATATCAATATGCCATAGTCATCCCTGACTCATCCCCCTCCTTTGCATATCCAGCCTTAATTTCAATTCTTCCTTCACAATCTCATTTTCACTTTCTTCTTATCCTATCCTCCTCAGCTCTTAACACATCACATACCCCAGGTGTCACTCTCCCCTCTAAGCTAACAAGCCAACCTGTGTCTGGCTGTTCATTCTACTGATACTCTCATCAAAACTACAAGGGCCGAGCGTGGTGACGCATGCCTTTAATCCCAGCACTCGGGAGGCAGAAGTAGGAGGACTGCAGTGAGTTCAAGGCCACCCAGAGATTAGATAGTGAGTTCCAGGTCACCCTTGGCTAGAGTGAGACCCTACCTCGAAAAACAAAACAAAACAAACAAACAAACAAAATCTACATACAAACTTACAAAAATAGCGCCAAAAAGTGGTCCCTTCGTGTCATGCCCAGTCACAGCTACTCAGGTCAATCTCTAATCAGGCCCCCAAAACATCTGGAGCCCTGCCTCAATGATTTTACTTGATCCCTTTCAGCTCCCAGCTCCTGAATGACTTTTTTTTTTTTTTTTTTTTTTTGAGATAAGGGCTTGCTATGTTGCTCGTGATGACCTGAACCTCACAATCTCCAGCCTCTCAGGTGCTGGATTTGGGATGACAGGTTTATACCACTATACCTGGCTCTCCTAATTATTCTTATCTTTAATATATGAAATGCTATAATTCCTTTGTGATATCATTCGTAATTACCTGAGTATTTGTCTCCCAAATTACCTATGATATGAAGTCTGTACTACGCAATCAATAATACTTTCACATTTTCAAACTGTCTGGCATGTTAATAGCGGTTCAATGTGTGTTCATTCCTTCCTATGCCTCTTACTTGCAGTTAACTGTCATTTTTTCCCCCAATCTTTCAAAATATTTAGAATAGAATAGAATTCACAGTAGGCCACTAAAAGTAAGTTTAATATTTTCTCTTACCCGACTTCTTAGGGGAAACAAAGGGATAAGATATAACACCAAAAAAAAAAAAAAAAATAGCTAGGTGCTAGGCGTAGTGGCTCATTGCTATAATCCCAACACTCAGGAGGCTGAGGTAGGAGGATCACCATGGGTTTGAGGTCAACTAGAGCTACAGAGTGAGTTCCAGGTCACCCTAGGCTACAGTGAGACCCTGCCTCAAAACAATTTTTTTAAATGGGGCTGGAGAGATGGCTTAACGGTTAAGGTCCTTGCCTGCAAAGCCAAAGGACCCAGGTTTGATTTCCCAGGACCCACTCAAGCCAGATGCACAAGGTGGCACATACATCTGAAGTTTGTTTGCAATAGCTAGATGCCCTGGCATGGCACATTCATTCTCTCTCCCCGCCCCCCCCGCCTCTTTATCTCTCTTTCTCAAATAAATAAAAATAGTATTTTTTTAATGTAGTAAAGGCTGAGGAGATGGCTCAATGGATAACGCACTTGATACGCAGGCATGGGTACCTGAGTTCGGAGCCCCAGAGCCCATGTAAAAAAGCCAGAAGCTGTGGTGGGCTTCTGTAATCCCAGCACAGCTATGGAGAGATGGGAGCAAAAAGGAGCATTTTGGGCCAGGAAAATGGCTTAGCGGTTAAGGCGAAGCCTAAGGACCGGGGTTTGATTCCCCAGGACCCACATAAGCCAGATGCACAAGGGGGTGCATGCGTCTGGAGTTTGTTTGCAGTGGCTGGAGACCCTGGCGCACCCATTCACTCTTTCTCTCTGCCTCTTCTTCTCTCTCTCAAATAACTAAATCATCTTTTAAAAAAAAAAAAAGAGGAGCATTTATTGGAAACTTGTCTAGCTAGCCTAGCAAATGGAGGGGTAAACAAGAGACCGTGCCTCAAGAAACAAGGTGAACCCAAAAATTGTCCTCTGACCTCCACACCACGTGCCATGGCACATGCATGCCCACGCTCATACACAAGAGCACGAAAGCACACACACGCACACAAAATTAAAAATAAATAAATGTAACTGAAAATAATCCCGGTGTAGCTCGCTAAGATAAAACCCCTGCCTTGCACCTCTGATTTCCAGCTCATAATCGCAGTCTCCTGACTCAAGAGGTAAGTAATGACCTGTATTGATGATGTCACAAACATAGCTATGTAATGACTCTGAGCAGGTGTGGGGGTGGGCAGGACAGCAAGGCAAGTGGAAGAACAGCCCTGTGCTTTTGGTTAATGCCAGTGCTTATTCCTTTTATTTAATTGTCTTATTTTCTATTCTTTTTAAAAAATTAACCAATATACTTACTTATTTTTAAAGTAGGATCTCACTCTAGCCCGGGCTGACCTGGAACTCACAGTAACCCTACTCCAGCCTCCTAAGTGCTGGATTATAGGCACTAGCTACCACACAGTTAATTGGCCATATTTTCAAAGAAATTTCCTTCAGGAGGAAAAATGTGACAGAATTTTTTAGGGAAGATTCTTCAATGCCCAAGACCTTTGAGAACACCAGCTTACACTTCAGCAATGTGGCACAGCACAGTGAGCTCCCCAGACAGTGTGGATAAGGACTCACTCTGGCTGGCACAGAGACATCATCTACGAGCCGTTCTAAGCATTAGATTGCCAGCCTGAGAAGTCACACTGGGAACACCACAGATTCCGAAAAGAACTTAGTCGACAATCAAGTACTCAACGTAGTCTAGTTTTAGCTGTCCATAAATGGACTATTCACTCTTGGATTTCTAATGAAGCCGAGTCTTTAAGCCTTTGCCGTGACTGTATTCTCCTCACCACAGGTAACGTCGGCTCGGAGATGTAAATGCGATATCAGTAAGGTAACGCAAAGAATAAATCTGGCTTTAGAGAGAATTCTTTTTTGGGGGGGGGCTTCAAGGTAGGGTCTCACTCTAGCTCAGGCTGACCTGGAATTCTCTCTGTAGTCTCAGGGTGGCCTCGAACTCACAGAGATCCTCCCGAGCGCTGGGATTAAAGATGTGCACCACCATGCCTGGCTTTAGAATTCATTTTTTAAAGCAAGAAGTTTCTTCAGTGAGCCCTGAATTCTTCCATTAGTACTTCCTACATTAGTGGAGTTAAAGAAGAGTTAAATGTCCTTGAAACGTAATGCCATCCTTACCACAAGCTTTTGGAGAGAACCCAGCCATAGTCTTGCGATTTCTCCACAGGTTGGTACACTGGGAGACGGGGGCAAGCAGAGAGCAGGATAGTAAGGTAGGCAAATACAAAACCTTCTGTAATGGATCTTGTATCCACCAGCTATTGCTCTTTAGGCCAGGATGGCACAGAAAAGAAGAGTCACACTGTACCGGTGCCTGCCTGACTCCCTGTCCCGCCCAGAGTTCCTGGACCAAAGAGCTCAATACTTCTCATTAAATCCATCCTTTGTTCAAGGACCTACAATGACTCTATTGACCCTGCTATCAACACCCAACAGTCTGGCTTCTGAGTCCTCTCCACCCTCTTGCTACCCATGACTTTCGCAACCCACATTCTCTCCAGTCATTCTGTCATATTCCCCACATACAACTTGGTCATTCACATCACCACTGCACACTGCACATTCTATACTTTGTTTGAAAAATTCTTTTCTTTTATTCTTAACACAGAAAAACTTTCATTTCTTTGAGTGTGTATACTTCATTTTCTTTGTAATGGTAGAGAAGTAACTTATACAAGGTCACACAGTAAAAAGTAGAACCAAAGTCCACCTAATAATTTCATGGCTCATTCCTCTCTATGACTAATCCATAGCCTCCCAAGCTCGCTTCAGAATTTACTGGTCATGGGGCTGGAGAGAAGGCTCAGTGGTTAAGGTGCTTGCCTACAAAATTTACTGCTCAGAAAATTCCCCTATTTCAGAGAAGGATTGTTGAAATTGGGAAGAAAAATACAGGATTTTGGAACGGATATATCTTAACTTGGCCAGTAATTACAAGGGTCACTTTATAAAAATAATTCATTTATACCTCTTTTCTACAATTGTGTTACTCTGCAACCTTAACAAAAATAAGCAAAATACAGCTGGGGAGATAGCTTAGCGGTTAAGATGATTGCCTGTGAAGCCCAAGGACCCAGGTTCAATTCCCCGGAACCCACATAAGCCAGATGCACAATGTGGTACATGAGCATGGAGTTTGTTTACAGTAGCTATAGAGGCCCTGGCATACCCAATTCTCCCTCTCTTTCTCTCTCATAAATAAATAAGTAGAATTTTTTTTAATAAGCAAAATAGGGCTGGAGAGATACTCAGCAGTTAAAGCACTTGCCTGTGAAGCCTAAGGACCCAGGTTCAATTCCCTAGTACCCACGTGAGCCAGATGGACAAGGTGGCACATACATCTGGAGTTTGTTTACAATGGTTATAGAGGCCCTGGCATGTCTATTCTCTATCTGTTTCTTTCACTCTCTTTCTTTCAAATAAATAAAATTTAATTAAAAAAATAAGAAACTTCCCCTATTTTAATCTCACTCATCCCTTGCTACTTCAAATTTTCTCAGCCCTTACACACTCTGCTTGTACCACATTAAACCTGGTTTTGTTGCCTAAATGTTAAAGCTTTCTCCCGTATCTGTGCCTTTTCTTTACACCCACCTCACACCCTGCTCCAAGGGAAAAGACACCTGTTCTACATCTTTTACGTCTCCCCAAAGACTCACTGGGCTTGCAGACTGCTTTGTCTCTCTATGAGTATTCAATCATTATTCAGCCAGGATTTCTTTTTTTTTTTTTTTAAAAAAAAAAAAAAAAAAAAAAAAAAAAAGCCCTCTGGCTGGGCGTAGTGGCACACGCCTTTAATCTCAGCACTCAGGAGGCAGAGGTAGGAGGATCACTGTGAGTTCAAGGCTACCCTGAGACTACAGAGTGAATTCCAGGTCAGTTGGCACTAGAGTGAAACCTTACCTCGAAAAAAAAACCAAAAAAAAAAAAAAAAGGGTCCTCTGTTCTTTTTCGTATTAAAAAATTCAACCCACTGGGCCAGAGGTAAGAGGATCTCTGTCAGTTCGAGGCCACCCTGAGACTACATTGTGAATTCCAGGTCAGCCTGGGCTAGAGCGAGACCCTACCTCAGGGAAAAAAAAAAAAATCAGGTTTTAGGCCTCAAATCTTTTTTCAATCTTTTTGCACTGAAGAGTAGAGGGGAAGGAAGAGATAATGCAATTATTATTTCAACCATTATTACTTCCAAGTTGGTGATATTAACTCCACCAAAATCCAACTAACAATTATCATTCATTACTGGTCATCCTGCCTTACACAAAACATCAGGCAGACCTTTCTTTGGCAGTTTTACTCTTCTCCCCCCACCCCACCAAGGAGTGTTCAGTACTAAATGAAACAAGACAAAGAACAAGCAGAAAATTAGCAAGAGTCTGGAAACTATCTTCCGTCATTACTTCCTACTTAGATGTTTAATGCCCACAGCAGGTATCTGTCGAATTCTAAATTATTCATGTTACTGGATCATTATTGACAGAAAAGTGCTGATAATCCAAAATAAAAAGGGAAATCGAAAAATCTATTTTGGTTTTGAAGTATATGTTTTCAGCATATTTATCTCCTCAATTTTCCTAGCATGAGCTAATGTTTGTATTTACTTGCAATCTCTGAGTACACAGAAACTGGCCACTTAGTCAGGAAGGTACTCTGAAGCATGCCAGTCCACTACTGGAAATTTGAACAGACCGCTGCTATTCAGGCTGTACAGGAACAACATCAATTTCATGTATTTTACAGTTCTGTTCAGCCTTCAAATTATCAACAGAGTAGCTCAGCAGGCTACTAACCTACCTGAAAAACAATGAGGACAAAGGGTATAATTAATTCTTCATTGTTTACCTAGAGTGTATTTAGTTGTAAATTATGCACCGCAAACATTTACCTACAAGTCTTCTCCCAGGCCACTCAACCTAAGTCCCTGCGGACTTTTCCACCTATCAGGAACAGAATCTCATTTACTAGAAAGGAAAGTCTCTAAGTGGTTTTTGAAGTTATGTAATATAGAAAAATAAAAATAAGGCTCATGTACACTTTTAGAGTAGTATTAACACCATCACTTCTCTGTACACTTTCCTTTTTCACCTTTGAAACACGCTCAAGAGACAAAGGGATCCAGTCTCCTCAAAAATCTATAGTAGGAAAAACCAAGGGCAAAAAAATAAAAAAATTAAGATAAATTAAAATAAAATAAAAGCACCAGCCTCGGGTTTTCCCAAATAAGACATTTTATGTAGTACTCATAAAAAAGACAGGAAAAATAAAAGTCACAGCTAAATTCTTGGGTTTTTGCCTTCAAGAAAAATTCCCAGAAAAGTCAGGAGGGTAACCTCTCCCATACCAATTTCACCAGGCAGCTTCTCTCAACTTTCCAAATGTGTGCATCTAAAAAGTCCGGTGCCCAGAGAAGCCACCTACGTTAGACCCGACACCCTATCCCCAGAAGAGGACAAGACGAGTCTGAGACTGGTCCTCGCAGCCGACAAGCTAAAAATACGCCGGCCCAGTAAACAAATCCCATTTCCATCGCCACCAGAGCCACGCCGTTAACCTAGTAATTATGAGAACAGTGAGATCACGCAGCCCCCGGCTTACTCATCATCAGCTTCTAAAGTTTCCATCGGCTCAGAGCAACTTTTTTTTTTTTCCTCTCCCCCCTCTTTCCCTCCGAAATCCATAAGCCTGCCCTAGAATCTGTGCACACGCGCGCGGGTGCACACACACATGCACACACACACAATTTTTTTTTGGCGCTCCCTTCCTCCATTACTGGACGCGCTTGTCTTCACTCATTTTTCTTCTATAGCGCCTTTTTAAAAATAATAAAAAGAACTTTATCCTACAGATGAGCGGGTTACAGTAAGCCTGCACCCCTTTGACCACCCCTAAAAAGTCCTCATCCATCTCCCCACCCCAGCCCCAAAGTCGAGGTGACAAGAGGGGACTGTCCATCACGGCTGGGGTGAGAGGTCAAGGAGCGCGGGACAAGGCAGCAGCGGAGGAGGAGGAGGAGGAGGAGGAGGAGGAGGAGGAGGAGGAGGAAGGGGCGCCCGGGCGAGCGGAGGACCGCGCTCGGCGAGATGGCTCCGGAGTCTAAGCGCACAGAGAAGGGCGGGGGGCGGCGGCGCGGAGTTCGGGACTCGGGGCGGGGCGGGCGGGGAGGGCATCGGGGGCATCGGGGGGCTCCGTTACCCTGGATGGAGTCCGGGGGTCACAGGCCCTAGGCCCGGACGGAGAGCGGGGCCCGGTGGCCTCTCTTCATTCCTCGGCAGGTGACCCCAGGGTCCGGCCCGGCCCCTCCTCCTCCTCCTCTCCCGACGACGACGGCGACGATGGAGACGACGGAGGGCGGACACGGCGAGCGGCCGTTGCTCTGCACGGGATCCGGAACCGGAGCCGAGCGGTACTTGATGATCTACACTTTGGTCTCTTCTTTCTCCCACTGGGTTTTTTTTTTTCTTTTTTTTCTTTTTGCTTTTCTTTTTTTTCTTTCTTTCTTTTTTTTTTTTTTTTTTTTAAATCTTGCCTGCTCCACACCGGGTCGTCACTCCCGACACTCCGGCCAGTTGGTTTTAATAAGGATCGGTGGTAGCTTTCGGCCGTCGTCCGGCCGGAAACAAAACGCCAGTTTCCGGCCGGAGCGGGTTAGTGGTAACACCTCAGGCCGCCCCCCCCGGGCCTCCTCCCAGCCCCGCCCGCCCCGCCCCGCCCCGCCGCAGCCCCGCCTCCAGCGCCGCTCCCCCGGGCGGGCCGCCCGTTTGCAGGCTGCAGCAGCTTGGCCGCCGTGTGACCCCGAGCGTTCCTGGCTCGAGTCCCTGAAGCCCCTTGAAGGCCGGCCGAAGCGATCTGGATGGACCCTGAGCTGGACGGAGCCGGGTGGGTCTCCAGAATCTAGGGTCGCATCACGTTGCCTCCAGCCCTTTTGCGGGAAGAAACAGAAACCTTCCCCCCGGGGAGTTGTAGAAAGGGGAGAAGGATGAAAAGAAGAATGCAAAAAGACTGAACTCCGCGCAGCTTTTCGGGGCCCACCGAAGGAGACGTCACAACGCATCTTACAAACCAGTCTCCAACCCAGTTATGCATTTCCCGTGTTCTTGAACTCTTTCAAGTGAACAGACATCTCTCTATAAACAATATTTACTTGCATAACGATTGTCTGTCGGCACCCCTGCCTTAGACTGTTAGCACAGTTAATAAAAGTCACTTGAAGCCGGGCGTGGTGGCGCACGCCTTTAATCCCAGCACTCGGGAGGCAGAGGTAGGAGGATCGCCGAGAGTTCGAGGCCACCCTGAGACTACATAGTGAATTCCAGGCCAGCCTGAGCCAGAGTGAGACCCTACCTCGAAAAACCAAAAAAAAAAAAAAAAAAAAGTCACTTGACACTTTTGTTTATGAATTTTACATTACACTACAACACAAGGCAACATCTATTTATTAGATCCTACTATGTGCGAAGGTGCTGCGCTCTATAAGATCGGGAATACAAACGTCAAGTAAATCCTAAAAACACTTGAGATCTTACAAATTAGTAAAATACATAAAACTAAGCCGGAAAAAAAATATATATAAAAGAAAATAAAACAAAAACTAAGCTGGGTGTGGTGGCACATGCCTTTAATCCCAGCCCTCAGGAGGAAGAAGTAGGATCGCTGTGAGTTTGAGGTCACCCTAAGACTATATAGTGAATTCCCGGTCAGCCTGGGCTGGTATGAGACCCAACCTCGGAAAAAAAAAAAAAAAAAACTAAGGCCAGGAGTGGTGGCACAGGCCTTTAATCCCAGCACTCAGGAGGCAGAGGTAGGAGGATCACTGTGAGTTTAAGGCCACCCTGAGATGACATAGTGAATTCCAGGTCAGTCTGGGCTAGAGTGAAACCCTACCTTGAAAAACAAAACAAAATCTAAAGTTCATATGCCATGTGAAATTATGTAAATTATGGCTAGAACATAACTAAGCCAACCCTGACACTTGATAAATCTGTTAATGTTTGTATGAGTGTACTTGAATGTGTTCATGTTCATGTATGCTTGAGTGTGTTCATGTTCGTGTGTATGCTAGTCTCAGAGTACTAATCACCTTTTTTTGTTGTTGTTGTTGTTGTTGTTAATTTTTTATTTCAGAGCAACAGACAGAGAGAAAGAGGCAGATACAGAGAGAATGGGCGCGCCAGGGCCTCCAGCCACTGCAAAGGAACTCCAGATGCATGGGCCCCCTTGTGCATCTGACTTACATGGGTCCTGGGGAATCGAGCCTCAAACCGGGGTCCTTAGGCTTTACAGGCAAGCGCTTAACCACTAAGCCATCTCTCCAGGCCCTGATCACCTTCTTTTGAAACAGGGTCTCTCATCGGCCTGGGGCTTACAAATTAGGCTAGCCTGGCTAGCAGCAAGCCATCACACTTAGCATTTTAAAAAATATTTTATTTATTTATTTGAGAGAGAGAGCGACACAGGCACTACCTTGAGCATCTGGCTTACTTGGGTACGGGAGAATCAAACCTGGATCCTTAGGCTTTGTGGGCAAGCGTCTCAACCGCCATACTCAGCCTTTTTTTTTTCTTTTCTTTTTTTCAAGGTAGGATCTCACTCTAGCTCAGTCTGACCTGGAATTCACTATGTAGTCTCAGGGTGGCCTCGAACTCATGGCAATCCTCCTACCTCTGCCTCCTGAGTGCTGGGATGGGATTAAAGGCATGCACCACCACGCCCGGCTTCATATTCAGCATTTTTAAAAACTTTATTTATTTATTTATTTTATTTGAAAGAGAGGTAGAAATAGAGAGAGGTAGGTGTGCCAGGACCTTCAACTGCTGCAAACGCAGGGGTAAGAGGATCCCAGGTGAGTTTGAGGCCACCCTGAGACTACATAGTGAATTTCAGGTCAGCCTGGGCTAGAACAAGACCCTACCTTGAAACAAAACAAAACACTGAGAGCTGTCTTTACTCAGGCCCTTCAGAACCAACATACTATCACAGACTCATTAGAACCAGTATAGAAGAGTTCAAAAGCATTCTCCACCCTCAGTACAAAGCAGTGAGCATACAAACACGCATACAAAAAGTTTCCAAGTTCAAATGTTGAGCCAGGTTCTGGCCAAAGTCATTTACATGACCACACATTAAAGGCCCGCCTGGAAATTTAGGAATCAGGAAGTGATGGGGTTGCAGTTGCTTTGTGCCCGTCGCTTACTCTGACCGTCCATCACTCATTGTTGTTTGTGCAACTACGCAATGAGCTGCTTGTTTTTGGTCAGCTCATGCTGTGTGGGTAGCAGTGTGGTCAGCTGGGCTAGAAGCCAGGCCACCTGGGTCCTGGTCCCAGCTCAGCCAGCCTCTAATCCATTGACTCTCTTCTCATTCCTGTGTGTCAGCTTCTCTGCCTAGAAACTAGGAGTGTCCTTTCTCGGGATGTGCAGCCATTCCAGCTGTCACTACATCAGATGCTCAGGAGCACCCACGGTCTGATATAAAGTCTACAATTACGGAAGTTGTCAATAAAAAATAAATTGGAAAAAAAAAGTCACAACAGCTTGAACACAGCTGTTTTTTTTTTCTTCTTCTTCTTCTCCTTCTTCTTCTTTTTCTACCATGTAGACGAATAGTAAGAAAAGAATGAACAAGCAGCAGAGAAAACACTACCAGTGTGCATAAGGCCACACACCCTCATCTGCTATTCAGTGTTCTTTTCCACTCTGACAACCTGGTTTTGTTTACTTGTCTGAACAGTTGGAAGGTTCAAAAAGCTCCCTAAGCAGCACTTTAAACAAGAGCAGTGCCGGGCGTGGTGGCGCACGCCTTTAATCCCAGCACTCAGGAGGCAGAGGTAGGAGGATCGCTGAGAGTTCGAGGCCACCCTGAGACGACATAGTGAATTCCAGGTCAGCCTGGACCAGAGTGAGACCCTGCCTTGAAAAACCAAAAAAAAAAAAACAAGAGCAGCAAAACCAGAGCTTTGCAAGTCACCAGAGGAACTAAAGACAGAATACCAGGACTAATGGTAGAGTGTGTATATGTGCAGATGAGTGTGTGTGTGTTGGGGGAGGGGTAGTTATTCAGAGAAAGCTATTTTGCAGCCAACCAGGGGACGGGAAGAGAAATTATTTGCATTTATATGCTTTTGTGGTGGAAAAGAAAACCAAACCAAAATAACTTCCTTTCCATCATCGCCACCACTATAATTTAGACCAGTGAGTGGTTTTAGAGAGTTTTAGAAACTATGTATGGTACGTGCCTAGGAACCTCAGACCAACTCGGAGTTCTTGGGATTGAAGACCATAAATCTATATTAAAAAAAAAAAAAAAAAGCAGGGCTTTTACAAAGTTAAACACATTCCTGCCCCATGACCCAACATTCCCGCTGCTAGGTATTTACCCACTAGAAATGAAAATATATGGATGTCTACAAAAAACTTACACATGAATGTTCATAAGACTTTCATTTATGTCTCCCAAATAGAAACATCTCAAATGACCACAAACAGAAGAATGGACAACTCGGGCTGGAGAGATGGCTTAGCAGTTCCATTCTCTAGGACCCACACTATGTAGTCTCAGGCTGGCCTTGAACTCACAGTGATTCCCCCTAGCATTGCCTCCAGATTCCTGGGATTGGGCTGGAGAGATGGCTTAGCGGTTAAGCACTTGCCTATGAAGCCTAAGGACCCTGGTTCGAGGCTTGATTCCAGATTGCTGGGATTAAAGGTGTGTGTCACCACATCTGGCACCTATAGAGATCGTTTAAGTATACACTTTGATATGCATGTGTCATAGTTCTTTTTAACACAATATTAAATATTTCCATTACTCAGAAAGTTCCCTTGTGTCCCTCTCTACTCCTGTGAACCATGGCTGAACTCATCAGATTTCTTTTTGCCTGTTCTTGAATTTGAATTTCATGTACATGGTTGTGTGGGGGAGTGAGGGTGCTGGGGATCAAACCCAGGGCCTTTGTGTGCCCTAGACAAGGAGTTTACAATTGAGCTATACCACCAGTCCTCAAAAGATGGTTTTGGGAGCCAGGTATGGTGGCATACACCTTTAAACCCAGCACTCAGGAGGCAGAGGTAGGAGGACTGCCAGGAGTTCAAGGACAGCCTGAGACTACATAGTGAATTCTAGGTCAGCCTGGGCTAGAGTGAGACCCTACCTCAAAAAACAAACAGGGGGCCTGGAGAGATGGCTTAGCAATTAAGCGCTTGCCTAAGGACCCTGGTTCAAGGCTCCATACACCAGGACCCATGTAAGCCAGATTCACATACATCTGGAGTTCGTTTGAAGTGGCTGGAGGCCCTGGCATGCCCATTCTCTCTCTCTCTACCTGCCTGTTTCTGTCTCTCTCTATCTGCCTCTATCTCTCTCTGTCTGTCGCTCTCAAATAAAAAATTTTAATAAATAAGTAAATAAACAAAAAAAATTTAAAAACAAACAGGGGTGGAGAGATGGCTTAGTGGTTAAGGCATTTGCCTGCAAAGCCAAAGGATCCCAGTTCGATTCTCCAAGACCCATGTAAGCCAGATGCATCTGGAGTTCGTTTGCAGTGGCTAAAGGCCCTGGTGCACCCATTCTCTCCCTCTTTCTCTCTCGCCCTCATTCTTTCTCACAAGTAAATTAATTAAATTAAATATATTTTAAAAACAAAAAGATGATTTGGGGAGGCTGGAGAGATGGCTCACCAATTAAGGTGCCTGTTTGCACCTGATGGTTTGGGTTCGATTCCCCAGTATCCATGTAAAGCCAGATGCACAAGGTGGTCCATGTGTCTGGAGTTCATTTACAGTGCCAAGAAGCCCTGGCACACCCAATCTCACTCTCCTTGTAAATAAATAAATCAAAAAATATTTTTACACTGAGACGACTCAGTGAATTACAGGTCAGCCTGCAGCCTGAGCTAGAGAGAGACCCTATCTCGAAAAACCAAAAAAAAGAAGAAGAAGAAGAAAAGAAAAGCCGGAAGTAGTGGCAGCGCACGCCTTTAATCCTAGCACTCGGGAGGCAGAGGTAGGAGGATTGCCATGAGTTTGAGGCCACCCTGAGACTACAGAGTGAATTCCAGGTCAGCCTGGGCTAGAGTGAGACCCTACCTTGAAAAACAAAAAAAAAAAAAAAAAAAAAAAAAAAAGAAGTAGAAGAAGAAGAAAAGAAAAGCCGCCGGGAGTAGTGGTGGCGCACACCTTTAATCCCAGCACTCGGGAGGCAGATAGCATGTGCCTAGATCCCAGTACTCAGGAAGCTAAGGCAACATTACACATTCAAAGCCAACCTTGAACTACAACAAAGACTCAGAAGTCTGAAGAGATTGCTCAGTGGTTAAAGGTACTTGCAAAGCCTGATAGCCCAGGTTTGATTCCCCAATACCCATGTAAAACCAGATGCACAAAGTGACACATCTGAAGTTCAATTCCAGTGACAAGAGACCCATTGTGCCACAATCACTCTGTCTGCCTCTCTCTCTCTCTCAAATAAATAGATAATTTTTTAAAAAGCCAGGCGTGGTGGCACACGTCTTTAATCCCAGCACTCAGGAGGCAGAGGTAGGAGGATCACTGTGAGTTCAAGGCCACCCTGAGACTACATAGTGAATTCCAGGACAGCCTGAACTACAGTGAAACCCTACCTTGAAAAAAAAAGAAAAAAAAAGAAAAAAAAAGAAAAAGGTGCGCAGGAGAGATGGCTTAGCAGTTAAGGCAAAGGACCCCGGTTCGATTCTCCAGGTCCCACGTAAGCCAGATGCACAAGGGGGCGCATGAGTCTGGAGTTCGTTTGCAGTGGCTAGAGGCCCTGGCATGCCCATTCTCACTCTCCCTCTCTCTTTTTCCCGCTCTCTGTCTCTAATAAATAAATAAAATCTTATATATATATATAAAAAAAAAGGTCCATTGGCCGAGAATCTCAGCACCCGGGAGGCAGAGGTAGAAGAATCACCATGAGTTCAAGGCCACCCTGAGACTACATAGTGAATTCCAGGTCAGCCTGAGCTAGAGTGAGACCCTACCTCGAAAAAAAAAAAAAAAAAAAAAAAAAAAGATCCAATTAAAAAGGAAAAAAAGTACAAGTATCTCTGTAGCCCCAGGCCTTCTGTCTGCTTATACACCTTTGCTACATAGTGTCCCTAGAACATCCCATTGGTCTTTTCTTTCTTTGCCAAAGCCATGGTAGACATATTGGTTGCTTAACCAAAGCCCATCTCCTCCTTCCTCCTGTTCATGGAGCCTTGATTATGTTCAAGTAGTTATTCTTCTCTGAGTCTGAGGGGAGATTGGTAGAGAAGTGGAGGCTGGATGGGGGAGAAACCCTGTTGGATCATAGGTTCTATTACCCTTGCCAGTGCTTTGTTTAGGTAGGTGGCCAATGTGACATGTAAGGACCTTGCAGCTTTGTGGGAAATGTCTTTGTTCTTAGCAAGAGATAAAGAGAAAGAATAAGTCAGTGCTGGAGAGACGGCTTCATGGTCAGGGTGCTTGCCTGCAGATTCCATTCCCTAGGACCCACGGAAGCCAGATACACAAGGTGGTGCGAGTACCTGGAGTTCTTTTGCCGTGCCTCTTTCTCTGTCTCTGTAGTCCAGGCTGACCTAGAATTCACTATGTGATCTCAGGGTGGCCTCAAACTCATGACAATCCTCCTGCCTCTGCCTCCCGAGTGCTGGGATTAAAGACGTGCACCACCACACCCAACTCATTTAAGCCTTTTTTTTTTTTTTTTTTGAGAGAGAGTCAGAGACAGACAGACAGACAGACAGAAAGAGAATGGGTGTGCTAGCGGCCTCTTAGCCGCTGTGAATGAACTCCAGATGTGTGCGCCCCCTTGTGCGCATGTGTGACATTGCATGCTTGCGTCACTTTTGTGTCTGGCTAAACATGGGACCTGGAGATTCAAATGGGCGTTCTTAGGCTTCACCTGCAGGTACCTTAACCACTAGGCTATTTCTCCAGCCCTCAGTTAAGCCATTTTGAACTAAATTTTCTTTTAAAAAACATCTGGACTGGAGAGATTGCTCAGTAGTTAAGGCACTTGTCTACAAAGCCTAATGACTTGGATTTGATTCCCCATTACCCACATAAAGCCAGATGCACAAAGTGGCCCATGCATCTGGAATTCCTTTGCTGGAGGCTCTGGCATACCCATTCTCTCTCGATCTCTCTCTTCTCTCTTCTCTCTCCTTACTAGTAAAATATTTTTGTATTATATTCATTTTATTAATATTAGTTCTATTTATATTGGAAAATAAAATATTTTTTAAATATTTTATATATTTAGAGAGAGAGAGAAAGTATGGATGTTCAAGGGCCTTCTGCTGCTGCATAGTCCAGACACATGCACCACTTGGTGTATCTGGCTTTATGTAGGTACTGGAGAATCAAACGCAAGCCAGCAGGCTTTGCAAGAAAGCACCTTTAACCACTGAACCATCTCTCCAGCCCCTAAAGTCAAAATTTCTTAGTCTGGGACTGGAGAGATGGCTTAGCGGTTAAGGCACTTGCCTGCAAAGCCAAAGGGCCCAGGTTTGATTCCCCAGTACCCACATAAAGTCAGATACACCAAGTGGTGCATGTGTTTGGAGTTCATTTGCAGTGATTAGAGTACCTGGTGTACCCATTTTCTCTCTTTCTGCCCCTTTCTCTCAAATAAATAAAATTTTTAAAGTAAAAAAAAAAAAAAAAAAAAAAAAAAAAGGTCTGGAGAGATGGCTTAGCAGTTAAGGTGCTTGCCTGCAAAGCCAAAAGACCCAGGTTCCATTCCCCAGGACCAACGTATGCCAGATGTACAAGGTGGCACATGTGTCTGGAGTTTCGTTAGCAGGGGCTAGAGCCCCAGATGTGCTCATATTCTTTCTCTTTCTCTCTCTCAAATAAATAAAATATTTTTTAAGAAAAAAAAAAAAAAATCTTAGTCTGCATTCTAAAATCCTATACGACCTGACCCAGTCTAGTCCTGACTCCAGAATGGCTTAATTTTTTTTGTTTTGTTTTGTTTTTCAAGGTAGGATCTCGCT
This sequence comes from Orientallactaga sibirica, assembly GCA_036365145.1. Lineage (NCBI taxonomy): Eukaryota > Metazoa > Chordata > Mammalia > Rodentia > Dipodidae > Orientallactaga > Orientallactaga sibirica. The sequence continues at coordinate 22,945,917 of JAEOAD010000025.1, forward strand.
CTAGTCCAGGCTGACCTGGAATTCACTATGTAGTCTCAGGGTGGCCTCGAACTCACGGTGATCCTCCTACCTCTGCCTCCCGAGTGCTGGGATTAAAGGCGTGCGGCACCTCGCCCAGCTCAGAATGGCTTAATTTTTATCTCTTCCTTTGTGTTCTCCTTTTTTTAAATGTCTCGAGGTAAGGTCTCGTTCCAGCTCAGGCTGACCTGGAATTCACTATGTAGTCTCAGGGTGGTCTCAAACTCACAATGATCCTCCTACCTCAGCCTCTTGAGTGCTGGGATTAAAGGCATGCACCACCACGCCCAGCCTCTATGTTCCATTTCTTTTACCAGTGTCCTGGGCTGGTTGGTATTAACAGCCAGCTCTTCAAGAGGGGAAAAGAGCTGCTTTGCAGTCTGTTCCAACTTCCATAGTGCAAGCACTTCTACCACTGGTGATCTCATACCAGCTCTGTGATGTAACAAAACAAAGCTGAGGTAAGAGACACCATTGTTACCAACCAACTTTCACGCCTATCTCTAAGCTTTCTCCCTAAGTAGCATTTAAATTATAAATGTCATTACCAATCAATTGGAATTTGAATTGTTAATTTCCACAAGTATTTGTTCATAGCCAACTACTTAATTAATTTTTTTTTAGATCTGAGGAATAATAAATATATCAAAAGAAGTGTTCAGGGCTGGAGAGATGGCTTGCCTGTGAAGCCAAAGGACCCAGGTTTCAATTCCCCAGTACCCATGTAAGCCAGCGGCACAAGGGGTCACATGCATCTGGAGTTCATTTGCAGTGGCTGGAGGCCCTGGTGCACCCATTCTCTGGCTATCTCCTCTCTATTTCTCTCTCTGCTTGCAAATGAATATATATATACAGTGTTCAGTGACATCAGATCACCAATTGGGATTTTCCAAAGGCTTCCCAGGATTAGGCATTAGGGAACTCCTAAGAAGAAAATCTCTCTGCCTCCAGGTCCTATGAGGATTCTAGATCACTGAAGGTTCTTTTTAAAAATTATTTTTAGCCGGGTGTGGTGGCGCATGCCTTTAATCCCAGCACTCGGGAGGCAGAGGTAGTAGGATCGCCATGAGTTCGAGGCCACCCTGAGACTACAGAGTGAATTCCAAGTCAGCCTGGACTAGAGTAAAACCCTGCCTCAAACCCCCCCCAAAAAAATTATTTTTGTTTATTTTTATTTATTTATTTAAGGGTGACAGACAAAGAAAGAGGTAGGGAGAGAACGGGTGCACCAGGGCCTCCTGCCACTGCAAGCAAGCTCCAGGTGGGTGTGCATCACCTTGTGCATCTGGCTTATGTGGGTGCTGGGGAGGTGGGCCTTGAACCAGGGTCCTTAGGCTTTTCACAAGCACAGTGCTTAGCCACTAAACTATTCCTCCCCCCCCACACACACTGAGGGTTCTTTATTGTAAATAAGATGTATCTGCTCTCAATTATTATGGTGCAATCCTCAGGTGAGCTGTGTTGGGACAATGACTAAAGGGCTTTTAGCAAGATTGGGTGTGTTCCTATTCTGGTCCTGATATATCCCTTGAGGACATAAGAACTGACTTTTGAAAGTCATACGTGGCCAATAGATTGGTAAAGAAGAGAAGCCAGTTCCTTAGGCTGTGAGGACAAGAGTTACCTTACCTGATTGGAATGCAGGCCAGGTGGGTCAGCTTTATCTCTACCTCGCAGATGACGCACCCCAGGCTTGGAGGAAACAAATAATAAAGTCTGCCAACACATTGGCCAAAATAATGAGGAGAGGTCGGTCCAGGAATGAAATGACTTAGTTACTCTGGCACTGACGAGGTCAGCACTGGGAAGCATTCCAAATCCAAGCCTCTGGGAGCTGATGGCACATTCAAGGAGCTAGAAGACCAGAGGTTGCATCCAACGAACTCTGATTGTCACTTCAGGGCTCTTTCTTTCTTTCTTTCTTTCTTTCTTTCTTTCTTTCTTTCTTTCTTTCTTTCTTTTTTTTTTTGGTTTTTCAAGGTAGGGTCTCGCTGTAGACCAGGCTGACCTGGCATTCACTCTATATTCTCAGGGTGGCCTCGAACTCATGGTGATCCTCCTACCTCTGCCTCCCGAGTGCTGGGATTAAAAGCATGCACTACCACGCCTGGCTCTAAAAGGGCTGCTCTTGCTGCTCACACACTGCATTGACTTTGGCTTCCTGCTTCTCAGGAGAAATTCCATTTGATCTTTAGTTTCCTCATCTCCTCTGTCTGTATGAGCAGTATCTGATGTAGGACTGTATTCCACACAGGGCTTCTAGCACTTAGCATGAGAGCATAGTGGTTAATCTTATGGGGTAGAGCTGGCTGAGGTGGTTTTGCTCTGGCCTGTTCCTGTGAGATGCCCCAGTACTCCACATCCTCACATCTATAATTAGGTAGCACTGCATATGTTTTCTATCAGTGTCCCTGCTTAAGGCTAGCTTTTATTATTATTATTTTTTTAAATTTTATTTCAGAGTCAGCAAGGGGCTAGGAAGAGAGAGGATTGGTGTGCCAGGGCCTCAGCCACTACAATCAAACTTTTTTTATTATTATTCAGAGTCAGCAAGGGGCTAGGAAGAGAGAGGATTGGTGTGCCAGGGCCTCAGCCACTACAATCAAACTCCAGATACTTGTGGCACCTAGTGGGCATGTGCGACCTTGCACTTGCGTCACCTTTGTCCGTCTGGCTTATGTGGGACTTGGAGAGTCAAACATGGGTCCTTAGGCTTTGCAGGAAAGTGCCTTAACCGCTAAGCCATCTCTCCAGCCCTTTTGTTAAAATTATTTATTTATTTATTATTTATTTATTTTTTCAAGGTAGGGTCTCACTGTAGTTCAGGCTGATCTGGAATTCACTATGTATTCTCTGGGTGGCCTCAAAACTCACAGCAATCCTTCTACCTCTGCCTGTCAAGTGCTGGGGCTAAAGGCATGTGCCACCACACCTGGCTTAAATTTTTATTCATTTATTTCAGAGAGAGAAAGAGGCAGAGAAAAAGAGAATGGGTGTGCCAGGGCCTCCAGCCACTGCAAACAAACTCTAGACACACGTGTCACCTTGTGCATCTGACTTAGTGGGTCCTGGGGAATTGAACCTGGGTCCTTTGGCTTTGCAGGCAAGTACCTTAACCATTAAACCATCCTCCAGCCCCAGCTCTTTCTTTTTTCCCCAAGGTAGGGTCTCACTCTACCTCAGGCTGACCTGGGATTAACTATGTAGTCTCAGGGTGGCCTTGAACTCACAGTGATCCTCCTACCTCTGCCTCCCGAGTGCTGGGATTAAAGGTGTGCGCCACCATGCCCGGCGTTTTTTTTTTTTTTTTTTTTTTTTTTTTTTTTTTTCGAGGTAGGGTCTCACTCCGGCCCAGGCTGACCTGGAATTAACTATGTAGTCTCAGGGTGGCTCGAACTCATGGAACTCCTACCAATCCTCCTGGGATTACCTCCGCCTCTTTTTTTTTTTTTTTTTTTTTTTTTGGAGGGTCTCACTCTGGTCCAGGCTGACCTGGATTAAATGCAGTCTCAGGGTGGCCTCGAACCGGCGATCCTCCTACCTCTGCCTCCCGAGTGCTTTTTTTTTTTTTTTTTTTTTTTAATGCATGAATCTATTATCAATACCTCTGCACTAAGGAGCACTAATTCCTTTTTCTCAATTCTCATGGCCACAGTCCTAATTCATTACCCCAGACCTGACTTGTAAAAATACCCCACAACTAGTCACTTGCCTCTGACACCTCTCTTCCTATCTACTCAGATGAGAACTCAGGTCTGGTCATATTGTTCCTCTGCTCGAAATCCTTCCATTATCCTGGTGTGGTGGCGCACGCCTTTAATCCCAGCACTTGGGAGGCAGAGGTAGAAGGATCGCTTTGAGTTCAGGCCACCCTGAGACTACATAGTTAATTCCAGGTCAGCCTGAGTTAGAGTGAGACCCTACCTCGAAAACTCAGAGAAAGAAAGAAAGAAAGAAAGAGAGAGAGAGAGAGAGAGAAAGAAAGAAAGAAGGAAGGAAGGAAGGAAGGAAGGAAGGAAGGAAGGAAGGAAGGAAGGAAGGAAAGAAAGAAAGAAGGAAGGAAAGAAAGGAAGGAAGGAAGGAAGGAAGGAAGGAAGAAAGAAGGAAAGAAAGAGAGAGAAAGAAAGAGAGAAAGAAAGAGAAAAACAACAACAACAAATCCTTCCATTGTTCCTTGAAGGGAAATTTATCTATCGCCAATAATAAGAATAATGTTATTATCCCTATTATCATTTTTTTTTCCCTCAAGATAGGATCTTACTCTACCCCAGGCTGGCCAGGAACTCACTGTGTAGTCCCAGGCTGGCCTCAAACTTTGGACATCTTCCTACCTTCATGAGTGCTGGGATTAAAGGTGTGTGCCATCACACTGAGCTATTCATTATCATTATTAATGTGGCTGGATTTATCCTTTCCAGCGGAATCAAAGAATTCTGAGAGCTGTTAAACTGTTTTGGAATTATTGTGTAACTGAGAAAGAAGATGTTATTTAAAACCAAAACCACTAGGCATGATGTTTCAGGTCAGTAGTCACAACATTCAGGAGGCTAAGGCAGAAAGATTAAGAGTTGGAGGTCAGCCTAGGCTATAGTGGACACCTTTGCTTCGAAAAAAAAAAAAAAACTACTGACCTGTGAGGGACATGATTCATACAGCAAAGAAAATAATTATTCACACTACTTCCTTCTGCTAACAGAATTGGAAAATGGGAGGCTGGCGTAGTGGCGCACGCCTTTAATCCCAGCACTTGGGAGGCAGAGGTAGGAGGATGGCTGTTGAGTTCAAGGCCAGCCTGAGACTACATAGTGAATTGCAGGTCAGCTTGGGCTACAGTGAGACCCTACCTAAAAAAAAAAAAAAAAAAAAAAAAAAAAAAGCAAAAAGAAAGAATTGGGAAAAGGGGACAGCAGCTACTAGCCTCTACTTGTTTTTTGAGACTTAGGATAAGAACTGGAAGGGGTGATCTACCTTGCAAAACACATTAAGTAGGGCTGGAGAGATGGCTTAATGGTTAAGGCACATGCCTGCAAGGCTTAAGAACCCAGGTTCAAAGCTCCAGGTCCCACCTAAGCCAGATGCACACGGTGGGACAGGCACCTGCAGTTTGTTTGCAGTGTCTAGAGGCCCTGATGTGCACATTCTCACTCTTTGTCTCTCCCTCTTTTTGTCTCTAATAAATAAATAAAAATAAAAAAATATTTTAAAAAACACATTAAATAGAATCTTTAGCTGTACAGTGTGTGTTCCGCATACATGTGTGTGTTGTATTTTGTGTGTGTGTGTGTTTATTTATTTGCAAACAGAGAGAGAAGAAGAAAGAAGGAGGGGGAGGGAATGGGTATGCCACTACCTCTTGCAAAGGCATGTGCCACTTTGTGCATCTGGCTTTACATGGGTGCTGGGATTTGAACCCAGGTCATTGGGTTTTCCAAGATAGTGCCTTTAACCAATAAGCCATCTTTCCAGCCTAGATATACATTTTTAAAAAGTTTATTTATTTATTTATTTATTTATTTATTTATTTATTTATTTGAGAGAGAAAAGCAGGTAGATAGAGCAAGACAGAATGTCACACTGGGGTCTCTAACCATTGCAAAGGAACTCCAGATGCATGCACACCACCTTGTATATATGGCTTACATGGATCCTGAGGGATCAAACCTGGATCCTTTGGCTTTGTAGGCAAGTGCCTAAACCTCTAAGCCATCTTTCCAGCCCCAGCTATACGTTTATTTATTTTTAGTTTGCAAGGTAGGGTCTCACTCTAGCCCAGGCTGACCTGATATTCACTATGTAGTCTTAGGGTGGTCTTGAACTCACAGTGATCTTCCTACCTCAGCCTTCAGAGTGCAGGGATTAAAAGCTTGTGCACCATATGCTTTGTTTGTTTATTTGTTTGTTTTGTGTGTGTGTGTGTTTGTGTGTGTGTGTATTTTGTTTTTTTGAGGTAGGGTTTCACTCTAGCTCAGGCTGACCAGGAATTCACTATGTATTCTCAGGGCGGCCTCAAACCTGTGGTGATCCTCCTACCTCTGCCTCCCGAGTGCTGGGATTAAAGGCATGTGCCATCACGCCTGGCTCAGCTATACATTTTTTTAAAGATTTTATTTTTACTTATTTGAGACAGAGAGAGGGAGAGAGAGAGGGAGAGAGAGAGAGAGAGAGAGAGAGAAAAAGAGTGAGAATTGGCACGCCAGGGCCTCTAGCTACTGCAAATGAACTCCAGATGCATGCGCCATCATGTGCATCTGGCTAACGTTGGACCTGGAGAATCGAACCAGGCTTCACAGGCATGTGCCTTAACCGCTAAGCCATCTCTCCAGCCCCAGCTATACATTTTTTTTTTTTTTTTTTTTTTTGGTTTTTCGAGGTAGGGTCTCACTCTGGTCCAGGCTGACCTGGAATTAACTCTGTAGTCTCAGGGTGGCCTCGAAGATCCTCCTACCTCTGCCTCCCGAGTGCTGGGATTTACATTTTTTTAAAATTGAAATTATAGGGCTGGAGAGATGGCTTAGCGATTAAGGCACTTGCCTGTGAAGCCTAAGGACTCATGTTCAACTCTCCAAGTCCCACATAAGCCAGATACACAGTGAAACAAGGGCACAGGTCACATGCATACAAAGGGGCATACATGTCTAGAGTTCAATTACAGTGGCCTCGAATTCACAGCAGTCCTCCTATGCCTCCCTGAGTGCTGAGATTAAAGGCGTGCGCCACCACACCTGGCAAATAAATAAATAATTTTCTAAAGCAGGCACGGTGGCGCACGCCTTTAATCCCAGCACTCGGGAGTCAGAGGTAGGAGGACTGCCATGAGTTTGAGGCCAGCCTGGGACTACAGAGTGTGTTCCAGGTCAGCCTGGGCTAGAGTGAAACCCTACCTCCAAAACCAACAACAACAAAAAATGATAAAAGAGGAGCTCCAAGTCTTCAAAGAGAGGGGCCAAACCAAATGGCATTATGAGACCTTCCATTGCCCTCCAATCTTCAAGAACGATAACACATCGACACAAATGTCCTCCGTGAGAAGTGCCTTCTAGAGAAAATTAAGCAGCTTTACGTCTTAGTACAATATGGTGCAAATAACTTCAGCCCATTGGCAAGAGTAAAAGAACCCATTGTACGAGTCAGTAATCGGCGCACACAGGGCTCAACCTCACCTCCAGAACCCCTGCAGAGACAGAGAGGCTCTGACCACACAGGGTAACAGGTTTAAGGCAATTTCATTTGAATATCAAAGCACTTCACCCGAATGGGTTGCAACTGAATGAGAGACAAGCACTTCCACTTCTTTATTCATACTTTCCCATAGGACCCCTGTGCGGTGTTCATGACCCACCATTTGCCTAGAAATACTTACCTGCTCTTAGTGCTGATATGATTGGTTAGTGTTTGCCTTCCATGGCCTGCTCCATCTTGGCTTTTCTGTTCTTCTCTAGTTGTGATCAGTAAGTGGTGTCCCCTCCTTCCCTGTGCAAATGCTTCTTGGAGCCATTGTCACTTTACCTACGGAGGGCAATCTTGGGAACCCTTTAAACAGCAATATTCTGGGCGGGGGTGGGGAGCTTTTCCCCACTGAAGAAAAACATTTGTCTCTGCCCACATTTGCTGCCATCCACATGCTGTCCTGATGGGCTTCCCATGAGTAAACTGCTAATAAGAGAGATCCCAGATAATTAATCGAGGTAATTGGAATGAAACAGAAATAATGGAAGACACCATCATGATGTCCTACTTAGTAAAACCATTTAGTATCCGAGCAGACCGATTGCCACCTCTCTGTGGTCTGAGGGCAAGCAAAGAACAGGCAGATAATGTGAAAGGCTAGTGTCAGAGTAGGAATAAGAAGGGGAGATTCCCAGCTGACAAATCAGAACCACCCTGGCTCTGTGAAAGAGGGTCCTCCTTGCTCTGAGGCCTGAACTTGAAAAGGCCCCACCACTCTGACCCTTTTCCAATGACATCCCTCCCCATTAGAAGAGAAATCCATGCTACCAATCGACATGCACACTGGAGCATAAGCCCACCCTATGCATGCCCAGGAGTCTAGAGTCCCTGACCAAAAAGGCTGAAGCCAGGCTGGAGAGATGGCTTAGTGGTTAAGGCGCTTGTCTGTGAAGCCTAAGGACCCATGTTCAACTCTCTAGATCCCAAGTTAGCCAGATGCACAAGGGTGAGGCAAGTGCAAGGTCACACATGCCTACTAGGTGGCACAAGCATCTGGAATTTGATTGCAATGGCTGAGGCCCTGGCCAATTCTCTCTCTCTCTCTCATTTGCTCGCTCTCTTTAAAAATAAAATAAATAGGGCTGGAAAAATGCCTTAGTGGTTAGGCATTTGCCTGCAAAGCCAAAGGACCCAGATTCGATTTCCCTAGGACCCACGTAAGCCAGATACACAAGGGCCGCATGCATCTGGAGTTCATTTGCAGTAGCTAGAGGCCCTGGCGCGCCCATTCTCTTTCTGTCTGTCTCTCTTCTCCCTCTCTCTCTCTCTGTTTGCAAGTATATATTTTTTTATATTTTATTTATTTTTGAGAGGGGGGAGATACAGAAATAGGCAGGTACAGAGAAAGAGAGAGAATGGGCACACCAGGGCCTTCAGCCATTGCAAACGAACTCTAGATGCAATGCCCCCTTGTGCATCTGGCTTACGTGGGTCCTGGAGAGTTGAACCGGGGTCCTTTGGCTTTGCAGGCAAATGCCTTAACCGCTAAGCCATCCCTCCAGCCCTGCAAATACATTTTTTAAAAAATTTAAAAAATAAGGTAGATTTGCTGGAAAATGGATGGATCTGGAAAGGATTATACTTAATGAGGTAACCCAGGCCCAGAAAGCCAAACGTCACATGTTCTCTCTCATATGTGGATCCTAGCTACAAATGATTGGACTTCTATGTGAGGAAAAAAACAAAAACAAAAACTCAGCAGCAGAAGCCAGTAAACTAGAAAGGGGATATAAAGGGAATAGAAAGGGAGGGAGGGGGATACTTAATAGGATGGTATTGTATATATGTAAGTAGAAGAACAAATTAATGGGGGTGAAAAGGCTCAAGTGAGGTCAGGGGAAGAGATTGAGTAAAGGAAAGGTGAAGGGAGGGCTAATCAAAATCTAAGGATAGAAATAAGTCATATGGAAACCTCCTTTTCTGGACAGGAACACTCAGAAGCCATAGATTGTTACTAGAAAATTTTCAGTGCCAGGGATGGGATACCTTTCAGTGAGTTGTTGGCCAGGGAGGGCACAGATACCCCCAAAACATTACAGGCCATTGCCGAGGCCCTTAATTTCCCACCAGGAATGGATGGTAAGGCCCTATTGCTGAAGACTCCACATACTTGGGCTGCAAGGTCACTGAGAAATCCTGCTGGAGCTGAGCTGAAAGCCTCCTCCATGTGGACCAGCTGACAGAAAGCTGGAAAAAGCCACGCTGCATGCAGTTCAGTGGGAGAGAGAGAAATCACCAGTGAAGATACTCAACAGTGGACACTGCAAGCCTTAAATTTGGCCAGCCAGGCCAAATGAGCCAATGGGTTCAATAGTGGCATGTCTGTTATGGGGAAACCAACCATTCTAATTGGACTGGAGGCCCACTCCATGGGAGGGAACACATCCCTAATACTGAAAACCTACAACAGGGATAGTCATGAGCCCTAAGGATGTAATGTCTGCTGGTTTCTCACTAAATGTATATACTATGCTCACCAAACTGCCCAGTAAGCACTTCTCTTAATGTCCACACACATATACTAATGCTACTCTCACTTTTGTTTAGAAAAGCTTCTCTTTTCAGATGGTGGCAACCTTGGGATGACTCAGAAGGCACCATGGTGCTGAGAAGAAGTGAGTGAGGAGTGCTCAGTGCTGAAATATCTCAAACCCACCTTCTAAGGCTCAGAGTCCATTGTGGAAGAGAGGGTGGAAAGAATGTAAGAGCCAAAGGAAGGGTAGGACTCCTTACATCTGAAAAGAGAAACTTCTCTAAACAAAAGTGAGAGTAGCATTAATATATGGGTGTGGACATTAAGAGGAATGCTTACTGCAGCCCTTTATTTAAAATAATTGGTTCATCTTGAAAATTTTTTTTCAAGCAGGCCTCTATCACATCTGAGCATAAAATCATCCATTCCCCAAAAAGGGTTGGTATAACTAAATAATTATTGGCAATTACTGATTTCTTAGTTCCCAGGAAGTGTGTGAACCCTCCCCACTAGTGGGCTGTCCCTGGCCCATTCTGATCTTTGCTGCGACAGCCTCGCCCACTTACCTTTTGCTTGGCCTCCCTCCCCACCACTTCCATTAACCAGCCAGATGTTATAAAACAAAAGTAATATATTTGTGGCTAGAGAAATGGCTTAGTGGTTTAGGCGTTTGCCTGCAAAGCCTAAGGACCTAGATTTGATTCCCCAGTATCCACATAAGCCAGATGCACAAGGGGATGCATGTGTCTGGAATTCATTTGTAGTGGCTAGAGGCCCTGGCACACCCATTCTCTCTCTTTCTGCCTCTCTCTCTCTCAAAGAAAAAAGTGAAAAAAAGTTTTTAGTTGGGCATGGTGGTGCATGCCTTTAATCCCAGCACTTGAGAGGCAGAGGTAGGAGGATTACCCTGAGTTACAGGCCAACCTGAGACAACATAGTGAGTTCCAGGTCAGCCTGGGCTAGAGTGAGACCCTACCTTGAAAAACAAACAAAAAAAAATGAAAAAAATTAAAATAATATATATTTTAAGTACATAGTTTAAAGGTTTTTCTGTTACTTGATTTGTTTTGTTTTTCTGAGGTAGGGTTTCACTCTAGCCCAGGCTGACCTGGAATTCACTATGTAGTCCCAGACTGGCCTTGAACTCAACAGCAATCTTCCTACCTCTGCCTCCTAAATGCTGGGATTAAAGGTGTTTGGAAGCCAGGCGTGGTGGTGCACGCCTTTAATCCCAGAACTCGGGAGGCACAGGTAGGAGGATCACCATGAGTCTGAGGCCACCCTAAGACTACATAGTGAATTCCAGGTCAGCCTGAACTAGAGTGAGACCCTACCTTGAAAAACAAAACAAAACAAAAAAAAAAAAATATATATATAGGTGCTTGGCACCACACCTGGCTTTGGTGTTTCTTAATAGTAAATGAATTTTCCTCTTATTATTGTTTCTCGAAATAAACAAGCAAATATAATTTTTTAACGACTCATTCCCTCCTATTTAAAGAATTTTTAAATATTTATTTTGAGAGAGACAGATATATATAAAGAGAATGGATGTGCCTGAGCCTCCAGCTACTGCAAATGAACTCCAGATGCATGTGCCACCTTGTGTATCTGGCTTATGTGGGTCCTGAGGAATCAAACCTTGGTCCTTAGGCTTTACAGGCAAGTGCCATAACCACTAAGCCATCTCGCCAGCCTTTTCCCCCTTTTTGTAGGAAACACGGTTCATTTTGCTGTGTCAAATACTGTTGTTATGGCTTTGGATGTCTGATTTCTTTCCCTAGTGAGGCTGAGATGGGTGGAAGGCAGCCAGGTGTGGGCTCTGTCTTAGAGGCTGGGGGAGACTGGAGTTAGCTATTTAGCAGGAAGAGAAATCAGAGGGTGAATATAAGGCTATATTTGGGCAGGTGTGGCAGGGGTTAAGTATTAATCTAGAGAAGCAAGTTCTTGTTATCTCATCAAGTCTAAGGGTCAAATTCAGACCCAAAAATAGGAGATGAAGTCATGGATCAGGAAGTCAGCAACTTTAAGTGCAATGGCTGAAGCAGGTACGAGGTGAAAGAGAGTCAAGCCTTGGTGCCCCTGGGTGAAGTAGGTGAGAGCCAGAGCTCCCGCTGAGGAAAGGTTGGCAAACCAGCTCAGAGGGAGTGAGACATTACATGGTTACAGCAGCCCACGGGTACCTACATGTCAATGATGTCATGGGTTTTATTCACAGTGTTTCTGGAGAATAGAAGAGATTTTTAGGGTCTGGAGAGATGGCTTAGCGGTTAAGGCACATGTCTGCGAAGCCTAAGGACCCCGGTTTGATTCTCCAGGTCCCACGTAAGCCAGATGCACAAAGGGGCACATGCGCCTGGAGTTCATTTGCAGTGGCTAGAGATCCTGGCGTGCCCATTCTCACTTTCCCTTCCTCTCTCTCTCTTTCCCTCTCTCTGTCTTTTTATATTTTATTTATTTATTTTTATTTTTATTATTTTTTTTTTTGGTTTCTCGAGATAGGGTCTCACTCTAACCCTGGCTAACCTGGAATTCACTACGTAGTCTCAGGGTGGCCTCGAACTCATGGTGGTCCTCCTACCTCTGCCTCCCAGGTGCTGGGATTAAAGGCATGCGCCACCACACCCGTCTTTCCTCTCTCTGTCTTTAATAAATAAATTAATTAAAATAAAATCTTTAAAAAAAAGAAAAGATTTTTTTTTGTTTTGTTTTGTTTTTCGAGGTAGGGTATCACTCTGGCCCAGGCTGACCTGGAATTAACTATGCAATCTCAGGGTGGCCTTGAACTCATGGCGATCCTCCTACCTCTGCCTCCCGAGTGCTGGGATTAAAGGCGTGCACCACCATGCCCGGCTAAAAAAAGAAAAGATTTTTTAGGCCAGGCATAGTGACACATGCCTTTAATCCCAGCACTTGGGAGGTAGAGGTAGGAGGATTGCCGTGAGTTTGAGGTCACTCTGAGACTACATAGTGAATTTCAGGTCACTCTGGGCTAGAGCGAGTCCCTATCTCAAAAAAAAACCCAAATAAATAAATAAATAAAAGATTTTTAGGGGATGGAGAGATAGCTCAGTGGTTAAAGGCTCCTGTTTGCAAAGCCCAGGTTCAAATCACCAGTGCCGTAAAGCCAGTTGCACAAAGTGGCACATGCATCTGGAGTTCATTTCCATTGGCAGAAGGCTCTGGTGCACCCACTCCCCCCCGTCCCGCTTGCTAATAAACAAATAAAAATATTTTGTAAAAAAGGAAAGGTTAAACCAAGGCACATGCCCTTAATCCCAGCATGTGGGAGGCAGAGGTAGGAGGTCTGTGAGTTCAAGGCCAGCCTGAGACTAGCCTGAGACAAGGTAGTGACCTCACCTTGTAAAACCAAAAAACTATATAAATAGATGAATAAAAATAAAGAAAAAAGGACTTTTAAAATATGCAGGCCAAATTCAGCAGCTTTCCTAAAGAGAGGCAGAAGAAAGGAAAAGGTGTGAAGGTAGACATTTAAAATTCACTAAAATTACAGTCACCGTGGTTACTTTAGACTTCCTCTTGCCACCAACTACTATATCCAACCCGGTCATTTAGAAACAGAAATAGCATCTTATTCCAAAATCAAGAAAAATCTAGGCACGCGCGCTCTCTCCTGAGTCTGGAACCTCTTCTTTTTCTTCTTCGTTTTTTTTGTTTTGTTTTGTTTTGTTTTGTTTTTTGTTCTTTTTCTTTCTTTTTCGTTTTTTCGAGGTACGGTCTCACTCTGGCCCAGGCTGACCTGGAATTAACTATGTAGTCTCAGGGTGGCCTTGAACTCACAGCGATCCTCCTACCTCTGCTTCCCGAGTGCTGGGATTAAAGGCGTGCGCCACCACGTGCGGCTATTCTTTTTTTTTTTTTAAGAGAGAAAGGGACACCCTGGGTGTACCAGGGCCTCCAGCCACTACAAACTCCAGACACATGCACCACCTTGTGCATCTGGCTTATGTGGGTCACTGAAGAATAGAACCTAGGTCCTTTGGCTTCGCAGGCAAGCGCCTTAACCATTAAGCCATCGCTCTAGCCCAGAGTCTGAAACTTCTAACGGAAGTAATGAGGTAGCTCCTGAGTTTTCATCTGTGACAAAGACTGTGCAGTCTCTTGTCTCAAGGGCTAGCGCAGCTGATGATCTCGCTGAGGAAGCATGGAAGAGCCGCGTGCACAGGCCACGTACTCAGAGCCCTCAATTCCTGGGCTTCAAAGTGAGGTGCCCAGTCCAGCCGTACATCACCTGGGAGCTCAATGGAAATGCAGACAGTACCTCTGTGGGCACAGACATGGCAGGCCATATAAGGACATCTTAGCTTTATGTCTAAAAAGGATTCTGCAAACCGTTAACTACAGATGAGAGTATAACCTCTGGGCAAATCCATCCAGTCATTCTTCATTTATCTTCAGTTTCACAAGTATCCCAAGTATACTTATGTTATGCCCAGTGATACACACACACACACGCACGTGTGCACACGCACAGTACACACACACATGCACATTAGGAAAAAGGAAAAAAAAGAGGAAAAAGAAAAGAAAGGTCTCAAATTATGGTATTATTGAAAAGTTCAAGGATCCTTTCTTTTTTTTTCTGTTTATTTTTATTTATTTATTTGAGAGCAACAGACAGACACAGAGAGAAAAAGGTAGAGAGAGAAAGAGAGAGAGGGAGAGAATGGGTGTACCAGGGCCTCCAGCCACTGTAAACAAACTCCAGATGCATGCGCCACCATGTACATCTGGCTTACGTGGGTACTGGGGATTCAAGCCTTGAACCAAGGTCCTTAGGCTTCACAGGCAAGTGCTTAACCACTAAACCATCTCTCCAGCGCTTTTCTTCTTTTCTTCTTCCTTCCTTCCTTCTCTTTGAGATGAGGATCTCCCTGTGTTGCCCAAGCTGGAACTCCAGGCCCCGAGGAGTCCGTGCTCAGCAGCAGCAAAGAGCATATTGTTGACCAGCATTGTAGCAAGAGGTTTATGTCAATGAAATGACAGCCGGCAATGGAGGACTGGATCCCAGGGGGAAACAAACAAACAGAAAGTCCTCTGGCCTCGGCATATGAAAGCAGGATCCAGAAGTACTGACTTCAAATGTACAAAGCCAAAAGTGTGGAAATTTAGTTCCTAGAACAGCTATTATCAAAAGGATGAAAGAGCCAGGCGTGGTGGCACACGCCTTTAATCCCAGCACTTGGGAGGCAGAGGTAGGAGGATCGCCGAGAGTTCGAGGCCAGCCTGAGACTACATAGTTAATTCCAGGTCAGCCTAGACCAGAGTGAGACCCTACCTTGCAAAACCAAAAAAAAAAAAAAAAAAAAAAAAGGATGAAAGAGGGCTGGAGAGATGGCTTAGCGGTTAAGGCAATTTGCCTGTGAAGCCAAAGGACCCAGGTTCGATTCCCCAGGACCCATGTAAGCCAGATGTAAAAGGAGCACATGCATCTGGAGTTCATTTGCAGCGGCTACAGGCCCTGGTGCGCCCATTCTCTGTCTGTCTCTCTTCATCTCTATCTATCTCTGCTTGCAAATAAATAAATAAATAAATAAATAAATAATTTTTTTTTAAAAAAGACTTTTAAAAAAAAGAAGGATGAAACATAACAAACACTAGTGAAGTCATGGAGGAAAAGGGAAGCCTGATTCCTGCTGGAAGAAATGCAAGCATGGGCCCGGGTTGGCGGCGCACAACCTTTGATTCCAGCACTCCGGAGGCAGAGGTAGGAGGATCACCGAGAGTTCAAGGTCACCTAATGCTAATGCATATGGGTATAAACATTAAGAGAAGTGCTTACCAGGCAATTTGGTGAGCATAATATATGCATTTAGCCAGACAAGAGTAGGCATTACACCCCTAGGACTCATGACTTCCTCCATCATAGGTTTTCAGTATCAGGCACATGTTCCCCTCCACGGAGTGGGCCTCCAGGCCAATTAGAGAGTGGTTGGTTTCCCCCATAACAGACATGCCACTACTACACTTGTTGGCTCATTTGGCCTGGCTGGCCAAACTTAAGGCTTGCAGTATCCACTGTTGTTTATCTCCACTGATTACTTCTCTCTCTCATGGAACTTCATGCAGTGTAGCTTTTCCCAGCTTTCTGTCAGCTGGTCCACATGGAGGAGGTTTTCAGCTCTGCTCCAGCAGGATTTTTCAGTGACCTTGCAGCCCAAGCATATGGAGTCTTCAGCAGTAGGGTCTTACCATCTATTCCTGGTGAGAGACAAGATCCTCCGCAATGGCCTGTAATATTTTGGAGGCATCAGGGACTTCCCTGGCCAACAACTCATCAGTTTTTGTTTTGTTTTGTTTTATTTTGTTTTGTTTTGGTTTTTGATTTTTCGAGGTAGGGTCTTGCTCTAGCCCAGGCTGACCTGAAATTTACTGTTTTCTCAGGGTGGCCTTGAACTCCCAGTGATCCTCCTACCTCTGTCTCCCAAGTACTGGGACTAAATGTGTGAGCCATCACACCTGGCTCAAGACTGGGAATTCTTGATGGTCCCAGGGATTATGATCCTGCAATCTACTTGCAAAACAAGTATGTCCTCCTGACCAATGTCACGAATATGTGATAGCAGAAGTCACACAGCCACAAGGCATAGAACTCACTCTGTAGTTCCAGGCTGACCACGAAATCATGGTGATCCTCCTACCTCAGCCTCTTGAGAGCTGGGATTAAAGGCTTGTGCTTCAATGCTTGGCTTTTTAAATATATATATTTTATTTTTATTTATTTATTTATTTGACAGAGAAAGAGGGAGAGAGACAGAAAGAGAGAATGGGCATGCCAGGGCCTCAGCCACTGCAAACAAACTCCAGATGCATGCACCCCCTTGTGCATTTGGCTAATGTGGGTCCTGGGGAATTGAACTGAGGTCATTTGGCTTTGCAGGCAAATGTCTTAACTGCTAAGCCATCTCTCAAGCCCCAATGCCTGGCTTTTTTTTTTTTTTTTTTAATTTATTTATTTATTTGCAAGCAGAGAGTGAGATAGAGAAAAGAGAGACAGACAGAATGAGTGTGCCAGGGCCTCCAGCCAATGCAAAGGAACTCCAGATGCATGTGCCACTTTGTGCATCTGGCTTTACATGGGTTCTAGGGACGTGAAGTCATGTTATTAGGCCTTGCAGGCAAGTGCCTTAACCACTGGGCAATATCTCCAACCCTTTAAAAATATTTTATTTTTTGTTGTTTTTTTTTGGGGGTAGGGTCTCACTCTAGCCCAGGATGACCTGGAATTCACTCAGTAGTCTCAGGATGGCCTTGCACTCATGCAGTGATCCTCCTTACCTCTGCCTCCCAAGCGCTGGGATTACAAGCATATGCTACTATGTTGGGCTCTCTGTAGCCTTTTTATTTTTGGTGTGTGTGGTATGCATGTGTGTATGCATATTTGTATGTGTGGAATAACATATGTGTTTGAGCAGGTGCATATGAACATGTGGAGGCCAGAGGACAATATTAGGTGTTATTTCAGGTATGCCATCCACCTCTTTTGTTTTTATTTATTTATTTATTTATTTATTTATTTATTTATTTGAGAGAGAGAGAAAAAGGCAGAGAGAGTGAAAGAGAGAGAGAGAGAGAGAATAGGCATGCCAGGGCCTCCAGCCACTGCAAATGAACTCCAGATATATGCACCACCTTGTGCATCTGGCTCATGTGGGTTCTGGAGAATCAAACCAGGATCCTTTGGCAAACACCTTAACTGCTAAGCCATCTCTCCAGCCCCCATCCACCTCTTTTGGAGACAAGGTCTCTCATTGGCCTAGAATTCACCAATTAAGTTAGACTACATTGCCAGCAATCTCCAGA
Organism: Orientallactaga sibirica; assembly: GCA_036365145.1. Taxonomy (NCBI): domain Eukaryota; kingdom Metazoa; phylum Chordata; class Mammalia; order Rodentia; family Dipodidae; genus Orientallactaga; species Orientallactaga sibirica. Next base: position 22,963,459 of record JAEOAD010000025.1, read on the forward strand.
GATCCACTTGTCCCTGTGTCCCCAGAGGAACAGATGCTTGGGATGTGAACTCAGGGCCTCGCGTTTATTAGGGGAACAACTTACTGTCTGAGCGATCTTCCCAGCCCCTATACCACTGTTAACATTTTAAAAAGTATTTTTATTTATTTACTGAGAGAATAGAAAGCCGGGCATGGCAGCGCATGCCTTTAATCCCAGCACTTGGGAGGCAGAGGTAGGGGGATCACCATGAGTTCAAGGCCACCCTGAGACTACATGGTAAATTTCAGGTCAGCCTGAGCTAGAGTGAGACCCTACCTTAAAAAAAAAAAAAAAAAAAAAAGAAAAGAAAGAAAGAAAGAAAGAAAGAAAAGAAAGAAAGAAAGAAAGAAAGAAAGAAAAGGTATGCTCCATCATTTGTTTTGTTTTGTTTTTTTCATGGTAGGGTGTTGGTCTAGCCCAGACTGACTTGGAATTCACTATGTACTATCAGGGTGGCCTCGAATTTACAGTGATCTCCCTACCCTTGTCTCCAGAGTGCTAGGATTAAAGTGTGACACCACCACCACTGCCCCCGCCCCCGCGCTTTTTTTTTTTTTTTTCTTGTTGAGACCGTGACCAGATAACCATTTTTCTAGCAGAAGCCTGTCCCTGTTTACTGCCTCTGCATAGTTGGGAGTAAAGGATCTCACAGGCTTATGAGGGGACATTATCTTAACTAGGAAGAGGACAACAAAGAGGATAAAGGATTTAGGGCTGAGGTGATAAAGCCTGGGGAACAGATGGCTACACCAGGGTGACAGGTCTCACTGGATTCGACTCTCAGTGTTCACAGAAGCCAGAGAAATTATTCTTCCTCCTTTTACTTTATCTTTTATTCTTCCCCTTTTAACTTAGCTGAAGATATGTTATAAGAATTGTATAGACATGTGAGAGCAAATGCCTCACAGAATAATAACAGTGATCAGATTCAAATATGCTCTAGCACCTGCAAAACTGAAGAATAATAAGGTTTTCCTCAGTTAATCTTCTCAATGACTCATCCTTGTTGTTGTTGTTTTTTCTGAGGAAGAGTCTCGCTCTAGCTCAGGCTGACCTAGAATTCACTCTGTATTTTCAGGGTGGCCTTGAACTCTTGGCAATCCTCCTACCTCTGCCTCCTGAGTGCTGGGATTGCTGTGAGTTTGAGACTCCATGGTGAATTCCAGGTCAGCCTGGGCTAGAGTGAGACCTTACCGCAAAAAAACAAAAAAACAAAAAAAAATTTTTTTTTTATTTGAGAAAGAGAAGTAGAAAGCAAGAGGCAGACAGAGAGAGCAAGAAAGAGAGAGAGAATGGGTGTGCCAGGGACTTCAGTCACTGCAAACAAACTCCAGACGCATGCTCCACCTTGTGCATCTGCCTTATGTGGGTCCCAGGGAATCAAACCTGGGTCCTTTGACTTCATAGGCAAATGCCTTAACTGCTAAGCCATCTCACCAGCCATGACCTTTTTTTTTTTTGATGTCCATCTCTTGCTATCACAATCCTGTAGTTTCTCTGGGCACACTTGACGAGGGACCCATTGTTGAACTTTGCCATGAGGATGTGGTGAGTAGGTGTTTTCTGGTGGGTTTGTAAAGGCATCAAACTACTGAGGTTTTTTTTTTTTTTTTTGGTTTTTCAAAGTAGGGTCTCACTCTAGCTCAGGCTGACCTGGAATTCACTATGTAGTCTCAGGGTGGCCTTGAACTCATGGCGATCCTCCTACCTCTGCCTCCCGAGAGCTGGGATGAACGGCATGCGCCACCACGCCTGGCTTATTTTAAGGCTTTTTATTAGCACTCATTATATTCTATAACCTCCCTACCAACCCCTTTACCCCATGCAAATGAACTCCAGATGCCTGCACCACCCTGTGCATCTGGTTTTATATGGGTACTGGAGCATCAAACCCTGGGTCATCAGGCTCTGCAGCCAAATGTCTTAACTGCTGAGCCATCTCTCCAGCCCTGTTCTTTTTTTTTTTTTTTTTTTTTTTTTTTGGTTTTGCAAGGTAGGGTCTCACTCTGGTCCAGGCTGACCTGGAATTAACTATGTAGTCTCAGGGTGGCCTCGAACTCTCGGCAATCCTCCTACCTCTGCCTCCCGAGTGCTGGGATTAAAGGCGTGCGCCACCACGCCCGGCAGCCCTGTTCTTTTTGAAGAAAAGTTCCAGGCTGGAGGGATGGCTTAGCGGTTAAGGCGCTTGACTGTAAAGCCAAAGGACCCAGGTTCGATTCCCCAGGACCATGTAAGCCAGATACACAAGCTGGTGCATGTGTCTAGAGTTCGTTTGCAGTGGCTAGAGGCCTTGGCACACCCATTCTCTCTAACTGCCTCTCTCTCACATAAAATATTAAGGATATTTTTAATTATAAAAAATAAAATAAGAACTTAAAATTACTCTCGTGAGCTTGTTGAGTTAGATGTGAGTGACAGCACTATAAATTTTCCACTCACTCAGGCTTCTTCTAGCTACAAGCAGGAATGCCAATTACAGAATTCTGACAGGAGCTGCAGCCTACTCCAACACTGTCTCATTCAGCAAGTTTGCTCTTTTTCTGGTTTTTGCTCCCAGCTGACAGAGCTACTTTAAAAAAAGAAATCATATCTGCAAACCCATTTAAAGCAGCTCAGACTCGGGCTGTTAGAACAGGACTCTGTCAGAATAATCTAGAAGCCTCTTTTCCAATGCTAAAATAGAAGTGCCTGAGTTTTACCATTTCTTGGAGTTGTTATGCTATTAAGTTAAGCCAAAAATATAACTATTTGTGTAGGCTTTGACTTGATCAAAATAGCTTTTTGTTTGTTTGTTTGTTTGTTTGTTTGTTTTTGTTTTTTAAGGTAGGGCTTCACTCTAGCCCCAGGCTGACCTGGAATTCACTATGGAGTCTCAGAGTGGCCTTGAACTCATGGCGATCCTTCTACCTCTGCCTCCCAAGTGAAAATAGCATTTTTTTGTATGTTACAGTTTTATTATTTTATGCTTACTTATGGGCCTTTAAAAATTGTTCAGGGGGGCACTGGAGAGATGGCTTAGCGGTTAAGACATTTGCTTGTAAAGCCAAAGGATCCCAGTTCAACTCTCCAGGACCACATTAACCAAATGCACAAGGGGGCGCATGCATCTGGAGTTCATTTGCAGTGGCTGGAGGCCCTGGCATGCCCATTCTCTCTCTCTCTGCCTCTTTCTCTCTCTCCCAAATAAACAGATAAATTAAATTTTTTTAAAAATTGTCGGGTTGGAGAGATGACCTAGTAGTTAAGGCACTTGCCTGCAAAGCCTAAAGACCCATGTTCAATTCCCCAGTACTCACATAAAGCCACATGCACAAGGTGACACATGCATTTGGAGTTCATTCCTTCTAGTGGCTAAAAGCCCTGGAGTGCCCACATTCTCTATCTGCCTCTTCCTCCCTCTCTCCCTCTCTCTCTCAAATAAATAAACTTTTTTTTTTTTCAAGGTAGGGTCTCACTCTAGCTCAGGCTGATCTGAAATTAACTCTGTAGTCTTAGGGTGGCCTTGAACTCATAGCAATCCTCCTACCTCTGCCCCGAGTGCTGTCCCTCCTACCTCTGTCCTGAGTGCTGAGATTAAAGGTGTACACCACCACGACTTTTTTTTTTTTTTTTTTTTTTTTTTTTTGGTTTTTCTGAGGTAGAGTTTCACGTTAGTCCAGGCTGACCTGGAATTAACTATGCCTTTAATCCCAGCACTCGGCAGGCAGTGGTAGGAGGATCACTGTGAGTTCAAGGCCACCCTGAGACTACATAGTGAATTCCAAGTAAGCCTGGGCTACAGTGAGACCTTACCTCGAAAAACTAAAAAAGAAAAAAAAAAACTAATAAAATAAAATAATAAAGTTAGGAAACAAGCAGATGATACATTATGCAGATTCAGGCTTCATCATACATTTTAACCTTTTAAATTAAAGTTACACAAAAAATTGGGCTGGAGAGATGGCTTAGCAGTGAAGGTGCTTGCTTACAAAGCCAAATAGATGAAGGTTCAATTCCCCAGGACCCATGTTAGCCAGATGCACAAGGTATCACATGCATCTGGAGTTCGTTTGCAGCAGCTGGAAGCCCTGGCACACCTATTCTTTCTCTATCTATCTGTCTCTTTCCCTGTCTCTCAAATAAATAAATGATATTTTATTTTTATTTTTATTCATTTATTTGACAGAGAGAAAGAAGGAAAGAGAGAGAAGAATAGGGCCTCCAGCCACTGCAAACAGGGCCAGATCCAGCCACCTGTGCATCTCATTAACATAAACAACCTGAGTCCTTTGATGCAAACACCTTAACCACTGTGCCATCCCTTGTGCAATAAATAATATGTTAAAAATGCAAGAATAGGGCCTGGAGAGATGGAGCGGTTAAGCGCTTGCCTGTGAAGCCTAAGGACCCTGGTTTGGCTCGATTGTAGGTAGCAAATGCATCTGGAGTTTAACAGTGGCAGGCCCTGGCATAAGCCATCTCCTGTCCAAATAAATAAATAAATATGTTAAAAAATGCAAGAATATTTACTTATTGTGAAAAAAATCAACTACTCAGTATTGACAGTATAGTTTTGAATATTCTCTTATGATGACTGAAATTCGCATCTAATTTCTTTTCGTTTTCATAGTTTCTAGAGAACTCTTGGCCAGCAGCAGTTACAGCATGCATCTTGTCTTACTCATGAAAAGCTTCTAAGAAGTTATAATAAAATGTAATGTTTAAGGGTTTTTTTGTTTGTTTGTTTGTTTGTTTGGTTTTGGTTTTTTGAGGTAGGGTCTCACTTTAGCCCAGGCTGACCTGGAATTCACTATATAGTCTCAGGGTGGCCTCGAACTCACAGCGATCCTCCTACCTTTGCCTTCTGAGTGTTGGGATTAAAGGTGTGCACCACCACGCCCAGCTTTAAGTGTTTTAATAAATGCCTTTCACCAAGTTGAGGATGTTCTCACTCCGTGGGAAGGAATTCATGCCTAGTACTGAAAACTTAGTCAAAAGTTTCTGACTGCAAAGGTCATAAACCCTGGGAAGACAGCTACCACAATGGTTTGGATAAATGAATATGTTGAGCCCACAAATTGTTTTCTATATAATTTATGGGTTTTGCCCATAGATTAGTGCTGCTCTCAGCTTTGGTCAGAGAAGCATGTCTTTGCAGTTGGCAGTGATTGCTGGGGAGACTCAAAACTCATTAGTGCGCTGAGAATAAGGAACTGTTGAGTGCTCAGTGCTGAATATGTGACATCTATGTCACCTCCTGCCAGGCTCTGGGGAGCCCTGCAGAAGCGGGGCAGAAAGAATGCAGGATGTGAAGGACGGGGAGGAGTGCTGTGGAACGCTGCCTTCTGGACATCACACGGCTGTTACACTCATGAACTCAATGCAGCTGTGGCTGTCGGCACAAAACCTGCATAAGACAAGGCCAGTGAGTATTCCTCCCAGGACTGGGGGAGAGGCTCGCCAGCCCCATGGCCAGGAGAAAACAGTTGAGGGAGAAGGGATCTTTCTGCTCAGTGTCATGGTCACTGGAGGTGACTGGAAAAAGAAAGGGACCATCTGGAGTGGGAAGGGGATAATCGAGGGTTAATAGGGTCTGTATGACAAAACTACAATACGTAAATGTATGAAATGATCAAAAAATTAATAATTTAAGCTGGGCGTGGTGGCGCACGCCTTTAATCCCAGCACTCTAGAGGCAGAGGTAGGAGGATCACTGTGAGTTCGAGGCCAGCCTGTGACTACAGAGTGAATTCCAGGTTAGCCTGGACTAGAGTGAGATCCTGCCTCAAAAAACACCAAAACACTCTTGGAACTACCTACACAAGACCATCATAGTTAAAAGAGAGACTGATTGAGAGGGGGAGGGGATATGATGGAGAGTGGAGTTTCAAAGTGGAAAGTGGGGGCAGGGAAGTACCATGGTATATTGTCTATAATTAAGGAAGTTGTTATAAAAAAAAAAAAGATATAGATCTAGGAGGTACAAGGCTATGAGTTCAGTCCCCAGCAGCATCATGGCGGGAGGGGGGTGGGGAATCAAAACAACATAAAATTTTGCATCTTGATATGATATAGGAGGTGAGCTTCCTGCCCAACCTGTAGTCAATGTTAGGTGCAAGCTCACTAACATTACTCTATCATATATATATTTGAGAGAGAGAAAGAGGCAGAGAGAGAGAGGGAGAGAATGTGCACGCCAGGGCCTCCAGCCACTGCAAATGAACTCTAGATGAACTCTAGATGCACGTGCCCCTTGTGCATCTGGCTTACGTGGGTTTTGGAGAGTCAAACCGGGATTGTTTGGCTTTACAGGCAAATGCCTTAACCGCTAAGCCATCTCGCCAGCCTTCATTACTCTATTTTAAAAAATATTTATTTATTTTCTTATTTTTTTCTTTTAATTTTATTTATCTATTTATTTGAGAGAAAGAGGCAAAGAGAGAGAGAGAGAGATTGGGTGTACCAGGGCATGCAGCCACTGCAAACGAACTCCAGATGCATGTTCCCCCTTGCACATCTCACTTACATGGGTGCTGGAGAATCCAACCAGGGTCCTTTGGCTTTGCAGGCCAATGCCTGAACCACTAAGTCATCTCTCCAGCCCTTATTTCTATTTTTTTTTTATTTTATTTTATTTATTTAAGAGTGAGAGAAGGAGGCAGATAGAGAATGGGTACACCAGGGCCTTCAGCCACTGCAAATGAACCCTAGACGCATATTGCACCTTGTGTATCTGGCTTACATGGGTCCTGGGGAATCGAACCTGAGTCCTTTGGCTTTGCATGCAAGTGCCTTTACCAAGCCATCTCTACAGCCTGAATTACTCTATTTATATTGGGCTCTTTTTTTTTTTTTTTTTTTTTTTTTTTGGTTTTTCGATGTAGGTTCTCAATCTAGTTCAGGCTGACCTGGAATTTACTATGTAGTCTCAGGGTGGCCTTGAACTCACGGCAATCCTCCTACTTCTGCTTCCTGAATGTTGGGATTAAAGGCGTGCACCACCATCCCGGCTTGCTCTTTCCTTTCCTTTTTTTTTTTTTTTTTTTTTTTTGGTATTGCTCTTTCCTTTTAAAATACTTCTGTCCTACCATTTCAGCTGCTTTTAGAATATTGGGGTATTAAATTCTTGACCTCTTTCTGTTTCTTTTTCCTGTTTCATATATATTCCACATTTCTTGCAATAAAGTAGTAGGTGTGTGTGTGTATGTGTGTGTGGGTGTTTGGTTTTTGGTTTTTGGTTTTTTTGAGTCAGTCTTGCTTTGTAACCCAGGCTAACCTCAAACTTGATATCCGCATGCCTCAGTTTCCTGCCTGCTGGGATTATAGATTTGTGACACCTTTTACTTTATTTTAGGGCTGTTGGTGACATCATTTGCCTAGCTTATTGAATTTAATGTTTGTTTCACTGATTTTTCAATGTTTTGTGCTTCCTAGTACAGTTCTGTAGTCACATAGCTTTTTTAAAAATATTTTTTGGACTTTATTTTTATTTATTTATTCATTCATTCGTTTATTTATTTATTTATTTGAGGGAGACAGAAAGGCAGGTAGACGGGGAAAGAATGGGTGCACCAGGGCCTCTAGCCACTGCAAATGAACTCCAGTTACATGAGCCACCATGTGCATTTGGCTTACATGGGTACTGGGGAATTGAACTTGGGTCCTTAGGTTTTGCCTTAACCAGTAAACCATCTCTCCAGCTCAAGCTTCATTCATTTTTTTTTTTTTTTTTTTTTTTTTTTTTTTTTTTTGGTTTTTCAAAATAGAGTCTCAGTCTGGCCTAGGCTGACCTGGAATTAACGATGTAGTCTTAGGGTGGCCTTGAACTCAGGACCATCTTCCTATCTCTGCCTCCAGAGTGTTGGGACTAAAGGTGTACACCAGCACGCCTGGCTCCAAGCTTTGTTTTTTAAATTCCACTTTCTATAGGCTAATAGATTCTGCTTGAAATGGTTTTAGCATTATCTTTAATTTCAATTTTCTTTACCTTTTAACCCAAGAGCTATTTTACAAGAGCTCTTTTTTGCCCTATAAGCAAATAGTTACTCTTACATCTACCTGTTGGCACTGGTTATTCCCCCACCCCCTATACTTCCCCTCATACTCATTATTTTCTTTCTTTCTTTCTTTCTTTTTTTTTTTTTTTTTTTTTTTTTTTTTTTTGGTTTTTCGAGGTAGGGTCTCACTGTAGCTCAGACTGACCTGGAATTCACTATGTAGTCTCAGGATGGCCTCAAACTCACAAAGATCCTCCTACCTCTGCCTCCCAAGTGCTGGGATTAAAGGTGTGCGCCAACACACCCGGCTCTTCATACTCATTTTCACACAAAGATTCAATCCCCACCTCAGGACAGACACTCAAGACCACCCCTGTCCATTGTGCTAAGGATGAGCTGGCCTGCCCCAGTTGGTGGTCCCCAGGCATTCATTTTCCCCTGCTCTGCCTTGTAAGGTCATTTCACACATTTGCCCTTCCAGCCTGACTGACACCCTGGGTAAGGCATTTAGAGATTTGGGTAAGGCATTTAGAGATTTGTTAGCATGACATTTTGAAACAATGACTCTCAAAGGGAGGCCCTGCAACCTTTGCATCAGAATTACCAGTGGTTTTAATTAAAAATATTACTTCCTGAGCCCTATCTAAGATCTATTATGTCAGACTGTCTGAGTGTGGGGTCCAGAAATAGCTATTTTTAACAAGTATCCTCAAGATGAGTCATTCTAACACAATGAAATTTAAATTTTTTCCTCTAAATGACATGTCGATAAGCTTTAATAAGTTCAGAACAAGTCAACTACTTCAAAGGGCCTAGCACTCATGTCATGTAAAGGGTTCTGCATTGGGGCTTCTTATTGTCGTGGTTCTGGGTTGAAGCTGCAATACACATTTGCACTCAAATATAAATGTGATGCAGGAACCTCGGACGTTTAAAGCTGGGAGACAGGGCCTGGTGGGAAGAGCAGGAACAGCCATGCAAGTGAAAGCTCCTTTAGATTTGTTCCATGTCGTTTTCAAAGGGTCAAAAGGTCAAAAACTACAGATTGATCTGGGTTCTAAAATAAGTAATTGATTTCCAGCAATTTGAAATCTTCAAAACTGGAACATGGAGTCAGGCCCAGCACTTGGGAAGCAGAGGTAGGAGGATCACTGTGAGTTTGAGGCCAACCTGAGACTACATAGTGAATTCCAGGTCAGCCTGGGGTAGAGCGAGACTCTATCTCGAGAGAAAAAAAAAAAAGAAAGAAAGAAAGAGAAAGGAAGAAAGAAAGAAAGAAAGAAAGAAAGAAAGAAAGAAAGAGGAAGGAAGAAAGAAAAAGGAAGGTAGAAAGAGAAAGAAAGAAAGAAAGAAAGAAAGAAAGAAAGAAAGAAAGAGAGGAAAACCTGAAACACAGGGCTGGAGAGATGGTTTAGCAGTTAAGGCACCTGCCTGTGAAGCCTAGGAACCCAGGTTTGATTTCCCAGGACCCATGTAAGCCAGATACACAAGGTGACGCATGTGTCTGGAGCTTGTTTGCAGTGGCTGGAGGCCCTGGCATGCCCATTCTCTCTCTCTCTGTCATAATAAATAAATAAAAATAAAATACTTAAAAAAACTGGAACCGGGCGTGGTGGCGCATGCCTTTAATCCCAGCACTTGGGAGGCAGAGGTAGGAGGATCGCCATGAGCTCAACACCCTGAGACTACATAGTGAATTCCAGGTCAGCCTGAGCTGAGCTAGAGTGAGACCCTACCTCAAAAAAAAAAAAAAAAAAAAAAAAAAAAAACTGGAACAGGGGCTGGGGATATGGCTTAGTAGTTAGACACTTGCTTGCAAAGGCTGCTGGCCTGGGTTTATTTTCCCAGTATCCATATAAAACATAAATGTAATGAAATAATTATATGTCATTGTTTATGTAGCAGCTGTAGGCAACAATCTTACTAAGACAATTGTTCAGTACTGTCAAGGGAACTATTAATGATATTGCTATAGTTTGAATCTGAAATGTCCCCCAGAGGCCCATGTGTTAATGTCTTAGTTTCCAGTTCGGCACTAACTATTGTGAAGTGTGACACCTTTTAATAAAAGGTCGAACCTAGTGGAAGGAAATTGGATTTTTGGGGCATGCACTTGAAGGAGATAGTGGGATCCTTGTCCCTTTTCTCCCTCTCTCTTTTATTTCCAAACTGCCATTAGGTGAGCACTTGCTCTGCCACAGGCTCCCCTCATGATGGTGAGCCTCAGCACAGGTTCTAAAGGCATAAGGCCAATCAACCATGCACTGAAACTTACAGAACTGTGAGCTGAAATAAACCTTCGTTATTTGTTAAGTTGGTTATCTCAGGTATTTTGCTACAATAGTGGAAAGTTAATTAATGCAAATATCAAGAATTACTAGATTTAGGGCTGTAGAGATGGATTTAGCAGTTAAGGTGCTTGCCTACAAAGCCTAAGAATTTGTGTTCAAATCTCCAGGTCCCATGTAGCCAGACGCAAAAGTGAAGCAAGCGTGTAATGCCACACGTGTGCACAAGGGAGCACACGTGTTTGGAGTTCATTCCCAGAGGCTGAAAATGCCCTGGGGTGCCCATTCTCTCTCTCTCTCTCAAAATAGAAAGAAAGAAAGAAAGAGAAAGAAAGAAAGAAAGAAAGAAAGAAAGAAAGAAAGAAAGATTAGATTAGATTAGATTTAGATTTCAAACCACTTGAAAAAAAAAGACAACATTTACTTGTTTGTTTTTTTTTGTTGTTGTTTGTTTGTTTTTGTTTTTTCAAGATAGATTCTCATTCTAGCTGGAATTCTGACCTAGAATTCACTATGTAGTCTCAGGGTGGCCTTGAACTCACAGCTATCCTCCTGTCTCTGCCTCCGAGTGCTGGGATTAAAGATGAGCACCACCACGCCTGGCAACATGTGTTTGTTTTTAAACTAAATTTTTCAGCTGAGCCTATAATCTTAACATTTAGTGGACTGAAGCAAAGAGATTGAGTTTAAGGCCAATCCAAACTACTTAGTGAGACCCTGTCTCAACCACTCCTCCAAAAAAATATCCACAAATCATAAACAAAAAAATACCTCCTTTCATTCCTAGGTCTTTCTGCATTTTGTTCACATCTGTATTTCCATGCCTAGTACCTAGCTTGCTGAACAAGAACGCACTCTGCAAATCAAGTGTCAAGACCCCTAAGTACTGAAATAGGTGACCCAGACACTTTCCTTTAAGAATAGAGGGAGCTGGAGAGATGGCTTAAGGCATTTGCCTACAAAGCCAAAGGACCCACATTCGATTTCCCAGGACCCATATAAACCAGATGTACAAGGTGGTGCACACATCTGGAGTTTGTTTGCAGTGGCTGAAGGCCCTAGCATACTCTCTCTCTCTCTCTCTCTCTTCTCTCAAGTAAAAGAAATTTTTTTTTTTTTAAAGCACAGAATAGAGGGCTGGAGAGAGGGCTTAGCAGTTAAGGCACTTGCCTGTGAAACCTAAGGATCCATGTTCTACCCTCCAAATCCCACGTTAGCCAGACACACAAAGGTGAGGCAAGTACAAGGTTGCACATGCCCACTAGGTGGCCCGAGTGTCTGGAGTTCTGTTGGGGTACTCCCTAGGGCCAGCCCAGGAGGGACGGCAGGGTCTCTGCCGAGTTGGGGGTAAGAAGCAGACTCCAGAGTTGGGTGAAAGCAGGCAGAGGGCAAGCTGCAGCAAACTCGTTTATTCAAGGAAGTGTAGGGGGTTTTAAAGGGCTTGGTTAGCCAATCATTGTATGAGGTGGTCCCCTTTTTGTGACCAATGACAGCCTGTCTCCAGACAGATAATCTCGTAGCAGGTTTCTTGCGAGCATGGGACTGTAGCTGTTGTCATGCCAGGCCTGCGTAGGATGCCACGCTCACAGAAGCCACTTCCTGGTTTCTTTTGCCACGTGGTCTGGCTAGGGCCAGACCTGCATTGTGCCATACATATCCTCCTTTTTGTTTTTTTATTGGCAACCCTGGGAGGTATGTTTTCTTTTGTTTTTTTTTGTTTTTGCCAAGCCATTGTTGAACCCAAGCCCCAAGGGATCATCACATGTGACAGTGCCTGTCTTAGGTTGCCCCATCTCGTGGAGTCATTGGCTACCCGCCATCCTAGTGAGAAAACCCGAGGGGTGTGGCCTGGTTTCTTCTGACATGCGGTCTGGCTAGGGCCAGACCTGCATTGTGCCATACAGAGTTCAATTTCAGGGGCTGAGGTCCTGCCATTCTCTCTCTCTCTAAAGAAAAAAAGGGGGAGTTGGAGGGATGGCTTAGCAGTTAAGGCGTTTTCCTGCAAAGCCAAAGATCCCAGGTTCAATTCCCCAGGACCCACGTTAGCCATATGCACTAAGTGGCACATGCATCTGGTGTTCCCTTGCAGTGGCTGGAGGCCCTGCCGGGCCCATTTGCTCTCTCTCTTTCTCCCTCCCTCTTTCTCTCTGTCAAATAATAAATAAATAAATAGTCGGGCATGGGGGCACATGCCTTTAATCCCAGCACTCAGGAGGCAGAGGTGGGAGGATCACTGTGAGTTCAAGGCCACCCTGAGACTATGAGGTGAAGTACAGGTCAGCCTGGGCTACAGTGAGACCCTACTTCGAAAAAAAGAAAAAGGAAAAAAATCTTTAAATTAAAAATAAAAAGAATAGAATAGAGTTCTGGGCATAGTGACGCACACTTTTAATCCCAGCACTCAGAAGAGAGAGGTAGGAAGATCACCATGATTTCAAGGCCCCCCTGGGACTGCAAAGTTAATTATAGGTCAGCCTGAGCTACAGTAAGATCCTACCTCGAAAAACCAAAATAAATAAATCAAAACATTCCATAGTCAATATACACAAAAATTGGTATGATTGGGCAGGAGAGATGGCTTAAAGGTTAAGGTGCTTGTGTGCAAAGCCTAAGGACCCAGGTTCGATTCCCCAGTACCCATGTAAGCCAGATGCACAAGGTAGTGCATACATCTGGAGTTTGTCTGCAGTGGCTGGAAGCCCTGATGCACCCATTTGCTCTCTCTCTCTTTCTCTTTTTTTGATTTTTCAAGGTAGGGTCTCACTGTGGCCCAGGCTGACCTGGAATTCACTATGTAGTCTCAGGGTGGCCTTGAACTCACAGTGATCCTCCTACTTCTGCCTCCTGAGTGCTGGGATTAAAGGCATGTGCCACTATACCTGGCTCTCTCTCTCTCTCTCTCTTTCTGCCTCTTTCCCTCTCTCAAATAAATAAAACTTTTTTAAAAATTTAAAAATCGGTAAGATTCAGAGCTATGAACAGATGAGCTGGGCAGGGTGGCCTGCACTATAGACCCTGCTACAAAAGAGGTTGATGCAGAGGGGCATCTGGACCCAGGAGTCAAGAGCGCCTCTCAGTAGTACCTTCTTTTTCTTTTCTTTTCTTTTTAAAATATTTTATTTATTTATTTATTTGAGAGACAGAGAGGTGGGGAGAGAAGCAGAGAGAGAATATGGGTGCGCCAGGGCCTCCAGCCACTGCAAACAAATTCCAGACTCGTGCACCACCTTGTGCATCTGGTTTACATAGGTTCTTGGGGAATTGAACCTGGTCCTTTCGCTTAGCAAGCAAGTGCCTTAACCTCTAAGCCATCCCTCCAGCCCAGTACCTTCTTAATAGTCCAAGGGCGCCCTCTGTCTGACTAAAATAATCCAAAGCCAAAATAAAAATAAACCCTAAAAACTGATACTTTCTCAAATACACTTTTTTTTTTTTTGGTTTTGCGAGGTAGGGTCTCACTCTGGTCCAGGCTGACCTGGAATTAACTATGTAGTCTCAGGGTGGCCTCGAACTCTCAGCGATCCTCCTACCTCTGCTTCCTGAGTGCTGGGATTAAAGGCGTGCGCCACCACGCCGGGCTCAAATACACTTTTTGTTTGTTTGTTTCTTCGAGATACCATCTCACTGTAGCTCAGGCTGACCTGGAAGTCACTATGTAGTCTCAGGGTGGCCTCGAACTCACAGAGGTGATCCTCCTACCTCTGCCTCCAGAGTGCTGGGATTAAAGGCTTGCGCCACCACACCCGGTTTAAATACACTCTTAATGGACTGTCTGTCAGATCTGATCCTCTCTTTGGTCATTTCCAGAAGATGGTCAGAGAAAAAAGCCCATCATTCCATTTGTGACAAGACCACCAGAACAATCAAGTCAAATTGCCTGTAATTTAGCTTGGATGTTGCATGGAAGTTTCATCAGCAGCCTTGGTATTTATTCTATATTATTCAAAAGAACCATTGGCCCGAGTCACCTGGAGACAGTGCATTGACCTGTTTTTCTTTTTTTTCCTGTGTCTGTGTAAAACTACACCTCAGCATGCCCTTGTAGCAGTGGTGTCCAGGGCTGAGTTTCACTAACATTAAATATTTATTGGGCATCTTTTAAGTGCAGGTCATTGCTCTAAGGGAAAAGGGTGGATTTTTTTATCTTTAAAGAAACAATAAGCTACTTTAAAAATTTTTATTTTATTTTATTTTAGAGAGATAGGGAGAGAAAGAGGCAGATAGAGAAGGGGAGAGAGAGAGAATGGGCACACCAGAGCCTCCAGCCACTGCACACGAACTCTAGATGCATGCACCCCCTTGTGTATTTGGCTTATGTGGATCCTGGGGAATCGAGCCTTGAACCGGGGTCCTTAGGCTAAGCACTTAACCACTAAGCCATCTCTCCAGCCCACTTTTTTTTTCTGAGGTAGGGTTTTGCTATAGCCCAGGCTGACTTGGAATTCACCCTCTAGTCTCAGGGTGACCACAAACTCATGGTGGTCCTCCTACCTCTGCCTCCCAAGTGCTAGGATTAAAGGCGTGTGTCACCATGCCTGGTTCAATAGTCTGCTTTCTAAAATGGAATGTGTAAAAAGAATATATACAGGGCTGGAGAGATGGCTTAGCAGTTAAAGTACATGCTTACAAATCCAAAGGACCCAGGTTTGATTCCCCAGGACCCACATAAGCCAGATACACAAGGGGGTGCATACATGTGGAGTTTGTTTGCAGTGGCTGGAGGCCCTGGCACGCCCATTCTCTCTCTCTCTCTTTCCCCCATCTATTTCTTTCTCTCTAATAAATAAATAAAAATAAATAAATAAAATTGTTTTTTAAAAAGAAAATATACAAAGAAACACATGGTAAAATGCCTACTGACAGAGTGTGCTTCTCTCAGTTTGCAGCTTGGTGGCACCTCAGGAAAGGGAATTCAACTTCCCTGAACCTCAGGAGATCTGCATTACAGAAATAATATCCACCTTAAAAAAAAAGTTGCAAAGGTTAATCGAGATATTTGTAAAGTTGTTTCAAAGCACCTAGCAAAATTCCACACAATTTGACAGTTATTATTTATTAGTGTTCTCATGAAAAGAATGTTGGATAATGTCCTACATTAAAACAATTTCATAGCCGGGTATGGTGTCACAAGCCTTTAATCCCAGAATTTGGGAGGCAAAGGTAGGAGGATCACCATGAGTTCAAAGCAACCCTGGGACTACATAGTGAGTTCCAGGTCAGCCTGGGCTAGAGTGAGACCTTACCTTGAAAAATCAAGAAAAAAAAAATTCATGTCTGGGGAGAGATGGTTCAGTGGATAAGACAGTTGCCTGCAAAGCCTAACAATCTGGGTTCAATCCCCCAGTACCCGTTCTTTCCCTGTCTGCTTTCTGTCTCTCTCTGTTTGCAAATAAATAAATAAAAATACTAAAATTATTTTTAAAATTTCATTTGCTTCAAATGGAAGCATCTGGCTTTAGGTGAGTACTGGGGAATTGGACCTAGGCCATCAGTCTTTGCAAGCAAGCACCTTTAACTGTTGAGCCATCTCCCCAGCTCAAGACTACTGTTTTTTTTTTTTTTTTTGTTTGTTTGTTTTTTATTTTTCAAGATAGGGTCTAGCCTTAGCCCAGGCTGACCTGGAATTCACTAAGTAGTTGAAGCTTGTCTTAAACTCATAGTGGTCCTCCTACTTCTACCTCCCAAGTACTGGGATTAAAGGTTTGCACCACCATGCCTGGCAAGACTGTTATTTTTATTTATTGATTGATTTTTTGGGTTTTTTTTTTTTTTTTTTTTTTTGGTTTTTCGAGGTAGAGTCTCACTCTGGCCCAGGCTGACCTGGAATTAACTATGTAGTCTCAGGGTGGCCTCAAACTCACAGCGATCCTACCTCTGCCTCCTGAGTGCTGGGATTAAAGGCATGCACCACCACGCCTGGCTTTATTTTGTTTTTTTGAGGCAGGGTCTCACTCTAGCTCAGACTGACCTGGAATTTACTATGTATTCTTAGGGTGGCCTCAATCTCACTATGATCCTCCTACTCTGCCTCCCAAGTGCTGGGATGAAAGGCATGCACCACCATGCCCAGCTATATAGAGTCTTTTGTCCCCTCACTCCAGCTCTCATTGCCCTGGAGGTCCTCCTCAGTGGAGTTATGGGATTCAATGTAGGGTCATGAAGGCCTGTTAGTCAGCTCCCATGGGGTGGTGGGGGAACCATGCCTCAGGATACTCCTACCCACTTTGTGGCTCTTACAATCTTTCTGCCTGCCTCTTCTGCAATGTTCCCTGAGCCATGACAGGCCTGATGACAGTCTGATTTAGTGTTTAGTTCCCCGTAGCCTCTAGATTTCTGCTTTGATGCCTTTGGATTGCTCACCTTGTCTGTCACCAGTGCCTTGGAGCTGGTTGTCAGGCTAGCAGTAAGAGCAGTATTCATGTCACTGCTTCTGTGCAATTTCTCTTGGGTCCTGGCAGATGTGGTAGAGGTGGTACATCTCATGGTGGGCAGTTGACCATCTTCTTGCCTTATGGCTGGATCTTCATTTTCTTCCATTTTCTCTGCCTTCACTGATTTTTCCCTGGTTTGTTCCCCTCCCAGGAAACAGTCATATAATGGCACCTAGCACTGGTGTTCAACCCCAGTGCTCAGACCCATCTCACAATGGCCCATTTCCACATTTTATATTTATTTATTTAATTATTTATTTATGATTTTTATTTTGAGAGAGAGAGAGAGAGAGAGGAAGAAGCACAGAGAAAGAGAGAGAGAGAGAGAGAGAGTCAGGAGAGAATGGGTGCACCAGGACCTTCAGCCTGGTGTGAATGAACTCCAGATGCTTGGACCCCTTTGTGCTCATGTGTGACATTGTGCACTTGCATCATTGGGCAACTGACTATATGGGACCTGGAAATTTGAATATAAGTTCTTAGGCTTTGCAGGCAAGCACCTTAACTGCTAAGCCATCTCTCCAGCCCCACATTTTGTTTCTGATTTTTATTTTTTTATTTTTTTGTTTTTTTGAGGTAGTGTCTCACTCTAGCCCAAGCTGGCCTGGAATTCACTATGTAGTCTCAGGCTGGCCCCAAACTCAGCAATCCTCCTACCTCTGCCTCCCAAGTGCTGGGATTAAAAGCGTGCGCCACCATGCCCAGCTCTTCATGCACATTTTATTTTTCATAGTTTCACAAAGTAGATTATATCAACATTTGCCAAATGAGATCAGATTATATTATCCCTATTTACCAAATAAGAAAGGCGAGGAACATTGCACAAAGACAGTTGTCTGATAACAGTAAAACTAAGATTCTTGGGCTGGAGGGATGGCTTAGTGGTTTAAGGCGTTTGCCTGCAAAGCCAAAGGACCCAGGTTATATTCCCTAGGACCCATGTTAGCCAGATGCACCACAAGGGGGTGCTTGAGTCTGGAGTTTGTTTGTAGTGGCTGGAAGCCCTGGCATGCCCATTCTCTCTCCCTCTTTCTCTGTCAAAAAAAAAAAAAAAAAAAAAGATTCTTTTTCTATTTTTTTTTTTTTTTTGAGGTAGGGTCTCACTCTAGCTGGGGCTAACCTGGAATTCACTATGTATTCTCAGTGTGGCCTGGAACTCATGGTGATCCTCCTACCTCTGCCTCTAAGTGCTGGGATAAAAGGCATACGCTACCAGGCCCCACCCTAATTTTTTTTCAGTTGCTATCAGGCAGGAGCTCTAATTAACTTCAGTTTCATTGAATTTCATTCTTTTTTCCCTCATATCTACTGCTTAAAGGGAAAATGCTTACATGAAGCCTCAAGGAAGATGGTAAATTAAGGAATTAATAATTTAAGATAACCAAGACCTCACATATTGTTATTATAATTGTACAGAACCTTATTTAGGTATCATTTGTTTTATACTGAAGCCTTCATTCTGGATGGAGAAAAACACATGATTTTAGTTAAATATAAGATGAAAACAAAATACAAAAAAAAAAAAAGGAAAAAAGCCAGGTGTGGTGGCACACGCCTTTAATCCCAGCACTTGGGAGGCAGAGGTAGGAGGATCCCCGTGAGTTCGAGGTTACCCTGAGACTACATAGTGAATTCCAGGTCAGCCTGGACTAGAGTGAAACCCTACCTCAAAAAACAAAAACAAAAGCTGGGTGTAGTGGCGCATGCCTTTAATCCCAGCACTCGGGAGGCAGAGGTAGGAGGATCCCCTTGAGTTCAAGGCCACCCTGAGACTACATAGTTAATTCCAGGTCAGCCTGGGCTACAGTGAGACCCTACCTCGGAAAAAAAAAGAAAAGAAAAGAAAAGCCAAAAACTAAAATAAAATAAAATGAACATTTAAACTTCAAAGGAACACAAATTTGGGGAAAGCTAAAATACATGAAATGATTAGGATAATTATTTAATTTGCATATGTACTCCAAGTCTAAATAAAATGTATAAATGTTAACTGTTACTGTTTTTTTCTTCCTTCCCTCCCTCCCTCCCTCCTTCCTTCCTTCCTTCCTTCCTTCCTTCCTTCCTTCCTTCCTTCCTTCCTTCCATCCTTCCTTTCTTTCTTTCTTTGTTTTTTATTTTTGTTTGTTTTTGTTTTTTTGAGGTAGTGTCTCACTCTAGCCCAAGCTGGCCTGGAATTCACTATGTAGTCTTAGGCTGGCCCCAAACTCACAGCAATCCTCCTCCTACCTCTGCCCCCCAAGCGTTGGGATTAAAGGCGTGCGCCACCACACCCGGCTATTTGTCACATTTTTAACTTCCTGTTTTCTATCCTGAAAGCAACAATTTTTTGGACCCAGTGAAAATAGATTTTTCAAGCAACTATATTTAAAGCTCTCACAGGAATGAAGGATGTCATGACTTATTTTCTAAATTTGATGTCTTTACTATTAAATATTTATTATTGTTGTTTATTCGTAAGTAAATTTAAAAGACAATTAAGTGATTAAGGCACTTCATGTTGCCTTCTGGATTTGCTTTCTCTTGCCTGTCACAAGCCAGCCTGGGCTTATCCTGGATGAGTCACACAGCATTTTCAGTCGTATTTTTAGAGTTAAGAGGATACAAAAGATGTTCTTAATATGGAGACATTTAAAATAGCTTTCGTGGCCTTCTTCAGAAAGCAAGTACACACACTGTCAACCCTCAGGACCATTCACTGCATATGTAACAAGCAGTTTCTTCAAAATTTTAATAGTCCACATCCTATAGTTCAGTGTATGAAATGACACTGCTAATGACTTCCAGGGATTTCATAGGCAATGGAAAGAGTTAGTGACCCTTATCAAAACAGACATTTTGAGGGCAGGAGAGATGGCACTGTGGTTAAGATGCTTGCCTGAGAAGCCTAAGGACCCAGATTCGACCCTCTAGGATCCACATAAGCTAGATGCACATGATGGCGCCTGCATCTGGAGTTTGTTTTGCAGGGGCTGGAGGCCATAGTGTGCCCATTCTCTATCTGCCCCCTCAAATAAATAAGTAAAAATCAAAATAATTTAGGAAAAAAAAATTTGGGGCTGGAGAGATTGCTCAGCAGTTAAAGGTGCTTACTTGCAAAGCCTGATGGCCCCAGGTTTCATTCCCCAGTACTCACATAAAGCCAGATGCACAAAGTGTCACATATATCTGCATCTGGAGTTCCTTTGTAGTGGCAAGAGGCCCTGACACATTCATTCTCTCTCTTTCTCTGTGCTTGCAAATTATTATTTTTTAAAACAATAATAGACATTTCCCTCTCTCTCAAAGTTCTAACTGTCCAGTTAGGAATAACCTGAGGATGCAGGTTCTTTCCACCTGGCTCTTTCAAAATGACTGTGGTATGAAATATTTCATAAACATTTCCTCCTTCTTTCTTTCTTTCTTTCTTTCTTTCTTTCTTTCTTTCTTTCTTTCTTTCTTTCTTTCCGAGGTAGGGTCTCATTCTAGCCTAGGCTGACCTGGAATTTACTATGTAGTCTCAGGCTGGCCTCAAACTCACAGCGATCCCCTGACCTCTGCCTCCCCCGAGTGCTGGGACTAAAGGAGTGCACCACCATGCCTGGCTGTTTTGTTTTTGAGACAGGGTCTCCCTAGGTAGCCCAGTCCAGGCTGTCCTGGAATTTGCTATGCTCCTTGAACTTGTGATCCTCCTGCCTCAGAGGGTGACAGGTGTGGTTTACCACGCCCATCTCAAGAAAGCGTTCTTGGCAATCAGCGACCATAGGCCCCAAGCAGGGGCGGCTTCAGGCTCTGGCTGGCTGGAGCTGCGGGATCAAAAGCCAGGACGGACGTGAAGATCCAGGTTTTCTGCACCTCGGGGAGGGAGGCGAGCTGGGAACAGCGCGGGTGCTCGGCCGCCCAGGATGTCTCAGCCCTGTTTTCTCCATTCCGCCAGGGGGAGGCCTGGTTTCCCCGGACTCCACGCAGCGGAACTACAATTCCCAGCACATGGGGCTGCCCGGACTCCCGGAAGCCGATGCCTGGCCGACCGGAAGCAGCTGAGACCTACAGGCCCGAGGGTTTAATTCAGAGAGGACAAGGGGGCGGGGAGGCTTTAGGGTACCTGTCAATCCGCCACTATGAACGTGGTTTTTGCCGTGAAGCAGTATGTTTCCAAAATGATAGAAGACAGCGGGCCCGGTATGAAGGTTCTTCTCATGGATAAAGAGACGGTGAGTTTGCTTTGGCTCCATTATTTGGGCAGGGGAGCTCTCCTCTCCGAGTAGCCGGTCCCCTTCGACGGGAGGATTTAGCGTTGACTGGATGGTGGTGGTCAGCGCTGACCACAACTGAAAAGCTTGCCCAGTGGGTTTTCAGCCTAAGTAGCTCCAACCGCTGCTGAGAACAATGTCTCTGCCAAGAAATCATGGATGTGTGAGACAGAGCACTGGGAAAACTTGAAAATAGCCCTGTTCTTTTCCTTGACGTTGTGATTAATAATAATAATTATTATTATTATTTTGATTTTTCGAAGTAGGGTCTTACTCTGGCCCAGGCTGACCTGGAATTCACTATGTAGTCTCAGGGTGGCCTCAAACACACACCTCTGCCTCCCAGGTGCTGGGATTAAAGGTGTGCACCACACCTGGCTATGTTTTTATTTTTTATTTATTTTTATTTTTTTAAATTATTTTTATCTTTACTTATTTGAGAGCGACAGACAGAGAAAGGAGGAGACAGAGAGAGAGAGAAAGAGAGAGAGAATGGACGCACCAGGGCCTCCAGCCGCTGCAATCGAACTCCAGACGTATGCACCACTTTGTGCATCTGGCTTACGTGGGTACTGGGGAATCAAGCCTCGAAAGGGGACCTTAGGCTTCACAGGCAAGCGCTTAACCACTAAGCCATCTGTCCAGCCCTATTTTTAATTTTTTTTAAGGCAGGTTCTCACTCTAGCCCAGACTGTCCTGAACTCTGCTAGGCTGGCCTCAAAAATCACAGCAATCCTCCCACCTCAACTTCCCCGGTGCTGGGACTAAAGATTTGCATCGCCACACACTACTTTTTACTTATATATTTTTTCACGATGTGTTTTTAAAAGTAACCTGTTGGGTCTCAAGCTGAACTGACAGGTAGAAACTTCAAGGCGGGGTGGGGAAGGCTTTTTAAGGCAATAGAAAATTACTTTTAGAAGTGTATGGAGTGCTGGTGTTCGTTCTGATGCATTACCATCTGTTTTGGATGATCAGTAAATGTTATTACATGTGTTAGTATTTAAATTACCCAGCTGAGTATTAATGGGGAAAAAGGCTTAAATATTGGCACACTTTTATTGCTTTTGGCCAGTATAAGTGTAGTGAATTCTTTTCCTTGCAGACTGGCATAGTGAGTATGGTCTACACACAGTCAGAGATTCTCCAGAAGGAAGTCTACCTCTTTGAACGCATTGATTCTCAAAACCGGGAGATCATGAAACACCTGAAGGCAATTTGTTTTCTTCGCCCTACCAAGGTACTACAAAACCTGAGCTGCCATCTCCCTGGGCAAATCTAGAACAGTGATTGGAAAGCAGTAAGAAGGCAAAATAAATTTGTATTGTCATCATTTGTGGCATCATAATTACCCTGGCTTGTCAGAATTATAACCTTTATTCTCCTTTCCATATCTTTTGTTTTGTTTTGTTTTTCAAGAGAGGGTCTCTCTCTAGCTCAAGCTGACCTGGAATTCACTATGTAGTCGCAGGGTGGCCTCAAACTCACATCGATCCTCCTACCTCTGCCTCCCAGATTAAAGGTGTGTGCCACCACGTCTGGCTTTTTTTTTTTTTTTTTTTTTTTTTAAAGGAAGAGTCTCACACTAGCCCAGACCAGCTTAAAATTCAAAGTGACCCTCTGCCTCCCAGGTGCCACCTCTCCAGCCCTCCTTCCCATATCTCAGTTCACCCCTTATGGGCAGTTATTCCTTCTAATGGCTATTCCAGAAGCCACCAAAAAAAAAAAAAAAGTACTTTTTTTTTTTTTTGGTTTTTTTGAAGTAGGGTCTTGTTCTAGCCCAGGCTGACCTGGAATTCACTATGTAGTCTCAGGCTCAGGGTGGCCTCGAACTTACAGTGATCCTCTTACCTCTGCCTCCCAAGTGCTGAGATTAAAGGCGTGTACCATCCTTGCCTGGCTAAGAAGAATCCTTTTCTGTTTATATTTTCTTAATATTCTCTCCTTTTGGGTTTTGAAATCAGGTCTAACCATCTAGCCCTCGTATGAAAACCAGTCTGGCCTCAAACCTGCAGCATTCCTGCAGCTTATGCCTCCTTAGTTCAAGGGTTGCAGGTGTACACTGCCTTCTGTGCCCTCTGGTTTCATATTCACATTCTTTCACCCTAATGCATTTCTGCTGATACATTATGTACTTCCCAAAATGCAGATCTCATTATACCACCTCCCTGCCTGTAGTTCTTGACTAATTTTTCATTGTTTTATGATAAACACTTCGTTTGCAAAGCCCAGTGTGGTCTCATTCCTATCATTTCTCCGGTACTCTGCTCCTTCACTGCACTCATCTTTCAATTCACATATATTTCTCTTGTCCCATCATGCCTAGGACCTGTGCCTGGTCTCTTCCCCCTGCCCAGAACTTCTCACTTTCTCAGCAAACTTCGCCTGGCTTGTTGACCCAGTCAAACACCCTTTTAGAAACCCAGCACTACCTTTCACTCCTTGTCGCTTGTGATGGTTGGAGTTATATGGGGTTTGGTTTGGTTTGGTTTGGTTTTGGTTTTTCAAAGTAGGGTCTTGCTCTAGCCCACGCTGACCTGGAATTCACTACATAGTCTCAGACTGGCCTTAAACTCACGGCAATCCTCCTACCTCTGCCTCCAAGGCATGCACCACCTGACTGTTTTTGAGACAGGGCCTAGGTGCCTCTCACTGGCTTGGAATTCACTCTATAGAGCAGAGTGGATTCAAATTTGCAGTAATCCTGCTTGTGCCTCCAGAGCCCTAGGAGGGCAGGCAGGCATGTGCTGTCACACTTGGCAGAGTCGTATGCTTTATGTGATTAATATTTATCTTACCTGCCAGGAGCATGTTCCATAGCAGAGGCTATGCCTGTTTCTCCTCGCTAATGTTTTCAGAGTGCCAGCTGCATAGAGGAGTCTCAGGAAATAGTTACTTTCACATTGTAGCACTTAGTCATGAAATTTTTTCTTTCAGTCATGAAATTTTGACCCAAGAAGGGGCTTAGAGATTCTTTAGTTCATTATTTCCTAATCAAAACAAGAATTTTATTGTTTATTTATTTATTTATTTATTTTCAAGGTAGGGTCTCACTCTAGCCCAGGAATTCACTATGTAGTTTCAGGGTGGCTTTGAACTCACTGAGATCCTCCTACCTCTGCCTCCCAAGAGCTGGAATTAAAGGAGCACACCACTACGCCTGGCCAAAAGAAAAATTTTTTTTGAGGCAGGTTCTTACTCTAGCCCAGGCTGACCTGGAACTCTCTGTAGCCCAGGCTGGCCTCAAACTCATGGTGATCTTCCTACCTCAGCCTCCTTAGTGCTGGGATTCAAGATGTGCCAGCATGGCTGGCTTTTAAAAATAATTTTATTGGACTGAGGAGATTCTCAGTGGTTAAAGGCACATGCTTGCAAAACCTGACAGCTTGGGTTCATTTCCCCAGTAACCACGTAAAGCCAAATGCACAAAGTGGCACACACATCTGGAGTTTATTGTCAGTGGCAAGAGGTCCTGGTATATCCATTCTCTCTCTCTCTCTCTCTCTCTCAAATAAATAAAAATATTTTAAAATACTATTATTTATTTGCACACACAAGTGTATGGCATGCCAGGGTCTCTTGCCACTGCAAATGACCACTAGACATGTGCCACTTTTTCCCCCCCCAACATAGAGTCTCGCTCTAGTCCAGGCTGACCTGGAATTCATTCTGTAGTCCCAGGCTGGCCTCAAACTCACAGTGATCCTCCTACTTCTGATTCCAAAGTACATTAAAGGTGTGTGCCACCATGCCTGGCTAATGTGCCACTTTTTTTGGAGAGAGAGAGAGAGAGAGAGAGAGAGGGAGGGGGAGGAAGACAGAGATGGGCGCGCCAGCAGCCTCTCAGCTGCTTCGAACGAAATCCCAATGCGTGCACCCCCTTGTGGTCAAGTGCGGCATTGCACCCTTGTGTCACTTTGCATCTGGCTAAACTTGGGACCTGGAGATTGGAACCAGTGTTCTTAGGCTTAGGAGGCAGGCACCTTAACCGCTAAGCCATCTCTCCAGCCCTAATGTGCCAATTTTTGAGTGTGGCTTTATATTAATGCTGGGACCCTGAACCTGGGCCAGCAGGCTTTGCAAGCAAGCACCTTTAACCACTGAGCCATTTCCCTAGCCCTCCTAACTGTTTTTAGTGGGTTTTTTCTGCACTTTTTTACATTGTTAATTCCAGGTCAGCCTGACCAGAGTGAGTCGAAAAACCAAAAAAAAAGTTTTAAAATTTTTTTACTTATTTATTTGCAAGCAGAAAGAGATAGGAGAGAGAGAGCATGGGTGCACCAGGGCCTCCAGCTGCTGCAAATGAACTCCAGATGCATGCACCACTTTGTGCATCTAGCTTTACATGAGTATGAATACTGGGGGATCAAACTTGGGTTGTTAACCTTTGCAGGTAAACATCTTAACCACTAAGCCATCTTTCCAGCCCCTAAATTTTTTTTTTATTGAGAGAATCTATTTCATAGCTATATATAATCTCTCAAACTTTCTTAGGTTTCATTTTTGACATTTTTACCATACATAGTGTAAGGCAATAGTGTTAGGTTTAAAGTATTTTTTAAAACAATTTGTTTAAAAATATATGTAAAGACAGATAGCCTGGTAGTATATGTCTGGAATCCCAGCACTTGAGAGGTGTAGGCAGGAGGACCAGGAGTTCAAGGTCATCCTTAGCTATAAAAGTTTGAAGCCAACCCAGGCTAACATGAGACATTATTTCAAAAATAAACAAAAAAAAATGATAAAGGTAATTTTTATGCACTTTAAAATACATTTCTAAAAACTACCCCCCCATTTAATAGGCAGTATGCCTTCTTTATTGCTTTTGGGATTTTTTTGTTTGTTTTTATTTTTGGTATTTTGGGGAGGCAGGGTTTGACTATGTAGCCCAGGCAGACCTCAAACTCATGATCCTCCTTCCTCTGCCTCCTGAGTACTGGAATTTGGGATGTACACCATCACACCTGGATGAAGTGTGATTTAAACTGGGCATGGTGGTGCACGCCTTTAATCCCAGCACTTGGGAGGCAGAGGTAGGAGGATCACAGAGAGTTCAAGGCCACCCTGAGACTACATAGTGAATTCCAGGTCAGCCTGGACTACAGTGAGAAATCCTACAAAAAAAAAAAAAAAAAAAAAAGAAAAAAAAAAAGAAAGGAAGGAAGGAAGAAAGAAAGGAAGGAAGAAGGCACTTGCCTTAAAAAAATAGTTTGATTTGTTACATGAAGGGGCTAGAGAGATGGCATTAGTGGTTGGACGCCCTGGTGCACCCAGGCACTTGCCTTCCTGTCTCAAATAAATAAAGTTTGATTTTTTTTTGCACAAGGTTTTTCAAGTGTCTGTAGGGTTCATGGCCCAGGCTGACCTGGATGCCCTGTAGTCTCAGGGTGGCCTTGAACTCAATCCTCCTACCTCTGCCTCCTGAGTATGGGATTTCCTCTTCCTGTCTCAAATAAATAAATTTTTAAAAAAGTTACATGAGTTATATGTTGTGACTAGTGTGAGGGTACAATTTATGTTGAAATGTAACCATTTGTTACAGAATTCTGTGAATTCATATTCCATATATATACTTTGTTTTGTTTTGTTTTTGTTTTTCAAGGTAGGGTCTCACGCCAGCCCAGGCTGACCTAGAATTCATTATGTAGTCTCAGGGTAGCCTCAGACTCACAGTAATCCTCCTGCCTCTGCCTTCTGAGTGCTGGGATTAAAGGTGTGTGCCACCTACCTGGAGCTAGAATTATCATATATGTATTTTTTAAAAATATTTTTATTATTTATTTATTTGAGAGAGGGAAAGAGGTAGAGTGAGAGAGAAAGAGAATGGGCATGCTAGGGCTTCCAGCCACTGCAAACGAACTCCATATGCATGCACCCCCTTGTGCATCTGGCTTACGTGGGTCCTGGGGAATTGAACTGGGGTCCTTTGGCTTTGCTGGCAAGCACCTTAACTGCTAAGCCATCTCTCCAGCCCTTATATTTTGACTATATTAAAATATCTGGATTTTTTTGCTTCTAATATTCGTTACTTTAAATATATATTTATTTGAAAGAGTGAAAGAGGCATAAGATAGATAGCAGATGAGAAAGAGAAAGACAGGGCCTCCAGCAAATGAACTCCAGACACATGTGCCCCCTTGTGTATCTGGCTCACATGGTACTAGGGAATTAAACCTGGGTCCTTAGGCTTCGCAGGCAAGTGCCTTAACTGTTAAGCCATCTCTCCAGCCCTAATATTCATTATTTTATTTTAAAATAATTATAGAAAAGATCTTAACCTGATATTTGCAAATGCTTCACAAATGTTACAGTTGAGCACTCTTAGGTTTCAGTAAGTTAAAAGCCTAAGTGAGATCTGGAGAGATGGCTCAGCATGATGACCTGAGTTGTATCCTCAGAACCTACTGAAAAGCTAGGACACAGTGGGGGTATCTGCAGTCCTGCCTTCTGTAGTGAGATGGAAGGCAGAGAGAAGCTTGAGGCCAGCTAGCCTGACATGGGCAGTGGTGAGCAACAGAAACCCGGCATCACACCAAGTGAATGATGAACATCGACACCTGAAAGTTGTCCTTTGACCTCCACACCATGTACTGTGCATGGCATGGTGTGCCCACATCCACACGCGTCCATATGTATCCACACATCATACACACAAAGATTTTTTCAAAGCCACAATGAATATAGTTAACTATATTGTCTTTTTTTTTTTTTGGTTTTTGCAAGGTAGGGTCTCACTCTGGTCCAGGCTGACCTGGAATTAACTATGTAGTCTCAGGGTGGCCTCGAACTCTCGGCGATCCTCCTACCTCTGCCTCCCGAGTGCTGGGATTAAAGGCGTGCGCCACCACAGCCGGCTTATATTGTCTTTTTTAAAAAATGTATTTTATTTATTTGAGTGAGAGAGAAAGAGGCAGACGGAGAGAGAATGGGCGCGCCAGGGCCTCCAGCCACTGCAAACAAACTCCAGATGTGTGCGTCCCCTTGTACATCTGGCTTATGTGGGTCCTAGAGAATCAAACCACAATCCTTTGGCTTTGCAGGCAAATGACTTAACCACTAAGCCATCTCTCCAGCCCCCAACTATATTGTCTTTTAAATCTTGCTTTAATTTTTTTTAAGTTTTAAAATAATTTATTAGATGAATATAATCTATTTACAACCAGTGAGACACATTTGCAAAATTTGCAATTTTATATTGTACTTCTACATCTATAGCCAACATAATGCAGACAACTAATATTTAGTGTTAATGTATACTAGTAAAATCACGTGTAAAATTCTGATCATTTAACATATTTCTTTTTTTTTAATATTTATCACCAGGTGTAGTGGCACATACCTTTCATCCCAGCACTTGAAAGGCACAGGTAGGAGGATTGCTATGAGTTCGAGGCCAGCCTGGGCTAGAATGAGACCCTACCTTGAAACAAAAAAGAAACAAAAATATTTGAGAGAGAGAGTGAATGTAGGAGAGAGACAGAATAGGCACTCCAAGGCCTCCTGCTACCGCAAATGAACTCTAGGTGCATGTACCATATTGTGCATCTGGCTGTGCATCTGTACGGGGTAATTGAACCAGGCTATTAGGCTTTTTAAGCAAGCACCTTTTACCATTGAGCCATCTTTCCAGGCTTGTATCCTTTTTTTTTTTTTTTTTGTCCCCACCTCATAATGCTCATAATGCCCAACATATGCCCAGTCTTAACCTCAGCATACATAGAATCTCACTAAATCAACCAATGGATGATACCTATTTTATTTTATTTATTTATTTTTTATTTATTCTTGGTTTTTCAAGGTTGGGTCTCACTTTAGCCTAGGTTGACCTGAAATTCACTATGTAGTCTCAGGGTGGCCTCGAACTCACTGCAATCCTTCTACCTCTGCCTCAGGATTAAAAGTGTGCACCACCACATCTGGCTTTATTACTTTTTGACTTAAGCAACTCTGCTCATGTTTTGATTACATGTCCTTTATTTTTCTAGGAAAATGTGGATTATCTGATTCAGGAGCTCCGCAGACCCAAATACAGCATATATTTTATTTGTAAGTAAGTGTTTCAGTTCTGTGTGTATATCCCAGGTAGTCTAGGCCCTTGAGCACCTCTTGGTGTCACACGTATTGCTTATTAGCTGATCCTGTACAAGTGTCTGTTCATTTAGTGCCTTTCCCAAGTGCTAAGAGTGGCCACATTCCCTTTCAGAGAGCTAAATACAATTTCCATTCGTCGTCACTGATTGCTTAGATAAACTTTTAAGTTTGTTTTTTAAACTTTTAAGTTGGGATCTTGCTGTAGCCCAGGATGACCTGGAATTCACTGTTAATCTCAGAGTAGCTTCAAATTCACCACAGCCCTCCTATCTTTAAGTTTTATTTTGCCTTTTAAGATGGTTGATAAGTCATAGTTGTAAGTATTCAAATTTCTTTCTTTTTTTTTTTTTTTTTTTTCCGAGGTTGGGTCTCACTTCAGCCCAGGCTGACCTGGAATTCCCCATGTAGTCTCAGGGTGGTCTTGAACTCATGGCGATCCTCCTACCTCTGCCTCCCAAGTGCTGGGATTCAAGGCATGCGCCACCACGCCCAGCTTCAAATTTCTCATCCTACCTCCACCAAAGTGTTTACTTATTCCTGTGTTTCACTTATGAATGATTTTATTTTGGGGAGGAAGGGAATTCTTGAGTGTTTTAGAAAGTTAAAGATTATATACCAGATGAAACCATCCACTTCTCGTACCCACTTCATGCATGACAGTTCCAATCACCAGGTAGGTATCGGTCATGCATGTGAATTTTTGGGAGGTGGGAGTGCGTGGAAAGAAACTAGAGTCTGGTTTACCAGTTAAATGGATTTTTCTGACCGAATATATTCTGCTGTGGAGGTTACATCTGTCCTCCCCTAGATGGCACTATTGATCTTTGTAGAATTAGTATAGTCTCAATATTTTTAAAAAATGTTTTATCATTTATTTGAGAGAGAGAGAGAGAGATACAGAAATAAGGAGAGAGAGAGAGAATGGGCACACCAGGACCTCCAGCCACTGCAAATGAACTCCAAATGCATGTGCCCCCTTGTGCATCTGGCTTACATGGGTACTGGGGAATTGAGCCTTGAACTGGGGTCCTTAGGCTTCACAGGCAAGCATTTAACCGCTAAGCCATCTATCCAGCCTGAGACTCATAATATTTTAAAACCAAAGACCAGCAAACTCAGCCCTCCAAAAGTAGGACATTTAAGAGTTTTTAAACTTACTGAAATGCAGAGTTTTAAGGTTTAGACCATCGTCTAAGACACATATACTTCTTTCAACATATACTGACTGCTATTTACAAATGTTACCAAAAATTAATACTTACGATAAGACTGTATCTTATTTCAAAAATTATCTCATGGGTTGGGAATTTAGCTCAGTAGATGAGCGCTTGCCTAGCAAGCACAAGGCCCTGGATTCAGTCCTCAGTACTGAAAAAATAAAAATAAAAAATAAATTATCTCATATTTTATTTCATTTAACTCTGTTTACAACACCCCGAGATAAAAGCAGTTTTATTAACTTGTTTTTGTTTATTTGTATCAAACAATAGTCAGTTTTTTATTCATTTATTGTTTTTCTTTTTTTTCTAAGGTAGGGTCTCACTGTAGCCCAGGCTGACCTGGAACTCACTTTGTAGTCCTAGGCTGGCCTCAAACTCAAAGTGATCCTCCTACCTCAAAGTTAAGGAGGTAAACCACTATGCCTGGCTGAACCTTTCAGTTTAAATGCTCACGGGTCTTGTACTTGTAAATTCAGAGAAGACGTAGAACCTAAGTTTCAGTTTCTTTTTAAAAATGTATTTATTTATTTGAGAAAGAGCGAGAGAAAGAGGCAGAGAGAGAAAGAATGGGTGCGCCAGGGCCTCCAGCCACTGCAAACGAGCTCCAGATGCATGTGCCCCCCCTTATACATCTGGCTTATGTGGTCCTGAAGAATCGAACCAGGATCCTTTGGCTTTGCAGGCAAATGCCTTAACCGCTAAGCCATCTCTCCAGCCCTTAAGTTTCAGTTCTTTTTGGCAGGTAGGTAATGTATCACCTCCGTGGCTGTTTGTTCTGGTGCTGGTACTGCTGGGAGAAACAGTGCCCGAGCATAGGTCCATCTACTGATTGACTGGGCTGGGCTGATGCTATTCTAAATAACATAGCATTCTTTTTTGTTGTTGTTGTCGTGGTTTTCCGAGGTAGAGTCTCACTCTAGCCCAGGCTGACCTGGAATTCACTGCGTAGTCTCAGGGTGCCCTTGAACTCATGGCGATCCTCCTACCTCTGCCTCCCGAGTGCTGGGATTAAAGGTGTGCGCCACCACGCCCGGCTAACATTGCATTCTTATTTGTTGTCTTAGATGAAATTTTTCTATAAAAATTATTCCCTCATCATTTGGTACAATTTATATATGAAAGAAAGTATAACTTACTTTGTGCCCTGTATTGGCTATACTAATGTAATCATTTGATTCCATAGCATCCTGCAGTGCCTTAATCAAGTCTTTCTGCACTAATTTCAGAATGTAAACGTAATTGTGCTACTTATTCAGTTTGAAAGTGCCTGACTGGTACATGCACAATCTACTGACACTTACTCACTGGGCTTTAGCGATCAGGTCCATTCAGGTCTAATTGCAGCAGAGACGATGTCCTTTGAAGCAAGTGCAAGTCTTGTGTCTGTTTCAGATTTCAGTAATGTGATCAGCAAGAGTGACGTGAAGTCGTTGGCTGAAGCTGATGAACAGGAAGTTGTGGCTGAGGTTCAGGTAAACATGTGGGTCCTGTAACATGTTTGTTATTGACCCTTTTGAATGATTTTGTCTAAAAATGAGTAAGATACTATCTCAAAGAAGGGAAGCTGTTGATCAGATGAAATAAATGTCCGTATACCACACTATACTTACATTTAGAAAATCTGGAAGAGAGAAGAATTTGGAAAAGAACAGGATTAAGGGAATCACCAGAAGAAGGAAAGTGGAGTGATGACTTGGTAGGAAAGGGTCACAGGGTTGGAGGACGGAGTCAGGAATGTCCTGTGTTTGTTTTTTTTTTTCCTTCAAATGGTTTTGTTTATTTATTTGAGAGAGACACAGAGAGAAAGAAGCAGACACAGAGAGAAAGAATGAGTGTGGGTGTACCAAGGTGTCCTAACACTGCAAATGACCTCAGACACATGCACGACTTTGTGCATCTGGTATTACATAAGTACTGGAGAATCGAACCCAGGCCATGAGTATTTGTAAACAAGTTCCTTCAGCCACTGAGCCATCTCTCCGGCCCTGTTCTCTCTCTCTCTCTCTCTCTCTCTCTGTGTGTGTGTGTGTGTGTGTGTTTGTTTTCCAAGGTGTAGGGTCTCACTTTAGCTGACCTGGAATTCACTATGTAGTCTCAGGCCAGCCTGAGACTCACAGAGATCCTCCTACCTCTGCCTCTTAAGTGCTGGAATTAAAGGTGTGTGCCACCACACCTGGATTGAGTGAGATTTCTTAACATTCTATTTGTGAGTTTCATGTTTTGGGAGCTAATGTGCAGTCTTTCACTAGGTTAAAACTTGGAAAGTCCTATGCATTTATTATGCAACTGTATGCTTATTATGTTACCTTTCCCTTCTTTAATACATTAGGGTTCTTGAACACATTTATCATGAACATTTGAATATATTTTATCACCTATGTGAAAAATATTGTTTCACAGGCAACAAATAAACTAGCTTTTGTTGTTGTTGTTTTGTTTTTGACCTGGAATTCACTATTTCTCAGGGTGGCCTCAAACTCTCAGTGATCCCCATCTTTGCCTGAGTGCCTGGTTTTTACTTATTTACAATTCACTTATTTGGTTTTTAGGTCTCTCAGGCTGACCTGGTGGTCTCTCAAACGATCCTCTACCTCTGTCTCCAGAGTGCTGAGATTAAAGGCATGTGCCACCATGCCTGGCTAAATATTTTATTTTTATTAATTTATTTGAGAGAGGGAAAGAGGGAGAAAAAGAGAGAATGGGCACACCAGGGTTTCCAGCCACTGCAAACAAACTCCAGATGCATGTGTCCCTTTGTGCATCTGGCTCACGTGGATCCTGGAGAATTGAACTGAGGTACTTTGGTTTCACAGGGAAGCGCCTCAACCGCTAAGCCATCTCTCCAGCCCCTTGTTTTGTTTGTTTGTTTGTTTGTTTGTTTGTTTATTCTGGTTTTTCAAGGTAGGGTCTCTCTCTAGCCCAGGCTGACCTGGAATTCACTCTGTAGTCTCAGGCTGGCCTTGAACTCACAGCCATCCTCTTTCTTCTGCTTCCCAAGTGCTGGGGTTAAAGGCATGTGCCACCACACCCTGCTATTTTTAAATAATTTATAAGTATATTGACATTTTAAATATTGTGAGGAGAGAGAAAATGAGTGCACCAGGGTTTCTTGCCACTGCAAACAAACTCCAGATGCATGTGCTACTTTGCGTATCTGGCTTTATGAAGGTACTGGGGAATTGAACCTTGGCTGTCAGGCTTTGCAGGCAAGTTCCTTTCATTGCTGAGCCATCTCCCCAGCCTGACATTGACATTTTTGAAAATAACATGTGTATCCCTCTACAACTTTTTAAAAGATTTATCAGGGCTGAAGAGATTAGTGATTAAGGCACTTGCATGTGAAGCCTAAGGATCCATGTTCAACTCTCCAGATCCTACGTAAGCCAGATGCAGAAGGTGACACAAGCACACAAGGTCTCACATGCACATAAAGTGGCTCATATGTCTGTAGTTTGATGGCTGTTGGCCGGAGACCCTAGCATGCCAATTCTCTCTCTCTCTCATAAAAAAATTTTTAAAAGATTTGTCATTATTGCTGGTGGCTTGTGGTTATTCTAATTCCCCACACTGACCATTGTTATTTATTTATTCTTTGAGCATTTAAAAATTATATTTATTTAGTCTTTTTTAGAGAGAGAGACAGAGATACAGAGAGAATTGATGCACCAGGGCCTCAGCCACTGCAATTGAATTCCAGATGCTTGTGCCACCTAGTGATCATGTGTGACTCTATGCTTGCCTTACCTTTGTGCATCAGGCTAATGTGGGATCTGGAGAGTTGAACATGGGTCCTTAGGCTTCACGGACAAGCGCCTTAACCACTAAGCCATCTCTCCAGCCCTCCTTGAGCATTTTTTTTTTTTTGAGGTAGAGTCTCACTCTAGCTCAGGCTAACCTGGAATTCACTATGTAGTCTCAGGCTGGCCTCAAACTCATGGTGATCCTCCTACCTCTGCCTCCCAAGTGCTGTGATCAAAGGCATGCGCCACCACATTTGGCTCTTGGAGCATTTTTTTTCAAGGTAGGGTCTTGCTGTAGCCTAGGCTGACCTGGAATTCACTCTATATTCTCAGTGTGGCCTTGAACTCACAGCGATCCTCCTACCACTCCCTCCTGAGTCCTGGGATTAAAGGCATGCACCACCACGCCTGGCTCATTTATCTTATTTTATTTTATTTATTATTATTATTATTTTGTTTGTTTGTTTTTTCGAGGTAGGGTCTCACTTTAGCTCAGGTTGACCTGAAATGCACTATGTAGTCTCAGGGTGGTCTTGAACTCAAGGTAATTCTCCTACCTCTGTCTCCCAAGTACTGGGATTAAAGGCGTGTGCCACCATGCCTGGCTTTTATTTTTATTTATTTGAGAGAGAAAGAGGCAGAGAGAGAGACAGAGAGACAGAATGGGCACTCCAGGGCCTCCAGCTACTGCAAATGGATTCCAGATGCACGCACCATCCCGTGCATCTGGCTTACGTGGGTCCTGGGGAATTGAACTAAGGTCCTTTGGCTTTGCAAGCAAGCACTTTAACCACTGAGCAATTTCTCCAGCCCTCTTTGAGCATTTTTGAACATTGTTTCTATCTGTATGTTACCATGTGATTGTATCACACAGTGTATTGCATATGAAAATGTTTCTGCCTATACAGTTGGAGTTTATGAACTGACTGATCTCGATGGGTTATTTACAGGAATTTTATGGTGACTACATTGCTGTGAATCCACATTTGTTTTCCCTCAATATTCTGGGTTGCTGCCAGGTATGCATGGAAAGGATTTTCAAAATAAGTTAATCAAGTGGGATTTAATTCAGCATGTAATTGGAGTTGTAAAGAAAAAATTTGAATATTTTCTTTGAATATGTTTTTGACAAAAAGGGTCGAAATTGGGATCCAAGCCAGCTGTCCAGAACAACTCAAGGGCTGACAGCTCTCCTTTTGTCTCTGAAGAAGTGTCCCATGATTCGCTATCAGCTCTCATCAGAAGCAGCAAAGAGACTTGCAGAATGTGTTAAGGTATGACATTTCCTGTTCCTGTTACTAAAACCTCAAGGCCATTCATTTCCCTGTCATATTTCAGAAACTATCAGGGATATATATTTTCTCCACAGGAATGGAGATGTTAGTTATATTGGTAAAGAAATGAGGCTATATAATTCAAACAAAAAAGAAGCAACTTAACACTAAGATTCTTTGGTATAGTTTAAACATCACAAGCTATTTAACTTTTGGGGATCCAGCTAAACTGCTTGTAAGGGGGGTGGTGTGTTTAACTCCTAACTTGTAAATAGTGTGCTGACTGAACTTTGTGAAGATTTGAATCCTTTCATGGAAGGCCTGTGAGATACAAAATCCTTTCATGTTTTTTTTTTTTTTTTTTGCAAGGAGGGTCTCACTCTGGTCCAGGCTGATCTGCTATGTAGTCTCATGTATTTTTATTTCCTAATTTTACCTAATTTTACCATCTCTGCCTGCAATGAATTGGCTGACACACCATTTTTCTCTCTTCCCACAGCAAGTGATAACTAAAGAATATGAACTGTTTGAATTCCGGCGGACAGAGGTTCCCCCGTTGCTTCTTATTTTAGACCGCTGCGACGACGCCATCACCCCACTGCTCAACCAGGTGCAGAGCCTTTTGTTTGCATAAAGAAAGATGGTCTTTAGTGACAGTCACCAATGTGCACATATGGAAATAACTGCTTTGATTTGCCTCCTCCTTTTCAGCTTCTCTCTCTCTCTCTCTTTTGCCTTGTATTTCCTGGTGGTTTTGTATCATTATTTTTCCAGCCACAGTCACTGTGATTTCCTTCTGCCTCATTCTTATTATCCCTTTCTGCCACTACTCCCACTCCTAATCAAGGACACTGGTAAACCATGGATTTAACGTCCAGTGTTTCCTTCTGTCTGCTCGGCTCCTGTCTGGCTGCTCTTGCCTTGGTATAAACCCTAATGTCTCACAGCAATAGTGAAATGTTATCTCTTTGATTGGTTCCCGTTGCCTACTGGGTTGAAAAACAAACTCCTGAATTTGGCATCAAGTACCTTCCCGGTATGTGCCAAACCTCCTATCACTCCCACTGCTCACCGCTCCACAGATGTCACCTGGTTTCCTGCCATCATGTGTTTACTGTGACTACTGTCTAAGCTCTGGAATGTTTAGACCATCTTCTCCTCCCATCGTTACTGACCTGTACTATATTTCTCCTTGAAGCCACTCTAAGGCTATAGAACATCTCTTTGGAACCATTCTCTTCTTTAGGCAAGGTCTTTTCTGCCTACAGTGAGGGCAGAACTTTGTCTCATGCTGTGCTTGCCAAACTGTTCCTGCACTTGTTTTCATGCTCTCCTGGGTCTGCGCTCCTTTGAGGCACATTGTCTAGCGCTCGTGCTCCTGCGCAGCTGCTCGTGCTCACCTGCGCTCTCTTGATTGACTTGGGATTTATACCAAGGCATAGTGCACATTTTAGTTTCTTCCCAGCTTAAAATAATATTAATGCTAAAGGAAACCCATGCTTTCACTACTTCTCTGTAGTATAAAGTGACCCTGTATTACTAAAGTTCAAAGTCATATCTACCCACTAAACAATTTTTAAATGATATCTAAAAAATGGGAAAAAGTTATCAATAATTTTATTTATTTATTTATTTTGAGGTAGGGTTTCACTCTAGGTCAGGCTGACGTAGAATTCACTATGTAGTCTCATGGCCTTGAACTCACAGTGATCCTCTTACCTCTGCCTCTCAAGTGCTGGCATTAAAGGCATGTGCCACCATGCCCGGCTAAAATTATCAATAATTTTGTATCCCCCCCTCAAAAAAAACAACTGTTTATTCAACAAATTTCACAAAAGACCTATTTATGTGGCATGTGTTAAACTAAGTATTGGAGATCAGAGGGTGAAGGATTCATTTTCATCCCTAAAAGAACCTATGATCCAATGAAGAGAGAAGAAAATAGATTGTACTTGCAGAGGACGTGCTGGGAGAACACGCTGGTAGTGCTGCCCATAGAAGCATAACACGTTCTTGTGCTTCCTGTAAACACCCTGATGGAACGTGCCCTTTTTTTTCTTTTTAAAAAATATTTATTTAGCCGGGCGTGGTGGCGCACGCCTTTAATCCCAGCACTCGGGAGGCAGAGGTAAGAGGATCGCCATGAGTTCGAGGCTACCCTGAGACTACATAGTGAATTCCAGGTCAGCCTGAGCTAGAGTGAGACCCTACCCTCGAAAAAAAAAAAATTATTTATTTGCAAGGAGAAAGAGAAAGAGAGAATATAGGTGTGTTAAGACCTCTTGCCACTGCAAACGAATTCCAGATGAATATACTAGTTTGTATGTCTGGCTTAATGTGGGTTCTGGGGAATGGAACCCAGGCCATCAGGCTTTGCAAGCAAGCACTTTTAACCCTTACCCATCTCTACAGCCCTCCCGTTTCCTTTAATTTTTTTTTTTTTATTTTATTTTTAATGTATATTTGAGAGCGACAGTCAGAGAAAGAGGCAGATAGATAGAAAATGGGCATTCCAGGGCCTCCAGCCACTGCAAAAGGAACTCCAGATGTATACGTCACCTGTGCATCTGGCTTACGTGTGTCCTGGAGCATCGAGCCTCAAACTGGAGTCCTTAGGCTCCACAGGCAAGCGCTTAACCACTAAGCCATCTCTCCAGGCCCCTGTTTCCCTTAATTCATTTGCAAAATCTTTTAGAAATTAAAGCCCTTCTTTTATTGCCTCTTAAATTATTATTAAAAAAAAATTTTTTTTTTTGGTTTTCCTAGGTAGGGTCTTGCTCTAGCCCAGGCTGACCTGGAATTCACTATGTAGTCTCAGGCTGGCTTCAAACTCACAGCAATCTTACCTCTGCCTCCTAAGTGCTGGGATTAAAGGCGTGTGTCACCATGTCAGGCCTATTTTTTAAATATGTTATTTATGTTTGAGAGAGAGAGAGAGAAAGAATGGCCATGCTAGGGCTTCTAGCCACTGCAAATGAACTCCAGACACATGCATCACCTTGTGCCTCTGGCTTTACATGAGTACTGGCAAATCAAACCTGGGTCCTTAGGCTTGCATGCAAACATCTTAACCACTGAGCAATCTTCCCAGCCCTCAAATTATTATTATTATTTTTTTATTTATTTTTTATTTATTTTTTTGGTTTTTCGAGGTAGGGTCTCACTCTGGTCCAGGCTGACCTGGAATTAACTATGTAGTCACAGGGTGGCCTCGAACTCTCGGTGATCCTCCTACCTCTGCCTCCCGAGTGCTGGGATTAAAGGCGTGTGCCACCACGCCCGGCCCAAATTATTATTTTTTAATTTTAGTTTTATTTATTTGAAAGAGAGTGGGGGGAGTGGCAGATAGAGAAAGAATGGATGCTCTAGGGCCTCCAGCCACTGCAAATGAACTCCAGATGCATGTGCCACCTTGTGCATCTGGCTTATGTGGGCCCTGGGGAATAGAACCTAGGTCCTTTGGCTTTGCAGGCAAGTGCCTTAACTGTTAAGCCATCTCTCTAGCTCTCAAATTATTTTTTTAATAAATCTAGTTTAAGATAAATATACATGCATATATAAATATTTCTAGCATTTGTATTGTAGAAGGCAATTTTCTAGAAAATATTTGGTTTTCTAAAAAGCCATTCTCCATAAGTGGTGAGAAGGTATAATTTGGGCATTTCTTTTATTTTTATCAAGCATATTCACATTTTAAGGCTGGAAGTCAGTCCCTCCTTATGAGTCATGCTAGGTAAGAATATAGAATGAAGTGGACTCGTGGGCAAGCATCAGAATGTGCCAGTGTGTTGATTAGCTCACTGATAATGCCTGTGCTCCCAGGGTAAATATAGCTCCACTCCAATCTGCAAGAACTCACTTCTCACGCTGTAGAAAACCACAGAAGTGCACAGGAAATGGCACAGCTTGTAACTACAAGACCAATATAGCCCTGTCTGTGAAGCCAAAAATATACTCCTAATTCACAGGCAAGAGTTGGAGCTAATGATAGATATAATTTGTTTTCTATCAAGAACATTAATCTTGCTGTAGTTCTTCTCAAAGTGTGAAATGTAAAGGTATTTTGACTTTTTGAGTGTTTAACTAATTAAAATGATAATCTTAATGCTTATTATAGGATAATGTATTAATAAAATTGAACTAAATAGAGAATCTTGGGGCCGGGGCTCAATCAGTCAAGCACTTGATGCACAAGCACAAGGACCTGAGTTCAGATTTCTAGCACCAAGAGAATGCTGGGCACGGTGGCCCACACCTGTAATCCCAGCACACATGGGAGGCAGAGACAAGCAGATCCTGGGGTCAAGATGGTGAGTTACTAGCCGAATCAGTGAGCCCTGCATTCAGTGAGGGACTTAGTCACAATAAATAAGGTGGACAGCTGTCTGGGAGGCATGTGCACATGTATACATTCACACACATACATGCGCCCACTCACATAAGAACATGCATATACATGCACACCACACACACACACACACACCCCTTTATGTAAGCTAGGCTAGTTACTAAGAATGTTGTTGCTGTTGCTTTCCTAAGTACTTGCTATTTCCATGTTTTATAAGTTACTAATTTTCTGTCATAATTATTTAGTGGACATATCAAGCCATGGTCCATGAACTATTGGGCATAAACAACAATCGGATTGATCTTTCCAGAGTGCCGGGCATCAGTAAAGACTTACGAGAAGTGGTCCTGTCTGCTGAAAATGATGAATTCTATGCTAACGTAGGTGGCTTTAATTTTTAATTGTTTTCAGTTACTTCATATAAGAAGGTCAATATTGGATTATTAGAATGGGGGCAAGTATGGGATTTCATATGAAAAGATGAAGCCCATAGTTAGGCTACATTTCAAGGGAAGGCAAAAGACTTGGCTTTGACCCACTAATATTTTCTTCAGAAAGATTGCTATTATTTACTCCCCCACTCTGGAGGTTCTTTGTGAGGATAATCATGCTCCTCACCCAGGGTCCTGGCTGAGGTCCAGATGTGGTCATCAAAATGGAATGTGTCTTTCCAATCTGCATTCAGGATTATTCTTTGCTTCTTTTAAATTATCTGAAAATCAGACTCATTTATGCATGGCCCAAACTTCCTGTTTCACAGAACATGTACCTGAACTTTGCAGAGATTGGTGGCAATATCAAGAACCTAATGGAAGACTTTCAGAAGAAGAAACCAAAGGAACAGCAGAAACTAGAATCAATAGCAGACATGAAGGTAAATCCCATATAAACATAGAAGACTGACATGAGACTTAGAACTACTCATGTAAACAACATTCTGGAATATTCTGGATCTAATTTCTACCTTGATCATTTGTTTTGTGTTTTGTGGGGCTTTATGGTGGGGAGTTGATGCTTGAGTCGGGCCTGGTACTTGCTATGTAGCTCAGGCTGGCCATCAAACTCCCAGTAGTTCTCCTGCCTTAACCTCTCAAGCACTGGGGTTATAGGTGGACATCACCGTGCCCAGCTTCTGTTGATTTGTGTTGTTTTTAAAAATATGCTTATTTATCTATTTATTATTTATTTGAGGAAGAGAGAAAGTATAGGTGCACCAGGGCCTCTTGCCACTGCTAACAAATTCCAGATACATGCACTACTGTGTGCATCTGACTTTACATGGGTATGAGGGAATCAGACCTGGGCAGTCAGACTTTTTTTTTAATTTTTTGTTTTTTTAGTTAGGGTCTTGCTCTAGCCCATGCTGACCTGGAATTCACTCTGTAGTCTCAGGGTGGCCTCGAACTCATGGCGCTCCTTGTATCTCTGCCTCCCGAGTGCTGGGATTAAAGGCGTGTGCCACCAGGCCCAGCCACCAGTCAGGCTTTATAAATAAGCACCTTTAACCACTGAGCCATTTCTCCAGCCACTTGTATTTTATTTTATTTTATTTTTAATATTTTTATTAGCCAGGAATGGTGGTGCATGCCTTTCATCCCAGGACTCAGGAGGCAGAGGTAGGAGGATTGCCGTGAGTTCAAGGCCAGCCTGAGACGACATAGTGAATTCCAGGTCAGCCTGGGCTAGAGTGAGACCCTACCTCAAAACAAAACCAAACAAATTTTTTTTCTTTGATTAAAAACAAATTTATCTGAGAGTAAATATGAGCATGCCAAAGCCTCTTGGCACTATAAACAAACTCTAGACTCATGTGCTAATTTGTGCATCTGGCTTTATATGGATCCTAGGGAATTGGACCCAGGCCATCAGGCTTTGCAGGCAAGCATCTTTAACTGCTGTGCTTTCCCCCCACTCCTTGGCTTTATTAAGACAAGATCTCATCCCATGGCCTAGGCTGGCCTCGAACATAGCTGCATAGCCCAGCTAAACCTCAGAGTTATGGCACTCCCTCCTGCCTCAGCCTCCTGAGTGCTGGGATTACAGGTGTGAATCCCTACAGCCAGCAAGTCACTTTGTTTATGTTTCTCTTTAATAAACAATATAGTGAAAAATTTATCATTAGTCATATGTTACTTTCAATTCTTTTTTTTTCTTTTTTAATTTTTTTTTATTAACAACTTCCTTAATTGTAGACAATGTCCCATGGTACTTTCCTCCCTCTCCCCACTTTCCCCTTTAAAACTCCACTCTTTATCATATCCCCTCCCCCTCTCAGTCAGTCTCTCTTTTATTTTGATGTCATGATCTTTCCCTCCTATTATGATGGTCTTGTGTAGGTAGTGTCAGGCACTGTGAGGTCATGGATATCCAGGCCATTTTGAGTCTGGAGGAGCACATTGTAAGAAGTCCTACTCTTCCTTTGGCTCTTACATTCTTTCTACCACCTCTTCAGCAATGGACCCTGAGCCTTGGAAGGTGTGTTAGAGATGTTTCAGTGCTGAGCACTCCTCTGTCACTTCTTCTCAGCACTATGATGTTCTTTCTTCTGGCCTTGAACTCACAGCGATCCTTCTACCTCTGCCTCCCAAGTAGTGA
This sequence comes from Orientallactaga sibirica, assembly GCA_036365145.1. Taxonomy (NCBI): domain Eukaryota; kingdom Metazoa; phylum Chordata; class Mammalia; order Rodentia; family Dipodidae; genus Orientallactaga; species Orientallactaga sibirica. The sequence continues at coordinate 23,005,672 of JAEOAD010000025.1, forward strand.
GATTAAAGGCATGCACCACCACACCTAGCATATTTAAACTCTTTCCTCAGTCTAATGGTATATCAGCTTTTTGCTTCTTATCAAAATACCATGTGACAGGGCTAGAGAGATTGCTTAGTGGAAAAGGACCCAGGTTCGATTCCCCAGGACCCATGTATGCCAGATGCACAAGGTGGGACAAGCGTCTGGAGCTCATTTACAATGGCTTGAAGGCCCTAGTGTACCCATTCTTTCTCTTTCTGTCCTCTCTCTCTCAAATAAAAAAATGAAATAAAATACCATGTGATTGAGAGTTGTAGGTACCTTAGCCTGGGTAGGAAAAGAATTCCTGCCTATTCTCAGCCAAAAAGTAAAAGAGAGCTGGAGAGATTGCTCAGTGGTTAAAACACTACCTGAAAAGCCTAACAACCTGGGTTCAATTCACCAGTAACTACATAAAGCCATATATGCAAAGTGGTGATGCATCTGGAGTTCATTTGCAGTTACAGGAGGCCCTGGCACAGCCATTCTCTCTCCCCCTTCTCTGCTTAAAAAAAAAAAAAGTAACACAAAACTAGGCATGATGGCACATGCCTTTAATCCCAACACTTGGTAGGCAGAGGTAGGAGGATCTCCATGAGTTCAAGGCCAGTATTGGGCTATAGGGAATGCCAGGTCAGCCTGGGCTAACATAAGACCCTTCTTTGTAACCCTCCTCCAAAAAAGTAACAGAGTCTCCCATTGATGTTTTTCCTCTGGCAGGCCTTTGTTGAGAATTATCCACAGTTCAAGAAGATGTCTGGGACAGTATCAAAGCATGTGACGGTGGTTGGAGAACTGTCTCGATTGGTCAGTGAGCGGAATCTATTGGAGGTTTCAGAAGTTGAACAGGAACTGGCCTGTCAAAATGACCATTCTAGTGCTCTCCAGGTCAGTCTATTTTGAGCACCTACTATGTGTAAGATACTGTGCCAAGCAGAGAAGGAAATAACAAAGGCAAGTCATCCTTCATCATCACCAACATGGGAGTCAGTTTAGCAAGGAGTTCAGAAGAGAACACAGATGTGTTCCATTTCAGGTGAATGTGGGCTGAGTGTGCAGGACTTGGGGGACGAGACAGGGTTTGATGCCGACTTGAGAGACATGGACATAGCAGTAGCAAGTTCCAGGCCAGTCTAGACTCCATTTAAATTATATAGATATATATATATGGTGTGTGTGTTTTGGATATGATAGTCACAGAAGAAGTATAGCATGCAATTCAAAAGCTCAGTAAATGAGCCGAGTATATATGAGGGCAGCCTAATTTAACAGAAAAGACATTAGACTAGAACCAGATGATCTAGATTTTAGTGTTTGGTTTGCCACTTACAGACTTTGTAACCTAGAACTGTTGACTTCATCTCTGAGCCAGGTTTTACATTTGCAAAACAGGCATAATAGCACTGATCTCACAGGGCTGTGAGGAAGATTTTCAAAGACAAAATGAGTCTTGCATGGTGGTACATACCTGTATTCCCAGCTACTCAGGAGACTGAGGCAAAAGATCACAAGTTCAGTGCTTACATGGATAACATAATCAGACTCTGTCTCAATATAAAAAATAAAAATAAAAAGCCCAGCATGGTGGCACATGCCTTTAATCCCAGCACTCAGGAAGTAGAGGTAGGAGTATTGCCGTGAGTTCCAGGCCACCCTGAGACTACATAGTGAATTCCAGGTCAGCCTGAGCTAGAGTGAGACCCTACCTCAAAAAAAAAAAAAAGATTAAGGATGGAGCCCAGTGTTAGAGTCCTTGCCTAACATACATAAGGTCTTACATTCAATTCCCAGAACCACTAAAATATTTGGTTTTTTTTTGAGGCAGGGTCTCTCTCTAGCCCAGGCTGACCTAGAATTCACTATATATTCTCAGGGTGGCTCAAAATCATGGTGATCCTCCTACCTCTGCCTCCCAAGTGCTAGGATTAAAGGAGTGCACTACCACACCTGGCCTAAAATTTTTTCTTTTAGTTGAAGAGTTTTTTTTTTTATTATTCCACAAACAAATGGAAGCCTGTTACATGTACCTGATGCTATCAGGATGTAGGAATATAAAGATGCTAAGATACCATCCTTTTCCTCAATTTGTTTATACTATAAATGAAGAAAGAAATGATAATGAATTGTAATATCATGCAATAAGTACTATGATAGAGACATTTACAAAGGACATGGAACTATAGAGAGAGGACAACTCTTTTCCTCCATGACGAGGCTTCTTAAAGCTTCTTAGAGAAGATGACAAGAAAACTGGGTTCAGAAAAGATAAACAAGGAAAAGTCCACTGAGCAGAGCAAAGAGGAGGAGCGCTGTCAGCAGACAGAATGAATGCAGGCATGGAGATGCGAGTGTGCAGATGGAAGCTGTAGTCTGTGAAGCTTAAGTAGAAAGTACGTGCGGAGGAATGGTTTTAGATAAACTAGAAAGACAGCTTGAAGGGGCAGGACTGTAGCCCAGTCATAGAGCACTTGCCTAGCATGCTCAAGACCCTGGGTTCAATCCCCAGACCACCAAAAAAAAAAAAAAAAAAAAAAAAAAAAGAGGAAAGAAATATAGTTTGGGACCAGGTTATAGCCACTGAAAAGAGGCAAATTTAAATAATAGGTATCACCAAAGGATTTGCAAAGAAAAGTTTCATAATCATATCCTAACCTGAAGAAATGTATAGTAGAGTCGAGAAAACTACAGCACAAGGGGAAAAAATGAAATGATGTTTCAAAACAATCTTTAAGTCAAAATTGTGATCCAGACCATAATAAGACTTGAGGTTGTTAGGAAGAGGTTCTTAGAGCGGGCATATCAAGATGGAGCATAAGGAATGAGTAGAATTTGGAGGAGGGTTTCCGTCAGGAGTAACAGCAAAGCAAAGATGTTCAAGTATGCAGACAATAATAAACAGCTTGACCTGTGGCAAGTGGGTGTGGAAGAGAAACAGGACACGAATGAAACTGGTAAGCAGGACCCACCCTATGAAGACGCGTGTAAGAGGAATTTGTGTTTGCTGAGACAGGCAGAGTCCTAGTGTCGGAACCTAAGTGGAAAGAAGCAGTATTTTAGGAAATTTAATCTAGTGAGGGTGAAAAACCCTGAGGTCCGAGAGGCTTGTCATGAAAGTGTACAGTGAGGGCCAGATCTGAGAGCACTGACAAGAGACCAACAAATCAGAAGTCATTCCAAGGGTGGTTTTTTGTTTTTGTTTTTGTTTTTCATTTTTCAAGGTAGGGTCTCACTCTAGCCCAGAGCTGACCTGGCATTCAATATGTAGTCTCAGGGTGACCTTGAACTCATAGCAGTCCTACCTCTGTTTCCTGAGTGCTGGGATTAAAGGCGTGTGCCATCACACCCGGCTTTCAGGCTCATTTTTAATAGCTCACCATTATTTGCAGAGATGTAAAATAACATATTTAACTTACCTAACTTACTTTACATAACCCTGCTAATAATAGTTGATAGTTGTTTCCTTCATACATCTCAATTAAATGAGCTTTTGCCTCTTTCTAAATACAAACAAAAATTTGCATTGTAACTAAATTTAAACTTCCTTATGTTTCTTTATTATTTGATATTTCTCTTCAAAACAATAGAACCAAAATTAACAACTAGCCAATTTTAGTGTCTTATTTGTATCTCTACCATATGGAAATCAGTTAGAAAAAGTTATTGGAAATCTTTTGCTTGAAACCTTTTTTTTTTGAGGCAAGCCAACAGACTGGCCTTTTTTTTTTTTTTTTTTTTTTTTATGTGAGAGAGAGAGGGAGAGAAAATTGACACGCCAGGTCCTCCAGCCACTGTAATTGTACTCCAGACACGTGTGCCACCCACACTTGCATCACCTTGTACTTCTAGTTTACATGGGATCTGAAGAGTTGAACATGGGTCCTTTGGCTTTGCAGGCAAGTGCCTTAACCACTAACCCTCTCTCCAGCCCATGAAGTTTTATTTTTTAATTTCCTTTGAAAGAAAAGTAGATACTTTAAACATATGAATTCTAGCCAGGCATGGTAGTTTATGTCTGTAATCCTAGCACTCAGGGCTGAGGCAGGAGAATTACTATGAGCTCAAAACAAGCTTGGTCTAAAAATGAGACTCTATCTTAAAAATAGCAACAAAAGAACTGTACTTTATGATATACTTAATTTTTTTTTTCTTAAAGATTTTCTTGTCCGGGGTACTAGAATTTTAGTCAGTGGTGGATTTGGACTTTGGACTCCCCACCATAAAAGATTTCTTTGGTAACAGAATTTCAATAGTCCATAAAGGGGACTTTTGTTAGAGAATGAATGGATGCCAAGGGCCTAGATGGGTCACAACATTCCTTGGCTTGACCTTCGATAACAACACGTCATGAAGCAATGAATTGAGGGTTTTGAGTAGAGGCAAAGTGTTTCATGGTAAGAAAAAAGTGCTCATATATTACATTTAAAAATTAATTGATAGCCGGATGTGGTAGCACATGTCTTTAATCCCAGCACTAGGGAGGCAAAGTTTAGGAGGAATTTTGTGAGTTCAAGGCCAGCCTGCGACTACAGAGTGAGTTCTAGGTCAGCCTGGGCTAGAGTAAGACCCTACCTCAAAATATTAAAAAAAATAAAACATTAACCTATAACTTGCTATTACTTCTAACCTGCTATCTGACAGGCTAACAGCAATTTGATTTAGAAAGACTTTCACTAGACCCAAAGTGCAGTATACTTACCCTGGAAGCATGTTCATATCTTTAGAGAACCCTGACTGGTTAATGCTGAAGCTTGTCAGATCATGACAAGAAGCCTGTCCAGAAAGTGAATAGTCCCGCCTCCCCCGTGCTGCCATAGCACGGCTTTGTTTGGAAGGAAGAGCTGTTGTATTTGACACCCTTCTTTCCTGTCTCAGGTCATGCTGTACACAAGGAGTAAAGACTCAGGAAATACTTCTTAGAAAAATGATGCAACGTGAATAGTGCTGGGAGCTTGAGCCTTGGATTATTTAGGTTTGAAAATGATTGTTAATCATTCTAAATCCCAGTCTTTTTATCTTAGAGAGAGAGAGAGAGAGTGTGTGTGTGTATGTGTGTAATAGCACTTACTTTAAAGACCATGGTGAGGGTGAAGTGAGCTAGTACATATGACACTGCAAACAAACTGCAGACGCATGCCCCGCCTAGTGCATCTGGCTTTATATGGTACTGGGGATTGAACCTGGGTCCTTAGGTTTCTCAGGCAAGAGCTTTAACCACTAAGCAATCCCTACAGCCCTATTTTCTTTTTTAAATATATTTTTAAATTTTTATTTATTTGACAAAGAGGGAGAGAGAGACAATGGGTGCACCAGGGCCTCCAGCCACTACAAATGAACTCCAGATGCATGCAGATCCTTGTGCATCTGGCTAACATGGGTCCTAGGGAATCGAACCTGGGTCCTTTGGTTTTGCAAGCAAATGTTTTAACTGTTAAGCCATCCCTCCAGCCCCTATATTCTTTCCTTTTAAAAAATATTTTATTTTTATTTATTTATTAGAGAGAGAGAGAATGGGTGCACCAGGGCCTCTAGCCACTGCAAACAAACTCCAGATGCATGTGCCACCTTGTGCATCTGGCTTACATGGGACCTGGAGAATTGAACCTGGATCCTTAGGCTTTGCAGACAAGTGCCTTACCCGCTAAAGCCATCTCTCTGGCCCCCCTATTTTTCTTCTTCTTCTTCTTCTTTTTCTTTCTTTTCTTTTCTTTTTTTTTTTTTTGGTTTTTCGAGGTAGGGTCTCATTCTAGGCCAGGCTGACCTGGAATTCACTGTGTAGTCTCAGGGTGGCCTTGAACTCACGGCTCCCTATTTTCTTTTTTAAAATTTATGTGTGAGCCGGGCGTGGTGGCGCACGCCTTTAATCCCAGCACTCGGGAGGCAAAGGTAGGAGGATTGCCGTGAGTTCAAGGCCACCCTGAGACTACATAGTTAATTCCAGGTCAGCCTGGGCCAGAGTGAGACCCTACCTCGAAAAACCAAAAAAAAAAAAAAAAAAAAAAAAATTTATGTGTGTATGTGTATGTATATGCACACCAGGGTCTTTTGCTGCTGCCAACAGATGCCAGATACTTATACCTTTTTTTTTTTTTTTTTTTTTTTTTTTTTGGTTTTTTGAGGTAGGGTCCCACTCTAGCCCAGGCTGACCTGGAATTCACTCTGTATTCTCAGGGTGGCCTCGAACTCACGGCAATCCTCCTACTTCTGCCTCCCAAGTGCTGAGATTAAAGGCGTGCACCACCACGCCCAGCTGCATTTACCATTTTTTGTGTCTGTTTTTATATAGGTGCTGGGTAATTAAGCCTGAGCCAGTAGGTTTTGCAATCAAGTGTCTTTAACCACTGAATCATCTCCACAGCCCCAATTTTCTTTTTCTTTTTTTAAAATTTGTATTTCAAACTTTATTCTCAGGCTTTTTTTAAAGCCTAATTAGGTGCAAAGAATGAATTGTATATAAGCAAAAACTAAAAAGAGCTTCAGTGTCCAAGAGGCATTGGCTTAAAAATATTAGAGGTAGTCTGGTGTGGTGGTGCACGCCTTTAATCCGAGCACTTGGGAGGCAGAGGTAGGAGGATCACCATGAGTTCGAGGCCACCCTGAGACTACATAGTGAATTCCAAGAGAGTCTGGACTAAAGTGAAACCCTACCTCGAAAAAAAACAAAAACAAACAAACACACAAAAATATGAGTGGTGTAGATTTTATCAGATCCATAAACAAAAGAATCTTAAAAAGCAGTCATAATATAAAATAGCAGCTCACAGTGCCTTCAAGTTTTTCTTCTTCAGTAGTTGACTCAGTTCAGTTTGCCTCATTATCAGAAGCCTCATCAAAATTCTCCACAAGATCTGGCCAGAGCTTCAGCCAGTCTCCTTAAACTAGTCAGACTGTGCACCAGGCTAGTTTCCGGTTTCAGCTGCTTTGTGTCAGCATGGCCTGTCATGGTGAAAGTGCTGCCAGAGACGCCGGGATTTGAGGGTTGTTAAAGTGGATCACTGTTCCTTGGTTTGCAAACACATTTACCTCTTCAGTGCCAGAGTTACTGTTTAGCCCTAACTTCTGTAAGGAGAACTGAAGCTGTTTTTACCATCGGCTGCTGTAGCTGTTGTATGAACCACCTTCTTCTTTCTACAAGCAGTTCCTTTCCCACCAATGCACACTGGTGCCTGGAGTTTGGCCAGTTTTTCCTGGTTCATAATAGTTTTTTTCATCTTGGAGTGGAAATGGAGCCTCGAAAGGTACTAGGGTTGGTGCTCAGGGAGTCTCTGATCAGCTGAGAATAGGCATCCATACATGGTGACACAAGACAGCAGCTAGAGGGAGGCAGGCTCTTTTTTGTTGTGTTCTTGTTGTTTTTTGTTTGTTTATTTGTTGAGATAAGGTCTCACTCTAGCCCAGGCCGACATAGAATTCACTATATAGTCTCAGGATGGCTTTGAACTCATGGTGATCCTCCTACCTCTGCCTCCCAAGTGCTGGGATTAAAGATGTGCACTACCGTGATGGGCCAGGCTCTTTTTAAATATATATATAAATATTTTTTTTTTTTGAGAGAGAGAGGCAGAGAGAGAGAGATATTGGGCATTCCAGGGCCTCTAGCCACTGCAAACGTACTCCAGACACATGCACCACCTTGCACAGCTGGTTAATGTGGGTCCTGGGGAATCGAACCTGGGTCCTTTGGCTTTGCAGGCAGGTGCCTTAACCATTAAGCCATCTCTCCAGCCCAAAGCTCTTTTTTAAAATGACTTCTAGAACATATTTTTTTAAATCCTCATATGACCTTAGATCTTTTACTAATAAGTTTTTTCTCATTAAACTCATAAGAGGACTACTTGAGACACATTGCACTATTTAATTTTGTTCAGTTAACAACAACAACAACAACAAAAATAGCCAGGGATGGTGACACACTTTTAATCCCTACTCATGGAAGACTGAGGCAAGAGTGCCAGGCCAGCCTGGGGCTAAATAGCAAGATCTTGTCTCAACAAACAAAAAAAGTAAAAATTATCTTTTTTTTTGTCTAAACTATCATTTAGCCAGTATTTCAGAAACCATATTGACTAGCAGTAGACCTGCAAAGCAAAATTTTATATTGACTAGTCATTAAGAAAAAGAATATTGTGGGCTAGAGAATCAGTGGTTAAAGGCACTTTAACAGCCCAGGTTCAATACCCTAGTACCCATGTAAAGCCAGATGCATAAAGTGGCACATGTGTCTGGAGTTCATTTGCAGTGGCAGGAGGCTCTGGCATTTCTGTACTCTCTGTCTCTCTCTCTCTCAGATTTGATTTCCCAGGACCCACATAAGCCAGCTGCACAATGTGGCACATGTATCTGGAATTTGTTTGCAGTGACTAAAGGCCCTGGCATGCCCATTCTCTCTCTCTCTCAAATAAATAAAATTTTTAAAAATAGCTTTAAAAAAAAGAATATTGAAAGCCAGGAGTGGAGGTTAGTGCTATAACAGAAGCAGGAGGATCAGGAGTCAAGGTCATTTTCAGCTACAAAGTAAATTTAAAACCAGCTTAGGCTGCGTAAGTAAGACCCTATCTCCAAAAGAAAAAAGAAAAAAAGATTGATTTAGATATGTTGCCATCAATGAAATGAAATTAGATCCTACCTGTTTTTTCTAGAAACACTTTTATAGTCCCTTAGCACTGTTCTCTGAGAGGCAGTTAGATCAGTCATTTTCATCTTATCAGCATGTTGAACACTCCTTCTTGAATTTAATCTACAGCTCATTTTCTTATACCTCGATGGCGCACTACATTCATGTGATAGTAAATAGCAAGGGAGAGATTCTGTGGGTTGAACTAAAGCAATAATGTTGAAGTTGTCTTGAATTACTGAGATAATCTGCAGTTTGTACAATAATTTCAGATGTTTGTATGGCACAAAAAAATTTTGTTGCACCAGGCATGGGGGTGCACACCTTTAATCCCAGCACTTGGGAGGATTGCCATGAGTTCAAGGCCACCCTGAGACTACATATTAGTTCCAGGTCAGCCTGGGCTAGAGTGAGACCCTACCTCGAAAAACCAAAAGAAAAAAAAATGTTGGGGCTGGAGAGATGGCTTAGTAGTTAAGTGCTTGCCTGTGAAGCATAAGGACCCTAATTCAAGGCTGGATTCCCCAGGACCCACGTAAGCCAGATGCACAAAATGGCACATGCATCTGGAGTCCATTTGCAATGCCTGGAGGCCCTGGCACGCCCATTCTCTATCTGCCTCTTTCTCTCTCTGTTTGTTGCTCTCAAATAAATAAATAAACAAAAAAAAATTTTAATTTGTTGCTATGCTACTTCATCCTAGTTTGTTTTTTTTTTTTTTTTTTTTGTATTTCGAGGTAGGGTCTTTAGCCCAGGCTGGCTGGGAATTCACTATGTATTCTCAGGGTGGCCTTGAACTCACAGCGATTCTCCTACTTCTGCCTCCCAAGTGCTGGGATTAAAGTCATGCGCCACCACACCCAGTGGTCTTTCCCTATTTCTTGGTTAGGCCTATATAAAATCAGAGTTTATACAAAGGTGTGTGTGTATATGTGTTTTATTGTGTTTTTTTTTTTTTTTTTTTCCCTAGGAAGGGTCTACTCTAGCTCAGGCTGGCCTGGAACTCTCCCTGTAGCCCCAGGCTTGCCTCAAACTGATCCTTCTACTACAGCCTCTTGAGTGCTGGGATTAAAGGCATGCACCACCATGCCTGGCTCAAAGTTTTTTGGTTTTTTAAAATTAATTAATTAATTTATTTATTTGCAAGTGAAGAAAGAGAGAGAGAGAGAAGAGAGAGAGAAAGAGAGAATGGTCATGCCAGGGCCTCTAGCCACTGCAAATGAACTCCAGATATATGTGTCCCTTGTGCATCTGGCTTATGTGGGTCCTGGGGAAATGAACCTGTGTCCTTTGGCTTCACAGGCAAACACCTTAACCACTAAGCCATCTCTTCAGCCCAGCTCAAAGTTTTCTTTAATTCTAAATTCTTTTTTTTTAAGGGGAAATATTGTATTTTTATTTATTTATTTGACAGAGAAAGAGAATGGGTGCTCTAGGGCCTCTAGCCACTACAAATGAACTCCAGATGCGTGAGCCCCCTTGTACATCTGACTAATGTGGGTCCTGGGGAATTGAACCTGGGTCCTTTGGCTTTGCAGGCAAGCACCTTAACCACTAAGCCATCCCTCCAGCCCTAATTTAAATTCTTAAATAGACAATAGTTTTCTGTTTTGTTCTTTATTCATTTATTATTGTTAGTTACTATTATTATTAATTGCTACTACTATTATTGTGTTGTTGCTGTACTTTTTTCTCTTGGTAGTAGCAAGGCTAATGGAAATTTTAATAACCAAAAATTCATTTATGTTCATTTTTATTCCCAACAAGTAAACACTACCCTGTAGCAGACACTTGCCATGTAGTTAGATGCTTGTCTAATTCTTCTTCTTCCTTTTTTTTTTCTTTTGCCTCTCTCATCTCTAGTTGGTGCCCTGTAATCTTAATGTAGTGTATGTCAGATGGAGTCAAAGAGTAACATGTGAGCGAGACAAACCAAAAGGCCCTGCTGTTCCAACGACTGACAGAGCCGAAAGAGAAGCAAGAATTCCCTTTGTACCTATGCATTCCTGTTTATGAGTAGAGTGTAGCCAGAAGTTGGAGCTGAGGCATGCATTGGGTCCTAAGAGCTCAAAGTAGGCAAAATATCTACTTAGTTTGTGATTCTAGGTAGGATCTGGGCCAGATCCACAATGGAGTCTAAATACCAGTACCAAATCTCGAGAAAAATAGGAATAGATTCTTGCATGGAAAACAGCAGAGTCAAGACCCACATGAAAGGAATCAGGCGGAAGGGTGCAGACTGATAACTGCAATAGCCTTTGGATGTTTGCATGCTAATTTCCATACAGTGACTTGGGTATCTCAGACTTGCTTAAAAGTAAAATGAGAGGTCAGCCAAAACTTGAGTGGCTTAAAGGTGAAAGGAAAGTGACTACAAGGGCCGGAAATCACACAGTGTGCCTACGGAAAAGAAGAGTGACAACAGGAACCACAGATAGAATTTCAGTGTTGAAATTATACCAAGTTAGTTGAAATATACGAGATTGTATATAGATCCTTGATAAATTATACCCTGAAATGTCTTTACATTATGACAGAAAGTACTGGAACATTCAAATAGATATCCCAACTAGGCTGTATCCCATGGCCACTCTGGAAAAGTTACCACAAAAGGAAAAAAATTTTTTTTTTTTTTTTTTTTTTTTGGTTTTTCGAGGTAGGGTCTCACTCTAGTCCAGGCTGACCTGGAATTCACTCTGTAGTCTCAGGGTGGCCTCGAACTCATGGCGATCCTCCTACCTCTGCCTCCCGAGTGCTGGGATTAAAGGCGTGCGCCACCAATGCCCGGTTGAAAAAAAGAAAAAAATTCTTGTGAATTGATTTCTACATGATTTTTTTTTTCCTTTTTTGGTCCCTTAATGATGATGAAAACAGAAAATAAACCAAGAAAAACAACAGGATACTTCTCAGACCTGGCATGAGGCGCCCCATGCAGTCCTGGTCCCCTTCCCTGGTGTGCAGAACTGTCGTGCTTAGGCAGTAGGCATGGCTTCTGGGAGGCATGAAGGGAATCTATTCCTGGGGCTCATGTTGTCTTCAGGATAGAAGGTCAGAAAATCATTTGCTTCTTATAGCATCTTTTAAATCATAAAAATTTAAAAATTGCCTCCTTTGCGGCTGGAGAGATGGCTAAGTGGTTAAGGCGCTTGCCTACGAAACCTAAAGACCCAGGTTCAATTCCCCATAACCCACATAAGCCAGATGCACAAGGTAGTGCATGCGTCTGGAGTACGTTTGCAGTGGCTGGAGGCCCTGGTGCGCCCATTCTCTCCCCCGCCCCATGTACATCTTCCTCCTTCCCTTTCTCCCTCCCTCTCTCAAATAAATAAATTGTAACATTCTCTGCAGGTGATAGTTGTCATGCCCCAGGATCCAGGGCTGTCTAAGGTTCTTTCCACTCTTCCGCATTTCTTCCTCTGGCTTTCATATTCCGGTTTACAGTGCCACTGCTCCCAGCCTTTCACACTAACCCCGCTTTTATGAAGCCGCCTCTTCTTTAAAGTTGTTCCTGACTCAGAAGTCACATGTACTTTCTCTTCATTTTATCTCTCCTCTGCACTCCTCCCCTCTCACTCTGATTTTTCAGCTTTTATTTTGGGGGAATTTTGTTGTCGTTGTGGTGGTTGTTGATATGCTTCATTTGCTGTGGAAAAAAAAATTCTCTTGGGCTGGAGAGATGGCTTAGCACTTAAGGTGTTTGCCTTTGAAGCCAAGACACCCATGTTTGATTCCCCAGGACCCACATAAACCAAGTGTACAAGGGGGCACATGAGTCTGGAGTTCATTTGCAGCAACTAAAGGCCCTGGCATGCCCATTCCCCTCCCCCAAATAAAAATAAAATATATAAAAAATAAAGTTTAAAGAGAGACGGGTGTGGTGATGCACGCCTTTAATCCCAGCACTTGGGAGGCAGAGGTAGGAGGATTACCATGAGTTTTAGGCCACCTTGAGGCTACATATTCCGGGTCAGCCAGAGCTAGAGTGAGACTCTACCTCAAAAAAAAAAAAAAAAATTATAACAATCTTAGCCAGTTGTGGTGGCTCACAGCTAAAGTCCTAGTACTTGAAGGTAGAGTCAAAAGGATTGCCACTAAAAAAAAAAAAAAAAAAGGCCAGGCACGGTGGCACATGCATTTAATCCCAGCACTCAGGAGGCCGAGGTAGGAGGATTGCTGTGAGTTTGAGGTCACCCTGAGACTACATAGTGAATCCCAGGTCAGCCTGAGCAAGAGCAAGACCCTACCTCAAAAAAAAAAAAAAAAAAAAAGCCGGACGTGGTGGCGCACGCCCTTAACCCCAGCACTCGGGAGGCCGAGGCACCCACGTGTCCTTTTCATATTTGCACTTGTCCCTTTCCCAGGGAGCTAACACAGCAGAGCAGCTCCTCAAGCTTTCTGCAGAGAATACTTCTGTAGGGTTTTCATCTTGTTTTCCTTAACATTCCTTTTTAATTATGAAGAAACCCGTCCATGGTGGAAGATTGATATATGAAGCAGTATGCCTTCTGTGTTAAGCTGATACCATTTCCATATTGGTCAACCTTAAGGGCTGGAGGCTCCTGAAGAAACACACTTTGCAGCATAATGGATTACATTAGTTTCTTAAAAAAATTTTTTTTGCATATTTATTTTTGGACCAACATATCCATGTAGATCAGATGGAAAGTAAAATCAGATTCCAATTTAACATGCAGAAACCTCTGCAGTGCAGACATTATTGTCTCCATTTGGTAGAATGAATTGATGACCATGATCTGGCATAAATAGCTGTAGCAGTGTGTGAATCCTTACTGACCCAGCTTGGTTCTCCTCCAGTGTCTTCTCTTGGAGTTGTACCTGATTTTGTTACCAGTTTTCATCTGGATCCATTGAAGAATAGGATGGTTTTGCTTTTTTTCTTGCCAACGAATTGCTTGAATCTGGAAGTCATGAGAAGACATGGCAAGGAATCAGGCAAATGCAATGAACCACGATGGCGGAGGAATCAGCAGAGTTAACATTTATTTATTTATTTGAGTGAGAGAGAGAGATTGAGTGCACCAGGGCCTCCAGCCACTTTAAACGAACTCCACATGTATGCGCCACCTTGTGCATCTGCCTTATGTCGGTCCTGGGGAATCAAACCTGGGTCCTTGGCTTTGCAGGCAAACGCCTTAACCACTAAGCAATCTCTGCATCCTGGATTACATTAGTTTCATCCTTATTTACTCCATTGTCTGTTAACTCACTGAAGACAAAAACTGGCTCTAACTCATCTGTGCTTCCCCAACCATGCCTAGCATAGCACCTTCCAGGGGCTCAAAAGGTATTTTGGGTTCAATTATTTGTTCTGCTAAATACTAAATGTAATTGTGAGAGAATTACAGAATCTAAACATCACTTATTCTGATTCCCGTTGCTTTCTGTTCCTGTATCTTAAGATCATAAGTTCTCAATTTTAGACATTCCATTCTATTACATACTCATGTCTCTGTCAGCCATATTGAGACCTATTACTTCGGGTGTTTCTTGGAGATTAAGCCCAGTCCTTTGTAAAATTCTGCCATCTTGTCTCCATTCAGACATAATTAAGTGATCAATCCCTAGCACTACAAGAAAGCAGCATTTTGCAAGTCACTTGTCATTCCTGCTGTGTGCTGTATTGATTAAGGTAGAAATAGGATATGCTCTTTATATCAGCAAGGAAATAAGTTGAACTATTAAAAAAAGAAAAGGGAGGGCTGGAGAAATGGCTTAGTGGTTAAGGCGTTTGCCTGCGAAGCCAAAGGATCCCGGTTTGATTCTCCAGGATCCACGTAAGCTAGATGCACAAGGGGCACATGCATCTGGAGTTCGTTTGCAGTGGCTAGAGGCCCTGGCGTGCCCATTCTTTCTCTGTCTGCCTCTCTTCTATCTCTATCTCCCTCTGCTTGCAAATAAATAAATAAATAAATATTTTTTAAAAAAAGAAGAAAAGGGAGTTGCTAGAGATTGCTAAGTAGTTAGGGTACTTGCCTGTGAAGCCTAAGGACAAAGGTTCAGTTCCCCAGGACCCACATGAGCCAGATGCACAAGGTGGCACATGTGTCTGGGCTTCATTTGCAGTGGCTGGAGGCCCTGGCATGCCCATTCTTTCTCACATAAATAAAAATAATTAAATAAATAAATAAATAAAATATCTTTTAAAAAAAGAAAAAAAAACTCATTAAATTCACTTTTTCCCTAAAGCAATTACAATGGCAATACTGTCCTTATTTAATTCTCACCTTAAATAAGGAGTCCTGTTCTAGGTTGGGGCGGTGTGACTGACACGGTGGACAGACACACTCGCACCCTTGTGGTGGTCTGTCTTGAATGCCCTCGTACCTCTACCACTCAGTAACTGTCAGATCGCAGGCGTTGCACGAGAGATCAGCCAGGTGAAGGGAAGGTAACTATTACTTCTGTTTCTCTTCAGAATGTGAAGAGGCTCCTACAGAACCCAAAAGTGACAGAATTTGATGCTGCTCGCCTGGTGATGCTTTATGCTCTGCATTATGAGCGACACAGCAGCAACAGCCTGCCTGGACTAATAATGGACCTCAGGAATAAAGGAGTTTCTGAGAAGTATCGAAAGGTACCAACATTTTTAAAAGTGTTTAATTAATTAATTTATTTATTTATTTGAAAGAGAGAGAATAAAAATGGGCATGCCAGAGCCAGGCATGGTGGCACACGCCTTTAATCCCAACACTCGGGAGGCAGAGGTAGGAGGATCACGGTGAGTTCAAGGCCACCCTGAGACTACATAGTAAGTTCCGGGTCAGCCTGAGTTAGAGTGATACCTTGAAGAAAAAAAAAAAAAAAAAAAAAAAAAAGAATGGGCATGCCAAGGCCTCTAGCTCCTGTAAACAAACTCCAGACTTATGCACCACCTTGTGCATCTGCCTTACATGGGTCGTGAGGAATCAAACCTGGGTCCTTAGGCTTCACAGGCAAGCCCCTTAACCACTAAGCCATCTCTCCAGCCTGAAAGGTACCAACATTTGTTTGTGGGGTTTTGTGTGTGTGTGTAAATACTTTTTTTTTTTTTTTAAGAATCTTACTATGTAGTGGGGAGTGGATGGCTCAAACTTACAGTCCTCCTACTGAGCCTTCCAAGTTCTGGGCTTACTGGCATGCACCACCATGCCCAGCACCAAGTTTACATATTAAACCTAGAAGCCAGGACCAACTCTGTTATATTCTTTGCTCCAACAAATGATAAATCATACTGTTTATGTACAGCAATGTATAATTCCGTCTTCTCATATCTTCAATGTCTTAATAAAATTGTTTTATGAAATGAATTTCCTGATCCCTAAGCAATAAAAGATTACTCCTCTTTTTCTTTTTATAGCTTGTGTCTGCTGTTGTTGAATATGGTGGTAAACGGGTTAGAGGAAGCGATCTCTTCAGCCCCAAAGATGCCGTGGCTATTACTAAACAGTTCCTCAAAGGATTGAAGGTTAGACGGCTCTTCTATCCTTTTCCTAAGGGACAAGCAGTCCAAACCCCTGAGAGTGAGAATGAACTGAAACTGATCTTCAAAGTATATCCAGGATTGCTGTGGCTTAGCGCTAGCTCACTTGAGTGAAATTAAAGGAACACTTTTTTTTTTCTTGGTAGGGTCTCCCTTTAGCCCAGGCTGACCTGGAATGCACTATGTAGTCTCATGGTGGCCTTGAACTCATGGCGATCCTCCTACGTCTGCCTCCCAAGTGCTAGGATTAAAGGTGTGCACCACCACCCCTGGTAGGAGACATTCTTTTGAAAGCTTTTTCTTTTAAATTATTATTTTTTATTTATTTGCAAACAGACATTGAAGAGAGACAGACAGAAAGAATGGGCATGCCAGGGCTTCTAGCCACTGCAAATGGACTCCAGATGTATGCATCACTCATCTGGCTTTTCATGGGTACTGGGGAATTGAACTCAGATCCTTAGGCTTTACAGGCAAGCGCCTTAACTACTGAGCAATCTCTCCAGCCCAAACCTTTTCTTTTAGTGCTTTCTGTTCTGGATTAAAGTGGACCAAATTCCTGAGCAGGAAATAATTGGACTTTTTACCAGGAAGTACTCAAGAGTGAAAATAGAAACCGTTGTGTTAGTCACAGTCACAGTTATTTTTCTTCATGTGTTAAGTAGTGTCTCTCTCTCTCTCTCTCTCTCTCTCTGGATTTCATGTACCGCAGGCTTTCCTCAAACTTGTGGTGCAGTCAAGGATATCCTTGAACTTCTGATCCTCCTGCCTCCATTCCCTAGTGCTGGGATCACAGGCATGTGCCACCATGCCTGGGTTTTGCGGTTCTGAGGATTGAACTCAGGGCTTCATGTATGCTAGGCAAGCATTCTACCAACTGAGCTATATCCTCAGCTCAGTGGCTTATTTTAAAAATTATGTATTTATTTAGTTATTTACAGGAATAGAAAGATAAAGATAAAGAGGGGATGGATGCACAGGACTATGCCTTTGTGCCTTGGCTTTACATGGGCACTGAGGAATCAAACTTGGCCCATCAGGCTTTGCAAGCAAGTGCGTTAACCACTTAGCCATCTGGTCCAGTGGTTTGTTTGTTTCTTTCTTTCTTTCCTTCTTCCTTCCTTCCTTCCTTCCTTCCTTCCTTCCTTCCTTCCTTCCTTCCTTCCTTTCTTTCTTTCTTTCTTTCTTTTTGGAGACACACAGAGAGTCAGTGAGAGGGGAGTGGAAGACAGAGATGGGCACGCCAGCAGCCTCTCAGCTGCTGCAAACGAAATCCAGATGTGTGCTCCCCCTTGTGGTCAAGTGCGGCATTGCGCCCTTGCGTCACTTTGCATCTGGCTAAACGTGGGACCTGGAGATTGGAACTGCTGGAGATTGGAACCAGTGTTCTTAGGGTTAGGAGGCAGGCGCCTTAACCCCTAAGCCATCTCTCCAGCCCCCAGTGCTTTCTTTCTGAAGGAAATTAAAGACAAAGAAAACATTTGTTGATCTCTTTGTTATTGAGAGAGAAAGATAGAGAATAGGCACACCAGGGCCTCCAGCCACTGCAAACGAACTCCAGATGCATGCACTACCTTGTGCATCTGGCTTACGTGGATCCTGGGGAATCAAGCTTTGAACCAGGGTCCTTAGGCTTCACAGGCAAGCACTTAACCACTAAACCATCTCTCCATCCAGGCCCTATTGGTCTCTTTTTAAAAATATATTTATTTATTTATTTATTTATTTATTTGAGATAGAGAGGCAGGTAGAGAGAGAGAGAGAGAGAGAGAGAAGGTGCACACCAAGGCCTATAGCCTTTGTAAACAGGCTCCAGTTGCATGCACCACCTTGTATATCTGGCTTTATGTGGATACTGGAGAATTGCACCTGTGCCCTTTGGCTTTGTTGACAAGCACCTTAATTAACTCCATGAGCCACATCTCTCCAGCCCTTGTTGATCTCTTTAAAATACCTTCTTTCTCAGGCTGTCATCAAACTCATGACAGTCCTCCTACCTCTGCCTCCGAAGTGCTGGGATTAAAGGCATACACCACACGCCTGGCTCTTACTTTCTTTAAAAAAAAAAATCTCACACACACACACACACACACACACACACACATATATATATATATATATATATATATATATATATATATATATATATATATATATGTATGTATATAAAAGCCGAGTGTGGTGGCCGCTGGGCTAGAGCAAGACCATACCTCAAAATACCAAAAGAAAAAAATTATTTGCAAGGAGAGGGAGAGAGAGAGAGAGAGAGAGAGAAGGTGAGCTGGGGTCTTTTGCTACTGCAAAAGAACTCCAGATGCATGTGCTACTTTGTGCATCTGGCTTTACCTGGGTACTAGGGAATCAAATTGGGCTGGCAGGCTTTGTAAGCAAGTGCCTTTAACTCCTGAACTAACTTCCCAACCCAAAAATTATTTATTTATTTATTTATTTATTTATTTATTTATTTATTTATTTATTTGAGGGAGAGAGAGAGAAAGAGGCGGACACAGAGAGAGTGAGTATGGGTGTGCCAGGGCTTCCCATCACTGCAGATGAACTCCAGATGCTTGTGCCACTTACTGCATCTGGCTTTATGTGGGTACTGGGGAATCAAACTTGAATCTTAAGTCTTTGCAGGCAAATGCCTTAACCACTGAACAATCTCTCCAGCCCCCCAAATAATTTTTTATTGACAACTTCCATAATTGTAGACAATATCCCATGGTAATTCCCTCCCTCCCCCTACTTTCCCCTTTGAAACTCCACTCTCCATCATATCCCCTCCTCCTCTCAATCAGTCTCTTATTTTGATGTCATGATCTTTTCCTCCTATTATGATGGTCTTGTGTAGGTAATTTCAGGCACTGCGAGATCATGGATATCCAAGCCATTTTGTATCTGGAGGAGCATGTTGTAAGGAGTCCTACCCTTTCTTTGGCTCTTACATTCTTTCTGCCCCCTCTTCCACAATGGACTCTGAGCCTTGGAAGGTGTGTTAGAGATGGTTCAGTGCCGAGCACACCTCTGTCCCTTCTTCTCTACACCATGGTGCCTTCGGAGTCATCCCAAGGTCACCGCCATCTGAAAAGAGAAGCTTCTCTAACCAAAAGTGAGAGTAGCATTAATATATGGGTGTGAACATTAAGAGAAGTGCTTACTGAGCAGTTTGGTGAGCATAGTATATACATTTAGCCAGACACCAGCAGACGTTACACCCCTAGGGCTCATGACTACCCCTTTTGTAGGTTTTCAGTGTCAGGCATGTATTCCCTCCCATGGAGCAGGCCTCCAGCCCAATTAGAGAGTGGTTGGTTTCCCCCATAACAGACATGCCACTTTAGTACCTGTTGGCTCATTTGGCCTGGCTGGCCAAATTTAAGGCTTGCAGTGTCCACTGTTGCGTATCTTCACTGGTGATTTCTCTCTCTCCCATTGAACTGCATGTAGCATAGCTTTTTCCAGTTTTCTGTCAGCTGGTCCACATGGAGGAGGCTTTCAGCTCAGCTCCAGCAGGATTTCTCAGTGACTTTGTAGTCCAAGTGTGTGGAGTCTTCAGCAATAGGGTCTTATCATCTATTCCTGGTGGGAAACCAAGGGCCTCATCAACGGTCTATAATGTTTTGGGGGTATCAGGGCCCTCCCTGGCCAACAATTCACTGGAAGGTATCCCATCCCTGGCACTGAAAATTTTCTAGTAACAATCTATGGCTTCTGAGTGTTCCATTGTCCAGAAAAGTAGGTTTCCATATTACTTATTTATATCCTCTTAGATTTTGATTAGCCCTCCCTCCACCTTTCCTTTACTCAGTCTCTTCCCCTGACCTCACTTAGGCCTTTTCACCCCATTAACCAATTTTTTAAAATTTTATTTATTTATTTGCAAGCAGAGAGAGAGAGATAGAAAGAAGAGAGACAGACAGAGAGAATGGACACGCCAGGGCCTCTAGCCACTGCAAACGAACTCCAGATACATGTGCCCCTTGTGCATCTGGCTTACATGGGTCCTGGGGAATCGAACCTGGGTGGGTCCTTAACTCCTAAGCCATCTCTCCAGCCCTCCAAAAATAATTTTTAAATATCCTAAAATTCCCATTTGATTTTATTGTATGAAATAGCTATTGCAAGTATGTCTTTTCCTAATATGAATGTAATTAAATGTATTATTGCTAACTCCCCACCAAATAACATAAATACCATTTTCCCTATTTTAGGGAGTGGAAAATGTATATACACAGCATCAGCCTTTCCTGCATGAGACCCTGGACCATCTCATCAAAGGAAAGCTTAAAGAAAACCTCTATCCTTATTTAGGTCCCAGCATACTCAGAGACAGGTAAGGTAACAAAAATATTAGTGTGGGCTGGAGAGATGGCTTAGCGGTTAAGGCGCTTGCCTGCTAAGCCTAAGAACGCCTGTTCCAATCTCCAAGTCCCATGTTTAGCCAGATGCAAAGTGACGCAAGGGTGCAATGCCGCACTTGACCACAAGGGGCGCACACATCTGGAGTTTGTTCGCAGCAGCTGAGAGGCTGCTGGCACACCCATCCGCTATCTGTCTTCCTCTCCCTCTCTCTGTCTCTCTCTCAAAAAAAAAAAAAAAAAAAAAAAAAAAAATATATATATATATATATATATATATATATATATGTATATATTAGTGATTAAAAACTAGAATCACAGAAAAGACAGAGAAATTGTCAGTTCACAAGATGCACAGCTGTTGTCTTGAAGAAACACCCTACATGCTGCTGAGAGGGCTGAAGGACAAGGATGGTAGGAGGCTGCTAATAGCTGAGGACCTTGGTTCCATCATGGTGAAAAATCTAGTTTTACCAACCACCAGTGACCTGGAAAGAGGACTTCAAGCCCAAGATGAGATCACAGGCTTGGGTGACAGCTTGATTTCTGCTTGTTAAGACCCTGAGCAGAAGATTCAGGTCTAACTTCTGCGTAGACTTTAGACCCACAGAAATTGTCAATTTATAAACTATGCATCTTTAACACATTAAAAACAATTCAGTTTTATTAATCAAAACAAATGTTCAGGCTGAGTGTGGTGTTACGTGCCTACAAGCCCAGTTACTGGTTCAAGGCCTGCCTGGGTATCTTAGTGAGACTGTCTCAAAATGTAAAACAGTGAGGGTTGGAGAGATGGATTAGAGGTTAAGGCACTTGCCTGCATATCCTAAGGACCCAGGTTTGATTCCCCAGTACCCACATAAAGCCTGATATATACACAAGGTGGCACATGCATCTGGAGTTGGTTTGTACTGGCTAGAAGCCCTGGTGTGCCCATATTCTCTCTCTCTCTTTCTCTCAAATAAATAAATAATTTTTTTTAAATGTAAAACTAAAGCCGGGCGTGGTGGTGCACGCCTCTAATCCCAGCACTTGGGAGGCAGGTTAGGTGGATCACCAAGAGTTCAAGGCCATCCTGAGACTACATAGTGAATTCCAAGTCAGCCTGAGCTAGAGTGAGACACTACCTCAAAACACCAAAAAAAAAAAAAAAAAAAAGTAAAAACTAGCTGGGTATGGTGGCACACGCCTTTAATCCCAGCACTAGGGAGGCAGAGGTAGGAGACTCACCATGCATTCGAGGCCACCCTGAGACCAATTCCAGGTCAGCCTGAGCTAGAGTGAGACTCTACCTCAAAAAAACAAAGCAAACAAACAAACAAAAAAAAAGTAAAGCTGATAAGAGGGTTGGGAAATGGCCCAGTGGTTAGCAATGCTTGCTTGCAAAGCCAAGCACTGGTGTTAAGCAAATATGCCTAAGACAATGGAAGGCAGTCAGGAGAAACCGCATCTCAGGCCTGCTAGTCTGGCTTTGTTTGCAGTCTGGAAATTGAGTTGCAGCAGTAAGAGACCCTGTCTCAAAGAACATGGAGCACAAACACCTCAAAGTTGTCCTCCATATGTGCGCTGTGGCATGCATGTTCCCACATACAAATAAGTACTAAATAAATAAATCGCTCACTGGTAGAGCATTTGCCTAGCATGCATGAGACCCTGGGCTCTTGTAATTTTTTAAGTTCATACATAATCTAATAAAACATTTCTAAGTCCACAGTATGCTCACTGTTCAAAATACACATTACAAATAGCCAAGAGAATTTTTTTTTTTTTGGTATCCGATGATGACATATATTAGACTTTGCTTTTATCAGTTTTCAAGACTGAGGCTAATCATGTAATAAAATGTAGATTGAAAATAACTTTTTGCCTTTTCAAGAGATCTGAAATTTTCTTTGAAGTCTAAAAATGTTTTTATCTCTGTCATATACAATTTTGGTTTTATGAATCTACTAAATTTCTCATACTTTGTTATATAATGATAAAAACCACATTTTTAAAAAGATGGAATCACTGAAAATAGGAAATTTAGAGTAATGTTAGGAACAAACACTGAAGTGGTGTCACTATTGTTTTGGGTCTAAGATTCATTTGGTTTTGCATATGTCTGCACAAAATATGAATTTGTCTGCTAAAACCAAATCCTTTACATGGTTTTGAACAAAGCAAAGGTGTTTTTGAGGACCCCAAGTCCCTGTATTCTGTATTTTAGTAGTAGGTCATTTACTTGTGCCACATAAGGAAGGTCCAGCTCTGTGGCATCTGCTCCTGGAATCCCAAACATTAGAGCTGAAAAGCCAGCTTGCTGCTTGACTGCCGCCCAGAGCAGGGTGTTACTATTTTGAGTATGGATTGGACTTTGCCAAAAGTGGCCAGAACACAAACTGAGAGACCTAATTAACAAAGGCCATTTGTTTCACAGAAGAAAAGAATGACTTTCTTTTACTTATAATTTTAATCCAGTGGTTAGTTAATTTTAATAAAAACAAAACTGCCCAGAATAATTTACTTAAGCCAAACTGAAATTTAAATATATACAAATTTTTCCAGTTAAAAATTACATTCTTATAGTTTTTATTTGGACTACATATAGCTGAACTCTACTGTGTAGTTTATTGGGTAAAAAATTTTGCTGTTGGTTTAATTCTTCTATTATTTCATTCAGTAATAATGCAAGAGCCTTGAAAGTGCAGTGTTGCATAGATAAGATCAACTTCTGAAAAGGGAAAATATTTTGAGATTCACAGATGACTTTACATGACGACATTTATATTTTTAAATATTTCCTTTTAAAAGAAAACCTATGATTTGCTATAGACCAGGAAAAAAAAAACAGCTTTTAGGCCAGGCATGGTGGCACATGCCTTTAATCCCACCACTCAGGAGGCAGACGTAGAAGGATTGCTGTGAGTCTGAAGCCAGCCTGAGACTACATAGTGAATTCCAGGTCAGAGCGAGAACCTAACTCAAAAAGGAAAGAGAAAAATAGCTTTTTAAAAATCAAAGGTTGACAGGCTAGAGAGATGGCTTAGCAGTTAAGGAACTTGCCATGAAGCCTAAGGACCCAGATTTGATTCCCCAGTACCCACGTAAGTCAGATGGTACATGCTTCTGGAGTTTGTTTATAGTGGTTAGAAGCACTGGCATGCCCATTCTCTCTCTCTCTTTTTTCTCTCTTTCAAACAAATAAATTTTTAAAAAATCAAAGGTTGAAAGGATGAACATCTGATATCAAATTCTAAGAGCATATTCATTCAAATATAATGTTTAGGGACCTTGGCAACAAGACCCAAAAATGTTAGCTAAATGGGAAAAATGAAAACCAGCCTGAGTTATTCATCTCTTTGAGAGACTTTTTGAAAAATGTAACTCTGTTCCTGTGGCTTTTAATTAATTTAATAAGACTAAAACAATATGCTATAAATTTCATATAAGAACAAAAACTTAGCTACTTACTGCTAAAGGAAAAGTATAGAGCAAAGGATTCTGTATATGATGATGTAATCAGCAAACTTTTCTGTTACATGATTTCTTCCTAAACAGCTCAAAGTGATGCTGTTCCCAAAAAGTGCACATGGATCAGTTTTTGGCATCTGTTCACATTTGTCACTATGACCTAAGCATGCATACAGTCAGTAAGTCAAGTGTTTATTAGATGATTTCAGGTGTCAGGAACCATTGGAGGTGTTAAGTGGACCGAAGTGGCAAGAGAGACAAGGAACTTGCTCTCAAGATACCTTTTAGAATACACAAGTAAACAAACATAAGGCTGTCAAAGAAATAAATAAGGTAATAAAAAAGTACTGTTTCCTCCCCTCACCCCCAAGGAGGGTCTTGCTGTATCCCAGGCTGACCTGGAATTCCCTATGTAGTCTCAGGGTGGCCTTGAACTCTCAGTGATCCTCCCACCTCAGCCTCCCCAGTGCTGGGATTAAAGGCGTGGGCCACCATGCCAAGTCTGTTTTCCTTTCTTTGTGTGGCAAATATCCTAAGAAGTCAGTGAAGAGCTTTAATCATGAGCTGAATCATGCTATCAGTGGTTTTGAGGGGAGAATGAATGGATTGCTGATGGCAAAAGTAGAAGCAGGAGACTACGGAAGGAGCTTGCTGTAGGCATACAGGAGAGAGTGGCGGTGGTTTGGATCAGTGATTGCAGTAGAGCAGTAACACAGGTAAATTGGTAGTTGAGAGATGGTTATTGAAGAAAGACATCTTCAATTCAAGATTTCGTAGACAGTGCAACAATTTGTAAGGAAGAAGTTCAGGCTGTAATCATGGATGTGGGTGGCTGTAGGAGTGGAAGAAAAGATTAGTGTGGGTTAGATGACCCTGGCGTTAGATGGGTGGTCCATATTGCTATTAAAATCACTGAAAATCGGAGCCAGGCATGATGGCACACGCCTTTAATCCCAGCACTTGGGAGACAGAGGTAGGAGGATCACCATGAGTTCGAGGCCAATGTGAGACTACATAGTGAATTCCAGGTCAGTCTGGGCTAGAGTGAAACCCTACCTCATAAAACCGAAAAACCCCTGAAAATTGGGGCTGGAGAGATGGCTGAGCGGTTAAGGCATTTGCCTGCAAAGCCAAAGGACCTCAGTTTGATTCCCCAGTACCCACATAAGCCAGATAGATGCACAAGATGGTGCATACATCTGGAGTTTGTTTGCAGTGGCTGAAAGCCCTGGCATGCCCATTCTCTCTCTCGCTCTCTCACTCTCTCACTCTCTGCCTCTTTCCCTCTCTCAAATAAATAATAATACTAATAAATTTAAGGGTGGAAAGATGGCTTAGTGGTTAAGGCACCTGCCTGCTAAGCCAAGAACTCCAGTTTAATTCTCCAGGTCCCACATTTAGCCAGACACCAAGTGACACAAGGGCACAATGCAGCACTTGCCCACAAGGGGGCGCACGTGTCTGGAGTTTGTTCACAGCGGTGAGAGGCCACTGGCGTGCCCATTCTCTGTCTGTCTCTCTGACTCTTTCCAAAAAAAAAAAAAAAAAAAAATTAAAAATCACTGAAAATCGTTTTTTTTGTTTATTTGTTTTGTTTTGTTTTGTTTTTCAACGTAGGATCTCATTCTAGCCCAGGCTGACCTGGAATCTGGAATTTACTCTATAGTCTTAGGCTGACCTTGAACTCTTAACAATCCTCCTGACTTGGCCTCACAAGTGTTAGGATTAAATGCATGCACCATCACACCCAGCTGAAATCACTGAGAATCTTGAAAAGAGGAGTAGAAAGAACCATTAGTAATCCAGAGCTAAAAGTCTTTAAGGAATAGAGTCACTAGGAAAGGAGGTCAGGTGAAGATAGTGTGACTGCATTATAAGTATCTGCAATAATAGTTTAAGAGAGGAAGGCAGAGAAATGGTGCAGAACCATCTGAGGGAAAAGAAGATACCTGGGCTGGAGAGATTGCTTAGTGGTTAAGGCGCCTGCCTCCTAAGCCTAAGAACGCTGGTTCCAATCTCCAGGTCCCACGTTTAGCCAGATGCAGTGACGCAAGGGCGCAATGCCACACTTGACCACAAGGGGCGCGCACATCTGGATTTCATTAGCAGCAGCTGAGAGGCTGCTGACGCGCCCATCTCTATCTGTCTTCCTCTCCCTCTGTCTCTGTGTCGCTCTCCAAAAAAAAAAAAAAAAAAAAAAAAAAGATACCTATACCACCTCATGGCCCTGGGTAACAGAAGCAAAGGTCTTGACAAAACTACCTAACAACTCCAGTTCTAAAAGCTGATCCTGTATGTGCACTAGTTCACAGAGGCATATCGAGGAACACAAAACAGTTGCTATAGCAAACTCTAGAAACAAGCCAAATACCCATCACTGAGAACTGGTCATCAAAACTACAGTAAAATAATATGCTTTTGTTTAAAGGCAGGCCTCAGAATGGCCTAGAAGTCACTATGTAGCCCAAGCTGGTCTTAATTCACAATCCTCACATGTCAGCCTCCTGAGTACTAGGGTTATACACATGCAAACAGAGGTCCTTTGGCTTTGCAGGCAAGCGCCTTAACTGCTAAGCCATTTCTCCAGCCCCCAAAATTTAAATTTTAGACATAAAGTAGATTGTTATATGTTGAAAGTGTTTTTCTGCCTAATTCAGGTATAGAAATAATAGTTTCCAGTGGGCATGGTGGTACAAGCCTTTAATTCCAGCACTCAGGAAGCTGAGGAAGGAAGATTGCCATGAGTTCGAGGCCAGCCTGGGCTAGAATGAGTTTCAGGTCAGTCTGGGCTAGAGTGAAACCCTGTCTCAAAAAAGAAAAAGAAAGGTAGAAAAAGAAAGGAAGGAAGGAATGAAGGGAAATAAAAGAAAGAAAAAGAAAACAAAGGGAGGAAGGAGTTTCTAAAATTAGTGTATTGGAATTTTTTTATGTGTCTAACAAAATAAGATTCACATTGGGGCCAGTTGTGGTCGAGCATGCCTGTAATCCCATCACTCGGGAGGCAGAGGTAGGAGGATTGCCTTGAGTTTGAGGCCACCTTGAGACTACATAGTGAATTCCAGGTCAGCCTGGGCTAGAGTGAGACTGTACCTCGAAAAAAACCAAAACAAACAAACAAAAAAAAATTCACATTGGGTTCTCAGCTGCCCTTGTACAGCTGGATAAAGCATGAACTGGCTGCTGTTTAATGCTTGCTGTGTGCATTAATTAATGCTTTGGTTGCTATGGCGAATGACAGCACAGAAGATGCACCCAGAGAATTAGCTCATGTATTATACTTAGTGTAAACCATCATATAAAAAAGATGTGCTTTATAGTTTACCATTGGTCTTAACAGAATGTACACTTTTAAAACTTACTGGTGAAAGGAATGAAAAGGAAAAATGTAGCAGTTTTTAATTTTCGAGGTAGGGTCTCACTTTAGCTCAGGCTGACCTGGAATTCACTATGTAGTCAGTCTCAGGATGGCCTTGAACTCATGGCATTTCTCCTCCCTCTGCCTCCCAAGTGCTGGGATTAAAGGCGTGCGCCACCACACCTGGCTTAGTTTATTTTTGTTTGTTTGTTTTGTTTTGTTTTTTCAAAGTAGGGTTTCACTCTAGCACAGGATGACCTGAAATTCATTATGTAGTCTCAGGGTAGCTTTGAACTCACAGCAGTCCTCCTACCTCTCTGCCTCCCAAGTGCTGTGATCACCACCATGCCCAGCTTTAATTTAGATTTTATTTATCTTTATTTTTTTTTTATTTACGAGAGAGAATGGGCACACCAGGGCCTCCAGCCGCTGCAAATGAACTCCAGATGCATGCACCATCTTGTGCATCTGGCTTAAATGGGTCCTGGGGAGTTGAACCTGGGTCCTTGGGCTTTGCAGGCAAGCTCTTTAACTGCTAAGCCATCTCACTTTGTAGCTCACTTTGTATCTTAAGCTGTCCTGGAGTTCACTGTGTCACCCAGGCTGGCCTCTAACCTTCAGCAATCATCCATGCCTGAGCCCATTAGTGCTGAGATTACAGGTGTGAGTCACCATGCCTGGCTTCAGGCTTTTATTAAAAAATGGTTTTCAGGGGCTGGAGAGATGGCTTAGTGGTTAAGGTTTTGCCTGCAAACCAAAGGACTTTGAACCCACATAAGTCAGTGCGTCTAAGTTTGTTTGCAGTGGCTAGAAAACCCATTCTCTCTGTCTGTCTTCTATTGATCTATCTTTCTGCTTGCAAATAAATAAAAAAAAAAAAAAAAAACTATTTTTAAAAAAAAAAAAAAAAAATGGTTTTCATAAGTGTTTTTCCTTAAACCACTTTGAGTCAGTATAAGGAGGCACAGAAAAACGTGGATTAATATTTTCCTAACCAAATACAACGCAGTCATCTTTCTTGAGTATATAATTGAGCCAAGTTCCAAGAGCCTTTCCTACATGTAGGTTTTGTCCTTACACTTACATGACCCACACCCACAGACAGCCATCTATGGCATTGTCTTCTCTCTCCAGAATACAATACCCCAACACCCTGAAATTATCAGACTGAAGGACTGTGCTCCCTGTCTATGCTAGAAGCCCACTTTTGTCTCTCCCAGCTCTCACTGTCTTTTTCTCCGTTAGAGACAGGTGTACTCTGGAGCAGGTGGGAGCCAGAGGGCAGCTATATTATTATGATGTTTTATTTTCTGGATGTTCCTTCTTTGCCTATTTAAACATTTATTTATGTAGTATGTATGTATGTATGTATGTATGTATGTATGTATGTATGTATGTATGTATTTATTTGCAAGCAGAGAGAGAAGAGAGACAGAAAAAGAGAGAGAATGGACACACCAGGGCCTGTAGCCACTGCAAACAAACTCCAGACACATATGCCACTCTTCTTTACCTTTTTTAGATTTTCTGTTGTTCCACCTGATCCTCTGTGGCCGGAGTTCAGCACAGCTTCTTTTCTCACACTGCACACTGTACCACCTTCAGTTTACAAGCCAGTGATACATACATTTCCATCTGTAGTTAACATCTTTGTTGTTTTTTTCGAGGCAGGGTTTCACTCTAGCCCAGCTTGACCTGGAACTAATTTTGTAGTTCCAGGCTGGTCTCGAACTCACAGCAATCCTCCTATATCTATCTGCCTCCTGAGTGCTGGGGTTAAAGGTGTGTGCCGCCACTTCTGGCCCTGTAAACTAACACCTTTATTGGCCAGATCATAATAAGAAACCTTAGTGAGAAACTGCTTTGTCATCTATCCACTTAAAGAGACCAAAAGCTTTAAAAATACATGGTGCTGATACAGATGAGAAATACAGTGGTTTCCATAGTGTAGAGGTTATCACATTCGCCTCACAGAGGAGTAGAAATAGGCCTTTGCTGAGTTGTTCATAGGAGGTCTTGCAGCGAGCTCTCTGAATTATTAAAAATATTTTTATTTATTTTTAAGGAAAGGGAGAGGGAGGGAGTGAGAGAGAGAATGGGCATGCCAGGACCTCTAGCCACTACAGACTGCATGTGCCACCTCAAGCATCCGGCTCCACATGGGCACTGGGGAACCGAACCCAGGTTATTAGGCTTGGTGGGCAAGTGCCTTAACCACTGAGCCATCTCTTCAGCCCGAGCTCTCTGAATTTTAAATGTTCTGTATATCCATGATGAGGGCAAGGGGCAGAATGGTGTGTATGAAATGCTTTGTGTTTTGTTTAAGTGTGCAATGTATGCTGAGACAGAGACAGAGAGAGAAATCTGAGCGGATACATGAGAGATGAGTGTTGGCTTCTGGATGGAATAGGAATGGGAGAGACAGTAAAAGAACTGAAGTGAGAAGGAAACTTATTTTGGCCGCTTACTCTTGTATTTTATAGCATGTACTTGCCTTTATCTACTCCAAAACAGGTTTGGGGTTGTTTCTTGGTGTTCAGTTTTGCTTTAACACTCTGTCTCACTATATAGCCCTGTCGGACCTGGAATTCCCTGCAGCCTAGACTTACCTCAGACATGCTGCCGTTCTCCTCCTCCTTCCTCCCAAGGGCACCACCATAGCCGGCTTCAGCCCTGTGCTTTTTAAAATTTTTGTTTATTTATTTATTTGACAGAGAAAGAGTGTGGGGGGGAGAAAATGGGCATGCCAGGGCCTCCAGCCACTGTAAACGAACTCCAGATGCATGTGCCCCCTGTGCATCTGGCTAACATGGGTCCTGGGGAATTGAACTTAGGTCTTTTGGCTTTGCAGGCAAACGCCTTAACTGCTAAGCCATCCCTCCATCCCTAGACCTATGCTTTTAAATGACAGCGAAATGCTTTTATATATTATTTATTTATTTATCTATCTATTTATTTATTTGAGAGAGAGAAAGAGGCACAGAGAGAGAGAGAGAAAGAGAGAGGATGGATGCATCAGGGCCTTCAGCCATTGTAAACAAACTCCAGATGCATGTGCCCCCTGTGCATCCGCCTTTGACTTTGCAGGCAAACGCCTTAACTGCTAAGCCATCTCTCCAGCCTGTGAAATGAGCCTGGGCTAAAGTGACACCCTACCTCCAAAAACACAAAAGGAAAAAAAAAAGTACAAACAAAAGGAAAATGTACAGTTTTATGAGGTTTTCCATGATTTACACATAAGCATGTATGCCCCTGATAAAGATGCTTCTATATTTTTTTTTGTTTTATTTTATTTATTTATTTGAGACATAGAGAGGGAGCTGGTGTGCAAATGGGCGCGCCAGGGCCTCTAGCCACTGCTAACAAACTCCAGATGCATGAGCCACCATGGCTTACGTGGGACCTGAAGAATTAAACCTGGGTCCTTAGGCTTTGTAGGCAAGTGCCTTAACCTCTAAGCAATCTCTCCAGCCCTGTTTTTGTTTGTTTTTATGGCATAACTTCCAAATGGGTGCTTCTTCTTGACATAGTTGTAATGATGGAATTTAACAACATTATTTGCCTACTAAGATTAATTTTATCTTTTTTGATGGCATAAAAAAAGTATAACAAGGTGAACATTAGCAACTTTGGAAATACAATCTTCTTGTTGGTGTCTTCAGAAGGAGCTAATAGGAAGTGCATTGTCTTTTACGATGGAGTCATTCTGATGACCATTGTAACCCGGCAAAGTTCAACACAGCACTGCTGCCCCAGTGAAATGAGTGGTCATCTGATGCACAGCTTGCCCCGCATCAAAACTGTTCACCAAGCTGCTGCTGCTTGTGTGCTTGTTTCCATGGTTTCCTTTTCTTGGTTTGTTAATGAATTAGAAACAGAAGATTTTAAGAAGAGGTGGAGGACAGGGGAGATGACTCAACGGAAGGCTTGCAAAGTCTGATGACCCAGATTTGACTCCCCAGTACCCATATCAAGCCAGATGCACAAAGTGGTACATGCATGTGGAGTTCATTTGCAGTGTCAAGAGGTCCTGGGACACTCATACTGTCTCTCACATAAATGAAAGTATTTTCTAAAAAGAAGAGGTGAGGCTGGGTGTGGTGGCACACGTCTTTAATCCTAGCACCTAGAAGGCAGAAGTAGGAGGGTTGCTGTAAGTTTGAGGCCACCCTGAGACTATATAGTGAATTCCAGGTCAGCCTGGGCTAGAGTGAGACCCTACCTCAAAAAACAAAACAAGGGCTGGAGAGATGGCTTAGCGGTTAAGGCACTTTCCTGGGAAGCCTAAGAACTCATGTTCAAATCTCCAGGTCCAACGTAGCCAGACATATAGTGATGCAAGCACACAATGTTGCACATGTGCCACAAAGGGGTGCAGTGTCTGGAGTTTATTCACAGCAGGCTGGATGTCCTGGCATGCCCATTCTCTCTCCCCCCCTCACCCTCAAAAAGAAAAAGAAAAAAATAGGGCTGGGGCCATGGCTCAGTGGCTAAAGGTGCTTGCTTGCAAAACCTCACAGCTAGGGCTAAATTCCCCGGGACCCACATAAAGTCAGCATAAAGTGGTACATGTATCTGGAGTTTATTTGCAGTGGCAAGAGGCTCTCTTTCTATGTAATAAACAAAAATATTTTTATAAATAAATAAATAGGGCTGGAGAAATGGTGTAGTGGTTAAGGTGCTTGCCTGCAAAGCCAAAGGACCCAGGTTTGATTCCTCAGGACCCATATAAGCCAGATGCACAAAGTGGCACATGTGTCTGGAGTTCATTTGCAGTGGCTGAAGGCCCTGGCATACCCATTCTCTCTCACTCACAAATAAAATAAAAATAAAAAATATTAAAAATAAATAAATAAATAGCCGGTCATGGTGGCACACACCTTTAATCACAGCACTCAGGAGGCAGAGGTAGGAGGATCACCATGAGTTCTGAGGCCACCCTGAGAATACAGAGTGAATTCCAGGTCAGCCTGAGCTACAGCAAGACCCTACTTCAAAAAAACAAACGAAAAAATATTAAAAAGTTTTGTAAAAAAAGAAAAAGAAGAGGTGGAGTTACTAGATACACTATCAGTGTATGTGTTCCATTCTTTTTTTAAAAGAAAGGAAGTTTATTTGACTCATGGTTTCAGTAGATTACAACCCAGTAGAACAGGGAGGGAAGGGTGGATGAGAAGAGTGGATGTGGGAAAGTCTTAACTATGCTGTAGATACAGGAACTGAGGTTCCATTCTTTTCTACAGTCAAAATACTAAATGCTTTTAGTTCCCATGCGATGAGAGCATCCAAATGTCTAGTATTTTACAGAACATCTGGAGGTCCTTGGACAGAGGCCATTGTACTAGCGCTGTCCCCTAGGAAGGACCCAGGGCTCTCTGTGTAGGAAAGCAGACCGGTACTGCAAGCATCAAGTCCTGCTTTCTTGATGTGTGCTGCCATACAGCGTTCGGCAGCCTCTTGAATATAAAAGGATATTTCTGCATTTGCTTCTAGCAAACACCATTGTGCTATTCATAAATCCACAGCACAGAAATTATAAGACATCCGCTCATAAACAGAAAGCAAATCACTATTCAGCATTTCCTTCTCTGTTTCCTGCCAATTTCAGATAATTAAAACTTTTTTTAAACCTTTTATTCTATTCTGTTTAATTCTGCTTCCTCTACCAAAAAAAGGGGGGAGGAGAGATTTGGAAATGGAAACTCTATGCATATAATAACAAGTCTTTTCCCTTATCTGGTGACATACCTCTCTCTCATTGACAGACCTCAGGATATTGTTGTCTTTATTATTGGAGGAGCCACCTATGAAGAAGCTCTAACAGTTTATAATCTGAACCGTACCACTCCTGGAGTGAGGATTGTCCTGGGAGGAACCACAGTGCACAATACAAAAAGGTAAAAGACACTTTGCAGTCCTACGGTTCTGTCCCCTTCCCAGAGAATCATGCCATAACTCCCTGTGTCTTGGAATGATTGATCAAGGATGACCAAGCACTCTTGTGTTTGTAGCATCCAGTCATAGACACCTGAGCATCTCTGAGAAAAAGACCCTATGTTCACTAGTCATTAGGTCAAAGATGAAGGACCATCCTGGGCTATAACCAACTCATGTTCTCTGTGCACTTTGAAAATGTGGCATTGAATTCTATGTTTTTCTAGTTTGTTGATAAACTACCTTCAATAATTAGTAAGAATACAAAAAAGAATAAGCTTTCTCAAGCGAGTCATTGTCTCTTTGGCAATCTAGAACATAAGTAAGAAAATAAGTGCCTGAAGAGACAGACAAGAGAGCCATGCGTTCCTAGCGTGGCCAAGGGAAACGAGCAGATGTTTCATGGAGGAGAGAGTATGCCGTCTGAGCCTCAGGTGGACAGTGAGGTGTGAAGGGACCACATTCGATTCAGAGCTGCTCCCGTGACCAGGTTATGAAAGTACAGATAAGTACAAGTGGTCAACTGTCTGTAATGAGTGTAACAAAGTAAAAGTTGGATTGAGTGCTATCATTATGGAAGGCTTGGGTGCCAGGCTGAGGCATTTCTGGGAAATGTTGAAGATAGTGAGGCAGTGAAATTACAAGAGCTTCTGTTCCAGATTTGCTTATAGACTCGCTCTTTGCTTATATGTAGCTTATGTCTGGATGTCCAGGTAGACAGTGACTTACTCGAGAAAGCGTGTTCTCGGCTTTGTTTTCTTTCTTCTTACTGACTCAGGAAGACTGTTTGGCATTGAGGAATAAAGGGAAGATTTTAGACTGGAGAACTATGACCGGATAGTTGAGTTTAATGATTGGGAACCCTGAGAGATCTATGCTGCTCAGTATATGTATAGATAGCTGAAAGTCATGAAAAATACTTCTGTACTCTTTCACTGTGTATTGTTTGATTTTTTTTAAACATTTTATTTATTTGAGAGAGACAGGCAGAGCATAGTAGAGAGAATGGGCACACCAGGGCCTATAGCCACTGCAAATAAACTCCAGACGCATGCACTACCTTGTGCATCTGGCTTATGTGGGTCCTGGGGAATCAAACCTGCTTTGCAGGCTTGTGCTGTAACTGCTGAGCCATCTTCCCAGTCCTTGTTTGATTTTTTTTTTTTCTACTTTCTACTCTAGCCCAGGATGACCTGGAATTCACTCAGTAGTTTCAGGGTGGCCTTGAATTCAAGGTGATCCTCCTACCTCTGCCTCCTCAGTGCTGGGATTAAAGGTGTGTGCCACCACACCCAGCTTTCTTGTTTGATTTTTTGACATAATTTTGCTTATTATAAAAGTATATGTATTTCTTCTGAGGATTTTATTTTATTTATTATTATTATTATTATTATTATTATTATTATTTTGACAGAGAGAGGGAGAAAGAAGCAGAGAGAGAGAGAGAGAGAATGGGCATGCCAGGGCCTTTAAGCTGCTGTAAAAAAAACTCTAGACATGTGCATCCCCTTGTACATATGTGTGACATTGGACACTTTGTCACTTTTTGGTGTGTGTTTCTTTGTTTGTTGACGTAGGGTCTTACTCTGGCCCAGGCTGACCTGAAATTCTCCCTCTCTCTGTCAAGTTTAGAATTCTGGGTTGATATATATATTTTTTTTCAGTGCTTAAAAACCAGATAGCAAAAAAAAAAAAAAAAAAAAAAAAACCCAGGTGACAATGGAATATTATTTTCACCTGTTACTTGTAAGCAGCCTGCTCTCCAGGCTGAAGAGATGATGCTCAGGCTGCCAAAGTGCTTGCCTCACAAGCATGAAGACCTGAGTCTGATGCCCAGAACCCACTTAAA
This sequence comes from Orientallactaga sibirica, assembly GCA_036365145.1. Lineage (NCBI taxonomy): Eukaryota > Metazoa > Chordata > Mammalia > Rodentia > Dipodidae > Orientallactaga > Orientallactaga sibirica. Next base: position 23,040,733 of record JAEOAD010000025.1, read on the forward strand.
AGTGCCAGGTATGGTAGTGTGATTATAATCCCAGCTCTGGAGAGGCAGACGCGAGGATCCCTAGAGCCTACAGGTAGCCAATCTTGCCTAATGTTGAGCTCAAGGCAGATGAGAGACGTGTATATGTGTGTGCGTGTGGAAGACAGAGGACAGCCTTGGGTGCCCTCTCAGAAACACCATCCACTCTTCAGGACAGGCTGTCACTGGCGTGTAGGTCACTGATTAGGCCAAGCTGCAGGGATGTACTGTCCCTGCCTTCCCAGCACTGGGTTACAAGTGTACACCACCATTTCAGCTTTTTTAAAACTTTATTTATTTATTTGAGAGAAAGAGATACACAGAGAGAGATAGAGAGAGAGAATGGACGCACCAGGGCTTCCAGCCACTGCAAACAAACTCCAGATGTATGCGCCACCTTGTGCATCTGGCTTACGTGGGTCCTGGGGAATTGAGCCTTGAACTGGGGTCCTTAGGCTTCATAGGCAAGCGCTTAACCACTAAGCCATCTCTCCAGGCCAGCTTTTTTAAAAAAAAAAGTATGGGTTCTGGAAATTGAACTCAGGACGTCCTGCTTTCAAGGCAAGTACTTTACTGAGTGAGCTATTGCCCTAGCCTTCATTTGTTCTCTTTTAAAAAAGGAGGGTTTAGGAGATGGTTCAGAGATTAAGAATCCTTGCTGCTGAAGTATGAGGGCCTCTTGGGCAGGAGATAATCAAATTCAACTCCCCAGAACCCACTTAAAAATCTAGGCATGGCCACAAACATCTGTAACCCCAGTTGTGTGTGGGGGGGAGCAGAGACTGGAGAATCACTGGTGCTCTCTGACAGACAGCAGCTCTATGTCGAGGGAGAGACCCTGTCTCGAGAAAATATGCAGATGAGCAATAAAAGAACACCAGATGTTCTCCTCTGGCCTCTACGTGTATGCACATGGGGCTTATGCAAATGCACACATGTGCATGCACCACATCACACATACCACACACATACATGTACCATATCTCACACACACTACACATATACATGAACAAAACAAAAACAAGGAAAAAACTGGACATTTCAATTTTCTATTAGTGTCCAAACTACTGAAAAAAATAATCTTTTTTTGTCAAACTAAGAGGTAAGGAAACCCTGAAAAAGCTTTCTGCCAAATCCTGCTGACTACAGCCAACTTTGGTATTTCTTTGACCCAACAGTATGCTCAACTGTTTACATGAAGGCAGATAACAATAAAAGATTACATAAAATCTTAGACAGGATTGTTTATTGGCACCCAACCAATGAAATCTTCAGGGAGAGATGGTTATTTAAATTTTAAAGGTCAGTTATTGTAAAGCTTGAAGTAATTGAAAGCAACACAAAAAGTTCGACTTTGAGTAGAAAGGCTTGATTTTCATAATTCATGTAGGTTAATTTAGGTGTTACTAACCTATTCAAGAAATTCACAACTCTTCATTTTCTTAAAAGATAAAGCAGAGCAGAGTTTATTCAGAAGGAAAGTTAAAGAGGCAGAGAGGAACAGACTCCCTGTTACAGGAGAGGATCCACAGACTGGACTCCCTCTTTTTACAGAGCCTCACTATGTTGCTTAGCTGGTCTCAAGCTATTCTCCTGTCTCAGCATACTGCATAGCTAGCTAGCTACCATCATGTCCAGGGATCTCATTATTAAATCCTTGAAATCCTGGGGCTAGGGGCATAGCTCAGTAGAAGAGTGTGTCATAGCATTCATAAGGCTCTTTGGGAAGGGGGAGATTCTAGACTCTATAAATAAGGGAAATGCTAATATTTTGTAAAACCATTTTTAAAGCTAGGTTTAGTAGGGCTACTGCAAGCTAGCAATAAAAATTGATATGGGGGCAGACCGTGTCAAATTAAGTAATTGTTTCTGTGAATTATGAATTTAGTGGAGAGTATTACACACTATGTAGTGCATGGGTTATTTCTTAAAGAAAAGTCCATGGGGCTAGAGAGATGGCTCAGCAGTTAAGGTACTTGCCTGCAAAGCTTAAGGCCCTGAGTTCAATTCCCCAGTACTCACATAAAGCCCTCTCTCTCTTTCTCTCTCCCACCCCTCTCAAATAAATAAATAAAATATTTTTTAAAAAAAAGAAAGAAAAGTCCAGAGAACTAAACAACAGCCATATGGCCTTGATCTCAAGTCTGCTTTTAGATGTGCCATGATGGATGCCCTCTTGTTACTGAGAATCATGGTGCATGCTGCTTCAACAAGCATTTGGAATTATGGGTACTCCAATAAACAGGAAAGAAATCATATCCTGTCATTGTGAGTGGTGTGTGCCGAGATGGAAGCCATTATCTTTCCAGACTGGAAAATGTTTATTGTGGGATATTTCTGGATACAGCTCACTTGATCTTTACAACTCTTAAGGAAAATCTGAGATTATCGCAGACTTATTTTTCAGGCAAATGTCAGAAAACATCACTTTATAAACCTACATTAACCACCACTTATGATCGGGCATAAGTTACTCAATGTGCTGGGTAAGTGTGTCAAAACAGGTCCCGTCTTTCAGAAGAGTACAGGTCTCCTTCTCTCAAGTGGTCCTTTTAACACCTTCATCACTATTTCTCTCATACACTAAGGCTGCCTTTACTGTAAATCTGAGTTGCAAACAAAACTAAAAAATATAGGCTGGGCATGGTGGCACACGCCTTTAATCCCAGCAGTTGGGAAGCAGAGGTAGGAGGATCACTGTGAGTTCGAGGCCAGCTTGAGACTACATAGTGAATTCCAGGTCAGCCTCAGCTAGAGTGAGACCCTGCCTCAAAAAATGAAGAGAAGAGAAGGGAAAAGAATAAGGCTTTTAGGCTGAAGAGATGGCTCAGCAAAGAAAGACACTTGCTTGCAAAGCCTGACAGCCCAAGTTCAATTCCCCAGCACCCATGTAAGCCAAACTGTTACCTGCATCTAGAGTTCATTTGCAGTGTTAGAAGCCCTTGGCATGTTCATTCTCTCTCTTTGTCTGCCTCTCTCTCCCAAATAAATAAATAAATTATTAGAAAACAAAGAATAAATCTTTTCCATAAGTAAGTTTTCATTTTAAGATGGAACTGAAGGAGTATCATTTAGGGCCTGATCATAAAAGGCCTATACACTGTCATAAGGATTAACTTTCACTATGTGATATAGGGCATATTAGGGTGGGATTATTAAAAATATTCTTACTGAGATAAAGTTCTCATGCTATACAACAAATGCACATTTTCAGTGTATTGACAAGTATATGCAAACATCGTCATCATCATCTAGTTTAGAGCATTTCCTTCTCTCAAAAGGAGCCCTTGCCTAGTCCCCTTTCTATCCCTGTGGGTTTCCCTGCTCTGAATATTTCACACAAATGGAATTATAACATGTGTTATCTTTGGTTACTAGCTTCTCCGCAGGCATAATGTGTTTTTTTGGGGGGGTTAAAAATGTTTTTAAAATATATTTTTATTATTTGAGAGACAGAAAGAGGCGGGGAGGGGAGGGAAAGAATGGGCACGCCAGGGCCTCCAACCACTTTAAACGAACTCCAGATGCATGTGCCGCCTTGTACATCTGACTTACGTGGGTCCTGGAGAGTTGAACTGGGGTCCTATCGCTTTGCAGGCAAGTGCCTTAACTGCTGAGCCATCTCTCCAGCCCATGTTTTTTTTTTTTAATTCACAGGAGTTTTATTTGTCATAGTTTAACACTTTAAACCTAAAATTTGCTATAGTACAAAGAATCTGTAGCACAGCCATACAATGAAATGGTACTATTCAGCAATAGAAAATAACAAGATATAGACAAGTATATGAATCTCAGAATAACTATGTTGTGTTTGAAAAACCAGCCATATACTGAAAGTGCATGATTCCATTGATGCAAAGCTCTGTAAAATGAAATTACAGCCTGTTACACTAAGCAGATTAATGGTTGCCTGGAGATGAGTGAAAAGAGGTAGTGGAGGTTTCAAATAAGCTAATGATGTGTCATTATTATCTTAATTTTCTTTTCTTTTTTTTTTCTTTTTTCCAGGTAGGGTCTCACTCTAGCTCAGGCTGACCTGGAATTCACTATGTATTCTCAGGGTGGCCTTGAACTCACAGCGATCCTCCTACCTCTGCCTCCCGAGTGCTGGGATTAAAGGCGTGCGCCACCACGCCCGACTTTTATTATCTTAATTTTGATTATTTCATAGACGTATAAATATATAAAAACTCTATTTTAAATGTTTTATTTATTTATTCGTGAGAGAGAAAGAGGAGGGAGGGGGAGAAAATGGATGCACCAGGGCCTCCAGCCACTGCAAATGAACTCCAGATGCATGCACCCCCTTTTGCTTCTGGCTTATGTGTGTCCTAGAGAGACAAACCGGGATCCTTTGGCTTTGTAGACAAATGCCTTAACCACTAAGCCATCTCTCCAGCCCCTACAAAAACTCTTAAATTGTTTATGTTGTATATGTTTATCTCATGATGCCTCTTTTTTGTCTTTTTTGGTTTGGTTTGTTTTTTTGAGGTAGAGTCTCACTCTAGCTCAGGCTGACCTGGAATTCACTATGTAGTCTCAGGGTGGCCGTGAACTTGGGGCAGTCCTCCTACCTCTGCCTCCCAAGCTGGGATTAAAGGCATGTGCCACCATGCCTGACTTTCATGATACATCTTTATGAAAACAAAAATAGTTCTTTAAATTTTCTAAAAATGCATACTTCCATTTCCTTATAAATCTTTTTTTTTTTTTTGTATAGAGCGGGGGGGGGGTGGAGAGAGAGACAGAGAATTGGCGCGCCAGCAGCCTCTCAGCTGCTGTGAACAAAATCCAGACGCGTGCGCTCCCTTGTGGGCAAGTGTGGCATTATGCCCTTGCATCATTTTGCTTCTGGCTAAACGTGGGACCTGGAGAATCGAACGGGCATTCCTAGGCTTGGCAGGCAGGCACCTTAACTGCTAAGTCATCTCTCCAACCCCTAAAGCTTTTTTTTTTTTTTTTTTTGAGAGAGACACAGAGAGAGACAGAGAGAGAGGGAGAGGAAGACAGATAGAGATGGGCATGCCAGCAGCCTCTCAGCTGCTGCGAACGAAATCCAGATGTGTGCACCCCCTTGTGGTCAAGTGCGGCATTGCACCCTTGCATCACTGCATCTGGCTAAACATGGGACCTGGAGATTGGAACCTGCGTTCTTAGGCTTAGGAGGCAGGCACCTTAACTGCTAAGCCATCTCTCCAGCCCCCTAAATCTTTTTTTAAACTTATTTTTATTAGTTATGCACATACTTAGAATGTCAGCAACACATGTTGTTTACACGTGTTGGTACCATCCTTCCCCTCATCTCTGTCCCTTTTCCAAAGGGGCCTTCCTCTTCAGGATGTAGATCATCCCCATGGGGATTGTTGGTTGTGCATTGTGGGGACAGTAGCCAGGTTTGGGGGAGAGGCAATGCCTCTAGGGCATAATGTTTTTAAGGTTCATCCATGTTGTAATAGCATACATCTGTACTTGGCACCTGTATAAATGTACCATATTGTGTTTCTCCATTCATCATCTTGCACATATTTGAATTGTTTCCATCTTTTATCTATTATGAATAATGCGGCTAAGAACAAGTTCTGTTCAAGTCTGTGCACTGCAGGGTTTTAGCAGAGTCTTGACATCTAGCTCATATTTCAGAATATCACCTGTGCTATCAAAGTTAATGGTGTGCTGGAGAGATGGCTCAGTGGTTAAGGTGCTTGTCTGCAATGCCTAACAACCCTGGTTTGATTCCCCAGTACCAACTTGAAGGCAGATGCACAAAGTGCTACAAACATGTGGTGTTTGTAATGGCTAGAGGTCCTGGTGCGCCCATTCATTCTCTCTCTCTCTCTTTTTCTTTCTCTCTAGTCTCCTTCTCTCCCCTTGCAAATAAATAAATAAAAATCTTTCTAAAAAATGGTAATGTGAACTAAGAGAATTATCTACCAAAATGAACATTTGTTTATTAAGAAAATGACAAGTGCTAGATGTAGTAAACTGTATCTATTATTTATTCACCTGCAATAAATTGAGTCTTTATTCTGTTGTATTTCTGGAGCATAGGCTCCTTCCTTGCATATAAATAAGCATCTTGGTTTGGATTTTGAGCTGGCCTGCTTTAGAACTTGCTACATCAATCATTTCTAGAGAGTCCTTGCTGGCAGCAATTGACACTCTTGCATGAGCCAAGAGGTCAAGAATCCCATATAGATGGAATTGTTCTAGTAAAATCCCCATCTTCATAGGATTCAGGATAGAAGTGAAGGGAAAGAGCCCGCGTGACTCTCAGCCATCTGGCCTGAGCTGCACCACCTGTCAGTACAACCCTTCCCACTCTGACACACAGCGTCCTGCAAGGTGATACCGAGGCAGTCCTTCTCCTCCCAGGTTCTCTTTCAAGTCAGAAGTAAGTATAGCACATAGGAGGTTCTCTGTTCAGTTAAAATTGAACTGGATGCAATTAACCCCTCATTGGCTTTAAACATGCAAATTGATTAAGGGTCATTTTTCCAAGTCTCTTCCCTCTAATTAGCAAAGGCATATAGTGTCAGCAGACAGAGTGAAATTCCCTGCCACCAACTAGTCCATGCTCACTGTACAAGGCAAATAAATCCATACAAAAGTAAAATCAGGCTGGAGAGATGGCTTAGCAGTTAAGGCATTTGCCTGCGAAGCCTACAGACCCATGTTTGATTCCCCAGTACCTACGTAAGCCAGATGTACAAGGTGGCACATGCATCTATCTGGAGTTTGTTTGCAGCAGCTAGAGGCCCTGGTATGCCCACTGTCTCTATCTGCCTCTTTCTCTCTCTCTCTCTCTCAAATAAGTAAAAATATGTTTTGTTAAAAATTAAAAATATATTTTTTAAAAAGAGGTACATAGGGCTGGAGAGTTGGCTTAGTAGTTAAGGCACTTGCCTGTGAAGCCTAAGGACACAGGTTTGATTCTCCAGGTCCCACATAAGCCAGATGCATATTGGTGGTGCATGCGTCTGGAGTTCATTTGCAGTGGCTAGAGGCCTTGGTGCACCCATTCTTTCTCTTTCTGTCTCCCCCCTCTGTCTCTGTCTTGAATGAATGAATGAATGAATAAATAAATAAATAAATAAATAATAAAGAGGTACTTAAAGAGATGAGGAACAAGGGCTGGAGAGATGGCTTAGCAGTTAAGGTGCCTGCCTGAGAAGCCTAAGAACACTTGTTCAAACCTCCAGGTCCCACGTTTTCCAGATGCAAAAGTGATGCAAGTGTGCAATGTTGCACATGTGCACAAGGGGGCACACGTGTCTGGAGTTCGTTCACAGCACCTGAAAAGGCCCTAGCACATCCATTCTCTCTCTGCCTCTCGCTGTGTGTCTCTCTCAAAAAAATAAAAATAAAAAAGAGATGAGGAACAAGCTTACATGAGAAAGATACATTAAGATACAATAACTTGGGGCTGGAGAGATGGCTCAGCGGCTAAGGCACTGTCCTGCAATACTTAACAACCTGGGTTCAATTCCCCAGTACCCACATAAAGCCAGATGAACAAAGTGGTATATGTATCTGGAGTTTATTTGCAATGGCTAAAGGCTCTGGCATACCCATTCTCTCTCTGCTTGCAAATAAATAAAATATTTTCTAAAAAAGATAAAATAGGGCTGGAGAAATGGCTTAGCAGTTAAGGCACTTGCCTGCAAAGCCAAAGGACCTCTGTTCAATTCCCCAGGACCTACGTAAACCAGATGCACAAGGTAGTGCATGAGTCGAGTTTGTTTGCAGTGGCTGGAGGCCATTCTCTCTCCACCACCACCCCCGCCTGTGTGTGTTTCTCTCTCTCAAATAAATAAAAATAAAATATTTAAAATTTTTTTTAAAAAAGAGCTGGGTGTGGTGGCACACGCCTTTAATCCCAGCACTCGGGAGGCAGAGGTAGGAGGATCGCCGTGAGTTCGAGACCATCCTGACACTACATAGTGAATTCCAGGTCAGCCTGGGCCAGAGCGAGACCCTATCTCGAAAAACAAAACAAAAACAAAAGCAAAAAATTCAAAAAAAGATAAATAACTTCTTTTTGTCTTATGTTAGTGTACATTGGGGATTTTAGTAAGAACTTAAACAAGAGCAAAAACCAAAGCATTATGACTTAGCCAGGCGTGGTGGCGCACGCCTTTAATCCCAGCACTCAGGAGGCAGAAGTAGGAGGATTCCTGTGAGTTTGAGGCCAGCCTGAAAATACATAGTGAATTCCAGGTCAGCCTGGGCTGCAGTGAAACCCTACCTCGAAAAAAAAAAAAAAAAAAAAAGGATTATTATGTTATTATGACTTAAACTTCACAAACAGAAAACAGTATGAAAAACAGCTTGACTTGTACAGGAAGAGTGTTGAGACACTTTGAGACTTCATCCATCGCATGAGGTCAGCAGGTCACCTGAGAATACAGAGAAGTGTTGGCTTGTGAACGCTTTCCCCCTTCCTCCCGCTATACAGGACAAAGGGCCTAGTCCAGATGGCTGCTGGACGCCTGCTATGGATTTGCTCTCCAACAAGAAACGCTACTCTAGCAATTCTTACGAAGGGCATTTTAATAGCAAGAACTAAAACATACTGAGCATACACTGTGAGCTAGACATTTCTTGTACCTGTGCTGTCCAGTAAAGTGGACCATAGCTACACGTAGCCATTGAGCACTTGAAATGTGGCTAGTCTAATTTGAAGTGTGTTACAAGTATAAAGAACTTTTTGGGTTTTAAAGACAGTACAAAGAATTCTCAATTTAAAAATTAATTATGTGCTGATATATTATATATATATGGATTATATAAATGTGAATTCAAATTAATTTTCCTTTTTTCATTTTAATTTTTTAATAGTTATATATGAACATTTTGAGTTACCAGTGTATCTCACAATTGTGACTTGCAAATACTTTTTCCATTAAATTTTGTTTAATTTTCATAGCACAGTGAAGTAGGTAGTTTTATTATTGTCACCCTCATTTCTCAGGTGAGGAAATTGATATATGGAAGAGATTAAACATCTTGCCTGAAGCCATAAAGCTAGTAAGTGGTAAAGCTGGAACTGACACAATGTGTTTCTAATCTGGGAACTGGGCTCTCAGTTGAAATAATATTCTAGGAAGATTTACCTAGCTATGACTCTTCAAATCCTTTGCTTTTAAGGATCAATTACAAGATAGGCAAAATATGATTTATTAGGGTAGGCGAAATGTGAAGCTTTCTGCATACTAAGAAAATAGTATGAAAGTGAGGAACTGGGGATGGAGAGATGGCTCAGCAGTTAAGGTTCTTGCCTGCAAAACCTAACAACCAGGGTTCGATTCCCCTATACCCACGTAAAGCCAGTTGCACAAAGTGGTGTGTGCATCTGGAGTTTGTTTGCAGTGGCTACAGGCCCTGGCATGCCCGTTATTTCTGTCTGTCTCTATATATATCTCTATCTGCTTGCAAATAAGTGTGTAAAAAATATTTATTTTAAGAAAGTGAAGAACTGGCTGGAGAGATGGCTTAGCAGTTAAGGCGTTTGCCTGCAAAGCCAAAGGATCCCGGTTCAACTCTCCAGGATCCATATAAGCCAGATGCACAAGGGTGCACATGCATTTGGAGTTTGTTTGCAGTGGCTGGAGGCCCTGGTGAGCCCATTCTCTCTCTCTTTCTCTCTCAAATAAATACATAAATAAAATATTTTTAAAATGTTTTTTTAAAAAGTGAGGAACTAGGAGCTGGGCGTGGTGGCGCACGCCTTTAATCCCAGCACTTGGGAGGCAGAGGTAGGAGGATCACTGTGAGTTCGAGGCCACCCTGAGACTATATAGTGAATTCCAGGTCAGCCTGGACCAGAGTGAAACCCTACTTCGAAAAACCAAAAAAAAAAAAAAAAAAAAAAAAAAAAAGTGAGGAACTGCCAGGCATGGTGGCACACACCTTTAATCCCAGCACTCAGGAGGCAAAGGTAGGAGGATCACTGTGAGTTCGAGGCCAACCTGAGACCCTACCTCGGAAAACCAAAAAGACAAAAAAGGTGAGGAATCATTTCATTTTAGGATTTTTGTCATTGAAAGATAAAGAATGGTGTTGCCCCCGGAATGAAATGATGAGTTTGATGTAGTGGCAGATGGTGATTGCTTCAACAACAGTATGAAGCTGGGAAGGGTTTAGTGCGCGTTATCAACAGATACGTTATAGATTTCTAACTAAACAAGTAATGTTAGAAACCTGGACCTTCTCCTGTAACCACAGGTTGGTTTGATCCTGAATTATTTACAGAAAAATCAGGATACTGTGACAGAATTTGCATTTCAAAGAAGGGAATCCAGAGAGAGCTCTCTTCTTCACTTTGGATATTTCCAGATGAGGACTGAACCCATCAGAGTCACCTTCTTTGTAGAATTTTCTTTAGAGCCTCACTTTCCTCTTTTGGCCTAAGTGCCAGGCACCATTGCAGAAGTGTGGAGAGTATGAGCTGCAGTGACCAGCTCTCCCTGTATGCTGATGTGTGAAGTCCTGTTGAAGGTGGAGAGGAAGCCCTGTCCTGTACCTGTAAGGTCTTATGTCAGATGGAATGTAGACACAGACATGAATAATCATCTTTCTTTGAAAGTTGAATTTCTTTCTTTCTTTCTTTCTTTTTTTTTTTTCTTTGTTGGTTTTTCAAGGTAGGATCTCACTCTGGCCCAGGCTGACCTGGAATTAACTTTGTAGTCTCAGGGTGGCCTCGAACTCACAGTGATCCTCCTACCTCTGCCTCCTGAGTGCTGGGATTAAAGGTGTGCACCACCATGCCTGGCTTAAAGTTGAATTTTAACCCAGGACTCGGATCTAAGTATGTCCCCTGATTCCCAGCATTGGGGAGGCAGAGGTAGGAGGATCACCATGAGTTTGAAGCCAGCCTGGGCTACAGTGAAACTCTACCTCAAAACAAAAAAAAAAAAAAAAAAAAAGATTGTTGTTGCCATTCTGACCATAGTCTTTTAGACTTCACCAATGATTGTGCACACACACCTTTCTTTCCTCTGATTTCTTGTATATACACATATATAGAAAGAGAGAGAGAAAGGGGGAGAGGCAGATTGAGAGAGAGAGGTGGGGGAGGGAGAGAAATGGGTGCGCCAGGGCTTCCAGCAACTGCAAACAAACTACAGGTGCATGTGCCACCTTGTGCATCTGGCTTAAGTGGGTCCTGGAGAACCGAACCAGGGTCCTTTGGCTTTGCAGGCAAGTGCCTTAACCACTAAGCCATCTCTCCAGCCCCCACCTCAGATTCCCAATGCTGGAATTAAAAGTCTGTGCAGCACACTAGCTATTTCAAAGTTTTGTTTGTTTGTGTTGTTTTGAATTTTATTTATTTGAGAGAGTGAGGATAGAAAAGAGGCAGAGAGAGAGGGAATGGGCACGCCAGGGCCTCCAGCCATTGCAAACAAACTCCAGATGCATGTGCCACCTTGTGCATCTGGCTTACATGGGTCCTGGGGAATCAAATCAGGATCCTTTGGCTTTGCAGGCAAATGCCTTAACCACTAAGCCATCTCTCCAGCCTTCAAGTAAATCTTTCTAGCTTAATTCAGTGTTTTTCCAAGTTCTATTCTATAAAAACTGTGTTGGGAAAAGTTGTTACTATTCCACTTTGGGTGTGTGTGTAATATGTATGTTATCTGTGCACATGTTGTAAATGCATGTATGTGTGTGCAAAGATGCATATGTGCCATGCACACACATGTATAGGCTAAAGGACAATATCAGGTGCCTTCTTGTCTTGCTTTTCTGTCATATTTCCTTGAGATAGGGTCTCTCACTAAGCCTGGAGCTCTCCATGTTTTCAGCCAGATTGGCTGACCAGCAAGCTGCAGAGCTCCTCCTGTCTCTGCGTGTCTCAATACGAGTGTTATAGGTATGCACAGCCACAACTCTGATTTTTATCTGGATGCTGTGGATTGAACTTAGGTCCTGTCTTAAAATATAAGGCGTAGGGGCTGGAAAGATGGCTCAGCAGTTAAGATACTTGCTTGCAAATCCTAAGGGCTCAGATTCAATTCCTCAGGACCCACGTAAGCCAGATGCATAAGGTGACCCATGTTCTGGAGTTCATTTGCACTGGCTGGAGGCCCTGGCATGCCCATTCTCTCTCCTTCTCTATCTGCCTCTTTATCTCTCTTAAATGAATGAAAATATTTTAAAATGTCCTTAGAAGGTATAGAGGGATTGAGGAAGACACTCAGCATTGATCTCTGTACATGCACATGCACTCCCGTACACATGAGACCCACAAACATGACAAACACACATATATGCACACCACACATGCATGTGTGTATGCAAGAAAAGCTCTCTCGGATTTTGTGTTTAACAAAACGTTTGGTATTTCTAAAAGATATGAAGCAGGCTAGAGAGGTTGCCTAGTGGTTAAGGCTTTTGCCTGCAAAGCCTAAGGACCGAGGTTCAATTCCCCAGAACCCATGTAAGCCAGATGCACAAGGGGGCACATGCATCTGGAGTTTGTTTGCAGTGGCTGGAGGCCCTGGAGCACCCATTCTCTCTCTCTCTCTCATAAATAAATAGAAGATATGAAGCACATAAGTTAGCAGCGTGATAGTATAATGACTCCTGTGAAGTGTTCACCTAGCTCAAGAACTGGAAGACCCCAGGAATGCGCGTCCACTGCGTGCTCCTCTCCCGGCACATCCCTTCGCTCCCACAGCAAGCACTCTCCGTGATTGTGTGTGGTGCTGAAGGAGTAACAGTCTGTCATTTTTTGTTTTGTTTTGCTTTGCTTTATTTTTCAAGGTAGGGTCTCACTCTAGCCCAGGGTGACCTGGAATTCACTCTGTAGTTTCAGGGTGACCTTGAACTCATGGAGATCCTCCTACCTCTGCCTCCCAAGTGCTGGGATTAAAGGCATGCACCACCACACCTGGATTTTAAATTTAAATATATATATATTTATGTATTTGCAAGCAGAGAGAGATAGAAGAGAGACAGACACACAGAATGGGTGCACCAGGGCCTCCAGCCACTGCAAAATCTCCAGATGCATGCGCCCCCTTGTGCATCTGGCTGACGTGGATACTAATCTGGGTCCTTAGGCTTCACAGACCTTAGCCACTAAGCCATCTCTGAATTCAGCCTCAGAAATAGCATTTTTATCAGTCATCTATATATTTCTAAACAACATGTTTAGTTTTGTTTGGGTTGAGTATGACAAAAAAATCTGAACTTCTCCCCTAGACTCCACAAACACCCTCCCAACAGTCTCTGACACGTCACCTGAGATGCCTTATAAACGCCCATACTAAACGTGATGAGGCAGGACATGTCCATAGCGCTAAGACAAGCAAACATAACGCTCCTTCAGACTTCCCCTGCATTAGTGGCACATCTGTCCTTAGATCAAAACCATTAGTGTTCTCCCCTTTCTTTCACATCTATCTCCTGTTCATCAAAAAATCTCATGAGCCTTACTTCCAAAATGGGTACAGAATGTAACCCCTCTCACTACTCCTGCCTGGGTCTGTGTCACTACTACTCCCCACAGGGATTCGTATAACGGCTTCATCTTCTCCCTCCTCTCCCCCACCCACAGTCTCTTCTCAACATAGCAGTGAGTGATCATGTGAAAATGTATAATTCAAGATATGTCACACTCTGTACAAAACCCTCCAGAAATCTATCTTAAAGTAAAAACTAAATCCTAGCCAGACATGGTGGCGCACACCTTTAATCCCAGTGCTCAGGAGGCAAGTAAGTAGATCACCAAGAGTTCAAGGCCACCCTGAGACTACGTAGCAAATTCCAGATCAGCCTGACTACAGTGAAACCCTACCTCGAAAAAAAAAGGGGGGAAGCTGGAGAGATGGCTTAGTGGTTAAGGCACTTGCCTATAAAGCCTAAGGACCCAGGTTCAATTCTCCAGTACCCACATAAAGCCAAATGCACAAGTGGCACATGCATCTGGAGTATGTTTGCAATGGCTGAAGGCCCTGGTACACCCATCCTCCCTCCCTCCCTCCTCCCTCCCTCTCTCTCTCTCTCCTTGCAAAGAAATAAACCCTAAAAAAGGGAGGGAAATCCTTCCCATGTCCAGCAGGCCTGGCAGACTTTCGTCATCATCCCTGCCCCATCTCCCAGCTCACTCTCTCACTCTCATCTCTCACTACCCAGCACCTTATTTGCATCAGCCATACTAGCCTCTGTCTGTTCCAGGAATCTGTGTACTTGCTCTTCCCCCACAGAAATGCTCAGTTCCGCAGTGAGACCTTCCTTGTTCCTTGAGCCTTGGATTTAAAAATCTTACACCTTGCCGGGCGTGGTGGCGCACGCCTTTAATCCCAGCACTCGGAGGCAGAGGTAGGAGGATCGCCGAGAGTTTGAGGCCACCCTGAGACTACATAGCTAATTCCAGGTCAGACTGGACCAGAGTGAGACCCTACCTTGCAAAACCAAAAAAAAAAAAAAATCTCACACCAAAGCCTGGCATGGGAGCACACGCCTTTAATCCCAGCACTCGGGAGGAAGAGGTAGGTGGATCACTGTGAGTTCACGGCCACCCTGAGACTACATAGTGAATTCCAGGTTATCCTGGACCACAGTGAAACCCTACCTCAAAAAACTTAAAAAAAACACCAGCATCTCTAATTCTCCTTTAAACCTACTTTATTTTTCTACATAGCATTTTCTTCATTTAGCATACTATAGAGAGCAGGCTTGGGTAAGATGGTAGGGTACAAGCCACATTTGAGAAAGTAGAGGAACAGACCCAGGGCAGCTCTTCTGCCAGCCAAACTAGCAGTGCCAACTCCAGGACAGACAGAGCTGCAACCTCTTACCAGGGTGACAGGAAACTCCTGGGACTCCATCCATGTCCCCAGCACAGACGCCCGGGAGCTGTCAGCCTTCTGTGGACCCAGCCCCAGAAGGTCATATAGCACAGGCCAGACGTCCAGAATGAGACAAGGACACCAGAGAGGAACCCAAGGGCAGTATCCACGTCCTGCTCCTCCGCAGCTGACCGACAGCTCCTCCAAATGGCGACCACAGCTTCCCTCTGACAGCAGAGAGTCAATTCCAGGTGTCCAGAGGATCCAGGAATCACTGCTAAGACATTCTGAAGGCCTACTCCAGAGGCCTCGCAATGCCTGACTCTGGAGACCTTCCATCTCCCAGATCTGCATTCCCCAGCATGCCACTCTCACCAGGCCACCGCCATTACCTGAGATAAACTGTGGGTGCAGCCACGCCATGACAGGGTCCACAGCAGTGCTGTCATCATGAGGAAGCATTGAAGGACTTGGAAGACACCGTCCAGGAAAAACAGGCATGAATAAGCGCTGGCTTGGTTCTAGATAAATCTAGAGCTGGTCCTAGCCAACAGAAGGCAGGGAGCCTAGTACCTTCGGTCAACACCATAATGTCCTCAAGTGGGCAAGACTTGGGCGTTCCTCCAGCCTGCAGTGCCCTGCTGGTGGGAGCTTTAATCTCATCCCTCCGGGGGCTGCGTTACATCCAGCCTAGGGAACAGGGCAGCTCCGGCCAGAAGTTTACTGCAGAACTTGATCCCACCTGAACGACCCACACACAGACTCACTCTGGCTGACCTGTGGAGCTGTCATTACAAACTGTAATCGAGGGAAGGACATTCGCCCTTTCAGATCTATATGACCAGTGCCTCACCCACACCCCTTGTGGGTTTTGTTGATTGTTGTTGTTGGAATTTGTTATTTTTCTTTGTTTTTTCTTTCTTCTTACTTTCTCACTTTGGTTTTTAGGGTTACTATTTTTCATTTGACAATTCCTTGGTTCTTGCGGTAGCCCAGGCTGACCTGGAATTCACTATGTAGTCTCAGGCTGACCTCAAACTCACAGCAATCCTCCTACCTCTGCCTCCCAAGTGCTAGGATTAAAGGCGTGTGCTACTTCTGTACATTTTTTTTTATTGACAACTTCTATACTTACATACAAAAAATGTATGATATCTCTCTCCCCTCCCCCCATTCCCCTTTGGAACTCCAATCTCCGTTGTATCCCCTCCCTCTCTCCATTAGTCTCTCTATTATGAGGGTCTTGCGAAGGTATTGCTAGGCATTGCAAGGTCATGGATATTGAGGCCAATTTCTGTCTGGGCAGTTACATTGTAAGGCGTCATACCCTTCCTTTGGCTCTTCCATTCTATCCACCCCCTCTTCCGCAATGGTCCCTGAGCCTTGGAGGGTATGACAGGTGTTTCAGTGCTGGGCACTCCTCCATCCCTTCTTCTCAGCACTGTGTTGCCTTTTGGGTCATCCCAGGTCATCTCCATCTGAAAAGAGAAGCTTCTCTAACCAGAAGTGAGAGTAGCATTAATATGTGAATATGAACATTAAGCGTAGTGCTTTCAGGGTAGCTTGGTGGGAATAATATATACATTTAACCAGACAAGCGCAGGCTTTATGCCCCTAAGGCTCATGACCTCCCCTGCCATAGACTTTTGCTTAGTTTTTTCAGTACCAGGTATGTATTCCCTCCCATAGAGAGGGCCTTCAGTCCAATTATGAATCAGTTGGTTACCCCAAGAGCAGACATGCCACTATTGCACCCATTCAGTCATTGGGCCTGTCTGGCCAAACTTGAATTTTCAGTGTCCACTGTTTTCACTGCTGATGACTACTTCTGTACATTTTTATAGCTGTGGTAGTCTCCATCCTTCCTTGCAGGCCTCCAACCCATATACTTTTCTACTTATCCAAACTTTATCTCCCATCCTGTCCTCCATCCCTTCTTCATTTCCCCTACCCTTTACCCTTAAAAAAAAAATCCATAGCCAGGTGTGGTGGCACACGCCTTTAATCCCAGCACTCAGGAGGCAGCGGTAGGAGGAACACCATGAGTTCGAGGCCAGCCTGAGACTACACAATGAAGTCCAACAAATCTGCCCAGCCTGAAAGAAACAAAAGCGGGTTATGGGGGGGGGGGTGGGCAGGTCACATAGTAAAGCACTAAGGGGTGAGGGACAACAAACCCCCAACTTCTCAGCTCCCACATAATTGAAGTGGAAATGTCAAGAATTTAGAGCTCTACTCCTGAAAACAATTAATGGCTACACACACACCTTAGATAAGCAGAGTGATCTAAAAAAAAAATACATCCAAGACCTCAGAGACAGGACAGACGCTAAAGTGAATGAAACTGCAAGTCATTTGGAGGAGAAAGTCATAAATATGGAGTAAAACTTCAGCAAAGAAACAAACCCTGAAAAAGACTCGAACAGAAATCATGGTAATGCAAGCAATGATCAATCAAGTAAGAATCCCGTGGGATCTGTGCTTGCAGACAGTCACGCAGAAGGATGGCTTTGGGGGGCGGGGGACAGACGGAGTCGAGACGGTATTGGGAAAGAAAATTTAAGAACATGACCAGTATTTCCAAGAACTCTGGAATACAATCAAGAGACCAGACCACAGAGTACAAGGGGGAGAAAGGGCTCAGATAAATGTAAAAGGAACTGATTGTTTAATGAAAAGTTTCCCAAACCTAGAGAAAGAAGCTGGCATCAAACACAAGAGGCATCTAGAACTCTGAGCAGACTTGGCTAGAGAAGACCCTCTGCACGTCATAGTAACCATGTCAAAAATACAAAGCCATGAAGTCTGTCTGCCTCTTTCTCACAAATTACATAAATACAGAAAATATTCAATTTTTTTTTAAAAAAAGACACAGATGGACAAAGAAGAAATGGGAAAGAATCAAGTGTGTCTAAGACAAATTAGCAAATTCTCAGGGGGAAAGGAGAAAAGTCACTTATCCAGCCAGTCAGAAGATCACCCAACAAAATGTTGGTGGGTAGCAAGCCTCTTTATATAATTTCTATACATAATATGCTTCTATAAATAACCCTAATTATAAATGGCCTCAACTAACTGATAAAAATACCAGTGAGCCGGGCGTGGTAGCACACTCCTTTAATCCCAGAACTCGGGAGGCAGAGGTAGGAGGATTGCCGTGAGTTCAAGGCCAGCCTGGGCCAGAGCGAGACCCTACCTCGAAAAAACAAAAAAACACAAAACAAAATACCAGTTCTATGTGCTTTCTCTGAGAAACACACCTAGCCAGCAAAGATATCAAAAAACTGGGTATCAAAGGATGGAAATCACACTACCAAGCAAATGGAAGCTGTAAACAAGCAGGAGTGGCTGTGCTTACATCAAAGTCGACCTCAAGATTAATCAGAAAAGAGAGTATTCCACCCAACAGACAGAGAATACACATTCTTCTCAGCAGCACATGAACCCTTTTCTCAAATCAACCACATAATAGACTATAAAGTAAACCTTTACAAACAGAAAAAAAAAAAGAGGTAATGCCATGAACCCTATCAGGCCACCGTAGACTAAAAATAGAAACCAACAAGAGATAAGACAGAAACTCCACAAATTCTTGGCGACTGCACAGCACACTTTTGAATGAGCAATGGAATATTGAAAAAATCAAGGAGGTAATTTAAAAATTCTTAGAAACAAAAATGATAATACAATCTACCAGGTCCTCTGAGATACACTTAAGGCAGCCCTAAGAGGAAAGCTTGTAGCTGTAGGTACCCATATTAAGAAATTAGATCTTGGAAGCCGGATGTGGTGGCGCACGCCTTTAAGCCCAGTACTTGGGAAGCAGAGGTAAGAGGATCACTGTGAGTTCGAGGCCACCCTGGACTACATAGTGAATTCCAGGTCAGGTCAGCCTAAGCTAGAGAGAGACCCTACCTCAAAAAAAAAAAAAAAGGAGTTAACAACAGAACCCAATGAACCCCAAAACATTATTAGAAAATACTTGAAAACTTATATTCCAAAATGGTGGAAAATCTAGAAGAAATGGACAAATGTCTAAACATGTAACTCTTAAATGTAGACATCAATATCTTAAACAGACCCATGGCCAATGATGAGCTTAAAGCTGGAACTAAGTCTCCCCAAAGGAAAAGCCTAGGGCCAGATGGACTCACTACAGAACTCTATCAGACGTCGGGTTTTTTTACTTATTGACAGAGAGAATGTGTGTGTGTGTGTGTGTGTGTGTGTATCAAGGCCTCTTGCTGCTGCAAAGGAACTCCAGATGCATGTGCCACTCTGTGATTTATGTGCGTGCTACGGAACTGAACCCAGGCTGGTAAGCTTTGCAGAGCATCTTTAACACTGAGCCACCTCCCCAGCACATCTATCAAACTTCTAAAGACAATCTAATACTGATTCTTCTCAAGTTGTGCAAAATGGAAAGGAAAGGGACACTTCCAAATTCATACTTTGAAGCCACTATTACTCTGATTCCTAAACCAGATAAAAACACACACACACACACACACACACACACACACACACTAGTACAAGTTCCCTAATAAGCATAAATGCAAAATTTCACAACAAGATTCTCACAAACTGGACTGGAGAAATGGCTCAGTGGTTAAGGCACTTGCTTTCAAAGCCTGCTGGCCCAAGTTCAATAACCCAGTAACCACATAAAGGTAGATGCACAAAGCGGCACATAAATCTGGAGTTCCTTTGCGGTGGTAGGAGCTCCTGGGGCACCCATACTCTCGCTCTTTTCTCTGCTTGCAAGTAAAGATTCTCATAACTGAATTTGGAAACTGGAGGGATGGCTCAGAGGTTAAGGCTCTTACTTGTCTGCAAAGCTGATCAACCCAGGTTGGATTCCTCAGTACCCATGTAAAGCCAGATGCACAAAGTGGCACGTGCGTCTGGAGTTTATTTGCAGCGGCTGGAGGCCCTGGTGCCGCCATTCTCTCCGACACTCTATCATCTATCTCTGTGTAGCTATCTGCTTGCAAATAAATTATATATATATTTTTTTTTTCGAGGTAGGGTCTCACTCTGGCCCAGGCTGACCTGGAATTAACTATGCAGTCTCAGGGTAGCCTTGAACTCACAGTGATCCTCCTACCTCTGCTTCCCAAGTGCTGGGATTAAAGACATGTGCCACCATGCCCGGCTAAATATTTTTAAAGAAACATGGTAAGATTATCCATTATGACCAAGTGGGCTTCATACCAGGAATGCAAGGTTGATTCAATATATGTAAATCAATAAATGTAATACACCATATGAATAAACTTAAGGACAGAAATCACATGATCATCTCAACTGATACAGAAAAGGCATTTGATGAAGTTCAACATGCTTTCATGATGAAAGTCCTAGAGAAAGTAGGACTAGATGGAACATACCTCAAAATAATAAAAGCCATTTATGACAAACCCTCAGCCAACATTATATAAATGGAGAAAAGCTGAGAGCATTTCCTCTAAAACCAGGGACAGGAAAGGGATGCCCACTCTCTCCACTCCTACTCAATACAGTGCTTGAGGACCCAGTTAGAGCAATAAGATGAGAGGTCATAAAAGGAACAAAATAGGAAAAGAAGTCAAACTGTCCCCATTCACAGATGACACGCTTCTGTACTTAAAAGACCCAAGTTCGGGTCCCCAGGACCCACATAGCCAAATACACAAAGGAGCTCATGCATCTGGATTCCGTTTGCAGTGGCTGGAGGCCCTGGCACACCCCATTCTGTCTGTCTCTTCTCTCTCTCTCTCTCTGCTTGCAAATAAATAAAAATAGTTTAAAATTTTAACGCTGGTGGGCTGGAGGGATGGCTTAGTGGTTAAGGTGCTTGCCTGCAAAGCCAAAGGACCCAGCTTCGAATCCCCAGGACCCAAGTAAGCCAGATGCACAAGGTGGCGCATGCGTCTGGAGTTTGTTTGCAATGGCTGGAGGCCTTCTTTCTCTCTCTGCCAAATAAGTATATGTATATTTTTTACTCTAACACTGTAAATGTTGGTCTCTAATCTCTGACTGAAGATTATAAAGTGGAAACACTTGAATCTTAATGTGTGACTTGGGGGTTTTTGAGGTTGGCATTTTTAAAACCAGAAGCAGGGATTCTGGTGTTTTTTCCACCCACCTTCTATCTGCAGGGCTGGGGAAGCACTCTGGATGACAGTGCAGAGACGAGCGATAGAGTTGCTCGTCTGTTGGTCCCGGAACCCTCTCATGTTGAGCTGTGGTCGTGTCTATGTCTGTAAGCACCCCTCAAGGTAGGAAAAAGAACAGGTGTCCATTTGTACGTGGCTTCATGCCTGGATCGCTGCACATGTCAGGTAAACATTTGTTAAATTGAATTTAACTGAATTGAATTGGAGTATAGTTCTACAAGAGATATTTTTGAGTTTGTAAGTAAAATTGACCTAAAACAAAGAAAAAAGAAAAAGACTTCTTTTTGTTTGTTTTAAAACAGCCTAAATTTAGGAGACAGCTACCAATATGTTCATTGCCCATAATTTTTTTAAGCATTCCATGCAATGACTCATCAAAGTCCCCAAATAGATATTTTAAAAGTCACAATAGCCCTAGGAAACAAAATTAGGCTTGGCAAATATAGTGTTTTCTCTTTGCAGTCAGGAATATGGGGTCTTATTGATATACAGAGGAGGCTCCTGAAGTATAATTTTAGCAAAGTTATTTTTTCTTTGTAGCAGAGTTGGAAATGAAGTAAAGCTCACCTGATATGTTCCCGCAGGGCTTCCTAGCACATCTGTCGCATCCTCACTAGAATTCACAAGGGCAGGGCTCTCTCATTTCCTGACCCCCCCCATGTGTTTCCAGTTCAAAGGTCAATAAGAGCCATACTGAGGCACCTGTATTTTAGGTGACCATAAATGAGCTGTTTCTTTCTACTCCTTTCCCTACAGTCTGTTTTCCAAAGGAGTTTCAGACTTGAATCCTCCCAGCCCAGAATCATGCAGTCACAGGTTCCTCATTACTCACCCAGCCCAGATCTGTGTCCTTGTAAGAATGTGTTGTGCATACTCATAAATATGATCAAAATAAGCCCTGTGTTGTAGAGAAGGTTCTCTCACCAATGAAGAGCTGCTGCTGCTGTTGGTTTTGTTCTGATTTTCTTATAGAGAGAGAATGGGCACGCCAGGGCCTCTAGCCACTGTAAACAAATTCCAGACACGTGCACCCCCTTGTGCATCTGGCTTTACGGGGTCCTGGGGAATTGAACCTGGGTCCTTTGGCTTTTCAGGCAAGCGCCTTAACCACTAAAGCCATCTCTCCAGCCATGAAGAGTTGTTTCATGTCACTCATTTACTCACTCATTATGCACTGGCTATCTTCACTAAGTCCTGAGTAAGCTAAATAAAACATTTCATCCTAAGGAGTTCAATCTATTTGGGCAAATATCAATATATATGTATATTATATATTAGTATAAATATTAATATAAATTTATATGTTACATATTGATATAAATATTAATATATCATGTATATTAATGCAGTGCTCAAATAGCGCTGGGACAGAGTGAAAATAGTGATTGGACAGATCAGATCAACACTGAGGGGTCTGGAAAGGCTTTGTGGAAAAAACAACTGTTAAGCCTTAGCCTTAAAGGACAAAGATGTCGCCAAAGAGAAAAGGGTCAGCCTTGCATCCCACAAGGCCGCAGTACAAGCAAGAGCATGACGTCCAGGGCACAGTGAGTGGCTGGACATGGGTGGCCCCTAAGCGGCACTGTGAAGCAGCACATGAAACCAGACAAGTGGGAAGCCATATTGCTTGATGCTACAGGACACAGACTAGAGCACAGGTCAAACCCCAGCGAAACCGCTGACTTGCCCTTCCTTGGGCTCTTACATTCTTTCTGCCACCTCTTCCATAGTGGGCCCTGAGCCTTGGAGGGGTGATGGGGATGTCTCAGAGCTAAACATTCCACTGTCACTTCTCTACGGTGAACTTGTTTTCTTTCCTTCCTTCCGTCCTTCCTTCCTATTTATTTGAGACAGAGGGAGAAAGAGTGAGAATGGGCACACCAGGGCCTCTAGTCACTGAAAACAAACTCCAGATGCATGTGCCACCATGTGTATCTGGCTTATGTGGGACCTGGAGAATCGAACCAGGGTCCTTAGGCTTCTAGGCATGCACCTTAACTGCTAAAATTCTTCATTTTATTTTTTTAATTAATTAATTTATTTATTTGAGAGAGAGAGATACAGAAATAGGCAGGGGGAGAGAGAGAGAGAGAGAATGGCAGGGCCAGGGCTTCCAGCCACTGCAAACAAACTCCAGATGCATGTGCTCCCTTGTGCATCTGGCTTATGTGGGTCCTGGAGAATAGAGCCTTGAACTGGGGTCCTTAGGCTTCATAGGCAAGCGTTTAACCGCTAAGCCATCTCTCCAGCCCAAAATTCTTCATTTTAAAAAACAAGAAACAAGGGCTGGAGAGATGGCTTAGTGGTTAAGGCGCTTGCCTTTAAAACCAAAGGACCCAGGTTCAGTTCCCCAGGACCTACATAAGCCAGATACACAAGATGGTACGTGTGTCTGAAGTTTGTTTGCAGTGGTTAGAAGCCCTGGCACACCCATTCTCTCTGTCTGTCTCCCTTCTCTCTCTCTCTCCTTGCAAATAAATAAATAAAATATTTTTTAAAATTAATCTAGCTGGGCATGGTGGTGCATGTCTTTAATAGCAGCACTTGGGAGGCAGAGGTAGGAGGATCTCCATGAGTTCAAGGCCAGCCTGGGCTAGAGTGAAACCCTACTTTGAAACCTCCCTCCCCCACCAAAAAAAAAAAAAAAAAAAAACAGGACCTCAGAGAAGAGTATATAAGAGGATTCTTTTTATGGTGGTGGTGTTTTGTTTTTGTTTTGTTTTGTTCTTTTAAGTTATATATTTATTTTTCAATTTCTTTTGAGATTTTATTTTTTTATTTATTTATTTATTTATTTATTTATTTATTTATTTATTTATTTGAGACAGAGGGAGAGAGAGAGAGAGAGTGAGAATAGGCATGCCAGGGCCTTTAGCCACTGCAAACGAACTCCAGATGCATGTGCCACCATGTGCATCTGGCTTGTGTAGGAACTGGAGAATCGAACCTGGGTCCTTAGGCTTCACAGGCATGCACCTGAACCGCTAAGCCATCTCTCCAGCCCTATTTTTGGTGATGCCTTTGTTTTCCCACTGAGTAACGTCAAATCTCCTTGTCAGTTTCCTAGAGGAAGTCCTGGGATCTGGACTGCACAGCCGAAGCAGGGAGAGCTCCCAGGCCACATCACGACCAGTGAGCAGACGATGAAGAGCAGAGCGGGGAGGAGCTTCTTGCCCTGCTGCAGGCCTTCCCTGCTGAATAGAGGGCTTGGGGGTTGCTCTAGTGTTTGCTGAACCTCATTGCAGGTAACACCCCAATCCCTGAACAGCCAGCAGTAACACTCCTCGTGATGAGCTGAGAGTCAGTCTGAGCCCACCCAAGGCCTTCTCTTGTGATGTCATTATGAAATAAACGTGCTCTTTGTAGTCTGTCCCCTCAGCGGTGGTGGCAGTGGCTTCTGAGGGGTTGCTGGGATCTTTCTTGGGAATAGGCATCAGAGCTGAGGGGCATTAAAAAGAACCACGTAGCACACAAGCCACTGTCCTCAATTTCCTCTCTTCCCTGGACTCTTCCTTTCCATTAACCACATTGCTGCACATTCTTTTCTGAGAACTCACCATGTTTCTTTATGGAGCCATCCAAAAATTGCCTCTCCGTTGCAATTTTCTGTGGCATTGAGAAACCATGTATGACTAAAATAAAAATTCATTTTGTGGAGATATGAGTGATTTGATTTCTTTGGGGTTCATTTTTGGGCATTCATAACTTGAGGCCTGAGAAGACTTTCTGCCAAGCCTAATGAACGCATGGCCTCTACCAGGGCACACTTGGGTATGCCAAGGCAAGATCTCACCCTTGCTCCTTTTGGAAGCAGTAAACATGACCGTCTCAATGTCAAATAATCCTAGTGACAGCACCACAAGCCACTGCCTGGTTCTTGGCGGGCGTGGGCCTGTGTTTTCTTTTTAGCTTCTCTTATATGTTAATAGCTTTTCTCTAGTATCAGCCTACTCTCAAATTTCTGTCACAGTTATATGGCATTGGAATATTATTTAGACTCTTGGTGGCTCAGCTTCCTCATCTATAAAATGAAAGCAATAATTAGTACCTTCCTCACTGAATTGTTAAGGATTAAATACAATGAGATAGTAAATAATATTTACAGAGTTGATTCTATTACTGGTCCTACATTTTTTTTCCTTATAAAAACATTTTAGAGGCTGGAGAGATGGCTTAGCAGCTAAAGCATTTGCCTGCAAACCCAAAGGATCCAGGTTCGATTCTCCAGGACCCATGTAAGCCAGATGCACAAGGGAACGCATGCATCTGGAGTTCATTTGCAGTGGCCGGAGGTCCTGGCACGCCCATTCTCACACACTCTCTCTCTCTCTGCCTCTTTCTGTCTTTCAAATAAGTAAATAAGTAAATTTTTTTTTTAAAAAAAAAAAACATTTTAAAGCCGGGCATGGTGGCGCACGCCTTTAATCCTAGCACTTGGGAGGCAGAGATAGGAGGATCACTGTGAGTTCAAGGCCACCCTGAAATTATATCGTGAATTGCAGGTCAGCCTGAGCTACAGTGAGACCCTACCTCAAGAAAACAAAAACAACAAAAAAATAAACAAATTTTTAACTAAGGTCACTGGGTTTTTTTTTAATTTTTTAAAATTTATTTGCAAGCAGAGAGAGAGATAGAAGAGAGGCAGACAGAGAGAGAATGGGCACATCAGGGCCTCCAGCCACTGCTAACGAACTCCAGATGCAAGTGCCCTCTTGTGCTTCTGGCTTATGTGGGTTCTGGAGAATCGAACCGGGATCCTTTGGCTTCACAGGCAAACGCCTTAACTGCTAAGCCATTTCTCCAGCCCAAGGTCATTGTTTTTTTTTTTTTTTTTTTTTTTTTTTTTTTTTTGGTTTTGCAAGGTAGGGTCTCACTCTGGTCCAGGCTGACCTGGAATTAACTATGTAGTCTCAGGGTGGCCTCGAACTCTCGGCAATCCTCCTACCTCTGCCTCCCGAGTGCTGGGATTAAAGGCGTGCGCCACCACGCCCGGCATGGTCATTGGTTTTTAATAGCCCGTTCCCCTAGAGTAAAATGCATTGATCAAAACCTCTATCCCAAGCCAGGCATGGTGGCGCACGCCTTTAATCCCAGCACTTGGGAGGCAGAGGTAGGAGGATCACCATGAGTTCAAGGCCACCCTGAGACTACAGAGTGAATTCCAGGTCAGCCTGGGTAGAGTGAGACCCTACCTTGAAAAACAAAACAAACAAACAAAAAAATCTCTATCCTGGGCTGGAGGAATGGCTCAGTACTTAAGGCACTTGCCCACTAAGCCTAAGGACTCAGGTTCAATTCCCAGTAATCATATAAAGCCAGATGTACAAGGTGACACATGCACCTGAAGTTCATTTGCAGTAACTAGAGGCCCTGGTGTGCCCATTCTCTTTCTCCCTCTCCCTCTCTCAAATATTATAATAAATAAAATTTATTTTTTAAAAAAACCTCTATCCCATTTATAAAATTTAAGGATATCTGTTTTTAAGCAACTATTTGGCTATTGAGTTTCTGTCTGGTAATCTTGCTAGCAGCACACACAAGTTTTGTTTTGTTTTATGAGGTAGGGTCTCACTCTAGCCCAGGCTGACCTGGAATTAACTATGTAGTCTCAGGGTGGCCTCGAACTCACAGTGCTCCTCCTACCTCTGCCTCCCGAGTGCTGGCATTAAAGGCATGCGCCACCACGCCAGGCTTAGCATACACAAGTTTTTTTTTTCAATTTTTTTTATTTTTTATTTTTTGGAGAGAGACAGAGAAAGAGGGAGAGGAAGACAGATAGAGATGGGCGCGCCAGCAGTCTCTCAGCTGCTGTGAACGAAATCCAGATGTGTGCGCCCCCTTGTGGTCAAGTGTGGCATTGCGCCCTTGTGTCACTTTGCATCTGGCTAAACGTGGGACCTGGAGATTGGAGCCAGTGTTCTTAGGCTTAGGAGGCAGGCATCTTAACCGCTAAGCCATCTCTCCAGCCCCAGACACAAGTTTTTACCTCTGATAGCTCCCGACTTCTCACCTTAAGTGGAGTTACTTCCCAGATATCCCACTTGAGACTTGAGGGCTGGGGTGATGGCTCAATGGTTAGCGGTACTTGCTTTCAAAGCCTGCAATCCCAGGTTCAATTCCCCAGCATTCACATGAATTTACATCTGTGATCAGCCACCCTATGACAATGGGAGGATCCAGGAGAAACTGAAGCTCCTTTGCAAAGACAGGAGACCCTTTAGCACAGACAACTTCTCTGACCCCCGCACTCCCCACACAAATAACAAAAGCCAGGCATGGTGGTACATGCCTTGAATCCCAGCACAGAGGCAGAGGTAGTGAGTTCAAGGCCAGCCTGAGACTATTCCAGGTCAGCCTGGGCTAAAGCAAGACCCTACCTCAAAAAAAAAAAAAAAAATCAGAAGCCGGGCGTGGTGGTGCACGCCTTTAATCCCAGCACTCGGGAGGCAGAGGTAGGAGGATTGCCATGAGTTCAAGGCCACCCTGAGACTACATAGTGAATTCCAGGTCAGCCTGAGCTAGACTGAGACCCTACCTCGAAAAAAAAAAAAAAAAAAAAAAAAAAAATCAGGACTAGAGAGATGACGTAGCAGTTAAGCACTTGCCTATGACACCTAAGGAGTAACCACTTAACCCAGATGCGCAAGATGGTGCATGCATCTGGAGTTCATTTGCAGTGGCTGGAGGCCCTGGTTCGCCAATTCTCTCCCTCTCTCTCTCTCTCTCTGCCTCTTTCTCTGTCTGTTGCTAATACATTAGTAAAAATAAAATCAGGACTGGAGAGATGGCTTAGTGGATAAGGCACTGGACTGAAAAGCCTAAGGACCCAGGTTCAATTCCCCAGTACCCAAGTTAAGATAGATGCACAATGGCACATTCATCTGGAGTTCACTTGCAGGGGCTAGAGGACCTGGCACACCCATTGTCTCACTCTCTCTTCTTTCTTCTATTTCTGCTTGCAAATAAATAAATAAAAATATATTTTTTAAAATGCACCAGGCTGAGCTGGGTGTGGTGGCCCATTCTCTTTCTCCCTCTCCCTCTCTAATTAAAATTTATTTTTTAAAAAAACCCAGCACTTAAGGGGAGCAACAGATTGAGGAGGTAATCTTGCCACACAAGTTTTGTTTTGTTTGAGGCCACTCTGAGACTAGTCTCAGGGTAGTGAATTCCAGGTCAGCCTGGCATTAAAGGCTAGAGGCAAGAAGTTTTTTTTTTTTCAATTTTTTTATTTTTATTTTTGGAGAGAAAACCAAAAAAAAAAAAGACAGAAGAGAAAGCCAGGTCTCTCAGCTGCTGTAGCACCAGACGCCCCCTTGTGGTCAAGTTAATCACTTTGCATCTGGCCCTGGGAGGCCAGTGAGGTAGGAGGATCACCATGAGTTTTAAACCAAGTTTTTACCTCTGAGACTAGTGAATTCCAGGTCAGCCTGGACTAGGGTGATGGCTCAAAACCCTCAAAGCCTGCAATCCCAGGTTCAAAAAAAAAAAAATCCAATTGAAGAATAAAGCAAAGATGGCTAGTGATGCCTTACACATGGACATGCCTTGAATTTTTGGTTCAAGGCCAGGTGGCCCCTCAAAAAAAAAAAAAACAAGTCCTCCCAGCACTCAGGAGGCAGAGGTAGGAGGATTATCTCCATAGAGAAATGAATTCCAGGTGGTTTGAGGGCTGGAGAGAAAAAAAAAAAAAAGTTAAGGCACTTGCCTAGAGAGATGATGCCTAAGGACCCATGCTCAACTCTCCAGATCCCACAAGCCAGATGCACAAAGGTGCATGATCTGGAGTGAGCAGGAGGTTGCACATACCCACTCTGGTGCCACAAGTGTCTGTTGCTAATACATAAATAAAAGTTCAGGACTGCAGTGGCTGAGGCCTGGACTGTGTCAATAGGTTCTCTCTACTCTCTAAAAAAACATGCACATTCATTTTAATTGCAAAAAAAAAAAAAACACTTGCAAAAAAATTATATATAGATTGTTTTTTTTTTTTTTTTTTTTTTGGTTTTGCCAGGTAGGGTCTCACTCTGGTCCAGGCTGACCTGGAATTCACTCTGTAGTCTCAGGGTGGCCTCGAACTCTCGGCGATCCTCCTACCTCTGCCTCCCGAGTGCTGGCATTAAAGGCGTGCGCCACCACGCCCGGCTTCGAGACTTATTTTTGTGACACGGTGCCATGAAACCATGTAAAGGAAATCACAGGTGCTTATTCTAGTTTCTCACTTCAGCGTTGGTCTTTGGGAAACAACCCCACATAGATCCAAACTCAAGTGCCAAGAGGTTCACCTGGTGAGAGAGAAATCAGCTTCAATCACAAACCAAGGGGGGAGTTGGCATGGGGAAGGACTGAGTGCCAAGACCAAGGGCACAGAGGTGAGGGCAGCAGAGGCAGGAGAGGATGAAGCAACGTAACAGTGCGGGTTAGTGGGAGGACGGAGGAGGGAGGACAGTGGCCAGCAGAGATTTATGTAACATCTGAAGGAACACACACACACACACAGAGAGAGAGAGAGAGAGAAGGTTCTGCAGCCCACATGCATCTGCTCAAAATTCTGAAAATGACTTTGGATGGTTCATTTTTTGGTGTGTGTGTGGGGGATCCCTCTGCCTGATGTTTCACAAAACTCTAACTCCTGTCGGCTGCTGTGCATTGGGAGCCCCGTGCTTTGCGCATGAGAGGGACAGAAGGGTTTTTTACTAAATGAGAGCTCCTCAGGAGAGTCATGAATGACTTCTTTCCCATAGGCCAAAGTCAATTAAAAAAATTTTTAATTTATTTTTTTAATTTATTTAGTTATTTATTTATTTGCAAGCAGAGACAGATAGAGATGAAGAGAGACAGACAGAGAGAGAGTGGGCGCACCAGGGCCTGTAGCCACTGCAAAGGAACTCCAGATGCATGTGCCCCTTGTACATCTGGCTTACATGGGTCCTGGGGAATCAAACCTGGGTCCTTTGGCTTCACAGACAAATGCCTTAACCGCTAAGCCATCTCTCCAGCCCAATTTATTTTTATTTGAGGCAACAGGGAGAGAGAATGAGCACATCAGGGCCTCCAGCCACTGCAAAAGAACTCCAGATGTGTGTGTCACCTTGTATCTGTGGCTAACGTGGGTCCTGGGGAATCAAACCTGGATCCTTTGGCTTCACAAGCAAGCACTTTAACCGCTAAACCATCTCCCCAGCTACAAAACCTTTAAAATAATGAGAAAATGGGGCTGTAGAGATGGCTTAGGGGTTAAGGCGCTTGCCTTTGAAGCCAAAGGACCCAGGTTCGATTCCCCAGGACCCACATAAGCCAGAGGCACAAGGGGGCACACGTGTCTGGAGTTTGTTTGTAGTGGCTGGAGGTCTTGGTGCGCCCATTCTCTGTCTCCTCTCTCTCTCTCGCTCTCTCTGTCTCTCTCTCCTTGCAAATAAATTAATTAAATTTTAAAAATTTTAAAAAGAATGAGAAAATGCAGGTTATCTTTATATATGAGGAAGCAAAATTTATCAGTGTGAGAACATTGGTGAGGAAATTAGCTCATATGATCTTTGGAGGACTTACTAATTAGGCAGGTAGGAATGGCTTACATTTATAGTCTTTATCTGGGTTGTTGTTTTTGGTTTGGTTGGTTTGGCTTTTTTTTTTTTTTCTCTTGGTTTTTCAAGGTAGGGTTTTGCTCTAGCCCAGGCTGACCTGCAATTCACTATATAGTCTCAGGGTGGCCTTGAACTCCTCCATGCCTGGTTCTGTTTTTTGGCGTTTTTTTTTAAAGGCATACACCACCATACCTGACTTTGCTACTGCTTTTTATTTTCTATATTTATTTGAGAGAGAGAGAGAAAGAAGGAGATAAAGAGAGTGAATGGGCGTGCCAGGGCCCTCAGCCTCTGCACATGAACTCCAGACGCATGTGTCACCTTCTGCATTTGGCTTACGTGGGTCCTGGGGAATTGAATCTGGTTCCTTTGGCTTTGCAGGCAAGCACCTTAACCGCTAAGCCATTTCTCTGGCCCTCCTCCCTTTTTTTTATTTTAAAGATTTATTTTATTTATTTATTTATTTATTTATTTATTTATTTGAGACAGAGAGAGAGTGAGAATGGGTGCACCAGGGCCTCTAGCCACTGTAAACGAATTCCAGATGCATGTGCCACCATGGACATCTGGCTTATGTGGGACCTGGAGAATTGAACTGGGGTCCTTTTGCTTTGCAAGCAAGTGTCTTAACCACTAAGCCATCTCTCCAGCCGCTCCTCCCTTTAAAAAAAATTATATATATATATTTAAGAGAGAGAGAGGCAGACACAGAGACACAAAGAGGAAATGAATGGGTATGCCAGGGCCTCCAGCTGCTACAAACAAACTCCAGATGCATGCGCCACCTGTGCATCTGGCTTATGTGGGTCCTGGGGTATCAAACTTAGGACTTTAGGCTTTGCGGGTAAGCGCCTTAACCAGTAAGCCATATCTCTGGCCCCTCCTCCCTTCTTTTGAGAGAGGCCCAAGCTAGCTTCAAACTTGCTGAGTAGCTGAGGCCGGCCTTAAACTCCTGACCCTCCAACCTCCACGAGACTTAAGGCATAACTAGGAGATGGAGGCTTGGCTCACTGGTGGTGCACTTGCTTAGCATGTAGGAAGCCCTGGATTTGATAATCAGACGCACTACAAAGAAAAAAAAAAGTATAGATTCTGGGGCTGGAGAGATGGCTCAATGGTTAAAGGTGCTTGCTTGCAAAACCTGTTGGTGTGGGTTTGATTCCTTAGTATCCATGTAAAGCCAGATGCACAAAGTAGCACGTGTCTGGAAGATTGTTTGCAGTGAGGCCCTGGCAGGCCCTTGCTCATTCTTTCTCTATTTCTGTTTTTCTCTCTCAAATACATTAAAAAAAAAAAAATAGTTTATGGGCTGGAGAGATGGCTTAGCAGCTAAGGTGCTTGCCTGTGAAGCCTAAGGACCCAAGTTCGATTCCCCAGGACCCACATAAGCCAGATGCACAGGGTGGCACATGAATCTGGAGTTCATTTACAGTGACTAGAGGCCCTGGTGTGCCCATTCTCTCTCTTTTTTTTCTTTTTTCTTTCTTTCTTTTCTTTTTTTTTGAGAGAGACAGAGACAGAGGGAGAGGAAGACAGAGAATGGGCGCACCAGCAGCCTCTCAGCTGCTGTGAACAAAATCCAGATGCGTGCGCCCCCTTGTGGGCAAGTGCGGCATTGTACCCTTGCGTCACTTTGCATCTGGCTAAACGTGGGACCTGGAGATTGGAACTGGCAGTCTTAGGCTTAGCAGGCAGGTGCTGCTAAGCCATCTCTCCAACCCTCTTTTTCTTAAATAAACAAATGAAAAAAATATTTTAAAGTTTTGGGGCTGGATAGAATGTTTAGTGGTTAAGGCACTTGCCTGCAAAACCTGAGGACCAGAATTTGATTCCCCAGCACCCACATAAAGCCAGATGCACAAAGTGGTGCATGCATCTTTGAGTTTGCAGCGGCTGGAGGCCCTGGTATACCCATTCTCTCAATCGTTTTCTTTCAATCTCTGTCTCTTGTCTGCTTTCAAATAAATAAATATTTTTTAAATAAAAATTTTAGGACTGGAAAGATGACTTAGTGGTTAAGACACTTGCCTGAAAAGCCAAAGGACCAAAGTTTGATTCCCCAGGACCTATGTAAGCCCAATTTGCACAAAGTGGTCCACATTCATCTGGAGTTCGTTTGCAATGGCTAGAGGCCCTAGCACGCCCATTCTCTGTCTCTCTCATAAATAAATAAAATGTTTAAAAATAAAATTTTAAAGTTTTTAAACATCAGGGTACCAAAATAAAGAGGTGGGAAGGGAAGGGGATGATTTGGGAAGCGTGCGTGTGTGTGTGTGTGTGTGTGTGTGTGTGTGTGTGAAGTCTAAATGGTAAACTGAAGTCAGAAAACCTAAATTGTAACCCACTGAACCAATAACATGTAAATTTGAGCAAGACACTTGTTTCACTCCGCCTGGATTGCTCACTTCCCACGTGAAAATGTTAATACTCTCTATGCCTCACAAGATGATCTTAAAGACATTTTCAATGCCGTGTTTTGAAAGGACCAAGCTCTATATCCATCACAGAGACTGGTGGAGCTGGTAGGGAAGCTGGGTCTGAGAAAGTTCACAGAAAAAGCTAAAACAACCTCCACTCCTGAAACCATCAACTTAAACCAACACTTTCTTTTATTTTGAGACTTCTCCAGAAAAAAGGTGGCTGGGTGTGTGTGTGTGTGTGTGTGTGTGTGTGTGTTCCTGCGGTGGCGGGGGATTTTAACTCTTTGGGGGGTTATTGTGTGTCTCCCATTTGTCAGGTGATGAGTTAATTAGCTCATAGTCCTAGAGAGCAGTAGTTTTCTTTCAAATTTTGATTTATTTATTTGAGAGATAGAAAGAGGCAGAGAGAGAATGGGTGCGCCAGGGCCCCTGTGAATGAAGTCCAGACGCATGCAACACCTTGTGCATCTGGCTTCCGTGGGAACTGGGGAATCAACCCTGGGTCCTTAGGCTTCACAGCTAAGCTGCCTTAACCTCTAAGCCATGTGTCCAGCCTCAGAGCAATACTTTTCAAAGGACTTTCATGGGTTACTTCATATGACCCCCTAACGTTTCTTATTGTAGGAACACTTCTTCATCCCTCGCCATTTAACAGGTGGAGGAACCGAGACTCAATGACCTGACCAAAGGCCACAGAATGCCGATAAAACCAACACACAAACGTGAGTTTCCCGGGTTCCGGCTTCCAGTCGTGTAGATATTGAAACACTAGACTCTTCAGACGGGGTGGGGTGAGAAGGGGGCTCTGCAAAGGTTCCCCCTGCCAGGGCATCCTCTGGGCGTTGAGCGCGTCTCCCCGCTGGACTCCAGTGCGCAGACAGGATGGAAATGTTTACAGGGCCAGGTGGCAGGAACATATATATCCAGGAAGCTGAGGCCTCCTTTGGAGCTTGTATTTAAAGTCCCTGGAATAGTGGGTCGCGGTTGTGGAGTCAGAGTTCGCCTGCGGCGCTTCTGCGTCTGCACATCCTTCAGCCTTTGAGTCTCACCTGTCTCCCCGTCCACCCTCTCGGAAGGGAGTTCCCCCTCCTGAGGCTCCAAAAACGAGGCCCCTGGGCTTTGTGAACTGGAAGCGAGAGACGTGCATTCATAATAACTTCTCGCCCATTCCACGATACCTTGGAAAACAGAAAACTTTTTCCCAGTTTCCCAGACCTGCCCAAGACCTGCCCCTATGTCCCGCAGCGAGCGTCCACTCCCCGGGAGGTTCTTGGGGACGCACCCTGGGGCTCACACTCCGGTGTTTGTTTTAGGGGTTGGGGAGAGGGAGAGCGTGGTGGTGGTTGGGGAAATGGGGTGCTGATCTCGATCTTGGGTTATCTCCGGTTCTCTCGGTTATCCATCCCCCGGGTTCTCAGTGCTGAGCGCCAGGATAGGTCTCCACCGGGTCTGCGGTCTAGGTGTGTGTGGGTTCGGATCTGTCTTCCACCATCCTCTGCGAGTCAGAGACAAAGGCCGGGGTGTGGGGGAGGATGGGGTAGCACCCCGGCTGCGGCTCGGCGATTCGCCCTTTATTCTTGAACTCGCAACGTCAGCGTCCGCGGATGGAACGGCGGCGGCGGCGGGGCGCGGGGCGCAGGGGCGCGGACGGCGGGGGGCGCGCTCGGGCCCGGGCCGCGTGGGCGCAGGCATGGAGGGCGCCGAGGGGCGGGGAGCGGGCGTGCGTGTGTGCCGGAGCGACAGCGACAGCGAGTGCCGGGGAGGCCGGCCTCTAGTGTAACCGGAGCTACAAAGAAGGGGGAGCGTCCGGGGAGGGAGCGTGCGTGCGTGCGAGCGAGCGAGCTAGCGAGAGAGCGAGCGACACCCGCCTGCATCTCCGCCGCCCCTGCGCCCGGGAAAGGAGCTCCCCCGACCCGACTCGGCGCGCGGCCCGGGCCCCACGCGGGGCGGCCCCGCGCGCCCCCCCACGCAAGCACGCACGCACGCCGGGAAGGATGAAGAAGAACAATTCCACCAAGAGGGTGAGTGTGCACCCGCCCCGCGCCCCGCGCCCCGCGCCCCGCGCCCCGCGCCCCGCGCCCCGCGCCCCGCGCCCCGCGCCCCGCGCCCCGCGCCCCGCGCCCCGCGCCCCGCGCCCCGCGCCCCGCGCCCCGCGCCCCGCGCCCCGCGCCCCGCGCCCCGCGCATCCAACACCTCAGGCTCCCGTTGGGGCTGCGGGGCGGCCTGCAGGAACCCCCCTTCCAACCACGTCCCCGCACCGACACCCCGATTCCCCCCCCACACACACACATATATGCGCGCGGCGCCCCGGGGGGCTTTTGTTCGGGGACAGGCGTCTGCGGCTAGAACTTGGCTCAGGCTCGGCCGCGGGGAGACACAATGAGACACGGAGCCCGGGTGTGCCGGGGAGGGGCCCGGGGTCCCCCGCCCCCTCCCCCCCAGCCCTGTGCACTTTCATTTGTTTATCTGGGAGGGGGAGGGGAGCACCCCGGAGAGTTCCTCGGAGGGGGGGGGGCGGGTGTCCCGGACACCAGCCTGCACAGGCCACTGGGCAGCTGAGGTCGTGCAGGATGGACCGAGATGCCATCGGACCTAACGGGATGCCTCTGATCTTGTCCCCACCACCACTCCCTCCCCGGGGCAGGGGCCTCAGGATGGCAGTCACCAGTCTGCAACGCCTGAGAAGGTCGGCTGGGTCCGGAAATTCTGCGGAAAAGGGATCTTCAGGGAGATTTGGAAAAACCGCTATGTGGTTCTGAAGGGAGACCAGCTCTACATCTCTGACAAGGAGGTAGGTGTCCCCCCTTCCCCCAGCTAGCCCCGGTTTCTCCCGTTCCCCGCCCCCCCTACTTTGTCTCCCGCCTGCCTCCCGTTGTGATCGGAAGCAAGTTCAGTGGTGTCTTTTCTGCTGAGAAAGGTCACCCCTTAGAGATAAGACCCGAGTCCGAAAGAATTAGAAAAGCTGAGTTTTGCCTCTTTATTTGATGTGTTGCCTTTTGCAAATACCTTTCCCCTCCCAACATGTCCGAGAAGTTCTGAGTGCCCCCTACCGCCTCCTATTCTGGTCTCCTGAAATGCGGGGTTTGTTTTTGTTTTGTTTTTCTTTGCTCTTGCTGCAGAAACACATTGGTCAGCCTGTCTCTCACCCCTTTCCTGTCTCCACACCCTGACCCAGCCATCTCTTTCCTGTATGTAACGACTCATACAGGTCCTGTGAATAGTTCAGCCCCCTGAATTATACAAAACACACCCCCAGGGTTGGCCTGTGACCTAAGGTGAGGCAGGGTACCCTAACTGTGAATGCCGGATAGTTATTTTTGTCGGATCCTATGTCCTAACCAGGCTCTGCTCCCCACCTCCACTCCATGAAAAAAAGAAAATTCAAGGAGCTCATGGTCTGCCCACCCCTCTGTGTGCTTGGGGCAGCCTTGGCTCTGTATTTGAACGTGAAGCCACAGTCCACAATGGGCCAGAATCAGCCCAGATCATTGAATCTAGACTCTTTTCCCCCTTTGCAACCCCTAGCTCTTGCGATCAATGCCACTTAGTAGCAGTGAGAAATTAGACTGTCTACAGAGCTTGCTAGACGTCCCCCTTTACAGTGGCCCTTCCTCCCCTGATTCTGTATTCTTGCCAAGCTAACTGGGAAGTCCTCCCTGAGTTCTAACCTCTTCTGCTTTCGGCAGTAGACACTTTGTATTGAGTAGGTTATATTTAGGTAAATAAATCCTTTTATGGTATTGAAACAGACACACTCAAAGCCCAAGAGAAGCATTCATCTGAACACAGTGTCTGCTACGAGAAGCAAGGAGGGCCAGAGCCCCAGAGGTCCCGGGAAGAGAAACGGTTCTCGTGAACTTGCTGGTGGACAGCTCTAGGGACAACTTTGGACAGGGACATTTATTTTATTTCTTCCTATTTTCTTTTATTTTTGGTTCTTCGAGGTAGGGTCTCGCTCTAGTCCAGGCTGACCTAGAATTCACTCTGTAGTCTCAGGGTGGCCTCGAACTCACGGCGATGATCCTCCTACCTGGGCCTCCCAAGTGCTGTTATTAAAGGCATGCGCCACCACGCCTGGCTAGGGGCATTTACTTTTAAGGGTTACTTGAACCCAGTCAGAAACCCTATAAAAAGTTTTTCTTCACAATTTTCTGGCTTTCCAGTTTTGTATCATTTTCATTAAAAAAAGAGAGAGATAGAGAAGAAGTATGCCCAGTGTGGTGGTCTGCACCTTAATCTCAGCACTCAGGAGGCAGAGGTGGGAGGATTGCTCTGAATTCAAGGCCACCTTGAGACTATGTAGTGAATTGCAGGTCAGCCTGGGCTAGAACAAGACCCTGCCTAGGGGAGGAGGGGAGGTGAGAAAAAAAAACAAGTGTCAAAGTATATCTCCTGTCGTCCTTGAACTTCATAATGGCAGGAAACTGGAGTGAGCAACCAGGGATAACTTCCTTCACGTCAGAGGGAAACTACAGAACAGTGGAAGGATGAAAGAAATGAGACATTTTTCTTTTTTGCATGTGTCCAAAGGACAGGATCTGGGGGCAAAAGTGTATGTGAAGCCTCGTGTGTGAAGGAAGGGGCACCGAGCCGGGGGAATAGATGAATGACCTCAGCCTATGTCCTATGACTCAGGAGCATCTGACTAGTCCTGGGGCCAGCTGCCCCCTGATGGGAAAAGCATCAGGAACCAGGGAACAGGGCACATTGTGGTGTCTCTTCAGAACCACTTTCCATGCTGCACTGGGTCTGGGCTAGAGTGAAGCAGCCAGAGGGCTGTATTTATCCTGCCTGGGAACAAAAGCTCCAGGTTCAGATCTAAAATAAAGAAAAAGCATATATATTTGTAATTTTACATGTTAATGAAAAAAAAAAATCCTAACTCTATCCCATAGGTGTTTTCTTCTTCTTCTTCTTCTTCTTCTTCTTCTTCTTTTTTTGTTGTTGTTTGGTTGGTTAGTTGGTTTTGGTTTTTAGAAGTAGGGTTTCACTCTAGCCCAGGCTGACCTGGAATTCACTATGTAGTCTCAGGGTGGCCTCGAACTCACGGCGATCCTCCTACCTCTGCCTCCCAAGTGCTGGGATGAAAGGCGGCGCCACCACGCCAGGCGCTTTCCCATGATTTTTGCTGGTCTTCTTTGATTACCTCTACTTTCCACTTGGAAAAGCAAGGCTTCTCACAACTGCTTCCACCATAGAATCCATTCTATTCTTGTTATGATTCATTTTCCTCCTTCTCAAAGGGCACCCTTTCTCAGACAGAGTTGAGGTACCATCTGATGGAGGCCTGATGTATAGGAAGAGAACTAGATCTTAGGGAGGCTCGATAGTAGAGGAAGTTCAGTTCAGGGTAACCTAGCCAGCATGGGGGAAGGGCCCTTTCTATGGGTCATGGGTGAAGAATCAGAGGAAAGGAAGATGGAGCTAGAAATAAGACTTAAGGAATTGAATGTGGGGAGAAAAAAAAAAACAACGAAGACCACGTGTTCTTGTTTGCCCCACCCACCACCTCTGTTTCACTCTCTCTTTTTCTTTTTAGTTTTTCAAGGTAGGGTCTTGCTGTAGCCCAGGCTGACTAGAATTCACTGTGTAGTCTTGGTGTGGCCTCGAACTCATGGTGATCCTCCTACCTCTGCCTCCCGAGTGCTGGGACTGAAGGCGTGTGCCACCACGCCCGGCTCACTCCCCCTCTCCCTGACCTACCTAACCTCGGTCATTATCTCTGGCTCCCAGAGCTCCTTATCAGCCTGTGTCCAAGCCAGAACTCCCTTCCCTTCCCTCTCCCTAAGGAAGAGAGAACGAGTGACTCTTTTCCCGTGGCTGTACACACGCCCAACGCTTTCCTCTCCAAGGCTCCTGGACTCTGCTGATAGTCTTTCAGGGAACAGGCACAGAGGAGTGGTGATGCGCCCTCCAGCATCGCCACTCTTGTTTCTGGGAATTGTTCTTAATGCCCTTGCAGGACCTTGTTCCACTTCCACCCATAGTGGTCACTTCCCAGCCCGAAGCCAGGGAACCCTGGAAAGAGGAGGACCCCGGAGAGCCGAGCCTTGACAGACAAGTGGAGATGGGTGGACACACCCTCACTCCTCTGCCTGGGCCTGGGGCTTGGTGGTCATCTGGTCAGCCCAGAGTCCAGCAACAAATGAAAAGGATGAGCAGATAGAAGACTGTGGATGGGCCGGGAAATGAGAGAACACAAGGTTGACAAGACCCAAGAGGACACTTTATTTTATTTTATTTTATTTTATTTTATTTTATTTTATTTTATTTTATTTTATTTTATTTTATTTTTTTATATTTATTTTTGGTTTTTCAAGGTAGGGTTTCACTCTAGTCCAGGCTGACCTGGAATTAACTATGTAGTCTCAGGGTGGCCTCGAACTCACAGCGATCCTCCTACCTCTGCCTCCCAAATCCTGGGATTAAAGGCCAAGAGGACACTTTAGACCCCTCCCCCCATACACACACACACATATGATTCCCATGCCAGCGCCTGGGAAATGGGGGCTCTTTTGGAAACAGTTGAAGACGGTAAATTGTCTTCCAAGAAAGACATGGGGTCACTTTGACAGGTTTGCTTAATTTTGACTTTGATCCCAGGAAACATGATCAACTCATGCCTAAGAGGTGCCCAACTATTAGAAGAGGGCTCTGCCGGGCCAGCTGAGTCTCCATAATTAGAGAAGGGAGCAGGTAGGGGCCGGAAAACTACCACATAAGCCATAAGTCTCTCTGAGGCTGGAGGCAGCCCCCGTGCCCTCTGGATCTCATGCAGGCTGTCTCTGTTGCCTTCCTCTGGCCATCAGTGGCCATCTGGAACTTCCTTACTTAGGAATGTTCAGTTCAGCCTGCTCACCGTGTCCCTGTAAGGGCATGAGCCTTCTAAGGACACGTGAGCTGTGTCCTTCAGGAGGGTGAAGAGACGCTCTGGAAATGACACTTCAGCTGAGGAGAGTGGGGAAGGGGTTTAGACAGAACCCCTTAAAACAGCCAAGGACTTGTCAGGACCTGGAGGCTGGGTCAGTCCCATGCCCTGGGGTCAGGCCTCTGCGCACTCGTGTTCTTCTGTTCTTCCCTGTCATCTGGGCTGCTTCTGGCTCCCAGGCCCCATGGAAACAAACAGTTGTGGAGGAGAAGTGAAGTAATTTTTACCCTCACTGCACCTCCCAAACCTCCCCTAGGTAAAAGATGAGAAAAATATTCAAGAGGTGTTTGACCTGAGTGACTACGAGAAGTGTGAAGAGCTGCGCAAAGCCAAGAGCAGGAGCAAAAAGAACCACAGCAAGTTCACTCTTGCTCACTCCAGACAGCCCGGCAACACGGTACGTTTCTCCTGCCGCCCTGGAGCCTGGGAGCTGGGGGGAGCTTCCCCATCAGGCTCTCACCAGCTTCATCATCATCATTATTATTATTATTATTATTATTATTATTATTTGGTTTTGTGAGGTAGGGTCTCACTCTAGCCCAGGCTGACCTGGAATTCACTATGTAGACTCAGGCTGGCCTCGAACTCACAGCGATGCACCTACCTCTGCCTCCCAAGTGCTGGGATTAAAGGCGTGTGCCACCATGCCCTGCTTCTTTCTGTTTTTCAAGGTAGGGTCTCACTCTAGCCTAAGCTGACCTGGAATTCACTATATAGTCTCAGGGTGGCCTCAAACTCACAGCAATACTCCTAACCAATCCCATTCTTAACTGTTTCTTGGTCTTTTCCAAAACAACCCTTAGAGGCTAGAGAGATGACTCAGTAGTTAAAGGCACTTGCTTGCAAAGCCTGATGACCTGAGTTTGATTCCCCAGTATACACATAAAGCCAGGTGCACAAAGTGGTGCATGCATCTGGAGTCTGCAGTGGCAGGAGGCCCTGGCACTCCAGTTCCCTCTCTCTCATATCCATTCTCTCTGTCTTTCTCCTTGCAAATAAATAAATATTTTTTTACAAAATAAAATAAAGCAACCTATGCATTTGGTAGGGAGAGAGGCTGGATTTCTTTGAGTTATAGGTGACTCTGGAACGTCTGTCCTTCCAGGCGCCAGATTGGAGGGAATGAGATTATAATTTCTTATTTCTTCACTGTCAAGGTGAGGCACCAACTCTAAAACCCTGGCTGAAACAAGAATCTTCCCCTCACAGGCACCCAACCTGATCTTCCTGGCAGTAAGTCCCGAAGAGAAGGAGTCATGGATCAGTGCCCTCAACTCCGCCATCACCAGAGCTAAGAACCGCATCTTGGATGAGGTCAGAAGGGCTTGCTGGGAGGCAGGGGGTGCTGGGGCACAGGCAGCGGCTGTCACTGCCTAAAGAGGAAAATCATTATCTGGGGCCCCATTGAATAGTCCCCTCCCTACCAGCTCAACTCCTTTCTCTCTCTTTTGTTTTGCTTTTCGAGGTAGGGTCTCACTTGAGCCCAGGCTGACCTAGAATCCACTATGTAGTCTCAGGATGGCCTCGAACTCATGGTGATCCTCCTACCCCTGCCTCCCTCGTGCTGGGCTTAAAGGTGTGCTCCACCACGCCTGGCTCTCTCCCTTGTTTAAAAGCCCTGTTCTCCTGTCTTCTCTTAAGTCTTTTCTGTCCTTCTCCCCCACTTTATGGTGATGAGTCAGCCTTGGATCCATTTACATAGCCCTTTTAGCTGGGCATGGGGGCTTATGCCTAGAATCCCAGGATTTCGGTGGTTGAAGTAGGGGGATTACTGTGAGTTCAAGGCCAGACTGGGCCAGAGTGAGACCCTGCCTCAAAAAAAAAAAGCCAGGCGTGTGGTGCACACCTTTAATCCCAGCGCTAGGGAGGCAGGGGTAGGAGGACCACCGTGAGTTCGAGGCCACCCTTAGACCCTTAGATTACATAGTGAATTCCAGGTCAGCCTGAACTAGAGCGAGACCCTACCTCAAAAAAAAAAAAAAAAGAGCCCCTTCATGTCCATAGATTCCTTGGCCTGTGGACCTGCTCAGAATAGTTGGGATGAGTTTAGTGATGCCTTGGGGGATGCGGGCTTGGGGCAGCAGAGTTCAGAAGAAGATCTGTGACCCAGTGCATCCCTTCAGGTCACTGTTGAGGAGGACAGCTATCTTGCCCACCCTACTCGAGACAGAGCAAAAATCCAGCACTCCCGCCGCCCCCCAACTCGGGGACACCTCATGGCCGTGGTACGTAAGTAAACCTGTATGAAGGAAACATTGCCAAAGGCATCAGTCCATCTCAGAACTGTATACAACCACAGACATCTGTGGAACGCCTCCTGACAATTAAGATCAGAGATGAAGGAGGCCCCTCACTGCCATTTCCCTGCCTGATTACTCTAATCAAAAAACATGAGGTCCGGGCGTGGTGGCGCACACCTTAAATCCCAGTACTCAGGAGGCAGAGATATGAGGATCACCATGAGTTCAAGGCCACCTGAGACTACATAGTGAATTTCAGGCCAGCCTGAGCTGGAGTGAGACTCAAAAAACCAAAATAAATAAATAAATAAATAAATAAATAAATAAATTTAAAAAACATGAATTCAAGCTGGGTGTCAAAAAACCAAAATAAATAAATAAATAAATAAATTTAAAAACACGCCTTTAATCCCAGTACTTGGGAGGCAGAGACTTGGGAGGCAGAGATAGAAGGATTGCCAGCCTGGCACTACAGAATGAGTGCCAGATCAGCCTGGGCTAGAGTGAGACCTTACCTCAAAAATATATATATAGGGCTGAAGAAGATGGCTTAGTGGTTAAGGCGTTTGCCTGTAAAGCCAAAGAACCCCAGTTCAATTCCCCAGGACCCACATAAGCCAGATATACAAGGTGGCGCATGCATCTGGAGTTCGTTTGCAGTGACTGGAGGCCCTGGCGTGCCCATTCTCTCTCGCTCTCTTTCTCTCTCTCACTCTGTCTCTCTACCTCTCTCTCAAGTAAATAAATAAATAAATAATATTATATATATATATATATATATATATATATATATATATATATATGTATATGTATATGAGCCAGGCATGGTGGTCCATGCCTTTAATCCTAGCACTCAGGAGGCAGAGGTAGGAGGATCGCTGTGAGTTCGAGGCCACCCTGAGACTGACTACATAGTGAAGTCCAGGTCAGCCTGGGCTAGAGTGAAACCCTACTTAAAAAAAAAAAAAATATATATATATATATATATATGTATGTATGTACAGCATCTGCCATGTGTCAAACATCTCTGTTCTCAATACCTTTAATGTCTTTGGGGAAAATGAGCTATACCGCTAGGAAAGTGAAATGCTGGATAAGGTGACACAAGCTCCTGTGGCGTGCTCGGTGGGGGTGGGGTAACAATGACGAGGGCCGAGTGCAGTCCGAGGAGACAGGGGGCAAAGCCCACGCTCTGTGAAGCACTGATTTCTCCCATTCATCTGACTTCTGAGTCTCCAGGGAGAG
This sequence comes from Orientallactaga sibirica, assembly GCA_036365145.1. Classification (NCBI taxonomy): domain Eukaryota; kingdom Metazoa; phylum Chordata; class Mammalia; order Rodentia; family Dipodidae; genus Orientallactaga; species Orientallactaga sibirica. The sequence goes on from JAEOAD010000025.1 coordinate 23,084,121, forward strand.
AGGCTGTCAGGATAGCCTTGGAGTTCATAGCACCTGTGCTGGAACCCCATTCCCATTGACTTTGTAGCTCCCTGAAGCTGCATGTTTGTAAAATGGGACAGTAATCATACCTACTGTAGAAGTGACTCAGGCATTATACAAAGTATTGAATACCTTTACCACTTATTTTTAAATTTATTTTATTTGAGAGAGAGAGGAAAGAAAAAGGCATATAGAGAGAAAGAGAATGGGTGTGCCAGGGCTTCCAGCCACTGCAAACGAACTCCAGAAGCATGTGCCACTTTGTGCATCTGGCTTATGTGGGTCCTGGGGGAGCAAACCTGGGTCCTTTGGCTTTGCAGGTGAGCACCTTAACTGCTAAGCCATCTCTCCAGCCCCTCCCCCCCCCGCCACTTTTTATAAGTTAGGCATTTTAGAAATAAAAGAACAAGTCTTGTTCTTTTAAAGCTGTTTTATTTTTGTTTTGGTGGTTTGGTTTTTCAAGGTGGGGTCTCACTCTAACCCAGGCTGACCTGGAATTCACTGTGTAGTCTCAGGGTGGCCTCGAACTCTCGGCGATCCTCCTACCTCTGCCTCCCCAGTGCTGGGATTAAAGGTGTGCGCTACCACACCCGGCTTCTTCTTTTTTTTTTTTTTTAAAGGCTATTTTTTTAATGTATTTTTTTATTCTATTTTTTTATTGACAACTTCTTTAATTGTAGACAATATCCCATGTTATTTCCCTCCCTCCCCCCACTTTCCCCTTTGAAACTTCACTCTCCATCATATCCCCTCCCCCTCTCAATCAGGCTCTCTTTTCAATTTGATGTCATATTTTCCTCCTATTATGATGGTCTTACATAGGTAGTGTCAGGCACTGTGAGGTCATGGATATCCAGGCCATTTTGTGTCTGGAGGAGCACGTTGTAAGGAGTCCTGCTCTTCCTTTGGCTCTTACATTCTTTCCGCCCCCTCTTCCACAATGGACCCTGAGCCTTGGAAGGTTTGAGATGTTTCAGTGCTGAGCACTCCTCTGTCTCTTCTTCTCAGCACCATAGTGCCTTCTGAGTCATCCCAAGGTCACCACCATCTGAAAAGAGAAGCTTCTCTAACCAAAAGTGAGAGTAGCATTAATATATGGGTGTGGACATTAAGAGAAGTGCTTACTGGGCAGTTTGGTGAGCATAGCATATACATTTAGTCAGACACCAGCAGACATTACCCCCTTAGACCTCATGACTACCCCTGTCGTACGTTTTCAGTATCAGGGATATCCAGCTTCTTTTAAAGTATTTTTTAAATTTTTATTTATTAAAAGCTGGGTGTAGTGGCGCACGTCTTTAATCCCAGCATTGGGGAGGCAGAGGTAGGAGGATCTCAAGTTCGAGGCCACCCTGAGACTACACGGTGATTTCCAGGTCAGCCTGGGTTAGAGCGAAACCCCACCTCAAAAAACCAAAAGAAGAAAAAGAAGTTGCAGATGAAGCAGAAGTGCTCAGTCAGGAGCCGAGAGCTCTCACTCCTGGGTCACCTGTCGTGTGGGGAGTGGGGTGGGGGACAAGGTGACACAGCTTGTGTCCATCTTTCAGGCCTGTAGATAACAGTTCACCTCCATCCCTGCCCCCTTCCTCCCCAGGCCTCCACCTCTACCTCAGATGGGATGCTGACCTTGGACCTGATCCAAGAAGAAGACCCTTCTCCCGAGGAGCCCACGTCATGTGCTGAGAGCTTCCGGGTGGACCTGGACAAGTCTGTGGCCCAGCTGGCCAGCAGTCGAAGGAGAGCAGACTCCGACCGCATCCAGCCCTCCTCGTACCGGGCAAGCAGCCTCTCTCGACCTTGGGAAAAGCCAGACAAAGGGGCCACCTACACCCCCCAGGCTCCCAAGAAGTTGAACCCCACAGAGAAAAGCCGTTGCGCCTCCCTGGAGGAGATCCTGTCTCAGAGGGACACTGCCCCAGCCCGCCCCCTCCAGCTGCGAGCTGAGGACTCCCCAGCCCCCATCGCACCCCACCCCCCGGGGCAGCTGTCCAGGATCCAGGACCTGGTAGCAAGGAAACTGGAGAAGACTCAGGAGCTGCTGGCGGAGGTTCAGGGACTGGGAGACGGCAAGCGAAAGGCCAAGGACCCCCCACAGTCTCCGCCCGATTCGGAATCTGAGCAGCTGCTGCTGGAGACTGAGCGGCTGCTGGGAGAGGCGTCCTCGAACTGGAGTCAGGCAAAAAGGGTGCTGCAGGAAGTCAGGGAGCTGAGGGACCTGTACAGACAGATGGACCTGCAGACTCCTGACTCCCACCTCACACAGACCACCCAGCACAGTCAGTACCGGAAGAGCCTGATGTGAAGGCAGGGGGCAGGGTCCAGAACTCATGAGGGCCACCGACTCTTTTCTCCAAGTGTCGCAGGACAGAGTTTTTATTTACCTCAAAAAAAAAAAAAAAAAAAAAGAACCATAAAAAACAAACTCGTTGCTCTTGCTGATGACTTACCCTTATGACCGTTCCCTACTTCCTTTTTAAATTTTATTTTATTTACTTAAAAAAGAGGGGCTGGGGAAATGGCTTAGCGGTTAAGGCGTTTGCCTGCGAAGCCTATAAGGACCCCGGTTCGATTCCCCAGGACCCACGTAAGCCAGATAGATGCACAAGGGGGCACATGTGTCTGGAGTTCATTTGCAGTGGCCAGGAGGCCCTAGCATGCCCATTCTCTCTTTCTCTCTGCCTCTTTCTCTCTCACTCTCTCAGATAGATAAATAAAACATATTTTTTTAAAAAAAAAAAAACGAGAAAAAGAAGCAGATAGAGAATGAGCATGCCAGATGCATGCGCCACCTTGTGCATCTGGCTTACGTGGGTCCTGGGGAATCAAACCCAGCTCCTTTGGCTTTGCAGGCAAGTGCCTTACCCACTATGCCATCTCTCCAGCCCCCTACTGCCTCTTCTAACTTCGCCCCCTCTCAGATTGGAGAAGGTAGTGAACCCTGTAGCAGAAATGAGGAGCTTCACCTTCACAAAGGGTAATAAAGACCCTGTCTTCTCATTGTACACACCCCACTCTCCTCCCTTATCTGGTGGGGAGCAGACAACGCACGCAGGGCATCTAAGTTTAGAGCAGGCTGGGGAAGATGTTTTCTCAGATGTCCCATCCCAGGTTTTCATTCTGAGGGTGAAATTTCAGCTGTACAGCTCTAGTTCTAGGGATGCATGGGCCAGTGCCACCTGTCCATGCCACAGAACTGAAATTCACCCCAGCTCCAGAGAGGATGTGTGGAATTAAAATTTCCCCAGCCTGACGCTGGCTTCTCACCATACTGGTCTCTGGACTGAGATAACTGCCTTGGGCTGGAGGCGGAGCTCAGTGACAGGGCACTGGTCTAGCATGCAAAGGCTCTGGGTTGGATCTCCAGTACTGTGAGTTCATTTTGTTGTTAAAAAAGGTTGAACTGAAGCCAGGAGTGGTGGCACACGCCTTTAATCCCAGCACTCGGGAGGTAGAGGTAGGATCGCTGTGAGTTCGAGATCACCCTGAGACTACGTAGTGAATTCCAGGTCAGCCTGGGCCTAGAGTGAGACCCTACCTCAAAAAAACAACCAAAAAAGGTTGAACTAGCTGGATTTTCTACAAGGAGCTTCCTTCCTTCATCTTGAATCAAAGATACAAACTTGTAGAGGGACTGGTTCAGTCATGTGGGGTGGCATTGAGCAGCTAGGAGGAACTGGGCACAGCTGGCCCCGTGGAAGAGCTGAACAAGAATGAAACCAATTTGTGATGCAGGCCGTGTAGGATGAGGGGAAAACCAAACCTGTCCAGCTTCCTCTTTTGTCCTCTCCCCTCCTCCTTCAGACCTACCAGTGCTAACCAGTACAGCTTCAGAACAACACCTCAGCCCACGGCACAGCACCGCCCTGCCCAGCTGCTGTGGTGCTGTCTGGCTTCCTTCAGGCTTATCTGCGGTAGGCCCTCCATAGCTCATTTTTAGTGCTTTTCTCCAAAATTTCCAAGATAGGTTTAGTCATGTGGGGATAGTCTAGAGTTGAGGCAAATGTGATTTTTTAAAAAAATATTTTATTTAGTTAGTTATTGAGTGAGCGAGAGAAAGAGAGGCAGATAGAGGGTAAAGCAGAGGGAGAGTAGTCATGCCAGGGCCTCCAGCCACTGCAAACGAACTCCAGATGCATGCGCCACCTTGTGCATCTGGCTTACGTGGGTCCTGAGGAATCGAACCTTTGTCCTTAGGCTTCGCAGGCAAACACCTTAACCACTAAGCCATCTCTCCAGCCCATGTTTTTTTTTTTTTTTTTTTGAAAGAAGGGGACACAGCCTTCTTGTAAATGCAGTAGACAAGGGGTTAAAAGTGTCCTCCGAGACCCTTGATCCTCGTTCCTAGGGTCCCTCTCAGCCCATTCTCATCCTGAAGGTTTGCTCCTGCAGTTTTCTAGGAACAAGCATCCTACTTGCATCAGGGCATCTGGGCTCCTGTGGGCTGTGTGAGGGTACTAGGCTTCCCTCCCCTCTTGTAGGTTTCACTTTCCACTGCTCCAAACCTGGTCATCAGAGCCACCGTTGCCACAGATACAGAAAGTTGTGTTTAAATCCTTTTTTTAAATTTTTTATTTATTTATTTGAGAGAGAGAAAGAGAGAACGAATGGGCACACCAGGGCCTCTAGTCACTGCAAACGAACTCCTGATGTATGTGCCACCTTGTGCATCTGGCTTATGTGGGTCCTGGGGAATCGAACCTGGGTCCTTTGACTTTGCAGGCAAGTGCCTTAACTGCTAAGCCATCTCTCTAGCCTTGTCTCTCTGTCTCGTTATTTTATTTTTTTATTTTTATTGATTTATTTATTAGAGACAGAGAGAGGGAGAAAAAGAGAGAGAATGGGTGCGCCAGGCTCTCTAGCCACTGTAAATGAACTCCAGACGCATGTGCCACCTTGTGCATCTGGCTTACATGGGACCTGGGGAATCAAACTGGGGTACTTAGGCTTTGCAAGCATGCACCTTAACCACTAAGCCATCTCTCCAGCCCTCTCTCTTTTTACCAGGCATGGTGATGCATGCCTTTTTTGTTGTTACTTATTTTTATTTATTTGAGAGCAACAGACAGAGAAAGGCAGAGAGAGAGAGAAAATGGGTGCACCAGGGCCTCCAGCCACTGCAAACGAACTCCAGATGCATGTGGCCCCTTGTGCATCTGGCTTATGTGGGTGCTGGGGAATCAAGCCTTGAACCAGGGTCCTTAGGCTTCACAAGCAAGCGCTTAACCGCTAAGCCATCTAGCAAGCCCTCCCTTTCTCTTTTTAAATTTTTTTTTTTTTTTTGGTTTTTCGAGGTAGGGTCTCACTCTAGCCCAGGCTGACCTGAAATTCATTCTGTATTCTCAGGGTGGCCTCGAACTCATGGCGATCCTCCTACCTCTGCCACCCGAGTGCTGGGATTAAAGGCGTGAGCCACCACGCCCGGCTTTCTCTTTTTAAATTTTTAAATTTTATTTGCAAACAGAATGAGAGAAGGAATGGATACACTAGGGCTTCTTGCCACTGCGAACAGACTCCAGATGCATGAACCACTTTGTGCATCTGGCTTTATGTGGAAACTGGGGAATTAAACCCTGGTCATGCTTTGCAAGCAAGCACCTTTAACTGTTGATCTCTCCTCCAACCCTGAAGTTCTCTCTTTAAAAAAAATCTTTTAGCCAGGCGTGGTGGTGCACACCTTTAATCCCAGCACTTGGAAGGCAGTGGTAGGAGGATCGCTGTGGGCTCAAGGCCACCTGAGACTACATAGTGAATTCCAGGTCAGCCTGGGCTAGAGTGAGACCCTACCTGGATAAAAACAAAACAAAAATTTAATTAATTAATTCTTCCTTTTTTATTTGAGAAAGTGAAAGGCAGAAACTCAGAGAAAATGGGCATGCCAGGGCCTCCAGCCACTGCAAATGAACTCTAGACATATGCCCCACCTTGTACATCTGGCTTTACATGGGTCCTGGGGAATTGAACCTGGGTCCTTTGGCTTTACTGACAAACACCTTAACTGCTAAGCCATCCTCCAGCCCCCTATCTATATTCTTTTTTTATGTATCCATCTTTTCATTTTATCAGCACTTTCCCTTTTCCCTCTTTCTTCTTTGTTGCTCTCACATAATAAGGAAAAAGACAAAAATAAGAGTGACATATGTGTTCCCAACATGCCAGTCATCGGCGGCATCCAGAGGAGACAAAAACTTGAGAGAGACACTGGAGGGGGAGCGTGACAGGTGGGAAGCAGAATTTCAAGGACCTCTTGAGACTAAAAGCGAAGGACTAGCTCCCGTGGTCTTCAGATACCAAAGCCAGCAGCATCCAGGACTCAGCAACTGCTCCCATATCCAGGCCCTAAACGCCATCAAATGAGCCTGGCTTTGAAACCAGATAGGACTAGATTCAAGTTCCGCCTGCCACAGTTTGGCTAAGAGGCCCTGGGCCAATGCAGGCTCTCTGGGTGTCCCTTTTCTCATCTGCAAACTGCAGTGTCGTTGAATGAGTAAAGACAACATGTGGACAATGCTTGCTTGTCAGTCACTCAGTGACTGCTAAGGCTGCTAGCATTAGTTTAGCTCAGTGAGCGATGAACAGCAAACTCAGGTGGTCAGAGCACAGTTTGAATGAGGGCTAGGGCACGAGGTTAATCACTGCCATGCTGTTCTAGCCCGCCCGCACATTGGAATGGGCCACAGGTTATACTCTTCAAAGGAGAGAGCATATATATCAGGTACCATGCTAATTTTATTTTATTTTTTATTTTATATATATATATAATTTTTTTTTTTTTTTCAGGAGGGTGGGTTCGAGGTAGGGTTTCACTTTAGCCCAGGCTGACCTGGAATTCACTATGTATTCTCAGGCTGGCCTCAAACTCACAGTGATCCTCCTACCTCTACTGGGATTAAAGGCGTGCGCTGCCACGCCCGGCTCCCATGCTTATTTTTTTTAAGATTTTTATTTTATTTTTATTTATTTATATTAGAGACAGAGAAGGGAAAAGAGAGAGGGGGAGAGTGAGAATGGGCACACCAGTGCCTCCAGCCACTGCAAACAAACTCCAAACATGTGCCCCCCACCTTGTGCATCTGGTGTACGTGGGGCCTGGAGAATTGAACTGGGGTCCTTAGGCTTCGCAGGCATGCGCCTTAACCGCTAAGCCATCTCTCCAGCCCTGCCATGCTTATTTTAAGACAGTGGGCTGTAAAGAGGGGAGAGCATGAGTCTTGGTCTTCAGGAATTTCAGAACTTAACCCAAAGCCAGGTTTCTCACTAGAAAAGCAGCCTCAAGTCTATGCTTCCAGTGGGCCAAGAGCGAGATTTCTGATCATGAAGGACTCGGAATTTAGACCCTCCAGCAAGATCATAATGTGTTCCTCTGGTCTCTTGGCCTCTCTCCTCCCTCCATCATTCTAAACCCTTTCCTGCAATTTCCCCCTTACTTCCTCCCAGTCACTGCATAAATAGGTGGACTGAGCGGGGGTGGGGTGGGGGGCGGGAATGGCTCTGTGGCTGCTTGGGGAAGCTTTCTCTCTCCAAAGCTGCTGACAGACATTTCTCGGGGTGTTTATGCCCTTCCTTCCTCCCTCTCATCAACTTTGCTGTATTTTCTTTCGTCTTACCCAAATGCACTGGCAAAGGGAAACTCCTTTGAGAGGCCTCGGGATCGGCACGGGCAAATCCAGGACACGGACTTGAACTGGGGTGAGGGGTAGGAGCAGGTAAATTTGAGAACCAGATGGTGAATTCATATTTCAGGGGCGTTCTCCTCTGCTCTCCCTGCTCCTCCTCTGTTGGGTGGTTGAGGAGGGCTTGGGGAGCTCAGAAAAGGTACGAAGCAGATCTTCCTCCTTTAGGAAGAGTGTCTGAAGGGTTGGCCCAGAAAGCTAACGAGTAGATTTGCATGCCATTTCCACAGCGTAGCTGTGCGTTGTCTAGGGTGGGGAGCACACGTTTCTGTGGCCCCTGCTCCAACCCTTGCAAACCTTGCTCTAAGCCAAGGGCTGTGACCCTAGAATTATAGCCCCTGTCTGTTTCCCCTCCCACTACCCCAAGCCCCTCTGCCAACAGTCAATGTACACCCCCACCCCCTTATCCCCAGAAACCAATCCCAGAGAACCCTCTATCTAAACTTCACAGGCAAGCCGACTTAGCCCGGCTTCTGCAACCCTTGGGACCAGGCTATTGCACCCTCCCTTCTCACTCCCTCCCTAAAGCTTGGTTCATTTCTTTTTCTGCTTTCCTCCTACCTCCTCCCAGTCTCCCAACAACAGCAGCCAATCCCCAGCCCGCTCTAGAGCCACACCATATATGGAGAGGTTGGAAGGAAACGGAGTAAAAGCCCAGAGAACACACACACACACACACACACACACACACACACACACACACACACGCCACAGTTTGAGCATCTTTCTGCACGTGACCCTGTCTGTGTCTGTCTGTGTGTGTGCCACGAGACCTACCGTCCCCTGTCCCTGGTTCACCTCACCCACAGCATGAGGAACCTGTTTGCTATTTCCCACCTTTCTTCATGCCCCCAAGAGACCATCACTCCAACCCGTTGCCTGTGACCTAGATTTCCTGAGCTAATTACAAGCCTAACGAGATCTAACAAACACCCAACTTAGCACAGCTGAGACCCCCGAGGTCAATTAGTGCAGTCCAGCTCCACTAGGGAAATGAGAGAGAGATGGAGACAGAAAAGCTGCTCAAGTGCCTTGCCCAACCCCGCTACAACCCTGAGGTCGAAGCAAAGGATGGGGGAACATGCACAGGATCGCAGGATCCCACTGAAAATTAGGAGTTTGGAGAGTTAACCAGTATGGGGAGACATTGCATGTGGGGAGCAGGGATTCCCAGCGGGGCATGGTGGCATGTTAGAGGCCTGCCTGGACTCCAGAGAATCACAGATTCCCAACTCCTCTTAACTGATCAGAAGCACAGAGCAGGTGCAGCAGCTGCAGAGGCAGTGGGTATGGGCAGGGTTTTTTTTTGTTTGTTTTTTTTTTTTTTTTTTTGTTATTTTTTCATAAACACTTCCTATGGATAACAGGAGCTCAGAGAAAAGCAGCGCTGGAAGCTGAGATTGTACCATGGCCGTAATGACCCCTGGTCCCTCCTCTTCTTTACCTCAGATAGCCAGAGCCATAGCTTCTGTCCACCTTGGGGCAGCTTGCTTAACCTCACTCTTGCTTTTTCTTCTTGCCCCTTCCTCCCATGGTCCCTTTCTTTTTTAAAAATATTTTATTTATTTATTTATTTGAGAGAGAAAGAGAGAGAGAGAGAATGGGCACACGCCAGGGCCTCCAGCCACTACAAACAAACTCCAGATGCGTGCGCCTCCTTGTGCATCTGGCTTATGTGGGTTCTGGAGAATCAAACTGGGATCCTTTGGCTTTGCAGGCAAATACCTTAACCGCTAAGCCATCCCTCCAATCCCATGGTCCCTTTCTTTAGGTGGCAGAACCAGGCAATGGACTACCAGTTTCCTGTCCAGTGCTTGTCACAAAGGTGGTTGTCCCTAATACCTGGAGTTCTGGGGAGGAGGACGGGAAGAGCTAAGGGACTGGTTTATGTGCAAGTGGAAAAGTGGACTTAGAACCACCTCAAAAACAGAATGTGGGGCTGCAGAGATGGCTTAGCAATTAACTTGCTTGCCTATGAAGCCCAAGGACCCAGGTTTAATTCCCCAGTACTCATGTAAGCCAGATGTACAAGGTGGTGCATGCATCTAGAGTTTGTTTGCAGACCCTAAAGGCAGGCCTAATGTACCCATTCTCTCTATATCTGCCTCTTTCTGTCTCTCTACAGGTCAGCATGGGCTAGATCAAGACCCTACCTCAATAAACCAAAATAGGGCTGGAGAGATGGCTTAGCAGTTAAGGTGCATACCTACGAAGCCTAAGAACCCCAGTTCGAGTCTCCAGGTCCCACTTAAGCCAGATGTACATGGTGGCACATGCATCTGGAGTTTGTCTGCAGTGGCTAGAGGCCCTGGCACACACATTCTCACTCTCTCTCTCCCTCTCTCCATCTCAAATAAATAAATAAAAATAAGATCTTTAAAAAAAGAAAATAGGGCTGGAGAGATGGCTTAGCAGGTAAGACGTTTGCCTGTGAAGCCAAAGAATCTTGGTTCCATTCTCTAGGACCCACGTAAGCCAGATGCACAACGAGCACATGCATCTGGAGTTTGTTTGCAGTAGCTAGAGGCCCTGGTATGCCCATTCTCTCTCTGCCTCTCTTCTATCTCTCTCTCTCTCTGCTTGCAAATAAATAAATTAATTAAATTTTTAAAAAAGATGTGGTGGCGCACGCCTTTAATCCCAGCACTCGGGAGGCAGAGGTAGGAGGATTGCTGTGAGTTCAAGGCCACCCTGAGACTACATAGTTAATTCCAGGTCAGCCTGGGCCAGAGTGAGACCCTACCTCGAAAAACCAAAAAAAAAAAAAAAAATTTAAAAAAAGAAATGCAAACTCAAATAAAATAAAATAAGTAAATAAACAGACAAACAAACAAAGAAAACAGAATGCTTTCTCCCCAGCTTCCATCAGCTCTGACTGTAGAGGATAGCGCTCTGCCAACACGTGACTCCTGACTTTCACAGGGACCAGGAACCCGCAATACCACTCAGTTCCCATAAGCACCCCGTCTGTAGGTTTATGATTCTCACATGCATTACTCCAGCCTAACCCCTCTCCTCCGCCAAAGCCCTTGTAGCCAAGTGCTTATCTGAAGCATCTCTACCAGGATGTCCAACAGGCCATCTTAAACTGACTAAAGTGTATTAGATCATTAAATAAGACCTTCACAGGGCTGGAGAGATGGCTTAGTGGTTAAGGAGCTTGCCTGTGAAGCCTGAGAACCCAGGTTCGATTTCCCAGTACCCACATAAGCCAGTTGCACAAGGTGGTGTGTGTGTCTGGAGTTTGTAGTAGCTAGAGGCCCTGGTGCATCCATTTTTCTCTCTCTGTCTGTGTCTCTGTGTGTGTGTGTGTGTCTTTACCTCTTTCTCTCAAATAAATAAATAAATAAATAATTTAAATAAGGCTTCAATCAATCTCTCTTCATGCTCCTTTGCAATGTTGGGTCACTGTTCTTCCCAGTCAAGAGGTATTGCTAATGCTCTAACTGCTGCTTGAATCTGAGCTTGCCTGTGAAGCCAAAGGACCGAGGTTCAATTCCCCAGGACCCACATAAGCCAGATGCACAAGGTGGCGCATGCATTTGGAGTTCGTTTGCAGTGGCTGAAGACCCTGGTGTACCCATTCTCTCTCTTTCTCTCTGTCTCTCTGTCTCTCTCTCTGTGTCTTTTTCTCACTCTCTTAAATAAATTTTTTTTGTTGTTGTTGTTGGTTTTTCAAGGTAGGGTTTCACTCTAGCCCAGGCTGACCTGGAATTTACTCTGTAGTCTCAGGGTGGCCTTGAACTCACTGCGATCCTCCTACCTCTACTTCCCAAGTGCTGGGATCCTCCTACCTCTACCTCCCAAGTGCTGGGATTAAAGGCGTGCGCCACCACGCCCGGCTTAAATAAATAAATTTTAAAAATCAGCTTCATGGGCTGGAGAGATAGCTTAGCAGTTAAGGCATCTGTGGTTAAGATGAACCGTGTTCGTCTCTCCGGGACCCACATAAGCCAGATGCACAAGGGGCGCATGCATCTGGAGTCTGCAGTGGCTGGAGACCCTGGCATGCCTATTCTCCCACACCCCCATCTTTCTTGCTCTCTCATAAATAAATAAAATGTTTTTAAAAATCAGATGCAAGCCGGGCGTGGTGGCGCACGCCTTTAATCCCAGCACTTGGGAGGCAGAGGTAGGAGGATCGCCGAGAGTTCGAGGCCACCCTGAGACTACATAGTTAGTTCCAGGTCAGCCTGGTAAAACGAAAAAAAAAAAAAAATCAGATGCAGGCTGGAGAGATGGCTTAGTGATAAAGGTATTTGCCTGCAAAGTCTAAGGACCCAGGTTCTATTCCCCAGTATCCACGTAAGCCAGATGCACAACGTGACACGTGTCTGGAGTTCATTTGCAATGGCTGGAGGCCCCAGCATGGCCATTCAGTCCCTATCTGCCTCTTCTCTCTCTCTCAAAATGAGTAAATAAGGGCTGGAGAGATGGTTTGGCAGTTAAGTCACCTGCCTGTGATACCTAAGAACTCCCATTCTATTCTCTAGGTCCCACGTTTTGCCAGACGCAAAAGTGATGCTTAGCGGTTAAGGCGCTTGCCTGCAAAGCTTAAGGACCCATGTTTGACTCTCCAGATCTCACATAAGCCAGACACCCAAAGGTGAGGCAAGTGCAAAGTCACACATGCCCACTAGATGGCGCAAGCATCTGGCGTTCAACTGCAGTGGCTGAGGCCCTGTCACACCAATTTCAGCCAGCCTCTCTGCTAAAAATAAGGGGCTGGAGAGATGGCTTAGCGGTTAAGGCGCCTGCCTCCTAAGCCTAAGAACGCTGGTTCCAATCTCCAGCGGTTCCAATCTCCAGGCCCCACATTTAGCCAGATGCAAAGTAATGCAAGGGCGCAATGCCGCACTTGACCACAAGGGGGCGCACGCATCTGCATTTCATTCGCAGCAGCTGACAGGCTGCTGGCGCGCCCATCTCTGTCTTCCTCTCCCTCTCTCTCTCTGTCTCTCTCCAAAAATAAATTAAAATTTTTTTAAAAAGAAAAAAAGAAGAAGAAAAAGTGGGAGAGATGACTTAGCAGTTAAAGCACTTGCCTGTGAAGCCTAAGGACCTAGGTTTGATTCCCTGGTACCCATGTAAGCCAGACACACAAGTAACACGTGTCTGGAGTTCATCTTCAGTGGCTGAAAGCCCTGGCAGCCCATTCTCTCTCTGTCTCTCAAATAAATAAATAAATAAATATTTTAAAAAAAAAATAGTTGGTTACCCCCACCTTGAAACAGTCACACCACTATTGTAATAGTGGGCACATCTTGCCTGTCTGGACAGCTTTGTAGCTCACAAGGTCAACCATCAGGGAAGACAGTTGATGACTTCTCCCCCCAGCTGCCTGCATAGCACCTTGAGAGCTAGGACAGCTAGCCAGCAAGGAGGAAGCTTCTTGACCAGTTCTGGCTTTATTTCTCTGTCCTACAACTGAAGCATGTGGTGTCTTCAGCAATAAGATTTTACCATCTACTTCTGGCGGGCAACCAAGAGCAGTGGCAATAGCCTATACTGTTCTGAGGGTCTCAGAGGCCTCCCCAACCAACAACTCACTGGAATTTTCCTTTAATAACCTTTGGCTTCTGGGAGTAGTAGTATACACCCACACAGGTATCTGTGGTTTTTATTGGAATCTGATCACTTACTGCCTGCAGAGCTGACCTTTGGTCTTTATTTCTTTTTATATATTTTATTTTACTATTTTATTTTATTTATTTGAGAGAAAGAGGCAGACAGAGAGAATGGGCGTGCCAGGGCCTCCAGCCACTGCAAACAAACTCCAGATGCATGTGCCACCTTGTGCATCTGGCTTACGTGGGTCCTGGAGAATTGAACCGGGGTCCTTTTGCTTTGCAGGCAAATGCCTTAACCGCTAAGCCATCTCTCCAACCCTGATCTTCATTTCTTTTGGACTTATGTAGCTTGTTCCAAAACCCCCATTATAAATCAACTCTCTGCTGACAAAACTTCCCAGGCAAATGAAGACATTCCCATCAGGCAGAATATTCCAGGCACCCCAAGTGACCATCTCCCAGTAGCTAAGAGATAAACCTAGACTTCTCTATGGGTAAAATTAATTCTTCACTATAAGGGGAGTCTCGCTATTTTTTTTGTTGTTGTTGTTATTGTTGCTGCTGTTGTTGTTGTTTGAGGTAAGGTCTCGCTCTACCCCAGGCTGATCTGGAATTCACTATGTAGTCTTAAGGTGGCCTTGAACTCACAATGATCCTTTTACCTCTGCCTCCCGAGTGCAGGGATTAAAGGCGTGCGTCCCCACGCCTGGCTTCTTGCTATTATTTTTAACTTCCAAATCAGTGCTGGACACACAGTTAGGTTAAATCTTTGTTCTCTATGTTTTTGGCCTAGTCTTCCTGTTAGTCTGCTGGGGTCACATGTTGCTCTGCAGAAGCTACAAGAATGAACAACCACCAACCAACCATGACCTGAAAAGAGCAAGAAGACAAAAGTAAGTCTTTAGCCGGGCGTGGTGACGCATGCCTTTAATCCCAGAATTTGGGAAGCAGAAGTAGAAGGATTGTCATGAGTTCAAGGCCACCCTGAGACTACATAGTGAATTCCAGGTCAGCCTGAGACCCTACCTCAACTCCCCCCCCCAAAAAAAAAAACCCAGTAAGTCTTTTGTTTTGTTCTTATCGTTTTTCAAGGAAGGGTCTCACTCTAGTCCAGGCTAACCTGGAATTCACTATGTAGTCTCAGAGTGGCCTCACACTCACAGCAATCCTTCTACCTCTGCCTCTCGAGTGCTGGGAGGTAAATCTTTCATCTCTTGCCTGAGAGGCAAGGTCACTGAGAAAGCAAGCTGGTGCTGAGCAGAAAACCTTCTCCTGTAGACCAGCCAACTGAAACCCTGGAAAAAGCTGCACTGCATGCAGAGTATGGGAGACAGAAGTCATCAGCAGTGAAAACCGCTGAATATTCAAAAGACAAAAGACTGAACGGGTGCAATAGTGGCATGTCTACTCGTGGGGTAACCAAGTCTATAATTGACTTCACGGGAGGGAATACATACCTGGTACTGAAAACCTAAGCAAAGTCTATGGTAGGTAAGGTCATGAGCCTTAGGGTATAAAGCATGCTCTTATCTAAATGTATATACTTCCCACCAAGCTGCCCGGAAAATACTACACTTAATGCAATCATATTCACATATTAATGCTACTCTCACTTCTGGTTAGAGAAGCTTCTCTTTTCAGATGGCGATGACCACTGGGATGATCCAAAAGGCAACATAGTGCTGAGAAGAAGGGATGGAGAAGTGCCCAGCACTGAAACATCTCTGTCCCACCCTCCAAGGCTCAGGGATCTCGGAAAGAGGGGCGGATAGAATGGCTTACAATGCAAAGACAGAAATTGGCCTTAATATCCATGAGCAATACCCTTCAAGACCCTCATAATAGAAGTAAAAGATGATGACATCAAATTAAAAAGAGACTAATGGAGAGAGGGAGGGGATATGATGGGAGTGGAGTTCTAAAGGGGAATGGGGGGGGAGGGGCACCTTTTTATGTAAGTATGTTTTGTTGTAAATCTTTATTATCAAACAAGAGATGATGGGTTATTGGAATGGGGCCACAGTCAGTGTTTGCCTCACATATGCAAGACCCTAGCTTCAATCCCCAGGACAAAAATTTTTTAAAGTTTTTTTTTTTTTTTTAAAGGAGACAGATGCTGTTTACAAAGGGAATTCTATTATAAAAATTTGTATTGATATTTTTTAAAAAATATTTATTTATTTATTTGCAAGCAGAGAGAGAGAGAGAGAAGACAGAGAGAATGGCACGCCAGGGCCTCCAACCATTGCAGACCCCACTTAAGCCAGACACACAAAGGTGAGGCAGGCACAAGGTCACGCATGCACACTAGATGGCACAAGCATCTGGAGTTCAGTTGCAGTGGCTAAGGCCCTAGTGAGCCAATTCTCTCTCCCTCTCTGTCTCTCTGTCTATCTGTTTCTCGCTCTCTTTCTTTAAAATAAAATAAAAAAAATAAATAAATAAAAACAAAATAAGTACATTGGGCTGAGAAGATGGCTCAGCCCATTAAAGGTGCTTGCTTGCAAATCCTGCCAGCCTGGGATTGATTCCACAGTATCCACGTATAGCCAGATGCACAAAGTGGTGCATGCATCTGCAGTTCATTTACAGCAGCAAGAAGTCCTGACACACCCAACTGTCTCTCTCCCTCCCCCCTCTTTCTCTCTGCTTGCAAATAAATAAAAATAAGTAAATAAGTAAAAATATTTATATATTTGGGCTGGAGAGATGGCTTAGCAGTTAAGGCACCTGCCTCCTAAGCCTAAGTTCCAATCTCCAGGTCCCACGTTTAGCCAGATGCAAAGTGACACAATGCTGCACTTGACCACAAGGGGGCGCACACATCTGGATTTCATTAGCAGCAGCTGAGACGCTGCTGGCACGCCCAGCTCTGTCTTCCTCTCCCTCTCTCTCTGTCTCTCTCTGTGTCTCTCTCCAAAAAAAAAAATTATATATTTATTTGTGTGTGTGTGTGTGTGTGTGTGTGTGTGTGTGTGTGTGTGTGCATGCACACGTGTGCTTGCACACGCACCAGGGCATCCCTCCACCACAAACAAACATTCACCACTTGGTCTGGCTTTACACTGGTGCTGGGAAACACGGAACCCGGGCTAACAAGCTTTGCAAGCAAGAGCCATTAACCACTGAGCTATCTCCCTTGCCCTACAGATTCTTTTTTAACCTGATACTGAAATAAGATTTAATAAATGTGTCTATTAATAAGGACAAGAAGAAAAAGACCAAAACAATGCTGGGCAGGGGCATCACAGTAACATAATACTGTAATCTACTTGACATTCTCTGATGATACACTGCAGCACCACAGCCTGTAATTTCCTACAAATTAACATGCCAAAAAAAGTGCCACTTACTGAAAAGTAGAAATGAACGCTTTCCACTGGTGTATAGGAGTTACATACCAACGTGTGCACGCACCATTCATGTGGCTGCTTTCTCCCACGTTTTGTAAATGTTGATGTGGAGTAAAGCTTGTCCCCGTATTTGTCATCAAAAACATTTACTAGAGCCAGGCATGATGGTGCACACCTTTAATCCCAGCACTTGGGAGACAGAGGTAGGAGGATCACCAGGAGTTTGAGGCCAGCCTGAGATTATATAGTAAATTCCAGGTCAGCCTGGGCTAGAGAAAGACCCTACCTCGGGGGGCGGGGGCGGAATACAGAGCTGGGGAAATGGCTTAGCGGTTAAAGTGTTTGCCTGCAAAGCCTAAGGACCCCAGTTCAGTTCCCCAGGATCCATGTAAGCCAGATGCACAAGGGGGGGACATGCGTCTGGAGTTCATTTGCAGTGGCTGGATGCCCTGGTGTGCCCATTCTCTCTCTCCCTCTTTCTCTGTCAAATAAATAAATAAAATGTTTTTTAAGAAAAGAAAAGGGCCAGGCTGAGCAGTGCATTCTTGTAATGCAAGGATCACTGTAAGTTTGAGGCCAGCCTGGGACTACAGAGTGCGTTCCAGGTCAGTCTGGGCTTAAGTGAGACCCTACCTTGGAAAAAAAAATTATCCTTGAGCATCTGGGTAAGGGCTCACCATCTACTTGAAGAAAGGAAAATAAATAAATGATTACAAAGACACAGCATACTTTGCAATTTGGAGACTTAAGTATTCTCTCTCTCTCTCATGTTGGAGGTAGAATTCAGAGCCTTGTGCATACTAAGCAAGTACTCTATCACTGAGCTACATCCCTAATGCTTATTTATTTATTTTGGTTTTTCGAGGTACAGTTTGACTCTAGCCCAGGCTGACCTGGAATTCACTACGTAGCCTCAGGGTAGCCTCAAACTCATGGAGATCCTCCTACCTCTGCCTTGCCAGTGCTGGGATTAAAGGCATGCACCACCACGCCCGGCAACTGTTGATGAATGTCTATAAGGCATTAACTAGCTTAAAATTTTAGAGCTTAATTACATAATAAATAACGATATAATAAAAGTATAGTAACAACAATAAAAGTATTAAGAGGCATTGAAGTCATTAGCTGAGAGGTCAGGTTCCCCTTGGGCTATACTTCTTATTGGCTGGTATGTCACAGTTAGACATATGTCAATTCCTAAGTCTATTTCCTCATTTGAAAAATCAGATTATTCATTACTTGTTTTACATACTTCAAATGACTAATATTGTTTATTCTGTTTTTCTCTATCTTTTTCTTTCTCTTTTTTCTTTTTTATTAATTAATTAACTTATTTTTTATGAAAAGAGGGAGAGAGAGAATTTGTACACCAGCCACTGCAATCCAATTCCAGATGCTTAGGCCACCTAGTGGGCATGTGTGATCTTGCGCTTGCCTCACCTTTGTGTGTCTGGCTTATGTCGGATCTGGACAGTTGAATATGGGTCCTTAAGGCTTCACAGGCAAACGCCTTAACTGCTAAGCCATCTCTCCAACCCTCATTTTTTTCATTTTATTTTTGAGAAAAAGACAGAGAGAGAGGAAGAGGCAGAGAGAGAGAGAGAGAATGGGTGTGCCAGGGCCTTTCAGCTGCTGTGAACGAACTTCAGACATGTGCGCCCCCTTGTGCTTATGTGCGACATTGCATGCTTGCATCACTTTTGCAAGTATGTGGGACCTGGAGATTCCAAGCATCTCAGGCCTTGCAGAGGGTGGGAGATGATCAGTATTCCCCTCTGTAAACAGCCTCTTCTTCTTCCACAGGGCCTTTAATTGATGGGGCTGAGACAGCCAGCTTCAGTGTATGTTAGAAAGGACCAGTCCCTGGCTAGAGAGATCGTTCAGTTGGTAAAGAGCTTGCTTCACCAAGATGAGGACCTGAGTTCAAGCCCCAGAATCAACATAAACACGCCTGGCATGGTAGCACATGCCTGTAATCCTTGACTAACAGAAACTGGAGGATCCTTGGAGCTTACTGGCTGGCCAATCTAGCCTAATTGGGGAGCTGCACCAGGCCAATGAAAGACTCAAAGAAAAGGTGGGCGGGAAGCCGGGCATGGTGGTGCACACCTTTAATCCCAGCACTCGGGAGGCAGAGGTAGGAGCATTGCCACGAGTTCAAGGCTGTCCTGAGACTACATAGTGAATTCCAGGTCAGTCTGAGCTAGAGTGAGACCCTAACTGGAAAAAAAAAAAAAAAAAAAAAAAAAAAAAAAAAAAAAGGTGGGTGGGGCTGGGGAGATGGTTCAGTGAAGAGAGAAGGTGCTTGCTCTACAACTCTACCTGAGGAGTTGACATCCTCGTACCCCACCTAGAAGCCAGAAGCTGTGGCCACTCCAGTAATCTCAGTGTGCAGACTTGAATGGAGGCAGAGACAGCAGAGGCTCTCTAAAGCTCGTGAGCAACCATGAGAACCAATCTGAAAAGAAGTTGTCTTTTTTTTTTTTTTAATTATTATTGGAGAGAGAGAGAGAGAGAGAGAAAGAGGCAGATAGAGAGAGAATGGGCATGCCAGGGCCTCCAGCCACTGCAAACGAACAAATGGGCACACCAGAGCTTCCAGCTACTGCAAAGGAACTCCAGATGCATGCACCACCTTGTGCATCTGGCTTACGTGGGTCCTGGGGAACTGGGCCTTGAACCGGGGTCCTTAGACTTCACAGGCAAGTGCTTAACCACTAAGCCATCTCTCTAGGCCCAAGAAGTTGTCTTTTGACCATGGCATTCACGCACTCACACTCATGAACACACACACATGCATCTGCAGTTTGTTTGCAGTGGCTGGAGGCCATGGTGTGTCCATTCTCTCTTTCTCTCTCTCTCTCACTCCCCCTCTTTCTTTGTCAAATAAATAAATAAATAAAAATAAAATATTTTTTAAACTGTTAATTTAAAAAAAAAAACCTTGGGGCTGAAGAGATGGCTTAGTGGTTAAGGCTCTTGCCTGCAAAGCCTAAGGACCCAGGTTCGATTCTCCACTACCTATTTAAGCCAGATGCACAAGGTGGTACATGCATCTGGAGTTCCTTTGCAGTGGCTGGAAGCTCTGGTGTGCCCATTCTTTCTTTCTCTCTGTCTCTCTCTTTTCCTCTGCCTTCATTCCTTCTCTCAAATAAAAAAATATATTTTTTAAAAAACTATTAAAATGCAATAGGTTGCAAACAAAAAAGCTGTGTAAGTATCAAAGGAACTGATTGGGGGGAGGGAGGATCAGCGGGCGTGGAGGGGAAACAAGAGACAGTAATGACTGTAGGAGGGGGTATATTAGTTACTCTCTCCTTGCTGTAACCAAACACCTGACAGGAAGCAACTTAAGGAAGGAAGGGTTTATTTTAGCTTAGAGTTTGAGGTTACAGTCCATGAAGCTATGGAAGACATGACAGCGGGTACATCACATTACATTCAGCCCACAGCCAGGAAGCAGCAGGCAGTGACCTTAACTTGCTTTCTCCTCTTTAATCAGTGTACAACCCCAGCCTATGGAATGGTGACACCCACAGTGAAGGTGGATCTTCCCACCTCAATTAACATCATCAAGATCAAAGGGTGAGTCCCGTGTGGTGGGGCACGCCTTTAATCCCAGCACTCAGGACAGAAGTAGGAGGATCTCTGTGAGTTCGAGGCCACCCTGAGACTACATAGTGAATTCCAGGTCAGCCTGGGCTAGTGTGAGATCTTATCTTGAAAAGCCCAAAATATAGGGCTGGAGAGATGGCTTAGTGGTTAAGGTGCTTGCCTGCAAAGCCTAAGGACCCCAGTTCAATTCTCCAGGTCCCATGTAAGCCAGATGCACATGGTGGCACATCTGTCTGGAGTTCATTTGCAGCTGGCATGCCCATTCTCACTCTCCTTCTCTCTCTCTCCCTCTCTCTGTCTCTAATAAATAAATAAATAAAAATAAAATCTTTAAAAAAATTAAAAATAAATGGGGAAGGGGAGGGAAATATCATGTGTTTTTTGTATGTAAGTATAGAAGTTGTCAATAAAAAATAAATAAATTTTTTAAAAAATTAAAAATAGGCCGGGCGTGGTGGCACATACCTTTAATCCCAGCACTTGGGAGGCAGAGGTAGGAGGATCGCTGAGAGTTCAAGGCCAGCCTGAGACTACATAGTTAATTCCAGGTCAGCCTGGACCAGAGTGAGACCCTACCTCGCAAAACCAAAAAATAAAAAAATAATAAATAAATAAAAATCAACCAAAATATAAAAATAAAAAAAGAAGCCAGGCATGGTGGCACATGCCTTTAATTCCAGTACTCAGCAGGCAGAGGTAGGAGGATTGCTGAGTTCCAGGCCACCCTGAGACTACATAGTGAATTCCAGGTCAGCCTGGGCTAGAGTGAGACCCTACCT
This sequence comes from Orientallactaga sibirica, assembly GCA_036365145.1. Classification (NCBI taxonomy): domain Eukaryota; kingdom Metazoa; phylum Chordata; class Mammalia; order Rodentia; family Dipodidae; genus Orientallactaga; species Orientallactaga sibirica. The sequence goes on from JAEOAD010000025.1 coordinate 23,105,129, forward strand.
AGAAAAACCAAAAAATAAAATAAATAAAAATAAAAAAGATCAAAAGGTGGGTATGATAAAAATACATTATACAGGGCTGGAGAGAAGGCTTAGTGGTTAAGGCGCTTGCCTGCGAAGCCTAAGGACCCATATTTGACTCCCCAGATCCCATGTAAGCCAGATGCACAAAGATGAGGCAAATGCAAGGTCACACATGCCCACTAGGTGGTGCTGCCACTGCCTCTTCCTCACTCTCCCTCTCTCAAATAAATTAATTAATTAAGTATTCAAAAGGTAGAGTAGCATTAATATATGGGTGTTGGTTAAACTTGATTCCATAAACTTAGGTGTTCTGAATGCTTGGTTCTCAGCTGATGGAGATTTGGGAATTAATTCCTCCTGGAGAGAGTATATTGTTGGGGGCGGGCTTATGGGTATTATAAACACTGTCCCCTTGCCAGGGTTTGGCACACTCTCCTGTTCCTGTTGTCCACCTGATGTTGGCCAGGAGATAATGTCCAGCCTCTGTTCATGCCATCCTTTTCCCCTGCCATTGTGGGACATCCCCTCAAGTCTATAAGCCAAAATAAACCTTTTTCGCCACAAACTACTCTTGGTCTGGTGATTTCTGACAGCAATGTGAACCTGACTGCAACAGTAATGTTGTTACCGAGAGTGGTGTTGCTGCTAGACACCTGGCTGTGTGGCTTTGGCCTTCTGGAGCTGATTTTTCAAGAGGATGTGGAAGGATTTGAAACCTTGGGCCTAAGAGACACCTTGCAGTGTTATAAATACAACTTGATGAACTATTGTGGTCAGAGTTGAAAGACCAGAATGCAATAAGAACTGTGAGGTTTGGCTTATGAAGGTGAGAAAGAGCTTTGCTTGGAGTGGGCTAGAAGCAGTTTGTGTGTCCATATTCAAGCCGGGCGTGGTGGTGCACACCTTTTATCCCAGCACTCGCGAGGCTCACCGTGAGTTCGAGGCCACCCTGAGCCTACATAATAAATTCCAGGTCAGCCTGGGCTAGAGTGAGACCCTACCTCAATAAACCAAAAATAAATAAATAGGATTTACATGGCCTTGTCCTCCCTCTCCTTGAGGAGTCAGGCCTGTCACTGGTCTAAATTCCAGCCACCTGCAAATGCACTGCACTTCTGACATCCAAACAAGCACTGGTTTCTCGGGTCTCGAACACGCATATCTGCAGCTCGGTGGGCCTCCCTCTTCCCCATTCACCAGCTTAACTGCTGAGCAGTGGCCAAAATACATGCCTGGGAAGGCCACACAAAAACCGCAGCCATCTTTGCGTCTCTGACACACACCCTTCTGTTGGAACAAGCACCATTCCCATCAGAAGTAATAAATCTTCTCTTGGTTACTTAATTGGCAGATGGTTAACACCGTTGTTGTCTTCAGCAATCCTCGGAGGAAAGGAAACTTCATAGTCCACATGCAAGAAGAGCTCTTCTTGGGCTGGAGAGATGGCTTAGCAGTTAAGGCGTTTGCCTTCAAAGCTTAAGGACCCAGGTTCAATTCCCCAGTACCCATGTAAGCCAGATGCACAAGGTGGCCCATGCATTTGGAGTTCATTTGTAGTGGCTAGAGGTTCAGGCACGCCCATTCTCGCTCTCTCTCTCTCTTTCTCTGCCTCTTTCCCGCTCTCTTTATCTCTCTCAAATAAATAAACAAAAATAAAATATTTTAAAATAAAAAAGGGGCTGGAGAGATGGCTTAGCAGTTTGATTCTCCCCAGGACCCCAGTTTGATTCTCCAGGTCCTACAAAAGCCAGATGCACATGGTGGTGCATGCGCCTGGAGTTTGTTTGCAGTGGCTACAGGCCCTCACATGCCCATTCTCTCTTTCTCTCCCTCTCTGTCTCTAATAAATAAATACATAAAAATTTTAAAATAAATAAAATAAAATAAAATAAAAATTAGCCATTGTGGTGGCGCACACCTTGAATCCCAGCACTTGGGAGGCAGGGGTAGGAGGATCTCCGTGAGTTCGAGGCCACCCTGAGACTACATAGTGAGTTCCAGGTCAGCCTGAGCTGAGCTAGAGTGAGACCCTACCTAAAAAGAAGAAGAAGAAGGAGAAGCAGAAGCAGCAGAAGCAGCAGCAGCAGCAGCAGCCCTCTTCTGGCAGAAGTTAAGAAACAACTTGTGTTCTTTCCACCAAGCCTCTTTCAAAGTGCTACGTTTATCCCCAAGGAGCAATGGCCTGGCAGGCTTACTCAGAAACCTCCAACCACATGAATAAGTGTCCACTTCCCCTCCCACCCCAGGAGAGAGTGGTTTTTCAGATTTGTCCCTTTCCCAGAATGATTGGCAGTGGTACTTCCCAGACACATGTTCCAATCCGGGATGTGTTCAAAGCCTGCTTCCTTCAAAGAATTCAAATTTCTTTACATCTTACGTCCCCAAACAACTCAGACCAGAGACTAGATTTTCCATTTATTCCCTGCCCAAGCCATTCCCATTCTTTTTTTTTTTTTTTTTTTTTTCAAGGCAGAGTCTCACTCTAGCCCAGGCTGACCTGGAATTCACTATGTAGTCTCAGGGTGGCTTCTAACTCAGGTGATTCTCCTACCTCTGCCTCCCAAGTGCTGGAATTAAAGGCGTGCACCACTACGCCTGGCTTTCCCTTTGCTTTCTTAAAAGTTCACCTGAGGAGATGTAAATTTACAATGAAGAACAGCGTTCCTAGGACATTAAAAGTTATTACATCCAGGAGGGTGTGGTGGTGCACGCCTTTAATCCCAGCACTTGGGAGGCAGAGGTAGGAGGATTGCCATGAGTTCAAGGCCACCCTGAGACTACATAGTGAATTCCAGGTCAGCCTGGGCTAGAGTGAAACCCTACCTCGGAAAAAAAAAAAAAGGCGGGGGGCGGCTGGAGAGATGGCTTAGAGGTTAAGGTGTTTACCTGCAAAGCCAAAGGATCCTGGTTTGATTCTCCAGGACCCACATAAGTCAGATGCACACGGTGGCGCATGTATTTGGAGTTCATTTGCAGTGGCTGGAGGCCCTGCAGTGCCCGTTCTCTCTCCCTCTCCCTCTCCCTCTCCCTCTCCCTCTCTCTCTCTCTGTCTCTTTCTATATATATACATATAATGGAAGGAAGGAAGGAAGGAGGGAGGGAGGGAGGAAGGAAAGGAGGAAGGGAGGAAGAAAAAGGGTTTAGAAATGATTATAAACTGTCAGACTCAAGTTGTTAGACTCTCAGATTGACATTTCCCCTGCAACTACCCCCTCCGGCAGCAGCATATAGATTTAGTTCCGAAAAGAAACTCAAGGTGTTGAGGCACTGGCTTGTACGGGGAGGTGCAGGCCTCCCCCACCCAGACCCATGTGTCCTTTGAGTCAGCCCAGTGGCATGGGAATCTATGCCTGACCCCCCCACCCACCCACCCACCCCGGTCACCACCAAAGGTAAGTACCTTTGGGGGATTTCTCTTGGAAAACCAAGAGACTGATTTTCCAAGCTTTGGGGATGTTGGGGGCGCAGAGATCTGGGAGCTGGTTTTCGGAAGGGAGCCGCATACCAGACAGTGTGCGAGCAGAGACTCCCGGCTGTCGTGTCAATGAGGCCTTTCAGGCCTCCACACTGCCTCGCTTGTTCCCTGGAGTAGAGCTTTCTGGAAGCTGAACCCTCGGCTGGCAAGAAGAGTGAACGCGGTGCCATTTGTCCATCAACTTCTTTAAAAAGAAAGGCCTCCCGTCCAGCTGTCTTGCTTTGCAGCTCTGCCCTGTGCTCCAGCCCATGGAATGACAGAGAAGGCTGGGGCCCAGCTCTTTTAGACGGTGAAGAAAGAAGAAAGGAGACAGGAAAACGTGCCCACAAGTCTGTGCTGTCTGCTGGAAGAGAGAAGTTTGCCTCCCATAGAAACCAGCACTAGGTGTTGGAGGGAGCTGTGTTGTTGTTGTTGTTGTTCAGTCAGTTCTGAGCACTGGAAATCAACAAGATATTCTTCAGGTTTGGGAGTATCAAACAATTTCAAACTAAAAAATAAATATGTAGCCGGGCGTGGTGGCGCACACCTTTAATCCCAGCACTGAGGAGGCAGAGGTAGGAGGATGGCCGTGAGTTCGAGGCCACCCTGAGACTACAGAGTGAATTTCAGGTCAGCCTGGGCTAGAGGGAGACTCTATCTCAAGAAAAACCTAAATAAATAAATAAATAAATAAATAAATAAATAAATAAATAAATAAATAAATGTGTGCATATGTAGGTCATCCATCTTGTCCAAACCAAAGTATATCAACTCAACAAATTTTTAAAAAATTAAAGAGGTTTTTAATATATTTTATTTCTTTGAGAGAGAGAGAGAGAGAATGGGTGCACCAGGCAAACCAACTCCAGATGCATGCGCCCCCTTGTACATGGGTCCTGGAGAGTCCAACGGGGATCCTTTGGCTTTGCAAGCAGATGCCTTAACTGCTAAGCCATCTCTCCAGCCCAACAAATTAATTTTTTTAATTTTTGTTTTTATTTGAGACAGAGCAAGGGAGAGAGAGAGAGAAAGACAAAGAATGGCATGCCAGGGCCTCTAGCCACATGTACCTTGTGCATCTGGCTTATGTGGGACCTAGAAAATCAAATCTGGGTCCTTAGGCTTCCCAGGCAAGCACCTTAACCACTAAGCCATCTCTCCAGCCCACAAATTAATTTTTAAAAAATATTTTCAAAAAATATTTCCCAGCACTCGGGAGGCAGAGCTAGGAGGGGATGACACTCTGAGCAGTTAATTCCAGGTCAGCCTGGGCCAGAGAGAGACCCTACCTCGAAAAACCAAAAAAAAAAAAAAAAAAATTTTCACGAGCTGGAGGGATGACTTAGCAGTTAAGGCACTTGCCTGCGAAGCCAAAGGACTGGTGTTCAATTCTCCGGGACCCACATAAGCCAGATGCACAAGGTAATGCATGCATTTGGAGTTCGTTTGCAGCGGCTGGAGGCCCTGCTGCGCCCATTCTCTCTTTCTGCTTCTCTCTCTCTCTCTCTGTCTTTCAAATAAATAAAAATATATTTTAAAAAAATCTTTTCACATCATGGTATGGTGGCACACACCTTTAATCCCAGCATTTGGGAGGCAGAGGTAAGAGGATTGTTGTGAGTTCAAGCCTAGCCTGAGACTACATACCCTAAGCTACAGGGATACCCTACCTTGAAAAACCAAAAGAAAAAAAAGAAAGAAAGAGAGAGAAGGAAAGAAAGAAAGATGTGAGTTTGAACCTAGATCTGATACTAAAAAAATAAACAATTGTTTCATTTTTTTAGGATTTGCAAACAAGTGCTTTAACCAGAAAAAAAGAAACAAAGTTTCCTTTTTAGAATCAAATGGGCTCAGTCTTGATGCTTTGCTTGTCTGCAGAGCTCCCTGTTCCAGACACCCTCTCTTCGACCATTCAAGTGATCCACAGACCCCCGGAATAGCGGCTCTCCATCACCTGCTCTGCAACAGAGCAAACAGAAGTGTGAGCAACAATGATGTCGGTGTTTGTGCATGTGAAAACCTAGTGTGAATCTTCCCCTTCTGGCAAAACTTCACAAGACATTATTAAAAGAAAGGGGAAAAAAAGTCTGTTTGTTTGTACTGACTTAAAATACAGTAGTTGTTAAAGCTATCTTGATTGTTTGTTTGTTGTTTTTCGAGGTAGGGTCTCGCTCTAGCCCAGGCTGACCTGGAATTCACTATGTAGTCTCAGGGTGGCCTCGAACTCATGGCGATCCTCCTACCTCTGCCTCCTGAGTGCTGGGATTTAAAGCGTGCACCACCATGCCGGGCTTTAAAGATATCTTTTGATTTCGAAGTAAATCGTCCTTTCAAGGTCTCCTACAGTCACTTATCCCCTTCTAGTTACCTAAATTACCCATTTTTTTCCCCCAGACACCCCCCATTACCTGCAATGAACCGTCAGTTGCAACTTTTAAGCAGTTACTGCCCTCTAGCGCTTGTATAATATATAATAAAAATTTTATAATAAAAATTTTAAACACTACCCTTTTATCTAACATCAAAGCAAAGAAATTCTGCCAAAAATCAAATAACATATTATTAACCCATGGAGTTTTCAACCTTATAGTATTAACATGTCTTGTCCATTGTTAGGCGGTTTGCAGCAATCATGGTATCAACCTGCAAGATTAAGTAGCATCCAGCCCAGTTGTGACAACCAAAACTATGCCCGGACATTACTGATGTCTCCAGGGAGCAAAACCACCCCTGGCTAAGAGTCACTTCATTAGCCTGAAGAGTGTCTGGAACATTCATATTAGATCTGAAAATTGTAAGGAACAAAGAGTCCTCTGGACTGATTCCTTTGTGTAAAATGAAGAACTTTATTTCTTTTTTTCAAACACTCTTTTTATTTACTTATTTATTTGAGAGACAGAGGGAGAGAGAATGGGTGTGCCAGAGCTTTCAGCCACTGCAAATGAACTCCAGAGACATATGCCATCTGGTTTATGTGGCTGCTGGGGAATTGAACCTGGGTTCTTTAGCTTTGCAGCCAAGCACCTTAACCACTAAGCCATCTCTCCAGCCCAAGAACTTCATTTCTTCATGAAAGACAAAATATGGAGAATTAAAATTTTTCAGGGGCTGGGGAGACAGCTCAGTACTAAAAGGCACTTGCAGCCGGGCGTGGTGGCGCACACTTTTAATTCCAGCACTCGGGAGGCAGAGGTAGGAGGATCGCTGGGAGTTTGAGGCCACCCTGAGACTACATAGTGAATTCCAGGTCAGCCTGGACCAGAGTGAGACCCTACCTTGCAAAACCTAAATAAATAAATAAATAAATAAATAAATAAATAAATAAATAAATAAATAAATGGCACTTGCTTGCAAAGCCTGCCTGCCAGGGTTCCATTCCCCATACCCATGTAAAGTCAGAAGCAAGAAGTAGCGTGTGCATCTAGAGTTCATTTGCAGCAGCAAGAGACCCTGGTACATGCTTCCCCACACATTTATAAACAAATGTGATTTTTTTCATTTTCCCCCCACCCTCAGAATCCCGAGTAATGCGACATTCTTAGTACACCATTAGTGTCTATTTCAGTTTACTTACCTCCGTTGTTTCTTCAAAATGGTTAGAAAGTGACGCTTTTTTTTTGGGGGGCAAATATCGAGAACAGAATGGAGGATTTTCACTCATGCATATGATGAAGATGTACCACTTAAAAAAATTTTTTTTTGGCCAGGCATGGTGGCACACACCTTTAATCCCAGCACTCTGGAGGCAGAGGCAGGAGGATCACCGTAAGTTCAAGGCCACCCTGAGACTCCAGAGTGAATTCCAAGTCAGCTTGGGCTAGAGTGACACCCTACTTCAAAAAAAAAAAAAAAGAAAGAAAGAAAAAGAAAGAAAGAAAAAGAAAAAATAAATTATCTGTAGCTGGGCGTGGTGGCACACACCTTTAAAAGGCAAAAGATTTATGCGATCTGAAGAGAAACCAGAGTATGGCGCATGCCTTTAATCCCAGCACTCGGGAGGCAGAGGCAGGAGGATTGCCATGAGTTCGAGGATACAATTTATTTATTTATTTAATTTTTTTTTTTTTGGTTTTTCAAGGTAGGGTCTCACTCTGGCCCAGGCTGACCTGGAATTCACTATGTATTCTCAGAGTGGCCTCAAATGCACAGTGATCCTCCTACCTCTGCCTCCTGAGTGTTGAGGTGTGTGCCACCATGCCCAGCTTGTTTTGGGAGTTTTATTTCATTCTTATTTCATTTTTAAAGTGGTGAATCCCCACATCTGGCTTCTTTTTTTAAAAATTTATTTATTTATTTATTGAGAGTCAGAGAGAGGGAGCATGCCAGGGCCTTTCAGCCACTGTGAATGAACTCGACATGTATGCCCCCTTGAGCAACAGTGCATGCTTGTGTCACTATGTGTCTGGCTACATGGAACTTGGAGATTTGAACATGCAGTCTTAGGTTTTGCAGACAAGCCCCTTAACTGCTAAGCCATCTCTCCAGCCTTTTATTTTTAATTATTATTATTTGAAAGAGGCAGATAGAAAGTGAGAGAATGGGTGTGCCAAGGGCCTCTAACCTCTGCAAATGAACTCCAGATACATGTGCCACCCTGTACATCTGGCTTACATGGGTCCTGGGGAATTGAACCTGGGTCCTTTGGCTTTGCAGGCAAGCACCTTACCCACTAAGCCATCCCTCCAGCCCAGTTTTGGGAAATTTAAATGAAAGAAATACGGGTTCATTGTTATACACTGTCACATCTTTTCATGTTTCCATATTTGCTTTGTCTCATCATTTTCTATTTTTTCTTTGATCCATTTGAGAGTAATGTATCACACATGTATGTCATAAGAATAAGCATACAAGCCAAGCATGGTGGCATACTCCTTTAATCCCAGCACTCAGAATGCTAAGGTAGGAGGATTGCTGTGAGTTCAAGGCCAGCCTGAGACTAGAAATCCTACTTTGAAAAAAAAAAAAGTAAAAATAACAGGTAAAAAAAATTTTTTTTTGTTTTTTGGGTTTTTTTTGTTTTTTTGTTTTGTTTTGTTTTTCCCCCTGAGGTAGGGTCTCACTCTAGTTCAGGCTGGCCTGGAATTCACCCTGTAGTCTCAGGGTTGCCTTGAACTCATGGCAATCCTCCTACCTCTCTGCCTCCCGAGTGCTGGGATTAAAGATGTGCACCACCACGCCTGGCAAATTTTAATTTTTTGTTTTTTTTTGTTTTTGTTTTTGTTTTTCGAGGTAGGGTCTCACTCTGGCCCAGGCTGACCTGGAATTCACTATGTAGTCTCAGGGTGGCCTTGAACTCACGGCAATCCTCCTACCTTTGCCTCCCAAGTACTGGGATTAAAGGTGTGCGCCACCACGCCCGGCAAATTTTAATATTTTTAAAAATCATTTTAAAATCCTTTTTAAAAGATTATTTATTTATTTATTTTTGGTTTTTTGAGGTAGGGTTTCACTCTGGTCCTGGCTGACCTGGAATTAACTATGTAGTCTCAGGGTGGCCTTGAACTCACAATGATCCTCCTACCTCTGCCTTCTGAGTGCTGGGATTCTGAGTGCCACCATGAATACTGTGGGGAATTTTTTTCGTTGGTTTGCTAGAATGAAACCCTACCTCGAAAAAAACCAAACCAAACCAAAACAAAAAAACATGATTTCTCAATATAAGAAGGGAAAAAAACAAAGGGCTGGAGGAATGTCTTAGCAGTCAAGGTGCTTGCCTGCAAAGCCTAAGGTTCAATTCCTGTGGTGGTTGGATTCAGGTGTCCCCTATAAACTTAGATGGTCTGAATGCTGGGTCCCCAGCTGATGATAATTGGGAAATTAAAGCCTCCTGTAAGCAGTGTATTATTGGAGGCAGGCTTATGGGTGTTAGAGCCAGCTTTCTCTTGCCAGTGTTTGGCACACTCTCCTGTTGCTGTTGTCCAGGAGGTGATGTCCACCCTCTGCTCATGTCATCATTCTCCCCTGCCATCGTGGAGCTTCCCTCGAGTCTGTAAGCCAAAATAAATCCTTATTCCCACAAGCTGCTCTTGGGTGGGTGATTTCTGTCAGCAATGTGAACCTGACTGCAACAGTAAATTTGGTAAGGGGGAGTGGTGTCATTTGCTGCTAGACACCTGACTGTGTGGCTTTAGCCTTTTGGAGCTGATTTTTAAGAGGAATGTGAAAGGATTTGAAACCTTAGCCTAAGAGATGCCTTGCAGTGCTGTAAGTACAGCTTGATGGACCATGCTGGTCAGAGTTGAAAGACCTGAATGCAGTAAGAACTATAGACTTGTGAGGTTTGGCTTATGAGGGTGAGAAAGAGCTTTGCTCGAAGCCATTTATGTGAGACTTGCTGTTACATCCGTGTCCTGAGAACTTGTGCAGGGTTGCTTTGCATAGAAACGGGCTGATGTGAGCAGGGGGATATGGTACAGAAAAAAAAATTGAAATCTTTGAGCCAAAACTGCTGCCTGTTCAGCTATAGTTATATGAGAGATTATAACCTTTGAGATTGGGGCAACAGGTAGAATGTAGACTCTTTTAAAGCGGCCTGAATGCTCAAAGAGTGTCCTCTTCTTCAAAGTCTGCTTTATTCCCCCCCTGGATTAACAAATTGGCACCCCACCTGGTATTGTGGAGTATGAGAACTGCAGGAAAAAGAGGGTCATTGAATTTGCAACATGGTTTTGTATTTTGGAAATGGCCATGGGCAGTGTGAAGCAGGCTTATTGAATTACCTGTGTGGAGCCCAATGGAGCCATGGGGATGAACCATGGGTTGCAATGGAGATCCAATAGAAATGCCAGGACTATGAGATGGCTGCCAAGGAGAGCTGCCAGCAACCAATGAAGTTTTCTTGGACTGTGAGTAGCCTAGCTGGAGAGGCAGAGTTGGAACTCCAGAGACTTGTCGCTGGTTAGAAGTATCGGACTTGGAGATTTGTCACTGACTAGAGTTGTTGAACTTGGAGCTACACAGTTTGATGTTGGCCCTATTTAAATCTTATATTGGTTGAGTATGCCCAGTGCCATCTTTTGCAGTGTGAATGTTTATTCTGTGCCATTATGGGTGTTTTTGTTGTTGTTGTTTTTTGTTGTTGTTTAAAAGACCTTGGGATATGGGGCTGTTTGAACATCATCAGTAGTGATAAAAACTATGGGGACTTTTTGTGTTTTGTTTTGTTTTGTTTTTTTGTTTTTGTGTTTTGAGGAAGGGTTTCGGCTCTAGCCCAGCTGACCTGGAATTCACTATATTCTCAGGGTGGCCTCGAACTCACAGTGATCCTCCTATCTCTGCCTTCCAAGTGCTGGGATTAAAGACGTGCACCACCATGCCCAGCTCTGGGGATTTTTGAAGTTGGGGTTAATGCATTGCATTTTACATCATGGATTGTTCAGTTTCTGAGAGCTAGGGGCAGAATATGGTGTTTTGATTCTGGTGTCCTCCATAAACTTAGGTGTTCTTAACGCTTAGTCCCCAGCTGATGACAATTTGAAAATTAAGGCCTCCTGGAGGCAGTGTACTGTTGGGGGCAGGCTTAGGGATATTACAGCCAGCTTCCCCTTGCCAGTGTTTGGCACTACCCTGTTGCTGTTGTCCATCTGTTGTTGGCCAGGAGATGAAGCACATTCTCTCTCTCTCTACCTGCCTCTCTCTTCAAAAAAATAAATATAATTTTTTTAAATATTTGGAAAAAAGCGGGGTGTGGTGGCGCACGCCTTTAATCCCAGCACTCGGGAGGCAGAGGATCGCCATGAGTTCGAGTTCGAGGCCACCCTGAGACTACAGAGTGAATTCCAGGTCAGCCTGGACCAGAGTGAGACCCTACTTGAAAAACCAAAAACAAACAAACAAACAAAAAACACTAGGGGCTGGAGAGATGGCTTAATGGTTAATGTGTTTGTCTGCAAAGCCTAAGGATCCCCGTTCGATTCTCCAGGTCCCACGTAAACCAGATGCACAAGAGGGAGTACGCGTCTGGAGTTGGTCTGCAGTGGCTAGAGGCCCTAGCGCGCCCATTCTTACTCTCCTTCTCTTTCCCTTTCTCGGTCTCAAATAAATAAAAATAAAATTTTTAAATCTTTTTAAAAATCGCAGTAGTAGTTTAGTAGTGTTCTTAAATTTTGTTTTTGGTTTAGATTGTGGCTAAAGGGAGTGAATTGGTTTCTTAGTTTTTAGTTTTTGGTTTTGTTTTGTTTTGTTTTTTTGGCGGGGGGAGGGGGGCACGCAGGATTCCAGGTAGGTCTTGGCCCGTGAATTTACAGAGAAGCCCTACCTCCGCCTCCCCAGTGCTGGGTTTAAAGGCGTGCACCACCACTTCCGGCTATTCTCTCTCTTTTGCGTGTGTGTGTGTGTGTGTGTGTGTGTGTGTGTGTGTGTGTGTGTTTTTGAGGTAGGGTTTCACTCTAGCTCAGGCTGACCTGGAACTCACCAAGTATTCTCAGGGTGGCCTCGAACTCACGGCGATCCCCCTACCTCTGCCTCCCGAGTGCTGGGATTAAAGGCGTGCACCACGCCCGGTGCGATTTTTTCAATGTGGGATTTTTTTTAGTAATAAAAAGTTCCGTTAACCCTGCAGCAAACGTTGCGAAAATGCGGTCCTGGAGACTCGGGGCTCCGGCGCACGAGGGCGGCGTGGCCGGGAGACGCGGCGGCAGGACCGACTCGCCGGGCACCGGCCACACTTCCGGCACGACCTGGGGGGGCGGGGCAAGACGCGTGCGCCGGCCTCCGCCTTCAACTGAGCATGCGCGGGCTCGGGCTCTGGGTCGGGGGCGGAGCGCTGCGGTCACGTGATGGGCATTGCGGCACTTCTCCGCCAATGGAGGGGGTTCGGGAAAGCGCCCTTGTGACGCAGTAGGAACCCCGTCGCGTGAACCGGGTTTTGCGTTGTTTTGTTTTCAGTTCTTGGTTATTTTTTGTTTTGTTTTTCTTTCTTTAGTTTTTCGAAGTAGGGTCTCACTATTCACAATGTAGTTAGTCTCAGGGTGGCCTCGAACTCACGGCGATCCTCCTACCTCTCCTTCCCCAGTGCTGGGATTACTGGCGTGCTCCACCACGCCCAGCTCCATTCCTGGTTTTTGACGCTGCTCTAAATCCAGAATTCTGACTTTGCAGAAATTTTTGTCATGCTTTTTATTTTATTTTTTTCTCCACCATAAAGTAGAAATTCTCTTTAACTTCAAGTCCTATTGCTCTCTTCCTCAAACGTTCAAGACCTTTTTTTTTTTTTTTTTTTTTTTCCGAGGTAGGGTCTCACTCTGGCTCAGGCTGACCTGGAATTGACTTTGTAGTCTCAGGGTGGCCTCGAACTCTCGACGATCCTCCTATCTCTGCCTCCCGAGTGCTGGGATTAAAGGCATGGGCCACCACGCCCGGCAAGACCTATTTTTATTTTCATTTATTTTTTATTTTTTTTTTTTTTGAGGTAGGTAGGGTTTCGCTCTAGCCCAGGCTGACCTGGAATTCACTCTGTAGTCTCTGGATGGCCTGGAACTCACCGCGATCCACCGACCTCTGCTTCTGGAATGCTTGGTAAAACCGACTTAGCACCATTGTAGTAAAGCTGAGACAACGCAGTGGTTCGCCCCGGGAGTGTGATGGAGCAAGATCATAAAAATTTAATCCTCCTTGAGGTTAAAGAAGCTTGAGAGCTGCTCAGACTAACTGCTCCAGCCCAGCAACCTATGCAGTGGTTCCTGCCACATTCCAGTAGATGGCTTTGTAAAAAATAGTTTTGGTAAGACAACCAGATTCTTGAAACGTCAATGATAATTTTATTCAGAAAGGCTGTACTAATCTACCAACAATGAATCCTCCACACTGCAAAACTGGGTTCTTCACTCGGGTGGCTTCCTTGCTGACTTGCAATGTGAGCTCCAGTTCCCCTATTCCTCTGTGTTTTAAGAAGTACAATTGGGGGCCGGGCGTGGTGCCGCACGCCTTTCATCCCAGCGCTCAGCAGGCAGAGGTAGGAGGATCGCCATAAGTTCGAGGCCACCCTGAGACTACACAATGAATTCCAGGTCAGACTGGGTTAATGCGGAAAAACCAAAGAAAGAAATACAATTGCACCGGGCGTGATGGCGTACTCCTTTAGTCCCTGTGAGGTAGGATCCCTGTGAACATAGTGAATTCCAGGTCAGCCTGGGCTAGAGTGAGCCCCTGCTTCAAAATTAAAAAAAAAAAAAAAAAAAAAAAAAAGTGTTACCTAAGAGGACAAATGTGGTTAATAATAATAACAATAATCGGGCTGGAGAGATGGCTTAGCAGCTGTTTATTTGCCTGCAAAGCCTAATGACCCAGTTTGATTCCCCAGTTGCCTACATAAGCAGATGCACAAAGTGGCGCATGCATCTGGAGTTTGTTTGCAGCAGCTAAGGGCCCTCATGCAGCCATTTCCCCCACACACACACCCTAGTCAAATAAATAAAAATATTTTTTTTAAAAAAGTCACACTGAAACTAATCATTATACCAAATCTTCACTTTATTTGAAGCATTTCATTTTCAAAAACTTAATTTTAAGTTACAGCACTCACTGAAAAACAGGGAATAATCAGAAACAATAAAAGAATGATCAAGAATACTGCATAATATTTTGTTTTTAACACTGTTGTGGCTTTATTCAAAACACAGTTGCACAAAAGTATTAACTTCAAAGTTTTTAAGGAGAAAGTCTTGGGTAACATCACACTATATACATATGGCCATACAAAGAGCATTGAAACAGGACCCAAACTTCTACAAAATACAAAACCCACCCTCACTTATTTGCATGAAAATTCCACCCCACAAACCTAAATAGGTCTTAAAAGTTATCTGGAGGTTCTAAGCGTTTTTTTTTTTTTTTTTTAAACCAAAGAACTCTTAATTTTGATTGCACAATAAGATGATTGATTAAAAAAAGTATATAAATTTCATTTTTGAAAAATAGGCTTTTTTTTTTAAATCTGGCAGAGTGTGCAATAAGAATTTCTTAGGGACTAAAAGCAGACATTCCAATTGTTAAAATTAAAGAGGAAAATTTAAGACTTTTGGAGACTCCAGTCCTTCCATTAGTATTTTCACAAGTGTTTTATTGCAGTCAGTTGTGCAACTCAGGATTAGTTTCTCTACAAATAACTTCCTAAATTTTATTTTAAAACACCAGGTCATACATTTTAAACTAAAAAAGCAACACAGCAGTCCTACACTGAGTAATTCAAATGTATGCCAGTAGAGAAGCATAACTTCCATTAAGTTGTGGATACTTACTTTAAAAAATTGACAGATAAGTCAAACAGGAAAAAAAAATTAAATCACTGACTTGAACATGGAACCTCCATGTCAAAAATGGACATACTTGTCCACTTGTATTTAGTAGCCATAGGTAACCACATATACTTATCCCAAAGGGTTTCTAGTTTTTAAAAGACATCCACCTGAAATCAATCTCTTTAATAGTTACTTTCCTCATTCTGCCTATGTTCCAATCAAATGCTACATCTGATAATGCTTTAAAACTATCAGAATAATTAAAGGTTCTACTCAAACATATAATAAAATATTTCACAGGGTTGACATCTGAATCATTTGGGAAACCAACATGGCAAGCATCTTTATGATTATCAACAGGTCATCGTTCTGAGGAATACTATGGCTGATGACCAGCTCCTTCAGTTTCACACGTCCTCAAAAAGGTCTCCTGCGAGCGAGCAGAGCTCATCACATGCTAGGTCAGTCACCTTGACATTACAGAGTAGACTCCATTGCTCCCACCTGCCTGATTTAGAACCCAGGATGATCAAAAAGAGGTGGGTGAGGTATGAGACTAGATAGAGGTTCTTTCTCTGCGTTATCCACATGTCTGTTACCTTTGTTTTGGACTAGAAGGAAGGGAACAAAGCAGAGGGAAGCTGGTCGTGAAGAAACTGCTGTGAGGGGAGAATGAACGCCTAAAGCAGAACCTCCCATTGCTTATCTCTGCAGTCTGAAGAAAGGGTTCACCAGCTCAGCACTGGACTTACAGAAGCCATCTTTTCTTCAAAACTAAAATCTAATCACAAGTCATGGAAAAAAAGTCTATTACTTCCCCCAAATCCATGAACCATACTGTTGAATAGAACTTTTATTATTCTGCTTCTACTTTCTAACTTATTTGTGGCAAAAGCCCCAAAATGCTTAGCGCGCTCCCCCCCCCAAACAATTGCCTTCAAACTAAACATTTCTGGATTGCCTCTAAAAAAAATGAATTTATTATTCAAGAGACTATTGTCATTTAGGTAACAGCTGACTGGAAATTGTTAATTTATAAATAACTAAAACATTAAGAATGAAATGCACCAAACTACACCTGTGTAAAAGCAAACATGTTTTAATTATGGGCTAAAGATGTCTAATACAGTAAGCATGAATTAGAAAAATTAAGATTCCAAATACAATGCTAGACAATTTCACAATGGGGGTGGGGTTAATGGAGATCCTATTCTACATACATTATGATCATTAACAGACTAGTATCTTAATTGGAATGATAAGGCAAAAATAGTAAAACCACACTTTTCCTATAAAAAGTTACACATTATCTTCTGTAGGGATAGCTGTCATACAAGAAACAGAGAAGATAGGATCACTCTATTGCACACCCAGGGACAAAGGGAATCTGATCATAGAATGATCTAGTCATCTTCTTCCTCTCCATCATCTTCAGCATCTCGTTTCCTTTTCTCTCCCCGAAGACTTTCTTCATCTGAAAGAATGAAAGGGAATGTGTAAAATATGTGATTCTAACAAATGAATTCTTATTAAGTTAAAGTTTTTAATCTTTTTTAAATTTTAAATTCTTATTGAAACATGTTTAAGTTTGTTTTACTTTATTTATTTATTTTTTATTTATTTTATTTATTAGAGACAGAGAGGGGGAGAGAATGGGCACACCAGGGCTTCTAGCCACTGCAAACAAACTCCAGACACATGCGCCACCATGTGCATCTGGCTTATGTGGGGCCTGGAGAATTGAACCTGGGTCCTCATATTGTTGCAAACAAACTTTAGACACATGCGCCACTTCGTCCATCTGGTTTTGCAAGAAAGCACCTTTAACTACTGAGCCATCTCTCCAGCCTTTACTTCTATCTTTAAAATGCTATGAACTGGTTTTAATACTTTTACTTATTTGAGACAGAAAGAATCAGAAGAAGAAGGCACGCCAGGGCCTCCTGCCCCTGCAAACAAACTCCAGACCCATGAGCCACATTGTGTATCCAGCCTCATACGGGTACTAGGGAATCACACCTGGGCTGTCAGGCTTTGCAAATAAGCACCTCTAACCACTGAGCCATTTCTCTAGCCCTCATTCCTATCATTAAAAAAATATTTATTTGTTTATTTATTTATTTGAGACAGAGAGAGTGAGAATGGGCACGCCAGGGCCTCTGGCCACTGCAAACGAACTCCACATACATGTGCCACCTTGTGCATCTGGCTTACGTGGGACCTAGAGAATTGAACCTGGATCCTTAGGCTTTGCAAGCAAGTGCCTGAACTAAGCCATCTCTCCAGCCCCCTCATTCCTATCTCTAAAATGCTATGAGATGTTTGTTTTTATTTAATTAATTTATTTTCTTTTTTGGAGGTAGGGTTTCACTCTAGCTCAGGCTAACCTGGAATTCACTGTGTAGTCTCAGGGTGGCCTTGAACTCACACAATCCTTGTAATTCTGCCTCTCAAGTGCCGGGATCAAAGGCATGGGCCCACCATGCCCGGCTTAAATGTTTTATTTATTTAAGCACCTTAACCACTGAGCCATCTCTCCAACCCACGAGGTGTGTGTTTTTTTTGTTGTTGTTTTTTTAATATTTTTTTTATTTATTTGTATGAGGAGAGAAATGCCAGGGTCTCTTGCTGCTTTAAAAGATTGTCAGGTGCTTATATGACTTTTTTTTTTTTTTTTTGGTTTTTCGAGGTAGGGTCTCACTCTGGTCCAGGCTGACCTGGAATTAACTATGTAGTCTCAGGGTGGCCTCGAACTCTCGGTGATCCTCCTACCTCTGCCTCCCGAGTGCTGGGATTAAAGGTGTGCACTACCACGCCCGGCTTTATATGACTTTTTTAAAGCATTTGGATTTACATGAATACTGGAGAGGCTTTGCAAGCAAGCACCTTTAACCACTGAACCACCTCCCCAGCCCTGTTGATTGTTTTTTATAAATAGAAGTCATGCCCCAAGAAATTATTCTTTAAAAAAACTTTATACCTCTCAAGATACTCTATGATAAACATGAAACCAGAGGATCAGCAGTATTTTGCACTAGAGGCTCATTCCTTCAAAGTCTATGCAAAATATCTGCAACTGTAATTTTAGAATTGTTTGTGGCTAATGGAACTCACCCTCTTCCTCCTCTTCTTCCCCTTCTTCAACATAATCATCATCATCTTCTTCATCCTTAAAATTGAAATAATCAGTTTGAGGTAAGTAAATCATGACATGGATTTTTCACTTTTTTTTTCTTTTGGTTTTTGAGGTAGAGTCTCGCTCTAGCCCAGGCTGACCTGGAATTTACTGTGTAGTCTCAGGGTGGCCTGGAACTCATGGTGATCCTTCCTACCTCTGCCTCCTGAGTGCTGGGATGAAAGGCATGTGCCACCATGCCCAGCAGGTTTTTCACTTTTTATTTTTTTATTAGAGACAGACAGCAGGAGAGAGAGAGAGAGAATGGGCACACCAGAACCTCGAGCCACTGCAAAGGAACTCCAGACGCATGCGCCACCATGTGCAGCTGGCTTACGTGGGACCTAGAGAATCGAACTGGGGTCCTTAGACTTCGGAGGCATGCGCCTTAACTGCTAAGCCAGTTCTCCAGCCCAGATTTTTCACTTTTAATTCATCCAGGCAAGAGCAAAGAAATGGTCACTAGTCTGTGTTCTGACACTGACAACCGCCTACTGACTCTACATGGCTGTGTTTTTAAATCCAACAAAGTATCTAGTTTCTTTGTAAAAGTATATTATGGCATCTGACCATGACTGTTCAAATCTGTGTTGTGCATATCGTAACTCTAGCTACACACAGCTACTGAGCACTCTGTCATCAGCACACGTGAGGAATGGAATCTGTCTGCTTCAGTATGGGTCTTACTATGCAGTCCAGGCTAGTCCCCAAGTCATAAACTTCCTGGCTCTGCCACCCCAATGCTAGAATTCCAGACATACCCCTCTATGTCTGGTTTAATTTTAAATAGCCACATATGCCTACTGGCTACCATAACAGACAGCAACTGTTGACTATTTTAAAGTTTTATTTTAGAGTACAAGAGAGGTGAGAGAATTGGCCAGGGCCTCAGCCATTACAATAAAACTGCAGATGCTTGCGCCACCTAGTGGGCATGTGTGACCTTGGGCTTGCCTCACCTTTGTGCGTATGGCTTATGTTGGATCTGGAGAGTAGAACATGGGTCCTTAAGCTTTGCAGGCAAGCGCCTTAACTGCTAAGCCATCTTTCCAGCCCTTGATTAACTTATTTATTTATTTATTTACTTACTTACTTATTTATTTGAGGGGGGAGAGAGAATGGGCACACCAGGGCATCCAGCCACTGCAAACAAACTCCAGATGCATGCGCCCCTGTGCATCTAGCTTACATGGGTTCTGGAGAATTGAACTGGGGTCCTTTGGCTTTGCAGGCAAATACCTTAACTGCTAAGCCATCTCTCCAGCCCCCCTTGACTATTTTAAAAACAGGATACTCTACAGATTGAGGCAGAAATCATTTGACTCTTAGCCCTGAGTTGTATGTCAAGTAAATTTATATCTCTGGATTTGGGTTTTCTAATTAATGAAAACAAAGTATTTTTATTGTTTTTTTCTTTTTTCTTTTTTCTTTTTTTTTGGTTTTCTGAGGTAGGGTCTCACTATAGCTCAGGCTAACCTGGAATTCACTATATGGTCTCAGGGTGGCCTCGAACTCAAGGCAATCCTCCTACCTCTGCCTCCCAAGTGCTGGGATTAAAGGCGTGAGCTACCATGCCCGGCTGCTGCTGTTTTCTTTTCTATGCAGGATCTCACTCTAGCACACTCTAGAACTCATTCTGTAGACCTAGGCTGGCTTCCAACTCACCACAATCCTCCTACCTCCACCTCCTGAGTATTAAAGGTGTGCACCACCACGCCCAGCAGATCACTTATTTGAAACAGTCTCACTGTACAGCTGAGTTTCTAACTATACAGCCCAGGCTGGCTTTGAATCACCCTCTTCCTAGGATTAGATCACAGGCATGTACACCATGGCCCATCACTTCTGTGTGGTTACAATGCTGATCATGAACATTCTGCCAATTAGTATATGCTGACCTTCTGAGGGTATATATATCTGGGCTGGAGAAATGGCTTACTGGTTAAGGCAATTGCCTGTGAAGCCTAAGGACCCAGGTTCGATTCTCCAGGTCCCACATAAGCCAGATGAACAAGGTGGTATATATGTTTGTCTCCATAGTAAAATGATACTGGCCTCCACTTAGGTTTTTTTCTATTCCTAGTTTTTGGTTTTTTTTTTTTTTTAAATATTTATTTATTTTAGAGAGAGAGAAAATGGGCATGGCAGGGCCTTTAGCCACTGCAAACAAACTCCAGACACATACAACATCTGGCTTTAATCACTAAACCATCTCTCCATTTATTTATTTGAAAGAGAGAGATACAGAAATCGGCAGGTAGAGAAAGAAGAATGGGCACGCCAGGGCCTCCAGCCACTGCAAACGAACTCCAGATGTGTGCACCCCCTTGTACATCTGGCTTACGTGGGTCCTGGAGAATTGAGCCTTGAACCTGGGTCCTTAGGCTTCACAGGCAAGCGTTTAACCGCTAAGGCATCTCTCCAGCCCCATTTCTAGGTTTTTTAAAAAATACACATTTTTTTATTTATTTGAGAAAGAGACAGGGAAACAGAGAGAGGGAGTGAGTGTGGGCATACAGGGCCTCCTACCACTGCCAAAGAACTCCAAACACATGTGCCACTTTGTGATTCTGGCTTTACATGGGTACTGGAGAACTGAACCCGAGCTCTCAGGCCTTTAACCACTGAGCCATCCTCCCACCCCGACTCCAAGTTTCTAATCTAACCTAATGCCTCTCGCCGACAGTGAGTTACTGTTTCAAGTTTATCTTAGTTACTGTTTGTTACCATGGAGCTGCTGCTTTGTCCTTGGCTATGTTAGAAAAGGCCACGTATCAGAGATGAGGTACCGGATACCACCTCCGTCCTAACACAAAAGCTGACCATACCTACAGTGGCTCCCACCTGAAACCCTCGTACCCAAAGGCAGAAGAAACACAAGTTCAGGCCTAGCCAGGACAACACAGGAAGACTCTGTCTCAAAAACATAACACAACAAAATAAAACTAACAAATTGATAAACGCAAAGAACCACTAGGTAGTTAGGGAAAACTTGCATGATTCTCCCATTTCTTTCTTCTTTCTTTCTTATTTATTTATTTGTAGCTTTTCGAGGTAGGGTCTCGCTCTAGCCCAGGCTGACCTGGAATTCACTCTGTAGTCTCAGGGTGGCCTCAGAACTCATGGTGCTCTTCCTACCTCTGCCTCCCGAGTGCTGGGATTAAAGGTGCACGCCACCACACCTGACATGTTTTGGTTTGTTTTCGAGGTAATGTCTTTCTCTAGCACAGACTGAACTGGAATTGCTCTCAGGCTGGTCTTGAACTCACAGTGATCCTCCTACCTCAGCCTCTTGAGCACTGGGATTAAAGAAAGGCGAACGTCACCATGCCCTGCACCCTATTCTTTGAAATAGGGTCTCTCAGTAAGCATGGAGCTCACCAAGTCAGTCACAATACCCGAGGACCTGACTCCTCTGCCACCCCAGCACTGGCATCACACGCCTGGCATTCGTGTGGGATCCTGGGCTGGTCGGGTCAGGCTGAGCTCACACTTCAGGGGTCCTTTCAAGCACCAGAATGACAGGTGGGCAGTGGCACCATGCAGAGCCCAGAGTTGTTTGATTTCTTTATTTATTTGCAAAAGAGAGAATGAGAACGGGCACAACAGGGCTCTTCTCACTGCAAGGCCCCCCTGAGATTACATAGTGAATTCCAGGTCGGCCAGAGCTAGAGTGAAACCCTACCTCAAAAAAACAAAAAGACTGGAGGGAAGAAATTAAGTTTTCTTGAGTGCCTTCACTGTGCCATACTTTCGTATGTTATCTTATTAACTCCACAAAACGATCCTGTAAGGTTGGTACAATCTCACTTTAAAAATGCAGAAACAAGCCAGGTGTGGTGGCGCATGAGTTTAATCCCAGCACTCGGGAGGCAGAGGTAGGAGGATCGCCGAGAGTTTGAGGCCACCCTGAGACTACATAGTGAATTCCAGGTTAGCCCGGGCTAGAGTGAGACCCTACCTCGAAAAACCAAAAAAAAAAAAAAAAAAAAAAGAGAAACAGGGCTGGAGAGATGGCTTAGCAGTTAAGGCATTTGCCTGCAAAGCCAGAGGTTCCTGGTTTGATTCTCCAGGACCCACGTAAGCCAGATGCACAAGGGGGCGCATGCATCTGGAGTTCGTTTTCAGTAGCTGGAGGCCCTGGTGTGCCCATTCTCTTTCACTCTCTCTCTCAAATAAACAAATAAATATTTTTTAAAATGCAGAAATAGGCTCAGTCACAAAACATTTCTCACAAATCATGAGGCAATATAGGTTTTTTTTGTTTTTTGTTTTTTTCAAGGTAGGGTGTGAGAGGCAATATAGATGTGAAAGATATCTGAGAGATTAAAAATCAACTGGAAGCCAGGCGTGGTGGCGCACGCCTTTAATCCCAGCACTTGGGAGGCAGAGGGAGGATTGCTGTGAGTCCCAGGCCACCCTGAGACTACTTAGTGAATTCTATGTCAGCCTGGGCTAGAGTGACACCCTCCCTTGAAAAACAAAAAACAACAAACAAACAAAAATAAAAATCAACTGGATGTTAGGCATGATAGCATACACCTTTAATCCCAGTAATCAGGCGGCAGATGTAGTAGGATTGCTGAGTTGGAGATCAGCATGGGACTACAGACTGAGTTCCAGGTCAGCCTGGGCTACAGAGACACCCTACTTTGAAAATACCAAAAAATAAAATAAAATACATAAAAATCAACTGATGTTTACAGCTATCTGGACATTGTATGGCGCAAGCAGAAGCAGAAAATGAAAGAAAAGACAAGCAGAAAGACACATGCAAATTTAAATGTTAGGAAACAACTCAGATTTCTACACAACTTACTTTTCTTTTTGAGGCACGGCCTCAGTATATTCCATGCTGGCCTGGAACTCACTCTGTAGCCCAGGGTGGCCTCAAACATACAGTGACCCTCATACGTCAGCCTCCCAAGTGCTGGGTCTAAAGGCATGCACCCCCCACCACCTGGCTACAAATCACTTTTTTTTTTTTAAATTTTTTAGTTTATTTTTATTTATTTGATAGCGACAGACAGAGAGAGAAAGAGGCAGAGAGAGAGAGAGAATGGGCACACCAGAGCCTCCAGCCACTGCAAACAAACTCCAGATGCATGCACCACCTTGTGCATCTGACTTATGTGGGTACTGGGAAATCAAGCCTCAAACCAGAGTCCTTAGGCTTCAAAGGCAAGTGCTTAACCACTAAGCCATCTCTCCAGCCCATCACTTTTCATAGTACTAGTCCTATACATAAATAATTGTCTTTGCAAATATGATTCACCTGAATTTCTTCTTTCATTAAGTATGAGAGGCCCACTTCTTCTCCTCCTCCCACTTCGGAGCCTGCTTCATCTTCATCCTCATCCTCATCTTCATCCTCCTCCTCCTCTTCATACCCTTCAGGTGGACCAGCCTCATCTTCCTCCTCATCTTCATCATCTTCATCTCCATCTTTGAAAACATTTTAAAAGATGAGCAAATGGGAACTGGAGAGATGGCTTAGCGGTTAAGGCATTTGCCTGCGAAGGCAAAGGACCCTGGTTCAATTCCCCAGGACCCACATAAACCAGATGCACAAGGGGGCGCATGCATCTGGAGTTCATTTACAGTAGCTGGAGGCCCTGGCATGCCCATTCTCTCTCTCTCTGCCTGCCTCTTTCTCTCTCTCTAATATAAAAACAAATAAATGAATAAATAAAGAGATTAAAAGATGAGCAAATGTGGGGCCTTTTTACCATGATGGAAAATATCCAGGTCAGCCTGGACTAGAGCAAGACCCTACCTTGAAAAACCAAAAAATAAAATAAAAAAAATAATAAAGCTGGGCATGGTGGCCTTTAATCCCAGCACTTGGGAGGCAGAGGTAGGAGGACTGCCATGAGTTCAAGGCCACCCTGAGACTACATAGTGAATTCCAGGTGGGCCTGGGCTAGAGCGAGACCCTACCTCAAAATAAATAAATAAATAAATAAATTAAATAAATAATAACAACTACAAAAAGAATAATTACCCTCCTCATCCTCCTCTTCCGAGTCTGGGGCTTCGTTATCCTCCTGATCAAATCCATCTAAATACGTGATTTGCTGCAGCAGTTCAAAAATACTTTCTCTGTAATCTTCCAGGTTTGTGATCTCACAGTTAAACAAGTCCAGACTTTTCAAATTTTTAAGATTTTGCTGAAAAAGTGAAGTGAAAATTATAGTCATAATTTTTAAATAACATGTTCTTTATTTTTAATGAGAGAAAACAGATTTGAAACTGAGGAAATTTTTAAATTCATTTCTTTTTTTTAGGGGGGGTTCGATTTTTAAATTTTTTAAAATTATTTTTTAAAATATAATTAGCACTTTACCAACTGAACTATCTCCCCAGCCCATGTCTTAGTGCCTACTTTCTGTTAGACATGCAAGTCATATTTTTCCCTTTTTTTTTTTTTTTTTTTTTTAATTTGAGAGAGACAGAGACAGAGAGGAAGACAGAGAATGGGCACACCAGCAGGCTCTCAGCCACTGTGAACAAACTCCAGGCGCATGCACCCCCTTGTGGACAAGCACAGCATTGTGCCCTTGTGTCATTTTTGCTTCTGGCTAAACATGGGACCTGAAGAATCGAATGGGCGTTCTTAGGCTTGGCAGGCGCCTTAACTGCTAAACCATCTCTCCAACCCTTTTTTTTTTTTTTTTTTTTTTTTTTTGGGGGGGGTTTTTTGAGGTAGGACCTTGCTCTAGCCCAGGCAGGGCTAGCCTTGAACTCACAATGATCCTTCTCCCTCTGCCTCCAGAGTGCTAGGCATGCACCACCATTCCCAGGTTTGATTTTTTTTCCTTTGAGGTAAGGTTTCACTCCAGCCCAGGCTGACCTGGAATTTACTATGTAGTCTCAGTGTTGCCTCAAACTCATGGTGATTCTCCTACCTCTGCCTCCCTAGTACTGGGATTAAAGGCGAGTGCTACCACGCCCAGCTTCCACCCTTTTTTAAAAACCAAAGCAACAATTTTCATTCTTTCCTGCACACCAGGAAACAAGAAGACATAAAAGAAAGTAAGGGCTGGAGAGATGGCTTAGGGGTTAAGGCGCCTGCCTCCTAACCCTAAAAACACTGGTTCCAATCTCCAGGTCCCACGTTTAGCCAGATGCAAAGTGACGCCAGGGCACAATGCCGCACTTGACCACAAGGGGGCGCGCGCATCTGGATTTCCTTCACAGCAGCTGAGACTGCTGGCACGCCCATCTCTGTCTTCCTCTCCCTCTCTCTCTCTGTGTCTCTCTCTCTCTCTGTGTCTCTCTCTCTCTGTGTCTCTCTCTCTCTGTGTCTCTCTCCAAGAAAATAATAAAAAATAAAAAGTTAAAAAAAAAAAAAGAAAGAAAGAAAGAAAGAAAGAAAGTCAGAATTAACAATGAGCCTGGTGTAGTGGAGAACTGAGGCAGAGGTAGGAGGATTGTCCCTGAGTTCAAGGCCACCCTGAGACTACATAGTGAATTCCAGGTCAGCCTGGGCTAGAGTTCTAACTCTACCTTGAAAAACAAAAAACAAACAAAAAAAAATTAACAATGACAAACAATACAAATCTGAAAATTACTCAATATTTAAAAACAGAAAGTAAACACCTAAAACTAATAGAAACTAATAACAGAAGCTAATAATGGAATAAATTTATACTGATAAAAAAAAAATCAAGCCGGGCATGGTGGCGCATGCCTTTAATCCCAGCACCCGGGAGGCAGAGGTAGGAGGAACGCCGTGAGTTCAAGGCCACCCTGAGACTACATAGTTAATTCCAGGTCAGCCTGGGCCAGAGTGAGACCCTACCTCGAAAAACCAAAAAAAAAAAAAAAAAAAAAAAAAAAATCAGGGAGCCAGGCATGGTGGTGCACACCTTTTATCCCAGCACTTGGGAGGCAGAGGTAGGAGGATCGCTGTGAGTTTGAGGCCACTCTGAGATTACAGAGTGAATTCCAGGTCAGCCTGGACTATAGTGAGACACTACCTCAAAGGAGAAAAAAAAAAAAAAAAAAGAGGGTTGAAGATGTGGCTTAGAGCTTAAGGCGCTTGCCTCCAAAGCCTAAGGACCCAAGTTTGATTCTCCAGAACCCACGTATGGTGGCTCATATGTCTGGAGTTTATTTGCAGTGGCTATAGGCCTGTTCATTCATTCTCTCTCCCTCCCTTCTGCTAATAAAAATTATTTAAAATATTTTTTAAACTCTATCTACACATACACACATATTTAGTGGGGTGGTAGTGTCTTATCCTTATATCCTACAGCTCAAACTCATGATTCTTCTGCCTCTACCTCCTTAGTACCCTGCTGCATCCCTGGAAGAGCACCTGATTCACAGATAGAAGAAATTCAGTCAAGCTTCAACACTTAAATAAAATTTAAATAAAGGGGCTGGAGAGCTGGCTTAGCGGTTAAGGTGCTTGCCTGCAAAGCCTAAAGACCTAGGTTTGACTCCCCAGGACCCACATAAGCCAGATGCACAAGGGGGCGCATGCATCTGGAGTTACATTTGCAGTGGCTGGAGGCCCTGGCATGCCCATTCTCTCTCTCTCTCTACCTGCCTATTTCTGTATCTCTCTCAAATAAATAAATGAAAACATATTTTTTAAAAAATTTAAAAAGAACAAATATAAATCTCGGAAATTTTAAGCCCCCCCCACCTCCCCCCCCAAAAAAGTCCAGGGCTGGGGAAATGATTCAGCAGTTAAACGCACTTGCTTGCAAAGCTAGCACGCCAGAGTTCAATTCCCCAGCAGCAAGTAAAGCCAGATGCACAAAGTGGCACATGTGCCTAGAGTTTGATTATAGCACCAAGAGACCCTGGAATGCCCATCCTGCCTCACCCAGTTTCTCTCTCTTCACAAAGTCCAAAGGCAAAATCATTCCACTTACCAGAGCTTCTACTGTGCTGAGATCTTTGATTTTGTTTCCACTCAAGTTGAGGTAGGTAAGATTTGGGCATTTCTCTGCCAAGACTTCCAAGCCTCCAGAAATTATATTGTCACTAAGTTCCAACTATATATTCAACATGAGGAGAAAAGAAAGAGTAATGAAGGCCTTTAAATGTTGGATACCCATTTGAAGAATGTGTCACTTGTCATTGTCTCTGGCTTCATGGGACTATAACTAAGATCATTCACTTTCAAAATTTCCATCTATATCTGCCAAATATATCACAGACGCTAAAATACATATAATAGGTTTCTACAGTGAACACTGCAAGCCTTCAGTTTGGCCAACCAGGCCAAATGAGTCAACAGGCACAATAGTGGTATGTCTGTTATAGAAGAGGCCAACCACTCATTAATGGAAATAGAAGCCCGCTCCACAGGAGGAAATACGTGCCTGGTACTGAAAATCTATGACAGCATAAATCATGATCCCTAAGGGTGTAAAGCCTGTTGGTGTCTGGCATAAAGGTATATATTATGCTCATCAAACTGCCCAGTAAGCTCTTCTCTTAATGTTCACACCCATATATTAATGCTACTCTCACTTTTGGTTAGAGAAACTTCTCTTTTCAGATGGTGGTGACCTTGGATGACTCAGAAGGCACCACAGTGCTGAGAAGAAGTGACAGAGGAGTGTTCAGCAATGAAACATCTCTAATACCCTCCAAGGCTCAGGGTCTATTGTGGAAGAGGCGGCGGAAAGAATGTAAGAGCCAAAGGAAGGGTAGGATGGCTGACAGTGCACTCTTCCACACACAAAATGGCCTAGATACCCATGACTTCACAGTGACTGACACTACCTACACGGGACCCTCATAACAGGAGGAAAAGATGATGACATCAAAATAAAAGAAAGTGAGCCAGGCATGGTGGTGCACGCCTTTAATCCCAGCACTCTGGAGGTAGAGGTAGGAGGATCACCCTGAGACTATATAATGAATTCCAGGTCAGCCTGAGCTAGAGTGTGATCCTACCTTGAAATACCAAACCAAAAAAAAAAAAAAAAAAAAAAAGAGACTAATTGATAGGAGAGGAGATATGAATGATGGAGAGTAGATTTGAAAGGGGAAAGTAGGGGAGGGGAGGAAATTATCATAGTTTATTATAATTATGGAAATTGTCAATAAAAAAAAGTTTGAGGGGCTGGAGAGATGGCTTAGCAGTTAAGGTGCTTGCCTGCAAGCCCTAAGGACCCAGGTTTGATTCTCCAGGTCCCATGTAAGCCAGATACACATGGTGGCACATCTATCTGGAGTTCGTTTGCATTGGCTAGAGGCCCTGGCATGCCCATTCTCCTCCCTCCCCCTCTCTCTATCTTTAATAAATAAATAAATAAAAATAAAATATTTAAAAACAAAAAGTTTAAGGGACTGGAGAGATGGTTTAGTAGTTAAAGTGTTTGCCTGCAAAGCCAAAGGATCCCAGTTCGATTTTCCAGGACCCACATAAACCAGATGCACAAGGGGACACATGCATCTGGAGTTCCTTTGTAGTGGCTGGAGGCCCTGGCATATATATATATAATGAATGACAGGTTTCTAAACTCAGTTGTGGTTCCAGTTGTGTTGTTTGGACTTTGTGATTTAGAGAAAAATACTTGATAAATTTTGGGAGGTAAGGGATGATTTTTTTTTTTGAACTGAAACTCTCTCTGTAGTCCCAGATTAGCCTCATATTCACAGTGACCCTCCTACCTCTGCCTCCCAAGTGCTGGAATGAAAGACATGTGCCACCTGACAGGCAGCTTCGGTAAATTTGAAATCCAAATTCGTGTCACAAAAAGATTCCACGAATTAATTTAAATTGCTAGGCAGTACAAATCCTCTAACTCTTCTTACTTCTAGAAACATAAATTTTTATAATTAGCCGGAAGAAAGGTGTGTCATTTCACCAAGAACTAGAGCTAACAGCCTTGATATTAAAACCACAATGCCTGTATACTAATCCTGACTTACCTTTCGAAGTTTATTTAAGCTGGGAAGCCGAGCCAGTGAGCTTAACTCCACATTAGCCATGCTCAGAAACTCTAGTTCTTTAAAAGTGTCATTCAGGCCTTCAATTTCCCCATTGACACACAGGCAATTATCAAGGACTAACTCTGTCACCTGAAAAGGGAAACACATGAACAGTTATTCACGTTGCACTCTGTTTAGCATAGACCTGGGTCTTGGTGCTCTGAAAATGTTGAGTATTAAAAATACCAGTCCGGAGCTGGAGAGATGGTTTAGCAGTTAAGGCACTTTTCCACAAAGCCTAATGACCCAAATTTGTTTCCCCAGTACCCATATAAAACCAGATAAACAGCCGGGCGTGGTGGCGCATGCCTTTAATCCCAGCACCCGGGAGACAGAGATAGGAGGATCACCATGAGTTCAAGGCCACCCTGAGACTACATAGTGAATTCCAGGTCAGCCTGGGCTACAGCGAGACCCTACCTTGAAAAACTACCCCCCCCCAAAAAAAAATAGATAAAAAAAGTGGTGCATGTTATCTGGAGTTTGTTCATAGCGGCTGGAGGCCCTGGGGGGCCCATTCTCTCTGTCTCTTTTCTATCTTTCTCTGCTTGCAAATAAATAAAAATATCAGTCAGGCATGGTGGCGTACGCCTTTAATCCCAGCACTCGGGAGACAAAGGTAGGAGGGTCGCTGTGAGTTCAAGGCCACCCTGAGACTAGAGTGAGACTACATAGGTCAGCCTTGGCTAGAGTGAGACCCTACCTCGAAAACAACAGCAGTAACTATGTGTGTGTGTATGTGTGTGTGTGTATTTTAATATTTATAAAATATATATTTTTAAATACCAATCCCAGCCATGGTGGTGCACGCCTTTAATCCCAGCATTTGGGAGACAGAGGTAGGAGGATTGCTACTACATAGTGAATTCCAGGTCAGCCTGAGCTAGAACAAAACAACAAAAATACAGTCCCCTAACCGGATGCAATGGTATGCAGCTGCAGTCCCAGCTACCGAGATGTGAGGGAAGGAAGGATCACTGGAGCCAGCCTGGGCATCAGCAAAACCAAGTCTCTAAACAACAAATCTACAGATCCTTCTCATTCCTGCTCGAAAGTAATATATCATCCAGCCATCACTATGAGCAAGCTATTATATTCAAACTTGGATTAACACATTCAATGCCACCTTCAAACCACCAAGGCAAGACAACTAAAACTGGAAAATGTTTGGAAAAACCACAACTTTGTGAAAACTATTTTGGACCCCAATGATCATATCCAGCCATACCTTGACACAAGAGGGGAAATCGGGAATCTACTGGGGGGAAAAAAATCAAGCGAGCTACCCTTAAAAAAGAGGAGGCTGGTGATATGGCTTAGTGGCTAAAGCGCTTGCCTGCAAATCAAAGGATCCAAGTTCAATTCCCCAGGACCCTCATAAGCCAGATGCACAAGGGGCACATGCGTCTGGAACTTATTTGCAGTGACTGGAAGCCCTGGTGCATCCATTCTCTCTCTCTTTCCATCTTCTTTTTCTTTCTCTCCCCCTCAAATAAATAAATAAATAAATAAATAAATAAATAAATAAAATAAAATAAAATAAAATTTTAAAAAAAGGAAGAAGCCAGACATGGTAAGGCACGCCTTTAATCCCAGCACTCTGGAGGCAGAGGTAGGAGGATCACCATGAGTTCAAGGCCACCCTGAGACTACATAGTGAATTTCAGGTCAGCCTGGGCTAGAGTGAGACCCTACCTCAGAGGGAAGAAAGGAACTGTTTCATCATCTCTTCTGTGTGTAAAGCTTCTCTTTGGTTAATAAATACCGCTGGAGGGGCTGAAGAGATGGCTTAGTGGTTAAGCGCTTGCCTGGTTTGAGGCAGGATTCCCCAGGACCCATGTTAGCCAGATGCACAAGGTGGCGCATGTGTCTGGAGTTCATTTGCAGTGGCTGGAGGCCCTGGTGTGCCCATTCTCTATCTGCCTCTTTCTCTGTCACTCTCAAACAAACAAACAAACAAACAAACAAAAAGATTTAATAAATACCGCTGGAATTCAAACCGTTACCATTCATGAAGACAGCTTTCAGGTGCTAAGCCAAACACTATCTCACAGAATGATCAATCCTGCATAAAATCATTATTTCTCCCCATGGCTCTAGAGGGTAGCAGCTCTGTGGACTTGCCCATTCTTGGGGGGAAGAGAAACTGGATTCCCCTATTAGATCAGAACTCTAGTAACAAATGCACTGAGGTGCACCTGAATGGACTTTATCATGGGGAGACGCTGGTTCTCTACCACCAGCATAAACACTTTGACAAAGGTTTAAAAATTGATAACAATGTCATCTGAATATGACTTTGACATAATTATTTCAGGGGGCAGAAATGGCATCATGATCTCCCTTTTAGAGAAGAGGACACTCAGTTCCATAAAGCAAGAACGACTGGCATTAGGTCACAGAATTAGTGTGTGACAGACTCTGCTACTTAAAACTTCTGACTACAAAGCTGGGCAGGTACACCTTTAATCCCAGCACTTGGGTGGTAGAGGAAGGAGGATAACTGAGTTCCAGGCCACCCTGAGAATACACAGTGAATTCCAGGTCAGCCTGGGCTAGAGACCCTGGGGGGGGGGGGTTCGGATTAGAAGTCGGGTGAGTGGCAAGAGGGCTACTAAATTCAGTGTTGGAAAACCAGTTCCTCCACTTAACCAAATCACTTCACTACCTTGAGACTCTTGTTTGCTAATGTGGATTCTAGAACAGTAAAATCCACTTTACAAGTTTCCCAAGGAGAAAAGTAAATAAACTTGAAAAGTGCTTTGTAAACTGTATAATCAAATATGTTAAGAAGGAGCCACCTGCAATCTCTCCAACTGGGAAGGAAATACTACAGCAAAAGAACTGGGGGCCAGAGGGTGGAGAGAAGGCTTAGCGGTTAGCAAAGCCACAGGACCCAGTTTAGATTTCCCCAGTACCCAGTGAGACAGATGCACAAGGTTGCCCCATGCGTCTGGAGTTCATTTGTGCCCATTCTCTCTGCCTCTTCCTCTCTCTCTCAAATAAAATTTTTTTAGCTGGGCGTGGTGGCACACGCTTTAATTCCAGTACTTGGGAGGCAGAGGCAGGAGGATCGCTGTGAGTTCGAGGGCACCCTGAGACTACATAGTTAATTCCAGGTCAGCCTGGGCCAGAGTAAGACCCTACCTCGAAAAAACAAAAAATAAAATAAAATAAAAAATAATAAGGGCTGGAGAGATGGCTTAGCGGTTAAGGCGCCTGCCTCCTAAGCCTAAGAACGCTGGTTCCAATCTCCAGGCCCCACGTTTAGCCAGATGCAAAGTGACACAAGGGCGCAATGCCTCACTTGACCACAAGGGGGCGCACGCATCTGGATTTCGTTCTCAGCAGCTGAGACACTGCTGGCACGCTCTCTCTCTCTCTCTCTCTCTCTCTCTCTCTGTTTCTCTCCAAAAATAAAAATAACAATAAATAAATAATAAAAAATAAAAAATTTTGCCGGACGTGGTAGCGCACACCTTTAATCCCAGAATTCGGGAGGCAAAGGAAAGAGGATCGCCATGAGTTCAAGGCCACCCTGAGATTTCATAGTGAATTCCAGGTCAGCCTGGGCTAGAGTGAGACCCTACCTGGAAAAACCGAAAAATGAAAAAAAAATTTAAAGAATTGGGGAATATATTTTTATTAGACATAAAAAAAAAAAAAGCATACAAGCCGGGCATGCTGGCACACGCCTTTAATCCCAGCACGGGGGGTAGATGGATCACTGTGAGTTCAAGGCCAGCCTGAGACTACATAGTGAATACATAGTGGGCTACAGTGAGACCCTACCTTGAAAAAAAATCAAAAAAAAAAAAATACTACATGTATGCTTCTGAGACAGCTTATTAATTACCTAATTATTTATTTAATACATTTTATTTATTTATTTATTTATTTATTTATTTATTTATTTATTTATTTGAGAGAAAGAGGCAGAGACAATATGGGCATGCCAGGGCCTCCAGCCACTGCAAACGAACTAGATGCATGCGCCCCCTTGTGCATCTGGCTTATGTGGATCCTGGAGAATTGAACAGTAATTCTTTGTTTTTTGGGGTTTTTTTTTTGTGTGTGTTTTTGGTTTTTCGAGGTAGGGTCTCACTCTAGCCTAGGCTGACCTGGAATTCACTATGTATTCTCAGGGTGGCCTTGAACTCATGGAGATCCTCCTACCTCTGCCTCCCCAGTGCTGGGATTAAAGGTGTGGGCCACCATGACCGGCTTGAATGGTAATTCTTTGGCTTTGAGGCAGACGCCTTCACCACTAAGCCATCTCTCCAGCCCTATTTATTTAAGAACAAGAGCAGGCCAGGTCTGCAACCAACTCAAGATACACTTGCATCTGGTTCTACATAGGGTCTGGGGAATTGAAAAGCTGGCAGGGCCGGGTGTGTTGTCACACGCCACTCGGGAGGCAGAGGTAAGAGGATCACCATTAGCTCGAGGCCACCCTGAGACTTCATAGTCAATTCCAGGTCAGCCTGGGCTAGAGTGAGACCCTACCTCGAAAAACCAAAAAAAAAAAAAAAAAAAGAAAAGAAAAAGAAAGAAAGAAAGAAAAAAAGAAAAGCTGGCAGGCTTTGCAAGCGAGTACCTGTAACTATAGACCTATCTCCTCAGTCCCAAGACAGCTTTTTTTGTTGTTGTTTGTTCTGTTCTGTCTTGTTTTCTTTGAGATGACCTCACTCAATAACTCAGGCAAGCCTGGAACTCACTATGTAGCCTAGAGTTAGCCTTGAATTTGCAGCAGTCCTTCTACCTCGAGTCCCATGGATTAACACATTGCACTGAGGTGCACCTGAATGGACTTTATCATGGGGAGACGCTGGTTCTCTACCACCAGCATAAACACTTTGACAAAGGTTTAAAATTGATAACAATGTCATCTGAATGACTTTGACATAATTATTTCAGGGGCAGAAATGGCATCATGATCTCCCTTTTAGAGAAGAGGACACTCAGTTCCATAAAGCAAGAACGACTGGCATTAGGTCACAGAATTAGTGTGTGACAGACTCTGCTACTTAAAACTTCTGACTACAAAGCTGGGCAGGTACACCTTTAATCCCAGCACTTGGGTGGTAGAGGAAGGAGGATAACTGAGTTCCAGGCCACCTGAGAATACACAGTGAATTCCAGGTCAGCCTGGGCTAGAGACCCTGGGGTTGGATTAGAAGTCGGGTGAGTGGCAAGAGGGCTACTAAATTCAGTGTTGGAAAACCAGTTCCTCCACTTAACCAAATCACTTCACTACCTTGAGACTCTTGTTTGCTAATGTGGATTCTAGAACAGTAAAATCCACTTTACAAGTTTCCCAAGGAGAAAAGTAAATAAACTTGAAAAGTGCTTTGTAAACTGTATAATCAAATATGTTAAGAAGGAGCCACCTGCAATCTCTCCAACTGGGAAGGAAATACTACAGCAAAAGAACTGGGGCCAGAGGGTGAGAGAAGGCTTAGCGGTTGGCAAAGCCACAGGACCCAGTTTAGATTTCCCCAGTACCCAGTGAGACAGATGCACAAGGATTTGCCCCATGCGTCCGAGTTCATTTGTGCCCATTCTCTGCCTCTTCCTCTCTCTCTCTCAAATAAAATTTTTTAGGCTACGTGCAGTGGCACACGCTTAATTCCAGTACTTGGGAGGCAGAGGCAGGAGGATCGCTGTGAGTTCGAGGGCACCTGAGACTACATAGTTAATTCCAGGTCAGCCTGGGCCAGAGTAAGACCCTACCTGAAAAAAACAAAAATAAAATAAAATAAAAAATAATAAGGGCTGGAGAGATGGCTTTCAGCGGTTAAGGCACTGCCTCCTAAGCCTACATAGGAACGCTATTCCACCCCAGGCCCTACGCCTAGCCAGATGCAAAGTGACACAAGGGCGCAATGCCTCACTTGACCACAAGGGGCGACGATCGATTTTCGGGCTCCAGCAGCCGCACACTGCTGGCACGCCTCTCTCTCTCTCTCTCTCTCTCTCTCTCTCTGTTTCTCTCCAAAAATAAAAATAACAATAAATAAATAATAAAAATAAAAATTTTGCCGGACGCGGTAGCGCACACCTTTAATCCCAGAATTCGCAGGCAAAGGAAAGAGGATCGCCATGAGTTCAAGGCCACCCTGAGACTTCATAGTCAATTCCAGGTCAGCCTGGGCTAGAGTGAGACCCTACCTGGAAAAAACCGAAAAATGAAAAAAATTTAAAGAATTGGGAATATATTTTATTAGACATAAAAAAAAAAAGCATACAAGCGGCATGCTGGCACACGCCTTTAATCCCAGCACGGGGTAGATGGATCACTGTGAGTTCAAGGCCAGCCTGAGACTACATAGTGAATAAGAAAGGGCTACAGTGAGACCCTACCTTGAAAAATCAAAAACAAAAAAATACTACATGTATGCTTCTGAGACAGCTTATTAATTACCTAATTATTTATTTAATACATTTTATTTATTTATTTATTTATTTATTTATTTATTTATTTATTTATTTGAGAGAAAGAGGCAGAGACAATATGGCATGCCAGCCTCCAGCCACTTATAAATCAATCCAGATGCATGCGCCCCTTGTGCATCTGGCTTATGTGGATCCCGGAGAATTGAAACAGTAATTCTTTGTTTTTGGGTTTTTTTGTGTGTGTGTTTTTTGTTTTTCGAGGTAGGGTCTCACTCTAGCCTAGGGCCTAATTTCTGAATCTACTACAGGTATTCTCAGCGGCCTTGAACTCACGGAGATCCTCCTACCTCTGCCTCCCCAGTGCTGGGATTAAAGGCAAAGGGCCACCATGACCGCTTGAATGGTAATTCTTGGCTTTGAGGCAGACGCCTCACCACTAAGCCATCTCTCCAGCCCTATTTATTTAAGAACAAGAGCAGGCCAGGTCTGCAACCAACTCAAGATACACTTGCATCTGGTTCTACATAGGGTCTGGGGAATTGAAAAGCTGGCAGGGCCATGCGGTTGTCACACGCCACTGTGGGAGGCAGAGGTAAGAGGATCACCATTATTCAAGGCCACCCTGAGACTTCATAGTCAATTCCAGGTCAGCCTGGGCTAGAGTGAGACCTCACTGAAAAAAAAAAAAAAAGAAAAAGAAAAGCTGGCAGGCTTTGCAAGCTTATACCTGTAACTATAGACCTATCTCTCAGTCCCAAGACAGCTTTTGTTGTTGTTGTTTGTTCTGTTCTGTCTTGTTTTCTTTGAGATGACCTCACTCAATAACTCAGGCAAGCCTGAACTCACTATGTAGCCTAGAGTTAGCCTTGAATTTGCAGCAGTCCTTCTACCTGAATGGTAATTCTTTGGCTTTGAGGCAGACGCCTTCACCACTAAGCCATCTCTCCAGCCCTATTTATTTAAGAACAAGAGCAGGCCAGGTCTGCAACCAACTCAAGATACACTTGCATCTGGTTCTACATAGGGTCTGGGGAATTGAAAAGCTGGCAGGGCCGGGTGTGTTGTCACACGCCACTCGGGAGGCAGAGGTAAGAGGATCACCATTAGTTCGAGGCCACCCTGAGACTTCATAGTCAATTCCAGGTCAGCCTGGGCTGAGTGAGAGTGAAACCAAAAAAAAAAAAAAAAAAAAAAAAAAAAAGAAAAAAAGAAAAAAAGAAAAGCTGGCAGGCTTTGCAAGCGAGTACCTGTAACTATAGACCTATCTCCTCAGTCC
Source organism: Orientallactaga sibirica (assembly GCA_036365145.1). Lineage (NCBI taxonomy): Eukaryota > Metazoa > Chordata > Mammalia > Rodentia > Dipodidae > Orientallactaga > Orientallactaga sibirica. The sequence goes on from JAEOAD010000025.1 coordinate 23,141,650, forward strand.
CAAGACAGCTTTTTTTGTTGTTGTTTGTTCTGTTCTGTCTTGTTTTCTTTGAGATGACCTCACTCAATAACTCAGGCAAGCCTGGAACTCACTATGTAGCCTAGAGTTAGCCTTGAATTTGCAGCAGTCCTTCTACCTCGGAGTCCCATGGATTAACACATTCACAGTGACAGCTTTTAAGTATGATTTTGTTGTTGTTTTGGGTTTTTTGGAGGCAGGGGGACTCTAGCCCAGGCTGAAACTCACTTTGTACCTCCAGGCTAACCTTGAACTCTCCAACCTCAGCTTCCCTGGATCAAAAGATCAGTACTACCATGCCTTGCTTTTGTTTTTCTAGAAGCCCCAAATAATCTCTAGAAAACTTCCAAGTTCCCTCCGGAATGACCCTCACAAGCAACAATGTTTCCTCTCCCCCACCCCCAAGCTGCCAGTTTGTAAGGATATAGGTAAAAAAAGGAAAAAAATAAGTATAGAAAGATCTTAAAGTTACCACTTGTTACAATGAACTTTCTGGAAAGCCAGGCAGAGCCCACCCATTCTCTTTACGGGTATGTCCAGGCAGGACCCCAAAATTTAATTTTTATTTATTTTTGTTTTATTTGAGAGCGACAGACAGAGGAGAGAGACAGTGAATGGGCGCAACAGGGCCTCCAGCCACTGCAAACGAACTCCAGATGCATGCGTCACCTTGTGCATCTGGCTTACATGGATCCTGGGGAATCGAACCTCGAACCGGGGTCCTTACGCTTCACAGGCAAGCGCTTATCCGCTGAGCCATCTCTCCAGCCCATGGACCCCACCCCGTCTAAGTTTAAAAGAAGTGTCCCTTAGACTCCAATTCTGCTGATGATCTCACGGAGCCACCGGGCAGCACGGTCCTCCGAGACCACAAGCCCGAGGCTCCCGGGGCTGGAGGGTCATCCCCAGCCCAGCCCACGGACCAGGTGGGGGGGGGATGGACCCCGCGGAAAACCGAGCTGTCACCTCCCGGGGCGCGTCGGAGGACTGGGAGGGGCGGAGGAGAAGCGCAGACGCAAACGCTCGGGCGGACCCCCCAAAAGTTGATCGGGCACCCCCAGTCTCACGTGACCCCTCGGGAGCCCGGGTCTTTAAAGGCGACAGCATCCCCGCTTTTCCCGGCGCCGCCCCCAGAGCCCACCACCCTTGGAGCGGCGACCGACGCTCAGCCCCATCGGCTGCGCTTTCGCGAAGGAGCCAGTGGATGGGGGTGGGGGGGAGGATCCACGCATGAAAGTCGTGCCAAGCCGGGGGGGAGGGGAGAGGGACCCCGAACCGGATGCGTCGCACACGTCCCCGCAACGCCACCTCGGGTCACCGCGCCGGCGGCGACTCCCGACACCCGCCCGCGGTCAGACCAGACGCCGCTGACCCAGATTCCGCCCGGCCGCGGGCGCGCGCTTTTCCCCCCCGGGGGTGGGGAGAGCAGGGCGCGGACTCCTCCCGAGACCCACGCGCGACCCCCGACACCTCCGTGTAGGTGGGGTGGGGGGGGAGAGAACCTGGCATGCGGGAAGCCCGCCACCCTCCACCGCCGGCCTCCAAAGTCAACTTGACCGCACGCAACGCCAAGAAAAGTTGGGACTGAACTTCTCGGCTACGGCCGAGGCGAGTGGACTGGGGTCGGGGTGGGAGGAGAATGGGGAGGTGGTCGCACCCCACGTTGCGGGCCACGAACACGCGGGGAGCGCTGCACCGCTTCCACCACCTCCTTCCCCGCCCGCCCGCCCGCCCCACGAGGCCAGGCTGCAAGGGAACCGAGAAGGGCTAAGCTAAGCCCTTGCACACGCACAAACACACACACAAGACGCCCCTAGAAACTTAAGCCCTTCGCCATTTTAAACACACGATCTTGATGATTTAAAACTTAAAAAAGAAGCCGGGCGTGGTGGTGGGCGCACGCCTTTTCATCCCGGCACTCGGGAGGGAGAGGGATAAGGAGGATCGCCGTGAGTTCGAGGCCAGCCTGAGAACGACAGACTGCATTCCAGGTCAGCCTGGGCTAGAGCGAGAGCCCTAGCTTGAAAAACCAATCAAGAAAGAAAAACTTAAAAATAAACACTCCCCACCCCCACCCCAAGTGAGGATGAACCCAAGCAACCCTCCCCACGCACCCACCAAGAACCCCAGAAACTGAACGACTCACAACAGAAAAGACTGATGGCCAAGGGGTGGGATGGAGGTGGGGGGGGGCTGAGTCATCTCACCTCCTCCGGGGCTCTGTTCTTCAACTCCAGGTTAATCTTCTTCTTCATCTCCATAGTCTCCTCCTGCTCTTCTGACACTACTCTCTCCTCCTCCCCGCCCTTTTCCTACCTTTCCCACCCCACCCCTCAACCCCACCAAAAAAAAAAAAAAAAAAAAAGATTTTCTTTTAAAAGATTTGGTAATGAATGAAAAGAAACGCAAATATAAACGCCCACGACCACCAAAAGGTGTGGGGAAGAAAAGAAATGGAGCCCAAGGAGTTGGGACTCTTCACTCGGCTGCTCCCCCACCCACCCACCAGCACCACCACCACCTCCTTGTCCACACACCCGCACTCACACACACGCGCGCGTACTCACACGGGCACGCACACACATACACATATACACACACACACGCCCGCAGTTCCTTCCCCTTCAATGGCTGCTGCGAGACTGAGCCTCCATGACACGGCACCGCCAACCCCCTGGCCTAGACTCCGCCCATCTCCCGGGTGGATTGGCCAGTTCTTCAGAGTCGCGCGACTCTATTGGTCCAGGGAGATGTCGATCTATGCTTAGGGCGGATCTGGACCCCAACCTCTGTGTCTATTGGCTAGAACCAAGCGCGCAGTTAACTCCGATAGGTCGAACGCGGTGTTCGTCCCGGCGAAATGATTTTGAATCCCAGTTGTCCCCCTCCTTTTCTTTGTGTGATTGGCGCGCTTTCCCTAGGCGCTGAGATGGTTTTGGTGTCTGGTGGGTTTATTTTTGTTTTGCGGGGTGTTTGGTTTTTTTTTTTTTTTTGGGGTGCGTGCGTGTGTGTGTTTTGTTTCCCATTTCTGGTTTTAGTTTTAGTGCTGAATTGGGAGAAAAGGCATCCTTCGCATGCCGGTGCTGGGAAATTGGTGATTTCACACACTGCGCGCCCGAGCGCTTGCAAGCACGGCTTTCTGCAGTGCAGCCAAGGAGTGAGCCACGTGCACGCAGCTTTAGAAGCATGCCTTTGTGGCACTGCCCTTTCCTCACCCATGCTGGCCTGGAGCCATGCAAAACCAGATCAACATTTTATTTTTGGTTTTTGGAGGTAGGGTCTCGCCCTAGCGCAGGCTGACCTGGAATTCACTCTGTAGTCTCAGGGTGGCCTCGAACTCAAACCGAGCCTCCTACCTCTGCCTCCCGAGTGTACTGGGATTAGAGGCGAACGCCACCACGCCCGGCACTCACTCAACATGGTATTTTAACTTCCACGGTGAAAGACTGAACGGTTTTTGAAAGCAGTTGAGCGAAGCACGTTAAGTTAGGAACGTTTACATAAACTGTCCGGAAGGAATTGTTACTGAGGTAATTGTGCGGTAATACACGATGAGACCTTGGGAGGAAAAGCAAGGCTGGCCAAGTGAAAACAGGCATTAATTCTCATGCAATAGGCGCAGCCATGCCTCTCCCCTCTAATTTCTCTTTCATTAGTTTCCACACTGTCATTAAAATGTGGTGAGCCAAGCATGGTGGCGCGCCTTTAATCCCTGCACATTTGGGAGGTAGAGGGATTGGGATCGCTGTGAGTTCGAGGCCAGCCTAAGACTACAGTGTGAAACCTAGGTCAGCCAGAGCTAGAGTGAGACCCTACCTTGAAAAAACAAACCAACTGTGCATAGTGGTGCAAACCTTTAATCCCAGCACTTGGAAGATGGAGGTAGGAGGATCGCCTTGAGTGTGAGGCCACCCTGAGACTACAGAGTGAATTCCAGGTCAGCATTGGACTAGAGTGAGACCCTACCTCGAAAAAACCAAAATAAGAAGAAGAAGAAGAAATATAGGGTTGGAGAGATGCATAACAGTTAAGGTGCTTGCATGGGAAGCTTAAGGACCCAGATTCCATTCTCCAGTACCCAGGAAGCCAGATACACAAGGTGGCACATGCATCTGGAGTTCCTTTGCAGTGGATAGAGGCCCTAGCCTGTGCATTTCTCTCTCTGCCTGCCTCTTTCTCTCTCTTTCAAATAAATAAATAAAATATTTAAAAAAAAAAAAAAAAAAAAACCAACCCGGCATGGTGGCACACACCTTTAATCCCAGCACTTGGGAGTCAGAGGTAGGAGGATAACTGTGAATTTGAGGCCAGCCTTGATTAGAGCGAGACCTTACCTTGAAAAACCTTTGAGTAGAAGCGGACTGATGTGAGCAGAGGGATTGGCACAAAAAAAAAAAAAAAAATGAAGGGCTGGAAAGATGGCTTAATTGTTAAGGCACCTGCCTGCCAAGCCTAAGAAAGCCTGTTCAATTCTTCAGGTCCCACGTTTAGCCAGATGCAGTAACTCAAGGGCGCGATGCAGCACTTGTCCCCAAGGCTGGGGAACACATCTGGAGTTCATTCACAGTGGCTGAGAGGCGGTTGGCGGGCCCATTCTAGCTCTCTCTTCCTATTCTTCTCTGCTCCTCTCTCCTCTCTCTCTCTCTCTCTTACTCTCAAATAAAAAAAATGAAATCTTTGGGCTCAAACTGCTGCCTGTTCAGCTATAGTTATATGAGAGATTATAACCTTTGAGACTGGGGCAACAGGAAGAATGTAGACTCTTTTAAAGAGGCCTGAATGTTCAAAGACTGTCCCATTCTTCAAAGTCTGCTTTATTTCCCCCTGGATTAACAAATTAGCACCCCACCTGGTATTGTGGAGTATGAGAAATGCAGGAAAGAGAGGGTCATTGAATTTGCAACACAGTCTTGTGTTTTGGAAATGGCCATGGGCAGTGTGTAACAAGTTTGCTGGATGCCTGCACGGAGACCAGATGGAGCCATGAGGATGGATGGTAGGTTGCAGTGGAGACCTAGTGGAGATGCCAGGACCACGAGATGGCTGCTAAGAAGGGCTGCCAGCCCCAGATGAAGTTTTCCAGGATTGTGAGTAGCCTAGCTGGAAGGGCGGAACTGGAACTCTAGGGACTTGTTGCTGGTTAGAATTATTGGACTTGGAGCCGGGTGTGGTGGCACACGCCTTTAATATCAGCACTTGGGAGGCAGAGGTAGGAGGATCGCCATGAGTTCGAAGCCATCCTGAGACTACATAGTTAATTCCAAGTCAGCCTGGGGTAGAGTGAGTCCCTACCTTGAAAAAAAAAAAAAAAAAAAAAAAAGAATTATTGGACTTGGAGACTTGTCATTGACTAGAGTTGTTGGACTTAGAGCTACATAGTTTGATGAACCCATGAACCTCCTGAGGTCTCAACTTCCCAAGTGCTGGTATTACAGACCTACATCACCATGCATGACCTTTTTAAAAAATATTTTTTCAGGGCTAGAGAGATGGCTTAGCAATTAAGGCGTTTGCCTGTGAAGCCTAAAGACCCCGGTTCAATTCTCCAGGTCCTACATAAGCCAGATGCACATGGTGGCACATGCGTCTGGAGTTTGTTGCAGTGGTTAGAGGCCCTGGGGCACCCATTCTCACTCTCTCTCTCTCCCTCTCTCTGTCTCTAATAAATAAATAAATAAAAATAAAATCTTTAAAATTAAAATATATGTATATCTTTTTTTCAGAGGCTGGAGAAATGGCTTAGCAGTTAAGGCATTTGCCTGCGAAGCCAAAGGATCCCAGTTTGATTCTCCAGGACCCATGTAAGCCAGATGCACGAGGAGCACATGCATCTGGAGTTTGTTTGCAGTGGTTAGAGGCCCTGCCACACCCATTCTCTCTCTGTCTGCCTCTCTTCTATCTCTCTCTGCTTGCAAATAAGTAAATTAATTAATTTAAAATATTTTTTTCAGTGCTGAAGAGATGGCTTAGTGGTTAAGGTGTTTGCAAAGCCAAAGGATCCCAGTTCAATTCTCCAGGACCCATGTAAGCCAGATGCACAAGGTGGCGCATACATCTGGAGTTCATTTGCAGTGGCTGGAGGCCCTGGTGCACCATTCTGCCTCTCTCTCTCTGATTCTTTCTCGCTCCCAAATAAATAAATAAAATATATTTTAAAATACATATAGGGCTAGAGAGATGGCTTAGCTGTTAAGATGCTTGCCTGAGAAGCCTCAGGATCCAGGTTTGATTCTCCAGGTTCATATAAGCCAGATGCACAAGGTGGCACATGTGTCTCGAGTTCATTTGCAGTGGCTAGAGGCACTGAGCCCATTCTCTCTCTGTGTGTCTCTGTCTAATAAAAATAAATAAATATTTTTTTTTTTAAATAAAAAATACATTTTCAGGGCTGGAGGGATGGGTTAGCAGTTAAGGCATTTGCCTGCAAAACCAAAGGACCCAGGTTCAATTCCCCAGGACCCACATTAGCCAGATGCACAAGGGGTGTATGCATCTGGAGTTTGTTTGCAAGTGGCTGGAAGCCCTGGCATGCCCATTCTCCCTCTCTTTCTCTGTATCTCTCCGTCTTCTCTGTCAAATGAATAAATAAATATTTTTTAAAAATTTTTCATAATCATCAACTTTTCCTAATTAGGTATTAATTGTATTCTTTCATTTATTTATTTGAGAGAGAGAGGAAGAGGCAGAGAGAGAGAGAGAATGGACACACCAGGGCCTCTAGCCACTACAAAGGAACTCCAGACACATGTGCCCCTTGTGCATCTAGCTTACATAGGTCCTGGGAAATCTAACCAAGTTCATTAGGCTTTGCAGGCAAACACCTTAACTGCTAAGCCATTTCCCCAGCCCTAATTGTAATTTTTTTTTTTGAGGGGAGAGGATTGAGACAGGGACTCATTCTAGGCTAACCTGGAACATACTCTCTAGCCTGGGCTACACTGGCCCAACTTCAGCCTTGAACTCACAGCAATCCTCCTGCCTCAACCTCCCAAGTACTGGGTTTAAAGGTATAGCTACTGTGTCCAATTTTATTTGTAATTTTCAAATCATTAAAATAATTTTTTTTTTTTTTTTCGAGGTAGGGTCTCACTCTAGCCCAGGCTGACCTGGAATTCACTCTGTATTCTCAGGGTGGCCTCGAACTCATGGCTATCCTCCTACCTCTGCCTCCCAAGTGCTGGGATTAAAGGCATGAGCCACCACGCCCGGCTTAAAATAATTATTTTATATATTACCTTATTCATAATTCTTATTAAACTATTTTATAATGAAATAATAGGATCACCATGAGTTCGAGACCAACCTGAGACTACATAGTGAATTCCAGGTCAACCTGGGCTACAGTGAGACCCTACCTGGGGAAAAAAAAAAAAAGAAAAGAAAAAAAATCTAATTGCATCTAATTTGGTCTCCCTAGTAATTGTTGTTGCTTTAAACCTTCCTCTCTCCCAGGTGCCCCAGTACACAAACTCAGAGCATGGGGTCTTGTCATGCTCTGAAGCAGTGAGCATGTATACCTAGGTTAAAACCTTTTAAGAAAAACCTTTAATCCCAGCACTCGGGAGGCAGAGGTAGGAGGAAGGCCACCCTGAGACTACATAGTTAATTCCAGGTCAGCCTGGACCCGAGTGAGACCCTACCTCGAAAAACCAAAAAAAAAAAAAAAAAAACCTTTTAAGAAAAGATAATAAGCAAGTCACCTCACTTGAACACTTCTGACATTCACGTTTCACTGCATTGGCAAGGACAGGAGATGGCGCCAGATGGCAGTAGAATTGTCTTGCTTTTAGTGAGATTTAAATCTATTCCAGGGTAGGAAAAGGGTTTGGAGAGGAGAAAGACAAAACAGAAACAAAGATGCCAGAATTTAAGTAGAAACTAAAGGGAAAGGGGATGGCAGTCACCACACACACTCGCATGCGCGCACACACACACAGACTAGGCAGAGTTGTTTTCTCATACACACACACACACACACACACACACACACACACACACACACTTTGTTTTTGAGGTAGGGTCTTACTCTAGCTCAGGCTGACCTGGAATTCACTATGTAGTTTCAGGGTGGCCTTGAACTCAAGGCAATCTTCCTACCTCTGCCTCCCAAGTGCTGGGATTAAAGGCATGCACCACCACGCCTGGTTTAGGTAGGGTTCTTTTCACACACACACTTGGTAGGATTCCTCACGCACACACACACACACACACACACACGCACGCACACACATGGTAGGGTAGGGTTTTTTTTGTTTGCTTTTTTTTTTTTTTTTTTTTTGTATCAGCTCCCAATAACCATGGCTCATGCTGAAAGCAAAAGCTGAAGTATCCAAAGTAAAGCTGAGGATCAAAACCAGACCCTTGAGGGCTGGAAAAATGGCTTAGCGGTTAAGGCAATTGCCTGCAAAGTCAAAGGATTCCAGTTCAATTCTCCAGGACCCACGCAAACTAGATGCACGAGAGGAACATGCATCTGGAGTTTGTTTGCAGTGGCTACAGGTCCTGGCCTGCCCATTCTCTCTGTGTCTGCCTCTCTTCTCTCTTTCTCTGCTTGCAAATATGTAAATTAAAATTTTTTTAAAAGACCCTTTGGCTGGAGGGATTGCTCAGTAGTTAAGGCACTTGCCTGCAAAGCCTAAGAACCCTAGGTTTGAGTCCCCAGTGTCCATGTAAAGCCAGATGCACAAGGTGGATGCATCTGGAGTTCATTTGCAATGGCTAAAGGATCTGTGCACCCGTTTTTTTTTCTCTCTCTCTCATAAATAAATGAAATATTTTTTTAAAGACCTGTCAGGCATTGTGACACACAACTTTAATCCCAGCACTCGGGAGGCAGAGGTAGGAGGAACACCATGAGTTCGAGGACACCCTGAGACTACATAGTGAATTCCAGGTCAGCCTGGGCTAGAGTGAGACCCTACCTCGAAAAAACCCAAGGGAAAAAAAAAAACTCTCAAAACCCGCCAGCAGTGAAAACGTCCCATAAGGAATGGTGCACATTCTAAAGTTCATGGACGAACCAGGAGGTGGCGCTCAGCAAGACAGACTACCTGCCTCGGGATGCTGAGCAGCCCGATGCTTCAGGGGACCTGTCCCATCAGAGGTCATTCTGTCTTTCCTGTCCTGTGAAACCTGCTTTTTCTTCTTCTTTCCCCCTTTCTACGTTCATCTTACTGATCCAAAGAAGACTTAATTCACACTGGATACCTTTTATTCTTCCTAGCTGGGATGCATGGGGCTGCAGGAAACTTCAAAACAGAAACTTTTCCCACTCTAGCCCAGGCTGACCTGGAATTCACTATGTAGTCTCAGGGTGGCCTCAAACTCACAGCGATCCTCCAATTTCTGCCTCCCGAGTGCTGGGATTAAAGGCGTGAGCCACCACGTCTGACTGAAACTTTTCTTTTTTGTTTTTTTTTTTTTGGGGGGGGTTGTTTGTTTTGTTTTTTGTTTTTCCGAGGTAGGGTCTCACTCTAGCTCAGGCTGACCTGGAATTCTCTCTGTAGTCTCAGGGTGGCCTCGAACTCACAGTGATCCTCCCGAGTGCTGGGATTAAAGGCTGTGCCACCACACCCCGCGAAACTTTTCTGTTTTAAATGTTTTATTTATTTGAGAGATTGGGGGAGCAAAAAAGAGGAACAGGCGGACAGAGAAAGAGAATGGGCGCTCCAGGACCTCCAGCCACTGTAAACGAACTCCAGATGCATGTGTCACCTTATGCATCTGGCATATGTGGGTGCTGGGGAATCGAACCTGGGTCCTTAGGCTTTACAGGCAAGCACCTTAACTGCTAAGCCATCTTTCCAGCGCTCCAAACAGAAAATTTTTTTTTTTTTTTTGGTTTTTCAAGGTAGGGTCTCACTCTAGCTCAGGCTGACCTGGAAGTCACTATGTAGTCTCAGAGTGGCCTCAAACTCAGGGCAATCCTCCTACCTCTGCCTCCCAAGTGCTGGGATTAAAGGCGTGGGCCACCATGCCCGGCAAAAAAAACTTTTATTATTTATTAGAGACAGACAGAGAGAGAGTGAGAATGTGTGTGCCAGGGCCTCCAGCCACTATAAACGAACTCCAGACACATGTGCCACCTTGTGCATCTGGCTTACGTGAGACCTGGAGAATCGAACCGGGGTCCTTAGACTTCTCAGGCATGTGCCTCAACCACTAAGCCATCTCTCCAGCCCCTGAAAACTTTCTTGTGGGGTGAAAGTATTCCAAAGGTGAGGAGAGACAACAGAAGCAAATGACCTTGCTCCGCTGCTCAGCCACCGCTGGGCGGTGAGCGCCCCTCTCCGCGGGGGGCTGATGAGCCAGCACAGGCATTATTCTGCTCGTTTGGCCTTTATTCTGTGCCCTTATTTTAGCTTCCGCTCCCCTTGTTTTGGCTACTTTATTGCTACTTGATAGGAGCCAGGAGAGTAGCAAGAGCTCGGATGGGATGCATCCTCTGGGCCAGCGAGTGAAGGGTACCGAAAGGACAAAGAGATTTCCATGTCTAGCTTGAAATTATCTGTGGTTGTCACACACTCTAATGAGGGATTTAGGACGTACATTCCGATCGGGATTTCCAGTCCCGTGGGGGTCGGGGGGTGGGGTGGCGGGGCCAGCGCACACAATCCCACATTCCTCAGACGCTGCGCAACCTCCATACTCCACTGGCCCCAACTGCACCGAGGCAGGTTCCACTCGGCCTCACTGGACCTGCCTCGACCCTTTTGTTGGACAGCGGAGACCCTGGGGTCCACCCCTCTCCCTCCAGCATCCGTCCGGATCACGTGGTCCATGGTCCCTCCCCGCCCCACCAGCTTTCTCTAGAGTCCACCTTTTTTTTTTTTTTCTGATGGTGATAGTGATTGTTTCCAGTGTGTCCCCCCCCATCGCTTCTCCCTCTCCCGCCCCAGCCTCTTCTGCTAGGGGTCAGTGTCCTCTTCAGTGACAAAAGGCGCCCTAGATCTGGGCTCCCCGGGGAGGGAGGTGGCTGGGTCTGGCAGTTAAGAGCCGCCGTCTCTCCATGGTGCAGCAGCCACCCCTCCCCCGCGGTGCACACAAATGGGCTTTATACAGCAAACAAAACCGGCCCCCCCATCCCCACTCCCCGGGGGGCCACTCAGGCACGTGGACCCAGGCCTCACCGTGGGAAGGGGTGGTGACAGGCACAGGAGAAAAAGTTCTCCTCGCCTCCTTTATTCTCCACAACCCAGGTTTTAAAACCTTGCCTTTCCACCTTCCATCTGCACCGTGAGGCGTCTCCCCCTCCCCATCGCGCCCCCAGGTCCTCTATCTTCCCAACCCTGGACTCTTCTAACCCTTGTCCCCAGCCAGCCGCTGTTGTGCAGGCTTTGCAAGCAGGTTCGCCCAACAGCTGCACACACCCAAAAGAGGTGCTCCTCAGAGTTGAAGAAAAAAAAAAAAAAAAAAAAAAACAAGCAGGCGAATGAGAGAACACAGTGTCCTTAGGTTGGGGGGGGACCGGGGCCCCTTCCCCGTTCCTCCGACCCCTGACGGAGCCAGGGGACACCCATCCGAGTCTGTGAATAGCAGAAGGGCTCACTCCAGCTGGGCTCCTGAGCCAGGGCCAAGACTCCCGGTGAAACTCGCGCGCACGGGCTCCGAAGGGCCATCCTGCATGCCTAATGGACTATTTAAGGCGCTGCCCGCTAGGCACAGTCACCACCCCCCACCCCTTCCATCACGTACACTCGTCCAGAGCCACCTTAAAAGCGGGAGGCAATTGTGAAGTCGCTGGCCAGCCAGCCAGCCAGCCAGTGGAGTAGAGACTACAGGGAGAGAGACAGAGAAGAGAGAGGAGAGAGAGAGAGAGATAAAGAGAAGGCAGAGAAAAGGGGGCTGCAAGAAATTTATCCTCACCTCCAGAAATCGGTGGTATCCTGTTGAAAATTCGAATCAGCTGGAAGCCTGCAAGAGACAGCAAGAAAACAGCTATATACACTCAGCGCCAGCAACTCAACTCAACTCTCCTGTCCTTGCTCTCTCTTCCCCACCCCACCCCCGTCTCTTTTCTAGTCCCCAAATTCCTGGTCTTCCATGCTCCACTGTAGGGACACCATGCTGTTCTTGGCTCTCCTGTTAAAGGTGATTTGGATCCTGGCCGCAGATGGCGGTAGGTACAACTGGATGGCTGTGTGTCACCATGTGTACTTAGCTGTGGGGGGTGGGGTGGGGTAGGGGAGGAGATGTGCAAAAGGAAGCCTAGGGGCTGGAATAATGGGCTCAGGGGTGAGAGCAAAAACTACAAAGATGACTCTCCTTCTTTCCTTGTACGTTCCTGGCCTAGTTGTTAACTGTGAATGGCGGAGAACTAGCAGGGGGCAGGGTATGAATGTACACACGTGCAGAAACCTCTACAGGCTGCAGTTCTCTTTCCCGACTGCCCCCTGGCCTTCTCCATTCATGAACTCTGTGGGTTAGGGAGACAAATAGAGACGAGGGTGGGAGGGAGCATGGCTGCCCAACTCAGACCTGGATTTCCCAGCTGATTATCTGGTAATGGTCCCTGTCAATCCCATGGAGCAGCTAGCCAATTTACCCATTTCCCTGAAAGTAATAGCGCTACTAGTCACATGTGCTTGGGCCTTCACAATGTATACAGAGAACTTTCAGGAGCTCTGGAGAAACAAGAGATAGGGGAAAACTGTTGGAACAAGAGGCGAGGTGCTTCTGCAGCCCTGGAGCATCTCTGGAGCTCCTTTACCTCTTTTGTTTGGTCTTGTGGATTTTCTGTTCCGTTTGGTTTGAAATAGTTTCATTCAGCCAGGCTGGTCTCAGACTTTTTTTTTTTTTTTTTTTTTTTTTAATGTTTTTGAGGCAGGGTCTCACTCTAGCAAGGGCTGACCTGGGACTAACTCACTTTGTGGCCCAAAGCTGGCTTCAAACTCATGGCAATCCTCCTACCTCAGCCTCCCGAGTGCTGGGATTAAAGGCACATGCCACCTCATCCAATCCAAAACTGTTTCTGAGGCTGGGCTGGAGCTCCTGACACTCTCGCCTTTTGTGTTCCCATGTCTCTAGAGGAGCTCCTGGCCACCATGAACCTCTGCGCCTGCACTCCCGAGTTTTGGGACCATGGGTTCATGCCAGCACCACACCAGATTCCTACCCCTCAATTTTGTGTTTCCCGTGCCTAGTGCAATGTGCAGCACATAGTAGGTGTGCAACTGAGGTTTGTTGAAGAAACAATGCCGGGTGGAAGCAGAAGCTAAAGAGCTGAAAATCATTGGACGGGGGAGTCACAAGGAAAGAGAAGAACTAGGGAAGGCGGAGCTAGAAGATTTAGAATCTGGGGAGGATTTAATACAAGGAGGAGGGCATCTTCATAGAAGTAGGGAATTCTACCAGAGATAGTAAAATGCGAGGCAGCCTCCAGCCCTCTCTAGGGCTGCTTTTCGGAGCTGTCTTGAGCCAAGAAATGCCCTTTGTAGCATGGACCAAGGATGAGAGCCAAAACATCTTACAACTTTGAGCATTTAAAGGAATACTAGAGAAGCTGGCATTGTGGTTTACACCTATAATCCGAGCACCCAGGAGGCTGAGGCAAGAATGCCACGAATTCCAGGCTAGCCTGAGTGATATAGCAAGGCCCTATATCAAAAATAATCAATAAACAAGGGACTGGAGAGATAGCTTAGCAGTTAAGGAGTTTGCCTGCAAAGCCAAAGGATCCCAGTTCGACCCACATAAGACAGATGCACAAGGTGGCACTTGTGTCTGGAGTTTGTTTACAGTGGCTGGAGGCCCTGGCATGCCCATTCTCTGTCTGTGTCTCTTGCCCTCTCTCAATAAATTAATTAAGAGGTTTTAAAATTCCAGGTCAGCCTTTACCGAAAAAAAAAAAAAAAAAAAAAAAAAATTAATTAAATTTTAAAACATTTTAAATAAATAATAAAGAGGAAAGGTAAATTGGGATTTATTTATTTCTTTGTTTGTTTTTCAAGGTAGGGTTTCTTCTAGCTCAGGCTGACCTGGAATTCACTATATAGTGTCAGTGAGGCCTCAAACTCATGGCGATCCTCCTACCTCTGCTTTCCAAGTGCTTGGATTAATGGCGTGCACCACCAAGCCCGGCTTTAAAAATATTTTTTATTTATTATTTGCAAGCAGAGAGAGGAGAGAGAAATGGGTGTGCCAGGGCCTCCTGTCACTGCAACCAAATTCCAGATGCATGTGCCACTCTGTGCATCCAGCTTTAGGTGGGTACTGGGAAATTGAACCCAGGCGGTCAGGCTTTGAAAGCAAGTCCCTTTATCCTCTGAGCTCTCTCTCCAGCCTTTTGTTCTTAAAGCAATTTGGCCCAGCGGAGGGGGGGAGGAGAGCTAAACCTAGACAAGCAGACCCCCAGCTTTTTGGCCAGAGACGGGACTGCACGAGAGGGCGGCATGTGACCGTGCTGGCAGCTCTCCTCTCTACACACAATGCTTCACTTTCATCCTGTCCCTGCCAGCCTGGCTGCCTGTGCCCACCCACCACCCTCAACCTAGAATAGACCCTGCCCTGACTCCTGCCCTTCGAAAGTCATCCGGGAGTGCAGGCGCAGAGGTTCGTGGTTGCCAGGAGCTCCTCTAGAGACAGTGGGAACACAAAAGAAGACTTGAAATACCAGCCTAGAACCTGGAGTCCTCATTCATGTGATACTTAAAAGAAAACGGAACCGGGTTTGGTGGCGCACGCCTTTAATCCCAGCACTCGGGAGGCAGAGGTAGGAGGATTGCCTTGAGTTCAAGGCCACCCTGAGACTACATAGTGAATTCCAGGTCAGCCTGGGCTAGTGCGAGACGCTACCTCAAAAAACCAAAAAAAGCAAAAGAAAACTGAATCCTCTCTCCATTCTTTCCTCAGTAGCACTCTCCAAAGCTGAACTTTCCTTCCCCCTCTTTTGGGGTTCATATCCTACAAACCCCACCCCAACCTTCTGTTAGATTGATTTGGCCCAAGCAGGAGAAAAGGGTTGGGCCGACTGCACATTCGGATCCAGGTTAATTTTAGTCTCGGAGTTTTCTCTTTTTTAATTCTCTCTTCGCCTTTACTCAGCAAGCACAAGTGCAGCCAGGCTAGTGATTTTTAAATACCACCTCCCACCGACCTTTCCACCGAGGTGTCCAGTTTCAGGGCTTCCGTGGGGAAGTGCTCGAATGGAAGAGGCTGAGAGCAGAGGGGGCGGGGGATCCTGGCTGCAGGAAAGAGCGGAGGTCAGGGTGCTGCCCCAGGCTGTGCTGGCCATAACTCAAACCACTCTGCCTTACAGGTCACCACTGGACATATGAAGGTGAGAGCACAAATCCCGGTCTGCTGATAACCCCTATGACCCTAGGACCCCTTTCTCCTGGCAGGAAGATTCCTGCTGTGCAGAGGCTTCCTTTAGTTGAAACAACCCAGCTCCTCTCTTCCCCCATCTCCCCAGGCCCTGGATTTTGCACATATAGCTGCTAGACCCTGTTCTAATCATTAAATCCTACACCTCCTGACTCAGCATAAAACCGAGTTCTTAATAAATCCATGTGGGACAGGAGCAGTTGAAATACAAGGGAATCTGGGTAGGGTGAGGAACCCTGAGCTTAGCTACTATTCTTTTAAAAAAAATTTTTTTTATTTTTTAATTTATTTTATTTGAGAGTGACAGGCAGACAGAGAAAGAGGCAGAGAGAGAGAATGGTTATGCCAGGGCCTCCAGCCACTGCAAATGAACTCTAGATGCATGCGCCCCTTTGTGCATCTGGCTTATGTGGGTCCTGAGGAATCAAGCCTCGATCCAGGGTCCTCAGGCTTCACAGGCAAGCGCTTAACCACTAAGCCATCTCTCCAGGCTTAGCTACTATAGTCTCAGTTCTCTAGCCTGAGCAGTCCTACCTCTGAAATTGGACAAAGCTTGAGATTAGGGGTGAGAGAGGGGCTGGCACAACCCCTTCAACTCTGGGGAAGAGGGAACTCAATCCCTTTGAACTTCTTGATGGATGAATGATCTGAGTCAATACAATGTGGTGTGAGAGCGAGACATGAATGATAGAAAGGATGTCTGAACCCCAAGACCAGTTGACAGGGAGCCCCAAAGATGCCCTATTTCTTTTGGATCATTTGTTTCTTCTTACTTTATTACTCCTGCCCTGATTCTGTCTCTGGATATTCAAGCTTTCTATTCATCTCCTCTTCCCCCTCATTCAGCTTTCTTGTTCTCAAACTTGAGGGAAGTAAAAGAGCCACCACTCCTCCACTAGTCGGACACTTATTTTAGCCTCTGGGGAGGCTAAGGGAGCTGTAGACTGAAGTCCAGTGGGGACTCCTACCTCATCCAACCTATCCAACTCCATGGTAACTCGGCGGGGAGTACTGAAGGGTGGCTGGGGCTGTACAAATACACATGGTCACCCCCACCAGGCCCTCATGGTCAGGACCACTGGCCAGCCTCTTACCCTGAGTGTGGAAGCAATGCCCAGTCTCCCATCGATATCCAGACAGTCAGTGTGACATTTGACCCCGAGCTGCCTGCTCTACAGCCCCATGGATATGATCAGCCTGGCACAGAGCCTTTGGATCTACTCAACAATGGCCACACAGGTAAAAGGCCACGCTCCAAGGAGTTGAAGGCTCCAATCCAGATGGTAGGGGTTTGGGGAAACATTTTCATAATTTGTGAATTCCAAACACAAAAAAATTGGGAGACATGAAAACCGGGATCAGGCTCCTGGAGCCAGGGTGGGACTGAATGTCTATGGTCAAGTTCAATGTGCAGTTTAACGTCGTAGTGCTGACTTGATCTTCACTGAAGAGAGGAGCTCTCTGCTGGAAAAACCACCGACTCTGACAGGAACTGCCTAACACTGGGGGTGGAAGACGACTACCAAGTGTCTCTCAGAAGGGATGGCAACTAAGGGTGGAATGGCCCACATTCCCCCGCCCATTCTAGCTTGCTTTTTTTTCTTCACAGTACAGCTCTCACTGCCTCCTACCCTGCATCTGGGTGGACTGCCCCAGAAGTATGTAGCTGCCCAGCTCCACCTGCACTGGGGTCAGAAAGGGTCCCCAGGGGGATCAGAGCACCAGATCAACAGTGAAGCCACAGCTGCAGAGGTACCAGAGAACAATGAGCCACAGGAATGTTCAATCTGTCAATCTTTTTTTTTTTTTTTTGGTTTTTCGAGGTATGGTTTCACTCTGGCCCAGGCTGACCTGGAATTCACTATGTAGTCTCAGCGTGGCCTTGAACTTAGGGTGATCCTCCTACCTCTGCCTCCCAAATGCTGGGATTAAAGGCGTGCACCACCACACTCAGCTTAAGAATGGCCAATCTTGGAGAAAGGATCTAGCTAGACATATGGAGGGATAAAGCCAAGCTTTGGAGGGAGAGACTTGGGGTCTGATGTGGATTGCCTGGTATTGACTTAACTCAAGGGGGCTGGAGAGATGGCTTAGCGGTTAAGGCACTTGCCTGTGAAGCTGAAGGACCCAGGTTCAATTCTCCAGGTCCCACATAAGCCACATGCACATGGTGGTGCATGCATCTGGAGTTCATTTGTAGTTGCTAGAGGCCCTGGCACGCCCATTCTCTCTTTTTCTGTCTCTAACAAATAAAGAAGTTTTTTTTTTTTTTTTTTTTTTTTTTTGGTTTTGCAAGGTAGGGTCTCACTCTGGTCCAGGCTGACCTTTCACTATGTAGTCTCTAATCCTCCTAAAGTGCTGGGATTAAAGGCGTGCGCCACCACGCCCGGCTTAGAAGTTAATTTTTTAAAAAGCTTTGAGGGAGTAGAGAAACATTAAATGACTCAGTTCCCTCTCTTCCTACAGCTTCACATTGTACATTATGACTCTGAGTCTTATGTCAGCTTGAGTGAGGCTGCTCAGAGGCCTCAGGGTCTGGCTGTCCTGGGTATCCTAATTGAGGTTAGTGGCCCTCAGCCTTTCCTGCCCCCCACCCCACTTCCTCTGCATCCCTTAGTTCTATTCTATTACTAGTCTCCCTCCCAAAGCAGACTGCAACCCACTCTATTGACCCAATATATTAATATCTTACTCCAAATACATAGTTATTCCATACGTTCTCCCTTTCCTTCCAGGTGGGTGAGAATGAGAATCCAGCTTACGAACATATTCTGAGTCATTTGCATGAAATAAAACATAAAGGTAAGCCCAAAAATCTATGGTGGGTGAAAAATGATTAAGAGTTCAGGGAAACTTTCAAAACCTGACCTGGGGCTGGAGAGATGGCTCAGTGGTTACAGGCGCTTGCTTTCAAAGCCTGCTGGGCAGATGGACTCAAAAAGTGATGCAAGCATCTGGGGTTCCTCTACAGCAGCTGGCACAACCATTAACACACACGTACAAACCGGACTGGAGAGGGCTTGGGAGGAAGCGACGAGTTAGGAGCAATAGGTTTGGCCTAAAGGAACCCTGTCTAGGAGGGTCAGTATGCAACAAGAGGAGGGCGAGTCTGACCATCTGTTCTTCCCAGATCAGAAGACCTCAGTGCCTCCTTTCAACGTGAGAGGACTGCTCCCCCAGCGGCTGGAACAGTTCTTCCGTTACAATGGCTCCCTCACAACTCCCCCCTGCTATCAGAGTGTCCTCTGGACAGTCTTCAATCAAAGAGCCCAGATTTCAAAGGGACAGGCAAGTGATGATGTGAAGACACTTGTGCATTTCGGACCCTTGCCCATCCTCCAACAGTGACGTCACTCTTCCATCCCTCAGCTGGAAAAGCTTCAGGAGACATTGTTTTCCACAGAAGAGGAACCATCTGAACCCCTTGTACAGAACTACCGGGCCCCACAGCCTCTCAATCAGAGGACCGTTTTTGCCTCCTTCATGCAAGGTACTTGCAGGGCCAGGAAGTGATGGGAAACTGAGGGACTCAAAGGAACGCCCCAGTGAACCTAGGAAAAGGCCGGGGGAAGGGGTTCCGAGTACATCCCTGGGCTGGGGCCTAACCTCAGCCAGTGTCCAGGTGACTTTCGGGGCTCATAAGCAGTGCTCTTACGGGAGGGCTCTGCCACACCACTGACCCGTTCTCTTCCTCTACAGTGGGATCCTTGTACACTACAGGTAAGGTACCCCTACAAAGGAACTGGGGGGGTGGCGGTCTGCACCAAAGGGGGAAGAGGCTCAGTAACTGTCTGTTTGGGCTGACATTTTTATCTCCCCAGGAGAAATGCTGGGTCTAGGCGTAGGAATCTTGGTTGGCTGTCTCTGCCTTCTGCTGGCCATTTATTTCATTGCTGGAAAGATTCGGTAAGGTTCTACTTTCTATTCCTTTTTGGCTTTTTTTTTTTCCGAGGTAGGGTCTTGCTCTAGCCCAGGCTGACCTGGAATTCATTATTTAGTCTCAGGCTGGCTTGAACACACGGCGATCCTCGTACCTCTGCTTCCCAAGTGCTGGGATTAAAGGCATGCACCACCACCCTGGCTTTACTTTCTATTCCTGAAGTACTTCCCCCCCCCCAGGAAGGGACTCACTCTAGTCCAGGCTGACCTGGAATCACTATATAGTCTCAGGGTGGCCTCGAACTCACAGTGATCCTCTTACCTCTGCCTCCGGAGTGCTGGCATGTACATTCTTTTTATTAAAAAGCATTCTCTTGGGCTGGAGAGATGGCTTAGTAATTAATGCACATGCCTGCAAAGCTTAAAGATGAGGGTTTGAGCTCCAGTACCCACATAAGCCAGATGCACAAGGTGCTATTGTCTCTGGAGTTCATCTGAAGTGGCTGGAGGCCCTGGCATACCCCTTCTCTCTCTGCACCTCTGTCAAACAAGTAAAATATTTTTAAAAAGCATTCTCAAGCTGGGTGTGGTGGTCTACACCTTTAATCCCAGCTCTTGGGAGGCAGAGGTAGGAGGATTGCCATGAGTTCGAGGTCAGCCTGAGACTACAGTGAATTTCAGGTCAGCCTGGTTTAGAGCAAGACCCTACCTTGGTGGGAGTGGGAGGAGAAGCATTCTACCCATCCCCAAATGCTAGGCGTGGTGGTGCACACCTTTAATCCTAGCACTCGTGAGGCAGAGGTAGGAGGATTTCCATGAGTTCAAAGCCACCTGAGACTACATAGTGAATTCCAGGTCAGCCTGGGCTAGAGTAGAAACCCTACCTTCAAAAAACAAAAGAATCAGCCGGGCGTGGTGGCGCACGCCTTTAATCCCAGCACTCGGGAGGCAGAGGCAGGAGGATCACCATGAGTTTGAGGCCACCCTGAGACTGAGACTACATAGTGAATTCCAGGTTAGCCTGAGCCAGAGTGAGACCCTATCTTGAAAAACCAAAAAAAAAAAAAAAAAAAATCTTCTATTCTACCTCTAATTTTCACTTAGGTCATTAATTACTCCTATGAACCATTATTCCTCCTTCCAGGAAGAAGAGGCTGGGAAACCGGAAGAGTGTGGTCTTTACTTCAGCAAAAGCCACCACAGAGGCATGAACTCTTTCAGACACCAGGGTTGCCTTCCCCTCATTCCTGTTAGGGAGCCTCTACAAGGGGGTGCAGGAACGGGTTAGAAAACACAGCTAGTAGTAGGCAGATAGATACCTGACCTTCTGGACATGTCCCTCAGGGAAGCAAGGACCCAGTCCTCTTCAAGGAAGAACTGGGCCCTCTGCCTCTCCAAGCATGTGGGAGATCAGTAGATCCCTGTTTTATTGCAGAGGGCAAGCTATG
Organism: Orientallactaga sibirica; assembly: GCA_036365145.1. Taxonomy (NCBI): domain Eukaryota; kingdom Metazoa; phylum Chordata; class Mammalia; order Rodentia; family Dipodidae; genus Orientallactaga; species Orientallactaga sibirica. The sequence goes on from JAEOAD010000025.1 coordinate 23,162,319, forward strand.
TTTAGTTTTAAGGGAAGTTGGGGATATGCCCCAGAGCCCCCAACCCCACACCTTCCTGTCTCTCCTCTAGATAAAGTCCTGGATTTCCCCTTAGGAAAAAGGGCTGCTGCTGGAATTATATTTTTCTGCTGAATATATATTTGCAAATTAAAGTTTCTGACCTTAATTCTGGCCTGTCATTTGCAGTTAGCCCAGGCTGACCTGGAATTCACTATGTAGTCTCAGGGTGGCCTTGAACTCAAGGCAATCCTCCTACCTCTGCCTCCTGAGTGCTGGAATTAAAGGCATGTGCCACCACGCCCAGCCCTCATTTGCCATTTTCAAGGGTATGAGTTCCTCAGTCCTTCAGGTGGTAGAGATGGGCAAAGGATAGGAAAAAAAAAAGCCTGGGCAATTAACTCCTTCTGTCCTACCCCTGGCCTGGAAGAAAATACAAAACCTGCATTTCCACAAGTTAAACCACCAGCCCATATTTCTACCATTGCATCAGATCGACCAGTGGAGATCAGTGGTTGCTAGGTTGGGAAGGAGGCTGGATGAGAGACATGGGAAGGCAAAAGTCTCAATATGTTATCCCTTCCCTTAAAAGCCAAGTTTCCCCACAATTACAAAGTCCTTTTTATTAGTCAAAATCACAATCACCTTGATTAAAAGGATGGAACACTCCACCCTCAGCAGAAAATGATACAGTTGATAGAAAACCTCCCCAACCCCTCCCATGCCCCAATTAAAAACTAGAAAAAAATCTGCCCTCCTGCCCTGCGATGTCATGTCTGACTCCAGCAGCACTGTAGCTCTGGAGTGGACCAGCTCCCCACAGCACCCTCGACTTCACCTTGGGGAGAGGAGCGATGCTGATGGTGAAGGAGGTGAAAACCATTAATTCCAGTAATACCAGTTCCCAAACATGCACTCCCTTCCTTTCCCCCAGGGCCTGGGACCAAGAGGAAAGGGGACAGAAATGAGCCCAGCCACCAAGGAGCAATTTGAGGAGGTAAAATACAGCTCAGGGAGGTTACAGTTTCAACACACCTCCTCCTCTCCCCCACCCCCACCCCCCGCTTAAAAAAATAAAATAAAAGGCAGTTTGGGGTCTTTATCATACCAAAAAAATGGTTCCCTTCAGACCTGAGAAAAAGACCAGGATGTCCAGTCTGGGCAGGGGTATTGGAAAACTCAAAGTTCATCTACCCTTGAGCCTCCATTAATTACATCTCCAGGGCCATAGCTAAACTACGTCCCTCTTCCTTACAACCTGCACTGTCCAGAACTGGAGATGGAGAAATACATGAGGAGATCAGGAGGGCACCCCAGGCCCAGGGGTCCTCCCCCCCACGTTCCCTCAGTCCTCGGGTGGGATGCGCAGGGCAGAATACACCATCACCCGACTGTCCTCCTGCCGTCGGCCTGCAGAGGGGAAGGGGGGTGAGTTCGTGGGCTGGATGAGAGCTGAGCACTGACACATGGGGAGACCTGGACAACAAAGGGGTCGGGTCTCCAGATGGTAGGGAGTAAGTGCAGATTCAAACCCACCAGTCCCTGACTGGCCACACCCAGGCTGTTCCTGGTGAAGCTTAAGACACTAGAGGTCACACAAATGGACAAAGCAAAACCCGAGAGGTGGCGGGACACATCAACGAGGAGACAAGAGACCCGGGCTGGGGCTGGGTTCAGTCATGGGCAGTGGACAGGCAGGTGGGATCTGTCAGGCGATCAGTCCAGGTAGTCAGTCCTTACACGAAAGGCTGCGCTGGATACTTCGGAGGGAGCCTCCAGCTGTGAAGAAGGCCCAGAGCCCCATGGAAACAGTGACTGCATAGATGGGCAGCAGGCTGGCCTCATACCAGGGGTTCAAGAATGTCTAGGAATGAAGGTAGAAAAGAAGTCATATTCAACCCCCCTACTGAAGCCCCATGTTCATTTAGTGCCCCTTAACCATTCCCCCCTCCCCAGGTATGTGACTCAAATGTCTAGCTTTCCCTTCAAAGTACCAACATCTTGTGGTTTAAAGGGGGGGCTTTTGGTTTTCAGCTCCCTCAAAGCTTTCAACCCTCCTACTCACCTCGGGCCTCCTGCATTACTGTTTGACTAGTCAATTCAAACCCCTCCCAGAGCATCCCCACAGCAGGTGACACAAGTGATGCTGAGGTGACAAGACCTCTAGAAACTCACCTTTCTGCATCGGCCCAAGGTTAAGTGAAAAACTGTGAAGATGTCAGAAGACACAATGCCCCCTCCCCCCAATCCCACTCGCCATGAAATACTTTTTCTAACTCAGGCCCCTATCTCCGACTCACCAGTCCTGATGTCAGTAGGTGACTCCCAACCACCAGGCCCAAAGCCCAGTACCGTCTCCTCTCACAGGCATCAAAGAAAACAACTCCCCAAAAGGTATGGAGCAGGATAATGGCTGCTGTCAGAAAGGCTGCGGGGAGGGAGATGGGGATGAGATACATCCCTACCCTTCTCCCAGCCTCCTGAGAGGTTGAGCCAAAGAAGTCTTCCCCAGGGAGATGGGTGGGGGGAGGGGGAGGCCAAATACATCAGATCAGGGCAGGGGATGGACAGGCGCAAAAGTGAGCTCAGAAGTGATGCTTACCTGAAGTCAGGAAGTAATAAGGTGAGTCTCCATGGATCCCAACCACACCTGGCCCAAGTGCATCGGCCAGAATATTGATAACAGAGAAGACACCACTGATGATACCGAAGGACAGACCAGAAACTAGGGGGAGGGAGGGTCTCGTCAATGTCAGGGCATCACTACTGTCTCACTGCCAGTGTTCCCTCCCGGTGCCCAGTAACAATTCTCCCGGATCCAGATCACCTCTCCTTGGAAATCATGAACGAAGACTTAACACTCGGCGCACGTGGGTGTTTCGACTACCCCTAAGGGACAGGGCCCCATCTCCCTTGGCTCACCATAGGCCATCTGGCGGATGGAGATGGGTGATCTTCCGTCCTCACTCAGCGAGGCTAGCCCTTCATCTGCCTTCCTGGGGTGAGTAGAAGAAATGTAAGGGAAGGCTCCTTTCCCTCGAACATCCTGATCCCTTTTAGTGCTTCCTATTCCAACCATTACCCAGGGGCTGGCCCACTTCCTACAGTTCAAACCTCTGCCCCTTTCCCCTCGGGATAGCTCCCCCTCCCCTACACACACACTAGTCCTTACTTCAGCAACTTGTAGTAGGCAAAGCGGAACACCTCCTGTAGAAGGACAGAGACAGCAGCACCAAAAATCAGGAGGCCATACTGGAGCCGGGCATCTGAGCGGTCTGTCACATGGACCAAGATGAACCAGACCACAGAAGCCAGGAGCAGAGAGACCAACCAGAAAAATGCCCTGAGAAAACAAAGGCAGTGAGACAGGCAAGGGGGAGGGGGGCAGCCACAGAAACCAAAGAGGGTAACTAATCAAGGCTATAAAGTGAAAAGTGGAAGTTAAGACTTCCGGATGGTCAGGGAGCAGATAGGGCCTGGGTGGGGGAGGGAGGGTCTCCCCCAAGGGCCTCATCTGTAGGAATCTGCACGCAGCTAGCTGAAGGGGATAGAAGGCTCATGTCATAGGTCTTCCGAGAAATGAAGATTGGATCAAAGTATGCGGGCACGGAAGGGGCAAAGTATCAATTCCTGATCCTTCCTCCTCCCGGAGCTGGCAACTAGGGTGGCCCCAAGTCAGCCCAGCCTCATCACGAGCCTTCGGCCTCCTCGGTGCAGAGGAGGAGAGGAATCGGAGTCGTTTCCCCAGGAGGCGGAAACCGTGTGCGGTTACAGGGTAAATCATCCAGACACCCCGAAATGACCCAGTCCCCCGCCCCGCCGCTTCAGGCTCCCAGGCTCGCCCCAGTTCCTCCAATCCTGTCTGCGTCTCTCTCCACCACTTCCCCACCACCACCACCCTCCCCTTACTCACCCGGCGACCAGGATGATAACGCGAAGAGGGTCCCCAGCCACAGTGATCAAGAAGAGCGCGAAGGCTGGGCCGAACGCGACGAAAGTGCATCCGAAAAACACCGCAGCCCCCATGGCTGGGCGGCCCGGGGTGGGGTGGGGATGGGGGTGGGGGGCGTGATGGAGCCCCAGTCCAGGCAGGCGAAGGGCAGCAGGGTGCCAGCTGGGTTTGGGTCAGGGGTGGGGGGAAAGAGTCCTCGTGGGCTGGAGACGCAACCCCGTGAGGGGCGCGGTGCAATGTCACCCCCAGACCCCAGGGAAGGGGAAGGGGGGGCCACCGAAACCCCAGACGAAAGTCCTCCCGACCTCGTCTACGGAAGCCGAGGAGGGAACAAGCCCCGGCCGCAGCCCCATGGCCACCTCCCTCGTAATCCCCACCCCCCGGAAGGCAGCTGCAGAATTGTGCGGGGGAGGGGAGGGGAGGGAGGAGCGGCGCCGCGGGGCCTTCTGGGACTTGTAGTCTTCCAGTCCCCGGCTGGGAGTGGCACCTGCTGGGTTAATGCGGAGCAGGGGGCGGGGAAGAGTTAGGAACTGGACACCGCGTCGGGGCACTGGATTCCTGGGCTCGGTTGCGCGCTGATCGCGGTTTCTTTTCGTTAGTTGGTGGTAGCCATCCTAGCACTCCGTGAAGGGCTTCGGAGGGGGAAGATCCTGTTTGAATCTAAAGGGACAAATACAAAGAGAGCACAGGATAAGGGGTGTTGGGAGATAGGGACGGGCATTGTTCTAACTTGAATAAGAGGAAACGGACCAGAGTTACAGCCGAAAGGGATGAAAGTTGGGACTTCAAGTCAAAAGTCTTTGGAGACAGCCTAGCGTAGGAAACGTTAAACAGAGTATTGTCTAGAACGAAGCCTTTGTCTGTGATCTGTAATGACAAAAAATGAAAGAGAAGCGGGGGAACCCTGGAGAAAATGGTTAGGAAGGTGTTTTGAAGGAATGCAATATTTGAAAAGCAATTTGGGGGGGCTGGAGAGATGGCTCAGCGGTTAAAGGCGTTTGTTTGCAAAGCCTGATGGCCTGCGTTCAATTCTCCAGGACCGACATAAAGCCAGGTGCGCATAGTGGCACGTGTCTGGAGTTCCTTTGCAGTGGCAAGAGGCCCTGGTGCGTCCATACTCTCTCTCTCTTTCCTTTTCTGTCTGTCTCTGTCTCTCTCAAATAAATAAATAAAAAGTTTTTGTTTTAAAAAAAAAGTTGGGGCGTGGTGGCGCACGCCTTTAATCCCAGCACTCGGGTGTCAGAGGCAGGAGGATCGCCATGAGTTCGAGGCCAGCCTGAGACTACATAGTGAATTCCATGTCAGTCTGAGCCAGAGTGACACCCTACCTGGAAAAACAAAACAACAACAACAACCCCCCCCCCAATAAAAAAGCAGGCTGAGGAAGAGTCCGACCACAACTGAGGGCGGGTGAGGCCCTGGGGACTTGGATCCCCATGAACTTGTGGATGGCCCAGCCAGCCATCTGGACTGTAGGGGGACAATGGCAGCGGCAATGACTGGGTGCCTGTAGTATCGTTGTGTCTGAGCTAATAAAGTGGTTGAAGAGGCAAAAAAAAAAAAAAAAAAAAAAAAAAAAAAAAAGCAATTAAGGGGGCTGGGGAAATGGCTCAGCCCCTAAAGGCACATGCTTGCAAATTCCGTCAGCCCAGGGTACCATTCCCCAGGATCTCTGTAAAGCCAGATGCACAAACTGATGTATGTTTGCAGGGGCAAGAGCCACTACAAATGCCCATAGACACTGTAGTCACGCTCTCTCCCTCTCTCTCTCACTCCTTCTCTCTCTCTCTCCCTCTCTCCTCTCAAGTAAATATATATATATATATTTTAAAAATATTTCTAGCCAGGAGTGGTGGCGCAAGGCTTTAATCCCAGCACCCAGGAGGCAGAGGTAGGAGGACCACCGTGAGTTCAAGGCCACCTTGAGACTACATAGTGAATTCCAGGTCAGTCTGGGATAAGAGAGAAACCCAAGCCCAGCGTGGTGGTGCACGCCTTTAATCCCAGCACTTGGGAGGTAGAGGTAGGAGGATCGCTAAGAGTTTGAGGCCACCCTGAGACTACATAGTTAATTCCAGGTCAGCCTGGACCAGAGTGAGATCCTACCTTGCAAAAAAAAAAAAAAAAAAAAAAAAAAAAAAGAGTGAAACCCTACCTCAACAAACAAAAAATTATTTATTTCATTAGACAGAAAGAGAGAGAGAAAGAATGGGCACACCAGGGCCTTCAGCCACTGCAAACGAACTCCAGATGCATGTGCCATCTTGTATATCTGGCCTATGGGTACTGGGGTGCAGGCAAGCACCTTAACCACTAAGCCATCTCTTGAGCCCTAAAAAAATTTAAATCTTTAATTTATTTATTTGACAGAGCTAGAGAGAGAGAGAGGAAGAGGCAGATAAAGAATGGGTGCACAACAAAAATGGCCTGGATATCCATGACCTCACAGTGCCTGACACTACCTACATAAGACCATCATAATAGGAGGAAAAGATCATGACATCAAACTGAAAAGAGAGACTCATTGAGAGGGGGAGGGGATATGATGGAGAGTGAAGTTTCAAAGGGGAAAGTGGGGGGAGGGAGGGAAATAACATGGGATATTGTCTACAATTAAAGAAGTTGTCAATAAAAAATAAAAATAAATAAATAAATTTTTTAAAAAAGAATGGGTGTGCCAAGGCCACTTGCCACTGCAAACAAACTCCAGATGTATGCATCACCTTGTACATCTGGCTTATGTTGGTCCTGGGGAATCAAACCTGGGTCCTGTGGCTTTGCAGGCAAGTGCTTAACCACTAAGCCATCTATCCAGCCCTATAAAAAAAATTGAAGACCTTAAGTCAGCATAGAAGCATACACCTTTAGTCCTAGCACTAAGGAGGCTAAGGTAAGAGGATTGCCATGAATTTCCAGCCCTCAGCTAAAGTGAAAAAAAAAAAAAAAAAAAAAAAAAAAAAAAAAGAGGGCTGGAGAGATGGCTTAGTGGTTAAGGCATTTGCCTGCAAAGCCAAAGGACCCCAGTTCAACTCTCCAGGACCCACGTAATCCATGTGCACAAGGGGGCACATGCATCTGGAGTTCATTTGCAGTGGCTGGAGGAGCTGGTATGCCCATTCTCTCTCTCTGTCTGCCTCTTTCTCTCTCTTTTTTTTGGTTTTTCGAGGTAGGGTCTCACTGTGGCCCAGGCTGACCTGGAATTCACTATGTAGTCTCAGGGTGGCAATCCTCCTACCTCTGCCTCTGCTGGGATTAAAGGCATGTGCTACCACGCCTGGCAAATTAAATATTTTTTTAAAAAAGGTTAAAAAAAAAGGATGGCTGGGCTTGGTTGGTGGTGCATGCCTTTAATCCCAGCACTCAGGTGGCAGAGGTAGGTGGATTGCTGTGAGTTTGAGGCCACCCTGAGACTACATAGTGAATTCCAGGTCAGCCTGAACTAGAGACCCTACCTCAAAACAAAACAAAATGGATGGAAAGATTGCTCAGTGGTTAGGGTGCTTGCCTACAAAGCCTAACAACTTGGATTTGATTCCCCAGTACCAAAGTAAAGCTAGATGCACATGGTGGCACATGCATCTGGTGTTCATTTAAAGTAGCTAGAGACCCAGGGGTGCCATTTCTCTTTGTCTCTCTTCTCTCTGTCTCTTCTTGCTTGCACATAAATTTTTTTGTTGTTTTGCTTTTTAACATAGGGTCTCTTTCTATCCCAGGCTGACTTGGTATTCAGTATGTAGTCTCAGGGTGGCCTTGAACTCATGGCAATATACCTACCTCTACCTCCCAAACACTATGATTAAAGGCAACACACCTAGTTTTAAAAAGTTTTTTGTTTTTTTTTTTTTTTATCTGCCCCTCTCTCTCTTTTCTCGTGTCAAATAAATAGATAAGTAAATAAAAAATAGTTTTGCTGGGCATGGTGGCGCACGCCTTTAATCTCAGCACTCCGGAGGCAGAGATAGGAGGATAGCCATGAGTTCAAGACCACCCTGAGACAACAGAGTAAATTCCAGGTCAGCTTGGGCTACAGTGAGACCCTACCTCGAAACACGGAAAAAAAATTTAAAAGCAATTTTATTTAATTAATTTATTTGATAGAGGCAGAGAGAGAGAGAATGGGCATGGCAGGGCCTCTAACAACTACAAATAAACTCCAGACACGTGTGTCACCTTGTGCATCTGGCTTTATACAGGTCCTGGGGAATTGAACCTTGATCCTTTGGATTTGCAGGCAACGCCTTAACTGCTAAGCCATCTCTCCAGCCCAAAACAAAAGCAATTTAGAGCAAGGGGGTTGAGAGGAAATGACACCCATCAGTCACTCAGTTCCTTTTAAGTCATACTTCCTCTATTTATATTCTGAAAATGAACTTCAGAGGTGTCTTTTCCTTGGGCTGGGGAGAGGATTTCATATTAGAATGAAAGTTATTTAGAGTAGAAGATTGTGAATACTCCATTGTATGAATATAGGTCGGTCTTTGGGCAAAGGAGTCCTAGCACAGTGACATGAGAGAGTCTGGCTTATTGTTTGAGAGTATAACCGAAGCAGAGAACCAGGGCTCCTGGAAGTGATTTATGATTTAATGCATATGTGCACACTCACATGAGTGTTTTACACTTTTTTCGTAAATTCTAGAAAGAAGCTAAAGAATAGATTTTTGCAGAAAGTAACCAAGTACATCCCCCATACTTGTGGTCAGGATGCTCCCATTCTCTCAGTCTCATGGTGTATGTACTTAGGTTAAAATATTCAAGATATTTATTTTATTATTATTATTATTTTATTTATTTATTTATTTATTTTTTTGTTTTTTCGAGGTAGGATCTCACGCTAGCTCAGGCTGACCTGGAATTCACTATATAGTCTCAGGGTGGCCTCAAACTCTCAGTGATCCTCCTACCTCTGCCTCACGAGTGCTGGGATTAAAGGCGTGTGCCACCACGCCTGGCAAGATTTTTTTTTAATTTAATTTTATTTTATTCATTTTTCTTCATTATGCTTTTTTTTTTGGTTTTTTGAGGTAGAGTCTCACTCTGGCCCAGGCTGACCTGGAATTCAGTATGTAGTCTCAGGGTGGCCTTGAACTCACGGCAGTCCTCCTACCTCTGCCTCCCAAATGCTGGGATTAAAGGCGTGTGCCACCACACCCGGTTTATCATTTTGCATTTTTTATTGATGACTTCTTTAATTGTAGACAATATCCCATGTTATTTCCCTCCCTCCCCCCACTTTCCCCTTTGAAACTTCACTCTCCATCATATCCCCTCCTCATTTTATTTTATTTTATTTTTTATTTTTTTGGTTTTTCGAGGTAGGGTCTCACTCTGGCTCAGGCTGACCTGGAATTCACTATGGAGTCTCAGGGTGGCCTCGAACTCTCAGTGATCCTCCTACCTCTGCCTCCCAAGTGCTGGGATTAAAGGTGTGTGCCACCATGCCTGGCTTCTCATTTTATTTTTTTTTCTAAAGATTTTATTTTTATTTATTTAATAGAGACAGAGAGGGAAAGATAGAGAGGAAGAGTGGGAATGGCCTCCAGCCACTGCAAACGAACTCCAGACACGTGAGCCCCCTAGTGCATCTGGCTTACACGGGACCTGGAGAATCGAACCAGGGTCCTTAGGCTTAGCAGGCATGTGCCTTAATGGCTAAGCCATCTCTCCAGCCCTCATTTTATTTTTTATATATGAGAGACAGAATGGGCATGTCAGGGCGTTCAGCCTTTGTAAATGAACTCCATATGCATATGCCACCTTGTGCATCTAGCTTACATGGGTTCTGGTCCTTTGGCTTTGCAGGCAAACGCCGTAACCACTAAGCCATCTCTCCAGCCTGCAAGATATATTTTTAAAAATATTTTTATTGGGCTGGAGAGATGGCTTAGCGGCTAAGGCGCCTGCTTGCTAAGCCTAAGAATGTTGGTTCCAATGTCCAGCGGTTCCAATCTCCAGGTCCCACATTTAGCCAGATGCAAAGTGAGGCAAGGGCACAATGCCACACTTGCCCACAAGGGGGCGCACGCATCTGGATTTCGTTCACAGCAGCTGAGAGACTGCTGGCGTGCCCATTTCTGTCTCCCCTCCCTCTCTCTCTCTCTGTCTCTCTCTCCAAAAATAAATAAAAAATAATTTAAAAAAAGATGGAAGTTTAAAATATTTATTTATTTATTTATTTATTTATTTATTTATTTATTTATTTATTTTTAAGTAGAGAGAGCCAAGACAGAATGACAGGGCTGGAGAGATGTCTTAGCCGTTAAGGCACTTGCCTATGAAGCTTAAGGACCCATGTTCAATTCTCCAGGTCTCACACAAGCCAGATGCACATGGTGGTGCATGTGCCTGGAGTTTGTTTGTAGTGGCTGGAGGCCCTGGTACGCCCATTCTCTCTCTCTCTCCCCCTGTCTCTGTCTCAAATAAATAAATGAATATAAATAAATCAGAAAAAAAGAGAGAGAATGACAGAAACAGAAAGAGAGAGTACTTATGTCAATGTATAGTGCCACTGCAAACTCCAGATGCATGCACCACTTTGTGCATCTGGCTTTAAGTGGGCACTGGGGGATTGAACCCTGGTTTTTAGGTTTTGCAGGCAAGTGCTTTATCTTGTTCATGATGATTCTACAGAAGCTTACACAGGCACCAGGTTCATTGTAGATGCTCCGCGGATAGTTATGAACTCTCTTCTATATTTATCGCCGCGCCTGTGAACTCTGAAATTGCCAAACAAGACTAGACCGAGCATGCTGCGCCTAGCTCAAATGCTACTACTTCCGAACTACATTGGATGGAAAGGCAACCTACGGGAGCAGATAGAATGATAAGACCTCTACCTCCAGAGGCCAGAGAATGAAGAGGAGAAGAGAAGGCACCAAGTGACTGGAAGTGGGAGGTGAGGTGTAGCACCTGCCATAGATAGACACAATTTGCTTGCTTTCTTCTTCCTTCCTGTATCCAGGAATTTGGGGGGAAAGATGAGGTCAGCACAGGACCGGAAGTAAGCACCGCAGGCTGAGAGATCTTTATCAGCAGCGCTCCACCAAGTGCTTTTTGGAGTCAGTGATGGATAAACATCGTGCCCATCCTCCAGGGCTAACTCCGGAAAACGAGAAGAACTATTTACAGTCTGTGTGAGCGGGGGTGGGGTGGGGGAGACACCCCTTCATGTGAGCATTATTTCCACCATGCTGGAAGAGACTATGAGAGAGAAGGGCGATAGGACTAGAGGGAGGGTGAGCCTGGAAGTGGTGGCGCTCGCCTTTGATCCCAGCACTTGGGAGGCAGAGGTAAGAGGATGGCGGTGAGTTGGAGGCCAGCCTGAGACGACAGAGTGACTTCCAGGTCAGCCTGGGCTAGAGTGAGAACCTACCTCAAACCCCTCCCCCCCCAAAAAAGAGGGAGGATGAGTTTCTTGGGAGAAGTAGGAGAGAGGAAGGGAAGGAGGGGAAGGCGGGGAGAGGGTTAACTTCTTGCTAATCTTGTTTTGTTTTGTTTTGTTTTTCGAGGTAGGGTCTCACTCTAGTCCCGGCTGACCTGGAATTCACTCTGTAGTCTCAGGGTGGCCTTGAACTCATGGCGATCCTCTTACCTCTGCCTCCAGAGTGCCGGGATTAAAGGCGTGCACCATCACGCCCGGCTTTGGTCATCTTTAGTAGCAGCGGCAGGAGCCCCGAATGGACTTAATCTAAGGCTAGCGGATCTCTCAGAACACGTTCAGGTCAACTGACTTGTCCTCTCTCAATCCAGCAGCTCAGGCTGAGGACCGGTAGCAGCTGAAGATCTAGCATGTAGGCGGGGAACTCTGTCCCCTGGGAGAGGAATCACTGTAGCTCTCTGACTTCAGAGCCATTGGGAGGGTGGGGAAGGCGGGGGAAGTTTGGTGGGAAACAGTGTAATTTCCTCTTTTTACTTTCACGGCGATAGTGCAGAATCCAGAATGGATGTCCTCTTTGTAGCCATCCTTGTAGTGCCACTTATCTTGGGTAAGTCCACTTCTGACCCTCAGCTTTTTGTGCCAGGTCTTTTCCCATAAATGGAGCAGTGGGGGTGGCAAGTACAGGATGAGAGGGAATTTCTGTGAGGAGTGACAGCACTGGTGGTTTTTTTTTTTTTTTTGTTGTTATTGGTTTTGTTTTTTTCAAGATAGGGCCTCGCGATAGCCCAGACTGACCTGGAATTCACTCTGTAGTCTCCGGGTGGCCTCGAACTCACAGCAATCCTTCTACCTCTGCCTCCGGAGTGCTGGGATTAAAGGCATGCGCCACCACACCCGGCTGACAGCACTTTTTGATCTGTGCTAGAGTCTAAGGCTGGGGGCAGAGCCGAGGTCTAAAAGGTGGAGCCAGAGGAAACTGGGAAGAAAACAGGGTCCCGTCAAAGAAGGGAAGGCTTATGGAAGATGAAGTCTTGTAAACAAGACTCCACCGGGATTTCCATCACAGCCAAGCTGAACAAGATGAGAGAGGTGGACTTTGGATGCTGAGGGTGTGAAACCAGTGAAGAAGGCCAGGACATCTCCTTTTCTGCGGAGAAGGAAAAAACCTTCTTAGTAAAGACCTCTCTAGCTGGGCGGGCAGGCATGGTGGTGCACGCCTTTAATCCCAGCACTAGGAGGCAGAGATAGGAGGATTGCTGTGAGTTCAAGACCAGCCTGAGATTACATAGTGAATTCCGGGTTAGCCTGAGCTAGAGTGAGACCCTATCTGGAAAAAAAATAAAAAAGGAAAAAAGAAATAAACACTTCTCTAGTGAAAGCCAGGCATGGTAGTGCACACCTGTAATTCCAGCACTTGGAGTCAGGGGGATCAGGAGTTAAAGGTCACTTACTACATAGTGAATCGCAAGACCCGTCTGGGTTACTTGAGACCAAGCCTCAAAAACAACAACAATTAAAAAAAAAAAAAAAGGAAAAATAGAAAAGACAGATGTGGATTGGCTTATAGGAGAGAGTGGGAAACTAGCTGCCTTAGGCGACCAAGTCCCAAGAGTAGCTTGGCCCCTTCCCTTCTTTGTTTCCTAGTCTGCCAGGTGTGTCTCATTGTTTCTCTTTCCTCTGGATTCTTACGCTATTGGCTTGAGGTGGGAGGGATGTGTTTAGCAGGGGGCCTAGAATTCTGGATTCAGTCATCAAAGCTGCGTATTTTTAGTCCTGGAGAGGAAGAAAAATGAACAGCAATGGGCCACTTGATCCAGCTGACTCATTTTAAGAAAGCGGATGTGAAATGGCCTGTTCAAGGTTATTTTTCTAGTTACCAGTGAATCTGGAGCTAATCCTAAATCTGAAAGCCCAAGAGTATGTATTAGTTATTTGCTGGTAAGATCTCTCACAATAAATTCTGATCACTATCTTCTAAATTATTTTTATTTTTTTGTTATTATTATTATTATTATTTTGGTTTTTCAAGGTAGGGTCTCACTCAGGCTGTCCTGGAATTCACTCTGTAGTCTCAAGGTGACCTCAAACTCATGGCGATCCTCCTACCTCTGCCTCCCGAGTGCTGGGATTAAAGTCAGTGCCACCACGCACGGCTATTTTTTTTGTTTTTTTGAGGTAGGGTCTCACTCTGGCCCAGGCTGACCTGGAATTCACTATGTAGTCTCAGGGTGGCCTCGAACTCTCAGTGATCCTCCTACCTCAGCCTCCCAAGTGCCGAGATTAAAGGTGTGCGCCACCACGCTTGGCTTTATCTTGTAACTTTTGTTTGGTTTGCTTTTCTCTTTGGGCTTATAGACCATGAAGTTTGGGCTTGAGGCATTGGCATAGTGGTTAAGGTGCTTGCCTGCAAAGCCAATGGACCCAGGTTCCATTCCCCAGGATCCATGTAAGCCAGATGCACAAGGGGGCACATGGATCTGGAGTTCATTTGCAGTGGCGTGTCCATTCTCCCTCTCGATCTGCCTCTTTCATTCTCTTTCTCTCTCAAAAAAAAATTAATTAATTAATTAAAAAAATAAAGTTCAGTTCCAGGCTGCAGAGATGGTTTAGCAGTTAAGGTGCCTGTGAAGCCTAAGGACCCAGTTTTGACTCTCCAGAACACACTTAAGTCAGATACACAAGGTGATGCATGGTCTGGAGTTTGATTGCAGTGGATAGAGGCCTTGGCATGCCAATTTTCTCTGTCCTCTCTGTCTCATAAAAAATAAAATAAAAATAAATAAATAAATAAATAAATAAATAAATAAATAAATAAATAGAATATGAAGGTATCTGTTTTCTGTCTTGGAGTTCTAGACTGAAAGCACAGAGTAGCTGGCCTCATTACAGATAGGGAGCCCAGAAGGAGATAAGACTGTTAGGGTGGAAGCAGAAAGAAGGAAAACGTGGGGCTGGAAAGTCGGCTCAGCAGCTAAAGATGCTTGTTTGCAAAGCCTGACACCCTGGGTTTGATTCCCCAGTACCCACATAAAGCCAGACCCACTTGTTTCCTGGGCTGGAGAGATGGTTTAGCAGTTAAGGCATTTGCCTGCAAAGCCAAAGGATCCCAGTTCGATTCTCCAGGACCCACGTAAGCTAGATGTACAAGGGGGGTGCAGGCATCTGGAGTTCGTTTGCAGTGGCTGGACGCCCTGGCATGCCCATTCTCTCTCTCAAATAAATAAATAAATAAATAAATAAATAAATAAATAAATGAAACTTAAAGGAAGAAAGAAGGAAAACTAATAAAGTTGGGGTCTGCTCCAGATGTCCTTCTGTTGCTAAGGTATTGCAGATGCTCCTTGACCTATACTCCTTATCCCCATAGGGCAAGAATATGACAATGAAGAAGGGCTAGAAGAGAGTGAATATTATCAGGTGGCTTATTATTATTACGCAATCACCCCTAATTATGGTGAGTATGTGAAAGGCTCTACCGTTAGAGGGGAGGAAAAGAGACTTAGGGAATACTTAGTTCTTTTTCAAAAGTAAGCCAGGGGTGGTGGTGCTTTAACCCCAGCAAGGTAGGAGGGTCGCTGTGAATTTGAGGCCAGCCTTGGACTACAGAGCAAGTTCCAGGGCAGCCTGGGCTAAGTGAGACCCCACCTTGAAAAAAAATTGTTTGTTTGCATGGAGAGGAGACAGGGAGAATGGGTGACCAATTACAAATGAGCTCCAGCTGCATGCCCCACTTTGTGCATCTGGCTTTATGTGGGCACTGCGGATTCCACCCTGGCCTTTAACTGCTGAGCCATACCCCCAGCCCAGGGAATACTTAGTTCTGACGTTGCTCTTCATTTTGTAAGAGAGCATCAGAATCAGAAAGAAATTTGGCTATGGGGCTGAGGAGAGGGCTTAGCAGTTAAGGCACTTGCCTGCGAAACCTAAGGACCCAGGGTTGATTCTCCAGGTCCCACGTAAGCCAGATGCACAAGGGGCACATGCATCTGGAGTTTATTTGCAGTGGCTAGAGGCCCTGACATGCCCATTCTTTCTCCCTCTATCTGCTTTTTGCTCTCTCTCAAATAAATAAATTAATTAAATAAAAAATAAATTTTTGTATGCACAAAATGATCAAGGCTCATGGATTTGGTGGCTGGAGATGGAGCTCAGCTGGTATGGAGTGTTTGCCTAGCTATGAAGCCCTGGGTTCTAGCCCCACTGCACAGACTGGTTGTGGTGGACTTCATATGTAGTCTAGCACACAGAAGGTGGAGGCAGAAGAAATCAGGAGTTCACAGTCAGCTTTGGCTTTATGTTGAGTTGGAGGCCAACCTGGGCTAATGAAACTCCCGTCACCAAAGGGAGGGGGAAAGTTAGGGTGTTATTTCTCAAACTCATAAGTTGGTGTTTTCCCCCCCAAGGTAGGATCTCGCTCTACTTCAGGCTGACCTGGAATTCACTTTGTAGTCTCAGGGTGGCCTTGAACTTACAAAGATCCTCATACCTCTGCCTCCTGAGTGCTGGGGTTAAAGGCATATGCCAACACTCCAGGCTTTTTTTTTTTTTAAGATTTTATTTATTTATTTATTTGTTTATTTATTTATTAGAGATAGGGAGAGGGAGAGAGAGAATAGGCACGCCAGAGTCTGTAGCCACTACAAATGAATTCCAAATACATGCACCACCATATGCATCTGGCTTATGTGGGACCTGGAGAATTGAACAGGGGTCCTTAGGCTTCTCAGGCAAATGCCTTAACTGCTAAGCCATCTCTCCAGACCCTTGGTTTATTATTACTATTATTTGAAAAATAGTTGAAACAATTTGGAAATTTTTCAAATTTGGAAATTATTTTAGATGCCAGACTGAAAATATATACACATTCACAAACATTTTTAGCACTAAAGTTATTTAGAAATAGACTCTGCTGGGGGCTGGAGATATGGCTTAGTGGTTAAGGTACTGGCCTGCAAAGCTGAAGGACCTAGGTTCAATTCCCCAGTACTCATGTAAAAACCAGATGCACAAGGTGGCGCATGCACCCAGAGTTTCTTTGCAGTGGTTGGAGGCACTGGCAAGCCCATTTTGTCTCTCTTTATCTGTCCCTTTCTCTCTGTCTCTCTTAAATAAATAAAATATGTTTAAGAAGGAAATAGATTCTACTAATTAATTTTACATCTTGAGCAAGTTGAAGTATTCTGAGCAGTTTCTTCCGCTGTCATTTCTGGATCTAAAAATCCCTTTCTCATGTGTTACTACTGACTTTTCTCCTCCACAGATGACTCTAGTGTAAATTTCACCATTGATTACTCCATGTTTGAGGCAGAGGACAGGTTGGTGAGTGACCTCTACATCTAAGAGGATCAGAATAAATAATAGTTCAAAAGAAACTGGGAAATGTTGAAATCTAACTGATTAGCAGCAATGAAAATTAGTGTTGGGCGTGTGGTAAGTGCCTATAATACCAACACTTGGGAGGCAAAGACAGGAGGATATGATGGGTCTGGTCTATACAGTAAGTTAGTAAGTTCCAGGCTAGCCAGGGCTAGCTAGACAGTGAGAGAGACCCTGTCTCAAAGACAAATAATAATCATAATCATAATAAAAAATAATAATAACAACAGGGCTAGAGAGATGGCTTAGCGGTTAAAGCACTTGCCTGCAAAGCCAAAGGACCTTGGTTCAATTCCCCAGAACCCATGTAAGCCAGATGCATGAGGTGGCGCATGATCTGGAGTTCATTTGCACTGGCTGGATGCCATGGCGCATCCATTCTTTCAAACTTTCTCTCTCTATTCCTCTTTCTCTCAAATAAATAAAATAAAAATATTAAAAATAATAATAACAACTACTGTTGTTATTGTTGTTGTTATTATTATTTATTATTATTATTATTATTACAAAGAGGAGAAAGGAAAACCAAGTAGATGGGTAAAAAACAAAACTAGGAAATGGGTCTAGACATGTAACCATAGCTGGGAAGGAGAAGGAAACCAGAACCCAGTAGGCTTATTAACACATGAAGAAAGTGAGATCATTAAGGGGCTTTGGAATGGGGTGGATACATACATCACCTAGGCAAGGATAGGGTCCACAGAATCCCTGAGCTTAAGTTTTTGCGATGTGGCTACAGAGGAGGCTCCCTTGGGGAGAAAAGATGAAGAGAAAAAAAAAAAAAACAAACACTCCATGCGGATGTTGGATTAAAGAGATGATAACTCTGTATTTCCTAATCCTACCGGGGACAGGACAGGTTGGCTAAGGAGGTAACGACAGAAGCAGTAGAGACGACCATCAGTCTTCACACAGACGTTGTGGACCACCAGCAGCCTGTAACCATGAAGCCAGTGACGATGGAACCAGTGAGTTGAATGGGGATCAGGGAAGAGGAAGGAGACAGGTAGATCTCAGAGCTGGTGGGTGACCTGGAGTAAAGAGAGCAGGCTTTGGAGGGGAGGATCAGATGGTCAACACTGCAATGCAAGTGTCCATCTCCACTTGGCGCCCGTATCTTCCAACAAGATCTAATCCTAACTGCAAGTGTTCAGAGACTCAATGCAGTTCAATCCCAGCTCAGTAGTATTAAAGGAAAATGTAATCTATGCCGAGGATACTCATGAGAAGTAAGTCCATGGTGCTGTTATTACCTTTAAGAAATGTATACAACTGACATTAAATTTAAAAATATTTTTATTTATTTATTTGAAAGAGAGAGAAAGAGGCAGATACGAGAGAGAGAGAGAGAGAGAGAGAGAGAGAGAGAGAGGAGAGAGAATGGGCATGCCAGGGCCTCCAGACACATGCACCACTTGTGCATCTGGCTTACATGGGTCCTGGGGAATTGAACCTGGGTCCTTCGGCTTTGCAGGCAAGCACTTTAACCGCTAGGCCATCTCTCCAGCCCTACATCTCTCTCTCTCTCTCTCTCTCTCTCTCTTTTTTTTTTTTTTTTTTTTGAGGTAGGGTCTCACTCTGGCCCAGGCTGACCTGGAATTAACTATGTAGTCTCAGGGTGGCCTTGAACTCTCAGCGATCCTCCTACCTCTGCCTCCCGAGTGCTGGGATTAAAGGCGTGCCCCACCGCGCCCAGCTCTCTCTCTCTTTTTTTTTAAATTGAGGTAGGGTCTCACTCTAACCAGGTTGACCTGGAAATCACTATGTAGTCTCAGGGTGGCCTCAAACTCAAGGCAATCCTCCTACCTCTGCATCCCAAGTGCTGGGATTAAAGGCATGCACCACCACGCCCAGCACATTTGCACTTTTGAAATACTTAAAGCAAAATGAAAACATTATATTAAAAATGTTGTTTTTGGGCTAGAGAGATGGCTTAGCGGTTAAGGCGCCTGCCTGCTAAGCCTAAGAACGCTGGTTCCAATGTCCAGTGGTTCCAATCTCCAGGTCCCACGTTTAGCCAGATGCAAAGTGAGGCAAGGGCGCAATGCCGCACTTGCCCACAAGGGGGCGCACGCATCTGGATTTCGTTCACAGCAGCTGAGAGACTGCTGGCGCACCCAGCTCTGTCTCCCTCTCCCTCTCTGTCTATCTCTCTGTGTCTCTCTCTCCAAAAATAAATAAAAAATAATAAAAATTTTTTTTTAAATGTTGTTTTTGTTTTTTTGCAAGGTAGGATCTCACTCTAGCCCAGGCTGACCTGGAACTCACTCTGTAGTCCCAGGCTGGCTTTGAACTCACAGCAATCATCCTACCTCTTGCCTCCCAAGTACTGGGATTAAAGGTGTGTGCCACCACGCCCAGCATTATATTACAATGTTAAATTACGTATACGTTTGGGAGCGTATGACATAGGCAAGTGCTTTTGTCACTGTAGGATGAAAGATCTATACAAGGTGCCTTAGATAACAACTTGAAGAATAGGTCAGCTTTTTTTTTCTTTTGTTTTTATGCTGTAAGGTCTCACTCTAGCCCAGGCATAACCTGAAATTTATAGTAAGTAGATCCTCCTACCTTAGCCGTCCCAGTACTGGGACAAAAGGTATGTGCCACCACGCCTCATCTTATGTCAGCCTTTGATTGGCTGGTTTTGATTGGAAGTTATGAAAGAATCACAGCAATTAAGGAGTAGTTGCTGTAAGAGTGAAAGTTGCACAGGTAGGTAGAACAAGTATGGCATGTTGAGTACTAGGGTGTGACAGAAAGAAAGTCTAGCGAGAGGAGCAATGTGAATTAAGAAAAAAGTTAAATGTAGTAAGTTCAAATCTAACCTAGTGTACCTAACAAGACCCTATCTCAAATTTTACAAGGCTTCTAACATTTGCTTAAGAATAGCATATATACCAATATAGGGCTAAATTATAGACAACCTGAAATGGCAGGTTTTAGTTTGGAGTCACAAGCATTAGGGCCCCTGATAAATCCTCCAATGATAAAAGGAGCTGGGCATAGTGGTGTACACCTTTAATCCCAGCACTCGGGAGGCAGAGGTGGGAGAATCACTGTGAATCTAAGGCCACCCTGAGACTACATAGTGAATTCCAGGTCAGCTTGGGCTACAGTGAGACCCTACCTCGAAAAACAAACAAAACAAAATAAAATCAAATTATAAAAAAAGATAATAAAAGGGGTTTTAGGAAAACTTATCTGGTTGTACAATTGAGAGCGGCTCATGACATGTGCATTGTTCCAGGGACAGTCTGTTCAGAGTCTGGACTGAAAGAGAGGCATTATAAATTGAGAAGAGGGCTGGAGAGATGGCTCTGCAGTTAAGGCACTTGCCTACAAAGCCTCATGATCTGAGTTCAATTCTCCAGTACCCACATAAAGCCAGATGCACAAGAAAGCCGGGCGTGGTGGTGCACGCCTTTAATCCCAGCGCTCAGGAGGCAGAGGTAGGAGGATCACCTTGAGTTCAAAGCCACCTTGAGACTACATAGTGAATTCCAGGTCAGCCTGGCCAGAGTGAGACCCTTCCTCAAAAAATTTTTTTAATAATAAATTGAGGCTGGGCGTGGTGGCGCACGCCTTTAATCCCAGCACTCGGGAGGCAGAGGTAGGAGGATCGCCATGAGTTCCAGGCCACCCTGAGACTACATAGTGAATTCCAGGTCAGCCTGAGCTAGAGTGAGACCCTACCTCGAAAAACCAAAAATAAATAAATAAATAAATAAATAAATAAATAAATAAATAAATAAATAAATTGAGAAGAGAAAAAATAAACCTTTTGAAGAAAATGCCTCACTTCAGTGATAACTTCATATGAGGAATGAAAAACAAATCAAGGAGATAAAGTAATTCTTAGGAGCTTGGGTATGGTGGTGCATACCTTTAATCCCAGGATTCAGGGCAGAGATAAGAGAATCACCATGAGTTCAAAGACATAGTCTAGGACTACAGAGTGAGTTTCAGGACAGTCTGGACTAGAGTCAGATCCTACCTCAGGGGTCAAGGGGAGGGAACCCTCATACGTGTGTTTTTTTTTAATATTTTATATTTATTTATTTGAGAGAGGAAAAGAGGCAGAGGGAGAGAAAACGGGTGCACCATGGCCTCCAGCCACTGCAAATGAACTCCAGATGCATGCGTCCCCTCGTGCATCTGGCTTATGTGGGTCCGGGGGAATCAAAGCAAGGTCCTTTGGCTTTACAGGGTAGCACCTTAACCACTAAGCCAAATCTCCAGTCCCCTCATAGGTTTTAAATATGTCTGTGGAAATGGTTGACCAGAATGGGAACTATAGAAGGCCAGAGCAGTTTAGGAGGGAAATTATACATTTGAGATGAGCAAAGTGAGTTGAGTTTCTGCTGACGGCCTCCTCTGTAGGTATAGGTGTTCCAAAGGCAGCTGATGAGGTGAGCACTAGAATTCTAAGGGCCAGTCACGGCTGTGGAAGTAAAAAGGTCAACCATTATGCCTGGAGTTAGAGGAGAAAGGTCAGGGGACTATGGAAATGGAGAAAGATTGATTGAAGAGGTAGGCAGATAGCGGAACTTAGAGTCTAGAAGAGAATATTTGTTTTTTTGTTTTTTTTTAATATTTTTTATTATTTATTTATTTGAGAGAGAGAGATACAGAAATAGGCAGGTAGAGAGAGAGAGAACAGGCATGCCAGCCACTGCAAATGAACTCCAGATGCATGTGCTCCCTTGTGCATCTGGCTTACGTGGGTCCTGGAGAATCGAGCCTCGAACCGGGGTCCTTAGGCTTCAAAGGCAAGCGCTTAACCGCTAAGCCATCTCTCCAGCCCCAAGAATATTTGATATCATCAGTCAAAAGTTACCAAGAGTCGGGCGTGGTGACACACGCCTTTAATCCTGGCACTCAGGAGGCAGAGGTAGGAGGATTGCTGTGAGTTCGAGGCCAGCCTAAGACTACAAAGTGATTTCCAGGTCCGCCTGGGCTAGAGTGAGACCCTACCTCGGGGGAAAAAAAAAAAAAAGTTACCAAGAGTCTGAGGAGAAAAATCATTGACAATCCTTCAAACAATAGTTTTTTATTTTTATTTATTTATTTATTCATGGACAGGAGAGAATTTGCACAGCAAGGTCTCCTGCCCCTGTAAAGGAACTTCAGACACATGTGCCACCTTGTACATCAGGCTTTACATGGGTACTGGGGAACTGACCTGGGTCATTAGGCTTTACAGGCATGTGCCTTAATCACTGAGCCTTCTCTCCAGCTCCAAAAAGTAGTTTTGAGGGGTTGATGGAAGCTAGATTTTACGGAGTGGAATAGTACAAGCCAGGCATGTAGTGAAGACTGGAGAAGTGGAGGCAGGAGAATTTCAGATTAGAGGCTTTCCTGAGATACAGAGTGAAAACCTGTCTGAAGAAATGAAGGGAGAGCAGGGCGTGGTGGCACACGCCTTTAATCTCAGGAAGCAGAGGTAGGAGGATTGCCATGAGTTCAAGGCCACCCTGAGACTACATAGTGAATTCCAGGTCAGCCTGGGTCAGAGCGAGACCCTACCATGAAAAACCAAGTAAAGCAAAAGGGAAAAAAGAGATGAAGGGGTGAAGAGGCTGGGATATAGTTCAGTTAGTAGAGTGCTTACGAAGCATGTACAAAGCCCTGGGTTCTGTCCAGGTCAGAATGAAACCAGGCATGGTGGTACACACCTGTAATCCCAACACTTAGGAGATGGAGGCAGGAGATTCAGAAGTTCAGGGGGATCTGGAGAGATGGCTTAGTAGTTAAGGTGTTTGCCTGCAAAGCAAAAGGATCCCGGTTTAATTCTCCAGGACCCACATAAGCCAAATGCACAAGGGACACATGCATCTGGAGTTTGTTTGCAGTGGCTGGCGCACCCATTCTCTCCCTCTCTCTCTGCCTCTTTCTCTCTCTCAAATAAATAAATAAAATATATTTAAATTAAAGAAAGAAGTTCAAGGGTATCCTAATTTACATAGCAAGTTCGAGGTAGCCTTGGCTACATGAGACCTTGTTTCAAATTTTAAAAAAGCCAGGTGTGGCACGTGCCTTTAGTCCCAGCACTTGGGAGGCAGAGGATAGCCATGAGTTCAAGGCCACCCTGAGACTACATAGTGCATTCCAGGTCAGCCGGAGCTAGAGTGAGACCCTACCTCAAAAATCCAAAACTAAAAATAAAGGGGGTGGGTGGAGAGATGGCTTAGTAGTTAAGGTGCTTGTTTGCCTGCAAAGCCAAAGGACCTCGGTTCGATTCCCCAGGACCCACGTAAGCCAGATGCACAAGGTGGCACATGCATCTGGAATTCATTTGCAGTGGCTGGAAGCCCTGGCGTGCCTTTTCTCTCTCTCTCTCTGCCTCTTTCCCTCTCTCAAATAAATAAATAAATAAATAAATAAATAAATAAATAAATAAAGTAAATAAAAGTGAGAACAAAGGAAAGAAATAAAGGGATGGGATGTGAGTGGCTGAGCCCTTGAGAGCTCTTATGTAGTATGTACAAGTCTCTGGTGGGTTTCCATCCCTAGCATGGGGTGGAGGGCATGACAGAACATTATAAGGAAATGATGCAAATCTGGAACATCTGAAGCAGATGATGAATGAAAAAGAATAGCAACAGCTAGAAAGGACAAGTGGACCAAAGAGAAGCCTGCATGGAGCTGAACACAAATGAGAGGAGCTGGTGGGAACAAAATGCAAAGTCTGACCATAGGGACAGGAGGGTCCCTATGGACTGGAAAGTCCTTGAGGAAATAACTGTCTGATCCTCACTTCTAGATGCCCTAACGCATCTACTACAATGTCATGCCAGTTATGGGTTAAAAAAAAAATCTGGGGCGATGGCTCAACATTAGAGGCACTTGATACGTAAGCATGAGAGGCTCTCAGGATGGAGACCAAGTTCAACTCCCCAGGACCCACATAAAGTTCTGGGCATGGCCATGCACACCTTTTTTGTTTATTTGTTTTTTCTTTTAAAAACAAACATTTTGGGGCTGGAGAGATGGCTTAGCTGTTAAGACATTTGTCTGTGAAGCCTAAGGACCCCGGTTCGATTCTCCAGGTCCCACGTAAGCCAGATGCACAAGGGGCACACGCATCTGGAGTTCGTTTGCAGTGGCTAGAGGCCCTGGCGCGCCCATTCTCATTCTCCTTCCCTCTCTTTCCCTCTCTCTGTCCCTAATAAATAAATAAAAATAAAATCTTTACCAAAAAAACCTTTTGGGCTGGAGAGATGGCTTAGCAGGTAAGGCGCGTGCCTTCGAAGCCTAAGGACCCAGGTTCGATTCTCAAGGTCCCGTGTAAGCCAGATGCATATGGTGGTGCACGCATCTGATGCATCTGGAGTTTGTTTGCAGTGGCTAGAAGCCCTGGCGTACCCATTCTCTCTCTCTCCCCCGCTGCAATAAATAAATTAAAAATAAATAAATAGCCGGGCGTGGTGGCGCACGCCTTTAATCCCAGCACTCGGGAGGCAGAGGTAGGAGGATCGCCGTGAGTTCAAGGCCACCCTGAGATTGCATAGTTAATTCCAGGTCAGCCTGGGTCAGAGTGAGACCCTACCTCGAAAAACCAAAAAAATAAAAATAAAAATAAATAAATAAATAAATAAATAAATAAAATAAACATTTTATTTTTATTTATTTGAGAGAGAAAAAGAGGCAGAGAGAGAGGGAGAGAGAGAGAATGAGTGTGCCAAGGCCTTCAGCCACTGTAAACAAACTCCAGACACATACACCACCTTGTGCTGGGTCCTGAGGAATCAAACCTGGTTCCTTTGGCTTTACAAGCAAACACCAAACACCTTAACCATTAAGTCATCTCTCCAGCCCTTTTTTTTTTTTTCTTCTTCTTCTTTTTTTGCTTTTCTAGATAGGGTCTCACTCTAGCCCTGGCAGACCTGGAATTCACTATGTATTCTCAGGGTGGCCTTGAACTCACAGTGATCCTCCTTCCTCTGCCTCCCAAAGGCTGGGATTAAAGGCATGCACTACCATGCCTGGCAATGGCCATACACATCTTTAGGGGGCAGAGGAGAAAGATAGCAGAGAGTTGCTGGGCCCACTGATGCACAGTGGCTCCTATCTATCTCAAGGAAATACTTGTCTGAGCAATAAGAAGATTCCTGACGTTCTCCTCTGGTGTCCACATGCACGCATATGGGGGTGTGCATCTTCACACACACGGCATCAACCAC
Organism: Orientallactaga sibirica; assembly: GCA_036365145.1. Taxonomy (NCBI): domain Eukaryota; kingdom Metazoa; phylum Chordata; class Mammalia; order Rodentia; family Dipodidae; genus Orientallactaga; species Orientallactaga sibirica. The sequence continues at coordinate 23,187,205 of JAEOAD010000025.1, forward strand.
ACCATACACACCCAGGTCACTGAACTGAAAGGCCTTCCTACTCAACTAAAAAGAACTTTGGGGCTGGCGAGATGGCTTAGCGGTTAAGGCACTTGCCTACAAAGCCAAAGGATCCAAGTTTGATTCCCCAGGACCCATGTAAGCCAGATGCGCATCTGGAATTCGTTTGTAGTGGCTGGAGGCCTTGGCACACCCATTCTCTCTCTCTTTCTCTCTCTCTCTTTTAAACATTATTTATTTATTATTTGAGATAGATAGAGACAGAAGGTGCACCAGGGCCTACAACCACTGCAAACGAACTCCAAATACATGTGCCAGCTTGTGCATCTGGCTTACGTGGGTCCTGCAAGAAACAAAGGCCCTTTGGCTTTGCAGGCAAGCTTCTTAACTGCTAAGCTATCTCTTCAGCCCTCTCTCTCTCTTTTATTTAATTTTATTTTTTGGTTTTTCGAGGTAGGGTCCCACTGTAGCCCAGGCTGACTTGGAATTCACTATGTAGTCTCAGGGTGGCCTTGAATTCAAGGCAATCCTCCTACCTCTTCCTCCTGAGTGCTAGGATTAAAGGCGTGTGATCACCATGCCTGGTGATTCTCCTACCTCTGCTTCCTAAGTGCTGGGATTAAAGGCATGTGTCACCATGCTTGGCTAAAAGAACTTGTTTTTAAGTTTTGTGAGATTTTAAGACTATGTATAGAATTTAGGAGAAAGAAGGAAAGTAAAGCTTCTATACAGCAGGAGGAGGTTGCCATAAATGGAAAAGCCCACCCCAGACTGGGTCTTTTGTATGTTCTGAATGGGGGCAGCCAGGAGGTTTACTCCTTCCAAGAATCCAGGAGGGGGAAATGTTACAGGAAAAGGGAACTCATTTCTAGGGAGGGACCCAGGTTGAGTTTAAGGAAAAACAGCCTTAAATTAAAAGAACATCTTGGGGCTGGAGAGATGGCCCAGTGGCTAAGACATTGGCCTGCAAAGCCAAAGAACCCCAGTTGGATTCCCCAGGACCCATGTAAGCCAGATGCACAAGGAGGCACATATATCTGGAGTTTGTTTGCAGTGGCTGGAGGCCCTGACATGACTATTCTTTCTTCTTCTTCTTCCTCCTCCTCTTCTTCTTCTTTCTCTCTCTCTCTCTCTCTCTCTCTCTGTCTCTTTTTTTCTCTCAAATAAATAAATTAATTTAAATTAAAAAAACAACAACAACAACATCCTGGAGGGGGAGTGGGAACTGACAGAAGAAGAATGACACTGGCCTATGCTGGGGGATGTCTGTTTTAGCAGAGTCCAGAGCTGAATGAAGCCGTATCCAGTCTGCAGAGCCCTGTTTCCTTCCTCCTGTCCTGGGCCCTCCTTCAGGGGTGGATATACCTCATGTAGAAGGTGAGAGGACAGCCACTGGCCTTGGGGGAGTGAGTGTGGGAAATAATTCTTGGGCAGGTTTCCAATCCAGTCAATTTTCAGAGGATGCTTAAAGAGGGGTTGTCTTTAGAAAAATCTTTTTTTTTTTTTTTTTTTTTTTTTGAGGTAGGGTCTCACTCTAGCTGAGGCTGACCTGGAATGAACTATGTAGTCTCATGATTCTCCTACCTCTGCCTCCTGAGTGCCACCACGCCCGGCTCTATTTTTTGTTTTTCATTTCCAGCCAGGATCTCACTCCAGCTGAGCTTTATTACCTAATATATTTTTTAAAGTTTTATTATTTATTTATTTATTTATTTATTTTTATTTTTTTGGTTTTTCGAGGTAGGGTCTCACTCTAGTCCAGGCTGACCTGAAATTCACTTTGTAGTCTCAGGGTGGCCTCGAACTCAAGGCGATCCTCCTACCTCTGCCTCCCGAGTGCTGGGATTAAAGGCGTGCACCACCACACCCGGCTTTATTTTTTTATTTTTTTATTTTAGAGAAAGACAGAGGAAGAAAATTGGTGCACCAGGGCCTCAGCCATTGCAATTGAATTCCAGACATTTGTGCCACCGAGTGTGAATGTGCAACCTTGTGCTTGCCTAACCTTTGTGTCTCTGGCTTACGTGGGATTTGCAGAGTCCACCATGGGTCCTAGGCGTAGGCTTCACAGGCAAGCATCTTAACCACCAAGCAATTTCTCCAGCCCTATTTCTTTTGTTGTTTTTTTCTTATTTTAGACAGAGACAGAGAGGACAGAGAGAGAGAGTGAGAATGGGCATGCCAGGGCTTCTAGCCACTGCAAACAAACTCCAGATGCATGTGCCACCATGGAGAATCGAACCTGGGTCTTTAGGCTTCACAGACAAGTGCCTTAACTGCTAAGCCATCTCTCCAGCCCTTTTTTTTTTTTTTTTTTTTTTTTTTTTGAGGTAGGGTCTCACTCCAGCCCAGGCTGACCTGGAATTCACTGTGTATGCTCAGAGTGGCCTTGAACTCATGGCGATCCTCCTACCTCAGCCACCAGGCCAGCTCTTACTTTTTTTTTTTTTTTTTTTTTTTTGGTTTTGCGAGGTAGGGTCTCACTCTGGTCCAGGCTGACCTGGAATTAACTATGTAGTCTCAGGTTGGCCTTGAACTCTCGGAGATCCTCCTACCTCTGCCTCCCGGGTGCTGGAATTAAAGGCGTGTGCCACCACGCCCGGCTTACTTATTTTTATTATTGACAACTTCATAATTATAGACAAAAACCCTGATAATTCCCTCCCCTTTCTATTATCTAATCTTTTAAAAAATTATTTTTATTCATTTATTTGAGAGCATGAAAGAAGCAGAGAGAGAGAGAGAGAATGGCATGCCAGAGCTTCCAGCCACTGCAAATGGACTCCAGATGCATGAGCCACCTTGTGTATCTGGCTAACACGGGTCCTGGGGAATGGAACTGAGGTCCTTTGGCTTTGCAGGCAAGCGCCTTAACTGCTAAGCCATCTCTCCAGCCCCTATTATCTAATCTTAAGGAAGTCTGGAGAGTGTTGAGGCAAAGACTTTTGTGATACAAGTTCTTACTTTTTCTCAGAGGCTCTCCGGACATCCTAGAGTGGAGGCAAGTGGGATGGAGAAGGATCTTCTCCATGCTTCGGTGTGCTTTGGTTCCTTTCGGGCCAGGTTTGAAAGCATGGCAGGTGCCAGAGGTCAAAATGGGTGGGACCTACAACCTGGGGGAACCAGGAAGCAAAGTTCAGCACTGAGAAGGGGGTGAGATACTGGGAAGGGATGAGGAGAGGAGAAGAGAGCTATTGCAAGGAAGGAGTTAAGCTGGAACTCTACCTCTGCAGCAGGGGGATTTAGCAGGAAGAAGATGGAGTGACAAGCACAGGAACACGTTGTTCTCAGGAGACAGAACAGGGCAAGCCCAGCTCAGTGTGTGGAATCTGGAGTGTGCAGAGAGATGGAGGAGGGCCTGGAGAGGCTTCCTGATCCTGTCTTCATCATCCCTTTTCCTTTGCTTTTTTAGGTGAGAGAAGGCTGCTGTGACTCTTGGGATAAAGAGGAACTTGGAAGATAAAATAAAATTCTTAAAAAGTGAAATTTTTTAGTTCTGTCTGCATTTTTTTAAATTTAAGTTTTGGTTTTTATTTTAATTTTTTAAAATATATCTTATGTATTTATGTATATGAGATAGAGAAAGAGGCAGATAGATATATATATAGAGAGAGAGAAAGAGAACGCCTGGGCATCCATCCACTGCAAACGAACTCCAGATGCATGCGCCCCCTTGTGCATCTGGCTTATGTGGGTCCTGGAGAATCGAACCAGGTTCCTTTGGCTTTGCAGGCGAAAGCCTTAACCGCTAAGCCATCTCTCCAGTTTTGGTTTTTAGAGGTAGGGTCTTGCTGTAGCCCAGACTGACCTGGAATTCATGATGTAGTCTCAGGGTAGCCTCAAACTCATGATGATCCTCCTACCTCTGCCTCTTGAGTGCTGGGATTAAAGACTTGTGCTGCCACACTGGCTTCTTCTTTTTTTTTTTTTTAATTTTTATTTATTTAAAAGAGATAGAGTCAGAGAAAGTATGGGCACTCCAGGGCCTACCGCCACTTCAAATGAACTGCAAATGCATTTGCCATTCTAAATCAGGCTTTACTTGGGTACCAGAGAATCAAAACCAGACCTGGTAGCAGGCTTTGCAAGCAAGTGCCTTTCACTGCTGAGCCATCTCCCTATGTGTATGTATATATATTTTTTTTTTTTTTTTTGGTTTTGCAGGTAGGGTCTCACTCTGGTCCAGGCTGACCTGGAATTAACTATGTAGTCTCAGGTTGGCCTTGAACTCTCGGAGATCCTCCTACCTCTGCCTCCCGGGTGCTGGAATTAAAGGCGTGTGCCACCACGCCCGGCTTACTTATTTTTATTATTGACAACTTCATAATTATAGACAAAAACCCTGATAATTCCCTCCCCTTTCTATTATCTAATCTTTTAAAAAATTATTTTTATTCATTTATTTGAGAGCATGAAAGAAGCAGAGAGAGAGAGAGAATGGCATGCCAGAGCTTCCAGCCACTGCAAATGGACTCCAGATGCATGAGCCACCTTGTGTATCTGGCTAACACGGGTCCTGGGAATGGAACTGAGGTCCTTTGGCTTTGCAGGCAAGCGCCTTAACTGCTAAGCCATCTCTCCAGCCCCTATTATCTAATCTTAAGGAAGTCTGGAGAGTGTTGAGGCAAAGACTTTTGTGATACAAGTTCTTACTTTTTCTCAGAGGCTCTCCCGGACATCCTAGAGTGGAGGCAAGTGGGATGGAGAAGGATCTTCTCCATGCTTCGGTGTGCTTTGGTTCCTTTCGGGCCAGGTTTGAAAGCATGGCAGGTGCCAGAGGTCAAAATGGGTGGGACCTACAACCTGGGGGAACCAGGAAGCAAAGTTCAGCACTGAGAAGGGGGTGAGATACTGGGAAGGGATGAGGAGAGGAGAAGAGAGCTATTGCAAGGAAGGAGTTAAGCTGGAACTCTACCTCTGCAGCAGGGGGATTTAGCAGGAAGAAGATGGAGTGACAAGCACAGGAACACGTTGTTCTCAGGAGACAGAACAGGGCAAGCCCAGCTCAGTGTGTGGAATCTGGAGTGTGCAGAGAGATGGAGGAGGGCCTGGAGAGGCTTCCTGATCCTGTCTTCATCATCCCTTTTCCTTTGCTTTTTTAGGTGAGAGAAGGCTGCTGTGACTCTTGGGATAAAGAGGAACTTGGAAGATAAAATAAAATTCTTAAAAAGTGAAATTTTTTAGTTCTGTCTGCATTTTTTTTAAATTTAAGTTTTGGTTTTTATTTTAATTTTTTAAAATATATCTTATGTATTTATGTATATGAGATAGAGAAAGAGGCAGATAGATATATATAGAGAGAGAGAGAAAGAGAACGCCTGGGCATCCATCCACTGCAAACGAACTCCAGATGCATGCGCCCCCTTGTGCATCTGGCTTATGTGGGTCCTGGAGAATCGAACCAGGTTCCTTTGGCTTTGCAGGCGAAAGCCTTAACCGCTAAGCCATCTCTCCAGTTTTGGTTTTTAGAGGTAGGGTCTTGCTGTAGCCCAGACTGACCTGGAATTCATGATGTAGTCTCAGGGTAGCCTCAAACTCATGATGATCCTCCTACCTCTGCCTCTTGAGTGCTGGGATTAAAGACTTGTGCTGCCACACTGGCTTCTTCTTTTTTTTTTTTTTAATTTTTATTTATTTAAAAGAGATAGAGTCAGAGAAAGTATGGGCACTCCAGGGCCTACCGCCACTTCAAATGAACTGCAAATGCATTTGCCATTCTGCGTCAGGCTTTACTTGGGTACCAGAGAATCAAAACCAGACCTGGTAGCAGGCTTTGCAAGCAAGTGCCTTTCACTGCTGAGCCATCTCCCTATGTGTATGTATATATATAATTTTTTATAAAAGATATATATATATATATATATAAAACTCTTGGTTTCTTTTTTAATTTTTTTTGTTTATTTTTTATTTATTTATTTGAGAGCAACAGAGAAAGAGGCAGGTAGATAGAGAATGGGTGCACCAGGGCCTCCAGCCACTGCAAACAAACTCCAGATGCATGCGTCACCTTGTGCATCTGGCTTATGTGGGTTCTGGGGAATTGAGCCTTGAACCAGGTTCTTAGACTTCACAGGCAAGTGCTTAACCATTAAGCCATCTCTCTAGCCCTTTTTTTTTTTGTTGTTGTTGTTTTTCAGGTAGGGTCTCACTTCAGCCCAGGCTAACCTGGAATTCACTATGTAGTCTCAGGGAGGCCTCAAACTCTTGGAGATCCTCCTATCTCTGCCTCCTGAGTGGGGGATTAAAGGTATGTGCCACCATGCCCAGCTTAAAATAGAACTTTTAGCCGGGCGTGGTGGCGCACGCCTTTAATCCCAGCACTCGGGAGGCAGAGGTAGGAGGATCGCTGAGAGTTCGAGGCCACCCTGAGACTACATAGTGAATTCCAGGTCAGCCTGAGCCAGAGTGAGACCCTACCTCGAAAAAACCAAAAAAAAAAAAAAAAAATAGAACTTTTATTTTATTTTATTTAAAAATTTTTTTTTATTTGAGAGAGAGAGAGAGCATATGGGTGTGCCAGGGCCTCCAGATGCTGCAAACAAACTCCAGACGCATGCACCACCTTGTACATCTGGTTTACATGGGTCCTGGGGAATCAAACTTGGCTTTGGTCCTTTGGCTTTGCAGGCAAGCTCCTTAACCACTAAGCCATCTTTCCAGTTCTATTTTTATTCATTTGAAAGGCAGAAAGAGAATGGACATGCCAGGGCCTCTTTTTTTGTTTGTTTGTTTTGGTTTTTCAAGGTAGGTTTCACTCTAGCCCAGGCTGGCCTCACTGCATTCCTCCTACCTCTGCCTCCCAAGTGCTGGGATTAAAGGCATGCACCACCAAGCTAGGCTCAGGGACTCTTCCCCCCCCCCCTTAGGGTCTCAGTTTGGCCTTGAACTTGACCCTCCTGCCTCCACCTTCCAAGTGCTGGGATTTCAGGCCTGTGCCACCAGGGCCAGCTTAATTCTACCTCACTTAATATCATCTTGAAATATTGTGTGTTGGGAAACCATTGAACCCTTATTCTTTTTATAAAGTAAGCACATTGTTCAACATATTAAAATGTTTTAAGGGACAGTCAGGCGTGGTGGCGCATGCCTTTAATCCCAATACTTGGGAGGCAGAGGTAGGAGGATCACACAGTGAGTTCCAGGCCAATCTGAGACTACACAGTGAATTCCATGCCAGCTTGGGTTAGAGTGAGACCCTACCTCAAAAAAACAAAAACAAAAAAAATTTTTTAAGGGCTGGAGAAATGGTTCAATGGTTAAGGTGTTTGCCTGCAAAACCTAAGGACCCAGGTTTGATTCCCCAGTACCCATGTAAGCCACATGCACATGGTGGCACATGTGTCTGGAGTTTGTTTCCTGTGGCTGGATGCCCTAGCATGCCCATTCTCTCTCTCTTTCTCAAAAATGGATAAATAAAAAAATTTAATAATTTTTTAAAGATTTTATTTTATTTTATTTTTTTTGGTTTTTCGAGGTAGGGTCTCACTCTAGTCCAGGCTGACCTGGAATTAACTATGTAGTCTCAGGGTGGCCTCGAACTCTCGGCGATCCTCCTACCTCTGCCTCCCGAGTGCTGGGATTAAAGGCGTGCGCCACCACGCCCGGCTAAGATTTTATTTTTATTTATGTATTTATTAGAGACAGAGAGAGGGAGAGTGAGAATGCCAGGGCCTCTAGCCACTGCAAACAAACTACAGATACATGTGCCACCATGTGCATCTGGCTAACTTGGGACCTGGAGATTCAAACCAGGGTCCTTAGGCTTCGCAGACATGCACCTTAACCACTAAGCTAGCTCTCCAGCCCTTAAAAATATTTTAACATTATATATATATATATATATATATATATATATATATATATATATATATATAATGTTAAAAAGCATATCTATATAATTTGGTTTTTTGAGTTAGGGTCTTGCTGTAGCCCAGGTTGACCTGAAGTTCGTTCTGTAGTCACAGGCTGGCCTTGAACTCACAATCCTCCCTACCTCTGCCTCCCGTGTTCTGGGATTAAAGGCATGCGCCACTACATCCGCCTATTTTAACGTATTTTAAAATAACCACACATTCTCCAACCTTCCCTTTATACTCCCTATCCAACTTTTTCACTTCGAAATGATGGCAGGAATGTGAAATAAAATTAAACTGTCCTGCAGACCCTCATCAGAACTCGGCTGCCCCCTTGCGGCCTCTCTTAGTGTCATATCTCCTTATCTTCAGCAAGTCCTCGGGTCCTGCTCAGGTGACAACTGAATTCCGCACTAGCTTCCCGTCTTTCCTTCCACGTCCTCCCTATCTCCTCCAGGCTGAGGACCAAAACAAACTGAAGCTAGACAAAAGCCATAACCTAGAGGATCCGGGAACCTTACCCAACTCGGTTCCCTAGGCTCAGAATCTGCATTCAGGACGCAGGTCCCCAGAGGTTCCCTCCCGACCCCCCTCCGCCCCCGGCAGGGTGAGGATGGGGGTGGGGATGGAGGGGTGGCCCAAGTCAGGAGCGAGCCGCCACCGGCCTTGACCTCCAGCGCCACGGCGGGGGCTGCTATCCGAGCTGGTAACGTGCGTGGCCGGTTACGTAAGCAAGGGCTGGGGAGAAACCGCCCGGCGGCGGGAGCCCCGGGGAAGAGGACGCCGTGTTCCCAGCCTCACAGTCTCCACCCTCCTCAACCCAGCAAGGGGGCAAAGGAGGCGCCGGGCTCGGTGGAACGAGCGTGAACCGGAGAGATAAGTCACGGGGGCCGGGCCGCCACGCTGCGAAGAGGGGACGGCGGCGTGTCACACCGTGCGCTCGGTCACACACGTTGCAGACACTAGTCACCGAGGGCTTCCACGTGCTGCGCTCGTGAGCGGAGGCGCTGGGGGGGGAGGGGGAGGAAAAGAAGGGGGGCCCATCCCCCCGATCCCCCGACAAAAGCCCTCAGGGTTCGCGATCCCCCCCCCCAAGCGCCGCCTCCGTGCCTGCAAGGCCACTCTCCGCACGCTCGAACCACGCGTCCCCGCGCATCATCATCCTATTTAAGGACACGGGCTCCTCCCTTTTCCTCCCCTGGCTCCGTTTTCACCTTTATTTCTTTCTTTTTTTTTTTCCATCCTCCCCCCTTTTTTTTTTTTTTAATCACCGGGTCCTCTCCCGAAGCCGCATGTAGGGGCGGAGCACGGAATGCTTCCCTTCCGACCAATCACCGCTCGTCTGCTCTCCCATTGGCCGAGACCCCCAGCGCATCGTAGCCAATGGGTTACGAGTGCCCGGCTCGGGAGTCACGTGTTGCCGGCGACACAGCCAATGACGGCGCGAGATCTGTGTACGCAGGGGGCAGGCACGTGCCGGGCCGCACGTGTCGGGGACGGGGACCGGGGAAAGGGAGGGCGGGAAGGGGCGGGACCCTGCCGAGAGTGAGGCGGAGGTGGGTAGACAAGACTGGGACGCGCTGAGAAGGAGCCGGGAGACAAGCTGAGCTGACCGCCGCAGGTGAGGATCCCGGAGGAACCCCCCCACACCCCACCCCACACCCCCAATCCCCGTGCGGCGGGGAGTGGGTTTGGAGGACCTGCGCGCAGGTCGGGGCGGTGGGGAGGGAGCGAGCATCACCTTGCAGGCGCGACCACCGAGGGGGTGTGTGGGGAGGGTACCAGAGCAGGGGATCTCAATTGTGAGATTGGGAAAGCGAAAGGGACCCGTTGTCCGTGGGGGCGGTGGCCGTGGTGATGGTAGGTGGGTTCTGGTATGGGAGAGGTAGGCATAGACTTCCCATTAGCCAGGGCTGAAACCCGGTGGATCCGCTCACTGGCGGGGGTCAGGGTCGGGGTGGGGGGACGACCCTGGACCACCATGGCCGGTGGAGGGGAAGCGGTAACGTCGGGTATTTATTTATTTACTCTGAACCAAGGGAAGGAAGTAACAGAGGAGACTTGTCAGGCCAGGGCAGTCTGTGTGTGCGTGTGTGCCTGTGTGTCTGTGTGTGTGCGTGCGTGCGTGTGTGTGTGTGTGTGTGTGTGTCAAGAGTTGGATTTTTCTTATCTGTTTGGGATGGGGAAAAAGTATTATTACCCTTAGGCAGTATGCCCCAGTGTCCCAATCTATTTCCTGATTCTTACGCTCTGGTTTCAAACTCGCTCGCTTTGCTCTTCAGTTGCAGGTTCCGATCTTTGGGTACTACCACTTCAGGAGCTGCTCTCCAGCCCCTGCTTCTGGACCTATGGATTCTCCGTCTAGCGTTTCTTCTCATTCCTCCTGCTCTCTCTCTCCCTCTTTCTCCACCTCCCCAGTGAACAGTGACTTTGGCTTCCCCTCTGATAGTGAGAGGGAGGGCAAGGGCGCCCATGGGTGCAGGCCAGACGACACTGTTGGGCAGAGGGGACGTTCCCGGCCCAGTCCGGGTCCTATCCGCTGCAGGCATCGACCCAAGGTTTTCAGTAACCGACATGCAGCATCTCATCTGGAACAGCGAGGCTTGACTTCTGTGGCGGCATCCGGGGTCAAGAGATCACCGAGGCACGGTGAACCGGACACCAGTCTAAATACCCAGGGTTGTACCTCGGAGGGAGACCTGCTTTTTGCGCAAAAGGTAAGAGAAAGGAGGAAGTCAGGACAGCTAAGTGGTCAAGAGGATCCTGAGGATAGTATGGACTGCCTGATACCTCGGTCTTCTCATAGGCTTTGTGCTGTTTCCCCACAGTGTAAAGAGCTCCAAGGATTCATACGCCCCCTCACGGACCTACTGAACCGGCTAAAGATGGGTCGCTTTGACAGAGGTAATTATCTAATTAATGACATCCTTTTGAACTAGGTTCTCTCCCTCCCTCTTCCCCCCCCCCATGTGTTTCTTTTAAGTCTTTGGGTTTTGAGTTATTCCTTTTTCGTCTTTGTAATTTAATTTGTTTAGGTAAATCAGTATTAACCCCTTCCTGTCCTCCTTTTACCTGACCATAGCTTGATCTCTTCCCCTCCCCTCTCTCCCTCCCTCTCTCCTTCTTCCTCCCTATTTCCCTTGGTGGGAAATTAAACCCTAGACCTTGTACACACTGGACAAGGAAGCACTCTGTCATTGAGCTACATTCCCCAGCCCTAATCAATCTCTCTTTCTCTGTCTCCCCAGGATTGAGCAGCTTCCAGCAGAGTGTGGCAATGGATAGAATCCAGCGTATTGTGGGTGTTTTACAGAAACCTCAGATGGGGTAAATTCTTAGTTCTTTCCTTCCTTCCTGGGTAGCTTATTGAATCAATCCTGTCTTATTTCTTTTTCACATGTGTTCTAATCTCCTTTTCAGAGAGCGCTATCTAGGGACTCTGCTGCAAGTGGAAGGGATGCTAAAGACATGGTTTCCTCAGATAGCAGTCCGGAAGTCAACACTGGGAAGTAGCAGGCATCAGCTGACCAAGGTAAGAACTTAAAAACCTGAGGAAGAGGTGGGAGGAAAAAAAATCAAGGAAATGGAATATGCATCCAGAAATCGCTTCCATTTTCAAACTTCTTTTGTGCAAAAGGAATGCTTAAACTTTCTGCATTAGTGTGATTTTTAGATTTAAAAAAATTACTTATTTGAGAGAGAGACTGGGCACGCCAGTGCCTTCAGCCACTGCAGATGAACTCCAGAAACATTTGTTACCTTGTGTATCTGGTTTATGTGGATCCTGGGGGATCAAACCTCGGTCCTTTGGCTTTGCAAGATAGCGCCTTAACTGCTAAGCCGTACTTAAGATGTTCTGTTTTGTGGGGATCCTGGGCAGAACTCCCATGAAGTCAACATCCTTGTGTACAGCTTGTCTGCCTTCTGCACAGACCCAGAGGTTTTTAATCTGGCCAAATGACTGGGGCAGGAAGATGTATCAGCTTTGCTCTGGAGTGGTTCCTTGCTCTTCCCCTGAAACCTTTCTCTTTTTCTTTTCTTTTTCTTTTTTTTTTTTTTTCTTTCTTTTTTTTTTTTTTTTTTTTTTTGTTTTTCGAGGTAGGGTCTCACTCTTGTCCAGGCTGGCCTGGAATTCACTATGTAGTCTCAGGGTGGCCTTGAACTCTTGGCGATCCTCCTACCTCTGCCTCCCGAGTGCTGGGATTAAAGGCGTGTGCCACCACACCCGGCCTTTCCCCTGTTTTTGACCCGTGAGTCTACACTGGGTTTCAAGGACCAACCTTAAGAAGTGCATTATTACCCTACCTTGCAAAACCAAAAAAAAAAAAAAAAAAAAAGAAGTGCATTATTGTGAGTGACAAGAGAGTGCCCAGGGCATCTCCAGGGAGGAATGTTAGGCTCTTGGAGTTGATATGGAAGTGGTTGATTTTCTGCATCTTCAGGATCATGTCTCATAAAGAAAGAAAATTTAGAATATGAAAATTGGGAAATGACTTCAATTTAAATAAATGACTCTAGCTGGGCGTGGTGGCATATGCCTTTAATCCCAGCATTCAGGAGGCAGAGGTAGGAGGAGTGTGGTGAGTTCAAGGCCACCCTGAGACTACATATGGAATTCCAGGTCAGCCTGAGCTAGAGTGAGACCCTACCTTGAAAAAACAAAACAAAAAAAAAAAAAAAAAAAAGTAAATAAATAAATGACTCTAGCTGAGAGTGTAGTTGATTGGAGTCCCTGCCCAGCATGTAGGAATTCCTGGGCCTAATTCCCCTGCACCACAAAAGAGTAGACTTTTCTCTATGGAAATTCAAAAGGAACAATTTTATAAACAATGAGAATCTATAGGATTATTTTATTTTGCTAGTCTCTGAATATCTGGTACCTATTATGGTATGTAGCACATGAATTTTTTTGTTGTTTTGTTTTGTTTTGTTTTGTTTTTGAGGTAGGGTGTTGCCCTAGCCCAGGCTGACCTGAATTCACTATGTAGTCTCAGGCTGGCCTTGAACTCATGGTGATCTTCTTACCTCTGCCTCCTGAGTGCTGGAATTAAAGGTGTGTGCCACCATGCCCTGCCAATTTTTTAAAATTTAATTTATTTATTAGAGACAGAAAGAGGGAGAATGGGTGCACCAAGGCCTCTAGCCACTGCAAATGAACTCCAGACCCATGTGCCACCATGTGCCATCTGGCTTACATAGGACCTGGAGAATTGAACTGGGGTCCTCAGGCTTCGCAGGCATATACCTTAACTGCTAAGCCATCACTATGTAGTCTCAGGGTGGCCTTGAACTCATGGCAGTCCTCCTACCCTGCCTCCCAAGTGCTGGGATTAAAGGCGTGTGTCACCATACCTGGCTCTGTTTTCTTTTTTTTTTTTTTTTTTTTCTCCTAATGAAAGAATTAACTGCTAAAAATTGTATTTAGTCATGACCTGGTGGAACATGTTTGCTGCACAAAATGAGGTGTGTTTGCATTGCACCCTGACTTGACAAGGAAAACAGAAGTCTAAGCACCTAAGTGGGGCTAATCTGCCAGCTTCCCTAACAATGGTTTTTCTGATTTCTGTCTTTCCCTAGCATTTTCCAAGCCACCGCACCGATTCAGCTGCTTCCTCTCCAGCACCTCTCATGGACAAGAGGGGCCAGACACAGCTTGAACATTCAGTTTTGAAACCAAAGCAGCCTTGGCACCTGGCGGAATGGCCAGCTATGAACCTCACCTGGATCCACACTACTCCAATTTGCAACCCCCCTCTCAGTTCCCCAGATACCGTCTCCTTTAGCCATGGGCCCTTAGGCACTGGAGCCAGCATTGGTGTTATCGTTTTCCTTCAGCATGGAGCCCAGCCTTTCACCCACTCTGCCCCGGGCACTCCAGTCCAACCTACTACAGTGTCCCCTGTCATCCCTGTTGATCCTAAGAAACTGTCTGGAGAGGGGCCTCGCTGCCACAGTTTGCCAGGGACACTGCCATCAGACTGGAGATGCTCTGTATCCCCTGCTGGTCTGCCCACCATAGCCAGAGAGATGACCACAGGACACCTCCAGCCACAGATGAGCAGCGAGCCTTCAGTTGCCTCTAATGCCCATCTCCTCAAACCCTAACCCAGGCTGTGTTAATGTCCTCTGTGATTTCCAACTTGTGTGTGTGTATGTATGTATATGTATATTATTTTTTACTTTTAATGTGTATATTTGTGTTGCAGAAAGATATATCCTTTCTGATTAAACAGTTTTTTTTATCTAAGCACTTTGCTGAATGGGATAAATTAAAAACTCTTTATTTTTTTTGAGGTAGGGTCTCTTGCTCTAGCCCAGGCTTACCTGGAATTCACTATGTATTCTCAGGGTGGTGTCAAACTCACAGCAACCCTCCTACTTCTGCCTCCCTAGTGCTGGGATTAAAGGCATGCACTACTATGCCTGGATAAACTTTCGAGCCGGGCGTGGTAGTGCACTCGGGAGGGATTAAAGAGCATGCCACCCTGAGACTATGCCTGGACCAAAAAAAAAAAAAAAAAAAAAAAAAAAAAAAAATTAAAAACTTTCTGCCTCAAATGAATCTGTATGCCCTGAGCTTCAGAGAAGAAGATGGGATGGAAGTGTTTATGGACATGAGCTCCACAAAGTTGAGAGTCTGAATGGGATGATATAACACCTGCGGGAGAAGGGACTCTCACTGCTCTTTTCAGGGGGAATACCCTTAGGACAGCTACAGGGTTCATAGCTGAGGTTTTTTTTATTTTATTTTTTTTCTGTTGTTGTTCAGGCTCAGAGAACTTTCCCCTTTGTAACTCTTCCCCATGTAATCGTCCAGCTGGCCCAGACAAGCAGGTTCTGCTGCTCCGAGATCTGATGGGAGCTGTTGATGCTTGTGGATAAATGCATATGTAACCTTGTGCTGCCACCAGAGGAGGGGTCCAAGAGCCAACACAGCAACTGGGGCGCCGGGTTTTGAAGAAGGTGGGGTGCCCTAGAATTGTCAGGGTGGGTGGGAGGGACTCACAGACCCTGCGCCCCGTTGCTATTCAGTGTAAGCTAGCCCAAGGAAAGCTCAGATATTAGGAGCAAAACTACAGTCATGACTGTGTCTATTGCTACACTCCTCCGTGTATTACTCTTTCTGATTTGTCCCAGTTTCTACCAAGACCATTTCTTCCCTCACCCTCAGCCTTTCCAGTGTATCAGGCAATTTTGTCATCTTAGTCACTGCTTATTAGCTCCTCAGCATGCTCCTGGCTATTCAGACATCTTTCTCCTGTTTCCCAAGCCCTGTGTTCTCAGTGAATAAATTGCTTCTCTTTAGTTCAGAAAACATGACCTCCTTTCTAAGGCAAAGCTCTCCCTCTGTGCTTGCCTTGCTTGTGTCTTCATTTGTCACAGTATCTCACTCTGTAGCCCAGGTTGGCCTAGAATTCACTACGCATTGTGGCCCAAACTGTAGGTGACCTCAAACTCAAGGTGATCCTCCTGCCTCGACCTATCAAGTGCTGGGATTACATGTGTGAGCCACATTCCCAGCTTCATGTGTACTTTTTAAAGGGAAGAGGAGTTACTGTGAAGACCTCCTGCGCATGAGAGGCAGGAGGGGGTTATGTATAGGTTCTGAATGGGGCTGAGCTGACCAGCCATTTAGACCACTTTTTGTATCCACCTTTTGTGGGTGGTTCCTTTAACCACTGAGCAATCTTCCCAGTGCCCCATGTGTGCTTTCCTTTATTTATTTATGTGTGAAAGAGGGAGAGGCAGATAGAGAATGGGTGTGCCGGCCTCCAGCCACTACAAACTCCAGACACATGCGCCACCTTGTGCATCTGGCTTTTTTTTCTTTTCTTTTTCTTTTTTCTTTTATCTTTTTGGTCTTTCGAGGTAGGGTCTCGCTCTAGCTCAGGCTGACCTGGAATTCACCATGTAGTCACAGGGTGGCCTCAAACTCATGGTGATCCTCCTACCTCTGCCTCCCGAGTGCTGGGATTAAAGGCGTGCGCCACCACTTTGGGCATTTTTCTTTTGTTTTTGTATTACGGACATGCTTAGTATGGACACATCATGTGTTGGTACCATCTTTTCCCTTGTCCCTGCCCCCATTCTGTTGGGGACCCACCTCAGTGGGGTTGCAGGTATTCCCCATGGAGTTGTGGGTTATGCATTGTGGGAGCAGCAGTCAGTTGTTGGGGGGAGGCAGTGCCTCTGGGCATGATGTCTCAACCTGTGGCTCTTACAATCTTTCCGCCCCCTCTTCCCTCTTCCGCAAAATTCCCTGAGCCTTGGTGGGTGAATTTTTTTTTTTTTTTTTTTTTTTTTTGGTTTTTCGAGGTAGGGTTTCACTCTGGTACAGGCTGACCTGGAATTAACTATGTAGTCTCAGGGTGGCCTCGAACTCAAGGCGATCCTCCTACCTCTGCCTCCCGAGTGCTGGGATTAAAGGCGTGCGCCACCACGCCCGGCAGGTGGGTGAATTTTAAGTCTACTTCAGTAATGAGCTCTTAGGAGCCTCTGGATCTCTGCGTTGGTAGCTGTTGAGTGTCCTCAGGGTCTGTCTCCTGCACCCTGGCATTGCTTGTCAGGCTCCCCATGGAAGCAGCACTCTTGCTCGTCTCCCCAGTTCCTCTCTGGCTTCAGCTGGGCCTTGGCTGAAGTGCCTGGCATGGTTTATGTCGGAGCTGAAGGGAGGTGAGAAGGACACAATCTTGACCAGAAGTCGGCCCCGCATCTGGCTTTCATGTGGGTGCTAGGGAACCTAGGTCCTTTGGCTTTGCAGGCAATCACCTTAACCACTAAGCCATCTTGTTTGTAAAACTACTTTTTTTTTTTGAGGTAGGGGGCTCACTTTAGGCCAAGCTAACCTAGAAATCATTCTATATCTCAGACTAGCCTCAAACTTACTTATGGTGCTCTTCCTACCTCAGTTTTCTTTTTTTAATATTTTAATTAATTAATTAATTTGACAGAGAAAAAGGGAGAGAGACAGAGAGAGACAGAATGGGCGCGCCAGGGCTTCCAGCCACTGCACACGAACTCTAGATGCATGCTCCCCCTTGTACATCTAGCTAATGTGAATCCTGGGGAATCAAACCTGGGTTCTTTGGTTTTGCAGGCAATGTCTTAACTGCCAAACCATCCCTCCAGCCCTACCTCAGTTTTCTAAATGCTGAGATTTTAGGCATGAGCCACCACACCTGGCTCCAGTTTATGAAACTTCTGTAACTTGTATTTGTTCCCCATAATTATTATCCCCCTGTAAATATCATCAGGTAGGTCCTCCTTGAAAGCATAGCTTGAGCGTGTGCCCGAGTTCTTTTCTCTGTAATTCTCCTTGGCCTTCTGTTTTAGGGATTGAACCCTGGGCCTCTACACCCTAGTGCTCTACCAAGGAGCTACACCCCAGCCCTCTCCATAACTTTTTTAAAATTTTATTTTTAATTTATTTATTTGAGAGACAGAGAGAAAGAGGCAGAGAGAGAAAGAGAATGGGTGGATCAAGGCCTCCAGCCACTGCAAAGGAACTCCAGATGCATGCGCCACTTTGTGCATCTGGTTTACGTGGATGCTGGGGAATCGAGCCTCAAACAGGGGTCCTTAGGTTTCACAGGCAAGTGCTTAACTACTGAGCCATCTCTCGCCATCTCTCCAATCCCCTCTCCATAACTTTTTTTTGTTTGTTTGTTTTTCAAGGTAGGGTGTCACTCTAGCCCAGGCTGACCTGGAATTCACTATGTAGTCTCAGGCTACCCTCAAACTCACAGCAATCCTCTTACCTCTGCCTCCTGAGTGCTGGGATTAAAGGCATGAACCACCATGCCCAGCTCTCCATAACTTTTATTATTTTATTATTTTTAAATGAAAGTTTCTATTTTATTATTTATTTATTTATCAGACAGAAAGAGGGAGAGAGAGAGAGAGAGAATGGTGGGCGCGTCAGGGCCTCCAGCTACTGCAGACGAGATCCAGACGCATGTCCCCCTTGCTCATCTGGCTAATGTGGGTCCTGGGGAACCGAACCTGGGTCCTTTGGCTTTGCAGGTAACTGCCTTAACTGCTAAGCCATCCCTCCAGCCCTATTTTTGTCTTTTTTGAGGTAGGTTCTCACTGTAGCCCAGGCTGACCTGGAATTCACTATGTAGCCTCAGAGTGGCCTTGGACTCACAGCAATCCTTCTACCTCTGCCTCCCGAATGCTGGGTCTCCATAACTTTAAAAAAATTTAATTTATTTGAGAGGGAAAGGCAAATAAAAAATGGGTGCACCAGGGCCTCTAACCACTGCAAACGAACTTCAGACGTATGTGCCACCTTGTGCATCTGGTTTTAGGTGGGTATTGGGCAATCAAGCATGGGTCCTTCGACTTTGCTGGCAAATGTGTTAACTGCTAAGCCATCTCTCCAGCCCCCCTCCATAATTCTAGAGGGAGCAGTCTTTCTGGTACCTCCCTCTGGACCGTCAACCCCTTGCAGCCTACCTTACAGTACTTTCACTTTGTTGTACCGTCCAAAGTCACAAATGAGCCCACGAAACCAGCATCACATACCTCCCACTAATCAGCAACTACACCCAGGAGGCTTTACAAAGACTGTTTACCTCATGATCTCTGTATCACTTGACACTTAGTGTTGCCTACTGAAACGCTCCTCTTGGATCCCATGACAGCACAACATCCAATTCTCCTCTTACCTAACTGGCAGCAACTTCTAGGTCTCTTAATGGCCCCACGTCCACCTACTGCAGGCTGTAGGTGTTCCCCTAGGCTCTGGTCTTGGCCTTTCTCTCTGTATGTTCCTTCACCTCGTTTTCATTTTCTTGCACAGCTTTAATTATTGCCTCAGATTAGATGACTGCTAAATCTTCCTCTTCTGTCCCAACCTTTCCTCTGAGAAAACAAACTTGAATGTATAAGTTTCTGCTGAGAAGTTGTGTGTGTGTGTGTGTGTGTGTGTTTCAAGGCAGGGCTTCACTCTAGCTCAGGCTGACCTGGAATTCACTATGTCATCTCAGGGTGGCCTCGAACTCATGGCGATTCTCTTACCTCTGTCTCCCAAGTGCTGGGATTAAAGGTGTGCACCACCACCCCCGGCTGCTGAGAAGTTTGTTGTTTTTTTTTAATTTATTTGAGAGAGGGAAAGAAGCAGAGAGAGAGAGAGAGAGAGAGAGAGAATGGGCATGCCAAGGCTTCCAGCCAATGCAAATGAACTCCAGATGCATGCACCCCCTTGTGCATCTAGCTTACATGGGTCCTGGGAATCAAACCGAGGTCCTTTGGCTTTGCAGGCAAGTACCTTAACCGCTAAGCCAGCTCTCCAGCCCCCAAGAAGTTTTAATTACAATATTGCTGATAAAAAACTTGGTGCTGGCCATGCGTGGTGGTGCACGCCTTTAATCCCAGCACTCAGGAGGCAGAGGTAGGAGGATCACCCTGAGTTCAAGGCTACCCTGAGACTACATAGTGAATTCCAGGTCAACCTGAGCTAGAGCAAGACCCTACCACGAAAAATCATAAAACATATTTTATTTATTTAAGAGAGAGAGAGAGAGAAAGAGGCATATAGAAAGAGAAAGAACGGGGCTTGAGAGATGGCTTAGCAGTTAAGGCACTTGCCTACAAAGCCAAAGGACCCAGGTTCAATTCACCAGGATCCATGTAAGCCAGATGCACAAGGTGGTGCATGCAGCTGGAGTTCATCTGTAGTGACTAGAAGCCCTGACACACCCATTCTTTTTTTTTTTTTTTTTATTTAATAGAGAGAGGTAGATAGAGAATGGGCCATTGCAAACGAACTCCAGATGCATGCACCACCTTGTGCATCTGCATACGTGGGTACTGCAGAATCCAACCAGGGTCCTTAGCCTTCTCAGGCAAGTGCCTTTACCACTAACCTTTTTTTTTTTTTTTTTTTTTGAGGTAGAGTCTCAAGCCCAGGCTAGTCCACAATTCAGTATGTAGTATCAGGGTGACCTCAAACTCCCAGCAATCCTACCTCTGCCTCCCTAGTACCGGGATTAAAAGTATATACCACCATGCCCATCTTAGGATATACGTTTGGGGGCTGGGAAGATGGCTCAGTGGTTACAATGCTTGCCACCCAAGCATGAGTACCTGGGTTTGGATCCCCAGCACCCCCTAAAAACTGGCCATGGTGACATGCACCTGTAATCCCATCACTCGGGAGTGGGAGACAGCAAGATGCCAGGGTCTGCTGGCTGAGAAGCTAGCCTAGCAGAATTCGTGAGCTGTAGGTTCAGTGAGAAGCTATGTCTCAAAGGATAAGGTAGCAGGCGTGGTGGCGCACGCCTTTAATCCCAGCACTTGGGAGGCAGAGGTAGGAGGATCGCCGAGAGTTCGAGGCCACCCTGAGACTACATAGTTAATTCCAGGTCAGCCTGGACCAGAGTGAGACCCTACCTTGAAAAAAAAAAAAAAAAAAAAAAAAAAAAAAAAAAAAAAAGGATAAGGTGGAGAGCAATTGAGGAAGACACTAAAGCACCTCTAACCTACACACACAACACACACACACAATACACACAACACACACACACACACACACACCACATGGATGCTCACATCAAGACATGACTTTGTCCCTAATTCAACCCAACTCCCTCATTTATGGACGAGGGAGCGTAGGTACTTGTCCAAACCAACGTAATGTGTGCTACAGCGCGCAACAAACTCGATGTTCAGCCTAGTGTTTTCTGTTGATGGCCAATAACTTTTGTTTTGTTTTGTTTTGTTTTGTTTTGTTTTGTTTTGTTTTGTTTTCAAAACAGGGTCTCCTGGAGCTGGAGAGATGGCTTAGCAGTTAAGCACTTGCCTGTGAAGCCTAAGGACCCCTGTTTGAGGCTCGATTCCCCAGAACCCATATAAGCCAGATGCACCACGTGGCACATACATCTGAAGTTCATTTGCAATGGCTGGAGGCCCTCTCTCTCTCTCTGCCTCTTTCTCTCTCTCTCTGTCTCTCTCTCTCAGAATAAATAAATAAATAAATAAATGAACAAACAACAGGGTCTGAGTTGCCACCCTCAAATTCCAGGTCAGCCTGGGCCAGAGGGAGACCCTACCTCGAAAAACCAAAAAACAAACAAACAAACAAAAAAAAAACCAGGGTCTCTTTGCCTCAAACTTGCTACGTAGCTGAGGATGACCTTGAACTTCATCATCCTGCCTCCTGAATACTGGAATTACAGGCATGCACCACACCTGGCTTGAAGTCAGGGCTTTGTGCATGTAAGGCAAGCCCGCTACCAACTGAACTACACCTCTATCCAATTCTTCCCATCATTCCATGGCTACTCCTCTAATTTGCACTTTATTTATAGCAACAGTCTCTCTTAACTCTAATCCTTTTACCCTGGTAATCAGATTAATTTTCCTAGAACAGTGTTTTCTTTGCTTTCATTCCTTATTCAAACCCATGAGCAGGTCCCCAATGCTCTGAGAAAAAGTCAAGTCTCTCTCTCTTTATCTCTCTCTCTCTTTTTTTTTTTTTTAGAGAGACGGAGAGAAACAAAGAGAGAACGTGCCAGGGCTACAGACACTGCAATAGAACTCCAGATGTTTGCACCACCTAGTGGGCATGTGTGACCTTGTGCTTGCTTTATCTTTGTGCATCTGGCTAATGTGGGATCTTGAGAGTCGAACATGGGTCCTTAGGCTTCGCAGGCAAGTGTCTTAACCACTTATCCATCTCTCCAGCCCAAAAGTCAAGTCTTTAATCAAGGTTTCTTCTCTCTCTGCTCTCCTGATGATCCTTCTATTTCATTTTCAAATTTCATTTTCAAATTCATCCCCAAACACATAGTTAATTCCAGGTCAGCCTGGACCAGAGTTTTTTTTTTTTTTTTTTTTTTGCCTAAACACTTATTCCTGGGTTTCACTTTGCCCAGCCTTTTCTGTTTCTGTTTATCCAAATCTTACCTTTCACTTGAAAACAAATTCAAGTGCTTCTTCTTATCCTGCTTCCTATCTAACATACTATCTAGGGTTAGTTTGGGGCCTTTTATTCAACCAAATAGTACCGTATATTCAAAACATCCACTACAGGGTTTGATATATAGGAAGCTCTAAGAAATGTCAGGCCTGGAGAAGCGGTTCAGCACTTGCTTGCAAAGCCTGATGGCCTGAGTTCAATCCCCCAGTACCCATGTAGAGCCATGTGGCCACATGTATCTGGAGTTCTTTTTTTTTTTTTTTTTTCCAAGATAGGGTCTCACTTGAACCCAGGCTGGCCTTGTATTCACTATGTAGTCTCAGGTTCTCTCTCCCACCTTCTCAAATTATATATATATATATATATATATATATATATATATATATACACACACATACACACACACACATACATACACACACACACACACACACATATATATACACACACACATAATATACATACATACATATATATATGTAATTTATTTATGTGTGTGAGAGAGAGGCAGATATATATAGACAGAACAGGCATGCAAGGGCCTCTAACCACTGCAAAAGAAATCTAGGTGCCTGCATCACCTTGTACATCTGGCTCTACATGGGTACTGGAGAATCGAAACTGGGTCCTTAGGCTTCTCAAGCAAATGCTTTAACTGCTAAGCCATCTATCTAGCCCCAAATATATTTTTTTTTTTTTGGTTTTTCGAGGTAGGGTCGTTTCATGGCAATCTTCCTACCTCTGCCTCCCGCGTGCTGGGATTAAAGGTGTGCGGCCCCCATGCCCGGCTTATATCTCTGTTTCTATTACCCAACTAAATAGTCATACATAATAAACAAATAAACATGATGGTGTTCCAATACTTTTTAATTTTTTTTTTTTGAGTTAGGGTCTCACTCCAGCCCAGGCTGACCTGGAATTCGCTATGTAGTCTCAGGTAGTACATGCCTTTATCAAGGTCATATACCTGATGAATTTCATGATTGTAGAATCCAGACTTCCTGACTTGTAATATAGTATCATTCCAAGATATTATGCTGTTGTCTATATCACTTATTTTATACTTTTTTGTGTGTATGTATGTGTACATAGATGCAGAGGCTAATCTCAGGTGTCATTCACTTCTTCTTCTTCTTTTTTTTTTTTTTTGTTTTTTTGAGGTAGGGTCTCACTCTGGCCCAGGCTGACCTGAAATTCACTATGTAGTCTCAGGGTGGCCTTGAACTCACAGCGATCCTCCTACCTCTGCCTCCCGAGTGCTGGGATTAAAGGCGTGCGCCACCACGCTTGGCTTCACTTCTTTTTTTAAATTTATTTTATTTAATTATAACTTTTTTGTTTGTTTGTTTTTGTTTTTTGAGGTAGGGTCTCACTCTAGCCCAGGCTGACCTGGAATTCACTATGTAGTCTCAGAGTGACCTCTAACTCTCAGTGATCCTCCTACCTCTGCCTCCCAAGTGTTGGGATTAAAGGTGTGAGCCATCACACCCAGCTTATTTATTTATGTTTTTTAAAAAATTATTTTTTTATTTGAGACAGAGGAGAGAGAGAGGCCTCTAACCATAGCAAACGAATCCAGAAACATGTACCAGCTTGTGCATCTGGTTTACATGGGACCTGGAGAATTGAACCTGGGTCCTTAGGCTTTGCAGGCAAGTGCCTTAACTGCTAATCCATCTATCCAACCCTTATTTATGTTTTTATGTATTTATTTGCAAGCAGAGAGAGAGAGAGAGAGAGAGAGAATGGGCACATCAGGGCTTCTAGCCACTGCAAACAATCTCTAGATGCATGCACCACCTTGTGCATCTGGCTTACGTGAGTACTGGGGAATCGGAACCTGGGTCCTTAGGATTCAAAGGCAAGCGCCTTAACTGCTGAGCCATCTCTTCAGCCATTTAAATTTATTTTTATTTTTAATTTTTTTTTCATTCAAGTCTTTTTGAGACTTGGCCTAGAGCTCACCTATTACTCTAGGTTGGCTGGCCAGTGAACTGCAGAGATTCGCTTGTCTCTGCCTCCCAAGGGAAGGATAAGAGGTTTGGTACCCCAACTTTTACAGGATTCTGGGGATCTGAGTCAGGGCTTCGTGCTTGCACTTTATCAAGTGAGCTATCTAGCCAGCCCTATTTTGCAGTTGCATGTTACCTTGTCTATTTACCTTTTATGTCCACATACTGTCTTTAGTGATGCAAGACACACTGGAATGGTATCAGCAGTACCTGGCATAGGATAGGCATTCAATAAAAATTAGTGATAAGCATAATGTCCTCGTCCAGCTCCGCTTTGGCACTTTGGACCCTGGAGGTCTGAGGCAGGCTTGATTTTTTTGTGTGAGTCCCTGTTATAACTGGTGACGATGTGTGTTCTGGGGAGGTACATTTTCCCAAAGTCATTACATCTGAACTTATGTGAATTACCACACATGGACATGTACAACGTACAAACAAAAGGTTGCCTTGGCAATGTGGAAGAAATAAAAACAAGGAGGTATTTCTGCCACATCTTCCTGGGATGCACATAGCAAAGCTGGCATATATAATTCTGACTTTAAGTCCTGCCGCGTTCCTTTTTTTTTTTTTTTTTTTTTTGAGAGACAAAGAGAAAGGGAGAGAAGAAGACAGAGAATGGGTGCGCCAGCAGCCTCTCAGTGGCTGTGAATGAACTCCAGATGCGTGAGCCCCCTTGTGGGAAAGTGCGGCATTGAGCCCTTGAGTCACTTTGCATCTGGCTAAACATGGGACCTGGAGATTGAAACTGACGTTGTTAGGCTTTGCGGGCAGGCGCCTTAACCGCTAAGCCATCTCTCCAGCACACCCCCTTTTAGAGAAAGAGGCAGAGAGAGAGAGAAAAGGAGGGAGGGAAAGAATGGGTGCACCAGGGTCTCCAGCCACTGCAAACGAACTCCAGATGCATGCACTCCGTTCTGCATCTGGTTTATGTGGGTTCTGCGGAATCAAACCAAGATCTTTTGGCTTTGCAGGCAAGTGCCTTAACTGCTAGGCCAATTCTCCAGCCCTCCCTTTTTTTCTTTTAATGATTTCACTTTAATGAAATAGCTATAAAAATACTTTGTATGGGAAACGAGGTATGTTCATTTCTCTTCCTTAATTTTTTATCAAGATTTTATTTTTATTTCTTTATTTATTGGAGAGAGAGAGAGAAAGAGTGAGAATGGGTGCACCAGGGTCTCTAGCCACTGCAAATAAACTCCAGACACATGCGCCACCATGTTCATCTGGCTTATGGGACCTGGAGAATCAAACTGGGATCCTTAGGCTTTGCAGGCATGCACCTTAACCACTAAGCCATCTCTCCAGCCCTACTTCTTAATATTTTATTTTTTTATTTATTTATTTATTTATTTGGTTTTGCGAGGTAGGGTCTCACTCTGGTCCAGGCTGACCTGGAATTAACTATGTAGTCTCAGAGTGACCTCTAACTCTCAGCGATCCTCCTACCTCTGCCTCCCGAGTGCTGGGATTAAAGGAGTGCGCCACCACGCCCGGCATCCTTAATATTTAAAAAAAAAAGATTTATTTATTTATGTTTGGTTTTTTGAGGTAGGGTCTCACTCTAGCTCAGGCTGACCTGGAATTCACACTGTATTCTCAGGGTGGCCTTGAACTCACAGTGATCCTCCTACCTCAGCCTCCCGAGTGCTGGGATTAAATGCGTGTGCCACCACTTCCAGCTAACTTTTTATTAAATTAAAAAAATTTGGGGGGGTGGGGTGGGGCTGGAGAGATGACTTAGTGGTTAAGGTGCATGATCCAGGTTTGATTCTCCAGGTTACACTTAAGCCGGATGTACGTGGTGTCCCCATACGTCTGGAGTTCGTTTGCAGTGTCTAGAAGCCCTGGCACATTCATTCTCCCTCTCTGTCTTTAATAGATAAATAAAAATAAATCTTTAAGAAAGATTTTTTTTTGCTCGATATGGTGGTGCACACGTTTTTTTTGTTTTTTGTTTTGTTTTGTTTTGTTTTCGAGGTAGGGTCTCACTGTGGCCCAGGCTGCCCTGGAATTCACTATGTAGTCTCAGGGTGGCCTCGAACTCACAGTGATCCTCCTACCTCTGCCTCCCTAGTGCTGGGATGAAAGGCGTGCGTCACCACACCCGGCCTCTAACCTTTAAAAAAAATTTTTTTTTTTTAACTCCTCAACTTTTAAGGTGTGTGGAGCAGATGCGTGGCCACTTCAAAGAGAAAACAGGACGCACGCTCAAGGAAGCTTCCCATTTTCCACGCAGAAGGAGCAATCGCCGCAATTTCTACTCAAGGCTTAATGGAATTAGTGGGCACGGAACCGGGCTGACCTTCTCGCTGGCCGGAAGAAGGTCAGGAAGGAGCCTGGGGGAACGTGAGTCAGGTGTCGAGCGCAGGCGTCACCCGGGGCGGGAAGAACGTTGCCATGGTTTCCGCGAGCCGTTCTTGGCGCGGCGCCGGGGATTCCGTCGCTTCCGCTTCCGGTCGCGCGCGGTGCTGGGGGTCCGGGCGGAGTCCGGGGCGCCGGGTGAGGACGCGGGCGTTACGGGGCAGGAAGGGCGGCGTGGCGGGAGGCCGGGTGTTCTCGCCAGCGCCCCTTCGTGAGCCACCGACGGCGACGCGGCCCAGACCCGCTCGCGTCCGCCCTGCCCGGCCGCGTTTACCATCTCTTCCTCGGCCAACCAAGCGAGAGCAAGGGGGTCTTGACAGCCATTCGATTGCTTTGTTTGCTTGTTTGTTTTCCGAGGTAGGGTCTCACTCTAGCCCTAGGGTGACCTGGAATTCACTATGTAGTCTCAGGGTGGCCTCGAACTCACAGCGAACCTAGCTCAAAAAATTTTAAGGCTTGGGTATGTTTCAGTTTCATCATTAAAGGGATGGCTGTTATATAGATTTCATGATGTTAGGTTTGAGTAATTATTTCATTTTTTTTTGTTTTTTGAGGTTGGGTTTCACTCTAGCCCAGGCTGACCTGGAATTCACTATGTAGTCTCAGGGTGGCCTCGAACTCATGGTGATCCTCCTACCTCTGCCTCCTGAGTGCTGGGATTAAAGGCGTGTGCCATCACGCCCAGCTAATTGTTTTATTAATTAATTAATTTATTTATTTATTCATTCACTCATTTATTCATTTTTGGTTTTTCTAGGTAGGATCTCTTTCTAACCCAAGCTGACCTGGAATTCACTATGTAGTCTCAGAGTGGCCTTAAACTCACTGCCATCTGCCTACCTCTGCCTCCCGAGTGCTGGAATTAAAGGCAAGCATCCTTTCTAAACTAGGGAGACTTCGGCCTGCTCAGGCCTGCGCTTCCAGGATCCATTCTTAGACATAGAATAAAAGGATCAGCCACGGTAACGGGGTATTCTGATATTTCGTTGTCTTTCTTGGTTTCTCTTTTTCCTTTCTCCTGCAGAGTGAAGACTTTAAATACAAGGTCATGGCAAAACATCTAAAGTTCATTGCCAGGACTGTGATGGTGCAGGAAGGGAACGTGGAAGGTGCATACAGGACTCTGAACAGGTAAAGGGGTCAAAGAATTACAGTCATGCCTAGACCAACAATGTGGAAAATGAATTCTCTCCCTCTGCCTGTCCTTAAATGTTTTCAAACCAATGCCACCCAGTGTTTAGATTCATGGATCTTTTCAGCCTCTCCCTTTATTATTTAAAAATGAAATCCTGTGAGCTTTTATTTAATTTAATTAATCTATTTATTTTGGTTTTTCGAGATAGGGTCTCACTCTAGCTCAGACTGACCTGGAATTCACTATGTAGTCTCAGGGTGGCCTCGAACTCACGGCGAGCTTCCTACCTCTGCCTCCCTTGTATGGCACAATACAGGCCTGGTCCTAGCCAGACCGCATGGCAGAAGACAACAGGAAGTGGCTTGTGTAAAAATGGCGTTTTGCGCAGGCGTGATGTGACAACAGTTACAGCCCCATGCTCGCGAGAAGCCTACTACGAGATGTCCTGTCCAGAGACAGGCTGTCATTGGTCATCAAAAGGGGACCGCCCCATACAAGGATTAACAGCCCCTTAAAACCCATGTGCACTTCCTGAATAAACGAGTTTGTGGATTCTCGCTCCGCTTTCACCCAACTCCTGGAGTCTGTGTCGTGACTCCGCGCTGCTCACCCCAATTCGGCAGAGACCCTTTTGTCCCTCCTGAGCTGGCCTTGGGGGGGACCCCAACATCCCCTCCCTCCTTCCTTCCTTCCTTTCCTCCCTCGAGGTAGGGTCTCACTCTGGCCCAGACTGACCTGGAATTCACTATAGTCTCAGGATGGCCTTGAACTCACAACGATCCTCCTACCTCTGCCTCCCCAGTGCTGGGATTAAAGGCGTGCGCCACCATGCCCGGCTTACTCATTTTCTTTTTATTAGAGACAGAGAAAGAGTGAGAATTGGTGCGCCAGGGCCTTTAGCCACTGCAAATGAACTCCGGACACATGTGCCACCATGTGCATCTGGCTTACGTGGGACCTGGAGATTCAAACCGGGGTCCTTGGGCTTCGTAGGCATGCACCTTAACTGCTAAGCCATCTCTCCAGCTCCCTTACTCATTTTCTATCTGCCTCTTTTTCTCTCTCAAATAAATAAAATTAAGAAAAAGAGCCAGGCATCGTGGTGCATGTCCTTAATCCCAGCACTTGGGAGGCAGAAGTAGGAGGACTGCCGAGAGTTCGAGGCCAGGTGAGACTGACATAGTGAATTCCAGGTCAGCCTGGACCAGAGTGAGAGCCTGAGGCTATGAATACAAAAAAAAAAAAAAAAAAAGAGCCTGTTTTTTTTTTTTTTTTTTTTTTTTTTTTTTTGGTTTTTGAGATACAAAATACCCATAAAGCCTTATTACTCAAGTTTCTCAAATAAACAGTTCGTTGTTTAGCCTTCCCTTCTGTTGTTTTTAAGGATAAATTTTTTTTCTAGTATGCCTCATTTATATTTGTGTTTCGGGGGGCAGGGTCTCATTCATCTCCTGCTTAAAGGAATTGATAAATTATCTTTTCATTGATGCCATGTCTGCCAAAAGCATCAAGGCAGCTCTCCCTTCTGAAAGGAAATGCTTCTTTCTTTTTCTGGGACTGTTCTAATAAACATAGAATCATGCCTTTCTCTCTATATATATCTATTCTAAAATCCTTAATCAGGCAATATTTACAAAAAAAGTAAACATTTATTCATTTATTTGAGAAAGAGAGAGAGAGGTGTGCCAGGGCCTCTAGCCACTGCAAAGGAGCTCCAGATGCATGTGCCACCTTGTGCATCTGGCTTATGTGGGTCCTGGGGAATCGAACCTGGATCCTTAGGCTTCACATGCAAGTGCCATAAACACTAAGACATCTCTCTAGCCCCCTAGATCTAAAATATTGGGACTAAGGGTGTAGCTCATTTAGTAGGATGCTTGCCTAGTAGGCATGAGGTTCTGGGTTCAGTCATCAACATGTAAACCTAGTGGTACATAATCCCAGTACTTGGGACGTGAAGGAAGGAAGATCAGGAGCCATCCTCCACTACATAGCAAGTAGACCAGCCTGGACTACATGCGACCCTGCCTTCAGAAAAGAAAAAAACAGTTAATTTAAAAAAAATCTTTCTGGTCCTAAATGCAACTACAGAGTTCAAGTCTTTTGTTTTGTTTTGTTTTGTTTGTTTTGTTTTGTTTTGTTTTGTTTTGTTTTTTCAAGGTAAGGTCTCATGCTGGCCCAGGCTGACCTGGAATTTACAGTGTAGTCTCAGGGTGGCCTTGAACTCATGGTGATCCTCAGTGCTGGGATTACAGGTGTGCACCACTATGCCTGGCCTTTTTTTTTGAGGTAGGGTCTCACTCTAGCCCAGACTGATCTGGAATTCACTGTATAGTCTCAGGCTTGCCTGGAACTCTTGGTGATCCTCCTATCTGGGACTAAAGGCGGGTGCTATCACAGGGTCTCATATAGCCCAGGCTGGCCTCAATCCTTGCTATGTAGTCAAGGATGACCCTGAAACCCTTATCTTCCTGCCTTGCTTTCACCTTCCATCTCTCTGACCTGTAAGTGCAGGAATTACAGGCATGTGCCACCACACCTGATTTAAATGGTGCTGGGGATCAGTCCTTGGGCTTTGTGCATGCTGGCCAATCACTACATTCCCAACCCAATAAATCCCTTTTTTACTTTTTTTTTTTTTTTTACTTTTTGGGTTTCCAAGGTGGGGTCTCTTTCTAGCCTAGCCCAAGCTGACCTGGAATTCACTTTGTAGTCTCAGGCTGACCTTGAACTTGCAATCCTCCTACCTCTGCCTCCCAAGTGCTGGGATTGAAGGTGTGTACCACCACTCCAGGTAGATCTGTTTTCTTCAAAAAAGAAGAAAAACAACAAGTGCAGAATAGCCAGAGGTGGTGGCTTACACCTGCAATCCAGCATCTCAGCATCTGGAAAGATGAGACAAAGGGTCTTGTACAAAGTACTTGTCTCCTCCTCCTCCTCCTCCTTCTTTTCTTTTTTTCTTTTTTTCTTTTCTTTTCTTTTTTTTTTTTTTTTTTTTTTTTTTTTTTTTTTTTTGTTTTTCGAGGTAGGGTCTCACTCTAGCCCAGGCTGACCTGGAATTCACTATGTAGTCTCAGGGTGTCCTTGAACTCACTGCGGTCCTCCTACCTCTGTCTTTTTTTTTTTTTTTTTTTTTTTTTTTTTGAGGTAGGGTCTTGCTCTAGCCCAAGCTGCCTTTGTTTGTTTGTTTGTTTGTTTGTTTGTTTGTTTGTTTGTTTTTGAGGTAGGGTTTCGATCTAGCCCAGGGTGACCTGGAATTCACTATGTAGTATAGTGTCAGGGTGGCCTTGAACTCATGACACCTCCCTAGTGCTGGGATTAAAGGTGTGCGCCACCATGCCCGACTCTAGAAACTTTTTTAAGTCTTGGAGTATTATGATATGTGTACCATAAATTGTATTTTAGCCTCGGGGGAGAAAGTGAACAAGTAGTCTTAAAATAATTCTCTATGCAAAGGCTTGTAAGGTTACACATGTGAGTGGGACTGGGCCAATCTAGGAATGTCCTGGTCTTGTCCTGCACTTTAAATGCAGTATTTTCTGACTGACACACTTTAATTACTTTCCCTCTGCTTTTCTCTAATGTCCCGCCTCTGACCACCTTTTCTGTATATTGTCTCAATCCCAGAGTTCTCAGCCTTAGGATGTTTGGTGGTTTAAAATAAGTTGCTTGTTCTGTGCTCTAATTACAAAAGGAGCACAAGTGAGAGGGGTGGTTAAATCTTTACTGTGTTCAGAGCACAGAAGGAACCTTACAAAGGAAATAGCCTATGTGTCTGCCCAGAGAGACCGCCACAAAATGTTTGTTACATAACCAGGGGCCTTCACTGGTGACCTGAAATGAGGATGATGAGTGGGGACTGCTGGAAAGCCCTGCCTGATTGGCTGGCCCCAAACAAGGAAAAACAAGCACACTAGAAATGTGCCCGGTTGT
Source organism: Orientallactaga sibirica (assembly GCA_036365145.1). NCBI lineage: Eukaryota > Metazoa > Chordata > Mammalia > Rodentia > Dipodidae > Orientallactaga > Orientallactaga sibirica. The sequence continues at coordinate 23,218,426 of JAEOAD010000025.1, forward strand.
CCCCTTTTACTCTTGATGGGCCAGCTTCTGGGCCCATTGAGTTCTTCTGCATACACGTTGGTCCTGACGTAGGCTGGCTACGCTGACATGTGAATCTGCCACCCCCATTTCCCCCTCTAGGCAGCTCAGCTCCTTTTACATAATCTGTTGAATTGCACTAAAACTGGCAGCTGGTTTCTCCTTCATGTAAGGTTGCCAGGCACCCAAACTCCAAGCTGATCTGTTTACACTAAGCTCTTCATTTGCTAGTCCTTGAACTACCTTTGGAAACAGAAGCATCTTAGTCACATCTTCTCCATTTACTGTCCCTGTCTCCCCATCCCCACGAGGTAGGGTCTCACTTTAGCTCAGGCTGACCTGGAATTCACTCTGTAGTCTCAGGGTGGTCTTGAACTCAAGGTGATCCTCCTACCTCTGCCTCCCAGGTGCTGGGAGGTGTGCCACCGGCACCACCTGCCTGGCTCTCTCTCTCTTTTTTTTTTTCGAGGTAGGGAGCTCAGGCTGACCTGGAATTCACCACAGGGTGGTCTTGAACTCAAGGTGATCCTCCTACCTCTGCCTCCCGAGTGCTGGGATTAAAGACATGCGTCACCATGCCTGGCCTCTTTTGTTTTTTTGAAGTAGGGTCTTACTTTGTAGTCCCAGGCTGGCCTCAAACTTACCTCCATCCTCCTACTTCTGCTTCCTGAGTGCTGAAATTAACGACATGTGGTACCACACCTAGCTCATTCTTTTTTTCTTAATATTTTTTATTTTTATTTATTTATTTGAGAGAAGGAAAGAGGCAGAATGAGAGAGAGAAAAAAGAGAATGGCTATGCCAGGGCTTCCATGTCACTGCAAACAAACTCCTGATGCATGCACCACCTTGTGCATCTGGCTTACATGGGTCCTGGGGAATCAAACCAAGGTCCTTTGGCTTTGCAGGCAAGCACCTTAACTGCTAAGCCATCTATCCGGCCCCCCTTTTTTCTTTTTTAATTATTAATTTAGAGAGGTAAAGTGGAAATGGCACACAGAAAGAGTGAGACTGAAAGAGCCTTTGCCAGGGCAAATGAACTCCAGACGCATGTGCTACTTTGTGCATCTGACTTTACATGGGTATTGGGGAATCAAAGCCATCAGGCCTTCAGCCTGTGCAAGCAAGTGCCTTTAACCATGGAGCCACCTCTCTAGCCCCCTGGTTCTTAACATTCTTTACACCTTCCCTCCCACAGTATTCCTGAGCCTTGGCCAGAGATAAATTGAGTGCTGAAAACTCAACAATCAACTAGTGTTAACCTTTTGATGAGTTTTTGTTTTAAATTATTATTTTTTATTTATTTGAGAGAGAAATAGGCAGGTAGAGAGAGAATGGGCATGCCAGAGCCTCCAGCTGCTACAAACAAACTCCAGATGTTTGTCTCTACCCTCTCCTCCCCCCCACCCTCCGGGCATCTAGCTTATGTGGGTCCTGGGGAACCAAACCTGGGTCCTTAGGCTTTGACCACTTAGCCTTAACCACTAAGCCATCTCTCCAGCCATATTTTCTTTTTTTGTTTTGAGGGGGCTTTTTTTTTTTTTTTTTTTTTTTTTTTTTGGTTTTGGTTTTTGAGGTAGGGTCTCACTCTGGCCTAGGTTGACCTGGAATTAACTATGTAGTCTCAGGGTGGCCTCAAACTCTCGGCGATCCTCCTACCTCTGCCTCCCAAGTGCTGGGATTAAAGGCGTGTGCCACCACACCTGGCTTGTTTTTTTTTTTTTTTAAACCATTTTTTTTTTAATCAATTAGAGAGAGAGAGATCCTCCTACCTTAGTCTCCCTAGTGCTGGTATTAAAGGTTAGTATGCTATCACAACCAGCTTTTTTTCCCCCTTTGGATCTTTAACTAGCCTGGAACTCAAATTGGCAGCATCTCCCCTGCATCAGTCTACCAAGTGCTGGAATTACAGGTGTGAGCCATCACTCCCAAACTTCTAATGCACAAGTTAATACAGGTACTAGTAAAGCTTTCTGGTGGCTCACGCCTTTAATCCCAGGACTTGGGAGGCAGAGGTAGGAGGATCACCATGAGTTCGAGGCCACCCTGAGACTACATAGTGAATTCCAGGTCAGCCTGGGCTAGAACAATATCCTACCTCAAAAAACAAACAAACAAACAAAAAAGCTTTCTGAACTAACATCAACAAGAACTTTATATATTATAAGGTTACTTAATCCCTTGTTCAGTGGACATCTGTCCATTGTCTAGAGGGTTCATTTTTGCCACATATTTACTGACAATTTGCTCTTTGCCAAACAATGTGTCTAATGTGTAAGAATGAATTAAAAAGTTGGTCTCTTGCCTCAGGAAGTGCACACACAGTAAGGGACTTTTTCTGTTTTTGTTTTTTAAAGGTAGGGTCTCTAGCTCAGGCTGATCTGGGATTTACTATGTAGTCTCAGGATGGCCTCAAACTCACTGTGATCCTCCTACCTCTGCCTCCCTAGTATTGGGATTAAAGGCGTGCGCCATCACACCCGGTGTGGGACTTTTTTTTTAATGTGGTTAAATATAATACTATCTAATCAGTGCTATAATAGTGGCTTTAAGCCTGTCCTGGTGGCTCATGCTTTTAATCCCTGCCCTTGGGAAGCTGAGCTAGGAGAGTCACGGTGAATTAGAGGCCTGTCCAGGTTACAGAGTAAGTACCAAGTAGCCTGAACTACAGTGAGACTCTGCCTCCAAAACAAAACAAAAACAAATAAGAGTGGCATTAACAGTGCATCAGTGTATCCTGGATCGTTTCTCCCTGAATCATCAGCAGTAACATCACCTAGGAACTTGTTAGAAATGCAGCTGGGGCTTAATGGTCATATGTGCATCAATCAAGGTGGTCCTTGGCACCATTAGAAAGGTGGGTGGGATGCAAATTTCTCTTTTTAAATTAATTATTCATTTAAGAGAGAGAAATAGAGAGAGGGGGAGAGAATGAGCATGCCAGAGCCATCGCAAATAAACTCCAGATGCATGTGTCCCCTTGTGCATCTGGCTTACGTAGGTCCTGGGGCATCGAATTGGGATCCTTTGGCTTTGCAGGCAAACACCTTAGCCGCTAAGTCATCTCTCTAGCCCTTCTCTCGCCTTTCTTTATAGAAAAAAAAAATTAAAAAGATAAGCTGGGCTGGAGAGATAGCTTAGCAGTTAAGGCACTTGTCTGCAAAGCTTAGGGACCTGGGTTCAATTCCCCAGTACTCATGTAAGCCAGATTCACATGGTGGCATAGGTGTCTGGAGTTTGCAGTAGCTAGAGGCCCTGGTACATCATTTTTTCCCTCTCTCTCTCTCTCTGCCTCTTTCACATACATACATACATACATACATACATACATACATACATACATACATACATACAAACAAACAAAGACAAGCTTATTTTGTGTTCTGCCCTGGGCATGGCAATAACCAGAACTGTCTGCAGGTAGGGTCTCGCTGTGGCCCAGGCTGACCTGGAATTCACTATGTAGTCTCAGGCTGGCATTGAAATGGCGATCCTCCTACCTCTGCCTCCCGAGTGCTGGGATTAAAGGCGTGCGCCACCACACTGGGCTCTCTCTTACTTTGATGTCATCATCTTTATCTCCTATTATACTGGTCTTGTGTAGGTAGTGCCAGGCACTTCAATGTCATTAGGGTTTGCAAGCAAATACCTAACCCCTGAGCCATCTCTCCAGCCCTCCCACTGTAATTTTTCTACATCTCTTTTATTTATTATTATTTGAGAGAGGGAAACAGAGAAAGAGAAAGGGTGTGCTAGGGCTTCAAGCCACTGCAAACAAACTCCAGATACATGCACCACCTTGTGTATCAGGCTTACGTGGGTACTGGGGAATTGAACTGAGGTCCTTTGGTTTTGCAGGCAAGTCCCTTAACTGATTAGCCATCTCTCCAGCCCCTACTGTAATTTTTAAAATTTTATTTTTATTGATAACTTCCTTAATTTTAGACAATATCCCATGGCCCCACTGTATTTTTTTTTTTTTTTTTTTTGAGGTAGGGTCTCACTCTAGCTCAGGTTGACCTGGAAATCACTATGTCATCCCAGGGTGTCCTCGAACTCATGGCGATCCTCCTACCTCTGCCTCTTGAGTGCTGGGATTAAAGTCATGTGCCACATGCCTGGCTTTCCCACTGTAATTTTATTTTTATTTTTAGAGACACAGAGACAGAGGGAGGGAGACAGACAGAGAATGGGCGCACCAGCAGTCTCTCAGCTGCTGTGAACGAAATCCAGATGTGTGCGCCCCCTTGTGGGGAAGTGCGGCATTGTGCCCTTATGTCACTTTGCATCTGGCTAAACGTGGGACCTGGAGATTGGAACCAGCATTCTTTAGGCTTAGGAGGCAGGCGCCTTAACCACTAAGCCATCTCTCTAGCCCCCCCACTGTAATTTTTGAAACAAGATTTTTTTGGCCCATCAACGTCTGACCACCTGTGATGTTGGAAACAGTAGCCAAGCTTATAATATCATTGCCTGCCTTTATACAGAATCCTCACCACAGATGGGCTCATTGAGGACATTAAACGACGACGATACTACGAGAAGCCTTGCCGCCGCCGACAGCGCGAAAGCTATGACACATGCCGGAGGATCTACAACATGGAAATGGCTCGAAAGATCAACTTTTTGATGCGAAAGAACAGGGCAGACCCATGGCAGGGCTGCTGAGGCCTGTGGATAAGAGGCCCACATCTAGCTGTGTTCACCTCTTTATCCATCCCTATTTTCTCTTACCTTTCCAATAAACTCGAGAAGACCTGCATAGATGGAAACACCCTCATTCAGTGGACCCTCTCTTTTATTAAGTGAAAGGAAAAATGAATCCCAGAGCCGTTTAGAAGTAGTAAGTAACATAGTGGTTGCCAAGGTATACGAGCAACTAGGACTTAATGTTAAACAGATGGATTTTCCCTTTATGAAGATTTTTTTAAATATTTTATTTAAGATTTGAGAAAAGTTCTGAAAAACCATGGTCCAGATGGAATGGTTACGTGGGTCCTGAGAGAATGAACAAAGAAATAAGCCATCTCCGGATTTTTCTGAAGATTTGAAAAAAGTTCTGAAAAACCATGGTGGGAATGGTTGCACAAAGAAATAATTGCCTTTTTCTAAGTTGGGCATGGTGGCACACACCTTTCGTCCCAGCACTTGGGAGGCAGAGGTAGGAGGATTGCCGTGAGTTCAAGTCCACCCTGAGACTACATAGTTAATTCCAGGTCAACCTAGGCCAGAGTGAGACCCTACCTCAAAAAAACGAAAAAAGAAGAAAGAAAGAAAATCTGTTTCTAAGTCTAGGAGAGGTAAGGGAAGTTGCCAAAAGTGGTGGAATATATATTTCATTTCCAGTGTTTCTTTAATTTTATACTTTGGGGGGTTATTCAAGGTAGGGTCTCACTCTGTCCCAGGCTGGCCTTGAACTAACAGCAGTCCTCCTACCTCTCTCTGCCTCCCAAATGCTTGGAGTCAAGTCTTGCTGCCCTGTGCCTAGATGTCTTTTGTTTCTTTGAAGTAGAGTCTTTCTCTAGTCCATATTGACCTTGAACTCTCTGTAGACTCAAGCTGGCCTAGAACTCACAGCAGTTCTACTTCAGCCTCCTGAATGCTGATATTAAAGGTGTGCACTACCACACCTGGCCCTATTTTTTTATTCATTTGTAAGCAGAGAGAGGATGGGCCCTCCAGGGACTCCAGCCACTGCACATAAACTGTAGATGCATGCACCACTTTGTGCATCTGGCCCAATTTTTATTAAAAAACATTTTTGGAGCCGGGCGTGGTGGCGCATGCTTTTAATCCCAGCAGTCAGGAGGCAGAGCTAGATGGATTGCCATGAGTTCAAGGCCTCCCTGAGACTACATAGTGAATTCCAGGTTAGCCTTGGCTAGAGCGAGACCCTACCTCGAAAAACCAACCAAAAAAAATTATTTTTGGCAGTTTTTTTTTTTTCAAGGTAGGGTCTCACTCTGGCCCAGGCTGACCTAGAATTAACTATGTAGTCTCAGGGTGGCCTCAAACTCTAGGCGATCCTCCTACCTCTGCCTCCCGAGTGCTGGAATTAAAGGTGTGCGCCACCACGCCCGGCTATTTTTGGCACTTTTTGAGTGTTTATCTCTTTCCTGGTGCCTGAACCTAAATGCTATGGTAGGTCAGGGGAGGGTACCCCTACTCCCACATGGGCTCTACCCCTCCTGCCTTCCACATGCAGAAGCTCTTTGCACTTCCTTCCCTGTCCTTAATCTAATCATATATCTCTAAACCTTAAAAATTATTTTTGTTTATTTGAGAGAGTGGGCACTAGGGCCTCTTGGCATTGCAAATGAACTCCAGATGCATGCACTGCCTTGTGCATCTGGCTTGTGTGAAGAATCGAACCTGGGTCCTTTAGGTTCACAAACAAGCACCTTAACTGCTAAGCCATCTCTCTAGCCCCCTTCCTACCCAATTTTTATGCACCCCAAAGCAAAATCTTACTCGAAAAGCATCTATTACTCTTCACTGAATTATCTCCCCACACACACACCAATTGTTGAGTAAAGTCAAGAGGAAGCATGTATATATGTGGAGTAAATTCTAAAATACCTAATTGCCAAATGACTGCTGGAAACCTTGTTCAAAGGAATCCTGAAGACAAATGTAATACTCATTCCCGTTCTCGGTCTTTAGTTTTTCTAAAGGAGTCTAAGGAGGAGATGGAGAAGAAATAAAACAGTCACAGAGTAAAGCAGTAAGTGGATGGTAGGAGTGTTGAGAAATGCTCCTTGGATCAGCAGCAGCATCCTTGGACAGCTAGTTTGAAACACAGGTCATGGGATCCTACTGTAGGTCTTCTGAATTGGAAGTTGAGGTCCAGCAATCTATTCTAGCAAGACTGCGAGTGAGTCTGGTGCATGCTGATTTGCATGCTACAGTTTGAGGACCTCGATCCTCCGTGTATTTCTAGAGATTCCCTCTACTGCCACCTGTCCCCAACAAGCGAAGTGTGCTACACTGACGACCGGAGAAAAGCTGCTGCTCTGCTCTCTCCTGCCCTTGGACCCCTAACAGAAATGCTATCAGATAAGGCAGAGAAGAGGGGATGACTAGCCCACCCTCCACCCAGGGAGGAGCCATCAGAGCCTGTTCAAGAAAACTGAGCAGTGGTCTAGCCTCCTAAAACGGGTGTCAGTGGGCAAACAATGCCCCCTTGTGGTATAACACAGTGCCTTCAGATTTCTAGCCTTTTTTTTTTTTTTGGTTTTTCAAGGTAGGGTAGGTCTCTAACCCAGGCTGACTCTCAAATAATAAATAAAATATTTTTTTTAGTTTTTATGTTTTTGGTTATTTCAAGGTAGGGTCTCCCTCTAGCTCTGGCTGACTTGGAATTTGCTGTGTACTCTCAGGCTGGCCTCCAACTCCCAGCATTCAGAAGGCAGAGGTAGGAGGATTGCCATGAGTTCAAGGCCACCCTGAGACTACACAGTGAATTCCAAGTGAGCCTGGGCTAAAGAGATACCCTACCGCGGGGGGAAAAAAAAGCAGGTTAACTGAAACCTGGAATTACTTTAGTTTTTGAAAATTATCCCCTGCGTGTCCTAATCTCTAGTCCTGACCATTGGAGGAAATACCTTCAAAACTGATTGTAGCCAGGTGTGGTAGCGCACGCCTTTAATCCCAGCACTCTGGAGGCAGAGGTAGGAGAATTGCCGTGAGTTCGAGGCCACCCTGAGAATAGAATGAATTCCAGGTCAGCCTGGGCTAGAGTGAGACCCTACCTTGGCAAAAAGGGGGCTGGAGAGCTGGCTTAGTGGAGATGGCTTAGTGGTTTAGTTCGAGGCTCAATTTGCCTGTGAAGCCTCTGGAGTTCAAAAAGGACCCTAGAGATGGAGGCTCAATTTCCCAGGGATTCCGAGGACGTAAGCCAGATGCACAAGGGGGCACATGCATCTGGAGTTCATTTGTAGCAGCTGGAAATTCAGGTGTGTCCATTCTCTCAAATAAAAAAAGGTGGGCTTTTTTTTGTTTGTTTTTTAAAGCAGGGGGCTGGAGAGAGCTCAGCAGTTACGGTGCTTGCCTGCCAAGTCTAAGGACCCATGTTCGATTCTCCAGTACCCACATAAGCCAGATGCACAAGGTGGAACATGCATCTGGAGTTCATTTGTAGTGGGTGGAGGCTCTGGCACACCCATTCTCTCCCCCCCCCAAGTAAATAAATAAATAAAAATTTTTTTTTAAAAAAGCTGGGCATAAGCCGGGCGTGGTGACACACGCCTTTAATCCTAGCACTCGGGAGGCAGAGGTAGGAGGATCGCCAAGAGTTCGAGGCCACCCTGAGACTACATAGTTAATTCCAGGTCAGCCTGGACCAGAGTGAGACCCTACCTCGAAAAACAAAATTAAAAAAAAAAAAAAAAAAAAAAGCTGGGCATTGAGCTAGAGGGATGGCTTAGTGGTTAAGGCATTTGCCTGCAAAGCCAAAGGATCCTGGTTTGACTCTCCAGGACCCACTTTAGCCAGATGCACAAGGGGGCACATACATCTAGAGTTCATTTGCAGTGGCTGGAGGCCCTGGTGCACCCATTCTTTCTCTACCTCTTTCAAATAAATAAATAAAACTTTTTTTTTTTTTTAAAGCTGGGGATTTTGGTGCATACCTTCCATCTCAGCACTTGGGAGGCAGAGGTTGGGTTAGTTCAAGACCACCCTGAGACTACATAATGAATTCCAGGTCAGCCTGGGATAGATCAAGACCCTTACCTGTAGGAAAAAAAAAAAAGTATGGGGATGGTGTGGTTTGATTCAGGTGTCCCTCATAAATTTGTATTTTGAATGCTTGATCCCCAACTGATGGCAGTTTGGGAGATGAACCTTGGAGGTGTGTTCTTAGTGATGGGCTCATGGGTATTATAGCCAGCTTTCTCTTGCATGTGTTTAGAGCACACTTCCGTTGATACCTACCTGATACTGGCCAGGAGGTGATGTCCAGCCTGTGCTCATGCTATCCTTTCCCCTGCCATCATGGAGCTTCCCCTTGAGTCTGTAAGCCAAAATGAACCCTTTTGTCCCACATACTGTTGTTTAGTTTCTCTGTGCCAGCAACTCAAAGCTGCAACAGCTGGGGAGTTGGCTCAGTGGTTAAAGGTGCTTGCTTTGCAAAGCCTGTCAGCTCTTGGTCAATTCCTCAGCCACCCACATAAAGCTGAACCACCCTTTGTTTGCAGCGGCAAGAGACCCTAGTGGGCCACACACACAGACACACAGGCTGACCTGGAATTCACTATGGAGTCTCAGGGTGGCCTCAAACTCAGTGATCCTCCTACCTCTGCCCCCCGAGTGCTGGGATTAAAGGCAAACACCACCATGCCTGCCATAAATGCATTTAAAAAAATACACTAAATATGAAATAAGTCTACATGTATGCTTACTGAAAATATGAAAGAATTAGGGCGGAGAGATAGCTTAGCAGTTAAGGTGCTTGCCTTCAAAGCCAAAGGAACCAGGTTTGATTCCCCAGGATCCACATAAGCCAGATGCACAAGGGGGCACATGCATGTGGAGTTTGTTTGCAGTGGTTGGAGGCTCTGGCATGCCCCTTCACGCTCTTTCTACCTGCCTATTTCTGTATCTCTCAAATAAATGAATAAATAAATAAATAAAATATTAAAAAAAAAAAAAAAAAAAGCAAACGGGGCATGGTAGCACATGCCTTTAATCCTAGCACTTGGGGAAGCAGAGGTAGGAGGATCGCCATGAGTTTGAGGCCCCCCTGACAATACATAGTGAATTCCAGGTCAGCCTGGGCTAGAGTGAAATCCTGCCTCGAAAAACCGAAAAAAAGAAAGAAAGAAAGAAAGAAAGAATTACTCTATGATGACAAAGAGAAAAGTGTGTGTTAACATAGATAATTGAAGGAAATATTGGACCTTTCCCTATTTGACACCATATTTATGTAATTTTGTGTTTGATCAAAAAGATCTGGATTCAGGGGCTGGGGAAGCCAGATGCACAAAGGGGCACATGCGTCTGGAGTTCGTTTGCAGTGGCTTGAGGCCTTGGCATGCCCATTCTCTTTCTATCTGCCTCTTTCTCTCTCTTATATAAATAAATATACATTTTAAAAATCTGGATTCAAATGATTGGAGGATTTGGTAAAAATAAAAAAAATCTGGATTTAGACATCATCTTTTTTTTTTTTTTGTTTTTTCGAGGTAGGGTTTCACTCTAGTCCAGGCTGACCTGGAATTAACTATGTAGTCTCAGGATGGCCTCGAACTCTCAGCGATCCTCCTACCTCTGCCTCCCGAGTGCTGGGATTAAAGGCGTGCGCCGCCATGCCCAGCATTTGTTTTGTTTTTTGTGGTAGGGTCTCACTCTAGCCCAGGCTGACCTGGAATTCACTATGTAGTCTCAGGGTGGCCTGAAAGTAATGGTGATCCTCCTACCTCTGCTTCCCAAGTGCTGGGATTAAAGGCGTGTGCCACCACACCCAGCAAATTAAACATTATTATTATTTATTGATATATTGATTTATTGATTTATTTTTGAGGTAGGGTCTCACTCTAGTTCAGGCTGACCTGGAATTCACTATGTAATCACAGGGTAGCCTTGAACTCTAGGCAATCCTCCTACCTCTGCCTCTAAATGCTGGGATTAAAGGCATGCACCACCACGCTCAGCTAATCATGATCTTTTTTTTTTTTTTTTTTTTTTTTTTTTTTTTTTGGAGAGAGAGACAGAGAGAGAGAGAGAGAGAGGAAGACAGAGATGGGTGCGCCAGCAGTGTCTCAGCTGCTGCGAACGAAATCAAGATGTGTGAACCCCCTTGTGGTCAAGTGTGGCATTGCGCCCTTGCGTCACTTTGCATCTGGCTAAACGTGGGATCTGGAGATTGGAACCGCTGGAGATTGGAACCAGTGTTCTTAGGCTTAGGAGGCAGGCGCCTTAACCGCTAAGCCATCTTTCCAGCCCTAATTATGATCTTTTAAAAAATGTATTTTATTGCTGGGCATGGTGGCATACTCCTTTAATCCCAGCACTTAGGAGGCCGAGGTAGGAGGATCACCGTGAGTTCAAGGCCACCCTGAGAATAGACTGAATTCTAGGTCAGTCTGGGCTAGAGTGAGACCCTACCTTGAAAAACCAAAAAATAAAAATAAATAAAAATAAAATAAAAAGTATTTTATTTATTTGCAAGGGGAGAGAGAGAGAGAAAGAGGGCACCATGGCTTCTAGCCACTGCAAAGGAATTCATGGGCCACTTTGTGTACGTGGCTTTATGTGGATGCTAAGGAATTGAACCCGTGTCATTAGGCATTGCAGGCAAGCACCTTAACCACTTAGCTATATCTGCAGTCCAAGAAATGATCCTTTTTTTGTAGTGCCGGGCATTGAACCCAGGGCCCTGCATATGCTGTCATGTAATATTACCAGTGCACTCCATCCCCGATCATGATCTTGCTGTCATTTCACTGGTTTCCCTCTTTGAACTAGGATAATGGTACCGGAAAGGCATCTGTGATGAGGAGTAAGTGAGAATGCGTGTCAAGTACTTAACACAGAATCTGGCACATAGAACCCAATG